>OX371290.1:7290918-9985918 GCA_947310995.1 Yponomeuta cagnagella
AAACCAAACTTCTGCAATAAAAAGTTTCAAGTGTATTTATTTCAGAGGTTGTTCAACATCTCGCGCACGTCCCCGGCGATCTCCTGGTGCTGCCATACTCGCTTGCTCAGCGCGCTGTTGAAGATCTGGTCAGAACATCCTCTCGGGAATCCGTGAGTATTCTCTTCTTGCAGAGTAAGATTCTTCTTTAATTTTCTTGTTTTCGTTCTTGTTCACTCAAAGCGTCTTTGTTTCTCACATTAATCAGATCGACAGTCAGTCTTCGTCTCAGTACACTGTCTTCTGCACCCAGGTGATGATGATAATGTCACCGTGACGTTTCGTGACCAAGTAGTTATACATTTTATAGATCAAATCTCGATTATGCGTAATGTTTTTCAGCGTCTGACATGCTAATACAGGCTATTACTTTTGTTTGATGAGCCTAACGTGTGATTCAATAGACAGGCATCGACGACTCTAACTTGTCGCGAACCGACTGTTATCGGCCGTAAGAGACCTATTTTGTTGATTGCTACAAATTTATCACACGGATAAAATTCTGGACCTTGCTGATTTTTGTGTCATTGTTTCAGACAACTGCCCCCACATTTACCACCGAGGGCTTTCATCGACGGTGAACTAGACTTCTACAACGTTGATAGACTCGGTGGAGTCTTACCCTTCCTGGTGCGAACTTTACGGTAAGATCCTCATTGACACTGATTCGCTTAGTATTTAGCTTTTTAACCGACTTCAAAGGAGGAGGTTATCAATTCGACGCGTTTTTTTTTTTTGTATCGTTAGTTAGTGAGCGGTGGTAGCGCAGCGGTAGAACGTTTTCTTTTGTGTGTTCAATACTACTAGCTAACCGTGAAGGAAAACATCGTGAGGAAACCTGAGTGTATGAGATTTTCACATACCAGCGCTTGAAATTTCCAATCCGCGGTAGGCACACGTGGTAATTAAACCCATACTTTCCCTCTCTAAGAGAAGGCCGCTGGGACGTATGTAGGCTACATAACAAAATTGGTAGTTACAGAAACAAAACTCAATAATTAATAAGTTAATATAATAAAATTATATAATTCAGCCAAGGCCGAAGGACCAATATGAAGGAGCAGCTTGCAATCGCTTGGTTAATTGTGGACAGTTATTGTCAACATCATCGGATAACAGAGTCGGAAGAAGAAACAGTAAGAGAATCGCCGATATCCAGCCGTCTCTCCCTCTACTTTCAGGCCCTAACTTAGTCGATAAGCCCTTCAGACCCAGGAATATGCGAATTAAAACTTAGTTTGCCGCAAATCACTCTAATCAGTTTCACAATCGACTTGGGCATACGAGGTCCAATGTCTTCTGAACAAGATCCTGTCGTAGAAAACCCTACCACTCATCCTCTTCAGCGATGTACTCTGCTTCTAGGGCCGACCTGGTGGCGGTTCTCGGCGAAGACAACCCGTACATCCAGAGCTTCGAGCCAAACTACAACCGCGCGGGCGGCGTCGACACAGGTAGCCCCACCGCTCAACGGACCTTCGACGATAGTGGTGTTCACAGACTCTTCTTTCAACTACTTTTCAGGTGTGAGCGACATGGCAGCCGGCTCCCCCGGGCTGGCCACGCTGCCCCAGGTCATATCTTCGATGGCGCGCTTCATGCACGCGCCGATGATGCCGACGCCTAACCGGTGAGACTGATGTCCAATCGTCTAACCGTCAAATTCGTATGGAATTTGACAGTTAAACGATTGGAATCGCTCAGGATTTTGTGCACTTTAGCACAGCCAGTCTAAATGAATGCAACTGAATTGATTGTCCCTTTGACCCTACAACACTTTCTTGCATCTCTTCCCCACCCAGTGGAGTAGGTGAAACAGCGCTAGCCCTAAAAGGCACGCGGTCCATGATGCCCGGCGCAGGCGCCATCGACACGAGGAACGCCTACCTGCGATTGGTGGACGGGCTGCTCGCACTGTACCACGGGGCAGCTATAAAACACGCTGAAAAGGTATCGATTTTGACTATACTTTACCCAGATAACATCAGAAACAAAGAGCTACGTCTATCTAGTCATAGGTGAAGATTCAGAGGAAGATTAGGTTGATAATAAAGAAACTAAAATGAAGTCACGAATAGAGCAAATTAGCGGAAAAAGCGGCTGGGGCTGTGTCGGGTTACGCGTTGGTTTAACCTGAGACGTCTATAAGTAAGCGCAAAATGTTTAGCTCAAACTGCGCAATGTGTTACGCGGCAGTAGCGCCTTTTCGCGGCATAAGTCAAAAGGATCTGAGTAATGGCTAATTTTTAGGGTTCCGTACCCGAAGGGTGCCAAACGGGACCCTATTACTAAGACTTCACTGTCCGTCTGTCTGTCTGTCTGTCCATCTGTCTGTCTGTCTGTATGTCTGTCACCAGGCTGTATCTCATGAACCGTGATAGCTAGGCAGTTGAATTTTCACAGATGATGTATTTTTGTTGCCGCTATAACAACAAATGCAAAAACCAAAAACAAAAAACAGGTTAATACAAATATTTAAGGGCTCCCTTAAAACAAACTTTTTTTTTTTGCCGTTTTTTGCTCGATATTAATAACGGCAACAGTTAGACGCATGAAATATTCACAGACTATATTTAGTTGTATATTTACTTAAAAAATAAATAGTTAAATTAATATAAAATAAATATTTACGGGGGCTCCCATAAAACAAACGTGATTTTTTGCCGTTTTTTCTCGATCTTTGTGTCTAATGTTGTATAGATAATGGTACGGAACCCTTCGTGCGCGATTCCGACTCGCACTTCGCCGGTTTTTTTCTACTCGACGATATATAAATGATTTGCACACGATAAGTAGTTACAGAGTTACAGCTCTCGCCGTGGCGACGTGTTTTCGTTGCAAGTGACCCCCCCCCTCCCCTCTCTGCTACCGAACTGAAAGACGTTTCGTGTCAAAAAATAAAAAAATCTAACCACCATGGTGGGACTAACGTTGAAAAGTGAGCGAGAGAGAATTTACGCAGAGCAAAATAGAATCAATCGTCGCTGTATATCTAATACATAAAAATCTTGTGTCACAGTGTTTGTTATCGAACTCCGGCCAAACAACGTTTGCCGGGTCAGCTAGTCTTTTTATAACTAAGTACCAGGGTAGACTACAGACTTGAGATTATAACTTAGTTACCTGGAGCAAGTTGGGCAAAGTATTAGTAAATTACTTTGGGTAAAATCTCTTAGGCAAAATATTGAGACCTTCTTTTTGTGTTCTGAGATTGAGACAGTAGTTTGAGAAGTAGCACTGTATTATTTGATTTCTTTTATTATATCGCTCTGCATTAACATAGTTTGAACTATGTCTCACTGGGAATAATCACGTTGCATACTACTAGACTTCAATTAGTCAAGGGTCTTTGTAATTGAAGTCTATCGTAAACTAGAGTTTACCATAAGCAAAGACCCTTGATGTCACATTTTTTTAGATTTCCAAATATTATGTTTCCCAGCTGTGTGAGCTCCGCGATAACCAACTGGACATGGCGGATTGTCTACATGACATCGAACTACGAATACAAACCATCCAATCAGAGTTAGCCGGTGTCCCTGTCAGCAAAACAAAGTCTGAACCCGAAAAGTCTCAGCGACAACTCATGCAGAAGATGTTGGATGAGCTGACACGATCCAAGCTTGTGTACGAGGTTTGTAAGGGGTTTTTTTTATTTGGGGTTATTTAAGACATTTCAAGATCTAGTATACCAAAACCTCATCATCAGCAGCCATTTGACGTCTACTGCAGGACATAGACCTCCCCCATGGTTTTACGCTTGGCAAGCGGGGTGGCGATAGCAGTATGCGATTGAAATCTCAGGAAGACGCTGCTGCCCGTCTCCTAGTAATGTATTTCCTTAATCGCCTTCTAGGACATCCACGGAAGGAAACGGAGTGACGCTATTCTTAATCCTTCGCCACACGAAAACCTCATTAACTTCTATAAAATATATTAATAATCATGACTAATTTGGTAACGTTGTCGTATACACTTTAACTAAATAAGTTTTATTGTATCTACCTTCAAACCTTCCACCTTCATCGAATGTGAGATGTAGAATTTAGCCTACCGTGATGTGGCCATTACCACATCACGGTAGGCTATCGAAGACTGTTCAAAGCATGTTCTTCTTCTTCTTATTCAGCATTTGTTTGTCCACTGTTGGACGTATGCTTCTTCATGAGTCCTCCGTCGCAATCGGTCTCCGGCTATTGTAGTCCAGGTCGACCCTGTAGTAGCTTTGATGTCATCAGACCATCGTGCAGGTGGTCTGCCTACATTTCGTGCTCCTGTGCGCGGTCTCCATATCAGGACTTTACGGCTCCACCTTCCATCCTCACGACGACGTACGTACGCCCACTATCATTTAAGTTGCGCTACCCGGTTTCCGATACCAATCGGAAACTTTGGTGGGTTGGCAGATGGTTTCGTTCCGTACTCTGTCGCGGAGGGATATTCCGAGCATCGACCTTTCTATTGTTCTTTGGGTGACTTTGAGCCTGTTCACGGTCTCCACAGTGAGAGTCGATGTTTCGCAAGCGTAGGTTATTACTTGTAGAACAAACTGATTGTAAACCCGAGTCTTCAGCGTTTTAAGTTGCATTCTACGGTCGAGTTCATGTGCTAGGGGGTTTTTCCCCAGTTTGATAATTAGTCCCACGTATTCGTGTGCTTGCTCGATCGTGTTGCCGTCAAGGACGCCAAATCTTTGGTTGCCGTCTATGGGAATTGGATCGTTCGACATATTGGTAGACCCATCTGGCATTGGCCAAAAATGGCTGAGTTTTTAGAATTTCGAATTACAGCAGATTGTTCACCTCCTATAGGAATAATCAGATTGGCTCTATCTAATTTCTGTTGCCTAGAAGTTAATGGCTTAAGCACCTACTATAACTCTTCAGGAAAAGCTAGAATCCGGCGCGTTACAAATGGCGTGGGTGATCGGCGCGATCTGGACAAAACAGCGGCAGTTGGACTTGGCCAAGCACTTCTCCGGCACCCTACACTCGCTGAGAAGGGCCTCGGATATGGATTATGCTGCGCATATACAGGTAGTTCACTAGAAAAACTGCTTGGATTGAAAATATGTAGTTCTCGTCACGCAAAAGATTAATTGATGTCCCATCAGGCATGCCCTGAGTTGAGCCGCCAAAGAATACTAAAAATGTCATTGTTCCTATGTACACTTATCATGTTCTATCTTCTTCACCTGTAGCTTCTGTTCTACATCATCTAACGTGACAAGTACCGACACTCAACAAGGTTGCCCGTCAGCTCTTCATATGTTAGATATCTATCTTTGCCACACGGTTAGAAATGTTCACAACACTGGCCACTCCTGCATTCTTAAGCATTTTTTTTACTTTTACGATGCTCTTTTCAGCAATCAATTACCCTTTCGGTGAAGGAAGACATCTTAAGTAAACCTGAGGGTCTGTGGCGTTCATATTCAACTGAACACAAAATCGTCTTTCCGCGACGGTGTCACGCGGTGATTAATCTCCCTGAGAGAAGGCCTGTGTCCTGAAATAGGACGTACCTATATAAGTAACAATTACTTATGAATTATGATAGATAGATAAATAAAAAAGTTTATGCTATCCTCTTTTCAAAGTGCACCTTCTCGTTGACAGTCGGACATTTATATTCTTTTTGTTGCACTAACCCGTGCTGAGGACAATAAATTTTAAAAACCTATTTAGAGGTTAAAAATTCCAACCCGCGACCTCTGGCTAACCGTGCCAGCGCTCTCCCAACTGAGCTAATGGGTCAGACTTTTACATAAGATAAGATAAGAATATTCTTTATTGCACACCAGAGCACATGACATAAAAAAAAATTACATGATTGAACTAAAGAGCTGCAGCTTGGCTGCAGCACAGAACTTGGATGAGAAACCCTATTACTAAGACTCCCCTGTCCGTCCGTCCGTCCATCTCGCTGTCACCAGGTTGTATCTCACGAACCGTAATAGTTAGACAATTGAAATTTTCACAGATGATGTATTTCTGTTGCCGCAATAGCAATAAATACTAAAAACAGAATAAACAAAATATTTAAGGGGGGCTCCCATACAAAAAACGTGATTTTTTTGCCGTTTTTTGCTCAAGTTTAGTAACCGCAACAGGTATACGCATGAAATATTCAAATGTTGTATAGATAATAGTACGGTACACTTCGTGCGCGAATCCGACCCGCACTTGGCCGGGTTTTTTTTTATGTAGCCTATATAGGTACGTCACACTGTAGGGTACAGGCCTTCTCTCAGAGAGAGAGAATGGGGTTAATTACCACGCGTGCCCAGGTTTCCTGACGATGTTTTTCTTCACGGTTAGCGAGTGGTATTGCTACTAAAACTTCACAAATGTACGTAAATTATAAAACAAAGTCATTGGTACATGCCGGTGTTCGAACCCACGACCTCCCGAATGAGAAGCCGGCGTTCTACCGCTCCCCTACCGCCGCTAACAAAACCTACTAGGTACCAGGTTTTTGCAAGGTATACTAATACTAACATTTCAGGTAGCCAGCAAAGAAATCCTGCCTGGAAAGAGCACTCTCCTAAACCGCCCCAGTTACGACTCACTGAACCTCGAATACGAATCTGGTTCTGAGCAAAGGTATCAGTTCATTGCCTCTTAATAATTAACGGTGCTATCTCGTATTAAAAAATTGTATGTCTACAATAACAAAACATGCAGAACAAATAGGTATTTATTAGTGTGCCATCCACGTGCCATCTATTCAAACTCGTGTTTCACAAAAATATATCTTTATTACTAACTTATTTTATATTCCGTGTGGCGCCGGATTCAGAATAGCGTCACTCCATTTCCTTCCGTGGATGTCGTAGAAGGCGACTAAGGAAATCAATTACCAGGAGACGGGCAGCAGCGTCTTCCTGAGATTCCAACCGCATACTGCGATCGCCAATCCGCCTGCCAAGCGTGGCGGTTATGGCAAAACCCCTCATGGTTATGAAAACCACGAAGGAGACCTATGTCCTGCAGTGGGCGTCGAATGGCTGATGATGACTAAGTTATTTTATGTCCTATCACCTCTCATCAGGGATAGGGAGCCTTGCTAAAAGATCTCTTTACTGTCTTGAATGACAACTTCGATGTCTTCGCATCCCAGGGCCAATGTTGTGGTCTCTAGCGTCACTGGCCAGCGCCAGACAGTTTTCCGACGCCTCCTCATCCGCTTTTCCGGGGGTTGCCATGAGAGCCCTTGTTTGGCTGGATACTACAAATAAAAAAATCCTAGGAGTATTTCTCTCTACAAAATTCACACTCAACAGCCCCAGTCTCTCGATTAGTCTTTACCAATGAAATGAGCGCAAGGTGTGCTGTAGCGTAAATCACTCTGTGATTGGTACATTCTGTACGCCATGCGTGACGACGTAAACTTTGATTGGGCGATAGTAAGTAACAGCTAACTGATGATTGGTTGTACAAAAACGTCAAACCATTGATGTAACCCGTCGAAATATATATGTACGTTCCAAGACGGCCGTCTGACGGTGACAGGCGCATACAAATTTTGCCGGGTAATACTGAACTCGCTCTGATTGGTAAACACAATTGACAAGCCCCCGCCTTCACACATTTGAACGTGGGGTCATTTTTAGCGCTAGTTAGACATCTATGTTTTTAACTATCACTGGCTGGATGTTGGTCCGACCGACAGAGTGTAAGACTCTTCCTAGCAAGGATTTCTCTTGATCCAACTGACGAAGTGTTTGCAAGCCTTTCTAGCGAGGATTTCTCTAACAATGCACCTCTGATTAGCCACTTCTGTGTTTATATGAAACATGCAAATGTTTATAAAACACATGGCGTAGACAAAAACATATTGTCCCCATTCCTGATTATATTCATATTAAAGGCACGTTTCTTTGGTCCCAAATAGGCTGGCTAATTAATATTAAGTAACTGATATTAGCATCATATTTTTATAAGGTTACCTCTGTACTACCTTCTTCAGCCGAGCTTATAATATTTCTTGAAAGCATGGTCGTAAGATTCCTTTTGAAATAGTACCTTTTAATGTTTTTTTACTGGTGTGTACAATAAAATCAAAATCAAAATTTTTTATTCAAAGTAGCACAGAAACTGCGACTTAATGAATGTTACAAGTTAAACTAGGTGTCCATTTCAAAATCTAGATCATTTTGGAGAATAAATGGACAAAAAAACTCCAAACTTAGTCTTTTCAAGTCCTTAATTTACAGGATTTATATAAATGTTCTAAAACTCATGCATTGAACTGGCTTTAATTCCAGACATCATTGTCATCTAAATAATCTTTAATATTATAGTAGCTTTTTTGGCACAAAGTGTGCTTCACACATTTTTTGAACCGCGTTTCTGGCAAGCTTATTATATCCTCAGGGATCTTATTGTAGAAACAATGTCCCATAAAGGATATATTAACCTTTGCCAGCCTAAATTTTGGGAACGAAAGTTTATGTCTATTTCTAGTATTTACATTGTGTTGGCTACCTACAGTTTTAAAGTCACTGATATTTAACAGACATTAATAAACAGTTCTAATCTAATCTACTCTTTTGGTGTCTTGTACAAGCTTCTTCACGTATACAAATTTATTTCTATTGCGACAGTGAAGCAAAATCCAAAGCGGCCTCGCAGACCAATTCTACCCGGGAGCCAGGAACCCCTGTCACTGGTCAGTGTATATTCCACTTGTTAAAACTCGCTGTTTGCAACGCTGTCAACTTATATATTTATAACTAAAAAGTTTAAAGCGTAGAAAGCAAACGGAAAACCAAAACGCTGATGGCGAAAATGTAAGCCTTCAGCTGCGTTTAGCAGTGTTTAGCTCCGTTTAGCTTTTGAGTTTGCTGCGTTTAGCAGGACCTATTATTATATTATTCCTTCATTATCGTAAAGCAATATTACATTGTACATTGTTCGAATTTTTCTCTTTTTAAAATTGTCTTGGTATTTGTAGCATTTCTCTACAGTTTTGATTGATAATTTTTGTTACTAAATAATAGATCCTTCATAATCTGCCTTTGATTCCAGAGCCAACCATCGGCCCGCAAGAATTTTCAGAGTCTCTGTTTGCGTTCGTGCCGGAATACCACGTGGACGCCATGTTGGAGCTCTGTAACACGCTGCGACTGTACATGCATCCCACGATCTCTGTGCATCAAGTACCAGGTATCCTTGTACTCTTATCATGGTGATTATTCATAATGGTATATAGGTAAGTACTTATATTTTTTCTGTCGGCTTCCTGGGTAAGGGCCGATCCACACGGCGCGTTGCGTCAGCGTTGCGTCGACGCAGCGCTACCGCTGCGTTGTTTTACATACAAATAACTAAGGTGTTCACACGGCGCGCTGCGTCGTCGCAACGCACACATGACGGACAGCAGCCCCCGAGACGAAGCGGGAGGGGGTGTACTCATTGCGACGTCGGAGCGGCAGCGCTCAGTTGCTTGTGCGTTGATAGGGCGGATACACGCAAGCTCATTTCATTTTTTACGTACTTTTTACGCGATGTTTTTTACAAAATGCTTGCCGCAACTGTGCGTCGCCGCTGCGCCGACGGAACGTTAAGATTGCGTCGTAGTAACGCTGCGATGGCGCAGCGCCTGTGTGGCCGGCTATGCGTCAAAATATTTGCGTTGCGATGAGGCAACGCAACGCAACGCGCCGTGTGGACTGGCTCTAAGGCTGACTTTAAACTATTGCTTGTCTATGGTACTACCGATAAAAATATCGTTACGGTTATTATAACGTTACAATGATAGGAAAAATTACGTAAAATAAGGCGCGCTACAAACTTGCGCGCAGCAGGCATTCGCCACGTCCGCCATATTTTTTTCTGCCCGCTGAGGCCGTATGCCAAGGGAAGGGTTAAGAGAAAAGAAAAGAAGGAGAAGACATTGTAACAACACTACACATCACAAGCGTTACGCGCATTACTTAAGCCTTACTTCAAGTAAAGCAATGAATAACTATAAAGAAAGATTGGAACGAATGGCGTCAAAAAAAGGACAGTAAAAAAGTTGACCCAAAAATAAATATAGGACCCATTTATTCAGACTACGGATCGGATGTTTGTCGGTATCGTGGTGAGTAGCAAATTTAGGTCTCTGCCTACCCGTATGATGCACAGGCTCGAGTTTATGTATGTAACAACGGATCTCGATTATGTGTTTGCCTATAATACTTGAAAAATTATCTTAATGGGATTGCCATTGCAAAACTTCTGAGTATCTCATTGACTGAATTACCGCTCCACTACTAGGTAAACCCCTTCTCTCTGTGCAGAATGGGAGCAACTAGTGGTATCCTGTGCAGCGTTCCTCTGCTCCGAGTTTGCGGATTCACGGATAGTGCTGGCCAGCACTCGCGAGTCACTCGTGCAAACGCTGGCATCGTTCGCCACGCAGCCAGCCACCATGAGGGCTATAGAGCAAGTGCCCATGAAACAGTAAGATTGTTAATACTTAATTCTTCATATTTTATTGTGTGCGAGAGTGGAGAGACTGTCAAAGATTGGGCATCAGCTATGCATTTTCCTTTCTTCTCCTTGACCAGTGAAATAATCCTTTCACGCTTGGTCATTAAAGTCTATTCTCAGATATGCATGATTACTCATATAGGATCGCATACTTTTGCAATTTCACCTGAAATCCAAGACGCTTGACATTTCATGGATATCGGTGCTAAAAATGTGCTACATTTTTTAAGCACGACACAGACTTGCACACTATCTCTGTCTCACCTGGCAATGGCAAGCGAAGACGGGTCCAATGCTAAGATTTTAGGTACACGTTAGATTAAGGTTTAATGAATAAATCCGCAGCCTATTTACGTCGCACTGGCACACGCCTTCTCTTAATCACCCCTCCACGTATGGGTCATTTCAAGCGCTGAGGTTTGTGCACACCTCGGACACAAATGTTTTCTCATAATATTTTCCTTTGCCTAAGTAAAATTAATGGATTGGATACATGCATAACCACTGGCGATAAACAAGACTGCTCGTTCTAGGCAAATGGTGATGGTTCAGGAGTTACTGAAGCCTTACCAGAACCGAGCATGGGCGCAATCCAACTGGGTGCTGGTACGCTTTTGGCATGGCTCGGGCTTCGGCTTTCGACACCGGCAGTGGCCTCATCTGGCGTTTAAGTACGTAGTATGAGTATCAAATATACCTTCGATTATTTTGGACAGACAATTCGCCAAAGGACTGAGGCGATTGACATAGCTTAAATGTTCTCGAAAAGGTTCTGAAAACCACGAACTGCCAAGCGTTAGTTTATCCAACGACCAACGAGCTAAGCTAGCTTGATTATGGCTGAGGACTGAAAGAGGTGCCATGCCTTGGAGGTGACCTATGCCTAGCAGTGGATGACAATGATGAAAAAAATCTAATAAATTGTATTAGATGTATAATGCATGCATAATAAATGGGATTAGAGTTATATGATAAGATTAGTATAGAATATTTTTTCTCTGCTCCAGAATAAAGCTTATACCTTTATAACGCATATACCTTTGTTCTAAAAATATGTTCTAAGCTTTATGTATCAGGCGTGTAACTCACCTCGCAAACTTTGGAAGTGATATTGTACATAAATACGATAAATAAGTAATAATAAACCTGCATTAAAAACGTAGATTTCCCCAAAAAGTTACGTATTCAAATATTCGTGTTATGTCCGTCCGATTGATGATATACTAATTTTAGCATCACATCTCCTATTGTGGACGTCCTCACAAAATTTACTCACTGCCCTGTTGATGTAGAGCGGTATTACGCTTAATTTTTCAATAAAAAAATCACGGATTTGATTCCTCAGCTCGCATTGTGGCAAACAAATTCTTACCAAAACATTCACGGTTTGTCTCGCAGGTATGGAGACAGAGAGCCGACGGTAAATAATCTAGGAGCAAAAGTGGACGCCGGTTTGATGAGCCAATGTTTCGGTAATTACCAATGCTTAGTACTCTAATCGTTGTAAGGAATGGAGAAATACACGGAGAATAAGAAGGAAAAGGGGCGATAAAAGGAATAGACTGCGGGAATGTGGGTGGAAAGGCCGTTAATATCTTTCAATTGTTATTTTCAAGGTCAGGACTGAGGAGGTTAAGAGTGTATCCGACTGACGTATGTGGACCGAAGAGGCGAACGGCAAAATCAAAATTACCTAAAATGTTGATGAAGCGAAAGAGGTTCATCAGGTTCTTGGCAAGAAGTTAAAAAGCCTAGTATATACATATGTAGTACTCTAACGATTATATTTTATAATTTCTTAATTTCATTTACATTTTCAATTGTAACATGCGAGAGCTTAAATTATTAATAGAAAGACATGAGAGACCATGGTTGTGCTATAGAATGTGATGTCAGCTCTGTCTTTGTCATTGGTGTTCAGTTAAAAAACCGGACAAGCGTGAGTCGGACTGGCCCACCCAGGGGTTCCGTAGAAAGTAGGTACTTACATATTATAAATAGTTCAGAAATCGAGTCTCGCGTTTTTTTCCAAGTTTTTCATGAACTTCAGACAATTTTTTATGAGATAATTCCAAATATAAAGTTTCAGATTTTGTCTGTACTTGTAGTATGAGACGATATTACATGCCAAATTTCATAGTTCTACGTCAACGGAAAGAACCCTATAAATTTTTATTCTCTTGAGTGTCAAAATATACGTTATTTGCGGTATAAACGGCCGTATCTTTTTTTAAGTTAACGTAGAAGTTTGATTTTTTCACAAGTTTAAGGGAATATAGACTTGAGTATATGGTTTTAATTTCAACCCGATACCTTTATGCGTTCCCGAGGTAAAGTTTCTTGACAGACAGACGGACGGCGGGACGGACGGACAACAAAGTGATCCTATAAGGGTTTCATTTTTGCCTTTTAAGATATGGAACCCTAAAAATTATTCGATTCAGCAACTTTTGTTCTCTTTTGGAAAGGTCCATGCCCGTCAGAGGTGATCCAGAATAGAATCAAAGAATATTTGGCATCACATCCCAAGGAAGCGCCTCCCTTCCTCAATTCATTGTTGAGTCAGCTTAACTGGGCCTTCTCCGAGTTCGTAACCATGATGCAGGAGGTGAGACGACTTTAATCGATCCTTTTGTTTATTCAATTAGATAATTGAAGATTTTCTAAAAATCTGATCTTATTAGATCTTAGCAAGAATCGTGAATCACTTAATCTGACTGAGTATGGAAAAATGTAGCGTGCCTTAAAAATAATCCTATGTCCAACAATATGTAAATTTGTACTTTTTAATTGATCAAAATCCATAGCTTTCTTATCTGCTTATAGGACTCTGCTGATCTTCCAGATGGATCGAGTTACCATTGATGCCCACCTGGAATCCCGGCAGATCAAGCTATGCGCAACCTGCTTTGACTTGTACCATGGACTCGCTAGGGCGCTGGAGATGATCTTACACCTGGCGCCGACGTTACTCACCGATCCAGACGTCTGCGATAAACAAAACGAGCTGCTTTTAGGGAGGACCTGTCAGGTGAGTAAAACTAGACTTTAGAAAACCAAAATAGGTTTTGGGCTGCAATGAAAAAAGTCTCCACTTGTCTCTGACCGTGCGATTGTCTCTTCCTCAGTCTCTTGCCTGGTCGTAGGTTATAAACCTTATAGGTTAGTTAGCAATAAGTAGGCTCATGTCTAGGACAAACAAATATTAGGGACGACCAATCGCAGAAAAAACACCAATTCGCGAGGGATGATTCAAGTTCTATAAGAACGAATAAGAATACGCGGTGTGGATAACAGAAAATTCATTGAATATCTTAGCTCAGTAAATAATAGGCAGGTAGAGCTAGTACTACGAACAGCATAGTGTCAAATACTGCTAAACCACCTCTGAATACCACTCCTAACTATAAAGGAAAACGGCGTACAGAAACCGTTGTGAAAACTAGAGGTGCTCCCAAACAGTGGCCCAACTATGAAGCTAACTGCGGAAGTCTTTGGTTTAACTACAGTACTACCCTGTCTCCAGATCCTGATGGCAGTGATATCGCGCGTGTGCGTGCGCAGCGGCGGCGGCGCGGGGTTCGCGCGGCTGGCGGCGCGCGGGCTGCCCGACACGGACCGCGTGCACTACTACGTGGCGCTCGCGCCGGTCGCCGGATGCCTCGCCTGCATGCTCGAGCCCACTCTTCCGGCTAAGGTAAGGTGTGGCTCCAACACAAGGTGGGCTAAGGTGAGCTATTGTACCAACACAAGGTGGGCTAAGGTAAACTGTTGCATCAACAAAGATGTCAGTTTACCTCACCTGCATGCTCGAGCCCACGCTTCCGGCTAAGGGAGCTGTGGCTCCAACTCAATGTGGGCTAAAAGTGCGCTGTTGCACCAATATAGGTGTCGGTCTACCTCGCCTGCATGCTCGAGCCCACGCTGTCGGCTAAGGTGAGCTGTTGCACCAACATAGGTGTCGGTCTACGTCACCTGCATGCTCGAGCCCACGCTTCCGGCTAAGGTGAGCTGTTGCACCAACACAGATGTCGGTCTACCTCGCCTGCATGCTCGAGCCCACACTTCCAGCTAAGGTGAGCTGTTGCACCAACTTAGGTGTCGGTCTACGTCACCTGCGTGCTCAAGCCCATGCTTCCGGCTAAAGTGAGCTGTTACACCAACACAAATGTCGGTCTACCACGCATGCATGCTCGAGGGGCCACGCTCCCGGCTAAGGTGAGCTGTTGCTCCAACACAGACGTCGGTCTATCTCGCCTGCATGCTCGAGCCCACGCTACCGGCTAAGGTGAGGTGTTGCTTCAACAAACGTCGGTTTGCCTCGCTTGCATGCTTGAGCACTTTTCCTTGCACAGACGGTATACATATTCCAGTACGTAATTCAAGTGATATTACGTACAGGAAACACGGATTATGGCCGTACATTATTGACTGCGTTATATTTGGATGCGAATTTCCGGTGCGCATTATTGCCTCCCGAATTTCTCTAATTCACTTCGGCAAGGTTCCATCGCATTTTGGTCGCGTGCAGTTTATTATATGCGGTGACAGGTACAGATCACGTAGAAAAAGATCTGAACACGGAATTTAATTTGTTTCGCAGCACTTAGAAAAAGTCACAAAGGCGCTGGTGACTGAACCTCTCTTCAGAATTGACGGTCTCGAATTCATGGTGGGCAGAGGTACAGACAAAAGGTTCTCCTTTTATAAATGTGAGTAACTTAGTTATAATTATGATAACACACACTATATTCTTTATTGTATGTATTATATGTATGTAACACACTATATCTACCAAATTTTTCCTACTAAGGCTGGCTTGCGCCAACGCTATCTGACAGCATTATCTATCTATTTATCCAGGGATAAGCTCTATTCAGTGAATAAGTCCAAAAACGTCATGCACCGTAACATTTGCAGAACTATCCATAAATAAATTGTATTACGGACAACCCTGTCAATCAGCTATTTATTCGTTTAACCCTGGATACGTATTTACGTACTTATAGTCACTGACTTGGCGCAAGTCGCCCTTAAACATTAGCGGCCTTAATTATAAAAACACAATTCCTCTAAAGCAACCCTCAGAGGCAGTTTATATAATCTGTGGTTACGCCTTTTCCATGTAAAATCTCCACTACGGGCTATTTTAATCGGTGTTTATCGAGTGCTTTAGGGAATCGTGTTTTTATAAATAAGACCACTAGCCTGTAAAAGTCATAATTTTCTAATTTTCTAAGTCCCAATTGCTTGGGCCTGCCAAAAAGTATACAATACCGAACGGAACTCCTTGCTAGTCATCCGTATTTTGTTTTTTTTTGCACAAAATATTATCACAAGCAACCATTCTTCGAGGGTTTACAGGTGAAATAAATCAAACAGCTGATACTTTTTTAAAAAACCTATTGAGAGGCTAAAAATTCCAACCATGCCGGGACTTGAACCCGCGACCTCATGCTAACCGTGCCAGCGCTCTCCCAACTGAGCTACTGAACTGAGCGGGGACTTTTTTTAATGGCCCTCGAATGTCCCACTGCTGGGCAAATGGAATCTCCTTGGCCAACTGGCACCATGCCGGCAAGAATGTTTTCAAATCACAAAAATAATCTCAAAGCAAAATTCCGAGATTTTTCACCGCGTATCACCAAAAGTAATGACATAAATATAATATTTTCTTATTTAGTTCATGGCAATCCACCCCATCCCAATCCTATTCCAATCCAATACAGATCCTAATTCACCCTATTCGCTCAGACACACCTGAAGACGTGACGGACAGCGAGCTCAAGGCTTTAGAGGCGATAGTGGAGCGGCTACGAGCGGCTAAGGATACTTCTGGCAAGAGCAAGGGCTCGCCGGGCTCCAGCGGCGCGCAGTCCGACATTCTGTGCACCATTTGCTATGCACGCCCCGCTGATACCGCTTTTGTGCCATGCGGACACCACTCTTGCAGGTGAGGACAATTTAGTGAGATCGAAACTCTTTGTTGGACTCTGTTCATCTGATAAATCAGTATATAGTAGATTTTACTGTGAATATTTTGGTCAAGAGCAAAGAGTTCGCCGGGCTCCAGCGGTGCACAGTCCGACATACTGTGCACCATTTGCTACGCGCGACCCGGCAATACCACTTTTTTGAAGTGCAGACACCTGTCTTGCAGGTGAGATCAAAACTCTTCGTTGGGATCTGCTGATCAGATTTAGTCAGTTTGACGCTGATTATACCAAGAATACCTTAGATCAGAGCAAGGCTCGCCGGGCTCTAGTCCAGTATAGTGCAGTCCGAAATATTGTAGGTACGCCAATTCGCCAAGTTGATCCCGCTGATACCACTTGCGTGACGTGCGGATATCAATTTTCTAGGTGAGGACAAATAAAATAAGCAGGTACGCCAATTCGCCAAGTTGATCCCGCTGATACCACTTGCGTGACGTGCGGATATCAATTTTCTAGGTGAGGACAAATAAAATAAGCTCAAAACTAGTTGGCAGCAGCATGATCCTTTTGTGGCTCCGTGAAATTTAGGGTGAAAGCGCCGATTTCGTCAAGAGCCGCCCTACCTCCTGTTATAGTCGATTTCCCTTGAGTTAAAAGTTTTTGTGAATACAATGCAAAATTCACCCATAAAATTATTTGTACTTTTCTAGGGCGTGTATAATGCAGCACTTACTGAACAGTAAGCAATGTTTCTTCTGCAAGGCGGACATCGAATCGGTCAAGGAAATAGAACCCGTTGAAACTTCGTAATATTGGCCTGTCTACGTGAGTAGGTAACTTCTAGACCGAGTACTTTACCCGATATTATGAGCGTGGAGTTTTTACAATTTTTTTATATCAAGTTTAATCAGCTCATCAGTCAGGATATGACTTATGTCCGTATTAAACTGCTGTCAAAATGCTGTATTGTTTAGAACAACATTTATGCAGCGCGCTTAAGATTTTTTTCTCTTAGCTATAAGCGCCTTTTATATGGATCTCAAAGGCCGCTGTTACATCTGGCATCCGTCACGCTATTCTAACATTAAAAAAATTGTAACAGATTGCCTCAGACTAGTACATTTTTACAATCACAGAAAATGGTAGAATGTATGAGTAACGCAGAACACCAAACGTAATAGTAGCCCAACAACCTAAGAATTTTTTTCATACGAATTCAAACTTACGTAGCAAATTCAACACGGTACATAATAATTGATTTTCAACTTGCACTACATGGTATATATAATCGCACATCGCTTGCACTGCAATGCTATTTTAGACAATGTTACTATACATTTTATACAAATAACCAATGTTATTACTGGAAACTGTATTTTCTATTCACAAGTTGCTGAAAAATGTACTTGTACAGTCGACAGCATAATATGACCTGCATAGAAACGTGATGTATCGAAAAAGTCATAGAACAAAATTGTTTTTGTTGTAAAACACAAAGGATGTTTCAGGAATTGCTCGTTTTGGAAATAACCCTGTGTAAATTTTGATCTACTCCTATATTACGCTCACTAAATCCTGAGCGATTCGAACCGTGTAACTGTCAAATTAGTATGGAATTTGACAGTTAGACGTCGGAATCGCTGAGGATTTGTGCGCTTAATTAGGCCAAAGCTGTCGACAGTACGAGTTAATACCGTTTTAATTTTAATAAGTAGTTATATTATATTCGGTTCAACATTTTACGTGAATACAAAGTTCAACATCAAGTCCCATCGTTTATTGCTTCATGTGGTACAAAATAGGAATTACTTATAATAGTCCTCAACATGAGTTCTGGGCGTATCATGAAACTACGATTCATAGTTTATTATGACAGTTCGATGTTCGTTGCGCCACCGATTAGTTAATCTGTAGGTCAATCGGCTTTGCAGTGTACATCGTATTGTCATAATGAACCACGAACTGTAGTTCTTTGAAATAGGGCCCTGCAAGGTAAAATTTTACACTTTTACAAAATGCATTGGTTCAATTAGCACAAGGTCATCCAGGCTCTACCTCGTTCAACCAAGTCTTGATTATGGCCATTTACGGTCATTAAGGTCCTTTATTGTTCCCCTGGGGGGCATACGCGTAGTACGCAGCAGTGGGGCAGTCGCAACTACCCCTAGGACCTTGCACTCCCCGGGGTCCTATGCCACCTGTGGAGAAGGTGTTGTTACTGTACTGAATAACCGAAAGAATGCCAATGAAACCGATAGACCTGAGCATTCACCTGTAACAGAACATCGAGCTTTCGCCGTTTCAAAATTTGTCGAACTGAACAACGAACAGACAAACGTCGCTACGAACCTTTTCACGGTGATTCTAGCGAACGCTTTAGTAAATTCTCGTGATATGTACTAGCAATGTATTAAGATACTCGTATCAGACGGCGGAACAATGACAATATTACTCGGCTCGGCAAAAATCCCTGTGTGCTTTTACTTTTGTGAGCTTTTACCTTTAATGAACATTCTCTAGAATGCTCATTACAAGTGAACGCTCAAAGTCTATCAGCATGTTTAGAATGTAACTTTTTAAAATTTTGCATAATTTTAGCTGAAGCAAAAAAAATTAAATAATGCAACACATATATTGTTTTACACTTAAAAACGTATAGAGATGGTCTATATTTATTTCAGAGCTGTGTATGAATGCACTTAAACCGCCACTAGTCTTCTGAATGGTCAAGCATGCTGGTACACCCTCGAGTGGCTCAAAGATTCTTCAGTTGTCTTCATCATGTAAAACCTTTGCCCTGTCCTACACAATAATAGAACTGTACAATACAGTACCTTCTCTACCAGTTTCACCTCGCACACCAGGCATTCCAGGCATTCCAGGTGGACCAACCGGACCTGAAAACAAGTATTCTTATTTCTTACCTTGTAACCTGTAATAACTTTTCTCTACGTTAGGAATAGACTTTCCTGAATACTGCCCAGTATTTAGGAAAGTCTATGTTTTAGATTTTCTCGATAAAATATAATAAAAAAATAACAAAACTAAAAAAAGTCCGTCAGCGACCGACTTTCCTTCATATTAGGGTACATTTTAGGAACCTAAACTGCTAAATGCTAATTACACTTCACTTTTAAATTCTTTTCGCCACTTAGGACTTTTACTACAAAAAGGGAAGTGTAATAAGTGGATGGAAAAAAATATTTCTGCGTACACTAGGCTGGGTTTCTTTGTATTATTATATATTCTTTTTGTTGCACTAACCCGTGCTGAGAACAATTTTAAAAACCTATTTAGAGGCTAAAAATTCCACCCATGCCGGAACTTGAACCCGCGACCTCTGGCTCGCCGTGCCAGCGCTCTCCCAACTGAGCTAATGGGCAAGTGCAAGCATCGATGAAATTTCGAGCCTCTTTACAAACTTCTCTGTATTACGTACAGGCAGCGACATCTGGCCGAAGTGAATTACATCAGCGCTGGCACGGTGAGCCAGAGGTCGCGGGTTCAAGTCCCGGCATGGGTGGAGTTTTTAGCCTCTAAATAGGTTCTTTGTATCAGTTAAGTTTAATTTGATAATATTCAAAATCCAATATTTGGGGCTTGAATAAATAAAACTTCTTAAAAAAAAATAATTAGATATTTGGTGTTTCGGAAAGTAGTAACTAAAAGTTAAATAAAGAACCACTTCAAGACTCTTGTCAATCTACTTTTACCAGCTCTCTCATGCACGCACTTCAACTGACAGCTGTTAACAATAGATTGAGAGATGTTTAGTGTAAGAAAAATAGGAGGCTAGTTCGGAGGATTCCAACTTGCCTTACAAGTAGATTGAACAGCATTGCTAATAATAAACAGCGGTGGTCGAAAATAGACTAACAGATTGAATCGGGTAGGAAACTTACCCACAACCCCTTGAGGTCCTTCCGGTCCCTGCACCCCGTGGCCTTCAGGCCCCCTCTCCCCCTTATCCCCCTTAGGTCCCGATGGTCCCACTGCGCCCGGCCTGCCTTGGTCCCCCGTCGCACCTGGATATCCTGGGGCACCTGGCTCTCCAGGGAGCCCTGGAATCCCTGTGGCATTGCTATAGTTTAAAAATTTGCTTCTGATCTATACAAATTGTAAATATGCGGCATTAAATGTACGAAAAAGATTAAAACGTTTCACCCATTGGCTATACCTTCTCCTCGTCACCTATTGGTTAGTTGGAATAAAAAAAAATGTTTCTCGCAAAGGAAACAATTTTATAACAGGTGGTATCTTTCTAAACTTCAAAATTTTGCTACATTATACAAAGATCCGAAACAAAAAAGATATTTCTACGTAAAGAATTGACATTCTGTTTGTTGAATGTCAATTTACAATGTTAGCCTGCCTTCGGGTCGAGTTTGTAGTGGAGAAACACGCAGAAAAAAATGCTACTCTGTCCACCTTTTCTTAAACATTATTAAGTAATTAATTGGCACGAGTACATACTTTTTTATTTCTGACTTGAATAATGATGGATTAATAAGTTGAATGAGTGACCTAGAATGAGCAAACATCTTGATAGACATTATTGCTTCCCGTATTTTAACGATCCCGACTCTCCAATGCGATGGACCGACCAGGTTGTCCTCTGTGGGGTAGGCTGCGGCACCAGAACAGCATCTAACCGAGAGGATTGGCGAGACATCGTGAAGCAGCAACATTTTATTTTATGTAGCCTCCCGGCATGTACCAATGACTTTGTTTTCTAACTTACGTACATTTGTGAAGTTATAGTAGCAATACCACTCGCTAAATTTGAAGGAAAACATCGTATGGAAACCTGAGTGTCTGAGGTGTTCACATACTTCAGCGCTTGAAATTGCCAATCCGCGGTGGGCATGCGTAGTAATTAAGCCCATACTCTCTATCTGAGCGAAGGTCTGAGCCCTGCAGTGGGACGTATGTAAGCTACATAAAAAAATATACATCCCACTGCAGGGTACAATATGCTTTCTCTCTGAGAGCGACTAATATGGGCTTTTTTGCCACGCGTGCCCACCGAGGATTGGCAATGTCAAGCGCTGACGTATGTGAACATCTCAGACACTCATGGTTCCTCAAGGTGATTTCCTTCACCGACAGCGACCACGCAACATTAGCCCACAATAAAACATCTCCACGAGGACCAGACCGCTGTCAAGAGCATACCGACGAAGAAGAAGTCTGAAATACAATAGGTTTGAAGTGTCGTTAAAGTACCTGGTGAGCCTGCAGGTCCGGCGTGACCAGGTGGGCCTCGCCTGCCCTCCCCTGGTGGTCCAGGAGGACCCTTCATGTTGGCTGCCAGATCTTGTAACTTGTCTGAAAGGTATAGATAACTAAGTAGGAGTCTCATACAATACGTAAACATAACTATTTGGAGATATTTAATTGCAAGCTACGAACGCTACATCCAATCGAACCCATTGGATCAGCCCTTATTACCTCGTCCAAAACGCGCCACTTTTGTCTGCCGTTGGCCATACTCGTCCAGCCGCCACCAGCAATCTATCTCAGATCGTCTTTCCAGCAAGCTAGTAGTCTCTGTTCGAGAACCTTTTCACCCATCTGTTATCAGTTCAGCAGATGTGACCAGCGGTGGTAGCCTAGTGGGTGGAACATTGGACTTAGAAGTGAGAGACCCAGGTTTGATTCCCAGTGCGGGCATGTACCTACGACTTTGTTTTCTAACTTATGGACATTTGTGATGTTATAGTAGCCAATACCCACAGGCAAACTGAAGGAAAACATCGTCAGGAAACCTGAGCGTCTGAGCTATTTACATACCTCAGCGCTTGAAATCGCCAATCCGCAGTGAGCACGCGTTAAGCCCATACTTTTTCCCTGAGAGAAGGCCTGTTCCCTGCAGTGGGACGTATATAGGTTGCTTAATAATATGTAGATGTGACCAGCCCACTGCCGTTTCAACTTGCTAATGTTATAGGCTATGTCAATCTTTTATTGTCTTTACTTCTTTTATAGTCTTACTTCTTTGATGATTTGTCTCATTTCAAAGATTAAGGGACTCTTGTTTTTAGACTCTATTAAAAGCAAAATCGGATGATTCACTACGACGATGTTCGCTCAAGTCATCGTTCATTTTCTCTTAAATTTCTCAATCGCACGACGCGCTCATAACAATTGTTATTTTTTATAACTCGGAGCAATGTAAAAAGCATTTCACCGGCAATCAAATGTTTTTTTCTCTGATCCCTAATGAATTCATTCGGTATTTGATATTCATTATCCCTGTGTATATATGAGTCGTTCCATAAATGCTGTATATAATAGACAGAAATGAAAGAAACCTGAACTGTCTCATTTCTCCTTAAGAGTGGCCGAGGAGAACGTCTCGCGCAGTTCATAAGGCATAACGACAGGCTGTTATTTATGTATGAGATTGTGGTGTTTGTTTTATTTACCTCTGATCAGGTCTTCACAAATATTCCTTACTTGGCTTTCTGTCATGGAAAATCCCTGTAACAAAAATGTATTATTGCAAGTGAAATTAATCTTATATCTAATCGCCTTAATATCTGATTCCGTCTTACAAAAACATACCTCGGTAAATAGACTATAAGGAGCCGGAAGTCCTGGGGCCCCCCTCGGGCCGGGGGCGCCCGGAGCGCCATCTGAGCCGTCCCTGCCTGGGGCACCTGGCATCCCCGGCTCTCCCTTCTGAAATGTCAAACTTATCGTAGGCCTAGGTACTATTACTTTGCATATCGATAGCAACTGAGATTTGCAAACGTTTTTTGCTATCGTGTCCTATCTTACCCCCGGTTTCACTCTCAACTGATTCGTGTACGGTTAATAGCTGCCAAATGTTTTGTTTTTGTATGCACTTGGGTCAAATCACAGTAGCTGTTAACAGTAGATTAACGGATTCTTTGTGTACGAGAAACAGATGGTTAGTCTCTCCGCGACTCACTCTTAAACCAAACAAATGTAGCGATACTCTGATATTTTTTCAAGGAGGTGTCAATACTCACCGATCCTTGTTTCTATGGAGGTCCTGCCGGGCACGCATACAGTTTTCCAGTAGGATCCTACAGTTACCTGTTAACTCCACTGTGTATGTGACACCGTGGCATCCAAAAAGGTCGCTATAATCTGTGCAATCTTAAGATGCAGTTAATCTGTGTTTTTGGCGGGAAGTCATTGACTGTCTAGAGGTTTGAATTAGTTGTAAAAAGCTCTAAATTTTTTTCCCTTGTTAATATACCCTCGTTTAAAGTCACGCCTGGCCAGCATGCTCATCATCACGATAGGTCTACTAGGGGACTCTTCAAGATTATAAGACACTGCTGAGTCATTATTTACTCACCGAACCATGTGCCCCTGGAGGTCCAGCCGGCCCTGGTACGCTCACGGTCGGGGTCCCTTCTACGGCGTGCCCCGGCTGACCTGGGGGGCCCGGCGCTCCTCGCGGCCCTTCCGGACCCTGGTTTAGAGTAATATCATGTTTTAAAGTGGATTGTACTGTTGCGGTTTAGCTACAAAAACAGGAAATTTAAAAAAATCTTCGCACTACCAAGCCTAATATAGTTTGGTTACTTCTGTGATCCATGTTGTGTAAATTCATATTAATAAAGATATTTGTATTGTATTGTTATTACTGTAATATGTCTATATGTCTGACTCCAAAAATAGGAAAAAAAAATGTGACGAAACCCGCGAATCAGCTGGCTGCGCTCAACACATTGTCTTTCTAAGTTATGTTCTTTTATGAATTCGTAGTAACGATACCACTCTCTAATCGTGATTGAAAACATCGTGAGGAAACTAGAGTATCTGACCTGTTCATTACATCACTAGTCGCAACGTAAAATAGCCAACTATGAGGAAATCTCAGGTGTAACCTACTAACAAAGTAATGGCTTACTTCGCTGCGCTTAAGCTGGGCAAGCATATAGCATCTAAAATACGTCTAGGAAAATACGTAAAAACAATGAAAGATGTTTTGTATAAAACTAACGAAAGAGGATCTTACGACAAACTTTAAACTACAAAACTTACTAGCTGACTCGGCAAAATTAGCCTGCGACCTATTCTCTGATTTTTATATATAAGATTATCTTTAACTGTAGATCAGTAACCAAGGAAAACTGTCTCGTTTTCTTTTATTTTAATAACAGGCAACCCTTAATTTGTCAGTCCGACATAAGAGTGTACATGGGCGGCTCTTCATCTTAAATTTTTAATCATTTAAAAAAGCTTAGCCAGTGCTGTGAGTGAGGTCATAAAGCAGAATTGAAATGCTTACCATTGGTCCTTCCGGGCCTTTTTCGCCGGCTGGTCCTTGGGGACCAGGCGAGCCACCTACTCCTGGCATTCCTGGGGCGCCCACTTGCCCTGGTTCTCCCGAGGAGCCCTAGAAAATACCACCGTGTTTTTGTGGTTACCGAGCAAGGCGAAGTTTAATTAGCATATTATATATTAGTTTAGTTCTTATCTTCAGAATAATCCTCTTTAAAACATGACTAGCTTCAAACTGTTTTCTCGATACATACACACTTCTAGTACCCTAGCTAGCTTCTAGTGGGAACCCCCCATTGTCGGATGTAAATGGGGATTTTATTACACCCTGTATAATAAGACCAGCTCATTCGTTTTGGGAGGTCGATTTATTTTATTTATTTGGTGTACAAAACAGGTCATATAACTATAACACAATATTAAATTAGACTAAGATATAAGTTGCTGCAGCCATGTACCTACCGATTGATCAAATTTTAAATTCTTATGCACTTATTTACTATTTAAATTTTTATTTTTTTTATTTTAAAAATATTTATCATATAAATAAAATATTGGCCTCAGTCTGGCTTTATTTTCATGTTTGTTACGTCCTTGCCTGGTTACCATAGTACAGGGTATCCTAATTTGAGACCAGGTCTAGTGATTGTATTGTGTGGCAGTTATTATTATTATTATTTTATATATTTTTCATGTTTGTTACGTCCTTGGTCTAGTGATTGTATTGTGTGGCAGTTATTATTATTATTATTTTATATATTTTTCATGTTTGTTACGTCCTTGCCTGGTTACCATAGCACAGGGTATCCTAATTTGAGACCAGGTCTAGTGATTGTATTGTGTGGAAGTTATTATTATTATTATTTTATATATTTTCTAGTATGTATGCGATCTACTTGCGAATGCTGTTGCACACCTGTTAGTAGTGCAGGACTATTTTTTATTTTAATATTTTTTATCTGTGTATGTACTGTTGGTGTGTCTAATATAAAAAAATAAATAAACGAAGTGCATGCACACACATCATCACCACATGTAATTTACATGATAAATCCTGGATGGATTATCATCATCTTACCGGCTTTCCATCAACCCCTGGTGGTCCTCTCGGTCCCGGGTCTCCATCTCGACCTGGCCTTCCAGATTCCCCTCTTTCACCCTTCACGCCTTCCGGAATTCCAAACATTACACGTTAGGATTGCTCGATTGAAACTAAATAATTTTTTTTTTTAAAAGTCACAACTTTGACAGGGCGTTTATCGAAGTTAGTCTTTTGTAGCTTGTACTAATGCGTATGTATCCCACAACTAGGCAAAGGCCATAGTTGCTGTTACACAATTCGGTATTTGACACGATCAACAATAAATTATTTCATATGCTCGATTAAAACAAAAATTACAAAATATCTCGGAAAATGTATCTCTTTTAGTCAATTAACTAGTTATTACAATTTTTAAATAGATTAAACATAGAAAGAGTGCTCTGAAATGTTACGTCATAAGCCAGTATTTTCATACAAAATTCCGTTTTAAAGTAACTCATTTGATATTTTGTCAAATACCCAATTGAAGGATGGGTGGGATTTTGTTAGACGAGAATATGTCTACAGAATAATGGCAGGCAGACCATAAGCCTCCCCTGAAATGGTACTCAAAACGGGCCCAAGCGCAGTCAAAAGGATTTCGCCGCTTAGCAATTTAAACAACATTCAAGTCTAAATTGTAAAATGTTACTCCGTATCTTAATAAAGGAGGTTTATTGAAGATGGAGTCGCGGAGAGCATTACATCTTGCCAGTTTACTCTTTGGCGTAATTAAATCAAAAAATCCGCTGTATTTATACAACAAACTTGAGTTCTCCCGACGAAACAGAGGTCCTGTACGTCTGGTTTGCCCTAGTCACAAAACAGCCGCATTTAGAGGTAGCTTTCGATATTGTGCCACGAAATGCTGGAATAACATACCCCCACCTATAAGAAATTCGCTGACTGTGAAATCATTCAAGTTAAAGTACAAAAAATTTCTTCTTGATTCTCAAATTAATTTAAAATAAAAATAAAAGGCATTTAGTCGAAAATGTAGAAAAATTTTGGTTATTAAGTTTTATCAAGTATGCATGTTAACTATGGATTCATAATTTATTTGTTTTTAGGATGTTTAATTAGATATTTCAATAACGATTATGTTTTGCTATTTTTAAATGATAATTCAAATCAATTCAATTCAATTCTGTTCAATTCAATTCAATTCAATGCAATTCAAGTCCATGCCATTCAATTCAATTTAGTTCAAGTGAATTGAAATCCTGTCAATTCTACTTAGTTCAATTGATTTGAATTCAATTCAATTTAGCTCAATGCAATCCAATTCAATTCAAGTTTTTTATTTCGGAACGCGTCCATGGTGTTTGTGAGCTGTTCTATGGAATTGATTGTGATATGAATTATTATTAATGTGTGTTTGTTTGTATTGTTTTTTGGCGACCGCTGAAAATCAGCGTCATGGTCTTCACCGATCATGGCATAATGCTGAGCGGCGGCCATTTTGGGTGCCATTTTATACTTTTTTAAGGTACTAAGTAAGCGAAATTATGTATAACGTAATTCACACGCTAAACCATAACTGTTTTTTAGATTGATTGTGTTGGTCCCAAATAAACGTTTTCTATTCTATTCTATTCTAAATTTGACTGTTTTAACATTTGAGTACCATTGAATGCAGATGTTAAGCGCGAAACGATCAACCTATAAGATTCAAACATTCTGACAAATCATCATCATCAGCCATTTGATGCCCACTACAGGACAAGGCCTCCCTCATGGTTTTCCAAGCTTCCCGGTCTTGTGCCGCCCGCATCCAGCGACCCCCCGCAACGGTAAACAGGTCGTCGACCATCTAGTGGGGGGGCCTTCCCACGATGCGTCGTCCGGTCAGCGGTCGCCAGGTCAGAACCTGTTTCAGCTATGTGTGGTGTTGTTGGTCAGCTATGTGCCCCGCCCACTGCCACTTCAATTGAGCAATTCTTCTTTTTCAACGTCGGGATAGCCGACTAGTTTCGGCTTCGTCCAGAAGTCTTTATCATGGAGGAGAGTAACCAGTATATAAAATTGGCCGTGCTTACGAAAGTTTCAGTTGTAAAATGGTAAATTCTATTTCGCATCCGGGTAAAACTAAGCAGTGCGAATTACTATTGTCTATGTACTTCAAATACTAATTATTCGAATTACATAGACATGCAACATAAAAAAAAACTATCTATCTGTTATGTATAACGGTTGAAAGAGAATTTTCTTACCCATATGAGTAGTGTTAATAGTAGAGATAGGTCCTGGGGGGCCTGGTGGACCCATTTCGCCTCGAGGGCCCACTGGACCCTCCGGGCCTGGCGAACCCTGCAAAGTCAAAAAATACCTTAAGACTTAAAATATTTACTTTTTGTAGACTTTTTCAGTCGGTTTTGTTGTTTTTATGAAAAGTTTATGTTTTTCCTGCTGTATGCAGACAAAAAGCGAGAAGGGCTGAGTCGGGTTACACGGTCGTCAGTTTAACGTCAAACGTCTGTAATTACTTATAGACGTTTGCTTTATTTTTTTACCTCAAACTGCGCAATGTGTTACAAGGCAGTGGCGCCATCTAGCGGCACGAGTCAAGAGGATCTAAGTATTTATTTTATTTATTTATTATTATCATCGCATACACTGTCATTACAGGCGAACCCAAATCGATCAGCATTAGTGTCTAATGTTATTAATATATAGGTAGAGTCACTTATAAAAAATGCAACATTAAAATCGGAATCAATTAACATAGTCAATTATACGATAAAATCAAAATAATGTCATAAATTTAAATTTAAAAAAATTAACTTTAAAAAGAAATAAATTAAATAAATTTAAATAAATAATAAAGTTCATTAAAATTAATATAAATAATCCAATAAAATTAACATAAATTAATATTTCACATTGTAGATTATTCCAAATAACATTTCATAATAATAATAATTTAATCTATCTACTCAATAGTTCTGTCATTATTGTAGTGAATTGTGTAAGCGAACACTTGAATACGTCCCTGTTTGACTCGCTATCGAAAATGTTGAGCATACGGATAGCCCGAGTTTCAACATTTCTATTTTAGCACTCGGCTCATAAAACAGTTTATGTGTCCTGCTTCTCCGATAGTTATCCGGCACGAACAATCCTACCAGTGCTAACACTTCAGGATTATCTTGCCAGTCTCTTAGCAATTTAAAAAAGTATGTCACTAGAGCCACGTTTCTTCTAACCTAATGTAATGGCTACTTTGCTCTCCTCAACTATAATAAATTAATTGCATTCGACACGTAGCTACAGAGTTACAGCCCTCGACGTGGCGACATGTTTTCGTTGCATGCGGTCTTAGCAACTGACCCCTACTGCCGAACTGAAAGACGTTTCACGTCAAAACTTACGTGTCTGCCGTCGACTCCGTCCACTCCCGCTGGACCTGGGTCTCCTGAAACCATTTAAACTGTTTCAATAACTTTATACATTTCTACAACGATACTGTTTCACAAAGCTTAACCCATTGTTAAAGGGGCATAAACTACTAACTTTTACTTCCACCTATTTATGACGGCTACATGAGACTCCTTTCATGTACCCTAACTCTAACCATATTCTAAAAAATTAAATTAAATTTATTTGTAAGCAAACACGGTAGGTACAATGAGTTCTTAAGTTGTTTATACATGTCTCTGTCAGACTCTGGAATACAAATGTTGGTAGATAGACTATTGGTATCGATAACAATTCAATTTCTTTTTTTCATGTCTATTTGAATACAATATGTGCTGCAGTGGGCGTCAAATGGCTGATGATGACGATGACATCATAACATATATAAAATAGTAAAGAAATTTATCATTTACACGAACATACTTCTTAAATACGTTAGTAAATTAATAGGTAATTATTACAGGTAGGTAATTTATGACAAAATGTATGTTTATTAGTTTATTACTATGACACGTCGAAAATCAAACTAGGTCACCTGTACTATGATTTTCAACGCCGCCATTAAGAGTTAGTCTGGCGTTAGTCATAAATATTACGCAAATTAAGTTATTAAATATAGAAAACTAGAAGAAAAGGGTTACAATATTCAAAAAAATCTTTAACGAATAAAATCGAATGTCAAAATATCAAATAAGTAATGAAAGAAAACGAAAAAAAAACTTGACACCAAATTTCTAATATAACTCCACCTTTCTGTCCCGATTCACCTTTATCCCCTTTCAGTCCTGGCTCGCCACGGGGACCTCCGTCCGCCTGAAAATAATTTGCAGAAAATAAGGGATGAAGGAAAAAAGATCGACGAAAGAAATATATCGAGCGTATGTGGGTGGAAGGGCCGGTAAGGGACGTCCCAGGTGAACACACTTCGACCAAGTAGGAGATGTAATACATCCAAAGGGCAACATAAAACGTACCCGAAACCGGCGTGCGTGCATGCAACGACTAATGAATGTTGATGAAGCGAAAGAGATATCTGTCAAGATCGTGGCAAGTGGCAGACCCGGGTCTCTGCCTACTTCTCCGGAACACAGGCGTGAGTTTATGTTACGTTAAGGAAATAATTAAGTTATTTTAAGTTTCTTTATCATTCATAAAGCTTATACTTAGAAACATTTTTACTTTCAAAGCTTCTGAAACAGGTATTAAATTTTAAAAGGACGATTTTATGGGGCGAGATTAGAATAAAAAGCGGCTAAATACGTGTCGAGCCGCGCGCACTGTAGGGTTTATCGTCAAAATATGCGAACTTAAAGAAGGATTAATTTGCTATCAATCAATATGATTGGTATTACGAGCAAATTAATTTAGTTCACAGTTTAACTACAAACGTTTACTTCATCAAAATAACTGTCGGTGGAATTTGTAAGAAGTTTTTCTTTTATAAGTCTATTCTTCATTAGCTTGTAAAGCCTACTTAGTTGTGATAGTTTTTTAATCACAATTAAGTAAGCCTGGGGTGAGAGGGGTGCTCTACTCTACAAAACTTCGTATTTTCAGCTTCATATTTCGCAAACTGATATTTATTTATTTAATATTAGGAACAGCACATAACAATGAATAACAAAAACTTTAGACATACCGAAGGCCAATTATAAGTCTCCACTTATAGAAACATTTTAAGACTTAGTTAAACTCTTCTAGCATTTATAGATGACTGTACGGAGACTGACAGTTGACGAGTTGTATATTTGACCAGTTAGGGAAAATGACGAATTAGGGAAATTGACTAATTAAAGATTTTAGAATAATTGATGAATTGGAAAAGTGACCAATTAGTGAAATTGACGAATTAGGGAAAATTACGAGTGACCCCCTAACCCAAAACACAAGAGACAGCTTAAAAACTATCTTAATAATATAACTTATTCCAACCATTATTGAACAAATCTGCACTAAGTTTTACCCTCAAGTTTTGGACTGAAAAATTAAACGATGACACTTTTTCCAGATGCAATGCTAGATTTACTCGCCTTGATCTGTTAGGAACATACAGATTCAGTTGACTAAGCAGCTGTGGACAATCGATTTCACAGTCGATATACCACACTATTATGGTAGACGAGAAGAAAATCATCACTAATTTAGATTTTATTTAACGTTTCATCGGCGTGATGGATATTTAGGTATACATCTCTGCCAAATTTGAGCTCTCTAGTACTACGCGCCGCGGATAGACAGACAGTCAGACGGACGGACACGACGAAACTGTAAGGGTTCCTTGTTGACTAAGGAACCCTATAAACCGGCCAAAAGCGTGTCGGGCAACGCGCAGTGGTTTTACCGTTTAGTCGGCCAAATGTACCAATATGTATGGCAATTCCAGCTTTCTAGCACTAAGCGTCTCAGAGCTACTCGTAAGCGGTAAGCAGGATTCCTTGTTCCTTAGGTTTCCTTGTGTTGGATCCTTGCTGACTAAGGAACCCTAAAAAGGGTAGAAGTAAGTTAGGTCCCTCTTTTTTGGATTAATGTTCAGTTGCAGTTCAGAGCCCTAATTATGCGCACAAAATCCTATCGGAATCCTGACGCTTGCGATAGCAATTAGTGTGGAATTCGTCAGTTAGACGATTGAAATCTTTCAGGATTTTGTGGGCTTACTACAGGAGGAGTTATTTTTCTACAAGTGGTTCTTATTTTCAGCATTTTAGTCATATATTTTCGCAACCTTTCCCTAACCTCACACTACAGGTTTGAGAAACTTCATGTATGATTAATGTCTTAACTCTGTCTTGTGGACATTATATTATTTTAAACTGTCACCTTCAAACCTGATTTGTTATTCAAATACTTACCGAAATAGTTTTACTACTTATCCATCAACCTTGTAAATGTTTTAGTAAGCATTGAATATTTGAAATATTTACACCACACGTGTAGTATGGTATTGAAGTACATAGTAATCAGCTATATAAACTTCGAGAAAGTCAGTTCCATACCACAAATCCTATAGAAATCATCGCTTACCTTTGCTCACATTGTTATTGAAAAAATATTTTCTTTACTAAAAATGAAGTCTTTGTTTGCAGTCCTTTCTGTTATGGCCTTCATTGGTGTGGTTTTATCAATGCATGAACCTGACGATGAGGTAGATTCTACCATTAATGTTGCCAATAAAGATCCTACAGATTGGCCGAGTCGCAATAGACTCAATAGCGATGATATTAATAAATCAAAAGCCACTTGTGTGGTAGGAACACTGAAAAATCTGGTCCAGTGTTTGAGGTCGGAAAATCATGACAATAACTTCAGGGATGTCAAAAAGTGTGTTCTACAATTTGCTGAGGATATCATCAAGTGCTTCACAATCACAATCTCACATTTCTAAATTTATAAAGTTTTAACATTGTAAAGTTACGGGAAGAGCTTTTAAAGATTCAGGTCTATGTACCCAGTTTTATATTCATATAGTGTGTGGAGAATGTATTTATTTAAAAAATACATGTTATTAAAGTTATTTTAATTGTATTTAAGACCCTGTTACATAATGTCTGAATAAACTTTATGCAATTAATTATTGAAATAACGCAACACCTAAAAACAACGGTTTCAGTGTAAAATTCGCCATTTCGCAAAAAAAGCAAATTAATATTGTTCTCTTGCATTGACATTTTTCTTTCAGTGCTTGTAACACTTTAACTGGAAGACTTACAAAATAAATAATTCTACAAAAACTGTAATTTATTTAGTCTTCTTTATACTTCTCTCTTCTTGACAACTTCTGACAGTAGACGAGCCACTAGTCTACAAGCCTCCACCAATCCGGACTTGGCCCCCGTGGTGGAGTATGGCCTATACCTTCCTGAGGGAAGAGACCCGTGCCCCTCGGTGGGGACATAATGGGTTGATGATGATGATGATGATACTTCTCTCGCGCCTTTAATTCAAGATGGCGGCGCATGCCTCCGTCTAGGTTTAAAATTTGGTTTTTTGTTAGGACCCCATAAACCAAAACTGTTTATTGGTAAATAACATATACCAAAACAGTTTATTTTTAACCTTATGGACACCAAAAATGCCTACAGGCTCCACTACTTTTTTTTATATTGAGTTGAATTAATTTTAATCTTACTTGGATACGGCGCAGGTCCTTAGAAGCGAACATTTTTTATTATTTTATGAGTTTCAAAAGAATTCATTAACAATTGCCGAGAATCATCAAAAGTGATGATGATGATGATGATGATGTTCACGAATCCTTTAAAACTCAAAACGCAGTCCCCTAAATGCCTCTTTCTTTATAATACCATAAATAAATTCAATGACAGTTTAACAATTTGCGATTCATAGCAATATTCACATTCAATATTCAATATGCGTGCATGCGGATGGCAAGGGAACGTGAGAGATGACATTTGGGGAATTGGCCTGCTATACCTGTAATAGGCAGCTCGTAAGAAATCAAAGAAAAAAACCGGCCAAGTGTGAGTCGGACTCGCGCACCGAGGGTCCCGTACAAATTTGTGGGTAGGTCCTAACTTACATATTATAAATAGTTCAGGAATCGAGTCTCGCAGTTTCTTCCGAGCTTCTCCCGAACTTGAAAGACATTTTTTTTATGATTTAACTACATATAGATTTTTCCCTATATAAGCAATATAAGATAATATTACGTGCCAAATTTCATAGTTCCAGTTCAACGAAAAGTATTTATAGTATCCTATAAATTTTGATTCCCCTTAGTGTCGAAATATACGTTAACTTAGAAGTTTGATTTTTTTCACAGCTTCAAGGAACTGTAACTTTCTCGAGGGTCTTGACAAACAGACGGACGGACGGACGCACAACAAAGTTATGGCTGCCTTTGACTCTATATGCCTCACAATAATTCTCTTCACGATTGTTTTATTTTATTTCTGTTTTGTTGACGTTCGTGTCTGTTGTTTGTGTACCTTTATGTTTACTTTGTGATTCTGTGACAATTTAAATAAATATCCCCTTTCTTTCTTTCTTATACTATAAGGGTTCTGTTTTTCCTTTTGAGGTACGGATCCCTAAAAAAAACATAAATTTACACCTGTATCCTAGAGCCACTCGGGCAAACCCCGGTCTCTGCCTATCCCTGCCTAACCCTCCGAAACACAGAGTCTAACAGAATTGAATACCATCATTTGCGCCTTCAAAGATTTTATATTGTGTATATTCCGCCGCTTAAAATTATGATGATGATGATGATGAGTCTAATTTCTGTAAAACCATCGTCGAAATTTTCTCCTGTTAAATTTGCAAATATTTAAGTCTAAGAGCGAATTGTTGAGACAGAATTAAAAAAAAAAAGAATCTTCCAATTAAAAAAGGCGGCTAACTTCTGAATTTCTTATAGGGCCTCAATACCTAAACAACATATAATATATCAAAACTGGACTCCTCCAACAACTCCAACCGGTTCAGGAATTAAGTTTAGTCATTGAAAATTTTAGTCGAGTGTTTCCGAAAGTCTTTCTGCCTTTATATGTCCCCCACAGGCTGGACTACGAGTATATTGGAATTGCTTTAATCGTCGATACTGAAGAAACTACTTTCAGGTCATTTGTATAGCTGATGAGTTTGAATGTCAAAATAGAAATTGTATGAATTTATTGAAAGCTTTTTACGCGCGGGCACGCGTGGTGATTAAACCCACACTCGCTCTTTTTCTCAGAGAAGGCCTACGTCTTGTACTGGGTTATGTAGAGATTGAAAAAAAAATTAATAAAACTCTATTTAGAAAAGGGTTAAAAGAGTGGTTACTGGCTCCCAAACTAGGATTCCCTGTGCTATGGGTAGCCAGGCTACTTCCAAAATACCTAATAATATGTGTTTTGCAATAGTTACTAATAGCTAAACGTTCCTGTAGCGTAACGTAAGTAACGACTACAAGAAACAACACAAATAGCAATACCAGCTAACAAACCTTGAAACACGAGTACCACAAAACGTAATAATAATATGTAGTAACTATTAAGTATTTTAGTTTATGATTCCTAAGCCTTCGAAGTCATGTATCCATCCACAAATAATTCTAAAGTTTTTAATGTTTTGTGTATTCTTGTTCTGTTCTGCTTTAATGTTTTTGTTGGTAATAAAGCTTTTTTATTATTATTATTATTATTATAATTTTATAATAATATGAAAGTTCGTGTTTTTAAATTATTATTACAACAACAATGTATGTTAATTAGCACATAGTCTTCATTACTTAAACTTTAATATAGTGTACATTAATTAGCAATGTTTTTTTATTTGTTCTTATGGACCTGTTTCTGAACTAAGAATACCACTAAGCAAAATACTTAAAACATCAGTTCATCTCTTCAGAATTCCCAAAAAAGAACGAAACAAAAGGTCACTTAAACGGTCACTTAGTTACCCCTAGTGACACTCCCATTCCAGAAACCTGCACTTTGTGTTTAATTAAACGTAGCGTCATTGTTAAAAAGGAACAAAAAAAAAGTTTTCGAATGCGAGTATTTATATTTATCGAAGGTAGTTGGTATTTTAGCATAATACGATTCCATAAGTTAAGAATCACAACAACTTATACCTACTTAACAATATACAATAACTTATACAATAACAACTTAACTTGGTGCTGCTTGCAGTTTTAAAGTAGGTGCTTATATATTATTGTATATTCTTTTAAACTATTCACTTCATATATTATGTACATATACATACGGATACATGGTATACACATACATAAAATGTAAATACATATTACACATTCTTTCCGTTCCGTAGTCAACAAGGGACCCTTATAGTGTTGCCATGTCCGCCAGTCTGTCTGTCTGTCTGTGATGTGTGTCTGTCTGCGGCCTAGTTCAGAGACGATTAGTGCAACAAAGCTGAAATTTGCCGTAGATACACATATTAGAGATGCGTCTATCCTGTGGTGGGGGGTAACGCAAAATTTTGTTAGAGTAGAGCGTCTCCCTACTTCACCCGGCTAAACGGGTGTTTGTAAAAACGTGAAAATATGTAGGGCAGTAGCACATAATATGATGTAGTTAAAAGGAAAACTATCACGGCTAAGTTGGCTTTACAAGTTAACGAGTTTTTCACACCTCCTGCTCGACAATGCCTTATTACGTACCGTCAAATATCATCGTAAAGCATGGCCTTGTCTCTCGAGGGCAATAATAATGAAGAATTTCCCTAGGGAATAAAGTGATTTGAATTTAGAATGTCAAAATTCGCATGAAAACTATGGAGAAGCCCCGCATTGCAATTCGAAATTCGAATTGTTGTTCGAAACTCACCTCTTTTTTTTCTTTTTTTTCTGAAATACTGTGTCCTATGACCGCGCGAAACACCAACAAAAAAAAGAAAAAAAGGCGCGAATTGCAAATACGAATTTAAAAGTTATATTCAATTTAAGTTGCTAAGCCGTAAAAGAGTGTGGACTTTATATTTAATTTCAGGTTTTAATACATATTTTCAACTTATGCAGCCCTGTCTTTTTATTGTCTCCCAGATGGTGTGAAAAGTAGAGTATTCACCTCTGGAATAAAACATGTCTTAGTCTCGGGCGGTATGAACCCCTCGCTTCACTCAGGACTCTACATAACTCCCTCGCTTCGCTCAGGAGTTAAAATTTAACTCCCTCGCTGCGCTCGCGAGTTAACTCGGAGTCCTTCGCTCCGCTCAGGGTTCAATATGCCGCCCATGACATAATACATGGTTTTATTCCCTTAGTACATAATCTACTATTACTCCATCTTAGGAGTATTAAAGGAAAATTTCGTACAAATTCCATTGATAATTACATTTAAGGGGGGCTCCCATACAACAATCGTGATTTTTTTTGCTTGCAATATTGAAATATTTTTTATAACACGCTCGAAATATTCAAATGTTGTATAGTCCAACTCGCACTTGGCCGGTGTTTTTTTGTTCCACTTCTAATACGATAATGTGAATTCACATACCTAAATAAATACCATAGTTTTCTATCTCTATCTATCAACATTGTAATGTTTGTAGCAATTGTCTAACTATTTGAAATATTTCCACTCCAGCATAAAAACGCGTGTAGATCGGATACGTGTATTAATAATTGTCTGAATATAGCAATAAACATTCGAAAAAGTCAATTTATTTCCACAAATAATATAGATACCAACGCGCCCCTTGGCAGTCGTTGTAAGTTTCAACAAAAATATTTTTACTAAAAATGAAGTTACTATTTGTAGTAATTTTGATTGTGGTTGGCGCGGTTCTATCGATGCCTGAACCAGACGTTGAGGTAGATTCCACCATTTATGTGGGCAATGAAGATCTTTCAGGTCGGCAGAGTGTACTGAGTGATGATACTGCTACATCCAAGGTTACGTGTTTGCTGGGGGCACTGGAAAATATGATCAAGTGTTTGACGACGAAAGAAGACAATAATTATGAGGGTGTCAAAGCATGTATTTTAGAATTGGCCACGAATGTCATCAAGTGCTTAATAGTAGGTTAAGAATTGAACAATTTAATTTTTTGTACAAATTGTTCCCCGAGTTTTAAGATTGTGTAGAAATCAGAATATTAAAATTGCGAATAAATTTCTCTCAAAAAATTTTCTTTTGCTCCTTAAAATTGCTTCAATGGTTTTCTGGTTTTGCGTTATTCTGATTGCACATTATGTACCTAGCTAATGAGTTCAAATATGAAAAAAAAAGAATCGCTCGTAGCCCCGGCTGCCTGAGTGATCTTAAACGATCACGAAGGTTAAGCAACACAAGGCGCGTTCAGTGCATGGATGGGTCGCCGTCTATGCCTAACGCTAGTGGCATTTTTCCGAGCGGTTCCGTGCTTCACAAGGCACGTTAAGCTGTTGGTGCCGGCTGCCGTCGATAGACGGCAGTCGTTAAGCCAAGTCAGAGGCCTTAGGGCGGCTTGACAACATCTGACAGTAGACGAGCCACTAGTCTACAAGCCTCCACCAATCCGGACTTGGCCCCCGTGGTGGAGTATGGCCTATACCTTCCTCAGGGAAGAGACCCGTGCCCCTTGGTGGGGACATAATGGGTTGATGATTATGATGAAACAAAAATTATATGAACTTGAAGGATATTACAAGTCACAAAATAATTATGTTGCAGTCAGATTTATATTTTTAGGTTATTTTCACCAATCAATTCCTATTTTTCCAAAATAAATCTCTATTATTCTCTATAAAAAAACTCTCTCGGAGAAAAGGCTCTGATTATACCTCTATATGTACCTATGTGATACCTACGGTACAGCAACATGAAAACAGAGGCGGGAAACATGATTAAACGCACCAGCTTGTTTGGTATTTCCTCAATTTTTTTATCACAATGGAGAATTTAATGTTCTAGTTCTAGTTCCACTGGAGATTTTCGCACTTAGCCTCATAAGTTGGGCCATTGTACGTAGCAAATGCTGAGGTATGTAAATACCTTTTAGTTAGCGAATGGTATTGTAAGTTCACAAATGTACGTAACTTAGAAAACAAAGATTCGAACCCACGACCTCCCGAATGAGAAGCCGGCGTTCTACCAGACCTCTATCGGAGAGGCCTTGTTAAAAGATAAATAAACTTGGTTATTTTTTTCTCGACAAATACTTTTCATGTGATCGGTCAAAAAGTCATTCTAGTCACGTGGTACAAAAACGTGCCACACAAATAGGACTCAAAGTATGACGTCACAACCTGCACGTGACTCCGTATGAAGCTTTTATCAATATTCGAGTTATGTCTTAAAATAATGTTATATGCATCTACACCCTTTTGAGAAACCGTTTAGAATTCAATGAAAAAACGAGAAGTAATAATTTTTTTGCAGAATATTTTTATTTTTTTTTGTAAACGTAGTGCAGGACGTTCTCAGACTCGGTGAAGCGATGATCTTTGTAAGGCGGCTGGCAAGAGCTGGATGAGAGTAGCAGAGGACCGTGCTCAGCTTGCAACATTGCCACATTAATAATATGTGAGATATAAAATTAAATATAAAAAAGAACTTGTTTTGCCAAAGAAAGTAATGGCGATGAAATCGCTAGCAATTTTTTTAAAAAGACGCGAGGGTTGTCTGCTCAGCTAGAGCGGCACGGGCTTTCGTTGTGGTAACATTTGTGCCGGGCCGAGCATATTGGCAATATTATGCTGGGCACAGAACATCAATAGCCGCGGCATAAAAATAGCGCCTTGGTGGCGCGTTCGTTAGATCGCTTGCCTCACATTCAAGAGGCCGTGGGTTCGAACCTCGGCATGTCTGCCCGGGCACGAGAACTTTTAAATTGTCTCAAATATATTACTACTAGGCCCGCATTGCCGGGCTCTTCTTTATCTCTCTTGAGGCCCACAGCAACCGCCGGGCCAACTCAACTAACGCTGACCGCGCTTTCGTTGGTGTAACAGTCGTGCCATCAACGAAAGCGCGGCTATATTCTCCATATGCCCGAACACAGTACTTGTAAGTACGTACCCAAATAATCAAGTACTTACCATTGGAGCTGGAGCGCCGGGCTCTCCTTTGTCTCCCTTAAGACCCGCGGCACCTGCCGGACCTGGGGGCCCCATCTCTCCTCGGTAACCCTGTAATATTAGAATAACTTTTAAATTATTCGATTTTCAAACAGCATTGAATTTTCTAAGGAACGAATGTTTTATTGCATCCTAAATCATGCTTATATTGCTCCCACGAGACGGGGTTTTCTTGTGTGGAAGCTGCCAGAAAATGTAAACTAGGATTAAGTTATTGGATGTATATTTTTTTTCTTTTCTATCTTAGCTTATTAAATACCATGTTTTTGGAAGAAATATGGCACACAAATATAATTTTGTATGTTACAAATAGTTTGATGTTTACATCAATAGTGTACTTATCCTAAAAACTAAAAAAAATTGAGTTTAGTGGTCTTTTAAATATAAATATTAAACTACTTATTGTATCAAAAAAAAATTATGCAATACCTTTAATAAATCAATATAAATGAATAATAATGCGGATACTAAATATTACTATCCACATTGGATACTAGGATACATGGTACTGGATACGAAGCACTGTATCTACAGGGTGTAACAAAATCTCCATATATATCCAAAAACGGGGCCTCTACTCGTCAATACTAACAACGTTTACTGTGCTTACGGGGATTTAGTTAGACCTGGCAGAACGTCGTACTCACCGCAAATATCTAACTCCGTTTGGTGTCAAACTGGAATTAATTTAAATGGTGAAACTGAGACTTTCTTGTACCGGACAAGACAACTTACCGGGAGTCCTGTATAACCGCGCAGGCCCATCTCACCAGGAGGCCCAGCTATTCCTTGAGGACCCTGCAATTTTAGAATAACTTTATTATTGTAAGTCTTACTCATAATAATAATAAATAATTGGTTATTTCCCTAACTCACCGGCGGACATGTTGTGTTGCAGACGGTACCGACAGCAAACGCATTTTGGGTCGCAGCTGAGCCAATAAGCTGGAAATAACAATATCAATCATGATGTAGCACGGTGGTAGCCTAGTGGGTAGAACATTGGACTCGAAAGCGGGAGGCCCAGGTTCGATTCCCAGTGCGGGCATATACCTATGACTTTGTTTTCTAAGTTATGTTTTCTAAGTTATACATTTGTGAAGTTATAGTAGCAATACCACTCGCTAACTGTGAAGGAAAACATGGTGAGGAAACCTGAGTCACCAATCCGCGGTGGCACGCGTATTGATTAAGCCCATATGCTCTCCCTGAGAGAAGGCCTGTGCCCTACATTAGGACGTATATTATAGGCTGCTTATGTAATAAAATCAAGTAGCTAGGTACCTAGGTATCCATTTTAAGCTAAATCTAAACTGTTATAGAGAAAAATGGACCACACACTCTATACTGTTAGGTGACAAGATGGACTGCAAGCGAAAATTGGACCAATGAAGAGCAACGCACCCTTTCTTTCCTATGCAGCGCAAATGTTTCTACGGCGTAAAATACTGATTCGCGCAAATAAATATTGTAGAGCCTTGTAACTTCCCTTTCATTATAACATTACTTAGGTGATGTAGAACTTTACAAAAATAGTTTTTACTATATTTATTAATCAACCTGAAGATTCAGTCAGAATTGTTTTGCTTCCTTACCATTGGTGATTCTGTGGCGATGATAGCTTCAGGTTTTTCCTGAAAAATAATCAAAAAGTAAATGAATCTCTAAATACTTTTTAACTTTATAGCCAATAAAAATGTTTAAGTAGGTATATATATAATTATATATATGGTACATATAAACTTAATCATTAATGTACAATTTCCCCCCTCGTTTATAATGTTCGCATCACCACATCAAGTGTTAGCTGGAATAGATTTCTGCTGAAATAAACTCGCTATGTACTCTTTTCAATTTTTCTGTGCATGTTGTGTTTTATTTATGTCTTTTTATGTGTGCAAAGTATAAAGGAAGAAAGAAAGAAAAGACAGAAAGAGGATATTTATTTAAATTGTCACAGAACAACGTAAGCATAAAGTATTGTATTATTAACTTAATTCCAGATTCACTTACTTCTTCCGACATAAAAGCAAGAGTGAATCCGGAATTGAGTGCTTACGAAAGTTTTAGTTCAAAAATCTCTGTACAATGACAAGAACGTCCCTCATCTCCTTACAATCTCTTCACAGCTGTCAGTCGACAAATTGTACTGATGGCAGCTCAGTGACAGCCACTGGAGATCGATCTGAAAGAAAGCAATATTATATAAACCGCGTAATTCCTGGGACACCCCAATTAGACTTTACTATTGTTCCATGAGTTTCTACTCAGATTTTTACTTTTTGAAATATCAGGGTTTACTTAATTATAAGAAAGAAGCTTCACGCGCTGGACCAATGTCGCACAAATTTATCTTCAGTAAATTATTGTTCTAGAGATATATAGAAAAAAGCCGATTGTACTACTTAACTCGTATAGCTTTAAGGTGGTCTTAAGCATTATCTATCAAACACCGCCAATGTGGCGGTAAATAAATGTATTTCTTTTGCTTCAATTAATATTCATACTCGGTAGGCACTCACCGAAGCAGGCGTGTTGTCCCCATTGGATACTATGGTGAACGTATCCGTGTTGTTCAGGACAAGCTCCGTTACGTTCAGGGCTTCCAGCTGCAATAGAAGTATGAAAATAAAATTATTATGTAGGTACTTAAGAAAAAAACGTATTGTCAACACCTCAAAAATGTTTCATTACAAATATTTTATTTCCAAGATATGAACGTAGTTGTCTGTCGACTGCATGTCCAGAAAAAGTCGTATCGTACTTAAAAAGTAATAATAATAATAACTTCCACACAACACAATCACTTGACCTGGTCCCAAACTAGGATACCCTGTGCTATGGTAACCAGGCAAGGACGTCACAAACATGAAAATGAACCCAGACTGAGGCCATTTTCATGTACAAATGTACGGCGGCCCCCAGTGGGAATCGAACCCACGACCTCTGTTTTGGTAGCTAAGCGCCTTAACGGCTAGACCAACGAGGCAGTCTTTTGGTTTCATTGTTTCCTTCCTTAAATTACGAGCCGGCCTACGATAGCATATAATATAAGCAATTGTTTTAGAATCGAATTTTTCATCAGTAGCCCACTACTGCCCACTCCTGTCTCCTTATCTCGCTATCTTTCGTGGGCTCGTCAATCTGCATCCACGGACCATCTGCCAACTTCACCATACATAGTCAGACCATCGGGGTTCTGGTAGACAGTCTCAAAAGTAAATTAAACAAACGCTTGGGTCACCACACTCGGGGATCGTTTCTTTTGTACCGTCATTGTGTAAAAATAATATTTTTAAATCAATACTGTTTTCCGGTGACCTGGAGGGCACCATGTGTGCCTTGATGGGTAGGCCATATACCCACTGACCGCCATCCGGTTCACGGCGGCCACTCATTACTGACCTGGTTCACCTGCAGTCTTCCCGCATTGTCAGATGTTCCGTCCATTGCCACAAACAAAAAAAGAGGGTGTGTGCTTATGAAAGTACAATTGGAAGTGAAAACTTTATGATTATCTAAATAACCGATCGAATGCAGCCGAGCATTTCCGATCTCGCTTCACCGACCCAATCGTGAAGGATTAATTTCGCGCGCTGTTCAGAAAAAGTGCGCTGAAGTTTTCACTTCAGAAAGTGATATTTTAAAAATTCTAATTAATTGCAAAAACTACCTCGGCGCAGTCGACAGCAACATGTGCCGTGGCATTGCTGACTCTCACATGGATCTTGTGCCATCCAGCGGAGAACAACTGCAACAAAAGTTTCTGTAATTAGCTCTACCAAACGCTGGAGTTTCTGCAGACAATAACTTTCATCACAACGCTCCCAATATTGACAGAGTGATATATTGCACCGACTTATTAAAGACAATCGATGACACCAATCTCCGACAAAAAACAGACAATGAGGAAGAAAATCAATCTTATTGGGGTAGGTCGGAGAAAGGACTCTGTCCATTCGAAGTGACCAGCTGGTTGCAGAAAGGTCCGATGAAATTTAAATTGTACTCATCAAAACGAACAACTTTTTTATAAGACTGACTTTGGAATCGCTATAAAAGTATCAGCGGTTTCATAGTACGTATCATATTTTAGAATCGATTCTATTTATATGTCTCTGAGGTAAGTCAACTCGTCAGGCACCACGTTTCTTCAAGAACTCCTTCGTTCCGAGGCGTGAATTTATGTAAAATGAGTCTATGTTTATGTCTAGTTCTATTGGGTTTGATCACGACCAATCGCGCTCTTCGCTTTGTTCATTCCGTTTGTTCATTCATTCTTACATTCCCAATCGATTCCATTACAGACCCATCCATCAGTCCATCCAGCACCTACCTTCTCACTGGCGAACAACGCTCTAGTCCGGTTAAAGCAGACGGCAATCCTCCTGGCCCTTGGCAACAGCTCCACAGCCACCAAACCGTGCTCGCTGCCCGCGCGCACCAAGTTCCAGCGCCGCCGCTGCCCGCGCGCGTTGAACGTGCTCACCACGGAGAACTGCTCCGGAATACCCTTAGGGAACACACCGCTGGAAATAACATAACATAGCTTTAGGACCAACGATCTGAGGCAGGTTGCTGGTAGCGGCTGGATGAGGATTGCCGAGTACAGGAAGATGTGCTTTGGAAGGCTTATGTCTAGCAATGGGCTTGCACCGGCTGATCGATTGATCAAGCTTCCCACACTATAACTTGCCCGTCCTATGGCGAGCACATGACAACTCGCACAGTAAATACTTTACTATTCCTACATCGCGCATACAAAAACATGTTGGGACTTAGTGTGGATACGACTTCCGACAAACATCAGTCAGACCAGCCTGTGCTCAAACGTCTGGGCCTAGATTCTGTTAATGCCTTGTTGTACAATAACAACTGCATGAACGCGCCAATTTCGATTCATCGCCGCTCCAAGTCCACCCGCGTATCAAACCTTCCAGGCGTCAATGTTATGAAAGACGTCACGTGACCCGACTGTATCTGTCACTATAATGCACTGACAAAATCGAGGCCAGGCTAGGCAGAAATTTTCCCTTTACATTTGAAGAGTACGGTCACCCGCTCTTCCCTATTGTTACAAACTAGGATATCCTTTGCTCAGAACGGTAACCGGAAAAGACAACGCCAACATGACAAACATGCCTCGAGCTGACCAGATCACTCACGCCATGGGTAAGGTGAGGTTGGCTCCATCCTGGATCCTAAAGGCTCGCTGCAGACTGTGCGAGCCCGGCACCTGGATCACCCCTCTCGAGGGTCGGTCCAGCTGGAAGACCGCGATGAGGTCCACGGTCTGCAGGTCCACGTCTTCTGGCCGCAGCTGCGAGCATGGCGCCTGCTCGAGAGGGGAGACCGTGGTGCCGTTGTCTGGAGGGGAGGTTGGAGTTACAATATTAAATTTATCTAGCTTTAATTTAGGAACTAAAAGAAGTATCTATTCATCATATAGATGCATCAGCCTGAACATTGTGTAACAAAATTCTTTATGATGTATTGTCGCCATCAGTAGATGCTGTTATCTATATCTCTATCCCAGACACTATAACGCTACTAACTATCAAGGCCATGACTGTAGCCCCTGCTGAGAATACAAACGCTGAGAACAGAAATATGCGTGTAAAAATTGCGATCAAAAATAATTATGAGTGTAAAAATGTATTATAGAATGGTTAGATAGCTTAAACTACAACGAGACAGAAAAAGTAATGGAGCAAATAAAATAATATTTACACATACTGATCAACACTTCACTCTCTGTCTCTCATGTATGCTTACAAACACGCACATACTACACACACACACACACACACACACACACACACACACACACACACACACACACACACACATATACACACTCACACACACACACACACACACACACACGCACGCACGCACGCACGCACGCACGCACGCACGCACGCATGCTTGCACACGCACACACACTTAGTTTATTCTTATTGTTTACTTTTTTTTCATAACATCTCAAACTAAACTATAGATTATTGCTATGGAAGAGCGGTGTCACCTAGTAGAGGCATTACATGTTTAAAAGGTGACTCCAGTTAGTATGTACAGAGAAATAATGAAGATAAAGAAAATAAATATTTTCTATTTCTATTTTTATATTTTGGAAAATTCAAAGTCCTACACGTAGAATTAAAGCTAAGCTTATTGAACCTTACAAGTTTGCTAAACATAAACTTTGCTACCTAATATTTACCTGCAATTTCCCCGTTGCTGAGGGAGGGTAAAACAACGGACCATATCACTAGATGTATCCTGAAAACCACAAAAAACTTCAATAATTGTTCTTATCGAATTATGTCTAGGTGTAAGTGTAATTTAAATCTAAGTGTAAAACTAAAATTCTTATAAATGTGCACTTTACAGCACCCTGTGCTTAACTCTGACAATCTTAACTCAACCCTATGACTTTTTACTAAGTAGGTATGAAATTCAGTATAAAATTATACACCTTCTTATATAATTCGCAATTCACATTTATTATGACACTTCACAGATTTGTCAATCGCTCTAGCTCACACTTTTTTAGGGTTCCGTAGTCAACAAGGAACCCTTATAATTTCGCAGTACCTAGCACATAACATTTAAGAAGTTAACGAGTTCACTAACTTGTAAAGGGACGTACCATTCCATTAAAAATTACTTTGCTAAAGTCGTTAGAGTGTGGCAAACGAAAGCGTGACCTGAAATTTTCTTTAAAGTCACTAAAGAGTTACATAGCACCACTAAATGACTGTCAGTGCTGTCGGACAACTGTTACCATTGTAACTTTATAATTTTGATACTTATTGGCTGATTATTTATATTTATTGCGTAGATAAATGGATTTTGTGTATTAAAATTTTGTGAACACTATAAGAAGACTACCTAGTTGCCGATAAATAGTTTGAATGTAAAATAGAGGGCAATATCATTCTAACTATTGTTCAATGTGGTTCAATATGATAAATTTCAATTTCATTTCATTGTCTAGAATGTAAATAACACAATTTAGACAAATTTTATTTTTGTGATGTTATTTTTTGTAATTTTTGTTTAAGATGTATTGGTATGCACTGCTGTGCATGCCTATAAGTGGCGAATCCTGACTGCACTGTTATCTAATATTGTATTCTGTAATATTATCTAGGATATATAGGATTGGTTTGCCGTTTCATATAAATAAATTAATAAATGATAAGTTTGTTTTACCTGTTCGTAGCAAAAATCTGTCTCCTGGAGAGTATAAACAATTTAATATGCCTAAGCAGCAACAAAGGATTTTGTATTCTTGAAGACGCAGCATAAAATATAAATACTTAACTTCTAAACAAGTATCAAATCTTTTTTTTCTAGTATAGCTAATACCATATGAATATTTTTTTTAATTTCCCGCCAATTTCTCAGGTCACGCTGTCGCGTAAAGTAATCAAGAAACCCCTCCTTCTACGGAACCCTACACTGCGTGTGACTGGACACGCACTTGACCGGTTTTTTTTATTACGCTCAGACCGAGAACACAATCCGCTCTACCTATCGCTGCTCAGAGGCCTTACTATGTGCTCTTAATTCTGTCGGAATCCTGTAGCTAGCGAAAGCAATTAGTGAGCAATTTGACAGTTCGAAGATTGGAATCGTTCAGGATTTATACGCGGAATTATAGGAGCAAATTAGTAATTATGCGCACCAAATCCTGCCTAGACGTTAGAAATGCACTCTGTTCAGCGTAATATAAGGTCAGATTAAGGAAAAAATTGTTATCGCTATTTTATCTTTCGCCTGCCTAACCGCTCCCTCACTTTCTAGCGCAGTTAGCCTCTTGCCAGAATTAGGATCAAGGAACCGCGCTTCCTTATATGAATAGAATATTATATGTTATTTTTAGGCTCACTCTGTAACTTACCTACTTAGTAAGAAGCAAGTAAATGAATAAAGTAATATGGAATAATCAACTTTTCAAAAGTACCTAAAAGTATAAAAGGCACGAATAGAAGTAGTGCCGCGACACCCGTAGAAGAAACCGCCAACGTTTCAGTTATTAGCCAACTAAAAAAAAAACGACAAAAATGGTCATCAAATCCCGATGCGATCCAACCGACTCAACGGCGACCAATTGGGCGTATAATCATCTACAATAAATAATCGATCTTACGCCGCGTACAATAAAAGCTAATCTGTTATGCCGACAGCTGTCGCCGATGGCCGAAGCAGTTGCAGATGCGACCCACTTTCCGACGACCTTCACCGTTCAATATCGAGCGTCAATCATCTGGAATTATTAAACGATTTGGCCTAAAAATAAATTAGTGGGTCGGTGTTTTGACGAAGGAGTTGCAGAGTTCGGGAGTTGGAAATTAGATTGTATTTTGCCTGGCAATACAACGATGCATTGGATAGATACCTAAATTCGTTGAGAAGTGTTACCGGTAATTAAACAGTATTTTTTATGGTCACTTACTTATGAGGGCCATATGATATGGTCCATTTTAGAGAAAAATCAATATCTAGCATAAACAATACGTCCGCGACCGCGGGATCTCTTTCACTCTGCTGCTTTTCAGTCACAGACTTTCACTACTGTGTCTTCAGATATATTATATTGTAATTCCCAATATGGTTCCAATGACACTATGTAAGGCGCGGGACATCCAGGTATGACGTGGAATGAGGACGCGGTGAAGATGCGTCGTCCTTTCAATTCGCTTTTACACAAAACGTAATGAAGCGATGGGATGGGATGGGCCCCAAGAACGTTTTACCCAAAACATCCTTGGATGGGCCCACACAGATAAGAAGGGGCGAAGCCGCGAACTCTATACAACGCGTCGCGTCTTTGCCCTTGCCTTGCCCCCGTCCCCGCCTTCCTATGTGCCCCACGTCTAATAGAAGTCTTCTATTACATTTACTAAGACGCCTGTTTATATCACAGAAGCATTAAGACACACATAAAATATTTACAGAGATGACAGAATACAGGGTCACGAGTCGTTTGCTTGTCTACCTCGGAACTCGGAATGCGTCAGTCGTGATGTAGTTGCGGTTTCAGATTCAATTAGTCCGAGCGAATGGTGACATGAATCATGAGGTCGGAATAAAGAGATTAATTAATTGTTCCTCATACCGCATACAAACATGCTGGTGTCATCATTCAATTAGTTTACCCTTTCTTCTGACACTTATTCGTACAAAGAAATTGAACCCAATGTTCGGTCATCGTCATAAGGCATTTATACCATGTAAGACAATTTTAACCACACTTGAACCCGTCACTCACCAACGTGAAACAATAATTGCCTTATATTATCCCCTTTTACAAAAAAAGTTAAACCCAATGTTCGGATCCCTTCAGATACGCCCCCGCCTTCTCCGATGTCGTCTTACAAAATAGATGAAAATAGCTCAATAATAATAGCCTCCTAAGCAAGATTGTTCCTAAGCCAGTATATTGTCGGTGGGCAGACCACCAGGTCGGTGGGCCGACGATATTGTGAAAGCAGCTGGGAAACGAAGGACCGGATGGGTTGGCGTGAAAGAGAAGAGGCCTTTGCCCAATAGCGAGCTCAGTTTATGGGCTGATTAGATAGATAAATAGAAGAAGCAAGAAAGAAAGTAGACATTTATTTAAATTATCACAGAAACACAAAGTAAACACGAAGGTACACAAACAAAATACACGAACGTCAAAAAAACCAAAATAAAAAGAAAATAGTCGTGAAGAGAACATGTGAGGCATATAGAGTCGAAGGGTATCCCGGGTATAGGGATGTCATTTAGATATTGAAGAAGAAGTGCTAACTGCAACTTATGCTGATAGCACGGCATGTCTTCAAGCCATAAAGTCTACAAAGTCAATTGAACATAGTGGACCAATGGTTGGAAAAGTGGATGAAAAATTTTTGTACCACAAAGTCAATTGGAATTACTTTCACGTAGAGGAAGAGTCAGTCAGAACACCAGTTACAATAGGAGGAAACATTCTACCACAACAGACTGTGTTAAATATCTGGATGGACGAGTAATATGGGCGCATCACATGCATGCATTTCATGTACGTTTATTATGTGTGGCGTGTAAAGATAAAAGATAAAGATAAAGATATTTATTTGTGAAACATGAGTATGCATAGATGGTACAATAATAAATATTTGTTCTGCATGTTTTGTCATTGTAGACATACAAATTTTTGGTAGGAGAGAGCGCCGTTAGGGTAAAAGTGGGTAATGGGAGCCACCTAAGCGAGTTTGATTGTAAAACGCCGTATTATTGAATAATGTTTATTATAGCAATCTCTTAAGTTAATATACTTATTGGACAATCAGTCTGACACGTTTCATCAAGTCTAGGAACAATACTTTGGAAGTAATTAAACATTTAAAAAAAATCAACTTTGGCTGCCATTGTCCGCATATGAGGGTAATGGTAGCCACAATGGTTAGTAATGGGAGCCACCCTATTCTAACAGTTGTCACAAACATATCCTTTGGCCGAATCCCACCCGCTGCATGCTTTGTGCGCCCATAGCCCACAAGATGTGCACCTGTACCACACTTCATTGTTTCGGCCAAATTCGCCACAAATGAGGCAAGTATTACCATCATCACCCGCGTCCTGAATATCATCATCGTCGCTGTCATCACAAATTTTACTCAGACTTGCATCAGACTCTGACTCGGAAGATTGAATGTCTTGTAAAACTCGTCTTTTAGCCTTGTTTTTATATTGTTTACCTGCTTTACGTTTCCTTCCATTATATTTCTTCGTTTCATTGACTAAAACTTGTCTCTCTTTCTTAATTTGTCTTGGCTTTTTTACCAGAGCTTTTGTTTTTTCCTTCTCTGCTTTTTCCAGCTTTTTGTTTTCTTTTTGTACTAGGACTTCCTTCAGCGGTGTTGATGTCAAAACTTTAGCATGCTGCTTTACTCCACCTCTATTAGTCTTATCGGATGCAGTTTTCTCAGGTATTGGAAGCAGATCTTTGAAAGTCAATGGAGTTTTAGCTGCAAGAGACTCTGGAATATTTTGTTGGGAAGTAGATGGCATATCTGGCATGAAGACGGAGCTAGAAGATGCAAAGGTGGACACTGTTTTTCTTGTAATGAGTTGCCTTGGTGGAGTGTTGGGTGCAAAGCACGAGTCAGAGGGTGCAGGCGTAGTCTCTGCCAGTGGAGATTCAGCTGCAAGAAACTGTGAAATATTTTGTTGGGAAGTAGCTGGCGTATCGGGCACGATGACGGAGCTAGAAGATGCAATGGTGGAGGCTGGTGTTCTTGGAATGAGTTGCCTTGGTGGAGTGGTGGGTATAGAGCACGTGTTAGAGGTTGCAGGCGTAGATTTGGATGCAGTTGGTTTTGTAGGTGCAAATATTATTTGAGGGTTATTTTGTACAACGAACAAGCAAGCAGTTGCAAGTGTAGGCACCAACGGTGCTTGTTGGGTTGTCTGTGGTGTATCAATCACAGCCCAGGAATCATCAGCCGCAGCCGTGAGCATCGATGATGCCGCTGGAGGTGTTATCTGTGAAGTATTCGCCACAACTGAGAAGCAATCAGCTCGAGACGTGGACGCTGATGATTCTGGAGGGGTCACCTGTGGTGTGTTAGTCACAACCAAGGAGCTAGTCGATGCAAGCGTGGACAAAGCGGATGACTCTTGTGACGTGGACGTTAAATTCTGGACAACAACTTCACTGTTCAGTACTTCAGCTGGTAAAAAGTCCTCATCAGTAAAAACGCCAGGGTTGAGAGGATATATACCAGCTGCCCGGAATCCCGACTCTCCTTTGTTGATCGATGCCACTGCTGCATATGCTTTGTTTGAGATGGAAGCCACATCGAATGGAGTGATTTTTTCTGCATGCCGACTCTTCATAAACAAATCGCACTCTCTCTTGTAAGCTGCCTTGAAAGGCCCAAAGAATGTGAGATCTAGGGGCTGCATGCGGTGTGAGGTATGCGGAGGCAAAGAAATCATGTGAATGTTGTTGTTTTTGCAGTACTCATGTATCCGTAGTGAAATGTGACTTGAATGGTTGTCCAGCACCAGCAACACTGGTTGCTCTGGTGTTGGCTTGGTGTGAGCTTTAAAGTGTTGCAGCCATTCAAAAAAAAGACCTTCGTTTATCCAGCCGTTGTCAGAGCATTTGTATATTGCACCAATAGGGCCATCCTTCTCCAGCTGCGGAGAATGTCTCTTTCTCGGGAAAATAAACATTGGCGGAACAAACCCACCAGCGGCATTCATGGCACACAACAGTGTAATGTTTTTACCTCTTTCCCAGCTGGTGATAGAGCCAACTCTTTTTGAACCTTTTGGAGCCAAGATTTTGCCAGGTTCTTGAACAGTTGATACACCTGTCTCGTCACAATTATAGATGTTTGTTGGCAGAAATTTGTGCTTTGTAAACAATTCTTCGAGCAATTTATAAAAGAGGCCAACTTCTTGTCTGTTGAAAGCGGTTATTCTGTTTATACTCGTAGCTTCGGGCTTTCGGACTGAAATGTCGTTTCTTTGACGGAACCCTTTCAACCAGTCGTTACCTGCCATTTTGGCACTTCTGTCAAAATTATGTTTTATGCCATTGTCTTCGGCATATTGGTAAGCTATTTTTCGCACTTGAACAGCGGTACATCCATAAAAGATGTTCGCCAAATACTTGACCCTTTGTGCCAGCTCCGCTTCAACTGCTTTTGAAAATACTGGTAAGCGCCCAAGACGTGGTTCTGCATTATCTTTCTTCTTCAAACGCTTTTGCAGAGTTTGATATGGGATATCCAATTGAAGTGCCGCTTTTCTTATCGATAGCCCATTGTTTATGAGATCTTCTGCTTTGGCGAGTGTGTCAGAAGACCACTGGGCTTTATTTGTACTTCTGGGACGTTTTTTCGGCATCTGCAATATTAAAATAGTGTGAGTATCAAATATATTACAAGTAAAGGGAACCATTGCGGGTAATGAGAGCCACCATTGCGGGTAATGAGAGCCACCTGTTTCCCATCACCCGAAAATTACTACCTACTTATTGGAAATGCATCATTAATTTACTTTTAGATGTATTCCTATAAATTTTCGGCATCTGCAATATTATATTAAATTATTTCGAGTGTCGTACTGCGGACAATGGGAGCCACTATGGGCAATGGGAGCCACCCATCTCCCATTACCCCATTCCGACTTTCCATTGAAAAAAAATCATCATTAATTTACTATCAGGTATATCACTACAAATGTATCACAAATCTATTCTCCAACGTCTAGACGATATGATGAAACCAATAAATAGATTAAAAGTATCGTAATAATCCACTCACCGCTTATTTTCTTCAGTCGAAATATTAGAACAAAAGCGCGCGAAAAATTGACGCGGCCGTATCTTGTAAGCACTCGACGCGAACTGACTGGGCGGTTGAGCGGGGTGCGGGGTGCGTACAGAGACCTTGTTTTCGCCGCGTGCGTGACCTTGGAGCCTTTAGTTTTTGAGTAATTGTCGTGGCTCCCATTGTCAGCTGGCTGCCATTACCCCTCCCTCCCCTACTTAATTATTATGGGTTAATATTACAATAAAACCGAGAAAATTGGAATGTCAGGTGTCAAAAAAATATATAAGTTTATGGAAATCGTTAATTGTTAATTAATAATTATTACATGATCAATAATAATAATAAAACAGAGCAAATTAGAATTGTCAAAATCACTATAAGTAATTAAAACTAAGATAGTGCATGTCAAACTTAGAACTAGGTATATCAAGTATAGTATGTCAACTGTCGAGATATTAAAATCTTTCAGACAAGTACTCCGTTACAGTGTAATAGCATTTTTCGGATAATGTTTTCTTCAATTTACTTTTGAACAAATTTGTATCGAGTTCTCTTAGGGCACTAGGTAATTTGTTGTATATTGTAGGTCCCATACAAAATATACTCTTTTGCATTAACGCAGTGTTTGCCTTACGGATGCAGACTCTACTAGTGTCCCGTTGCAATCTATTACTAACATGTGAGATCCGCTTAAATAAATCTGGATTCGATTTCACAAATAAAGCTGCTTCTAATATATACATAGATGGAAGTGTCAGGATATTGTGTTTCTTAAAATAAGGCTTACAACTATCGGTTGGTTTTAGTCGGAACATGGCTCTTATGCACCTTTTTTGTGCTTTGAATGCTGTTTCTCTCTCCGTAGAGTTCCCCCAAAATATCAAGCCGTATCGCAGCACTGAAGCTACAAGCCCATGATAGGCCGTAACCACAGCATCAACGTTTGTGATAGGAGATAGATAGCATGTACAACAGGTAGGCTGATGAACTTAGCTTTTTTGATAGTTCAGCAATATGCGCTTTCCAATTAAGATGATTATCTATAGTTAATCCTAGAAACTTTGTGGTGAATACCTCTCTAATGCATATGTCTCCGTGATGTATATTAAGGTCTGTTATTGTTGGCTTTCTTTGGGCGAATTGCATGAGATTTGTTTTCTTTAGGTTGACCCGTAGGTTGTTATTATTTAGCCACTCTATAATTGAATGCAGAGATTGATTAATGTCATTTTCGTAATTGCAGTCCTGTTTACATTGTACAGTGATGGTACTGTCATCAGCAAAAAGAGACATAGGATTTTTTGTTGACGTTGGCAAGTCGTTTAGGTACAAAATAAATAATAAGGGGCCAAGTACACTGCTCTGTGGCACTCCGGTAGAGACACGCCGCTCACAAGACATAAAGGTCTCTTCTTTTTTAGATTTCGGGTTAATACGTTTTATTTGTGTGATTTGGGTCCTTTCTTGTAAGTATGATTCTATCAATTGCTTTACATTTCCTCGCACACCATATGCTTCAAGCTTGTTTAATAAAATGCCATAATTTACACAATCAAACGCTTGGTTCATATCCATGTAGAGTGCATACAGGAATTTTGGAATCTACACAGGTCATAACAATGTTTAAAAAGTCAAAAATTGCCATGTTAATGGTTTTGTTTTGGCGGAATCCCTTTTGTTCATTTGTCAATATGTTATGTTTTTCTAAGTATGAGTTTAATTCTCTATATATATATATTTCTCGAAAATTTTTGCAAATATTGGAATCAGTGCTATTGGTCTATAGTATTCAAGACGCTCACGATCTTCCTTTTTAAAGATAGGTTTTATTATAGCCATTTTCAAACCCGTTGGATATTTCCCTTCAGATATGCTAAGGTTAATAATATAACTTAAGTGACCGCAAATTTCAAGTGCCACATGTTTAATTATTTTTGTGCTGATACCATCATATCCGACACTATTTGTGTTTTTGAGTGATTTAATAATTCTCCATATATCGTAGGGCACACTGGGTAACATAAACATAGAATTACTCTGCTTCACAATGCAAGACTCTATCATACCTTGAGATTCTGATGTAGGTTTTATTTTGTCTATAAAATAGTCATTAAAAGCATTTGCTATACACTGTGTATCTGTCAAAATTGTATTGTCAGTTCTAATTTTTATGATAGAGTCCTTTGGTATGTTCGGTTTAGTGTCATTTATTATTCGCCATGTCGTTTTAGATTTATTGTCAGATGTAATTATGTTATAGTTATTTTGAGCCCGTTTGGTTAGTCGTATAATTTTTTTGAACGTTTTTGTGTATTTTTTTAAATTGAGTTTATTTACTTTGTTAGGGTTAAATCGATATAGCCATAACATGTCCCTTTTTTTTCGACAGCAAGCCTTAATTCCTCGCGATACCCACTTTGGGCTTTGTGTATGTGCAATAAAGAGTTTTATTCCAATCTAAACCAAAGAAAACCTAGGTATGCAACTTTACAACTTCACCGACTGAACTGGTTGCTTAGACCACATTCGTCTCATTCACTGAGCAACAATTGCATCGGACAAAAATGCATCATTAAACCTATGTGGACCTATGGAGTACAGCTCTAGGGATCTGCCAGTAATTCTCACCTTGAAATAAACTACGAACGACATTTGACACCACGTGGTGCAGAAGGAACTCAGAGGTACATGAATGAATGAATGAACAACCATTTATTGCCAACAAGAAATGGTGAACCAGGGACAGAGAAATCATTGCAAGTAATGCGTTACATGAACATGGGAATGAGAATCACTGGATCGAAACATCTGATCATGACTCGTGCTCGTGCCGAATCTGCATTAAAAAATCGATATTGATTGATGCTCGGGTAAAACTGAAAAGCCGTTTTGTGAGACCACTTCAAACTTATTGAGAAATGATAAACTTTTGACCAAAAAAAAAATTAACAAGAAAAGTGCTAGACGTGCCTCACATATTTTATACGCATCGACTGATGCTTGCAAAGACAGTATCTATGTACCTAACCAGCTTGAGCTTAGAGTACCAGAAAAGTCAAACATTAGGTACATCATTGTTGAAAAGTCTCCCGTACCATAACTAAATAGAGCACAGGCGGGTAAAGGTTGATATGTCATCGACTGTGTCGACGTCGACACTACACTTAACGCAATACAGTAAAAAGTTCGTCGAGTTTTATTGGCCCAATTTAGTCACACAACACTCTGTTTGCGCCCGGGCTTGATGGCCGTTTGTTAAATTGAATTTTGGTCGTCAGCCATTTTAATGGTAACTAGCTCGACGATTTGGACACATTATAGACAATAATACAAAAAACTAGATGGCACTGTCGACGATATTTATTTTTAACAAAGTTCAAAAAAGGAGGAGGTTATCAATTCGACGCGTAAATTCTTTTTTTTTTTTGTTCTCGCATAACTCCGTCGAATCTTAACCAATATCGACAATATTTTTTTGTTTGAATAAATACTTATAACGTCCCGTTGGTCCCATTTTAATTTGGTGAAGATCTGATGAAGACTTTCAGAGATGGAGAACGGAACTCTTCAGTGGACAGCAGTAAATAAGGCCTAATGGAGCCCATCCTTTAGTAATATCCATATGTATTAAAATGTGAAAATTAATTTGTTAAATTTTGGCGGAATTTAGCAAAGTAATTTTCACATTCATTTTAATGCTATTATGGATTTCCACAAAGTAACGCCTGATTCCATACAATATCCATATGTTTCATAAAATACCATAAAAGTAGTCCCTAGTGAATTTGGTGATGTTCTGGTGAAGACTTTCACATCATCACTCAATTTCTTTTCTTTACCTACCTATACATGAATTGATTGACTGATGTGAAAAGCCTAAGTTTTTCCGCAGAAAACTATGAGATTGCATTTATAAGTGAAGAAGAAATTCTAAGGTCATCTCGGACACCTTTCCCTATCAATATCACAATCAAATGTTACGTTAATTCTGCATTCTTAAAGAACTATTGATCGTCTCGGGTGCAAATAGATCAATCGGATGGCCAGATTAATTGATCACTGGATAGACGCGCCCAGTATGCCTATTCTAACTTTGGCCCTTGCATCTACGTGGCCCTTGCATCTATATACGTATTGAGATGATTTATACTGCGTCCAGTGCACCTTCACTCACACTAGATGGGTGAAGGGACCACTCGGACGCTGCAGTTCCTGGGTCATTGTTTTTTAGATGGAGTAGACTTGCCTGTTCTAATACTCGTATAAAATAGAAAGAAAGAAAGAGGATATTTATAATAATCTGTCAGATACAGATAATTAAGTTTTTGACAGATAAACTTTGTTTGAATGCTTCAAAACTTTAACGTCATATTTCTATAACAAAAAGTAAGCACAAAAAATATCTAAACATAGGTAGTCCCATATTAAAGGAATCTTGAATTGAAAATGTTACAACGTGTGAGCTAGAGTGAAAGCCCGCACTAAAACTCTCCTGAAGTTGTGAACCTTATCCCCGTTACTTATATTAACTTATTACTGTCAGCGATTTCTTTAGGCCAACTAATAGTTAATAACAGTTTTTTTTTTATTTAGGTAAGAAACGGTACAGTATTAATCATATGTAGACTATTATTATTTTCATAAACCAGTGAAGTTTCCACTAATAATTAACACATACATTATCAAAGACAGACAGAATAATTAATTATAATATGATTAATTAATTAAATCGAATTTAACCATGATATTGAATTAAATGAAATAAAATGAAATCAAATTGAATAAAATTAAATAATAATAAATCAATGACATATCACATTTTAACTTCATGAAATGACATATTACATTTCAATTTCTTTTATAGCCTCTCTTAATTTAGTTTTAAAAGGCCGAAGAGGTGCAGCAAAAATGTCTATATTGTTGAGGTTCTTATTATAAACATTTAGTGAGCGAAATAGAAATGTGTTTGTAGCACGATTACTTTTTGAAAAAGGTATATAAAATAAGAAATAGTTACAAGAGCGGGAACCAGTTCGGGGGCACCTAAACGTAATATGTTACAGCAAAAACCGCGAGTCTATATAATTATTAATTATTTTATACAGAAACATTTGGTCTCTTTCAGTTCGGCGACCTTCAAGCGAAGGAATGACAGGCATTTGCACAGATTGCTTACGACATCTATGGCTTACGTGCTTTATAAATTTATTTTGGATTCTTTCAATGTTATGTATGTAGAGTTTGTATTGTGGATTCCAAATAATGGAACCGTACTCCAGAACAGAACAAACAAAGGAAACATACAGCAAAAACATAACATAAACAGTATAACAGACTGTTACTGTACGGAAAATCTGAGGTAAGTTGCAAACTCAAAGACGCATGAGACATAAATTTATCAACTACCGAGAAGCACTGCATACACTATATTTATCAAACACGAACTTACCACGAAGTCTTCATGTTAACAGTGTTTTTTGCTATCACAAATGACAAATGCAGACATTTTCATAAAACTTTTTTCATTTTTACTCTGAACTATTATTATATTTTTTTTTGTTGTATTGATAAAAGGAATAAAATAAAACTGTAGTCCGGGAGCCAACAGCCTGAAATCAAAGCTCATGAGGATCTGTAGCAACAAGGCGTATGTTGATGGGTATCAATGAATATGCGGGCGATATATCAATTAGAATCATGTCTTGCACGACGCGCTTTTTAACGTACACGCAACGACGCCGCAAAGGCTGCTAGATCTTTATGTGCCGCACTGAAATCATAGATGAATTCAAGATTTCAATCGTTCTAAATCAACTTGTTGACCAATCAATTTTGACATCATTCTGTGAAGTACAAATTGTCAATCGTTTCATTAATCTTTTCATTTATAGAATAGGAACTAAAAAACTGCAATTAAGTGGGTATTAGTATTACACACAAAGGTTCCACACACGTATATATTATGTCAGTTAAGGGGCCACTCGGTGCTAACTAGCAAGCGCCACCAATAGAACAAAATATTATATTATAATACGTTTTTGCAAAAAGTGGGCATCATAAATCTTATTATTAACTTAATTCCGGAATCACTAACTAACAACTAATCAGTCACTAACTAAACACTTAAGTATGATTCATGATAAACACTTAAGTTTATCATAAATCTCAGTATTGGTAACATCTATCTTATTTTTACCTGTGGCATGGTATACATCTCAGCAACTACCGGGTCGCCCCTTAATTTTTCGGACTAAATCCAATCTACCAGCCGATATTCATCCACTGCAGTACATAGGCCTCGCCAAGACACGCCACATCCTTCCATACTCGGACACCCTCATCCAGTCACGTCACAAATAATTTTGCTCCAGTTTACCGGTCTGCTTTTGCCGATTCATGATCTCTGCACATACTCCAAACCAATCTACGTAGTTTGAAATACAGAAATCTTAAAATGAAATGAAACTGTGATGGTCGATAGAATGCTTGCATTCAAGAGATCGAAGGTTCGAACTTAAACCAATGACTTTGTGTTCCAAGTTACGTACACCTATTTGTAAATTTGTTGTATTAATGCCACTAATTCCAGACGTTGAAGGAAAACACAGCTAGGTATGAGAACACTTCGTGCAGCCAAGTTTCTGAGTGCTGAGGTATGAGAACACCTGGGGCATTCAGGTTTCGCAATGCTGATGTATGAGGTTCTCTCTCTCTCTCTCTCTCTCTCTCTCTCTCTCTCTCTCTGAGAGAAGGCCTATGAGACGTATCTATACATATGCAGGGCTGCATTATTAAATCTAAAAATCACATTTGAAATCATGGATGTTTTTAAAGAGCTAAATGGCAGAACACTTATTGAGTATCAGTTGTGTTGAACATTACATAGATTGAACCATTGAATCGGTGTCAAGGGCATCCGCCGGGCGAATCTGGGTCACCTTCCTGGAAACATTTGATCGATCAATCGATACGGACTTTGGGAATAAATAATAATGGCAAGGAATATTGGTACCGAATGCAGGGTGTTGGGAGGCTATTCTACTTATCAATACAAACAAGATATATTGTGGGATTAACTATGAAATCTGAGCGTTTTGAATGCTGATTTTTTGCGGTTATGATGTATGATGCATGTTTCATCAAAAATACGGAACAAAGACATAAAAAATCATAACCTACAAAAAAAAGCCCTAACCAATCAATCCACTTTTGGAACTCAACATTGACCAAAAGACCCCTTTGGTTACCGCGCTGCACCGCCAAAGAGATCCTTTGGTCAATGTAAGCATCGGAGCAATAGTCAAGCCCCCTCTCTCACTCGGCGCCCAGGTTCTCTAATAAAGATTTGCCTTTGTCACCAAGAAACAAAAATATATTTAGCTATAAGGGCACAACTACAGTTGAGGATAAGTCCGAGGGAGCAAAAGCGCAGATGCATGTCGCGTCCCACATTAAACAACGCCCCTTCTCCCAGGGAACTCGGGTGAGACCGCCCGGGCATTTCCCAGTATTGTAGGTTTGTTTATTTTCCTTTGCGCTTGGAAACAAGTGGGACAAATCAACCCCAATGTACCCTACAATAATTCTTCTCGTTATATCGGGCATGAACTTAATATCAATCAAACTTTTTATAAATATGAATCATGCTAATACTGACTCCACTGTTAAGTTGGCACTTCCAGCCACTTCCGCCTTTCCCGGAACCGGAAATAGCTGAAATAATTTTCAAGTTATACGGTTACGCCATCTATTATGCAGTAGCTGTACTAATAACATAATAACGTTATTTTAACGATATTTCTCTTCTTACTACTGACAATACTGAGGATCGGAAACACTTCAATTCACGCATACTATTTCTCATTGTTTTTTTTTTTTATCGTAATATTCGTACGTAACGTAATGCATGCGTGAAGAGAAACGCAAAAGTTGTCTTGTCGTAGGTAATCAACGTGAACTGATAAACTATTTCATCATTTTCTAAATAAATTAGATACAAATCCTGTGTAAAACAGACAAAAAAGTGTTAAAAAGGTAAGCAATCCCTGCATAAACTAATTGTCAAAACATAAAAGTTTTTTTTTTCACTTTTACAATGCATATAGGTTAGGAAATTACCATCGCTGCCTTTTTTTTTCTCAGATGCCGCTGTCTTGTAGATTTTACCAGGAGAAATATCCTGAGGTGGAGGACGTCGTGATGGTGAACGTGCGGTCCATAGCAGAGATGGGCGCGTATGTGCACCTTCTCGAGTACAACAACATTGAGGGCATGATCTTGCTCTCAGAACTGTCGAGGAGACGTATCAGATCCATCAACAAGCTCATTCGCGTCGGCAAAACAGAACCTGTAGTCGTTATAAGAGTGGACAAAGAAAAAGGTTAAAATTACCACTTAAATTCAGCCCCATAATTTTCAAACTCAACCAACGTATGAAATAAAAGTGAGGCAAAAGTTGTGCTCAGTTACTAAGAAAAGAAATTAACACTAAGTAAAATCAACCAGCTGATCAAACTCATCAACCCTAAAAACCTCTGCTGCATCCTTAAACAACTTCAATCCATCTCACCACACAATAAATTTTATCCATTTTTACAAAGATTTTTTAAGTATTACTTCTGAAGTGAAAACTTCAGGACACGAAACTAGTCCATCACGATTGGGTCAGTGACGCGGAATCGGATATACTCTGCTCCATTCGATTGGTGACACGGAATGGCATTACAAGGCTCTAGTCGTCCTCTATATTTTGATAATCATAAAGTTTCACTTCTATTGTATGGTATAAGCAAAGCATACACTTGTGGGAGCGGTGGTAGCCTAGTGGATTCCCAGTGCGGGCATGTACCTATGACTTTGTTTTCTAAGTTATGTTAATTTGTGAAGTTATAGTTGCAGTACCACTGCTAACAATGAAGAAAAGCTTTGTGAGGAAACCTGAGTGTCTGAGCTACTTCCTACATACCTCAGCGCTTGAAATCGCCAATCCGCAGTGGGCACGCGTCGTGATTAAGCCCATACTCTCTTCCTGAGAGAAGGCCTGTGCCGTACAGTAGGACGTATATAGGCTGCTTATGTTCAATCAAATCAAATCCAACCACACAAAAATTAAATATGAATATTGCATCTCAAATTCAAGGTGCAATGGTGTCAGAGATCCAGGGGTTCTTGTGCTGGTCCAACTCTAAGACTTGATGTATAAAATTATAATAAAATCCCTTCATGACCTAGACCTATTCTCGTTAAATTAGCTTTCACTTAAAAAACCCGTGATGAAATGAATGTCAGACATGTGTCACACTTAACGCCTCAGTTATCAAAGTATTTAAAGTAACCCAAATCCATTCCATTGCAGGGTACATAGACTTGTCAAAACGCCGAGTGTCAGGTGAGGACATAGACAAGTGCACAGAGCGGTACGCCAAGGCCAAGGCTGTGAACTCAATCCTGCGACACGTGGCCGAGCTCCTGCACTACGAGAGCTCAGAACAGCTCGAGGAGCTGTACCAGCGCACTGCGTGGCTCTTCGAGGAAAAGTACAAGAAGAAGGCTTCAGCCTACGACTTCTTCAAACAGGCTGCCGTGTAAGAAAAAAATTGTTTAGCTTACTAAGATTATGAGGAGTTTTTTTTAAATTTATTTTTCATATAGGCACAAAGTAAACTTAAATAACTAAATCTACCAGCGGGTGTAAACCACAAATGCTTTGTCTGCTGCTTTGTGATGTGATCTGGCACCTATCAATGCTGTTGTCACGGATGAAGTAGCCCACATGAGCAAAAGCTTTACAGATTTGTTGGTACTGTTTTTTTTATAATTTTTTTGTTTGATTAGTAATCTAAGCCCATGAACTGACAAACATGTAGTAATTATAAGTATTTCTCCCTGGCTCGAGTGTAAATTGTTGCTTGTGCCACAGTAAAGTTTAAATTTCTTTAACATTTTATTTATTTTTTTATTTATTGGGTTTTAGGAAAACCATCGACTAAAACAAACAATGTAAAAGAACCAAGCCCATCACATAGTAGTAGGCAACTAGGAGGTAATTTGTAGAAACTTAAAAATAATGCTTTCCTATATTATGTTATGTGTATCAAACACTTCTGCTATTGTTCTGTGAGATTTAGGTAGTGGAAATTACTCCTTATTGAATGAAAATTTTAAAATTATTTTTACTTCCTTTTAAAACTTCTTTTGAATGTTCATATACTCGTAGAAAGAAAAAAGAAAGAAACAGGATATTTATTTAAATTGTCACAGTAACACAAAGTAGAGATAAAACAACTATAAAGTGTTTCATATTTATCTGCATTACATGACACAAGCACTCATCCTTTCACCTGCTCATATAGGCCGCCCCTAGCTTTTTCTTAGTAATTGTTAATTACCAAACTACATTTCCAGCGACCCCTCAGTCCTGAACGAGTGTGGCCTCGACGAAAAGACTAAAGAAGTGCTCCTCGCCAACATAAAGCGGAAACTAACATCGCAGGCCGTGAAGATCCGCGCTGACATAGAGTGCGCTTGCTATGGTTACGAGGGCATCGACGCAGTGAAGGCCGCACTCAAGGCTGGCCTGACCCTCAGCACTGTTGACATGCCGATTAAAATTAACCTTATAGCCCCACCGCTGTATGGTAAGTTTATGGAGCTACTCGTGGCTAACTAGCACCTAGGGCGAGCTAACTAGCAGTGGAGAAGGGTCCATGTAAAACAATTCCCACTGGCTTCCCTTTTAAAAATCCGACTCCCACCAAATCCAAATTTGCGACACTCATAATGTCTGGTGTGCAATAAAGAGTATTAATCTAGTCTAATGTCAGGCACTCCATACATTTTATCGAAACAACCTGGAATGCTAACGGCTTACCTCAGTCGTAGTAACCGCTTTATACAATAACGCTCTGTCTCGCTCGCCTTCATCGCGCCCGAAAGTGGCCGAGATAGTCCCAGCTTCCTTTTCTTTCTCTTTTTATTGCCGTGTGAGAAGGATGCAAATGCAAAATCAAATTTCAGCATTGCGATAAGAAAATTATTAGACATTTTTTTAATGGAAATGTATCTATTGTTTTGTCGGGAATCTATTCGGAGGTAAACAAATAGTACGTGCTGTAATAGATTGTTTGCGGTGAAAAAAAATGATTTTTTATGTGGTTTTCGTTGTTGTGGTGGATAATTGATATTGTCACTTGTTTATTCTTTATTTCTCTGCGTTTGTCCCACGAAGTAAAATGTACATCATAATTCTCAATATTTGTGATGCTTTTTTGGAACCTACAGCCTACAGAAACGACAGCCCAATGTATGACGCGCTTATGTATGAATGTTTTCATCTGCAGTAATGACCACGTCCACACCAGAGAAGACGGACGGGCTGCAAGCGCTGCAGGACGCAATCGACAAGATCCAGGAGAATATCACAGCAGCCGGCGGAGTCTTCAACATCCAGATGGCGGTAAGTTGGCTTGCTTGATGCTACAACTCTTGACAATCAGACATGGGCATACCCAGGATTCGTTTAGGGGTGGGTTCATTCGAAAGGTCGTGAGTTGGATTCTGACCAGTGACGTTTTTTGTACTTTTGGTGTACAATTCAAGTCTCTTTATGGTACCCCTAGGATTCTGCCAATGTCAAGTTTGTGAAGATGGCAAGATTGTTTTTTTTTTTTTGTAAACTCCCGGCTCCTCTTACACTAACAATCGGTAGATCTAATGTTAACAGCCGTCACATGCATCTGTTCATTTGCAGGTGAAGGAAAATATCGTAAGAAAAACTGATTGCTTGAAGTCCCCATATACGTCAGCGCTTGAAGTCCCCAATCCACAGTGGGACGGGCACGCTTGGTGACCAACCGCATACTCTCTCTCTGAGAGGCTTGTGCCCTGCAGTGGGACGTATACAAGCCTCTGATGCTATTAACCACACGGACCTATAGAACACGTACTGATAATTCTCTTTGTATCCATGTCCACAGCCAAAGGTGGTGACCGCAACGGACGAGGCCGAGCTGGCGCGGCAGATGGAGAGGGCGGAGGCTGAGAATGCAGAAGTTGCTGGAGACTCTGCGGAAGAAGACGAGGACCAGGGTACGTCGCTATCCATCTAAAACTTTATATGCTGATAAGGTCCTGATTACACCTGTCGTTCGCTGCCTCGGCTGCCTGGTAAAATGGAATTTAAGTGTTGTTCCGTTGGTGATTTGGTCACTTCATACCTATCATCATCATCATCAGCCCCTTGACGCCCACTGCAGGACATAGGCCTCCCTCATGGTTTTCATAACCATTAGGGGTTTTGCCATAATCGCCACGCTTGGCAGGCGGGTTGGCGATCGCAGTATGCGGTTGGAATGTCAGGTAGACGCTGCTGCCCGTCTCCTGGTAATTTATTTCCTTAGTCGCCTTCTACGACATCCACTGGAGGAAATGGAGTGACGCTATTCTTAATCCGGCGCCACACGGCGCTTCATACCTATACCAGAACGATATTTCACGCAGGTATGGGCGACGCGGGAATGGACGACGATGCCCCGCAACAAAACGGTGCCTCAGACGAAGAGGAAGACGAGAAGTGATCTGGACTCATACCACGCCGCCGGTTCGCACCGTCTCGCTACACAAATCTACTCTTCGTACAATTCTTCGTGCGGAAATCTCAGATCTTATTAATTAACTAAAACTACACTTACCACGACCTTTATATCGAACTTGATACAGCAATGGCCGGTTTCACATTGGGCGATAACTAACTGCGTGATATCGTTGGATGAATACTAGTATTTATACCACGTTTACACAATGTTCGCTCAACGGCCTTAGTATGAAACTACCAGTCCGATGATGTCGTGTCGTTTCTGTTGTCCTCTAATGTGAAACTGGCCAATCTTGGTGTCACACAGCAACGTAAGGGTCGTCACAAAGCTTTGATAGTAAATCAGAACCTGAAAACAGTATCTTCAGTATCGTAAATTTAACCATTTTCAATATGTAAGCAAATTCTCGATTTTATCTTTTGATGCAACGAAACTTTGAATTAAAATTGATAATCTCAAACCTTTTGCTGGAAGTGGTTTGATCTATCGATAGCTACTGAGGAAACTGTTTTCATGTTTTGCGTTATTCTAATATCAATACGTTGTGTTTACATCATCATCAGCCATTTGACGTCCACTGCAGGACACAGGCCTCCCTTGTGGTTTTCCTGACCATGAAGGGTTTTGCCATAATCGCCACGCTTGGCAGGCGGGTTGGCGATCGCAGTATGCGGTTGAAATCTCAGGAACATTCTACGACATCCACGGAAGGAAATGGAGTGATGCTATTCTTAATCCGGCGCCACACGTGTTTACATAAGCAGTCTATAAACGTCCCACTGTAGGGCACAGGCCTTCTCTCAGGGAGAGAAGAACAAGGCTTAAAATAAGTTCGGCGCCCGTATGTGGGCTTTTATGTTTTGCTCTATAGTATAAGAGCTACGTCGCGCTATACTATAGTTTAGCGGCCGCCTGCGGCAGGTAAAATTCATGTTAAATTGATGTTGAGTTGAATCAAAGGCTATACATAAACACATCCAGTCTCCGACGAGGGCTATTAACGCAAATAAAGTGCGTGTGTCTTCTAGGTGCATGGGGACGCACGTCCGTGAACGACGACCTTGTGCTCAAATGTGCGGAGCCTCAAATAGAACTGATGTTTGCGATCAGGGCCTGTTTCATAGAACTACAATCGATGGTTTACTATGACAATTCGATTTAGTAGATTGCAAGGTCGATTGACCCACAGTTAACAGGAAGACTCAGCTACGCAATGCCCATCGAATTGTCATAATGAACTGAATTGTAGTTTTGTGAAACGCGGCTCAGGTAATTTATGTTTTACTTAATTTAATAAAAGCTCGAGAAAGCGGAAATGGTTCAAAGGTATTTTGTAGCAGATCGTGCGGATGTCATCATAAGTTAACTATGAGAAATATGTATCGTACTAAAAATAATAGCACTGTACTGCTTATTGAATATACATCTGTTTTATACAAAACTTCGAGCCTTTTTTTATTATTTGGGTAGCTGAATCACCACAAAATCCCGTTGTTTCTCCACAATTAAATGAACCCATGTCGAAGCTGCCACAATTATAATGTACGTATCTTGACGCACAGATGTTTAATTACTATTTAATTTAAACCAAAGATCGACTTGAAGTAAATAATTATCGTTTATTTACACATTCTAAATATTTACATAACAATAATATAATTATTAACACACAAGAACATAATAAAAAGTAAACTCGTCAAACAAAACCATTTCTCACTAAAATTGTACTACAAGTTGACACAACATTTCCTAACGCCATAAACATTAATTACGCTTTCTTTCCGTTAATCCTACATAGGTTACTTCTTTGTATTTTATCGAAGAACAGGAGACCCGCCGCCTTCTCTATCGACTCCGGAGGGACCTATAAATAGTAATATTATATTTATACAGGGTTATAATACATAGTTGAATCAGTGAGACAGCTAATTATGACATGACGCGTGTTAAGTATACACTTACATACATACACACGGTTTCCTGATTAGGGCTGCCACCTCTCCGGATTTGACTGGTGCACTTCCGGACTCCGGGTCCGGAGAATATTTATTTTTACATAGTTATGGTACATACGTAAATAAAAATATATTAACTTATACCTACTAAAACACATTTTTTATACATTTGTATTTTCACTGGTGCTAACCTGCATTCACATGTGTGGTTTAAAAAGTTTATTATTTTTAACGTTTTGAAACATTTTGTTCGGTAAAAATAAAAGGAATGTGCGGTTACATAAAAACTACTTTTTCGATATCTCCGTGCCTAACGTTTTTAAAACGTCGCATCCCTATTCCTAACCCAACCCATAATCAATTAATGTGGTGGCCCCACTAAATTCCAATCAGCACTCGCTGTGTTTAGAGGCAGACCTCTGTTACCACTTCTAACAGTGAGAAGATCGTTAATGAAGCAGTTTGGTGAGGGGAACTGACCATAAAAGCAGTGAGCGGCGTCTCATCCGGTATCCGCTGGTTGGGCATGACGTAGGCTTCCATCTCGAGCGCTCCGTCTGCCGCCTCGCCCACCACCACCTTGTAGAAGTGAGTCGGCACCGCCACGCCGTTAGCGCCGAGAACTTGGTAACGCACGTACGATTTGCCGTCGCCTTCACGCCTGTTGGAAACGTAAAGAGGATGAAAACTGGGGCCTGTTTCATAGAACAACAATCCACGATTTACTATGACAATTCGATGCTACGCAATGTACCTCGAATTTTAATAAAAACAACGAATTGTATAGTCTTATGAAACTCGGCCCTGGCAATTTATATTTCACTGAATTTGATACACGATCCAGAGAGCAAAAATGCGTCTTGTGTAGGAGATCGTGCGGATGTGATCATAAGTCATCACAAGCAGACTATATACGTCTCACTGCAGAGCACAGGCCTTCTCCTCTCAGAGAGAGAGTATGGGCTTAATCACCACGCGTGCCCACCGCGGATTGGCGATTTCAAGCACTGAGGTATGTGAATAGCTCAGACACTCAGGTTTCCTCACGACGTTTTTCTTCACCGTTAGCGAATGGTATTGCTACTTTAACTTCACAAATGTACACTACTTAGAAAACAAAGTCATAGGTACATGCTCGCACTGGTAATCGAACCTGGGTCTCCCGCTTCCGAGTCCAATGTTCTACCCACTAGGCTATCACCGCATACCGCATACCACCGCACCGTCATCATAAGTAAACTATGAGAAATATGTTTAGTACGGAAAATAATAGCACTGTACCTACCTACTGCTTATTAGATTTACATTTGTTTTATACAGAACTTCGGCACTTCTAATTATTTCTGTAGTATAATCTCTACAAGATCACATTTCTTCTCTACAATTACCCCTAAAAATTATTCTTATTACCCCTTCACTTTTAATTAAATACATAATAAATCTTGGGATGCGTATAAGGGGATTTTCTTCCCTAAGCTGTTTTTTTTAAGCGCAGCAGTGGGCTAATACCTGGTAGACATGAAGTGGTATAAATCTGGTTTATGGAGCTGGCTCTTCAATAAAACAAACACGGGGATCCTGTAGATACCTCACATTATATTCTTCAAAATATATGGACGTATTACGTTAAATTATTAAAATAACTTATAATAACTAGGAGCATCCATGCACGCCCGGGGAGAAATTTTAGAGAGAGTATTGCTACGTGAAAAACACGGAAACGTCAAAACTGAAAAGCTTGCCATATCAGGTTTCTATTATTGCATTAAATGCGCATACGTGAGACTATACGCATACTCTTAGACTATACGTCCTACGCCGCGTTTGATAGACAGAGATAAACCTACGCTGCGTTTGATAGACAGAGATAAACCTACGCTGCGTTTGATAGACAGAGATAAACCTACGCTGCGTTTGCCAGCTTGTGGTCTCCGCTCGAGAACCTTTGCACCCCATGGACCCTCGGTTCTTCGCATTGATAGTGGTTTTTTTTTATTCGTAGGTTCTTCGGCATGTATGTGATCAGCCCACTGCCACTTTAACTTGCTAATCTTATAGTGTCAGTCACCTGAGTTCTTTGGCGAATTGTGTCATTTCTGATGTGATCCATCAAAAGACTCCGTGCATAACCAGTTCCATAACACGCTGAGCGACTTCGAATCGGTGGACTAGTCCTACCGTCAGTGTCCACGTGACAGCTCCATATCCTCCTAAGTCCGGACCTTGATTATAACAATCGGAAACCGTTGTTATTTTCAAGGTCAGGACTTAGGAGGGTAGGTCATAACTGGTGTTTATGCACCTAAATAGATTAATCTTTATCTTAGATTACCTGGGCAAGTAAAGGGGTCCAGTGCAGCAGTAGACACTCTCGTAGACTTTGGTGAGCTTCCGCACGTGTTTTTCGAGGTTGTTCCACGCGTGACGGTTGAAGCCTTCCCCTACCTAGAAGGCAATTTGGGCTAGGAATGAAAATCAGTTTTCCTTTGCTTTGGACTGCGCAAAACGAAGGCAGTAAAATATAGACTATAGTGCCACAGTAGAAGCTTACAGGCAGTGATAGAAGTTTTTATACGTAGACTAGAGGTATGCTTATTTGTTCTGTTCACACTTGCCACCTATCGCAGCGAGTTAAGGAGCAGATGACGTCACAAAGACATTATGGCGCATACAGTGTTAGTACACTGGACAGCGCAATTTACTTTGTTACATTACAAATGACTTACGGACTGTCTTAGGTGTCCCCGCCGCTTTGTTCAAGTGGGATCCAGTTAATAAGTACCCTAACCAGAGCTGGCCTTTGAACAATGTTCAAAACATAAAAACCATTTCAAACGGTGTTTAAAAGAACAAAAAAAACTGTGTTAACACTTTATGCTATCTAGGATGTTTACTAAGTACTCAGGGCTCTATTTGTGGATCTTCAGCCTTTGAAATGACTAAAAACTGAACGTAAATACTTAACTCTCCGATATGAATACTTTAGTAGTAATCTCAATTTCTGTCAACGTACAGAAAAAAAACTATATTAATTTATGTTGAGCACCAAAAATAATTTTGAATAATTCATTCCGCGCTGCGCAGCCGCCCACATCGGTCGTGTTTATAAACCATTTTATCTCTGCCATTGATGCCATCGTCTTGTCAACGACAAGAGATTTTGTTTGGGCATTCATTGAAATGTACAGGGAAAATCCTTTTTTTTAATACATATTATATTTAATTAGATTGTTCTCAGTAAAGATCTTTGCTAGGTCACACATACATTTTACAGCCTACTTAAGGTTAAAATAAATAGTAAATTCATCATCATCATCATCATCAGCCATTTAACGCCCACTGCAGGACATAGGCCTCCTTCGTGGTTTTCATAACCATGACGGGTTTTGCCATAATCACCACGCTTGGCAGGCGGGTTGGCGATCCGAGTATGCGGTTGGAATCTCAGGAAGACGCTGCTGCCCGTCTCCTGGTAATTTATTTCCTTAGTCGCCTTCTACGACATCCACGGAAGGAAATGGAGTGACGCTATTCTTAATCCGGTGCCACACGAATCGTAAATTAAACTAATCAAATATACCGCCCCGGGACACGCCCGATCCAAAGTTCCCATGACGCTAGCAGCGTGCCCCCGCTGCACCGACAGGAAAATCCTCTGTATCAGGTATGCCCCGGAACGATGGTCATACCCACGACTTCTCAGGCGCCGACTGATTTCCCTAACAAAAACTCTTCACTCATCCCCCCATACCTACTCCCATTGTTTCCACAGCCAGTGGGACGAACAAATAATGAAGCATAAGCTGGCTATATTTCTTTATCTTAAGTTTAGCCGCCGCTTCAGCAGCCGCAGATGTAGCTGTCACACCCAAATGGGAAGGCGCAAAAGTGCAAACGCACGTTGCGTCCCGCAAGAGGCTCCGACCCTTCTCTCACGGCACCAAGTTGAGACCGTCAGGACACTTACCATCACTGAGGCACAACCCTGGTGGCTCAAGAACCGCAGGGACGTCCGCCGAAACCAACGCTCTCAGAACAATATCATTTATCGCATGGTGCCGTGAGATCTTACCCGCACTTCGCACGCAGTGAAGCCCGTGACGACCCAGGCGATCCACTTCCACTCCTGCAAAAGTCTATGACGCCGACAGCCATAATAAATATGAGAGAAATGCCGCTCCCCTGAGGCTACAATTTATTTTTAAGGACGAAAGACGAAAACGCATTTGCGTTTTCTGATTCTGTCAAAAAGAAGATTGAGCCATTGATCAATCTTCATTTTGAAGAACGCCTGGTCGCCGTCCGGATGCACAGTCAATGGGCTTAAAATTCAGCGTGCATCCATTTGCCGTCCGGATGGTCGTATCGTGAATGGGGGCCTAAAGAACCAGCCCGGGTGATTGATGGAGACAGCTCAAGGACGAACCTGCGGCGCCATGTTGGTGAGGAAAAAGGTCTGCTCCACGTGTTTCTGGTGGATGCGGTGGTTCCCGGCCGCCGCCATGTGGCCGCGGTCGAATCCCGATCCTTTGTAGTCCGTATTCTGGGACCTGTAAGCCGAATTTATAGGAGAGTCGACTTATCATTTTGTCCCTATATTACGCACGGCAAATCCTGAGCGATTCCAATCGTTTAACTGTCAAATTCCATGTAAATTTCAAATTTCTCTCGCAAACGTCAGGATTCGGACAGGATTTGGTGCGCATAATTAGGCCGCAAAGTGCGATGCCAACTACATTGCACTACGAGATTTACCTCCGGTTGCACATACACTAGCAATGTGTTAAGGGGCTGTTACACAAAGAGTTTCTCGCCCGCCAGTGGTGATTTCTTCTAGGCAATAATATGCCGTGTGGCTCCGGCCTAGAATGAGCCACCCCATTTCTTCCCGTGGGTGTCGTAAGAGGCGACTAAAAAACGGAAACCAGCGTTGACCTGTGACACGAGACCACCAAGCACTGCGATCTCCAATCCGCCTGTCAAGCGTGGAGATTACGGCAAAACTCCCATATACAGGGAGAGACCTATGTCCTGCAGTGGACTGCTATGGGTTGACGATGATGATGATGATGATGAATAATATGGTCGCCTACTGCAAACAAATGCCCCGAGCTTCGCCACTCTTCTAGGCCGCGAGCCTGTGTAAACGAGTAATTCGAGTTTCTCTTACGAGTTTCGCCATTCAAAAACACGACTTTGTTTAGTCTATAGTGTCAGTGGTGGTGCTACAATGTCTTCGGAAGTTGCACAAGGTTTACTTGTAATTGCAGCTCTAATGAGATACCAGATTTATATGCCTATGAAAAATATAGGTCACAAATGGTGAGTCCCGTGTCAAAATCAGGACAGAGTGATTAGCGCGAGTCTCGCATCGACACTTGCGATTCTCGCGCGAGCATTGTCTATACAAGCCGAGATACGTAGGCGTCTATAGATCTACGATTACTCGCCTGTAGAGTAAACATTTAAGAGAAGAGTCTCGCCTGTGATACTCGCATTCGAGAATCGCTTGATTAATGCGAGTTTTTGTCAAAATGTAAGCAACCGCAGGCGGGACTCGAATGGCGAGCTTTGCCACGATTATTCGCCGCTCGCGTTCGAGAATCTCTCCTTGCGTAAGTTCCGCTTTAATCTACTGGGAGGTGAGTTTCTAAAATACATCGTTTTTCAATAGAAAGCATGAAAAAAAATCGCAGAATTGAAGAGGTCTGAATGACTTAGTTGGTAAGAGCCCTAACACATTATGCGAGAGGCGTGGGTTTGAAGTCTGCTGCAGTCCATATTTTTTCTTTCTGTGTGAAGTTGGCTTTGATAGACAAAATGGGCAAAGAAACTCAAAACGTCCATAGGCACTGCACGTCAATAAATCCAGACTTAAATCAATCCGGATTCATCTACATTATAGAGTTACGCAATCAGAGATGAGTTGCCGATGTGAGCTCCATCTATACTCACCGAGATTAAGCTCTGCGAATCAGTGCGAAACCGACTTTTCCGACAAAACTACAAGTAAATCTGGACTTTAGCCAATAGTCTCCCATACATGGTAATATGTTAAACGGGTCTAACCGCGATTAATTATTAGGTAAAATTAATATATTACTATGTATGAGCATCGCGAATAATTAAAAAATACTAGTCCCATACATACCTAAAGAATGGATGTATGCTCTCATCAGGCTTAAATTCGCACTTGCTGCGATCCACCGCGTCATTCTTCTTTACATGCTCTCGTGTTAAGTGTTCAAAGACCCAGTTAGGCACTCGGTTGCGCCTGTCGTACGATAGCACGAAATCGTCGTACGAACGCACGTTGTCAAGACTTGGAAATCCAAATTTCATGATTTGCGATACCTTTAATAACAAGAAAAATATTTCAAATTTACCTAACCTAACTATAACAGTGCACAATTTGCTTCAATATTAACTTGGTAAAAAAATTCAAGCTTCATAATGGCCAAAATAGACAAGAAATGCTGTAACTAAATGAATGAAATTGTAGCTAAAATTTAATTTAAAGCTGTTATTAGATGAAATCTTTAAAAAGTAGCTAAAATTAAAAGGATTACTCACAATAGCTCATAACTTTTCTGTATCTTAATAGGTTATATTTTGCAAAAACACTTGTAATTTGTTGGCAAAGTATAATGAAACCCAACAAACCAACTTAATTTTGAGTTGAGCTTATTGTAGAGAAAAGGACCAAAATATGAAATTTGGGTTGGCTTAGGGACTGTCTCGTAGACTTTTATTATGATGTAAGTATAGAGGGTTTCTCGGGGTTTAACTTAACCCATTTAGCATATCTTTTAGTACAGGCGCCGAGGTATTAATTTATTACGAATAAAATAAAACTTACGAAATATGAGCGAAAACAAAACATCTTCTGTCAAAACCTGTCGATAAGAATGGCCACAGATTAAAAAAAGCACATAAACAAATTTGAGTAAGGAAAAACGGAACGCAATCCGTAGCGGCTGAGGCTGGCCAGCAAGCCGTAGCTGCGAAGGTGAGCAACGGGTACCTGCACTTAGTTACGCGGGGGCGAAGGGACTGCACTTCCTGCAGTGCTGGAGCTGTTGCAGAAGTAAATTCAGTCTATTTACAAGGAGTAATTCAGTAAGTGTCAGAGAAAAGTGAAAAGTGATCATAACTCAAAAACTATAAGTTTCCTGGAGAGGGGCTTAAGGAGGGAACATCCCCTTACCCCCCCTAACTTACAAGACAGTCCCTATAGTTTAATCTGGAATTTTTAAAGAGTGTCTGCCATGAATATTTCCATTTCTTGAAATAAAACAGGCTATATGAGTGAAATAGAGTTTTCAGAGGGTTACAGAAACAAAACAAACTTGGTAAGAACTTACCCGGTCTTTTGAGCCGGTTTCAGAGTATGGTGCAGCCGCAGAAACAGTTCCAAACACAGGGAGGCCCGGTAAACTCTTCAATACTCTCCCATTCACCACAAGAGACTCCTCAGGGGAGGAATTATTAGTTTTTATATTGTGTAAACCAAAATAATATCCAGCCAACCCAACAGCACTTAACTGGCTCATATGAAGGAGTTTTTTGGGAAACATTATGCTCCGATGATCACTTTGTACAAATTGAGATAGCTATGAAACAATATTTAATTCAGAAATTGCAAATTAATGCAGATATTTGTAACGTGTTCAGGTTATTTGGTCAGCTGTGAAATGACACAAAAGAAATGTCAACATCAGACACACTCACAGAACTATATTTTAGATGGAAGAAGAACGTTTAGTTCTGTGTATTCTTGAAGTCTTGAATGCACGTTTCTATCTCAGATTATCTGAAGTTTCTATATAGCCCTCAGATTTAAATATTCATTAATCTGAGATATCGCCTAACAAGATCTAACAAGACTAAACAGCGGGATAACAGAATAATCAAGATGATTTGATAGGTAGGTATTTGTTATATGTTTTTATTTTGTATTTTTTTACAAAGTAGGATCAAAAGTAACAAAACGCTTTCATAGAAAGCGTCAGATACGTCTCTATAGTCTGTGGTTACGTTACGCCATTGAATTTTAGTTAGAGTGCGACAAACTTATCTGACCCGGTGAAGGCGTCACTTTTTTCATAGTAAACTTGACGTTTCCATACTATATTTGACACCTCTACCGGGTCAGATAACTTTGTGGCGCTATACGCGCAGCGTTGCCATATTGTGACTTTTGTCACAAATGTCACAATGTAACTTTTGAACCCCCATTGTAACGTTTTGTTACATGGCTTAATTTGTAACTTTTTTGTGACTGAATCTTTTATCTGAGAATACCAGCACTTATACCAATACTTTCTGTTGCACTAATCCGTGCTGAGGACAATTTTAAAGTAAGTCAATAAATAAAAAAAAAAAAAAAAAAAAAAAAACTTATTTCAAGGCTAAAAATTCCACCCATGCCGGGATTTGAACCCGCGACCTCTGACTAACCCCGCCAGCGCTCTCCCAACTGAGCTAATGGGCAAGTGCAGGCATCGGCAAAATTTCGAACCTCATTAAAACAATAATGTAATACAGAGAAGTTTGTAAAGAGGTTCGAAATTTCGCCGATGCCTGCACCACAGAGAATATAATCACTATGGCCTGCACTTGCAAATTAGCTCAGTTGGGAGGCAACACCGGTTACGCGACTGACATGACATATATCCCTATATCGTCTGTGCTGACAGACAAGACCACAGACGATATAGGGATACAACGAACGTGACAAGACATGCATGACAGCTGAAGAAGAAAATACGTATGTAACCAGGCCCTCGTCACTCCATACAAAAAATATTATGAACGTACTTTGTGCCAACATTGAAACAAAAAATATAATCCTGCTAAAACAAAAGGCATTAACTCCGCAGTGAATCACGTAGATGTATCATGATTTAAAATTAAGTCGGGTTATATGTGAAATCTAATGTTGGTATTACGTATTTTGCAAATGGCCGGTAATTTTGTTCGTTTGTCGTTTTTGTGTGGCATTATTTTATTTATTTTAACTTTAGCAATAGGTGTAGTGCGTGAAAAGTGATTAAACAAGAAATATGGGAGGAAAAGCATTGAGGAAATGTGAAATTTGTGGCATTAGAAGAGTCAGAAATTAATGTACGTCTGGCATATTCTTAACCAGATATCCACTGGAGCCAAACAGGTAAAATTAGCAAGTTTATCATAATAAATGTACGCAAATTTTGATATTTATTTAATGCACTTGGATAAAACAACTGAATTATTTAGAACAATTTACGATTTTGACAAATTTAAATTAACGCCGGTTGTAGTGCGGTACCCATGTGGTACTTTTTTTTATCGATATTTTGGACGATTGATTTCTGCTGATTGCTGTCTAAAATTGATCACAACTACTTAATTTTAAACGTCGAACACCACACAGCAAGAACAGAAATGATTTATGTTGTTTTATTTTGCTCAATTTTGCGGTAGGTATAGATAATATATTTTTTGACTTATTGTTTTGTTTGTTGCAGACTCCAAAGATCTGAAATTCGACCAAAGTGCAAAGTTTTGATAGCGACGTGACGCATTGGTGACATTGTTTTCTACACCTGATGCTAAATAAATGATTTGATTTAAAAAAATGCCTTTTTCATTATGAAAGTAAGCGATAATCCATTCACACCATGTCATACTCGAAATAATTGAGTTGACCTACTGTGTTGGGATTTATCGCCTACTTTAATTTTCAAAGCATGAAAATGAGGTAAGGGGAGAGGTCTCGAATTTTTTTTTATCGATATCGATAAGCAGCCCATCACTAATGTTTTGCAATTTCATTCTCATGTTGGTATTATACTATTTTTTGTTAGGTTGGTACAAACTACGTTCATAATTTTGAAAACGTGTTGTTAGCAAGTGCCGACTCTTATAACGTAGTGATTACATACTCTTTGTATGTAACCAAAAAAATCCAAAAACTGACGAATTAAACTAAACTCTTGCCTGAGTTATTGGTATGGTAGAAGCATTTGTGATTAGTGGTAACATACGAAAATGAGTATTTGAACTAAACAGCCAAGGTAGTTTGGCACACTGCTAGGAAAATGACGAAACTGCTCTTTAGACCGACTCATCTCGTTTCTACCTTCGTTCTCCGAAGAGCATCCAGCACAGCAGCAAAATCCATCACCACAGTGAAAGTGAATAACAAACACTTCGCCTCTGACGATTACACAAACGTTACACCAAAGATCTTATGGTATTTGAACCGGAATTTACACCGACAGAAAAATAACCCTGTCTCGCTCGTGCGACAAAGAATCGTCAACTATTTCTACTCGTCGTTCACAGTGAGAGGTAACCCTGAGTTCAGCGTGTATGATAACTTATCCCCTATCGTCACAACGAAGCAAAACTTCGATGATCTCCTGATACCCGCCGACCATGTCAGTAGAGCCAAGTCGGACTGCTATTATATAAACAGAGGGACTCTGTTGCGAGCTCACATGACAGCGCATCAGAGTGAACTGCTCAAATCTGGTCTAGACAGTTTCCTCATGATAGGTGATGTCTATAGGAGAGATGAGATTGATTCCACACATTTTCCTGTATTTCATCAGGTATGTAGAGTGATAATTTAAAGTGAACCCTATGCGCACCAAATGAAACTAATTTTAGTATTATTTGTATGAAATCCTACAGAACCTCACTTACCAACACAATCTGCATTGGGTGTAAATGGAATTTGAAAAATTGTAAGCCTTGTTAAGGTTGTTGTTTGGTGCGGATAGGTTCAGTTCATCTTAGCGAGAAGATAAGAAAAAAATAGAATTTAAGGTATTTTTTTCATAACAACTTTCATATTCTAGGTTGATGCAGTGAGGTCACAACGCAAAGAGCACCTGTTCACAAACACTCCAGAATTGGAGATCTTTGAGCCACAGTTTGATCCAAAAAGGCCACATGAATTTAAAAACTCCATAGCAGACCCTATGAAACAGAGTTGCCACACTTTAGAGGCCACAAAACTGATGGAGACTCAACTGAAGAATCATCTCTTAGGAATGGTCAAAGCTCTGTTTGGTAAAGACATTAAGCACAGATGGGTAGATGCTTACTTCCCCTTCACTCACCCATCCTGGGAGCTGGAGATCTTCTATGAAAATAAATGGCTAGAAGTTTTAGGCTGTGGCATAGTTAGGAATGAAATCCTAGCAAATGCTGGACCAAATAACAGCATCGCATATGCCTTTGGTTTAGGCTTGGAAAGACTCGCTATGGCACTGTACAAGATACCTGATATCAGACTGATGTGGAGTGAAGATTCTGGCTTCCTTAGTCAGTTTGAGAATAAAGACCTGAATGCCAAAATCAAATATACACCAGTGTCAAACTATCCGCAGTGCACAAATGACATGTCTTTCTGGCTGCCCGACAACTTGACCATTGACACATTTCAGAATAATGATTTCTATGACCTGGTGCGCGATGTTGGTGGTGACATTATTGAACAGGTAATAAGCATGATGATGAATAAGCACAACCTGAATTTTCCCATTTTCAAAAGATTATCATAAAATCTGGTCAAATGGTCACTTTCTGTATTTCAGGTTAAGTTGAAAGACAAGTTTGTCCACCCAAAATCAAAGAAGCACAGTCTGTGCTACAGCATTGTGTACAGACACCTGGAGAGGACCCTTACTCAGGAAGAGGTGAACAGGGTCCACAAGGAACTAGAGGAAGCTGTAACCAACACCTACAATGTTGTTATTAGGTAATAAATTAAACTTATTAGTCAAATTACAGTTGTTTGAATTTAACTAAAGATTCCCCATGTAAAAACAAAAATTAGATTTAATCTAAAACCATTCATTTATTAAATAATACTTACAGTATGTACCTACTTAATAATACCTGTATACAGTTAAGTAAATGAAGGTAACGTTTACAAATTGATTAGCCCATAAACTAACTGCACATATTTATTTCTTAAAGAATTATGTGAAAACTATGCTTAACCAAAAGAAATGTTTTCAGTATATCGGTGTCTCTCAAAGTAATTCTACGGATGAAAGGATGCAACTGGCAACATCAGTACAGTCTTTTTCCTTCAGCTGGCAATGCAAGTTGTGTGGAAGGCACACTACTGATATTGTCGGCAAAGGATGCACGGGATGTAGAATTATTACCCAAATTTTTTGACAAATCATACAAAACAAGTTGGATTCAAGAACATAAAATATCCATGATCATTGTTAATGCTATATCACAGTTAATTCTAGATTGATCAATCACTTCAGTAGGAACCCAAGTTGACTGGCATTCTGCAGTATCCAACATTAACTTTTCTAGATGCATATCATAATGAAGGTGATTACATTGCGTTTCTGCGCTTTTGTTTTATCTAGGCTTTTCTTATAAACGACTACGCCCCAAGTATAAAGTTTTCTGACTCATCGCTACTCTGGTTGAGATAACACACTTCTTCGCCCGCCAAATCAGCAGCGATACGCTCGGCTACTGGTTCAATGTCTTCAGGCACTGTCTCAGAATCTTCAAGCACTGACTCAGGATCCTCGGGCACTGGCTCTGCATCCTCGAGCACTGGCTCTGCATCCTCGAGCTCTGGTTCTGCACCCTCAAGCTCAAGGTCAGGGGCCTGGGACACTGAATCCGCGTCCTTGATATTGTACATGCCGGCGTTCTGCAACAACTTCAACTGTTTTTTCGCCAGCTTGTACTTTTTCTTCATTTTCTTCTCCCGGCGACGCCGTTTCACTTTTTTCGCTAGAGGTTCGTCGTCGTCTGAAGACGTATCCTTGTTTAGTTTCACAGCGGCTTTCGCTCTCTCTGTCGCCAGCATGGTTTTCAAGAGCGTAATGGTCCTCCTCTGATCCCCGAAATCGTCCTCCAGTTCACTGTCTCGGAGATACTCTTCTTCCATCTCGCCATCGGTCGCATCTAAATTGTATACAGTAGATTCCAGCACCTGCTTACGTGGCCGGCCACGCTTCCTGCGCTCCACTATGGGCGTCGTCACTATCGGCACTCTCAGTAGACTCCTCCTGTTTGGTGGTGTTGGGGTAATGGTTAAGACAGGCGGCCTGGAACCGGTGACTTTTTTGATGATTATTGGCCCGCCACTTCCTCTCGTATTCGGGCCTTGTAAAGAAGGCGTAGGCGTGGGATTGGCGGTAAGGTCTACGAGCGGAGGGAGCTGGGGGCCTCGAGGCGCGAGGGGCTGTCGGCGAGACGACTGCAGGGCTACCTCGATGGCTGCTAGTGCTCCCGTGACGAGGGTGTATCTAAAGAATTTGGCTCGCACTGCTACTGCAAACTTGAGCGCCGCCACGTTGGTCACTTGCGTCAATTCTACAGGCCCGTCGGGATTCTGCGGGTCTTCGATTATTTGGTACACAGGCGCCTCTGCTGGCGGGGTAACCTCTATTAGCGGGGTGACTTCTGCTGGCGGGGTGTCGTCTAATGGCGGCAGAATATCCTCGGATGATATCCCTGACATCTCCATGAGATCAGATAAGATTGACTTCTTACTTGACACGCTAGGTTGAGTATGTATTTCCTCTTGGTTATGTTCTTCAGCGTCTGCCTCGATAGTCTCCTTTATGTCCGAAGGCGGCGAATTGTTGTCAGGCTCAGTCATTTCGGTTGTGATCTCACTGTCTGATTGTTTTGAGTTTTCATCTATGCTAGGATTTTCGTTTGTTTGTTCGTTCTGTTCTGTTGCAGGGCTTTCGTCGCTTTCTTTGTGCTCTTCTGCACAATAGTTTTCTTCGTTTTTGTTTTCTTTGTCTTCTGGTTCTATTACATCCTTAGTCTCGATGTTTTCTTCGGTTTCATCAACTGTTTCTGTCATATTGCCGATATTCTCAGTTACCGGTTCCAATGTTTTCATCTCTGTATCATCAGCTTCAACTTCAGATACCTCTTGAACTGGTATTATGCCATCGGCCAAGTTTTTCGGTACCTCATTTGCTGTTTGTGTAACATCAGCAATGTCAGATATCTTTTCCACCGTTTGTGGCAGTGGCACATCAGCTACGTTTTCAGTTACTTCCGTGGTTCGTACTGGATTTACACTATTTTCGTCTCCAACTTGTTTGTCTTCTTCGTTAGCAGTTTTCTCTGACTGATCTTGGGTATCCATTTGCCGTGGAATAGATTGCAGACAATTTTCTACTGGTGGTGAAGTGCTTCTTTCCAGAGCGACTGAATCAATAACTTCTTCTTGATTCTCAGAAGATGATGGCCCTGCAGCATTGTTTCCCGAATTCTCATCATCAGACAGAATTGTGACAGCATTATCAACAGGGGTTGCCACATTTATAGGTAGTTTATTGACTAGTTGTTCCTGAACTAGGTTAAGAACATTTTTCACTTCAAATAAGGTTTTCTCGTCTAAATGAATGCCTGGCTCAATGGCGCACGATAGCGAACCATTGGGCTCCATGATGAAGTGTACGCCTTTAGGAAGCTGCACGTTTGTCATGAACGGGGATGGCATAGGTGGAATGGGCGCTGACACTTTTATTTGCGGCATTAGAATGTCTGCAGGTATCTTGGCTGTGGTCAGCAGTATTTTGTTTGGACCGAGTTTTACTGGACAAGCCTTCATAAAGTTCTTGAAGCATTTTATAATGAACTTCGGTTTCGGCTGTAACACTGTTTTCGAAGAGACAGCTGGCGGCCTCTCAGCGGCTTTCGCGTTGCCAGGGGCAAAGTAGAAACCGCCATTATTAGACTCTTTATGGGTGTCCGTTTCATCATCTGAAAGTACAATAAACTGATCCGATTCCGTAGACGTGTTGTATGGCCGCGACGTAGATTCGGTCGATCTATCGAGGTTTGTCTTTGGATCTATTATATATTGTGTTTTCGCTACACTTTCTGTTACGGCAGTGTTCAATGGTACGCGAGTTATGTGGTCTACGCTGGCCTCATTGTTTGAGTCAATATCAATCGCTACGGAAAGGGTTTTTGGTTCTTCGGTACTTTGTTTGTTTATCTCAGATATGTTGGAAGAGAAATCCGCAGTCGTCGCTAAGTTTAAAGTGTTCAGTACATCCTCGTATGGCACTATGCCGTCGTTGACTACGGTGGCCGCTGGTACGCTCCTTTGCAAGGGCGTTCTGCTAAATGTTTTGTTTATTAAGTATACTGCGTTTGCTGTTTCGTTCCTCTCCTCAGAGTTTTTTACGCTTTGGCATATCTTTTCCACTGCTCCCGCTACTGTGTCCAGATAATCTTTGCAGCAGCATTTGCACTCTGTTTTTCCGCCTAACATGCATGAGTGTAATGGCATACACTTCAGGGAATCGTACTTCTTTCGTTCTTTGAATATCTTGATCATCTTATTCGCCCAGCAGCAAATCAATGGGTCATTTGGGTCAAGGAGACGTTGCAGTTCTAGCTTGTCGCTCAACTTGAGCAGCTCGTCTTTGCAACAGCATGTACACTCTTGGAGGCACTTGTGCTTCGGCAGCCAGGTCTTCTTGCTGCGACCTCTCTGTCTGCGTGTGGTGATAGTAATGACCCTATTAGCCCAGCAACAGTATGTTGGGTTGTGGTGCTGCACACGGGTTTTACATGTCTTTTGTGGAATTGTGTCAGCAATGTTTTGTAGGTCGTCCTCTTCCTTGATTTTCTCAATGGCTTGCATGCATTCATCAGCGGAGAGGTCAATAGTACATGATACATCAACAGAAACGTCATTGGGTTCCTGAACAGTTGTGGTGGCGGTTTTCTCAACAGGCGCCTTAACAGGAGCCACAGACTTCTTCTTTTTCCTCTGTACTTTCTCATCACGGCCTGCAATGATACCGATCATTTTATTTAACGCGTCGGACGTCAAGAGACTGGTTTCAATTTTGTAAGGGTTTGTTCTATACCAGGGTACTTTCGCCGGGTCAATCGGATCTTTAATTTCGAAGTATGCATTACTATGGGCGAGAGGCCTCATATACCAGGGCACCATTGGGCGTTTCTGGTACTTCTTTTTCTCTGGTACAGTTTCTGATGTTGCGGAATTGTAACCTTGAGCCTCCTTTCTACTAAGTTCAGGCTTAGATAAATCATTAAATTTTGCTGTTTTTCCATGTTTCTCCTCTTGATCATCATCTTCGTCTATCAATTCCACTTTTACTTTGGTAACTTCCCCTGCCTTCGGAGCTTCTAACAGAGGATGGTTGTCTTGCGAGGACTGCGCTATAACTTGTGACGGAGCGTTCGCTTCGTTGGATAACTTTGCCTCGTTTCTATTTCCAGAAGTATAAGTTAGAGGTGGTAGCTCCAAAACTTGTTTGGCGGCTTGTATGGGCGATACTTCGGCCGTCAGCAAATGTTGATTCATCCTTCTAACTTTGGCTATATCTGGCAACTCGATTACTTTGTTCTTTCTTTGGGCAAGCTCAAGGTCGACTATTTTCGAGTTCTCACTATTCTTTGCGTTGTCCAAGAGACACTGCGCTGGCATTGCAGTTGGTAAGACTGATGATGTAACAGAGCGCTTTAGTTTATTCGATACAGGTTTAGGTGCATTCGGATCTCGCACCAAATAAACAGTTTTACCTATCAGTTTTTGCTCAAAGCTCTTGTGCAGATCAATAGTAAGGGGTTTCAGTCGATTCAGGTATATCCTGTTCCACTCGTAAGTTAAGAAGCCGGCGGACAGACGGCGCAGTCTCGTGTTGAAATCTGGGTTCTTGCACAGTTTTATGGGGTCATAAGTCCGTCCTCTAGGTTTCCTGAACAAGCCGCTTGTGAGTTTAACCCGCTTGCTCTCGGGGATACCGTCTTCTGACGAGTCACTGTCATCCTCGACACCTACTGAATCCAACACAGCAGTGGGCCCTTCCTTAACTAGATCTTCACTGTGGTCGATTTCGGATAATTTAATCAAATCGTCGCTCATGTTTTTGTCAGTAATATCCTCAGGCGGCTCTTCGACATCGACTTCGTCTTTAATGTTAACGGGAAGGGCACTGACCGGTTTGCTTTCTGCGACGATCGCGTCAATGATACCAGTCGTGTTGACAGTTTTGTAGTCGCCGTTCTTCAAGCACTTCATGAGCTCCAGCTTCGTTGTGTAGACTAAGGGTAGCATCATTAACTTGAGGTCGAACTTCGGTTGTACTTCGTCTTGAGCCTCCTTTTGTACATTAATGTGTGGTCCTGTGAAAAAATTAAAAAGTTTATGGTCAACTAGGTATCACTTTAAAATTGTGTTAAATATATTCTTTTTGTTGCACTAACCCGTGCTGAGGACTCGAAATTTCATCGATGTTTGCACTTGCCCATTAGCTCAGTTGGGAGAGCGCTGGCACGGTGACCCAGAGGTCGCGGGTTCAAGTCCCGGCATGGGTGGAATTTTTAGCCTCTAAATAGGTTTTTTAAATTGTGCTGAATATTAAACAAAATGTGAACAACAACTGTGATTTTACGTATGACAGGATTGCACTTGAACTTTTTCTCTAAATAAAATTTCCTTTGTCTGTGTTAATATGATTTGATTTACTCAAGTATTATTGCAGGAATGCAGTTTATTCTGATATTATATGCTGAAAAAACGGTAATAATTGCTTACCACCATTCATCGAATCATCGTCGCTGTCTTCGACGAAATCGATTCCATCGTCAATCAATTCCAAACTGCTGGGCAACTCGCCTATGACTAGCGACGATAGCCCTGCCATTAACTCTCCCTTTTGTTTCTCTTCTGAAAGCTCTTCTTTTAGTTTACTCACTAAGTCTTGTAAATGCACTTCTTCATTATCATTTCTAGTGAACAGTGTATCGTTTTCGTCACTGTCTTCGTCATCTGCTGAGCCTTGTGTTTCTTCTAGAATAGTCTCTAGCGTTTCCTTTAACACTTGTTCTACTACCTCTGGTTGCTCAGGTGATTGATCACTTAGTATGGAGGCGTGTGTTTCTCCTATTATGGCGTCTAGCTTTTCTTTTAACACTTGCTCTACGTCTGGTTGCTCAGATGCCTGCATACTTTGTGAGTCTGTTTCCTGTCGGATCGCGTTTAGATTTTCCTTTAGTACTTGTTCCACGTCTGGTTGGTCCGATATATTTACACTTTTTACTGAGGCTTGTTTTTCTTCTAGTATGGCATTCAACTTTTCATTTAATACTTGCTCTAAATTGGGTTCCTCCGGCGATTTTACGCTTTCTACATCATTAGGTTCCCACGTATTACTATCTTCTGGTTCAGACACAATTTCAGTAACGTCCATTCCTTCTTCAGCATTATCATCGACTTGAGCATCGTCTGCGTTTAAAGGCGAACTAGCATCGCCTTCAATAGAATCTGATGGCTGTTCTTCGTCTATCTCCTCAGGTATATGAGAAGCCCCGACTATTTGCACGTTGGACAGTCCGTCTTCTTCCGAAGATCCTTCGATGCGAAGTGAAGTCACATTTGGCTCTTTACTCACATCTGACGCTTCGTTTTGCTGATCGTCGTTGTTCTCTGGCTGTTCCTTGGTGGCTTCTACGTCGGAATCGTCCAATTCTATCGTGTCTATCGTCGGCTCAACCAATACTATATCTGGCTCGGTGTCTGTAACAGTAAATAGAAATCTGGTTAATAAAAACCAGTTTGAATAAATGTAAACTCACAACCGTCTGTAAAAAAACCACATAACATCAATCATCAGCCATTTGACGCCCACTGCAGGACATAGGCGTCCCTCATGGTTTTCCTAACCATGGGGGGTTTTGCCATAATCGCCACGCTTGGCAGGCGGGTTGGCGATCGCAGTATGCGGTTGGAATCTCAGGAAGACGCTGCTGCCCGTCTCCTGGTAACGTTAGTGTTATGTTGTGTGAACTTCAGCTAGATTGATGAGACTATTGGTCGTATTCATGCATTATCATTTACATTTTTACACCTTACCAAACACATTATCCCGCATAGATAGCATGACGATGCGAGTCGCGCGTTTTGTGCCGGTCAATTGTCAGAATTTGACAATTAATGTACCGGATAGTCGCGACTTTTGTTATGTCAGCTCCACAAAACGTGGTATATGGCATACCCGTACATTCCGCGCCGCGCCAGCTGAATGGACTGCCCAAATTGGCAATGCTGCCACTCTCTAACTCTGTTAATTATACTGCGTTTAGTTTTATACTGCGTCTGTGGTGTGCTTCTTATAAATATAACACGTTTATTTTTACAATGAATGAACGACTGCGTTCGCGAGGTTAACCGATTAACCTGAGGCCTATGTCCACCCTGTCCGTCCGTGCCTCTGTCACCAGGCTAGTTAGATGAAATTTTACAGACGATGTATTTATGTTGCCGCTAAAACAACAAATGCTAAAAACAGAATAAAATAAATATTTAAGGGGGGCTCCCATATAGCAAACGTGATTTTTTGCCGTCGATTTGTGTCCTCTAAACATATTGGTAAAGTATCATTGAGATGTCGTTTGTGAATTAAAACCCAGAGGGACTTTCTTAATAAGCGAGACCGTACCAACGGGAGGCAAAGTGGTGAGTTTGGGTCTGGCGCGTGTGACGAACAGGTCCCCACTATAGAGCTCTGGCAAATCGCGCGCCCGCCGCGCGAACCTCTGGAAGACCACCGGCATGACCACATCCTGAGAACGCACCAGCTCGCTCCACTCCGGGAAAGGCTTCGTTACTATGTTCGAGTACCTGGAATTTAAGGAAATATAGTTTTTTTTTTAATGACTCGCGATCCTCATACATAACTTTGGCCTTTGAATATACGTAATCTACGTAATGAGAGATGAGATGGTCGCCAACCCGCCTGCCAAGCGTGGCCATTATGGCAAAACCCCTCATGGTTAGGAAAACCATGAGGGAGGCCTATGTCCGGCAGTGGGCGTCAAATGGCTGATGATGAATGAGATGATTTATACAACGTCCAGTGGCACTTTCACTCACAATATAAGGGTGAAGGGACCTCTCGGACCATGCAATGCCTGGGACATTGTTTTTCAGATGGAGTAGGCGTGCCCAGCAAGCACCTTTACTATCCTGACAGCTGAGTCGGTCTAGTCCGCAGGAAAGACAAGTCAATACATGCGGAGCCAACCAAGCCGCGGGTTTCCTCACGAATAGTATGAATGGAAAAAGTTTGTAGCCATCACCAGGGTTGCTATCATTGATGGTTATGGTTACTGTTTTTCGCGGCGGGCCAACACAGTACAATAATAATCGCGATTGCACCCGTCAAAATATTCATCATCAGCCTATGCTTGTCCACTGCTGGACATAGGCCTCTCCTATTGCACGCCAGTGAGCACGGTCTTCGGCTACTCTCATCCAGCTCTTGCCAGCCGCCCTGCGAAGATCATCGCTCCACCGAGTCGAGTTTAAAATACCTATTGTTAGGCATATCTATATTAAACGGGGCGGATTCGCTGCGAAAATCTAAGAGTGACTTGTACCCTCAAGTCCACCTACCCTCACTATAATATTTGACTATACGCGCCACTTCAGAATGTCCGTGACCACGGCAGCTGCAACGTTGCTGAAACGTCGGGAATCCAATGTAATAAATTTTTACCGAATAAATAATCGCGACTAGACCCGTTTAATAATATAACTATTTAAGGAATAGATTAACCAGAACCATCAATCATAGTAATCCTTGGTGATGTTTAAAAACTTTGTCTATTCATAGATAGAACTAGATAACCTTAAAATTATTATACGGGCATTGGTGGATTTGTAGCAGCAATATCACCCGGTAACTGTGAAGGAAAACTTCGTGAGGAAAACTCAGTGTCCGAGGTGTTCATATGCGACAGCGCTTGAAATTTCCAATCCGCGGTGGGCATGCGTGGTAATTATGCACTCACCGGAGCACCTAAAAAGTTAGAAATCTTATGCCTAATTACAGATCAGCACAGAGTAGTCGAGCTCGCCAGGACAGGTTGAGCTTGCTCTGGAAATGTTTGGGCCTGCCTTAGCAGCTAACCTGGCGCCGAAAACACGAATATTTAATTAAAATTAACATTTCATCATCAGCCATTCGACGCCCACTGTAGGAAATAGGCCTCCTTCGTGGTTTTTATAACCATAATCGCCACGCTTGGCAGGCGGGTTGGCGATCGCAGTACGTATGCGGTTGGAATCTCAGGAAGACGCTGCTGCCCGTGGTAATTGATTTCCTTAGTCGCCTTCTACGACATCCACGGAAGGAAATGGAGTGACGCTATTCTCAATCCGGCGCCACGCGGAGCACGGAGTTAATTAACTTTTAACAAACTGAAATTAACCTTAAACCTTAACATATATTAACAATCTGACATAAAACTCAAATCAGTGATATTTAAAAACATAGATGTCTAACTAAGGCTAAAAAATTACCTACCCCACACATTTGATTGTGGGGAGGCGGGCGGGGCTCGGGCTTGTCAATTCTGTTCTGTTACCAATCGGAGCGAGTTCAGTATTACCCGGCAAATTTCTATGCACCTGCCACCGTCAAACCGCTATTTTGCGAGGTACCTAGATATTTCAGCGGGTTATACATCAATGAAGTCAATGGTTTGACGTTTTTGTATAAAACCAATCATTAGTTATGCTGTTACTTACCTCCTATCGCCCAATCAACGGTCACGTCGTCACACATGGCGCGCAGAATGGACCTATCACGAGGGTGGAGCCTCGCTGCTCTCACAGTCAACGTGCTGTGACGCTTCACTCACATTCTCGCGATGTCCACATCGAGCGGGCGCGGCGTCCTGCCAACGGCTGCCGGCAGGTTGGTCCGATTGCCGCGGTACAGGTTCCAGAACTCGTAGAAGCTGGTGCGCGCACGCTCCTTCAACTGGTGCCAGCGCAACTGCAGCAGTAGGGGCGAGCACTCGCGCCCTCTGTGGATGGGGCGTGCGCGTTAGCGGGGGATTCTACGACATCTCGGCCCGGGACAACTCGACTGTCCGGGTCGAGTTGTCGAGGTCGAGTCGTTAGATTTGTGCGGATCGTGCTGTCATAGGGTCAAGTCGGTTCCAGTTGCCGCGCTCTTTCAACAGGTGGCAGCGCAACTGCAGTAGTAGCAGCGAGCACTAGCGCCCTCTGTGGATGGAGAGTGCGCGTCAACAGGGGATTCTACGACATCTCGATCCGGGGCCACTCGACTGACTGGGTCGAGTTGTCAGAGTTGATTTGTGCGGGTCGAGCTGTCATAGGGTCAGGTCCGGTCCAGTTTCCGCGCTCCTTCAACTGGTGCCAGCGCAACTGCAGTAGTAGCGGCGAGCACTCGCACCCTCTGTAGATGGGGCGTGCGCGTTAGCGGGGATTCTACATTTCGGCCCGGGATAACTCGACTGTCCGGGTCGAGTTGTTAGGGTTGATTTGTCCGGGTCGAGTTGTTAGGGTTGATTTTTCCAGGTCGAGTTGTCAGGGTTGATTTGTCCGGGTCGAATTGTCGAGGTCGAGTTGTCTGGGTCGAGTTGTCAGGGTTGATTGGTCCTTGTCGAGTTGTCACGGTCGGGTTGTCTTAAGGTTGACTTGTCCGGAGGTCCGGGGTTGGGGTCGTCTCCCAAATTAGGCTGGCACGCACTTACTCAGTGTTATACTCCGTGATGAGCTGCGCCCAGCGGCGCGTGCGCGTGAAAGTGCTGCAGCCCTCGATCTCGTGGTTGGCAACCAGCTGGAACAGCCGCCGCAGCGCCGGGGATTCGGTCTGGGGCTCCGCGTCTTGCTCGGAGGCCTGACGGAGATCAGGGGCTTTATTCTGTCATGGGGCTCCATGAGGCTCACTAGCGCGATCAACGGAAAAATATCGTATCCTTTTACAGATCGTTTTCGGAAAAAGCTTCTTTCTCTTCTCTCAATCATGTAAATGGTGATATTCAGGACCCGTTAATAATGTAGCCCGCCGCTATTGGCCGTGCCCCGCGCTCTGCCTTCTATAAAATGCGTCCTGCAGGCGAGCCCGATGCACACTTAACTCTATCAGTGATAGAGACAATATTGTGTGAGATCGGGCTGGCTTAATTCGTAATTAATTTGACATCGCTAACATTTAAGGATGAATTCTGATCATGATAAGGCACATTCGCCAGCAGATCAATCTTTACATTTTAGTTGCAGTCACCCGTCATGTAAGTGAGTAGAGTGCACGGATGTAAAGGTTGATGTGCTGTCTACTGTACTCAACCTGCTCCCAAAGAACCCCCGACACCAATATTCATCTAAATTGGAGCAATTTTATTGTGCTGTGCCATTAAAAAAAAATATACATGCGGTGTTATTTAAATAAAAACGATTCCCTTAAAACCTAGTTTGTCTTCTATGATATAAAAACTCGGCCAAGTGCGAGTCGGACTCGCGCACGAAGGGTTCCGTACCATTATCTATACAACATTTGAATAATTCAAGCGTCTACCTGTTGCCGTTATTAATATCGAGAAAAAAACGGCAAAATAACACGTTTCTTGTATGGGAGCCCCCCTTAAATATTTATTTCATTCTGTTTTTAGTATTTGTTGTTATAGCGGCAACAGACATACATCATCTGAGAAAATTTCAACTGTCTAACTATCGCGGTTCAAGAGTAGACGGAAGGACGGACGGACGGACAGCGGAGTCTTAGTAATAGGGTCCCTTATCCTTTGGGTACGGAACCCTAAAAACAATATGACTCCAATCTAAGTGAGAGCCGTCAAGCACTCACAGAAGTCCCTGCGCCGATGACGTCAGTCTTCTCGTGAACGAGCAGCATATCGAAGAGCAGCCAGTCGGCGGTGGTCATGCGCGCGCCGGGCGAGACGCGCGCGCGCACGTCGTCCGCCGCGAGAAGCCGCGACAACTTCTTGGCTGTGATCGCGCACATCCGCTTCCTGCGGAGAGGCAGTCGCGCAGGTATATAATAACGTGTTATTGTAACAAAATATTGATGATTAGAAACTTGACTCGGCCGATCCGACTAAGAGGTATTATAAAATTTGAAAGTTTGTGAAGATGTTTGGATGTTTGTAACTCAATCACGCAATAACGGTTGAACGGATATACGCGAAAAAACTTGGCGTACAGATAGAAGAAGACCTGAATTGAGACATAGCATACTTGATATCATATTATTATTTATTTCAAGTTTAAAATAGATGGCGTTGTGCGAGCGAACGTTGTGTTTTAAAAATAGATGGCGTTTTGCAAGAATCGTATAAAGAAGTTCGCCGGATAAATAAAAATAAAATTGAATTTTCAACTTCTTACTACTGTAACGGATTTTAGGTTTTGCGTTATTTGAATAATAACAAGTTACCCCACGCAACGTATTTGATGAATAGAAAGGCGACCTTTACAGTACTGTCGCAAAGTTGGCCTAAAGATAAAAGTACCCGAAACCGGCGTGCGTGCATGCACGACAAACGAATGTTGCTGAAGCGAAAGAGGGCTGTCAGAATCGTGGCGAGTGGCAGACCCTGGTCCCTGCCAACCCCTCCGACATACAGGCGTGAGTTTACGTAATGTGACGTAGGCAGTCGCATGGAGCGCATAATGTTATTGAGTCAGTCTCCCGAGGCGCCACCTGACGACACAGCTGTCAGAACTGAATTATATCCATGATAATATACATACAGAGTCAGACTAGCAATATTCGCCGCTCTAGGCCACATAATAAAATGATAATATGAGGAAAACTTCCAGATTACGATTTTTTATATTAAAAGTTGTTCGTATTGACGAGCAGAAAGCCCATTTTAATAATATTACAAACACATCACAACCACTTATCAATTAAATTTGACTTCATCATCATCATCATCATCAGCCACTTGACGCCCACTGCAGGGCACAGGCCTCCCTCGTGGTTTTCATAACCATGAGGAATTTTACCATGATCGCCACGCTTGGCAGGCGGGTTGGCGATCGCAGTATGCGGTTGGAATCTCAGGAAGACGCTGCTGCCCGTCTCCTGGTAATTTATTTCCTTAGTCGCCTTCTACGACATCCACGGAAGGAAATGGAGTGACGCTATTATTAATCCGCCGCCACACGGAATTTGACTTGTCCTGGTCCCAAACTAGAATACTCTGCACTATGGTAACCAGGCAAGGACATCACCAACATGGAAATACACCCAGACTAAGGCCTGCCGCCTGTGCTAAGGCCATTTGTACATATTAAGTACGGCGGGAGAAATCAAGAGATCTGTCAGGATCGTGGCAATGGCAGACCCTGGTCTCTGCCTACCCCTCCGAGATTCAGGCGTGAGTTCATGTAATGTTATGTTAAGTACGGCGGCCTCCAGTGGGAATCGAACCCACGACCTCTGTGTTAATAGGCAAACGTGATAACCGCTAGGCCAACGAGACAGAGATTTTGTTATACCCTATCGACCTTATTAATAATTAATTAGACACAAGCACTCCTCAGAAGCAGTTTATTTAATCTGTGGTTACGTCTTTTCCTTGTAAAATCTCGAGATTTTATCTGTGGTAGACCACAGATAGGGTTGCCAACCCTACTATATAATATAGTATCCTACTATATTAGGGGCTCAAATACTATATTAAGATTAATTAAGACTATTTCATCGCGTTTTTATAAACAAGAGCGTTAGGCTGATTGCGCTGCCAACAAGTATGTAACAAGTCGAGGAGTCTCACCATAACGCCTCGCACTCCCTGCCCGTCTTCTGTTTGAGCCGCATCCACACATCCTCGTAAGGCAGCTCGCACTGCAGACGCAGGTGGACCACCGAGCGGATGAGCTTCTTCTTGAACTTGTCTATTTCGTCCATCTCTGCCGGCCCTCTGCAAAAATGAAAATGAAGAAACTTTATTGTAAAACGGTTACAAAAAAAAACCGGCCAAGTGCGAGTTGGACTCGCGCACGAAGGGTTCCGTACCATCTGTACAACATTAGACACAAAGATAAAAAACAGCAAAAAAATCACGTTTGTTGTATGGGAGCCCCCCTTAAATATTTATTTTATTTTTAGTATTTGTTGTTATAGCGGCAATAGAAATACATAATCTGTGAAAATTTCAACTCTAGCTATCAAGGTTCTTGAGATACAGCCTGGTGACAGACAGATAGACGGACGGACGGACGGACAGACAGACAGCGAAGTCTTAGTAATAGGGTCCCGTTTTTACCCTTTGGGTACGGAACCCTAAAAAATGGTTACTGGCTCCCAAACTAGGATTCCCTGTCACAAGTTGCGTGATGTTGCGTAAACCCGACGAACCATCCAGCGCTGATTGTGGGGTAACAAGGGGGTGTTGGTTGGTTTTAGAACGTTAACCATATATAGGAGCAATTTTTTTTAGGGTTCCGCACCCGAAGGATGCCAAACGGGACCCTATGATTCGACCTCCGCTGTCTGTCTGTCCGTCTGTCCGACCAGTTGAAATTTTCCCAGAATATGTGTTACTAACTTAGTACGGCGGATGACCTAAATTAGAAAATAATTGTAAAAAATAAAGGGGGTGTCAATTCGAATTTTATAGGGTTCCGAGTCGACAAGGAACCCATATAGTTTCGCCATGTCCATCCGTTTGTCTGTCCGCAGCCTAGCTCAGAGACGATTAGTACGAGAAAGCTGAAATTTGGCATTGACATACATATTAATCACGCCGACAAAACGGTAGAATAAAATCTTTAAAAAAAATTTTTAACGGTACCACCGTTCCATCTAAATTAAGAATGCATTTTTTTCACGTCTATATCATAGTGTGGGGTATTGTTGGATTGGTAGTTTAAAAATATTGTGGAAGTAGAAAGATCATATTTTGATTTAGAGATCCGTTTGCGAAATATTAAGCTTTAAAGCGTAAATTTGTGTCCGAGTACGATGTCCCTCCCCCCTGGCTAAACGGTTGATTGTAGAAACGTGAAAAAAATCTGCACATATAATGAACTTAAAAGGAAAACTATCCCAACTTATAAACTTCGTACAAAATCCATTGAAAATTACGTTGATGAAGTTGTTAGTTCTCTAAAGCAAATATAACCCCATCTTTCTACAGAATCCTACACTGCGCGCGGCCCGACACGCACTTGGCCGGTTTTTTGTTTATGCTCTATCGTAAAAACGGTAATAGGTAGGTACATACAGGCATCAAACTTGGCGTGACTGTGGGACTTACTATATATTCTAACAAATAATAAAAAACGGTTAAGCGCGAGTACGGAACCCTCGGTGCGCGGGTCCGACACGCACTGGGCCTTTTTTTTATTAGATAAGTATTGCCTGCACATTATGGCAGGCAATAGTAGATTGTACAACAAGTGCATAAAACGCACCATTTTACTCGAGACGTTTATCCATCCGAGCGAGCTTGCGAGCGAGGATAGATATAAAGTCGAGTGTAAAATGGGTTTTATGGACGAGTTGTACACTCTACTTTTCACTTCGATTGCGAGGAAATGAAACAGCAACATGTAAATATAGTAAATGCTAATTTAATTAAAATTGAAAGTTACATTAGAGCAATGAGAAATAATAAATGAGACGAAATACAAATTATAAGTTTATTTCATGAAGTTTTATTGTGTACTTTGGCTGTTGGTATCTTTGCCTTGGTCTTAGAATACGAACGAAACGAAATAAAATAAAGAGGTTGTTGTATGAAGTTAAAGATGTTCGTGTGGCTGTTGCAGCGATTGCCTTGGTCTTCGACGAAGATTTTACTTTATGCTCTAGAGCATAAAAACCGACTTTATGTCGCCTACGCACGACATAAAGACGAACTTTTAGAGCATGAGAAGTGAAAAATGTATTTCACTATAGATCCTCTTAAGAACAAAAAATAGAGAACATTATGTTCATTTTATGTCCATCGCAAACTCATTCCAACGGCGCGGTTTTTTGGTCAAGTTATCCGAGTCAATCTCAAAAATATTGTACGTCACACAATATTAACACAAAGGAATACTGAATTTTTCGTCACACAGTGGAAGATATGTAACACAATTGTTTCGTAAGGCAGCGTCATATTGGCTTGTAAATTTCTTGGTCGGTTTAATTCACAAATACAAAATTGGAAATGAAAGCAACGGTCGAAAGGAATTAAAGTTAGCCTAGGAACAAAAACCTATTTGAATAGACCAGCCATTACGTTTTTAAAGTTTTCGTTAATAGTTACCAAGGGAATAAAAAACGATAACATTGTAACATTGGTAACATTGGTAACATTGTATGTTATATTTATTTTTATTTAAAAGAACAAATAACTCTGTCTCCAAAACTTTAAAGATATTAAAAATGAACACACATTATATCATATTTATTTTATTGATTATTATTAGCTCAATTAGGTGCGTTATTTTTTGCGGTATTCGAAACATTTCGAACATCTTTTAACCCTTTTCTAAATAAAGTTCTTTTCATTTCATAGATTTCTGGTAGTGTTAGTAGCAAGAACAAACCAAAATTTTTTGCCTTCTAGTCAACTGAAACTCTTTGAAATTTTTCGGTTACCTTTAATATACATAATAGAAACATTATTATAGGTAGTAAAACTAGGAACCTTAATTTCAGTCTCATTAAAAATAAAAATAAATTCAACCTTGACCAGATAACAAAAATTCCAAATTAATAAACATACATACCAAATATTTTTCATTTTCCTCATTAAAAATAAAAATAAAGTCAACCTTGACCACATAACAAATATTCCAAATTAATAAACATATGGGCGATTCCGCTATAGACGATTTCCGACATTATTTTTTTAATCACGCTATTATTTGTTTTTTATGTTATTAGTGCAAAGAGAAAAGTCTAAATTTTATATTAAATCTATTTTTATTTGATTTTACTCCATATTTTATTTTTTGGCGCGTTTGAAAATATTACCATTCGAAGAGTTGGTACAAATTCAAAAGTCATACCTAGTAACACTGGCGCGAAACAGCTGTTACTGACAGTTTGAGGTTATATTTTACCGGCTAAACGTGAAGTGATAATATTAATTTATGCTTTAGTTCCAAAAAATGTAAGTATATGTTGTTATTTATTAAGCAATTGACTGCTAGTTAACAGCTAGTTGACTTGTTGCACCCGCGATACAAAAGATATAAAAGTTTACTTTTTTCATAGAAATAAAGAGCTAACATTCTGAAATCTTACAAAAGTAAGAAAATATCTAAACTAAACTTAAATTAATCGTTTTCAAGAGTGTAATGATTGTAAGTTTAAAACTAACGATAACTTAAATTGGTTGCACCCGCGATCTTCACGTCAGATCGCGGGTGCAACTTTTTGTCACTTAGCCTTTTTGTGTGTTTATTTACATGTTTTGTTGTTTTGATATGCTTTGAATAATAATATATGCTGAATACGATTGATGATATATATTTAATATGTGTATTTATATTATATTCTGTATGTTTTACAGAAATATCGGTTAAAATGACAACAGAGCAGCACAAGGAGACTGCTTCGCAGAAATATAGGCGGAGATTAAAAGAAAATGCTGAGCTTCATGCCGAAGACCTCCGTCGGGAAAGGGCTCGTGATACCAAAAGGGCGAGAGAAGTGATGAAAAGGAAAATGGAGACAGATGTAGATTTGAAAATATTGGCTAGAATCAGATCCAAAGAAAGAATGCAGGCAACTAGAAAACGGCGTAAAGAAGAAAAAATTAAACAAACATGCACTAGATACAGCAGTCCTCGCACACTAGGGAAGGCTGTGGCAAAAGTAAAACGTAATCTTCCAGCCAGTCCCACCAAAGCGGTGGAAGTTGTAAAAAAATTGCTTCTGAATTCCAAATTGCTGCATTTGAAAAAAACGATGCCCCTAAAGCAGCGCCTCGAAAGCTAACGGATGAAGGGAAAAAACTAATTTGTGACTTTTATAATAGGGATGACATAAGCAGACAAATGCCTGGCATAAAAGATGTGAAAACAGTCAAGTCCGATACGGGAACGAAAATGCGAATCCAGAAAAGAACAATGATTATGAGCATTAGAGAAGCCTTCGAAATTTTTAAAGAGACTTATCCCGAAATGTCTGTAGGCAAGACGGTTTTTTATAATGAGAGACCAACGTACATTCTGCCGATTAACGATACTCCTCATAATGTTTGTGTATGTACAACTCTCTAAGCTGGAAGCGCCGCAGAAAAAACTGATGGAAATAATATGTACATAGAATTTTCGAGGAATATTGACGTATTTGAAAAGAAATAATTAACATAAGCAACAACCAAAGTATACTTATTAGTATTTAACTATGATTTGATCTCTCACATTGTTCCTATTAAGTTAATTTGATGTTTATCTTTACTTAAATAAGACGGGTTGCACCCGCGATAATTTGATGTTGCACCCGCGATTATTTTAAAAATTAATAATTCATTGTTTATTTTTGTTTTGTTTATAGTTTTTATTTTATGTACTTCGTTACTTAAACACCTTACAAAATATTAGAGCATAAAATATTAAATGTATCACAATTAACAAAATTCTGCGTTTTTTGTTCATGATCTGGAAAGGTTGGGCCAAATTTGTTGCACCCGCTATAGCAATTTGAACCTTCCTCCTGGCTTTTAAAATGTTATTTTAAAATCTATGTTAACTAATACAAAGTGAAAATATTAAAATGTAGTCTTTTAAAGATTAAATTCATTAAAAATGTTTTTTATTTAACTTCAAGAAACTAAAACATGTGTCTGAATGTTGCACCCGCGATAATGGAATCGCCCATATCAAATATTTTTCATATTCCTCATTAAAAATAAAAATAAAGTCAACCTTGACCACATAACAAAAATTCCAAATTAATAAACAAATCAAATATTTTTCATTTTCATTCAACAAAGTTTTTAACTTATGTATATGTTATAGGCAAACTCCGAAGCTCCGGCGCTCCTAGGTTGGACTGGTCAATCCTCAGGTCAGACTGAATGACTTAGTCAAAGCCCAAACAAATGTAAATTTTCGGCCTTTGACTAAACAATTTTCGTCAAACCTGGGAGAGACTAATTTGGTCAGGCAAACGTCAAAACACAATTTTATTAAATCGGGGTTTGACGAGTCAAACTCCGATATAGGTATGAAGTGTCTTATCTTCGTATATTTGGAAGCATTTTATCATTTAAGCAGCTTTCAAGTCTTAAGAACCGCTTAACTCTGCCAGTTCTGACACCTGATTGGTCAGCTTACGTGATTTTCGCTTTTATATTTGAGATGCTTTGTGTGGCATTAGGCCCGCCTTTTGTACGATGTGCAATAAAGTATAAAATAAATAAATAAATGCTTTGGAATATACGGAGGTTAGTTTGTAAGATTAGGTATAAAAAAATAACATTTTTAAAATTTTGATGTTTATTGTTTTAATAATTTCTTAAGTAATTAAAATGGAAAATTTATCATTTTTCTGACATGGTGAGGCATTAACTTTAATGTTAATTGTTTTAATAATTTCTTAGGTAATTAAAGTGGCAAATTAATCATTTTTCTGACATGGTGAGGCGTTAATGTTAATTGTTTTAATAATTTCTTAGGTACATAATTAAAATGAAAAATTAATCTTTATTCTGGCATGGTGAGGCATTATGACATTTAGAATTGCACAATACATTAGATCTTTTACATTTGCATAATTTTGAAGAGCATTTTTTATTGCAGTGGCATTTTATAAAGCCTTGGCCACCAAATTTTGAATCCTTTGCACTGATTTCTCTAAGAGACAGCCGAACGTCAGGCACATCTTCGATCTTAAGAAATTTTTCTTTGCATTCTTTTATTTGATTCCTCGAAAAAAGTGTGTTTATTGTCCCGTGTTTCGTGCCTACTCTGTATAAACCATCATCTGTTTTATCTTGTATGATACCCAAAACATTTCGAGCATCTCTTTTGGCTCTGTCAAAGCTGGGAAATATAAAAAAAAATAAAGAAAAGGCGATAGGTCTTCAAGCTCAGGCTGATATTATGAAACAATTAACAATTATCGATTGGCGGAAATTTTTGATCAGATAATTGTTTCATAATATCAGCCTGAGCTTGAAGACCTTCTATCGCCTTTTCTTTATTTTTTTTTATATTTTCTGTCTGCGCACAACGTATGCATGTAACTTTACTTCCGAAGCCTTCATAGTCTGCGCCAAGTGTGCTGTCAGTGCAAATAACTATTGCATTATAAATTATTAAAATGCATTAAAAAATATTGCAATAATAAAAATTGCATTAAATTGGGGGCGGGCGGGCGGTGCACTTAACAACTGCATAACTTGCCATTTCTCGTGTGGAAGTAGCTAAATATTTTTCTATCTTATATTAAAATTCATATACTTAAGTACCTATTTAGCTAAATCAGATTACACATGTAAATAGCAATTATAAGTGAGGGTGTCCCCACATAGCATTCGCCGGGCGTACGTGTTCTTGACGCGAACGCCGCGTAAGCGCCGCGACAACCCGGCGATTACGTCGCGTTTTATGAGCATGCAGTAATTGTAGTGGCGTGCACTTACCACGGTGAGATGGCAGACAAGTGCGGGCCTTGTCAAATGATCTTGGTAGTTTAAAATATACTTGTAATCACGGTCAGGACACGTCTGCATGTCTACAAGATCCACTTGTCCCCGTGCGTGAGTCTCTTTAAATAATAACGCTTTAACGACGAGTCCCTTTTTAGGCTGACTCTTTTTCTTGTGACACGTTTCACATAAATCCAAGTAATAGTTTACGCACTCTTTTGTGACATTTGCATACTTTTTATTTAAAGCTTTCAATGTGAGATCTCTACCACCATGACCACATTCCTGATGAGCACATTCAATCACATCGAATAACTCGTCATCCGTAACGTACCTAGTATTGTATATTTTTTGTATCTGACAATGGCTTAATCAATTTTTTTTCGTCCCCAAAACAAAACGTCGTAGCGTTTGAGACGGCGATACTGCAAAGACGTTTTCTTTTCAGCTACTTTAGCGGATTCTACCTCACTGATAATCTGCTCATATAACTGTTTGTTTTTAGGGTTCCGTACCTCAAAAGGAAAAAACGGAACCCTTATAGGATCACTTTGTTGTCCGTCTGTCCGTCCGTCCGTCCGTCTGTCAAGACCCTTTTTCTCAGGAACGCGTGGAGGTATGAAGCTGAAATTTATATCAATTACTCAGGTCTACTGTCCCTTGAAGCTGTGAAAAAATCAAACTTCTAAGCCAACGCAATCAAAAGATACAGCCGTTTATGCCGCAAATTTTCGACACTTGCAAGGGAATCAAAACCTACAGGGTGCTTCCCGTGAACTCAGAATCTTGAAATTTGGTACGAAGCAACGTCTTATAGCATAGATAAAGGAAAAATTACGAAAACCATAAATTTTTAGTTACATCACATAATATATATTTTTTTTAATAATTTTAAACTTACTACCCATTTCCTCATAAACGCGTAGAGGTATTAAATTGAAATTCATACCAAATACTCAGGTCTATAATACCTTTAAGCTGTAACAAAATCTAACTTCTATGTCAACGCAATCAAAAGAAACAGCAATTTAAGCTGCATATTTTGAAACTCGCAAGTACTCGCAAGGGAATCAAAACCTAAAGGGTACTTCCAGTCGACCTAGAATCTTGAAATTTGGCATGAAGCAACGTTTTATAGCACACATAAAGGAAAAATTCCGAAAACCTTAAATTTTTAGTTACATTACAAAATATATATTTTTTAATAAATATAAACTTATTACTTTTTTCCTCATGTTTTGCAATAAAAATACCATAGTTATGACTCGATTGTCGTAATGAACGAACTTTGTAAACCTTGCAGGTTTGTACGGAACCCTCGGTGCGCGAGTCCGACTCGCACTTGGCCGGTTTTTTAAGTGAAATGAACACTTATTTTTATTCAAATTAGAAATTTTCTCTTTAAACTTTACTTTTAAAGCTTCTTTATCCACGTTTTTAGTAACAACAACACCGTTTGATTCACTAATCTTTAATTTTACACAATTACACGCCCGCACGCTCAATGAACGAACATGAAATGACAAAACAATCGGTCGGAACACCGCGAGAGACATTATGAACCTGTTTAAACATGTTCAGATCAACGCGAGAGACATTATGAACCTGTTTAAACATGTTCAGATCAACGTTTGACCGAGTTTTGCAGTCGCTTCTAGGATTGACTAGGCCAAAACCGAAACAGAATAATTTACTTAATTCGACGTTTGACTGAAAAGTTAGGAGCTCCTGGGTTTGACTAAAAATACTTCAGGCAAAGGGCGAAATTGAAATGTATTTCGGGGATTGCCTGATGGCTTTGGCCAAACCTAGGATAAACCAGTCCTTCCGCGAAGAGACTGTGTATCGGACTTTGACTATAACATATATATCAATTATTTTTCATTTTCCTCATTAAAAATAAAAATAAAGTCAACCTTGACCACATAACAAAAATTCCAAATTAATAAACATTTCAAATATTTTTAATTTTCCTCATTAAAAATAAAAATAAAGTCAACCTTGACCACATAACAAAAATTCCAAATTAATAAACATATCAAATATTTTTAATTTTCATTCAACAAAGAGCCACGAAGATTAGTGGCATAGTCTCAGTGGCGCCCTCTATATTTTTTTCAATGTCGTGGAGCACGATGAAACCTAGCTAGATCGATAGAGGACAAAAAAGTAAACAAGAAATTATTAAAGTCACCATGTCCTAAAGTGGCACGTTTAGGAGTTATTGAGCTTTGAAGTTTGTATGGAATTTCCACAAACTGAGTTTCATCACTGAATTTGTCACTTGATATGAGTTTTCTCGGGGATTCAAACCTACTTTGATGTTTTTTAAAGTCTGGGTAGCTATGTCTAGTAGGTACCTACCTACTTATATACATATATACATGAAATTATCCCTAGTAGCATTTTTGATCGGCCACAATTGGCCAACGGTAGGGTTATTGATGGGATATGGTTAGTTAAATCGGCCAGATGGAACTTGTATTGGCCCCACGAAGATCAATAACGCTATTATGCCGAGCTGATTACCAACAGTGGGCCTTGATGCTTTTTTGCTACGGTTGGCCGAACAACGTTGGTACAACTGCAGTAAATAAAGGTTGGCCCAACAGAAATTTGAGACAACTGGCCAACGGTAGGAACATTGTTAAAATATGGTTAGTTAAATCACTCACATGCAACTTGTATTGGCCCAAGAAAGACTCAATATCGGTTATTATGGCGACTGATTACCAACATTGGGCCTGTCTCGAGTGCGAGGGGGTTGCAGAGGGTGCAGGGGAGGGGTGGTCGCCGCGCGCGCCACTAGGGCGTCCACCATTTTGTGTGAATCATTTTATTCCGAGTTCGACGTGGTGCGGCAAGAAAAATATAAAATCTGTAAAGCTTGTGAGCGAGTAAAGTGAAATGTCAAGTTTTCGTGATTCTCACTCATGTATTATAAGGTGCTGGAGTTTGAAGACAATGCCAAAGGAAAGCTGGTTTATGCCACGTAAAAAACAATGCCTGTGGCCGCCATATAAAACATAGAGTACCTAATTTCAACAAATGTTTGGTGTCGCAAGACTTGCCCGACGAAAACTGGGCCATATATGCTGTTGAGCATAATATGTATGAAACTGGTAAGTCGGCTTTGATCATTTATAGTTTATAATATAGGTAGGTACTAGGTACCTAATTGGCACTTCCTAACCTCTTTGCACGCCTACCTATCTTTCTTCCACCTCCTGCGGTCGACTGGAAGAAAATGCTTGTGCATTAAGTCTGCCGTATTGTACATTAGGCTTGTGCAATAAAAGTATTAAATAACAATAATAATCCGATTTGAAAGACAAAGGTACCTAGTTGTTCTAACGGTTTTACATACTAACCTTTTGTACAATTACATTCTGACCTTTTGTATGCCAGTTTGTCCGTGAACCCAAACTAGCACTAATGGCTTTTAGTCAAATACTATTTTAAAACAGGTTAAAACATTCATTTTCAGATGATTTAAAATCAGCGGGGGAAAAGTGCAAAAAAGCAGAAAGTGAGTCTAACCTAGTCTCAGAAAATAGTGTTATAGTATTTCAAGGCAAAAAGTACGCTTTCCGAGTGAGTTGTATTGTTGCTGATGCACCAGCAAGAGCTTTTCTTAAATGTATAAAATCGCACAACTCTTTATATGGCTGCGAGAAATATACACAAAAAGGAATTTACATTGGTAGAACGATATGGCAAAATACTTCAAATTCAAATCTTAGAGCTGATGATTATTTTCACATACAATAATATGAAGATCGCCAATTAACTAAAACTATTCTAACAGAAATTAATATTGGGTTAGTTACTGAAGTCCTTCTGGATTACATGCACGGTAAAAAAATCGTCAACGCCGACAATACCTAATAAAGGAGAAAAATACTATAACTAAAATACTTTTAGATGACGGTTGCAATATTAGTATTAATTCCTGTTTCAATACCAAAGATGGAGATATTTTAAGAGTAAAAGCTATCAAAAAGATTGAGAATAGTAATTATTTTTCATTAGATTGATTATTTTTCAAATAAGACTTTTACAAAATACCTATTGAAAGGAGTAGCAGTATAAAATAAAGTAAGAAAGAAGTCACTGTCTCTTCGTCGACATTGAATAAAAAATGTTTTCTATTACCTAATTTTTATGATAACGATCTTGTGTGCATTCCATTTGTGAACAGAAACTTGTGCCCTTGAATAATTTTATATATTATTAGACTCATAAGATGTAATTACAGCCTTAATTTAATAAATTTTTATTGAGTATGAAGCTCAATAAACAATGTTTTTAATTTCTTTATTGTAATTCTCTCACTCTCACATACATACGTATGTTTATTATTTGAAAGTGTGCTTAATGTAATATTTTAAATCAATGCAGCATTGTGACAAAATGTGATAGTGATTGAAAACAGAAAGAGTTTTATATTACCCATATGATCCTACCGGATATGTACTGTGGGGGAAAATTCTGCAGATCAACTTTTCGCTCTTATTATGATTGTAATAAGAGCGAAAAGTGGATCTTCAGATTTTTCCCCCATGGTACCTAACCAGCATCAAAACAACGTTGGTTAAATGTATCATTCCTATACAAAGGCCCTACGAGAAATACATTACGTGGCCCTTTGTAGGATTCCTATACAAAGGCCCTACGGAGAAATACATTATGTGGCCAACTGTAGGATTTCTATACAAAGGCCCTACAGAGAAATACATAATGTGGCCCTCTGTAGGAGTTTTCACATAGGCCCTCCGTTGTCGGCCCTTCAGCAAAACATGCGGCCAAATCTAACCGTTGTCCAACCAAAGTCATGTATGTGGCCCAACCAAATGCCTACCAAAAATGCTACTAGGGATAGTATTATTCATGCATCCAATTCGTTGAATTCGATTAAAATTCAAAACATGTCAATATAAAACCTACAGTTTAATTAATATAGATAGGTTTAGGTGGTAGGTAGGTACCTATAAATAATGTAGATAGGTATATATCGCTAGAAACTTAAACCGCTGCTGTATGTAAAACCATGTTCAACCATGTTTTTAACATAAATACCATTTCCTGACGTAGCGTAGTAGGTAGGCAATATCCAATAATTAGGTAGGTACCTTCATCTTCAGTTGGGCAAAGAACCTACGGACCTACCCACTGAGGTACCTACCTATTACAAACTTCTTTGAGATTAATCTTTTTGGTGAGTGGGTAAACTACTGAAGTGACGTTGTCAACATTGATTTAATATAAATATACGGCCTTAATATACGGTATCTATAATAAACTGGGTGTTTTTTCTACGACTTATTTAGCAATTTAGTCAAGAATCGGCAACGAGTCACAGGTGCCAAGCATATAGTCCAGTATTTAGTGAAAAATGATTCAAAAGTTAAGTTTTATAAAAATCTCATACAAACTTCAAAGCTCAATAACTCCTAAACGTGCCACTTTAGGACATGGTGACCTTAATAATTTCTTGTTTACTTTTTTGTCCTCTATCGATCTAGCTAGGTTTCATCATGCTCCACGATATTGAAAAAAATATAGAGGGCGCCACTATGAACTATGCCAGGCCCCATACAAAAATCTTCGTAGCTCTTTTCAACTTAAACTATTTAAGGTAATTTCTTCATTAACTCTTCTTATTCTTAGAGTTAAAATAAAAAATTAATGGAATCAAAAAAACAGCAAAAGCACTCAACAACGCAAGATCCCGGTGGTAGCCCAGAACATTAAACTGAACAATCATTAATTTTATTTGTGCAGTTTACGTGCAGAAAGCAGCTTATATTTATTTATGTAGGTATGTTTATTATATTGTTTGTATGAAAACATAATTTTTTTGAGATTTTCGGAATGATCTAGATAATAATATAGTCTGTTTCACGGACTCAGCTACATACCACCCAACAGCCTTTGCGTTACTTAGCTTACAAAAAAATATATATAAACACAAAAAATCTAAATTCTCAATAATTTGTAAATTAAACAAAATAGATTTGATCACCTTCGTCACATAACACATATTCTTTTGATATTAGCTTTAAATTGACTTTTTTTATCACACAAATAGCAGGAACTTTATCCCTATCACATTTTTTTGTATGAAGATATTTAAGGTCTGGCTTTTTAACAGTCTTTAAAAAATTAATGGTGTAAAAACTCTCCATATTTTTGTTTTCCACTCTCTCTACAAATCCTATGTAGTACATCCATTTCTTTTTTTCATAATATCTAACCAACACCGAGTCATTAACTGTAATATTAATTGAATATGTGTGTGTGTGTCATTTATATTTATATCTGTTATAATATCACTGTTAATCTTCTGGTCTTCAATCAATGCTTTGGTACTTCTTTTAGTATTTTCCTTGCCTGTATCGTCTATATTTATATCAGTTACAACATCACTGTTGCTTTTCTGGTCTTCAATAAACGTGTTGGTACTTGTTTCAGTCTTTTTCTTGTGTGTGTTGTCTGTATCTATATCTGTTATATTATAGTTGTTACTGTTCTGGTTTTCAATTAACACTTTGGCAATTCTTTCAGTCTTTTCCTCTATCGTTTTTTTGTTTTGGTTGTCTTTTTTTATCTTCCATCTTGTCTTCTTCCTTCTTTTCTAAATAAGTATAATTTGTGTCTGTTTTTCTTGTGTATTTATTTTGATTAATTTTTATTTCCATATTTCTCACTTGTTTTTGTTGAACTCCTGATGTAGATGGAACTAGATCATCATAAATATTTCTCCCATTTTCTTTATTACGAGATGTACAAAAGTTATTGTCTATTTTCTTTATTTTTAAACTTAGGTAATAAAAAAAGTTCTTGCATAAATAAGTAAAATAACGATTACTAACCTCAGTGGAATTGTCGATGTGTTCAATATAGTCCAAAATAAAGGTGTGTTCTTCGACAAATGCAGGTGTCAGAAGAAACGATCTTCTAACGCTTCTGCCGCCAACGCGGTTCGTACTTCTCCAGCAAATAATACAAGGTCTATTCACCATTGTAGGCAGCACAAGTTGCTTTACGTCACAAGTTCACAACAAACTAAGTCCCATAAAAACAGCAAAGTCACGAGTTAAAACAGAAACGGAATCCAATATACAAAAAACAAGTTGTGGGGTAAAATCACTAACGTCAGTAGACAGAAACGAGTGGGTATTTCTACTTTTTTTTTTTAATCTTCTTTATCTGCTAATAGCAGAATAGGCAAAGGACTTTCGTCCGTGCAGCCAGGGGTATTTCTACGAAACGCTTATCGGAAAACAAAGCTCAGTAAGGAGTATTACACTTTCACGGTTCTTAAAAAAAATGTAAAACTGTTTTTTTATCAGACACAAGTATTTGTTACTACTTTAAGTACTAATAAATAACCGCTTGAAAGGAAAAATATAACATAATAGCCTAGTTTTAACAAAGGAACACCTAAAATATCACACAAGAATGTATTTTTATTTATGAACATAACTCCTGATAAAAAAAAATAGCAATTTACTAAACCCTCTATATATTGGTTCAGTTACCGTTGGTAGACCTGGTTCTTTTTGCTATTGGTTTCTCATATAGTACTCTAACGTATGTTGTAGGTTTCACTTTTGGCGAAAAGAAAAAATAAAACATGCCAGCCATGTACGGCTAAGTTGCATAGGCTTTTAAGTTTTCCGTCATCAATTTTCGATAATACCTGCGTTGTTTAACTTTTTTTATCATTTCGGTTGCCTCATCTTTATTTTTATTTTTTTGTTTTCTCCATTTTTCTCGCAGTAAAGTCTTTTGGTGTTCAGTCAGTTCAACTATGTACTTGTATTTTTTCTTTGTTCTTTTCTGTTTCAGTAATTTTTCAGGATTTTCTTCCCTCAACTTTAGACGATACCGCCTTTGTTTTTCGGCTCCAGTCATAGGCATTTTCTACCATTATCTGAAAAAAATATAATTAAATATATTTGTAGGACAACTAAGTAATAAAAAAATTAAATCAAAACTATCCGTTAATCATTTTAACAGGTATTATTGATTTGTATACAAATTTGTCAATTCAAATTATACATCGTAGAAAAATCAGTCATTTACGTAGATACTATTCGGTAGTCATTCAGAATCTATGTTCCAACTAAACCTGACAGGCACTAACTTTTTGACTTATTTTGTTCCATTTTAATAAGTAATTTTGAAATTGTATGCACTGTGATCATAACAATAAACTATTTGAAAGCATGATGTATACACCTTTAGGCTGGTTCTTTTGTGTGACGTCACCCAATGTAACACAAGAGAACCAAAAAATGCTAGTTACAAAACAAATAACCTCAACTAAAAAATAAAATAATAGAAATTTCGTGATTCTTGTTTATTACACGATTTGTGTAATAAAAACAGTCTTAAAGTATAAAACACGCATTATGAAAAACCTCTAACTTACCTGAATTACTGCGTCACACAATTTAATATTTTTCAAACCGCCAAAATACTCTACCACTTTAATTGTCTGACAGTAAAAAATAAGATGGCTGACGTTTCGTTTTTATAACTTGGTATTAGTTCAAATGTTGCCATTTGTGAAAAACTTACTGATGCGTTCAAGAATAAAGTAATACCGCGGAATTTTGTCACACAATGTGTCGTCACTCAAGGGAGCAAAATATGGAGACATAATTTTGTGCTCAATATTTTAATTAATTAAAACGTCTATATAAATAGAAAAAGGTGCCTCATATACAGTGATCGTTTTTAAGTATATTAAAAAAAAACACCTGTGTAAGTTTCGTAGAAACGAAGAATTCCTTATTTCTTTAAATTAAAAGCGCTTGGAGACACTCGATTTATGTATGACAAAAAAGTTGTAGATTACTTGATTTGTTTGAATTTTTCTTAGGTTTTATTTTAAATCGCATAATTCTTACTTAAACTTAATAACAGACTTTAAGCTAATGCAAAAAAATGTACCTATGGTTTATTTCTCGTTGATTTTTTTTTACGCTGACATCAAAAGTAGCGACATGCGATTTTTTTCTCATGTACAATATTTTTTGAGAATGACTCATCTGCCGAACATTATACCATCATTACTTAGGTATAATTGTGCCTTATTGTGTGCGTTTTTGTTATGGCAAATAGACGTTTTATTTATCTATCTAAGACATGACATGTTACTTTGTTTTTCTGGTTGTGCATTTGTTTATTTTTATGCGAACTTTCCGGACCGGACGAGCATGATAAAGAGATAAGGAACAAGTATTGAAGATTTCTTGACGTGCAGCCTTTGATCAAACGTGGGAGGAGTCTTACGATTGTAATTTACAACGTTGGTAAAATAAAAAGAGAAGAAAGTTTTCCCATGTTGAAAGGATTCATCTGACAAACGATTCTTATTTACTCATCGGGTTTTTGAGGGTTTTTAATTTTTTATTCCTGTTTGTTACCTTTAATTTACGCCTGGGCCGCAGAATTGATTTAGATAAAATTTGACAAGGAGATATATTGCATCTAGAGGAAGGATATCTTTGTCTTTTGTCTCAAAGAAAATAGTAAGCAAACAAATATACATATTGTTTTCTGCTGTACGATAATACTCTTGTCTTGCAAGATTTTAAGCAGATATAACCAATAGAAAGATGCTATTTGGAACACCTTTGCCAGCTATTTGGACCACCTTTTCGTCTTAATGCTACGATAAGTAGCATTCACGATTATAAAATAAAATTGACAATTTATTTATCATTGATAAAATTTTCATCTAGATCTACTTAATTACCTACACACAACAGCATCAACTAGCTCAGTGACACAGATGAGATAATCGTTTACTGAGCCCAACAATGATCATGGGATACCTTAATAAAACGAGAACTAGGTACCTCATGAAAATACATATTTGATCAATAAAAATATTCATCAGCAAAAATATTGTAAAAAATATATAAATAGAATCATCTGTGAGCAGTCGGTCAACATAGCAAAAAGTCCACACAAATTGAAGTCCCGCCTCGCCCTATCTGCAATCTGTGTGGGCTATGTCCCACATTCTATTTGAGTGAATTGAAAGGACGCCGCATCTTTTCCGCGCTGTTGTCCCATGTCATCCCTACACCTCGTCTCGTCTCTTCTGTGTGGGCTACGTCCCGTCTCCTTCAATACATTTTTTATGAAAGTGAGGTGGAATAACGACGCGTCTTTTCCGCGCCCTCGCCCCACGTCCCTTCTGCGTGACCAGGGCCCTATGTGCCCCACGCGTAATGATTTTAACATCACGCTTGCTCTACCCAACGTGACGTCACGCGTCGACGCGCCTCTACCGCTCTAGTATGTGTCGGACAACTGACAACACACCGACGAGCTCGCTAAAAATCAATAATAGCAGCCGGCTACTCCGTGGTGTTCAAAACTCACACTTACACCCTACGCCATAAGAGCTTCGCGCGTGCGTACACGGACGGTGTTCAGAGTTACAGCGATCGTAACATTATTAGCTCAATTCTGGATTCACTTACTTTGATCAGCCCCTATATTACGCTCACCAAATCCTGAGCGATTCCAATCGTTTAACTGTCAAATTAGTATGCAATTTGACAGTTAGACGATTGGAATCGCTCAGGATTTGGTGCGCGTAATTAGGCCACAGAGCTAAAACTGCCCCTATATTACGCTCACCAAATCCTGAGCGATTCCAATCGTTTAACTGTCAAATTAGTATGCAATTTGACAGTTAGACGATTGGAATCGCTCAGGATTTGGTGCGCGTAATTAGGCCACTGGTCGGACTCTTCCGAAAAAAAATCAATCAAGTAAGTGAATCCGGAATTAAACTAACAATATGTAGTGCTTACGAAAGTTTTAGTTCAAAGATCGTAACTTTATACGTAGATCGTAACATTGACAATCTGAATTAATAGTTATTTACACAACTAGGGCCGTAAAATAAATATGTCATAAATATGCGATAGAGGGCTTTCTATTTTACAGCCCGTGTTGTGTACACAATTTTATGTCGTCACTTGGCGTCAAAGTGGGTTTTCCCGTACGCGTAGCGTGCGGAAAAACCCGCTTTTCGCCAGGTGTGGCATAAACTCTTTTTCAATGCAGTTGCTCGTAAAGTTTTCTTTTTTGTGTAACAAAATTATGCGGAAACCGACTCTTTATTTCACGCGTGAAATAAAACAGTACTGAAATCCTTTATTTCACGCGTGAAATAAAGTATTTTTTTTATGTTTTTGACTCTGTGGTGCATGGTGCAAGTCATAAAATTTAAAAAATTACAAAGATGCAAGGAGGTTTTGCTGTCCAAAAAAAAAACAATTATTTATAAGTATGCGCGCTCTAGCAATAATTGAATGATGATAAACACCATAACACATAAGATTCTTGATTATCTCATTTAAAAATACGTGTTTTGTTTCCGCAAACAAAAATATTTTTTCACTTTATTGGCTGTTTGTAAACTGTATGAAACGCGCGTTCTGCAAAGCCATTTTGTTGTAAATAGGCTTTGGTGAAATAAAATTACTTTATTATACTTATTTTTTTGTTGTATTTCCTCGCAAAATGCATTGAAAAATGTTGTAAGATACTTGAGCGTAAAATGTTTTTATCCAAATGCATGCCAATGAAAACACTCGCTGCGCTCGTGTTTTCAATTTGGCACTTATTCAAGATACACGTGTGGAAAGTAAAACCTTACTTTCCACACGTGTATCTTAAATAACTATTACCTGTCATTCACTCTTAAAAATAAAACTTAGGCAGCTCGTTTGGAATGCTACCAAATTAATGTCAGGCTCGTCGTAAAGTGATAAAGTCAACCATATTATAAAAACAGGACAAGTGAGAGTCAGACTCGCCCACCGAGGGTTCCGTACTAATTTGTAGTTGCCAACAATTTTTTTATGATTTAATTACAAATGTGTAGTTTTCAGATTTTTCCCTGTACCACCCTGTACCTACTGACGATATTACTTCCCTTTCATAGTTCTAGGTCAACGGAAAGTACCTACCCTATAAATTTCGATTCCCTTGAGTGTCGAAATATACGTTTTTTGCGGCTTAAGCGGCCGTAACTTTTTTTTACTTTAACTTTAAAGTTTCATCACAGCTTCAAGGGACTGTAGACCTGAGTCGATACCTCCACGCGTTCCCGAGAAAAGGGTATTGACAGACGGACGGAATACAAAGTTTTATTTTTATTTTTTATTTATTGACTTACTTTGGTATCGCAGTTTTAAATTTTATAAATTATTCCCCAAACTGCGTGGCAGTTTGTTGGCGAATTAATCGGACTCTTTTAACCTATAAGGGTTTTCCGTGTTTCCTTTTGAGATACGGAACCCTAAAAATGAAGGTAAAATACCATTTAAAATGGTATTAGTAATTATATGTAATAGTTGGATAAAGGCACATGCTCGGCGAGTTGACCTTTGCATCTAAGTAATGAGATGATCTACAGCGTCCAGTGGCACCTTCACTCACTAAATGGGTGAAGGGACCACTCGGACGCTGCAGTGCCTGGGACATGATTTTTATAGATGGAGAAGGCTTGCCCAGCACCTTTACCACCCTGCCAGCTTAGTCGGCCTAGGCCACTAAAGTTTCGTTCACATACAGCGACTAATCCCTGCGAGTGCACTCGCCGCGAATACTAGACGCAGTGACAATTCGCTGCCTGCCTGTCACGCAGAGCGAGTTCTACACGAGAATTTCGACCGTCAGTGCGCATACGCAGCGAGTAAAATTGAACATGCTCAATAACAGTCGCGGCGAGTGAATATACTCGCAGCGAATAGCCTGTCACACACAGCGAATACTCGCGGCGAATAGGCATTCGAAGCGATTGGTTGCTGTGTGTGACCGAAGCATAAGCAAGAGAGATGTGGAGAGTTGACCACAGAATGCCAATTTGAGCAGAATGCTGTAGAGACTGGAGTGATGTTTTCTAATCGTGCCTCACCCATTATAAGAACTTCGCTGTTATTTATAGGAACTCGATTACTCTAAGACATTCCTCAGAGGCAGTTTAAATAATCTGTGGGTACCTCTTTCCCTTTACCAGACTATTTCAGCCGCGTCGGAGGAGTGTTTTAAGGATTTTGTGTTTTTATAAATAAGACTGTTCGTTACCTAGTAACCTTATAAACTCAACCTTAACTAAAAATGCAAAGGTCAACGTTTACATTTTTGTTATTAGAGTGCAGGTGTGTAAAGGTTGGCCTGCTGTCGACTGTACATACATTCGACACCGATAGCACATAATCTCTACATGGGAGCAATCTGCTCGGTTACTTTACGGATCATTTTGAAATAAACATGTACCTAATTGTAGACAGTAAAATTTAAGATTACGGAGAGAGCGGTACAGTCGACAGAAGGTTAACCTTTACATTGCAAAGTCATCCGTAACGTAACTGAGTAGATTGCACGCATGTAAAGGTTGGCCTGCTGTCGACAGCACCTTTACATATGTATACTCTAATCAATTACGTTAAGGACCACTTTATAACAAACATGTAAAGGTCGACCTGGTATCGACTGTACTAGAAGACGAAAATTGAAAAAAAAAGACCGACCTGCAGTCTACTTAACAGACGGTAGCACATCAACCTTTACACGTGTGCACTCTACCCGGTTGCGTTACGGGCGACTTTGCAACTAAAATGTAAAGACTGATCTGCTGTCAACTTAACGTACAGTCGGCAATACATCAACGTTTATTTCCGTGTACTTTACTTAGTAACTAAAATGTATAGGTTCATGTGGTGTCGACTGTACCGACGTAATGAAAACTAAAAAATACCTTAGTAGTTTAATGTCATAAAGGGTATATAATTAAATTGCAACTTTAGGTTTCGCAACATTCTAAAAACGACGACGGCACTTAAAAAAAAACTGTCAACTTTTCAGCACAAAATCCGAACTGTCAAATAACTAACTAAAATGGCGTCCGTCAGTCATGGTCGGTCGAACGACCATGGAAGGTCGCGCGCAGCGCACCCAACTCAAAGGAATCCTATCATCAATAATAATAGTTTTCGCTAAAATTGCGGCCTTATCACTTACGCCTGAATATCACCTTGATACTTAGCTCCACCGCAAGAAACCTAGAAGTGACCTACCTTACCTATGTACAGAAATTACCAAACATCTGTAAAAATCATCAAGTGGCTTTCTTTACTCAAACTCGAACAGCCACGGGAAACGGTCGTCCCCTCATAGCCCGACTATTGCGTGGTTTTACGTGCTAAACATTCGTTGCCGGATTGAAAATTGTTAAAAAATACTTTTCACGCCCACGTTAGTTATCTTGGTTTGAATAGGTTATTATTTACTTACCATTAAAAGTTCTAATTATCCATCACAGCCACAGGTAAATGTCGATGCTAAAACAGCTAAACGAAATCACTTTCATGTTTTACACGACAAAAACAAGACTATTCCACAAACAACGGTGCTGAGAATTAAAATATTTTCAATCCACGCTACGCCACGAGTTGTTCACGCGGTGACGTTTGAAACAGAAATCGCGTCTTTTGCAGACATAACCCCTCGCTCCACGAGTGCGAGAGGGATAGTCTATGCCGCGCTCTCGCTCACACGTATCACAAGCGGAGAGGCGCCCTCAAAATCATTTTGCTCCCAGCGTTGCTAGCAGTCGGACGAGCGACGCTCCGGGAGTTAACTTTGATCACACAGCCCAATTATTTTGTTTCCGTATGAATGCGAATTCCTTAACTATTATAAACTTTCATGTCTATTTGAAATACTTACCGGAGGACCTATGATTCAATCCTAAGTATATTAAAATCAGAAATTAATGTGATTGCAATGTTCGTTCGGACAGAGTTGCTTGATTATCGATTTAGTTCTACCGCGAATGACGTAACGTACGGTACGACCGACGTACCAAACAAATGCCACGCCGCGCCAGCCAGTCGCCACTCGCCGCTATACTCGTTTAGTAGGTTTACATCGCATCGCGCGCAGCGTTGTCGAAGGGACGGTTATTATTATTTTGGTTGCTTGCAAGTCAACTCACTCGTCATAGTCATTGCAGAGGAGAAAGACGCGAATCGGTCCGGGTCGCGGAACGCAAAAAAATACTTATGAAAACCCGACTGCTGAGATCAGTCCATTGAATGTTCAATCTGAGCAGGCGGACGGGACCACTCATTTGGTTTCTCTTGGGTTTCGTTTCTCGTAACGTAGTGTTTGATGTAATTTGGCAATAAAACATGTAAATAAACTAAATCTTTCTGTCTGCAATAAAATTCTAACAAGCAGCAAATAATGATTGACCAGCAGTTTCTTATTTCAGCATTGTTGTAAGAAAGCAAAATTTTATTTACTGACCATGTCAGATTGATTTGCTACCAATATAATATTAAGCTGGCCATTTTTTTTTTATTTAGTTACCACAATATTCGATTTATTTGCTGACCACGTGATGCTGCTCATTTATTTATCGCTGACTAAAATAATTGTTGGTTAATCAACTGACCTTTTTACTAATCAAATATTTATTTTGCTGATCATTTAGTTTTGTCCCGCCCGGCGCCCCCGTCCATCAGTTGAGCTTGTAAAATCAAAGGACAAGAAAAATAAAAATGGAGATGGGTTGTTTACTTTTAGGAGTTATAAGTTTTCTTATTTGGTAATTTTAATGGGATATTTTTTAAGTTTTAACAACTGCTTAGTAGACATCTGCTACTTTTTTTTCTGTGACACTTGCGTTAACACCTCATCTATCAACCCGTGTGTCTGAGTGGTCATAAATAAATAAACATACATACGCGCAAAAACATACACCTACTTTGCTTTCGCTGTCGAGTAAAACCACAGCTCACTGCGCCCGCCCCTCGCCCCACCCAACCATGCCACATGCCAACTGCCCTGCCGTTGACTTTTTGTTGCCCATTTACATTACTTCTCTCACACGGTTTAATTTTGTCTAAAGAGATTATTTAAAAAACCGGCCAAGTGTGAGTTGCACTCGGGCACGAAGGGTTCCGTACTATTACCTATACAACATTAGACACAAAGATCCGGCAAAAAATCACGTTTGTTGTATGGGAGCCCCCTTGAATATTTATTTCATTTTAATTATTTATTTTTGAAGCGAATATAGGATTAAATATTCTATAAATATTTGAAGCGTCCACCTTTTGCCGTTATTAATATCAAGCAAAAAAAGGTAAAAAGATTGCGTTTGTTGTATGTGAGCCCCCTTAAATATTTATTTTATATTCTGTTTTTAGTATTTGTTGTTTGTCGCTATGCAACAGAAATACTTACATCATTTGTGAAAATTTCAACTCCCTAGCTATCACGGTTCATGAGATACAGCCTGGTGACAGACAGGCAGATGGACAGACAGACAGTGAAGTCTTAATAATAGGGTCCCGTTTGACACCCTTCGGGTACGGAACCCTAAAAAACGCGTGTTCTATCCATTGAGTTAAAGTATGATACAAAAACATTCTGGACCTCTCCATACTTGAACTAAATATAACATAATGAAGCAATCGCCACGTAATGGTGCAGTATTAATTACTAACAAGGATACTTATACTTATATCTAGCTACTTATCTACATCAGCTGCACTGACTGCACTGCAGTGGGCGTCGAGTAAATCTGACCCCGTAGATACAGCAACTCTTTTTTCAAGTAATATAGCCGACACATAATAAAACTTTTAAACTTTCTTTCCAAAGTCACCTTTCTCTATACCACTAACTAAATAAGACTGTGAATTAAATAATACTTAAATAATACTGCGGTCGACGTGGTTTTAACTTTACTTACATAAATAGGTATAAAATATTGAATTGAATTGAAAAAATTTTTAATCTTTAAAAAAAACAATTTTATACAAAGGCGAGCTATATACTAGATAGTATTCTCTTCCAGCTAACCTAATTAATGTGGAGAGACTTAAGTACGTGTGCCTCGGCCCACATTTACACGTTTGTCCATCTGTGTCTCTTGCTGGCCGCTGCAGTAATGTAGGTACTATTATTTTTAATGACTGAGTTTAATATTAATAAAGATGTTGCATTCGAGGAATGTCTCTAGCATATTCCAATATTTTTTTATTCTACCTTTGACTGATTTGGAGAGCAGCGGCACGACAAAATAAAAAATACGGGCATTTTAGTCAAGATAAGGACATAATTTATTTATCTTAAGTTAAAGGTCTTGAATAAAAAAAAATACTCATAATAAGAACACACTTTTAGGGTTCCGTAGTCCGACAAGGAACCCTCATAGTTTCGTTACCCTTAGAGATGCTCAGCCAAAATCCTGATTTTGTCGAGTTGTATGGTTTTATCAAAAATGCTTATCCCTAAAATTTTACACTTTATTAAGATACTCAAAATTACATGTGGCGATGCTGTTTGTGCATGCTTTAGACCACAACTTAGTACTCATGTCATATTATTACTTTTATATCGTGTAATGGTTGTGATCTGTTTTGTACACCAAATAAAATAAAATAAATATCAGCATTACAAAATTATGTCTAGGATGTCCGTAATTTTATTTTCACTTGCCACCCCAGACCGCATTAATTCATAATTAGGGATCATCCATAAAGTACGTCACACTAATTTCGTGGTTTTTTTTACCCCTCCTTGTTGGTCATAGTTGGTCAAATTTGTGAGGACCAGCAGCTCCGAAATTAGTTTTTCACTTCTCATGCTCTAAAAGTTCGTCTTTATGTCGTGCGTAGGCGACATAAAGTCGCTTTTTATGCTCTAGAGCATAAAGTAAAATCTTCGTCGAAGACCAAGGCAATCGCTGCAACAGCCACACGAACATCTTTAACTTCATACAACAACCTCTTTATTTTATTTCGTTTCGTTCGTATTCTAAGACCAAGGCAAAGATACCAACAGCCAAAGTACACAATAAAACTTCATGAAATAAACTTATAATTTGTATTTCGTCTCATTTATTATTTTTTATATTTGTTTATTTTTCAATTTAGTAGATCAGTATAGTATTTAAGCCATAACAACAACTTATCATAGTTATAAAAAGAAAATGTTTTTATAACTGAGCAGTATGTAACGACCTTAAGTCAGGTGTCACGTCCCTACAGAAAAAAAAAGAAAAAAAAGTTAATTGGCGGGAACCATAATTATTTTTACATGTTGCTGTTTCATTTCCTCGCAATCGAAGTGAAAAGTAGAGTGTACAACTCGTCCATAAAACCCATTTTACACTCGACTTTATATCTATCCTCGCTCGCAAGCTCGCTCGGATGGATAAACGTCTCGAGTAAAATGGTGCGTTTTATGCACTTGTTGTACAATCTACTATTATTTCCATTCAGATGTAGTGTATAAAGAATAAAAAAAAAATATTTTTTTATAATATCAACACAACATCATATTAAAAACGTGAAAAAATTAAGAAAACATAAATTATTAATATTTTTAAATGTGATATCACGAAACTTAAGACCCCTTCGGACTCTCCACAGATATCGCCCTCGCCCTAACAACTACTTTGTTTGTGGATAGTCCAGGCGCAGAGCCCAGTGATCGGCGTCTGGCTCGGGCATGGCGCGGACATCATTCTGTTTCATTCAAATACCGTACCAAACACAAGTCATTCATTAATAAGGTCATTATTTGAACACACTCAACGGCCTTTCTTCGGACGTGCTATAATACGCTATTTCGGCGCCCGCGCCCGATTGCAGTCAGTTGTTCGCAGTCAGTTCCTTCGTTCCACGCGTTTTAATAGTCATGCCCGTGACATGCCCGCGCCACGTCCGCGCCAGCCAACACAAGTGCCATGCCAGGATCAGTGGGTGTCAGAAGCAGTAGGCACCATAGATGTGCGTATTTTAGAGTGTGCGAGTCAATAATGTAAACGCGGGTCTTAAAAATGTGCTACAATCATGTCACTTTTTTAAGACCCGCGTTTACATTATTGACTCGCTCGCAGACAGTTTCACTTTGAACGAAGTACGATATTTTTTTTCAGCCATGTCCGTCGAAGATGTATGAAACTTGGTATAGTCGACAGCACAGCACATCAACCTTTACTTACATAAGTTACATGCATTCTCAACCCGTTACGTCAAACAAAGGCAACTTTGCAACAAATATGTAAAGCAGATGACCTGCTGTCGACTGTACAAATATTAATTATTTATTGGATAAAAAATATGGTTTACATTGAGACATATCCTTAAGTACAACACTGCCCTGCACAAGCTAAATAAAACGCCGTTATCTCCAAAAATAAACTTTCGACTTATGCGCAAAAAAACTACGAAATAATAAAAATACATGCTAATAATATACATAATTTGACTACACTTGAGGTATCAAAAAAATTTAAATAAAAAATAAAAGCCGACTTCGAAACACTCAGCACTAAAAAGTTAGAAATAATTTAGAAGTATGTATACATGTAGGTATCGTAGAAGTATAATTCGGAGTCGGTGCCCAAAAAATATGTGCACTGCTGGTCATGAAACTGGGCACGGACTACAAATTATACTTCTACAACATGTACACTCGGAGCTCTCACACACACATATACACGATACGACGTCGTCCGTCGCATCGTGCTATGATGCTACGACGCCCTAATTTGGTTTAATTGGAGCGAAATTTTGAACCAACATTGAGCTCTGAGCTGAATAAGTTACGATTAGTTAGGTTATGAGTTGACTGGATATTTGCGATTCTTACGTCGTACTAATTTGAGATAAGTTAAAACCAAATTAACGCGTCGTATCGTGTTTACATGTGAGAGCTCTAATCTGCCAGTTCGTCTTGACTTTATGATAATATTTATTTCACTATGTGAATACATTTTTATCAAACTGCAGAAGAAAATACCTACAATTTTTAAAAACAAAACGTAGGTACCTATCGATGCTACTGTACTGGGCATAGGTATAATACAACGTCATGAAAATATCAAAACGCCGGATGCCTTATCTATGCTATGCCATTCCATTCCATCCATATCGTTAGCAAGAAATGTCAATTTTTATTTCGTGTCATACTCTCAAGAGTTGTTGAAAAAGTGCTATAAGGACGACGAGACATTGTCATGACATGTGTATTCTTCTGTAGAAAATCAGAAACCAGAGTAGCTAACTTCCCAACCGTTGATTTTGGAAACCAGATTCATGGTGGATAATATGTTACTCTTTATCCATCTCAAGGAACCGATACGACCCAAGGAAGTTAATCTGGACTTTTAACCTACTTCCTTCCTTTCCGGGTAACTTTCTCTCCCTTATTCACTTACGAACATTATTAAAAAAAGCCAAAATTTGCCATTCTCAAGCGATACGCTTGCCAATACGAACGGAAAGATTTTTTTATCCTTGTTTTCGAACTAAAACAATCGTAAGCACTAAACATCATTAACTTTTAAAGTACTTTGTTCTTTGTAATTTCAAATCGATCACAAACTGTAATCTGGGGCGTGGTACTACGTAGCTTCTCCACTGCAAGAACCTCTCCGATTTAACCTACTCCGAACTGTCAAATACATGTAATACCTACATATTTTGACACGTCGGACACGTAAATATGGATAACCCAATACCGTGGACAGTTACGTAATAGGAGTAGTAGGATGACGCTCTTTGCGTTGACGCGTTTTAAATATCAAAAGTCGCTACTTTCCAGTACGTTAATCGTCAAATTCTGACATTTTAGCGCCACAAAACGCGTGACTCGTGCCATCGTACTGCCCATGCTGGACAAGCAACGTTTGAGCCTTATAGTCCAGTAACTTTGTACATTATAGTATGCGTCAAATCTGGTAGTTATGATTTTTTGCAGACTTGTTTATGATGTTGGCCCAATGAATAATCCAAGTTTGTGACCTCGAGCGCCGAACGCAACTTTGTAAAAAATCGTAAAAACTGCGAAATAATCGTTATTTTTTTTAATTTTGGCGATTATAACCCTAAAGGACTAGTTTTTGAAAAAACTTTCTTAAGTCGTTTTTAAAGTAGACTAAATTTGCTACAATATGATACTAGAACTACCTCTGTAGACCCAATAGTTTCTGAGATTAAGCCTTCCAAAGTTTATCATTTTTTTCGAATTTCGCAATTTTTTGCGATTCTGTCGTTTTGAATGAATTTTGACCCTGATTATACTATCGAAGCCCTGTACTTTTATGATCAGATGTTAAAAAATAAAATGAGAAGTGTGAACGATGATGTTTAAGCTAAGCTACGAATAATGAAGTAAAAAAGATAGGTACTACAAAAGTTAATAAATTTATTTGTTAGGAAATTGAGTAATATTCAAAATCAAAAAATTAAATTAATTTAGCCCTCTTGGAAGGTCCCGGTTGAGGTTCGTCCGTATCTGGATCGACGTATTGGAATGGCATATCCCCATTAGGGGATGGTGATGAATTGTCGACGTCTTGTGCCCACAAGTCATCCTCCATTTCGACATCGGACAGATCGTCGCCTTCTGGGATATCTACTACTGCAACATCAGGTATATTGTCACAAGAGGCCCCGCTGCAGTGCCTGCAGACTAATGAGCATTTTAATCCTGCCTTCCTGCAGCTGCACGCGTTCCCACAATCCTTCGTGCAGCCGCAAGAAATCATCCGCAAGAGGTGTTGTGGGGCTGCATCTCTGGTCATCATTTTTGGGTTGAGGCCTTGTGACGTAGATATCCACCCCCAGGAGAGACTTCACACGAGCAATACTAGCACACTCCGTCGGAGGTAATTGGAACTTCATCCCGCTAGAGTTGTTCGAGTGACGTCTAAAATATTGCAAAAATTGCGAAGTTCGAAAAATTTAAAAACTTTGAAAGGCTTAATCTCGAAAACTATTGGGTCTACAGAGACAATTCTAGTATCATATTGTAGCAAATTTAGTCTTCTTTAAAAACATCCTAAAAAAGTTTTCCAAAAACTAATCCTTTAGGGTTATAATCGCCAAAATTTGAAAAAGAACAGATTATTTCGCAGTTTTTACGATTTTTGACAAAGTTGCGTTCGGCGCTCGAGGTCACAAACTTGGATTATTCATTGGGCCAACATCATAAACAAGTCTGCAAAAAATCATAACTACCGGATTTGACGCATACTACTCCATACTTTCAGGCGACAAAGTTACTGGACTATTATACAATATTCTTAATTTTATTTTTACAACTATATTCTTTTTCAATGTCATCAGGTCGGCAGGGGGCCCGTGGATGCGAATGGCGATTGGCGAGACACCACGAAGGATGGCGTGCTAAATAAAAGATAAATACAGGAAAATGGCACTTTTTTTAACTACAAAAACAAATAATTAAATTACATCACTCTTAAAAGTAATTATATAGTACAAACGTGATGGCTTAAGTTATAACAATATCCAATACAAACTAAATCGACCCATTATCTGTGCATACTGCAAGGGCAACATAATTATAATTTCTATGAGAAAAAGACTTGCGTTTCAGTTTTTTAAGGTAATCGTGTTTTTATAAATTACACTGAGAGAGACTGTGACATTTTCTGTCTGAGCACATTATGACGCTATTAGGGAGGAAAGACGGGCGTCAAATAGCACAATGTATAGCGGTATAGCGTATACCTAGGTTGCTCAAATAAAGGGGCGTTGCACGATAATTGATCAATAAAATCTATGTTTTACTCAATCAATATGAAGATACGTCCTGTTTACCCCGCAACGGATGTCACATATTATAAGAGATCCATTGTAGTGTAATATTCCTTATTTGTAGAGGTACGTATGCCCCAAAAGTAGGGGTATCAAGACCCTTATTCCCCTAATATAGTTTCAGTTTCCATTCCATCGTCATTTTGCGTATACAAAATAGTTTGTGCATTAACCGTGGGAATGTCAATAGGAAGAATAAATGAAGAGGAAACTGGTGGATGTGGGATAGAATGCATGGAAGAGCACTGAACAGAAACCGAAGGCATAAATGCCGATTGTCCTATTGGCATTAATGGCGGTAATTGAACTGCATTATACGATGATGGTAACAGTGTTGATTGACAGGTAACTGCTGAAGACGTTTTTGGAACTGTAGTCATTACCGAGGATGAAATCGAAAGTGGCTTTATGACTGATGGACCTAACGTAGTCTGTATGCCTATAGGCGAAGTAGTTGATGTTGAAGATGGTATTGAAATTGAAGTGGTAACCAAAGGTATTAATTTTTTGAGAGCTGATTTATTAATTTTATCTATTCGCGATAGAGCCCGATCTCTTATGGGTTCACGGCTTTTGGCTTTTTTGATAGCGGCCTTTTTTTTCCCTTTAAACTCTGAAGTTGATGTTTCATTATTTTCTAATCTGGTGACAGTGGTAGTTTCTGTTTTGCCGATGAACTCTTCTTTTTCATTTCTTTTATTCTCTAGGTTTTTTGCAACAGTGTTGATTGATTTTTCTTCTAAAGACTCAACTTTTTCAATTCTTATATTCATCAAACAATCATCTTCTGTAGACATAGAGATGGGAAAATTTGGTGGGATTGGGGCCCTTTTCAAAAGATCGACTAAGGTGTCCGACGTTCCCACAAAAGTTCCTCGAGGCGCGTGTTGAGCTATTGTTGCGGTAAAAGGAGTAGGAGCTCGTTGGTTTGTCAAATAGTAGGTAACTGGTTTTGGGTTTGTATTAGGGGTAGTCCCCGGGATCATACTAGGAATATTTATATTTGTAACAAACAGTGTTGCAGGCGCAGGACTCTGTGGCTCGCTAACAAGGTGAGATCGTTGCGGTCCCAAAATATTGGACAAGGTTTTATCAGATTTTTCTGTGTGCTCGTCTAGAAGTACTTGGATTTTTTGAAGAATATTTTTGAGCAATGTCATGTCACCGGGTGTTTGGGGGGGATGACTTATTATGGCTTTCACTTTTCCTTCCTGAGTTACCGCCAATCGTATGTCTTTAAACTTTTCTAGTATTTGATTTATATGATCATTTACTTCAGTTAATGGTGGCACTACATTCGGCTTAGTTTCGCTTAAAACTAAAGGTGTGTAGTTAGAATTTTTGGAATTTGTGTTCATCTGTCTATTTGATATGTTATTTGGTATCATGTTTCTTTCTCTAATAAGCCTCGTTATCTCTTCATCGATTATAGACTTCATGAGGTTTGAATAAACTTTGTAGCCATTTGCTGAAGTTCCAGGAGGAACCAGTGTTGTCTTCATATCTAACATATTATCATCACGTATCGTGTGTTGGTCCGAAAATGCCGGTGTGACCGAAGGGGTAGGAGAATTTACGGGTATGCCGCTGTAGAATGTAGTAGCAGGAATCTTGACAGCTTTTAGTTTGCGTGACTTTGCCGGCGGTTTTCTTATGTGTTTTTGTTCTTTAGTGAGATAATTTATGGTTTTCACAGAAATTTTAGATTTTGAGGTTTTATCTTCAGGCTCCAGTGATTTTAAATTATTTTGGGCTTTAGAATGGAATTGAAAATTAATAGTAGTGCCTGAAGGCCAAGAACAACAGCATTGGCAATTATTAATGAGGCACGTGTGTCTTTGCTGTATGAATCGACGTATTTCTGGTTGGATGTTTTTTTCTTTAAGTAAATCTATAGTTATTTGCAATTTTTTCCAACAACATATGTCAAACACAGTTTTTTTCATACTTTCATCAACTAAATCAGATGTTTCAAAATCATGTTTTTCAATATATGTTTGTATCTGCCCTTTGTGGCCTATCTCGATTATTTGGAGTTTGTTTACCGTATTACATATGCCAGATATATTTTTAGTTACATGTTTTATTTCAAGTAACTCGTTTTTAAGCGCACCATTCGGTTGCTCTTGCCTTGTAATATTTTGATTGGTATTCTCTTCATTACTTTTGGTAAAAGCTAAAGCTTTTGCAATTAAACTTTTGTTAGCAGCATTTACTTCATTGCGTTGTACGGTCTTCTTACTAGTTTGTATTTTTTGGAACCATATGTTGGTTTTACATATTTCACAGCATCGACATTCAATTGGACATTTCGTCATATGGTTTCCACAGAGCATCACATAGTGTGGGAGGTAGCGAGAAAGTCCCTGGAAAACCCTTCTCTCTTTGTCGTCGGCGTGAATATTTTCTTCCAGTTGCAAATAAAGGTCTCTAAGCCGTTTATTCCTTGAATACCAACAGCACACTTTGATTTCGAAGATTTTCCGTTTTATCTCCGATAATTGTTCAGTAACATTGTGTTCCTTTACAACTCCATGGTCACTCATATAAAATGTCTCTGTAAGATTTAAGTATTCGTGGACAATTATCACAACATGATCTATCTCGCCTTTGATGTTCTGAAGTCGGGATTTGTAAGTGTTTCTCCAGAGTATTATTTCTTTTGTATTAAGCATTGGACATTTTCTGTAGTCAGTCAAGGTTACACTTAGAGGAGTGCACAAATCTCGAAACAGAGTTTGTTCCACTGGTTGCAGAAGAGAATAATTTAGTTCTTCTTTTGAATTGTCATTGTGAAGTGGCTCAATGGCTTTCACCGTCTCCGAGGGCTTTATCTTCACATCGACCTCTTTCATTTGTCCTATAGTCGGCTTACTCGCCTGTTCAATGCTTTCTAGAGAAATATTATCGCCTTGGAATGGAACACCCATATTTTCAAGTCGTGTTGTGTAGATTATAGGCTCTTTAGCAATAATAGACTTTATTTCCTCGAGAAGCCGTCCATGTTTTCTAATTTCCATGTCTAAAAAAGAAAAATAAAATCTGTTCACAATGAGGCAGTTTTGAGCTTGCTGTCAAATAAAAATGTAGAACGCGGTGCGCGATTTTTTCGATTAAGTGATGGGTTATCTGTCAAATATGGCAATTATATTTTACATCTATACTTAATATCATCATCATCATCAGCCATTTGACGCCCACTGCAAGACACAGGCCTCCCTCATACTTAATATAAAAATTTCTTATTAAAACATTTTCAAAATGTCCAGTAATACATATCCTCAACTCCACATGGACTGAATATCACGTCTTAACACAACAAAAAAACAATCGGGATAGCTACCATCTGGTTCCGAGACATCTGGTGGATCAGATACTTCTTTAATCTGATGCATTATGTAATAATCCGGCGTTCATATCTGAAACAAAAGCGAAAATTACATTCAACAGATGCGGGAAAAAATATTAATACTAAACTAACTCACATTTTCTTTTACAGTAGGGTAGCTTTTAAAAATAAGCTTAACAACAGGACGTTTTTGGCATAACTTGTGTGTAAGAACTGTCAAATCATGAACTTCAAATCTTAAAACTATCAGTATCTAGTCATGGATCGTATGTAATTATTGTAGTAAACGGCCATTAAACGATTATACCCTCACTTTTGCTCTGCGACTTTCTGTGTTGTCCATATCAACCCACACTCACACTGATTATCGTGAGCAGCACACGCGTGTGAGTTACGCTTACGAATGAAAAAAAAAACAGTCACCAGCGTTGTAATTCTGTTACTTTTGTAACGATTTTTGTCACTTCTGAGGGGACCCCTCTTTGTTACTGGTTTGTTCCATGACCAAATCGTAACTTGATCTGAACGGGGAAAATTCCAGCAAAAAAAGTATTGTTATAATTTGGAAGTGGTATAGGTATAAATAAGACCAATAATGAACGCATCATTGAAATTTTCTGATGTTGGTTTATTTGAGTATCCCAGCGAAATACAGCACACAATTTTCATCCATTTTTGAACCTTTTACCATTTCATAAAACTAAAAAACATAGGCATGGCAGTTAAATAAGACTAAATAAGACTGTACCAAATTGAATACGTGTTTAACATTTTCAAAGATGTATTTTAGGATATATATTAGTACCTATAACTGTATTTATAACTATGTAGGTAAGTAAAAAAATCCCCGGACCCGGAGAATTATAATGTTAACCCGGAGCCAGGACATAGACTCTGGGTCAAACCCGGAGAGGTGGCATTTTCTGCAGTATTTTAAGCCGGGTCTCCTGCTCCTGTTTTATCATGAAGCATTACACAAAACAATCAGCTTTCAATGCTCCAAATTAACTTTTTAGATTGCTTCCCCTAGCAACGAAAATGTTTTGCGCAAAGAAAACAGAATGTTTTGTGTAGTGTTTCATGATAAAACATGAACAGGAAACACGCCTTTAAAAACAACTTCTCGTCTCGAAGAGATGACGGCATTTGTTGTGTGTCATTTGATGTGTGCGTGTATTGAGGGTGAGAATGGAAAAGAAATAAAAGGACATTGACCTCATTTCGTCGAGGTCATTGACTTTTACTGTCAACGGCAATTTAAAATGATGAAAAATCCTCCCAAAACTCGTGAACACCTATTAAATACCTACTACGATATTTTGGAACCATGTTAGTAATTTCTTCACCTACTTAGATTAAAGGGATTAAAGGGGGGAAGAGGGTGCAACCGTGCAACCAAATAGAAACAGCAAACGCTGAAATAGTATCATTGTCACACGCACACTCCTTTATTTTTTAATTATTGTATGTAAGCATGTTTGTTTGTAGCAACACATCATTCATTCATTCATTCGTTCAAATCTTATTTATTCTTACAAAGGGAGAAACCCCTCTGCCTCTCTCTGATAAAAGCGGCCAAAAAGTACCTAGCTAAAATTGTTGATAGATAGATAGAATATTCTTTATTGTATGTACACCAGAAATTACACATGAGAATTGTATTACGTAATAAATTAACAACATAAAGGTATATATAATTATAAATGTTTTTAAAATCAGTTTCAAGAGGTTGCAATCACAGGAAAAATATTTGATAAGAATTAACTACTTTTGGTTCTTGATCTGGTTGTTAAAGCGTGTCATAATAATTTAAAATAAGTAATTTTTAATAACAAGTACCTCCAGGCGCGCGACCAAAGCTTGGCAACACTGGCGACACCTAACTCAGAACCAACGAAGCAGGATCCATGACGCCAATCAATAACACTCCATGTGGCAACGTACCTAAACACTTTATTACACTCAATGGCAATTGGAATCGTTATCGAAGCGACTTTAGTGAAGGAATTGAGAGGAACTTAGCACAATATCGTTGCTTTTTATTCTTAAAAACAATGCGTGGAATGTGAGAGCAAGTTCGATCACTAGAAGACGCAGGGCGCACGCACGCAGCGAGCTGTGTTGGTTGGTCGGCGAGCGGGTGGTCCGGGGGGGCCGGCCGCTCCCCTCCGCCCGCGTTGTCATGTCGTCATGGCCGCGCGCACGGTGAAGGGGGTGAGGGGTCCGAGCGGGGCGGGACGCGAGGGGCACGCGCGGGGCGATAGGCGATGTTGTGTTCGTGAGTCACGAGGGCAATGCCCTGAGTTACCGCCTTTCTCATTAATTTGAAAACGGTGGTTGGTTTCAAGAGAGAACGCCAGCTCACCGGATACCTAGGGATTGAGAATGTGACTGACCTCTAATAAGAAATAGGTCACTGACCTCTAATAAGATGTCGGTAGATTTATTTGCAAGAAGCACGTTCATTATACCCATAGATTATTTTATTTTATTTTAAGTTTATTAGGGAAACCAACAGCTTAATTAACAATAGTAGATTAATGTAGTACAGTAACAATGTTCTAAAGCCAATAATAGGATTCCACAAATTAACAAGTTGTCTATAAGAAATTCAAACATATTCAACTTATTTTATTAATACATTATGACAATTTTGTTGGTAAGTACGTAATATCCTAAATATTCAAATAGTAAATAATAAATAGTGTCCTTTACACATTTCTTTTTAAGCTTTTGTATTGTGTTCATTCATTTCTTCAGTATCACAATTTCCCAATTATGTAAGAACCACAATAATATTTTTGAACCTGGTTTAAAGAAGGCTTTTGGTGGGTAGTTAAATCAGATTGTTTGTATGTGTTGTATTCAAATACGATAGGTTGTCATTGCCATTGTATTTTTTACTTAGGTGCAATAACCGTATTAATGAAAAAAAAAATATATATCTACAGTAAATACTATACTAGCTGGTAAGCGTTACAAAAGTATTTAGCATTTATTAGAATTTATGTCTGTTAAGATATCAACTATTTCGTTTTTAAACGACGATTTAGATCCTGTGAACATATCAACATCGCAGAAATGTTTATTATAAATTTTAGGAATGCGGGTAAGGACCGCATTCTGAACATAGTTGGTTGTGTGCTGGGGAAGGCTAGAGTATCCATCTTTCTTGTCTAAATTGAATAACAAAAACAATTGAAAGTCGATATTCAAATGTTTCACATTTTTTAATAAAAGAACATCATAGAAACCATTTGAAAAAAGTTTCATTCGAAAACCTCAAACCATGAAGATTCTATGTCAATTTAAAGAACCTATTGCAATAAAACGGCAATTTCATACTTTAACCCCTAATAGAAGTAGGACGTGGTCGATACGGTCGAAGGCTTTTTCGAAGTCCGTGTAGACCACGTCCACCTGTCCTCCATGCTCCATATTTCTCAGCACATAATCCGAGTAGCAAGCCAGGTTGGAAGTTGTTGAACGTCCCCTAAGAAAGCCGTGTTGTTTGTCAGATATGGATGCTGTTATAATATGATATATGTTGTTAAAAACTACGAGTAGCTTTTCAAATATTTTGCTTAATATGTTTAATTTGGAAATAGGACGGTAGTTTACTATTAATGATTTTGTGCCTTTTTTATGAATGGGGTTATATAAGCTTTTTTCAAAATTGTAGGGAATATACCTAGTCGTAAGGATTCGTTAAAGATTATAGTTAAAGGAAATGCTAGGGACTCAGAACAGTTTGACAGGTAGATAGGATGTATTCCATCGCAGCCGGGAACTTTGTATTTATCAAGTAGTCGTAATGCATCGCAGATTGAGTCCTCGGATATGGTCATACTAGAAATGCTAGCAATACTGCAAGTTTCGTCTTGCGCGGGGGGAACATTAATGCTGTCTACAGGGTCCGCAAGAGGGTTAAACATTTTCTGGAAAAATGTATTAAAGGCTTCACAGATTTGGGTACCGTACCGAAAGTAAACTGCTTCGGATAATTCGACGTACCTCTTTTAGATTTTACATATCGCCAGAAACATTTCGGTGTTCTACGAATTCCCTCTTCTGCGCGCTTAGTGAATTGCACTCATTGTAATCACGAATATTACCTATTATATTTTTTCCACTTTTTATGTAGGTAGCTTAATTTTTTCTCTTATTATTTTAATTAGCGATGATGACATAATTTGTCCTATTACTTCCAGCCTAGCGGGAAAACTACTTCCAAGGTTTGGAGGTAGGTATGTAAGTGAGAACAATGTGTAAGTCGCGTGCGGAGAGCGCCTGGGCCGGTACAGTTAAACAAATGTATTCATTCGGTGGTGTACAGAGTAATTCAGGCCTAGGCATCATACCTAATTCGCGTTTGCTACATACCATAACTCCTCCACCGGTTTTCTTATCGCTGATAAGTAGGTCACGGTCACAACGGAACACATCGTACCTAGCGTCGCATTATACATAGGTACCTAACAAATTAACAACAAAAGTAGGTATGTACTATTTAAAAACTATCTGCATCATATTATTATAGTCGACACCATATTATCATTGTAATTAGGTGCGTTAAGAACGACTTTGCGACGATAAAGGTTGACATGCTGTGGACTGTACAGCCGACAGCCGATAATGGGGAACTTGCTATTATTAAAATAACGCAAAACCTGAAAACCGTTACTTATATAACGTACTTGTAACGTTATTATAACGTACGAAATACAGGGACACCTATTATACCTACCTACCACTCAATTACAAAACCATTGATGATACACACGCACGACTGTATTTGTCATAAAGGTGATTATCGAACAAAATGTTACACGAACTTATGTTATATATTTTTTTACTCTGAAGAAATATTCAGAGTAAAAAATATATAACATAATCTGCTAGACATACTGTTGAGTGGTAATAATAACAGAAAAAAACTACTTATCATGTGGTATTGAGCAAACGTGAAAACAGTTTTTTTTTGCGCTCAGCGACTTGTAATTTATTTTATATCTTTATCCTAACCTCCAGGGCTTTTGCTGATAATCAGCGTCGGCCGTGGAGCATGTTCCCTGACGACTTTAGGCTGAGCGTTGCCTTTTGCCTAGTTTTTAAGTTTTTTTTGTTATGTACCTACCTACTTTCTTTAAATTTTTGTTGGCATTAAAAACAATTTCACTTTCACTTTCAAAATAAGTTGGTTATCAGTAGAGACCGGATTGTACAGCCCACCGCACATCAACTTTTACACCTATGCACTCTTTTACGTTGAGTTCGACTGCATTTCATTATTATTGTTATTAAAATTCTTTGTTGCATTTAAACACATAGTTTTGCACACAGGAGAGCTTAATGCTACATTTCATAAACTCACGCCTGTATCCCGGAGGTGTAGGTAGAGAGCCGGGTTTGCCACTTGCCATGATCCTGACAGACCTCTTTCGACATTCGTTACTCGTGCATGCACGATTGCACGCACGTCGGTTTCGGGTACTTTTATCTTTAGGCCGACTTTGCAACAAAAAATTAAATGTTTACTTTCTGTCGACTGTACAGTCGGCGGCAGCTTGATTGGCTGACAACTTTCAGTTTCAAATGGAGAACTTGCTATTATTAAAATAAACCGTTACTTTGAAGATGTTTGTTTTTTTTTCAAACAAGTTGACCGAGTCAGTTTCCAATCATCAATATTTTGTTTCAATATTAACGGATTGGGGTTAAAATAGCCAGACCCGAAAATGTATAGTCCGCACCACAGAACAGAGAAATATGTTCTGTGGTCCAGACCAAGTCCAGACAGATCTTTTTGGCGGTAACGTCAACATAGTCCAGATCCTTTGCACATTGCTTAATGCTTACGGTCTTTACAGTGTGAGTATAAGTAATTGAGGTAGGTAGTGTGATGCGTAGTAAAAAAGTAGTCAATTACTCACACATACACTGTAAAGATATTAAGCGATGTGTAAACGCGTTACCGCCAAAAAGATTTGTGCGGACTATACTTTCATTTTAAGTTAAGAAACGATTAGGTACGGTTTCCATGGCAACAAAAACTGTTTGGTAACCTCTAGATAACATTCATTACTCGCGCCAGTGTTTTGTTTGTTACAGTAATTTTTAACGTTGGTTTCAGTATTATCTTCAAAGCAAATAGGTAATAACAATAGGTAGGTACAACGAATTATTAATATTTTTTCATTAAAGCTAAAATATTTGGACATATTTTCTCAACTAGGTCGTTAGACTTACCGACCTAATTTCTAACTACAAAAAGTACGTACCTACCTTGCTACCTATCTATTAGTACCTGACCTAATTATTCCTTGTTTGAAGTTCAGTACCTACAGTTTGGACAAACCACTGTAAATGTTTTGGTGATCGATGGTGATTCAATAAGTGAGATGCATTCCCCAAGATGCCAAGTCGATCGGCACTAGCTGGCCTGAATTGAAAGCTTCCGCGAACCACCACCGTCTGAAGTGGTAATCTGCAGTTGAGGCCCTAAGAATAACATTCAATGAGTACGAAATGTGTTAGCAAAATGAGGTATCAAGCTCAGGACGTACAATTTCATCGCCTTCTGTCAAAGTCCATGGTGATGAAGAAGTTGAGCCGGATCTTATTGTCGGAGGCACGATAACAAACAGGTAGGTACCTTTTACCTGGTCAATGTTGCCATCACAATCAGGGCATGTGGACAGGCAGCAGGAAGATCTAAGGAGGTCAGAGTGGTAGCCGAGGTTGGGTAAACGATCGGTAGGCTGACTAGTTTCATCGGTGGTAACCTAGTTGGAAGAACATTGGACTCGGAAGCGAGAGACCCAGGTTCGATTGCCTACCTATGACTTGTTAGGTACATTTGTGAAGTTAAAGTAGCAATACCACTCACTAAAAGTGAAGAACAACACCGTGAGGAAACCTCAGCGCTTGAATCGCCAATCCGCGGTGGGCACGTGGGGTGATTAAGCCCGTACTCTCTCAATGAGAAGGCCTGTGCCCTACAGTAGGACGTGTAGGTATAGGCTGCTTATGTATGTATGATAATCGAGGTAGTTACCTACCTACATTGCGTAGCAGCGTAGCAGAGTCTACTGACAGAGTTAATCTATGGGTAAATCGACTTTGCAATGTACATCGAATTGTACTTCTATGAAACAGGCCACTGATGGATCGATAACTAAAACTATTACAAAGCAATGGACGAGATTGGAGGGGACCGAGGGGGTAGGCGTGACAAGGAAGGGGCCTATGCCCAGCAGTCGGCTCTATTCATGAGCTGAATACAAAGATAGATCAGTCAGTTCTTTACATTGGATTATTTTTAAATCCCAACCAAAAAAATCAAGATCCAAATCCTGCGTTTACCATTACTCTAAATCCCTACCAAAACGAATAAATTCTCATCTTCTACCTAATTCAGTAATTGTATTAGCCTACTTAAACGTGGTGCTTTTAAAAGATTGTCCAGGGGCCTGTTTGATGGAAGAAGAAGAAAGACATTTATTATACCAACAAGATACATCACAGAAACAAAATAAGCACATAAGTAACATAATATGCACAACAACAGAAAGAAAACTATAGAACTACAATACGTTGTTTAAAAAAAAACTGGCCTTTGCATCTCATGAGATGATTTATACAGCGTCCAGTGGCACCTTCACTCACACTAGATGGGTGAAGGGACCACTCGAACGCTGCAGTAGGTACCTGGGGCCTGGGGCATTGTTTATCGTGGTTTACTATTACAAATATTACAATTCTATGTACATTGCAAAGTCGATTAACCCACAGATCAACTTGTAGACGCTGCTTCACAATGTACCTAGATGCCTCGAATTGTCATAATAAACTAGGAATTCTAGTTTTAAGAAACTCGGCCCAGGCAGTCAGAACTAAGTGACTACTTTTCTATAACTGGCTATAAGTAGATATAATAGTAAATTTAATTTTCCTTTGGTTCTCAGTACAAATTTTAGCTAAGGTTAAATTACACTCACTTACGTGTTTTTTAACTATCACTGCAATTAGGTATCTGTAATTTTTAACTCATAGGCAGCGCCAACGAGTGAAGATGGGAGCATCATGCAGGAAGCTGTTCTCGGCGGGCGGCGTGCAGGCGGCTGGCTCGGTCCTCGATCGGGTCATATCCCAGGCCTCCAGCGAGGATAATACCGTACTCTACAAGCTGGCCGATTACAAGAAAGGTGTGTATTACGTTCTGCGGTTCTGCAACAGCCTCAGCTCCGCAGCAACTGAGCACTAGTGTAACAAAGTGGTGTTCTCTTTGGCGGCGCTATTAAGCCATCTTAGTCTCACTACCTATACGTATTATAGGGGTAAAGCAAGAAGGCACAACTATTTATCGAGCTCGATAATTGCATAGTGAGTAAGTGCATACCAGCAGCCTTTTTTTCCTTTCCCCGGCGGATTAATAATTAAACCAAGCTAAAATGATTAAGTTAATTTGATTTTTTAGGTGATGGTTCATGTCATTTTATGGAAAGGAAACAAATGATTTATATGATTTCATTTAATTTCAAGTTGGGACCAGACAGATTTGAGAGAAGCGTTTTGGAATAAATCACTTCAGCTGCTCGCGTTCTCCACCTCATAAAACTTTCTCCAAAGTTCCATGACTTAATTGCTAACAAATCCATACATAAATAAACTCACGCCTGTATCCCAAAGGGGTAGGCAAAGACCAAGGTTTGCCATGATCGTGACCAAGTTCCTTCGCGTAAATTCCAAATCCAAATTGAGAACATTGCGCCATCCCAAAATCGTGATCAATATTGGTTTCATGACCCTAAAAATCAGCCCCTGAGAAGTTCAATGACCCATTGACAAGGCGACTGCTGTTTTCTCTTTACGTTCGGATAAGTATGCCCACAGTTTAGGTTACCACGAGGAATGTGTCAAATTCAAATTCAAATACTTATTTTTATTCATTGTAAAAACAGAATGTTTACTTAATGAACGTCAAAGTTGTTAGTTTCACAATTAATGGATTATGTGGAGAAGAAACTAACAAAGAAACTCCACATTTATTCTTTTCAAAACACGTTTTAACTTAATTAACAGAGTTTTCAACTTAAAATATTAGTCATGAATGTGTTGAACACTAGTCACAATCGTCCTTTAAATAATATTAATCTACTGTTTAATGCCAAACATCTTTGTCTTCTAAGTAATCCTTGATGTTATAGTACCTAAGCCTTTTTGCACAGAATGTGCTTAACACATTTTTTAAATCGCGTTGGAGGTAACTCTAATATATCTTGAGGAATTTTGTTGTAGAACCTTATACAGTGCCCCATAAAGGATGTGTTAACTTTTGCAAGTCTAAATAGTGGAAATGACAATTTATGTTTATTTCTAGTATTAAAATTATGGTGGCCACCAACATTTTCGAAGTCTTTGATATTTTTTCTAACGTACATAATATTTTCATAAATGTATTGACATGCAACTGTTAAGATGTTGGTTTCTTTGAAGAAATCTCTTAGCGAATCCCTACTACCTAACTTGTAAATAAATCGGATGGCTCTCTTCTGTAAGATGAAGATCGTCTCAATGTCTGCTGCCCGACCCCACAGTAGTATGCCGTAGGACATAATACTATGGAAGTAACTAAAATAAACAAGCCTAGCAGTTGCAACGTCAGTGAGCTCTCTAATTCTTTTGACTGCATATGTGTTTTCACTTACAATCAGAAATGTCCAGTGTAGGTAGCTCGTGTGGAGTCCTTTCATGCATTCCCGTTCCAGGAGGCCTGCTTCTAGAGACCTACGCCAAAGGAGGCATGGTGGCTGCAGAGAAACTGATCCGGGAACAGTTCGCGGCATACATGTACTTGGGAGGCAAAGGACGAGTCATCAACCGCGCAGAGTACCTCCGCTGGAAATTCAGAGACCAGGAGCAGGTAAGAAGGCAGTGGACGAGATTGACTGGGGATCTTGAGAAGCCCAGCTGATGGAGATGCCCAGCATTGATCGGTTCCATATTGAACGATAATCGTAACTGCACAACATCATTGATCTAGCATTCATACAATGTTCGCACAACGGCCTTAGTGAATGTATGACTTTTGGTCGTAGCCTCAAGATTAAGGGACGTGACTATGGGGCAGCTTTCGCCACCAACGCTCTTCATTCGGTCTGACGATGTCTTGCGGTTATTACGGTTGTCGTCCCATGTGAAATCTCCCGTTGGTTTCTATTTTTGAGCTGGATCAGTGATAAGAGCAGAGCAGGTAGGTGATTTTAGTCTGCTGGAAAATCACATGAAATATCCTGAATCTGTAGTCCATCCATTAGAGGATGATGTGTAGGAGCAGAGTTGGCGGATAGTCAATTTACAGGTCGACAATTTTGCGAGGGTGTGGGAAAGCGATGAAGCATGAACTATAGGTGATGAGGAATGCATGAAAAGGAATACAATATTCCTTCTAACAGGTATGGAACGCCAAATAAGAACAATATCTAACCGGTTTTTTTTTGTCATTGTAAACAAACCCTTTAACTATGATGGTTCCCCATCATAGTTAAAGGGTTTGCCACTTAGCATCAGCTCTCTGATTGTTGCACAGGGTGTGTCATACGTACATAGTATAGGTTCATAGGAAGGGTGGTGTTGCCTTGAAGTAGTATCTCGAGCGAACAGAAGAACGTACTGTAAGCATCAGGGTTGGAGATCCACGTGTTTTAAAAGTTTTGAGCCAAGTGCTCGAACAAGTGTTTGAACAAAACAAAACGTTAAAGATAAAGATAAAGAGATTTATTTGTCAAATATGTGTACAGAAAGGTGGTATTAACAAATTTAGTTCAGCATGTTCTGCCATAACAGGCGTACAATTTTTTATAATTATTGATAGTAATAGCATAGCTTACTTGAAAACAGGTGGTGTTGCCAATTGAAGCTTCCCTGTCCCAATATGACCCCCTGGCGAAGTGGGAGGACCACATGGCGTGCTGGCAGATGTGCTACAGAGGCGCTCTGGGAGAATCCCTACTTCATGTACTTATCATTTGCGATACTAAAGTAAGTATGTTGTTTTGGTACAGTTGCATGCTGTAGAAAGTAGTAACAGCTCGCAAACTTAATAAGTTCAACACAAAGTCGCAACGAATTGCAAAGACCAGTAGGAATTATTTAAGATACTTTGGTACTTTTGGTTGAAGAGTAGGGAAGGTGGTAATTCAAAACCAGTTTATCTTTCAGATCCACACGAGACTGGCTAGAACTTTGGTAAAATGCTACCCAAAGTTGTCGATAGACGTTGTAGAAGGAGAAGAGTACTTGGGTAATACACACACGAGAGCAATTTAATTGTATATTTACCTACGTTTAGGTTAAGTCATTTATTGCAATATTATGTAGGCAGGTTTTTCTGAAATAAAATTGTTCATTAATTCTACAGGAGCCAGTTCCCTACACTTAGCTATAGCGTATAGTAACAATGAGCTGGTTCAGGACTTGGTGGAAGCTGGCGCTGACGTCATGCAGCGGGCTATCGGTAATTTTCTCCTCTGTATTGATACATAATCTTAATCTGTAGAATTCTAAAGGAAGATTCATAATTTTTTTTTTTCAAGGTCATAATCTAACAGTTTCATATTTGTTTAATAAAGTGTCCTGTAATCTTTTAGGAAGCTTCTTCCTTCCTCGAGATCAGCAGTGCGACTCGCCAGCTCGCCAAACCAACTACGAAGGTCTAGCCTACTTAGGAGAGTACCCTCTAGCTTGGGCAGCATGTTGTGCTAACGAAGCAGTTTACAACCTTCTCTTAGACGTCAATGCAGACCCTGACGCTCAAGACTCGTTTGGAAATATGATACTGCACATGGTCGTTGTCTGCGATAAACTGGTAAGCAGCGAAGGCACTAAGTCTTGTCGAGAACAAGTGTCACACTAATCTTAGAAGACGTGATGTTGTCTCCAGGATATGTTCGGCTACGCACTGCGCCACCCAAAAATTCCCGCCAGTAACGGCCGCATGAACCGAGCTGGATTCACGCCGCTGACTCTGGCATGCCAGTTGGGCCGAGCATCGGTGTTCAGGGAGATGTTAGAGCTCTCAGCTAGGGAATTCTGGAGATACTCCAATATAACTTGCTCGGCTTACCCTTTGAACGCTTTGGATACTCTGCTGCCTGATGGGAGAACTAGTAAGTAACAAAAGCTAGAACTACAGGTGACTTTGAATTCGTTCACCGTATTTTAAGGGGACTTTCACCATGATTTAGTTTAAAAAAATATGACGCGGCAAAAAAAAATTCTTATTACCCAAAATTACTTCACTCTAAGCGTAAACAAACAATATCAGGACGAAAAGTAATAAAATATATTTATATATATATATATATATAATGTTTTGAGCGTCTTATGGTCGGCGCCGGTCAACTCAATTGTTTTTTAATTGTTTACGCATATCGGACATCAGACTCTTCAGCATTTAACATACTAGACAACATTTTTTCAACGTTTCTATACTTCCTACCACATCGAATTTGGATTCACAGTTTGGAAATCACGAATATTTACGAATATATTTTACCATTACTGTATAATTAATGGTATAATATAGCAGTATAATTATGATAAATAATAATAATACTTCCACACAACACAATCACTTGACCTGATCCCAAACTAGGATACCCTGTGCCATGGTAACCAGGCAAGGACATCACAAACATGGAAATACACCCAGACTGAAGCCATTTGTACAAATGTACGGCGGCCCGCAGTGGGATTAGAGTCATTAATAATTATACCGTCCCTCAAAATACGGTGAACGAGTTCAAAGTACCGCAGGAACTAGTCTGGGTGTATTTTCATGTTTGTGATGTCCATGCCTGGTTACCATAGCACAGGGTATCCTAGTTTGGGACCAGGACAAGTGATCGTCTTGTGTGGAAGTTATTATTAAAGACGAAATCCTCAAGAAAACAGCTAGGGGTGTTACTTATAAAATAATACCTGTCTTTCGTCACAGACTGGAATTCGGCTTTGTTCATAATCCTGAACGGTACTAAGCAAGAGCATCTGAACATGTTAGACGGTGGCATCATTCAGCGATTACTGGAAGAGAAATGGAAAACATTTGCGCGGGTACTGTATCACCTTGCAGTCACTGTGTAGAGGACCTGATTTAAGCATAAAGATAAATAAGCATGTAATGTCACATTTTACAGAATAAGTTTCTGAAACGACTAATGATATTGATGCTACATCTACTGCTGCTGTCAGTTTCCGTTTACCTCCGCCACAGTAGTATCGAGGCCGATGCCCATCCAAACTGGGGACTTGAGATTTTTGACGTAAGAAGTGGGATCAGACTGGCTTGCGAACTTGGTACTATCACGAGCACACTATGCTATATTATATTGCAACAAGGTGACGAGCTGAAGAACCAAGGACTCGTTGCTTATTTCAAACAGTTGGTAAGTTTGAACGCTGTAACTAGGTACCGAATTAAAGTATCTTAAATAATTGGTATCGGCATAAGTGGGCTGGTCACATATGCAGAAGAATGCTGGTCGTTGTGGTGCCAAGGTTGTCAAGTGGAGACCACGAAATGGCGAACGCAGCTTAGGACGCTCACCAGCTCGCTGGACCGACGATCCCAGGCAGATTGCTGGCAACGGCTGAATTAGGATGGCCGAGGACAGAAAGAAGTGGCGTGCTTGGGGCCTATGTCCAGTGGACGAATAGGGGTTGATTGATTAAATTGGTTAATTTTCTGCAGATCCACGAGCCAGCCAAGTTTATATTTTTAGCATCAAATCTTCTTCTGCTGGCGTGTATTCCGGCAAGATTGACTATGCAGGAGAAGATAGAAGAAGCCATACTGATATTCGTTCTACCAGGCTCTTGGTTCTTGCTCATGTTTTTTGCTGGGTGAGTCTTACACCATGAATAAAATAAGTGGAAATAAGAAAATTTAGCTTATTTCGCTATTGTTCATTTAAATAGGCACATACAACAGACTTGAATGTATCATTTTCCTTGTTACAGAGCTGTTAAATTGACCGGACCTTTCGTAACCATGATCTATAGCATGATAACTGGTGACATGTTCACTTTTGGAATCATTTACTGCATCATACTCTTTGGCTTTTCTCAGTCTTTTTTCTTTCTTTACAAAGGTATGAGCAAGGAGCAATCATTTCGATATTTTGGCATCATGTGTCGGCGAGATGATCTCGCTATGTTATGGGCATGATAAATCAGTTTCATGGTATTTGGTGGATCTACAGTTACTATTAAAGAGTCAGCACGTGACCAATTCTTGTTTCTAGGTTTCCCCAACGTGCAAGGCACGCTATTCTCAAGTTACCCGAGTACCTGGATGGCTCTGTTTCAGATCACACTGGGAGATTACAGCGTAAGTATCTGCTGTGTTCATGTTAACTGATATCACGTGAACTCGGCAAGTGACCTGTCCAACGTCAACCACCTTACTCCCATTTCACGTTTTAGTAGTTTGAAAATTCTTAAAACCTAGATGACGACCTATAAGTTGTGGCAATTTGAGTTGGGGCAGCAAGGGGATCTGCCTGAACTTTTGTAACTAAGTACTAGAAAAGCTTTTAAAAGACCACATATACCTTTTGAAACAATTACAAACATATTATGGGAAATGTTTTTTTGTGATCTGACTATCCAATCAGAAATCAGATATCAGAATAGTAGATTATGTACTAAGGGAATAAAACCATGTATTATGTCATGGGCGGCATATTGAACCCTGAGCGGAGCGAAGGACTCCGAGTTAACTCGCGAGCGCAGCGAGGGAGTTAAATTTTAACTCCTGAGCGAAGCGAGGGAGTTATGTAGAGTCCTGAGTGAAGCGAGGGGTTCATACCGCCCGAGACTAAGACATGTTTTATTCCAGAGGTGAATACTCTACTTTTCACACCATCTGGGAGACAATAAAAAGACAGGGCTGCATAAGTTGAAAATATGTATTAAAACCTGAAATTAAATATAAAGTCCACACTCTTTTACGGCTTAGCAACTTAAATTGAATATAACTTTTAAATTCGTATTTGCAATTCGCGCCTTTTTTTCTTTTTTTTGTTGGTGTTTCGCGCGGTCACAGGACACAGTATTTCAGAAAAAAAAGAAAAAAAAGAGGTGAGTTTCGAACAACAATTCGAATTTCGAATTGCAATGCGGGGCTTCTCCATAGTTTTCATGCGAATTTTGACATTCTAAATTCAAATCACTTTATTCCCTAGGGAAATTCTTCATTATTATTGCCCTCGAGAGACAAGGCCATGCTTTACGATGATATTTGACGGTACGTAATAAGGCATTGTCGAGCAGGAGGTGTGAAAATTTACATTCTGTTTATTGAATGTCGAATGTTAGCCGCTGCCTTGGGGCCGAACTTGTAGTGGAGAAAAAGGCAGCGGAAAAAAAACTCCACTCTGGCCATCTTTTCTCAAATCATGTTAAATCTAATACACAAGTTGGTACCAGTACCTACCTAAAAAGAAGATCCCATGAATGCAATCAACAACTTGCAATTCTAAAACATTAGTTACTATTCTTACAAAAGTAGGAAAACACTATTGCTGCGGCCAGTCATACAGATAGCACCCGTTCACGAGCATAACGCAGGGGTCAGCCATCGCCAGTCTCAAGCATATTTGAGGGAGATAGGCGAACCGGCCACCATGCCACCATTCGCAAACTTGAGTGATCAAGTTCTTGTCAGTTATCAGTAATAATAGCATAATTATTGATATGCAGTCACTGCGTCTGTACATTTAAGAAAAACCAAAAACTTTATAAAAGTCATAATATAATTATCTATGTATAACAATGACTAACTCGTTGTGAAATTGGTTTACTGCCAAGGGCAGAAATGATTTATAAAGTCATCTATTCTATAATAGGCCTTTTTAATCAATATTTTCAGGGATAGAATATTGTCTGGAATTTTATTATAAAAAACGAACGCTATATCCTACAAATGATGTATTTACCTGGGCTAATCTGAATTTAGATGAGGCAACTTTGTTTCCGTTTCTAGTGTTAACGTTAATGATATCCCTGTTTTCGTAGAATACATTATAATATCGAATATATATTGGCAAGCTAGCGTTAGAAATTCTATTTCCTTGAAAAATACCCTGAGCGATAATCTAGTGGGTAAATTATAAAAAACTTTGTAGGATAAAACCTGTTTCTAATTTTCTATATCTGCCGCTCGCCCCCTTAGTAACAATCTATATGACATAATGCTGAGAAAATAACTGAAATAAACTAGCCTCGCAGTTGCTACATCTATTGTTGCCTAATTTTTCTAGCTGCAAATGCGGCTGAACTCCACCGCTAGTTTTTTTACGTGTAGACCCCCATCGCAGTTTCGAGTCTATTGTAATGCCTAAAAACAGTTGAACATCCCTAGGCTGACAATACAAGTCAAATACATTATTTATATCAGTTTTTTTGGCGCCTCTAATAATATGTAGATACCTACCTAGTTGCCGTAGAACTTGAAGTTCTTTATGCGCGACGGAAAGCTGATGTTCCAGTAGATTTATGGGTTACTTCGTAAAATTACATCGACTCTAAGCTCAATTGGTCAAGTAGAGACTCCCGTTCCTTAATAGCAGCAGAATCAAATGGCATCATAAAGAATCTGAGAAAAGGTATTGTTACCGACTACTAATATTTTAAATACTACCTAATATTTTTACAAAATTAGTAATTGTATTTACCTACTCATGGCACAAAAGTTAGATGTGGTCTCCTTAGAGCGATTTTCAGCAGCTACAAAGGTTCAGGCAATTTCCAACTTATATATGAAACAATAAACAGCATGAATAAAATGCAACACAGTCTATGTAACGATAAAAATATTTCCAGTACACGGATCTTGGTATGACAACATATCCGGAACTCTCGAAAGCGGTGTTCACTGTATTCATGGTTTTCGTCCCCATATTGCTACTCAACATGTTAATTGCCATGATGGGAAATACTTATGCTCACGTTATCGAGCAGTCAGAAAAGGAATGGGTGAAGCAGGTAACTGAAATTACATCCAAAGCAACGTCCACCAAACAGGCTATTAAAATTCCCTTTTAATTTCCAGTGGGCCAAGATAGTGGTTTCATTGGAAAGATCAGTGGCCCAAGAAGATGCACATAGATACCTCCAAGAGTACTCGATAGGTCTCGGACCGTCTGACGATCCTAGGTACGAGCAGCGCGCCGTGATGGTCATCAAATCCAAGGCAAAGACTCGGGCTAAGCAGAGGAAGGGGGCTTTGTCTAATTGGAAGGTTAGTTATTTTAATAACACTGACAAGGTTTGACCGTGGAAAGAGAAAGATGTGTTTAGTTATGATGGGTAAAGCAAATGGAAGCCTGTAAGAAGAAGAATGTCATGGTTGTGCAACATCAAGGAGTGGACCGGTGTGAAAACCGCGGAAGAATTATCCAGAATTTGTACTGAATAGAGCTTGCTGCAAAGAGCTAACATGAGTAATTGAAGGAGATTAAAAGTGCACCACCAAAGTATGGGCAAAAGTAATTATCTGATCTAGAAGAAGGTAGTGTCTGACGAAACAAAATATGCATGTTTCTGACCATTTCTCAATCTTTCACACAGCGCGTTGGCAAGGTGACCATAGCCGAATTGAGGAAACGAGGTGTCAGCGGCGAGGAATTGCGCCGGCTGATGTGGGGTCGTGTTTCTATATCCAGTCCGACTAAAAACCCATTACCGTAAGTTGTGATCTTAATATAAGATGAGCTAAAGATGACACTTCCAGACGCTAGAAAAACTTAACGGCTGAAGGGCTTATTCCTGAGTTACGTTGGTTTTCTCTGGCAAAGGTCTAGGTGGGTTGCCATGAAAGAGAAGCCATAAATTAGCTGTAGGCCTCGTTCATTGTTAGATAGATAATAAAACATTACTATCAGTTTCTAGCGAAGTAACGTTCTATTCGAAGAACATATGTTTTGAAAGCATTCATCAATTTCAGTCGAAAGGCGCCGCCACCAGATTGTGTGATAGGCAGTCAACAAGGCGATGTAGCTGCGGGCGCTGGAGTTGGATCTGCTCTTTCATCAGCACTCGACGTGATGGCTTACACCAATGACCTGGATCATTTGACTTCTGGTAAATTTTATATTTAAATAAATTATGTAATGCGTGAAGCCTTCAGCCCCTTCACGGTGAAAGGGATTTACAATCAATAACGAACCCATACCATCGACAGGGTTATAAAATCCTGTGTTAACAGCACCTATAATATTTTTTAATACCGGCTTGGATTGAACTGAAATGGAATTGTTTGATTTCAGGTACGGAACCACCACAGAAGCAGCAAACACCAGATTTGCTGGTGAATGGAAAATCTACAAAACCTTTACCTCTGATGCCTGCTACAACTTCTTCCAACCAACTTGTCTTGCCGTCTTCACAATATGCATCAGCTCTTGCAGTTACCAAAACTAATGCAACACAGGGCATGAATACCAGTCAAATGCAACGGCAGGGCCAATATTTGACTCCAGGGATAATAATTCAAGAACAAATAAGTTCTAGTAAACCGTCTGCAGCTCCTAATATGATAGCACAGGGTCACGTAATAACAACTGGGGCTATGCCACAAGGTCCGACTCCTGATAGCTTGCCACAAGGCCAAGGTATAATGGCACTAGGTCAAGTGAGGCCTACAGGACAATCACAAGGTCAAATGATTTCTCCAGGCCAAATACCACCAGGTCAAATGATGGCAACTGGTCAAGCAGCTCAAGGCCAAATTATGCCTCCTGGTCAAATAGCAACACCAGCGATGATGGTTCAAGGACAACTGATGATGTCTGGAACGCATTCTCAGGTTATTGGTCCAGGACCAGTTATTCAAGGACAGGGTAAGATATATCAGCAACCGCAAGAATTTCTCCAAGGAAAGGATGCTGGAGTAACGTTACCTGGCCAAGAAGCTAATATTAATCAAGGTAACAATAGCATTCGGACCCACACTCTCCAGATCTGTAGACATTACCTGATTGATTTAAGTATATTACACTATTCTTTATAATCAACAGTAAGCAACGAGGTGTTCAAAGACCAACTATACGAGCTGATTCTTCTGGCAGACTCCTCGTGTCCGAACGAGGTCAAGATCACGGAATTGGCGAAGCAAGCTTCTGAATTGTCGAACGTTCCCGAAATAGATATTAGTCTCAACGTGAGTAATCCGATTTTAATGAAGCAGCACGACTTACCAGACCCCACTGAAGATAAGTTTGTCTTACATTACACGGTTGGAAGCGAAATCAGGTCTGTAGATAATCCAATGGGGGCAAAGATACTCGACATATTTTCTCTGTGATACTCGATGCACTGAATCGAGGGGTAAACTCGATACGTAATACTCGATACGTCGATACGATGACAATCACAGAGAAAATAAATTGAATCGGTAGGTACTAAGCGAGGGGGTACCTAGCAACCCCAAGATTTTTAACTGTGCTTTACAGTAAAATTGGGAGTATTTGCAGATGGCGGCTCGGTCGGCGCGCAAAATGGTGGCAGGCGCGGTGTCGGGTCTGTTTGGGGTTGCGGCCGACGCCCCTATATCTGATAGTTGGCGAAGGGAGCGCCAAGAGCACAGTGATAGCGACCCTATATCAGGTACTGGGTTTTAACAAGTAGAACAGCAGGACGGAAAGAAGTACCGTGCATGTCCAACAGCAGGCAAATGTGGGCTGATAGAATGGAAGGAAGTATTATGCCAGGACACTGTTTCATAAAGCTAAGCTTGCTTACAGTAATTTGTCAGCATGTTTATTACTAGTTGCAGCGTAATGAAAAAGGGCCCAAGAGGACACAAGCAGTGGACACAGGAGTGTGAAGATCACTGAGCTGCCTCCGTGCAGACGTTGCTCGATCCAAAGATAATCTGAAAATGTGGAGCTTTCTGCTCGAAGATATAGATATCTCGTGTCGTTTGCAGCTCCTCTGCAAAAACAACATTGAACCTTCGTGTAAGCTCTGAAGCTCCGCAAAGCAGCTGGCAGGATCTCTTGGAGATATCCACCGCTGCTATCTAGGCCGCGCGTTTTTGAAGAAGAGTTCTGAAGAGGAATATCATGCCCAGCAATAAACAAACTGGAATTTAGCTTTAGATCTTTGGATTTATATACTTTCCATAAAATGTAAAAATACTGCCCCGTTGGTCTAGCGGTATCACGTCTGACTATCATCCCGGATGACGTGGGTGATTCCCACAGGGGGCCGCCGTACATTTAAACAAATAGGCTCAGTCTGGGTGTGTTTACATTCCATGTTTGTGATGTCCTTGCCTGATTACCGCACTACTCTACACACGTGCAGCAAAGCGCTCCGTCGATCCAAGATGCCGCCTACACTTTCAAAGAAACACCAACACGCGTCCTGAACACCTGTAGCTACCACGCTCGCAACACTGCGGTGAAATCGGACCCGATTTCGCTACACACGCACAAACAACGCTCCCTAGACGGTAATCGGCCCTATATCGTGAGCTCGTAGGGTAATAATAATAATAATGATTACGATTTACCTACACACTAGACGATCTAGGGTGCTCCCCACCACTTCCCTGATATTGCCTTTGATTTTAGGGCCGTGTCTTTTCTGCTGTAGCACTTGTATTCGGCATGGTTGTATTAGGTACTATTATTTTTGTGTTCTCGTTTCTCTGCATAAATTTGTTTTATTTTTGTGTTATGGTCATTTTTGTTACAATGAAAATATATGTTTTTCATTTCACTTCACTTCACTATAAGGCTGATTTTTTTCAGACTCTGTACTGCTTGGTCGTGCTTCGCGAGCGAGAAGGGCTAGGTCCGCATCCAAAAGAGCCGCACCGCCGCCCCCGCACCTCTACGTGCCGGCAAGGTGAGATAATAGGGGTCATTCATCATAAATAGGGTTGCCAACCCTACTATATAATATAGTATCCTACTATATTAGGGCTCAAATACTATATTTCTAAAAAATATTATAGTAGGCGAAACTACTATATTTTGCGTAAAGGCTGGGTGCCTTAATCTTTTTCTAAAGCTAGCTCTTCAAGTCTGAAGTCCGTGAATATCGCGGCACGACTGCCGCTATGTTTTACTATTTTTTTACCATTATTTTGCCATCTACTATATTTTTAGAGGTAATAAATTCGAAAATACTATATAGGTGAGAAAAAAAAGTTGGCAACCCTATCTATAAAGTACGTCACACTAATTTCGTGATTTTTGACCCCTCCCCCGTCCTTGGTCACAGTTGGTCACATTTGTGAGAACCCCCCTCCCTAGTGTGACGGCACATATTTTGCAATTTTACATCTAGAAATTATTAAATTAAAACAACAGTTCCAAAATTACTTTTATTTCCATTTAAATATTTTTAACAGACTTCAAAAAAGGAGGAGGTGGTCAATTCGACGCGTACTATATTCTATTTTTTTTTGCTTTGTTCTCGCATAATTCCGTCAAATCTTAACCGATTTCGACAATTATTTTTTTGTTCCAATAGATACAACGTCCCTCTTTAATTTGGAAAAGATCTGATGAAGACTTTCAGAGTTGGAGAAAGGAACTCTTCAAAGGACAGCAGTTAATAAGGCCTAATGAGGCCAATCCTTTAGTAATATTATCCGTATTTTTATTTTATTTTATTTCGTGCTTACAGCACAAATATAATTAGGATGGACAATTTTTATTAGATTATACATAGGCCGATTACGAGCTTTTTTTATATGGTTACAAATGGTAAATGTTTTATGAAAAACATTAAATGCATGCAAAGTGAAGAAAAACCAAAAACTTTACTTTCAATTAAAATTACTCATAAAATTACTAAGGGGGGTTGAGTTTGCGTTTGCGTTGAGTTTGCGTTAGAAGTATGTACCTACATGTGTAGATGTTGTAGAAGTATAATTTGTAGTCGGTGTCAAGTTTCATGACCAGGACATATATTTTGGGCCCCGACGACAAATTGTACTTCTACAATACCTACATGTATACATACTTCTAATTTAAAGGTATTCCTTTAAATTATTTTTAACTTTTTAGTGCTGTAGTGTTTTGAAGTCGGGTTTTATTTTTTAATACTATCAACCCCCTATCAAACATAAAAAAAAAATAACAGAACAATAATTATTAATAATATTTTTGCAAGAAAAAAACATCCTTGTATTTTTGACATGTTGCGTCACAAAACTTAGAATCCCTCCCACACCTTGTCACACAATGTCACACTTGGTCGAACCCCCACACCTTAACGTGTGACGTACTTTATGGATAGTCCCTTACAATACAGGCTTGTTTTTAAAAAAATCTCGTAAAAAAACGACGCCGATAAATTTCCACAATTTTCTCATGGATCCCACCAATAGATCTTGACTAAATTTACATGTGAGACGAGACGACCCTTGAGGTACTGTTAGCAAAAATAAAGTTTAATAGAATCAATCGGTAAATAATTATTGCCGAATATATATATAAAAACAAGTGCGAGCAGGACTCGCCCACCGAGTGTTCCGAACAAATTTGTAGGTACTTACGTATTATAAATAGTTCAGGAATAGAGTCTCGCAGTTTTTTCCGAGCTTTTCCCGAACTTAAGACAATTTTTTTATGATTTATTTACAAATGTATAGTTTTCATATTTTCCTGTACTTGTAGTAAAAGACGATATTACTTGCCAAATTTCATAGTTCTAGGTCAACGAAGAGTACCCTACAAATTTTGATTCCCTTGAGTGTCGAAAATACGTTTTTTTGCGACATAAAAGACTGTATCTTTTTTTTTTTCGTTTACTTAGAAGTTTGATTTTTTTCACATGTTCAAGGGACTGTAGACCTGAGTATATGATTTTAATTTCAACTCGATATCTCCACGCGTTCCCGAGACAAAGGAAACAGATGGACGGACGGAGAACAAAGTGATCCTATAAGGGTTCCGTGTTTCCTTTTTAGGTACAGAACCTTAAAAATGATCTTCCTACACCCACAATATTCCACAATAAACGACCAATCCAACGATACCTACCGTGGGGTATGGTGTAGGCGAGAAAAAAATATTGCATGCCTAAGTTAGGTGCAGGGGGCTTCCAAAAAAAAAAAAAAAATTCTTTAATGTTTTTCTCTACCGTTTTGTCGGCGTGATTAATATGTATGTCTATGCCAAATTTCAGCTTTCTTGTACTAATGGTCTCTGAGCTATGCCGTGGACCGACAGACAGACAGACGGACGGACATGGCGAAACTATAAGGGTTTCTTGCCAACTACGGAACCCTAAAAATATATAGACTAATTGAGAACTTCCTCATTTTCTTAAATCGGTTAAAAAGCGATTGCTGAAACACGATAATCAGAGATTGTGCTTTACAATAACCATTTGTCTATGAGGTTTTGTCACATTATTATTACTATGAGGGTTTACCTATTAACCCAATTTTATGATAAAACTGAGTATCTGAGGTGTACCGCGGTGGGCACGCGTGATAAATAAGCCCATACTCTCTCTCTGAGAACGTGCCACACGTATACATATACATACATAAAAAAATAAAATACAAATTTCGTAGTCTTTCAAAACTTCGACTTTTGAAAATGTTTTGTACACAGTCCCGAATAGGGGTCCCGTTGGCGACCTTCGGGGAAGGACCTAAAAATAGATAATTTTAAATGCTCATTAAGGCTGTTCTTACGTGAAGCTGTCTCGCTCGCACAATTTAATACTTTTAGTGATTGTAATAAAATGAGTATACTTTTGCTAAATGTGGTCTGAGGGATAGATTAAAATTGCGAACATTAAAGGCGTATGTTTCGTATACAGATTTTTTTGATTGGGAAAATATGATTCCAATCTTGATACTTTTGTTTAGTAAAAAACTATGTATAGGAAAACAAAAATAAATAATGTCCGTAATTTAATTACCCCCAGACAACATTTGTCCAAAGTTTACTCATATTATTACAATATTAAAAAATGTTATATTGTGCGAGCGAGACAGCATGCGCCATGTAAGAACAGCCTCGTGACTTAATTAGAAGTAAATATTAGTTTTATAGAAATTAAAGAATTTCTGTCATTTCAATAAAATATGTTCATTACAGTCAAGTTGGGTAACATTGAATTTCCTTGCAACTTTGAATAAATATTGTCTTTGGAAAATTGCACACATAAAAACTTCTAAGGTAATAGAAGGTAATAGAACTTCTAAGGTAATATGGCCGGTTTTTACCGTTAGTCTTTCTATTACCTTAGAAGTTTTTATGTGTGCAATTTTCCAAAGACAATATTTATTCAAAGTTGCAAGGAAATTCAATGTTACCCAACTTGACTGTATACTATTTAATGGTTTTCAGCTTTTGCAGTATACAATACTTTGAATATGGCTCGGCTTCCATTGAATACATTCCCTTACAATTAAAATTATCGAGATGAGATTACCCAAGTTCTTCAGGCTCTATTCTTGGTCTGCATAGAGAGTATCACAAGATTTAACCCAGGATAAGGACCTATCTTTGTGCCAAATGTCACGTCCATTTCCCCGACTACTGTGATGAATTTGGGTAACAAACATCATCTTCACAAAGTTTTTAATATTTGTGGGTCACAGTTTTCTCCTAAAAAGAAACTGTTTCTTTTGCAGATCAATGTATCTGGTGGCATCAGAGAGTAGTGCGGTAGAAAGTGACGCTCCATGGGACGACCAGCCTAGCTCAAGCAACAACTCGTAAGTTAAATGCTAATATTTTAATTTATATTACAATACTAAAACATGTCCAGCTTTTGTCTCTCACCCAATGTCTGTATATCTTGATATATCTATAAACACCTGCTTCTTTTCCCGATTTCAAATCTCCATGGGGTCACATATTTGTGGACAGACAGCTACAGACAGAAATGCTTTTGTCAACAGGCCACTTAGTCTTAGTCCATTTCCTTATGCTCCTCAGCAAAGTCTGTTTGATCATTATCATCTGTATCTTTAAGTGTTAACACTATCTTCATCTCCCACGAGCGACACACCAATAATATCGGTGGCATCATTTAATTTACTCCTCAAGGCATTAATTAGTATTTTATTGATGAGTAACTCTGCATGTAACCGTTGATCTGTTCGCATTCTCATCAATTTGATAGCCACTTTTCCACCAAACACTTTAATGTCTTCAAAGGATGCTTCATCAACAAATTCTACTGCAACATTGTCATTGTAGCTATGATCTGTCTCTCTTTTTATTTGTTTACTAGTTGTGGCACAACTGCTGACATCAATAGAGACTTCTGTGGCATAATCTGACCATGAATCTGTAGTTACATCAGCCTAAAAAAAACATTAGTTTTAAGGCAAAATCAGACGATTCTCTCAGATGAACAGTGATTGTTCATTTTCTCTTTCATTTGTCAATCACACAAAATTAGTAATAATACCAACATTCAACATTCAACTCAACACATTGTAGTCTGATCTGCTCCAAAACAAGGGGAGGCCGTTGCCTAGCAGGCAAAATCTTATTGATTAATCATTATGAAACAAATTCAATACTATGTTATGTTCTTGAGAACATATCGAGTTTGTGTCTAATAAAATGTATCATGTACTTTGAACAACTTACCCTGGCATCCTTGTTTTCATTAACAGTATCCAAGAACTTCATCTCATAGTATCTCCAATTTTTAGGCGTGAATGTGTAGACTTCTTCGCCATTTTCAACAGTTTTGGACTTCAAATACTTCCCATGTACTTTTTTATAGTTCGTCCTCAAAACGTTGATTTGGCTCCGGACCAGCTCCCGATTGGCAGTCGGATTGCACTTTGCCAATATCGGCACCAGCTCATCGTAGGCCTTCCCCCGATGAAACTTGCTGTTGTAGTACAAATGTGTTGGGTCCCACAACATACGACGTCTCCTGTACGCAGCAATGAACTCCTTACAGATGGCTCGTGAAGGCCTGATATGCCGCGGGGTCTTATCATCTTCATTTTCGTCGACGGAACAAGTGTCAAAGTTTTCTTCAGACATTAAGGTAGATTTCGCTTGTTTGATTGACACAAATGTGATTGATGATTGGTGGGCTGAAGTACTTTTTTAGATTGAAAAGGTAGGTAGACAGGCTGTTTGGTTTCATTCATGGGCGACGAGAATTTGTCTTTTTAATCTGTGTGAACGAGACAGACAGATCCTGTCCGTCCGTTTTTGGACAGCTATGATATCAGCTAGCTATGACGATAGAATGTAACTAACGATAAAATTAACAACTTATAAAAAAAATAGTAACGGTTTGGATCAAAAACATCCGTTGTTTATTCGCGGGATAAATAATATGTAAGTACACAATTCATGTACTTTTATTCTTTCGCGATTTTAAAGTTATTTGGTATTTGGAATGACTACGAAACGTCCGAAAACCAGTTACGTTCTCGGTTCTTTGTTTCTTAATCCGTAGTGCTGTAACTTGTCTGTCGTAGATTTTTATCGGTTGTATTCGATCGATTACATTTTCCATAGTATGACATTTTTGTTTATGTTGTGTCTATGTTGTGTCCCACTGCTTGCAAAGGCCTCCCCCCATGGAGAACTTGCACAAAAAATATTTAATATAATAGGAGAGGCTACGTTAAAACATAAATAAACTTACTTATTTTTTTATAATTAGAGTCACTTGATTTTTCGCATTTTTTGGAACCCTAAAACCCCGTTTTTTTATGGTTTTACTTTTTATCATTTTTGAGGTTTTCTATGTCTCCTATGGTAGAAAAGAAATGAAACTTCAATCTATGTTTGACGGAAGTTCTCCATCTTTCGGACCTGGGTCACCTCAGACCACTCCGGCAGATGTTGCATGAAATCATCTATAACTGATTAGAAAATAATGATTTAATGTCTTTATTTTCTGCGTATAATAACAATTTCAATTAAAAATATATTTTACTAGTCAAACTTCGTCCCATCTCGCCAAACGCGCTTCGTGGAGTTCACAGATTATAAAGTAATATTTGTCGGCATATTGGAACAATATTATTCACTTCTAGTTGTGTTCGGTGAATTTCTCTTGTGACTTTGCTTTGTTTTTGGACTAATTCTGTTTGCGATACGATTACTTTGGCTCTTATTTACTGGACTTTAATTGAGCGTGTTGATTTGGATTTATATGTAGTATTAATACAAGGAAGAATCGCTCGTAGCCCCGGCTGCCTGAGTGATCTTAAACGATCACGAAGGTTAAGCAACACAAGGCGCGTTCAGTGCATGGATGGGTCGCCGTCTATGCCTGACGCTAGTGGCATTTTTCCGAGCGGTTCCGTGCTTCGCAAGGCACGTTAAGCTGTTGGTGCCGGCTGCCGTCGATAGATGGCAGTCGTTAAGCCAAGTCAGAGGCCTTAGGGCGGCTTGACAACTTCTGACAGTAGACGAGCCACTAGTCTACAAGCCTCCACCAATCCGGACTTGGCCCCCGTGGTGGAGTATGGCCTATACCTTCCTCAGGGAAGAGACCCGTGCCCCTCGGTGGGGACATAATGGGTTGATGATGATGATGATGATGATTAATACAAGGAGTATTAATATGTCGAAGAGAGAATGTACTATTAATTGCCAATGGCGTTAATTTGTAGTAAAGTTGCACGAATATGTCAAACGAGATATTGACATCGTGATAATACGAGGTCTCGTGTCAATAAACCATTTGTATTTGAGAAAACACTCGATTAACGCCAAGGTGGGGATTTTACAAGCACAGATTAAATAAACAGTCTCTGAGGGATGCTTTAGAGGACTCTTGTTTTTATGAATAATGCGATATAGGTAACTGAAAAGCGATTTGATTTACTTTTGTTACGAAACTCAGAAATCATTCTATAACTCGAAAAAGTAAAATAATTAGGAAACAAATAAAATGTGATGTAATTTGGAATCGGTTTATCATAATAATCGCTTATTCAGGATACCGATTTATTTGGTTCGCATCCCTAATTGCATAATAATAACAGTATGCTTAGCACGTGGCTAATTCTTCGAAATCGATGAGTTTTATAGAACGAAAAAAAGCTCAGGTATTTGCATGGTATTTGTTTACTCTTACCTAAAATGGATTCCAACGATCATAACAAACAACTTTAGTCAGATGTAACCTTCTGTGATACTAATAGTTTAGGAGATATTTAAGGAAATGTTAAGCGGTAGTGACAAAATGATTCCGGTAGTGACTTCAAATCTTCTGCAGTATCATATCAGCCATCTTGATTTTAAGGGATATTGAATAAGTAATTTAATTTCAATTTTACACGAAAAATTATAATTACAAAAGTTATTCAGAATTAAATTTCCTCCAATTTTGGTTCTCATCAATTTTCTAAACTAGGATTCTAAACTACTTGTGTAATTATCACTTTTCATATGAAATTGAAAATAAGCGAGTTATTCAAGAAAAAAAAATTAACCCTTAAAATTAAGATTGCGGATGATGCAAAGGTTCGAGTACCTCGCAAAAAAAACAAATTTTGACTGCCAGTGACTCCTCCCCCCACAACGAATTCCGAAGGAAAACTGCTACTTATACCTAGTCCAACATAGGATGATCTCTGACAGCTTGTCACTGTGACTTTACTAGGCATGGGGATAATGTCGAAATAAATTATCGATATTCTAACCAAAGTTTCTGAATGTTTCAAGCAAATCAAACAAAAGGATGTTGTAACATGTTTTTATTCTTGTTAAATCGGTTCACAGCCCAAATCACTATCATCAAAGTCTGATTCTGACTCGCTGGAGCAGTCTTGTAGATTTGATTCCTGGGTAGATTGGTCGAATCGTACGTCACGCTCCCAATCATCTTCCATAATTTTTCTTGTTCTGTCTATGTCTTTCTTCCAATTGTCCGATGTGACACTGTCACATGCATCCTTCAGTAACTTCAGCATTTTATTTGCTGTAAAAGGCGGTGTTGTATTATGTCTGGCTGCGTAACCTGTAACAAAGAAATAAAATACATATAAAACACACCATGGCTTGTTGGAAGAGATGTCTTAATAGCTAATCGATGTTTTATTAGCTAATTGATGTTTTATGAGATATTTTTACATTCTTATCTTCCTATGCTATCAAAATGTATTTGATTATAATTTTATGTGAGTACAATAAATTACAAATATTAATCTAATTGACTTTTTTTAAGCAAACGAGAGAAATGCGAGCGATGGTGAAAGAAACACATAAGCACGTTTACCTTTGACTTGAGCCCAGATCAGCTCTATCGGGTTGTACTGGCAGTGGTATGGAGGTAGCCGAATTACAGTATGGCCCTTTTCTTTTGCTATTTCATCCAAGATGTATGTTGGAGTACGGGGTTTGTGTATACGGACCAATCGTAGTAATTCAGTTTTCAACATCTTTTCGTTGGCCTCTATACCTTTGCTTTGCAGCCACGAAATTAAATCCAATTTCCGGTTGCTTGACGTTGGTGCTTTATCTCTTTGTACGGAGTGGTACGATGCATTGTCCATCACGATGGTATGCGGTTCTTTCAGGTTTTCCAAAAGAGTTAAAAACCACTTTTTGAATCTTTCGAAATCCATTTCTTCATGATATTCGGTGGTCTTTACTGATTTAAACGCCAGCAAACAATTCGGCACAAAGCCAGACGACGTCCCAGCATGTGTTATAATTAATCTTTGCCCTTTGCCTTCGGGCACTTTTGTAGTTGACTCAGCTGTGTCATCCGTCCAAGATCTTGAAACTGTGTGATTTGCGTTTAGCCACGTTTCGTCCAGAAAAACCACTTTGTCCCAGTTTGAGATCTCTTTAATTTTTCGGAGAAAATCAATTCTCTTGAGCGCAACATCTGTCCGCTCCATTAGTATTTTTCTTTTGTCACTTTTTTTGTAGCGGAACCCGATGCTTTTTAGTGTTTTGGCTAACGACGAGTGGCCACCTTTAAATAATTCAGCGTCTTCAAGAGATGTTTGTAGTTTTCTGAGTGTTGGTAACTCTCCACGCGTGTAGTACCCATAAATATGGTTCCGGATTGCTGCGGCATCAAAATCGTCAATTTTTGATATTGGACACGTCCTCTTCCTTTTTTTATTTGGCGTCGACAGTTTTTGCTCTTCGTTTTCCTCTGTCGTCGTTGTCGCAGATGATTGCTCACCATACTTTTCTCTGCTGACACGAATCACTGTAGCAATCCCGATTCCCAGAGCATCAGCAACTCTGTTGCACGCTTGTGTTAATGGCAACAACGGTCCGCCATTTTGACTCTCGCGTTCAAAGTATTCGCGCAAGCGAATCACAAACTCCCGGCTTTCACTATTTAAAACAGTTTTCTTTGTTCTTTTTGGCATACTGTATCCAAAAACAGAACAAACTTAACAAAAAAATAACAGCAAAACTCAACAAATTAATAACAATAACGATAACCGAATGGAGACTGAATGAAAACACGTGGCGTATACAAGGCGTTGGCACTCGTACTGAACAAGATGGCAGAATGGCAGATGCAATGCAATCAAACAAGATGGCGGCATGGCGCGGTGAAGCCCACTCTACACACTCACGCGCAAAGCCCGCGAAACATGCATGAATGGATGAATGGGATTTCATTATTGTTTCACGCGCGAGTGTGGAGCGCCCATGAAGCGCCACTCGTTAAAAATTCAGTTTGCTATTTTTTATCGTTGTTTTAATAGTATTTCTATTTCATTTACCTTGTTGTTTGCAATCTATTTTATTTACAAAATATCATCAATATTCTATTATATGTTTCGAGTCAAGATCGATAACTTGTCTTACGATAAGTGTAGCACGTCACTATTTGCCAATAAAGTATTTAAATTGTCTCTATACATTTTACCGTCGAAAAATACGATACTTCATAGGCGTGTTTTGACACTGACAGCTGTCAGAGATCATCCTATGTTGGACTAGGTATAAAATCTTAAATCATGGGATGGCAGTGACTGTAGCGGCAGTGACTTGAGGAAATTTTCTTAAGTATGTTACGATTCTCGGTTTTAAACTTTCCAAGAGCTTGTAATACGAAATAATGGACAAAAAAGTATAATTTGTGTGTTATAGGTCTAGTTATTGCCATATTAAATAAGTGTTGTATTTTTGTCTGGCAACCGTGTAAAAATTATTGTTACCGGTTTTTACCGACACGACAGCGGAACTTCACTAGAAAGTTACGAATTGCGTTTCGTTCCTACTCATCATTCATCATTTTTATTCGTTTATTTTTAATGAGCACGCTTTACAATAGTAGTAATAAAACGCATTCCTGTCATTTTCTGTGGGTTTCTTGTTTTCAATTTGCTTGGACTGGGTTCTTTTGAAAAGATAATTTCTATGCACTAAGTATGGCAAAAATTAAAAAACGAACATCTAATGAAAGTACCTATAATACAGAAAGAACACAAAATACGTTAATAAAATATGTATTTTCTGTTGAATTCTATGGTATCGAAGCCTTGTCTTCACCTCCGTGGGTACCAGACGTGTCTCGGTCGCAAATGTCAAATTTTTTTACATTTAAGTCGGTTCGATTCCCAGGCGAAGCAAGTAATTTTTAGAAAATCTTTGAATGCAGAATTACTAACTTTTAAAAATAACATAAAGTCTTCTTTCAGCAAAATACCCTATCTACGATATTTAAGGTACTTCCTCTTCATGTCCCATAACTTTGGGACGCCCTGTATAATACAATATGATGCGGTAAGAATATTCTTGGCATAAGAAAGAAAAACTATGCAAATTGTCCTCTATTGCCGTCTGCTCAACCAATGTTGTTAAAAGGTTTTATTATTCTGATTTTATTTTTCGTAGCGCCCCGTATAGCATGGATAGTATGGACAAACTGACACTTTCCCTCTGCTCAAACCTATGATGTAGTCAAAAAGTATACGTACAAGTTCATAGTTTATGTAGTCTAACTTTGAAATGTAAATTATCTCTGTTTTGCTGATCAACATCGAAACATAGTGCTTAAGTTTATATGCATCAATGGTGTTTTTGCTCCGTGTTTGTTTTTTCTTTCTTTGATGCTATCAACTTGTTACGCGCTAAGATTCTACTTAGTAAATATTGCTTTCGTCTTGAATTAAGTAGACTCAGTTTTTAGCCCTGTTCTACGATTAGGGTATTAAATATCGATCCCAAGCTTTTGGCGTAGGGTAGGGCAAAGGGGCTGGAAACTGAGTATTTATCCTAGTACTTATTTATCGCAGTATTAAAATTAACGGTGTTTACCTATTTGAACTTTTTTAAGTTCTTTATCCTGGGTTTGCCGTACCAAGCTTTAGGTCCTACAAAGTAATTTTTTTATTATTCTACTTTTGCTTACTTACATAACTAGTTTCCAGACCTATATAAGTATATAGGTGTAACTAAAATGGTTATGTTTTGCTTGGGTTGTTTAATTAACTCTACTAGCATAATATTAATGTGTGCCAGTCTAATCTTAAAGTTGGCGTCGGAAATCATAGTACACCTAGTTTGATTTTCGGCGTGTCATGGTAATAAGCATACTCTTGTCACACGTTACCTACCTGTAATAGTACTTAAACTTTAATAATGTTTGTATGTAACATATCCTAAGTATGTAAGATGTTCGTATATGTAATAAATTTCTTAATTCTTTAAGAAAGGGACTGAAAAACTATTTTAAACTCGCTCAGACAATATAGAGGGCAATATTGCATGAGCGAGAAGCAAATAGTTGTCTAGTCCCATTCTTTAATTAATAGGTTATACACAAAGTTACGCAATTACAAACAAACAAATAAACATTTACATACAGGCACATACATTGCTTCAGGCCCCACACTAGGATACCCTGTGCCGTAGGAACCAGAAACAACGACATCACAAACATGTAAACATCCAAGACCTGGGTTTTTTTTGTACCCAGCCGGGATTCGAACCCGGGACCTCTCGCATGGTATGCAGATGCACTACCGCTGCGCTACGAGGTCGTCCGACCGTCGAATTACGATAACCATCAATACACCGATATTGCTAATGGACCTATTATTTGTCAGAGCAATGACGAGATCTCGCGGCGACGATCGGCTATCCGCGGCGCGGCCACTTTGCATTCAGCATGCCGCAGGGCAGATCCCAATAGAACATTCCATGTATGTCATTGGTGAGTTACTTCCTCGTAACACCTTACGATAAGCATACGCCATAATATATAGCTTTCATAAAGTAGGTACCTAAGTAGGTAGGTATTACATAGCTGTCTCAAACTCGACATAAGTTGGACCGTGTTACGCAGAAACATTGCAACCCACAATAAGTAACCTTCGAAAAAATGGTTTTTTTGCAGAACATCTTCTTAGAGTTCCGTAGTTAACAAGGAACCCTTATAGTTACGCAATGTCCGTCCGTCTGTCTGTTCGCGGCCTAGCTCAGAGACGATTACTACGAGAAAGCTGAAATTTGGCATAGACATACATGTTAATCACGTCAACAAAACGATAGCCTAAAATCTTTAAAAAAATTAATGCATTTTTTTCTCGCCTACACCATAGTGTGGTATCGTTGCATGGGTCGTTTAAAAATATCATTTTCTGATTTAGGGTTTCGTTTGCGAAATATTAAGTCGTAAAGCGCAAATTTTTGTCAGAGTAAGGAGTCCCCCCCTCCTGGCTAAACGGTTGATTGTAGAAACGTGAAAAAATCAGGGTAGTAGCACATAATTAACTTAAAAGGAAAACTATCACGGCTAAGTAAGTAGTCTTCAGCAGTTAACGAGTAATAGGAGACCAACTTATAATAGGAAAACTTCGTACAAAATCCATTGAAAATTACGTTGAAGTTGTTAGTTCTCTAAAGCAGATACTTAAACCCCCTCTTTTTACGGAACCCTACAATGTGCGTGGCCCGACATCACGCACTTGGCCGGTTTTTTTCATGTATTTGTTTAGACATGTTTAATGTGCTTATTACAAATATAAAACGTCTGAACAAAAACATGAACAAAACGTTTTGACAAAAAAGCGTTGTCCTCAAAAGTTGCTTATTATGGGTTGCAATGTTTTTGCGTATCACGGTCCAGCCGGGCAGCCCTTGTATCACGTTTAACTTTCCAAATCCGAACACAACGACTTCAAAGTGTCAAAATATGTATGTATTTGACAGTTCGGAGTAGGCTAAATCTGACAGTGGAGAACTGTAGCGCTCAAGAAGCGCTAAGCGACAGGGAAGTGTTCTAGTGGCGATAGAAATCTTATAGTGGTTCTTATACCGCGATGTAGATCCATCTGCAGGGTACAGGCCTTCTCTGAAAGACAGTATGGATGCAGTGGGAACCCGTGGTGTCAAACTCAGTGTATTGCTCTGTGGTTTCTATGGAAATCACAGATAATAGACCGAATTTGACAGTTATTGCTAGATGCGATTATGTGTGGCAAGGCATTTCCGTCGTGACATGGATCGTAATAAGAAATGCTCACTTCTGTTATTGCTAAGAAGATACAGGGAAAAGAAACAGAACATTTTGGGTTCATCCATTTATTATACTATTATGAACGCCGACGCGAATCAATTCGCAAGTTCTTTTAATCAAATTCAGATTTTTACGATGCGACGTCGCATCGCAGATGTGTACGGACGGACCCTTAAGACTCAATAATAGTAATAAATGACAATCTTCTTTGTTCCTTTTTCCTGTATCTTTTAAGCAATAACAGAAGCGAGCACTTTTTTTTACTATCCATATCACGACCTATTTTACAAAATACGTTCAGTACGGTTGACGGTCGGATACGGATTCCTTAGAATCACCCGAGTCTTGGGAGGGAGATGCCTTACCGTGCGAAATCGCATTGCAGCAATGCGTGTCGCAGTTTCCTGCGTTGCGAATTAGCATCGCGCCGATTCGCAGTTTTGTGTACCAGGGCCTAGATTCTGTTAATGCATTTTAGTATCATGACAACTGCATGAACATGGCGGTTTCATTTTCATGGCTACTAGTCTACGCGGGCACGCGTATCAAACCTTCTAGGCGTCAATGGTATGAAAAAACACGTCACGTGACCCGACAGTGTATCTGTCATTATACTCATTATACTACAATACACTAACAGAATCGAGGCCCGGGCCTAATACTTGAATGTTTATTTTTCCCGCGCCTCTCATCCTACATCTTGCCTCGTGTTTTTAGGGGCAGGCAGTGGCGCGGATGTCGATAGCGCTGCGCCTCCGATGCTGGATAAGTATGAGCGAAGAAAAGTGCGCCCGAAGACGGCGCGACCCCGACGCAACAATAGGTGGGGAAAAATTTGCATCACCGTGTATATTAAGCTCCTCCTCTACACCCCAACTCATGTAGTCTGTCTCTCAGGGCCGCGTATGGTAAAACTACAATTTAGTCTATTAAGTACAATTCAATGTAAATTCTACTTGTTAATCGGTAAGTTGAATTGTCCTGGTAAACCATTATTGTAGTTCTATGAAATAGGGGCCAGCTGAGGGAAGGAAGACTGACAGACACACTGAATGATAGCCATAGAGTTGGCCCACGTGTGGAGCAGGCTTAGTAAAAATGAAAATTCGTAGGTAAAAGATAAGAGCGATTCAGCCTAGAATGTATAGGTTGATCAACCCCTTAGTGTCATCATAAGCAGCCTCTACGTCCCATTGTAGGGCACCGGCCTTCTCTCAGAGAGACAGAGCATGGGCTTAATAATCACCACGCGTGCCTACCGTGGATTGGCGATTTCAAGCGCTGTGGCGGAGGTATAGTACTTAAATAGCTCAGACATTTCCTCACGATGTTTTCCTTCACAGTTAGCGAGTGCTATTGCTACTATAACTTCACAAATGTACATAAATTAGAAAACTAAGTCATAGGTACATGCCCGCACTGGGAATCAAACCTGGGTCTCTCGCTATATTATACCTATACTCTCAAGACTCTGGTTTTAAGTAGGTAGGTACCTAATTTGTTATTTGAGAGCACTGAAGTATGAGGCATTGCGGTAATATTCTGTTTGAAAGTATACAAAGCTGCGAGATATGCCGCGCATGCTAACATTTGCTATCGTATACCTAGCAATGTAACAAAAGCACAGACAATTTAAATGTTGCAGAGTATCCCCAGTGGCTACACAGCCCGGCAGCCCCCTCGAGCCATGGGCTACGGCCCCGCTCGCTGGACTGTCACGGCTCTTGCGTTCTGACAGCGTCTCCTCGACCTCAGTCTCTGAAGTCACGGAAACTGACCGATATTGAGGGTATCTAATAAACGATACAGCACAGGCAGCGTAGCATGACGGGTATGACGACGCGCGTCGCCCATTTTAACGCGCTCAAATGTCAAAAGTCGCGACTTTCCAACCCCCATGTTACGCGCACCACACCCTGACCTTTGCGACATTTGTATGGAACTTGGCTGTTAAATGCTATGAATTATACAGGATTTGGTGCGCATAATCCTCTGTAAAAAAATTGCCAAATTCACATTTTAACGCGACAAAACACGCGACTCGCACCGTCATCATGGTTCTTTTGCTTATTTGATACCTTGAATTAAAGGCATATCCCCGTTACAACGGGCCAGCGACGCGCGGGGTACGCCACAATATAAATCTAAAATAATACCTACTAATACAAAGTTAGAGACCACAATCATCATCACTATCAGCCACTCGACCCCCACTGCAGGACACAGACCTCCTTCATGGTTTTCCTAACCATGAAGGGTTTTGCCATAATCGTTTGGCAGGTGGGTTGGCGATTGCAGTAGGTATGCTGTTGAAATCTCAGGAAGACGCTGCTGCCCGTCTCCTGGTAATGTATTTCCTTAGTCGCCTTCTACGACATCCACGGAAATGGAGTGACGCAATTCTTAATCCGGCGCCACACGGTCAAAATAATAATTATTATAATAATAATAAGAAGAAGAAGAAGAAGAAAAACATTAATTACCCTCTGGCATACAATGTCTTATACCAACAAGATAAATCACAGAAACAAAATAAGCAGATAAGTAACATAATATGCACAACAGAAACAAAACTAGATAAGATAAAATAAGATAATCGTTTATTAAATTGCCACAACAAAGATATTACAATTTACAGGCAAAGCATGCTAAATACACAACAGACAAAACGAATAAATAAAACAGGACCATAGATGTAGTCTGTGGTGTATCTAAGTTGCCACAAAAGGATAATGATAAAGGATAAAGGATGAGGAAGTGATTCCTCAGCGCTGATTATCAGTCAGTGCCTATGGTAACCCATAATTGTACTACGGAGTGCGTGCTGTGGGGCAGTTAAAAGTATTAAAGACGAATAAAAAAAAGGATGGTTTTTTTTATTTGATTCCAAAGTTGTTGAAGAAGGATGCGCCATCTATCGACGTTCCGGGTGATCTCACAGCGCTCCCGACGGACACCAACGGAACTAATAATGACGTTTCAAGTATTCGAAAATCCTAACCGATGTAGACGTTGCTCATCTGTATTTTATTACGATTAAAAATTATATTTTTGTTCTCTGAAGAAGTCATAATATTCATTTTCGCCGTGTACGCATTATTTACACTGAAAACCCAGAGAACCGAAGAATTCCACCCAAGAAAAGGACTAGACGAGACCTGCCTGGCGTCCATTGGTCCTTCGAGCCGGATCTTCGCGTCCAGATCATCAGCGCAACGACCACGGTCAGGCCTATATCCTTTTCTTTCCCCTTCCTACTCGATTTGTGCTAAAACCGTGCTGAAATATTACATTCCAGCACCATCATCTACGTCGGTGCAAAATTCTACCCGCTATCTACCGTCGGAACGAGATTTTGCTTGTGAGTAGACCTTTGTTTCTTATACTCCCCCAAAATGAGTACTAATAATGATGAAGTGCAACTTAGGGTTCCATCCCCAAATAAAAATGCTCGTCTTAATGACTTAAAAAGACAACGAGGTAGCTTAAAAGGTAGGTTGACTCTCTTTGTAAAATTTGTCTCGCGATATGTAGATCAACCCCTAAATAAAGCTCAAAAGGCTGAACTTCATGTACGAATGCAGTCGGCTAACGTCTTTTTTGAGAAGTTTAATGATGTTCAGGATGAAATTGAATTAATCATTAGTGATGACGATGGTAGTCAGCTGGAGTACAGGGAGTCCTTTGAGGAACAGTTTTATAGTTGCATGGCCACTGCACAATGTCTAATTGATGGCGAAGACGAAAGTCCTAAATTAAATTCCTCACCAAATACAATTAGGGCCAATGTAAAACTACCCGACATAAAACTGCCTGCCTTCGACGGTTCCTACGATGCTTGGTTAGAGTTCAAGAATTCATACGAGTCCATGATACACAGTCGCACGGACCTTGATCCGATCCATAAGTTTCATTATTTAAAGTCATCATTATCAGGAAGTGCCCTTCAGGTCATTAGTGCTTTGGAGTTCACCGCTACTAATTATCAGCATGCATGGGAACTCCTAACGGCTAGATTCCATAATCATCGACTCCTGGTACACAATCACGTCAAGTCGTTGTTTACCATGCAAGCAGCAAACAAAGAGTCGCCCATTCAGATTAGAAAGCTAATTGATACCATTTGCCGAAACCTGCGCGCACTTAAAACACTAAACGAACCGACTGATACGTGGGATACGTTAATTATTTATCTGTTGGTCTCGAAACTTGATTCTTCCACCGAACGCGAATGGGAGAACTTCAAAGGTTCGTTAGCGCCCAACATTGGCGCTAAACTAGACGATTTACTCAATTTCCTCAGAAACCGCGCCGACATGTTAGAAATGATAAACGTAAATAGTAATTCGAAAAATAAACAAAACTCAAACGAATCATATACTAATAAAAAACCTGTTACGCATTCACATACTCACAGCTACGCGACAACAACAAAACCTAAGACTAATAATAAAAACCCGCGCACCTTCATTTGTGCTATGTGCAAAGGCAATCATGCGTTGTATACGTGCATCTCATTTTTAAATCTGCAAATAAGAGATAGGTTGAAGTTCGTAGAGGAAAAATGCCTCTGTCCCAACTGTCTACGAACCGGGCACACAATTAACGATTGCTTCTTTGGCCCGTGCTTAAAATGTCAGCGTAAACATAACAGTTTACTTCACATTGACTCAAACGAAAACAGTAGCGAGGCTTCAACTTCGACTTCACAAACACAAGCGACAACGGCACCGTCAACACACACTGCCACCGCGCTTCATTCTTTATCGGCTAGTCGTAATTCGCAGTCAAGCAGTCTCGCTAGCGATGCGCAGCAAAAGTTTACCCAACAGGTTTTATTATCAACTGCCCTCATCGAAGTGGCCGATAATAATAATACATTTCATACGATTCGCGCTCTCCTAGATAACGGAAGCCAACAATGTTTTGTTTCACAAAAACTCGCTAAACGATTAAATTTAAAATTAATACAGTCCACAGCTCAAGTCTCGGGTGTGGGACAGTCGGTCACACATTCGACCCAATCATGCGACATACTCATTCGATCAAAATTAAACGATTACAACACGCGCGTTAAATGTTTGATCTTGCCGTGTATCACGTCTAGTCTGCCTTCCACAGAAATAGATGCTGATGCTATACGTATACCTAACAATGTTCAGTTGGCAGATCCGACATTTTTCGCTCCCGGAGAAATCGACCTCTTAATAGGTGCTGACAAATTTTGGGAATTATTAAACGAAGGGAATATACGATTATCAAACGGCCCATATTTGCAAAACACCAAATTAGGATGGTTGATATCTGGTCCACTTTACACTAAAGGCTTGCGCATTAATCAGGTCCAGTGTAATTTCACACAAAATTTAAACGATCAATTGGAACGGTTTTGGGAATTGGAGGAAATTCCTAAAAGAACCGTTCTGACAGAAGATGAGCTTCAGTGCGAAGACATCTTCTTAAAAACGACTAAACGCGAAGATAACGGACGATTCTCGGTCCGTATGCCTCTTAAAGAATCAGCTGATACGCTCGGCGATTCATATAAGATGGCTGAAACTCGTTTCTTATCATTAGAAAAGAAACTGAATCGGTTGCCTCAATATAAACAAATGTATACCGACTTCATAAACGAATATATTGAGCTAGGCCACATGAGTCGACTAACCAATACAGGTGCGATTTCTTACTTCTTGCCTCATCACGGAGTGTTCCGCGAAGGTAGTAGTACCACAAAACTACGTGTAGTTTTTGATGCTAGCGCGGTCACTACCACTGACAAATCACTAAACGACATTCAGTTGCCAGGGCCAAAATTGCAAAATGACATCTTTTCTATATTGCTGCGATTTCGCCAGTACAAATACGTGGCGTGTGCTGATGTAGAAAAGATGTTTCGTCAAATATTGATACAATCAGATCAAAGAAATCTGCAGCAGATCCTTTGGCGCGAAAACCCCTTGGAAACTATTAAAATCTATCAACTTAATACCGTCACTTACGGAACAGCATCCGCACCCTTTTTGAGCATGCGTTGTTTACAGCAACTCGCGCGGGAATGCGACGATGACGTAATCGCCCAGGTGATACGCGAGGACTTTTACGTTGATGATTTGATAACAGGGCATGACGATCAACAGGAGCTTCTGAGAATTTGTGAAAAAACCTCGCAGGTTCTCAGATCTGGTTGCTTTCCATTGCGTAAATGGACATTAAATTGGGATGTTTCAAAGGAGATTTCCAAAGAGTTGTCGGTAGGTGAACATACGCAAAGCAAAACGCTCGGGCTCGGCTGGCTTAACGACAGCGATCAATTACATTTTACTTCGAAAGTAGAATTAAATATGGCTAAGTTGACTAAACGAATAATGCTGTCAATAATCTCACAGATATATGACCCTTTAGGTCTTCTCGCTCCAGCTGTAATTATGTCAAAAATTATGTTGCAGCAATTATGGCTGAGCAAAATCGGATGGGATGATCCTGTAGGTAATCATATTCTGGAGAGTTGGAATAAGTTTATAGATACGTTAAAATACCTACATGCGATCAGGATTCCACGGTACATTAGGGGCGAACATACACAGCACACAGAACTTCACATTTTCACGGACGCGTCCGAGAGCGCTTACGGTGCTTGTGCCTATGTTCGCACTTACAGTGACAATTCTGACATTACAGTCAAGCTTCTTTGCGCCAAGAGCAAAGTCTCGCCACTAAAGCGGGGTACAATAGCCAGGCTGGAACTTTGTGGTGCCCTTACCGGAGCTAAGCTGTATAAAAGCATTGTAGAATCACTTCGATTAAAATTCGATGATATTTATTTCTGGTCGGATTCGACTATAGTACTCGGCTGGTTGCGCTTATCGCCCCACCTATTAAATACATTCGTTCAAAACCGAGTAACTTTAATAAACGAAATAACATGCAATTTAAAATGGTTCCATGTAAAAAGCCAAGACAATCCGGCCGACCTAGTGTCCAGGGGTCTTTATCTCGATTCACTAAAGGATTGTTCATTATGGTGGCAAGGCCCATCATTTTTACAGGAACATGGTTCAGTTCGGTCCAACAGTCATGTAAATGATCAGTACTGCGACTTACCTGAGCTTAGAACTAAACCTACAACTAGTTTGGTTTCAGTTCAGCCGACCGATCTAATCGATTTTGAAAGATATTCATCTTTCACTAAATTGAAACGTACAGGCGCATACGTTTTGCGTTTTATATGTAATTCCCGTCTCAAAGCGCTCGGAAAGCCGGACGACCGCAAAACCGGTTTGTTATCGGCCGATGAGTTGTTGTTGTCGCAGCGCATGCTAGTTAGATTCGCACAGCAACAATCATTCCCGGACGTGCATTCTATTTTGCACCAAAATAAATCTTTACACAACGTAAAAGGCAAGGAAATGAGTAAAGTCTCGGCTTTGAATGTGTTTTTAGACGAACATAAAATCATTAGAGTCGGTGGTAGATTGTGTAACTCGAAAAATTTTGATTTCAATAAAAAACATCCGATTCTTTTGTGTGGTAAACAACGACTAACAAAGCTTTTATTCGAAGAGGAACATTTAAAGTTACTTCATGCTGGACCTCAGCTACTGTTGGCTAATATTCGCGAGTGTTGGTGGCCTTTAGGTGCCAGAAACTTAGCCAAAAAGGTGGTTCGCGAGTGTGTGAAGTGTACTCGTATGAGAGGACAAACCTTGACCCCGATAATGGGAAACTTGCCGCCTGAAAGGTTAGAAGCTACTTTTCCTTTTTACCGTGTTGGAGTAGACTACGCCGGACCTGTTTTTATATTAAACCGTAAAGGCAGGGGGGCAGTTCTCGTGAAGGGTTACATTTGTATCTTCGTTTGCTTTGTAACACGCGCTATTCACTTAGAACTTGTGAGTGGTCTGTCCAGCGATGACTACGTGTTAGCTTTAAAGCGATTTATCTCCCGTCGCGGAAAACCGCATGAAATATTCTCAGATAACGGAAAAAACTTTGTAGGAGCAGAGAAAGAATTTCCTTTATTATTAGACGATAATAATGTAACTAAAATTGTTGATTTTTCGGCCAACGATGGCATTAAATTTAGATTTATCCCACCTTATGCACCTCATTTTGGGGGTTTATGGGAAGCAGGGGTTAAATCCTGCAAGCACCATCTCAGACGAATAGTGGGTAATGCTCATTTAACGTACGAAGAGTTTAGCACGGTGTTGGTACAAATCGAGGCCGTCCTGAACTCCCGTCCTATATCTCCTATGTCACCAGATCCCAATGACTATTCGCCGCTCACTCCCGCCCACTTCCTTATCGGCCGACCGCTGACTGCACCTGCCTGCGAGGACTTGAGAGCGGCGAAGATCACCAGGCTGGCTCGATACGATCGCATCGAGCAACTACGCCAGCACTTTTGGCAACGCTGGTCGACAGAATACATATCTGAGCTGCAACTTCGGATGAAATGGAAGACGAAAGGTGACGACATCACTCTCAATAGTGTAGTACTCATCAAGGACGACAACGCGCCACCACTAAAATGGAGAATGGGGCGCATCATACGCATTTACCCTGGAAAAGACGGTGTCTCCCGGGTCGCCGATGTGCGGACTGCGACAGGCGTCACACAGCGAGTCTTTTCAAAGATTTGCCCGCTACTGCCACAGCCGGAGACCTCAGACGAATGATGACATCAGGATACTTCTTGGAGGCAGGAGCATCCAAGGCCGGGGGCATGTTGAAGAAGGATGCGCCATCTATCGACGTTCCGGGTGATCTCACAGCGCTCCCGACGGACACCAACGGAACTAATAATGACGTTTCAAGTATTCGAAAATCCTAACCGATGTAGACGTTGCTCATCTGTATTTTATTACGATTAAAAATTATATTTTTGTTCTCTGAAGAAGTCATAATATTCATTTTCGCCGTGTACGCATTATTTACACTGAAAACCCAGAGAACCGAAGAATTCCACCCAAGAAAAGGACTAGACGAGACCTGCCTGGCGTCCAAAAGTCCTTAACAAAATAGTGTTAAAAGTACTTAGAAATAATCAAATTACGTTCTACAAAACTCCGTGCTTGAAATGACTAATCCTCAAAATCATAATCTTCATTATTTTCAATAACTTGTGATAGGCCAGAAAGATCTGTCTCATCATTTAGTTTATTTTTCAAACCTTTACTAAGGACTTTATTTATAAGCAACTCTGCAAGGTACCGCTGGTCGACATTCATTCTATGCAATTTAAAAGCCAAATTCATACCTATAGCTTTATATTCTCCAACTGGGGTCTCATCAGAAATTTCCACAGTGCCTGATACTCTCCCTATTTCACTGAATTGATCCTCAGTAGTAATAAACTCAAGCTGCGGTTGTTTTGGACATTTTTGTGGGTCAAAATGCATCATATGTCCGAGCGCACGCTGGGTCCTTGCTGGGGTATCTCCACTGACAGAATCGTTGAGGACATCCTCATCACTATAATATTCCCTGTCACTTTCTACTTTCATATCTTGGTATTTTTCTTCTGTCACTGATGTGTCAATGTCACTGGGTACCTATTAATCAAAGAGTAAAATAAACACGCTATTAATAAAGAAACAAAAGTAACAAAATCATTATTCTTCTGGCTTAGTTAAGCTTATGTACAGTTCTTACAATTAAACACATGGACTTTACTTGGTTACATTAAGGGGGTCACTGCAATAACATTAATGTAAAGGTTGATTTGCTGTAGATGACACAGGGGTGAACTAAGGATGATGAGTATTTTTTCAGGATAAAAAGCAGCCTATGTGCTCCAATAACATATTAATCTTTCACATTTTATATTATTAGTATGTACCTAGCTTTGTAGGCTGAGCAGTCGTACAAAATTAAAGCCAAAAAATATTATAGCTGATTCTAAGTTCAGAAATATGAATGAACTTTCACAAAGCATGAATTCTGGAAGTACCTACCTATTTGTGGCCAATAGGTAGATTTTCTTACCTCGGGCGAATCCATCACTGTGATTTCATTGCATAAAAATTTCAATGCTTGAAACTTCCAAGAACTAGGCACGTATTTGTAAACTACTTTACCGTTAATGACAGTCTTCGACCTCAGATGCTTAAGCAAAAGAGGTTTAAACGTCGATCTGATGGAATTTATGTGTTTTCTAACACTGGTTTGATCAGCCACTGGTATGCTTTTCTTTAGAATAGGAACTAGTGCTTCGTAGGCTTCGGCTCTCTTCCTTTTATTGCCGTAATGGTGATGGCCGGTATCCCACAGCAGTCGCTGTTGCCTGTATGCCGAAATGAACTCTTTGGTAACATAGTCGGGAACGGCCTTAGAAGAAAACAAAAGAGGGGGAACGACCCCAGTTTCGTTATCACTCATATCTAGATGGAATAGAACCTTCACTATGCCTGCCCGCAATTTTAATTCCAATTCATTGTAGAAAAATCTCGAACGTTATTTGTTTACATTATATGGGAGGCAATAATAATAAAGCACGACTTCTTGCACAAAGCGATAAAGCACACCACAGACTAATAGAGATCATAGAGTAACTCACAGAGTACATGAGTAACTTAATGACAAACTTATAAGATAAAAAATATTGTCAATATACCTAGTACATTTTGTCAATTCCTCAGCATTATTACACAGAAAGGTAAGAAATAATACTTAGTATAAGTATACAGCGGGGGGAGCATGAGATTTTATCGAGGCGGTTTATCTACAAAAAATGGCCGTTTTAACGAGTTTTGACGTCTATAGTAGGTTAACTTATTGTCGCGAGCACAATGCATCGTTTTTATACCAGTACCGTGAGATAAAAAAACATCTGTCACTATAAGATAAACCCTATCGCAAATGCGAGCATGATGACAACATAAAAAGATATATTATCGACTTTTGACAGATGTTTCATTTAAATTTATCCCACTTTTGAGAGGGGCATATAAACTTATATCTAGCGTTTCTGTCAGTCATTCTACGAATAAAATCATCACATTTGTCATGATTTGTCCACTGGTGCCTCTTCGCGCCACCTACGCATCCCATTCGTGCCCTTCCTCTGTTTCTGCTCACTGACCGACGTCCAGTGGCCGTCTCCAGGGATTTAAGGACCCGCTCACTGACCTCCGTTCAGCCCCACTCCACGCAACCAAGCACCCTCTGCCGTCCTGCTCAGACCGTCGTCCAGTGCCTATCTCAATTAAAATAATAGTAGGTAAAATGTACCAGTCAACAAAAAATTTTAAAATAAGAAACTTTAAAACAAAGATTTAAACCGACGCACTAAAAAGGCAAAAATTATTTCTTTCTAATGAACTTGCATCCCAAGCCATTTACTCACCCCACAAATCATACCTAACTTCTACTAAGTACCTAAGTATGTATGGTGTATTTACTACAAAGGTATGGTTTCTAGGAAGTTTTCTGGAAAAAGCTTGACACAGACTCCTCCATTTTTTAAGTTCGTTAATAATAAAATGCTTTTGGTTATAAGTAAATCTAATATTTATTTTGTAACTTTAAACAATGAAATAGGTGGTTTACTACATAACTGGGTACCCAATGGAGAAAAGAAGCATGATATGTTTTCTTCTGAAAACGGGAAATTGTTACCAAACAAATTAATGTTCTTCACCTTTGATGTAATCTGTAACAAAAAAATAAGAAGTAAAAAAAAATGTAATGCATTTCCTAGGAGACTCTGGATATGCCTTTGAGCCTGCCTTGGCTGATGACGCCCATCAGAGGAGAGGCCGAGTAGACTCCCGGGGCTCGGTACACACATTGCCATTGTGGAGCCTGAAACCCAGTAGAGGAGGAATGGCCAGCTCAATGGAACATTCCCTAATTATATTTAACCCTTGAATGAATGCCCCTGTGCATGTAATATAAAAAAACTATAGTGGAACTTGGGTAATTAAGCATCCAATTTTGAGTTACTTTTTTGAAAAAATACAATTCGTACATACATATTCCTACGTTTTAATATTTGATTTATTTGTGAGATTTGATTGATTGTAGCATAGACCAAATATTATTGTAGTCAGCGCGTTCAAAATATCCTGTAACAAATAAAGAGCATAATTAAAAAGGAGTCCAAAACATTCCAATATGATGTAATAGCTTAAGACGAAAAGAAAAAAGGTAAGACATGTTACGAAAATGATTTTAGATGCCCCTAAGAGCAAAAATTGACGCTATACTGGATAGACCTCTATGGTCTATCTATCCAAATACTGTAGGTATTCACTGAGCATTGCCTAAGTACACAATTGCATTAGTTTGACAAGCATATTATTTACCTATTGTACTCGGTTGGTGATAGTGAGTCAAGTATTGAACTTAATTTAATATATCACTAGATAATAAGTACTATCAACACTTACATTCCGCCACTGCTCCAGTCGTGTCGGGACCATGCTCCTTCGACAAGGCTCAACGCGCCCCACTCTTTCAACAACCTTTCGCTTCCCATGGGGCCAGAAAACTCATTGTTGGCTAAATTACTGTGGAGCGTCATATACTCGAACGAACCCCAGTTGATTTTGTTTACTGCGCCCTCTAAAACAGAAAAATATTATAGTTCTTGCCGATGAGTGACTTGTATATGATGTGATGTCCGTATGAGCTTGTAGGAAGGATCTCCAACTATTGTAGTATTGTATAAATTAACTGCAATGGCTATAAAGTTTGTACTTACTTCATTTTCGGCATCTAAGCATCTATTGTCCGTTATTTGTTTGTTTATTTACATTTTATTTGATACCTAGCACAGACTAAGTAAAGGAAATATCACAGACAGATCAGATTTCAATCTGTCAAAAAACGCAAATTGAACGAATGAAATAGTGATTTTCGTGACATCCCTATTTGCCGATTCAGTGTTGTCATACCAATAAGTAGATAAAATAAAAGTCCATCTTATCTCCTATCTAAGGAAGATATGTATATCGAAGAGAAGTCATGCTCGCGGGTGGGATATAATATCGTAATGTTTTAAAATTTTAACCTATCTATCTAGATAGGATAAGAAACTCATGCTCCCCCCGCAGGGCGTATCTAGTTCAAAAAGAAAATAAGAGTGTTACCATTATAAAATATATCATTACACTCGGTAGATTTTTGTTTTACTGTAAGAAAGTAGACTCATGTGACCAAAAACCTTTTTGCATCAAAAGAAAAGTAGGCATTTAAACACTAACTTAGCTGACACAATTTTTATTTGGAAGTAAAATAGTATTACTAGTTTTTTTCGTATTGGCAACACTTGGATGTCGATAACCGTAGACAGAGAATCTATTCTCTGTCTACGTTGATAACCCTGGGTTTGAGGTTAGACATTCACGAAGACATTATTTTTTAAACATTCGTTTTTTTCTTGGTTACGCGGATGTTGTTTCCCGTGTTTCCTACAGTTTTTCAGAGTGAAAAAAATACAACAGCGTTTTAGCTCGATAAAAAGTTAAAACGCCCACTAATGTCAAATACCTAGCGTCTCACTAAAGCGACTCTGAGACCGAGAGGTATTGTAAAAAACCGTTCCTCTATGGTTTCTTTTTTAGATTGTAGTATCTCATTCACTCTATATCTTTCTACGATAACAGTAGGTATTTATTTAATACCTAACCAATATAACTTTTGTCTTGTATAAGTACTTTTATGTGTGCAATAAAGTATAGATAGCCCAGCTGAAAAAAAAAAACAGTAATTTTCGTGATTCTCAGTTTTTTCGAAGTCTTGACATTACAAATTCAGAAGGAACCCTTTTTGTGGAACCGAACTGGAATTTTCAGTTCAACTGTTATGTAGGTAGTTGAACATATTTGAATAGAGGGGTTCACATCACTAAATAGGTGCATATATTCCAGATAATAATTGACTGCCTCGTCTGTCTAACAGTTAGCGATGGGCCGAGTCACATTTTGTCCAACTCAAGTAGCTCGAGTTTAAATAAGGGCTGACTCGAGCAGCAACTCGAGTCAGTGTTCTCAGCGCGCACACCAGTGTCAAGTTGCGCGAGTTGGTCGGACCTGACACACCAACGCGGTGGCGGTGGCCGTCCATACAAACATCCATATAAATAGTTCTGCAGTAAATGGATATGTAAGGACCGCCACCGCGTTAGTTTGTTTCACCTTTATATATCCACAGCCACATTGATACTGTAGCTCGAGTTGCATGTTTTACCGTTCTCACTTTGACACATAGCTCGGTCGCATAGTACTGACTCACTCAGCCACACTCGCGAGTCAGCTCGCTCGCGCACACCCGCCGAGTCAACTCGGTTGACGGAATTTCCAACTCGAGTTTACTCGCTGGCAGCCTAACTCGAGTAAATTGACTCGAGTCGCCCATCGCTCTAACTGTAAGACGTATAATAACTTCTTGATAATAACAGAGGTTGTATGTTCGATCCCACTGGGGGACGCCGTACATTTGTTTCTGCGTGTATTTTTATGTGGTGATGTCTTGCCCGGTTACCTTATACCGGGTAGGTACCGAAGTAATAAGAATAAAGTCTTATTGTAAGGCAAATTTATTGGCTCTACGCTAAATACAATTATTGTATGTAAAAAAAAAGTAGTCTATAAAAATTCGATTAAATAGCCTGTGATGAAGGGGAAGATAATACCACAGGCTGCATTCGAGGTTTTAGAGGTACCTATACCAGTTTTTAAATATCACCGCCTTTAATCGTCTAAATTGTCGAATCGTACCAGAGGAAACAGGCTGATTGTGAACAGACAAATCAAATTTGGTGATAGGTAAGTACATAATATTTTTTTAAGCCATGGACTTCTACATTATAGAAACGGGGCTTACCTCACAGTTTTTTTATTTATTCTTTCACAAGAAATCAAAGTTCTAACGATGTCGCGCCCGAGGTTCCGTCCCGCCCTACCCCCAGGGGTATGCTGGGTCCGGAGTGTGAAATTCGTTGGGTCAGCAGTTTAAACAGGATATTAATAAACTACTAACGCCCGTCCCGAACTCCGCCGTAGTATTCTCTGGATCATTACGAACATTTTTCCGCAGGAACTATGCCTGAGACAAAGGCTTAGATATTGATTGAGGCTCAATTCTCACTTTTTGCAGAAAATCATATGCTTAGGCGCGAAATTATGTAGATACCTAGGCCTTGCTCTGCGGTTGCTCTTGGTCTGTGACTCTATACATATTACCGCGCCCTCGCCCCACGTCCCATCTGTGTTTCGCGCCTTAAGAAATTTTAACGCGCATAATTCGAATAATCGCGATCGCAATTCATTACGGCAATAGGGGACTATCCGCACTACAGGGGGCCGGCGACGTGCAAGCGCATTGTGAACTAAAATAACCCTTGAAGCTTTTCTAAGTTCGAGCACGACATGGGACCAACCTTTTTTTAGCACTTGTATAGTAGTCTCCTAACTTCGTGAGCATATAAGATTACATTACAATCGTGCTGCCCGTTGTAACGTAAATAGACGCTGAAAATCACGCGGCCATTGCGCGCTAATATCTTAATAAGCCATTATGCCATTAGGCTTAGTTTAATAAGCCATTCCTAGCAAAATTTCTACGGATAGTAGTTTGTTTTGAGTAAGCGTATTATTTCGGGTTCGGGCGTCACTATTTGAACACCCTGTATCAAATGAAATAAAATTACACGTAATGGTTTGGAACATTTATTTTTAAAATATAAAATCGAATGACGTAAAGAGAGTACAGAAAATCAATAGGGTATGCAATCAAAATAACTAAATAAGTAACTTGTAACTATCGTGGAGTTCACTAATCAATATGAGGATGTAAAACAAATAATAACATAAATCCTAGTACAAAATTGAAGATACCTACCTATTAGACGAAAAGTTAGGTACGGAAATGAAGCATCAAAACAAGGCCTTGTTGAACTAACGCAAAAGCTGACATTTTGTTTTCTTCTGTACCAATGAGTACAAATAAATTAACCGCCTCCATTAAGGTTTGTTTTTTCTTTTCTACAGGTACAATCTTGAAACATAGTGGCAGTGGTTTATTTCTCGATAAAATAGAAACGGTTTACAGGTTTTGCGTTATTTTAGTAACACATAGTAGGCAAGTTCAAGTTGTTACTGCCTTTATCTCAGGGTCATAATAACAACTTTTACTTTGATAAACTTGGTAAAGCCCTGAAAATAAGTAGTTTGCATTTCAGCGCAGTAGACTTAGTACAATCGTTCTATTTATTGTTAAAAGAATATCAACAAAGCATGATTGATGGTACAGTTATTCAACTGCCTAGTAAGATTATTTCTAAAATACGCAATTTCTAAAACATGTCGGTTAGACTTCTTCTTTTGTTCTACAACTTCCGAATTGTGCAATTTTTCATTTTAATTTAATTAATCGATCTTCTAACATTCGTTTCATACGTGAACGAAACTATGTATTTTTAATATTTTTGAATAAAAGTCTCCAAGATATTGACATCTCGGTATTCCGTAAAAAAAATAATACATATTTTACGTTTGCACTAATTAGGAGTAAACTTCTTTATTTAAAGAGTTCTTGTATCTAGTAATAGTATCACTTGAAACTGACAGCTCGTAGGATCTCAGTTGATGACGTACTTCCGGTTTGTCATTTTTCTTAGATTTAAAAATTAATTAAAGCAGCCCAAATCGATATATTCAACACAGGCTCTATGTACCTATTTAAAAAAAAAAAACAAAATATTAAAAGGGTAAGTACTTAATTTTTTTAAGTACCATGCCCATTGCGCATTTTAGAAATAACCTAGAATTATTATATCAAAAAATTAACCATTTGAAAACTAGGGGCTTAGAATAATTAATTCCACAGAATGCAACTTTAGCATGGAACACTGATCACCATAGTAAGTTTTGTATTGACGAATAGCCACCCTTTCCGGTTAGTTATGGAGATTTCGTTGCATCCTGTAGATATTTGCCCATCGGTAGGTACTGCACATTTTTCATCCCATAAATTCGTCAGTTCACAACAGTAATAAGAGCTTTATTTCAGCTTTAATTTTTTATTTTTCGATCAGTCACCTGATATCCCGTAAAAAGAAAAAAAAAACTAGACGACACTGGTTCCTAGTGTCCCGCGATTTGGTTCCTCGAACCGGATTTTACCACATTATGGCAGAGCCGGCAGAGCCCCCAGAGTAAGGACCACGAGGTCCAGAGGAATGCTTGCCACGGTCCCAACTCTGGGGCCCTCGCTAGATAGATACAGGTCTAACTCTGATAGTCCCCCGCTAGATAGAACCAACCATGTCATTTTTTCGAAGCGTAACTCTTAACGCGTATTAATTAAGAGCAAGTGCCGATTAATGTTCAATATTTAGACTGTCTTAGATACATACAAATATTCATTTCATATGGGAAACTGTTTCTCTATGGAACAAAAAATATGCTTATAGATAGTCATTACTAGGTACTTACCAAATCATTGCCAATACCACCTTTATAATTCCGTCGGTAAGGTTGTGTTTTGTTCCTCCAAGTGTTCATTCCATTGTACGCCTCTTTCGATAGCCATTAGGGTATGACAGGGTATAGTGCTTTCGCGTGATAAGCCAGTTAGATCCATTCGGTAGATGGAACCTTTAACATAGCGGACAACAATCAAGAAAGGTGATAAAATCACAAGATGAAACATTCAAGTCATCAAGAGCATAAAAATGACAACAATATCAATTATAAAAATACAATGCACAGTTGTATAAAAAATCAAGTTGTTCACGTTACAATAAAAATGCATCGCGAAGAAATAGACCGGACACGTTCGTATAAGATATCACATTCATACAAAAAATACATTTTGCACAAAGTACAAATATCAAGAGATAGGAAACATATCGTCGAGTCAATTTGATTTGAACATATGGAGATAATCAATAAGGTTCATGGTGTCAAATTTGCTGTCAAACACACTAAGTACACAGGAAAAACCATCATGAAAGAAATATAGAATCATTGGAGCCACACATCATGACAATGACAAGAATATGAAATAGATCAGATGCAGGTAGTAAATTAAGCCCCAGGTCAACCTAGATGCACATATCATACGTGTCGAAACCTGAAAATCTTTACTGGGAAAATATGTCGGGAACCGGGTTTGCCTAACACAGGTATACCCAGGGTCGTAGTCATTTTGTGCCCGCTCCAGAGTCTAGTGCCCACGTCAGTGTTGGGTGACACGAAACTTTTTAAAAGCCAGGTAAAAAGTGACAACTGGTCGTGACAAAGCTGTCGAATTTGCTTAATGCAACAGTATATTGTCATAACCAGATATTTAAAAAATATCTAGGCGTTCACAACACTGATCAAAATCTAGAATGGAGACCAACGGATAAAACTATATTGTATCTTAGTCCAGTCATTATATACATTTGCATGTGAACTGAGAAGGCAAAATTTTGGATATTACGTGGGTGAGGCCTAGAAAAGCTACACTTCAAATTGTCGACCAAGATTTCCTATTTGAATTTCCCGCCATCTTGACGAAAGGGTTAAATCCAATTTTTTTTTTAAAGTTGACACGAAAATTTTTATGCAATACCTATTTGTTGCTTTTTTACGATCTATCTACAATTAGTCTTTTACATTTTTCATCTATCGTTCATCGTTATTGAGATGGCGCCTCACCCTACGTCAAGATAAGACAAAAGTTGCAGTGGTGGCGAAAAATATATTAAATGTACAATTAATTTTGATTTGCCGAACAAAACGTTTTCTTTTTATTTTCAAAGACTAAGCCTACAATTATCAGGATATTAGGCATTTACATTCTTAATATAAAAACGTACAATGATAAATCTAGAAAAAGTTAATTATACAAAACCTACAATCAACTTTGTCATTTACCGTGACTTCGTTGCACAAGTGTGTCGTTAAAAATTACCATGTATTTTTACAATTTTCAGGCTTTATTCAACGCTATTTATAGTCGCGACTGGTCGTCAGTTTTCCACCTGACACATTTCTACATATTTGTTATCTTATGAAACAGTACTTGCTCGACAATCCGACATAATATTAGCAAATTTTTGACAAATATCAACTTTATGACTAGGCCCTCCCTGGAAAATAACCCCCGGTAGATGAACAGCTAGGCAGAATTTGTTAATTCATTTTTATAAACTTGTACTCTCATTCCTAGTGGTGCTACTCTTTCGTAACTCAGACACCGGCAAAGTTCTTCGGGACGCTATCAATTAAAACCCCTATACTCCGTCCCACGAGTCGAACTCCTAGGGAACAAATAGTTCATCTAATTGGTCAATGCGCACGGCTAGAGATAAGCGAAACAATAAGCGAAGACGGCCCGGTTCATAGGGTAGGTTTACATAACTATGCATTAATGATTTCTTTTTTTATAAAAATAACTTTTCCGTAGGATATCAATTCTGCGTTATCACTCATTTCACTGACAATACTTAACACAGACTTCCCATATATTGACCAATACTTTGTGCCACTTCATTTTTAGAAGTTTCTTTATCTGTATTATAATAATACGCGCGCTAACACCCACGTCCCTGCGAGAGCTATAAACGTACTGATCCTGTATTACGCGCACCAAATCTTAAGCGATTCCATCGTCTGGAATCTTAAATTAACTGGAACTGTTAAATTAGTTTGGAATTTGACAGTTAGACGAGTGGAATCGCTAAGAATTTGGTGCGCAAAATTAGGCCCCTGATAAGAATGCGTCACGTAAAACGATCTTAGGAAATGCAGTGGCTATTGAAGGTCACGCGCATTAACCAATGGGCGTTAACGGACAATTTTTTTTGGGAGCTCTTTTTGTGGAATTGAGTATACGTAGATTACTTTTACGAGTGGTATTACTAGGTTACTTTTAGGAGTGCCTGGATTGGAATTTGAGGTCCAAAGAATAATTTTAATTCCTACTGCTTTCGTAAAGGGAAACAGACAATTAAAAAAAAATTTTGAATATTATACGAAATAGAACAGATTTCGATCTTGCGTAGAATGCAAAATATGCTATACAGCATACCTACAAAACAAAGTCCTCATATGCATCACATAGTTACTGCAATCGAAAGTATAACCATACATTTGCAGGAACATTCAGACTCAAGTTCCAATTCTGAAAGTTTACTTCACTTTCAGTTACTCAATTTCAGTTACTCAATTTTTTACACTTTTACTAAAAATTTTAATCATAACGTAACGTCAACAAGAGATTGCCATTAACAACTTTTGTTTTGCGACTTTCATTGTTTTCTGTTAACTAAATTTTGTCCACAATAATTTTAAAAAAAGTACCTCAAAAATTTACCTGGAGGACAAAGATTTACCGGAGGCTGCGACATTGGTAGAGCGCGAACTTAATAATATTATGTGTAAAAAGTACCCTAATATTTCGAAAACTATAAATCTAAGAACAAAAAATCATTACAACGTAAGCTGTAGAATAATAAACTCTGAACACACCAGTTTCAGTAATTGAGCTTGGGCCCATAATACAGTGACATAATTTCCCGTAAAGAATTATCTAAAAGTAAAATTACACTATTCGTGTAAAAGCACTGAAAGCCAGGAAATTTTGTATTTTTTTTTATCACATGGTGTAATTTTGCATAGGTATGTAATAATGAATATACACGAATAATTTTATTAATAAAATCAGAGCAGGAGAAAAATTCTAAGGCTATTAAATTCTAACAAAATTCTCCATTCTCCCGAATCTAGGCCTGGCTACGACGCTGGGTATACCTCTACACACATTGTGAAATACACAAACCTCAGATGGGAACATGGATAATGCACAAGAAAATACCCAACATTGGCGAATTGCATTGCACGATAAAGAACTTTAGAACTTAGATTTTTGCATACCTATTTGCCTATTTATAAAAAAGGGTTAAATTAGCGAGCAGCCTCCTGCCTTAAGCTGAACACTAGGGTGATCCGAAGATCTTTGCGGATATTGTATATAAATCAGTTCAACAGTTATGTCTGTAAAAGATCGGAGAAAGTATCAAAATAGACAAATTGGTACGCAAACTAGCTGTTCGTGACACAAGGAATACTCACCAAGGGATCTGTGGAGGAAATAATAATTATCATAAATAAAATGAACATGTTATTCAATGAACATACACTTTATATCTTAAAAATTAATACAATGACTGGGGCGTGAAGCCCGCGAAGCGAATAAAAGGGAATTCCCGCTTAATTGAACAATTATTTTTGTTTTCACCGAGGAATGTAATCTGTAATCTTACATTACCTTCCGTTAATTGCGTAATTCTAACACCAATCATTAATATTTTTAGGAAAGCTAAATTAAACGTTACAATATTTATTATATACTTAACTCTCGTTTCGAAAAGACTTCAGAGCCATTAAGAGAGGGTCCTCCGCGGATACCGTTTATAGTAAGAACAGGACACTTTAACTTACAATCTACATACACATTACAACTTAGCTTTGTGCCACGTTGATCCCAACTAAAAGCAGCTCCGATTGTGAGGTTTCTTATCGCGGCCAATGCTGCTAAACGCTAATGAAATGGAAGAGGATTGCGATCGTAATCAACCGTGACACAATGCGATCGCTAGTCGAGTAACTAAACGTTCAGGATAACAAGTTCAAAGTGCAATTCACTCAATACAATAGAAGTTACCTCGACTCCTCGCAGCGGCGGCGCAAGTATCGCCCCTTTCGCTCTCTTAGCTCCGTGGTACGTCGTTTGGCTCTCTTTCTTATACGGTTTTTAGGCAGTGTGGCTTCCTACTCTTTAAACCTGGACAGACTGGCATGTTCAATCGTCAATATTGGCATAACACAATCATAAATGTACATCATAATAACAGTTATCAAATACGAGACACAATTCAAAGAGAAACAAAAGACCACACAGCTGTTTTAATGAAATAAAGAAAAATTATTACGAGAGATCCTTCTGTTTCGTAATGGTGAGACACTATTGAGTAATCCCGCAACTTAAACATATTATAAAGATATGTCTTTACTACGTTTGGTGTGGCCCACAAGAAATAAACGTGCCAATAAGTAATTATATTATGTGAGTGTACTAATGCGGAATTTCTGCTCTAATACTGTTGCTTTATTTGTTGTGGGCTAGCCGAGAGTCGCGCGAAGAGAGTTGGTTAATACGAGAGAAAAAAAATGCTTATAAGTTAAAAGTTAACATCTACAATGGAGAAGTGGTGTGGCTCCGAGACGCGCGGCGGCTGACTCTGCAATCAAACAGACAGACATGGCAAATGGATGCTAGTGTAACGTGTAGTGTAAACGCGCACCCGGTCAGGCATGGCAACCCGGCAACAGCGAACTTATATCTGCAACACTACACACACTGACAATCATCAAGTTATGCTACTTTTATACATTGGCGTAGTGACGGCGCCAGGATGATTGGTTACTGTATACATGCATTGGGATTCGATTTGACAGGCCATCGCTTTCTAAAGCCTACAACGTAACTTCTCCGCTGTATGGACTCGTCCGATTTAACCTACTCCAAACTGTCAAATACATACAAATTTTCACACTTAGGAAATGTGAAAATGGATAGCCCAAAACAGTGAATAGTTAAGTTATAGGAGTACATGCCCCCTTCAAATAACCCCAACTACGCCAATGCTTTATGCATCAACATCCTCTAAGATTACGAATCATGTGGTATACAAGGCTTAGGTTTATAGTAAGGCATGCAACTGAAAGAGAACTCCAAAGTTATAAATTATAACACGTTAAACATGCTGGCATCATGAAATAAATAAATAACCACGGTAAATACTACAAATCATTGGTACAGAAATAAAATTACAGACATTGTCGCCTGCTTTTACATAATAGATGAAAATAAATAAGCCCTGTAAACTAAATTTTAACATGTTTACAAACTAGTTATACCAGACAATTGTAAAAGTACAGAAGTTAAACCCATAACCAATATAATAAGAAATAAAACAGGTTATCAATGCATTAAAAACATAAGAACAATTTAAGGGTCACAATTTATTTATACAACATATTATATAAGTTAGTATCATCGGTGATCACTGATCAGACTCCAGTAAATAAGTCTTATTGCTAGGCACATAACAGCAAAATTAATACCATAATATGTTTAAAGACATCGTCGAATAAACTACAACAATAAATAATGCATTTCAAGAAACATACACCCAAAGAACATTACCCTCCTAGGGTGGTCGGGTAATAATAAAATGCGATCCGTAACAACGTATTGACTAAGGAATACTTATACGACAAATATAATTCTAGACCCACAATTCATTCTTTCATCTCTCCAACACCAAGCTTAGGTCAAACGAGGCAAGATATAAAAAACTGTATGACAGTGGAAACATTCAAACAATTTTTAACTAACATTGGAAATTTTTCCATCGCTTTGTCAAGATTGGTCTTTGACTCAGCCAGCATCGAACTATCATGCAGTTTTTCCAATGGCGGCAAGTTTAAACGTGAAAACTCCTGGCGAGTTTTTCCACATTGAAAACTTTAGAGGCCCAATCTCAAGAGACAGTTTTCAGATAAAGTTGCAAGAATTTGCAAGGCATTAAATACTCACAAAACCCTCCGTTATATAAATGTGGCTTTTGCGGCTGTTGAAGTTAAATAAGTGCTTTGGATTGAATTGCGGCAATGTACAAAAAAAAAAAGTAAAACATGAAAGATTGCCGAATTTGATCCCTGTTAATTTAGCAATCTTTGAAAAGCATAAAATATATTATGTAGATTTAATCCTTCAATCAACCGACCACAGTCAATTGTATACGGCGAAATTTTGATATAATCAGCCCGTAATCGTCCCTTAAATGAAATAAATTATTAAAATTAATGATTTTTCTAACTATCTATCACTTCTTTCTACGATTTAACACTTGCGAGCCTAAAATTCATCATCATCATCAGCCATTTGACGCCCACTGCAGGACATAGGCCTCCCTCATGGTTTTCTAACCATGAAGGGGTTTGCCATAATCGCCACGCTTGGCAGGCGGGTTGGCGATCGCAGTATGCGGTTGGAATATCAGGAAGACGCTACTGGTAATTCTCAATTTCCTTCCGTGGATGTCGTAGGAGGCAACTAAGGAAATAAATTACCAGGAGCCTAAAATTGTTGCAACTTTATACCAGAACTATCACTTGAGTTTGCGCCTAAGTCCAAGCGCCACAGATGTTTACACACTGCGGACGCCTCGCGCAACTATATCTGAGCGAAAAGGCGATACCAGACTGTATGAAACGTCGAAACAACAGTGAACGGATCCAGCTATGTTGGATCGGTTCATTCGGCATTTTTAATTTTAACAAAATGAAAGCAGGGTGAAATGTTTAAACAGAGAGAGTTGAGGCTGCTGTTACTTCTGTCATCCGTCTGGCTCGCACATTGTAAGATTTTTAATGATTGTAAAAGAGTCAATGATAGATGTGGTTTGAGGCGGTACTAAGATTAGGGGCATTTTAACACTTTTATGATATGTTGTGATAAAGAATATTAACAAAATGCTAAACACTAAAGTTATGCATTTCTTACGCCGCGTTTCTCTATTAATAACTAGGATCGTAGCAAGTGGCAGTCCCTGGTCTCTGCCTACCCCTCTGGGATACAGGCGTGAGTGTATGTGTGCAACTATGAAAATTACAGTATGTGCATAATGCCCGTAATTAAATTTTATAACACTTGTATTTGAGAAGTCAGCGAAAGTCTCAAGATTGAAATGGTGATGGACAGGACACCTGTGGCCTGTTTCATAAAACTACAAAATTCATAGTTTATCATGACAATTCAATGTACATGGCGCAGTCGAGTCTTCGTACTTGTAAATCTATGGGTTGACCGACTTTGCAATGTACATCGAATTGTCATAGTAAACCATTTTGCTGTCCATATGAATTAACATAATATATCTGTAATTTAGGACATAGTGCTGTATTTTTATTTTTGACCTCGCCTGTACATTCAAAAACAGTAGGCAAAATATGTTCTAAGTTTTTTCGGTACTAGCCAATTTGTGTTTTAGCAGATTTGAGTGTTCGACCCATTATGCAGTAGATAGATAGATAGATAGAATATTCTTTATTGTACACAAAGATTACATTAACAGAAATTTAATAAATCGCAGTACAATAGTGCGCAGTGCGGCCTTATTACTACAAGCAATTTCTTCCAGGCAACCATAGATAGGTAGTAGGCAGTAGGTAGTCACTTTAAGCTCTAGGCGAAGATCAAATGTAGTCATATCGTGTTCTAGACAGTCCCAGACCAACCCAATTGTAGTTATATGAACCAGGCCCCTGGTGAGGCGGGAAGACGGCAGGTGGACCAGGGCAAACACAGAGCGGCTGCCGGGAACAGGCCGGCGGTCAGCGGGCAGACCGCAGACCAACGACCCGATGGTCGGACGGTATCGTTGAGTCGGCGGAAGGTCCGAGGATGCGGCGTACGAGGAACCGTGAGAGATGGCATTTGGGGGAAAAGACCTATACCCAGCAGTGGGCAGCTGTGTGCCGATGACGATGATATTTACTACGTTTGTCAAGAGTATACTCATTATTTTACAATTAAAAGTGATAGATTGTGCCATTGAGATGGAATGCGATGTAGTACAAGCCCTTAACGGATCCAGTGGGCTAACTAGCGTCACCAATGAAAAAGAATCGAAAGAAATATCTTCTTTTACAGATCGTATTTGCAAAAAATGTCTGTACAATCTCTCAATCATGTTAACAGTGATTTTTAGGACCCACGACAATAGAACCAAGGACCACGAACCTGGTACTTGATAGCATTCATGCCAAAAACGTCCTAGGTTTTGTTAGGTTCACGGCAACAGGTCCCAAAAAATCTTTTTGTGTTGGATTTTATTCCATCGGTGGCGCTAGTGGAGCCATTCAATAAGTTCCAACGTGCGAGCGAGTGCTGCCCCAGAGCGAACAGCAGCCTCAAGCGTAAGGTACACGGGACTCACAGGTCAGTGCTGCGGGTGGTGCGGCGTCTCCGGCTGCTGCGGGTAAGGGTACGGCTGGTAGGGCGCGTAGGGCACGGCGCCGGCGTAGCCGAGGCCGTAGCCGTACTGCGCCGGCAGCTGGCCCGGCGGCGTGGGCGCGCTGCCCGGCGCCGGCTGCGGCGTGCTGGCCGGCTGCGGCTGGCTCTGCTGCTGCTGCTGCTGCTGCTAAGGGGGGAAAGGACGGTTCACTTTGAGTTCAATTCGATGGACTCACTCCACTGATTGTCCAGTACGGAATGGATCGTTAATTTTGCGTTCATATCAATAGTATCAAAATCCATCGCATCATTTGTATCACAAAAAAGAAATGTCATGTACACTTAAATAGGTAGTCAAGTATAATTATTTGAGAAAAAAGGAAGGAGTATCCGAATTGTTACAACTATAATAATATACTGGAATTAATGAATCAATGTTTAAAAACCTATTTAGAGGCTAAAAATTCCACCCATGCCGGGACTTACACCCGCGACCTCCGGCCAGCGCTCTCCCAGGGCCAATGGGCAAGTGCAGGCATGGGTGGAATTTTAAGCTTCTAAATAGGTTTTTAAAAATTGTGCTTTGCACGGATTAGTGCAACAAAAAGAATATAGTCAATGTTTACATGAGAACACCACAATTTAGATATTGTCATTTTCTTTACTGCAAATCATAAATTAGAAAATTAATTACATAGAATTGTCGACTCAATAAAAGTTCCCACAAGAGAGGGCGAGCGAGATAGAGTGAGACACAGCTAGTCATTCGTTTTTTGTAATCTTTATTTGAAAGGGTTTTGTACAAAAATAGTCATTGATTGCGATACACAAGAGAAATTATCAGAATTCTATCTTTCACTCGGAATGAATTGTATAAACATGGTATGAACGTTGAATAGGTAAACTAAATATATAAAACAAAGTCAGGTTACACGGTTAATAACTCAAGAACAGCGGGGTCAATTTTTATGACTTGAGTGGTTGGATTTGTCTCCGTCCCAAACAGCAAAAAAATTATAAGAATTCGGTTCAACTTTACGAAAAAAAAAAAATGTTTTGTCATACATTTTGAACAATTTTTTAACATTTATTTATTCTGAGCCCATGAATTATTGATTTAGTAAATGAAGAAGGCACGTTTAGTTTTTCCAGAACGACTGAAGAGTGTCTACGTCTCGTTCTCTATCATCTTACCGCTGCTACGGTAGTACCCGGCCCACTGCAGCTGTATGGGGTACCACGATGTGGATGCCTTACCTTGATTCTATTACCTATGGGGCTAGCCCCAAACACAGCTAACAGTGTGGGGTGTCACATCTTGACCATGTTATGGGGTCCTGTATCTTGATCTGCGTAGGGAGCTACAGCAGTATGGGGAGCAATACCTTGATCTTGGATCACTCAGTCTCACCTTAATCTTGATCTGCGCCTCGATGGCTTCGGCCTCCTTCATCTTGCCGATGCTGCGATAGTACTCGGCCCACTGCGCGCTGTAGTCCGGCTGCGCGCCGCCGTTGGCCGGGGCGCCGGCGCCGGCGCCCGGCGGCGCGCTGCTGGCGGCCGCCGGAGCGGCTCCGCCCGCTGCGGAGTGGAATGGTCAGTCAGGGCTGTTTGCTGGAATTCAGGCACTAAGTGCTGATGGAAGGGCGAACAGTGTCTTGAATCTCGACACGAACTTGACTGAACAGTGGAGATTTTTGCTCGATATTAATAACGGCGACAGGTAGACGCTTGAAATATTCACAAAATACTTAGTTCTATATTCGCTTCAAAAGTAAATAATGAAATTAAAATAAAATAAATATTTAAGGGAGCTGATTTTTTGCCGTTTTTTCTCGATCGTTGTGTCTAATGTTGTATAGATAATGGTACGGTACCCTTCGTGCGGGAGTCCGACTCGCACTTGACCGGTTTTAAAGTTGCATATTACAAAATGTATTTTTGTTAAAAATATACCTATTTCTCGGTAGCTATCGTAGCCTGCTCAGAGGACACCGTTCCTGGCCTAATAAGAGGGTAAGCAACAAATAAACAAATAAATAAACAAACAAACAATCAATCAGCCTGTATTAGTGCTGGACACTGGTCTCCCCAAGGCACGCCACATCTTTCTGCCGTCGGCGATCCGCATGCAAATTTAAATAACTTCCGAACCTTGCTGCTGCTTCGCCTGCTGTTCGATAGCCTCCGCCTCGCGGACGAGCCCGAGCGAGCGGTAGTAGTCGATCCACTGCTGCGAGTAGTCCAGCTGCCCCGTCGCCGGGTTGATCTGCACTTGTTGCTGCAACGACACACGCTCTGTTAACCCCTCGACGGGCATCATAAGCAGCCTATATACGTCCCACTGTAGGGCACAGGCCTTCTCTCAGGGAGAGAGTATGGGCTTTATCACCACGCGTGCCCACCGCGGATTGGCGATTTCAAGCGCTGAGGTATGTGAATAGCTCAGACACTCAGGTTTCCTCACAATGTTTTCCGTTAGCGAGTGGTATTGCTACTATAACTTCACAAATGTACATAACTTAGAAAACAAATTCATAGGTACATTCCCGCACTGGGAATCGAACCTGGCTCTCCCGCTTCCGAGTTCAATGTTCTACCCACTAGGCTACCAAAGCTTGCACACCACATGCTCGATGAGCATAGCTAAAGTCGTCAAAATATAAGAAGCCCGTTTTGACAGCTACAAAAATCATAGAATCTAACCTAGTTTGAGATCAAAAACATCCAAAACTAATAAAAAAAAATCCAAACTATGAGTAACTTTTCGGGCTACAAAATCTCTTTTTTCTTTCGAGCGTTAAATAATATGCCAGAGTATGTGTGTTTTTATGTATTTGTTCCAGTAAATCCAAAGTAGAACACAATTTTGTGTAGCTGTCAAAACGGGCTTCTTAAATTTCGACAACTATAGTACAAATTTTTCATTGGTTTTGGACTTTACTTCGAAGCGATAAGGTTCAATTTATGGCGGGAACTATTGTACCACTGCCCGGTAGCCCAGGGTTAAGGCTGTTCTTATGTGGAGCATGCTGTTTCGCTAGCACAATTCAAAATTTTTAGTGATCGTTATAAATGCGTATACTTTTGATGAATGTGTTCTGAGGGTTTGATGGATAATTAAATTGCGGATATTCGAGGCATATTTTTCTAATAATGTAATTCCAAAATTAATAATATTGGAAACTACTTTTCTGTATTAAAACTATGGGTAAACGGTATAGGTAAACAAAAATATATTTAAAATGTCCGTAATTTAATTATACATCAAACCCTCAGACCACATTCATCAAAAGTTTACTCAAATTATTTAGAGAGAGTGCATGCTCCACGTAAGAGCAGCCTTAAGGCCCATTTACTCCGGGACAATACTGTGCGGCATTGCGGCATGCCACAAGGCCGCACGCTACAATAGGTAATTACAAATGTCGCACATTGTGGCAAGAATTGTGCGGCATAGCAACACCTTGCATCAAGTGGCAGACTGTCGCAGCTTGTATCCAAACACGATGTTGCCTCGGCGTAAAACAGACTGTTAATGACTCGCGAAGCTCATACATAGTAATGTATTAAACGGGTCTAACCATGATTGTTTGTGTCGGCCCGCTGCGAAAAACTAAGAGTGACTTGAGCGTAGACCACCTGCCCTCACTACAATAATTGACTGTACTCGCCACTTCAGACTGCCCGTGACCACGGCAGCTGCTTGCCGAAACGTCGGGAATCTAAGGTAATTAAATTTTACCTAACAAATAATCGCGGTTAGACCCGTTTAATATATTACTATGTAAAATAGACTGCCGCACGCTACATCGGCCACATGATGTTGGCGATTGTAGCCTGCAACAAGGTGCCGGATGCGACAATTTGTAGCATGCCGCACTGTAGCACGATGTTGCTATGGCGTAAAGAGCCTTTAAAGCCATGTTCTAGGGCGCACAATTTATATAGGACTGATTGCGCCGCGCGAGCGAATAGTTGGAGGAAAAGTGGTCATTCTTGAAATGACGGAAATGCGCGCCATCGTTTTTTAATTGTGCAGCCTAAAGTTACATAGGTAAGGAAAAGAAGTTCGTTTTCCATTACAGGGCACGTATTGTAATAATCGATCGGAACGACCAATCGTTTTGTGTGCGAGCGGCAAACTTTGAGCGATCAATCGTCACGATATCCTTTCAGATTGATCGTGACGACGGATCGATCCGTATATGGGGCTCTTTGAACACATTGATATGTAGTTTTTATAGAGAAATATCGCGGGCGGGTTAGTAGCTGTGGATGTGGATAGTACCTGAGGCTGCTGGTTAGCGTTGGCCGGATGCCAGTGCGGGTTGTAACCCCAGGCGGGCGGCCCACCGCCACCGCCGCCTCCGCCGCCGCCGCTGTTGCCGCCGTAGAAGTCGCCGTTGCCGCCGCCGCCGTTGCCGTTGCCGCCGGGCATACCGTTGCCGCCCTCTTGGATGAAGTTGACGGGCTGAGGGAGAAAAAGAAATCACAATTTCGGAGGTATTTTATTCTACACTAGATGGCCTTCGTATCACCTATACATATCAATATATTTTTTTTGTTTAAACTTTCCCTGGACTTCCTTAAATATAAAAAAAAGAAAAATTTGCCAAATCGTCCTAGTCGTTCTCGCGTTTCAGCGAGACTAACGAACAGCAATTAATATTTATACATAAGAAGATTTATTAGAAAACCAACAGACACGATGAGACTTAAAAAATATAAAACAATGGACCGGACTAATACATTGGAGAAGGAAGTACATACAAAATTATACTAAGGTAAGGTGGCTCACCATGCCGACTTTCTCCATGATAATCCGCTTGCAATGCTCGACGTTATCGGGCGGGCCCTTGATGTAGAAGGTGCGGTTGTTCCGGTCGGCGGTCTGCGCGCGCCGGTCCAGCTCGCAGTGGGCGCCCGACGTCGCGTTGATCTGCTTTATCACCTCGCCACCTGGACGGGGTATGGCTCTTTTACTAACGAGGCGATTTTTCAGTCGTTGGTTTAGAAAAAAAATTACGTAAATCTATCTATCTAATACCTTCAAACGAGCAATTCCTGAATCTTGGAAACAGCTTCAACGATTTTCATGAAATTAGTATGCAGAGGGTTTCGGGGACGATAAAATGCCAATGCTAACGACCAACTCATCTCTGCACTTGACGTTCGGACCACTGCTGCCTTGAGTTAGTGATGGGTAAACGCTCGGATTTAAATCCACCGCTGGATTAAAATCCATTTATGCCCAATAAACGCCGGGCATTTTTAAAAAAGGTCGGGCGGGTATGAAATTAATTTTGTTCTTACATTTGGTGCATAACCGGTACTAAAAGAAGCTACAGCAAGCTGAAATACGAACACAATTTAAATGTTTGTATATGGTACCTCATGTGGCGATTATAAAATGATGAAAAGAGATTTGTTTATAAGTAATTAGGTAGGTACCTCTTGTGCTTTCAGATGTTGGCCCAGCCCATCTTTTTAGGTGATAATTTTTCACACCTAGATAGAAAGTGACCGCGTAAATGAAAGGTATTTAGTTTCTTACACACAGATGCGGCCTGCGTTGGCGGAATGTAATGCACCATGAATGTATTCCATCCCACAAGCAAGTCGTAGCGGCTATCAATGCACTTCATACAAAAAATATCAAAGTAACTACCTACTACAGAGTTTAAAAAGACTATCTTGTGTTTGAGGTCTGAGGTCAGGTGTACTTCAAATTTTAATTTACTGTTTCAGTGAAACCCAACTTTTTCATTCCTTGTTCCAGTTCGTAACGAAATAAGGATAGTCTACATTATTAATAGGGAGAACGGAAGTCTAACCCACGTCCTGTGTGTATTTATAATAAAAATCTTTCCTTTTTTCATCATTTAATATGGTATGAATGAGGTTTTGTAAACAAAAAAACTAATTTGTAGTTAAGTTTCATTTATGCCCGCCGAAATGGGCATAAATCCATTTCTGCCCGATTGAAATCATTTCTGCCAATTTAAATCGTTTGGGCAGAAAAGGCAGAAATCCATCGCCCATCTCTACCTTGAGTCCACTATACCAATCACAACTGCCAACGAGGAAGCCGTACTTGACAGTAAGGGAGGCGCTCCTCGGATCCGCATGTTAGTCCAACCGTTTATTTAACTTTTAACAGCTCAATTTAGTGATGTGCTATGAACTTACCGATCCGATTTTTTATGATAATCGATTCAAATTATGTTGAAGTTTTAATCGATCATTGCATTGCTATTTTATTTTGATATTTTTGTAGTTTGTCTGTCTGAGCGTGATAAACTAATAACTACCCAACGGGTTTTAATATTAATTTGTTACTTATAATCATCATCATCATTATTCAGCCACAAGAAGTCCACTGCTGGACATAGGCCTCCTCCATAGATTTCCAAAAACACCGGTTGGAAGCGGCCTGCATCCAGCGCCGCGCCTTCCTGCCACTTGGATGAGGTCATCTGTCCATCTTGTGGCTGGTGGTCCTACGCTGCGCTTGCCGATATGTGGTCTCCATTCGAGAACTTTTCGGCCCCATCGGCCATCAGTTCTGCGTGCTATGTGCCCCGCCCACTGCCACTTCCACTTACTAATCCGCTGGCCTATGTCGACGACTTTCGTTCGTCTACGGATCTCAACATTTCTGTTTCGATCTCGTAGAGAAATTCCGAGCATAGCCCATTCCATAGCTCGTTGCGTGACCTTGAGCCTTCTTATGAGGCCCACAGTGAGAGACCACGTTTCAGTGCCGTAAGTCATCACTGGTAACACACACTGGTTGTATAATTTTGTCTTGAGCGATTGAGGTATATTGGACGAAAAGACTTTTTTAAGTTTCCCGAATGCTGCCCAGCCGAGTTGGACTCGACGATTGACCTCTTTCACGAAGTTGGACCGGCCTAGTTGGACTGTTTGTCTCGATCGAACTTATAATATTCAAGCCTAATTTCTTATAGTATGAATCTTTGTAATAAGATAGGTTTATATTTTTTACAGAAAATCAACTTGGATAGTCTTCGCTACATAATCTACTCGTTATAATATTGTAGCGCAACACGTCGCATCACTATTGTGAAAAAATAAAGGTGTCCATGAAGTGTTGCATATTTCCCCTTCGGTTTCCTGTCCAATAAATAAGGAACTTCATGGGTGTGCATCTGTCAAAAGTTAAATAAAGGATTGGACCGTCGCCCTAAAGACCTATGAATGCCACTCTACTAAGGACCAACTCACCTCTGCCAATAATTAACCCGCACTTGACGTTGGAGACGGTGAATGTGACCCGCACCTCCTGGCCGCCGTCGGACCACTGTTGCTGGTAGTCGCGGTCGCCGTTCCGCTGGCCGGAGCGTCCGCCGCGGCCGCCGCCGCCGCCGCGGTTCTCTTGGTCGCGTCTCTGCTTTGGACGGGCGGGCTCAGTTATATTCTTTAACTATGAGGTATTAACTAGTCGAGCATTTCCACCTAAGTACCCTATATACGTCCCACTGCAAGGCACAGGCTTTCTCTCAGAGAGAGAGAGAGAGAGAGAGAGAGTATGGGCATACGAAGTTTAAATTAACTCCGGTCGATAACGACCGGCAATGGACACATAGGTTATGAGCCTCTTTTCGCGAGTTCACTCGTTCAAACTAGGGAGATTCCAAGATAATTTCAGGGTTTTGACCAACTTCAAAAAGATATGATTAATTATCATATCTCAAAGTAGCTACACGAATATTGGCATATTATTTATTTGATGATAAATATTTTTTAAATTTCGTTTCTAATACGAATTTATTATTGACAATAAAGTGCAATTTACGTCTGACTTGTACGAAATTGAGGGCATTAAAATATATAAAAAGCATATATAAAAGCATATTTCATTTCATTCCAATACAGATACTTTGCAAGGATTTGATTCACAATCCTGTTTAAGACAGATATAAACTTTTCTGATAATATTTCTATACAGGAAAGTCAAGTCATTGTAAAATTTGCACGACTAGACACCACGCGTGCCCACCGCGGATTGGCGATTTCAAGCGCTGAGGTATGCGAATAGCTCAGACACTAAGGTTTCCTCACGATGTTTTTCTTCACAGTTAGCGAGTGGTATTGCTACTATAACTTAAAGAAGGCCTATGCACTACAGTGGGACGTATATAGGGTGCTTATGATAGACACTTACTAACACATTATAATTCTGTTATCTATGTTACCTTAAACAATATTTTACATGGTACTATACTTACAGTTACACTTGCTATTAAGTCCTCAATCATCTGCCTCGCCTGGTCTACTTGGTGAGGCTTGCCTTGTAAGTAACATCTGAAAAAGAGTCCTGTGCTTAGAATGTATAACTCACAACCAAATACAGCCGTTTTAAACAAAAAAAAAAGCTGCGGCGAGGGCTTTTAGTCTTAAATTATACGACTGTGATATTTGTAAGCCACTTATTGCAAAAACGACCTGTAAAAGAATACATTTTTTTTTCATTGTTGGCGCTGGTGAACTCCATATATGTCCTTAACACTAATTGTCTGTTAATCAGGCAATTGGTCTGCCCGCTGATTACAATCCCAGTTCATTGCACTTTAATCTTAGCCAATCTCGGCCACATATCCTCGTTTCACCTCAGTCTAAGGAAAAATGCACTGTAATACCACGTGTAATCTATTTCTAATCTCGAGAACGCCTCTGACTTCTATCACGACGTGCTGTATACTTTTAAATGTAAGTTGTCCAAATTATTAACATAAATTTCCAAAATACGTAGCTTTCAATGTTGTATTTTCTACAATTCAAAAATTGTCTTTTTGTTGTTTTAAGTATCTTAGTTGCTTCATAGTCTGTCATGGTTGGCGCTATGGTTTGACAAATGCCCTATGATAACTTGAATGTAACGCTATGTCTATAATGCTGTTTTGTGCGTTGTTAGAGCGCCGACGAGTCACGCTATGATCAGGTACGGCTCTTACGGTTGGTTACGTGATTAGCCATTGTCTTGTAAGCAGGTTGCTAAGTGGGGTAGCTAGCTGGGGTGCTATCTGCTAGAACTGAAAGCACTCGATTGCTGATAAACTATCACTATATTAAACTGCTACTTAACAATAATAGAAATGATTTGATGAAAATGCTATGGGAACACGCAGCGCGGCTAACGGGCAGTTGCGAACTAGACTTATACAGCGCTAGTTAGGTGAATTGATGGAAATGCTAACTACACAAAAGATCTTTTCAAATAAAAAAACATCAAAATTATTTATTTCGTTATCCAGTACATCTTAGACTACGTACATCGATGATATCTACTTGTAAGTATGAACATACCTGTAGCAGCAGACAACGCTCTTCCACAACTAGAATGGTGTTGTAAAAATAGTGGATGAAACAATACAATTTAACAGCATTATCTTTCGAACTTTTAACAACAAACATACCTTTTGTCTCCGGGTCCATCGTCTCGCTCCTGGTGGAACTGTACCCTGGCGCCGGTCTCGGCCTGGATCTTCTTAATCATGTCACCGTTGCGGCCAATAACCACGCCCACGGCTATCTTCGGCACTAGCACCTGTGTGGAAGAGATTGCTCTGTAGTCTTCGTGATTAAATTGCGATCAGCTAATTTCGTGTGACGAGTGACAAAAGTACAGACAGCTGCCGCAAGTGGACTTGCCTGACACGTGCTTACTAGATCGTGGATTCGTGGACTAGACAAGTAGTTTAGATGCCCCATGACCTTATATCATCTTCACTCGAACTTCTTCCTCCATATATACTACAGGTGTTATTGGTGGCTACCTGTTCCTGCGAGGTGCACCCGCCCGTAGATCCTTCTATATCAGCATGTATCATCGTCACACCTAGGTACTAATAGGGATAAGACACTCCTACCAGCACTTAATTTCAGCAGGGTGTAAGCCACAGAAACTCATTTTCATTATCATTATCAGCCATTTGACGCCCACTGCAGGACATAGGCCTCCCTCATGGTTTTCCTAACCATGGGGGGTTTTGCCATAATCGCCACGCTTGGCAGGCGGGTTGGCGATCGCAGTATGCGGTTGGAATCTCAGGAAAACGCTGCTGCCCGTTTCCTGGTAATGTATTTCCTTAGTCGCCTTCTACGACATCCACGGAAGGAAATGGAGTAACGCTATTCTTAATCCGGCACCACACGGTTATCTAGATATTGATACAGAAACTCACCTCAGTGTTATTGGTGGCTAGTCCGTTCCCCTGCTCCTGCGAGGGGTACGAGTCCCCATACTGCTGGGGGCGCGGGCCGCCCATGCCACCCCCCATATCCTTCTCTGCCAGCAGCTCGAACACCAGCTGCTTGGCGTGTTCCACCTTGCTCGGATCGCCGGAGATGCGGAGCGGCTTCTCCTGGGTGAACGAGTCGGTTAGCTACGTCGTAAGGCGATTGTGGAAGGAAAGAGAAGGCCAGGAAGGAGAATGATGTCATGGTTGTACATTGGACCAGTGTTAAAACCGAACAGAGACCGAGCTGACTGCCAACCTCCAGTGTTAGAGAGGCACGTAAAGAAGAAAAAGGCGATTATCCTTTCTGATATGTACGGGATGTAACAATCTTCATATTTACTGCTCAAAATAATTAGGGGAATAAGATTTCAATGCGGAGTAAAACGTCTTGCCTGGGTTTTTAATGATAACTGGCCACTAAATATTAAAGTGCCATTTACAAAAATTCAGCGTTTTTGTTAGCAGTTCTTAATATGGTGGCCAAGAGTGTACGGACACGTAAAAACCAAGAAATTCTAAATCCAGGAACCGATGATGAGTCACACTCTGAAGACGCTTACATATTCGGTGTTGGGTCCGTCCTGAATGACGACCATTTTGGCTCCAGACTGTTCCTGCAGCTGCTTGATGGTTTTCCCGCTCTTGCCGATGATCAGACCGACCTTCGGCCCCGGCAGCATTATCTCCTCCTGCCGAGACGACGCACGTTAACTGGGGGAAATCGCTTCGGACTAAGAGGCCGCCTTTCCACCGTGTACGTCGCCAATACTGATGTTCGCGGGAATTTTCCCAATGTTTACGGGAATATTTATATTGGGAATGTGTCCGGGAATTTAGGAAATATGAACAATGTTCCCGGGATTTTCCAATATTTTCAATGTTCCCGCGTATTTAGGAAATATTTCCAATTTTCCCGGGAATTTTGAGAATGTTCCCAACGTTCACAGTACATTATTTATATGCATACATAAACTCACGCCAGAGACGAGGGTTTGCCACTTGCCAAAATCCTGACAAAACGTCTATCGCTTCATCAAAATTAGTTTGTCGCTACACGCACTACTGCATTCAATTATATTGAGTGATACTTAAATATCTAGATGATAAATCGCTGCTCGGATTAAAAACATAAATAGTATGCTGACAGTGTTATACATTTATGATGGTTAGAAATAGCATAATTTGAGTTCAGAATATTCCCAGCGGCATATCAGTAGTCAAAAGTGAGCGGCGTTTCTGTAATTCATAAGATTTGCTTATATTACTGAGTATTGTTCAGGGAGGCATCGATCGTCGTAAAGTGATAAACATTTCGAGGAAAAGGGATACTGATTACTATTAGGGGTTTAATAAGTAAAATAAAGTCGGATTATTAATATTTATCCCTACCCCTCTGGGATACAGGCGTGAGTTTATGTTATGTTATAATTTACAACCTTCATTTGTCCTTCAATTAGGTCATCGTTGGCTCTAATGCTGTAGTTTCATTGCCCTCAAATATAAAAAAAATACATTCGTTCGTTTAACAACTATAAGGGTCAAATTCTTAGATACAGTGAATTCAATTCTCAACAAATATCCGATTAATTTGAAGTTATTGGCAATATGATTAGAAAAGAAAATATTGGTAAGTAATTGACATTGACTGACATTTGTTTGCCATTGTAAAACGTCAACGAATTTTTATTTTTAAAAAGCATGAATAAAGGCAAAGGAACGTACATAATTATGCCAGTGGTGAAATCATACTTACTAAGCTATTAGAATATTTAAATAATTAATAAAAAAGTCATAGAAAATTAAGAAAATATTCTAATTAGTTTGTAGGGAAGAGCGGGTGATCGTGCTCTTCCACTATAAAGGGAAATTTCCCGCCAGGCAGATCGTATGCCTGGGGACGGACGGCCGGTCCAACTGATGTTCGTCGGACGTTATATTTATGGTATGTCATTTGAAACATTTTGCTTGCGCGATGTAGGAATGTCGGAGTTTATAGTGCGCGCGCAGAGTTGACATGTGCTCGCCACAAGTTTCTTATATTAGTCTATATTTTCGATTTCTAGAATAAAAAATAGGGGTGAACAATGCCCATTGAAGCACAGCACGACGATTTTAAGTCCTATAGAAAATCTATCCATAGAAGATCCTACTACATTTGATAATACTCCCATAAAACATATCATGACTAATTAACACGTTAATCTATTGACTCAATTTGTAATAAACTGCCATTTAAGGTCTATGCATATTACAGAACGTGAGGACCGTGCTAGGGATGGGCCGAAGAGAATGTTCCCGTTTGACGAAACCGAGAAGAAATCTTCTTAAAATTAATTCCGTTCAGTTATTCACAGCAATAGACAAATAAACTACACAAATAATAGAGTAATAAAGAAATATAACAACTTTTTTCCAATTTACAAAAGAAGTACATTTTCCCCGGCCCATCCCTAACATGGTCCCGGCTCGGTGTAAAGACCTAAGAGATCTTTAAGAGAGACAGAGAGAGAAAGAGAACTCAAACAAAAGGCCTTCAGGATGAAAAGTCTGCTAGGCGGTGAGACTAGCCAGCTGCGAGCCGAACGTTCCGCGTGGACACCGCGTGCGTTCCACCCAAAACTGTCTCCGACGAGGTAGCAGTGTCATTGAAGAGGTAGCCGCGTCTACGACTAGGTAGCCGTGTCTTCAACGAGGTACCGTGTCATAGACCACGTAGCCGTGTCTTCGACGAGATAAGTGTCTTCGTGTTCGTCTAAGTTACAAGTTTGTAACGAGTCTTCTTTCTCAGCTCTTATCTATTTTCAAGACGATAGTTTTGTTTAAAAGTGATTCTTCTTTTACCTCCCAAGCAATGGATTGAACCGGTTCGTATTTCTCTCAATTAAGTTTTATATGTAGAAAGTGTTTCTAAATCACGGTTAGAATGTCCCCTTAAAAAACGGCGAACGAATTCGAAGTCACCCTATAGTGTAACATCCCAACTACATTAAGGTTCCATAAGGCGCCCCCTTTAGGGCCTACAAGGCGCCCACTCAGGGGCACTACTACCTAATATCTCCACTGTATGGAATTGTCCGATTTAACCTATTCCGAACTGTCAAATACATACATATTTTGACACTGATTCCAAAGTCAAAGTCTGGTTAACCCAATAGAGTGGACAGTGGGACTCGGCTTTAGCGGTTGTAAGAGGGTTGAGTAGCCCTGTATGCAAGTGCAAAAGTTTTCTACTTTGTGTCAGTTGGGATGGATACGAGAAAACCGTAGGTAAGAATAGTAAGTAAGGGTGTGCAGTCACCGTGTTTCCCAGTCCGCCGCCGCCGCCGCCGCGGCTGGGCGGGGGGCCCCCGCCGCCCATGCCAGGGCCGTCTTGGTGCTGGGGCGCGTTCTCGCGCCCTCTGTGGTTCACAATCTGATTTACAAGCTCCCTGCGTCACAGAACAATTGCACTGTTAATATTGTGTAAGGGTTAGTCGAGGAGGAGGGACGGGATTTGGTTTTTGGCGTGGGCTGGGATCGTTTTATTTCTGGGCCCTATTTCATAGAACGACAATTTATGGTTAACTATGACAATTCGAACAACGCTAAGGGCCGGTTAAATCGAGAAATTCACTAAGTAAGTACTTAAGTAACGTTCTGTCACGCTCTTTTCAAAAACATTCGAAGAGACAGCACTACAGTTAACCATTTACTTAGCGAAATTCTCAATTCAGAAACTGGCCGTAAGTCGATTAACCTACAGATTTACAAGTAGACAGATTCTGCTACGCAAATGACATCGAACTGTCATAATGAACTATGAATTGTAGTTTTCTGAAATGCAGCCCTGGTCTTGGTGTAATCCTCATAGACACCAAGAAGAATGGCGATACTGGTGTTCGGTCGCCGTTTGTCCAATCTGAAACTACCAAATATGCCTGTAGAAAGCCAAGATATCCTGCTCAGTGATGTCAAAATCACATCTTGCAAGCTGTGTCTGCTGCCTTTTGTGGCAACTTAGACACACCACAGGCTACATCTACGGTCCTGTTTTATTTATTTGATTTGTCTGTTGTGTATTTAGTTTTCTTTCTGTTGTTGTGCATATTATGTTATTTATCTGTTTATTTGGTTTCTGTGATGTGTCTTGTTGGTATAATAAATGTCTTTCTTCTTCTTTTTCTTAAAGTTTTTGTCAGAACATCTTACTTTGTAGGTTTTGAAATTGTGATCTAACAAACCAAGTTAGACGAACTAACCAAGTGAGAAAAACACTCCATGACTTATAACACTTGGAACACAACACTTGTAGGAACAGAGGAGACACGAAAGTGGGGTAAATGGAGGCATTCCAGCTTCAGTGGCTGGATAGTCTGAGAGGATGATATAGGTACTGAGCAAGCATTCTAGCTGGCATTCAAGCAGGTACTGAGAAAGCAGTCACTTCATGTATCTAGCGTGAGAGTTGTCACCAGACGCTGCATAAAATGAACCCTATACTGTCTAAGAGAAGGTCTATGTTCTGGCTTGGGACGTTGATTATACCGTACAAAATCATCTAATCATCCATTTAGAGTACAAATAGGCTAAGAATTATCAGTGTAATTTCCTTTTTGTGTACAAACTGTACTCTACTCTAAGCATAGATGTGCAAGAACTAAAATTAAACATAAAGGGTGTCCATTAATAACGTGACGTTTTATTTTTAATTCATTCCTTGTTGACATGTGGAAGGAATCCTACAAGCCCTCTCGCGCGAGCCTCTGTAAGTTTTCAGTAAAACAATGACTACAACACAAAATGTTTTAGTAATATAATACCGGACAGATAAATTGATCAAAACTCCAAAAAAAATTTCGAGGAGTTTATGTTTGACATGTTATTATTTGTTAATTTGGCTAAAGTCCGTAGAATTTTAAGGCATATCCCGCGTCCTCCTCCAATGACACCCGAAATACGTCCATGCGAAAACAAGTTATTTGTGAGGCACTATATAACTGACTTTTTCCCCTATCCCTGAGATTTTGTGAGATGCTGAACCCCACTTTGACGTCACATAATCGATGGACGTCCCCGAAGGCTATAAGACGTCCTAAAGGGAGTGCAGAAGCTCGAAGAAAGGTAGACAACTCACCTGGCCCTGGCGATCGCCTCCCGCGATCCGGTGAGTGTGCAGACTCGGTCGTTCGAGCCATTCGAATCAGAAGGCGCCATCTGGATCTTGCAGCCGGACTCGGCCTGCAGTCTGGTGATTTGCTCGCCACCGCGACCGATTACTGTTGGACGTGACGGGGAAATGAAAGGAGCACAGGCAGAGTATTTTTTTTTTAAATCTTGATAGCAGGTCGAAATATTACGTCACTTCAAAGAGTCAAAGTTACGAAATCAATGTTGTCAAAATAAAAGTTATTGAATGCGGAAAATGACCCCAAAATGTGCTATCTGCGGTTATTTTTGGGACAGTAACACAAAAAGGGGTGTAAGTTACATCATTATTTAGAACAATTCTTTTTTGTCATAATGTTCTACGTTTTTTGTAAAAATTTACCAGACAATGTAGCCTGTCACACGCCATATTTAATTGTTGAGTCATCTATCTATCGTGAAGACCACACGATTGGCATGGTGCAAAACTAATGTTTGCAATTTCATCATCATCAACCCATTATGTCCCCACCGAGGGGCACGGGTCTCTTCCCTGAGGAAGTATAGGCCATACTCCACCACGGGGGCCAAGTCCGGATTGGTGGAGGCTTGTAGACTAGTGGCTCGTCTACTATCAGAAGTTGTCAAGCCGCCCTAAGGCCTCTGACTTGGCTTAACGACTGCCATCTATCGACGGCAGCCGGCACCAACAGCTTAACGTGCCTTGCGAAGCACGGAACCGCTCGGAAAAATGCCACTAGCGTTAGGCATAGACGGCGACCCATCCGTGCACTGAACGCGCCCAGTGTCGCTTAACCTTCGTGATCGTTTAAGATCACTCAGGCAGCCGGGGCTACGAGCGATTTACTTGAGTGACAACTTCATAATTTCACTGCTATTCGTTTAACCTCTCCAAACAGTATGCACATATACGACATCAAGGCCCTATTTCATAGAATTACAAATCATGGTTTACAATGAACAAAATTGGAAACGAATATCGGAATATAAATTGCAATTATAATTAGCGAATATCATAAAATAAATAGATAAATAGAATGACAATTCGATGAACACTGCATATTCAATTAACTCACAAATTAACGACAGGAAGACTAGTTTTATTAAAAGATTTACTATGACAGTTCTAAGTACATTGCATTGCTGAGACTTCCTACTTGTTAATCTGTTAATAAACCATGAATTGTAGTTCTATGAAATAGGGCCCTGAACAATGAAAATGAAAAAAACTTTATTTAGAAGAGGTTAAAAAAGTGGGTACTGGCTCCCAAACTAGGATTCCCTGTGCTATGGGTAGACATGGACAATGTTTACTTTTGTCGTAGCAAAGTAGTACCTAATTCACTAGAGTGCATGCATGTATATTCCGTTTCAGTTGACTTTTCCCTATATCTAAACAAACCGCGGACAAATATTTGTGAAATATGTAGAGAAATAAGTTTAATAATTTATTTGCTGGTCTAAAACCCGGCATTCACTACCCTTGCATAGTCGAATCGAATACGCCTTAATAAATAAATTGACTATGAAACTGCTGAACAAATTCGATGCGATTTGGCGCTTATCGTTCCTATCTTTATTTGTTGAATGAATGACCTAGGATGACTTGATACGCGTTAACACACACTTTCCATATTTTAATTATCATGTGGACACAAGCTTAATTAAATCACTTATTTTCTATAAACACAAAAATCAAAATAATTTGCCACATGTATGATGGAGCATTACTTGAGAATGGCTCAATCAATTTGGCTGTTTTTTTATTTTTTGCGTTCTCAATTGTCAGGACAAGGTTTGTATAAAAGACTTACTAAGTCCGACCATCTTATCGGGCACTCTGATGTACTCGTTGAGAGTCTGGTCCCCCATCATGTTGGGGCCTCCGGGGGGCGGGCCGCCGCCCCCACCGGCTGCGATGCGGGCCGCCGCCGCTGCCGCCGCAGCGGCAGCCGCTGCCGCCGCACTGTCGAAGGAGCTATGTACGTTAAAGTAGGGCTGGCGACGTGTGGGCGCAACATCAAAACTCTAATATAAACCTTACGGCTGCTGTTTCGTCTGTCACGCTCTCTCGCTCACACAATCTCTAACATTTTTTGTGATTTTAATAAAATTTGTATATTCTTGATAAATGGACAGTGTAAGTGCAACACGGAAACATTCCAACCCCACAATAGGTAGCTTGGGAGGAAAATGCTTTTTATGTATAAGATTGTTTTGTTCTGTTTTTCTTCAGACATTTTATATTTGTAATTACTATAACCTTGAAAACGTCTGAACAAATACATTGAAACAAAACAATCTAATAAACAAAAAAAATAAATAAATAAATAATATACACAAAATTGTTTTTGTTGGAAGTTACATAATATTGAGTTTATATAAAATAATTGTTTTGTAGATTGAATTTTAATTTCAATAACTAAGTAATAATTTTTGCCAATTTAAATTAAAAAATTTGCCAAAATATTTTTGCAACATAACTTAATGGTTTTTGCCGAGGGTAGTAAACTAACAGTTATGGCTTTCAAAAAGACGCCTGTCACCTCAGTCTACCGAAACGTCGAAAAATTGTAAAATGAAAAAATAAACGATCCAGGTAATCCGTGCAAATTAAATTTTTATAAAATCAGGGGTTGGAACGTTTCTGCATGACACAGTCAAAATGTGGGCTGAGGGTATGATAAGTAATAAAATTACAGACAAGACAGAATACATTTGTTTTCCTATACTAAGGCGATTATCACATTGCCACGCACCACGCTGCATGTTGCGTTTCGACGTATCTATATGAACGCACGTGGATGCATTTTCTGTGTGTTGGACTGCGCGTGTTTCTATACAAATGGAGGTACTTACAATCAACGTTAGAATACGCATTCACGCGCCACGCTGCGTGTTGCGTGGCAATGTGATAATCGCCTAAGTGTGTGATAAAGAAAAGTTGTTCCCAAACTTATTAATTTCAGTAATAAATTTTCTCAACAGGAAACTAGGACAGTATAAGAAAAACCGGCCAAGTGCGTGTCGGGCCACGCGCAATGTAGGGTTCCGTAGAAAGAGGATTTTTTATCTACTTTACAGAACTAACAACTTCATCGAAGTTATTTTCAATGGATTTTGTACGAAATTTTACTTTTATAAGTTGGTTGCCCATTACTTGTTAACTAGTAAAGGCTACTTAGCCGTAATACTTTTCCTTTTAAGTTCAGTATATGTGCTACTACCCTGAATTTGTTCACATTTCTACAACCAACTGTTTAGCCAGGAGAGAAGGGGCGATGCCCTCTCTCCTGGCTAAACAGTTCCTAAACAGTAAACGGAATCCTAAATCTAAAAATAGTCTTCCTACACCCACAAACAGTTCCTAAACAGTAAACGGAATCCTAAATCTAAAAATAGTCTTCAACAACCAATTAACGATGCCCCACATGATGGGGTAGACGAGAAATAAAATCGTCCCCACTTTCCATGTTGGGGAGGTACAGTAAAATTTTTTTTCCAACTTTTCATTCTTTAACTTTGTCGGTGTGATAAATATAAATAAATACACATACCAAATGACAGCTTTCTAGGACCATCGGTCTTTGCGCTAGGCCGCAGACGGACAGCAGAACCCTAAAAATATGTCTTGAATGTCCTGTAATTTTATTATCTAACAAACATTCTTGGGGGTTCTCTATCTCTAGCCTTTTGTTTAGCCTACAAAATATATGTTTGCACAGGGACTCACATATTTCCTGTAGCATAATGTATAGAGTAAACACATTTTTGTCCATTTATAGTCTGAAAAGCTAGGCGAATTTTTTCATCCAATATTAATATTCTCCTTCCAGCTTACGAATAAAAAAACCATTGAAGTATTTCTCCCTAGAAAATTCCCACTCAAAAACAGCCCCACTCCTCTCGATAAGACTTCACCAATTAAATGAGCGCAATTTGTGCTGTAGAGTAAATCACTCTGTGATTGGTTCATTCTATGCGCCATGTGTGACAACCTGAACGTTGATTGAGCAATAGTAAATGACAGTGTAATTTATAATTGGTTTTATACAAAAACCTAAAACCATTGCCTTCATGATGTATAAACCCATCGAAATATCTAGGTACCTCGCAAGATGGCGGCCTGACAGTGGCAGATCAGATGCATACATATTTTTCCAGGTAATACTGAACTTGCTCCATAAACACAATTGACAAGCCCCGCCCGCCTTGCCACAATTGAACGTGGGGTGATGTTTTAGCGCTAGTTAGACATCTATGTTTTCAACTATTACTTACTGCTTCTAGGAGATAAGGGTAGGTAACTGTATTCCTATTTAAAAACTCACCTCATTGGAGATTGCTGTTGATAATTCGACTCTACTGACGCTAATTTCTTTGCACTTGGCTCTAAACCGTCTTCCAAAGGCCTCTTGCTTCCTGATCCTTCAATCTTAGCAGCCACCTGGAACGATCCAAAATGTTAAGAGCTATAGCTATTGGCGTCATCATATTCAGAGGTGGAACATGCAACAGGCATTAATGACAATCGGACTAATGTGATGAGTATGATTCACTTTCTTTCTACATCACTAAACAATACACTACGCGGATGGGACAATGAAAATATTTTTTGCAAAGTAGGTTAGCAATCTCAACATTTTAGTGATTAAATGCTCTTATTTATAATAGGTTAGAGGTAAATGTAGTTACCGGGGCATGTTGTAGTGTTACATTAAACGGTTAATTGCAAGGGTTGATCGTTTGATTGCAAACTCTGTCCACTCACCAATCTAGCACGTTGTATAGCTGCTGCCAATCCCGCCGTTTGGCTATTGTTTTGAAGCGTAGCCATAGAAGAATAATCACTCATGTTTAGATTGAACTACACATTCAATCGTTCAATACGGCAGGCAGCCATGAAAAAGGATCTTTGGTAGACCCAAAAAATTAATTTCGCTGCGGTCTCGCAACTTGCGAAAAAAGACGGACGCGGACCATAGACAAAAAGAAAGGGAAAGAAGCAAGTGGTATTTTAGTGCGTGTAGTTCACAGTGGCGATAAGACCGCTATTTTTAGCGATTAAGAAAAATATGACTCTTGAAATGAATTGCTAAAGAAATAAAATCACGTGAAAGTTTCTTATACTTTCACCACATTGAGTTTTAGTATTCTAATTTTATGTTCTAAAGTTGCCAATGTACACTTAAAAGTACCACATTACTTTTTTTATTCTAGTTGTCTATGGTGGTTCGCTATCGCGTTTTATTTTTCCTCTCGTCATACCAGGGCTTTTATTTGCATTTGTGTCATTTTGCTCACAAAAACAACCACAAAATTACTAAAACATAGTTATACTGAATATAATTACTATAACATTTAGTAAAGAATTTGCTCTATTTTGTATTTCTTGATTATTGATGACTAGTGCCGAGTTTGCAAGAAGAACTAAACGCAATTTTTTTATAGCCATCGTGTGTTGTCCGGTGTTTGAAGACGCTTTGAAATCGCTTTCAATTTCTTCGTGCCGTAGGAAAAATGTCGGGTGATACCGATAAAGCGAAAATCAGTGATAATCAGGTATAGTTGTGAAATATTTATTTTCAGTATTTTTCTTCGTGTTGATGTGCGTGTTTTTGGAGTATTTGGAGCAGTGAGGTGGTGTTATTTCTGTGTTATATCACAAATGTTTGCCTGCGTCTCAACATGGCTGACAGAACGTTTGCTTCCCGCTAAACGCGGGAACTGCGCCACGGAGGGATGTGATATTAGTGATTATTTAGTAATAAAAACTGTAAATGCCATCTCGATCAGTTATCGAAACTGATTCTAATGAGCTAGTTTACCATATTTCGCATATTTTGACCACCCCCGCCCCTTTGCATTTCATTGCAGGGCCTTTGTTAACGTGCACGATGTGGATATATGACATTGGTAGAAAATCCGCATGACCTTGGTATTTGGTTTCTTCCGATTATTTAATTTTTGAATAGCGTTAAGATGTTGTCATTCCACCGAACCGCGGCCTCACGCTCCATTATTTACGCTCGGAACTAAAACGGCGATGTAAATAAACATAAGTATTCGTATAGGGGCCTTTATTACTGACCTGTTTTACACCTTTGTATATAAACTGAGTTTGAGCATTTAGCTTGTAATGTTCGAACTATCTTAATTTGAAGTTAATTTGTTCCAGAATTCGATGATTACAAAATTAAAATGGTTATCTACCTAGGTGGTACCTATAACCACCAATAGAGTTGCTATATGTATACAGCTGAATGTCAATTTGTCAGTCGAATTTAAACCTTATTTCACTTGCGTAAGAGGTGAAATCAGACTGTCGCTTTCAAAGCATTTTAATTGAATGAAGTTACATATTTTGACTAGTTACCATGTAAATGTACCATAATCTTTTATTATTATGTAAAAACTTGGTCTTGCAAAGATTTTAAAAATTGTTTTTGGGGTTCTGTATCTGAAAAGGAATAATGGAACCCTTATGCGATCACTTTGTTGTCCAGATTGTAAGAATTGTTTTTAGGGTTCTGTACCTGAAAAAAAAAAACAGAACCCTTATAGGGTCACTTTGTTGTCCATTCGTCCATCTTTTGGTCAAGACCCTTTATCTTGGGAACCCGTGAAGGTATTCAGTTCATTTTAAAACAATATAATCAGGTCTACAGTCCCTTGAAGCTGTAAAGAAATCAAACTTCTATCGTAAAAAAAAAGTTATGGCTGTTTATGCCGCAAAAAATGTATATTTCAACACTCTCAAGGGAATCAAAATTTGTAGGGCACTTTCCATTGACCTAGAACTATGAAAATTGCCAAGTAATATCATACTGTATAAGTACACAGAAAAATCTGAAAACTATACATTTGTAATTAATTAAAAAAAAAATGAGTCTGAAGTTCGGGAAAAGATCGGAAGAACTGCGAGACTCGATTCCTGAACTATTAGTTATATGTAAGTACCTGCAAATTTGTGTGGACCCCTCGGTGTGTGGGTCCGACTTGCACTTGTCCAGTTTTTATGACACAATTACTCAGAGAAAGTAATTGAAAAACTATTTGCCTCTTGCAACCCAGGCATTGTAAGAGTGAGAGGCAATTAACCTTCCATCGTCACCATAAACATAAAAAGCAGCTATCCAACATAAAAAGCAGATAGCTGTTTTAATTCAAGATGGAAAATTCTTGGAAAAATAGTTAATATTGCAGCAGTTTTAACCAAAATTATTAGGTCATTGCTCCAAAAAACATTCATAAAAAAAATCTTTAACACCTGCCTTCTGGATTTTTTTTCTCTTTCACACATTTTAAAATTTTAAATAATTTTATAAGAATGAGTACTTCATTTCAACAAACTTCTTCATGGCAGCACTAAGAAAAAAAATTACTGACATTTTAAAGATTTAGTTTTCATTAAGTAGCTACTTTTTGATGAAGAAAATTGCCAAGAAAAATTATTGACTTCATAAGCCTAGCTTTATTATTAAGTGCGACATTTGCCAAATATAGTCTAATATGAAGATGTTTTACTATAATTAAATATCTTAGATTGTGCGAGGTAGACAAAAATAGCCATGATGCCGCTCAATATCGTTGTACAAAATCTACCAGTTGTTGATTGATTAGTGAAACATCTGAAAAAGAGACACTCCGCAACCTCTCAACACCACTTTTCCTCACAGGATGAAGACAAAAAGTCTGGGGCAGGCGACGGACAGACAACGGAGGATGAATCCTCGCAAGATTCCAAGGGTGAGTCAGTTGCTCCTGAGTCCTCTGAAGCACAACCCAACACCAATGTAGATCAACAGAAGACCGCAAATGAAGGTCAGATTCTTGTCTTTAACGTTAGGGGTCTGCGTTCATGGTGTGTTTATCTACATGGCAACTAACCATTGGGTTGAGTTTTGTGTGTGTTATGATTTATTCCCATTATTCACCGGTGGATACCGGTCTCAAGCAACACTAGTGTTCAAGTAGCTTGAGAGCTTGAGACCGATGAGCATTAAAGTCTACATAAAACCAAACTAATGTGTAAAGTTTAGAAAAATGTTAAGCAAATTTGGTATCTTTAGTTCTACTTGATTGTAATATTTGAGTTCACCGGTGAACAGCAGGAATAAATGTTCATTTCATGTGACATTTTTCTGTTGTTTTTCTCATTGTCATGTCATGCCGTTTATCTAATGACAAGAGTTGATGTGCTATTGAATGTACAATTGAAACATTAAGAACATTTTTGTGAAATGTCATTGTATCACATATTATTTTAAACTAAGTATGGGGAAGTTGGTCTTGCTTACTATCTGTACTAAAATATTGGAGTTAGTAAGATGAAAATGTTATTGCTATCTTGCTAACATCCTGATTCAGTGTTTTGTTGATCTGCTCCTATATTACGCGCACCAAATCCTGAACCATTCCAATCGTCTAACTGTCAAATTAGTATGAAATTTGACAGTTACACGATAAATGGAATCGCTCAGGATTTCAATAGCGATTCCAATCGTGTAACTGTCAAATTAGAACGGAATTTGGCAGTTACATGATTGGAATCGCTCAGGGTTTTGTCATTAGGCCCCTGACCTGTTACTTTTTAAAAATGTGTATTTTTTTTTTTATAAAAATATTTCAATCACAAAACTTATCAAAATCAAACTGAACATCTCTGGCACGGACTATTATATTGCAGCGACATCATTACATTTTTTAAAGACTAGAATTGCATGGTGTATTTCCGACAGTCGGTCACATTTTACACTAACGATCTGCAAACTTTGCACTGTTTTAAGAGTCAGTGTAAAGCTCAATTTGATGGCACGAGTACCATAACAGGCACTTAATACGTATTCACGTATGTATTAAGGTTACCACACACCGACGCAAAAATTCGACTAGATATCGACTTCACCCTGTACCTAAATGTAAACACCAAATAAATTGGTAGTAATAATAATATGAACTCACGCTTATCGCGCATGTTATCATTTAAGTTTGACTTATCGGAAATCTTTTGCAGTGCTGAATACACCATTGAATGTACTTAACAAATTTTTAAAAAGCCGATATTTTAATCAAGGGATGGCACCTAAATTATACAACCGAGAACGTCATGTTATACTAAACTAAGACATTTAATTTATGGGTGGCATGGCGTGGCACTAACAAGGAAATTAACACTAAAGATTAAAAAGTCCCCTCCTTGTTTTATGATAAATCGCTTGCAGTACACAAACAGACATGAGATTATTTTTAATTACCTGGGCCCTATTTCTTAGAACTAGAATTCATGGTTCACTATGACCATTCGATATACATTGCAAAATCGATTAACCCTCAGATTAACAAGTAGGGAGACTCGGCTACGCAATGTACAATGTACATGTAAATCTAATTGTAGTTTTATGAAACGCGGCGCTGCTATATCACTGTAACATGATGGCAAGATTTACGGTCTTATTTATAAAAACTCGATTCCTTAAAACACTTCAAAAACGCCGATTAAAATATTCTGTGGTGGAGATTTTACAATGAAAAGATGTCGCCACAGATTAAATAAACAGAGTTTTAGATTGTTTTTAGAGGAATTGTGTTTTTATAAATAAGGCCGTTAGATTCCAACTGTTAAGCCGGCGCCTCACTTGGCCACTCGTATTTGGCAAATATTGGCCATCCATTGCCGGGCTTTCTAAGGACTCTTTAGCACTAATTTTGTAAAACCTGAAATGTATTATAAATCGTCAGCAAATACGCATACGAATAGCCGAGTGAAGCGTCAGCATAAAGAGAACCCGGTAGCTAGAAACCAAAACCTCACACATATCTTGTCAAATTGGATTTAGGTTTTGCCGATTGTTTAACCTTAACCCTCGTTGGCCTTGAAAAATAAATAAAATCATTGAATTTTTATGGTAATTTATACAGTCCTAGAACATTACCGTTAATGACATACCTTTTGGATTACTAAAAATTAAAAACATAAATCCGTTGCAAACACCACGAGCGCAGGATTCGTCAAAGACAGTTTCGGGCTGAACGCGCGCGGTGTCCCACACCGCTCACCGCGAGCGTTCGGCTCGCGGCTGTCTGTGTCTACAGAGGTCGATACGTCGTAATAAAACAAGAAGAAAGCATGCCGCGGTGGTCTAGCAATAACACAAAGAAAACTGAAGAAACTCTTGCCATAAGGACACACTCAACAGACGATTCGTCAAAGACAGTTTCGGGCCGAACGCGCGCGGTGTCCCACACCGCTCACCGCGAGCGTTCGGCTCGCGGCTGTCTGTGTCTACAGGGGTCGAGGTCATACAAATAAAACGGAACAAACACTTGCCATAAGATAGTTTCGGGCTGAACGCGCGCGGTGTCCCACACCGCTCACCGCGAGCGTTCGGCTCGCGGCTGTCTGTATCTACAAGGGGCAACACGTCGTGATGTATCTTCACTTACTTTATAGCAATATCTAGCGGAAACAGAAAAAACTTTTTGTAACGTTCTACGCAGGACTTACAAGGGAAAATATACAATTGGCAGCCTTACTATTATCTACAGTGTCTCCGTTGCAGTTTGGCAGAAGGGAACATAATATTATGTTACTTTGTCACTGTACTTGTGAGTCTTCATAGCCTTTATAGCAATATCTAGCGGTAACGAAAACAGAAGAAACTTTGCAACGCAGAGGCGCCGTACAACACGCTCAACAGAGGATTCTTCAAAGGCAGTTTCGGGCCGAACGCGCGCGGTGTCAAACGACACACCGCGAGCGTTCGGCTCGCGGCTGTCTGTGTCTACAAGGGTCGACACGTCGTGATGTGTCTCCACATCCTTCACAGCAGTATCTAGCGGTAACACGAAGAAAACAGAAGAAACTTTTTGCAACGCAGAAGCGCCATAATAACACGCTCAACAGAGGATAAATTCTTGCGAGCGTTCGGCTCGCGGCTGTCACACGGCGTGATTGCACATTAGAGTACAACGTGCACCTCAAGAAAAGAAAGTGAGGCTTTGTCATAAATCGCCGTACAGTCAACAGCAGGTCATCTTTTACATTTTAGTTGCAAAGTACCCTTAACGTAACTGAGTAGAGTGCACATATCTAAAGGTTTATGTGCTGTCGATTGTACACGCTTTTGGTCGTCTGTAGTCTGTTATTGTTCAAAAATTCAGGAAGTTTGCGGTTGTCACAGTATGCAAATATAGTACCATTTGATAGTACATTTGAGTGAAAAGTAACCTAAGTGTAGTGGATGAATGGTTGATGTGCTATCGACTGTACGTGCATCGGGAGAGATAAAAAAACCGGCCAACTGCGAGCCGGACTGGCGCACGAAGGGTTCCGTACCATTATCTATAAACATTAGACACAAAGATCGAGAAAAAACGGCAAAAAATCACGTTAGTTGTATGGGAGCCCTCCTTAAATATTTATTTTATTTTAATATTGTTATTAATTTTTTAAGTGAATATAGAACTAAATATTCTGTGGATATTTCAAGCGTCTATTGCCGTTACATTGAGCAAAAACGGCAAAGAAATCATGTTTATTGTATTGGAGCCCCCCTTAAATATTTATTTTATTCTGTGTTTAGTATTTGTGGTTATAGCGACAACAGAAATACATCGTGTGTAAAAATTTCAACTGCCCAGCTAACACGGTTCATGAGATAGAGCCTGGTGACAGATGGACAGTGAATTTTTAGTAATAGTGTCCCAATTGGCACCCTTCGGGTACGGAACCCTAAAAATGACCAGCTTCATGACTGACGATATCGCATTATTGTTCGTTATTATACTTCTATTAATGAAAATAAAAGTAAAGTAAAAAAAGTATTTATTTCAAAACCACACAAGAATATTGTGTTCACATGGTGCAAAACTTATACCTATGGACACATAATGATATTGACACATGTTAAAAATTACAGCGGATTCCACGCGATACTGGAGACTGTGTTGTGGTAATCCGGGAACGACAAATTAAAATGTTCAAGTACAAAATTAAATGTGAGGTGGCGCACTGTTTACTTATTACAATTTTAAATAATAACAAATTTTTTAAACTCTGGGAAATGTTAATACTAAGGGCCGGTTTATGAATTGAGAATTTCACTAAGTAAATACTTAAGTTGTCACGCTCTTTTCTGAGAAATTCGAAGAGACAGGCACTACAGTTAACCATTTATTTAGCGAATTTCTCAATTCAGAAACTGGCCATTAGTGAATTAATTAAACAAGTTATTTATTTTTTATTTATAATTATAAACTTCTCGTTGTTCCTTTGTATGTAGATTTTATTTATATCCATGTATAATACGACACTCTTACGTGGCTTACAGCTATCTATAATGTATTTCTTTGTTAATTAACAGCATGTAAATTAATAAAGAAATATGTATGTCATGAGTGGATTTTGCAAACGTTCGCGACTGATGATGTCTCTACACTTCATGAAATCACAATGGACATATTATGACATGCAGTAAACAAACAAAAAATGTGGCGAAGCCGGTGATGATGCTTTGCCACATATTTTAAGCATAATACACCGAGCGTAGGATTAATTTTTAGTTTAAAATTAATCAATTTAATCTATCCTCAATTCTGTTGAATACAAAGTCGCACTCTTGATTATTTCGCTCTCTATCGATTTTTTGATCATGTTGTGGTGGATATTTAGAATAATACGTCTAAGTTCTGCTTGTAGCTCGTGGACACTTTCAAACTGGTTCTTGTAAACCAAATTGTTATAAAATGTTCCATCTACAATATTCAAGGTAATTTCTTCCATGTGGCATAGCCGTGGGACGCCCTGTATATCGTTGAGGTTGCTTTTACTTCTGGGCCTCAGACATTTGAATGTTAAAGAAAGAAGAAGTAAGAAAGAAAAAAGACATTTATTTTCATATACATTTTTCAAATGTTATTCTTTAATTTGTTACAATTACTAAAAACTGGCTGCTCCGGCAGAATACTCTGACTCGTCTAAACTTAAATAAATAAATAAAAAAATTGTAAACTTCCAAAAAGCTCTGGTTTCTTTTTTTTTTCCAAATTTCATTTTCTAAAATCGTTGTCCGGACTATTAATTAATGCTGTTGTTACGTCGAGCGTGCTGTCTCGCTCACACAAAATCGCATTTTTTAGTGATTGCAATAAAATGAGTACACTTTTCATGAATTGGTTTGATAGATAATGAAATTGCGGACATTGAAGGCATAGTTTTGTTAACCCTTACCTCCTTTTTTGATTGAGAAAAATTTTATTCCAAAATTTATTTTGTGACAACTTTTTATTAAAAACTACTTATAAGAAAACAAAAATGTGTTTAAAATGTCCGTAATATAATTATCTATCAGACTACATTTATCAAAAGTATGTATCTACTCATTTTACTACAATCACCGAAAATGTCACATCGTGCAAGCGAGATAGCATGCTCGACGTAACATCCTTAAGAAATTTATTATTTATTTATTTATTTTTGTTAATGTTTTTTATTGTGCAATAAAGTGTAACAAATAAACAAATATCCCAAGAAACATAAATTGTCATGTGTAAATTGGTAAAACAGAGCATTTGTTCCTGTAATTAATTCTTCGTCAAATTAATGTAGCAATATTTTCTTTACTAGGAACTTCTTTAATTTATTTTTAATGTAATATAATGTTCAGGTTTATAGGATGCGATAATTAAAAATATTTGTAAGCATATTGCATCGTAATATCTATAAGTCCTTACGAGTTTTAACATGTAATGTAAATCATGAGTAAAAATCTGTACAATTAATAACATAAAATAAGTACTGTAAAATAAGACCGCTCTGACACTAACCCCCGTTTTTCGTACACTACCAACTTATTAATTTACTGTTAAAGGCATACAAACAAGGACAAAACAAAGCTTAAATTTAAAATATAAAAAACTCCCGAAACAAAAAATTAACTCTTAAAAAGTAAAACGGCATCAATGGAGCTAATTTCAGCCAAATGAAAGCAACAACATTTTTGGCGGCCATTTTTTTCCGCCGTTTTTTTTTTATCGCACTTAAATATGCCCAGGGTGTACGTTGTTTTAGTCAAACCACCATCCCTATATCTCTTACCGTTTTGTCAGGCAGTTGACCATGTCCATAAACGGCTGAGTGGATTTCCATCAAACATGGCTAAGAACCATCTCTATCAATCTAGCTTTCAAGTAAAAAAAACCGCATCGACATCGCTTAATGCGTTAGGCGCTACGACGGAACGCATAGACACACAGACATCATCAGCAGCTTCAAACTTATAACAACCCTCTTTGCGTTGCGTCGGGGGTTAAAAACAACTGATAGCGGTTAGGTACAACTAGATTTGCTCCGGTTTCTCGTACACTAACAACCTGTTATTAATAATTAACTTTATCAAGATTAAAAATTAAATCTACTGTTAACAATGTCAGTTTTTTTTTTGTATGCACTTTGGTTAACTGATTAACATCTTAGATTAACAGATTGCTAGTGTACGAGAAACCGGGAATTAGACTTTTAGTGTACAAGAAACCGGTAAGATTTCAGTTTACGGTCAGTTTCAAAGTTTTCTGATGTTTCGCTCTCCGAAACAGGTGACGTGAAGGAGACGACGGCCAACGGCAAAGATGACGCGCCGAGTGACAGCAAGGATGACGCTGCCAAGGATGACGCTAAATCTGACGCCAAAAAGGTATGATAAGATAAAAGATAAGAATTATTTATTTTTAGTAAAAGGATACAAAATTTCCTTATAGAATAATTATTATAGATAAGTACATAGATAAAAGAAAAATCCTGCGAAATTAAAATATAAGGATAGTCCGTTGGCACCTGTTCTAGTGTTAAATTACACTGTATTATTATTATGTACCAGAGACCTCCGCCATCTTTAAGGACATTAATTTGGATACAATATTTGCAGCTGATTTATGATAAGGATTCAGGTGATATATAAGCCTAAAATGTAACAAGAACAATTACTTTATTAAAATTTGAATAATAAAAGGTTCACATTACCAGATTATCTTAACAGACTAGCAAACATAAAATGAAGAAGAAGAAGAAAGACATTTATTATACCAACAAGATACATCATCAAAATCATAATAATATACCAACATCTTCGACATAATAATAATAATAATAGCCATTATTTCCTAATTACAATTCCATTTCCATATAGCATGCTAGTAAAACAAATGACAATCGGTAACAAAATTAAATTAAAATAAAAGCAAATCAAATCAAATTCAATGTAAATAGTGTAAAAATAATAAAATTTAAATAAATAACACAAATTAATTAAATTGATAATATTTAACATTCCAATTGTCACAAAATAATTATTGCTCATTAGGGTACCCAGTGTTGGGTGAAGGCCTCCTCCATATCATGCCATTTTTCGCGGTCTTGTGCCAGTCTCGTCCAGGTGTTGCCAGCCACAGCCATGATGTCATCACACCAACGTTTTTTCGGTCTTCCTGGCGGTCTGTGCTCGCCTCTGGGATACCAGTGAAGGATACGTTCGCTCCATCGGTTATCACTTGTTCTGGCAATGTGTCCGGCCCATTTCCATTTCAGTTTGCAAAGCATATCCGTTGCGTCTGTGATTTTTGTAAGATTTCTAATGTCGGCACTTTTTAATCTATCTTTTAGTTTAACACCGAGCATAGATCGTTCAGTGGCCCTTTGAAAGGTTGTTATTTTCCTAATTATATGTTTTGTGATGGACCAGCATTGGCATCCGTATAGTAAAGCTGGTAGTATGGTGCTATCCATTACCTTTTTTTTTAGAGTTATTGGAAGGTTGCTCTTAAACACATCTTTGTTAGCCCAGTATTTTCTCCACGCCGATGCGATTCTCCTGTCTATTTCTTTATTTAATGAGTCTTCAAATGTCACTATTTGTCCCAAGTATATATATTCTTTTACATATTCGATGTTCCCGCTAGATATTTTTATTTCGCTTTGTACCCCATTCGACATAGCGTTTGTTTTTGATGTATTCATATGGAGGCCAACTCTACGACTTTCTGTGTCCAGTTCAGTGAGCATAGTTTGTAAATCTTGGTGGTATTCGGATACTATTACGATGTCATCGGCGAATCTTAAGTGTGTCAGCATTTCTCCATTTATGTTTATACCATATTTATCCCATTTTAGTCTTCGAAAAATAGACTCTAGCAAAGCTGTAAATAATTTTGGTGAAATAGGGTCCCCTTGCCTAACACCTCGTTTTATGTTAAACGGCTTACCGATTCTTTCAAGTTTAATCTTCGACATGGAATTTAAAAAACTAACTCAATATAATTTTAATAGGATAGACCAGGGCGAACTTGGGGATCCAGTGGGCTAACTAGCGACACCAATGAAAAAAAGTCATAATCATCTTTAGAGATTGTATTTGCAAAAAAATTTTTAAATAAAAAATAAAAAACGACTTCGAAACATTACACTAAAAAGTTACACTAAGAAGTATGTATAAATGTAGGTATTGTAGAAGTATAATTTGTAGTCGGTGCCCAAAATATATATGTGCTGGTCATGAAACTGGGCACCGACTACAAATTATACTTCTACAATACCTACATTTTTCAATTTTTAGTGGGGGAGCGGGAGAAAAATAAACAAGTCCATTATAACCATAATTTACCCTGCATAATTCGTTGCTTTAAAATTTGACGTTCTCAATTTCCACGTCTGAAAGTCTTCACCAGAACATCACAAATTACCTTGGGACTACTTTTACCCTATTTTATTAAACATACGGATGTTACTAAAGGATTCGAACAAAAAAAGAATTGTCGTAATCGGTTAAGGTTTGACAGAGTTATGCAAAAACACAGCAAAAAAAAAACGCGTCGAATTGATAACCTCCTCCTTTTGTGAAGTCGGTTAAAAGTGTCTGTACAATATCAATGATGTTAACAGTGATTTTAAGGCAAAACGAGATAGCGTTAGCGCCAACAACGTCCGTTTTCTAGTATCTAGTCCCAGGTCCGGAATCCTAGGTACTCGATCGTGGGTCCTAAAATTATCTGTAAGAAAAGATATGTAGTGAGCCTCTTAAAGTCTAACGGTGTTCTTCATGGAAACACTCTTCACTTCAACTTACAACCTAATTAGTCTTTGGTGAAGGGGAATGCTTTAGATGTCATTTTTTGAAGAATCGTGTTATTACAAATAATAGTTAGGTTCTTGGCTACAGATTCTAAAAATAGCTGTCACCATCATTAAGATATAATGCTATTCATTTTTTCCATTGGTGGCGCGAGTCAGCTCGAGGTCGCTCCTTAATAGGTACCTTAATTTAGATACTGAATAAAAAATTTAAATGAATACATATGTGCCGGTAAGAATAGTAGATTGTTAACCGAGGGCTGAAAGGCACCCATTCCTGACGAGATGTTTTGGCGCTCGAACGAAGTGAGAGCGCCAATAGTTCGAGGCAGAAATGGGTGCTATCACCCGAGTAAAACACTACTTTTCATTACGAATACGAGGAAAGTAAACACAAGCCAGTTAAAATCAAAATTATTTTATTAAAAAACAAAGTCAGTTGAAATCAAACTTTTTTTATACCAACGCACACCCTGCACGGCTAGCACAAGTCGGCGCGTGAGCTAACTCGCCGAGAGATAAACTATCCGCCCTTTTAAACGACTGCTCAAAAATTTAATTTTTAATTTGTATTTAAAAAATTAAATAATATAAATTAATTATTAATGTTAATCACTAAAAGATAAAAACAAGTTTAAAATATAAAACTTAAGGAAATCACGCCGAAACAGACGGATGGTCTAGCTCGCGCGCCAACTTGTGCTAGCCGTACATCACAATTCGCAAGATGGCGCGCGACCGCGAAAGACGGCCATTTTGAATTTGCGTATTTGGTGGTTTTATCTGTGTCTTAAACAATATTTTTTTTAATACTTTTCTGCTTTAGAGCAGGCATGTACCACTTTCAGCACGGTGCCTGGATGAACAATGACCCCCTTTCAGAGTATGAGTAATGAAAAATGGTTTTTCCTTCTTCTTTTGATTTAACTGCTTAGCTTAAGTAGACTGAACGCACTATAGACGTGGGCCCCACAAACAGGACGGAGCGAGGGCGCGGAAAAGACGCGACTCGTTGTATAGAGTCACAGACCACAATCATTGCCCTTTGGTCGTTCTGTGGTCTGTGAATATACCCCGCGTTGCATCTTTTCCGCACCCTCGCCCTACGTCCTTTCTGTGTGGCCCACGCCGTAGACAAGTTGGTGCATATATATGAATTCGTCAACAGGAGGAGAACGGGGAAACCCATGAAGACGAAGATGTAAAGGAGAACAACAAGGCCGCCAAAAAGGCGCCCCCCAAGAAGAAGGCTAAGAAAGAGGTACTTATATGTTTTATGTAGCCTATATACGTCCCGCTGCAGGGCACAGGCCTTCTCTCAGATGGAGAACGTATGGGTTTAATTACCACGCGTGCCCGCCGCGGATTGGCAATTTTAAGCGCATAGGTATAGGAACACCTTCGACAATCAGGTTTCCTCACGATGTGTTCCTTCTCGACGACGGGACGAGTCTCTTAAATCCAAAGTTATTCGATAGAGTGTGATATTTCGGCAATGGTTGTTTCATTGACTCTATTGGCAGTCTACTAACCAATCGCACTCCTATGGTATAACCCGTGCGATTTCACTCGGAGCCTCGCACGATTCTTCCATTCTGATGGCATTGTTCTGCTTTTGCTTAGTAGACTACGAAATAATATTTTTTCTTTGGGATACTAGCAGTTGTTTACTTAAAGTACAGAAAAACATTATTATTACTTCTAAACCTTGCCTATGTCCAGCAGTGGACTTCTTGTGGCTGAATGATGATGAAACCTTGAGATCCGCAACTTACTCAAAAAAAATTAACATAGTGGAGCCCATTATGGACAGCATAAAAAATAAAGTTCACAAATTATATCAGCATGGTCTCTACGAAACACTGACGTTATTTAGTATGAAGTATTTGCTATTTTTTTTTTTTAAATAAAACAGTTTTAAACAAAACAGTTTTGTCTGACTAATTTCTTAAAAGAATTGTAGGAGTGAAAGAAAATATAATGGCAAATAACAGCTTTTGGTAATATTGAAGAAAATATAATGGCAAATAACAGCTTTTGGTAATTTATTAGACTCAGGGTCCAGATCGATGACATTCATTGCGTCGGACTCGTCGGAGCCCTGTACCTACTAACCCGAGTCTCGCACCTCCCGAGATTTTTCTTAGAAGTTGTTTACTGGACATACTCAGGGTTTCGCGACAAAGTAACGTGCGTTGTCTATCCTTATATTACGCGCACCAAGTCTTCACGGATTATCTCAATTATTAAGAAATCAGAAATTTATTTCAATGCAATGAATTTACCTTATGTTTGCTATCTCAATTATTCAGGAATCAGAAATTTATTTCAACGCAAACAAAGAATTTACGTTCTGTTTGTTGAATGTCAATATACAATTGAATGTAAGCTCCCTTCTGGTCGATATTGTAATGAAGAAAAGGGCAACGAAGAAACTCCACTCTGATCATCTTTTCTCAAAACATATTAAACTTAATATACATTCGGAATTGACAGTTAAACCATGACGAATCCTTCAGGATTTGGTGTGCCTGTAATAGGGGCTGATGCCATTACAGCCCGAAGCGAATTAACGAACAGTTCGGAATGCCATTCGATGACCGTATTCAGTTCAACTGTCTCATTAGGTTAGCGGTATCACGTCAGATTACCATGCCGGAGGCCGTGGGTTTGATTCCCACTAGGGGCCGCCGTACATTGTACATTGCCCTTAGTCTAGGTGTATTTCCATGTATGTGATATGTATTTCCTTGCCCGGTTACCGGTTGTGCTACACAAGGTATCCTAGTTTGGGACCAGGACAAGTGATTGTGTTGTGTGGAAATTATTATTATTATAAGTTATTATAGTGTGCCCTGATTGGCTCACTGAACCGTTCGGTCGTCCATTCGGTTGGTTTTCCAAGCAACAAACGCGCCACTTTGTACAGGACACAGAAGACGAGGAGGAGGAGGAAGATGAGGAGGAGGAGGAAGATGACGAGGAGGGGGAGGAGGGCGACGAGGAAGACGAGAAGCCCGACAAGAAGACCAAAGCCAAGTTTGTACTTTTTTTTTCTAAATAGATGCTGCATCGAAAGATACGCGTTGGGTTCGTGAACCCATACATCTTTCTAATAAGAGGGCTTTTTATTTTTTTAAGTGTAGGCGATTAGGAGTTGCATCGCTGTGGTTTCTGAACCCATACATATTTCTGAAAAGGAAAAATTGAAAATAGCAATCCTTGTTTTGTGCTGGCTCATAAACCGAAAAAAATAAAAATTTTAAAGTACGGAGCAGTTGTTTTATCGCTGAACCTTCATAAAAAAACGTATACGGACGAACCTCCTATTTTTTTTGGAAGTCTGTTAAAAATAAGCCTGTTCGGATCATAACAGACTCAAACTATCACCTGAATAATTCTTGTTCAATTGTTTAGAATGGTAGCGCAGTAATTATCTATCAAACAGCGCTGCTACGAAGCAGAAAAACCGCGATTTTGCAATTTCTACTTCTCGAAAAATGGTAAACCGAACAAAAAAAATTCAATTGTAGAACAAAACTACAGTTGTGTTACAGAAATTGCGCATTTCAGCAATAACCCTGTATAAAACTTTTAGTTTTCCGCCGCAATACTGGCGTACAGCCTTACAACCGCCAGTGTCTGAACGTAACTATTGCGGTCCTGTATCTGAAATAAATCATCTACGCTCCTAATCTGCATTTCCATCAACCAGCATCTATGACACCGTTAAAACAAAGCGAATGGACAACTAATCGCCTCTCGCTCAGCCAATATCGCCGTCTATATTGTATGAGCAAGAAGCAAAGAGCCTCACTCCTTTTATTAAATTAACCGTGCTGTACAAACCTAACTCCCTCAGGGAGGCCAAGCCGGCGAAGAAGGCTAAGAAACCGAAGGAGGGAGACGATGAGGGGGATGAGGAGGGCGATGAAGAGGAGGGGGAGGAGGAGGGCGAGGAGGAAGAGGAGGAGGAGGAAGAAGAGGCCGAGGCTCCCAAGCCCAAGCCTAAGAAGGAGGTATGAGAACTTTTATGTAAATATTTAGAGTTCCTAAAATATAGACCGCGGTTATGTAAGGTGACATGACACCCGACTAAGGGGTGATATACGACACTAAAAAAATATATATTATCCAGTTCAAATGCTGTTAGGATACGACTTTTTGGAGTTTCGCTACGCGACAGTGATGTGATGACTTGTGGGGTCAGAAAAACAGTCCGATGAATAATATAAATTAATGTTCCCGAATGATCGAGTACGTAATAATAGAACTATACTAGACCCCTCTAGAAACTTCGGGAAGTAGGTACCTAAACTTAAAACCATAAACCGAGAGACTAGTTTGATAACTAAGTGACAGAAAAAGGGTTACCAGGGTTAGACAAAATTAAATAGTGACGTAGTCGATATCGATAATCAATATCGACTAAACTATGTGGTTTGCTAAGTTGTAAAAATAGGCCAATCTTGTAAAATTAATCCTCACGATAGATGTGTTTTATAAGATTACTAAGTACTAAGGTAGGAAGTAAAAAGCACTTTACTTCCCTGTTAGTTTCAAGCTCTACACCAGTTACAACGTATTTGAAATCAAAGGGTGTGGTGTAAAGAATGGAAAACTGATTGTGTAGTATGGATAGACCTTAAAACAGTTGTTTCACTTTGGATTTCAACTCTTTTTCGGCAAGCTTGACATGTGTGTGACATGTATCTTCTACCCGCAGCCCTCGGAGCCTCCAGTGCCAGTGCCAGCCGGCAAGGGCATCCCTCTCGGTCACATCAGCAATGTGGAAATATCGCTGTCTCGCTTCAAGACTCATGACCAGAAGATGCTCCACCAGTACTTATATGGAGTGAGTGTTCTGTCCCTATCTTACACATTAGAAATGTGGACATGTCCCTCCTCCACTTCAAGTTGCGTACATTAATGAATTTGTTTTAGCAATACCACTTTCCTTGAAAGGAAAACTCAGAGCTTGCTACGGCCTTACTATGAGGCTAAGTGCTGATATACCAGTTCCCACCAGACAAGGACATCACAATCTATCAACACTCCCTTACATAACACTTTGTCTGCAGCAACTCTGCTTGGACCGCAACGTTAAGCGGAATGTGAAAAAGTTCAAGGGCTACCCGTGGGCCGTGGGCTCCTCCGACTACAAAGCCAAGCTCGAGGAGACTACCAAGATGGAGCCGAAGCAGCTTCGCACCATGGCCGAGATGCTTGACCTGGATAAGAAAGGTATTATTAGAAAGTGTTATTATTTACTGCTACATTATACTGCCTCCAAAAAAACTTGTTGGCGCTAAAGCGTAGAGGCCTATATCCAACAGTGGGCTCCATTTATGGTCTGATTAGATGGATATATAGACGAAAAGTGTTATTCTTTACTGCTTGGTAACTTGCAGACAAGTTATTCTTGTTTTTTTTTTTTTGTTATTACGTATGACAAAAGGACTAGACTTATTTCGAAGAATCTAGTGTCAACGAAAGCTATTAGCGACATAAGTTATACTGTACTGGTCCCAAACTAAGATACCTTGTGCTGTGGCAATTAGGCAAAGGCATTAATCTAATAATCATGATTATGATAGTCTCACAAATCTTTATCTTTGGTCTTTTAACTTCTAAGGTAGCATCCCTATGCTATTGCGATTGAGTCCCTACTCAATCACAGACTCTCACTACTGATGAACAATACTTAAAAAACACTTACAAATTCTGGCAAATGCAGTGTTGGGAAAGCATTTTTTATTTAGTTTTCTGTGTTTTGTTGCTGTACGGTTGTATAATTTCGATTATTTCGACTCGAAATTAATGCTGTATATTCGGTTATGTTTGGTGGGAATCCATGTTTGCTCTACGAACCGCTTCCACCCATTTTCTTTCTACTGGAAATCTACACAATAAAACTAAAGAAATAAAAAAATTATATTAACTAACTTCCACTCAACACAATCACTTGTCCCGATCCCAAACTAGGATGCCCTGTCCTATGGTAACCAGGCAAGGACATCACAAATATGGAAATACACCCAGACTAACGACAATGTGTACAAATATACGGCGGCCCCCAGTGGGATCGAACTCACCTCTGGCTTGGAAATCAGACGTGATACCGCTAGATCAACGAGGGAGTCGACACCGAGTGATAGAAAAAAAAAATCCTACGTCCCTGGTGTCAAGTCGATTGAGAGATTGAAATATTTTATAGACTGTGTCAAGCCCTATTGCAAGAAAAAAAAATACCCATTAAGAACGGAATGAGGTCTGAATGAATGATATTGTACCATAAATTACAGAATGTCAAAGTGCCGTTATATTGTCATAAGAATTAAACTTTTTAATTTCAGCGTATTATAATGTTTTCCGTGTAGCGCCGGATTAAAAGTAGCGTCACTCACTTTCCTCCCGTGAATGTCGTAGAATCATCATCATCATCAGCCATTTTTACGTGCACTGCAGGACACAGGCCTCCCTCATGGTTTTCCCTAACCATAATGGGTTTTGCCATAGAATGCGTTTAGTCGTAGAATTCGAGTAAGGAAATCAATTACCAGGAGACGTGCAACAGCGTCTTCCTGGTATTCCAACCGCATACTACGATCGCCAACCCGCCTGCCAAGCGTGGCGATTATGGCAAAACCCCTTCATAACCATGAGGGAGGCCTATGTCCTGCAGTGGGCGTCAAATGGCTGATGATGTATTATATGTTGTTTATGTTGCACTTTTTATTCATTTACTAAAGAAATACCTCATATAAAAGTACAAAATCATACTTCGGGGTGATAAGAAACATTCGCTGTTTTGTTGCTGTATTTTTTAGAGAACAATACTGCACACTTCGTTATATTTTTGCACTTTTTTCTTATCGTTTTTCCTCGAAAGTCTGATGTCACACTGACCATAAAAACTCAGATCCGTAGTCGTTCAACCACGGTTAGAGGCACGCGGGGAAAAGGCGAAAGCGTCAATTGTGTCGCGTCCATTGGGTAAGACGTTCTTGCTTTTACAGGACTGTCCTAACAAATAAGTGTTATGTTTTCGGGGCTCATGTCTTCCTTTTGTTTTAGTCGTAGCCTCGTGACTGAGGGACGTGACTATGGGGCACCTTTCGCCTCCAAAGCTCTACATACGGTCCGATTAAGCGCCAGATGTGTGGCTGCTTGTAGGGTCTCTCCCTTTGTTTCACCTATATTCTTCCATAGCATTGCATTCATGTAGGTACCTATGTTTACATTTTTTTATTCCACTGTAATTTCTAAACACTAGAATTTAACTTGAACACTTGAACACTTGTAATTTAAAAGTGTGTGGTGTCGATATAATCATCATTTCATCCTGGGTAACATATGGTACATTTCTAAAGCAGTAGATGTATTTATTGTTTTTGTAATAACACGTGCCCACCGCGATTTCAAACGCAAAAATAATAATAAAATGTTAGAACGTGCTAAGAATAAGAACGTGCTAGCAAGTGTAAATAAATGATTTATCTATCTAGCGAAACGGACGCCAGAAGTAACAGCAGCGTTACTCTAACCTGTGTTGTCCCCCGGCAGGCTCGCCGTCCGACCTGGCGCAGCGCATCGTGGGCTACCTGCAGCAGCCGGGGCCCAACTCGCCCTTCGCCCGCGGCTCGGTGAAGCCGCGCGCCGCGCCCCCCGCCAGCACGCCCGGCGGCCGCCCGCGCCGCTCGGCCGCAGTCAAGGTCCACAACCGAGGTGCGTACACCGCCGGCTAGCTAGCCCGCCCGCGCCGCTCGGCCGCAGTCAAGGTCCACAACCGAGGTGCGTACACCGCCGGCTAGCTAGCCCGCCCGCGCCGCTCGGCCGCAGTCAAGGTCCACAACCGAGGTGCGTACACCGCCGGCTAGCTAGCCCGCCCGCGCCGCTCGGCCGCAGTCAAGGTCCACAACCGAGGTGCGTACACCGCCGGCTAGCTAGCCCGCCCGCGCCGCTCGGCCGCAGTCAAGGTCCACAACCGAGGTGCGTACACCGCCGGCTAGCTAGCCCGCCCGCGCCGCTCGGCCGCAGTCAAGGTCCACAACCGAGGTGCGTACACCGCCGGCTAGCTAGCCCGCCCGCGCCGCTCGGCCGCAGTCAAGGTCCACAACCGAGGTGCGTACACCGCCGGCTAGCTAGCCCGCCCGCGCCGCTCGGCCGCAGTCAAGGTCCACAACCGAGGTGCGTACACCGCCGGCTAGCTAGCCCGCCCGCGCCGCTCGGCCGCAGTCAAGGTCCACAACCGAGGTTGGGTAACACTTTTCATCCCTTATACAGCGACTATACCAGATATTTAAAAAAATGTTTAAAAAATCCTCTTTTTTTCTTCATAAAATATTTGGTATAGTCACTTTAGCAACAGGTCTAACCTAACTTACTACGTACGGAATATTTTGTCCACAGGGTACTCTGACGAAGAATATGAGTCTGACCCCGAAACCAAGGTGAAAGGGCCGAAGCCAGTCAAAGACGGCTCGGAGGATTCGGATGTAAGTTTCGCAGCTTTGTCCGAAAAGTCTGAGTCCGATGTAAGTGCAGCTTCTTTGTCCCGACCGAGAATTTTGCTTCGCTTCAGCAGCGAACGTCCGTTGGCGGGGTGCGCGAGAGGCTTTTTGCTAAACTGCACCTTTTAGTTTGTATTTATTTGGTGTACAGAACAGATCACAATTAGTATGTAATGTAGACGATTACCTCGAAAATGTGCAATTTATGAAACGTTACGTTAATAATGTGTAGTGCTTACGAAAGCTTTGGTTTGTAAACTTTAAAGAACAACTGGGTCCTTCAGTTTTTTTCTTAAATTGATATTTTGCGAAATATCGGGGTTGCCTTATTATTACGAAATTCGCGCTTTACGCGCTCTACCAATGTAACACAGGTTTCGGTAAATTATTCTCTTGAATAGAAGAATATCATACTATTTAACACTATGGATTTTATCCTATATTGTTGTCAATGACAAACTCTATTGACGTGTTTCAACAATTGCTCATTTTACTCAGAAGTAATCTGATTTAGGCTATGCCATAAGAACTATATTGTAGTGTAAAGCATGCATACAAAACATATATACATATAATTTTGAGTATATTACGAACTAATTAGTAGGTAAAGATAATTACGCGATAAAGCAAAAAAAAAATAGAACAGGCCTACAATAATTACTTATTTACATCTAAAATTTATTTGAAAGTACGGTTGGCGTACAATAAACTCCACTTTGATAACTTCTCAAAATCGTTTGCGTAGAAAAGGCATCTGAACATCTGTCCCACTGCAGGGCACAGGCCTTCTCTTCGAGAGAGAGAGTATGGGCTTAATTACCACGCGTGCCCACCGGTGATTGCCAATATCAATCGCTGCCAGCGCCGCGGAGGTATGTGAACACCTCAGATACTCAGGTTTCCTCACGATGTTTTTCTTCGCGTTAGCGAGTAGCATTGCTCCTACAACTTCACAAATGTGCGTAATTGAGAAAATAAAGCCATTGGTTTTCTTCACCCGAATGTGAAGCGGGCGTTCTAACTCTGAGCTACCACCTTGTCAATTGATACTTATGCAGTTAATTTGAATCGATTGCATGTTCATTGCATGTTTTTACACGCTTTTAAGTTGCCCTCAAATTTGCTTAGCAAGTTATAAAGTAAGGATAATAATGTTTTCCAGTAGCTACAAAAGCTCAGGTGGCCCTATATAAAATTGCCAACTTTTATCTCTTTGCAAGTAATAAGCTTAATAATATTAGACGTGAAAGGAATGTGCACTTAAGTTTTACTAGTTCAGTCAGGGTGTATTTCTATGTTTGTGATGACCTTGCCTGGTTACCATAGCACAGGGTATCCTAGTTTCGAAGCAGGACCAGTGATGGGCTTGTGTGGAAGTTATTATTATTACTTAATGACTCGAGTGCTTAAGCCCGCTGAGTCTTATGTCTAGTTTTCACGTGTTAAGTAATTTTGTACCCACGAAATTGTAAATTGAGTGCCCTCATTCAAATACACATGTAGACGCCCACCAGGGTACCTGCACGGTACTGAGGGCGACGCCACTGACCAAAAAAATACAATAGATTTCCAAGCCCTTTACTACAAAAAAATTGCCATAAATAAACATCATGTTTAAAATTGAAATTGAAAAAAGTTCCGATACCACACAACACACGTAAAATCTTACAAATAATAAAACGCGAAAACAGTAAAAAAGCTTAAAGTAAAAAGTAATAATAAATAATCTTATTCTAAACAATCACACAGTAGTAATGAAGTGATATGGTGGAGACGCTGTGTGCCATGGTAAAAGAAAAGCTTCTTGACTCAGCATATGTCACAGGTTCCCGGTTGACAACCCGTGACTCTGGTATTCTGTCAGAACCTAAAGTGACGGACGACGGACGGACGGTTTGCACAGATTCTTTTTAGTTTTGTTGATTTCGATGACGTATTTCTGGTTTCGTTGACTCAGTTTCCATTTTTTCGCTCTATAAAATATTTGAAGAAGCCCAAATCGAAATATTCGGGCTAGGCTCTCAAAATTATAAACTTAAAATTATAATAATGAAAAAAAAAAACCAATTTTTTGTATAAAACAATGCCCATTGGGTTGCTTCAGCTAAAACAATAACTATAGATCTAGATACTGTTTAACTTGTTCATTTAATGGTAAACTTGCTACTGAGCAGCTTCTTAGTGTGTGTTTTCACGTATGTTTTAACTTAAAATTTACTATTTGCATACTTAACGTGTAAACTGACCGTTAGTCCATTAGGTTCTGACCGATCAAGCTCGAGTGTTAAATCAGTGTAACTTGTTTCATTCATGTTTTGTTAAGTGCTTGTGAGAACTTCAGACATTATTGAGTAAAAACACTGGTACACAGTGCTCTCATTGCATGACACTCGATTCTAGGCATATTTACTTAGCTAATTTAAAATTTAAGTCCATCTTTCACCATTAGCTCTTACAGAAGTTATTATAGAAATCTATCCAGGCAGTCAATTCTAGGTATATAAACTTCGCTAATTTCAAATCAATCTAGTCATTCAAACAAACTGTCAAATTCAATACCCATCCGAACGTTATGTCGCGTACGCCAACGGACGTCGCCGCCGAAAGCGGTGGCGCCGCCTGACGCCCCGCTCCTTTGTCGCAGGGGTCGTTCAACCCGTCCGGCTCTGAGGAGGAGGCCGACTCGGACTTCGATCCGGAGGGGGGGGAGGGCGCGGGCGGCGGCGGGCGCAAGCGCAAGTCCACGGGCCGCCGCCGCTCGGCCGGTGGGCCGGCCAAGGGGAAGCGGGGACGCAAGGGCAAGGGAAAGCCCGCCAAGGGGGTGAGTGCTTCTTGCTAAGTCCACTAAACAGAATATACTGGCAAGGGGAGTAGTGCTTCTTATTAAGTCCACCAAACAGAATATACGCGCAGGAGGGGGGCGAGTGCTTCTTATTAAGTCCACCAAACAGAATATATGTGCAGGAGGGGGGTAAGTCCCCAAACATATGGGCAAAGGGGGTGATTGGTGAGTGGAGAAGTCAGATATTTCAATGTAATACGACACTTGAAAATTAAAAATTAAGTCAAGATACAGCGACGGCCGCAAGAGATGACTAGAGAGCAAGTCTCCCAAGGGAGGCGAGTGCTTTTTATTAAGTTAACCAAACAGCATGGGGTCTGAAAATACACTCACTGAGTATACAATACAGGATAATTGTAGCAATTTTGTGCCCAACAGCCAACATTAAATATACATCCTCGTACAACTGTATATTTAATCTGAAGACTATCTAAAAGAGGTCGGTTAGCCATAAGATCGCCGTTCTGTGCCTGCTTGGCAAACTCCTTGCAAATTGGTTTCTCACGATCGTTAGATAAAACAATTTTTTGCCATCATAACGACGGATGAAAAACAGGGATTTGAACAGACGCTGTAATATGTTGCGCAGGCGCCGCCGAAACGGGGCCGCGGCAAGCGCGGTCGCTCTGTGAGCGACGACGAGAGCGACAAATCTGAGAGCGGGAGCGAAAACGAGAACGAGTCCGGCAGCGAAGGCGAGGAGTCTGACGTCAGCGTGAGTCTTGTAGCAAAAACTACTGAACAGAATTGAATAAAACTTGCCATGATTATAGCTCAGATTCCCGTGTAACATTTCCCATTTACATGGGAGGTAAAAAAATTACCAAAATCTGTGAGGTCATTGAATAATCGTTTTACCACGATGATACAATTAACCAGCTTGTGAAGAACCAGCCAGTGTACGCATTACCCGTCGGAAATATCTATATCGGCCACATCAGAATCATCATATTGCGAGGTGCCTAGTGCATAATAAATAATAAGAGTACTTACATGAAATTTATTAAATATCTAAAGGTACGATTCCACCAGTGTGCGGAACTGTGCGGCACAGATGTTTGCTTTGGTCGACTCACTCAAGCGAACAAGAACAAATTGTGCGCGAACATTTTAGCAATGTTTGCGCGCAGCTGTGCACTCGTGTGCGCGTACACAGTACAAGTAGTGAACTCGTGTGGACGCGCACGCACGCGTTGTTCGCGAACTCAGTCTTGCTTCCGCTACCAAAGCGAAAACATTTATTTGTGTGCGCACTTTCTCAAGTATTTTTTCGAGTCAAAGCGTTAATTATCAGAATATAACCTAAAATATGGACGAATGAAAAAATTAAACAAATTTATTCAAGCTATTGAAACTTGTCCTATTCTATGGGATTCCAGTCACAGTGATTATAAAAATAGAAATAAAAAACACTCAATAGTTGGCTCAAAGTTTTAATTGTGATTCGACGGAGATAATGAGAAAATGGAAGATTATTCTGGCTCAATACACAACGTTTTCCTGCCCGTTTGTATTAGCAACTGTCGGTAGAATATCTTGCTCAGTGAATATGTTCGTGAACAAGTGTGCAACACTGTGCGCTCTCAAAAGTTACACACAGCATTGCCGCTGGAAGCAGAGGCTAAAAGCGATACCAACTAGATACACTAGTACGTGTTGTGCTGTAGTTTTGCACAAAATGTTTGTAAACAAATGTGCTGCACACTATTTTGGTGGAATCATACCTTTAGGGCTACTTGCGCCAAGTCACTGGTACCTTTTTTCAAAGCTTGTTTATAGGAATAGTTTGATGTACATGAACCTTATGCGTGTTGTTATAGAAGCCAAAGTGTCCAAAGCTCATTTCGTTGGTTAGGACTAACTGTTCGATCCGTGAACAGATTGGTCGCGTTTTTTATGGTAAACTTATAGGAAGCAATACTTTTAGCGTATTTTTAATTTGTAGGTATAAACCAAGTTATGAACATGAATTGTATGCCTGTTCGCTTAGGAGCCAAAGTCGAAGCGCGGCAAGGCGGCGGCGCCGGCGCCGAAGGGCCGTAAGGGCCCCCCGGCAAAGGCTGCCAAGGCGACGCCCGTCAAACGGAAACCACCCACGCCGCCAGGTGAGTCCTAAAAAGACAAGACACTTGTCTTCAAGATAAACCGAAAAGACAAGAAAACAGCTTATAAATAGACAGTGAGGGTATTACATAAATGTTTATGCGTTTATGTACCGGCAGTCGACAAACTAGGCTAGGCCCGGTGTATCTTGGGGACTTAAAATTTGTATGCACAATTTCTGTTTTGTTAGTTGTTGACAATTCTTAAACACGCCTATTTAGACGTAGACCGATGTTAGTTTTTGTTTTAATAACATACATTTTAAATGTTTGGTAGCTGTTACATCTAAGCTAGATTCGGACAACGGCATGAATCTGTCGATTTCATTTCATTGCGGCTTTTATTTTGGCTTACTATCAGGGTCATCATCATCAGCCCATCTCTGTCCACTACTGGGTATAGGCTTTTCCCTATCACATCGACTTTCGCGGTCTCTGACCGTTCGCATCCACGGGCCCTCTGCCGAACTTACCACATCGTCCGACCATCAGTCTAGTTAGCCTGGAGATTTCCGCACTTAGCCTCATAGTTGGGCCATTGTACGTAGCAAGTGCTGAGGTATGTAAATACCTCAGACACTAGGGTTTCCTCACGATGTTTTCCTTCACCGTTAGCTAGTGGTACTATATAACTTCACAAATGTACGTAACTTAGAAAACAAAGTCACTGGTACATGCCGGGATTCGAACCCACGACCTCCCGAATGAGAAGCCGGCGTTCAACCACTCCGCTACCACAGCTCGTCCGACCATCAGGCTGTTAGTCTAGGTGAGGAGGTTATCCTCCTAAGTTCTGACCTTGACGTTTTCGTACAGAATTTTGCATACTGTCTTAGGGGGCTATGTAATAATAAAATAATATACATTTCGAATTCCTGGTTGCTGTTACGTCTCATTTCATTGCCGCTTTTCTTTTATTGTGGCTCTTAGACATCGATGATGACGATGCTGAAATTGAAAAACTTAACAGAAATTAAGTGAATTAACGCTATGCGATAATAAGGATATGCTCAGCTTAATGCTCCGTGTGCGAAAATCAGCGCAGCGCTGATTTTCAGCACATCCTATTTGCTAGCAATCGACATGTCGGTAGCTAGACATGCTAGCCGATATTAAAAATAAAAGTAGACTGCATTACAAACATGATACAATAGCTCAAATAGTACAATTAAGCAAGTAGGCACTATGATTATTAATATCTTAAATATTAGAACTAACATGTAGTGGAACCACTGGAATAGGTAACTACTCGGAAAAGAGGAAAAATACATATCGGAAAAATATAGATGACTCATCATCGTCATTATCTTCATCAGTTCCATAGCGACTGATTTTGCGCCTTTAATTCAAGCTCAACCATTTTGGCTCTCAGTACTAGGGTCGATCGCTCAAATTAAGCCTTACAATTGTTTCATTCGCACAGCTAAAAAGAAGGCGGCACCGGCGAAGGCCGGCAAGCCGGCCGCCAAAAAGGGCGGCAAGAAGGCCTCCTCCGACGAGGAGTCTGGCGAGAGCGGGGAGGAGGAGGGGGGGAGCGAGGAGGAGGACGAGGAGAGCGGGGATGAGTCCGACGGGCCTGTCAATAAGAAGACCAAGCGTCCTCCGACTGTGAGTCAGCACACTTACTTTTATAACACCGTTAATGCTGGAGGGACTGGAGAACTATTCGCTTCTCGCTTTTAGAATGATGCAAATAACAATAACAAGTTCTAGTTTCCGTAACAATGATCGCGATTAGACTCGTTAAATGTATAAATAAATTGTTATCTAGTCCCTTCGTTATAATAACAGTGTACGTCGTTGTTAACTGTTTCAGCACACTTAACATAACACACGCATAACACCTTAAGTTGACAGTTACGTCGAGCATGTCGTCTCGCTCGCACATTTTAAATGATTAAATTCAGTATACTTTTGATTAAATTTCGTCTGAGACTTTGCTAGATAATAAAATTGCTGAGATTTTGGATTATATTTTTGTTATCCTATACATAATGTGTTTCAGGCCACCCTAACTACTATTGACTGAACTAGCTACATATTAACAAACTTTTGCTTCCAGAATTGAGTGCTTTATTACTTTTAACATTCTAATGCTGTATAATGCTTATATAATGGATATATAATGCTAAACTTTCATACCGTAATTTACAATGCTATAAGCGACATCTATTGGTATTGCTTTAAACTAGTTCATACTACTACTAAACAATATGGGCCGATTTCTGAATTGAGAATTTTACTAAGTAAATACTTAAGTAACGTTTTGTCACGTTCTTGTCTGCGAAACTTGAAGAGACAGCACTACAGTTAACTATTTACTCAGCGAAATTCTCAACTCAGAAACTGGCCCTATGTATTTATATTAGCCCTATTTTTATGGTCTAGCAAAGCTTCAGACCACATTTATTTTAACAAATGCATATATTTTTTTACAATCACAAAAAATGTTAGAGCTAGACACCATTCCAGACGTAACAACAGCCTTATCGAGAAGGGAGTGGCTCAAAACCACTGGGACGCAGGTTAGCACGAACTGAGCCACTACCTTTTGGCTTATAATATGAAATTATTATGCCTGTACCCCTCCGCGATAGAGGCGTGAGTTTATATTATAGTTTTATATAAAATCATAACCTTGTTTTACGTCGTATTTTGTGGAAAGGTTGTTATTAATAAGGCAATGTAGTATATTTCATTACGAGTGCGGAAAGCCTGTCATTGCAAAGAGTTCCGACAAATGTCTACCCGAGCCGAGGCGCAGCTGTCTGTGTCTACAGGGGTCAAAGAAAAAGGAAGAAACACTTATTGTAAGGACACGCTCAACAGAGGATCCGTCAAAGACAGTTTCGGGCTGAACGCGCGCGGTGTCCCACACCGCTCACCGCGAGCGTTCGGCTCGCGGCTGTCTGTATCTACAGAGGTCGATACGTCGTAATAAAACAAGAAAACCATGCCGCGATGGTCTAGCAATAACACAAAGAAAACTGAAGAAACTCTTGCCATAAGGACACACTCAACAGAGGATTCATCAAAGACAGTTTCGGCTCGCGGCTGTCGTGTGTCTACAAGGGTCGACACGTCGTTTCCACGTCCACGAGTCTTCACATCCCTTACAGCAATATCTAGCTGTAACACGAAGAAAACAGAACAAACTTTTTGCAACGTAGAAGCGCCATACAACACGCTCAACAGAGGATTCTTCAAAGACAGTTCCAGGCCGAACGCGCGCGGTGTCAAACGACACCGCGAGCGTTCGGCTCGTAATTGACAGGGGTCAACATTAGACGGCAGCAAAGAATTACATGCAACTTGAGAAAAAGTGGCTGGCTTTGCAATTTCTCAAACGTCAAGGACAGAGGCGGCTCGTGACTTTATTTTATGAGTGTTCACAAAAAGATTGAAAAGTCTTGCTAGTTGGGCAACTTGTTCGGGTTTAAACACACGCGTAAAAGTTTTAGTTTTTGAAGCACATTTTTGTGTCAGGGCGAGTTCAGGCCGTGGTGGCCCCTTTGATTTTAGGCCAAGACGCTTTTCTAAAGTCTTTTCACAGTTTTTAATATAACATACATTGTATTGTTCCAGTTTCAGCACAAATAACGCACAGAAACTAATTTAAATAGCGGAATAACACAAAACTGTCGTAGATATTCGCGCGAAAAGTGATCGACTGACTTGATGTGATTACTTGATTAGATTGGTGGTACGCGTTTGTTTGTTTACTAAGATCGGCAACAGCTCAAAATTAGCTGCACTGTGCTGTGCGTGCACCGCATTGTCACCTCGCACCATTTGGCAACGTAGCGCATGAGCGGCGCTCCAGATTAGGCTCATTTCTCATATGAAATCTTTTGTTTCACGAACCGGGCCGTTCCAATGTTTCTCTTTCGCACTCATTGAATTTAGTACTAGGCATTGTACTGAATTTCGTTTCATAGGAGGGCAATCGCTGGCGCTCCACTCGGTAACAACTTGACACCAAACTACTATAATGTGTGTAGGTCTTTGTGTGCATAGGTTTAAAAATTTATAGGTGGTAGGTAGCAGATAAAAATTTGATTTTTTTATTAAGTAATGTACTTAGTTACTTATTTTTGTGGGAGTGCACTGCACCAGCGCTCTATAAGACGAGCCGCCTCTGGTCAAGGAAGTTCCCAGCTATAGCGGTATCGACTCTAAACGTAAATTATGCGACTCTGGGATCCTGCGAGACAGACTGGCTGTTCATTGTACTATGGTGGGGTTTAAAATGCTCAATTCCTGAAAAGCATCAAGCAGAGTTTGTTTGTTATGTGGGTATTTCCACTCTACTTTTATTCTATAATTTTTTTCTCAGATTGATATTTTTCGAAATATTAGGGTTTATATAATTTTATCAAACTTGCGCTTGTAGTGCATGACTAAACCCTCTGGCGCTCCCTAGGCAACAAACGGCAAACTCTCGACGCTGATTGGCAAATCCCTATTTATTTGCTATTTGCCAATGAAATGCAGAAAATGTTTTCATTATAAAAACAAAATGACTTAATGAACGCCAAAGCTTTTTAATAGATTCTTTGGAGAAGAAGCTGACAAAGAGACTTAACATTTATACTGGTTGTACCTTAATTAACAGATACACCAAGAAGAATGTCGCAGATTCCGGCAAATAATTGTAAGGAAGCTTTAAATCTGAAGTAGTTTTAAATCCGGAAGTTCTATTGCTAAGCATTATCCATCAGACAATGATACTACAAAGCAAACAAACCGTAAAAACACATAAAATAAAAAACAAAGATTGTTCTAAATTGAATTTAGACATACAACGAACAAACATCTATTTTGTAGACTAGAATCCTAGTTTTCCATTTATGCAAATCCGTGGGTTTTCCAATTTAATTATACCCTTACTAATATAGCAACTATACATGTAGTTGCTATATTAGTAAGCGTATAATTATGTGTTAAGCAGTTGTTTGTTCACTACCTACACCTTCAAGTCACAAACAAGCTTTACAAACGACAGCTATACAGCCGTTACATTTTGTTGCAAAGTCACCTCTGACCTCACTGCCTAGAGTCTAGACTAGAGGGTATGCATCTGTTGATATGTCTAACGACCAGTTTCTGAATTGAGCATTTCGCTAAGTAAATAGTTAACTGTAGTGCTGAACGTTACTTAACTATTTACTTAGTGAACTTCTCAATTCAGAACCCGGCCCGCCTGTTTAATAATTTTAAGTTTATAAGTATTCATTGTGAACGCAGCTGGACAACCAATGGAAAAGACCGACAAAGAACCGACAGTGGGCTGGTTATAATAGACAAATCTCAAAATTAGAATGTTGTTATTGTTTTGTAGAACAAGTGATTGTTCCAACCAAGTCAGCGCAGTGATATTGGCAGCGCTGATTTTGAGCCACTACCCATAAAAAAACTAAACTTACATGAAGAAGAATGGTAAAACACAATATAAATTGGCACCTAGAATAAACTATTTACAATATACACCACATAGTACTGCGTTGACCTCCCCGTTTCCGTCTGCAGGACGACGAGATCAAGAAGTACGTGAAGCAGATCCTCGAGGGGGCCAACCTCGAGGAGATCACCATGAAGACCGTCTGCAAGCAGGTGTATTCGCATTACCCAGACTTCGACCTTGCACACAAGAAGGACTTCATCAAGGCAACTGTCAAGTCGGTGAGTGTCGCCCAAACAGTCCTTTCCGATGACGTTTTGTTTCACGTTCGAGGCCATCCATAAAGCACGTCACACATTTTGCCCCTCCTCCGTCCTTTTCACAGTTGGTCACGTTTGTGAGATCCTCGATTCCCAGTGTGACGACACATATTGTGCAATTTTACTATCAGAAATTATCAAATTAGAACAGCAGTTGCGAAATTAGTTTTATTTTCTTTTAAATTATCTTTTAATATCATCGACATCGTAAACATTTTGAAAAAATTAACAGAACAATACATTTTTAATTATATTTTTGAAATGTGACGTCACGAAACTTAAGAGCCCTCCCGCCCCTTGTCACACAATGCCACAATTTGTCGACCCCTTCTTTCGTCCCCTTTCATCGTATCGTACAGACGACAGCAGTTCAACCTTAACATTTTTGTTGCATATATACATTGCATAGCACATAAAGAAGTAAAGTGTGTAACGTGTGTTACAGGTGTGTAAAGGTTGGTGAGCTGTCGACTGTACGTAATGATTTTAAAATAAAATATATCTATCACTAATTTGTGCCTCTCTTCAATTCCTGCCTATGAGTAGTAAAATAACTCGTCGAATAGTTAAAACGTCCAAAACTTTGTTGACTGCCTATTTGCTCTAGTGGTATGGTAACACGCTTGCCTACAAGAACAGAGTTTATGGGTTCGATTCCCACTGGAGGCCGCCGCACTTGATTTGTACAAAAGGCCTCAGTCTTTCCATGTTTGTGATGACCTTGCCTGGTAATTGTAACACAGTATTCTAGTTTTGGACCAGCCCCTCTACTCTCGACGCTATTGTCCTCAAATTGCGTCATAATGCACAAAAAATGTTTTAATATAATCGGAGACACCATGTTAAAAGATAAATAAACGTGGTAATTATTTTTCTCTGCGACTAATTCTTTTCATAGTATCTACATAGTACCTAGTACCTATCGAAAAGTACAAAAACGCGCCATACAAATTCAGCTGAAACTATGACTTCACAACTTGCACGTAACACCTTATAATGTGTGATGAAGCGTTTATCAATATTTGAGTTATCTCGTAAAATAATGTTTTTATGCATGTACTGTACTGTACACCCTTATAATAAGAAATCACTTAGAATTCAACGAAAAAACTAAATCTAATAAGGTTTTTGTTATTAGAGTAACTTTATTTTTCGCATTTTTTGTGACCTAATAAATAGACAAATTAGCTGGAAAGCGCAACTATTCTTCATTTTCTCAATCCGGTTGACCGACTGGCAAACTAAAAATAAATAAAATAAAATGGCAATAACAGAAAGACAATGGGACGTTTATAGCCTGCTTATGTTATGTTGTGTAGTAGAAAGAAAACTGTTTTAAGAGAAATTAATAACGGTTCTTCTTTATTGCCTTCGAACTACTTATTACGGAAAAAAAATCCGGTTCCCTCATTCATTCATCACTTATTGATAATATTTTTATCGACTTTGTCAAGCTCTTGTCGTATTTTGACAATGACCGCTTCTCCCGCCAAAAGTGGTCGTCTACGTTTTCCTACAAAATTTCGGTTATGTGACATGAAATTACTCATATCCTTTGACTAAAACATCCTTGGGGGCAGGGTAATGATTGTGTTGTGTGAATGGTATTATTGTAAAACTGCCGTCCTTTCATGTGTGGCCCCATGACTTCAATATCTTATTTCTACAGCAACTTAGTCAATCTGGATCTTTGCATTCTGTGACACTCCTTTGGTGACGAATCAAATAATTGTAATAATAAAGAACGGCGCTTGGAGAAACTATGAAAAACACTTCAATATCTTATTTCTACAGCAACTTAGTCAATCTGGATCTTTGCATTCTGTGACACTCCTTTGGTGACGAATCAAATAATTGTAATAATAAAGAACGGCGCTTGGAGAAACTATGAAAAACAGATGTGACGCCGAAATCGATCCAAAAGAGTGACGCACCATACAATGTATTTTTTTATTTGAATTATGTTTGAATTGTTGTGTGTTTCTGTTTGTTTCAGTGTATTTAAGATGTTATTCGTTAAGGGCGGAGTGTAGATGTCGACTTAGTATACCTATAATTTTACAAGGAGAAATAGCTATATATTATTACAATAATAATATATTTAATTAAAAAGTTATTAACTGAAATGGAATGAAAAATAGAATGCCCGCTAAATCTTTTACAAGGTATTGTTTGTTTACTTTCTTTTTTTTTTGTTTTATTGGAACTTACATAATTATTTAAAAGCCGTTTTTAACGTGTTGCATTTCTTCCAGCTCATATCATCGTGAGCAGTGACCGCCCGGCCGCAATCACGTACATAGTCAACTAAGCTCCATATTAATAAACAAAACGTAGACTAAAGTACTTCTGCCGCGTCATGGTGGCCCATCCAGTCGGAGTCGCTACCTCTACAAGTTAACGCTACAATCTGTAGGAATTCAACTAATATTATTCGGTAAGCTTGACAGAATTTCTTTTAGGTTTCGTCTCTTACTGGCCAGTGTGGCGCGGTAAAAGAAAATTTATATAATTTTATGTTGTAGGAAATATTTCCCTCTAGGATAAGAATAATACCATAAGGCAGTCAGGTAAGGTTCGTTTTTATTAAGGACATTATATTTTCTATTGTGCCTACTACTGATTTATTTTATTGTGATACTATCCTATCACCTTATTAGTTGACTAGATGGCTCGCTCTTTTGTGACCTGTGCATTTTGTAGCTAAAACGATTACGAAAGACCTTATATTTTCACGCAATTTCTGGGTTTATGAAGAGTTTGGGACCATTTTTGTTTATATCGAATGAGACATACTGATGCACGGGTCAGTTATAGGTAGCCTGCAGTTGGTTTATTTAATAAGTACATAATTAGCAACCCAATGATTATATCGTTATTTGTAATTGGTCAAGTCAATCGATCGATATGTCTTTTGCGTTGTTTAACATCAAAGGGTATCATTGTACAAAGCTCTTTCTATATTTTGGCTAAAAAAAACTAAGATTAATTGTTAAAAACTAAATTGGTTTAAAAAAAGGGAAAGTAAGTTACATGGAAAATATTATTATTTTTTTATTTAAAACTTGTAATCGTAGGCGTCGCAACTAAAATAGATACAACTTTGAATATTTCTCGCGAAATAAAAACTACTTTATTTATGTAAGTGTAGGTACTTTTAAGACGTGTAAATAATACACTGTATCGGGGCTTAGTTTGTATGTTTTGAGAATGATCACTTGACGACCCTTGATGACGCTATAGCACACAATCATTGAGGCGACGAGACACACTAGAAATGTGACAATTATTTACTCCTTACGAAAATAACATGTTAGTATTGTGAACCATTTGTCTATGAATTAAGTCTGGTGTGCAGGCACTTCTGTGTTCAACCATATAAGTAGGAAATCGGTTCGCTTATGTCATACATACATGAACATTATAATACCTATACTTATTAATAGTACAATTTAAAATCACACGTAGAGAGAAATCGATGTTACTTACCGTGCGACTCATTGTCATCATATCAAAATCCATCTCATTTTTACTGGAACATTGTTTTTTTACCAATTTTCATACAAATTCAGACATACAGACATAAATTTTTGTAAGTAAGTTTTGTTCAATAGCTTGTTTTCTTCGGTGCTTCATAAGGGCCATTACATACGCGAGTTTTGAATCCGCGATGCGTCTGAAATGCGTACTTCATCACCTCGTAGTAACCTCGAGTATTTTTGGAATATTACTGTTTGTATGTGGCCGATACGTCTACCATGTCCGTGGGTGTAAGCGTAAGCGGTCTGGACGCGCCGAGACGCTATAGTGCGTTCGTAGGTGCGGACACGCTATTTTTGATGTCTATATAAACGCTGCCCGTCCGTAGATCCGAACGCATACCTCTCATTTCCCACCCTTGTCTACGTTGCAACTTGCAGATGGGGGTGGCAAAAGATTATAATCTAACAATTTTTTTGTTTGTCGTTGTTTATTTACTACCTGTGTCACACTGCTGCCTCTTGGTGCGTTCAGACCAGCTAAACATAAGTTAGAAATTAAATTCATCGCTCCCAGCTTTTGATAGTCTGATCAAGATCTGCTATAGATTGCAAATAAACAATCCACAGATGAACTTTTACAATCAAGTTCAGATTTCACAAATTATATTGTTGCCTAAGTTTTGATCAGACTAGCGGGAGGGTAAGCGGAAGGTGTGTAATTGTGAATTTTTGGGTTGAAGTTTCTTTTTACGTGTAAATGGCTGAGATCTGTAGCTTTGTAGTGTCGCGGAGTGATTGGTTCCCCTTTTACAATTGGATAAAAATAGATAATGAAGTAAAAAGATAATAAAATAATAAGCTGTGTTTTCTTTAACTCCTCTTTTGTACAATAAAATTTCTGCCAGTTTCTGAATTAAGAATTTCGCTTAGTAAATGGTTAACTGTAGTGCTGTCTCTTCGAATTTCTCAGTGAAGAGCGTGACAGAACGTTACTTGAGTATTTACTTAGTGAAATTCTCAATTCAGAAACCGGCCCTAAAGAGACCTGATGACTAATTATGCGTATATGCGCACCAAATCCTGCCCGGAAATCCTTTATTCCCTGCTGAGGCCTGTTTCATATAGCTATAATTGAGGCCGTCGGCGCAATAGTGGCCTAACCCACATTTTTTCATATTCGTACTTATCTATTGCAATTTAAAACAATAATTTATTTATCTACGCTCATATCATAATCTTCATCAAAGGTAAACACCTTTCGGCCGCTACCGCAACTGAGTTTCGTAACCAGGTGCGAAAGAAGAATGAAAACTCCTTGTTCGCAACCAGTTGCGAAAGAATACCTTTTATTCTTCTTTCGCAACTTGGTTTCGAAAAAGGACTTTGCAAATATGTGGTTGAGAAAAAAGAAAAGCGTAGTCCTAATTCGCAACCAATATCAGTAATATTACATGTTAAATGGCTCTACTTATTAGTTACAAGTGGATTTACTAAGATTTTTTTAAGTTTAAGTGTGGAACACCAATACTACGAGTAGCTTAGCACAATCAAGAAAAACAAATAATAATGAGACTTTATTTTTATATTATCAATCTTACACGCAGGCCGGCAGGCCTTAGTGGATTAATAATAAGCGTCGGTCATGGTATCGAACTACCATATTACATATGGGCAAATTATTTCGATAGGTACAATGACCGACACTTATTATTCCGCTCTTCAACTCTTCTATTGCCGAGGTTATTTCTTTATCAATTTCCTCGTACTCTTTGTTTTTCTTCTTGCTAACTTTTCTGAGGTCAAAGGACGTAGACTCAGTCTCCAAAACGTGAAGCAAATGAGCCAGAGTGGGATTTTTGCGGCCAACGTATTTATTAATTTTTGCATGCCAACCTTCTATATTATTATTAGTTCTAATAGCTTCATCATGACAGCAACATTCTTTCTCTATTTTATCTTTTGAAACCCATTGCTTCTTAAAGTAGGCATTAAATTTATTTATTTCTATACATACTGGACTCCTTGCCATAACATATCGATATCCTGTATTTATGAAATTTTGCGGTAAGCTAGCTAGTCCTATACATCTAGCGACGTGCCTCTTCTTAGGTCTTGTATTGATATTGAGAGCCTTAGCCTTCCTCCAGAGGCATCGGTTAAAATGATAGTAACATCCACGAAAAACAATTGTTGGGAATACTCTTCTGATGGCATGAATAGCAGCAAGTTCAAAATCCATCGTAATTTTTTTCGGTACCCATGTGGATAATGTGGTCTTTATCAAGTTGAACAGTATTTCGTAACTTTTCATTTTCTTATCGCACATCAGACAAAATAATAGTGGCGTTACACACTTGTTTTGTTCATTATACCCATGTATAGTATATAATTGTTTAAATCCTTTTGGACAACTTTTAAACGTGCCGTCGGCAAAAAAATGATGATACTTTCTAATTTGTTCTCTATTTTCTTTGCTACAAAACACAATTATTCTTTGGGAATCATCGTCATAATCAGGGCCGTCTTTACCAGGGGGTGCAAGGGGTGCGGTGCACCCGGGCGCGGAGCGCCCGGGGGCGCTTGACGAGCGCTGATTTATTTTTACTTACGACAAATATTGTATGCGCAAGCATAACGTCATCAACAATAATATATTTTTTTACTTTTATTACGCTATCGGCCCTTGTCATCAATGTAATTATACCGTATTACTACACTACACAAAATAGGTAACAACGCGCGCGGTAAATCTCTAATTCAAAGAGAGTGTATGTACGTTTGACACGTGCCGCCCGGTCGCCCGCACGTTGAGCAAAATGATCTCTAAATCAATAGAGTGTAAGTTCATTTGGAATGGGAGCGCGGCGCGGCACCTGTGCCTCTGACATAGGCGAGTATTTGTGCCCTTTGACATGTTGCCGCTCGGTCGCCCGCACATAAAGCAAAACGATCTCTAAGTCAATAAAGTGTAAGTTGAATTTCATGATATGAGATATGGGTACGCGGCGTGGCGCCTTTGCGTCTGTTGCGGTCGGTGAGTGATTGATCTGATTTCTTCTTTTTAAGTAATTGAATTCCTTACCTCATTTCATTTGCGACAACCGGCGAATTAGCATGGGTTACAAAAGTTCTTAGAGCAAAACTATAAAGGTAAGTCAATTTTATTTTTTACTGTTAGCGTTAGATTCATTACAATTATTACCATCACGCATCCTTTGTTTATGTATGACAGAGAGTTATAGTTTATTTGTTTTTTAATTGCAAAAGTACAAATTCTAAATGTTAGTGGTTGATAAAAAACTATCAACATTATTTAGAAAAAAGGCGAATAATAAAATATTAAATTGATATTTTATTTTATTGTAGATGGCCGATTTAGGAGATAAAAAGAAACCTTCGGGCGCTCAATATAGAAAAAGAAAACTGGAGAAAGAAGAAAAAATTAAAAAGCTAACTTCGCCGATTGACTCTTTCTTTCGACCTGGTAAGTTCAGTCAGTTGGTACATAAATAAAACATCTGAAGTGGAGAGTGGCATAAATCAGTGACAGAAGTCGCTGCTTTAACCTGCCTGGGCTCGATCCCTAAGTTTGTTTGTCTCATTATCTTGAAGCCAAAGTTTTTGAAGGTTTCTCATCTACCACGTGTAAATTGCACACTTGACCCATTTTTGTTTACATTACCTGTATACCCAATGAGTCTTAAATAAAGTAGGATTTGATGATTATGACGATATCTAATTAATTATTTTTGCGGATTGCGTACCGGAAGGCGCAATGGTTAGTAACTAACAAGTAACACTCACTCTTGTGGCAAAGGCCTCGGGTTCAAATCCCAGCCTGTGCAATATTTGTTTAAATATGTACATACATACCTTCTCAGACCTTGTGTTAAATTATAAAAATTTTGTATTATATGTGATATGGTCAATCCAACACGCGTTCCAATAGTGGAGATTATGGCAATCAATAACCCCATAGTTTTGGACTGTCTGTACTTATATCTGTAGTTATATGGCTGGTGTGTTTGTGATTTGGTTTTGGGGATGATGAATTATGTTTTTTCATGAAACATCCGTAGGCGAGATCCACCAATCTAAACTAAAATAATTTAATTTCTTTACTGCCTGTTTGCGCATAAAGCGTGCGTAAGCGCCTCCGCAATTCCAAACTGAGCGCGCTCGCCCGGACCACAGATTATATTATACTATTCCCGGACTAACTGATTACACTATGCCCGATTGCCCGCCTTAACTTTATGGCGCTGTTTTTAAAGTCCTAAAAATTACTGCGTGGCCCTGTTACCACACTTGGTTATACAAATTGTTGACTATCTTATGTTTTTTAGGCACATCTTCGTCAACATCCATCCAACAGTTAGAAGAGACAGTCGACTTGGAAGAGAAAACTTCCACGAGTATTTCAGAAGTCCCAGCTCATGCTAGTACCAATAACTCCACTGGCTCGCTGACTCCAAGTGAACCAATACCAATTGTGAACCAACCAGCGAAAGAATCAGATGTACGATTTTGTGAAAATGTCGCAAATGATCCTGCTCTCTGGCCGCAAGTAATACCCGATAATTTAAGATTATTTTTAACAGAACGTGGACCAATTCAGATAAAAAAAGACAACTATCCTTCAGATAGTAACATGAGGTCGTTTTCAGATATATATTACAGTAAAAAGTTACCAAACAACGAAATTATTAATCGAGATTGGCTTGTATATTCCACATCCACTGATTCAGTATTTTGTTTTCACTGTAAGCTTTTTAATAATAATGTCATTGCATTTAATGCCCCCACTGGTTACAAAAACTGGGGGCATTTGTCGAGAAATATAGACCGACATGAAAAAAGTTCAGGGCACTTAAGTTCTGTAAAAAAATATTTGGATCTAAAAAGTGACTTATTGGAAGGGAAGACAGTAGACTCGGTAAATCAAACTGAAATAGACCGCGAAAAAAAGAGGTGGAAGGCAGTTTTGGAAAGGATAATTGAAATTATAAAATTTTTGGCAGGTCAAAATATAGCATTTAGTGGCACAACCGAGAAGTTGTATGACCCAAATAATGGTAATTTTTTAAAGTTGGTGGAGAGTATATCTAATTTTGATAGTACACTATCGGAACACATTGCTCGAATTCAAAGAGCTCAGCATCGCATGCCACATTATCTTGGTCATAACATTCAAAATGAACTGATTAGTATAATTGCTGAAAACATTAAAACGACCATAATTAGTCTTCTGAAGCAATGTAAATACTACTCTGTTATTCTAGATTGCACACCTGACATTTCACATACAGAACAACTTACTGTTATTGTGAGGTTTATTTATTTAAATCCATCAACTAAACGCGCTGAGGTACGAGAACATTTTTTAGGGTTTTTACCTGTAACTGATACTACCGGACAAGGGTTGGCAACATACTTGTTAGATTTCTTAAAATCATGTGATATTGAATTGGATGATTTGCGAGGCCAAGGATATGATAATGGGGCCAATATGAGGGGAAAAAATATAGGTCTCCAAAAAAAAATATTAGACATGAATCCTCGTGCTTTTTACGTACCGTGTGCTGCTCACTCCCTTAATTTAGTGGTTAATGACGCCGCAAAAAGCTCATTGGAAATAACAAACTTTTTCTGTATTGTCCAAGAAATCTATACATTTTTTTCAGCATCCACATCACGCTGGGATGTAATTATGAAACAGGTACCTACTTTGACATTAAAACCTCTTTCAAATACGCGTTGGGAAAGTAGATTTGATGCGCTTAGAGCACTGCGTTTTAACATGGATAAAATTTACGATGCATTATACTATATTTTTACAAATAACAAGTATGACAGCGACACCAAAAATATAGCGAGTTCATTAATAGCTAAACTAAAGTCTTGTAGATTTATATGTTCTGTAGTTATATGGTACAATATTTTACTAAAGATTAATATTGTTAGCAAAAATTTGCAAAGATCGGACGTAATTATTTCAGAAGCTACCAAAATGATTAATATGGTTAAAAAAGATTTGGAGAAATACCGCACCGATAGCGCGTTTGAACAGTTGTTGTCTGAAGCAAAATTAATTGCTGAAGAATTAGAATGCGAACAGAATTCAAAGAAGCTGCCCGTCCACGTGCCCGAAAAAGACATTTTGATTACGAGGCTGCAGATGAGCCCATTTTAGACCCAACTTACAAATTTAAAGTATGTTTTTATTTTTTTCTATTGGACACTGCTATCTCGAAATTAAATGAGAGATTCGATTTGCTGACGGAACACAATTCAGTTTTTCCACTCTTCCAAAACATTGAATGCTGGAATGAATTGGAGATGCCGGAAAAAAAATCTCAGTGCTATCGGCTCCAAGAAAAACTTTCATTTGAAAATAGATTGGATATTGACGGGGAGGATTTATACAACGAATTAGAATGTTTGCCAATAATTTTTCCCAGTGCATCCACAAGTACTCCAGCCGATATTTTAAACTATATATTTTCTAAAAATTTAATTTCCTCATTCCCAAATATATCAACAGCTCTACGTATATATTTAACACTGCCTGTGACAGTCGCAGAAGGAGAAAGATCTTTTTCCAAATTAAAATTAATAAAAAATTATCTTCGGTCCACCATGACCCAAGACAGACTGACAAACTTGGCGATAATAAGCATAGAATCCGAAATTAATATAAAAATGGATGATATTGTTAAAATCTTTGCCAACTTAAAAGCAAGAAAAATTGAGTTTATATAGATAAGTAAACGAAGTTATAAGTTTAATTTTGTTTTTAAAGTAATAAAAATAAATTATCAAAATTATGTGTATTGTGTTTTCTTGATCGACTAGGACCCCTTTCATACTGCAATGTATCGTCGGTCACGTGCCACGCTGCAGTATAAAAACCCCTCCGGCGCGCCATTGTATCAAGGTAGATTACGAATTTCAGTTTAAATTTCAAAATCGTAATTTTTTTATTTTGAAATTCAATTCGGAAAATTCATATATATATATATAAAATTTTGCAGGTAAGCTCAGTATCGATCCCTGATCAACCTTGAACAACCAGTTTTTCGATATCTTGTGTCTTTCAAAAGTCGAACTCTCCGCAATAGGCATATTTCTAAAGAAATCTACCTAAAGAGGGCGCAGACTGAATCCCGCACCCCGGCGCTGAATAGCCTTAAGACGGCCCTGGTCATAATCCGCCAATAAAAACTCAGTATACTTTGCAGGTACAACAACGTCGCTTGGGTTTACAAACCGTACTTTAGGAGCACCTAATATTTTGTTACGTTCGTTATAGAGTCCAGTTTTCACACTACTGTATTTTGGTACTTCTTCTAGAAGTTGGATACCGCTATCGTTTATTTGCTTGACCACTTTGTCGTATTGCTGTTGTATTGATTGAAAATTACAGCTGCTTATCTGTTTCAGTTGATCGAATTCTTTTAGTACCATGTTTTTGGCATGGCTGGCCGTACAGTTTGCATCATGTTCTTTAATTTTTTTAATCTCATTTCGCTGATTCAATGTTAAGTTCCCTTTGCAAATCGTTTCATTACAACACTTCCAAAATGAGTCCCCGTTTACATAAATTTTCTTACGGTGGAACCGGTGCCCGTCGTATAGCAGTTTTGTTCCTCCTCGTTTAGTTGATATAAAATCTAATTTGCTTGAGGTCGGAAAAATATTAGATGAAGACATTATTACATTTAAATGATGCACAGCATAACAGTGATGCACAACATAAATTATAAGTCATTATGGCAGAATTGTCAAGATTAGATAACAACCATTCATTTCAACTAGTACTAAGTACCTACGCACTCGAAAAAGTATGAGGTTGCGAATAAAGAACAGAAAATCCTGCACCGCTACTGGTTGCGAAAAACAAATGCATTATGCCTATAGTTGCGAACGAAGAATAAAAGGTATTCTTTCGCAACTGGTTGCGAACAAGGAGTTTTCATTCTTCTTTCGCACCTGGTTACGAAACTCAGTTGCGGTAGCGGCCGAAAGGGGTAAACACATATTGACAGGCTTTAAACAATAGTTTTTCTTTTAATGTCAAAAGTTGACTATAAAAAACCTAATTTCATTTTCGTGGTGCCAAAAGTGCAACTAAAAATGCGCGCGCAAAACTGAGTGCAGACGATTGAATGTCAAGATACTTTTGTCGAAATTGCGCCATTTTGTTTAAAAAATTTCATTATGTGCAAAGAGTATGTAATCACTACGTTATAAGAGTCGGCACTTGCTAACAACACGTTTTCAAAATTATGAACGTAGTTTGTACCAACCTAACAAAAAATAGTATAATACCAACATGAGAATGAAATTGCAAAACATTAGTGATGGACTGCTTATCGATATCGATAAAAAAAAAAATTCGAGACCTCTCCCCTTACCTCATTTTCGTGCTTTGAAAATTAAAGTAGGCGATAAATCAACGCAGTAGGTCAACTCAATTATTTCGAGTATGACATGGTGTGAATGGATTATCGCTTACTTTCATAATGAAAAATGCATTTTTTTAAATCAAATCATTTATTTAGCATCAGGTGCAGAAAACAATGTCACCAATGCGTCACGTCGCTATCAAAACTTTGCACTTTGGTCGAATTTCAGATCTTTGGAGTCTGCAACAAACAAAACAATAAGTCAAAAAATATATTATCTATACCGCAAAATTGAGCAAAATAAAACAACATAAATCATTTCTGTTCTTGCTGTGTGGTGTTCGACGTTTAAAATTAAGTAGTTGTGATCAATTTTAGACAGCATGTAGAAATATCTGGCAGAAATCAATCGTCCAAAATATCGATAAAAAAAGTACCACATGGGTACCGCACTACAACCGGCGTTAATTTAAATTTGTCAAAATCGTAAATTGTTCTAAATAATTCAGTTGTTTTATCCAAGAGCATTAAATAAATATCAAAATTTGCGTACATTTATTATGATAAACTTGCTAATTTTACCTGTTTGGCTCCAGTGGATATCTGGTTAAGAATATGCCAGACGTACATTAATTTCTGACTCTTCTAATGCCACAAATTTCACATTTCCTCAATGCTTTTCCTCCTATATTTCTTGTTTAATCACTTTTCACGCACTACACCTATTGCTAAAGTTAAAATAAATAAAATAATGCCACACAAAAACGACAAACGAACAAAATTACCGGCCATTTGCAAAATACGTAATACCAACATTACCAACATTAGATTTCACATATAACCCGACTTAATTTTAAATCATGATACATCTACGTGATTCACTGCGGAGTTAATGCCTTTTGTTTTACCAGGATTATATTTTTTGTTTCAATGTTGGCACAAAGTACGTTCATAATATTTTTTGTATGGAGTGACGAGGGCCTGATTATGTGTGTAGATAAAGTAGTGTATGAGACTGCACATAACTTGGTATTAAAACACTCGCGAATGCTATTAAAAAACTCGCCAAGGCTCGTTTTTTAAAATCTCGCTCGTGTTTTAATAACCCTCATTATGTGACAGTCACATAAACTACTATTATGCAAAACCGGCCTGTCCTTCACCCATGGATAATATATGGTGTTGTATAATAGATGGCGTTGTAAACAACCTATTTGCACGTAGTTTTTGCCTACGACGCAGATTACCTACCTATGTATTCTTCAGAGCATGTACCATTTAATTTCAAATCATGAAATGTCTCCATACTATGTTAAGCTTAGGCCACTTTTGCGCTGACGGCCTCAATTAATAGTTTACTATGTCAATTCGATGTAGTCTACACAAATCTGACCTACTTTAGTAATTGACATAGGTAGTAATTTACTACACATCACACCGCCCATTACTCAACATACACTGCAAAGACAGTAGGTAAGCTATTTTGTGTTCTGTGGCTATGTGCAAACGATCTGTGACTATGTTCACGTTACCGCCAAAAAGATCTGAGTGCGGACTATAGTCTGTTTATTCATCTCAGATACTAAATTGACAAGTGCAAATCTCAAGTTGCCGAATAATGATACCAGCTTTTATTGTTTAGTGGTGGACTCAAAACTATCCCTCCATTTTCCATTACAGAACACAAAGAGGTTTTTCTCTACCAAACAAAGCAAAGGAGTAATGAGGTTTGGTTGTGTAGGTACAGAGTATATGCGTCCCACTGTATGTTAGTATAAATTTCACACAGTATAGATTTCTTCATAAACTGGTAATTGTATCCGACACTATAGAAACAGCAATACTCGATGACCTCTGAACTTACAGGGCCGAATTTCATAACACTACAATGGGTCTGACAAACGTTTTTTATTTTACATGCCAAATAAATCTACAAAAAATTACGAGAAAAACTGTGTTTTTAGTTTTTTCATATCTTAAAAAATGGCTGAGATATTTACGATTAAAGTGCTTATTTCCGGCCGAAGGTTTTTAAAAACGTGGACGGGCGCTCACTAGCCGATGACGTCACACCCCCGGTCATTCGACAGTCGCGCTCTCATTCGCACGCCGCTGCGCAGTAAAAATCAAAATTATAAAGTTCTCTGTGGTAAAAATGAAAAAAAAAAAAACTGTATTGTGCCTCAGTCCTTCAATTCAACAGTTAAAACACCCGATAAACTCTTTTTTTATGTTCCTGAGGACCCAAAAATGAGGAGAAAGTGGATGACAGCCGTAAAAAGAGTTGATTCAATAGCCCCTAAAACTAAAGCGCACTGCTGTGAAGACCATTTCGATGTAAATATTTGTTAATAATAAGTTTATTCTTATTCTTCTCTACTTATCCTTGCCACATTTGACTTACTTAACCTACCTACTTGTCTACTACCTAGTACCTATGTAAATAGCCGTGACAAAATACTACATTAATGAAAGTTAAATAAAGTGCTCGCATACTGAAAAGCTCAATAATTTTGATTATGAATCATTAGGTATGTTTGGTTGGTGAGTAAAGTTGGGGTTTTCACTGAACTAGGTACCTATATTTTAACCAAAAAAACTGCCGTGTCCGCGCACGGGACAGCTCAAGTCCACACGTAAAACCAACACCGACCAACGAAACTTGACCCCACCTGACGCACGCGACGCGGTTGCCGGCATTGCGGTCAAGTTTCGTTGGTCGGTGTTGGTTTTATGTGCTGGCTGACTAATCAACTTGAGCTTTCACGCGCGCGGGCACTCGAGCTTCATTAGCGTGGCCTTTTTTTAAAAGCAACGCAGTGCAGTGCCTCTCAGTCGACTGTATTGGTAATAAGTAAATATTTTGTCAGAAGTATCGAACTCGCGGCCCCACATTTATCCTAAGTTTTCGTGATAAACATTTTCAAAAATATTCAAAAATATCTGGTTTAGTGTAAAAATTTAATAATAGGTAGGTATTTGCTTACTTGGAAAACTGATAACTACGTAAATACCTACTAGGACTTACCTACATCTGTATATGGGAAATAGTGACATTTTCGTTAAGTCTATACTAATAAAATACATTAAATAATCATTGACAACTTCGAAATGTTGATTGCGAGTACCTAGGTACCTAATTTTTTTTTTTCGCCGCCCATAATAGGTACCTATTAAATGAAACACACACACTTTCAGCACAGCTTTCAGTTAGGTTTAAGTTTGAACAAATACCTACCCGAGAGCAGGTAGGTAATGCTTACTAAAAACAAAACAAACTTAGAACATAGATACATACTTTTTCACCTTTATTCCACGAATTTCGGCAGCCGTAAAATCCTGATTCTTCATGAAATATTGTGCCACCATGAAAGTATCCACTCTTGGCAGATTGTCCGACTGACCTTTTAGAAAACCTTCTTCCATTCTACACACTACACGTTTCACTTTAGTGTAATCGGATATAAAGGATAATTTATATTATTTTTGTCGTTGAAATAGGTACAAGCACACTATAGGTAATAGGAAAACGAAGACGATCGAAAACAAAATGAAACAAGACGCGCGTAATTTTCAACCGAGCGCCGCGCCCGGAAACTGCTATATGAGGGACATAGGTTTTTTTTTCTCAAATTCCTTTTTTTCTTGACGCTTACCGAAACATCTTGTTATTCTAATGAATAATTGTAACTGAACGTTTTTCTCTAAAACTGATACTTTGCCCGGAAAAAAAATATTTTTACTTTTGTTGTATGAAATGAAACAGAAACTGCTAAAATTTGGCCAAGTCTTAACAGATCTTGCTTTAAAACTACTTACCTCTTATTCTTTAGTTTACTGGCTAGAATTCTACCCTATCAGCGCGCGCCCGAAGTTGCCCGTTCAAGAGTTATGAGGAAGAGTAAAATGAAAATAAAATAGTAAGTGAAAAGTACTTTTTTATTATTAATATCACAATCAAATAATTTTGTTACATTACAATATATATATTATTTAGGAAAATTTATAATTTCAAAACATACATTTATCGAAAATAGTAAAAATAAATTAATATTAAAGTCGATAATTATATTTAATTATAAGCCGATATTTATTAAAAACTATAGCTACTACAAAAAAACAAAATCCAACAAAATTAATCACTATCACTATCTTGTAAAGTATTTACATCTATAAATTCCAGTACCGGTTCAGTTGGAAGAGACACCAAAAGCTCGACTGCTCTTGGTGAGAGAACCCTTCTCCGTTGTTTGGGCATTCTTGGCCTTAGATAGGTCAGTTTTGGATCAGACGACACGAGAAGATTATGCAAGATATCTTCATTTGTCGCTATTCTACTTACTTTTCTATAATGGTTCTCTCTATATTTACGAAAGTCTTTATTTCGAGACTCTGATGCTTCTTCCGATAGTTTCCCGATTGGTAAGAGTCCAAACTGCTTAATTATATCCGTACCATGCAGTAGCAACTTATGTACACTAGAGGGCATGTAGTACCACGGATATAACTGTACATACAAAGTGGCAGTATCTTTACAAAATTGAGAGAATTGAAGAAGGTCCACTTGCTCACAAGAAGCCATTGTCTGCAAGATTATGTGGAACCTTTCAATCAGCTCTTCATCAACTCCTGTGATTCGAGCCGATGTTTTTGCATCACTGAAAAATCTTCTGGCAGTGTTGCCGTCATTTGTAGTGCCTGCGCCTTGTTTTACAATATCGACCAGCAAGCCGTTTTCATCTTTAAAGGCTTGCTGGATTTGATTTTTTCTTTCCGCCAACTACGTTTGTCCTCGCCCCTTGAGCTCCATTTTTTAAAGTCCATCCGGTAAGCTGAAACAAAGAAGGCAATTCATTAGTATCCAGAAAATCAACTTCTACAAAGAAATATTCATTCCAAAATATATAACACGTTATAGTTACTCGATTATGATATTAAAAATTATATACCTATATGAAGCAAACATTCCATGCACCGGATCCACGCATGTAATGAAGACAATCCGTACTGGTACATGTCTTCATTTTCTGTTCTATGGTCGATGTCTTCTAGCTTATTCATCTCTGATGGCTTCGCCTTACAAATGTCACACACAGCCATTGAAGTTTCTGACATGTACGAAGAAATCTTTCCATCAATCATTGTCATTAGCAGTTGATGTTTCACAGTCACTTCCTGCAGTTGAGATGGTTAAAGTGCTTCTATTTGCAGTTCTATGGCTTCCTTTTCAAGTTGTACTGAACTTTCACACTCCTTCATGAATTTAAATTGAATAGGGCGACAATAAAACGTTGAATACTCCCGATCATTTTCCCACAGTATTTCTTCGTCACGCATCAGCCTTATGGGTACTAAGCTGACCATGAAAACACTAGAATCGTCAAAATCAGAACTGCTGACCTTCTGCTTATGGTTGCTTTGACTGGATGCTTCATCGAAACCCCATTTAGATATCAGCTTTAAATCAGCTTTAGATGATAGATTGAAATCCATTGCGTCTAGTAATCTAAAGATAATCAAATTAAGAAGGCCCTGCAGTTTAATAGATGCCCCATCTTCGGTTATGGTGATGTCTTCTTTTGCAGGGTAACAATTTAATTTCGCTTGCTTTATTTTATAGTAGGAGGGATACATAAATGCTGCACCTTGTTCAATTGCAGAATCTCGTAGATTAACATATTGCCACTTGGATAAGTTAAGCGAAATCGAGAGTGCTAGTGCTTTTTCAGGTGTATATAAACTCTCCTCTTTTTTCTGACTGATGCAAGTCTTCACCTTATATCTTCATATCCTGTAGATGTCGTAAAAAGCGACTAACGGTACTGATTACATAGTACTCTATCCACCAACCTGCACTGGGCAAGCGTGGTGGACTACTACCCAACACCCCCCCAACAAGAGGAGATTTGTGTCCCAGCAGTTGGTTCATTTTAAAGCTGATGATGAAATATATTTTTAAGTTCTGAACTTAACAGTTTCTCTTCGGAAAACTATGGTCTGAATTTTGGTTGGTTTAAATTTTCATATTTAGTCATAGAATTTCTATTATTTTGGTTAAATATTTGATAATCTACGACATTAAAAAATTAATAAAAATATTATTTTTAAAATTTTTCGGATTCTTATAACTTTTGAACGGGCAACTTCGGGCGCGCGCTGATAGGGTATAATTCTAGCCAGTAAACTAAAGAATAAGAAGTAAGTAGTTTTAAAGCAAGATCTGTTAAGACTTGGCCAAATTTTAGCAGTTTCTGTTTCATTTCATACAACAAAAGTAAAAATATTTTTTTTCCGGGCAAAATATCAGTTTTAGAGAAAAACGTTCAGTTACAATTATTCATTAGAATAACAAGATCTTTCGATGAGCGTCAAGAAAAACAGGAATTTGAGAAAAAAAAACCTATGTCCCTCATATAGCAGTTTCGACCCACTGTGGCCCGGTGTCGCGGCCGCTGGCGAACGGGGGTGTGACGTCATAGTACGAGCGCGCGTAGTCTCGGAAATTCAAAAAAGTGCTTCTTGTCGTTATAACTTTGGAAATACTGCATGTATTGAAGTGAAATAAAAACTAATGTAATGTACATTGATATACGCCCCGATTATAGGTGTATTTGATATTAATATATTGACCCTTTTGTGTTCTCCATTATTATGACAATTCGAGGTACATTGTAAATATGTTTAGTTAGTAAATTATATAATGAGCCGTTTTCCAGCCTAAGTTCCACAAAAAATCATAGATGGCGCTTAATAAGACCTCAAAAGTTAGCTTGGCTGTATGGGGAATACCTTATCTTTCATTACGCAAAAAAAAACTTTTCATTCATTCTAGTGTTGTCAGTAATCGATTTTCAATCAATCGATTATGGCCTTGAAAAATAATAGAAGATATAAGCTATCGATTGTATCGATAATTTTGAATATATTACACGATTGGTCAATTATAATCCATTATATTGTTTAAACTATTGTTTATACTATTGATATCGATAATAAAGTATTGCTGTAATGTCCATAATCGAATTAAACGACAGTATCGATTACATTGTACGATAATTAGTCAATTAACTCTCGGTCAGACGGAGCGAATACTCGCAGCGAATGCGCACTCGAACATACTGCAGGGTAATTTATTTTTAGAGTCTGCACTTCTAAATTCATTGCTTTCATTCAAATAGAACGTTGCTCATTATCTTTCGGTATTAAATGTCGCGCAGCATTATTGCATCCAGGTACATACAACACATTTACGTCCTCCACCCAACATGTTGCCAAATCGCTAGGCGTATCGTAGTCCAAAATATTATTTAGCCAAATATGTAGTAGATATCGGTGTCCAGAAGATTGCCAGGTAGGTAGGTTACGTACAGTAACTTAACGTGATCCGGGTAAAAACTTATACTTTGACATAAACAAACACAAACTCTGAACAAAAACTTGTCTTGTCCGACGTCTGACAAACAAGAAAAACACATCCACAGATTACTATATAAACACATCAGTCATTCATCAATCGACAAAACGGACAAAACCAAATATTTTTTTTTCTAAATACACTGTTTTGTACAGACAAAATAATTTTGAGGTCTTATTTAGCGCCATCTATGATTTTTTTGCGGAACTTAGGCTGGAAAACGGCTCATTAAATGTTATATTATTTACTTTGTAATCTGTACTAATGAATAACTTAACTTTCAATAGTGGTGGCACATCACTATTGTTAAATTGCAACTAACAGGCAACCCAAATGTCATTTTAGGATCCGAGAAAAATAAATAGACTACAATTAATCCAGAGAAGAAAAGTAGGTAAAGTCCGCACAGATCTTTTTGGCGGTAACGTGAACATAGTCACACACAGATGGTTTGCACATCTCTTACTGTCTTTACAGTGTATGTGTGAGTAATTGACGTCGTGTGATGCGCAGTAAATTACTATTAGTCAATTACTAAAGTTGTCAATAACTCGCACATACACTGTGACAGTAAGCGATGTGAAAACGATCTGTGACTATGTTCACGTTACCGCCAAAAAGATTTGTGCGGACCATAGGCACCTACTTGACCGTTATTCGAAGCTTACATTTCAGAGAGGCGCTTCAGTTTCCCGTAGATTTTTTACCACCTGTCATGATACCTATGCTACTTCTTGGTGACGTCATCAGGCACGCACAGTGTTGCCAACCCCAGGAAAACAAAAAGCAGCAAATAGAACTTAAAACGGTAGTAACAGTAAAATAGTAATTTCAAAACATAAAATCTATTGTCCGATATAACATTCATAGATTTGATATATAGTTATACAACTACTGTTAGGTTTACCACAGAAGACAAAGATGTTTGGCATTAAACAGTAGATTATGTAATATTATTTAAAGGACGATTGTGACTAGTGTTCAACACATTCATGACTAATATTTTAAGTTGAAAACTCTGTTAATTAAGTTAAAACGTGTTTTGAAAAGAATAAATGTGGAGTTTCTTTGTTAGCTTCTTCTCCACATAATCCATTAATTGTGAAACTAACAACTTTGACGTTCATTAAGTAAACATTCTGTTTTTACTTTGAATAAAAATATTTGAATTGAATTGAATTGCTTTTATTTAAGGAATTTTTCTCGAAATTGTAAAGTAAATAAAGTCAAAATGCAAAGATTTAATCAAAATTAAACATTTTAGGTAAGTGTTACAATGGAAAAATTACTAATTTCGCGGTCTTCAACGTTTTCGGAATGATCTCTTTTATTAAAATCGTACATGCTTTTATTAATTTTTTTCATATGCACCTCAGTTGCATTAAATGTAAAACATTCTTTTACTTCTGCCTTCGTGTGCAAAGTGCCTTTAATTGTCGCCGTGGACATGTTATTTTTTAACTTTGTTTTAATTATATTTATATCTGAAAAAAGCCTTCCTACGGCAGCGCTGCTATGAGGCGTCTGCCCCATATAGCAGTTTTTTTTACCATGTCGCTTAATAGTGGAAATGTTTGTGTAGCATCTTCATTCTTGATTTCAGAAACATGTTTCCAAAATTGGTGATGAATTTGGAATGAATAATTTTTTAAAAAGCAGTAGAAACACGAACTAAAACAGAAAACAGGGATGACTAGGCAAAAACAGTAAATCTACTGTTAAAACAGTAACCCTACCCTGGCATCAGTGGGCTCGCACCATGTTTTGTTTTGTTCACCCTGCCATGCCATGTTGCTTCATTCACAGATTAAAAAGAAAAAAAGACAAGTCTTTTAACAGATGGGAATCAAACGTTCTTGGAATCAAATCATACAACGATTCGGAACGTACCGAACGCTATTTTTTTTTAACGGGGCAATGTTTTGAGACATGGTATGTATCGATAAATAGCTATCGATAAACTACGTAGGGATGGGATATTTACTGTCGATGCTTTACTTTGTACCTTTTTTCCTATTATAAAAAATAAAGAAAGAGATAAATTTTAATATTTTCTTTATTTTGCCGCAATATTTCATTTTATTAACAGTAAGTACAGTAAACTTTAGTATACTACAGTATTATAGTAAATGAGATAAAGGAATCTTTTAAAATGCTATTTTCGGAAATGCTAGTACGAAGCTTCCTACTTTATAATACATATTATTTTTTAGATGTAACAAAAAAACTACATAAGGAGCCTATATCCATCTCGACAAAGCACAAGCCTTCTCTCCGAGGGACTGGGGAGCAAAAAATAAAGTAATTAAGCTAAAATGCCGACAATACAAAGCCGAAAATCCAATAAAAAGCCGACAATCGTATTGAAGCAAAACTCAATGGAGTGATGAGCTCGTTGAGAGAAGCCTGTGTAGTGGGACATATCTTTAAGGGCTGCTTATTATTATGTAAGTAAATTAAACTTGAACCGTCGAACGTTGTTTCGAGTATCATCCCTCTCGCCAGCACTTTGTAATTTGCCAGTAGAGTTTGTCCTAGTAGATCACCGGTAGGTACTCTACACAGTATGCTCTTTGAGGACGACTCCCGATAGATAGTTAAATACTCTCTGGTATACTTGTACACAGTTGTCTTAGTGCAATAAATAAATTTTCATTCATTCAATGAATTTCATTCATAGTTGAAATGTCAGAAGATGTTGAAAGTGAATAATAGTTACAGTTACAATAGCTTAAAAAAAAATAGCATATTTAACACTAGAAAGGATAAAGTAACCGTAGTTTATCTTTGCAGTAAAGGCTCTAATAGGTAAAATTCATCATCAAGATATCTTCAAGTCTTTACTTTCGCGGGTTACATGTTTGCACAGACGATATAGGGATAATGTTTGACAGCAGTAATAATAGAGAACTGGTGGTAGTGGGACGAGAGAGTTGGTATACTATTAGAGGTTTTATTTACAAAACAACAAAGGGTATATAGTTTTTCGGCACTTCTTAATATCACCACAGATTTTTGAATACATTATCTTGATAGGAACAAAGAGTAATACTAAAGGATCGGAAACGAGTACCTGCGCAATGTTAGGTATAACGCGGGAGCGCCGTTCGTGCGCTTCGCGTCACGCGTCCCGCGCTTCGACAGCCGGCCGGCCGGGCGGGTTGTCTTGCAGCAGCGGGGAACGAGGCGTTTAACCCTTTCGCTGGAGATGAGATATGGCGAGCCAGTTCGCGTGGTGAGCTGAGTTGAGGGTTAAGATTCTTTGAATATGTAAAACAAATATTGCTATCTGCGTGTGTATAGTATAGATAGTGCGATATATAAATAAATGAAAGTAGTTATTATAGCAGGTTCCCTAAAGACAGACAACTAGCAACATTCCGCGCCGCTGAGGGCTGGATATATTGCTATGTTTTCTCGTAAGGCGTATTGTGATAAAATTGATAAAAACATTTTTTCTGAAAGAATAACTATTGTTCCTGTCAGTTTTAAACATGACGATACAAGATTTTGATATTACCCGTAAGACTGTTTAAGCTTAAACTTAAGCCTTTTTTTAAGCATCTCTGTGAAATATATTAGAATGCGTAAGGATAGAATGCGTAACTGTATTACAATTGTCAAACATGTCATATGGAGCGAAGAAGTTAAATTATATCATAATATATTAATTTCAAAGAACTGCTATGTTCCTCTAGGAATCGCTTGTAAGATCCTCCAGGATCTTACAAGCGATTCAAAAACGTCTTCCAGCCAGTTGCAGTAGGACGTATATAGGCTACATAAGAAAACTGAAAAAAAAAAGAAGTTATTTGGCTCCTTTTAGACAATGCCAATGGGGATGGCAACACGAAACTTATTACAGATGGCGCCACTGAGATTTGCCCTGACAATAGGTATTTGTTTTGTTTTATAAGTGTTGCTTATAATAGGATTTTTTCATGGAAATTCAACATAAAAACGTCATGAAATGCTTTTTATTAAAAAGGGAAAGCTATAGTTTATACCTAAACTGAGCAAAGTGTTGTATACCACGAAAGGAATACAGACGGTAATATAAAGATAACGTCAAAAATATTTTTTTTACATTTCTTGCAAAAATAGTCGCATAACTTTAATTAAATATCTCTTTACTGGCTGATTTATTGATTATTAAGTGTCAAATGTTAAATTTACTTAAAAAAGTTACCCAGAAACAAAATATTATAGTGTGGATAATTGTAAAATTATCCACACTATATGCTACCATATAAACTTACTCATAAAATCATACTATTTCTCCATAAACTCTCTTAATTTTATTCCAGTTTGGAGACGAAGTAGCTTTATAAGCATAAAATGATGCTGCGGGACTACTACTACCCAATTGTCCTATCAGAAGTACCTATTCAAATCTGCTCAGTTCAATGCTATGGGCTGGCTTTGGGTAATTAAGTACTGCTGCTTACCTATTTTGACATACGGGCTTAGGGCCAAAGAAATACGTATTACAATGTATGATTATGATTTTATTAAATGAAACCAGGAACATTGTTTTACTTCACTTACAAGTGCAGCAATAATAGCTGGCTTTAAATTTCGCTAGCTAACTATTACAAGGTTCTATGTTACAATTTAGCACTTTTTAAATTATTAATGCTACAAGGTTCTATGTGTCATTAGCTATACTTTTGCAAAGGTGAAACACTAGATGGCAGCACATTTAATGCAAAATATTCAATTTTACATAGTCCTATGTTGTTTTTAATTTACGAATAAAATAACTAAGTTCTATGTTGAACATAGAACCATTCCATTTTGGTTTTTATTTATTTGTTGTGTAACTAGGTTCTATGTTATACATAGAACTTGAAAACTAAAATCTATTAAAATCCTGTCAAAAGCTGAGTATTATTCAATTTTATCTCTCATGAAATTATTATTACAGGTTAATTCAGCTAAACCCTATCGTATCATACAAATGAATAGCAATGACTTCTTTAATTATCAAGAAGTCTGCTCGGGGCTAAAATATTCTCTGGTTCCTTTTTCCAAGCTTCGATTTACGAAGTCACAATTTGAAGTGAGTTTTAAATGCTCACATACTGCAGAATCATACACTGTAGCTGATGTAAGACCCCAGAAAACCCTAAGGAATGTAAACACAAAATTTTTGAGTGTACCACAACTGTCAAAATAAGTATGCAGGACTAAAATAAATAATGTACGGTCTATGTATAGATGGATGCCTACAGTAGACACGGAGTACGATGAGGCAATATTCAAAAGATAAGTTTACCTTGTAACTTTTTTAAATATTGCATAATAAAATTAACTTTTGGTTTGATTTTGGCTAAATAAGCTTACTTTTTTATGATAATAAAGATATTTCACAGATATTGTTTTTAATGCTATTAAGTCATGATCATTTATCTCTAATTAGTTCATGTGACTAAACAATTTAATACTCAACTAAGCAGTAAAATTGAATCTTTGACTTATTTCAGAGTAACAAAGTTCAAAGTTCTGGTTTTTAAATATGTAAATAAATAAATATTTTTTCTATCCCAAAGTTCCATGTTATTTTAATTTCGATAATATTTTAAATGATAAAAGTCAATATGCATTTTTTAGTTTCTAGAAAGGATTATATACTCCTAAATTACGATATAATAATGTCACACAAGCTTAAGGCTACTATAAAATACATTTTACTAAAGTCAAAAATATTAAAGTCCATTTACTAAAGTTCATTAAAATTAACATAGAACCTTGTAATAGTGAGCCAGCGATTTGCTAAATGGGTTGAATCATTGATATCAGGTTTTGCACTTCTCGTTTTTAGTTAGTTTTAGGTTTAACAGTCTAGGTATCTAAAATCTAAACACTGCCTCTGTTTTTAACGATTCACACTCGATTCACATGCAAACCTGAAAACAAACAAGAATGATAAAACCTAACTTTTAACTGTGATTCTGAATGTATTTCATTAGCATTATTGGTATTTACCTGCATAGAAATATTTGTTTACTAGAATCATAACCTACAAACTTCTTGATAATCGATTTACTTGCTCCAAATTGTTTAGGAGCCACAATTTTTCTATTGCAAACTGAGCAGTAAATGCATAGGCACAATTTTTTTTGAAAAGCCACACTACACATATTTCTGGGGTTTTATAATTACAAATATTGTGCTTTTCCAATACAATTTGTCATAAAACGGGACATGCTTTTGGATTTTTGACAGTTGCCACCCCCATTAAGTAACGATTTATTTTTATTTTTTGTCGGAGAACACAAGATAGACTGTTGAACATTTAAACTTTGTTGAACCAGCGAATTCTGTCTTACTTGCTCAAAATTTTTAAAACGTACCGTATTCTTGCCTTGAGTAGTAGGTACCATAATTCCAGAGTTGGCATATTACATCCCTATGTGTCACTTTTACCCTTATGGATTGCTGATGGATTGTATATTTTGTTGTAATTTGTAATGTGTGTGCATTGTATGTAGGTATTCATTGTTGTCATGGATGTGGTAGGGAGGACAGTTGATCGAGTACATTTTACTTTATTATCTGTAGCTCATCGCTTCACAAATTGATAAAAATGGCCCGACGGGCCGTATTTTACTCCCATCGGGAGTATTACGAGATGGTGCGGTGTTATATTCTAAGTGGCGAAAATGCAGAGGCCGCGCAACGCTTATATGTATCTGAGAGTGTACCACGATTAGAAAAGCAAGGACTCCGTAACATAAACGTGCCTAATGCATCTACAATCACTGCTGCGAACCAAAGACTATTAGACCACGGCCAATTCACTGCACCGTCAAAGAGTCTCTCGCTAAAGGTATGGTACCTACTCATATTATCGACGGCTCCCCGCTCGCTTCGTTTATTTAAAGGGATGGGGGGTCAGCGTGTAGCAAAGGGTGTGCAAGGGAAAAAAGATAAATATTTCGCAAAAAAAAAAGGGTCCCCGTAACCCCCTTATTTTATATTTTTAATCAAAGGGGGCCAACAAAATGAGCAACTTTGCCCCCTAAAAAAAAAACTAAATTAAATATTTCAGATTTTACAGGTGATTAAAATTTTATATGGCTAAACACTTGGAAAAAACTTGACTTCAGAAAACAGGTCCCCATAGCCCCTCCTTTTTATATTTTTAATCAAAGGGGGGCAACAAAATGAGCAACTTTTCCCTCTAAAAAAATCTCTATATCGTCTGCTTACTGCAAGAAGTAATTTACTGCAAAAACTCACTAACTGCTTTTTTTTTAAAGGTATGGACATATAGATGTATTGAACAATGATACAATAGTGGTGTTTTAATATCAGGCATTATTTTAACGATTTTATAGGGAATAAGGAAGAGGAAATACAACCATTAACTAACACGAACTAAAAAGGCGTTTTTCTCCCAATAGTGAATATGTTGGTTAATGAGTTCTTGCAATAAGCCGACAATATTAAATATTTCAGATTTTACAGGTGATTTTAATTTTATATGGCTACACAAAAAAAATTGACTTCAAAAAACAGGTCCCCATAGCCCCCTCTTTTTATATTTCTAATCAAAGGAGGGCAACAAAATAAGCAATTTTTCTTGTTATGAAAAATCGCTATATTGAATATTCATGATTTTACAGGTGATTTAAGTTGCCGGACTCTATAAATTTTGTTTTACGAATAGCAAAGGATAAGTCTGCACAGTCGTGGCCGATCGCGCGGTGTGGCGTGGCCGCGCGTCGGGATGCAGTAATCGTAAACTTTTTGTAAGAGTAAATGAAAGTTGATGTAAGGAAGTAGCATCGCAGCATTTTTTCCATATAATTTCTTCGGATTCATATACGACTGCTCGAAAGTTGAAAATTAGATTTTATTTAAGGATTAATTTTTCATTTTAGTTTAGTTATTATTTCAGGGTTCTGTTTTTAATTTTCTTGGGTTCTGTTAATTGTTGTCTTTTTGGACTGTAGCTTTTTAAGGGTTTGTTTTTTAGTGGGGTTTTCGCTTTCATTTAGTGTTTTCCAGGGTTCTGTGTTTTTGGGTTCTGTCTTTTCGGGGTCTAGGTTCTTAAGGGATTGTGATTTAATGGGGTTTTCACTTTCATTTAGTATTTTTCAGGATTGTTCTCATTTAGTTTTTTGGTCGTATTGATATTTGGGGTTGTGTTATTGTAGTTTTTTTGTGGTGAAATTTTATAAGGGTTCTGTATTTTTTTGTGGTTTTGTTAACTTTACAATATGGACCCACTCCAATTTCTTTGGGCCGAGAACTACCGCCTGTGGGAATTCCCATTGTACGTTAGTACTGAGGACGAAGCTGTGAATGCCGCGAAAAATTGGCTTTCAATACCAACACGACCACGTCGTTGCCCTAACTGCAGGGGTAACATGAGTGAAGAGCGTAAAGAATCATACAAGCTTGGATTCCGTTGGCGCTGCTGGCGGTGCAGTCGAGATCGGTCAGGGCTGCAGTCCACAAGATCACCCCTTAGCAATACTATGTTTGAGCGTAGCTAGGTGAGTATCATAAATTATCTGCGAATGATAATTCATTTTTTGAGGCGTGACAAGGTGACCCAGGTGGCCAAAGACTGTAAAGTCACTAAGAAAACAGTAATTCAGGTTTTCCATTAAAATTTCTTTAGAGAGGTGTGCGAGATAGCTGAGGCGCACGACAGGGAGGAGTTAGGCGGTCGGGACGACATCGTGGAAGTAGACGAAACCCACTTGTATACAAGAAAATACCACAGAGGCCGTCTTCTTAGGACACAAACCTGGTCTTTCGGCTGCATGAGCCGGAAGACAAAAAAAGTACACGTGGAGCTGATCCCGGACAAAACGCGTACTACTCTGGATCCAATAGTGGAGGAAAATGTTGCGGCCATCACCTACATTATGTCCAATATGCACCGGGCCTACACCGGCATAAATATTCGCCTTGGGATGCGTGGTCATTCGACTGTCAACCACAGCTAAGAATTTGTGGCTGGCACTGTCGACATACAGGCTCACGCATCTCTAGGAACCCCACTGCAGCTGTGCACTGCAGGATGGCAGGGTAAGGGTAAAAGTGCACACCAACAATATAGAGAGATTTTGGTTAAAGCTTAAGCGTCATTGCCGCACCTGTCACAGTGACAGGCGCCTCAAGTGGTACATTGGTGAATTTATGTATCGGGAAAATATTTTAAAGCACCTGCCTAGCGACGCCGCCATGTTCCGGCGATTCTTAGGAGACTGTCATTGGGTATACCCTGGGCTAGGCCGACGGGGTATTAAAGCCTGTCGTTGCCGTAGTTGCAACCGCCGGTGAAAAATCATCAATGATGGATGAGTCATCATATCGCTGGGACTACAAAGCCAAACCGGCAGCAGCCAAATTCGCAGCGTATTACGTCAATCTCGGCATGGACAGACAACTGCGCATTGTAAGAGCCATACGCGCTGACAGCCGACTGAGATGCTGTTTGGTTTCTGCCAAAGTCTTCATCTTAGACGAAACTACCGCTGGTATATCCTCCGGGATAACCGGGGCACCCAAAAGAGTAAACGCAGCTTTGTGCACATATAAAATTTTAATCGCCTGTAAAATCTGAAATATTTAATTTAGAGATTTTTTTAGGGGGCAAAGTTGCTCATTTTGTTGCCCCCCTTTGATTAAAAATATAAAAAAGAGGGGCTACGGGGACCTGTTTTCTGAAGTCAATATTTTAATCGCCTGTAAAATCTGAAATATTTACTGTAGAGATTTTTTTAGGGGGCAAAGTTGCTCATTTTGTTGCCCCCCTTTGATTAAAAATATAAAAAGGGGGGTACGGGGACCATATTTTTTTTTTTTTTGCGAAATTTATGTCTTTTTTCCCTTGCACACCCTTTGCTACACCATGACCCAGAAATGTACCCACATTCCTGAGTCATCATCAGACCCTTACCTGAGATCTCAGCTAGACAAGAAAAAAAAGGATTTGATACTTGTGTCTTTATATTTTATACAGCGTTTTCAAAAATAAAAAATAATTTGTGGCTATTTAGAAATATTGAAGCCTTATCTACAAACATAAAAAATATATCCTACCTATTAAGAAACTGACAGTATTATAAGGTATTCAGTTGGTTTCTGTACAAATCTGAAATCAACTAAAATCCATGTATTACTTTTGGTCTATGCACATACGTTTTTTTTTAATTTTTCATTTATTTAAATTAAACGAAAACAAACGGTCTCACAAAAATCATGTCCAGTAGTCTTAAAAATGAATAGACCTATAGTTTTTCGAACTCACAATTTTTTATATAAATCCTTAAAAATTATAACCAATGCTTATTTGCTTTAAGAAACAATGAAAATTACAGGAAAAAAGTTACAAGAAACAAACAAGTCTGTAGCTTAACTTCAGCCTAATAACTGAAGAATATTATTTTTAAATGAGCTTAGTGTACTACAAAAAATATCAATTTCACTCAGCTTATCATTACAAAGTTTACAAGTGCGTCTAATAAAACGATTCTGTCCACTACGTGTGCCATCACAAGATAGTGAAAAAAGGTCTCTCTTGCGTGAACCCCTACGGGGAACTTTAAAACTTATTTTATTCAAAAGAAATGAGGAGTCAATAATATTATTTAGAATTTTAAAAAGAAAAACGAGATCTATAACGATTCTTCGCCGTTGGAGTGACGTAACTTGGTGGTGCTCACCTGCAGCAGCGTAGTTTAGAAAGTAAGTATTGGTACGATAATCTAGACTTTTTAAAAACTTATTTTGTATTGCTTCGATCCTATCTATTTGCACATTGTAAAACGGCCGCCAAACAGTGGATGCAAATTCCGAACGACTGCGGACATAACTATTAAATAGTGTTTTATAAGTTGAGGCAAGTTTGAAGGGCTTCCCAAGTCTCAAAATAATACCGAGTTGTCTGTAAGATTTATTTATTATGTTGTCTATATGAGACGTTAAACTAAGTTTGGAGTCAATTATAACGCCTAGGTCACGAATTTGTTTAACCCTTTCAAGAGTTTTATTACATAATTTATATTCGTAGTGAATAGGGTTGACTTTACGTGTAAAACTTATTGTGTAACATTTATCTGGATTCAGAAACAGGTTATTATTTTCACATATTTGTTCAAAGCTAGAAAGATCCTTCTGTAATAGGTTACAATCATCCACGTTTCGGATAATTCTAAAGATTTTTGTGTCATCTGCATACAGCAACATGTCCGAGTTGTTTACACATTTAATAATATCATTTAAGTACAAAATGAATAATAATGGGCCTAAATGTGACCTCTGGGGCACACCCGAACTAATTGGTTTAAATTGAGAAGTAAACCCCCTTAAAACTACTGCTTGTGTCCTATTGGTTACATAGGATTTAATCCAACGGAATAGGTCGCCGTGAATACCAAGGTGCCAAAGCTTCCGTAACAGAGTGTTATGACTGATCTTAAGCCTTTGCGAAATCGGTATAGATTGCATCCACTTGGCACTTGTCATCCGTTGCGGTAAGTATTACATCAGTAATTTCAAGAAGATTTGTGTCCACACTTCGACCCCTGAAAAATCCGTGTTGATTTGGTATGATATGTCGGCTAACTATTAAGGAAAGCTGGTCTGTAACAATTTTTTCTAGAATTTTACTGAATTGACATAATTTTGAAATAGGCCTATATTTTTCAGTGTTCTGAGAAACCTTACCCTTAGGTATAGGGGTAACCCAATTACAAAAATATCTCATTATATCGTTTCTTACACTCTTTATACAGTCTACACAATAAATATGAATATTTAGCCAACAAGTATCAATATTATAAACTCACAATGGTACGACAGCACGACAGCACTGACAGTCATTTAGTGGTGCCATGTAAAGACTTAAAAGAAAATTGTCACGCTTTCTTTTGCCACGCTCTATAATCTTAAAGTACGTACACACTGTCATAGTTATTATGAACAGCCATCTTGAAGAGTCGACTCAATGTCCTCGCCTTTTTTACACTATTTTTATATTGTTTATTTTAGGAATTATTTATTATATTAATAAGCATAATGTTATCAATAAATCATAATATTTTCGAACATTTTGTCCCTTGACATACCCGATTGCAGAAGGGGAAGCATCGCACTTGGCTCTTGCCTGCCAACAAACTGTTATTCAGTTTGGCGGAAATACCACTTTTCATTACGCAGAAGCAGGTTGAAAGTAGAATGCGTTTCACGAGTTAGTTCCCTTCGCCGTTAGGTTGGTAGAACAAGTGATCAGTGTTGCTACGGTTTGTAATCAGAACACCAAAATCCAGGGCAAACTACTGCATACAGATAAATTACGTTCATTATGGGGCAGGCATTTTGCTTAAAGATACACGTTTATTCGCGCTCCGTGGGACGGGAAATTGTATAAAACTCCCCACGTTTCATAATAATCCTTCAGCCATAAAGTCATAGTTATAAAACTCTACAAAGGCTAACAAGGCTGTAGAAAACATAAAACATGAAAACTTTTACTAGTTCTAGTTCGACTGGAGATTTCCGCACTAAGCCTCAAAAACTTTTACTATACGTATGATCATCTAAAAGACCTACTGCGTCTGAATCATGGCTAACTTGGAAACCCCCACCCAGAGGCTTTCATCCATATCATCAGATGTGTCAATATCATTGTCTCCTAAATTCAATTATAAAATTATCAATTTCAATGTCTACAGATCAAGGTGATTATTTTTCCAATTATCCATATCATCACCGGTTGCAAAAATTTCTGCAACGGGTGTATGTGATGCAAAGAGTTGCATTGGCGGGGTCTTTTTTGCTTTTTGATGTAACTTGTCCCTGTAACGTATGCATCTGAGTAGGCCGGGGGGGCTATCCACGGTTTTATATTACCTATTTTTCGTGGGACCTTGACAGTTATCGTGTGTCTCGATATAAGTGATGTTAGAATGGCAACAAACTTATCCGCCGAATCATTTGCATCAAGATTAGATAGAAGACTAGAAGTTACTTCCGAGAAGTCCGTTTTGTTGATTTCATCATAAATAGCTGCATAATTGGGTTGGTGGGTAAAGTTGGGGGTCTTAGTTTTGGTGCTGTTAGGCCTAAGCAAGCCAATGCTGAAGTTTCGTTCTATTAAAACTGGAAGGTGATCAGTGTTGTAGGTTTGTAACAAACGAGCTGTAGCAGGCAAGCTAATTCTTAGAAAAACATGGTCAATGCAATTGTTTCCTCTAGTAGGCATTAAATAGGCTTAGGCAGCCATTTGAAGCATTCATTATTAGCATCGGCATCTATGCCCCTATAGGCCTCTTCACCGTAACGCCAACCTCGCCAGTCCCTGCTAATCTTGTCCGTTGCACTCCTGTCGCCTTCTTCATGGCGTCAACCCATCGGGGAGGCGGCCTACAAGCCGAAAACCCCACCACGACCAAAAGTAAAAAGAGGACGCAGACCACAGAAAAACCTAAACAAGCGAAGATCGAGACTGTAAATCGTCAACAAGGTCATAAGGTGCTTACTCCAATTGCGACAGAAAATCTGCTTCTTGAACCTTCAAGTTCCTTTAAATAGGCTGTAAGAGTCGATTTATGTGATTTTTCAATTATTGTGATAGTGTTTTTCTTTTAATTTAGATATACGAAGCCAATAATTGATGTTAGACAATAGTCTAAAAAAGCAAAGAAAGAAACAAAGATGTTTCTGAAAGTAAATAAGAAGTTCCTTTTATGTAGTGAGGGTCAATTTATGTTATTTTCAACTGTGATAGTGTTTTACACCTTATTTAAATGTCTTGAAGCTAATTAATTTATGTTAACCTTTTTGTTTCTGAAGGTGGCCAGTTATCCAAATAAGGCATTTCAGTAACAAAAAATTGTGGCTAGTTACTGCCAAAAACACCTGTTTTTATTTAAATAAACTTATTTTTATATTCTGAACCCGACTTATTAATTGATTACCTGTAAACTTAATGTACATGGCTCATTGCGTTCAAACATATAAGAATCGTTAAAATACGATAGCGCATTTAATCACGGCAGACATTCAAAGGGACCAAGGTGCTTAAGTGGCCAGTGACTACCCTAGTTACCCTAATTCCGTGTAGCCGTTATTGCGTGATTGAGTAACAAACATGCAAACCTCCAAATATCTTCACAAACTTTCACATTAATAATATTAGTAGGATGCCCAATTCAATTAACCAATGCGCTATTTCACAGCTCACAGTAGATGACGATGAGGAGGGTGACGAAGAGTCGGAGGAGGGTGAAGAGTCCGAGGAGTGGGAGGGAAGCGACGCGGAGGACCAAAAGGGTCTGAACTCTAACACCAAGTTAGTAATACCTACCTAAGGCGGGATGAAATGCATACATTTTTAGGTTTCCGTAGTCGACAAAGAACCCTTATAGTTTCGCCATGTCCGTCCGTCTGTCTGTCTGTCTGTCTGTCTATTGTCTGTATATAAATATATGTAGCCTATAGAAGGCGCAGGCCTGTAAAGCAGATAAAACCTTCTCTTCCTACGGAACCCTACACTGCACGCGGCCCGACACGCACTTGGCCGGTTTTTACATAATTGGAACTTACATCTCAGGAATCTTTAAAAATCCATTTCAATGACATTAAATCCGTTTACCTACTCAACCTACTTTATTTAGGTACTGGAAGCACAGTATAAGGAACACTTCTTATTTAAACTGTGCTTGAAGTGTGACTATTATGTACAAAGATTTTATGTTGAACACTTTAATTAAATAAAAGATTTATTAAACTATTTTGTCAAATAAATTTGGATTTCGATAACCGTGGTGTTGTGTGGATGTTATTATTAAAGTAGTTGCCGGAATTAAACCCAGGACCTCTCCACCGTTCTACCGATGAGCTACCGTCGCATCTGTATTTTAAATAATCTCTTGTTATCTTTATACCTTTCCCTAACCCTAACATGCTTCTATAGAAAGACGAAATTGGTGATAAAGAAAAAAAAGAAGGAAACAGAAGAAAACGAAGAGGGGATCGAGGAGGAGGATGAGGCGGAGGTGGCGGAGGGGGAGGAGGAAGAGGAGGAAGAGGAGGAAGAGGAGGAAGAGGAAGAGGAGCAAGAAGAAGCCGAACCCCGCCAGCCTAAGCCTACGAAGAGGGTAAGAGAACTTATTTAAAGACTAGCTGACTCGGCAAATGTTGTTTTGCGGAGTCAGCTAGTTATTACAACCTATTCTCAGACCTACCTAATATACATGTCGGCGGGGGCGGTGTTCAGGATGGCACAGGAAAACCACTTCACAGTTAGTTCATCTTCGTTTTAATTCTTTTTAAACTAAACTGCTTTCCAAGAAGAAAAAGCAGCAAAAAACTCTTTGCGGACATCTCTTTCTTTTGAGCTTTCAGAAATTAATACAGAGAGTTCTTACTCATTACACTTCATGTGAAATAGTCTCAATTTTAGTTACATTCAGTAATTACACTTGCAATTAGGCACTTGGAAACTTAGAAACTTGGAAACGCGGTAAGTTTGACATGGAGCTGACTACACTTCTTAAGACTTAGTGCAAGATAACGATTAGGGGTGAAAGGGTGGAACAAGTGAAAGAATTTGTTTATTTTGGGAGCCTCTTTAAGAGGGATGGAAAGTGTGAAGGTGATATAGAAAGAAGAGTAAAAGCGGGAAATTGTGTAAACGGTGCCTTGCCTTCTTCGTAAGTAGCCAAAACATCGTGCAGCAAGATTGGCCATCCATAATGGAGTGCTGCAACACTGACATATGGTAGCGAGACTTGGGTATGGCAAAAGAAAGTAGGATTATTGCAGTAGAAATGAGGTCCTTGAGAAGTATGTGTGGTGTTATTAACACAATGTAAATACTAGAAATAGACATAAACTTTCGTTCCTAAAATTTAGGCTGGCAAAGCTTAATACATCCTTTATGGGGCATTGAATAGGTTTCTACAATAAGATCCCTGAGGATATAATAAGCTTGCCAGGAACGCGGTTCAAAAGATTATTTAGAAGACAATGATGTCTGAAATTAAAGCCAGTTCAATGCATGAGTTCGAGGTTTTAGAATATTTATATAAATTTTGTAAATTAAGGACTTGAAAAGACTAAGTTTGGAGTTTTTTTTGTCCATTTTTTTCTCAAAAATGATCTAGATTTTGAAAGTGACACCTAGTTTGACTTGTAACGTTCATTAAGTCGCAGTTTCTGTGCTACTTTGAATAAAAAAAATTGATTTTATTTTGAATGACAGGATACGCAATAGTTTGATTAGAGAACGTTGTGACCTGAAAGAGGATTTAGTGACTAGAATTGAAAAAGGAATGTTGTGTTGGTTTGGACATAGGAAGAGGGTGGAGGAAAAAAAAGACTGACTAAAGAAATAGACAAAACCCGAAACCGTCGTGCGTGCATGCAACGACTAATGAATGTCGACAAAGCGAAAGTGATCTGTCAGGATCATGCCACAGTGGCAGTCTGGTCTCTGCCTTCCGCTCTTTCAGGCGTGAGTTTTTGTACGTATGTATGTAAATCATATATTTCGGAGACGCGTTTTTTTGGCCTTATCTTCTCAATCGTTGGTTCATTAAAGTCACTATTAGCAATGACTGAAAGAATAGAAAGACACTTTTTCCAAAAAACGATCTTTATTGCCGGGTTGTATGTAATATATTTGTCAACACAGTTGCTCGTAAATTGACTCTTATTACACCGTTTTTAGTTTCATAATTCAGCATATTACCATACTTCGCAGGGCAAAAAAAACCTAAAATTTTCGTATGAAGACTTTTTCAACATTAATTTTTTTTAGATTCATTCGGGTACGGGTGGCCTAGACTCATAATCGCGTAAATTATTTTAGGGTTAAGATGACAAATAAGCATTTCATTTCATCAAATTGTATATTTATAAACTTAAAAATTAACCATCGTATTAATTTATAGTTTATTTAATTTTTTTTTATTGCTGCTGCTCCGGCTGAACGGCCGATTTTTCCTGTGCCTTTATTGACTGACCGTCTCCTGGTAATTGATTTCCTAAGTCGCCTTCTACGACATCCCCGGAAGGAAATGGAGTGACGCTATTCTTAACCCGGCGCCACACGGTTAATATTGCAATCTATATTGTGTGAGCGGGAGGCAAATAGTTATTCAGTTGCTTTCTTTAATTAATCGTGATATATAGTGTTGCCACGTGACACGTGTTCCGTTGGCCGCAGCCTCTGGAGCCTCCATTGCCGATACCAGCCGGCAAGGGTGTTCCGCTCTTAATGATCAGCAACGTAGAAGTGTCGCTGGCCCGATTCGAGCTCCACGACCTGAAGATGCTGCATCAGTTCTTGTACGGGGTGAGTGCTCCACCCTGATCTGTTACAGCCTTGTCGAGTTCTGCAGAAACGTCGAATTTCAAACTCAAAGTAGTACAGAAACTGCGACTTGACCTTGAATTGACCGTTACAAGTTCGGGATTCATCCACGTTTAATCTCTAGATGTTCTAAGACATTGGCACAACCAGTTACATTTATTTTCCGTAAATTCTTAGGTCCAAGGGGAGCTCCCGAAAGCATGGAAAGTGACCTGGGTTACCCCAATTCGGAAGGTGGTCCTTCATTTACCTGAGCTCGTTAATAAAAAACTAACAATGTTCGCAGATGATATATCGGTTTTTTTCAAATTCGAAAGAAGAAATGTAACACAGTTATCTGATGAAATATCAGATACTATTTGTACCCTTGTTGAATGGTTACGGTCTGTAGGACTAAAAACAAATGCAAGTAAAACCAAAATGATACATCATCCGAAACTACAACACTTCACGTTTGGAACTTGATCTCACAATGGATAATACAAAAATTTCACTAGTAGATTTATTGCAATAAAATAAATTGAATTACAATAAAGTATGCCATATTATTGTTTTATAGTTGGAATTTTTGATTCGCAGCAACGATGTCTTACTTGAAAGAATGTCTGCATTTGAAATTGTGGGAAACTTTTAAGCATTTAAATTACTGTTTGTTTCTAAAACAAAGATAAAATACCTACATTCAAAAATATAGATCGTTTTGGACAAAAAACTCCAACTTAAGCCGGGTTTTGAGTGGTCCGAGCGCACTGACCGTCGTCATAATCAACTAAAGCTGTACGCACACGGTCCAACTGTACTAAGACCATCAAAACCCGGCTTTACGGCATTATTTATAAAAACAAGTGTCAGTTTACTTAATCTGTGGTTACGACTTTTCCTTGTAAGATATCCACCACAGACTATTTTAATCGGCGTTTTAAGGAATCGTGTTTTTTATCAATAAGACTTTATTTTAAATTTTTGTCCCTAATTAACAGAGTTTAAATTTTTATTCTAAAACCTCGAGCCTTGAACTGCAGGGATAGTACGATGACGCTAGTCGCGCGTAAAAAAAAGTCGCGACTTTCCAGTAAGTACATGAATGGTCAAATTCAGACATTATTGCGCCACAAAACGCGTGACTCGTGCCATCGTATGATCGTACTTACAATGCTGGTTGATCTTCAGTGTCGATAGTTTAAATTATGTAAAAGGCTTTGCTAGCGGAGCGGTAGAACGCCGGCTTCTCATTCAGTAGGTCGTGGGTTCGAATCCCGGCTTGTGCCAATGACTTTGTTTTCTAAGTTACGTTACGTACATCTGTGAAGTTATAGTAGCAATATCTCTCGCTAACTGCAAAGGAAAGGAAACTCTAGTGTCTGATGTCTAATGTCTAATGTCTGTCTGTCACTTGCCGCGGTCAATGGCCCAATTATTGGTCCATTGGTACATGCTTTTGTATAGGACGTTTTTATAATGGGACAATTCCCGTTCGTCCACAGCAACTCTGTCTGGACAGAAACGTGAAGCGTAACGTGAAGAAGTTTAAGGGCTATCCGTGGGACCTGGGCTCCTCAGAACACAAGGCCAAGCTCGAGGAGGCCACCAAGATGGAGCCCCAACGGCTACGAACTGTGGCCGAGTTGCTCGACCTGGACAAAACAGGTAATCTGTCTGTCTAATTAACCCACATCCGGGTCGAAAAGAACAATTTATTTATTATTTTATGTTATTAATTGCTATTAGCAATAAGGCAGTCAATTGTAGTGTATCTTTAAAAATATTTTATGGTGTGTTTTTCCTGGTACAATAAAGAATATTCGAATATTAGCATAAGCATAAGCAGCCTATATACGTCCCACTGTAGGGCACAGGCCTTCTCTCAGGGAGAGAGTATGGGCTTAATCACCACGCGTGCCCATTTCAAGCGCTGAGGTATATGAATAGCTCAGACACTCAGGTTTCCTCACGATGATTTCCTTCACGAACGTTAGATAACTTCACAAATGTAACATAGCTTAGAAAACTAAGTCATAGGTACATGCCCGCACTGGGAATCGAACCTGGGTCTCCCGCTTCCGAGTCCAGTGTTCTACACACTAGGCTACCACCGCATCTGTCAGGGGGGATTCTTGTCTTATCTTACTTTATTGCACTTGCAAAAAATATCGAAAACCATTGTTATTTTCAAGGTCAGGACTAGGATGAGGAATCAGAGCCCACTGTTGGGAAGAGGCCTTTTTTCGTTCTCGCCAGCTCATTCGGTCCTTTGCTAAGAAATGTAGGAAAAAATAAAGTGGAGAAATATTTTGGTGTTGTGTCTGAAGTGACTTGAATAAGATGAGGAAATAGGGAGAGGGAGAGCCGGATTAAGAATAGCGTCACTCCATTTCCTTCCGTGGATGTCGTAGAAGGCGACTAAGGAAATCAATTACCAGGAGACGGGCAGCAGCGTGTTCCTGAGATTCCAACCGCATCCTGCGATCGCCAACCCGCCTGCCAAGCGAGGCGATTATGGCAATACCCCTCACGGTTATAAAAACCACGAAGGAGGCCTATGCCCTGCAGTGGGCGTCGAATGGCTGATGATGATGATGATGAAGAAGGTGGACAGAGAGGAGAGGGTTGGTCGAAGCGTGAACGTAGCGTGGCGTACGTATGGTGCATCTCCTGCGAAAACGTATCGCATTTTCTGTTGCCACGCAGCGAGGCTCAATGTCCTTTTGTTGGTTTTTCAAATTTTTCGTTCTCATTATGTTAATTACGTATATTTTATGTGTGTGCTTTTGTGGCACTAGAAATAAAATGTATTCATTCTTCATTCATTCATTCTTTAATTCATTGTAAACTGATCGTTGGATAATAACAACACTCACAGGAGATCCGGCTTCAAATAGCTTATGATGCATGTAATTGTTTGCACCGGAATCGCTAACATATCTGGTCTGACAGGATCGCAGTCAGAGCTGGCGCAGCGCATCGTGGGCTACCTGCAGCAGCCGGGGCCCAACTCGCCCTTCGCCCGCGGCTCGGTGAAGCCGCGCGCCGCGCCCCCCGCCAGCACGCCCGGCGGCCGCCCGCGCCGCTCGGCCGCAGTCAAGGTCCACAACCGAGGTGCGTACACCGCCGGCTAGCTAGCCCGCCCGCGCCGCTCGGCCGCAGTCAAGGTCCACAACCGAGGTGCGTACACCGCCGGCTAGCTAGCCCGCCCGCGCCGCTCGGCCGCAGTCAAGGTCCACAACCGAGGTGCGTACACCGCCGGCTAGCTAGCCCGCCCGCGCCGCTCGGCCGCAGTCAAGGTCCACAACCGAGGTGCGTACACCGCCGGCTAGCTAGCCCGCCCGCGCCGCTCGGCCGCAGTCAAGGTCCACAACCGAGGTGCGTACACCGCCGGCTAGCTAGCCCGCCCGCGCCGCTCGGCCGCAGTCAAGGTCCACAACCGAGGTGCGTACACCGCCGGCTAGCTAGCCCGCCCGCGCCGCTCGGCCGCAGTCAAGGTCCACAACCGAGGTGCGTACACCGCCGGCTAGCTAGCCCGCCCGCGCCGCTCGGCCGCAGTCAAGGTCCACAACCGAGGTGCGTACACCGCCGGCTAGCTAGCCCGCCCGCGCCGCTCGGCCGCAGTCAAGGTCCACAACCGAGGTGCGTACACCGCCGGCTAGCTAGCCCGCCCGCGCCGCTCGGCCGCAGTCAAGGTCCACAACCGAGGTGCGTACACCGCCGGCTAGCTAGCCCGCCCGCGCCGCTCGGCCGCAGTCAAGGTCCACAACCGAGGTGCGTACACCGCCGGCTAGCTAGCCCGCCCGCGCCGCTCGGCCGCAGTCAAGGTCCACAACCGAGGTGCGTACACCGCCGGCTAGCTAGCCCGCCCGCGCCGCTCGGCCGCAGTCAAGGTCCACAACCGAGGTACCCCTACCGGTTGTGAACCTTATTAGGGGAACCATCGGGTCCGTTATTTTTAATGATAGTAACAAAATTCATGGGACCCAGATGTAAAAACCGCCTTAGGATACCTCGTAGGTACCTAACCTCGCTGCTTTTAAAATTATTATATATTGTTTATAGGATACGCGGACGAAGATTCTGAAAAAGACGGCTCGGAGGATTCGGATGTAAGTTTATCGGCTTTGTATTGATTCTAGTACTACAGCGCACGTGCTCACAATAATATTATTTTATAGCACAGTTGCGCGCTTTTGAACTTTATTGAAGAAAACGGAAACGAACTCAGTGTGTTTTTATCAATCAATTATTTTTTAACTCTGTTTCTAAATTATCATAAGTGTCAGACTTAACGGAGTTAATACATGACTACACTTTTGTAGAAAAACTGGGACGGAGTTGATTGAATTTAATTTATTTATTTGGAGAAACTTACTAATCCGCTAATTACTAAGTTGAAGTGGCAGTGGGCGGGGCACATAGCACGCAGAACTGATGGCCGATGGGGCCGAAAAGATCTCGAATGGAGACCACATATCGGCAAGCGCAGCGTAGGACGACCAGTCACAAGATGGTTAGATGACCTCATCCAAGTGGCAGGAAGACGCTGGATGCAGGCCGCTTCCAACCGGTCTTTTTGGAAATCCATGGAGGAGGCCTATGTCCAGCAGTGGACTTCTTGTGGCTGAATGATGATGATGATTTGGAGAAAATACAGGCACATATAATAAATATTTTATGTTTTACAATATTGGGTATGGACATATCTGCTCATAGTCGTCAAAGACCGCTATTCGCTGCCGACTACTGCGTGACTACTGCGTGACTACTGCGTGACTGCTGCGTGACTGCTGCGCTATGTGCACGGAGAAAGACTTAAATAAACAATTTCCACTCCATTCACATAGGTACTAGGAATGATAAAAGATGAAAGAATAACACAAAACTAAATTTCATACGACTCTTAAAAGTTTGCTGAAGGAAATACTCTGTTATGTGGATTCTCCACGTGGGAAATAAAGTATAACGGTGTTATATAACGGTGGTAGCTTATTGGGTAGAACATTGAACTCAGAAGCGAGAGACCCAAGTTCGAATCCCAGTGCGGGCATGTACCTTGACTTTGTTTTCTAAGTTTCACTTGCTAACGGTGAAGGAAAACATCGTGAGGGAACCTGAGTGTCTGAGCTATTCACATACCTCGGCGCTTGAAATCGCCAATCTGCGGTGGGCACGCGTGGTGATTAAGCCCATACTATCTCATACCTCGGCGCTTGAAATCGCCAATCTGCGGTGGGCACGCGTGGTGATTAAGCCCATACTATCTCCCTGAAAGAAGGCCTGTGCCCTATAGTGGGACGTATATTTATAGGCTGCTTATGTATGTACAACACCGTTCCCCGAAAACACTCCATAAACGCTCCACAGTCTTACCCTTGTAAGTCTACGACAGATTATTTTACACGGCGTTTATGGAGTGTTTTAAGGAATCCTGTTTTTATAAATAACATTGTAATTAATTAGAGCCACCAGAAATGATGTCCAATATTCTTTATTGTAAATTTTTTAAGCTTAGGGGTTTGTGACCTTTACTTCCGAAAAGTTATTTGGAAGTAAATTCAAGCATGAAATCTTGCGTCTAACGAGTACCAAAACTTAATAATTCGGTCAATTAATGTACTAGAAAAAAAGCATGGTCAAAAATGGGCACGCCGGCCGGCGGCACCGCAAACTTATTATTATACCATGATTTTAACTCTATATCCGTGTGAGCTTGTTTCAGAATGAATATCGGCCCGCAGCTGGTGACGGCCGCAAGGACTCTTCCGACGAGGAGTCTGACGGGCCAGCTGACAAGATGGGGAAGCGTCCGCCCACAGTGAGTTTTTAGTTACTTTCTGTACGGGCGAGTCTGTAAGGGCGCTTTACACAGTCGACGGCTGCAGTTGGCATACGTGCCGCCCGTGTGTAAGCGCCCTTAGTTAACTGTGCGCACAATATTTTGTTAATGTTACGTTGTCTTGTTGGAAGAAGAAGAACAAATCCGATGGTATTTTGACTAGATTTATTCCACAATGTTGTATTGTCAGAGGGCAGAAGCCAACTGGCGTGTTCTGGGTAAAAAGCTTACATAATGATGACATAGATTTTTTTTTGTACACTGATAGACTAATGTACATATCGAAGTCCTTCAAAATCATAATAATAACTACCATACATAAGCAGCCTCTATATACGTCCCACTGTAGGGCACAGGCCTTCTCTCAGGGAGAGAGTACCATACATGGTACCAAACTAAGATACCCTGTGCTATGGTAACCAGGCTAAGACAATGGAAATACACCCAGACTGAGGCCGTTGGTACAAATGTACGGCGGCTCCCCATTGGGAATCGAACCCACAAACTCCGGTATGGAAATCAAACGTGATACCGCTGGACCAACGAGGCAGAAAGTATACTTTAAATAGACTATAAAATAAAATTTTATTCATCATAGCCTGATCGTAGCGCAGAAACGGTGAGTTAATGAACGTTACAAGTTAAACACAGGTGTCCATTTCAAGCAAGATCTAGTTTTATATGGAGAAAAAGGTCATCTTTCCGAGTTTGGTTCTTGATTGAGTTTAAGTTTGTTATTCCAAAAAGTAGAACCCGTACATTGAACTGGTTTTAATGCTATAAGTATGTACATATTTGTCTCATAAAACATTTCTTGAAGTAATAAAGTTTCCGAATTCATGTAGGTTCATGTCAGTTTCTTAGTTAGATCAGAAAATATCCGCACTTTGCCTCATAGTCCAGCTATTGTGCATAGCATAAGTATGTAAACACGTCAGACACTCGGGTTCCCTCAGGATGCTTTCCTTCACAGTTAGCGACTGGTATTTGGTATTGCTACTACCAATTCACAAATAAGGAAAACGGAATGGCAACCTCTAGAGAATGGGCTGGCAATTGACAAGCTCTGCCCCTTGGAACATTTGCACGTGGCACTGGTTCTTTTGGCTCTGGTTGCGAGATAAAGCGCTGTTTATACGAAGCCAGCACTGGCTTACTATTGGCCTTGTATAAACAGTATTTCATGCCAAGCCAGCGCTGGCGAGAATAGAGCGCCCGTCTATTTTTCAAGCCAGTGACCTCCGGCCGCTAACCCCTCAACCCCCGCGCCAGCGTTGCGGACCCGTGTAGACGCATCGCCCCAGTCGTTAGTGGATGTCCGTAGAATGCAATTATGTGCGTTTCTTTTTGTTTACAATTTCTGATTTGGTACAAATTGTTATTGATAACTCATTCCAGTAGCTAAGAATGACAATGTTACGCCTAGTTTTATTTTTGCTGTTAATACATCCCTCATCTGAGTATCTTGGCACTGAATTATAAGTGAAAGTAAGTCGTCAAAGTTTTCAGTTGTACCCAACGCCAACTTACACTCAGAAGGATCTTCTAATTTTAGTTGTTTTAGCAACAGAAGCAGAAGCTCCAGTTATGGGTCTGTCGCTTAGCCATTTTCTTGTCCAATGTAGTTTGTTCTTTACAATCTCTTCCTCTAATATATTAATCAACTCGTCTAATAATTGAGCAGAGATGTTCAACAACAGACGGGTTTGCTCCGAATTCATTACTACAAGAAAGATGCAGGCTGACTGGCTACTAAACAACACGAGCCAAGCCACCGCTGGCTTCTCTGTAGAACTGGCGCCAGCGCACTGGCTTCGTATAAACCATACTTAATTCTAAAACAAGTTTCTTCCGACAGGACAAAGAGATCAAGAATTACGTCAAGCATATTTTGAAGGACGCCAACCTCGAAGAGGTGACCTTGAAGACTGTAATCAAACAGGTGTACTCGCACTATCCTGACTTTGACCTCGCGCACAAAAAGGCCTTTATTAAGGAGACCGTTATATCGGTGAGTGGTGGTCCAACCTTTGATCTGGGGGCACGGCCGTGCCCCCGCCAAGTCGAGCAAAAGAGCGGCACGGCTGTACCATCCTTTTCTCGAAGCAGTTCGGGCCATTTTCGACCCCCTATAAGTCCGCTGTGGATAAAACTAGAAGCCTGAATTTTCAGTAACCAATCAGGCATTCTATAAACAAGGTATATTTCAAATTTCATTCAATTTAAACTAGTAGTTTACTGACTGACTGACCGACCAAAACTCTAAGGCACTTCTACCAGACATAGAAGCTTCAAATTTAGACTACAATTAGTGTTTAGTGTATTCTTTTTGTTGCACTCACCCATGCTGAGGACAATTTTAAAAACCTATTAAGAGGCTAAAAATTCCACCCATGCCGGGACATGAACCTCTGGCTAACCGTGCCAGCGCTCTCCCAACTGCGCTAATGGGCAAGTGCAGGCATCGGCGAAATTTCGAACCTCTTTACAAACTTCTCTGTATTACGTACAGGCAGCGACATCTGGCCGAAGTAATTTACATCACTTGCAGCCCCGAGTAACCCACTTTGCAGTTAGGTTTTTAAAATCTAAAATATTTAGCAATTTTGGTCCAGTTTTCTAGATACACCAACTGATTTATCTTAAGAAGTATAGTTTTAGGGCATTTCGGCACTTGTTTGGTTCAGACAATATTTTAGACATGAGTTTTCCGCACTTAGCTTCATACGTGGCGAGCACTAATGTACGAGGGGCGTTCAAAGTATTCTCGGTATAGATATGAAAGAAAAGATAGAAAAACCTGAAATAATTTTATTTTTCTATATAGTCCCATGCAATTTCAATACACTTACTAGATCGCGAAATCATCTTTATCATACCCCCCAAAAAATAATTTTCGTCCTTTCGTGAAAAATGATAATTTATGGCCGCTTTGAGCTCTTCATCGTCCGAAAATCGCTTTCCACGAAGCTCGTTTTTCAGGTTAGGGAACAAAAAATAGTCACTAGGTGCCAGGTCTGGGCTGTACGGTGGATGATTAATTTCTTGGAAACCACACTCCTGAATAGCAGCCTTGACACACGCGCTGAATGAACGGGCGCGTTGTCGTGTCAAGCAGTAAGGTCAACATTTTCGCGTCCGCCATTTTGTTGCACTCGAAGCAAGATTGTGAAAAAACGTATTATGATAAACCGCCGAAAATTTTAAGTGGTCACCTTGGATAATGTCATAAGAGAACCATAGACAAAAACTACCCTCATTACTAACAAAAAAGTTCAGATACCGAGAATACTTTGAACGCCCTAGGTATGTAAACTCCTCGGATTCATTCTTTGATTTCCTCAAGAAGTTTTCCTTCACGTTAGTAAGTGGACTAAAAATTCTCAAAGGTACATGAAATAGAAAATAAAGTAATTGCTACAATAAAGTAATGGCTCCGAGGGAATGGCAGCGTAAAGCGGGTAATCAAGCGTGCCCCCGCTGGGCAAATGAGACATTTATTTGATTTATTGTATTTTTTCTGTTTCAGTCCATTTAAGATTAACTGCCCGCGACTTGGTCCTCATTGGGAGCAATCTTGTCTCGGCAACCGTCATCGCAGCGAGACAAAATACCTACTCTAGTTTCCGTACTTATAAGAAGTAATTTTTGAACACATATCATCATCAACCCATTATGTCCCCATCGAGCACGGGTCTCTTCCCTAAGAAAGGTATAGGCCATACTCCACCACGGGGGCCAAGTCCGGATTGGTGGAGGCTTGTAGACTAGTGGCTCGTCTACTTTCAGAAGTTGTCAAGCCGCCCTAAGGCCTCTGACTTGGCTTAACGACTGCTATCTATCGACGGCAATATATATGAACACATATATTTTTTTGTAATTATCTTACAAAAATACAGTCTCATTTGCCTTATTGTGAATAATTCGGTTGACGTTTCTGTTTAATTTTAATTTATTTATGGCAACCAGCAAGTACGCCAATGGCCAACGTCGTTGGCCAACGCCAACGGAATTAATTTTTCATGGTTATTATGAAAGTCTGCCCAGTACGACTCTAACAACTCTAGTTTCCGCCTACAGTAATCAAAGTTTTTTCGGTCTGGGCTGTCTTTTTTTATATTGACGAGTAATTTTGAGATTGCACCGGCTACCTCGTATTGGCTGCTGTAAAGAATCTCCATAGTGATGATAGCTTGATATGATTAACAAAAAAACAGGAAATTGCTGCTCAATGGGCTGTTGTGCTGATTGATACTCGGTGATAAAAGTTCGACGCTGCAGAGCTGATAGATGCTCGCCGCCGATGGTGATGATTTCTAGTCGTTCACGAGCTGTTAGGTGCCCATCCCCGATGCTGATGATTGCTAGTCGTTGACGAGCTGATAGGTGCCCGTCCCCGATGCTGATGATTGATACCGATGGTGTACTCAGTCTGTACCACTGTTTTCGCTGATAGTCTGATAGCACTGCATCCAAAGTCACTGATTGTACACAATTGGACCCCACGGTCGATAGTCACAATAATTAAAACTTATCACACGCGTAAAGTCCTGTTCGCGCTCGAAGGACCAATATTTGGTTTTGCCTTTACGTAAATGATGTATATTGATTGATTATGCTAAAATGATAAACATGAATACACGGCGGCGGTTTATCGTGTACTGACTTGAAAGTTACATTTTACTTCATCGCTGCAATGAAATTGCTGATTAAGGTGTTTGAAGCGTATGCATCGAACACATACGATAAAATGTGTATGAAAGGGATACTATTGTAGGTGACGATTCACTTACCTACCGGTTGCCACAGCATTAAAAAAAGTACAACCTTTCGGCTGAATTATTACGTACTAGATTTTGCCCGCGTCTTCGTCCGCTGGAATGAGTAATTTCCGGGATGAAAAGGATCCTATGCCCTTTCCCGGGACTCGAACTATCTCCAAATTTCATCTTAATCCATTCAGCCGTTATTGCGTGATTGAGTAATAAACATCCAAACGTCTTCAAATTTTCACATTTATAATTTTAGTAGGATTGCCATGGAGGTCATTGAAAAAAATGGTGGCAATCTTTCTGTACGAAAATAAAAAAAAAATCCAAATAGTGTATCTTGATTTATTATTTAAAAAAAAATTGATTCGATAGTAACAAAAAGGAAAGAAATTATAGTAAAAAATGTATCGAATTCCTGAATCGACTTCCACTCTGATCAACCGGTTGATTCGTTCAGTTGATTGGAGTGGAATATCCGGCATCTAATAAAGGTGCGATTTCCTATTTAACTATATCGCTAACTTTTACTAAAACATCCCTTTTTGCTGTATCCATATCACACAAATACTTACATATATCATACCTACATTTTATATACATAATAAGATCCAAAATTTTTTTACTGGTTAAGATTGCATGCTTCTGTTATTATTTTGTTTACTGGGACCTCCACGACAATTTTTGTATACACATACGTTATTTTCTGTTTGACTATTTGCGTCCTCAATAAAATAAATAAATAAACGTTTCGCGGCGTCAGTTTCCAATAGGCAAACAGCTGTGATATGTAAATGTCTGCAGCTCTGTAGCGTCGCGGAGTGATTGGATGATTAAGTAAAAAGGTTTAAAATAATAAGTCGTGTTTCCTTTCAACATTTACTCCTCTTTTGTACAATACAGTTTTTTCTATAAAATATACAGTATCATACAATAAAGACATTTACAAAATGTTCATAAAATAGGCATTGATTCTTCTTCTATACATGGAAGGATTAACTTACTAGCTAAATAGATGAGTAGGTGTAATAATTTTTATTGAGATCTTATTACTTAAGTACTGATTTTTCGGGACGGATTATGAAAGCATGCTTTTCATACCTAAGTACTAATAATATTAGAATGTGAAAGAAGATCGTTAGGAATTAAAGCTATAAGTCGTTATTTATTATGTAACTCGCTATTAATACCTGTTATTGAGTTTATAAGAAATTTCACTAATTCGATGGTCAGAGACACCAACCACCATGATCAGGTGGCTAAAGCTGTTGATAGAGCATTCGCTAGTAATGACCATTCTAGCAAATGTTCGAATACTCACAAAATAAACGGGAGCGTTTCTGCGAGCATTCTAGCGAAACGACAGTAGGTAAATTTGCTTCGAGCTTTTTGCCGAGCATTGTTCCGCTGTCTGAGTATGACAAGCATTTACTAGTGTTCGCTAGCTAGAACGATCGTGAAAATGTTCGTTACAGTGTTTGGATCTACGCTTGGCACTGTTCATTGTAAAATCTTTTTTAATACAGTTGCTCAAAAAATGGCGTATTGCAGGGACGTATAGCGTTCGGGATGTGGGCTATTACATACTCGTGCTTTTTTTTTTACCTTTCCCGAACTCGTGCGTTCTCTTTCCCAACTGTCAAAATAATGTCTATTAAAAAGAAAAACCAACCATGAAGTTTTTACTAAAAAAATTCATAGAAGTGTTTATGATTCATGCAAATACGTATATTTCTAAAAAGAAGCTACTAATTTGTTTCAATATCAGATTTAATGATTTGATTGAATGAGTTTGGTTAGGTTTCATTTCATTTCATCTCATTAAATTTCATTTTCATTTCATATCAATAAAAAACTTCTGAAGACTTGGCTGTATGGGCATAGTTCCCTTTGCCTACCAGAATGAGTGAAGAAAAAAAAAACTGCTTATATTTACGGTTGGCGCCATTTTTCAGAAATTTTCTTTGCGAGTTTAGTTGTTTGTTGCACAAAATGAGTAATTTCGACCCTAGTATTTTTGAATTAACACCACCGGAACGCAGTATAAATGCACAAAATGCTTCGGAGAACATTTTACCCGAAAAGTCAAAAAGTCGCTACATATACGACGAATTTATTGCGTGGAGAGAAGAGAAAAAAGCAAATAGTTTTTAATTTTTTCGCAACTGTATTAAAAATAGTCGTTCAGTACACGTGCGGAACCGTCATTGCAACTTGTACCGACTGTCAACCGTCGCCTTCGGCTGCGCCTCGGCTCGGGTAGACATTTGTCAGAACTCTTTGCAATGACAGCCTTTCCACACTTGTAATGAAATATACTATTTCTAAGCTAAGTCCTTTTTGTGGACGATCTTGGCTTGAAGGTGCGCTCGCGGGTGCACACAGTCTGCACGTCAAGACATCACCATGGTAAAGCATAAGGCGCGGAGCCCTCTGATCTGGCATGGCACGGACCTGGCGCGGAAATGGCACGGGCATGACTGCAATCCGGCGCGGGCGCCGAAATGGCGTGCTATGGCACGTCCGATGAATGGCCGTTGAGTGTGTTCAAATAATGACCTTATGACCGTGTCATCATTCATACCAAACGTTCGGTATTTGCATGAAACATAATGATGTCCGCGCCATGCCCGAGCCAGACGCCAGATCAGTGGGCTCCGTGATATTTATGTGTTAAGTTTACTAGTATCGAGTTCAATTGGCTTTCTTGTGGTAGGTAGTTATTCTTACTTCGGCCTACACGGGAATGAAATCTCCATTTGTAACAAATGTTTATGGCTTGCTTAATTCTTTAGGGCTTACGACGACGAAGAAAGCGTCTGATTTCGCCTTTGGACGGTACCTCCGTAGGCTACAGCTTGATCTCGGGCTTCTAGTGGCCACTTTATAGCTAGCTCGGCTATAGCTTGGTCTCAGGCTTGGGCAGCAGCTTCCTCGGGGCGCGGCGGCGGTCGAGCGCGAGGCCGCGACGCTCCTCGTCCTGGCTGCGGGCCGGGCCGGGCCGCGCGCCGGGCCGGCCGGCCGGGCCGCGAGCCGAGCCGGCCGAGCAGCTGGAGCGGCGGTCGCTCTCGTCGCCGCTGTCCACGTCGCCTGAGAGGAGGGAATTCAAAATACAAATATTAAATATTTCGACTGTCAGTCTCGCCGGGGCCGCTTACCGTACGAGAGTGGAGAGGTAAGAGTGGCTACTTGCCGCATGAGAGTGTAGAGGTAACGACGACTATTTTATCGTCTAGGGTGTAGGCGGTAACAATGGTATCGTCTGTCAGTGGAAGGTGTCTAGAATGTTTGGGAAACAGTGGTATCTTAGCAGTAAAACATAATAATGTATAAATCGTTTGGCAACAGACTGGTATCCTGTGCTAAGGGGTCTAGCAGTGGCAACCGCATTATCGCCGGGGGCGGGGTTCAGCAGTGTTTGGGTTACAGTGGGTACGGATCCAGAATGTTTGGCACCAGCGGTACCGTGTATAAGTGTAAGGGGTCCAGCAGTGTGGGGGTAACAGTGGGTAGCAGTGTGGGTACCAGTGCGGGGTGTGACAGTGGGTACCAGTGTGGGGGTGACTGTGGGTACCAGTGTGGGGGTGACTGTGGGTAGCAGTATGGGGGTAACTGTGGGTAGCAGTGTGGGGGTAACAGTGGGTAGCAGTGTGGGGTTAACAGTGGGTAGGAGTGTGGGGGTGAGTGAATACCAGTGCGGGGTGTGACTGTGGGTAGCAGTGTGGGGGTAACAGTGGATAGCAGTGTGGGGTTAACAGTGGTTAGGAGTGTGGGGGTGAGTGAGTACCAGTGTGGGGGTGATAGTGGGTACCAGTGTGGGGGTGACAGTGGGTACCAGTGTGGGGGTGACAGTGGGTACCAGTGTGGGGGTGACAGTGGGTACCAGTGTGGGGGTGACAGTGGGTAGCCGTGTGGGGGTGACAGTGAGTAGCAGTGTGGGGGTGACAGAGAGTAGCAGTGTGGGGGTGACAGTGAGTAGCAGTGTGGGGGTGACAGTGGGTAGCAGTGTGTGGGTAAGCTGCACTGACCGTCGCTGCTGTTGTTGCTAGGCGCGCGCGCGTCGCGTGTGCGCGGCCGCCGCCGCCAGTAGCGGAACTCGCGCGGCAGCGTGTACGAGCGGGGCAGCGAGATCTGCGCCGGACAGTTCGTGTGTTACGGTCTTATTTATAGAGGCACCATTCCTATAAAACACTACTCAGAGGCGATTTTAATAATCTGTGGTTACATCTTTCCCTTTAACACAATGCGTTTAAACTGACACTGAGGAGTGTTTAAAGGAATCGTGTTTTTATTATAAATAAGACTAGAACGGTCTTATTTATAAAAACACGACTCATTAAAACGCCGATTAAAATAGTCTGTGGTAGAGATTTTACAAAGAAAACTCGTAACCACACATTAAATAAACTGCCTCTTAAGAGTGCTTTAGAGGAATCGTATTTTTTATAAATAAGGCCGTTAGTTTTTTCCCAGTGCTGCACTATTTTTTTTGTATTATTTATTGTACACGCGTGTACAGATGCAAATAAACGTTTTATTTGTGCATCTATTTAGTATAAGCACATTACATCTCAAATTCGCTACTTTTTGTTTACTTTTTTTTAATCTTATTCAGTGTCATACGTTTCAATTAGCCTTTACAACGCCTAAAATTAATGATTATGAATGTCTATAGAACAAACTACCCAAGCTGTAAATCGCCTAAGGAATAAAACGTTTACCACGCAAAATGCCTAAAATGCAGTGACGCTAAGCTGAAAATAACATGAATATATTTTTTTCCTTTTATTATACAAAGCAAAGCCTAACGGGGACTGATGCTCAACGTAAGAAGAATTTACGAAACCCTTAATGCCTGACAGTTAACAACTTAAAAACTCCAATATTATGCATAATTAAACCTACCTTTCTCCCCGCTCAGAAGAATCTCACGAAGTTTTCTCGGGTAATAGAATTTCACATTCAGCGTCAGGCCGCGTTAGGCTATGGGTTGTATAATAAAAGGAAAAACATATGGATGTAATTTGCTGCTTAAAACTATTGCATTTCAGGCATTTTGCTTGGTAAACATTTTGATCTCTAGACGAATTAGTACTTAGAAAACACTGCATTTTAGGCATTAGGCATTTTGCTTCGTTGACGAAATGAAAGTTAGACTCTCTAATCAAGATTATTAAGAACTAGATATTAAGGCCTTGCACCACTTTCTTAAGGCTGAAAACTGCGACACGAATTGCTGCGATGCGATTTCGTGCGGCAAGGCACCTCCCTTCCACTATTCGGGTGACCATTCCTTCGACGACCGTCAACCGTACTGAACACATTTGGTAAACTAGGTCGTGACATGGATCGTAGTGCTCACTTCTGTTATTGCTACGAAGATACAGGAAGAAGAAACAGAGAAGATTTTGGGTTCATCCATTTATTACTATTATGAATCCCGATGCCAATCAATTCGCAAGACGCGTGTGATGTTCTTGCGATGCGTCGCGCGAGCTCGCAGATTTTTACGACGCGACGTCGCATCGCAGTTTTGTGTACGCGCCAAAAATGTGGCTTAAACAGCATTTGACCAAAATTCTTCATACAAAAGTCTATTTAAATGGCGATTTAAGTGACATTTAAGAAGTGGTGCAAGTCGTCCTAAGTACCTTATCTCTGTAAATTACTGGTGTCCAATAAAGAGTTATTTATCCTTCTATCTCGACTAAGCTGTAAGGACGGTATAGATGCTGCGCAAGCCTAGTCCAACTAAGAAAAACAATGTCCCAGGCACTGCAGCGTCCGAGTGGTCCCTTCACCCATCTACAGGGTGACTTTGAATTGTTTATTTATTTAGTTTTAGGAAAGCCATTGACATTATATGTATAACTTAATACCATTTAAAAATATGAAAACAGAAAGTCATTAACAGGCTTCCACTGATAGCAATTAAAAGGAAATGTTGTTTTCATTGTGATACACTGTATTATTAATGATTTATCAGTAATGGTGAAACATATTTGTAAATATTCGTGATTTCCGACCTTTGGCTCGAATCTGTGAAGCCAAATTCGAAGTGGCAGGAAGTACCGAAACGTTGAAAAATGTTTTCTAATATGTTAAATGCTTAAATTCTGACGTCCGGTATGAGTAAACAATTAAAAAAAAAAACCGTTGAGTTGGCCGACGCCGAACACAAGACGCTCAAAACATAGTGTTTTTTATTTTTATTACTTTTCGTACTGATATTGTTTTTGTTTATGCTTAAGTGAAATGATTTTGGGTAACAAAAAAAAAAAACATTTTTTTGATGCGTCATATTATTCAAAACTGGCACTGAATGTTTTTAAATCATGGTTAGAATGTCCCCTTTAAATACGGTGAACGAATTCAAAGCCACCCTTTAATGTGAGTGAAGGTGCCAATGGACGCTGTATAAATAATAATAATAATAACTTCCACACAATACAGTCACTCGACCTAGTCCCAAACTAGGATGCCCTGTGCTATGGTAACCAGGCAAGGAGGTCACACACATGAAAATACACCCAGACTGATCATCAGACTCAAATCATCTCATTACATCATCAGTATCTCATAGTGCGATGCGCGCACCGTGTACGTTTAGCTATAAGTTTCTAAGTCTAAGTCTCTACAAGTGCAAGTTTTGTATCAACAGAAGACTAGCACTATGTTGCTATAGGTGAAAACCTGTAATTGGCTCACTAACTAGTTATGTAAGTCACATGTACTGTTTGTTAGCTGATGGTTTTCCATAGATAATTGAAAATTAATTAATTAATTACGCAGATGCAAAGGGCAAAGAGTATCTATCTATTCTTATGACGAAAAAAATTTGATCTCATTTCATATCTGTGACTGATAGCCGAGCCTGTCCCCCACCTGACTCTCGATGTCGCTGGGCGGGCGCGGAGTCTCCCTCGCGGCGCCGTCCGGAGCCGACCCTTCGCCGCTACTAGCCACGCCTTCCTCTTTCTTGCGGCTGCTAGGGATAAACGGTTCGGAATCCATCAAGATAAGATAAGATAAGATAAGATAAGAATACTCTTTATACTACACCTGCTTGGAAAGTACCTTGATACTTTTATCAAATTTACGGTAGAAAGTACGTCATTGCATATCGAACAAATATGCGGGGAGAAAACGCATCTGAGCGGGAGAGAACAGTGTATGAAAATCCATTTCTTACGTGGTTTTTCTTTTTTAATTTTGGGTAAGACTATGCGCCGGTAACCTAAATATCAAAAGCCAAAAAGTTTTTACAGTGAGTTTTTATCTCCAAGCTGTGTGTTGGATGGTGTCGGGCTGGCAGTGCGACCCTGCGGCGGCAGGATAAACAATTTGAAAAAAGAACAGGTGTAGTATAAAGCATTATGTATCACTCGAGAGAAACTGCGATTCCCGATCTCGGGTGTTTTAAAGCCCTCGCCTACGGCTCGGGCTTCAAACGACACCCTCGACGGTAATCGGTCACTTTCTCCTCTCGGTGAACAATGTACTATTATTGTACATGGAAAACCCCATCAAACATTGACATTTTTCTTTCGCCTAGTTACGTTTTTAAACAACGGGTGCTTTTGCAACTGGAGGGCCAGTTGTTACTTGAAAAGATGTTATTACCATAACAGATTATTTAGTTAATTCAGCGAATTGTGTATGCTCCATGTATGCGCTAATCTTTATTTATAAAATTATGCATGGATTTTTTTAATTGTTAATAATTATTCTAATTATTTCCGCTTTCATAAAGCAACTAATTCTTATAACATATCCGTGGATATGTTCTAAGAATTAGTTGAAGAATTAGTGGGTAGTACATTTGTAATGTTTAATTAAGTCTGATTCATGCAAATACTATAATGTCGATACTACTGTTTTTAATTCCAAATAAATAAAATAAAAATTAAGAATAAAATAAAACATTAACTATTTACAAATTGGAGGCCTTATTCGAATTAATTTCTTATAGGCAACCGACGATGGAGAGTTGCCGAAGGCAAAGTGAGACGGGTAGTCGGTGCAAATATGAATATTACTTATACTTAATAATAGTATACTTACATAAATATTTACATACTATAGGTATAACAATTATAAACATACATAATCAATGGAGAACTTGTTTAAAAAATGTTTTGATATCGGTGAGGCCATGATAAAAGATACTTTTCATAATGTGACCAGTCGAAAAGTCATTCTAGTCGCGTGATACAAAAAGGCGCTATACAAATAGGACTCAAACTATGACGTCACAACTTGAACGTTACGCCTTATAATGTACGGAGCGTTTATTAATATTCGAGTTATCTCGTAAAATAATGTTTTTATGCATCTATACTTTAGAATTCAATGAAAAAGAAATTTGAAATTGTACATATTGTTAGACTTTATTAAAGAGAAATAACTTTAATAAATTCCGCCAAAATTCCAGAAGCACCTGCGGTTAGTTAATGCACCGCCCTCCCTCCCACTTTTTCAAGCAGAAGCAAGACACAGACACACCACCACCGACACCAATACTAAGGTGAAAAAATGCAAATGGTCGCCTGACAACTGACTGACTGACTTTTGACTTGTCAGTCGACAACCGGAGCCTGAGTATGCCTCGTGTCAGAGGCGAAACGCGTCGCAACGCATTTTTTCACACACGTATTGGTGTCGGCGGTGGTGTGTCTGTGTCTTGCTTCTGCTTGAACAAGTGGGAGGGAGGGCGGTGCATTAACTAAAGAGAAATAACAAAAAGGTTGAAACGTTTGCCAAACTACGCAGCAGTTTATCGGCAGTTATTTAAGTTTTTTATTAACTTGATTTTTCGCATTTTTTTGGACCTCAAAAAGCGAGAAAAATATATTTATATGGTTTTATAATTAAAAAATCTAAGCCACTTCCATTTAAGTTTGACGCACGATGCCCATTTGTACGTTTAACTCCAGGTTGGATGTAACCCCATCGTTTCGTTTAGTGTTTCCAATGCTTCGTCATCGATGGCAACTGCAATACTGCCAATTCAAGTTGTAACAATTGCATATTTACTCAAGCGTCATGTCTATCGACTGATGAAAACACAAAACACCTACCACCTATCACATCTACCTATTTCTATCTTTCGTTCCGCATCTTTCACTCTGAATGAATCATCTGTTCATTATATTCATAATGAACGTCGAAACCTGATTAAATTCATTAGAGAACACGGAATGAACGCCGAAACCAGAATGAATTCATTAGTGAACAGAAATTGAACATCGAATGCCGAATGAATTCATTAGTGAACAGAGAATTAATGTCGAAACCCGAATGAATTCATTAGTGAACAGAGAATGAACGTCGAAACCCAAATAAATTCATTAGTCAACAGAGAATGAACGTCGAAACCCGAATGAATTCATTAGTGAACTGAGAATGAACGTCGAAACCCAAATAAATTCATTGGTGAACAGAGAATTAATGTCGAAACCCGAATGAATTCATTAGTGAACAGAGAATGAAAGTCGAAACCCGAATGAATTCATTGGCGAACAGACATTAGTGAGTCCTAAAATTAATTTCTCAATCCTCACTACATGATTGAGAGATGTTTAAGCTACTTGCAAAAAACGATGACGTTTTTCATCGGTGGCTCTATAAGCCTCATGGAGTCTGTGGCTCTATGAACCTCGTGGATTCCCTAAATAACTTACACGTTATAAGGCGCGGGCCCGCCCCAGTGGCAGCACAGTTGTCGGCCGCAGCCCTCCAGGTAATGCGGCGCCAGCAGGATCTCCGGCGTGCGGCATCGCTGCATCAGCCGCAACTGCTCCAGCTTCCCCTTCCCCGGCAGACCGTACCCCAGACGGTTATTCCCCTCAGTATACGTCCGTATGCCCTCTATGCCGTTCACGTACTCGTCTTTGTACACGCTTTGGTTGTTACTCTCGCAGTAAAACTCTGTCTGCGGCAGCCGAGGCTTGTCTAGGGGCGCGGACGCGTCCGGGTAGCCTCGCGGACTGTCTAAGACGTTTCTGGGACTACCGCAGCCGCCTTCGTAGTTCCGCGTCTCCCCTATGGCTAAGTAGTTGGTTCTGAGGGGCGTCCGGTTAACTTCGCCTCGGATGTTCGCCGGGTTTTCGTACAGCGTTCGGTCTTGGGCGTAGTGCGATCTGGGGGGTCGGCGCGTTTTGAGCGGGTCGTTGATTTCTGTGTTCGGGGGGTCGACGGGACTCTGGAAGTCGAAGGTCTTGATTTCGGTGTAGGTGGGGTAGACGTTGCACGTGTGGGGAAGGACGGGGTAGTTTTGGTAGGAGTGTGTTACGTCGAGGCGCGGCCAGGCGGGCGGTTCGGCGTGCGTCTTTGCGCGCGGGATTGGCTGCCGCTGGAGGCTGCTGTAGATTTCTTCTACCGCCACCGGAGCGGTTTTTGTTAGTTTGCCTTGCTTGATTTCCTCTTCTATAACGCGGAGTTCGGCTAGCTGTTTCTGCTTCTTCTCTTGGAGTTTCTGTTGGATGTTGACACGTGAGCCCACGCTCGAGCCCTCGTTCTCCGATGAGCCGCCCTGGTGATGTGGGAAAATTGTCAGTATTGATTAGTCATTTTTCAGCGGTGTTATGGAGGATGTAACAAAATTCCTATGTACTTACGTCTGAAAATGGAAGTCGGCGATCTACCCGAAAATTTTTATTATGGATCAGCTGATAATAATTTCTTTCGCGATTTCGAAGTTCACTTTTAGTGACAAGAAGAAACATCTGCTTAATTTCCTTTTTTATGTATAATAATATAGTGTTCTATCTACTCTATATATCTATCTATTTTATTACAACCTGTTTATAAACTATCTCGTGAGGCACCTTCTTAAGATTCCAGGCTTTGAAACTCGGGGGCTTCCAGGGAGCCCTTTCATGCTCAATTACTCTAATTAAACTTACATGGTGGTTATGCGTGGTGGGCAGGGGGCGGCGCCAGAAGGCGGCGGCGGGGGCGGGGGCGGGGGCGGTGGCCGGGGCGGGCGCGGGGGCGGCGGGGGGCGGCACGAAGGAGGTAGGCTTCTTCTTCTTGCGACCATTCGCCGCGCTAACGGGCGGCAAACAGATAGCATGAACAGTATTGTTATGTGCAAACAAACAGACTCCATGAACAGTATTATTATGTGCAAGCAAACAGACACCATGAACAGTACTGTTATATGTTAACAAAAAGATACGAACGGTACTGTTCATCATCATCATCATTCAGCCACAAGAAGTCCACTGCTGGACATAGGCCTCCTCCATGGATTTCCAAAAAGACCGGTTGGAAGCGGCCTGCATCCAGCGTCTTCCTGCCACTTGGATGAGGTCATCTGTCCATCTTGTGGCTGGTCGTCCTACGCTGCGCTGGCCGATATGTGGTCTCCATTCGAGAACTTTTCGGCCCCATCGGCCATCAGTTCTGCGTGCTATGTGCTCCGCCCACTGCCACTTCAACTTAATAATCCGCTGGGCTATGTCGACGACTTTCGTTCGTCTACGGAACTGTTATGTGCAAATAAACCGACTCCATGAACATTATTGCAATGGACCGCATCATGGTACGATTACTTAAAGTGCAATAAAAGTATTTTCAAACTAAAACTTCCGTAAGCCTACACATTTTTAAAATAATTCCAGAATTACTTGATTTTTTGCCGGAAGTACGACCAAGTTTCACTCTGATTCGGAGAGCTTCATGGTCGGACTCTTCCGACAAGAAATCAACTAATTTATGCGAAATCATCTCAAACTATTTCGCGAAATATTCCGTTCGTAAAACATCCTGTCTCTAGAATGGTGCTATTTTTGCAGAATGTCTTGTATATAATGTTGCCCCTTGTGTATTTGTATTATGTTAAAACGGTGTTTGGGGATCTCTCTGACATTATGTATTTGTGCCTACAGGATTAAATTTAATGTTCCCATATGACTTAGAGCAGTTAAAAATTGACTGAGCGTACACACCTGCCAACTGGGTTACTGAATCTACAGTTAAATACCCCGGGAATGGCTGCAGTCTCTCCTTGGCCTGGGTGTTTACCTGTAATGGGAAGGCATTATCAAATATGTCGTTTAAAAACTTGCATATACAGATCTGACACACTGACGTTGCTGTTTACATGCTTCATGTTATTATTATTATTGTCTTTGTGTTTCTTTAAAACTCCTTAACGAGTCCCTACTATCTAGCTTGTAAACATAAATTGTCATTTCCATGTTTCAGACTGGCAAAAGTTAATATGAATAGGGCATCCTTTATGGGGCACTGTATACGGTTCTACAATAAAATTCCTCAAGACATATTAGAGTTACCACCGACGCGGTATAAAAAATGTGTTAGGCATACTCTGTGCGAAAAAGCCTATCATAACATTAAGGATTATTTGGAAGACAAAGATGTCTGGTATTTAAATAATGTTAACGTGGACGATGGTATCTAGTCTAGTGAACTTTAAGTTGAAAACTCTGTTAATTAATCAAACCTGTTTTGAAAAGAATAAATGTGGAGTTTGTTTGCTAGCTTCTTCTCCGCATAATCTATTAACTGTGAACATTTTGTTTTTATAGTGAATAAAATTTTCGACTTTAACTTTTACGCTCTCCATGTGTACCTATGTGGAAGTGCAAATAAATAATTTATGTATCTATCTACCAATCTACAAAAATGTGTAAAGCACACTATGGATTTATGGAAACACCTAGTCAATAAAGACTAAATACAAACTTCAGAATAACGACGGAACAGAAACTATAGTTTGCTACTAGGTGGACACTAGGTGGCGCTGGCGGTATTCTTAAGCGCGGTATGGTTGTGTCCATAATGCCGTGAAGATACCTTTGCAAATTGAAGAGTTCGATGATTTTCTCATCGATGCCGTCTGAGCGTCCAAAAAATATACAGAGTGACACAGTATCGAACTTCATTATTAAATGCCATTGCTGCTTGTAAGCGGCGGTAGCCCAGTGTGTAGAACAATGGACTCGGTAGCGAGAGACCTGGTTCGATTTCCAGTGCGGGCATGTACCTTTTACTTCGTTTATTTTCAAAGTTACGTACATCTGCAAACGGTGAATGAAAACATCGTGAGAAAAACCCGCGGCTTGGTTGACTCCGCAAGTATTGACTTGTCTTTCCTGTGGGTTAGGCCGACTAAGCTGTCAGAATGGTATAGGTGCTGGGCAAGCCTACTGCATCTAAAAAACAATGTCCCAGGCGCTGCAGCGTCCGAGTGGTCCCTTCACCCATCTAGTGTGAGGGAAGGTGTCACTGGACGATGTATAACTCATCTCATTACGTAGATGCAAAGGCCAAAGTTTTTATGGTGAAAAGCCGCTTGTACGCACCATTTTTGTTCTGTGACGAGGCGTTAGTACTGTTGGTGCCTTGCTGGTTCTCCCTTAACATGTAGCCCAGTCGCCGTACATGGAAATATCTGCAACAGTATAGACATACACGATACATCGTGAAAAACTCAGGCTGATATGCACCGCGGGGCTACAGACACACTAGCGACACCAATGGAAAATAAAAACCGGTAAAGTGGGAGCCGGACTCGACTGTCAAGACCTTTTGTCTCGCGAACGCGTGGAGATATCGAGTTGAAATTAAAATCATATACTCAGGTCTACAGTCCCTTGAAGCCGTGAAGAAATCAAACTCCTAAGTTAACGTAAAAAAAAGATACGGCCGTTTATGCCGCAAAAAAAGTATATTTCGACACTCGAGGGAATAACAATTTATAGGGTACTTCGCGTTTACCTACAACTATGTTTGGCAAGTGTGAAAAAATTGTAAAAAAACCAGAAAAAGAAGCTTCCACCTGTAAAATGATGTAATTAAATATTTAAAATTCGTATCGTATCTCGAAACCTACACTTGGCATTAAAAAAATTACTTTGTTGTTTTAATCCGGGTAACCACTATACTGAAAATCAGTTATAGTTTTGGCGGCAACAAAACTACTGTAGACCTGTGTAATATATAAGTACCTACAAATTTGTACGGAACCCTCGGTGGACGAGTCCGACTCGCACTTGTCCGGTTTTTTCCTTTTGAAGTACGAAACCCTAAAAATCATATAGTTTTTTTTACAGATCGTTTTTGCAAAGTGTCAGACCAATCTCTCAATCATGCTTACGGTCGATAACCTAGGGGTTGAGGTGCTGAAAGTCAGCCTAAGACAGTAAATACTAAAACACCCTTAGGAGTAACAATTCAGCTACTTCATAGATAGGGTTAGAGATGGAAACTCATTGAAAACTTTAGACAAAACCGCAGCGTGAAGAGCGGCGCCACGCGGCAATCTACTGGTGTGAGGAGCACACTCGTGTAGTACGCCCGCATGAAGAGCAGTCCGGCGGCCTGCACGGCTCGTATGAAGAGTGGCCCGCTATCGGTGTAAGGAGCACACTCACCTGTAGTATGCTCGCATGAAGAGCGGCCCGCTACCGGTGTGAGGAGCACACTCACCTGTAGTATGCCCGCATGAAGAGCGGCCCGCTACCGGTGTGAGGAGCACACTCACCTGTAGTATGCCCGCATGAAGAGCGGCCCGCTACCGGTGTGAGGAGCACACTAACCTGTAGTATGCCCGCATGAAGAGCGGCCCGCTACCGGGGTGAGGAGCACACTCACCTGTAGTATGCCCGCATGAAGAGCGGCCCGCTACCGGGGTGAGGAGCACACTCACCTGTAGTATGCCCGCATGAAGAGCGGCCCGCTACCGGGGTGAGGAGCACACTCACCTGTAGTATGCCCGCATGAAGAGCGGCCCGCTACCGGGGTGAGGAGCACACTCACCTGTAGTATGCCCGCATGAAGAGCAGTCCGGCGGCCTGCGCGGCCAGTGTGAAGAGTGGCGCGGCGCCCCCCGCCGCCCCCGCCCGCCCCGCCGCCGCCCACGCCCCCACCAGCAGGCAGTTCTCTACGCACATCACGCAGTAGAAGGTCACCTGTGGACGAAAGCGGGTAGGAACTAGTGGTTTACCATTTATTAAATACGGACGTTCTTCCAAAGTGAAACCATTTTTCGAAAACGTTTCCTTCGGTTGTTTCGTTACTTTCATTTTTGAAGTTTCTATCATTCATAATTTTCTGCCTGTGATAGAGTTTCTGAAACTTGTCATAAGCGAAAATATTGACTAAAGCGGTGAGCGCCGAAAGGTAAGCCGTGCGGGGCTTGCTAAGGCTCTCGCAGCAGAACATCATCTGACACGAAACAGTTTCTTGAAGAGTTTCGACAATTTTAGCAACTGCCACTGACCATTTTCTGCCTTTGATTGAGTTTCTGCAAGTTGACATAAGCAAAGACGTAGACGAAGGCTATGAGCGCCGAGAAATAAGCCGCGTGTGACTTGCGTTCTCTATAGAACACTTTCTTCCAATACGGAACAGTATCTAGAAGACTTTCGACACTAACATTACACTTTTATACTACTGCCACTCACAACCTTCCGCCTGTGACTGAGTTCTTTCAGGTTGACATAAGCGAAGATGTAGACGAAGGCTGTGAGCGCCTAGAGGTAAACCGTGCGTGGCTTGGTAATGCTTTCCCTATAGAACACTTTCTTCCAACACGGAACAGTTATTTTAGTTTCGATGCTATCATTACACTAGCTACTGCCACTCACCATTTTCTGTCTGTGATTGAGTTCCTGCAAGTTGACATAAGCGAAGACGTACACGAAGGCTATGAGCGCCGAGAGGTAAGCCTTGCGCGGCTTGCTAATGCGCTCGCCGTGGAACACGTTTTTCGGGGAGATCAGCCACAGGAACATAGACACCCAGTGCAGGCCTGGGGACAGCAAGCTTATGATTATAGACAGATAGATTAGGGATGAGCCCCCTACGCGCTTATGCGCGCGACCCCCGTCCACTCCGAGCGTCGCTCGTCTTAGGGCCTCGCTAGACACTAATATAATTGGGGCTTGAGGTGGGAACATGTACTTTCTTGGCCCTCGGCCTCGGCCTGAACGGAGCTCGGCCTTCGGCCTCGCCGCATCAGGCCTCCAGCCTCACAAGTTTGTCCCATCTGGCTTTTGCGCTGGTACTTGTGAATTGTAACCTGTACGGTCTCGGCCTGGACACAGATGCGTGAAAATGTAGTGTTAAAATTTAAGCTACAAAATTCATCTACGATCAGTTGGCTGACGGTGACAGACGGTCATCATCATCACCATCATCGGCCTACGCTTGTCCACTGCTGGACATAGGCCTCTCCTATAGCCATGAGGAAACTAGCAACTGAAGTAGCTAACAGAGTACAAACTCGAACGAACTAAGGCGTTTGCAGCACCAGTGATAACATCACGCACGCCAACTGATTGTAAACGATCCGTAGTACAATATTTTCACATGGAAGTTCTACATGAATCTAGTCCACAGTCACCCCATATGACAAAGTCTGGGAAATCAACACATGGTACACTTACCAATAACTAAGAACACCCAGTACTCGTAAGCCAGCGCGTACACTGTTAGCGCGCACATCCGCGCCGATATGGTACCCAACCGCCATAGGAACTGGAACGAACAGTTTTAAAGATGTAGATTATGACGATTAAACTGAGTATTTTACCGCCAATTCTAGGTTTCTTGATGCATAGGTGCCCTTAGATCTACATGTTCTTGAGCTGATCATCATCGGACTCTTAAATCTTCAGATATAGAAAATGATAAGAAAACTCGGTACTTTACAGCAACTTAGATTTTTAGCTTTTGAAATAATTTTCGTAATAAGTAAATAATTATACTCGAATTAATTTAAAATTTTTGATTCGAAAGTAAAATATCTGTCAAATATAAACGTAACTGAGTAACTGATTGAAACGAAATATATCTATATAACACGTTAATTAATAATTAACAATAATAACTATTATTGTTATTTTAATAATAATGTTTTTCTGTACTTTAAGTAAACAACTGTTAGCATCCTAAATAAAAAGAAATAAAAAAAATATAAACATAGTTTACTCAAAAAAAACAATCGCGATTCGACTCGTACAAATGTAAAAGTAAACAGTCATTCAGTCGCTTTCTTATACTAACAGTGACAGTCTAGGCAACTTAAAAATTTGAGAAAATTCCAGTACCAACTTTTATTACGTATGGTGTGCAACGAAGAGTTTTAATCTAATCTAATCCGAGTGCTACAACACGTATGCCACAGGCTAACCTGGAAGATGACCCCGAGCCAGGTGAGCACGAGCCGGTGCACGTTTTGCAGCCGCACGTTCTTGCTGAAGCTGGCCAGCGCCCAGCACACCGAAAATAGCGAGAGGGACGCCGATATCACGTTCAACTCCGCGAACGCCTTGTTGGCTGGAACGGAAGTTATAGCTTGGTGCGAGGGTTGGTAAATCATAAAAATATTATAATAGGTACAACTTGAAATAAGTCCGCCCGCGCTCATAGTCTAACGGCCAGTTACTGAATTGAGAATTTCGCTAAATAGTTAACTGTAGTGCTCTCTTCGAATTTCTCGGAAAAGTGCGTGACGGAACGTTACTTAAGTATTTACTTAGTGAAATTCAATTTAGAAACCGGCCCTTAGACAATCATGTTTTTAAGTGATAAATTTTGTATTCTGTGCAATAAAGTGTAACAAACAAACAACTTTAAAACTGCGGCTTTACTTCGGAAACTCCGACGAATAATAGAAAAACAGAATAAAAGATAATTTCACAAGAAAAACAAATTTGATTTCGATGCTGTCAATCGTAGGGTTTAGACAAAGGATAAAGTGGCCAAGAAAATAAAAAAAAATCTAGTGGGTGTTGCAATTATAAATAATGATTTAAAAATGATAGACAATGACAGAAATAATAAAAAACTGGCCAAGTGCGAGCCGAACTCGCGCACGAAGGGTTCCGTACCATTATCTATACAACATTAGACACAAAGATCGAGAAAAAACGGGAAAAATCACGTTTGTTTTATGGTAGCCCCCCTTAAGTATTTATTTTATTTTAATTATTTATTTTTGAAGCGAATACCTATAGAACTATATATTCTGTGAATATTTCAAGCGTCTACCTGTTGCCGTTATTAATATCGAGCTAAAAACGGCAAATAAATACGTTTGTTGTGTGGGAGCCCCCCTTAAATATAATTTTTATTCTGTTTTTAGTAATAGGGGTTAAAGTATGAAATTGCCGTTTTATTGCAATAGGTTCTTTGAATTGACATAGAATCTTCATGGTTTGAGGTTTTCGAATGAAACTTTTTTCAAATGGTTTCTATGATGTTCTTTTTTTGAAAAATGTGAAACATTTGAATATTGACTTTCAATTGTTTTTGTTATTCAATTTAGACAAGAAAGATGGATACTGCGAAAATTCGAGTGATTTTTGAATACGAGTTCCGACGCGGAACTAACGCGGCAGAAACAGCCCGCAATATCAATGCTGCGTTTGGAGAGGGGTCTACTAATGAACGCACCGTGCGATTTTGGTTTAAACGCTTTCGTGATGGAAATTTGGACTTAAAGAACGAGCCACGAGGAAGACCGCCCATACAGGTGAATAACGATGAATTAAGAGAGATAGTGGAAGCCGACCCTAGTCAAACTACCCAGGAATTAGCGGCATGGTTTAACGTTACCTTACCCACAATATTGACTCACTTGCGTCAAATCAATAAAATAATAAAATACGAAAAATGGGTGCCTCATGATTTGACTGATCTGCAGAAAGAAACGCGTGTTGAAACTTGTGTTGCCTTGTTGATATTCAATATTCGATATTCAAATGTTTCACATTTTTTAAAAAAAGAACATCATAGAAACCATTTGAAAAAAGTTTCATTCGAAAACCTCAAACCATGAAGATTCTATGTCAATTCAAAGAACCTATTGCAATAAAACGGCAATTTCATACTTTAACCCCTAATATTTGTTTTTATGGCGGCAACAGAAATACATTTGTGAAAATTTTAACTGCCTAACTATCACGGTTCATAACATACAGCCTGGTGAAACACAGCCAGACAGACAGACGGACAGTGAAGTATTAGTAATAGGGTCCCGTTTGGCAGCCTTTGGGCATGGAACTCTAAAAACGAACTAGCGTATTCGATAGCTAAGGCACGTTTATTTTGCTAAGGTTTCCAAACCAGCCAAAAATCATGGTGTATATGTACCTGCGGGCTCGTCCCTGACGGGCTCGCCGTCGGGCGGCGGGTCGAGCTCGGGCGGCGCCGCCAGCAGCACGTGTAGCTGCAGCAGCAGCATGGGTGCCGCCTCCGCGAACGCGTGCACCAGCCGCAGCATGCCTGCGGTAATGCACGACCCGTTTCACATAACCTAAGCAGGCTGTATACGTCTCACTGTAGGGCACAGGCCTTCTGTCAGGGAGAGAGTATGGGCTTAATCACCACGCGTGCCCACCGCGGATTGGCGATTTCAAGCGCTGAGGTATGTGAATAGCTTAGACACTCAGGTTTCCTCACGGTGTTTTCTTCACCGTTAGCGAGTGGCATTGCTACTATAACTTTACAAATGTAAAGTACTTAACTCAGAAAACAAAGTCATAGGTACATGCCCGCACTGGGAATCGAACCTGGGTCTCTCACTTCCGAGTCCAATGTGCTACCCACTAGGGTAACACCGCTCATGCCGTTGGTTGGACTCCAAATTAAAAGCCCTGACCTTGAAAGTAACAATCTAAAACCATTGTTATTTTCAAGGTCAGGGGTGCGACCACGTAAGTCCTCCTCTGTATAGAGTTGTCTGATTTAGTCTTCTCCGAACTATCAAATACATACATACACACAATGATTATTATTGGCCGTACAATGATGATGATTCTTTCCGACCTGGTTCCGTCACGGCGACTGATACGGTTGGGGAGAGCGTCATATGACTGATGCAGCCTATCTTGGCTGTAAAGGTACGGTTGCACCAACTACAAGTAAGTTTTCCGTCTGATTAGTGGTATTGTATACATAAGCAGCCTGATATAAGTCCCGCTGTAGGGCACAGGCATTTTCTCAGAGAGAGAGAGAGAGAGAATGGGCTTAATCACCACGCGGTATTTTATATTATTATTATTAGTGGTATAGTAATTAGTACATATTTTATATTCTAAGTTGCACTACACGTTAATGTTTTCTTCAAAACTTAGGTTAGCTGGTAGATAATGCTAAGCAGCATTAAGCTCGCCTGTGTGCAAAACTATGTGTTTAAATTTTAATAATAATCATATTGTATGGCAGCTGGTTCTCGTACAATAAGTGGTTGAAAAATACTGACTGCGCAAGAAGTGTGTGACCCGATTATAGGAGACGTTTTACTGGCCGCACATGCGGTTGGCAAATACTGGCTTGCGAGATCTTTACCACCCGATGCTTCTTCCTCTTATGGAACTCATTTTAGAAATCGCTGGCGGGCGTCACCGAAATATTGGCAGTTAGCACTCACAGAGGTCCCGCACTTGGTGCTTGACGTGGCGAGGGTCGACGGGCACGAAGAGGCGGGCATACCGCCACAGCACGCCCAGCTGCAGGCAGTGCAGCGCGGCCGGCGCCCACACGCCGCGCGGCACCCGCCCGTCGCCCGCGCACGGCCCGTAGTACCAGCGCCACGAGAGGATCTGCCCACGGTGGGAGTGCAGAAATGAAATATTGCGACGAATTCAACGTATGGGCGTGGTTCATCATAAGCAGCCTATATACGTCCCACTGTAGGGCACAGGCTTTCTCTCAGGGCATGGTTATCTTAAAGAAAAAGGTGTGTTTTCATATTTCATATTTTTGTTGAGAAAATATGTAATTTTCAAAGCCTGGGCCGACGATTTGGACTGCTTGAATGATTTTTCAGAGATGTTTGGTTCTTGACGACATGAGCGTCCGATTGGGCGATGGTATGTTTTTGGCGGTAACGTGAACATACGGTTTGATAGCACGATGCCCACTATCGTACTTTGTTACTTTTATATCATTTCAATTCAATCGGTAGCACAATGAAAACCTTTGTAAATCTTCATACATTAGATCGCACCATGCCCACTTTAATAATTATAAAAAGTTTTCGTTTTTTTGTTCTTGACTGTACAAATCGGTGGCAATCCACGCATTTAAAGTATTGCACACTATAAAAGTGAGTATCGTGCGACAGAACAAATCTTTTATACCAATAGGCTTTGTGCGATCTCACTCACTTATGAAGATTGTATTATGTAGTTGGCATTGTGCTACTGATTGCATTAAAAATAATAAAAGTGACAATGTGCTATAGTGGGCATCGTGCTATCAAACCGAACATACATAGTCACAGATCGTTTGCACATCGCTTACTGTCTTTAAAGTGTATGTGTGAGTAATTGACTAATTCACTACGCATCACACTACGTCAATTACTGACACATACACTGTAAAGACAGTAAGCGATGTGCAAACGATCTGTCACTGTCACTATGTTCACGTTACCGCCAAAACGATCTGTGCGGACTATAAGTGTCAGCGTAACTGTCTTTGTATTGAATTAATTAATTCAATTCTTTTTTAATAATAATAATATGTAATGATTGGTTTTTACAGCAACGTCAAACCGTTCACTTCATAGATAGGTATATAACCCGTCGAAATATCTAGGTAGGTATACCAACCTCGCAAGATTTCGGTCTGACGGTGGCAGGTGCATAGATATTTTGCCAAGGAATACTGAACTCGCTCCGATAGGTAACACAATTGACAAGCCCCGTCCGCCTTGTGGTATTTTTTTTGCGCTAGTTAGACATCTATGTTTTAAACTAACAGTGATTACGACGCATATTAAACGCGAGATATAAGGAAAAAAAACAAAATCGCACTAACCTGCGAAATGACAAGAGACGTGACGATGATCGACATGGCTGCAGCAAAGGTAGCCTTGTATCCGCGTTCCAACAACGCGTACCCCATTACGACGTCGAACACCACGTCGCAGAAGTACCCAGCCAGTGAGATCACGTTGAAAAGCACGTCGCATAGGGGGAGGAACTCCGCCATCTTGGTTCCTTACATAGCTGGTTGATTGGCGAGAAACTGTCTTATCTGCAAAAAGTTTTCCGAACAATTTGATTGCAACGGCCGCTTGGTGAAACGAAATTGCGTTCCGTTTCGCGCACTTGTTTTCGGCAAAGCGTGGTTACGTTATGACTTTTGACTTTGAATGTATCGGAACGTAAATGTCAATGACCACATCTGACGTTTCGACCTTTCGAGAATTCGAGTATTGCTGCGCTTTTCGACACCAAAATACAGTTTTATTGAGTATTTTCTGAATAAAAACCATTAAAAATGTCTAACTACACGGATTTAGTGAGTAAAATCGGCAAGGAGACGTCGAGGGCCGCTTGCAAAAAGTGTGGTTATGCTGGACACCTCACTTTTCAATGTAGGAATTTTATCAAAGTAAGTGTGTATTTTCATGTTTATTTCTTATTTTACGTAACCACATAAATCCTAGAGCGTACGTAAGAATCAAGCAAAAGCTTGGGTACTCTACTGTACAGTCCTTGCGGAGCTCTTCAAAATGATACATGTAAACATTGAGATGGCATCGTCAACATAGCCATTTCATAACAAGATGCCGAATAATATTATGATTAACCCAATCTTAGCTTACTGATAATGTCGGGTGTATTGGTCGTCAAATCAAACAAGGAAAGGCCTAACTACCTATTCTGTTAACGTTTTCACCAATAAATTTCAGAATCCCACAGTGTCACAGTTACTTCATTGTGAAACCTTAAGTATCATGAAATGCAACAGACAGATACTGGAGAGTGAATTCTAAATTCAGAAACAGGTTGATAAAACCCCTACCCTATGTTCAACTATTTTTAATACCTGCAGGTAGATCCGAACAAGGAGATAGTCCTCGATGTGAGCAGCACAAGTAGTGACAGTGAGAATGAGTATGCAACGCCACTGACAACTATTCGGGAGCACGAACTCAAGCAGAAACTACATGAAAAGATGCTTAAGGCCAAGGAGAAGAAGGAAAAAAAGAAGGCAGAAAAGAAGGAGAAGAAAAAGGCCAAAAAGAGGAAGCGATCTAGGTAATTGGACCATCTGGCTCATCAACATTAATTTTGTATGAAAATTGCAAACATTTGTAATTCAAATTCATTTCCAATATGCTCTGAATCAAAACTCTGCAGATGAATGACCGACCAACAATTGCTGCATCTCAGAACAATAGAACATGCAAAATATTAATGTTTTAAATTTTCTGCAACTGGAATCTATTCTCAGTATAAGTGAATATTCAGCCTTCCAGGTAATACATCTATTCCAAACGCAATATTCCAATTTTCGAGTTTAATAAAAACTTAATAATTGTTGTACTGAAATTGAGAAGAGATCTATTCTAGAGTGAGCTCAAAGGTTAAGCGGGTCCAGGGGGTAACACTAGCGCCACCGAGAAAAGAGTCAGTACAATCTCTCAATCATGTTAATAGTGATTTTTAGGAAACTTGCATGCATTTATTGCAATAATAAGGATTTTTTTAAACATTTTGCATAGTTTATTAGATTTTCATGATTTGTTAATGTTCCCAGGTCATCCAGCAGTTCCTCCTCCTCATCAGACAGTGAATCGGACCAAGAGAAAAGAAAGAAGCACAAAAAGAAGAAAAAGTCTAAGAAATCAAAAAAATCTCACAAGAGTAAAGATTGAAGAAAGATTAAAAATATGACTATGGTTTTAAGACTGACAAGGAAATGTGCTTAGAGGATTAATTATGTATGTGTAAATGGTAATTTGTAAGCTAATTTAATAAGTAAACGATCTGCATTAAAGCAAATATAGTTGTGTTGTTATCTAAGATCCTTATTGCCTTATTGATAATACCTTGTTCCGTAAAAATCGCCTCAGTCTGAATGTTTTTGCTGGTTGTTGTTTTTATTGTTATTCATTCTTGAATTTGCCCTCACCGAAGTTTGTTTTGTTAAAAGAAGAAAGTTGAGTTTGTTGTAAGTTTGTTATGTTAATTTATTTATTCACAATAAACTCAAAAAATTTGAACCAAATTCAATTATTACATTTACTTAACTGTACATCTGCCACTTTTAGAATCTGCCATTACCAGAATCTGCAGTTTAAATAATCTGCCATTCAAGGAAAAAGGGGTTATTTCTGCAAGTGGCCACCCCTAATATTGCACTGTCTTACACCCAGACCAGGGGTTATCGTGTTACTGTAACACAGGATAATCAGACAAGGGATGGGGCTAGGATAAACGTATGTGTTGTGTGTAAATTGATTAAAACACAGGTTATCTACAAGTGTGCAGAGTTTAGTGGCACTTTCACTCATTCTATGTAGACAGAATCTGTGATGTTAGGTAGATGAGTATTGCATTTGAGACTTATAGTGCTATTTATAAAAATACAATTCTTCTAACACTTCTCAGAGACAGTTTAAATAAATCTTTTCCTTTACCACAGTCTATTCAAAATGCCTTGTGTTTAAAGGAATTGTGCTTTTACAAATAAGACTGTTAAACTACAATAAAGTGCAGTACAATTGGTGGCCTTATTAATTGGAGGTATGGTTTTGAAAAACATGAATTAACCATAGCAGGTTCGGGTTTGAGATTGCTAACTTAAAAAATTGTATTTGTTTTGAAAAACTTGCAAATAATGTAGCAAATGCTGCAGTGCTTAGAATGTGTGATTGAGGTGAAGCAGTTATACCTATTCAGATGTAAGATTGAGGTGAAGCAGTTATGTTCAGATGTAAGATAACTCGTGTTCACAAGTATTTCATAAAACTGATTTGTCTTCATTAGTCAAGCTTCATTTGAATTATGAGTCTTGTGATTAATTTCAACCATCAAAAGGCGCTAATTTATAATAAAATACGAGCAGTTTATGGAAAGAAGTATCTACTAAAGTAGAAAGTGTGCTACATAGTTTAAAACTTTCTCTAATGAGTTTTTTTAGTGCAATTATGTATAACGTAGTTTAAAATTGTGAATGAGATCCTGAAATAAATACATTCAAGTCGAAAAGGATCTGTTTTACTACAAATTCCAAAGAAACTTACCAATCCCAAGTAGATTCCTTGATTTGCTTCTTGTCACTTACATGGCTTTGCAACGAAAATACCACGACACAGATAGGTTTTATGACTAAACTACGTAAGTATTCGAAGGTACTCTTAATTTATTAACATCAAAAGTTCGATTAAAATCACGAAAAGCTCAAATATTTTGGTTATGTTCAACGTAAAGATGTACTCTGTGGCGTAAAGTTTCTTTTTACTTTACGTCAAAAGTTCAAATGCAGTCACGCCATCTAGTTGAAAAAATGCGATTTACTCGAAAGCTTCAGCGGTTTGAAAGCGTTCAAAATTAAAAATAGGTTCATACTGCGTTCTTTTTTATTTTGTATTTTTGAGGACGACTCATACGATTTCTACTGTATTTATTTCGAGGATTCAAATATTCATTTCGCGTCAACATATACTTGAGCATAGCTTCTTTCTCTAGACTTTGCCTTTGTTTCGTCTTCTTGACCTCTTCAGGCTTTGGTTTCAACTGAGGTGGTCTGAAAATAATAAAACCATTAAATATCTCTTACGTAAGCTTGTTTTGACCAAATAACTTATTAAATACGTACAAGTCACAAAATCTTCGGCAAGAGCTAATAAGTCGCAAAAAACCCGGTAACGCAAATTGTAGAGATAATTCTTCCACTGCCAAAGTTTTTATCAGGTGCACGGGGTCCTTTTTCATTTCATTCAAATTGCAGACTGAACCCTGAAAGACACAAAGACATATTTTAGCCCATCCTCGATATGGCTGTGATCCTGAACGGAAGTTGAAAGCCGTTTTTGCCAAAACCATCTTACAGTTTAATATTTTTTTCGTACGTGGCGCTAGTGAACCTGGAGAGCCTTAACGTTACATATTTTTCAAATAGAATGAAGTCTCTGTACCTCCGTCATGCCTTTAATCGCGTGGCGATCAGTCTCGAGGGTATTAACGAGTTTCTTTATGTGTTGTTCGTAGTGCGTGCTGATCTCCCGCAGACAATGCCTGTAGACGTATCGTCTCACGTCACCCACGCAACTCTTGTCCTCAGCAATAGCTGCTTTTGATGCCTGAAAGAAATCGATAAGCACTTAGAATTTTTTTTAAATGGATCATTGTAAATTCCCACACAGGAGTTTGTTACACTTTATTGCACAAGAAATTTAAAATACTTAAATTACAGGTAGTAGTGAAGTTGTACAAAGGAGACTTATTTCAAAAGAAGTTTCTTCCAGCCAGCCTAAGAGAAATTTATGAAATGAGTCTTAGGTACTTATAATAATTCGGCTTCCTCGATCGGCAACCAATATACATTGCTGGTTATATGCCTTCCTAAGGCATATAACCAGCAATGTATATTGCGCCACAAACACCCCTTCTGTCACGTAACTGTCCACTCTATCGGGCTAATCATTTTAACGTCTTCAACGTGTCAAAATATATTTGTTTTTGACGGGTCGGAGTAGGCTAACTCTGACAACTCCATACAGTGGAGGACTTACGTAGTAGCGCCCCTGGTCATCGGAGAAATTTTACCACACTGGGCAAGCGGATGGGCGATCGTAAGACGTAAGTATTGCAAGTTATTGATGGCAATCGTGGAATTTCATCATATAGCATGCTAAAATTCCACGATTGTCAGCACTGATGTATTATGTTTAACCTGTTAGATTATGACCTTGGAAAGAAAAATTAAAAACCATTGATAAGGTGGCCCGATCGGGCCATTTAGAATTCTACAGATTAAGATGATTTGAGAAAAGATGGTCTGAGTGGAGTTTTTTTGGCTGCCTTTTTCTCTACTTTAAAATGACCCGAAGACAGCGGCTAACATTGTAGGTATATTGACATTCAACAAACAGAATATAAATTCTTTTTGTTGAAATAAGTTTTTCATTTCTGATCGCAGTCACAGTAAAGGTTTAGTTACTGTAGTATACAAGAGAGGCTACTGTGCACCTGGATTACCATTAGTCGCTTCTTCCAATACCCAATATAGGATGACAAGGATGAGTCGGGATGTTCACATTCTTAAACCCAGAACCACCAGGAATTCGGAGACGATCTCACCTCTTTAATATCTCTCAAAAACTGGAAAGTCCTCTGGTGGAAGCTATCGAACATGCTGAGCAGGATATTCTTAGTAAAAAGCACCAGGTCTTTCTCGGTGGGTACTTCGTAGGGTCCAATATTTGCCGGCTGTTCTTCCTCCGGACATACGAACTTTTGCGTCGGGTCTTCTGTTGTAAGCAGTGGCGTGGCAGCAGATGAAGTGTTGGGAAACATGGTCTGTGGGGAATTAATTTATTTTATTAAGGTAGGTAGTTTTTTTGTAGGTTTAGGCTGTTAAGGTGAGCGGTGGTAGCACAGCAGTAGAACGTCGGCCTCACATTCGGGAGGTCGTGGGTTAGAGTCCCGGCATGTACCAATGACTTTGTTTTCCAATTTACGTACCTACACTTGTGAAGTTGTATCATCAATACCACTCGCAAAAGTGGAGGAAACCGCGGTGAGGAAACCCCTATGGTTCGAGGTATTTATATACCTACCTCAGCGCTTGCTACGTACAACGTACAATGGCCCAACTGTGAGGCTTGTTGGAACTGTATTAAACAACCCTAGCGATAGCACAGCACTATTTCTGTCAGTGCTTTTTGACGTCTCGATGTGATTTGCATGTTTGTGTCGTCACGTTAAGTAGGTACCTATATCTTTATTTACTTGATTAATCATCTGTAAATAATCAATTCAGGATCATATTCCTGAGGAATAAAGGGGCTGCCATTGAAAGGGGTTTTTTTTGCCATCGTGCAACTCCGATTGACTCTGCAACAAGGCTAAGTGCAGAAATCTCTGGTACCTGCCTAACTAACTAGGTTTTTAAGGTTGCAACGGGCCGGCGACGGGCAGGCAGTACGATTTCAATACTTACAATACTTTGATTCACTGAGTTAGGGATTAATACCAATGCAAAAAAAACTACGGCCGTCAGTGGTCGTCGAGTACAGTACTTTAGAAAGTTAGGTGTAAGTGTCCGATTCAGAAACTAGCTTTCAGTTTCTGGTACACCACCTTTCTGGTACACCATCTACTGTTAACAGCTCTGCTGTCAGATGTTTTTTGTATAAACTTTGTTCAATTGCCGCTATATTACGCGTTCCCAGTCCCAATCCTGAACGATTCCAATCGTCGAACTGTCAAATTCCAGACTACGTAATAGCTCTCTGGAATGTCACGATTCCGACAGGATTTGGTGCGCATAATTAGGCCCCTGATAGCTGTTAACTAAGATTGCCAGATGTCCGGTATTTAAGCGTACGGTCCGGTATTTTCGAGGCCTGTTCGGTAAAAAATAAATGGTCATACCGGAAGGAACAATGTCCGGTATTTTGAGGAAAGTCGGTACTACTGATCACACACAAGCGCCTACAAAAGTAGGCATATGAAATCCCTAAAACGCAAAACTCGCGCGCGCTCCTCGCTCGCTGTCTGTATGTCAAAAAGAAGTAAGTAGGTACTATCTAAAAGTACCTAGATACAACATAAATGAGTTTAACAAGAATGGTTGAACTTTATTATTTGTTCCTCGGAAGTTCCTATTATTTTTGTTAAACATACTTATCTAGTTTTAGGTGATTTTATTTTTTTCTGAAGTTCCTACCTTTGTTTTTCTTAAGTAAGTATTAGATTATAATTTTCATACCATTGTTTAAAGACTTTCTCCAATTTGACCACAATTTTATGACTGCATTATATTTTGTTACTAATTTAGTTGATTTATGGAGCGTAGCATGATGAGCATCAGAAGGATTGACCATATCCGCAACACTAATACGCTCAAAAACACGCAGAGCTGATGTGGGTGTCCAGACTGCAAGGTGGAAGTGGAGCTGGGCAGGGCATATCAGTGGAATGCACCCGGATAGGTGGGCGAGACTTGCCACCGAGTGGGTGCCACAAGGCGGTCGTCGCAGGAGAGGTAGGCCAAGAAGACGTTGGCGAGACGACCTCGACCGACACATGCCGGAGTGGTCTGAGGTGGCACAAGACAGAAACATCTGGTCTGAGTTGGGGGAGGCCTTTGCCCAGCAGTGGGACACAAACGAGGCTACGTAAAAAAAAAGTGATATTGATTTATGAAAATATTAGTATTCGTTGGGGTTGGGGTTGTCCGGTATTTTTTCGCGACTCACCTGGCAACCCTACTGTTAACAGTAAAATGGGGACGAGGAACCGTTGTATTGTTGATTGTTAGTGTACGAGAAGCCGGGGGTTAATGGGCTACTCTTACCGTCGAAGACAAGGTTATAGTACTCGTAGATCCACTTGAATTAGTTGTATAGTCCAACATCCAATGCCACACGTTACGTACAGAAACGCCATTGTTCGTCACAGATTTGGTAGTGTTTTCCACTTTTGTCGATCCTACTGTCGAGTCAGTAACGATGTCGGGCTTAAAGTGCAAGTGTGGTTTGTTCTTCATTAGTTTAGAAGTCTCCTCCAAATTCTCTGCTATTACGTTAACTGGCATGGTTAACGATTCATCAAACGCAGCAGGATAATTATGCTGATTGCTTTTCAATCTAGTTGGAACTTCTATTTTCCTTGGTTCAATTGTAGGTTCCTCAACCCAAGCAAGGGCAAAATTCTTATGACGAGGGCCATTCAAAAAAGGTTTTCTTTTATGTTCGTGAAGCTCCTTTGTCCTTGGCTTAACTAGGGAGGTTATTCTTGGTCTTTCAGTCAAAGGGGCAAGTGTTGGCCTTTTGATCAACTTTCGTTCACTTTCAGCTCTAGATAGAGGCATGATTTCTTCTATGCCATCGAACATCCTGCCAAGTGTGTGTACTGGAGCAGTAGTGGTCCCGTTTGTACTGTCAAAGAGGCCTCGGAAGATCGTGTAGCTAGCAAAGCAGTGGCAGGATACGACGAGCAGATGGATTGATAATAGTTCTGCTTAAAAAAATTAACAACATGAAGATCTATGTGCAGTGGGCTTAGGAAGGTAGGATAGCTGGTATGATAATGATGTTGATGATGTCATCCGCGTCGATCCGGCTACGGCGACTGTTTTTGGACCGTCAGGCTTCGTTGATGTGCCCGCGTGTGACTGACGTAATCAATCTTGGCGGTAAACGTACCGGACCCAATGTGCCACATTTCAGAACTTCGTTTTCATAATGGGGAACTTGCGACAAACTTAGATTGAAGTGGCATTGCTTTAAAACCAAAGAAGACATAGACAAATTTAGGAAAAGTTAAAAACTAACACCATAAATATTTTTTTCCAGGTTTTCGGATCGCACAGAATACGAAAACTCAAGTTACTCTAATAATAAAAAACATATATTATTAAATTTCGTTTTTTTCACTGAATTCTAAACGATTTCTAAACAGGATGTAGATTTTTTATAAAAACATTATTTTACGAGATTCGAGTTATCTATATTGGTAAACTCGTCATACATTTATAAGGAGTTACGTGTAAGTTGTGACGTCATAGTTTGAGTCCGATTTGTATGGCGCGTTTTTGTACCACGTGACTAGAATCACTTTTCGACAGGTATTAGGAGTAGAGAAAAAAAATAACCACGTTTATTTATCTTTTAACATGGCCTCTCCGGTTATATTAAAACATTTGTTTGTGCAAGTTCTCCATTGTAAATTATTGCCGCAGGTGGTGGTCATTGATGGCAGGTGGAGGTGGTCGTAGGAAATAGACATAGTCGAAGGCAGATCAACTTTTACATTTTAGTTTTAAAATGGGTGTAAAGTCACCCGTAACGTAACGATGTAAAGAGTGCAACTCAGAGCATTGAATAGTATATCTGTGGAGTGCAAGCTCAAAAGGTTCACGTCCTGTCGTGCACGAGCTCGACTTCTATCTGTCAAGCCCGTAAATAGAGCCCACTGCCAGGCATAGGCCTCTTCCCTGACACACCAAACACCTCTCGGTCCCCTGCCAATCTCCTCCAATGCTTTCCGATGGCTATAACACGCCATCCTCCTCCAATGCTTTCCGATGGATATAACAAGCAGTTTAAATAAGTTGTCTGTGGTGAAGAGAAATATTCCATCATCATCAGCCATTTGACGTCCACTGCAGGACATAGGCCTCCTTCGTGGTTTTCATAACCATGAGGGGTTTTGCCATAAACGCCACGCTTGGCAGGCGGATTGGCGATCGCAGTATGCGGTTGGAATCTCAAAAAGACGCTGCTGCCCGTCTCCTGGTAAATTGATTTCCTTAGTCGCCTTCTACGACATCCACGGAAGGAAATGGAGGGACGCTATTCTTTATCCGGTGCCAAATGAATCCGGTGAATATTTAACATGAATGTTAAACCACATACTATTTAAACTGCCTCTGGAGAGTGTTTTAGAGGAATAGTGTTTTTTAAAATAAGTCTGTTAGAATAAAATCCTTACTTGGATTTAACGGTTTGATAGCACGATACTTTTATTTCATTTCAATACAATCACAATGACAACTCTTGGAAATCTTCATACATTAGATCGCAGCATGCCCACTTTAATAATTATAAAAAAATTTCGTTTTTGTTCTTGACTGTACATCATTTAAAGTATTGCAGACTGTAAAAGTGAGCATCGTGCGACTAAATAATACTTTTATGCCAATAGGCTTTACTTTATTTTAGCCATACTGCGATCTCACTTACGAAGATTTGTAATAGTTGGCGTTTTGCATGCTTATTCATCCAGCTAAGTAGAGGCAGGTACTAAATAAAGCTGCTCACTCACCTAAATACATCGCCGGTCCCTTAACTTTCAGCCGGCACCTAAACAACTTTGAAGTGGCGTGGTCTCCAAGCACGTTGCAGCGCAGCGATCGGCGGAAGCCACTACGAGCGCCCGTGGTCACGTGTAATCCTGTAACACGGTTACTTCACAATGAATGCTCTGTCAATGGTATATTACGTGCCAATCGGTACGGAGCTGTAGAGCCTGTCATCCACTACCCAGTACTTGATTAAGCCTTCCTCTATCGACTGGTAAACAAGTATCGATAAAGAAATGACACTCACATGTATCAATGACGGTTAAAAACATAGATGTCTAATTAGCGCAATAAAATGCGGGCGGGGCTTGTCAATTGTGTTACCAATCGGAGCAAGTTCAGTATTACCCGGCAAGATATCTATGCACCTGCCACCGTCAGACCGTCGTCTTGTGTGGTACCTAGATATTTCGACGGGTTACACATCAATGAAGTCATTAGTATGATGTTTTGGTATAAAACCAATCATCAGTTACGCTATTACTTCCTATCGCCCAATCAACGTTCACGTCACGCATAGCGCACAGAATCAGTCTCAGAGTGATTTACTCTGCACCGCATCTTGCGCTTATTTCATTGGTAAAGACTAATCGAGAGGAATGGGGCCGTTCTAGAGTGTGAAGTTTGTGGGACGAAATACTTGTGTGGTTTTTTTATTGGTCGACATGTATGTTCAAAAGTATCTCACGTTGTTTGCGCTCGATAGGTGACAATGATGGCACTAAACTTCAATGTGAGAAAAAAATCGGTCCTGACAACCCGTGATCTTCCTTTATTGCTAAAAAACACTTCCTAAGTGTCGCTGATTGCGGTAGCTTGATACCTACACTGTCATTTTCAGGTACCTACTCTAGAAATGTAAAAGCAGTGTAAACAAAGTAGTCGTGTTGTAGCAATGGTGTTTCCTTTAGTTGCATTGTTTTGTAAACATTTGTTGCAATCCTCGATAAAAACTTGTAGTGGGTCTAATTCACCTCGCCTAAATGCCTACATTATAACCCGAATGTGACTAACCTTTACCAAACGCCTTTTAGTGAAAGTGAAAATTTTTGTTCATTGACATTTCGCCCGTAATATGGTCGGTCTTATTGATAAAAATACGACGCCTACCTTAAAACACTTCTCTGGGGCAATTTAAATAGTCTCTGCTAAAGGGAAAGATGTAAACATCAACAAAGAATATTTAAACTGCATCTGAGTTGGACTTGAACATTATTTTATTTGATGGTGAAGTGGTTCCTCAGCTTCATATAAGTATTATGTGACAGTACCTTCAAAATTTTTAAGCTTGAAGTGAAGTCAAATCTAGCATCCGATATTTGGAAATGGGGTTCCGTAAAATAGAAGAGGTTTGTTCGTGTTCCATAGTCATAAAATTTAGGAACCGCTGTTCTAAATTAGGCTTCTTAAATAGGTACTAATGGTGCATCCACACGGTAAGTATAGATAGTAACTTTTTGTGGAGCAATTTCCACTGCAACTTTGGCACCCTTCAGAAAATAAATTCATCAATATTCAAAATAGATAAATAATCCTTCTTAAAATAAACAAACCACACAGCCATTCATCTTCGACACTGACCTTAAGACTTGTCTTTTTGTGATTATTTTCTCTGTGGTCTTTTTTCTTTTTAATCTGTGCTCATGGCCTCTTGAGATGTGTTACAAAAAACTTTTTGGTATTTGAAGCCACAGGGAAAGTTTAGTAATCACACCAAAAAACCTTTTCAGGCTTGTTACTTGTTTCAAAATGTCAGCGATGTCAACAATCCAAGAAAATCAACTTCTCATCGACTAAAGTATTAGTCTTCTATTTTTTTAAGTTATTTTACAGTTATTCGAGTCTACAGAGGTATTTATTAGTTTTTGTTTATTCAAAACTGTTCAGGCAAACGTAATTTCCTGATCAAGGTAAACAGAGTAAATCCATGGTTAACTCCAAGGACCGCAGAAAGAGGAGAGACCTGGAATTCCGATTAATTCCGAGGCTGTGGCTAAAAATATTCGTGCTCTGGTCAATATCTTCAATCATGTTATTTCTCGGGATATATTCCGAAAAGTCTGCGGCCGAAACTTCTGTGACTTTACCAGAGAGCAAAACCTAGGGAAGTGAGCACCTACGACGAGTTTTGTGAAGATTTGGCTTTGAGAACTATGAGTAAATAGCCTGAGTATGGAATGTATGAGTTAGCAAACGTCGACGTCTTACTTACGTATTTTCTCAGTAAGTCACGAGAGAAAGCCAAAACCGATAACCACTTCTCCCAATTAAGACTTAAATGATGATTACAAGTTATAGGTAGGTACCTAGGGAGATAAGATAAGTTTAAAAAATATGTAAAAATACAGAGTACAACTGGTTACCTTATTGCTAAAAGCAATTTCTTCCAGTCAACCTTATGACGGAAAGTTGTTGAAGGAAAAGAGAGACGGGTAGGCGGTGCAAATATGAGGGCGGGAGGTAGGTAGGTACGGGAGATCTGTCAGGGTCGTGGCAAGTGGCAGACCCTGGTCTCTGCCTGCCTACCCCAGGCTACGGGCGTAGGTTCATGTTACGCTATGTTTTGCAAGGTATCCGTATAATACAATGCCTATATACATCCGAGAATGCTCCTAAATGGTTGGAGATTTTACTCGTCAATATGAACAACTATTCATCATCAGCTCAGAGCTGTCCACTGCTGGGTATAGGTAGTTTCCCCCAAGTGCAAATTTTTACGAGGTACGGTCCCTTGTCATCTGCATCCACGGACTTAACGATATCATCCTGCTATCGGGCCGTCCGAACAACTTTCACTATCGGGAAAATATGGAAATCGCGAAATCAAATTTATCAGCTAAGTTGTTTACAAGAAAAAACTTTTTTTGTGGAAATAAAATGTTCGACACATAATTTTTTTTTCCTCATTTCTGTGATGAGGCTTATATGAGGATTTTGTTGCTTCATGTATAATTTAATGCGAGAAAGTAATACTAACCATTTTATTGGATCTGTTGGTGAATTGTGGTTTAATCCATTGTTCACACTTTTACACAATTTTAGTCCAGCAGGATTTGTACTAACTGAAACGGCGATAAAAGTAAGAGTTCCGTTATATCGCTCTCGATTTTATGTTCGGCATATGATTGTATATGATTCCGTGTGGCGCCGGATTAAGAATACCGTCACTCCATTTCCTTCCTTCGTAGAAGGCAAGGAAATCAATTACCAGGAGACGGGCAGCAGCGTCTTCCTGAGATTCTAACCGTATACTGCGATCGCCAACCCGCCTGCCAAGCGTGGCGATTATGGCAAAACCCCTCATGGTTTATGAAAACCACGAAGGAGGCCTATGTCCTGCAGTGGGCGTCAAATGGCTGATGATGATGATAATATGGTTGTAGACAAGTGAAAGTTACATAGCAGAGGTAGAGTGCGAAGAATATTTTATCTTCACTCATCGTGGAAATCCTATATAAAAGTCATCATGAAGTTTAACCACGAGTAAAAGAGTGCTTTACAGACAGTGAAATATTATTTATGCACGTACTCTGTACTATAGGAGACTTTTTAAACAACTTTTATGCCGCAAAATCAATACCTTACCGATGAACCTCCATTAGATATTTTAGGTTCTTTTTAAAATACCTACCTAGTTCGTATAGTATTTCAAGATACTGAATGCCGTTTCCTTAATCGAATTTAAATGTAAAACACGGCAAGCGGCCGAAACAGACTAAATGACTTGCAGCTGCAACTTTTGCGATACAGAACTTGTTTGGGATGTCTGTAGTAATCGCCACGAGTGACGAGACCCGAGTAGTGGATGCCTCTAGTTCGCGCATGTACTGACAGTGCTCATGCGCCGACAGGCTAGCTTTAACCAATCGCGTGGCCCGACGTGCTCGGGTTCACGTTCCCCCCTCATCTCCCTCCAAAGAGATCTAAAAATCGCTTCTCGTAGCGACTACTGTAGCCCATTGTTTATAGATGGGCGACAAAGGAAAATGCACTTTCGGTACGCGAATGCCGATCGTCGCCAATCAGCTCAACGAGATCATCTACCGCGAGGTCAAGCACTTCCGCAATTACAGGATCTACACCCCCAACTTCGGCTGTTAGTTGTACCCATCTTCTTCTTCGGCTTTTACTGCGTGCATCTCTCTCGCTTGCACGTTCAAACTTTTTTAAAGACTGGGTTTTTTTACGTGCCGGCTAAGCGGCCGAGTGTACAAAAGTGAAAAAATCCGGGCAGTAGCACATTTAATGAAGTTAAGAGAAAAATTACCGCAGCTAAGTAGGCTTTACAAGTTAACGAGTTATAGTCGACCAACTTATAAAATAGGACAATTACTTGATAAAGTTGTTATACAGTATAAAACAGGTAGTTCATATAAATAAAATAAAATCCTAATAACAATAAAAAAACCCTCCTACGGAACTCTCTACGGAACACTGCGCGTGGCCTGACACGCGCTCAACCGGTTTTTATAAACTGAAGATTATTTTAAAAAATCAAAGAAATCCGTCATCCTGCGTTAGTATAGGGCCTCGTAGAATATATGAGTACCTTGTCCACGTCAAATCTAGCAAATCGTCAAATCTCTTGCCTGCCACGGTCCCCTCGCTACGTAATGTGGCTACGGATCGGTTGGGAACTCCCATTCCTCCTCCTAACTGTCTCTCCTAACTCCAGCCCTTCCCTTGACCGGCAAGTTTTACGCCAGGCACGACCAGCTACTCTCGGAGACCCCTGAGGAGACGAAGAAGGTGGACTTTTACCGCCAAAAAGTATCGCAGACGCGCGCTATGGGCCCCCGCAGCAAATATCCCTACCCGTCCACCGTGAACCAGGAGTAAGTCCTGGGGCCTGTTTTAGAGAACTACAATTCATGGTTTACTATGACAATTCGATGTACATTGCAAAGTTGATTAACTCACAGATTAACAAGTAGACTCTGCCGCGCAATGTACCTCGAATTTTCATAATAAAATACGAGCCCTTTTGGGATCGACATTTTCTAAATAAGACTAACGGTCTTATTTATTGTTACTATGGTTTCAAACCACCCAAAATTAAAGGTGTATTTATACGCATTTATAGATTTCGGTAAAACGGTTGGTAAATAAAAGCATTTTTATTAACCGACTTCAAAAAAGGAGGAGGCTCTCGGATCATTTTTTTTATGTAGGTATGTTCCTCGATTACGCGAAGACGCCTGGACCGATTTGAAAAATTATTTTTTTGTTTGAAAGGGTAGACTTCACAGGTGGCCCCATAGTCATCAAGCCAGGATCTAACGGTGGAATCCTCGAGAAATCGAGGAAACTCTTCAAATTTTAAAGGCACCCTTGAAGCGATTTGGGTATTTTTTACAGTGACTCGTGCATTTGCTTTCGGAAAACACAATTTGGTGGAGTCACAAAAAATCGTGATTTAAAAAAAAAAAGGAAAATCAAAACTGACTTCAATACAACACAGCACTAAAAACACCGAAATAATGTAAACGATTATCATACGATATATTTATATAATACCTACATTGTATGTTCCTAATTCGATTTTACAGGTCATATTCATTTAAATTATTTTGGTGTTTTGAGTGCTGGTGTTTTGAAGTCGGTTTTTATTTATTTTTTTATTGTAATTTTTCAGATACGGCTGGGACAGCAAACCACTTATGCCCATGGACCGTAGCGACAGACGCTTCTACAAGCCCAACGTAGACTCGCACCACACGAAGGTCGAGGTCATCATCGCCATGTCCAACCCTAAGAACCGGGCTTAAGCTTCAAGATTCTTTGGCAACAGTGTGAATAGGAAAAGGGAGACAGATGTTACAAGAGTTTCTACACTATTTGCAGGGTGTAACAGAAAGGTCAGAAAATTAAAAAGTGAAGGTTTATTTACCTATCGACTTCACTTTCTATGTGAGTATATAGGATGTAGCGTAAAGAAGAACAAACGGAAAATCGTAATAACTTATAAAAAAAACAAGCAAAAAGTTTCTTTGTACGCTGTACAAATAGTCTGTGGAAGGGATTTTATGAGAGAAAGACTATTAAATGGTAATAATAATAATTTAGGGTAGGTACTTACTTAAAAAAGACGCTTAGTAGTTCTGAACAAAGTGTTTGTCAGACATATTTTAAAATTATTGAGTAACGTTTTCCTATTATAAATTAACTTTAAAATTCATGTGCTAGTGTCAGAATAAGCTATGAAAACCACGAAGGAGGTCTATGTCCTGCAGTGAGCGTCAAATGGCTGATGATGATGATGATGATGATTTCTCTTTTATGGTGACATGAAAAAAAATGTATATAACCCAATAAATCATATAGAGGATTTATCTAAAGAATATATCTTTTTGTTTCACTAATCCGTGCTGAGGGCAATTTTAAAAACCTATTTATAGGCTAAAAATTCCACCCATGCCGAGAATTCTGAGAATACAGAGTAATACAGGGAAGTTTGTAAAGAGGTTCGAAATTTCGCCGATGCCTGCACTTGCCCATTAGCTAACTTGGGACCGGGACGACGGGAGAGCGCTGGCTGGCCAGAGGTCGAGGGTTCAAGTCCCGGCATGGGTGGAATTTTTAGCCTCTAAATACCTAGGATCACCTAGAGGTTTTTGCATTTATTAAAAAATCTGATAAGGTGGTCCTCATATTATACTGTGTTTATGGAGTTAATGAGGGAATCTTGTTATTGAATGACGCGGGGTCAATTCGTATAAAAAAATAAAAAAGTTGAAGATTTTAAACTTTCGCTTAGTGGAAGTGATCAAATTATCGACACCGAAAAAAACTTTGTTACGTCAAAGTGCGAGAAGTTCCAAGGTTATAAAGGTCACGTAAACTAAGAAATTGGCAGCTGAAATGAAACAAAGTTGTATTGTTTCGTGACGAACATTCCACATTAGAGCATTAACATTCCATCTGAACTAAATTTTAAACACTTCGCCGGATTGACTGGAGAGCCTTTTTTCGGATATTGTGTCATTGGATTTTGTCGACACTGTGTCGTTAGCGCGGCAACCTTTGGGTTACTGAAAACGGAATTAATGGAAAAAGAAATCACAATAGTTCTACGATGGAAGATTTTGAATGAAACTAGTAACTAGGGAACGAATGGTCTATTCGTCGTAATCCTTATCCTTGCTGGCGCACTGGTTCCAGCCCCTCGGACACTTCTTTTTGTAGTCCTGCTTGCTCAGAGGTTGGAGATGTGCCGCCGCCACGCGGTCTCTGGAAACATTCGTTTTGTTTTTGTTTATTTGGATCACTCACAGCTTGTTTATCAATACATTCAAATGGAGATATGACACAACTTAAGTCTAAATACACATTGTCAATAAAGTAAAGACTATTTTATAATTGCTAGGAAATCACAAATTAGTTTGGTCCTTGGTCCCCACACTAGGCTTGGCCTGTGTTGTGAATAGTTACTAATACGTGTTTTGAATGTTTTGAACCACAAGGCGGGGTTCAAAACATTCAAAACACGTATTATATTTTTCTGCATCTTTTGGCAGAAACGTTTCGCTGTGGCCCCAGAATGCGTTTGCGTGGTTTGATGTGTATTTTTACGAGACAAAAAGAATTCAAAGTATAATCTATCCCCTGTGCCAAATTTCATCGAGAAATGTTCAGCCATTATGTTGTGTTTAAGTAACTACAAAACATCCACTCAAAAGTATCTTAAGCACTTGACCCTGTTCGCTCGTTAGGTACTTTATTATTTTTGTATAGATAATAACGGCTCTAAACTTCAACGTGAGAAAAAAAAGTCGATCCTGGGTATGGTGCCCGCGCCAGACGTGATGCCCTAACAACTGCTTTATATGCTTAAAGGCTGATTCAAGCCTACTCCCACGACGATGAACCTCTTTTGCTATCGAAACGCTAAGAAACGTGACGAACTCACGCAAACTCCTCGTAAGTCTTGGCTGTGTAAATGGCATCACATTTGACGTCGTTCACCCGCCAGTACCGGCGGTCCTCCTCCACGGAGTTCCTCAGCTGTTTCTCCATGGCCCGGATGTCTTCTTGAGACAGAGGCTTGTTCATACTGTCGAGAGTCTGTTGGCAGGTAGGAAAATAAAAACTTCCACACAACACAATCTAGTCCCTTCTCCTAGTCCCAAATTAGGATATTCTGTGTTATTTTAACCAGCCAAGGACATCATAAACTTGATAATACGCCCAGACTGAGGCCATTTATATTAATCAAGTACAGGGGCCTCCAGTGGAAATGGAACCTTGACCTCTGTTTTGGCAGTCAAACGTGTTAAGCGTTAGTCCAACGAGGCAGTCAAAGGTAACCAAAAAAGGTCTTTAAACTACGATAGATTATTTAAACTGCGTAAAGAAGATACTCGTATCTACAGGTTGTATACTAGTTAGACAAAGTAACAGCTCAGGTAGTGTAGTGTATGAGACATATTCCTTGCCAGTTTAAGGCCTTAACCAATTCAGACCTATAGTGACACCCTTTTTAGTAATAAACGTACGTATGTAATTTTTTTTAATATATATGTTCATAATAAAGTTCCGTGCCCGAAGGGTGCTAAACGGGACCCTATTACTAAGACTTCACTGTCCGTCTGTCTGTCTGTCTGTCTGTCACCAGGCTGTATCTCCTGAACCGTGATAGCTAGGCAGTTGAAATGTTTACAGATGGTGTATTTCTGTTGCCGCTATAACAGCAAGTACTAAAAACAGAATAAAATAAATATTTAAGGGGGGCTCCCATACAACAAACGTTGTCTAAAGACAGCGCTCGCCATCTAGCGGCCATTTATGTAACCTTCGCATCGCCGATGTCATGTCGTTAATGTCAATGTTCAACGCTTCTTGTTGGTTTCTATAGATGGCGCTGTTTTCAAATTAGATCTTTGTCTAATGTACGATAATGCAGTCGGAATCGCGCTTGACCGGTTTTTAGTAAATCATTGTCCTACAAAGAAGAGTGTCCATTCTATGTGACACGTAAGTATTGTACATTGTCTATCTAACAATGCCACGGCAAAGTAGAAGAATCGCGAAAACTAATAAAAAGTTTGTGGCTTCCTAAGGAGACAAAAAATCAATAAATGATAAATTGAAAAAATACCATTCAAAAGTGGTAGAACAAAAGTTATTGTAAATAACAAAATCTAACGTACTTACATGTTTCAGGAATTGTGCATTTTGGAAATAACCTTAAACATTTACACAATCTAAGGCTATTTAGAAAAGATGGATGGCCCAGAAATGCTATGTAGAGCTTTGTTAGGATCTACACGATAATTTAACCTATGACCTTTCATCAAGAGTAGTTTTATAATAATAAAGAAAAGACATCAAAAACGCCTTCTAGTCTCTTACGACATTAGGGATTAAATATGCAACAAATGAGTACCTACAACAACAGTACCTAGTAATCAATCTAAAAGGCAATTAATTAGAATCAGTCTAGATTTAGTTTACGACAAGATTTTATAGCATTACTTTGGCAAAATTGGGAATTTACTCACCTCTGCGCGCCGATTTGTCAAATTGAAATGTTTTATTTTGCATGCATGTTTGCGTATCATTAAATCGTTAGCTACAGTTGCTATGGAAACGAGTTGTGTGGTTACTATGGAAACAAACTGAAGGCTTCAGAGACTTATATATATCTCATACCACAGACTAAATAGGAGATTCCAGATCCTCTTGCTCATTCCAGAGCCATACATTTATGTAACAAAGTCTCCACATACAGCAGAAAATGTGGAGTTTCTGCCTACCCCTCTGGGATACAGGCGTGAGTTTATGTATGTATGCGTATAAGTTGATATGTAGCCTGTTGGCATTCCTAAATAAATAAAGAATTAACATTCCTCTTTCCATCTGGTCACTACCACCTCTTTCAGTCCATAACGCTCCATTCATTCAGGCCTATCTCGCCAGTTACTATTCAACTTAAAAAGCATACGGTCACAGCTATATTTACCCCACCAGTGCTGCAGCGTTGTAATCTCCATGCAGATTGTAGCGGCAGGTGTCGTCATTACCTACTGGCAGTCATTAGAGGGCTTAGAGCGCCCGCAGGAAAAGAATTCCTCCTCGAACCTGAGATTGATACAAAGAGAGTAGGCGGTTGTTTGTCTGTCTGTTATTAGTTTTTCTAATGGAAAATGTAGGAACGTTACGTAGGTGTAAGAGACGCAGTCGTATTTTCTTTAGTTTGACTATGGAAATAGCAGAGGTCCCTATTTGAAATAAAATACATATAGACATACATTTATATTCAAACTTGTCACATTGGCAATAACTTAGCATTTATACAGTGAATAATTCGTAGAAGATAGCAAAACGATTACCTACTCGAGGATTCTTACAAAATTACTATTCCTACGTCCTTCCCACCAAAAACCCCAAAATGGCGCCTCCATTTCTTTTTATAGTGACGTCATCACATGAAGGTTTCATGAAATGTCGATCAATCCACAGATTAACAAGTAGGAAAACTCGATGCGCAATGTACATAAAATCCTCATGAAGCGCGGGAAACCTTAAAGTTGGCGGGCGTATTTTTTTGGTGAAAATTTGTAATAAATATTTCAGCATAGGTTTTTAGGATCAGTTGTATATATTTCAGTAAAATTATTCTAGTATAGCATATATTTATTAAATTTATACATAGCTTCTTCATTACTGGTAAGTTTTTCATATTCTATTGTTCAGGCCCATGGAGGAACCACCCGATCCGGGGGGCACAGTCCCCCCGGTCGGTTTTAACATAACTATACAGAACGAATCTACTGGAATGGATACTGATGGTTCCATCAGGTCCGAAAAAAGAAAGCGGTCTAGGGTGCAGCGCAAGGTCTGCAGACACTGCAATAAGAGGAGGAAGCAACACAAGCACGGTTCCGATACTCTTAATGTATGCGGCTGCGACAGTGATGACTCAAGTAAAAAACCCGTTGCTGAAGTGAATATAGAAAAAACTCAGGATACCTCGTCCTGTATGGACGCAGTGTCCTCTGTGTCGTGTCATTCCTTACCCGCGATTCCGCCCCAACAGTCTTCACAGGTTGGCAGAACTCTTTACGAATCCACAGATGTGTCCCCGTTCGTAATTCACATTCAGAAAAATTCAACAGAAGCTTCACCCTTACCCACTCTCCACCCTGTCTCTTTTGGCCAATACCTAAAGAGACGTGGCTATAAAAATATAATTAATGGCAGCGTCAAACGCTTAAGTAGGAGCAAGCTTAGTCTTTCCTTTTCAGATTATAATGATGCCAATTCATTCATTGAAGACTCAGATTTAATAAAAAACAATTTCAAGGCTTTTATACCCACCTTTAGCGTGACGAGGATGGGCATTGTTCGAGGAGTTCCCTCAGAGTGGACACCAGAAGAAGTCCAAGAGAGTATATCTGTACCTATTGGTTGTGGAAAGGTTATTAAAGTGAGACGTTTCAACTATAAAGTGCATGGTCCAGTACCTACATGGAAGCCTTCTCAGACAGTTGTTCTAACATTTGATGGACAAGTTTTGCCTAAACGGGTTTTTCTTTGTTATAATGCTCTCCCCGTTGAACTATACACATACCCAACAATCCAATGTTATAACTGTTGTCGCTTTGGACATACAAAAACTAAATGCAACTCGACACCTAGGTGCTACAAATGTACTAAAGATCACTCTGGTGGATCTTGTGATGTAGAGGTCAGCAATGCTTCATGCATTTCCTGCAAAGGAAATCATTTTGCCACCAATAAGTCTTGCCCTGAATATGATAGGCAGTCCAGGGTAAAACTTTATATGGCCCAGAACTGCGTATCATACTCTGAGGCCATAAGAATGCATCCGCCTGTCAGCAAATCCTACAGTGATGTCCTAATTTCTGCCCCTACCACCAGCTTTTCAACTCGGCCTGTGCCATCTTCACTTCCTTCTGAACAATCCCCAAAATCACACAAAAAAACAGTTTTTCGTAAACCCTCAATTCCAAAAACAAGTAAGGGATATGATCGAGCTACCCATCGATCCCTTACTGCTGAGTATGATCCGCCGTCTCCTCCTAACGGCTGTGCCCTTCAAGAGAAAATCAATGATACTAAGGAGAATAATGAAAACATCTTGGAGCTAATCTCAGCTTTAATACAAGCACTAACATCTTCCTTTTCCAATAATAGTAATTCTGTACCGTCCAACGCCGCCTCTATTATTCAGCTTTTTAAATTAATTTCCAACAATGGCCAGTTTAGGCAAAATCCTACAATGGAATTGCCGTAGCATAACTAGCAAAAAATCTGATTTTATTCATCTTTGTAATAAACATAATCCTTCCATAGTTTCCCTTTCAGAAACTTGGTTGAAGCCAGGTACCTCTTTTAAAATATCTGGTTTCTCTTGTCTTAGAGAAGACCGAGATGATGGGTATGGTGGGGTGGCTATACTCATCAATAAGTCTTTCTCATTTTCATATTTTCCGCTCCCTTCACACAGCAATGACATTTCGGTTGTTGCTGCTGTTGTAAATAACATATGTATAGTTTCTGTATATTTTTCTCGTCCATCTGTAAATATTTTATCTGAAATTAGTAACATTATTTCTATTCTCCCTAAGCCTTTTTTGGTGATGGGGGATTTTAATTGCCAACATCAGGCATGGGGCAGCTCTATAAGTTCTTATTATGGGGATCAACTACTAGATATTATTCAATCACATAATCTTTGCATTTTAAATACTTGTTTACCAACTCGACATACTAAGCCTAATGAGGGAATTAGTGCTCCTGATTTATCTATATGTACTCCTGATCTTGCACTAGTTTTAGAATGGTATCCTCTTTCTTCATCATATGGCAGTGATCATTTTCCGTTAGTTGTTTCCTTCCCAAGTAGTAAACCTCATAAATCAACATTTAAACCCCGTATTAAGCATAGATTAAGTAATGCAGACTGGAGTTCCTTTAGGGACTGTGTTGAGTTAAAAATCAATAATAGTGAATCCCTAGGTGCCACAGATGCAGAGCTGTTTGCTAAGTTTTTGATAGATGCTGCAGATGAGACTTTTCCTTTGAAAAATTATTCATCTGGTAAAATCCCTTCTCCTCCTTGGTGGGATGCAGAGTGCTCTGAGTCTGTAAAAAAGAGAAAGGAAGCTGAAAGGATGTATTGTGATCAAATGACTCCAGAGAATTTCGACAGTTATTTAGAAGTTTCCCGGAAAACTAAAAAACTTTTAAAACAAAAAAAATATGAAGGTTGGCAAAAATTTTGTAGTTCCATCTCACCAAATACTGCACCATCTGCCGTGCATCTCACACACCTAAAATGTCCCTTTCCCTAGCTGATCAATTTATGGACCACCTAGCTCCTCCCTCTGTTCCAGAACAAACATCCATCTCTCCTATTTGCCATAATGAGCATAAGCAGTCTGTTTTAAACTCTCCTTTCACCTTAGAGGAATTAAAAGGGATCCTCTCTCATGTTAGGGACTCTGCCCCAGGAGAAGATGGTATTCCTTATTCTTTTATTGTTAATCTTAGTGATTCTACTCTACTAACTTACCTAGAATTAATTAATTCAATTGTAGTGTCAGGTGTTATTCCTCTCTCCTGGAAATCCCAAACCATCATTCCAATTTTAAAATCCAGTAAGCCTTCTGCTGACCCTACTTCTTACAGACCCATTGCCCTATCTTCTGTTTTAGTTAAAATTGCTGAATATCTAGTTAAAATTCGTCTTGAGTGGTTCATTGAGAGCAACAATCTTTTATCTCCTTCCCAGTATGGTTTTAGAAAGGGCAGGGGTACTATTGACAGCTTAAGTGTTTTTACCTCTGACATCCGTATAGCTTTTTCAAATAATAATTCAGTCCTTGCAGCGTTTCTTGATATTCGTGCTGCCTATGACAGTGTTCTTGTGTCTGTCCTGAAACAAAAACTTCAGTTATTAAAAGTCCCCAATTTGCTTGTAAATTTTATTGTAAATATACTTTCAGAAAGGTCAATTAATGTGTATATAGATGACAACAAAATATCTAGATTAGTTTCGAGAGGTCTCCCTCAAGGGTCGGTTCTTTCTCCCTTATTGTATAATATTTATACATATGATTTAGATTCTGCCCTTGGTAGCTCTATAGAAGTCTTGCAATATGCAGATGACCTGCTTCTTTATATAACGGGTAACTCAATAGACTCTATGTGCTCATCTCTCACTATCTCACTGTCAGTTCTTCAGCAATGGCTATCTACTAATGGTCTGGATCTGTCTGTCAGTAAGAGTGCTGTAGTCTTGTTTTCAAGAATGAGAAAGCAACCAGACATTTGTGTTGAATATAATTCATCTCCTATTCCAGTAAAAACTCAAGTTAAATTCTTAGGGTTTATTTTAGATTGTCAACTTACTGGACTCCCACACTGTGAATTGCTGCCAAGTGTGACCGCTTGTTAAATATTATCAGGTGCCTTTCAGGGGTTTGGTGGGGTGCTCATCCTTCTTCATTGAGGTTGCTCTATAATGCTTTAATAAGAAGTGTTCTGGATTACGGAACCTTCTTGTTGGAGCCTGGTAGTGCAGCTGGTTTCAAGAAATTGGATGCTGTGCAGTCCAAGGCTTTGAGAATTATCTCAGGAGCTATGAAATCTAGTCCAATTAATTGTCTACAAGTAGAGTGTGGAGAGCCTCCTCTTAGGTTAAGACGTCAATATCTATCTGATAGATTTCTAAGTCGCTGCTTACAGCTTTCTAATCATCCATTGTTGGGTAAATTACAACTTCTTTCAGAGTTACTGACAACGTCCAAGTATTGGTCTCACAGGGGTTCTCCGTGTCTTGTCAAGAGTTTTCTGAAATTCAACTCTATTGAAGCTCCATGCCATAACTCCAAATTGCTTCCTATTTTCCATAGCCCTTACAACTCTTTAGTGCACGTCCCAAACGTCAGTCTTAATTTAGGTATTTCTAAACGTGACATCTGTCAAAACGCTGAGTTTAATAACCTTTTAGACAACCAATTCCAGGGGTGGCATACCATTTTTACTGATGCCTCAAAACACCTAGACAGTTGTGTAGGTGTGGGTGTTCTTCATGCACAATATACTATAATTCAAAAAATTAAACTTCCTCCTGAATCTTCAGTATATTCTGGTGAATGCTTTGGGCTCCTAAAAGCGATAGAATATATTTTGTTAATGGGTCTTAAGAATACTTTAGTTCTGACAGATTCACTAAGCTCCCTTCAGACCTTAATTAAATTTCCATTTTTCTCTGTAATTCACCCAACCATTTTTGATATTCGCAATTTGCTATTTAAATGCACGGAGAAAGGCCTTGTTGTACACTTTGGGTGGATCCCTTCTCACTGCGGCATAATCGGTAATGAAAAGGCTGATGAACTTGCGAATTCTGCGGTGGAGTGTGGAGACCTATACCCATATAAAAACCACTATAACGACCTTGCCACTCTTCCCAGGGTTTATCTCCAGGCTTCCTGGGATAAGACCTGGATAGAGAACCTTTCAAAAGGCATTCATTACCGCAGAATCCAACCCATTATTTCGCCAAAGCCATGGTTCTGTAGTGCCGATGCCAAGTTTAGCAAAAAGATTATTTCAACTTTGATACGAATGCGTCTGGGCCACACTTCAACTCCGGCCCACCTTGCTAGACTTGGCATTGTGCAGAGTCCTGCCTGTACCTGTGGAGCTGAGCTAGGAGATATTAATCACTTACTATTTTCCTGTTCTGATTGTGATCATTCCTTCTTTTTTGCTTCCCTGACCTCCCTTGGTGTTCCTTTTCCTTCCTCTGCATCCTGCCTCTTATTTAGTTGTAATGTAAATATTTATAAATGTATAGCAACATTTTTAAGTAAAAACGATATTAAAATTTAGTCTTCTTTGTATATATCCTTATTTTAAATACTTTTATTTTAGTTTGTCTTTTATATATTTTTTCATTTTAATTCCTAATATTATTAACAGCTGACTCTAATAACTTTTTCCAAATTCCGTTCCTTTTTCCTTAAAATTTTCAATTAAGTTCCGTTTCCCTACCTTTATCCTTAAAAGTCCTTCAATAACAAGACACTGGCGTAGGCACAAACCGTGCAGAGCCAATAATGCAAAAAAAAAAAAAAAAATCCTCATAACTAGGGCCTGTACCAGTGTTGCCACCTTAGTTTTAGTAATGGCGGCAGTTGAAGAAGCTAAAAGTAACCCCTTATCGGGCTAGATGGAGCACAAATTACCAATGAAAAGGACTAGATAGCTCTTTACGGGCTAAATCATTAAAAAACGAGTTCACCTGCAGTAAAAAGTGCTAGATCTAGCCCCAAAAGGGCTAAGGTGGCAACACAGCCCTGTAGAGTCCACCTGAGCCAACCCAGGCGCGTCGGGTTGCGAGGCCGCACCCTCGCGCGCGGGAAATTTCAATTATACGCTTATGAAATAGTTGTCGCGCTGGATGCCGCCGATATTGCCGCGCCGTGGAATGCTCGGGCGGAGGTGCCGGCCCGCGCGGCACGCGCTTCGATTACATGCTGATTGGGAATGGCGGGAAAAAATGCTGGCCGATTATCCCGCGTTTGAAAAAAGTCCGATAAAAAATAAAAACCGATTTCATGTACTAAAACAGAAATAATAATTCACGTTACTAATAAATTTCGAAGTGGGTAAGTGGGAAAAGTTAAATTAACTTTTAATAACCTTTAAATTCGACGTGGGTAAATTTACATGTAGGTAAAGTACTAATATACATTGGAGTCGGTTGATTCGGTTATATGCTGATTAGGAATGGCGGGAAAAAATGCTGGCCGAATATGGCGCGTTTGAAAAAAGAAGAAAAAAATAGTAATATAAAAAATTAAACCTTGATTAAAAAAACGCACTGAATTTAAAATCGATCTGGGTATACAATGGTAACCAGTAATCAGTTGTAAAAAAGTGCTAGTTTAGTCCTCGTAAACAGGGACCAAAATAGCTTTTTGATCCCAAGGGATGAAAAGTGATTTGAATTTGGACTGTGGATATTTCTAGTAAAAGTTCCAATCACCAAAGAGATTAATCCCGAATATTGTATAAACAAATATAAAGGCTGTATGATAAAGTTTTTTATCTACACTCATATCATAATCTTCAAATTAAGAATTCAAAGGTAAACACATATTGACAGGCTTTAAACAATACATAACTTTAAAGAAAATAAAAAATAAAAGTGTAATATAAAGTTACAATAAAGGTCAGATTTTTCACTTTATGTTACAGTTATTTTTTTTAAAGTGTTGCTGTGATCACGGAACAAAACTTAAGTTTTTTTTTAATGTCAAAAGTTGACTCTATAAAAAACCTAATTTCATTTTCGTGGTACCAAAAGTGCAACTAAAAATACCTAAAATTGCGCGCGCAAAACTGAGTGCAGACAATGTCAAGATACTTTTGTCGAAATTGCGCCATTTTGTTTCAAAAATTTCATTATGAGTGTAGATAAAAGTAGGGTATGAGACTGCACATAACTTGGTGTTAAAACACTCGCGAATGCTATTAAAAAACTCGTCAAGGCTCGTTTTTTAAAATCTCGCTCGTGTTCTAATAACCCTCATTATGTGACAGTCACATAAAATGAGCCAATTTTGATTGCCCTCAATTCAATATACAAAAACTATAGTATTTATTGACAGCTTATTGAACATTTACAAAGAAGCCCTGGATGTCCCGCGCTCTATTCAGGATCTCCTTAAGAATAACGAAGCATTTTACCCTATTTATAATTTTATCAAGAATACCATTGGAGTTATTTGAAAAATAATAATACACCGGAATAGACCTATATTACCTGATTTGACAACTCGGATGTGACCTATAAATACTGGAGGAAAATAGATACCTGATTTGACAACACGGATTGACCTAAACAAACTGGATTATGAAGTTAAAGAATAAATACGTTAGACAAGGCTTTGTGCCTCGAATATACAATAAAGATTGAAGAAAATACCTACGGAAAGACAAGGCTTTTAGCCTTAATCAATATGAAGAGAAGAAAAGAAATTAAAATAAGACCAGGCGGTATGGGCTTAAGCTCTTAGCCTTTTCCATGAAGGAAAAAATAGTGTAAAAAAAAATTGTTTCAAAAGAAAAAATGTGCGAAATGGATTCCTCCGCCTTTGCTTGAAATTCAGATTTTAATAAGTTTTTATAAAAAATTAGTGTGTCTTCAAGTAGTGAAAATGATAGTATTCTATTAACTCCAGAGAACATTGTAACGGACGCTAAAAATGTGGTACAAACGTTTTATTCTATTCTTATTCATAAGTTGCACTTACTTATTTTTTTGTAGAGGGTGACCAAAAGTAGAGTGTCCACCTCGAGAGCAACACTATTTTAAGCTAGAGTGGTGTACTTTGAATCCCTCGCTGTGGTCAGGATTCTACTCTAGAATCCTTCACTCCCCTCTGGAATCAAAGAAACACTCTCGCCTTAAAGATTGTTGTTTGCTCCCTGGGTCTACTATAGGATTCGGTGATTAAAATTTACGATGACTTTTGCAATGTCTATTTCGATTTCAAATGTCACGCTTATTTAAATTATTGCTGCCATAATAAGGCCGTTTTAAAGGTTTTTAGTTTTAATACATTTCTTTTCACTTTTTTTATGGAATCAAATTACCCTCGGACAACCCTGACGAATTGACGCCATATTCAATTAAACATAATATACCATTTGCATTGCTTTAATAGCCTTCATTTGCTGATGTCCATTGATAGTTCTTTTCTCCGTTTCCGAAGGTGTTAATCAGGTCTTCACTAAATTAAAGTGCGACCAACCGGTCGGGGCCAATGGGACGGTACACCGTTTCGAGTAAAAGAAAAACCCGGCCAAGTGCATGTCGGACCACGCGCAGTGTAGGGTTCCGTAGAAGGACGGGTTTTTACCAGCTTTACAGAAATAACAACTTCATCGAAGTAATTTTCAATAGTATTTGTGCGAAGTACTCATCATCATCATCCATTTGACGCTCACTGTAGTACCTACATAGGCCTCCTTCGTGGTTTTCATGACCATAAGGGGTTTTGTCATAATCGCCACGCTTGGCAGGTGGGTTGGCGATCGCAGTGTGCGGTTGGAATCTCAGGAAGACGCTGCTGCCCGTCTCCTAGTAATTGATTTCCTTAGTCGCCTTTTACGACACCCAGGAAATGGAGTGACGCTTGGTGCCACATGCTCCGGTGCCACATGCCCCTGAATCCTATATTTACTGAGCTAAGATATTCCACGAATTTTCTGTGCTTTATCCCTTCTCCGCATCATTTTATTGTTATTCATTCTTGAATTCGCCTTCATGGGTTAGTTTTTTCTATTACTCGTTAACTTGTAAAGCCTACTTAGCAGTTATAGTTTTCTTTAGTTTAATATTTTGGATCCCTCAATCGAATAATGGTTTTCGTACACTTACAATATTTTTATGGTGTAGGCGAGAAAAAAATAGCATCCCTGATTAAGGTGTAGGAAAGGTTTTGTCGGCGTGATTAAAATGTATCTGCCAAATTTCAGCTTTCTAGTACTAACGGTCTCTGAGCTAGGCCGCGGAAAGATAGATAAACGGACGGACTACGGAACCCTAAAAATTAATTATCGAAACTGGTTTAGATTCGACAAAGTTATAACATAATAAAGAAAAAAATTTAAATTAAGAACTTTCTCCTTTTTGAAGTTGGTTAAAAATTAACAGTCAAGTTTCCATGTGCATTTCGGTACAGAAAGTGGAATTCCTAAAATGTTGATTTAGTCAAAAGTTGAATTTGCAGCATGTTGGATTTGTGGAGGTCTCCGTTGCTGTAAGACGTCGAAAATAAATTTAAAAAAAACTGCAGCAGCTGAAATGCTAGAATGGGATAATCAGCCGATTATCCCATTCTAGAAAGAAAAAGCACCGTCCAGCCTTCAATATATACAAACTGCAGTGTTGACAAGTGCATTATTAGGTACCTACTAGGGAGTGATGTGAACCGATTACAAAAAACGGGTTATTCTGAATTAAGTTTAGGTTTTTTTTAAAAAGTTATGAAAATTAAGGAATAGAATGCATTGATAAAAAAGTAGATTTTATCTGTTATGTTATTAAATCAGCTAAAGCCTACGAATTTAAAGTCACTGCCTAAATCGAGCTTTACACATTAAAACTCCTTGCAAGCGAACGTCGGACCACTTGTGGATATCGGCGGGGCAACAGGTGTAGCGCTGTATTTTAATAACACCGTAATGTCGTTAGGCGCTGCCTCAAGCGTCGAGGCGAGCTAGACCAAGACAGATTAAGCCTAGATTGCAGATAGATTGCTAAGCTGCGCCGCAATGCTGTTTACCTGTTAATACTTAGACGTACATTCCGCCACTGGATCTATTCTATAGACTCTATTGTATATTTCGTAAAACTCAGTCAGGGTCAAACTAATGTACACATTCAGCCACTTCCATACTGTTAGGTACCCGATTTCCTTCGATATTAGGTAGGTACTCTGTCTCTCTTAGAAAAGGTAGATATATATTGAACGAATCTAATCGCGATTGTTTATGAGGAGAACTTAAACTTACCAGTGACTTGAAGCACCTACCCTCAATACAATGATTGACTGATACTTGCCACTTCGGTCTACGCATACGTGACCACGGTAACTTCAGCGTTAGCGAAATGTCGGTATAGTTGAAAAACAACCGCGCTAGATCCGTTAAATGAATAATCAACAACTTGCAGTTTGATCCCACTGGAGATGGTAAAACAAAAATAATCGTGATAAACGTTTTTTTTTATATAAAAAAAATTCTCCATACTAATTCGGCCCAAACTGCAATCTCACAAAGCTGGTGACGTCTTATAATTTAATTTTGAATTTTTTTTATGTTAAGTTTTTATGTAACCTGTGTTTGTCCCACTGCAGGGACGGATCTCTAATGCCTTGGCTACATTAACGGGAAATGGCATTAATTATCGCGTTGTTGGGCGTTGAACTTTTGTGTGGCCGGCTTAACGCCGTAATTTTATAAACGCCGTTGTCCATGACGTGAAACGTTTGGCGATAGCTAGGGTGGGGGACTCTTTCGACACATCAAAGCGAGGTTGGGTAAAACGTTCTTGCATCAAAGGGATTATCGCGTTTCTGGCTGCCTTCATGTTGCTACACTGGTGTTTGTCATCTGTCATTCGAGAACGTGTAGAGTTGATTTGATTTTGTTTTTTATCTGTGGTGTGGAGTTACGTCGCTGTTGTCTTTTTTTTAATGCAGTACATTGTATGTAATACAACATTGGCGTAGCTCATGAAATACAGCAAAGCAGCAGCTTCGACGTCCATGTTTACTTTCCAATTATAATAATTTCCTTTAAATTATTTCATACGAGAGAGAGAGAGAGAGAGAGTATGGGCTTAATTACCACGCGTGCCCACCACAAATTGGAATTTCAAGTGCTGAGGTATGTTGTGAACACCTCACACTCACCATTAGTCACGATGTGCTTAGTGAGTTGTATGCTTCTACTTCACAAAAAAAAAATCTAAGTTACGTATAACTTAGAAAACAAAGATGTAGGTACATACCGGAATTTGAACTCACGACCTTCCACATGTGAGGCCGGCTGTTCTACCGCTGCGCTACCACCGCTATCACATATAAAAAGAAATGTTTATTTTTACGCGTGCTTAATAATAAAGTTACCATCCCGTTCCCGTAACGAGGATCGTTACATCCATCGAACGGGATGGATCGACTACAGATAATTTTAAATAAATATTTTTTACTTAATTTACATGCTTAGACGTATCAAATGAAGACATTACTTACAATGACCAGTATCATGAAAATAACAAGAAAATAACGGTTTTTTTAACAGTTATGGGAACGATTATTCTTCAATCACTAGAACGGTTCTACTGAGTACCACTGTTAGCCTAGCATAAGCGACCTCCAGTTTATAAGCTATAAGCTTACTAAACTCTTGAACTAGAGCTTATGAACTAAGGCCTGTTGTAGCCTGCTGTACTTGATGCGCTCAACCGTTTCAGGGTTAAGTGAGCGAAATTAATCAATGCTAGGTTTCAGGTCAAGTTGCATTGATTACACTGCGTCAGGTATGTACCATAAAAGACACAGTTAATAATATTACATCCACATAGTGACTGCCTCGTCGGACTAGCGGTATCACGTTTCATTACCACGCAGCCTTTAGTGGGAATCGAAACCACGACCTCGGTTTTTGAGCCAAGCGTGTTACCGGTAGACCAACGAGGCAGTTCCTACTGAACACCACATTATTTGTTGTCAACAAAACCCTTTCACTCGACTTTCGCTTTGATATGTGCCAAGCCCTTCCATTGCAGATAAATCCACGCCGACGGCTGCAGAAGGACTCTTTTTGTGAAATCGAGAGCTGAAATGTAAACATGATGACTCTTGATTCCTCATCACGATGCTTATTCGAAGTACCTATATATAGACGCTACGTTATTGATCGCAGCAGTAGTTGCTTCTATGGACTATGAACTGCGCAGTTTTCTAAGTATCACTTTTAGGGCTCATATGCACTTGCACCGACAACGTGTCGACGACGTGTGGGCGTCACGATTTCAATCTACAATCATTCTTAAGATTCATGGGTTCGAATCCCGGAGAGAGCATAGGATAAGGCTAACTAGCGATCTAATACATAAGCAGCCTATATACGTCCCACTGTAGGGCACAGGCCTTCTCTCAGAGAGAGAGAATGGGCATAATGACCACGCGTGCCCACCGCGGATTGGCGATTTCAAGCGGTGAGGTATGTGAACAGCTCAGACACTCAGGTTTTCTCACGATGTTTTCCTTCACGGTTAGCGAGTGGTATTGCTGCTATGACTTTACAAATGTACATAACTTAGAAAATAAAGTCATAGGTACATGCCCGCACTGGGAATCGAACCTGGATCTCCCGCTTCCGAGTCCAATGTTCTATCCACTAGGCTACCAGCGTTCGAAGCGATCTAGCGATCTAATGGCGTCATTAAAATTGGCGCGAAGGCGGCGGCCATTACTCGCCGTGATCGTCTTTTGTTTCCGGTGTAATCCCCCAAAGTGTTGGCCATTCAACGTCTGCGATGGCGGACCGCTTTGTAGATTAATTCATTAGATAATTGCGCTTTAAATCCGAAGTCCTGCAATTTAAATTGATTATAATCTAGACAGTCTCCGTCTCCCCCTTAGAGAAGGGCTGGGCCCCTTTTCGTATGACTACAATAGGCAAGATGACAAATTTTGAAAAACTGTATTATAATATCCTATAATACAATATATTTCATATTTTTGGTCACAGGTTTGATAGTAAAAAAATACATTTTAGATTTCAGATTTAAAATTCCCATCGAAACGCTCCCCAATGTCACGGCGTCGCTAGTGACGTCACAGTAAAAAAAAATTATCCGTGTTGTAAAACGTCAAAACGGAAATACGCATAAAAAATAAATAAAACCAAAGAGTTTGTTTACTACCTATGTCACAGATTATAATAGTACATTGTTACCATAGAAGTGAAAGTAAGCTTGCTACGCTCGGGCGCCAAACCTCGTCTCGGGACTAAATAAGTCTTTCACCCGAGGTCAACACTGTGCAACACTGTGCGTAAAAATAAAACATGAATTAGCTAACATGTTAATACATCTCTGCCATACGGAAGTATTCCGTGTGGCGCTGGATTAAGAATAGCGTCACTCCGTTTCCTTACCAGGAGACGGGCAGCAGCGTCTTCCTGAGATTCCAACCGCATACTGCGATCGCCAACCCGCCAAAATGTGGAGAGGATGAAGGAAGAAAGATTGACGAAACAAATATATCGAGCGAATGTGGGTGGAAGGGCCGGTAAGAGACGACCCAGTCGGACATACTTCGACCAAATAGTTGATGTATTAGCAAAGGGCAAGATAAAAAGTACCCGAAACCGGCGTGCGTGCATGCAACGACTAATGAATGTTGAGGAAGCGAAAGTGATCTGTCAGGATCGTAGCAAGTGGCAGTCCCTGGTCTCTGACTACCCCTCTGGGATACAGGCGTGAGTTTATGTTATGTTATGTATTAAAAAAAAATCTTTAAACCCAGACAAAATCTGAATGAAGTTTTAAATCGGAATAAAGGATTAAAATATATAATGGCCTAAGTCCGGGTGTTTTTCTATGTTTGTAGACATGTGGCCGCAAGTTCTTTGGCTCCTAATATCATCATTAACCTTTAATTTAGCAGTTGGATCCTTATCAATGCAGCTTTTTCCATGTACAGTTGACAGCAGGTCAACTTTAACATTTTTGTTGCAAAGTCGGCCGTAATTAACTGGTTAGGATGCCCTGAAAGGTTGATGTGTCGTCGACTGTACTCCGGGCTCCTAGAACAGCTTGTTCCGTTACTTGCAGAGTGAATTTGCATAGACCGGGAGATTGATGAAAAATTCCAACCTATTGACAAGTAAGCAAGTAGGTAAATCCTGTGCAAAGCGCAAGTTGCTCAGCCATATTACCTATATTATGTCTAGCACGCACTTGGTAGGTGGTATGTACGGACTGTGTATTAGTTCTTGCGAATTAGTCTGCGTGATGAGCATAAAACATGGCTGCATGCTTTAGTTATGTAACACAAACTTACTACACCCCTACAGAACCTCGATTCTGTCAGTTCATTATAATATAGTACAATGACACGGTCGGGTTACGTGACGTGTTATGTAATAGGTACATCCTGAAATCTGGGTGGTTTGAATGCCGCGGTTATGTAATTAGTAATGAAAAATTCCATCTATTTAGACTATTACTTTTTGCTATAGAGGTAAATAAAAAAAAAACAAAAAAAGTATTGAGAAATCTTGTTTAAAAAAATGCGCAAATAATTATCAGTTCCACCTCTCCATCTATCAGAACAATAACGTGCCTTAACAAAAGCTATCGAATACGCTAGTTTGTTTTTTTTTTTAAAAGCACTTTCCATAAATATCTCGACACAAACTCGAATATTAGAACCGGGTCTATGATGTCTTACAAGCAATTCTTTAGTTTTTGTTTTACAAACTGTTGTTTCACAATGACATCTAAATACAAATGTTTATTTGATATACAGTTATTTTCAAAGTGCATTATTTATTATGATGTTTAAATGACAAACTTACAGGTCAACATTTATAATAGATTTTGCAATACCAATATAATTGGCTTTTTAAAGTAACCTATAAGAAACTTTGACAAAACCCCTCATGGTTATGAAAACCACGAAGGAGGCCTGTGTCCTGCAGTGGGCGTCAAATGGCTGATGATGATGATGATGATGATGACAAGAAACTAACTTTGTTTTGTCAGAAGCACTTATTGGTAACAAATAAGGAGCTACGTTCGCTTCGCTCGCTCCACTTAGCGAGATCACAAGCCTAACCCAACCTAACCTTCTGTTCCATTTTCTAATGCGGTGGGCTTCGCCTCTCTTCACCCGCTGTGCCCTGTTTTGACTAGCGTGAACTCTATATCTTAAATCATATTAGTAGAACTTTGTTGATTTATGCATTTATGTTAAGAAAAGTTAACTATTGCTCTGTTTCCAAATGACATTATAAGAAAGAATCACTTTGTTAGATGTTAGTTTGTGAATTCTTTTATATGGAATGTCGAGTGGTTATATTTGCATTCCGTTGCTTGTTGTCAGAAACTGTCGGTTATTCGAAGGGCACCCATTAGAACCATTATAGCCACCCAAAACGGTTCGTGCGTTTCACGGGTCCGCGGGTTATTGTTCTGATGGATGGAGAGATGGTATGAATTATTACTGCATTTTTTTAAACAAGATTTCTCAACTCCATTTTTTGTTATGTTATTTTTTTTTTGCTGTACTACGACTGGTTTTTATTTTTCCGTTTTTATATTTTATTTTATGTAATTTTATTCATTTACTTATTAAAACTAGCTGTACTTAAAACTAATAGTTCAAATAGATGGCATTAATAACTACTAATTACATAACCGCGACTTTCAAACCACCCAGATTTCAGCGTGTATATGTATGAGTTAAAATCAAGGCGTAGATCTCGCATCGAGAGCGTGCTTGGCGTCCAGACGCAATCTCGATCCGTCGAGTGTGTTTGAGTGGTGCTCGGAGCTGTCCGGCACTGTATCTTGCTAATAGTGTTTATTCCACTGATATAGTACAATACATGCAAACGTTTGTAAAGATGTCGTAACTTAATCACACGTATGGCTGAACTCGCTGAATGGTTTTGAATTACAGTCCTGCCATCATCGATGAAAAGTTTATTTGCAACACCACAAGCAAAGACTTTGAGTATACTAATAGAGGGCGCTGTTCCTTGTGAACACTACTAGCCCCATCTATAACAAATCGGGTGAAATATAGCAAAGTTGTTTTTGTGTGTTATGTGTTTGAATGTTTTAAGGGGATCCAGTTTAAGCTATCTAACGCCACCAATGAAAAAAAATATCTTCTTTTACAGATCGTATTTGCAAAAAATTTACAATCTCTTAATCGTGTTAAAAGTGATTTTTAGTATCCACGACAAAGAACCTAGGATCACGTACTTGGGATTAGATAGCGTTTATGCCAAAATGGCCATTTTTGGCGTTAATGCTATCTAACTGTAGGTTTTTTGCCTTAGGTTTACGGCAGTGGGTCCTGAAAATCACTATTAACAGGATTGAGAGATTGTGAATACACTTTTTGCAAAGTCGATTTGTAAAAAAAGATATAATTGTTTTCCTCGGTGGCGCTAGTGTATCCCCTTAATATTGTAGTAAATTTGTGAATTTAGAATTTTCACCTCTTTTATTTAACGCCCTCTTCACAGAAACCATGGCAAAAAAGGAAAAATTCAGAGACGTTCGCTTTTTATAAATGCTGATCGTCTAAAATGTAGCCTATATCATCCGGAATATAATAAGAAATCAAATGACAACTCATTAATCAAAATCGGATTAGTGGAATATACAAAATCGGACTAGTTTAGGTGTAAGGGGCCACATCAGTAAATACAAACATGTAGACATACAAAGACTGATAAAATAATACCTCCCTATTGACGTAGCCAGGTAAAAAACACAGATTAAACTGACATTGTATATTGTACATTGTATTTTTGAAGCGGTGGTAGTCCAGTGGGTAGAACAATGGACTCGGAAGCGAGACAGGTTCTATTCCCGGTGCGGGCATGTACCTACCTATGACTTTGTTTATTTTCAAAGTTACATACATCTGTATCCCTCTGGGATACCGGCGTGAGTTTATGTATGTATGTGTGTTTATGTATGTATGTACATATGTATGCTGTATAAATCATCTCATTACGTAGATGCGAAGGCCAATTGACGAAAGAAATATATCAAGCGAATATGGGTGGAAGGGCCAGTAATGGACGTCGCAGGTGGATATACTTCAACCAAATAGGGGATGCATTAGCAAAGGGCAAGATGAAAAGTACCCGAAACCGGCTTGCGTCATGCAACTAATGAATGTTGATGAAGTGAAAGAGATCTGTCAGGTTCGTTGCAAGTGGCAGACCCTGGTGTACCCCCGACCCCTCTGGGATTCAGGCGTGAATTTATGTTACGTTATGTGTATATTATACAAAGTACTATTACTCCAATGGCACTCCAGGACAAGTAAAACAAAGTCACGATCAAAACCAGCTTGTGTACCCATACAATTAGCTAACTTTGTTTGCATTTGTCACTTCACGGCCATCCGGATAGACGGACAGTTAATTTCATGTGGCTTAGATGTGCCTTGGGTAACACGTTATGTAACACAGTGCATTTAGCTAAAGTATCTAGTTGAGCAAAAACGTCAGGCTTGTCACTCAAAGCGTTATCTTCAACTTTAGAATTGCCATAGATAACCAGTATACGCAAAACTCAGAACATTACATTGTATTACATAAAATCACGCCTGCATCACGGAGCGTTAGGCCGAGCCCGAGGTTTGTCACTGGTCACAATTCTAACGGACATCTTTCCTTCATTAACATTTATAAGTAGCTGCGTGCACCCACGACCCGCCGGTTTACAAAACTATTAAACTAAATCTCTAAGAATATTCCCAGAATGGAAGTATTGTGCTCTCAGAAAATATATTCGTTTTCGATTTCGAGAATCTTCGATTTTAACTTCGCTGTTTAGAGAGTTTTTAGATGAGCTTGACACCTTTAAAAAGCGCGCTGCATAGACTATTGCATAACCTTGAACAATTTCATCTCACGGTAAGCATCTCTATAATAGTAGTTTATGCAACTGTCATATAATGAAGGGTATTAAAACACGAGTGTGAGTTTATGAAACGAGCGCAGCGAGTTTCATAATAGTAACGAGTGTTTTAATACCCGTGTTATATGCAGTTGCATACACTACTTTATCTTCACTAATGCAATTAAAAATTAAATTCACGCGTACGTGTATAATCACAGTGATTTTGCCGCCATTAAAATTTAACCAATGAGAGCGCAGCTGCGCGCTTCAATAAAACGCGACCAACCTGATTGGCCCTGAAATCTAGTTGGTCGCGTTTTATTGATGTTATAATGAGATTTTACGATATCGATGTGAATATTATACCATCATGTGAAATTGCTTAAATTGAGTGTTTTGTTGTCTGCGCTATAACAGTAGTAATTATAAGTCAAGTATTGAAAACATAAGTAGAATGTTACAACATTAGTGCAGATAAAATCTTATAAACGGTTTCTGCTTTGCGTAGCTCCTAGCCGCGTTGTAGCTTCGTAGCAACGTAGCGCTCGTAGCACCGTAGAGTCTACTACGCGGCTGCTGTTGGTGACAGTTTGATCCAACGTTTTAGCCATTGCGCCAACATCCAATATTGAGTGAGATATCAATTATTTGACCTTAAATTCTTAGGACTTGAATTTTTATTTATTGGATTCCTGTAACGCGATAGGTCTGTGTCCTCGGTACGACCGGGCTATTTTTGATATGCAATACAGGTGTTATAAAGGCGCAGTTACTTATTGTTATCGCTATACAGAGAATAGCCTGGAGTTGGGACGGATGTTGATTACCTGTACATTGTGGAAAAGCCTGCGTGTGTAGTACAGTAAGAATATTATACCTTATAGTGATGAATACTGAAATATATAAGGAAATAACAAACGTTAATAACAATATAGACATATTTAACCCGTGTACGGGATTGTTGAAATCAGTATTTCGGAAAAGTTTAACCAGCCCGAAAAAATAGTCGCCTCCTTCTTCTTACTTATCCTTTTTTTAATAATTATTTTGTTTGTTAAGTTTCTGGCTTCATTGAGCTTGATCAAACCTTGTTTGTGTAAAAAATACGTAAAATACATAATATTATGGTAGTCTAAGTAACTCGTCCAAGTTTAATTTCGTAAATTGTGATCATGCTGTGTACACATGTTTTGGAGATTAGTCTGGATCTTAAATAGTAATTGATATTATCTTGATAATGTACTGGCTTATATCTGTTTTTGTGCCTAATAAATAAAATAAAAATAAAAAATCCTATAAACACTAATATTTGTAGCGGTCGTCATAGAATAGATAGATTTTTTTTATTGTACACCAGGGATTACATTTAAACTTATAAAATAATCAATTACAGTTGAAGGCCTTGTTACTAAGCGTGATTTCTTGATATCCTTGGCGAATAATGAATAATAGAATAATAATTAAGCTCCTTTTCTAAAAGCAGAAATGCTGTACACAATAGTAATTTATTAAACGGGTATCGCGATTCATTAAAAATGCTGTACGCAGACTCACATCCAACCGATATTCATGAAGGAGTAAACGGAGAAAAAACTTATTTTTGTCCATTGCAACAATTATTGTTTGGTCACTGTTTGACTTTATTTTCCAAGTACATTTTAGTATTTTTCATTAGGATTTTTACTGTAAGTATAATTAAGACAGAAACTCTATACTCACCCAAACCGATATTCATCATCATCATCATCATCAGCCTATGCTTGTCCACAGCTGGTCTCTCCTATTGAATGCCACTGAGCACGGTCCTCGGCTACTCTCATCCAGCTCTTGCCAGCCGCCCTGCGAAGATCATCGCTCCATCGAGTCTGAGGACCGATCCGCAGTCTCCACTCAAGAACTCGTCTACCCCATCGGTTATCAGTTCTTCGGATGATATGGCCGGCCCACTGCCACTTCTGCATGCTAATTCGGTGGGCTATGTCGGTGACTTTGGTTCTCTGTCGGATCACCTCGTTTCGAATTCGATCTTTCAGAGGAACCCCGAGCATAGCCCTTTCCATAGCACGCTGAGCGACTTTAAATTTGTGGACCAACCTTGCCGTGAGTGTCCACGTTTCGGCACCGTATGTCATGATGGGTACGTTATGATAGGACGCACTGATTGAAAACTTTCATCTTGAGACTCTGTTGGAACCGATATTCATAACGGGATAAACGGAGGCAAGTTTATTTTACTTCATTGCCGCCATTGTTGTCTGTGAGAGTTGAGAGCTGTTGAGAGACTTCAGGAGTAGTAAACAAAACACATCAATATTACTATTTATAAGTCCTTATTTATGTACTTATTTATATTTCCTTAATATAAATAAGTACTAACATAAACTCACGCCTGTATCCCAGTGGGGTAGGCAGAGACCAGGGACCACTTCCTACGATTCTGACAGATCACTTTCGCTGCCTCAACATTAATTCATTTATTCATACATAAATAAATATAGATTTAATAACTACTCAAAACTTCATCTGACTAAGAGGGGTAGCGAGGCATTGTGAGGCACGTAAGATAGACACGTTGGCCCACGATGGTGAGGAAACCTGAGTGTCGAGGGTATTTACATACCTTAATTGCCAATCCGCGGTACCCACGCTTGGTAATTAAGCCCTCTCTGAGAGAAGGCCTGTGCGCTATACAGGTAGCGGGACGTATATTTTATTTTTATTTTATTTTATAACAGCATACATACAGAGCGGTGGTAGCCTAGTGGGTAGAACCTCGGACTCGGAAGTGGGAGACCCAGGTTCGATCCCCAGTGCGGGCATGTACCTATGACTTTGTTTTCTAAGTTATGTACAATTGTGAAGTTAAATGTGAAGGAAAACATCTTGAGGAATTCTGAGTATCTGAGCTATTTACATACCTCAGCGCTTGAAATCGCCAATCCGCGGTGGGCACACGTGGTGATTAAGCCCATACTCTCTCTCTCTCTGAGAGAAAGCCTGTGCCCTACAGCAGGGTCGTATTCAGGCTGCTTATGAAGCGATATCGCGACTCCGTTTCTATCATTTAATTAAAGCGTTGCATACAAAGAAATGCTCGAGGCCTGGACTTGAAAATTCTTGACAACGGTAGATAAGTACAGGTGGCGACAAAATGTTTTCGCAAGCGTTTTTGGTTTTTTTCTATCCTTAGGTCTTGCAAAATGGTAAGCATTGGTTATTGTCGCTGCAATCATAATAAGACTTGACTTGGTTTTTGAATAAGCAGGAAGGAAAACTTCGGATGTTTCAAGAGTTCAATTAGGTATATATCAACTTATCTCAGTGCTTGAATTGGCTAATTCTAAATCCGTATATGTACGTCCCACAGACGAGCATAGGCATTCTTTTAGGGAGAGAGAGAGAGAGAGAGGGAGAGAGAGAGAGAGAGAGAGAGAGAGAGAGAGAAGAGAGAGAGAGAGAGAGAGAGAGAGAGAGAGAGAGAGAGAGAGAGAGAGAGAGAGAGAGAGAGAGAGAGAGAGAGATAGAGAATGAGTTTTATCACCATGCGTGCCCGCGGTGATTTCAACTTAAATATTTTTCTCCTTAAATATTTTTTAACGTAGCCGTTTCTGTATCCCACTGCTGGGCAAAGGCCTTCCCCAACTCTGACCAGATATTTGTGGTCATCACTCCATCATAAAATAAACTTCCAAACAACACAATCACTTGACCTGGTCCCAAACTAGGATACCATGATAACCATGCAAGGACATCACAAACATGGAAATACAAACAGACTGAGGCCATTTGTACAAATGTACGGCGGCCCCCAGTGGGAATCGAACCCACTACCTCTGTTTTAGTAGTTAAGCACCTTAACGGCTAAACGAGGCAGTCAAATTAACGATTGAGAAAAAATATGGAACACAATAACCCCAAGAGTAAGGGGACTGATCGTGATCAGACCGTGGTGCAATCACGGAGATGGTTAGTTTATAGAAGCAACTGCTTCAAAATAATTAATGCAATAAAGACGCAATTGCAGCAACGGCTCATCATAATGACACTGTTAGAAAAACAGTTCACCCCTTTTTTAAAGGTCAGAAATACACGCGCATGCGTCGCAAGCAATTTTTAGAGTACCTTCAGATTGGCATGCGTTCACACGAAATCGGTGACGTGAAGTTATTTGGTCTGGTATTTTCAATTTGGATGCTTTCAGATATTTATTTGCAAAATAATAATAATAATAAGCATCCCTGATACACCTTGTTATTGAAATAACGCAAAACCCATGAACCGTTTTTGAGAATCGATAGTTGATTACCGATTGACAATCTTTGTTTCGCGTGGGAGGCCTATGTCGTACAGTGGGCGTCAAATGGCTGATGATGGTGATGATGACATAAAAGGTCAAAAATATGAAACCTTAAACACTCAGTTTTCCTGACAATGTTTTCAAATGTACTTGGAAAACAAAGTTTCTTTTTTTTCGCCCCACTTTTTGGCACAGGCCTTCTCTTAGAGAGAGAGAGAGAGTATGGGCTTAATCACCACGCGTGCCCATAGCGGATTGGCAATTTCAAGTGCTGAGATATGTGAACACTGCAGACACTCAGGTCTCCTTTCGATGTTTTCCTTCACTGTTAGCGAGTTGACTAAAACTTCAGAAATGTACTTAGAATTCTGCTTGTATTCAGGACATATACCTTATTTTTCCTCACGATGTTTTCCTTACTTCACAATGTACGTAACTTAGAATACAAAGTCATTGGTACATGCCGGGATTCGAACCTACGACCTCCCGAATAAGAAGCCGGTGTTCTACCGCTCCGCTACCACCGCATAAATAAAGTTACAGAACAAAAACGAACGAATATACCGGAATCGAGCCCAGGACCTCTTGTATGCGAGGCAAGTGTTCTATTGATCACTAAACTTATAATTTTTTTGTATTTTTCTTTCATTTTTCTCTCTTCGAACAGAGGTAACGCCAAGTGACCCTTTGGCACGGCAAGTGCAAAGCCAAATGCATTAATTATACAAACTTGTCGTTGTCTTTGCCGAAGAACTTTATTATTATTATTATTGTACCACTATTTTTGATGTGTCACAGCTTGTGATTACGCCATTTTTTTTCTCTCCATTACAAAGGGAATTGTTGGTATTGTATGACTGTGGGTACCATAATAAAACTAGTCTCAGCTTAGCGCTCGTGATTGATGTCGCTCCCGTACATAACACCTGTCTCTGAGAGAAGGACTCTGCTTGGTGTTTGTAGTTGAAGTTCAAGTTCGTTTATTGCGTCATGTGGTACAAAATAGGTTTTAATATAAGTAATGGTCCTCAACATGAGCCCTGTAGGGGCACTGCAAATTTTACGTAACTTATGTTATTGAACATTATATTATTACATATTAATCTTCAAAAAGCTGATATAAATAGGACTCAATCTTCAGGGTAGGAGGTGAAGATGGGAGTGCTATTTTGAGATCTATTTTGGGGCCGTTCCTTTTTCACGTGTATGTAAATGATTTGCCGTTCATGGTTCAAAACATGTCAGAGATAGTATTGTTTGCAAATGACACGTCACTTATTTTTTAAATTAAGAGACAAGGAAATGATCTTGAGGGTACAAATAATGCTCTCTCTAAGGTACTCTATTGGTTTACTTCTAATAACTTATTAATAAATAAAAAAAAAGACAAAATGTATAAAGTTCACATTACCAACTGTCAAAATGATTGACAGCAATGTTATATTGAGGAATGACAAACTAGATCTTATATATTATAATTGATGCAAAGCTTAAACGGGGTCTTCATATAGAAAAATTGGGAAATAGGCTCAGTTCTGCAGCATATGCAGTTAAAAGAATCCGGGAACTAACTGATGTCGCAACTGCTAGGCTTGTTTATGTTAGTTACTTCCATAGTATTATGTCGTGTAATACTACTGTGGGGTCGGGCAGCAGACATTGAGACCATCTTCGTCCTGCAGAAGAGAGCGATCAGATTCATATATAAGCTAGGCAGTAGAGATTTCTTTAAAGAAACTAACATCCTAACAGTTGCTAGTCAGTATCTCTATGAAAGTATTATGTACGTTAGGAAAAATATCAGTAACTTTAAAACTGTAGGTAGCCAACACAATGTAAATACTAGAAATAGACATAAACTTTCGTTCCCAAAATTTAGGCTGGCAAAGATTAATACATACTTTGTGCCAAAAAAGCTACTATAACATTAAAGACTATATAGATGACAATGATGCCTGGAATTAAAGCCAGTTCAAAGCATGAGTTCCAGGTTTTAGAATATTTATATAAACTCTGTAAATGAAGGACTTGAAAAGACTAAGTTTGGAGATTTTGTCCATTTTTTCTCCAAAATTATCTACATTTTGAATTGGACACCTAGTTTAACTTGTAATGTTCATTAAGTCGCAGTTTCTGTGCTACTTTGAATAAACAATTTTTAATTTGATTTGATTTGGATGTCTGGAATATAAATATTAAGAATCTACCCAGAGATAATCTCCGTTGGATACAAAAACTGTTGCAAAATAGGATGAGGAAAGGAAATCTCCAGGCTATGGGAGTATCATGTTATATCTGTTGGTTTACCGAGTTATGGTTTTGGGACAACGGACGTCTGCCACGGAAAATGTCTCAAAGGGTTCATCATTGGCAGACGTGTGATTTGCCGCTCACTACATGAGCTACTAGCTCGGAGAACTGATGGCCACTGGGGCGAAAAAGTTCTGACCTGGCGAACGCGGACCGGACGACGCAGCGTGGGTAGGCCACCCACCACATGGTCTGACGACCTGGTTAAGGTGGCGGGGAGTCGCTGGATGCGGGCGGCACAAGACCGGGAAGCTTGGAAAACCATGAGGCAGGCTTATGTCCTGCAGTCGGCGTCCAATGGCCTATGATGATGATGATGACATTAACTACTAAAATAAGCCACCGCTTATGGGCCTCGTCCACATTATTATTATTGTAACAGGTCGTATAAAGGGCGGTTATGTAATATGTATTCGAAAAAGTTTCCACAGTTGCCCTTCCCATTACTAATGTCCTCCCTACCAAAGTGCCGACAAATCGAATTAAAATTAGCACGTTCATGAAATAATTAATATTGATTAAGGCAAATTTGAAGCAGCGGAGCATGTGCGTGAGGTTTTGGGTTTGAATTCCGTAATATTCTCGTACCAACTCCTTTAATATGTACAATTACTGTTTTACAGCAGCCACTAGCTAAAGGTAAAGGAAAACATCGTGAGGAAACCTGAGTGTCTAGGATGTTCACATACCAAAGCGCTTGTGTAACGTTATTTTAACGTTCTGTTTCTTTCAACTTTAATGGTCAGTCGATATTAAGTAATCGACCCTATTTTTCGATTTTCTTTTATCGACTGACCGAGTCAATGTCCGCGTCCTATGTCGCGGTTATGTTGGCCGACCAGCCCCTATATTACGCTCACCAAATCCTGAGCGATTCCAATCGTCTAACTGTCAAATTAGTATGGAATTTGACAGATAGACGATTGGAATCGCTCAGGATTTGGTGCGCGTAACTAGGCCAGTGATCGACGTTGTAGCGTCGCCATTCCCATCCGGGCTACAGCAGCAGGCGCGCGCCACTGACCGATCTAATCGTCCAGAAGGGAAATCATCTACGCACATATTGGCGACCCTTTAATTCGCCCTTTTGCAAGTTACTATGATTATTGTGTTGTGTTGCCCTCGCTTATTGGGGCTTCACGGCATTGTTTAAATGGTATTGCTGAACATTCGTGCCACCTACTTCACGGCAGTATGATAACGCTCTCTCGCCTCTTATCGACACACATAGACTTGTCTTCGTCGACCGATTGCCACCTAAGTGCCGACCAGAATAATGGTCCTCATCTCTGCGGGTTCCTCACCTACAGTGAACCAGGACGGTACTAGTGCCGTATTAGTTCAACGCTGATTCGGAAACTGACTAGGTTCTCTTTTACTAACGGCCTTCTGCCGACTTTTCTAGTGTTTTGTTATTTTGTAAACTTTTTGGGGTTCCGTACACGAAGGGTGCCAAACGGGGCCCTATTACTAAGACTTCATCGCCCGTCTGTCTGCCTGTCTGTCTTCAGGCTGTATCTCATGAACCGTGATATAGCTAGGCAGTTGAAATTTTCACAGATGACGTATTTTGGTATTGCCGCTATAACAAAAATACTAAAAACAGAATAAAATAAAGATTTTTTTGCCGTTTTTTGCTCGATATTAATAATGGCCACAGGTAGACGCTTGAAATATTCACAGAATATTTAGTTCTAATTTCGCTTCAAAAATAACTAATTAAGTTAAAATAAAATAAATATTTATGGCTCCCATACAACAAACGTGATTTTTGACGTTTTTTCTCGATCTTTGTGCCTAATTTGTATAGATAATGGTACAGAACCCTTCATGCGCGAGTCCGACTCGCACTTTTTAGTTTTAGTAATTAAAACTTGTTAACGGTTCTTTCCTCTTTCTTTTAGACGTGGCATGATGATTAAGCTCACAAACAGACACTCTCATCGTCTCTTTCTAGCAGATGGCCTTACAGTGAGACGTAAATATATCAGCTGCTTACATTACACTACATAAACTCACGCCTGTGTCCCGGAGGGGTAGGCAGAGACCAGAGTTTGTTACTTGCCACGATCCGAACAGACAGCTTCCGCTCCGCAAACACTTATTACTCGTCGCATGCACACACGCGGCATGCATGCACGGGTTTGATTGGTGCACCTCCGGACTCCGGGTTCACCCTACAAGTCTCCGGGTCCAGACAATATTTTCATTTATGTAAGTGGGGGAAATTAAAAAATATACTATGTTATTCTAAAATAGATGTTTATGAACGTTTATATACATATTTAATTTGACGTGTCTTATTTTCATACGGTTCTCATAGGCCTAAGACACACGGAAAGGCCATGGAGCGAGGGCGCGGAGAAGACGCGTCATCTTTCCAATTTACTTTCATACAAAATGTACTGAAGGGACGGGACGAAGCCCACACAGAAGAGACGGGGCGAGGGCGTGAGCTCTAGTATACAACGCGTCGCGTCTTTTCCGCGTCCTCGCCCCACGTCTCCCTTATGTGTGGGCAGGCCCGGGTCAAACCCAGAGATGTGGCAGCGCTAGTGATACGGGTTTTCTAGCAAGATATTCTGCATTTCATCACCATCAATGGGCTTTACATCTATTGCTGATGCTATATGCAGCTTTTTATTCAGCCCCGGCGGGCACGCTTAATGATTAAGCCCCTACTTTGACCCTGAGAGAAAACCCTTGGGGTTAATAAAAGCTAGTTATGCGGTGATCATTTGCTTCAAATTCGCGAGGTTTTAATTCCTGAAGTGTATTAACGACTAGGTCTTTGAAGTCACGTTGTGAATTTATGGTAACAATGCCAGTTGCGAAATTTGGAAGGAACACATAAGAAGAAGTGTTCAAACAATCGCTAATCCACGGTGGGCACGCGTGGTGATTAAGCCCATACTTCTCTGAGAGGAGGAGGCCTGTGCCCTGCAGTGTGACGTGTACAATATACATTGTGGTGTTCATACACGCATATGATGTTCCGTTTTTTATTCAAAAGTAATAAATCCAACGACTTTTCTTCTCAACTATCCTCGGGCTACGAAGGCACTGGTGGTGCATTGGCGCCAACAGTGGCGAGAATCCTATCTAGACTCCCAGTCGTCAGTCGCCGACCATGCTGGCAGCGGCGCGGACGTGTTGCCTTCGCATGAAAACTTAAGAACAAGCGCGTAAAAACTTTTTTCAGCGAAGCATTTCGGTTTTCAAGTGAAACTTTTTTCGATTTTGAAGTGGCGCGCGAGTGAAGTTTGGGTGTTTCAGCTGGCTGTTTTTTTCTTGTAAGGAGGTAAGTTGTATTGTTTGTTGTTTGTTTGTTTGTATTGGGCGTCAGGAATATCGCTTGCACATTTATAATGGGACATGGGTCTAAGGACTCTTTTTTTAAAAAAAAAGTGAAATAATTGTTACACAGCCATAAAACAAACACCCTGTAATAAAAATACATGTGACTATAAAATAATTTATGTCGCTATAAATTAATTAACGATTGTAACTATAAAGTAAAGCTTCAATGTCTAATCGTGCGTTTTACACTTCAACAAAACAAAGTGGCCTAAAAATGTGTTGCTTTAGTGTATGGAATTCTCATCTCTTCATAGCTCAGTGGTATTGTGTTAAGATCCTGATACGGAGGATCTGGATTCGGCTCCCAACTATTAATTTTAAAGTTAACCGAACATTAAAAAGTTAAAAGTGGCAATTCTAAAGACGACTTGTTTATACTTACTACAGGTACGTAACATTATATATAGAGCACGATTAATAATTTTGATACTTCGAAAACTTTATTTTGGAGTACATTTAATATTGCTTACTTTTAACTAATATTGTGGCGGCAACAGAAAATAAAATTACGATAAAGGAAGAGCTTATTAATGACCATTTTACGAACATTTTAGACATTTTTAAATTTGTTTTTTGCGGACATCATTCGATCGAATAGTCTGGTTTCGGGTACTATTTATCTTGCCCTTTGCTAATATATCCCATTAGCGAAGGTAAAGATAAAAACTACCCGAAACCGGCGTGCGTACTCTCTGAACAGTTGTGAGTTTATGTATGTTTTTGATAGAGATACACGTTTTTTTTTATATGGAGCTACGAGTACTTCTGAGTTTCTAATAACACCCTAATATTCAAACAGCACGGTAACTGAAATTAATTTAATTTAACTGAAATTATTGCTAAACTCTGATGTTAAAAAAATATATAATAAGTTTGTCGTCAAGACAGACATGACAACATTTTTGTTTTTTTAAATTAGGATTTACCCATTTGAAAATGACTTGCCAATAGAAAAAAACCGGCCAAGTGCGAGTCGGACTCGCGCACGACGGGTTCCGTACCATTATCTATACAACATTAGATAAAGATCGAGACAAGATAGATTAGGTACAATGAGAACAGCGCCATCTACAGAAACCAATAAGAAGCGTTTAACATTGACATTTAACGAAATGACATCGGCGCTGTGAAGTTTACATAGATGGCCGCTAGATGGCGAGCGCTGTCTTTAGACAACGTTTGTTGTATGGGAGTCCCCCTTAAATATTTATTTTATTCTCTTTTTAGTATTTGTTGTTATAGCGGTAACAGAAATACATCATCTGTGAAAATTTCAACTGTCTATCTAACACGGTTCATGAGATACAGCCTGGTGAAAGACAGCCAGACAGACAAACGGACAGTGGAGTCTTAGTAAAACCTGCAAATGTCCAAACATACGCCAGTCATGGACATAATATCGACTGGGGAAGTATCACATTTTTCTTGGATTTTTTTCCTCTATTTCAGATTTTTGACACAAACTTTTGACCAGAATGTCCCTTACAGCAATTGATACTTCCGCAGTCGATATTAAGGGTTGAAATCCATGACGTCATTTAAAATACCCCACCTCGAGAGATATCAGAGCGTCTGACATAGGTGCATGACCTGCCCAGTTACGCCTTGCAGTCCATATGACACTTATTGCTACTGGTTTAAAAGTCGTTTTGCTTCGGCCGATCGGTGTGGCTAACGTAGTCGTGTTTTAAAGTAATTAACACGTCAAAACCATGTCCATTAGGGCTATTACCACTGAGTACCTACTAAGGTACGGCATAATTATGTGTAAATCGCTACGCCATTCGATGGAAAACCTTAAAACGAAATGAGTGGAAAAGGCAAATGTTTAAATATTTCAAAATTTTGACGTGAAACGTCTTTCAGTTTGATAGTAGGGAGTCACTTGCTAAAACGGCAAGCAACGAAAACATGTCGCCTCGGTGAGGACTGTCGCTCTGTAACTACGTGTTATGTGCAATTTATTTATATATCGTTAAGTAGACCAAAGCAGCCATTACTCAGATCTTCTTGATTCGGGCCGCTAGATGGCGCCAATGCCGCGTAACACATTGCGCAGTTTGAGCTAAAAATTAACGCTTATTTATAGACATTTCACTTTAAACCATCGGCCCTGTAACCCGACACAGCCCCACCCACTTTTTTATACAAATTGTCCGCGCCAAGGGTTGGGTTGCAAAGGTTCTCGAGTAAACAAATAAACAAACAAATGTTTAATGAGCTGAACAAAAATTAACAACATATAAAGTAACTCTGAGCCTCAAACTAAATTAAATTGTATGTTGGGGCACAGTGATCCATTCAGGGTGAACTTAAATAAGTATATCACAACATAGTGTTTGTACATTAATAAAATAAATGTAAAACATGCATACAGCAAACTATAATATGGCTCAAGTCTTTTATTTCAAATAATAAAATAAACCTACATACAATATTATTAAAATATTATTATAGATATTATATTGATACGATAGTTTTTACGGGTTTAATATTATAAAATAAAATAGACTATTACATAAACATAAGTATAAGCCTACTGGAATGAATATGACATACATAAAACTACATAAATATACTGTGATAGATCGTAATAAATAAACCAAACATCTTTTCCAATGAAGGCTTTTCAAAGCGTCATTAAAAAAATACAGTAGGTACCGCAAGTTAACGATAGATGGTGCTGACGTCACATGATATGTCAAAATTGACATGACATCACTGTATGGTGCCACAAAGTTATCTGACCCGGTAGAGATGTCAAATATAGTATGGAAACGTCAAGTTTACTATGAGAAAAGTGACGCCTTCACCGGGTCAGATAAGTTTGTCGCACTCTACCTTCTCTGTGGTTTCTGTCACGTTGCTCGCTTGTTTCGTTGACGAGAGCAGAGATGTTTAGATTATCACAGATTAATAACCATGTACCACGTTTAAAACGTATAATGACATTTGTTCTCCTTGCCGCGCCATCTAGTTTTTTTTTAATGAAACTCAACTGACAGCTGTCATTGAAATCCCTCATTCCAAGTATAGTGCCACAAAGTTATCTGACCCGGTAGAGGTGTCAAATATAGTATGGAAACGTCAAGTTTACTATGAGAAAAGTGACGCCTTCACCGGGTCAGATAAGTTTGTCGCACTCTAGAGATTGACTAGAGATAGAGATAGAGATTGAATCGCTCGTAGCCCCGGCTGCCTGAGTGATCTTAAACGATCACGAAGGTTAAGCAACACAGGGCGCGTTCAGTGCATGAATGGGTCGCCGTCTATGCCTAACGCTAGTGGCATTTTTCCGAGCGGTTCCGTGTTTCGCAAGGCACGTTAAGCTGTTGGTGCCGGCTGCCGTCGATAGATGGCAGTCGTTAAGCCAAGTCAGAGGCCTTAGGGCGGCTTGACAACTTCTGACAGTAGACGAGCCACTAGTCTACAAGCCTCCACCAATCCGGACTTGGCCCCCGTGGTGGAGTATGGCCTATACCTTCCTCAGGGAAGAGACCCGTGCCCCTCGGTGGGGATATAATGGGTTGATGATGACTCTAGAGATTACGAACGGGAAAAAGCAGCGTAGGACGTCCACCAACTCGCTAGACCGACGATCTGAGGCCGATTGCAGGCAACGGATGAATGAGGATGGCCGAGGACGGAAAGACGTGACGTGCCTTGGGGGAAGCCGGCGTCCAGCAGTCAAATGCTGATTGATTTATTGGGCGCGTCAAGTTTCAAGATTGAGTGAAAAATAAGAGTGAGAATTTTAAATTCCGCTTTTTGGAAAGGTTTCACTAATCTGAAGAAACTGTTTTCATCTTGCGTTATGTCAGGAACAAGTTGAACATGTCTGCCACGTAAAAATATCATATTACTTTGTTTCTTCATAATGTTAAGGGCCCGCGCGAAGCATAACAGTGGTTTTGGTGCGCGTAAGTAGGCCGCAGATTTGATAAATATGTCGACGGCCTCGTGGCGCAGCGGTAGTGCATCTGCATACAATGCGAGAGGTCCCGGGTTCGAATCCCAGCTGGGGACAAAAAAAAACCCCAAGTCTAGGATGTTTACATGTTTGTGATGTCGTTGTTTCTGGTTCCCACGACACAGGGTATCTCCTGGGCCAGAAGCAATGTATGTGTCTGTATGTAAATGTTTATGTTTATATCTGCCAGCCAATGACAGTCTCAAACAGGAAAGAGAAACTATCCTTTCCTTGGTAGGGTAGTTATGTTTTTTCTAAGAGGGTCTGTAAGTAAAAATTTATAAATTCTCAAGAGGCTCCTCTAAATGGAGATTAAGATAAAATCAGTCAAATTAAAAAAGTTTTCTCCGCTCTTCCCTCTTAAAAGATTTCTAACTTTTTTAAGAACTTTTCAATTACCTAGTTTTTTTCTTACCCAACTGTTACTCGCTAATGAGTGTCAGGGGTGTGCACATACCTTGGCGCTTGAAATTGTCAATGGGCGGTGGGCACGCGTGGTAATTAAGCCCACCCTGTCTCTTTCTAAGAGAAGGCCTGTTCCTTGCAGTGGGACGTAATAGGCTACATAAAAATAAACTGTTCCCATACTCCACAAATTACCTTAGTATTGTGCCAAATTCGGAACTTTCAATCACCGTAATGGTCCTGATATTTTGTAAACTGAATTACACATGAGAGTAAGGTTGACTTGACAGAGACAATAAAGAATGGTTTCTTCGTCGCCGTACTTTGCTGACTGTATAATCTATGGAGGCCACTGGAACTTAAACTTGAAAATTAAAAATATCTTTCGCAAGTGTACTTGCTTACAGGCAACATAGTATAATGCATGAGTGTGTGATTTGTACAGTTCTTTTAGTATTTATTTTACATGATTTACAATGCTTTTGTTGGAAAACGTGGCTAAATAGATTGCACTCACTTCCGAGTCCATTGTTCTACCCACTGGGCTACCACCGCTCATTGAGACCCAGGTTCAATTCCCAGTGCGGGCATGTACCTATGACTTTATTTTCAAAGTTACTTACATCTGTAAATTTATAGTAGCTTACCACACGCTAACGGTGAAGGAAAACATCGTGAGGAAACCCACGGGTTGGTTGGCTCCGCACGTATTGACTTGTCTTTTTTCTGGGCTAGGCCGACTATGGTGTAAGGATGGTATAGGTGCTGGGCAAGCCTGCTCCATCTAAAAAACAATGTCCCAGGCACTGCAGCGTCCGAGCGGTCCCTTCACCCGTCTAGTGTAAGTGAAGGTGCCACTGGACGCTGCATAAATCATCTCTTTACGTAGATGCAAAGGCCAAAGATCAGATTGCACTGATGACAGATTGACCATGCACTAGTTCCACGTTGCCGACGCCAGGTCTGCTTGTCTATGGGAACGTGTGCGTTAACAGTGCAAACAATAAATTTGTCTCAAAATTTAAGTTTAATTCTACTTAGGTCTATTAGTCACACTTTAGTTATATGTGAATGAAATAGGAGGATGGTCACCAATCCTGGGTTTCATTTATTCGTTCGCTCATTAATTTGTCTATGCAAAAGTATATCTCTCATCGCTGTCTACGATTCACTGCGATAATTCGACGCGATTTTTCATACACAGGTGTAGTTCTAGTTAGACCTGAGATTTCCGCACATTAATGCCTCATAGTTGGGCCATTGTACCTAGCCAGCGCTGAGGTACGTAAACTCAGGTACTAAGGTTTCGTTGCGATATTTTCCTTCACGTCGGCGAGTGGTATTGCTACTAAAACTTCACAAATGTACGTCACTTAAAAAACACAGGCATTGATTGGTACATGCCGGGATTCGAACTCACGCTGCCACCGCCATTTTCATACACAGGTATGGAAACCTTAATGTAGGAACAGCGTCACACGTGATAGCCAATCAAATCAAAAGAGCTTGGAGACTGTCGCAAAATCTTTTTTTTCCTCTATAATCGACCGTTATGTTACAAGTAAAACGGTAGAGCCAGTGGCTGTCAAATCTAGGTACAGTAAATCGGGTTCACATATAGGGTTGGGACGGGGGAATGACGAGACCTTGTACGCGTCAATTACCGCAGGCACTGACTGAAAACCAGCGCTGAGACCTCACACGCTCAGCACAATGCTGAGTCAGATGCCCTTTGTGGCAACTTTGACACACCACAGGATGCACTCTGACGCTCTGAGTTTGTCCTGTATTATGTTGTATTTATGTGACTTGTTTTTCCTTTGTACTTATTATGCCCTTTTTTCTTCATCATCATCAGCTATTTGACGCCCACTGCAGGCCATAGGCCTCCTTCTTGGTTTTCATAACCATGAGGGGTTTTGCCATAATTGCCACGCTTGGCAGGCGGGTTGGCGATTGCAGTATGCGGTTGGAATCTCAGGAAGACGCTGCTGCCCGTCTCCTGGTAATTGATTTTTTTTGTCGCCTTCTACGACATCCACGGAAGGAAATGGAGTGACGCTATTCTTAATCCGGCGCCACACGGAACGCCACACTTTTTTCTTGTGATGTGTTAATTTGTCCTAATAAATAAATGTCTTTCTTTCTATACACTGAAACATGATACATACATTTAATTTCGCTTAGCTATGAAAATTCATAATACTGGATAATAATAGTAATGTGCTTAGTAATAGGGTCCCGTTTGGAACCCTAAAACACACTTTTTTTTTATTTTAAGCTCTCGTCATGCGAGAACATTTCTCCCACCCAAAACTATTCCCATAATGACGATTTTGAGCAGCAAAGTGAACCTCTAAAATTCAGCAACCCTTACTGAGACATATTAGGGCCATCAAACTATCGACTGCCTCATCACGACTTTACCAGAAAGCTCAGCACTCGTTCTCTGGCGATCTCCAACTCTGTACTTCTACTATGACATAGATGGCCGACCGCAAACAAGACGACCATTTGTCAAATCGTTCACAAACCGTGCTTAATGTAGCAGACAGCTGGATAATTCTGGCATAGGCGGGTAGGCATGTAACTTCTTGCTCATCCTAATTAGAATGGTATATAAAACTCACCCATTTGTGACGTGAGATAACATGTTTAAGGGGATCCAGTTGGCTAACTAGCGCCACAAATGAAACAAAAAATCACATCTTTTGAAGATCGTATTTGCAGTTGTAGATGAAATGTACGAAACGAAATGTAGTGTCGTGGGTCCTAAAACTCACTATTAACCCCTTAAGTACATTTTGTCTACGTATTGATGAACTATATTATTATTGATATTATTATTTTATCAAGCCTACTCCATCTAAAACACAATGTCCCAGGCACTGCAGCGTCCAAGTGGTCCCTTCACTCATCTAGTGTAAGTGAAAGTGCTACTGGACGCTGTATAAATCATCTCATTACGAAGATACAAACGCCTAAGTATTTTAATTATAAAATTGTCACTATTCTGTGTTTCTTGTGAATCCTTCTATCATCCTCCAAATCCTGTAATACCTATTTCCCGGCAGGGTAGTTCATCAACATTCATTAGTCGCTGCAGGCACAAACGCCGGTTTCGGGTACTTTTTGTCTTGCCCTTCGCTTCCTTTGCTTCCCTCTGCCATGTTCTTTGTGAAGGTAATTTTGTGTAGTAAAGATTAAAGTCGACAAATATTCTGTTTGATTTACTGACAACATGTTACTTCTGTCCCATTGTAACTTCGGATCCTTCGTTGGACCGAATTCTAGTTCTGTTATGTTTAGTTCTGAAAACTATAACCAATCTCTCTGACTTCGTGAAAGTTTCCTCCGCATTCTCAAAAAAAAAAAAAATTTTTTTGTTTTTTAAATGGAAACAATATATTAAAGTATTATCCATCCTAAGGTTGTCTGGAAGAGATCGCTTTTAGCAATAAGACCGCCAATTGTATGCGGTATAACTTGGATATTATTATGTTACCCTTCTAATGTATTTCGTTTTCTGGTGTGTACAATAAAGAGTTCTAATTTAATCTAAAGTAATTTCGTAAATAATAATAAAAACTTCGTTCATCCGAATTTAAGAATCATAGTGAATAGAAATCACATTAAATTCCTATGATGCTTTTATGATGCGTGATTGCACGACAGACATCTAGACATACAACTTTGACATTTATAACATAAGTTGGCTGGGATTCAATTTAAATATGGTGCAACTGTTTCGTGTTTAAAATGCACCCTTTCTACGACAGCCTTCTCTTCGACCTTGACTCCAGCAAAGCAAAGATGAAGCGTAGTTTGCTGGTGAAAATATTAAAATTAATATAGCTGGAACAGTCCGTATTTAACGGTGCCTCATTAAGATGTCGCCCTTTGAGTCAACCGCCGCCGCATCTACCCATTCTGAGTGGTAGAATCATGCAATTCATTCTCTTCCGGCACGCTAGTCTAATATTGCCTAATATGGCCTGCCTATACATAATATAGCAAAAATTGTTATGTGATAAAAAGGATAGGGCTCAGCTTGGTGCTTTCATCACACCGCTGATTTTCAGCCCGTCCTTGTTCTCAAAAACTAAAACATAAAATTTACGGATTTCAAAAAAAGAGAATACTGTAATTGCAAGAATACTATATCACGATATCACGTCTGATTACCATGCCGGAGGTTCGATCCCTACTGGGGTTTCCAAAAATTTTGACGTAACGAACCAAGCCCGACCAAAGCCGGCCCCGTCCCACAAAATGTTTTTCGTAATTTGTGGACCTAACAAAAAATTTAAAATACGATTAAAAAAAAGTTATTCATGTGGCGTTGAGAAAAAAACTTATTGAAAACTTATTTTCTAAAAACTTATTTAGAGGCGTAAAATTCTACTCATGACGGGACTTATTTTCTAGTCCGTTCAATGTCCACAAAAAATGCAAAGCCTAAAGAAATTTAAATGTCAAAAATCTCTAAGCCAAAACACTTATCTTTAGAGAATTGGTCCCCTGAGCAAGTTTCACTCTCCGAAGAAGACAACTTGAACTGCAACACCCGCCTAATATAAAACAAAGTTCTATCCACATTACAACGGGCCGGTGCTGTGCTGGCGGCATCAAATAATCCTTAAATATAATGAAGCTAGAGACTACAATACAAGTGCAAAAAAGCCCGTTAGGTTAGGTTATTTACTGCCCCGTTGGTCTAGTTTGACTAACAAAACAGGGGTCGCAAGTTCTACTCCCACTGGGGGTCGCCGTACTTGATTTGTACAAATGACCTCAGTCTGGGTGTATTTCCATGTTTGTGATGTCCTTACCTGGTTACCATAGCACTGGGTATCCTAGTTTAAGACAAGCTCAAGTGATTGTGTTATGTGGCAGTTATTGATATTATTGTTTGCGCTATAAACGACCCCTTAATACACTCCTCAAATTCAGTTTAAGCAGTTTCTGGTGAAGGGAAAGATTGCACCGCAGACTTTTTATACTGTCTAAAATTAAGTGTTTAAGGTTTATTTTAGTTTGTATCACTGCGGCCGCACGATGCCGGCCCGGTGGTAATGTGGGTAGTCCTTAAAGGCTCGATGCCACTACGATAAGCAATCTAGACTGGGCAGTAAATTCTGGGACGTTCGTCCCGCCGTTTGTTGTGCAAATAAGTTGGTTTCGGTTTGCGTTTGAAAGATGGTTGTAATTTACTTTAAAGTTCGTCCTTGGATAGGGTAACTCACCCGTTGGTATAGTTAGCTATGTACAAAGTGTTAAGGCGAATAATCAATTTTACGCAACCAGCCGTTTACGTCCCAATGCAGCGCAGAGGAATTCTAATTGGCGATTTCAAGCCGATTTTATTTTTATATGTTTTATCATCTCAGATAGGTGCTCAGTTTTTCAATCAATAATTTATTTCAACGTAAAGAATTTACATTCCGTTTGCTGAATGTCAATGTACTTATGTTACTATGTTAGCCGCTGCCTTCGGGCCGTATTTGTAGGGGAGAAAAAGGCAGCAGGAAAAAAAAACTCCACTCTGACCATCTTTTCTCAAATCATCTTAAACTTACACATCAAAGCCTATATGATATGATTCCGTGATAGCCACCAATAACTTTAAAAGCCAAAATAACTCTTACGAAAGTAGGAAAAACATTAATGCTGCGGCCAGACACACGAACAGCACCCGTTTACGAGCATAATGCAGGGGTCAGCCATCACCAGTCTCAGCCATTTTATAGGGAGATAGGTGACCCGGCCACTACGCCACCATTCGAATTGCGTATCCTGCAGATTACCTTTTGCAAAGGTGCAGATTGAGTTCTTGTCAAAATGTGTGCTATAGTTATTAATATCACGTCGTCAGTACACCTTTTTAAAACTAAATAAATTATAATATTAATAATTAAATAACAATTAAATCGCAGTGAAATTGGTTTACTACCAAGGGCTTACATCATTCATATACTCGTCTATTCTATAATAGGCTTTTTTACATAGCGACTTTTTAATTAATGTTTTCAATTTATTTTCAGACAAGAATAGAACAGGTTCCGGAATTCTGTTGTAAAAATGAACGCAATGGCCTACAAACCATGTATTTACCCGTATTTAAACGATGTTTTCCTTCACAGTTACCGAATGGTATTGCTACTACAAATTCATAAACGTACGTAACTTAGAAATCAGTCATTGGTACATGCCGGGATTCGAACCCACGACCTCCCGAATGTGAAGCCAGCGTTCTACCGATGCACTATCCCGCTATATATCTGTCTAATCAGACCATAAATATAGCCCACTATTGAGCATATGCTTGCCTCTTCTGTTTTACGCCAACCGATCTGGTCCTTTATGGGTCTCGTCTAACATTTCCCAGCCGCTTTCACAATGTCGTCGGCCTACCGCAACTACTACAATGAAGGTCTATTCCATGACCTGTAGACATCCTGTCATTAATTCAGTGGTGCATCGCCCTTGACTGCTCTACCACGGCCAGCAGTGCTAATTTTGGTATGTCGTGCGATTCTAGCATTTTCTTGCTAATCTTACTCGAAAGACATCCACGGACGCCGGTTTTGGGTAGTTTTTATCTTGTCCTTTGCTAATGCATTCCCTATTTGGTCGAAGTATGTCCGCCTGGGACGTCCCTACCGGCCTTACCCGCATTCGCTCGATATATTTGTTTCGTCAATCTTTCTACCTTGATCCTCTCTACATGTCCAAACCAACGCAACATATTCCTGTCTCAATTCTGATTACTACATCCTCTTTCAATTCACAACGTTCTCTAATCAATCTATTGCGTATTCTGTCATTTAAAGTAATACCACACATACTTCTCAAGGACCTCATTTCTACTGCAATTATTCTACTTTCTTCCTTTTTTTGCCATACCCAAGTCTCGCTATCATATACAAGTGTACCTTTTCTAAATAAAATATTAAGAAAGATTTTTATTTTTTTTTAGTTTCTGTTTCAAGGTGGCGGGTTGGGTTAGAGAGTATGGCTATTCTTCTATATAGATTTATTGATTTGTTTGATGATTTATTGAAGGGTGCGATAATGGTAAACCGTGTAAAGCGCGAATTTGATAAAAAAACCGGCCAAGTGCGAGTCGGACTCGCGCACCGAGGGTTCCGTACAAACCTGCAATGTCAACAACATTTTTTCACGGGTTAAAGGCAATTAGATCTAAGTATTTGATATGAATTTCAACTTGATAGCTCTACGCGTTCATGAGGAAAAAAGTAATAAGTTTATATTTATTAAAAAATATATATTTTGTAATGTAACTAAAAATTTAAGGTTTTCGGAATTTTTCCTTTATGTGTGCTATAAAACGTTGCTTCATGCCAAATTTCAAGATTCTAGGTCGACTGGAAGTACCCTTTAGGTTTTGATTCCCTTGCGAGTACTTGCGAGTTTCAAAATATGCAGCTTAAATTGCTGTTTCTTTTGATTGCGTTGACATAGAAGTTAGATTTTGTTACAGCTTAAAGGTATTATAGACTTGAGTATTTGGTATGAATTTCAATTTAATACCTCTACGCGTTTATGAGGAAATGGGTAGTAAGTTTAAAATTATTAAAAAAAATATATTATGTGATGTAACTAAAAATTTATGGTTTTCGTAATTTTTCCTTTATCTATGCTATAAGACGTTGCTTCGTACCAAATTTCAAGATTCTGAGTTCACGGGAAGCACCCTGTAGGTTTTGATTCCCTTGCAAGTGTCGAAAATTTGCGGCATAAACGGCTGTATCTTTTGATTGCGTTGGCTTAGAAGTTTGATTTTTTCACAGCTTCAAGGGACAGTAGACCTGAGTAATTGATATAAATTTCAGCTTCATACCTCCACGCGTTCCTGAGAAAAAGGGTCTTGACAGACGGACGGACGGTCGGACAGACGGACAACAAAGTGATCCTATAAGGGTTCCGTTTTTTCCTTTTGAGGTACGGAACCCTAAAAATTACAAAGCCAGAAATTAAAATCTGAGAAAAAAACTCTTAGAACAAAAGTTGTTGCCAACAGTTATAGGATTTCCACAAACTATAACTGTCCATTTATAAGAACTCACGGTTCAATTTCCAAGTTTCAAGCAGATCACGGTCAAAAGTAAAAGACTGGATGGAAAGGCACTTAAAAAGCTGGCAGGTAGGGTAAAGTCATGCAGAAAATTGCTTTTTAAAATTATGGATAGGCAAAAGTACACAGGCCTTTGTGTCCGAAGTGCTTTATTTAATAGTATTCGTATAGTTCCTCCACATTGATGGACAAAAGGTCAATATTCTTCGCCGCAACCTTTTGTTGTTTGGGGAAAGGCGCGGTAAATTATTTTGATCCTGTCCTACCCGTACACGTACACATACCTTATTTTTGGTTTAATACTGTTATGAAAATTCTGCTGTTCGATCACTAAAAGGTGTTTACATTGTATGACTCATCCATACTTAGTAGTCTTTTTGGTAATAGGATGGTAGGGGATTTATTAGCAAAGGGCATAAATAATACCCGAAACCGGCGGCGTGCGTACATGCAACGACTTATGATGAATGTTGCGGAAGCGAAAGTGATCTGTCTGGATCGTGACAAGTGTGGGTCCCTGGTCTCTGCCTACCCCTCTGGGATACAGGCGTGATTTTATGTACTTATGTATATATGACCAAGACTTTCTGTAACGGGTGATGCACAAAGTTCCGCTAGAACATTTTACTCGTTATTTAATCTTTCTACTGATTATAGGAAAATTAACAAGGTTGTACACGAGAATAAACTTTTTCACATTGGACGATCAAGGTAATGACACGACATGTAATGTATTACATAACCTTACCCTGTGTTCCGCAGGGGTAGGCAGAGATCAGGGCTTACCACTTGCTGTGCTCCTGACAAAAAGCGAAAGATCGCCTTCGCATTTCAATTGCAATGACATGTAGTTTCATATAGTCACTGCGGCTTTGGCCGGCCGTTGTATAAGAAAAGAGGAAAGTGTAGTTACTATTTTCGTCCAAGGCTTTTGCGTTCGTTTTTACAAAAGAATTCGAGAACATGCAAAAATTGCTTGCCGCCAATTGTACTGCGATTTATTGAATTTCTGTTAATGTAATCTTTGTGCACAATAAAGAATATTCTATCTATCTATCTATGTTCTATCCTTGTCTGAAAGTAAATTTAAAACGGTCATTAAATATCGCTATGTAAAAAAGCCTATTATAGAATAGACGAGTTATGAACGATGTAAGCCCTTGGTAGTGAACTAATTCCACTGCGACTTAATTGTTTTTATTATTGATTAATATTATAATTTCATCATCATCATTCAGTCACAAGAAGTCCACTGCTGGAAATAGGCCTCCTCCATGGATTTCCAAAAAGACCGGTTGTAAGCGGCTAAAATGGCTAAAGCGGCTATACTCGTAATATAACTTATTTACTTTCAAAAAAGTGTACTGGCGACGTGATTGCACACTAAATACTAGCACACATTTTATAGCTGACAAGAACTCAATCTGCAGGTTTTTTAAAGGTTATTCGAATTGTGGCGTGGTGGCCGGGTCACTTATCTCCCTCTAAAATGGTTGAGACTGGTGATGACTGACCCCTGCGTTATGCTCATGAACGGGTGCTGTTCGTGTGTCTGGTCGCAACATTAATTTTTTCCTACTTTTGTAAGAAGTGTTATTTTGGCATTTAAAGTTATTGGTGGCTATCACGGAATCATTATCATATGGGCTTTGACGTATAAGTTCAAGATGATTTGAGAAAAGACGGTCAGAGTGGAGTTTTTTTTTCCCGCTGCCTTTTTCTCCACTACAAATACGGCCCAAAGGGAGTGGCTTATATAGTACATTGACATTCAGCAAACAGAATGTAAATACTTTGCGTCGAAATAAACGATTGATTTCTGATTTCTGAAAAAATGTGAAACCGTCCTAAGGAAAAATGTCTTTTATTTTATTGTGGGAACAACTCTGAAATCACAAAAAATACCTATCAACTGGTCTATCCATTCGCCAGAGCAACTATAAAAATGTATTATGTGACGCATCACACAAGGCTAGCTCTTATGCCATGGCTTCCGGTAACTAATGTCACGACAAACTCGGATCCTTGCTTGTTAGACGCTGCTGCGCGCTGCGGTCGCCACTTTACAGAAGTACACTAAGATACACTCGGTATTTTGGGTGGTTTGAGAGCCATAGCAAAATGAACGTGCCTTAAAAATCTATCAAATACACCACTTACTTAGTTAAAATGTGAGTCTGACTCACGCACGAAGGGTACTGTACCATTATTAGTAGTAGCACATATAATGAACTTAAAAGGAAAAGTATTACGGCTAACTAGGATTTACTAGTTAACGAGTAATAGAAAACCAACTTATAAAATCCATTGAAAATGACTGATGAAATTAGTTCTGTAAAGCAGATAAAAAACCCCCCTTTTACGTACCCCACATTGCGCATGGCCCGATACGCACTTGGCCGGTTTTGTAATTTACGTCTATACATAAGCAGCCTCTATACATCCCACTGTAGGGCGCAGGCCTTCTCTCAGGGAGAGAGTATGGGCTTAATCACCACGCGTGCCCACCGATATCAAGCGCATTTCATTACGTCTGTACTTAAAAGTAATGGTCTAAATAGATTTTTCACTTCTCATGCTCTAAAAGTTCGTCTTTATGTCGTGCGTAGGCGACATAAAGTCGCTTTTTATGCTCTAGAGCATAAAGTAAAATCTTCGTCGAAGACCAAGGCAATCGCTGCAACAGCCACACGAACATCTTGAACTTCATACAACAACCTCTTTATTTTATTTCGTTTCGTTCGTATTCTAAGACCAAGGCAAAGATACCAACAGCCAAAGTACACAATAAAACTTCATGAAATAAACTTATAATTTGTATTTCGTCTCATTTATTATTTACATGTTGCTGTTTCATTTCCTCGCAATCGAAGTGAAAAGTAGAGTGTACAACTCGTCCATAAAACCCATTTTACACTCGACTTTATATCTATCCTCGCTCGCAAGCTCGCTCGGATGGATAAACGTCTCGAGTAAAATGGTGCGTTTTATGCACTTGTTGTACAATCTACTATTTTATTTCATCCACCCACATTTCAGCGTGTGTACGTGAGAAACCTATCTTCGAAGAAATTACTATATAGCCTTCTGCGTAATCTTACTCTACGTCGCCATGGAAAGTTTAAATGAAGTAGGTATGGCAGCCGTCGGGCTTAGTTTCGAAGTTTGATTAGGCATTTGCATTGCGTGCCTTGTGCCACGGTCGCACTATTAGTGCAGCCGTACCTGCCTTGGGAATTGTTTCGCGGTATTAGGAATATTGTACGTATATATGGCACTATGGCCTCGCTAGTTACTTACGTTTAGGACTTATGTGTGGGAACATGTATGGTCTCGGCCTGCGGCCTCGGCCTGGATGGAGCTCGGATTTCGGCCTCGCCGTGGCGGAGTTCCTCGTGCCTTAGGTACTTTAGTTGAAAGAAGGAATTTGGTATGTAAGTATTTTAAAGGCTTGTTTACTTTAGGCCTATGGGGTAGAATTTGGGAGTTGTAGTGATACTTGACTGTTGACTGCCTCGTTGGTCTAGGGTTTAACACGCTTGGCTACCAAACCAGAGGTCGTGGGTTTGATTCCCACGGTGAGTCGACGCCGCCTTACTAGATTTGTGCAAGTGTCCCCAGTCTGAGTGTATTTCCATCTTTGATGTCTTTGCCTGGCTACCACATCACAGGGTATCCTAATTTGGGACCAGGACTAGTGATTGTATTGTGTGGAGTGTGGAAGTTATTTATTATTTTACTACACGCTACCTTTGAACGAAGACGTTGTGACGGAACCTGAGTTGTACATACGAACAAATGAAACTTGGGGTATATACCCTGGCACTTGAAATCGCCAAACCACTGTAGGCGCTCTTGGTGATTAAACCCCAAATTATCTCGGATTATAATAAATTAGCGCTACGCTTGTTTTTCATCTCGATGTTTTGAATAAATTGCGCGTTGAAAATTCAATATCGTTTCCTAAAATAACACTTAAAAATTACGATAAGGTTCCTTGGGATGCAGTAGCTCCTTTTTAAAGGCCATGACACACATCGTCACACCCACTGTATTGGTGAAAACTTGAAACTTTCCATAGTATTTTTTTCTAGTTATAAGTAGTAACATAACATAACATAACATAAACTCACGCCTGTATCCCTGAGGGGTAGGCAGAGACCAGGGTCTGTAGTAACAATGTTTAATTTTTATTCCAAAAATACTGTTTTCTTGTAAGCAATACCGTATTTCTGGAGTTTGGAGTTTTGGTATCCGTTTTTTCTCCAAGATTTTGAAACGGACACCTAGTTTTACTTGTAACGTTTAATAACTCACCGTTTCAGTGTTACTTTGAATATATTTTTTTTTATTTAGAATTTTTGAATTTTGCACTTAATTTGTACCTTTGTTCGTTGTTTTATGTGTGTTTTGTCTTTGAAATAAACTTTTTTCGCCACTCCTCTACCACCGATTCTCTTCGTTTTAACCTTGAACTTCGCGCCTGTAAGCGCAAAGGTGAGTTCTAACTTAAGCAGTCACCAGTGACTCAGGCGGCGTATCGGCAATGAGTCGTTTTCTTATTTCCCCTGACCGGGGGCAGGAAATTGGCTGCCGACCGACTGACCGGCTGCCGGTGATCCCAACGACAGGTTTTATAATCTTGATTAGGTACAGTCGACAGCTTTAAATCCACCCAAGCCTGTATTAGGTATACAGGGTTATTTTTATAATGCGTCATTTCTGAGACCGTTTGGCAACAACGTTTTAACATTTTTAACTATGTGTTTTACATTTTACTAGCTGACCCCGCAAACGTTGTTTTGCCATATTAATTAGCCTACGACCGATTCTCAAACCTACCAATTATACACACAAAAAACTTCATAAAAATCGGTGAAGCCGTTTCGGAGGAGTTCGATAACAAATACTGTGACACTTGATTTTTATGTAAGATTTTTTTTTATTAAATTCGGGCTTCACGCGCTCCACCGATGTCGCAGTATTATTGTCATCAGCAGATCATTGTCTACGTCGAAGATTTAGATCGTTCATTCTATTTAAGGTAACATAAGGTTAATTGTATCTTATTCTCCGTATTCTGCTATAAATAATTTGAATTTGAATTTGTAAGATAAGTGTTGTACATCAGAGCACATGACATAAAGAACATTTAAAGATACAGAGTACTATTTAACACATAATTTTAAGCATTATCGTACAATCAGCGTACCACTAAATGCTGAGAAACCATAAAAAAAATATTTTTTGAAATGGATCGAAATAAATAAAAAATAAAAACCGACTTCAAAACACTACAGTACTAAAAAGTTAGAATACATTTAAAAGAATACCTTTTGATTAGAAGTACGTATACATCATGAAACTGGGCACAGGCTACAAATTATACTTCTACAATACCTACTTCGGATAATATGGCCGGCCCACTGCCACTTCAGCATGCTAATTCGGTGGGCTATGTCGGTGACTTTGGTTCTCTGTTATCCGAAGAACTGATAACCGATGGGGTAGACGAGTTCTCGAGTGGAGACCGCGGATCGGTAAACGTAGTGTGGGACGTCCTCAGACTCGGTGGAGCGATGATCTTCGCAGGGCGGCTGGCAAGAGTTGGATGAGAGTAGCCGAGGACCGTGCTCAGTGGCGTGCTATAGGAGAGGCCTATGTCCAGCAGTGGACAAGCATAGGCTGATGATGAATACCTACTTCAATTTAAAGATGATGTTAGTGCTGTAGTGTTTTGAAGTCGGTTTTTCTTTTTTATGAAATAAATATTATTTTTAAATTTTTAGGGAGGGATTTTTAGAAGTAAAAGTCCCTTATAACCATAATGTACCCTATTTAATTCTTTGCTTTAAAATTTGAATTTCTCAATTTCCATCTCCGAAAATCTTCACCGGAACATCACCAAATTACCTTGGGACTACTTTCACGCTATATTTTAAGAAAAATACATATGCATATTACTGAAGGATGGGCCCCGTTTGGCCTTTTTTATTGCTGTCCATTGAAGAGTTCCTTTCTCTGTCTCTGAAAGACTTCATTAGATCTCACCAAATTCCGACTGTATGTGGCCGGCCTAGCTTAGCCGATTGTAAGTGTTCATAATTCATAATTCATTTATTTGTGGATTATAGGTAATTATTTTTTACATAATTGGTGTTCAGTCTTAAATTAGAGATCACTATGGTCCTACCTGTACATAGGCATACAAATATAATTAAGTTAATAAGGCAAAACAAGTTACAATGTGTCATTTAGAAAGTCGTCGATATTATAATAACATTTGTCAATAAGTAGATTTTTTAATGTCTTTCGAAATAAGTCTACATTTAATTCTTTGTACAGTGTTGGTATCTTGTTAAAGATTATAGTTTAAAGATTAAAGATTGTTGCATTGTTAATGCGAATGTGAATGTGTGCTCGACTGCGAATGTCATTTACTACAATCCGTTTTGGCAAACACATGTTACGTTAATGTGTGCGTGTCGCCTAGCTTTAAAGTGGAATTTTGTTTCACATACTCTGTATTTGCGTGGTATGTCTATGGCTAGGCACCTCTTCACTCTTAGTCCAGGATACAATATAACATAAACTCACGCCTTTATCCTGAAGGGGTAGGCAGAGACCAGGGTATGCCACTTGCCACGATCCTGATAGATCTTTTTCTTCCGCGATACATAGCGTAGAATATAAAAAAAAGTCGCTATAAATAAAGTTATTTATTAAATTATTAACGTCATTTATGTAAGTTAAATTAAATGAAATAGAAAGCAATTATTGTCATATTACGACAAAGGGTCGAGGCTCAGCATTATGCAACCAAGTCAACGCAGTAATCTTGGCAGCGCTGATTTTCAGCCACTACCCAAAAAAACTAAAAACTAAACTTACATGTAAGAGAAAGGTAACAAACTTACAATATAAATTTGTACCTAAAATAATTTAGAATATACATATACTACTGCTTATATAATATGAATAAATATAATGTTTATAATAAGAATACATACAATACACTTACGCATACATATACATAAAATACACATATATACACATACATATATATATATATACATATATGTACCTTTAGGGAGTGTCCACGTGTGTAGGTATGTGCGTGTGTGCATTATGTTCTTGCCTCCGGATCCAGGGTCAGCCTTACAAGTACAGAGCCGTCTGGTTTTCTAAAAGCACCTTTCGATACTGCAATTTAAAGGTTTTTCCAGAAAATTTTATCCTTAGAGGAGGTGGAATGGTATTCCAGATTTTCGCTGTCCTGTACTTGAAGCCCCCCCTGAAACCAGCGGATCTATGCTCTGGTATCCTTAGAAGATCCGATTCTTTTGCACGGGTGTTATAGCCAGAGCAATCTTTAAACCAGCTCAGTTTTTTATATAAATATGCCGGGCATTTATTCCAGATTATTTTGTGTGTCAGGCAAGCCAAGTGCAATTCCCGTCTATTTTTCATATTCAGAGTACCTACCATGCTCATTTAGGTAAGGTGTCACGTGTGCTCTTCTAGGTATATGGTAACAAAATCTAGCACAAGCATTTTGCACTCTTTGCACTGCTTTTTCAGTAAAATTAGCATTATTTATGTCTTAATACTTTAATTACTAACCTAACATTTAAATATATCAACTAACCTACAACTGAATTAATTAACTGAGTACCTAATTAAAAAATACTGCGCCCAGATAATTGCTGATCTGGAGAGGGTCCACAGGGGGGAAAAATATATATTTTTTTATTGTTGGTTTACAGAGTATTGTATAACCGTCCACAGTACGTTTGTGTACGGGGTTTGAGAGGTATCAGTAGATAAATAAGCAGCCTATATACGTCCCACTGTAGGGAACAGAGTATGGGCTTAATTACTATGCGTGCCCACCGCGGATTGGCGATTTCAAGCACTGAGGTATGTGAATAGCTCAGACACTCGGGTTTGCTCACGATGTTTTCCTCCCCAGTTAGCGAGTGGTATTGCTACTATAACTTCACAAATATACGTAGTAGTCGTTTATCAGTAGATGAAGTCATATAACTTGCCTTGCCTTTCAAGCAGTCTTCGTGTTTTCTGCGAGAGTCGTTCAATTAGTAGTGCTTATGATTTTACGTCCATCGTTACGTGACATCTGTTTTTGTTATAAATCTCTTTAAGGGGTCTGCTTTTAATGGTTCTGGTGGGTCAGATACAGACTCGAATGCTTCAGACATGGGTGTAGATGTAGGGGGTCAAAGACAGTGTTCTTTATTACTATCGATTTCACATAATTTGGAATTCAAAACGTGATTCGTGTTATTTGTTTCGTGAATTTTCATGTGGGGCTCGAAATTCTGAGAAAGTTGCTATTTCAGCTTATAGAATTATTGTTGTAAATCAATTAAAAACATTTTTTTCTTGTTTATATTTTCCAGGCAAATTAAAATAAAATAATGTACGAACATACATATTTCTTCAAAATAATAGGGGTTAAAGTATGAATTTGCCGTTTTATTGCAATAGGTTCTTTGAATTGACAGAATCTTCATGGTTTAAGGTTTTCGAATGAAACTTTTTTCAAATGGTTTCTATGATGTTCTTTTTTTAAAAAATGTGAAACATTTGAATATCGACTTTCAATTGTTTTTGTTATTCAATTTAGACAAGAAAGATGGATACTGCGAAAATTCGAGTGATTATGAGGCACCCATTTTTCATATTTTTTTATTTTATTGATTTGACGCAAGTGAGTCAATATTGTGGGTAAGGTAACGTTAAACCATGCCGCTAATTCCTGGGTAGTTTGACTAGGGTCGGCTTCCACTATCTCTCTTAATTCATCGTTATTCACCTGTGTGGGCGGTCTTCCTCGTGGCTCGTTTTTTAAGTCGAAATTTCCATCACGAAAGCGTTTAAACCAAAATCGCACGGTGCGTTCATTAGTAGACCCCTCTCCAAACGCAGCATTGATATTGCGGGCTGTTTCTGCCGCGTTAGTTCCGCGTCGGAACTCGTATTAAAAAATCACTCGAATTTTCGCAGTATCCATCTTTCTTGTCTAAATTGAGTAACAAAAACAATTGAAAGTCGATATTTAAATGTTTCACATTTTTTAAAAAAAGAACATCATAGAAACCATTTGAAAAAAGTTTCATTCGAAAACCTCAAACCATGAAGATTCTATGTCAATTCAAAGAACCTATTGCAATAAAACGGCAATTTCATACTTTAACCCCTAATATTTAACATTGCAGCACTTACTTCTGCGTCCATTAATTCCCTCGTTAGTTACTCAATTATAATGCAAGACGATACCAATCAAGTATTCATTGAAGCACCACTGCCTAGGGACACACAGAAAGGACGTGGGGCGAGGGCGCGGAAAAGACGCGTCGTCTTTCCAATTCACTTTCATACAAAATGTACTGAAGGGACGGGACGAAGCATACATAGAAGAGATGGGGCGAACTCTATACAACGCATCGCATCTTTTCCGTGCCCTCGCACGGTCCCTTCTGAGTAGCCAGTTGCCACAAATTACATGGGTTCCAAAATCCCCATACACATTCGAAAATGGGGGCTCTATCCCTCAAAACAAACCACTTTTACTATAGGGAAAACTTTGACATCGCGAAAAAAATATTGGCCGTTCTATACTAAAGTTCCCACCGGGCGGCACTATGGAACATCTTAATTTTTTGGCTATTTCAAAATTTTTCCAATAGTAGGTTTTTCGTATCACGAGTAGAGCCACGCATTTGTTGAGGTGTTCCAGGAAGTAAGAAAAGCATATAATTTTTTACAGATCGATTTTGTAAAAGTGTCTGTCAATCTCTCAATCATGTTAATAGTGATTTTAGGACCTATGGCCGTGAACCCAAGGCAAAAAACCTAGGACTAGACAGCATATTATTAAAATAAAATAAAAACATAAACGCTATCTAGTGGCAGGTTCGTGATCCTAGGTTCTTTGTCGTGGGTCCTAAAATCGCTGTTAACATGATTGAGAGATTGCAAATACGATCTGTAAAAGAAGATATGAGAATTTTCGCATCTCACTGGATCCCTTTAATTTGTAGCAATAATACCACTAGCTAAAGGCGATACACGGTTTAATTACGGTGCAATATTGCTTTCAGTTTCACTGCTTCAATGGCATTGTGTGTAGGTAATAATTAATTATTTTAATCGCTATTCAGCGAGGTAATGCTGCCAGCTTTCTAGGGACCTTACCGGGCGACGGCAGCGATTTGGCTTCGATTTTCTATTTAAATTATTAGTAATTTTCTTTTTCAATTATTAGCTTATTATTATTTGTATTGTGATAACAAATCATGTTGTATATTAAATAATTTAAAATCCATTATTTTAATAAAGTTATGGTTTCTGTAATCCTGAACCGATAATAAATACATTTTCATTTTCATTGAAAAGTCTAAATACATTGCAATGCCATTGCGCAATTTCATTGAAAACTAAGTCTCGGCGAACGCTTTCAATGCGATTGAAAAGTGTAAACACGGAGATTGAACAATCGGGCGCATTAACGCTATCTGACAGCATTGTCTATCTGTCAATCCAGGAGTAAGCTCTATCCAGTAAATAAGACCAAAAATCCATAGATAAACTGTATTACTGACCCCTGTCAATCAGCTATATATTATTTTATCCCCGCATAAGTAATCTATTTACTTACTTATCCAAATAGTGTCGACCAGCCAACCGCAGAAGGCAAAAGAAAGCACTGGTACTTTATAAGTCAATGTAGTTAATTTAATACTGTTTCGCTTTTTAATCTGGCGACACTGGCGACATATTGCAGCGGCATTGGGCGTAAAAAGTATCTTCAGCCTTTCCGCTTGCTGCCATCAGCGCAACGTGACACATGTGCCTCACTGAAAAATACGCTAAAAACTTTTGATTGCAATTCGCGGGTGAAGCCCGTCACAGCCAAGGTTGACTTTGAAAAATAAAAGAGAAAAGTTAAAAGTTTTTTTAAAAAACCGCTGCTCAAAAAACAGAACCTTCCTCGTGGCTCGTTCTTTAAGTCGAAATTTCCATCACGAAAGCGTTTAAACCAAAATCGCACGGTGCGTTCATTAGTAGACCCCTCTCCAAACGCAGCATTGATATTGCGGGCTGTTTCTGCCGCGTTAGTTCCGCGTCGGAACTCGTATTCAAAAATCACTCGAATTTTCGCAGTATCCATCTTTCTTGTCTAAATTGAATAACAAAAACAATTGAAAGTCGATATTCAAATGTTTCACATTTTTTAAAAAAAGAACATCAACGAAACCATTTGAAAAAAGTTTCATTCGAAAACCTCAAACCATGAAGATTCTATGTCAATTCAATTTCATACTTTAACCCCTAATATTAAAGATGTCGGATATTGAAAACTTTGAAGTGAGAAAACGTAAAAGATTTCCTTTTTCATTAACAGATTTTTTTTATTTATTATACAGATAAAGCTTTAAGAAATTCATGTCTCTAAGAAACTTAGAAAGTTGTTTTAAAAAATATCATAAATAATGCATAGTTGGTGAGCGCCAGCATGTAAACCTACCCTATGAAGCGGACCGTCTTCGCATATTGTTTCACTTATCTCTAGCCGCGCGCATTGACCAATGAGATGCGAGTATTTGTTCCCTAGGATTTTGACTCGTGGAACGGAGTATATTAATGTTACGAGCGACATTACAACAAAACTGTGGAGATTGACTGCCTATGTCACATTTATAAGAAATTATACTGTGAAATCTAAACTTAAACCTACATTTGTACTAAAGGCAGTCTGGGTGTATTTCCATGTTCGTGGTGTCCTTGCCTGGTTATACCACAGCACAGGGTAACCCAGCTTGGGACCAGGCCAAGTGATTGTGTTCTATGGAAGTTATATTTTCTTATACTCTCTTATACGTTAGTATAGCTACTTTGCAAATAATTTATTTCAACTGGAAACTTCTCTATGTGTGCTTTTACAGTGCCGCTTTCGCCAGCGTGGTTGGTGAGCGTAGCCGGCCATGAGCTTCGAGTGTCTTGGATCGTTACATAGTAAAACGCTAGACCCGCGCTGATGGCAATATGGTATATAGGCCGCGCTTAAACACCCGCGCGGACGGTAAGCGTCACTGTAAAACCACATCAAGTGCATTTTGCTGTCTTTCTGAACGTAACTGAACTGTCACACTCGGGTCGATGACGCTAAATCGGGTATACGCAGCTCCGGTCGGTCGGTGACGCTGAAGTTTTCCTCAGATTATTTTGCCAATGTCCCTAATGTTTTTACTTCTATCGTGTGGTCATAAGCATACATCCCGTTTCTTCTACGACACTCGCTGACAGTTAAAAATATACATACACATACATACTAAACTACATAAACTCAAGGGGGGGTAGACAGAGACCAGGGTATGGCAATTGTCACGATCTTGACACACCTATTTAACTTCATCAATAGTCATTAGACGCATTAACTTCCCCACAACACAATCATTTGTTCGCACCAAATCCTGAGCGATTCCAATCGTTAAACTGTCAAATTCCATACTAGTTTAACAGTTAGACGATGGGCATCGCTCAGGATTTGGTGCGCGTAATATAGAGGATGATTTGAAACTACGATACCGAAACACAGGAATACACTCAAGCTGAGACTATTTGCACAAATAAAGTACAGCGGCCTCCAGTGGGAACCGAACCCGTCATGGGTCTTGATAGTCAAACGTTGCCAACGAGGCAGTCAAAGTCCGCAGGTGATGAGTAAAACACATGCAGACAGTCAATTGAAAAATCTAGACCCTCTTTTCCTTCGCATTCGGGTAAAAATAACAAAGTAAAATAATTAAAGCTCGAGTGTCATCTGACGACTGAATGCCGTGTTTGCGGCCAATTAAAATCGTGTAGGCATTACTTTGTTTAACTTTTAACTCACTTTTACAGATTTTAGTGAATAAAAAAGATAAATGATATTTTTATCCTAATTAATTCCACCTCGGATTCAACTTTCCAAGGTTGTTGGCACTGTGCAGTCGACAGCCGGTCAACCTTTACATTTTTGTTGCAAAGTCGCCCCTAATGTAAAGCATAAATAGATCAAAAATAAGTCAGTAGACAGTAGATCAGCCCTTACATTTCTGTTGCAAAATCACTGCTTATGCTCTTTGACTGTTGTTATTAGCATAACTGTGAGTTTTCATTTCTGTGTCATTTCATTTCATTTCTTTGTAGTAATCTATAGAAAACGCCACTGGTTGTGCCTACAATTACATATATATCCATGTAAGATTTTTCTGTCTTGTAACTATATTGTACAATTGTTTGATTTCTTTCAATAAATAAACACGCGTGTAAAGATTGATGTGCTGTCGTCTGTACAGCTTAATTACGTGCACTGTACTCCGTTACAATACGGGCGACTTTGCAACAAAAATGTGAGCGTTGACCTGCTGTCAACTGCATAATGTCAACCTTGAAAAGTTGCAACCGGGGTGGAAATTAATAGTATAACACGGTCGACAGCAGGGGCCTGTTTCACAGAACTACAAATCATGCTTTACTATGAAAATTCGATGTATATTGCAAAGTTGGTTAACCCACAGATTAACAAGTAGACTCTGCTACGCAATGTATCACGAATTGTCATAATAAACTACGGCACCTGCCGGTTAAGTATCTACCAGTGCCAAATAACTGGATAAGTAAGTAAACATATAAATACTTATCCAGGGATAAACAGATAAATATCTCACCGACAGGGATGTCAGTCATACAATTTGTCTATGGGTAGCTTTGCAAATGTCATGGTACAAGACGTTTTTGGACTAATGCACTGGATAGAGCTTACCAGTGGATAAACAGATAGGTATTCATGTCAGATAGCGTTTGCGCAAGCCAGCCTTAAACATACACCTAATAATAGGGGTTAAAGTATGAAATTGCCGTTTTATTGCAATAGGTTCTTTGAATTGACATAGAATCTTCATGGTTTGAGGTTTTCGAATGAAACTTTTTTCAAATGGTTTCTATGATGTTCTTTTTTTAAAAAATGTGAAACATTTGAATATCGACTTTCAATTGTTTTTGTTATTCAATTTAGACAAGAAAGATGGATACTGCGAAAATTGGAGTGATTTTTGAATACGAGTTCCGACGCGGAACTAACGCGGCAGAAACAGCCCGCAATATCAATGCTGCGTTTGGAGAGGGGTCTACTAATGAACGCACCGTGCGATTTTGGGGGTTATAGTATTGTTTTAATATAAATACAAATTATTAAAGGATAAATAACACGATAGAAAGTAACATACTTACTTATCCGAATATACAGACTCTCGAGTGTAGTTACGGCCGCGACCGTGAGCGATAAAAAAAAACCGAGTCGGACTCGCGCACGAAGGGTTCCGTACCATTATCTAACAACATTGGATAAAGATCGAGACAAGATAGATTAGGTAAATTGAGAACAGCGCCATCATTAGAAACCACCAAAAAGCGTTTAACAGTGACATTTAACGACATGACATCGGCGCTGTGGGGGTTACATAGATGGCCGCTAGATGGCGAGCGCTGTCTTTAGACAACGTATATTGTATGGGAGCCCCCCTTAAATACGAGTATTTATTTTATTCTGTGTTTAGTATTTGTTGTTATAGCGGCAACAGAAATAAATCATCTGTGAAAAGTTTAACTGTCTAGCTATCACGGTTCATGAAATACAGGTAGACGGACAGTGGAGTCTTAGTAATTGGGCCCCTTACCCCTTTGGGTACGGAATCTTAATAATTACGACTACGCGCAGAATCCGCAACTCGTCCTCCAATTAGCTGGCAGTCTGGCACTATACCGTGATTCTTTGACCTTGTCATTGATTCCCTGTCTCCCTTGCAGATGAGGATGGCTGGACCGGAGCGCGACTAGGTCCGCGGCGATGGCGGGCATGCCCGCTCTGGGCAACAGCGTGGGCGCGGGCGAGCGCCGCCATAGCCAAGGTGAGAATTAACATCGTGATGTCTTGGTCTGGTTATCATCATCATAAGCAGCCTATATACGTCCCACTGTAGGGCACAGGCCTTCTCTCAGACAGAGACTGGTTATCATAACACAGGGTATCCTAGTTTGAGACCAAGGCAAGAGATTGTGTTATGTGGAAGTCACAGTTTTTTTTTCTCTCAGAGAGAGAGAGGGAGAGGTTATGGGCGTAATCACCACGCGTGCCCACCGCGGACTGTCAATTTCAATGTCAAGCCTTGGAGCATGTGAACACCTCAGGCACTCAGGTTTCCTCAGGATGTTTTCCTTCACTTTTAGCGAGTCGTATTACTATTGGAAATTCACAAATGTACAATGCTTTGAAAGCAAAGTCATTGGTACATGCGGACACGCCGGGGTCCGAACCTGCGACTCCTGAATGTGAGGTAAGCGTTCTACCGGTCTCGTTAGCACCATTCAAACTCATTATAGGTAGAATAGAAACCTCAATACAATACAATAATTCGTCATTGGGATCTGTTGCCAACGCAGCGTAGGACGCCCACCAGCTCATTGGACCGACGTTCTAAGGCAGTTTGCTGGCAGCGGCTGGACGAGGATGGCCAGGAATAGAAGGAAGTGTGGGAAGGAAGGGTCGATTGATAGTAGCGCCCATCTTGCTTTATTTCTCGAGTAAGAGCTAGATGGCGCGACGTATTATCGCGTTGTCGCGCTTGACACATTAGTCATGCTATTAGCGGATTAGCGATTAACGAAGTTAACTATTTCATTAACGGTGCGCAGCTATGGTTATTACGAACACGGGCGATGTAAAGATGTTTTTCTAAGAAGGCATTGCTCTGCGTTTAAACAGTGTTTTTGCCATAAGTCTAGTCTATTGTATGAATGTGCTTAGTTCTGATTATCAGTGAAACCTGTTATTGGCTTTGATCTTCTCAATTTTGTAAATGTGCTTATTCTCGTATAAGCTGTTGGTTTTCCAATAAACAATAAAATAAAATAAAACAAAGCTTAGAATGTGTAGCTTTATTTAGCTACAGTAGGTGTAAGAATAAGAAGTAGCCAACCATGGTTACTGCCAGTTTGATCGAGCTACAGGCTCAAGATCAAAAATAACTACAGAGTAACTATAGTGTTATTATTATTAGTAACTACAAAAAGTCAAAAATAACTATACACAAATGTACGTAGTTATTTTTGTACAGCTTGGCCCTAATCCCGGTATGGGTTTCCTGGAGGAGTTAACAAACCTATGCCGCCGTATAAAATCCCCCATGTAAAAAAATTAACGAGGGTTTTTAAATTTGTTGAACAAGTGTAAAACATGAAAGCGTTGATAAGAGTTAGGTATGTCAAAGGTCGGTGACATTGATGGATGTGTATTTGGTTTTGAAAGGTCCAAATGTGAGCCAAATTCTAACGACCGATTTTGTTGGGATTTTTGATGAATTCCTTATGTATTTCGGAAGTTACTGATAAAAACTTGGCTTCACCTCACGTAAGTATATCATAGAGCTACAATTGTTCATGATTAAATTTGATGTACATTGTAAAGTTGATTAACACCTTTTCTTTGACTTACATACATAAACTCACGCCTGTATCCTAGAGGGGTAGGCAGAAACCAAGGACTGCCACTTGCAGTTGCTTCCTCAACATTCATTAATCGGTGCGTGCACGCACGCCGGTTTCAGGTACTTTTTATCTTGCCCTTTGCGAATACATCCCCTATTTTTTCTTATTATTATTTATTTGAAGCGTTGGTACTGGTAGCCTAGTGGGTAGAACATCGGACTTGGAAGCGAGAGACCCAGGTTCGATCCCCAGTGCGGGCATGTACCTATGACTTGGTTTTCTAAGTTATGTACATTTGTGAAGTTATAGTAGCAATAGCACTCGCTAACGGTGAAGGAAAAACATCGTGAGGAAACCTGAGTGTCTGAGCTATTCACATACCTCAGCGCTTGAAATCGCCAATCCGCGGTGGGCACGCGTGGTGATTAAGCCCATACTATCTCCCTGAGAGAAGGCCTGTGCCCTACAGTGGGACGTATAGGCTGCTTATGTATTATTTATTTATTGCAAAACAATGAACAGTTCATTCTTAACAAGTAACATGGACCCTGTAAGAATTTAGCAAATTTTTAGTATATAAGTAAAGCATGCATCCAAATATATACAAAATATATACAAATATATACAAAATATACACAAATATATACAAAGGCTAGATTAGGACAAAGGCAGCTAAGGTTCTATGGTCCACTATTTATTTATTATTAATTGTATTGTTACAAGATTTACATTATATTATTTAGTTTAAATTGATTAGTTTTAGATAGCTAAGTAGTAGTTTAGAAGTTAATTTTGATTTTATTACATTTTGTGAAATATATTTATAACATGCCACTTAGTAAATTATTAATTACATTTAGATAATAATCTCTCCGCGTGGCGCCGGATTAAGAATAGCGTCACACAATTTCCTTCCGTGGATGTCGTAGAAGGCGACTACGGAAATCAATTACCAGGAGACGGGCAGCAGCGTCTTCCTGAGATTCCAACCGCATACTGCGATCGCCAACCCGCCTGCCAAGCGTGGCTATTGTGGCAAAACCCCTCATGGTCATGACCTGCAGTGGACGTCGAATGGCTGATGATGATGATGAACAATATAAAAGTCAAGTACTAGTTTCTTACATTTCGTTAAAAAAAAATATAAGTATGTCATTTAAATATACTTAAATATTATTTTAGATGACAAGAATTAACATTGGATAGTATTACCTATAAGCGGTGGTAGCCTAGTGGGTAGAACATTGGACTCGGAAACGGGAGACCCAGGTTCCATCCCAGTCCGGGCATGTAACTATGACTTTGTTTTCTAAGTTATGTACATTTGTAAAGTTATAGTAGCAATACCACTCGCTAACTGTGAAGGAAAACATCGTGAGGAAACCTGGGTGTCTGAGCTATTCACATACCTCAGCGCTTGAAATCGCCAATCCGCGGTGGGCACGCGTGGTGATTAAGCCCATACTCTCTCTCTGAGAGAAGGCCTGTGCCCTATAGTGGGACGTATATAGGCTGCTTATATTATATGTAAAATAGAATAATCCTATATCATGTCACAGGTCTTTGTCATTCATATATTCTTCTATAGTAGTAGTAGGGTAAAAATACCCTTTGGGTAAGGAACCCTAAATAGTTATTTATCACTTTTTTTGCAATGGCTAAAACGTATGGCCAGACAAGCCATATCTTATGCTGCCGCTTAGAAAATGCTAGCAATAACTTTAAAACAATACAATTCTTTATTATCTCTTTCGCAATAAAGCCAGCAATAACTCGTCTATTGGACAGGTATTTAATAAAGGAGATTGTTTGCAGGAGACGTGATAATATATTATTGTTACCGCAGATACGAGTATCTTCACTGAACTTTATAAATTTTGGTACAGAGGTCTTAATAGGCACCCAACATAACCAAACACAAAAGGCTGAACTGATTTCTTTTTCTTTATATGCCATCTCCAATCGGAGGTTGGCAACTAATTCGGCAATATTTTTTTTTTAATATTTGTCAGGATCGTAGCAAGTGGCAACCTCTCCGGGGTACAGGCGCAAGTTTATGTGATGTAATGAACGGATTTTTTTCTCCACATATTGAGGACCTATTTTGTAAATAAATGAACATGAACATGAACATGAACATTTACATACAGGCACATACATTGCTTCTGGCCCCACACTAGGATACCCTGTGTCGTGGGAACCAGAAACAACGACATCACAAACATGTAAACATCCAAGACCTGCCCCTATATTACGCTCACCAAATCCTGAGCGATTCCAATCGTTTAACTGTCAAATTAGTACCTATAGAATTTGACAGTTAGACGATTGGAATCGCTCAGGATTTGGTGAGCGTAATTAGGCCACTGGATTTTTTTTTTTTAATTCCCAGCCGTGATTCTAACCCGGGACCTCTCGCATGGTGTGCAGATGCACTAAATAAATTAAATAAATTCCACACAAGCCACACTTATCCTGGTCCCAAGCCAGGATACCCTGTGCTATGGTAACCAGGCAAGGACAGCACAAACATGGAATGCACGCAGACTCAGTATATTTGTACAAATGTAGGCGGCCCCCATTGGGAATCGAACCCACCCAATCGAACCTGCGGCATGGTAATCAGACGTGATACCGCCAGACCAACGAGGCGAGGGAGGTTTAAGATGTATTTTTGACTAGCTGTCCCGGCGAACTTCGTACCGCCACAGAATCCTTTTATACGATTCTTGCACAACGCCATCTATTTTTAAAACTCAACGTTCGCTCGCACAACGCCATCTTTTTAAACTTAAAATAAATATCATCCCTCGGGAACGCATTACCGGGACATTAAGTGTACTACGTCTCTATGTACTATGTCTATCTTTACGCCAAGTTTTATGTAAATCTGTTCAGCCGTTATTGCGTGATTGAGTACAAACATCCAAAGATCTTCACAAACTTTTACATTTATAATATTAGTAGGACTACACGGTCGGATTGGGACTTCTAGACCTTTCCTCATCAACTGTATCAACTATCAACCGATACAAAGGTACTCAAAAGTGTGTTTGTTTGTTGCAGACGCTAGCAACAGGTCCTCGAGTAGTGGCTCGCGGCGCGGATCCTCGCCACATAGACTGGTAAGGAACTCGTAAATGAACGAATAAAACACAGGGCGTAATAAAATTTTCATATTGACCCGATGTCTCGAGATGTTATGTTAGCGTAGCGTAGTGTGGTGTTGTGTTGTGTTGTGTTGTGTTGTGTTGTGTTGTGTTGTGTTGTGTTGTGTTGTGTTGTGATGTGTTGTGATGTGTTGTGATGTGTTGTGTGGTGTGATGTTGTGTTGTGTTGTATTATATTTCAAATCTTGTAAAACAAATGCACTTAATTGTAGCACAATATTGTCGAATTGACATTGAAAGTATAGAGGCTGGACTCCGTTTAATGGAAAGTGGGTCGCGATAACGCGTCCTTTGTTTCTCGTAGATTTATTTTCAAACTCCAGCTAACAAAAGATTTTGTTTTATATTGTTGAAAAAAACAGTGATTTTTAGCAATCGCTTAAAAGACCCTTTTTAATTTTCAGCTAGGATAAAAAATACTTCTCATTTGACTGTACAATATAAAAAATGTTTTTGAGATACTAATGAAATGAATGTAAAATTAAAACCACTATTTTTTCTAGCTACACAAATCTTAATCATTTTAGCGCGCGATATGGATGCGTATAGGAAGTCATGTAAAATGGGGAAAATTAAATTCAGCGAAGGTTACCCTTTACGCTTCTGGGAAAACGGGTTAAAAGTGTTTTATTATAGATATTGGATAACCGGCGAACTATGTATATTGCTTGTATTAAATTATGAGTAGTGGCGCGTCCCTCAACTGAAATTAAATTAGTGCATCTAGAATGTATACTGCCATTGCTTGAACCGATGTCTGTCAGGGTGCAAAGGTTCTCGAGACCACGAACTGGCAGACGCAGCGTAGCACGCCCACCAGCTCGCTGGATCGACGATATGAGGGAGATTCAATTTACATATAAATGTAAATAATAATTTGGCAAAAAAAAACTTTCGTTTTAGTTTCGTTATATAATTTTAACGTTGTAATTTTTATAATTTTTAAATGTAATAATGTATAATGTAAATAATGTTTAATGCAATTAATTACGCAATAGTTTTAACTGTAATGTAATTATTTTTCTTGCAATAATAAATAAATAAATAAATTCGTTCACTGTTCAGGGGCCTAATTACTCGCACCAAATCTTGTCGGAATTGTAACGTTTGAGAAAGTAACGTTTGAGGATAGCATTTGGAATCGTTCAGGATTTGATACGCGTAACATAGGGGCAGAAAGAGATTGACAGAAGGTATAGTATAGAAAGCGTCACGAACGTTAAGGTTTGTGATAAGAAACGGCAAGCTAGGCCGGAACACAAAAACTGATATACTCCTTTATAAACAGTTTGATGCAGAGCATACTGCAAAATGGCTGTGTGGTCCGAACTATGCACATATGCTACGAAAAGAGAGGATACAAAAAAGGTCAATGTTGCACCTAGTCTACTCTGTTGGCTTAGGTAAGAATTTGAGGGCCTATCATCGAAAGTTAGAACACTTTGGCATGTCACCTACCGGTTCTTTTAAACCAAATTTGGTTGGTTAAAGAGCCGCGTTTACATAATTAGTAATTAAAAATGCCATCTTTTTAGACTATCACTTTTAAGTACACACATGAAAAACAAAAAATCAATACACAAAACTGCGAATCGGCGCCATGCGAATTCGCAACACAGAAAACTACGACACGAATTGCTGCGATGCGATTTCGTGCAGTAAGGAATTCCACGATTCGGGCGACCATTCCTTCGACGACCGTCAACCGTACTGAACGTATATTGTAAGCTAGGTCGTGACATATATCGTAAAAAGAAGTGCTCACTTCTGTTATTGCTAAGAAGATACAGGAAAATTAAACAAGGACCATTTTTGGTTTATCCATTTATTACTATTACGAGCGCCGATGCGAATTAATTCGCAAGTTGTTCCGATGCGTCGCGAGATCTCGCAGATTTGTATGATGCGACGTCGCATCGCAGTTTTTTGTACGGGCCCTTATTTTCAAGAAATTGCCAACAATCACTACCGTCCATTTATCAGAACAATGACCCGCGGACCCGCGGTGCGCATCTACCGCTTTTGCTGGCTACTAATGGCACTCACAAACTGTAGTTTGTGTTGAGATATTTTTGGAAAATGCAAATAAAGTGCCTTTTTTCAAAACTAGCGTTTTCGATAGCTGTTGTTATAGCAAGTTCATTTTGCTATGGCTCTCATACCACCCAATGATCTCAAACCACCTATTTTATCTTGGTGTATAAAATGAACCATTCTCTGCGCAGGAGCATGAAGTGGCCGCCCCGCCGCGGCCCGAGCCGGCCTCCAGAGCCAACGTCAACAGCATCTACGACAAGGACTTCTACCGCGAGCCCAACAAAGTGCCCACTCTGGTAACTTCTTTCTCTTTCTCCCTCAGACATAGCAGCCAGCGTTCGTATCGGTCACACACTGTAAAATTGGCTCGAAAACCATTAATCGTAGCCCACTTCGTAGCTTACTACGCCGTAGGGCTACGCTGCGTAGCGACCTATGACCTATGACTACGAACGAACGTAATAAATTAATAGCGATCTTGTTGTTTTTCTTTTTCTTCTGCAATTTCTCTCAATCGCACTTTCTATTTACTTTCTATTTTTTCTGATTCTAAAAGAATGCAGTTTCGAAAATTATTATGGACATATTTTAGTTTCTATATCTACCTAAGTAATTTTTGTTCTGGTTTGCGCAACCACGTCGAATTCCTGTTTTCTCTCTAAAGTTATGAGCCATCGCCCAAGACGACTTTTATACGCCTTTCTAATCGCGCTTCGTGACATTTTTGAGAAGCGATGCAAATGCGCTGCAGCATTGCATGCTTCCACTTTTTACGGTCACGATGCAAACGCGCGCGTTTCGCATTTTAAAGTCGCCTCGGGCGATGGCTCTATGACTTCTAACCCACTTTGTTCCTCCGCAGGCCTCCCTGAGCGGGTCCGGCGTGGTGACGCACACGGCGCCGTCGTACGAGGAGCAGCGAGCGAGCCCCGCGCTGCTGAGCCGCGGCGCCGGCGCGGGGGGGACGCCGGGCGGGCGCAGTGTGCGGGACGACGGGTACTGCTCAGCTGGCAGTACGCCGCGGGCTCTGGGTGAGAGAGGGAGAGGGGAATAGAGTGCTAGAGGGAGAGGAAAGGTGCTGCTGAGCCGTGGCGCCAGCACGGGCGGGACGCCGGCTCGGCGCAGCGTGTGGGACGACGGGTACTACTTGGCTGGCAGCACGCCGCGGGCCCTGGGTGAGAGAGGTAGAGGGGGAGAGGGGGATAGAACACTAGAGGGAGAGGAAAGGCGCTGCTGAGCCGCGGTGCCGACGCGGAGGGGGACGCTGGGGGGGCGCAGCGTGCGGGACGATGGATACTCTGCTCGGCTGGCAGCACGCTACGGGCCCTGGGAGAGATTAAGTATAGTGAGAGAGATACAGAAAAGGCGTGGTGTAGATACCACGCTGGGGCAGGGGATGTGCCTGGGGACCAAGGTGAAGGATTACAAATACTGTTTAACTGGCAGCACGTCGCGGGATAAAGGGATAAGGAGAGAGAAAAATAGATGAACGTAAAGCGCCACGAGCTGTGGGTGAGAGACAAACTGATGCAGCATACTTTGGTGAAGAGAAACAGAGGAACCACAGATATGTATTGCTGGGCTGATAGCCCGCCGCGGGCTCTACGTGAGAGAGAGTGGCAGCATGCCGTGGGGTCGCAAGCTCTAGGTAAGAGAGGGAGGGGGTTGCTGAGCCGTGGCGCCGGCGCAAGAGTATAAACGCGAAAGTTTGTATGTATGGATGGATGTTTGTAACGCAAAAACGGCTGAACGGATCCGGATGAAATTTGGCACAGATATACATTATAGCCTGAATTAGCACATAGGCTATTTTTTTGTTCCGGAAAAATACACATCAAAATTACTACGCGAACGAAGTCGCGGGCAACAGCTAGTAATTAAATATAATCGGCATTTTCTGCTAACTACCAACTTATAAATCTAGCACTCGATCTTGTTAAGAGTACTCAAAACAGTTGTACGTCATTGCCAACTTAGTTCCTTATAAAACAATCAACAGATATTTCTGTTTGCTGAGACACTACAGGAAATTAACAGGTAAAATAATAGCTTACGAAGCGCAAGATACACGTGGAAAAGCTGAAATCAGACTCCCGGTGCAAAGCCTGCGAGCCAAAGTGATGATTACGGCTTTAGATAGTAGAATGGTATTTCAATGGCAGAACGAGGCATGAGAAAGAACATTACAGAACGTTCACGCAGGAAATGGTGTAGTCCAATGAACATGTAAAATATTCAGGCAAATACTACACCGCTATCTATACTGTCCGCTACACTCATAATGTCAGGCACACCGAGTTCTCCATTCATTTTACCGAAACATCCCGGAAAGCTAATATAACAGCTCACGCCAGCCATAGTGGCCGCTTTGTACAATAATACTCTGTCTCGCTCGCACTCTCACAAATAATACTGTAATTTATAACAAAATCCCCATAAACATAAACATAAACATAAACATAAACATAAACATAAACATAAACATAAACATAAACATAAACATAAACATAAACATAAACATAAACATAAACATAAACATAAACATAAACATAAACATAAACATAAACATAAACATAAACATAAACATAAACATAAACATAAACATAAACATAAACATAAACATAAACATAAACATAAACATAAACATAAACATAAACATAAACATAAACATAAACATAGACATAGACATAGACATAGAATAGACATAGACATAGACATAGAATAGACATAGACATAGACATAGACATAAACATAAAAACAAACATAAACATAAACATAAACATAAACATAAACATAAACATAAACATAAACATAAACATAAACATAAACATAAACATAAACATAAACATAAACATAAACATAAACATAAACATAAACATAAACATAAACATAAACATAAACATAAACATAAACATAAACATAAACATAAACATAAACATAAACATAAACATAAACATAAACATAAACATAAACATTTACATACAGGCACATACATTGGTTCTGGCCCCACACTAGGATACCCTGTGTCGTGGGAACCAGAAACAACGACATCACAAACATGAAAACATCCAAGACCTGGGGTTTTTTTTTGTTCCCAGCCGGGATTCGAACCCGGGACCTCTCGCAAGGTATGCAGATGCACTACCACTGCGCCACGAGGTCGTCATTACATCCGAGTATTGACTGGAGGATTCTTCTCGACAATACGAACTAATTTTACAAACTAAATGGCATTAAACGGCATTAAATGTATATACATAACAGAGGACCCTTGAAATGGCGAAAGAAATGTTAGCTGTTCCATTCTTTCACCTGCGGCGCTAAAATTTAAGGAGCAGCTGATATTTTTTTGCGATTTCGAAATCTTCCCCATAGTGACAATTGTTCGTATAAGAACCATTAGAACCCTCTTTTTTAATAGAGGCATTAAGCTAACACATTTTCTCTATTTAAGTAATTTTTGTTAATTCTGTTTTTCCTCCTTTATAAAATAAAATAAAAATAAAATAAATAAATAATTATGTTACATCTTGTATTAAAAAGCTGATGAATAAATTCTCACGTGAGTGTGTCGGCAGCAGCTTAGCCATAGAGTACAAAGCAATATAATTGAAAATGTTTTTGTTAAAAAAAAATCACGTGAATATAGATCCCATTGCAGGGCACAAAGAGAGAGTATGGGCTTAATTACCACGTGTGACAACTGCGGATTGGCAATTTAAAGCGCTGACGTATGTGAATACCTCAGACAAGTCAGAAACTTAGGTTTCCTCACGATGTTTTCCTTCACAGTTAGCGAATTACATTGATACTACAACAATAAGAAGTAAGAAGATAAATAAGAAGATTAATGTTTTTATTTGTTCAATAAATAAATAAAAACATTGGAAGTTAATGTTTTATCCCTCGTTGTTTTTGGAATCAAATAAAGAGTGAGAACTTCTATTTTCGATTTAACTTTGCGATTTAATTATTATAGAGTCTGACTGTGTCAAGAGAAACACCAATGCGATTTCAGTAGTTTATCTTTAAAGCTCAGAAACTAACACCAATAGGAATCACTAGCAATAATTAATTTAATTGCTAGATACTAAACAGGATTTCGCGATTCAGAAGGTATGCACTCTTCTGGGTATATTAGCATAGGGTGTCCTAGATTGAGAATGAAGGGGAGCTTACTTTTGTCGTTATTTGAACATAAAATACATCTGTAAGTGTATGTACTCGTATGTATTGAAATAACGACGGCCTTTATATATAAGTGTGTTAAGAAAGTCGCCAAAAGTTCTGAAAAGATCCTGATCCTGTTATCTTAAATAAGGTAAAATAGTTTATAGACAGCGGGAAAAAGTTGTTTTCTCATCAAGCTCTCTTAGTAAACACTGACGGTTCCGGCCAACCGGAGATGGGATCCTCACGAAACAGAATCTTGATTCAAACAAAATGTAGCTTAGGTCACAACGCTATCCCTGAACCGTTCACTCTTTCTCGACGAGAGAAGGACGCAGTTAGAGTCAGACTGTACGGTAGTAGAATCAGGGCGAGTAGAGCCAGTTTTTATCAAAGCTGTTGAAAACAGAAAGCTTATTTAAACTTAGGAAGTTTATAAGCTTTGCACTGCGTAGAAGCAATAACGCTTCGCAATTTCTTTATTTCAAGGTTATGTTATTAGTGAGCATGCACTGGTCTTCCCCAGCGAGAGGGCATGGAGGTATGCGCTCATTGGTCACGTGATACAGATATTTGATACGATATTTTTGCTCTCGATGCCAGCAATTATTCATACAGGTTCTCTATGTTCCGTACGATTTGACCTGTTTTTGGGGGCAAACAATATATCTATCAATGCACATATAAATATATAAAAGCACTTTTTTTAAATAATTGTTAATTTTACTAAATTTTACTAAATAACTTTGGCGGACCCACGCGACGCCAAAGTTATCTATCAGGCATTATAATACTGTACACCTGTCGCTTCAAACGCCACCATAAAAATAACTGCTCTTAAAATCTTTCCAATAAGCACTAAATTAAGTGTTGGCTCTTTATGAACCACGTCATTCCGCGGTCGAATTCCGATCCTTTTTCAAATACCGCTTTCACCTCGCTGGTAGAATATTGCAGATTGTTCGAAGCGAAGCGGCATTATTCCGCATCGGCATCCTATTATACGGTGCGGGACACGCCTTGGGCGGCTCTATTAAGGCGGCGAGAATGGGCAGCATTCAACGATATTGGCGGATTAGGAATACAGGATCAATTACTGTGATGTGGGGCCTGACTATCTTAAAGGAACTCACAAACCAAAGCGGTTGCGGTGGCGGTCATTTACTACAGTAGTATTTGTATGAGCGCGATTTAGGTATTGATTGACCGCTAAACAAATGGTTGTTGCGTTTGCGGTCGGAACGCGTTGGTTTGAATACGACTATACAAATAATACTACAGTAAAGGATAAGGTGCATGTTTAATATTAGGCTAATATGTTGCCATTTGACATTGTTTATTATAGAAAGAAAGAAAGAGACCATTTACTTACATTGCCACAAAAGCACACACATAAAAAATAACAGAATCTATAAACCTAATTACAAGAATAAAAAAACAATAATCTAACAAAAAAAAAATGAGAACATTGTGCCTCCGTGGCAACAAAAAAGGGTCACCAACTCAGCATGCATTGCTGGCGTGTGCTGTGAACAACACATCACCAGCAAAACTGATTTTCAGTTCCGTTCAGGACCGTTGGGACAGTTTGATTTTTTGTTCTTTGGCATCCGGAACAATACATAAATATAGTGTAAAATTACAATACAATACAAATTACCGAAAAAACAATAATAATTACAGATTATAAATGTATAAATTCCAATGAAATGTCATGCGAATGTACACACGGGCACAGATAGCGGATATATATAGTTATTATTACGGATAATAACCACATTTACACATATAGGTAATTATAAATTAAGGGAAGTAGCTGATGTTATGGTTTATAAACAAAAATTTTTTAGTCACTCTCTCTTATTCAAAATACAACAGCAGTGTTGGCCGCCACCACCATCGCGACCGCGATCGCTTTGGTTTATGAGTATCTTAAGCGGTCCCTATTAGTGAGGAAGCTAAGCTTAGCTGAGTTGTGGTTTTTTTCTGGAGAAATGACGTGCGGTTTTTCGCGTTACGCGACTATGTTTCACGGTGGATTCACTTATGTAAATTTTTGTTTCAGAACACAAATCAACTAAAGGATCTGTAGTGACCCTCTCGTGTTACAAAAGTAAGTACTTAATACCTTATCCACATAACTTAATTTTTTTTAGTGTAATAATGTTCGAAAACGTAAGGTTCTAGATGGCAATGCCGACAACTTTTATCATGAAGGTCATATAATTTTAATATTAACTTTGAAATCACGAAAAAACATACCTATATTACAAATACAAATACGAACACTCTTTGTCAGTGATAGTTGACAACGTAGATGTCATTAGCGCTAAAAATGACGCTTGTGAATTAAGTTCGGTCACCGGGAAATATCCTTGCACCTGCCCCCGTCAGACCGCCATCGCCATCTTGCGAGGTACTTAGACATCTCAACGGGTTATACATCAATGGAGTCCTTGGTTTGACGTTTTTGTATAAAATCAACCATCAGTTACGGTGTCACTTACTAATCATCGTTCACGTCACGCAAGGCGCACGGAATGAACCAACCACAGCGTGATTTATACTCTGCAGCACATCTTGTAAAATACGGCCGAGAGGACTGCGGTCTATTTTGAGTGTGAATTTTGTAGGAAGAATTACTTCTATGTTTTTTTATTCGTAGCTATTTGTATTTTTTATGATTCGCGATGCTCGTACATTTTTATACATATAACGGATCTAATTGCGATTATGTATAAGGTAAACTTAATTACCTTAATTTCCGATGTTTCGACGAAGTAGCAGTTTACTTACCCTTACTACATTAATTGACTGTACTCGCCACTTCAGTCTACCCGTCACCAGAGCAACTGAAACGTTGCTGTACTCGCCACTTCTGCCTACCCGTCACCACAGCAACTGCAACGATGCTGTACTCGCCACTTCAGTCTACCCATGACCACAGCAACTGCAACGTTGCTGTACTCGTCACTTCAGTCTTTAGTCTACCCGTCACCACAGCAACTGAAACGTTTCTGTACACGCCACTTCAGTTTTCAGTCTACCCGTGACCACAGCAACTGCAACGTTGCTGTACTCGCCACTTCAGTCTACACATGACCACAGCAACTGCAACGTTGCTGTACTCGCCACTTCAGTCTACCCGTGACCACAGCAACTGAATCGTTGCTGTACTCGCCACTTCAGTCTACCCGTGACCACAGCAACTGCAACGTTGCTGTACTCGCCACTTCAGTCTACCCATGACCACAGCAACTGCAACGTTGCTGTACTCGCAACTTCAGTCTACCCGTGACCACAGCAACTGCAACATTGCTGTACTCGCCACTCCAGTCTACCCGTCACCACAGCAACTGAAACGTTTCTGTACACGCCACTTCAGTTTTCAGTCTACCCGTGACCACAGCAACTGCAACGTTGCTGTACTCGCCACTTCAGTCTACACATGACCACAGCAACTGCAACGTTGCTGTACTCGCCACTTCAGTCTAACCGTGACCACAGCAACTGAATCGTTGCTGTACTCGGCACTTTAGTCTACCCGTGACCACAGCAACTGCAACGTTGCTGTACTCGCAACTTCAGTCTACCCGTGACCACAGCAACTGCAACATTGCTGTACTCGCCACTCCAGTCTACCCGTCGCCACAGCAACTGCAACGTTGTCGAAACGTCAGAAGGAGGCGGGCCCTGTAGGAGCAATTTTCGTACAAACGTACCTAGTTTGGTTTTTACTTACAAACGCCATGCCGGATCGCAATAAAACTTTATCGATACCAATCGAGGTTTTATCGCGCTTAGAATTGGAAATAAACTTAGCAAAAATAAATTATTTTTTATTCTGCTCTAATTTTTTGTTAATCTGTAAACGTTGTTTTTTTTTATTTTTGGTTGAGATCCGGCATGTCGTTTGTGAATTAAAACCAAACTATTTACGTTTGTTTGGGAATTGCTCCTTGAAGGGCTGCCTTAAGTTAGATAACTTTAACCAACACTTAAATAAACGCAATTAGACACGTTAAATTGCAATAACAAATATTGAGTTTCATACTTACCTACATGGCAGTATGTAATTAATTCCGTCACGTGGAAAATGTATTTCATCTCATATGGAAATGCATGTGTGTGGCCAAAGGAATGACCATGTACATACAAATGTACTGAATCTATTGTTTATTCAATTGTTACTAATAAAAAAAATCTCAGAGGGTTTAATAATACGTGCCTTACATTTCAATACCATTAAATACCTATACATATTAATCATATCGTATTGAAGTTCTTCGAAAAGTTACGACGAAGAGATTCTTTCAACTGGCACCTTGTCCCCAGAAGAGCCGAAAGTCCAAATACAGGAGGAAGGGTACTACAGCGATGCGTCAAAATGTGTTAGAAGTAGCAGTCTTAAGACAGGTGAGTTTGTGGATTATAAACTGTCAAAGTAATTTAGAACTGGATTCCACGAGAAAATGAAGCAAGGAACTTAATAAACTGTGCGTAGTAGGTACTTACTTTTGCAGACCACTCATTGATTATACCATGGAAGTCAGTGAGAACAGTGAAAATACCACAAGTGACAATAGGCTTACATGGTTACGCTTATTCGTCACGACTATGGTGAAAATCAGCGGTGGTAGCCCAGTGGGTGGAAATGGACTCAGGAGCGGGAAACCCAGGTTCTATTCCCAGTGCGGGCATGCACCTATGACTTTGTTTATTTTCAAACTTACGTAAATCTGCGAATTTGCGGTAGCAATACCACACACTAACTGTGAAGGAAATCATCATGAGGAAACCCACGGCTTGGTTGGCACCGCACGTATTGACTTGTCTTTCCTGTGGGCTAGGCCGACTAAGCCGTCAGGATTGTATAGGTACTGGGCAAGCCGACGCCGCCTAAAAAACAATGTCCCAAGCACTGCAGCGTCCGAGTGGTCCCTTCACCCATCTAGTATTAGTGAAGGTGCCACTGGACGCTGACGAAGATGCGAAGGCCAACGTTTGGCAAGATAAAAAGTACCCGAAACCGGTACTTCTCGGTCTTTAGTCGGCATGCCACGACTAATGTATGTTGAGGAAGCGAACGTGATCTGTCGGGATCATGGCAAGTGGCAGTCCCTGGTCTCTGCCTACCCCTCTGGGATACAGGCGTGTATATGGAATCAAAGATTACAATTAAGATTTTTAAATTTAATTTAACAGCGATCCTCTACGTTTATGTACTGACATCCAACTGAAATCGATATATTGAGTATGGTTAGGCCAAATGCTAAGAAAATAACTCGTTGATCTAGCGGTTAATACGCTTGACTATCAAAACAGGAGGTCGTGGGTTCGATTCCGGCTGGAGTCCGGCGTAGATACTTGATTTGTACAAATGGCCTCAGTCTGGGTGTATTTCCATGATTATGATGTCCTTGCATGGTTACCATAGCAAAGGGAACCCTAATTTGGGACCAGGACAAGTGATTGTGTTGTGTGGTGTTGATAAATTATTGAATTAACCTTTTTTCAATAAATTTTTATATGAGTCAAGAAGCGTAGTCTCGAAGCAAAAAAGTTCATCAAAGGACCAGCACAAGAATATCAAGTTGGTTTCCAACTTTTCGCCTAAAGTTTGAACTTACTAAATATTTGAAGCTAAAGGTAGCTCTGTGGTTGGAGATGGACGAGATGAAATTATTCTCTCTTAGAAAAAAGCCCCGTTCGAGAGATGTGCTGAGAAAAACCGACGAAGTTCGTGCCCAAGTAGGTGGGCGCTCTTATAATTCCATGAACTTTAGTTTACGTCTGAGAAAACTTGGGGTGAAAGTCTGTAGGTGCCATCTAGTGACGTCAAGAGTGTGCAGAAATACTTAGTTGAACTCTAATCTTTACCTAGAGTAAACAGTGCAGCAAAACATTTCCAACTCGGTTTTTCGGAAAAAGAACATAAGTATCGTGAACAATTTAATAATAGGGGTTAAAGTATGAAATTGCCGTTTTATTGCAATAGGTTCTTTGAATTGACATAGAATCTTCATGGTTTGAGGTTTTCGAATAAAACTTTTTTCAAATGGTTTCTATAATGTTCTTTTTTTAAAAAATGTGAAACATTTGAATATCGACTTTCAATTGTTTTTGTTATTCAATTTAGACAAGAAAGATGGATAGCGGGCTGTTTCTGCCGCGTTAGTTCCGCGTCGGAACTCGTATTCAAAAATCACTCGAATTTTCGCAGTATCCATCTTTCTTGTCTAAATTGAATAACAAAAACAATTGAAAGTCGATATTCAAATGTTTCACATTTTTTAAAAAAAGAACATTATAGAAACCATTTGAAAAAAGTTTTATTCGAAAACCTCAAACCATGAAGATTCTATGTCAATTCAAAGAACCTATTGCAATAAAACGGCAATTTCATACTTTAACCCCTAATATTATGAGAGTGCATTTATGCTAGAATGATTGATAGTGTCTGGCCACGCGCAGTAGGTAAACCCGTACCCAAAGGGTAAGGGACCCTATTACTAAGACTCCGTTGCCCGTCCGTCCGTCCGTGCGTCTGTCACTAGGAGGTATCTCATGAACCGTGATAGTTAGACAGTTGAAATTTTCACAGACGATGCATCTCTGTTGCCGCTATAACAACAAGTACTGAAAAGAGAATAAAATAAATATTTAAGGGACTCCCATCAATATTTATCCCGAACGTGATTTTTTTTGCCGTTTTTTGCTCGATATTAGTAAGTGTTTAGTAAGAGTTCACGGTTTAACCAATAACGTCATCAAAGTAAATGTTCCTTTTATGAGTTGGTCGACTATTACTCCTTAACTTGTAAAGCCTACTTAGCTGTGATAGATGCTCCTTTAACTTCGCTACTTATCTAATTTTGCACTCAGCAATTTGCGCTATACTTCACAAAAGGAACGCTGAATCGAAAAATGCTTTTCCAAAGCTCACAATGTTTTTAAACGACCAACGATGCCCCAAACATCAGAAAAAAAGACATCCCTAATTTAGGTGAATAGGAGAAAAAACCCAGACTCGTTCTTTGATTATTTATAGATAGATGGTGATAGACTATACTTAATTTTTCCTTTAAAAGGAAACTACACAGATTATAATATTATTATTCATCATCAGCCCCTTGACGACCACTGTAGGACATAGGCCTCCCTCATGGTTTTCATGAACATGAGGGGTTTTGCCATAATCGCCACGTTTGGCAGGCGGGTTGGCGATCGCAGTTTGCGGTTGGAATGTCAGGTAGACGCTGCTGCTCGTCTCCCGGTAATTTATTTCCTTAGTCGCCTTCTACGACATCCACGGGAGGAAATGGAGTGACGCTTTTCTTAATCCGGCGTCACACGGCAATATTATTATTGCTCAAACCTTTTCCTACAGAGACGTGCGACGACGGCCGCGAGACATGGGGCACGGGCGCGGACTTCCTCCTCTCCATCATCGGGTTTGCAGTGGACCTGGCCAACGTTTGGCGGTTCCCTTACCTCTGCTACAGGAACGGGGGCGGTATGTTAGATATCAAACTAACTTCCTCAGTCCTGACCTTGAACATAACAATGGCTTTCAATTGTTATTTTTAAGGTTATTTTATTTTTTATTTTAGGAATATATAGGCACAAACAGTGCATCGTACAATTATTTCTTAATCTATTACATGCAGGTATTATTATAGTACATGCACCTATTATATTATGCACTCTCAACATTCATCATCCGGCAAACGTTTATTCTAGAAGTGCATTATCTTGAGTAAGTAAAAATCTGTCAGGATCGTAGCAAGTGGCAGTCCCTGGTCTCTGCCTACCCCTCTGGGATGCAGGAGTTTATGTTATGTTATGTTAGTAAAAACAAAAGACAAAAGTTACATTATGTTTCGAAGGAGTAGCCTAAATATTTTTGTAATTCTAATTTCATTTTTCTATGAACGAATCTGTATATATCGATAACACTACTGTTACTAACATTATTGTATGTTTTGCACATACGCGAAATAGGTGAGTGGTACCCGAGATTCGTGCGACTTCGTGGAAGCTCAAAGGTTCGGCTAAGAGGTTTTTTAGGAGGACGGCGTGGTACGGTTAAGTTTATTTTTGCCAATAAGTTCTCATTTAGGTCACCACAGACCAATCTAGAGAAATATCCATATCTAAATCGAAAATTTTACGCCGATGATATAGAGCCTCTAATTTGAAATACATTAGGCGATCTCTATAACTAGCTCGGTGTGATGTACCTGGACATTTCCAAGCCAAATGTCTGGTAAAAGCCCTTTGAATTGATTCTATTCGCGGAGACACACAGAGTAAGATGATTTCCGGCTTGACTTGTAAACTCCAAAGTGCTTCTTACCAAAGATTTATACAAAACTAGTTTAGCTTTTGTGCCTTTAATTTTTTTTTGTATTTCTTTGAATTAACCCTAAAGTCTTGGCAGCCTTAGGTACCTACTATGCAATTTATATGAGATTTAAAATTTAGTTTTTTGTCCAAAATTACTCCCAGATCTCGAATTTCAGCTACTGCCCTTAATCTTATTCCACTTATGTTGTAACATGTTTTAAAAGGGACTTTTTTCCTTGTAAAAGTAATATGACAGCATTTTAATGGTTTGAATAACATAATATTTTGCTTACACCAACTTGTCAATTCATTTAAATCATTCTGCAAGAAGTTAGTGTCATTTGTAACTTTAATTTCTCTTAACAACTTAAGGTCGTCGGCAAATAGGGAGGTATAAATGTGAGATGGAATCTGTAATGTCATTTACAAATATGACAAATAATTTCGGAGCTAGGTAGGTACTCCCGAACGTGAAATATAACTATTAGAAGAGTATCCATTCACTACTAAAGTCTGTTTACATGAAACTAGATACGATGCAAACCAATCATGTAAGTTTCCACAGATCCCATATCTTTTTAATTTTGTTAAAAGTATACCGTGGTCAACTTTGTCAAATGCACTCGTGAAATCTGTATATATGACGTCCACTTGAGAACCTTTTAGGTTAGGTTGGTTCTGGGGCCTAATTATGCGCACAAAATCCTGAGCGATTCCAATCGTCTAACTGTCAAATTCTATACTAATTTGACAGTTAGACGATTGGAGTCGCTCAGGCCTCGGTGCGCGTAATACAGGGGCAGGACTGAGGAGTATTAGAACGACATATTGACACAACTTCATGGTGAAACTATTCAACTATTTCTGTGATGGTTTGATCGGTTTGGGTGTTTGTTAAGATGTTCATGTTTGGTTTATTGAATGGTGCATGTTTTTTCTATAATTTCTAATTTTATGTGACATATTTTCTTTAAAATAACATAAATAGGGTATATGTCCTGAATATAAGCAGTATTCTAAGTTACGTACATTTATGAAGTTTTAGTGGCAATAGTACCACTCGCTAACAGTGAAGGAAATCATCGAAAAGAAACCATTCTCTTACATACCTTCATCACACTTCCAATCCCATCCCATGGCTATTATCCGCCAGGAGCATTCCTGATCCCATACACGCTGATGCTGGTGTTTGGCGCGGTGCCACTGTTCTACATGGAGCTCATCCTGGGCCAGTACCACCGGCAGGGACCCATCACGCTCTGGAAGATATGCCCGCTCTTCAAGGGTGAGTCAGCTGCAATCCCGCTGACATTAAAATGTGAAAGTATGGCTTCCTTGGGAAGAAATATTTAGTTGACAATACCAGATGCATTTTTCTGTATAAATATGCGTCGCCTTGCATTTTTATGCAGACAAGTGCACCTAGGTATAACTGATTAATGTAGCTACTTAAATATCTCCGGTGAAACCAGTAGGTACTGAAGTCATAATTTTATTGACATTTTAACTCTTATATACCTACCGCTAATTAAAGTATTAGGGGTTAAAGTATGAAATAGCCGTTTTATTGCAATAGGTTCTTTGAATTGACATAGAATCTTCATGGTTTGAGGTTTTCGAATGAAACTTTTTTCAAATGGTTTCTATGATGTTCTTTTTTTAAAAAATGTGAAACATTTGAATATCGACTTTCAATTGTTTTTGTTATTCAATTTAGACAAGAAAGATGGATACTGCGAAAATTCGAGTGATTATGAGGCACCCATTTTTCGTATTTTTTATTTTATTGATTTGACGCAAGTGAGTCAATATTGTGGGTAAGGTAACGTTAAACCATGCCGCTAATGTCAATTCAAAGAACCTATTGCAATAAAACGGCAATTTCATACTTTAACCCCTATTATTTACATAACGTGATATAGCTTCATCATACAACGCCGTCTATTTTGTAGAAAAGGGACGAATATGCTTTGAACTTTCGTATTGATGCACATAATACGTGGGTTTCTTGAAGGGCCTCACTAAATTAACACTGAGTAAGTCAGTTTAAAAAAAAACTTTCCTATAATTTTCGTAATGTTATTGGAAGCACAGAATAACACAATAAATCTTGTCCACAGGCGTCGGATTCTGCGCCGTGATGGTTGCATTTTACGTCTCATTTTACTACAACGTCATTATCGGTAAGAGTACTTCACAGCACTATAAAACTATAGTCAGTTTTACGAGCCCGCTCATGTCAACCAGTTTATAGTTACCGAGACAAACAAGTGCACGGTTTCGTTCGATTCTAGCACTTATGAAGCAAGAGATAATAGCAATGAGAGCTGGGATACGTTAAACACTGAGCGTAACGCTCTTGGATCATGTCCAAATGAAAGTTTTAAGCCAAATCTCGTGTGCGACCTTTAAATTAAGTATTGTTATACAACGCTATAGATACTCGTATTGTTGTGATCAGCTACTAGTAAATGAAAAGGTGGAGAATTCAGAATAAAAATGGAATGAAAAAATGTTCTAGTATTCACATATGTACCTAGTTATGGGCACGGGTATAAGAGATAGCATCCAAAATACGAGCAGATTCCAAAATGTTGTAGTACAGTAACTACACATGAACCTTTATTCTCGTGCACTCTACTACTACTTACAGGCGAAATGACAAGCAAAGTGTCTACCATTGCTGATATTGTTTCCGTGTGGCGCCGGATTAAGAATAGCGTCACTCCATTTCCTTCCGTGGATGTCGTAGAAGGCGACTAAGGAAATAAATTACCAGGAGACGGGCAGCAGCGTCTTCCTGAGATTCCAACCGCCTACTGCGATCGCCAACAAGCGTGGCGATTACGGAAAAACCCCTCATGGTTATGTAAACCAAGAGGGAGGCCTGTGCCCTGCGGTGGGCGTCAAGTGGCTGATGATGATTGTTTATACGGTTTTTGTGTTAGTATGAATTTGTTGTTGCCATCGTTGCAATGAGTAAAGAAAAAGTCCAACTAAGGTTAATATTTCAATCTCGTAAACCCTTAGGCAGGTAGTTTATTTCATAGGAAGGTAACTTTAAATAAGTCTCTGACACAGACATCACCGTTGGCAATGGAACCTTTCTTGGTTATATACCAATTTAGGCACGACAAGTTCTACCGCAAATCGGAATTGTGAAAAATGCTTGTGATTGGAGGAAATCTAGAGTAAGCTGAAAGGGTGGTAAACGTTTTGTATGTCACCTCAGGCTGGTCTCTGTACTTCCTCATCTCCTCGGCGCGTTCAGAGTTACCGTGGCTACACTGCGGCAACGCGTGGAACACGGACCAGTGCTGGGATTCCTCTGGTCAGAACGGGACCAACCGCTCGACTGACCTACGCTACCAAGGTCCACTCTCACACTTCACGCCCGCCAGCGAGTTCTTCCAGTGAGTGATCACCTACGAGCGAGTTCTGCCAGTTAATAGTTACTAGTTCACCTAGGAAGTGGAAAACAGAACAGAGCTGGGACTCCTCCCGCCAAAATGGGACCAACCGCTCGACTGACCTATACGCTATCAGAGCCCGCTGGCACGTACACTTCACGCCCGCCAGCGAGTTCGTCCAGTAAGTCATCACCTATGAGCGAGTTATTTCAGTGAATAGTTACTAGTTCATCTAGTAAGTGGAACACGGACCAGTGCTGGGACTCCTTCGAACAGAACGGGACTAACCGGTCGGTTGACTTACGCTACCAGGGCCCGCTGTCGCACTTCACGCCCGCCAGCGAGTTCTTCCAGTAAGTGATCACCTACTAGTGAGTTCTTCCAGTAAGAGTAAAATAAAATAAATAAATAAAGAGATCACCACCTAGTAACGAGTTCTTCCAGTGACTAGATTTAGGTCCCACTGCAGGGCACATGCCTACTCTCAGGGAGAGAGAGAGAGAGAGTACGGGCTTAATCACCACGCGTGCCCACCGCGGATTGGCAATTTCAAGTGCTGAAGTGTGTGAACAACTCAGACACTCAGGTTTCCTCACGTTGTTTTCCTGGTTACAGAAAGCGGTAAGCGAGTGGTATTGCTACTTAACTTCACAAATGTACGTAACCTAGATAACAAAGTCATTGGTACATGCCGGGATTCGAATCCACAAACAAATGCTTTTCAGTAAGTAGTTAGGTATTAAGTACCTAAATACTAGCAACGTATTCTACTGAGTTCTTCATGTGAAAACTTACTATAGGTACCCAGAGTTCTTCTAGTAGTGACTCTTAGCGTTCTTCTAGAAAGTTTGACAATTTTGTCAAGAAATTATCCTTAGCTGCCATCTTTTAAGACCCTAACAAATAAATATGTTCATCGCTAAACTTTTTTCAGTCGCGCCGTCCTCGAAATGCAAAACTCCGAGGGCCTGAACGACCTCGGATTCCCGAAGTGGCAGCTGGCCCTCTGCCTCGGCCTAGTGTACGTCACCCTTTACTTGTCGCTCTTCAAGGGAGTCAAGAGTTCAGGTGAGCCATCGGGTGTTATCACGTTCTAAAAATTCGAGGGTCGGCAGACGTCAAAAAAAAACTTATTTTCCTATAAATTTATTCAGATTGGACGATCATCAGCTTACAAATCATACTAGTTGAATGAAAATAGGTTACTAAGAGCTAATAACAGATTCTCGTCTATAGATACAACGTAACCAAACTTCATGCTTCGTCAAACGCAAAACTTACCACACTAAAATTATTTAAAAATTACTTATCGCTAAATATTATAAAGTTACTCTATAACATTTTTCATATCTACCTTTATTATTTTAACGGAAAACTATCATGAAACAGTGACATTGTGTAATGAGCATACTTAGATGTTTTCTTACAAAAAAAATTCTAGGTAACTGATATTTTTTGTTCTATACCACTTAAGTAAAAAAAATAGCAGTAACTACCTACAATTTTTTTGTGAGAAAACATGTATTTTTTGACTTACGTGGTATAGAACAAAAAATTTATGAAACTTATGGGCTTTAGTCCGCCGACCCTATGCAAATCGTCACAACCGTTTATAAACTGTAATGAACACCAACCAATTGCAATTAAATTGGGTCCACTCTGTTCACGTGTTAACTACGACGGAATATTATTGACCTTAACCTTAAATACATATAAATTGTCCTATGAATACTTTAAAATCTAATTAATTTCACAACTTAAATTTTACAATAGTTTTAGATTCCAGACATACCTATCTTGTTAAAATAAGCCAGTTATAACTAAAAGGGTTGTCTGATGGTTGAATAAGAAAAGGCCTCGATAATGAGCGTTTCGGTTTTATTGGAACTGTAACAGTGGATTTCGCAATACCACTGTGATTTGCTTTACTGAGGGAAGCGGAGCTGCTCCGTACTCGGAGCTAGTGCAGCTCCACCTTCTTTCCAACGATTATTTACGCGTGCGACTGGCCAACGCCTAACGGGACCTACCTTGTATTCTCTCTTCGTAGAGCGATCCTCACCCTTTTCCCAAATCAGTTTTCAGAAATACAAAAATTGGGTACGTCAACGTAAATAATTTACATTCTCTTTGTTGAATGTCAATGAACATCTCTCAATATCTGCTGTCCTCGGGTCGAGACGTAGTGGAGAAAAAGACAGCGAAAAATAGCTAAGTAGGTACCTAATGGAGCTTTCGATGTTTTCATTATATTCCGTTATGTTAAAATTAAAAGGTCTGCTATCGATCGCTTTAAAACTATTGTAAATTTTCAGAAAACTCATGTACAAAGTACCTATTTGGATCACTGATCACACTCGATCCCGAACAATTCAGTGACCAGTCCTTTTACTGCAATCACTGTGGTGATTCAATCAGTACCTAATTAATAATTCCCAAACTCTTCACAGGTAAAGTGGTGTGGCTGACTGCAACCATGCCGTACGTGGTGCTGTCCATACTCTTGGCCAGAGGTCTTCTGTTGCCAGGGGCAACCAGGGGCATCGCGTATTACTTGCAGCCTGAGCTGACCCGGTTGAAGGACACACAGGTACCTGAGAGCTTTTCCCACCGAGACTCAAAAAAGGACGAGCTCTTAATTTGTTGATAATGTTTTTGTTGTTGAACTTTGAGTGAACTAAGTCTCACACAGTCTTTACAGCATAAAGAATAGTTGTATGGTCCAATAAACAGTAGGGCAGGCAGTTACCAGCATTACCTTTTGAGTTCTAATTGCTTAAATAATAGGAGAAAATCCTGATTTCAAGAATACATTCCTTGGCGTCGCTTTTTCTCATGTATACTCTCAGAAACAGTTTTATTTCTTTTTTAGGTATGGGTGGATGCAGCAGTCCAAATCTTCTATTCGGTTGGTGCTGGCTTTGGCGTTCACCTCTCTTACGCCAGTTATAATACCTTCCACAATAACTGTTACAGGTGAGTAGGTATGCTATGCTAGAAGAAACACAGATCTCCAATCTCCAAATAAAATCAGTGAGGGATAAGACGATAGTGGTATGCAAACGTCAATGGATAGGTACTAGGTACCATCGCTTTAAAAAGCAAGTTCGAAGATATTTACTAGTTTTTTTACCTCACTCCATCCCTTGGTCTCTAAAGTGGAAAATACTGATAGTGTCTTCAATTCTAGGGACTGCCTGATAACGACTCTGGTGAACTGTTTCACGTCGTTCTTCTCCGGATTCGTGATCTTCACATATCTGGGCTTTATGTCTCACAAGCAGGGCGTGCCGATCTCTTCTGTCGCCACTGAAGGTTAGTAACCTTATTGGATCCATCTTCATACATCTGGGGATCTAGCAAAAGCTACGTATCTGGGGATCTAGCAAAAGCTACCTAGCTGGAGGTCAACCCAAAAGGTATATAAAACAAATGAATGGTCAGTTTCTGAATTGTGAATTTCGCTAAGTAAATGGTTAACTGTAGTGCTGTCTCTTCGAATTTCTCAGAAAAGAGCGTGACAGAACGTTACTTAAGTATTTACTTAATGAAATTCTCAACTCAGAAACCGGCCCATAGTCTACCAAACCGTTGTCATTGGACCACAACAGAAGTTCCCACACCTTGTTCCGTATTTCCATCAAACGACCCGTGTGTCCATTATGGACCACTTTAGGAGTCACTGCTCTTAACTCTATCTGAAGGTAAAGAAGAATAGACCATAGGAAACATGAAATGAAAAAAGTCGGAACACATGAGACAGAAAGCATTAAATAGGAGGAAACGGTCCCTAGCTCAGTATTTGTTGCATCTCAATCTCAATCCTGCCTCAGGTCCGGGATTGGTGTTCCAAGTGTACCCCGAAGCAGTAGCCACGCTGCCCGGGGCCAGTCTCTGGGCAATGCTGTTCTTCTTCATGCTCATCATGCTCGGCTTGGATTCCGGAGTAAGTATTCAACTCAGTTTATTAGTGGCGTGGCATACACACGTTCAACAAGTATGCGTGATAATGGAAATATTTGAGCTGATTAAGTGGCAAACCTTGGTCACCGCCTACCGCTCCGGAATACAGGCGTGTGTTGCATGTTATGTATCTATGTGTATTGATAGACTGACACTTTGTACCAACAGATGGGTGGCCTCGAATGCGTGATAACAGGGCTTCTGGATCAGGCCAGAGCTAGTGGTGCCACTCACCTGCGCCGGGAGCACTTCACTCTTCTGGTCGTCTGCGTCTCTTTCTGCGTCGCTTGCATTAACATTACTCCGGTAAGAGTTGAACGATGAACCATATGTCATCTGAAGTCATGGCTCAAAAACTTTGATGACCCTCACTGTAACTCTCTTGAGAAACCCCACTGAATTATTTAATCGGGGTAGTTTTTTGCCCTTTATCCTATCCTAAAGGTCCAACAGAGTTAGTGACTTCAAACTACTGCTAAAACTGAAGATGACTGTTCTGAATTCATGAAGCATGTGTGTAGATTGGTTGTATGTGTAGGAGTTGAAATTTCAAGTATCAAATTGACTTACTTCCGTTCCCGTACCTAATTTCCAATAATATTTTAATTTTTTTTTAATTAAAGTAAGTATTATTACCCGAAACCGACGTGCGTGCATGCAACGACTGATGAATGTTGAGGAAACGAAATGATCTGTCAGGATCGGGGCAGGTGGCAGTCCCTGGTCTCTGTCTACCCCTCTGGGATACAGGCGAAAGTTTATGTATGTATTATGGACTGTTCGTTACAGGGCGGCATCTACATGTTCCACCTTCTGGACACCTACGCTGCTGGGATATCGCTGCTTTGCTCTGCCTTGTTCGAGGCAGTTGCTGTATCCTGGTTCTATGGTAAGTTACTGAATGAATATTAGAGCCATTGCAAGCATAACATGGACAAGTCAATAGTTAAAGAAGCCTAATGTTGCAACTTATTTCTCGACTTAGGGGAACAAGGTTTGGTCGATGACCCCAAATACCGTTGTTTCAGGATTGGAACAGTTCTCTGACGACGTGGAAAAGATGCTGGGATTTAGACCGGGGATCTACTGGAGGATATGCTGGAAGTTTATCAGCCCTATTTTCATTATAGTAAGTACGCAGTCTCCTCCTGAAAGGAGTCATCCCTTTTGACTGTTATCCTATTCGCAAAACCTAACATAACAGCTATACCGGTTCATCATTTGACATTATTTTACTTAAGATAAGAAATAGTTTTTCAAAAATATTAGTGCAACTTATTAGTTTATCTGACGGATATCGGGATCGTGTGTTGCAGTGTTGGAGTTCAGCCAACGGTAGATACCAGAAGTATTTAGAAGGGGTTGGTAGCAGCCAATAAGTTGTTTGATTGGCGGTAATCTCTCTCTCGGGTAATCATTTTATCAAGGCTCTGAAAGATTACCTACCTAATGTAAATGTGTCCTTATAGCATCCTCGAATTTAATACCTACCTGGCTTAACTCCTGCTCTAAATGTCAACCTAAGAGCTGGGGAGTGCTGAAAACCAGCGTTGGTTACTACCTGGTGGTAGCCGACATGTTAGCTGAGCTCTCTCCAATTACCAGAATGGTTAGACGTGGTCTAAGAAGAAATATAAATCTGCTATTATTGCTTTTTTAAATTGTTTGTGTTTTGGTAATAAACGATTTCTATTCTATTCTATTCATTACGAAAGCACCCAATGAATTTTTATAATTGACACTTAATTTTGATAAACAATTCTATTTAATTGTATTTCATTTTATCCTTTTCTTCTTTCTTTTTCTTTTGTTTTTTTAATGTATGAGTAGTAAATAAATTAAATTAAATTCTTACTTTAAGTATTTTGCTACGCCTTGATTGGTAAAATTACACGTGCAAAATCTAATTATAACATCTATGAATACTGTAATTTATGGCAATAAATGAATTCAATTGAATTTAATTAATCTTACACCCACCATACGTAAATGTTTGTAATAAACCAATGGCTTATCAAATTTTCTTGTACGCATTTATGTTGTTATCCCATCGAATAACTATCACTTCTGCACTTTATTGCCTTCAGGGCGTGGTAGTCTTTGGGCTGCTCTACCAGCAGCCTCTTCAATACCAACACTACATGTACCCGCCCTGGGCCGTGATACTTGGCTGGGGACTCGCCTGCTCCTCCATACTGATGATACCCATCGTGGCCATCTACAAACTGGCTAGCACGCCTGGCACTTGCAGACAGGTAAGGTTATTCCGGTTAAGTTTGTTTGTAGCGACATATAATCCTGCATACTGATGAACCGGAGGAATGCGACCGAAGGTACTCGCCAATCGGCACTGCACGTGGCCGAAGGCCCCCGTTTGTGATCGCTTTACTGACCTTCATAGTACCTACTACAGAGGTCAATGAAGTTTGCTTGCTTTGCCAAAACGTCTACCTGCATTCGCTCATATTTGTTCGTTCGCATGTTGTCGGTTGGTCTCTAATGGATAAGACTTCTGCGATTAATCCCCAGTGTCTCATAGGTACCTTAAGTTTGTATGTACTATTAACAGCTACGAATAAAAATACTGTCACTGATTACCAGCTATCAGTTTTTTTGCCCAAGTGACAGCTGTTAACTGTAATAATAATAATAATATACTTTATTGCACACAAAACATTAAACAGGACATCAGAACGTTTCAGTACGAGAAACAGGAGGTCAGTTAAATGCGTGCATCGATTAAGTACTATCTTTGTTCTCCTAACTACCTAAAGCTAAGTGTTCGAGTATAACCAGACAGCTCTCTAGAAAAGCATGAAAAGACCTATATTTAACTCTTCTCAGGGGTGCCCAGCAGTGAGATATATCTGTTGGATGTTCGTCTGTTCCAGAGGATAGCCTGTTGCATATCACCGGAGTCGGAGCACGAGGCAATAAGGGGTGGAGCGCCTGTCAGCCGCTTCACTTGGAGACATTGGCTGTACGTCTAAGCCCTTGGAGTCCCAACGTGGTCTAACAATCTTCCAAGGGCCACCTGGTCAGTCTCTTGCACTTCAGACAGGTGTTATTGCCCAATACACGTGCGTTTTAAGCATTAAAATGCGACATGTGGGTAAATAGTTGTAAATCTCTGCCTAGGGGGCCGAAACGCCATTTTAAAGAGTGGTTCTATTTCGAAGGAGCTTGTGGCGATCGCTCTATATCCAAATTGGTGGAGAAGAGAGCTACTTTAAGCAGAAATGTTTAGTATTTGGTTAGTTTGGAGAGTATCTACTTTTCATCTAAGGAGCCAAAATAACAAAATGTCCCAGTTGATCAACTTGGTGTCTTTGTCTCACCTTTCTTAGATATGGAAGTGACGTATGTAAGGAATGTTACCTATGTCATTTAACTTTTGTAGAACAATTCATATCAAACTCTCAGCGTATTAACTAAACATGAATGTGAGTTTTTGTGTATATTGTAATTGTGGAAATTCACTAGTTCAACTATGGAGTGGGTTCTCACAACTTTGAAACTTGTGAGTCCTCGGCTTTGGAAGTTATTACAAAATATATAGATATTTAGTCCTTACTCCTGTTCGCAGACAAATTGTATTTACCTAGTCTAAAGATTTGCCCCGGGAGATTCGATGTACGGTAATGCCGACACTAGGCAATACGTCATGACGCTCTTATTGTCTGAAAAATACGTACGAGATTCGTACAAAAAGGACACTTCTGTCGCGGAAATGTTAATGTAAATCTATTTTGTTGATGCTCCCTTTTTGTTAAGAACGGAAGGGAAATCGTTTAACTCGATTTTCTTAAAAGGTGAGAGGCCGTTACTACCTGAAAACTGTGTAGGTACCACCACTCGCGCCGTACTCAACAAACCGTCTTCAATCCGTGATCATTATGTACATTTTACACGGTATGTAGGCGGATATACCAATAGGCAATGATGTGTTTTCATGATTAATGGTACAATAAGTTTGAAGACGTCACGTCCAAAAAGGATAAGTCAACGAATATGATGATGATTTTAAACGTGTAGAGAGCTAATATTAGATATAAGATAATTAAACACAATGTGTGTATACTTTTTACATGGTATAAATAGAAACTTAATAAATGTAATAAACAACGAAGCTGTGACAGCGTAGTGGATAGACCAGTTGATTCGCAAGCGTGGGGTTCTGGGTTCTAATCCCGACATGTACCTACTGTGTTTTCTATGTCACAAACATTTGTTACTTGTTTGTAGTAGCAGTACCACGCTATCCGTGAAGGAAAACATCGCGAGGAAATCTGAGTATCTGAGATGTATTGTAATGATAGGTGAACGTATGTTTGAATATCTATCCAAGATCATTCTTTCAATGTTTTCAGATATTAACAATTACCGATATGTAACTACTTAGTAGTAGATTTAGGAACCGTAGCCGAGAATGCGTAATTTGTGGTTTCAATTTAGTAAAATTATCTGCCTTTAAGAAATGTAAAAAATATAAGGCAATGCTCATGCCCGATACTTTTGTATGATATTATACTCAAATAAATTATTCGAACGAAGTAGATGTATGTCTGTTACAGCATAAAAAACTTATAGATTATACCTACATAAACTTAAAAAGTAAAATAAACTATAACTATTTAAGGCTGCTGTTACGACTGGCATTCCGTCTTGCTCACACATTCTGTCATTATTTATTATTGTAAAAAATCAGTTTACATACTTTGATAAATGTGATTATCCAAGTATACAAATTTTTCGAAAAATAAAATCTCTGTCATTGTAAATATGTACTTACATTTTTGTTTTCCTATACTCAGTTCTTGCTAGAGAAAAGTTGCTTCCAAAATTATTCATTTCAGTGGACATTTTCCGCAATCAATAACTAAGTATAGCTAGACAAAATATGTCTACCTATACTGGCTGATTTCTGATTGGTTTAGACTTACTTTTAAGTATAGACGTAACTAAAAAAATTGTTGAGAAATCTTGTTTAAAAAAATGCGTTTCATAAATGCGTACCGGCTCTCCGTCTAATAACGGTTATAATAGATTCGAGTTTGTGTCGAGATATTTTTGAAAAGTGCGTTTTAAAAAGAAACTAACTAGCATATTCGATAGCTATTGTCAGACACGTTCATTTTGCTGTATCTTTCAAACAACTCAAAATTAACGGTGTATATCAAAATCTTAAATGTCCGTAACGTTATTTATTATATAGCAAAGTCACTTTTATCAAAAGTACACATTTTCTTTACAATCATTTAGAAATGTTAGATTGTGCGAGCGAGACCGATGCCAGAAGCAACACCCTCAACAAATATTATATCGAGGAACTTAATTATTATGACCTGTACCAAAACATATATCGATTAGTTTTATAGCGATTTACTTACGGAAAAATAATCGTCCACGCTAGGACCAAAACTCGCAAAGGAATCTGTGACATTCACAATAATTTTGTAAATAGATACTTATTTAAAGGCATCTAAGGTACACTATCCAAATGTAGACATTTCACTTTAAGCTATATGGAGGGGAAAAGAGGAGGGGCGGAAAATTGGTAGGTAGACGTAGACCCGGCGGGCGAGTCTCTAAAATGCATAGTTGTTCAGTAGAGTCAGATCAGATAGATAGATAGATAGAGAACACGGTGAAAGATATTACAGTTCGGTTGTTTCACTGTCACTTGGTTGTCTAGTAACCAATCGCGTTCCATGCAACTTAATTTGGCGCCTCGCACGATTCCATCTTCTTCGCGAGAGAAGCCTATTTAATTAGCGCGGGTTATACCATTGGAATGGCATTGCACTTCTATTGTTTTGTGGACTACATCGGGCAAATAACAACTATGGTCGTACTTGTATAATTCTATTGAAAAACTATGTATGCATTAGGGTGCTTATACACGGGCGGCACGTTGCAACGAAAGTGCCAACTGCAGCCGTCGACATTCATAGACGGCTGCAGTCGACGCGGATATTGGACGCTGCCATGTCGGCGACGTCGACGATTGTCGACGGCTGCAGTTAGCGCTGTCGTTCGCAACGTGCCGCCCGTGTACTAGCGCCCTTAGACTCTAGGGGCAGGGCAGTGACGGAGTGACGAAGTATGTCCTATAGGACATACATACATTTATTCACGCATGTATCCCGAAGGGGTAGGCAGAGACCAGGGCTTGCCACGATCCTGACAAACCTCTTTGTTTTTCCAAGTATATAAAAGTTGGTGAAAACAAAAACAAGTGTTTAATGACACGATGGTTACTATCAGCGCACCGGAGGATTGTCTTCGAATTGTCTTACATTACAGACCTTAATACTGTATAAATAACGTTTATGTACGTCTAAATGTGTACATGTGTATAAAACTTTATATGAAACGCTCCAGGCGAGTAAAAATCTAACGTTACTATTTTATGATAGATGAGGTTTAATGCAACTGAAAATGTACTTAAATGTATGAATCAAAGAGCTGAAATGCAATAAAAAGGCGCTTCGGCGAATGCACTTATCGAATAAGTGAGGTATTCACCTCAATGTGTAGAAAAGTATTAGAATTCTGAAATTTAGTAATAACTAACTTTAAAGTAGAGACAATTTGCTATTTTTGTCTTTATAAGACCCATTATTACATCTGTGCTAGATGATTTATACAGCGTTTTGTGGCATTGTTATACCTAGAGAATTACAAAGGTCAAGTGATCATATAGACGCTGTAGCGCCTGAGATATATTTTTAATTAAACTGGGCTTGAACCGATGAGATACATATACGACAGTCAAAGAAACAGTGATGCTGTTTAAAAACTCTTGTGTAAAATTTAAAAATAATTGATAATTGATTCTGCTCGCTATGTACACTATTTAATTTTTTTGTAACTGTTGTGTTTTATTTATGTGTGCAATAATGTATAAAGTATAATACTACTATTTTAAACCAATTTTTAACAAGTCAGACTTGTTCAATCTTTTCCTTAGGTAACATTTGATATGATACCTCATACAGCTAACTTACCATAGACTCAAATGTAAAAGGATTAAAATACCTAGGTACCTACCTTCGACTTTTAAAACATGCATTTTTTGTGAAGCCAATTCTACTTAAATCCGGGTTTTGACGGTCTTAGTACGCTCGGACCGTGTGCGTACAGTGTTAGTGGGTTATGACGACGGTCAGTGCGCTCGGACCGCGTGCGTCGTCATGATCAACTAGAACTGTACGCACACGGTCCGAGCGTACCTACTAAGACCGTCAAAACCCGGATTTAAGTACAATTGGCTAAACCCGGCTTAATGCAGTTCAAAATGATTTTATTTCTTTTAACTCGTGTTAAACACCGTAATCCAAATAGAAACTTATGTTTTTGTTTAAGGCTGTTGCTAAGTGTCGCTCGCGCACTCTTACATTTTTAATAACTGTAAACAAAACAGTATATTTTTGATAAATGTGGTCAGAGGCTTGCTTAACTTATTTTCTAGCGTAATTTTATTCATGACGGCATTTTTTGGTGTTGTACTTAGATTTATATTGAGAAAACTAGCAGTGCCCGCGACTCCGTTCGCATGGTAATTTAATAAGGCTATGTTCACTCTGAAGGTCCATTCTAAAAACGGTTAGCGACAAAATAATAATTTTAGTAATTGCTTTTCTTTATAAAAATTATATCTTTCTTTAAAACAATTAAAAGTTTTAAATGTCCGCAATGTTGTTATTAGCAAAGTCTCAGACCACATTTATTAAAAGTACCTATACTATTTTGTTTCAATCACAAAAAAAAAACAAAAATGTGCATGCGCGACGGGTGTCAGACGTGACAACAGCCTTAATACCCAGATTTGTATCATAATGGGCCCTGCCAGTATACCCACATGTAAAGCAGTCCGCTGCGTTGAGCGGGTACACGGCGCGGGCGCCCCGCGTGCTGTTTCATTTTATCTCATAAAACAGCGCTGCGTGAGGCGGGTCTCCCGCGGTATGACATAATATGAAACAGCACGCCCCACGGGCGCCCGCGCCGTGTACCCGCTCAACGCAGCGGACGGCCTAAATACGTTTGTTGTAAATAACATAGAAAATATTTATAAAACTATAAAGTTATTCATTGGAATTTAGATGTTTAAAATGTGTTCAGTCATATTTACAAATAAATTCATGTGTTAGATAACCCTACGACTATTATTTAAGAAGGGCCCTCACGAAGCGACACCCATACAAGCGTAATTTGATTTTAATTTACAAACGACATGCTGAATCGCAATAGATCTTTACCGATATGTTTAGAGGACACAAATGAAGATTTGATCACGTTTAAAATTGAATAGGTACTCACAAATTATTATGCATAAAAAAGCCGGGCCGGGCATATCCGATTCCGTGTCACCGACCAACTGGAGCCGGGAATATCCGATTCGTGTCATTGACCGACTGGAGCCGAGTATATCCGATTCCGTGCCACCGACCGACTGGAGCCGAGTATAAGCGAATCCGTGTAACCAACTGACTGGCGCCGAGTATATCCGATTCCGTGTCACATACCGACTGGAGCCGAGTATACGTGATTCTGTGTCACCCAACGACTGGAGACGAGCATAACCGATTCCGTGTCACCGACCAACTGGAGCCGGGTATATCCGATTCCGTGTCAACGACCGACTGGCCCGACACGCACTTGGCCGGTTTTAATTGTCAGCTTTTAAGTATTAGGTACGTAGTAATTAATATGTTCCTGCATTGACATTTCATTTGATACTCTTCTACGCCGCGGGTTTTGTTGAGAAACTAACCCATGGTTTCTTATACAGTGATGTTGTCATCATGAAACTACACTAACAATCTGCTAATATGCCTGCTGTTAACAGATGTCAGTTGTTTTTCCTGTGTGCACTTTGGCCAACTGACAGCAGTTAGCACTAGATTCATCATCAGCCATTTGACGCCCACTGCAGGACATAGGCCTCCCTCATGGTTTTCCAAGCTTCCCGGTCTTGTGCCGCCCGCATCCAGCGACTTCCCGCCACCGTAACCAAGTCGTCAGACCATTTTGTGGGGGGCCTGCCCACGCTGCGTCGCTCGGTCCGCGGTCGCCAGGTCAGAACTTTTCCGCCCCAACGGCCGTCAGTCTCAGAGCTATGTGCCCAGCCCCCTGCTACTTCAACTGAGTAATTCTTCGAGTAGGTACTCGATTAAGGCCGTCTTGCACCACTTCTCAAATGTCACTTAAGTCGCCATTTCCGGCGACCTCGTGGCGCAGCGGTAGTGCATCTGCATACCATGCGAGAGGTTCCAGGTTCGAATCCCGGCTGGGGACAAAAAAAACCCCATGTCTTGGATGTTTACATGTTTGTGATGTCGTTGTTTCTGGTTCCCACGACATAGGGTATTCTAGTGTGGGGCCAGAAGCAATGTATGTGCCTGAATGTAAATGTTTATTAATTTAAAAAAAAAATTTAATCGACTTTTGTATGAAGAATTTTAGTTAAATGCTGCCACATTAAAGAGAGTGGTACAAGTTGGCCTTACAGTCTGTTATTGTACGAGAAACCGCGGGGATTTCTTTTCATGACGACAACATGATTCTTCACTACGTTTTAGCTACATAAGAGGTAGGCGGATGAAAAGAAACAAAATTCTTACAAGCCATGGAATGTTTATAATTGCAATGATATAGTCTCACAATATCAAAATGTAAGTACGTACAAGCTTCCGTGAAAGACAGTCTCCCTTTGCCTATACAAACATAGTTCTTAGAACCTTGTCACACATACTGGTCTAAATATCCGTACACTATTTCACTTGAATGGAGTGAGAAGCTGCTGTAAAAAGGTTCCAAGCGCAATGCGACAGTTGTAAGAAAATATTTTTACATTCTTTGTTACAAGGTAAATATATATTACGGGGATAGACTCTTCTATTTTCAAACGTTCGTTGAGATCACAACCGTATCAGCTGACCGCCAATCAATAGAAATAAAAACGATTATTTGCCAATTAAGAATTAATTCATAGGCCTTGAAGATTGGAGTACCTACGCACTGCCATTAAAGTGTCACTGAATTAATGATACAGTACACGAACGATAAATTTTATTTTTAGGTTTAAATTTCGCTGGCAGACTCCGATAAGTTAAGATAAGATAAAGTTTGTTCGTACAAAGGCAGAGCGCAGTTCAGAATCCTAATACATTTACATATAATAGATTCGCGGATGAATAGCGCTGCCTGTGAATACAGGGAGTTTCAGAAAGGTCCGGTAACTAAATAACTTCCTCACAATATAATCAAAATCACTTGTCCTGCTCCCAAACAAGGATACCCTATGCTATACTAACCAGGGAAGTACATCACAAACGTGAATTTTTTTGAGATAATTTGAGATAATAAGAGATAATCATGGGCAAATCGGAACGCACTACAGATTGCTCACGTATTCGCTTCTATGATAGCCGTTCCGTAATGGACGTCAATGGATATTGCGATAACGTGAATTGATCAATATTATTTGTGATGTGACAATGATATAATATGTAAGTTTCGTTTTATGACCTAAAAAGTAGATTCCAGAAAAATAATTAAAAAATGATGTGACGTTCCATGTAGTAACTTACTAAGTTCACCGCCATCTATGCAGCGTGTAGGGAATAATTAAAAAAAATACAAAGAAAATCCCTCATTGTCATAAGAAACTACGAATTGTAGTTTTATGAAACTCGGCCGGAGACAATAAAAACAATGTTTTGTGCACGGATTGTTCTGTGTAATGTTTAATAAAAAAAACGGCGCACACTTCACAAAGGTGCAGTTTTTTTCGTTGACGAACACAAAACCTTCTAGACGTCATTGGTACGAAAAAACACGTCACGTGGTCCGACTGTGTATCTGTCATTGTACCATAGTACACTAAGAAAAGCCTGACAGCTGTCAACGAACTAGCATTGCAGTCGCTTTAATTCTTCTGAGTTTGGGCTTATAGGGAAGAGCGGGTGATCGTGCTCTTCCACTATAAAGGGAAATTTCCCGCCAGGACAGATCGTATGCCTGGGGACCGGCCGGTCCGAATGATGTTCGTCGGACGTTATATTTATGGTATGTCATGTGAAACATTTTGCTTGCGCGATGCAGGAATGTCGGAGTTTATAGTGCGCGCGCAGAGTTGACATCTGCTCGCTACAGTCTCTGTTTGCTTCTGCGGTCACTAGTTTCCTTACGCGTCGCCGCCGTCTGTCACTGCCAGCTAACTGATCGTAGGCGAACTATATCTATTATCGGAGAGGACGAGCGGTGCGTCAAGCACGTTGTGTCTGGACACTCTCTCGCTGGGTTAGTATCCCTCATGAGTATGCTCGCAGGATATTGGATACTCGTCCAGCAAGAGGGGCGTGGCACATAAGAGTCGCGCCAGTAATTCTTTGGCGGCTATAAGGACGCGCGATAACGCAGTCAGCGTCGCAGTATTGGGCCGCAACTGTTTGATAAAGTTTGTTTTGCCATCGACAAGCTAAGAAGAAGACGCGCATCTCTTTGCGGTGTGAACGGACCTACCGAGTTACAGACTCAGCCAGCGATCATGTATGGGCCGCTAGTGCGGACAATGGGCTTTCATAAATAAATTAATAAGAAGAGTACAAAGCAAGACCACCTTTCGTTCAATCAGTATTGTTACCTTTTTACACAAATACAAAAAGTAAACTTGATGAAGTATAGATACAATACACTTATTTATACATGATATTTTAAATGAATGTACATGTGATCTACACGTATACAACATGGATAGAAAACCCAAATTGGTATCAAAACCACGATATCAATTTAAGTGCTTAGAAATTTGTGCATTTTCGACTCATATATGTTTATTTACCTACTAGGTATGTGGTATTGGATAATATAATAAATATTACTTATACATATAATGTTGGAGATTATTTAGACATACATCAAATCTTTGACTAAACTAATACAAAATCTATTAGTATGGTTTAAAACGGTATAAAAGATTATGATGTACTTTTGGTTGCAGTTCAGAAGCATTTTTACAGTTCTGCTATAATTTACAAAACGATGCTTACCTGTATGAACAACTTTTTATAATTATTTTATTATATGGGTTTCAACATGGTTATTAATAGGTAATTATGTATAGATAATCGATTGCTATGATACTGGTACTTCATTACTTAAGTACTTATAGATATTTAAGTACACAGCTGACTAAAAACTAGAATTGTTAATTCATAAGTGTAGAACTACTAATATTTATCAACGCTTTGGAATACACTGTGACTACAAAATGTAGGTCCTTCCGCGAAAAGTTATCACAAACCATTATAATCACGACTTGCAATTTTCCTAGCTCAACGCTCGAAACGAAGGAAAAGTTTGCAAAACAAGGCAAGAATATTTAATCCAAAAATATTGCACTCATGTCGCTAGAAATAAAAGAAAGTAACAAATAGTGTTAGTTAAAATATCGAAGTTTTAAGCCAATAAAAATCTAACAAAAAACGTTATCTAGCTAACGTATTGCATCGTTGTAAAATGCATTTAAATTAGTTTTTTTTTTAAGTTTCATTGCGATAATAAACTAGTTATACATAGTTTTTTGCTAAGACATAATTTTGCAACGGCTGGGTAACACAGATATGATGCAAATTGACCGTTCATCTTTAATCTTAAACCATACCAACTTAGCACTTAAACCTACAAAACCTTACTTAAGGTGTTAAAGGCGAAAAGCAAGTCTCAAAATTATAATTAAAAATTAAATAAACTAGATTCATGTTTTGGCTTTAATTTGGTGTAAAAACCACTGCTTCACAGTGGTTTTTCAAATCTTTAGTCGTTACGATTCAGTCTTCTAATTAAACGTGAGCAAAAATCAAAATTTAACGAGAAAAAGTTGGCAAAATACAGTTCACCGGAGCAAAGGCCAATAGTTGTATTTAAAAAAATCATAGCTCGAGCCGTATTTAACTGAATTTCAAAAGCAACAAAGCGCTTTCTTTGAGCCGTTGTTCGACTGTGGGAAGTATAAATTGACATCATTGTACATTATTGTGGAAGGGAATTGACAAATGGAAGACGAAAAGGAATGAACGTCAAGAAGTTAAAATGTTTACCCTAATTTTACCGAAACATTAAAAAAGAGACAGGGCGTGAATATTATTATGTCTATAGTTTTCGAACTAGAACTTTCGTTAGTACTACACGTTATTAACCTCATTCCGGAATTACTTTTTTGTCGGATGAGTCCCACCAGAGGGGCGAGTCTCTAAAATACATTTTGGAGAATTCAATAGAGTCATGTCAATTCAATTATCATACCAGGTTAACTGGTAGAAAATGCTATTAGCATTAAGACTTTGTGCAATAAAGAATTAATAATAATAATAATTAGTACGTTGATGAACTCGCCTCCCATCCACCCATTTCGTTTTCGCTGGATTATTCCATTGAAATTACATTGTAATGCTATTATTGCTAAGTAGACTATGAAATGGAGGCGGAACAGCTGTTGTCGTGCTTATATAATTCTATTGAAAATATATGTGTGTATCAGACTCTAGGACCAGGTTTCGCTCTGATTCGCAGAGCTTAATCATGTTCAGTAGAGACGGGGCTCGAGGAATGAGAGCGAAACCTGGTCGGAGTCGTTCGACAAAAAATCAAGTGAGTATAGTTCATTTGTTTAGGTATTGAACTAAATGTAAACAATCTTGATACGTCTTTTTATTGAAATATTACTAATATATATAGCTACAATCCGGTATACTCACTGACTGACTGACTGACTGACTGACTGACAGATCATCTATAGGTTTCCTCGGAAACGGTAAGAGCTACGTGAAAATTTTGTATGAGAAAGTTGTAGGAAATGTATGATATACAGCCATCCTATGAAGCCGATTTTTGAATTTCGAACGCCTTCTCCCATACAAATGGGCTAACTTTTTTGTTTACTGGCCGATTTGGATGAAATTTAGAACTGTTGTTTGTTTCGTGTTCTCATTTTGAAAAAAAAACTTGAACGTTCGAAATTCAAAATAGGGGCGAGAATATGGCTGCCCAAAAAATCGACCTCTGCGCAAAAAAGTCGGCAGCCAACTGGGCATATGCTGGAGACGTGCCCTAAACGGCATCGGGCTGTCAAAGGACCCGGGTATATGAGAAAAATCGGACATTTTGGATTTTCAAGATGGCGGCCGAGATATCGACGATTGAAAATGAAAAAAAATTGTATGGAGAATTTGTACTGAAAATCGACTTTTAGTACAAAATTTTAAACAAAGACGATATTTTTAAAAAAAAATCAATTTTTCGAGGCCGAAGCGGGGATGAGGAACCTCGCCACGGCGAGGCCGAAGGCCGAGCTCCGTTCAGGCCGAGGCCGAAGGCCGAGACTATACATTTTACGGCGAACAAGCAACAATGCAAAAGCCAGATGGGACAAACTTGCGAGGCCGAAGGCCGAGCTCCGCGAAGCGGGCCCCAGGAACCCCGCCGCGGCGAGGCCGAAGGCCGAGCTCCGTTCAGGCCGAGGCCGAAGGCCGAGACTATACATTTTCGGCGAACAAGCAACAACGCAAAAGCCAGATGGGACAAACTTGCGAGGCCGGAGGCCGAGCTCCGCGAAGCGGGCATGAAGAACCCCGCCGCGGCGAGGCCGAAGGCCGAGCTTCGTCCAGGCCGAGGCCGAAGGCCGAGACCATACATGTTCCCACTTATCAAATCCCTACCCCAAGTGTCTAGCGAGGCCCTAGGCCGAGCGCCGCGGAGAGCGAAGCTCGGAGCGGCTGGGGGTTGGCGCGCGTAAGCGCGCAGGGGGTTCACCCCCTAGTACAGTTTATAAATCTACATATTTACATTTTACTTGAATTTCATGGAATTTTATGTAATTTCACATTGAATTTTGTATATAAAGATATAGATTTATAAACTGTATATTTCAATAAAAATACGTATCAAGATTGTTTACATTTAGTTAAATACCTAAACAAATGAACTACTATAGTTCCGGAATTAAGTTTTTAATATCTATAGGTATGTTTATTATTATTAATATTTAGATGTTATAGAAACAGGACTTTTAAGTTTTTCACCGGGTACACTTAGCTTAGAAAATAAAACGGACTCGGAAATAAAAGACAACAGAAACAACTGGACACTGAAGTATTTGAAAATGATGGAAGTACCTAATAAAAGTTTCGTAAGCACTAACATTACTAACGTAACTCTTATTCAAGTGTATCCGGAGATACATTAATAAATAAGTACCTAACACTTTACACCAATCTTCCGTATTCATAAGTCATGAACAAATCTGCAGGCCTGTCAGTGAAATATAATTTCAATCAAATTTCGACCAATTAGTCGGGCCTCGAATATAATCTGAAAAATACTTAATTTACGTTTCATTGATTTGTATCACTCTTCTACAAAGTTCGTTCGTTCGAGATTACTCCAAATTAATTATTTTCACGAATCGACTCATTTAGTCCAATTAATTTTAAGTCACTGTATTTTTAATCAATATGCAACTGAGATAGAAAAGCCTTACCTTGATTTCAGCTTATGTAATGTCTTTTACTACACACGGTTTGCCGCGCGAATCCCACAACCCCATAATAGACCTCCCTTTCTAATACCGTCAGTCGCGCGGGATAGCTCTTCTAGTGTAGAGCGGACTAGTGACTAGGTTTTTAGTTTGTCTCATATTCTATTATACCGCCATTTAATTTAACACTAATGAGGTTCGGAACTTAATTTTATATGTATATTTTACATAATATTTGCCTTTAGAAGTTTGTAAAACGCCAAGTTCAATATCATGACTGTAGAATATTGCGATAGGTATATTAATTAATGCTAAATACATACATGTGTCAATCGATTGTCTAAGAATTAATTAAATTTACTAACAATAAATAGTAGTTTTCACAGTGATACTATGTCAAGAGTACGCCAATCTAGACTGTTTTATGACTCGTAAATAGTTATACATTTAAAAGTTATAATCGCGATTATTAATTAGGTAAAGACGCGCCTTATCATCGGACGTATCCACGGACGTAGTGAGTGGTGTGTGTCAAGAATACATCTAACTTGAGGGTGGACCACCTACACTCACTATAACATTTTTCTGTACTCGAAACTTCAGTCTACCACGACAACTGTTGCCGAAACGCTGTTTACCTAATAAATCATCGTGGTTAGTACGCCATCTTTTACATATACTTACTAGAAAAATACTAACACCTGTATCGAGTTCATTTGACAGTATTCCACACTTCAATCGGTGTACAGATTTTTATGAACATTACGGTTAACGGTGAACTTTTCGTTTTGAAAATTCACTCGAGTTAGGTACATTTCACGGACCTATACGTTTATCGCGTAGGGGTGGATTCTCAAAGTCCCAAAATCTCATCACTCTTTGGCTGTAGCTGAAAATCAGTAAAATATCGGCTTAATTAAAGTGGATATTTATAATGCTGAGATACGGCCTTTTGAGCTTCTGTGGCACACCCATATATGGCCTAAAAGTGCCATAGAACTTTATGTTTATACATATAAGTTAGTTTGTAAGATAAGTCTGTACTTGTACCTAAACTATTGTATGTCATCCATCAACTTTTATGCACTTATTGCTCTATGTGTGTGTGTGTCCCTAAGCACAAATAAATGATTTATCTATCTATCTATCTATCATCCCATCGAGAGATGGGCCAGGGAGTATGTTCTTACAAGACTTGACCTTATAATTGAATCGTGTGATTTTAAAACGACACAAGTCACATGTGTTTTTAAAATAACACTTGCCCATTTTTTTTATTAAATTATTTACACCTACCTATTGAATTACATTAGAAAAAAAATTGTAGTTTATTCATACAGAAATCAATATAATATGCTAAAATATTGCTGTTGTAGATATTAGTATTTGAATAAAACAGTTTTTTCTATTTCCTGCAAAGTTGTAATGAAAGGACATGTGTCGTTTTAAAATCACACGATTCAATTGAAAACTAATGTCTTCGTTCAATGAATTCCGCTTAGTTATAGTAAATAAACCTGAAATAAACGGAGTTCATTTCAACTAGGACAGTTCACACACTTTTCCAATTCTAAAATCGTCATGCGAGAACGTTTCCGCCCATCATGAATCTACATCGAGGCGACGAGTGCTTTTGAAATAATATCACTGTGACACAGGGGGTCAATACTCAAGCCCCAAATTTTTCACTTCAAAAATCTACATAGTTAATATCGCGACGTTTTTTCTGTCGGCTCAAAGAACAGTGCCCCGTGTCGATTACCAAGTGTCTATGTAGTGGTGTGGTGTGTTTACGTACACTATGTGCGCGGGTAGTAGTGGCCGGTGCGGGCGGGCAGCGGGGGCGGCGCGTCCTGAGGATATTAAATATTATCTTAAAATAACAAAAATGGAATTAAACACGTTTAAGCGCTGTCAAGTAAGGGCCAAAATTTAAAAAACAAAAATTGAAAACAAAAACTTTGGAGTTTTACTTGTCCATTTTTTCTCCAAAACGTTTTAGATTTTGAAATGGCCTCCTAGTTTAACTTTTAACGTTCATTAAATCGCAGTTTTTGTGCAACTTTAAATTAAAACATTTTGATTTCGATTGAATTAATTAATTGTGACGAAATTACACATATTTTTAGGTTTTATAAAGAAACTTCACATTGAAAGAAGTGTCTCTCTCTCTCTCTCTCTCGCTGAGCCCTGCAGTGGGACGCATACAGGACACATACAGGCAATACACTGTGAATATTTCAACTGGCTATCTGTTAAAGGCCCACATACAAGCAACGTGAACGTGTGTTCTATTGAAAGCAACTGCAACGTGAGATGTGACAGATATAAAACTCAGATCCTAGTATTAGTAATATCCGAGCAAATTAACGACGTAAGAATAAAGGCTGTTCTTACGTGGAGTATGCTGTCTCGCTCGGACAATTTAATAATTTTAGTGACTGCAAATAGTCGTAAGTACTTCACAAAAACAGATGAGCGGGATGCGGATAAAAGAACAGTCTCATCTCGTTCCTGTATTTTAGTACATTGTTTTGCAGGAAACTGTTTTAAAACTGAAAAACCGAATCAATACTAATAGAAAATACTCCATAAGGTTAACGGTATTTTAGAGGTGACAACGACTAGCGGCTTCGGCTAAAAATGTATTTTTTGGATATATACTGTCTAGTCAAAGATCCTTGATGCTAGGTTCTCGTCCTAAAATCACTAATACATGACCGAGAGATTTGTAAAGGATAAAACACACCGACGCGGTGGCGGTCCATACGAAATACTACTGCGGTAAATGATTTACGTATGGACCGCCACCGCGACCGCCACCGCGTTGGTGTGTGTCATCCTTAAGCCAGTTTTTGCAAAAAACCATCTGTGAAAACTGGATTTTTTCATTTGTAGCACTAGCGAATCTCTTGGAGCCTCTCAACTGAGGGCAAAGGTTAGGTGTAGGGCCAGCAGGGTGGAGGAAAAAATAAATAAAACGAAAACAAACCTTCAAGCATTAAATGTGCGGTAAAACTCAAGATTGCATCTTAACACTAGGTGCCATGCTCTGAAATAAAAGAAAAACACAAGTGCTGGCTAAAACGGGGCTCAAAAAAATAGAAAAAACAGACTTCAAAATACTCCTCAAACCAGCCGTATATTATGGATATGGTATCAATGGATGTAAACCAACTATTATTCTTTGAAATGCGATCAAAGTTAAAGACAGGTAAAGGAAAGGATGTCCCGATTTTAAATCCTAGAAACGTAAGATTTTTCCGCAAAAATAACTTTTTCCTGTATCCCGTTACACTCCTAAATTGAAACTTTCGGACAAAAATTAAAAAAACTGTGAAGTGAGCTTTGTTACAGAATCCTGATTTCATTGCAGGTTAGATTTTTTTTGTTTAAAGATATTTTAGATCGTGAAGTCCCATACACACATAATCTCACGCCTGTATCTCAGAGGCGTAGGCAGAGACCAGGGACTGCAACTTGCCACGGTCCTGACAGCTCACTTTCGCTTCCTCAACATTCATTATTCTTTGCATGCAGGCACGCCGTGCGGGTACTTTTTATCTTGCCCTTTGCTAATACAGCCCCTATTTGGTCGAAGTATGTCCCAGGTGAAGTCCTACTACTTTATTTTGCGGAAATATCATAAATCTTAAGATTTTTAGGATTGGAAATAGAGATTTTTTTATAACTTGTTTCAGTGGGGATTACCCAAATTAGGCATCGCAAATTGGCTACAAAAAAACAAAGAAAATATAAAACAGTTTGGCAAAAAGTATTCACTACAAAGCAGAGTCTAGATTCTGTCAATGTACAGTAGTAACAGTAGTACTATAACAACTGCATAAACGCGCCGATTTCATTTCACTGCCGCTTCAATTCTACGCGCGCACACGTATCAAACTTTCTAGGCGTGAATAGTATGAAAAAACACGTCACGTGACCCGACCGTGTATCTGCCATTGTACTACAATGCACTGACAGAATCGAGGCCCAGTTCGGCTACTGGCTGTCATAGGGTGCCGGGGCTCACCTGCACATTGTTGTCGTGCAGGTAGTGTCGCGGTGGCTGCGGTCGCGGCATCGGCTCGTCGCTGTCTTCGTCTTCCTCGAAGTCTGCGCACAAACGCACTGGGTCAGGACTGTGTACGCACTAGCGCTGACTCTGTATAGAGTCAGGTTTGTATGTGCACACAAGCTGTCACTGCGCAGAGAGTCAGGGTTGTGTGAATACTATCTGTCACATCGTAAAGAGTCAGGGTTGAATGTGCATCCAGACGGTCACTGCGTACAGTCAGTGATGTGTGGACACAATCGGTAGCTGTGTACAGTCAGGGTTGTATGGACACAAGCTGTCACTGCGTACAGTCAGCGTTGTGTGGACACGTAAGCTGTTACTGCGTACAGAGTCAGGGTGGTGTGAACTCAAACTGTCACTGCGTAGAGTCAGGGTTGTGTGGACACAAGTTGTGTCTGCGTACAGACTGCGGGACGTGTAAACATAAACTATGACTAAGTAGAGAGTCAGGGTTGTGTGAACACACAAACCGTCACATCGTATAAAGTCAGAGTTGTATGTGCATCCAAGCTGACAGTGCGTACACTGAGGTTTGTGTGGACACAAGCTATCACTGCGTACAGAGTCAGGGTTGTCTGAAAACAAGCCGTCCAGTCAGGGTTGTGTGGCCACAAGCTGACAAAAAGAAACACAAATCGTCACATCGTAAGTAATCAGGGTTGTTTATACAGTCCAGTCAGGGTTGTATGGACACAAGCTCACAAAAAGACAAGCTGTCACTGCGTAGGGAGTCAGGGTTGTGTGAATACTATCTGTCACATCGTATAGAGTCAGACTTGCAAATATTTTACTTCAGTGTAGACACTGGATTAAGATTAAATTGATTGCAGTAACCACAAATCAGATAAAGCGTTCTCGCAATTGTATTTCGAAGCAAATCTACCCCGGTCATTAAAGTCACAGTGGTCCCTTCACCTATCATTTATAGAAAAAAATAGGTCACTAGACCTTCGATGTATTTTTGCGATGTTCCTGACTACTCCAAGTCAATGCTACAAAGAGACAAAGTTATTCAAGCAATAAGATAACCATGCAAAGGACACATGCCATGTATGATCGTATAGCAGTAAAAATCCATAAGCAGTAGCTAAGAAGAGACAGGTATCTCTCACCTCTATGCTTCCTCGGTCCAACCGGTCCCTTGACTGTATCCTCTGTGTCGGAACCTTCTGGAAAACATGTACGAGCATAAAACAACTAGATAAATGAGATAATTGAAAAAACGGAGGCTTTTGTTTGGAAGTGAATTCTCCTTGCGAATCTCTAGAAAAATATCGTGAGTGAAAGTACTTGAAATCCATTCTCTCTCTTTAAAAGAAATAGTGCCCTTCAGTGGAACGTATACCGGGTGTAACAAATCCCCATACACATGCAAAAATGGGAGGCTCTACTTGTTAATAAGAATAACTTTTAACCAGCTTTTCCATACATCTCAATAACGCAGGTGGTAACTTTAGAATGAAACAAGTGACATTTCTTTTTGCGATTTCGAAGTGTTCCATATTTAAGGTTATTCATTTATTATATTAGACGATTTAGGGGGGAGGGTGGCCGTGCGTGTCTTATTTTTGGTGGGAGGTAGTCTTGACAGTCGACAGCACTTGACAAAAATAGTCTTACGTAATAGACGAACCGCAATTAGTGAAATTTGTTAGTATTAACAAGTAATTCTCCCTTTCTCAAATATATACAGGATTTTTTTTAATGCTTGTATTATAAGCTTTCTTATATCTACCCAACACAGTATTCGTGTGACAGCTATTTTGGGTAAAAAAAGAAAACACTTCCAAACTAAAGCTATTTGTTTAAATCCTGTTGGTTTATTCAGACGAGAGCGCCGAGCGGTACCATTTCGCATATGTTCGCGGCATTTATGTCACAACAATAATGCCAATCATCAACTCAATCAGCGACCATGAACCAATGAAAGAAATCATTTTTATTGCACCGAAATATAATTTTGTAAACCTTCATTTACCTAGTGAAAACAATAGGTTAAAAACTGACAATAAAATATGTTCATGTCAGAAAAAATGCATAGCATTGGACTCCTCATAACAAAACAAATAACCCCAAACACGGGAGGTTCACTAGAAGCTATTGAAGATTTTTACTACCCACATTCTGGACTCTTGATCAGTTCAGCTCGATGGTACCTAACGACTGTATCTTCACCTGCATTACATACACAAGCGAAGTTTTAAAACGATACGACCACTAAGATTTGTTCACACAGTTTCTCAGTTAGCACAGTTAATTTAAGAAAAGGACTGAATAAGTATTTGCCTCTCCCTTCGCCTCTGCACTTGTTAATTTTTCAATAGTGCAATAAAGTATTTTAATAATAAAGTCATACAAAAATAGTTATTTGTTATGCAAGGCTGCAAAGTTAATTTTTGGCGCGAGTACCTTGTATTGAAACCTGAGCAAGCGAAGGATTCTAGGATTCAAATATAGAATCCTGAGCGTAGCGAGGGTTTCAAAGGTACGAGACGCTAAATAACTTTGCTGCCGAGCGCAACACACAACTTTTCACCTCACTAAAGCGAGGAAAATGTTAGGTGCAAGCAAAACAGTTTTAATAAATATTAATTTTTTAAATCAAATTTTCTTGCCGGCCAGTGCGATTCTTTAAATGAGGCTGGCGCATGACATGAAATAAGTATTTGCATTTCAATCATCAATGGACTGGCTGCAGAGAATATAAAATATTACGAAACCAATGAGGTTCTATATATATGTAATTTATTGTACGAAACCTTTATTGAATAAAAATATTCGAATTTTAAAAACACTTTCCACGCTAGCGGATAAAGTGCGATTTTCCACGCAGATTTCGAATGATAAACAGAGCTTTTACGAGCTAGTGAGGTGAAAAAGTATTTTCCCTTCTAGCGCTGTTAAAATTATTAACTTACATATTTTATTTGGCATTGAATCCGCCAATGCCCTCGTAACAATACCGTTCACTACTGAATAAAACTTCTGCGACTATTAGATAAAGTGCTCTTATGTAGATTTGCTCATAAGAAATGTGCTTTTAATAAAATCTTACTCAATAACTATAAGACTGTTTCGTTTATGCAGAATTTACGTTGGGCTTTAGAGCGCGTTCCGATATAAATATACACAGAAAAAGAGCTAATTATTTTCTTATCAATACATGAATGACAGTTAAGAACATGAAACAAACATGCATCTCAATCAGAAACCATGCTCGGGGTGACCGGATTCTGGAGAAAGCCATGCTAGAAAAACACCGCTTCCCCATCGAGGGAAGTTGAATAATATTGGCGTGTCCTCGCTTTGACAATTGACAACCTTGGGACACAATGGCTGAGCGTTACCAACACAAAACCTAAATATCACTTCATTTACCCCTTTTCCATTAAATAAAGATCCACGTTAAGGCTGCTTTTGCGTCTCTCATGCTATCTCGCTGGCACAATCTAACATTTTTAGTGATTGTAAACAAATGTATACTGTTAATAAATGTGGACTGACTGAGGGTTTGATAGACATTCAAGACATGTTTTTCTTATTCTGTACCTAGTGAGAAAATTTGATACTAAAATTAAACTAATTATAATAAAACAAAAATGTATTTGAAACGGCCACAATATTATTACCTATCAAACCCTCGAGACATATTAATCATACATAAGTATACGAATCTTATTAAAATAGGTAAAAATTATATAACGTGCGCGCGAGTCAGCATGCCAGGCGCAGCCTTAACCGAATCAGATTTCTTGTCGATGTTCATTATGCCTGATAGAGAGCGCCAATTAAACAGGTTTGAGGTGGGATTATTAAAGTGACTACAGTTGACTACAGTAATGTCAATGAAACAGCCATTGCCGTGATAATATCACTCTACTGAAGAACAATCATCATCATCAACCCATTATGTCCCCACCGAGGGGCACGGATCCCTTCCCTGAGGAAGGTATAGGCCATACTCCACCACGGGGGCCAAGTCCGGATTGGTGGAGGCTTGTAGACTAGTGGCTCGTCTACTGTCAGAAGTTGTCAAGCCGCCCTAAGGCCTCTGACTTGGCTTAACGACTGCCATCTATCGACGGCAGCCGGCACCAACAGCTTAACGTGCCTTGCGAAGCACGGAACCGCTCGGAAAAATGCCACCAGCGTTAGGCATAGACGGCGACCCATCCATGCACTGAACGCGCCCAGTGTTGCTTAACCTTCGTGATCGTTTAAGATCACTCAGGCAGCCGGGGCTACGAGCGATTCTTTCTTGAAGAACAATGCGTTCGGTAAACTCCAACCTCTGTTACCAGCGACCACTTTTCCGCTGTGAATCAGCCAAAAAATTTTCCATGATACCAAATCGACATTAACCCGAGGATTTGCGCTGGTAACGCCGAGCCATCTCCGTCTTCTTCCGGACCGATGCCACAGCAAATAAGAGCAGAAAGGAAGGTCATAGTTACCAGAGTTGAGCTCTCTCACGAGGGTCGACATGGCGTTGGTGACAGAGTCAGCGGCATAGAGTAAATCGCTGCGCAGAGTCCGGTTGTCGATGCCCACTGAGGAGATGGTAACAAATTAGGTTCTCTCATCGCCTTAGCGGTAACTCGCTTGACTATAACTCAAGAGAGACGAAATTTCTTCATGTTCACGATCAGCTCGCATATTACACGCACCAAATCCTGAACGACTCCAATCGTCTAACTGGCAAATTCTATACTAATTGCTGGCGCAAACGTTATGATTCCGACAGGATTTGGTGCGCATAGTTAGGCCTGAGTTGGTACCAATGGTTGAATTCCTTGACTAATCGTCAGTTGTCAGGCTGGGTGAGTCACTTTCACTGCCACGAACATTTATAATATATATATTTTAAATACCTGTTTAAAAAAACCAGAAAGTGGCCAATCTTTATTACACAAACTATATATACATGATCCCAACTAGTCATGACGACGACTAAGTCGGTACTGTTATTTAGATGAATAAAGAAAGCCCAATACCGCAGACTTTCTATCGACATATACTGAAAATCTGTGTCTGTTCCTCAATCTGTCTTTTTCACTATCTCTTCCTTCTCCATTAGAATAGAATAAAATAGAAAAACATTTATTTGGTACCAAAACAATCATATAGAAATCATCATATTGGTTTGGCGTGTAAATTAGGTCTACGTAACTTAGCTTACGTACTACCATTTACTATAAGTGGCACCAAAATGGCCGCCGCTCGGCATTTAAGGATTGGTAGATCAGTTACTTACTCGTCGTAGGTCGTTGATTCTGATGGAAGTTCCTGCCGTCACCGCCGATGCCTTCCATGCCTGCAAATGAAAACAATTAAATTTGACCACATTTTCATACACAATATCTAGAGAAAATCAACTTTATAATTTATTAAACTTGAAAACCTTCCTTAGCCGTTCCTTCTTCACTTAGAGATCTAGCGCTATACATTATAAAGATATTCCAACATTTTGGAATCTTTGGAACCTATTTTGGAGTTGAGTTCGAAGTAAGCCTTCTTGGGACACTCACCAAGGCTGTGCGTCATCGCGTTGACGTCCATCCGGTCTCTCTCGCCGAGAGAGGGCGTTTGCGGCGCGCTGCGGACCATCCCGCGATTGTTCTGCTCTCTGCACAACAGATAACTATGTCCTATTATGAAAAATTACAAGACTGTAAGAGGTTACAGCGTGGAAAGGCCCCCCACCAGATGGTCTGACGACATGGTTACGGTGGCGGGGAGTCGCTGGATGCGGGCGGCACAAGACCGGGAAGCTTGGAAAACCATGAGGGAGGCCAATGTCCTGTGTGGGCGTCAAATAGCTGATGATGATGTTGTAAGAGGTTACAAGCTGCAGGATCATTTTTAAATGTACTTGCGGATTATAATAACTTCAATCACTTGCCATGGTCCCACGCTATGGTCATTTGTATGCATCAAACCGGCCCCCAGTGAGAATCGAACCCACGAACTATTCTTTTAATCCGACGCAATACCGCTAGAACAGGCAGTCAATATATTTTTTTTTTATATAATATATTATTAGTATTTTAGTAACTATGTTTGTGAAAAGTAATATACAGAGTGCTTTATGGGTTTTATGGATAGTATCCACGATGGTCAGTATTTAGGTTTAACGGAAAGTAGTTTTTATTGGTGTCCAGTACGCGTAGCCTTAGTTTTTAAACCCTCTATATCTACTTCCAAATATCTGAATATCTGAACAATTTTTCATCTGATATTCTATCCACTAATTGATCATAAGATTGTCTAGAAGAGAGAAGGCACTCTTAAGGGGATCCATAGGACTAAATATCAATGAAAAAATAATCATATCTTTTTTTACAGATCGTTTTTGCGAAGTGTCAGATCAATCTCTCAATCATGTTAATAGTGATTTTTAGGACATATGGCCATGAACCTGGCAAAAACCCTAGGACTAGACAGCATTAGCGTCAAAAGCGGCAAATGCTATCTAGTCCCAGGCTCCACCTATTGAGGACCAAAACGACACCTAAAAATATTCTGGTTAGACCAAAACAAAGCTAAAATACCACAGATTAAAAAGTTCAAATAAAAAAAATAACGGTTTCCAATCCCTCCAGGTCCCTTTTTGGTCAACCACTCACATATATCTAATCTTATCTAATCTCACCTCTCCGGAGCGCTGGGCTGCGGCTGGGAGCCGGGCAGCGGCGGACTCTTGGTGGAGCGAGGGGACGAGTTGGGCGTCGACCGCGGAGACGATTGCTGTGTCTGCCAGAGTGATATAAACATAAACATTTACATACAGGCACATACATTGCTTCTGGCCCCACACTAGGATACCCTGTGTCGTGGCAGCCAGAAACAACGACATCACAAACATGTAAACATCCAAGACCTGGGTTTTTTTTTGTCCCGAGCCGGGATTCGAACACGGGACCTCTCGCATGGTATGCAGATTCACTACCGCTGCGCCACGAGGTCGTCGATTATTAAGATAGCTATTACGTCTGGCGTGATTTTAATAAAACTATTTATTACATATTTACTGTACTATTTATTTTATTTTGCTTACGATACACAGCGGGTTTAAATACGAAAGGGAGGCCATCAATCAACTCGGTCACTTCCTGTCTGCTTCGTGAATCTTCCTTTTATAGACCATAGCACACAATAGTCAGTAATGTGGCACATGGTCTGAACCCTTCCACATCCGCAGGTGGGGTCTTACTGGTGCTTCAAGCTCATATTTCCTCTGCCGCAGAGCCCGCAGCTCCGACACCGAACATAGTTTACTCAGAATCACCTTGAGCATCCTATGAGTCCTTGCAGCTGCTGCATGAGATGTTTTATGGACTCCGTCCTCTGCTACAGCTCCAACACCTAACATATTGTAGCCAGAAACACTTTGAGCATCCCCATGAGCCCTTCCAGCTGCTGCATGAGGAAAGGTGACCCTCGAGCCCGTCCCTACTCTGCTGCAGCTCCGACAACTAGCATTTTGGAAGAATTACCTTGAGCATCCTCATGAGTCCCTCCAGCTGCTGCATGAGGTGTTTCCTCGACTCCTGCAGCGAGGACAGGTGACCCTCGAGCTCGTCCTTCCTCTGCCGCAGCGCCCGCAGCTCTGAGACCAGCGGCGGCGCGCTGCCCCCGCCTTCTGGAGGGTTCGCCGCCTCTGCCTCTTGTTGGCGTCTGGGGGGAGAGCATAGTTTTTAGCCTCGTAGCTGGGCCACTGCACGTAGAAAGCGCTGAGGCACGTAAATACCCCAGACACTAAGGTTTCCTCACAATATTTTCCTTTTCCAACAACTTCTGTCATGAGATCAACTCTGAATTATCAAATAAATAAATCCGTTTTTATGAAGCCTATATACTTCCCGCTGCAGGGCACGGGCCTTATCTCAGACAGAGAGCGTAAAGGCGTAGACGCGTGTCCACCGCGGATTGGCAATTTTAAGCACTGAGGTATGTGAAGACTTCAGACACACAGGTTTCCTCATGACGTTTTCCTTCACAGTCAGCGAGTGGTGTTGCTAATACAAATTAACAAATGTACACAGCTTAGAGAACAAAGTCATTGGTACATGGCGGAATTAGAACCCACGACCTCCCGAATTTGGGGCCAGCGTTCTACCGTTGCGCTAAAACCGCTCTGGGGAGAGACAATGTATCAGACGAGCTGCACTGTATAACTTTTCAATAACACGTGATAAAATTTTATTACAAACGTATAACATAAAGACACAAATAGAATAATACCTAGATATAAAACCATAGATCTATATACGTACATAGGCTATATACGTCCCACTATAGGCCTTCTCTCAGAGACGCCACCATCCTGAGCCTCGCGATTATTTACATAAGATTTATTTATATTTGAAAAATCGCCACCAACCTGACCCTCGCGACTATTTATATCAGATTTATTTATTATTTAAAACCGCCACCAACCTGAGCCTTGCAATCTCACGCATGATCTCCCGGTTCTTGCCTTCGAGCTGCGATATCAGCTCGCGCTGCTGGCGAGCGCAGTCCACCTCCGAGCCCTCGGACGACGACCGGCCCTAAAGGAAACACTGATATAGGGCGCTGCAGTCAGGTCCATACCTTACTGCAGCGCCCAAATTAAGGTCAAAATCAAAGTGTTTTTATTCAAAGTAACACAGAAACTGCGACTTCATTAACGTTACAAGTTAAACTAGGTGCCCATTTCAGAATCTAGATTGTTTTGGACAAAAAAAACTCCAAACTTAGCCTTTTCAAATTTGGTCCTTAACCTCCTAAGTCCTGACCTCAAAAATAACAATGTAACATAACCATAACCATTTACATACAGGCCCCACACTAGGATACCCTGTGTCGTCAGCCCTGTAGTACCGGGCGTAGAATAGGACTACGGTATCTCCTGCCTGTCGTAAGAGGCGACTAAAAGGAGACCTTGGAGCCGAGGACGGCAAGAGCGGGGGCTCGAACCGTCTGTCAACCGGCTCCGGGAAGGCGGCGGTGTGTGGTGGCCGCACACCGCTGTGGCGGAGGCACCAGGTAGGCCTCGGCCTACCAGCGGGGAGCGCCAAAGCGCACAGTGCGAGGGGGTTCCGGAGTGTTCTCTGAGTTCCCGGAACCCCCCTCAATTGCACATGGAGGGCCACCGGAGGGGTTTTAGTGGGTAAAAATCCCACATAACCCGGCTCCTCCCCCGGGGAGTCGGGTATCTTTGGAAAATTTCCCCCTCGTCAACAAAAAAAAAAAAAAAGGATACCCTGTGTCGTGGCAACCAGAAACAGCGACATCACAAACATGTAAACATCCAAGACCTGGGTTTTTTTTTAAGGTAATTTAACAGAGTTTTAATGATTATTTTTGAACCTAGAACTCAAACATTAAACTAGCCTTGATTCCAGACATGTTTGTGATTTAAATAATCTTTCATGTAAAAGTAGCCCTTTTGGCACAAAGTGAAGGTAAGATGAAGTAAAATTTATTCATAAAGTCATAGGTATAACAATACAGTTAAGAGTAAAAAACTACGGATAAATCAGTATTTTTCAGATGCCTGGAGAGAAGTATGGTGCTGGGCACTGGCGGACAGGAGGGTCAGGAGGCACCAAATCCGTACCGACCCGACTCCGGACCTTTCCCTTATGTGTCCTACATGCAGTAGGGCCTGCATGTAGGACTCGGAATCGGACTTTTTAGTCATTCGAAAACGTGTCAAACTCTTTATTATTATTATTATTTATTTGGGAAATTTGCAGCTTACATAATAAATGGACAGAGACTTAGAATAAAACTACACATAAGCTAAGGCTAGGCACTGTTTCCAAAGGCCTATGATGATGATAAAGTTGTGCCACGATGCTGACAGACGTCTTTCGCTTCATAAACATTAGTCGTTGCATGCACGCACGCCCGTTTCGGGTACTTTTTAAATTAACAATAATTACGGATGAACAACGGTAAGGAACAATTGACTTGGTAAGGAACCTAAGTAACTCAGAATTAAGTTTAAATGGTTACTTAAAACTACTTAAATTACAGAATATCAATACAAGTTATTAATTATTACTTATTATTATATGCAGGCCGCTTCCAACCGGTCTTTTTGGAAATCCATGGAAGAGGCCTATGTCCAGCAGTGGACTTCTTGTGGCTGAATAATGATGATGGCTTATTATTATTTTGGGACCAGGTCTGAATTGGAAAAAAATATCAACTTTGACGGACGAACACCTGAGGACAATTTTAAAAACCTATTTAGAGGCTAAAAATTCCGCCCATGCCGGGACTTGAACCCGCGACCTCTGGCTAACCGTGCCAGCGCTCTCCCAACTGAGCTAATGGGCAAGTGCAGGCACCGGCGAAATTTCGAGCCTCTTTACAAACTTCTCTGTATTACGTACACGGCACGTAATACACGGTTAGCCAGAGGTCGCGGGTTCAAGTCCCGGCATGGGTGGAATTTTTAGAATCTAAATAGGTTTTTAATATTTTATTGTCCTCAGCACGGGCTAGTGTACACAAAAAGAATATAAAATATCAACTGTTTCGTTTTTTACACAATGACTTTTATTTTCCAGTACCGCCAGAAGTATTTACTGTATTGTATTTATTTATGTAAAAAAAAGATACATTACATTTTTACTAAATAAATAATTTGCCAAACTGCATGGCAGTTCCTAGAACCAACCTAGCACCCAATAAAAAATGTAAATACCTGCGATTAAACTTACCAGCTCCGGTGTCAAAGATGCCGATCTACCGGCTCGTGGCTGCGAATCATAAAAATATGTAGTTAAAGTAAAATCAATAAACAAACATCCACATGACACAGGTTTTTAAATTAATGCATCCTTCCTTACATATTTTTGCGTGAGCTCGGCATTGGCTATTAGTGAGAAGCCGGGTATATCCTCGGTTCCTCTTACCCTCATCATAATTTAGATTGCTGACCATAGGTTCTAGACTGTAGGTTCTAAAAAATGGCTATCACAGTTATCGAGTTATTTTGACATATTTATGAGGTTGATTTTTTGCAATAACCTATTATATAACAATGTTAATTAAAGAAAGGGACTGGACAACTTTTTGCTTCTCGCTTTAACAATAATGCCGTCCATACTGTGTGTGAGAGTGAGGAAAATAGTTATTCAATAATAACAAGATAATAACGATTTAACAGTATACCTAATAAATATGACCCGTTAAATGTGTAACTAAATAGTTATCCAATCCCTTTCTTGTACTAACATACATACATACATACATAAACTCACGCCTGTATCCCAGAGGGGTAGGCAGAGACCAGGGACTGCCAATAACACTAACAGTGCTATAAAAGAAAATATGTTTTTTGCCATTGGTGGCGCGTGGTAGTTAGCACCAGATCGCCTCTTAATCTCCAGTGCGGACATAAACATGAAGCAGATATTAGATTCCACATACATATAATATATAAACTTATGCCTACACCCTGGAAGGGTAGACAGAGACCAAGGATGAGATTACCGATAAAATTATTAAATGAATGAATTAACCAATAAATACCCGAATGAATATTTATTACGAATTACATTTTCCGTGTGGCGCCGGATTAAGAATAGCGTCACTCCATTTCCTTCCGTGGATGTCGTAGAAGGCGACTAAGGAAATAAATTACCAGGAGACGGGCAGCAGCGTCTTCCTGAGATTCCAACCGCATACTGCGATCGCCAACCCGCCTGCCAAGCGTGGCGATTATGGCAAAACCCTTCATGGTGAGAAAACCATGAGGGAGGCCCATGTCCTGCAGTGGACGTCAAATGGCTGATGATGATGATGATGACACGAATGAATGAATGAACAGTAAAAATGATTATATTGTATCATACACACCATAGTTCTATTCTCGTGGGCCAGCCTCGCTGCATAGCGCGCTATGAGGCGATGCTCATCGTCCACACCGCGAGACAGGTGCTCCGCTATACCTGCCGGACCGCGTTCAATTTGTCAGTCCTCCAGTTATCAGCAATACGCTAGTTTCATCGAAATTGATTACGCCTAGATAGATAGTCTACGTTCCAGAGACGTATACCTCGTGAATGTATAATTATTTCTTTCTAATTATAATTCTCAGCGTGTTGCCTGTTTCAACCAACCCCGTCGATGGCCGGAGCTAACGCGAGACGGCTTTGGCACAGTGGTATTTGGCACCTATAGTGACAAGTATAGGTACTTACTATATGGTCCTATTGTACGTCTGTGAGACTTCCTAGGGTTAAAAAGTATTATTTCCTACACGACTTGGCCTAATGAACCTATATAATTATATATATCGATTTCAATTCATAAAAGTAAAAGATGGCTCTGAAAATTTAATTTCTGTTTTTAATCTTTGGTTTGGATGGAGGTCCAAAGGAGGCCTTTGCCCAACAGATCATCGCTACTTAAAAAAAAAACATTGATTTGAAATGCCGAAGACGCTATTCGCCATGGATGTGACGTCACTATATTAGTAAAAACTTGAATCGCCCTTGTGATTGGCCATTTACTATAACCGTGAAGTAAAACATCGTGAGGAAACCTGCGTGTCTGAGCTATTCACATACCTCAGCGCTTGAAATCGCCAATCCCATACTCTCTCTCTCTCTGAGAGAAGGCCTGTGCCCAAAGTGGGATGTACATAGGCTGCTTATGTATCTATGTACGTATTCTTATATACATACATTGTGTATTCTTATATACATACATACACTCACAGCTAAGTCCAGGAGGGTCAGCCAGAGACCAGGGTTTTGCCAATTGCCACCATTGTGACAAACCTCTTTCGTTTCATCAACGTACTTTGGGAAACTGTAAAAATTATTTACAAAAACACAGAGCAGTCCTCAGGTGCAGTTTAAATAGTCCGCAGTAAAGGGAATTACGTAACCACGGATTATATAAACTGCCTCTGAGGAGTAGTTTAGAGGAACCGTGTTTTTATAAATAAGACCGTAGTTCTTATATCATTGTGCGAAGTAAATAACTTGACACGCACTGCGATGTGTGGAGCGCGAGGATCGAGAGTCTAGAGAGCCGGTGTTGACGTAACCGGGCGTGTACTCTGGAAACCCGTTGTGCGTCGGTACCGGCGATGGGGGCCTGCCCGATGGAGAAATACATTATTAAATCCAGTTTTAGAAATTAATAATAGAAACATTTATTACACCAACACACACACACACACACACACACACACACACATAAAACACTAAACAAATGCGAAGCAAAATCTCTCCTCCTGGCGCAGTCGGACAATTTGCAGCCAGAGGGCTGCAATTTGTACAGTTTTGTCGCGGCGTGTTTTTGCTGCTGCAAAAGGCAGCTGACTCAGCATTGTACAGCAGGTGTCCCTCAGCGCTGGTTTTTAGTCAATACCTACAAAAACTTCCCACAATATGAATGGTTACTTTATGTACTTTTATACTTTATTGCACACATAAAATTACACAAATAAAACAAAACATTACATTGACATCCAATAATTCTTTCTAAATTCTTTAACTTGATAATGGGCACTGTCCTAAGAACATTCAGTTCTGTACCTAAAGTACCCACCCACCTACAGTGGGACGTATATAGGCTGCTTATGTCATATATATTGTGTTATTTTTATGTGTATGCTTTTGTGGCAACGTAAATAAACGGTTTCTTTCTTTCTTACTTACACAATGTGGCTGAGGTTGAGTGTACGCTCGGGCTGGTCGGGGTACCGCGGTAACTGCGCGCGCGCACGTTCCGGCACGCAGCGGAACGACTTGCGGAGCGTCGCGCCGATCTGCTTCGACGGCGATTTCTGGAACGCAACTACGTTTTGAGCGATACAACCGCTGTAACATCCTTGTATCGGATGGGCATTGTTCAGGGAAGCATCGATGGTCGTAAAGTGAAAAGCATTTCGAGGAATAGAGATACTGATTACTATTAGGGGTTTCAATAAGTAAAATAAAGACGGATTATTAATATTTATCGCAAAAAAATGTAGAACCTTCATTTGTCCTTCAATTGCGTCAATTAAGTTGGCTCTAATGCGGTAGTTCAATTGCCGTCAAATATAAAAAATAAATTCGTATTCTTAGATACAGTGAAGATAACCTCAATTCTCAACAAATATCCGATTAATTTGAATAAGTATTACGAACGAGACGCTAGCTTGGTATTTAGATGAAAAGATCATTCCAATTCTTGGTTATAGGCATAACATAACATAACATTTACATACAGGCACATACATTGCTTCTGGCCCCACACTAGGATACCCTGTGTCGTGGGAACCAGAGACAACGACATCACAAACATGTAAACATCCAAGACCTGGGGTTTTTTTTTTGTCCCCAGCCGGGATTCGAACCCGGGACCTCTCGCATGGTATGCAGATGCAATATGATTAGAAAAAAAAATATTGGTAAGTAGTTGATCCTGACTGACGTTTGTTTGTCATTGTCAAACGTCAACGTATTTTTATTTTTAAAAAGCATGAAAGAGGCAAAGGAACGATTGTTTCTTATATTAGCGTATATTTTCGATTTTTAGAATAAAACATAAGGATGAACAATGCTCATTGGGGCAAAAGAAACCCAACAATGGCGGTCTGTCCTATGTTCACCAATACATAGGTCTTTCTGGCAACAAGACATTGTCAATATTAGGCTTGTATTATTATGCTGAGACCCTAACAGTATTTATATGTCTAAAAACTTAATTCTTGCCCTGATACGAACTGTCGCTACTTTATGTTCACTGCAATAAGGTCGACACTCACTTGTCACATCTTTACTTAATGGGCCAACATGCGGCCACACTGGGAGCAGACTTGGTACAGAGTGTAGTTAGCCAACTTGATTCTATCGACACCCGCATAGATACTCCTTCATTTCGTGGGCGATGGTGTGACTAGCCGAGCATGACTGATTGAGCATGATAGCTTCTAAAAGGAATAAGTGACCCTGACACAGCATCATCATCAAACCATAGCAGTCCACTGCAGGACATGGGTCTCTCCCTGTATGGGAGGTTTTGCCGTAATCTACACGCTTGGCAGGCGGATTGGAGATCGCAGTGTTTGGTGGTCTGGTGTCACAGGTCGACGCTGCTGCCCGTTCCCTGGTTTCCGTTTTTTAGTCGCCTCTTACGACACCCACGGGAAGAAATGGGGTGGCTCATTCTAGGCCGGAGCCACACGGCGACACAGCTTGATATATATTACATGGAAATGGCCGAGCCAGTGATAATTCTGCTAGAGAGAGTAGTTGACAAATTGAACCTCATCACCACTACAATAAGATGGATATTCACATAAGCGGCATGAACAAACGACCTGCCACACCAGAAGCAGGCCTGCAAACTCAACCCTATCAACGCTCAAATAAGTGGCATATTCTTTCGCTTCACTGGCAGTGGTATGGAGCAACTTGTGGCCACATCAGAAGCAGTCCTGGCAAACTCGACCCTATCAACACTCACATAAGCCGCGTACTCCTTCACTTCGTGTGCGGTGGTGTGAGCGGCGGAGACGCGCCCTCGCCAGAAGCAGTCCTGGCACATGGTGTAATTGGCGCAGCGCGTGCACCGGTAGCGGAAGCCGGTGAGAGAGCCCCGACGGCACGCGCTGCAAGCCAGCGGGTGCACCACTGGGGGAGATAAGTTTAGATTAGATAACAAAACTGGGCTGCACTTATTCTACAGCTTACGAAACAAATTAGTGACGACAATTTGTCATAGCTTGAAACAAGGCGCTCGAAGGTTTAATATGCGTCCAATAGTACATTACATAAGATAAGATAATAATATTCTTTATTGCACACACATAACTAGGGCCGTAAAATAAAGAAAGGCCGATATCGCAGAAGTTTGCATAAATATATGATAGAGGGCTTTCTATTTTACGGTCCGTGTTGTGTACACAATTTTATGTCGTCACTTGACCTCAAAGTGGGTCTTCCCGTACGCGTAGCGTGCGGAAAAACCCGCTTTTTGGCCAGGTGTGGCATAAAGTTAATTTTGCTTATATTTATTGACAACTGGCTGTCCCAAAAGTTGTTACCATTCTCGACGCTAGCAAGGCGGTGAAGCAGCGGCAGCCAGACTAGACACGGCGGCCCGGGGTCCGACATCAGCGTGTCCAGGAAGTCGTTCACCGTGATCTTCACGTTCTAGAGAAAACATTTGTATTTAGTGCTATGATATCAGACTCTAATTTTTAGGGTTCTGTACCCGAAGGGTGCCAAACGAGACCCTATTACTAAGACTTCACTGTCCGTCTGTCTGTCTGGCTGTCTGTCACCAGGCTGTATCTCATGAACCGTGATAGCTAGACAGTTGAAATTTTCTCAGATGATGTATTTCTGTTGCCGCTAAAAACAGAACTAAACTAGATAATGGTACGGTACCCTTCGTGCGCGAGTCCAAGTCGCACTTATTTTTATTGGTCTATGACAGAACTGACAGATTTGGCCTGGGGAGGTTGGCGTGTTGGTGAATTGGCCTATGCCCAACAGCGGACGTCTTTTATTGGCTGTATAGACAGATAGACAACTGAAAAAAGACTGCTGGTAGCCCGAAAACACACGGCATAAACAAAAAGTCTGCAGATGTGAAGCTAGAACCTGAGAAATAATACAGCCAGCCCCTCGTAACTGCCTTGTTGGTCCAGCAGGCACGTAACACGCTTCATTACCATAACTAAGATCATTGGTTTAATTCTACCGGTCACGATTTTTTGATCAGTTCAAATGGCCTCAGTCATGACTATGATGATGGGTTTGATTCCACCGGTCACCGTTCTTTGATTTGTACAAATGCCGTCAGTCGGGATGGTTTTCTAGGTCTTTGAAGCAATTATCTAGTTTCCATGTCACAGTTTAACCTAGTTTGGGACCAGGTCGAGCGATTGTGCTGTCTAAACGTTATCATTGTGATTATTTACGCACGCGACAAAGCGATAAAATGCCACACATCTCGCTCTCATATACCATATACAAAGCAAGATTTATCGCTTTATCACAGGTCTGATGTAATATTATTCGGTAATATAATTTGTACGCTACAGCGATCCTATCGCAGAACCGCAGATGTATTAGTCGCTAGTGGCTAGCAGAACTTCTGTCACCTCACTTCGAAGTTAATTTTCTCCGACTTTGCGCTACATGACACGGTATTAAGTTCTAGAAAAGAACTACGTCGGCCTCTGTTTCACCGTGTGGCTCTCCACCACGCTGCCCAGCAGACAAATTTTTCCACTCTCTCAACAACTTCTCCATTAACCACGAGAGGGACTTCGACGGTGGTGTTAAAAGACGCATTTCTTTTGTTGTACTGACATTAATGTTTATTTAATGTAATGTGTATACATTACTTGATTGAAAATAGTAAGCGGCAGCGAGTCGGTATAACTGAAGGAAGGGGACTCATAGACTGCGGCGGGCAGAGCCAGCACTTCGCGGAGGTAGTCGGAGAGCCGCTTCATCAGCAGGTGACCGTTGCCGTCCGACAGCTGGGAGAACATGTCTGCAGATCGAGAATGGAGGGTAAGTAAGAACTAGACAAGATATAGGCTGTGTCTTAAGCTTAGCTCGAGAATCTTTAGTTGATACATTTTTTGCAAGTTTTGGTTGCTTTATGGCTTTATGCTAAACGTCAGGCGCCCGCGCGCCCGATTGATGTTATTCGCTGAAAAAAGAATCCGTCGTTCCACACACAGGTGACAGGCAAATCCGGACGGTTTGCTCTGTGCTACAGAAGTTACCATATTATAGGGGCATAACCTATGTAGGTTAATAGGGAGTAGGTATCTTTATAGAACCTATCTTTCTGCTATGCTTATAAGGACATGTTTTATCAAATCATATTTAGTGTGACAAATTACAAGTGAAGCCAGGATTATAGGCAATATTATTTATATAAATCTAAAGGGTTAACTGGTAGAAAATGCATCAAGTTAATTTTTTGCTCAATCAAGAGTAATAATAATTAAGTAGAAATATACAATGTCTTTGAATGTGTTCAACACATTCATGACTAATGTTTTATGCCGAAAACTCTGTTAATTAAGTTAAAATGTGTTTTGAAAAGAACAAATGTGGAGTTTCTATGTTAGCTTCTTCTCAACATAATAGCAACTAACCACGAAACCAACTTTGACGTTCATTAAGTAAAAATTCTGTTTTTATAATGAATAAAAATATTTAAATTAAATATATTTCTACTTGGAGGCTGATGGCAAAATCAAACGTCGGGAATTGAAGGTAATTAAATTTTACCTAATAAATTATCGCAATAAGACCCGTCCAATACATAACTAAAACGAATTGATTCGTGGCAACATTGGTTAGCTTGAATTCCTTGGAAAACTACGATTAGTCTAATGTCTGTTTTTTAATTCGATGCAAAAAAATACTGTCACTTTGACATGTGCCGGGGTCGTAAACCATCACAATCCATCACATTTGTGGACGTGCACTATCAATACAAGTCAATTTTTTAAATGTCGCGACTGACGATGGCTATATATATATTTATAGCCACCGTTAGTCGATATCGCGCGATGCTTGTTCCATACTAAATCCGACCGTAGTCGTGTGGACGCGGCTTGCATGTTGGATATTGTATGGAAAATATATCGCATAATATATTAACGCCGTCATCTGCGACAGCCACATTTCTAAAGTTCCAATGAAATCTATGCAAATCTATATAAAGATGTTTTACAATAAAAAACGCTTTCCCATGTTGCATCTACTCATGTGGACTCTTAGGGTATACCATCCTCGTCACTTTCACCTTGGACATTAATTATAAAATGTTCTGACCGATAACGAAACGGAATGTTTGAAAATGAATGACACAAAGAAGAAGAAGAAGAAAAAGAAGAAAGACATTTATTATACCAACAAGATACATCACAGAAACAAAATAAGCACATAAGTAACATAATATGCACAACAACAAAAAGAATGTTTGAAACCTCAAACCCAAGGTTATCAACACCCAAGTGTTGCTAATACGTAAAAAACTAATAATCCCATTTTACTTCCAAGTGAAAATTGTGTGTGTTTTTAAAATACTTTTCTTTTATGAGTAATTAAATATTATGGCTTTGATACAATATGGTTTTTGGTCACAGGAGTCTACTTTTTAAATCTACAGAGTTTAACTATATATTTCATAGTAGTAACACTGCCTCATTTTTTATTGCAGTTAATTAAAAACGGACTTTAGAATTAGTGGATGGTGTTATATTACTTACATCTCAGTTTGTCCGTCAGTTTGCCAGCACACATCGTGGCCAGAGCCACCTTGATGGAGAATACTCTGATCTTGCCCACATTCTCCCTGGAATAACAAGTAAACTTGTTGACAAATAAACTAGAGAAATGAAAACATAGCCAAGAAACACTATTCATAGAAGCAGGTATAACAGACTAATTGCCTACTTATAATCCCATCTCTCTCTAACTCCCAGTAAAGAAAAGCATTGTGAGGAAATATGAGTGTCTGAAGATGTTCACATACTCGAATGCTTCAAATTGATGTTATTAGATTAGATTACAATAGAACTATAGTGTTCTTGTTGCAATAAATAACGAAACTAAGGAATTTACATGTTTATTCAATGAGTTCACAGTTTGTATTAATCTACCCTCGATAGGTACTAATAAATTATAATTTTTATTGACACCTTCAAACTATACATAACACCTTTCCCCTAAGTTATTATTGGTTCTTAACAATCTCAATGAACTATTTTAATCAACTTTTAATTTTACCAACTACCTAACTCAATAACTGATTTCTGATTTAACAAATTAACATTTCACTTCTACATTACATATTTATTTAAAATGGTAATTAACTGCTGTACCTACATAATTAAATGTCTAAACTCCTATAATATCTGACCATTCTTCTGGCGGTGGTATGATTATTTCATCTTGATCATTCGTGTCATATTCTTGTTGTCTCTGCGCAGCATTGGCAGGAGGTCTGGTTTTAAGGATCTGATCCACGTGTCGGCGATGCTTCACGCCACCTTCAGTGGTTACCTCGTACAAGGCTGGCGCGATTTCTGCTGTTATCGATCCGCGCTGCCACTTAGCATTCATATTGTAGAGCCTGAATAAAACGTGATCTCCCATTGTAAACCTTTTCTTATTTACCTCATCTCCTTCCCTCTCAGCTGTTCCACCACGTCTGTTCTCTAAGTTCGTGTCGAAATTCGCTGCATCCAACTCAGGGTGCAGTACCGTCAGTGCTGTTCTAAATTTCCGACTGTTTAACATTTCGGCTGGAGACTTCCCAGTCACCGTGCTTGGTGTAGTTCGCATATGAAATAGCATTTTCGCTACTCGCTCTAACCAAGGCAAATCAGATTGTTTCCTTAGTTTTGATTTGATTGTCTGTATCGTCCTTTCTGCTTGGCCATTAGTGGATGGATGATACGGCGCTCCAGTAACGTGTCTTATGTAATTATTTTTCATAAAATCTTGAAATTCAGTGGAGGTGAAAGCCAGGCCGTTATCTGATACAATGATGTCTGGTAATCCATTGTCGGCGAAAATCTCCCTCAGAACATTGCTGTAGGCATCTACCAACACTAAAAATGTCTTACCCATGAACGGACCCATGAAATCTATATGTACTCTTGACCATGGTTTTGTAGCTACTGGCCAACTATGTTCAGTGGTTGGTGGATTGTTTCTGTTCAACTGACACAACTCACAATCAGCTACCATTGCCTCAATGTCTGTGTCCAGAGAAGGGTACCATAGGTATGCTCTAGCAATCATTTTTGTCTGCACAATTCCACTGTGTCCTTCATGTAACCTTTTCAATATGTGTTCTTGTAAGCTGTGTGGAATAACCACCCTGTTAGACCATAACACGCAATCTTTGCTTAGTGAAAGACAATCTTTTCGTCTTTGATATGGAATTAATTCAGTCTCCACTGTATTTGGCCATCCATGTAGTAAATACATTTTTACTTTCTTCAAAACCTGATCCTTATCCGTTTCCTTAGCAATATTCTTTGATGTTACTCCTAACGAATCTGTCTGTTCTAAAAGAAATACATCTGTCTCTTCTTCAAACTCCTCTTCTGTGCACTGACTAGGCCATCGACTCAAACTATCTGCATCTCCCATCTGTTTTCCTGGCCGGTACTGTAACTTGTAATCAAAAGTATTCAAAGTTAAAGCCCATCTTAACATTCTGGATGATACCAGCTCCGGAATCGGTTTGTCTCGTCCAAATATTCCAAGCAATGGCTTATGGTCGGTAAGTATCATGAAGTTTCGACCCAGTAGATACTGCCTGAACTTTTTTAAGCCAAACATTATAGCTAGGGCTTCTTTATCAATTTGGGCATACCGCCGTTCATGGGCCTGCAGAGTTCTTGAGCTCATGATGATTGGCCTTTCTGTGCCATCCTCCATCTTGTGCACTAATACAGCTCCAACGCCAACCTCACTTGCATCGCACAGCATAATTAATTCCCTTTCTAAGCTGTAGTGCACAAGTGTTAAATCACAAGTGAGTAAAGCCTTAGCATTATCAAAGGCTTGCTGTTCAAGTCTGTTCCACTGCCACTTGACATTATCCTTTAACAGCTTGTATAGTGGTTCCAACACAATAGTCTTATCCTTCAAGAAACGCTCATAAAAGTTGTAAAGCCCAAGAAAAGCTTTCAGTTCCCTTTTATTCTTGGGTGCCGGTTTCTCTGAAATCTCTTTAACTTTTTCTTTTGAGGGGTGGATCCCTGCTTCATCAATTTCGTACCCTAAAAAGGTAACTCTTGTGGCAGCAAATACACATTTTGATTTGTTTAACTTCAACCCTACCTCATTTAATCGTTGAAGCACAGACTCCACTCGCTGATCGTGTTGTTGAACTGTGCACCCACTAATAACAACATCATCAAGCAGACAGGCTACTCCATCAATGCCAGCTAGTATGGAGTACATCAGACGTTGAAATATTCCAGTGGCCGCATTCACACCATAAGCAAGGCGGTTCATCCTCATTAATCCCAGTGGTGTATTGAGTGTCAGCAGCTCAGCTGTGTCGTTGGTGACCTTCAATTGATTGTATGCATGTTTTAAATCCAGCTTTGTAAATATTTTACCCCCAGCTAGTGAGAAGAAGCCTTCATTTGCTGTAGGTAAAGGATAACTGTCCGCTAAACATACTGCATTCACCGTGCTTCTGTAATCACCGCATAACCTTAGTGATCCATCTGGTTTGGGAACAATTCTGAGAGGTGTGGCCCATTGTGAATGCTTAACAGGAGTAATTATGTCCTCTGACATCATCCTCTTCAGCTCTTCATTGACTTTTTCACGAAGCGGAAATGGTACAGGCCGAGAACGAAGAAACACTGGAGTTGTACCTTCTTTACAATCAATTTTTACCAACGGCCCACTGTATTTGTCCAACTCATTATTGAACAATTGTGGAAAACGCTCACTATAGTCTGTAGCACCTTCGGCAACTGAATTTATGCCTTGCACCGTAATGCCTAATGCATCAAACCAAGCACGACCTAGCAACGCTGGCCCTTTCCCGCAGCTGACTATTAAGGGCAGCTTGCTACTCTTTTTCTTGTATTTCACTTCGACAACGGTTTCGCCTCTGATTTTCAATTCGTCATTCGTCCATGTTATCAACTTCTTGTTGAACGGTGACAATGGGTCAGGAAACACACTTTGATGTTGTCTATAGACACTGTGCGGCAGAATAGAGCGTGCCGAACCAGAGTCCACTTCCATCACGAGCGGCATCCCGTTCACGGTCACTTCTATCATGAATGGTTTGACCTGGCTCGCGCCAGACACCTCGTGGACCCCGAAATTGCCTTCGGCAGCTTTTTCACTTTCTTCTTCCGACGACTCACAGTGGCAACAGACATTAACTCGCGATTTCTGTTTGTTTACATCCAGATGGCAAGCGGCTTTCGTGTGGCCCTTCTTGTGACATTTGTAACAGGTTGCGTTCCGAAATCTACATTTGCTGGCATGACTTTTAGCACAATGGACACATTTGACACTTTGTTTTGATTCGTTCGTGTCCGATTTCATACCAACTGCGTTCACCTCCATCGGCTCGCCCGCGCTTTGGGCGACATCGCAATGGGTCCTCAATAATAAATTATTCCCGTCCGTCTGATTTTGCTGTATGGATTCGTAATTGAGCGCCTGTTGCACCACGGCGTCATATGTCATATTCTTGATTTGAATCTTGAGTAGTTCCTTTCTCAGGTTTTGTTCCCTTGCTCCGAGAATGATTTGTTCCACGATTCTTCGTTCCAAATCTTGGTTGAACTGGCAACGTGAACTTATATCCCGCAAAGCAGCCACGAAATTAGTTACAGATTCGTTAGGCTTCTGTTTGCGCCTGTAGAACTTTTCTGTTTCCAAGATCGGATGTGGCGTCGGAACGAAGAACTTGTTGAGGATGTCTACAATTTCTTCAAATGACACTTCACTCGACTTCCTGGGCGACAACAGTGACACAATTAACGCAAATGCTTCCTTTCCACACTGAGACAAGAACAATGCTCGTTTTTGCACGCTATCTAATGTTCCTGCAGCTTCCAACGCGAAGAAAAGTTGCTCTCTGTAATTCTCCCATTTATCTTTGTTGGGGTCGAATTTTCCGGGCATAACACTCGCAAGACTTGAGAAAGCCATCTTCTTGATTAACTCGGCGCCAATATAGTGTTCTTGTTGCAATAAATAACGAAACTAAGGAATTTACATGTTTATTCAATGAGTTCACAGTTTGTATTAATCTACCCTCGATAGGTACTAATAAATTATAATTTTTATTGACACCTTCAAACTATACATAACAGAACACTTTCTTGTACACACCAGAAAACAAAATACATTAAAAAGCTTACATTAAAAGGCTCTAAGTTTTGCTGTTTTGCAGTTTACTCTGACCTATGTAACTATAAGGCCAACATAGAGCCGCAATGATCTTTCTCCAGAAATTTTTGAGAGAATAAAAAGGCTGGTTCTGTTTATAGGTTACTTACATCAGTTGACCCTCCTAAATTCAAGCATATTTCATGTTGCTTGAACTTTTTCACAACGTGTATCCTAAATTATTTAAGACTTTTTTAAAAACCTATTTAAAAACCTCAGCACGGGTTAGTGCAATAAAAAGAATATAGTTATTTAAACCTGTCTTGATTGGAGTCTTACCCAGTGCTGTAAGCCGACAGCAGCCAGTTTAACAGCAATGCAGAGCAAGCCTCCACTGACACCTGATGCGCGGGCGGCAACCGCTTGTTCAGGTTGTGATAGAGTGAAGACACCAGTGTTTCCAGCCGGGTTACATTAACACAGGCATTTGGCTCCAGTGTGTTCAGAGCGTTCTCACGGAAAGCCTCTATCACATTCCAGATGTCAATGACGTGTACTGCAAACAGTGATATTGTCCATAGAAAATTAGGTTTGTTGGGTTATGAACGCAATATTTTTTAGATAACAATGGAAAAGGAATAAAATATATGAGGTCAGAGATTCAAAGTTTGAAGTATTAATTCTGTATGAGCCTTATCATGAAACCCTTACCTCATATTTCAAAAGCAAGAAAAACATGTCACTTTACAATTAGACCTAGACTACAAACAAGTTAAAACAACTTGATTATGTCAACTTTCAATAGGAGACTATGTTTTTACATTGCAGTAAATTTCTGAAATTCGAAGTATCAATTGGGTATATTATGTTTGCCTTGCCTAAATCTCATAACATGAGATAAGATTTTTTACAGCACAGGTTATCTAACTTTTGAGCAGGATAACTGATTTTACTGTGTGGATATGACTTGTTTATTAAGTTAACATGAAAGCCGACACATCACTCACAGTTACATTTCTTCTGCACATATCTAAGCTTGCAGGCCGTCCGGTACGATGCAAATCTGATCAGGTCGAAATTTTGCTCCCTCATCTCCTGCAGAAGCTGCGAGCGAGGGTCAGTGCCGCTGCTGGTGCTCACGCCACCAAGGCTGTCGCGTTCCATAGACATAATGCAGGCTGGAGAAAATGATTAAATATTTTGGTACGGTTAACTTACTCAATAGCGTGGGTAAATATTTGGTTATTCGGTATTTTTATGACTGTTAGTTCCGTATTTGATGTCTTGTAGCTGTTAATATATTAGTTAAAAGGGTTTAGCCTTGTAAATAGACAGAAATAAACATAATTTATAGGGTATTATGTTGGATGCAGTATAACAATGGAATGTACTTTTACCTTGAGTTTATTATCACAATCGCCTCATAAATTTGTTGACATAATGATATTGCGATCGCATCAGACCGCGAAACAGTATTAGTCACCTTTTGTATCGATTGTAAAACGAAAATTTAACACTGTTAATTTTATTCGAAATCACCGAGGACTAGACACGAAATTTAGTGTTACTGTTGATGTTTTCTATGGAAAAACTTAACCAATTTTACAAATATTTCAAAACGGAATTAAATAATTATGAAAATATAGTGGATAGCACTAATTTTAGTAGTAAATTTACGAAAATTACAAAAATCAACACCTGTAACTTGAATCTGCCATTGAGACTACATTTCGTAACACGCAGGTTATTGGATGAAATATTTGTTCACAAAAACGTAAATTGAGGATGCAGATAAAAATTCTCATTACAAAAACAGAACTAAAATTTTTATTTGAAAACTTCCTTATTCTCTGTTCTTTCTTTATTTATTTCTATATTAGGTAGTCATGTTTTTTATTAAAAAAAATTATAACTTTCGATCACTGTAATGTTTTGGCGTAGAATGAAACGTTAACCACTTAACAAATTCTATAACAGATGGCGCTGTTTATGAAATATGGTGGGTCCTTATTTAGTATCCCTACTGCACCAAAGATGGCGCCACTTTTATTTAGTAGTCGCTGTTTCGAACTTTCCCCATAGCACAGAGGAAACAAAAGATAAGGTAAAGGACGTCACACGATAACGATACGATAATATTGAATGATTAAACCAACTTACCTGTACCTCCTGTAAGTAAAGTTCTATCATAATAAAGTTATCAACATCATCATCCAGCCACATAATAATAAAGTTATACGATAGCTTTATCCGCATAATAGCATAGAGATCACCAGTACTAGTACTTTGTCGTAGGTCCTAAAAATCACTATTAACGTGTTGAGAGATTGTACTGACACTTTTTGCAAATTTGATGTGTAAAAAACGATATGAATTTTTTTCTTCGGTAGATAAAACATTTATTTAACGGCACAGTACTCAAAACATTAGGTGCATAAACATTCTTTATACATGAAACAAACAAAACTGAAAAAAATAAACATAACGGACAAAGTACACAATTAAAATTGCTCCGTACATTTGACTGCACATGTGTGCACACTATTCAGTTACATTACAGGTGAAACAAAAATTTGAAAGTTGACGCTAGTAACACACTCCCTGGAGCCCCTTAAGTTTGATAAACAGTACCTACTGTATATGACTAATTTTGAAAAATCATTGAATTTTTCATAATATTTAGCACAATATATTGTTTATTTGGCATGGCAATAAATTAACCACAAGGGCAATTTTAATAATAGAAATTTTAACGTTAAGTTAAAAATCTTATGAATAGTTTCGCCTTGATACTTTAGGCGAAGGAATCATAATTTTTTTGCAGTTCTATGAGAATTATAGAATTCACCGACTGAATATTTTAAGAGGTACCTACCGCTCCAACCCTGCCGTACCTATTTATTTTTACTTATTAGGTAAAACGCATCAGTAAATGCACACAATTTTGATTAGGTCTATATTGACACTAAGTTTGTACAGCTTTGATGAAGAAGCGTGTTTGGTTCTTATTGTCAAGTTATGTCCACTCTGGTCACAAGTAATCTAATTACCTACTTATAATTCTATTTTAACGTGGCTGATTAGAATGTTTTTATTAGTAGAGAAGCCCTGTTGCTTTTTAACGGTTCCATCATAGTTGATCGATCGCATAAGCTCGGAATCGGTACACCTACCTACCTATCCTTTGTATATTTATACTTACCTACCAATTTTGTTAGTGTCCTGATTTCAAAAAATCTGGGTAAAACTTAATTATTCACACTATTGGGTCTGTGGACAACTATTGGAATATTTTACATTAGTACCTTATACCCAGCTATGTACTGGTTTGCATTACACACAAACACACAAACACACACACACAGCTAACTAATCATCTCACATTAGCGTCCTCTACCACCAGGCGATAACAAACACGTCTCAAACTCAAAGCTTCAAATAACGTAAAGGATTTAATAGCGGCGTTTTACCTGAAGATAAACGCTTATTAAATACTTAGCTTATTTGAAGCTTATAAAAATTCCTGCCTGGTATTTTCGACTCAATGAAAAGCAAAGATGGCCGTCACGCATTCAGAAATAATTTTGTGCATGGCGGCCTGGTTGGTAGAGACTGTTACCGAAAAGAGAAGCGTGACGATTTGGGTTCAAGCGGCGTCAAATGGTATGGAAAAGGAGATTGCCTATCTCAAACTCAAAGCTTCGAATAAGGTAAGTATTTAATAAGCGTTTTATTTCCGGTAAGACGCCGCTATTGTCTTCGTCGTTCATACATTGAATTGTATGGCGAGCGATATTGTACCTTAAGATAGTATCTTCGACGTGTGTGACGCCCTTAAAAGTCGTAATTTGAAGTTGACGAATAAGGACTTATAAAACCCGTCAATTTCAGATGAACAAATGGCTATTTTATTATACCCAGTATAACATGTATTCCCTCCCCCATCTGCAGGTTTTACAGGGGCACAGGAGGCTTACCACAATCTTATAGTTAGCAGGACAAAAGCAGGGCAGTTTATTTTCAATGTTCAAAATAAACTGCTGCTATAGTGTACCATGAGCCTTATCTCACTGCTTTTAATTATTTATATAGATTTTTTTATACTTTTCATTTGTTTTTTAAGGGTACATTTTTTTAATCTGATAGGTAAAATTAAATTCGAAATCAGTTTTTTATCATTTTCTTTGTATTTATTGTAGGTAAAACTGATAAATACTTATTCAACAGTAAGAATACTGTAAGAACCTACCTACATAGCTTATTGATCTATTTTTATGACGTAGATACTTAGAAATAAAAAGCGTCACCTACTTATTGAATTACGTTACGAAACAATAACAAAGTAAGAATGAAACCTAACGTGTCCAAATGGCACTACACTTTACTTCACACAATAACTTAAATAATTATGATACTTATCTATAATTACCTACCTCATTTAAAACAAGAGTAATTTCTTATTTTTTTCAAGTATTTTATATATATAATTGTATTTATATACCAAATATTCGTTAAATTAAAATACCTAATTATTTTCAGTCTTCAGTCGCACGGATTGTAAAGTAAAGTTGGTTTCGTCAACTTGGCAATAAGTATACAGGATTACATTTTGACCCCTATATCGTCTGTGATTTTGACCCCTTCCTAGTGATATTGGTGTAGAAAGTAAGCGCTTTTTCGCTACCTACAAAGGTTCTCGAGTGGAGAACACGGACAGGCTTGACAAATCAGACATTACATTTTGCATTAATTCTCAGCAAGCTGAATTTTGTATACGTCTTGAATAATTCATTAATGGGCAGTTTCTGAACTGAGAATTTCGCAAAGTAAATGGTTAACTGTAGTGCTGTCTCTTCGAATTTCTCAGAAAAGAGCGTGACAGAACGTTGCTTAAGTATTTGCTTAGTGAAATTCTCAATTCAGAAACCGGCCCTACAAATGCTATATGAAAAGTACACATTGATCCCGCTTGTGGGTTTTTTCAAATAGATAAAATATATTCTATCTAAATAAAATGTATTTTAGGGCTCGCCTACACCTAAATTGGGATTATTTTTATCTCGATCATCACATAGTGTGGAGTATTGGACATTGAATTTTGGAATAGTTATTTAATGATATTGTACTTGTAGGAAAACCATTTTTTGATTTAGGAAACCGTTTGCGAATTATTAAGCTTCAAATCGCAATTTTTTTTAACAAAAAGAATGATGATACTTTATAAATAAACTCGAGAACGGTGCTTCGTAGGGAAAAAAGTATTCATAGGTACCTTTTTTTATATATTTCGAGTTGAAGCTATCTGAGCCACTCTGGAGTTTAAATAAAACAATACACATCATAAACATCATTTGATGAGATGTAACAAGCCGCGATTATTGAAAAAAAAACTTTATCCAATGGTAGCATTTTTATTTATGGGTGCAACTTTTAGCCTCTAAATAGGTTTTTAAAATTATCCTCAGCGCGGGTTAGTACCACAAAAAGAATATAATCATGTAGGTGCAGCGATATCATTCCAATAAAACCTAACTGCAAAGTTGGTTACTCGGAGCTGCAAGTGGTGTAAATTGCTTCGACCAGATATCGCTGCCTGTACGAAGAGAAGTTTGTAAAGAGGCTCGAAATTTCGCCGATGCTTGCTTAGCTCTGTTGGGAGAGCGCTGGCACGATTAGCCAGAGGCCGCGGGTTCAAGTCCCGGCATGGGTGGAATTTTCAGCCTATGTAGGTTTTAAAATAAAATTAACTAATCAATTTATATCATCATCATCATCATCAGCCATTCGACGCCCACTGCAGGACATAGGCCTCCCTCGTGGTTTTCATAACCATCAGGGGTTTTGCCATAATCGCCACGCTTGGCAGGCGGCGGCGTTAATTTACATAATTGATGTTAATTGTAATTGACAATGTGAAAAGTGTATATATAAATGTGAGTATGTCTTTAAGTAGGTATTTTATTTCAAATAGGGACCTCTGCCCCTGCCACTATTTCCATGGTGAAACATAGGAAAATACAGGTGTGTCCCGTGCAACTATAATAATGTCAACCTTTTAAAATTAAATTCAATGGACGCTTTTATAATTTGCCGCGGCACGGCACGGTAATACCGTGGACGTCTCAGGTAATTTTGTAGCCGTCGACGTCGACTACAAGCCGTGCCGTAGGTAGGTTTTATAATTTGCCATAAAATAATTTACGCTTTGCGTCTTCAAAGTGCGGACGTCATGTTCTCGAGGAAACAGCGACTGCTTATTTTTTATTTGTTATATTTACGACGAAGAAAAAGACATAAAAGAAAGTTTTGGCAACATCCGCTTTTAAAACTAAAATATTTAGAAGGGTTTTGTACTAAACCCTATTTGATAAGCTCAAGGAAGATCATATTCATGGTCTTGTTTCAACAAGTTTCAATAAGGTTACAACATCGTATTCAAATAACGTCATTTCGCTTGTACCGCCTAGGTACGCAAAAAAGGCGCGGAACGCCCGCCGCCGCGCAAACCGCCCCGATGCACGCACACAACTACAAGAATCCTTGTGCGTACACAATAGGTACACTCTCAACAGTGCTGGATTTGATGGTGGGGAGCGCAGTGTGCTCCGGCGACGGCACGGTAGACTTTTGCTGTTCACGGCTTGCCGTTGCCGTGGCCGTTAAATTAAAGGCGTCTGCATACGATTCCATACATTTTGCGGTGACGGTAAAAACGTGCCGTGCCGTGCCACGGCAAATTATAAAAGCGGCCGTTCGCACGAATTAATTACTATTTATTTTTTATTTCGGCAGATTGTTTATTCTGTTTATTCTATAAACTTTCGTTCCCAAAATTTAGGCTGGCAAAGGTTAATACATCCTTTATGGGGCATTGTATACGTTTCTACAATAAGATCCCTGAGGATATAATAAGCTTGCCAGAAACGCGGTTCAAAAAATGTGTGAAGCGCACTTTGTGCCAAAAAAGCTACTATAACATTAAAGATTATTTAGATGACAATGATGTCTGGAATTAAAGCCAGTTCAATGCATGAGTTTTAGAACATTTATATAAATCCTGTAAATTAAGGACTTGAAAAGACTAAGTTTGGAGTTTTTTTGTCCATTTTTTCTCCAAATTGATCTAGATTTTGAAATGGACACCTAGTTTAACTTGTAACGGTTTCTGTGCTACTTTGAATAAAAAAAATTGATTTTGATTTTGTGGTTACTTCTTTTCCTTGTAAAATCTTCACCACAGGCGTTTGTAGAAGTTTCTATAAGGAATCCCGTTTTTATAAATAAGACCGTTAGTCCTAAAATAGAACTCAACATCAATACAAAAGCGTATTCCAGTACATTTTACTAGCTGTTGTCCGCGACTTCGTTCGGGACGTGTGTATTAAAGTAGCCTGTCTATTCCAGAATGTATCTCCGTGCCAAATGTCATCCAGATCCGTTCAGCCGTTCTGGGAGTGATTAAGGAACATTTATCTAAACTATCGCATTTATAATAAGTATTATTGAAGTAAAAAGTTAGATAACTGTATGTTTAGTTGCAATAGCGGAACTAGGGCGCTACTCTATAAGTGCTCCACTGTATGGAGTTGTCCGATTAAGTCTACTCCGAACTGACAAATAAATACATATTTTGACACTTCATCATTCATCATTTAGCCACAAGAAGTCCACTGCTGGACATAGGCCTCCTCCATGGATTTCCAAAAACACCGGTTGGAAGCGGCCTGCATCCAGCGGTCTTCCTGCGACATTTTGACACTTTGGAGTCGTCAAAATGGTTCCCGATAGAGTGGATAGTTACGTGTTAGAAGGGCTGGACTGAACTATCCGATACAAACAACTAACTCTAGCGACAGTGGCGCCCTCTGCCTACTCTAACTACACAATTAACATCGAAGTTACCCAGCTAGGTTTCTAATTATTTCACAAAAGACATATATAAGTACGGTCGGCAGCAAGTCGTCCTATTTCATACGTGAACTCTACTCAGTTGCATTACGGGCGACTTTAAGACAATTTATAAAGATTTATCCGCCCACTGTACACACTCCGGCTAAGATCCCATTTCGTCTTTTAACCCTAAAAGCTATCCAGCTGTAAACTTGATTCGCATCTCCTCAGTAAGAAGCGGCTCTGATTTGAGCCAAATTAGTTTGAAAACTGGGTCAAGAGGTTCACAGGTTACCAATACAAATCAACTGAAAACCCTACAACCGAGTGACGTGTTCTTCCACATCGCCAGCCTTGCGGTCCTCGCCGGCTATCTCCCGATAGATGTCAGCGAGCGTCCTCATTTTGGTTTCTGGCACGTAGCGAGCGATGTAAATGGTACTCGCGATGCAGACGGCTGCGAACACCCAGAAGATGGCATGCATGCCGACGGCTGCTGCTACAGGGTGGAACACTCGAAGCTCCACGGAGACTAGAGCGCACGCGAAGGCGATCACCAGGGACGTGACGGTGCCACGGTGCTGGAAACCAAAGAAGGTAAAGGTAATACTATAGAGAAGTATAGGTAATAGTGCACTCCGCCAGGCAGATCATATGATCTGACTGTCGGAGTGCACGGTTACGCATATGCTTGGAGACGGCCAGTCCGACTGTTGGTTGCGGACGTTATATTTTTGGCATGTCATGTGAAGCACTATTTGCTTGCGCGAGGCAAGAATGTCGGCGTATGTAATGCGCTGGCAGTGTTGACTGTGCCACCACGTTAGAAGGTAGGAGCTGAAAACCCATGGAGGGTCTAAGATGAACCCTGGTCTCTGCTTTTCTCTCCGAGACAAATACAAATGTAACCAACTGTGACAAGGACGGGGGAGAGGTTACCGGACGTCCCCGGTTCGATTCCAGCGTGTAACTTATTTTGCTTTCCAATATAGGGTGGTGATTAATTAAGCCCAGTTTGTAGTTTTTCGATGAAGACTGAAACCATTACCGGCTCTGCCGGGACAGAACTGTCTAGTGCCCACCCCAGGAAGTTGATTTGCTGCTAATTATGCATAAATATTTTGGGATCCGGTGTGTGTAATAGCCATTTATTCAGTAGCCAGATACGCTAATGACCACAGGCCCACCTGGAACGAGAATATCTCCGTCATGATGACGAAAGGCACCGGCTGCAAGCCGCCAGCGTCGCAGTAGATGCAGAGACAGAGTGCGGCGACGGGCAGCCAGCCGGCGGTCGGCCCGGCTGAGGTCTGCAGGTAGAACCAGAGCCCTAGCGCTGCCATAGACAGGCCGGACACCAGGCAGGTCGCGCCAAGAAGCGGCTGGAAGAAGAGAATTAATGAACGTTTCTACAGTTTTTAACATCGAAATTTATTCAAGGCATTTTGGCGTAAATAGCGCACATGAGAAAACTCATCCTGTTGTAACCTCAGCAAATAAAATAATAATAAAAAAATGTGGCAGGTGGAGCCTGATGGCCCGTGTCCACCATATAACGGTCTAGGGATGTGGATTTTCGCACACATTAGGATTAGGTGGTGCAGGCCAATACGCCCTACATACTCGTAGCCACGCCAATAGGTATTACGTTTGTATCATTAGAAGACCCAATAAAGTATGGTTTCTCAGTCCAATGCGCAAATGGGTAACGTGAAATCCCGTAGCAGGCTAGAAACGCAGCAAGGCGAGATAACTAACGTGTTTTTTTAGACAACTTTGTATAGCCATATAATATTTCTCAATATTTATTATTTTTATAAAGGGTGATACCTACTAAAAACGTGTTACAAATAGTGAATTAAAAGTTACTGATGTTATGACACCTAACAGGAAAAGTTTCGAGCTAAAATGTAACGCTATTTGGACATTTACTAACTTTATCATTTGTTGGTCGTGTGCAAGTATAGCAACGCCTAACAATACGATGTGTGTCTGACGGAAAGACGACAGACACACGCGTAGAATGCATGCACGGCTCTCATGGTCACAGAGTGGTGCTGAAGCTGGTTTGAGCGGTCGAGAAGGGGCAGACGTTTTGGCGTGGAAGCAGGGAAGTCCCAGAACACCGCTAAACACACGCCCACTTGTGGTTAGCGGTGGTATAGAACTTACCTGGATAGAAAAGAACCTAGAGGTCTCGATTGGATACAGGAGTCACTGGTCTTCGCAAACCTTCCTTCCAGTTCTCTCGACCAGCGTCGACGCGGTACAACTGCCCAATAGCTGCACGGCGCCCAGCAAGGTCGCCTGCTGGTTGGCGGTCAGCACGAAGGTTCCGCCGCTGGCTTGCTCGAAGATCGTGGACGCGAAATGCAGCACTGCCAGGCAGCCGCATAGCTCTCGCGCCAGCGTGATCGTCAGGGTGATGCGGAACGCGCGGAAGGCTGGCTTGTCAGTCACTGTGGAGGGGAAGGGTTCCGTACTCTACACAGACTGCCTTGTTGCTCTGGCGGTTAAAACTCTTGACTACTAAAACAGAGGTTGTGAGTTCTGTACCCACTGTAGGCCGCTATACTTAATTTGCACAAATGGCCTCAGTCTGGTTGTCTTTCCATGTTTGTCATGTCCTTGCACAGGGTCCTGGTCCCGAGTTTGGGACCAGGACAAGTGATTGTGTTGTGTGGATTTTTTTTAAATATTTTTTTACTCACATAAAACTCACGCCTGGTGAGGCAGGCACAGACCAAGGTTTTCTATACGCCACGATCCTGACAAAACATCTTTCGCTTCATCAACATTTATTAGTCGCTGCATGGGGAGGGTTATAGTCATTAGTCGAGTACCTTATTAATAATTATACAAAAACAAATAAACCCTGCGGCCAGTTACGAGAAAACCCATAAAGCAATATAAGAGAAAATATCAAAACATTTTCAAAAGTCGCAGAACAAAAGCTGTTGTAAATGACAAACTCTAGATTACGTGTTTCTCAGGTAGGTATTGCGCATTTTTAGGTAGCCCTGTAGATCAACTCCTAATTACATTGCGTTAGTCGGCTTTGCAATGTACGTCGTATTGTCCTGTAGGTACCTCGATGTACAATGTGCTATTGTGACAGATTAATGCGACTAACCGTAACTGGCAGCGATTATTTGTGCAGGATTTTTTTTTTATATTTTTGAGGTTACCTTTGTATTACAGTCTTTTGTATCCTTTTCGTTTACAAAACGTTGGTTTTTGAGTTTGGTATAAACTATAGCTTTCCCTTTTTTAGTGAAAAGCATTTTATGACGTTTTTACGTTGAATTTCTATGAAAGCATCCCAAAATACGCAACACTTATAAAACAAAACAAACATTGTCGGGGCAAATCTCAGTGGCGCCATCTGTAATTAGTTTCGTGTTGCCATCCCCACTAGAGCTCAATAAAATAGGGCCCTGAAATAATTTTCCAACCGCCTACGGGAGTTGATTCAATGCTCAATATGTAGTCTTAAGAAAACAGTTTTTAATGAGGTCCTAATTAATTCACCGCCGAGCTAACACAAACATTATGTCAGAAATGCAAATGAGGAAAAACGAAAGCGAGACGAAATCTTTCAATCTATATACGAAAAGCCTTCTGAAACGTGGTAGGTACAGGCTGCGACATGGCGAAGTGAAACGTTGCTGTTTTATAAACCATTTACTTAAATTCCTAATGTTATTTAACTATACTTTGAATGTCTTGTCTTATATTGCAACATTCTGTCTTATCCGATTCAAATGCTGTTAGGATACGACCTTTTGGAGTTGCGTTAAGCGACAGTGATGTGATGACTTGTAGGGTCAGAAAAACAGTATATGAATAATATATATATAAATGAATGTTCCCGAATGATCGAGTACGTAATAAAAGAACTCTACTTGACCAGTCTACAAACTTCGGGAAGTATCTAGAAAGACGTCGAAGGTACTAGAAAACTATAGAACATTCCAGAGTATGTTCTGGAAGTACCCAGAATCACATCGAAGATACTAGAAATAGGTTTTAGAAGACTATCGAACGTTCCAGAATGTCTTTCTATCTCTGTCTACAGATAGCTCTGTCTCTTTCTAGCACAAAGATTATTCTGGAAGGTTCTCTAGTCTCTACATACGTAAGTATCTATCACGTAATCTATCTGTACCTAGCATCTAGATTATTCTATACAGTTCGACTACACTCTCGCCGTCCGTAACAAATATACTTAATATCACGCGCTTTCCTGACAGCGTTGCTAACGGTACTGACAGGCGTCAGTTGACGTCATATGCCGCTCCATTCTAAAAGTTCGTATCCTAACGGCATTTGAACCGGATAATAAATACTTATCAGATCAGATCAATCAATCTGTCCACTGCTGGACATATGCCTCCCCCAAGGCACGCCACTTCCCCCTGCCCTCGGCCGCCTGTCCGTTCATGGGAGAGAATATTCTCCCCGCCTACCTATCTCTACCTAGAACCCATCTCGCTTGGCCGTCCACCCGTCTCTATACAGTGACTGAGCTCCTCGCAGACGTTACCAAAAACGTGGAGTGTGCTCGCCTGTCTCGTTAGGGCCCCAGTTGTGTAAATACTTCAAACCTCGGTCGACACGGTCACTACGCCACGTTCGGGTGACTTTCAGGGTCCTCGGTTGGTTTCCACTGACACCTACATATTTAGGGCTACATATCTGTTCATCTTGCTAGAATTTTATTCATCTTATAGATAGAGAAGGCTGTTGCATAGCCAGAAAAAAAGAATTTCAAGACTTCTTATGATTTCTTATATCTAAGCAATGGTGTACTTCTAGACAACTTTTGAATGGAGTGGATTGCAAGAAGACCCACGGTTTTTATAGTAAAGTAAAGTAAAAATTATTAATTACCAAATGAATTATGTTACATGCATGTGGATTAATAATTTTAATCTTGGTTTCAATTTAAAACAACAATAATATTGAATAACATTAGATAGTGGTGACCGTGCCCCCACACTAGGCTGTCCTGTAACGTGGGCGACGACATTTTACACAAAATAGTATTCTCATTTTAGACGTGCAGTGCTGATATTGCCCGATTGATTGTTAGTAATAATATATAACTAGACTAGAGTACTTTGACTGCCTCGTTGGTCTAGCCGTTAAGGCGCTTAGTTACCAAAACAGAGGTCGTGGGTCGATTCCCACTGGGGGCCGCCGTACATTTGTACAAATGGCCTCAATCTGGGTGTAATTTCATGTTTGTGACGTCCTTGCCTGGTTACAATAGAACAGGGTATCCTAGTTTGGGATCAGGTCAAGTGATTGTATTGTGTGGAATTCATTATTATTATTACTTACTGGGGGTTAACATAAGTAAGTACTTTAATGCACACGATAACAATAGTTTTTTCCATTAATCTCATATGTTTTTACTGACTGAAACTGGATCGGATGAATAAATGAATGAGTGGAAAAATCTTTACGGTTGGGCCTCAGGTTCATTAACATTTCCTTAACCTGAGTTCGGACACCTTGATGAGGTATGGAGTCTGTGAGAAACGTAAGACCTGCTGTGCTTCACATCGTTCTTTAAATAGATGCTTCTTGAAATTTGTGAACCTCGTAAGTCTGGAGTTTGATCTGGATCTCCAAACTTCCACTTGAGAACCTGGAACTGGCAGAAGCAGCTCAATGGACCAACAATCTGAGGCAGATTGCTGGCGGCTGGATGCGGATGGCCGAGGACAGAAACGAGGACAGGCCGAGACATTTAACAGTAATGACCACAAGGACGTGACTTACCGATAGTCTTGAGCACCTCGAAGAAGTTGAGTGACTTGTGCTTCTCGAGTTCGTTGATGAGAGTCTGCAGTTCCTCGTACACTTCTGGGTCTGAGCTCTGCCTGCAACGTAACCACGCGAGGGCATCCCTTGCCTCCTGCGCAATGGGAAGCGAACATTCTAAAACTGTTGATAAAAACAAATTTCACAGAAAAAGAAAAAATCACACTGAAGTGGGATAAGCAAAGCGTTGTAATAATAATAGAAAGAGTCATTTCGCAGAGTCGTAGCACAGTAAAATCGTGTTATTCACTAACTCGACACTCGACACACAAGACTGGAGACTCAATGGTTGAAGCGAGGACAGAATGGCTTAGGTAGTTGGTAAGAACGTTGGCAAGGTAGGTATACCTACTGAGGCGCGTGTTTGAATCTCGCTTCAGCCCGGTCCCTTCCTATGCTTATACGTTTATTTCTCTATGTTTATGGGACTCATGTTCAATTACCAAAAATCAATTAAAAACATGTTTAATTTTATTTGAGAAATCCGAAGAGACCGACTGAAAAGTATTTAGTGAACTTCTCGACTCAGAAACCGGCGGCGGCGATTTCGATCACGATCTCGTGTTTGAGACCCCGAAATATTGAATATGTTGATATTTGAAATTCCTTTTCTGAAAGAAAGCTTGAAAATGTTGATAAAGTTCCTTGAGAACGATAAAGTGCTATTTTGGACATAATTATCTCCTAAGCCGTTGATTTCCCATCGTGGTCCCTTTCGAAAAAAATACTGTTATGATATAGAGAATACGTGGGTTCCAGGAAAGGCGTTAGTAGTTGTGTATTAAACGGGTTTAATCGCAATTATTTATCAGGTAAAACATAATTACCTTACATTCCCTAAGTTTCGGCAACGTTAATTAGACCCGTTTAATATATAACTGTGTAGGTATGAGGACCGTGACTCATTAGAAAATACAAAGGCGTTAGTAAATGAACACTTATTTTTGAACAAACGCACTCAGGCCTCACCTCGACCTTGCCACTCTTCAGCAAATACGAGGGCGTCTCTGGCATGCTGGTGAAAACCAGCAGATGGACCAGCGGCACAGCCAGGCAGATCCACAGGATCGAGTGGTAGCTCAAGTACTCCCCCATCACGTAGACGGCCAGGTTTCCCAAGTTCTGCGACAGGATGACCAGGCTTCCGAGGGTTCCCCGCACGGAGTCCTCGCTGATCTCCTTGATGTAGAGGGGCGTGACGACGTAGCTGCCGCTCACGCCGAGCCCCATGACGGCCCGGGCTGCGATGAGCGCCCAAGGCTCCGAGGAGTACAGTTTTAGGCCCCAGCAGACCTGGAAGCGAAGGCCTGGTTGAGGTCGCAGATATTATTTGTCATTGGGGTAAATTTGAATTTACTATAAAACAGAGGTCTACTCCTAACTTATGATGCTTAAAAGAAATAGTTTGCACTATGCCCCCCTAGAAGTTAAAGGTCCGAAGAAAAAGGACTAAGTATAAAAAAGTCGCCTTTGAAATTGTAAATTGTAAGATAAAATATCTTGAGTTTTCTTCAACTGACATTAAAATGAATTGTTGGGGGCCAAACGGATCCTCCGTATCAGAATCTTGCCACAGTGCTACTGAGCTATGAAGACATGTAGACCACTTTGTGTTGCTTATAAACCGCGTTTAGACATTCAAAGTCAAAGTTAAAGTCAAAAAAATTTATTCACTATAAAAACAAAATGTTTACTTAATGAACGTCAAAGCTGTTAGTTTCACAATTAATAGATTATGCGGAGAAGAAGCTAACAAAGAAACTCCACATTTATTCTTTTCAAAACAGGTTTGCTTAATTAACAGAGTTTTTAACTTAAAGTTACACTACACTAGATACAATCGTTCCTGTTAACATTATTTAAATACCAGACATCCTTGTCTTCCAAATAATCCTTAATCTTATAATAGGCTTTTTTGCACAGAGTATGCTTAATACATTTTTTAAACCGCGTCGGTGGTAACTCTAATATATCTTGAGGAATCTTATTGTAGAACCGTACACAGTGCCCCATAAAGGATGTATTTACTTTTGCAAGTCTAAAACGTGGAAATGACAATTTATGTTTATTCCTAGTATCAATATTGTGATGGCTACCAAAATTTTCGAAATTGCTGATGTTTTTTCTAACATACATTATATTTTCATAAATGTATTGACTTGCAACTGTTAAGATGTTAGTTTCTTTAAAGAAATCCCTTAACGAGTCCCTACTACCTAGCTTGTAAATAAATTTTGAAGGTTTATTTTATAATGTCCATAGTACAGCAACCTTTAGAATTCAGTGGCAAAGTCACCTGTAATGTAACATATTGACATGCATGGACATACAGCCTTAGATAATTATAAAAGCCTTTTAATGCATTTTGGTTTCTGGTTGTGTAAAGCGTTCTAATCTAATCTAAAGCTTGATGCGCTGACGTCTTTTCACTCACCGCCATAGAGAACGAAGTGAGCAACAACGCCTTCTTCCGTCCGAAATGGTCCACGATGTAGCCGAAAAGAAACACTGCGGGGGTTCCCACCAGGTAGGCGACGGACGCCATCCAGGATATGACGTCAGGGTGGACCGGCGCTGATGAGGGCGTGCCCTCCGACTGCAGGAGAGGGCCCATTGGGGAGAGCCAGCCGACGGCCATGCCATAGGAGAAGACTGGGAGAACCACTGGAAGGAAGAACATCTCCTTAGCGCCATCCCAAGGCCGCGTTTCATAAAACTACAATCTTAGAACATAATATAATAATACGAGTATAAGCCGCCTTTAAATGTCCCACTGTAGGGCACAGGCCTTCTCTCAGGGAGTGAGGCGATTGGCGATTTCAAGCGCCGAGGTATGTGAATAGCTCAGACACTCAGGTTTCCTCACGATGGTTTCCTTCACAGTTAGCGAGTGGTATTGCTACAATAACTTCACAAATGTAAATAACTTAGACGTTATGTACATTTGTACATAACTATGAACAGTCACAGGTACATGCCCACACTGGGAATCGAACCTGGGTCTCTCGCTTTCGAGTCCAATGTTCTTCAATTCTTCAATCCAATGAAATTGTTATACCCACTAGGCTACCACCGCTTTAGAACATAAAACTAATGAATTGTACATAGTTTATTATTAAAATTCGATGTACATTGAATGCAGAAAGAACTGTCATAATAAGCCGTGAATTGGAGTTCTATGAAACAGGCCCCAGATATTATACGCTTCAAGTAAATATGCTCTTGGGTGTAAGCTCAAGCTATAGTTGGGGGCCATCCATAAATTACGTCACACGTTAGAGGGAAAGACGTGGTCAACAATGTGTTAATTACTGCCTTATCTTATAAGCAATAAACACTGATTACGGACACAACTCTGGCATATAATCAAGGGGGTTGTTATGTCAACTGTAATTTAACGACAATCAATTAGCGACTATTACTGACTAATTACAAGAAATGTCGATGCACTTTATCGGTGGAAATTAGAGACTGATGGGTGCAGAACACAGAAGGAACACTTGATGGCAATACACCGTGTTTTTATGTACAGAGTTTTGCAGAAATACTCACTATAGGTACAAACTGTTATGCGTGCGGACTCAACCAGAGTAACTTGATTTTTTGAATTTTTTGAGACGCAGTGTTTCGCATATCTTACTTTTTCTTATATTACTTTATAATAAAAAAAAACTTATTAGATTCCGTTTTTTGATTTAATTCTAAACGTTTTCTAGTAGACATATAAAACACCGTTTTACGAGATTACTTCGATATTGATGAACACTTTATAAGGTGTTTACGAACACCTGTTTACGAACGAGTTAAACCCGAAAAATGTAATGCGCGAGACACACAGATGGGACGTGGGGCGAGGGCGCGGTAAGATGTACAGAGTCACGCTGCCACAGTCCTTGCTTTGCGGTTGCTCTTGATCTGGAACTCTATACATCTTACCGCGCCCTCGCCCCACGTCCCATCTGTGTGTCTCGCGCCCTAGATGTACGAGCAGGCCTTCGTATCTATCTAACTATCCAATCTATAGGGTTAACTATTTTGACGATTCCAAAGTGTCAAAATGTGTGTGTATTTGACAGTTTGAAGTACCTAGCTTAAAGACAACATACAGCGGAGGACTTACGTAGTAACGAGCCAGGACGGAATACCAGCCGTAACAGCAGCCTTGGCACACCATTAGACCATGGTGCGCCAAGCAAATTTGGCGCATCATTAGAACGTGTCATTCATAACATACGTACGTTTTGTACAGGGTGGCGCAAAAGGAATGTCATAATTTGAATTGTGTGAATCAAACACAAAACAAATTAAAGTTAAAATGAAAAAGGTTTGACGATAAAGTTTTGAAACGTTTTCATTTGTTATAAATGAAAAAGAGCTCTGTTTTCATCAAAAGTTACATTACTTGAAAACATATATCGCTCAAATAGCCACCTGCCGAGTTGACGCATAATTGCGCTCGTTTTACGGCATTTTGAATTGTTGCTGGAAAAAATTCTGGCTCCAAATTGTCAATTTCTTCTTCAATGTTAACTTTCAAGTCTTGCAAGGTTCGTGGTTTGTTGTGGTAAACGCGAGATTTTAATAAGCCCCAAAAGAAGAAGTCTGTTGCTGTTAGATCTAGCTATCTGGACGGCCAGTTCAAATCTCCAAAACGGGAGATCAATCGACCTGGAAATTGGCGTCTCAAATTCTCCATCGGCATTTGAGTGATATATTTTTTTTTTCAAGTAATATAACCAAATATATTTATTTATTGATACTTTTATTGCACTAACCATTCAACAAGTGTATATTCTAACCAATTATACACTTTCAATTAAACTTTTGATGAAAACAGAGCTCTTTTTTTTTTCATTTATAACAAAATGCCAGCTGATTCAAATTATGACATTACTTTTGCGCCACCTTGTACAATTTATGCGTTTTTTCAGAGCGATATTTATAGAGTCGGGCGCGACCAATCAATATGTCTTCGTAACTTGGTCCAATTCCCTTTTTTGTGTAGCCTATATATACGTCCTACTGCAAGGCTTAAGGCAGGCTTAATCACCACACGCGCCCGTCGCGGATTGGCAATTTCAAGCGCTGAGGTATGAACACCCCAGGCACTCAGATTTCCTCACGATGTTTGCCTTTACAGTTTGCGAGTAGTATTGCTACTGTAATACCTTAATAAATGTACATTACTTGAAACACAAAGTCATTGGTACATGCCGGTATTCAAACCCTCCCAAATGTGAAGCCGGCGTTCTAAAGCTATGCTACCGCCGCGCGCCGCTCTTCTAAATACCTATACCCAGAGACAGCAAAACAATTGACTAGCTGAACACAGCTAGTCTAGCTATTGGTCATCTGTTAATTAGGTACTCGTTCAGGCATTGAGTAGTTATGCATCACAAGCCCTAGAACCTTCGGGTCCAAGGGTCACTGGCTCGCTGATTATTGTGGCTACAGCGAATCAATCGTTTGACTCCCGGGTCAGGAGACGAGCATTGAGTGCACCGCTTGGATTGGCCAGGGCCGTACCCAGGCTCCGACACTTGGCAATCCGAATCATCTTCTCGTCATCGAATCATTATTGCTAAAATAAATACAATTTTAACACAAAAAAACGACTTCAAGAAAAACACGCAACAAAAAGAAAACTTGGATGATTTTTTCAAGGAGCTCACGAACAGATAAATCTCTCCCAAATTTATATGGGACCTCTTTATATAAAAAAAGAATGAATGAAATCGGTTTCCGTCAATGTCCGTCCATGTCCGACAATAAAAACACGATAAAACGTAAGCCCCCTCTTTTTTTGAAGTTTAATATTTAGGCCTGTACTTCTATTATTAAAATATTTATAGACATTTTACCATTTCGTGATGGTCACGCATGGTGCTGCACTGATAACAGCTAATTGACGTTCCACTTTTGGTTGTTCGTTTGGTCCGTTCATTCATTCATGCATGTTATTAGCATTCAGCCGAACAATTCATTTTCAGAAAGAAGAGCCTTCGGAGAAGTACATGTCTAGCACTGGTCAAACATGATCTGATTAATTAATTGAACATTGCAGCTGAATATTGAAACAATGAAAACGTTTCAAAACTTTATCGTCAAACCTTTTTCATTTTAACTTTAATTTGTTTTGTGTTTGATTCACACAGTGATGCAGATACGCACAAAAGTTTGCCACTTCAGGGGCCCTCAAGCCGCAGCGCCCCCACCTAGATCCGGCCCTGCAGACGCAAGCTGATTATGTATCTGTTGTCGCCGACATACAGTCTGCGTGGCGAAGCTTCTCGATTGCAAACCGACAATGGTCACTAATTTGCAAGCTTGCAACTGATGCATCGATGAGCTACTTTTAAGATTTTTAAATACAATGGTTTGTAGTATATTAAACGGGCCTATAACGGTTGGGTCCATAGTAATCCCCGAGAGGTAGGCAGAGAACAGGGTCCATAGTAACAGTAACGGTCTTATAGTCAGTTTAAATAATCTGCCTACCTACTCTATTCTTTCTGAGACTGTGCAATAAAGTATTATTTCTATTCTATCCAACTAAGCTTAATGCTAAATAATCCGAAATACAGCCTGAATCAACAGCAAAGCGAACAACAACAACTAAAAACATCCAAATTGAAATACGGTTATACGATCGGTTGCTATGGTTGGTAAAAATAACAAGACACATGCTCTTCTATTAGTATCACTCAGTACAAAAATATTGAAAAAGGCGGTTCAATGGTTTCTAAAAAAACTACCTATGCTTGTAGTCACCACGCGCCTTACCCTCTTCCTGGACATTTGACCATGCTTTATTGATGATCCTTCGGGAAAAAAATCTAAATACCGGTCAAGCACCTGTAGGGTCGGGCTACGCGCATTGTAGGGTTCCGTAAAAGGAGGGGTTCTTATCTGCTTTACAGACCTAACAACTTCATCAAAGTAATTTTCAATGTATTTTGTACGAAATTCGGTAGTACAACTATGGGTTACCGTAGGCACTGACTGAAAATCAGCGCTGAGGGATCACTTCCTCAGCACAACGCTGAGTCAGCTGCCTTTTGTGGCAACTTAGATACACCACAGGCTACATCTACGGTCCTGTTTTATTTATTGGTTTCGTCTGTTGTGTATTTAGTTTTCTCTCTGTTGTTGTGCATATTATGTTACTTATCTGCTTATTTTGTTTCTGTGATGTATCTTGTTGGTATAATAAATGTCTTTCTTCTTCTTCTTCTTCAATTTTTTCTTTTTTAAGTTAACTTGTAGCTCAGACAGAACCTTATAGTTTTATAATTTTCCTTTTAAGTTCATTACAGGTGCTACTGCTCTGAATTCTTTTACGTTTCTACAAACAACCGTTTAGCCGGAAGAGGGGGGAGGCCCTTTAAAGCTTAATATTTCGCAAACGGAACCCTAAGTCGAAATGGTCTTTCTACACCCACAATATTTTTAAGCGACCAATACAACGATACCCTATTTTGTAAGCGAGAAAAAAACATTGCATCCCTAATGTAAGTTTAAAGTTAGTACACAATTTTTTTTGTTCAAAATTTTATTCTACCGCTTTGTCGGCGTAATAAATATGTATATCTACGCCGAATTTCAGCTCTCTAGTGCTTATCGTCTCTGTGCTAAGCCGCGGACAGACATACAGACAGACGGACGGACATGGTGAAACTAGTTATAAGGGTTCCTTGTTGTCTACGGAACCCTAGTAAAAATCCGCGCAGTAGGGGTCAGTTTGCGATGAAAGTAGGAAGTAGCAGGTTGGCGGGGAGCACACCTCGTGTTCCCCGCCAACGAGACCCGAAATACCTACGTGCATGCGAAGTTAAAATCATTTGTCAGACTCATGTTATTTTTCGGGCATGATACAAAACCATCCGCTAATAAAAATAGTAAAAAACCTATGTACTTTAAGGGTACCTTAAAAAAATGGGTTGAATAATTGCCTACAATTTTTTTTATGGAAACTAGCAGCTGGGTCTACAATTTCGTCTGTTTGGTGTCCAGTATAACATAAGACGGACGGACGGACAGCGGAGTCTTACTAATACCCTTACCCTTTGGGTACGGAACCCTAAAAACATGCGCGTCGCACGCACACCTTCTTTTCGTCGGATAAAACTGGTCTATGCCACTCACCGGCCGAGCCAAAACTCTATGCAAAAAATCGATCAAGAAGGGCAAACCAACAATCCCAATTACTACTCCGCTGGCTTAGCGACCCGAAGTGGGTCATTCAGATTCGAAAACTAAGCAAAGACTGATCTCAGAAATGTCAAAATCACGTACTTAAAATTATTTCGTATTCAGAATCGAAACACAAGAAGTCGCCACTAGAGAAAGGCTCTATTATAAGGCAGTTACTCAATAATATAATAATTTATTTTATTTTATTTATATATCGAGCGAATGTGGGTAGAAGTCCCGGTAAGGGACGCCCCAGGCGGACATACTTCGACCAAATAGGGGATGTATTAGCAAAGGGCAAGATAAAAAGTACCCGAAACCGGCGTGCGTGCATGCAACGAGTAATGAATGTTGAGGAAGCGAAAGTGATCTGTCAGGATCGTGGCAAGTGGCAGTCACTGGTCTCTGCCTACCCCTCTGGGATACAGGCGTGAGGTTATGTATGTATTTATTTTCTCCGCCAACAGGATAATACACTATACATTAAAAATTTACACTAGTACAAGATAATAATATATACATCGCAATTACAGGCCGGTACGCCGCTGATCGCAAATGTAACACGCCTTAAACAATTCAATTCAATTAAATTTTGACTATTCAAATTATAATTAATTATTTATTGCATAATAATAATCAGCCTATATGCGTCCCACTGTAGGGCACAGGCCTTCTCTCAAGGAGAGAGTATGGGCTTAATCACCACTTTCAAGCGCTGAGGTACCTATGTGAATAGCTCTGACACTCCGGTTTCCTCACGATGTTTTCCTTCACCGTTAGCGTGTGGTATTGCTACTGTAACTTCACAATGTACATAACTTAGAAAACCAAGTCATAGGTACATGGCCGCACTTGGGATCGAACCTGGGTCTCTCGCTTCCGAGTCCGATGTTCTACCCACTATAGGCTACCAACACTTCTATATATTATTTATTGAGTTGAATATTAATAATTAAGCTAATATTAAAACGATATTTGTGTATTATATTAGCATTTCGCCATTTCGGAGGGGTTCGATAACAAACACTGGGACACGAGATTTTCACACTGGGACACGAGACTGAAGCGAGAGACCCAGGTTCGATTCCCAGTGCGGGCATGTACCTATGACTTTATTTACATTTGTGACGTTATAGTAGCAATACCACTCGCTAACTGTGAAGGAAAACATTGTGAAGAAACCTGAGCATACCTCAGAGCTCGAAATCGCCAATCCGCGGTGGGCACGCGTGGTGATTAAGCCCATACTCTCTCTCCGAGAGAAGGCCTGTGCCCTACAGTGGGACCTATATAGGCTGCTTATGCTTTTATTAAATCTTTATCAAAATAAAGTAGCTTATCATCAAGGAAATTGCATGTGTAAAAACTTCCCTTTATGAAGGGCAAGATAAAAAGTGCCCGCGAATATTATTACCTTATCTTAGGTACTTACTTACTTATTTTCTTTCGGCTATTCTTCAAAATCAAATATACATGTTTTCAACAATTATATGACTTTTATTAGCTCAATAAATAAGTTTAATAATAATACATGCATAATAATGAAAACATGACCCTCCGTCGCGGTCGGGTAAGAAAAGCATTTTTTGCCGATGTGCAGCGGTATGTCAGCCTTCTCTAGATCTATTTGCAAACCTTAACCCTCACTAACTCTTAAACCGGTCTTATGAGGGCTGGTTTTATCTCGACGCACATTTCGCTCGAGATACCTACATAATCAATCAATTTCTTGCAGCCATATTACAGCAATGGGTTGTAAAAAACCTAATAGAAGTTTAACGAAGCTCGCTAATGGGCGTTTTGGAAAACAGATGAGTTCCTGATAGTCACGGGTTTTTTGGAGGTATTAATTAGCAGCTTATCACATAGGTAATTGATGTAAGAGAATCACATTTTTGTACAGGTAGTATTGTGAACAAATTTGTAAATACTCATAAAATTATCACCATAACTTGAATTATTGTTTCAAGATTTGTTGATATAAATCGTTACGTTCCGGTTCATCAGGAGGGGTGTTCAATAAATAGTGAGAATGAGGTACCTATTTAATAAACTCCTTGGATAGAGGAAAAGAAAGTACTGGCAGGCATAGCCCACTTATTTTTCGACATAATAAAATAAAAAAAGTTTAATGCTCTTTTCTTTCTTTCAATCATAGAAGGTTCTTACTTGTGTTCTATCGTCATGAGTAATCAAAAATGGAGAAAATTTAAGTTCGCGCGGTAATTAAATATATAGTATTGAAAAATTATACTACGGAGCAAGTAAAGCAAGACTTTCAAGATACGTCATGCTCCTAATTATTCTACACTTGCACGTTGGTGGACGAAGTTATGAGGGGAAGAACATCCACTAACGACGACTCGCGCTCAGGGCGCCCTACGACTGTGGTACCAAGTGAATAAATGATAAATCATGTTGAAAAAAAAATTTTGGTGGATCGTCGTGCTACTGTTCGTTTTATAGCTGAAGAACTAAAAATTTCAATAGGGAGTGTTCATAATATAATATATAAGTACAAGTACTACGTTATATTTTAGCGAAAATGCTTCTCACGGCAGCAGTACAGGCTAAAATGTACCGGGATAAACTAAAATAAGACTCCGTAAATTAGAGGAGCAAAGGAAAAAGCAATTAAAACGTCTACAAAACAGTCGAAAAAAAGTTAAGGAATTAACTTTTAAATCAAATCAAATTTTTTCATTCAAACTGCGACTTAATGAACGTTACAAGTCAAACTTGGTGTCCATTTCAAAATCTAGATAATGATCTAAAATGAATCCAAAATGTTGGAAAAAAAAAACTCCAAACTTAGTGTTTTCAAGTCCTTAATTTACAGAATTTATATAAATATTCTTGAACCTGGAACTCATGCATTGAACTGGCTTTAGTTCCAGACATCAATGTCATCTAAATAATCAACGTAAAATAAATAACGTACATAATATTTTCAAAGATATACTGACGAGCAACTGTATTCTTTATATTTATTGAAAATATGTATTTACTTTAGATGATTCATTAAAGACTCTTTAAAAAGGCTTTGTTATAAAAGTTATATAAAAGCTTACAAATAATAAGTTATCATCAATGTATCTACACCTAGCTTAAGTTTTTACAGTTGGTCGCTCTAAGTTCTAGATAGTCACAGTCCAATATTGTTACTAAGACAAAAAGTAATATTACCCAATAAACGTATTTATTAAATTGATTATTATTTTACAATGATGCGCATGTCTATGTTACTTGAAATCTGTAAAGTTTAATATCTCTAGTAAGAATTATCGTTTTGTTTTTAAAGTCAAAAGATCACACTGTACGATCTTGAAAGAAAAGTATTTGAATTTTAATGAAGTAGATTAGAAATCATTAAGTAATAAATAAGCCAAATTAACACAGTATCTAATATTTTAAATTTTATTTCATGTTTTCCTTTGTGACAAAACGGAACGTGTTCCTGTGAGCTCTGACGTAAAAATTACGATTATCGCGACATTTTTGTTAGTATTGTTGTATTTGTTTATTTTGTACATAGTTACAGGTATAGTTAATCGAATGAGATGAGAAAACACATCCGAATCACCACAACGCAATAATTAATTCCGGTGCCGCACGTGGACATTCATTTTAAAAACGCCCTAATGCGTTTATAAGTGGTTTTTCTATGTAGATAAGCAAGGAGGTTGAAGACTAGAAATTACCTATTTAACCTAAAAATACTTTTGGTTATTTAATTTAACAGTTAATGTTCTCGGAACTCTTTGCTAGCATCTGTACATTTTGTGTTCATTTTAGTTGCTAATCAACTTTTTAAAATATTGCACACCTTTTAGATGGTCATTTGTCACAAAGATAACATTATTGATTGCCATATTTCTAAAATAAAAAAGTGTAATATTTTTCTAATATTTTAATGAACTTAGGTGCATAATTTGTATTTTTAACACTGTTTGGCACTTTGATACCTACCAAAGCAATAGTTTTGTTTTTTGACTGACTGTTTTTTATTTTAAAGATTTTGATTGACCAGTAACCTAGTGACCTTAATATCGCTGTTTAACAAAATTAAGAGCACTCCTTTTGCGAATTCACCACTTTGTCCGGGCAGAATTCCAAGATTTGACCGATAAGTATTCAAATTTCAAAAAGATTTCACTTCTTTAGTGAAAAGAGTGCTAAAGTCTGTTTCGAATAATAATTTTATTATCAGTGTAGAAAAAGTGCAATTTTTGTCTGATTTCTAGGGTATTTCTCCCTTCCTCCCACTATCTTAATTTAAACACCCTATGATAAGGTTGGCTGGAAGAGATAAGTTCGCATTTGTGACAAATTTTATGTTTCGAATTTACTATTTGCAATAAAGAATATATACAATTTCATACTTTTTTAAATCAATATTTTGTATAATACTTGAAATAAATAGGTAAGTCATTTTCCAATATCCATGCGACTGTTTTGATCAGACGTGCGTGTATCAATCAGTAGTACTTTATCAGTAAATTAATCTACTTAAGGTTGCCTGGAAGAAATTTCTATTAGGAATAAGGCCGCCAATTGTATCTTTTCTTTTGTAACTGCTGTTTCAGTAACCTATCTTATCTTACTTACTTAGCGAAGCCATAATAATCTGGTTTATTTTGCTCCCCTCGGCACAATACTTTTTCACAGTGTACTTCAACATTTTTCCAGCTAAAAAAGTTTCTTTTTTAAACAGCACAACTTTTTTTAAAACTGGTACACTAAAAAACAAAACACATTTTCATTTTAACAAAAATAAAAAATATGTTTTATTTGAAAATGGAACGTTTTTGCGCGGGTTGACCGCGACCGGTCTCAAACTAATGGGCCGACTGGACTGCGAATGTCTTACTAAACTGGTAAGCCGTCTTCAACGTCTCGCGTACCTCTACGCGCAACTTCGGATCCACACAATGACGCAAATATCCAACAATGACATAGGAACTCTATTGAACTCTTTTCGCAATAAATTGCCCAAGTAAACCAAGGCGCGGAGCCCACTGATGTGGCGTCTGGCTCGGGCATGGCGCGGACATCATTCTGTTTCATTCAAATACCGTACACACGGTCATAAGGTCATTATTTGAACACACTCGACGGCCTTTCTTCGGACGAGCTATAGCATGCCATTTCGGTGCCCGTGCCCGATTGCAGTCAGTTCCAGGTCAGTTCGCGGTCAGTCCCTTCGCTCCACGCCTTTCACGCACCCGTTCACGAGCATGACCCCTGCGTTATGCTCGTGAACGGGTCCTGTTCGTGTGTCTGGCCTCAGCATTACTGTTTTTCCTACTTTTGTAAGAAGTGTTATTTTGGCTTTTAAAGTTATTAGTGGCTATCACGGAATCATATCATATAGGCTTTGATGTATAAGTTTAAGATGATTTGAGAAAAGATGGTCAGAGTGGAGTTTTTTTTCCCGCTGCCTTTTTCTCCACTACAAATACGGCCCGAAGGCAGCGGCTAACATAGTAACATAGTACATGTAGACATTCAGTAAACAGAATGTAAATTCTTTACGTTGAAATAAATTATTGATTTCTGATTTCTGATTTCTTTTAATAGTCACGTCCACAGAACAACAAAATATTCCGTGGTCACGTCCGTGCCATGCCTGCGCCATGACCGCGCCAGGTCCGTGCCATGCCTGCGCCATGACCGCGCCGGGTCCGTGCCATGCCAGATCAGTAGGCTCCGCGCCCAAGGGAGGAAGAGGTAGACTGATTTGGTTGTTATCTCCTTGGTTCTTTTTTTCAGTTTGCAGCTCAGTTTCAGTCTTTGTCAGTAGTAGTATGTTATTTCGTTTCATTGATCTTTGGTCTGGATAAAAAAAGAAAAATTAAAAACCATTGTTATGGTGGCCCGATCGGGCATAGTATAATAGAATTCTACATATTAATACTATCAAAGCCAAAACATTGATAATTCGAGATTAATGAAGACCTAGGACGTGCGAACTACTTGATAGACATTATTGCTTCCCGTATTTTAATGATGCCCGTATTGTATCAAATGTAAAATAAAACTTAATGAAATTAAATGTTGGTAGTAACCACAGAACATATTGTTCTGTGCTCGTAACATAAGAGTCCATGCGTGTAAATGTGCTGTTGACTGTATTGACAACATAAAAATGTAATTTTACCGGAAATCCCATTCTTCGCCCGAGGCTTATTTCCAGTCGCTAAAAGGTACATATTAAACTAGAATAGACGCATAGGATCCTATTTAATAACCATTGCGGCTTTTGCTCGATCAGTAAGATAAGATGAGAATATTCTTTATTGTACATCAGGACACATGTCATAAAAAATTGTAAAAATAGATTCAGGGTACTAATGGCGTGGCCTCATTGTCAACAGAAATTTCTTCCAGATAACCCTATGGTGGAAAGTTGCTTAGGGAAAAGAGAGACGGGCAGTCGGTGCAAATATAGGTACCAGCACAGCGTCAACATGCAAGACCCGCAATGGACAACTAATAAGATCCTAGCGAAAAGGCTTTACCACGGCTTTACACATGGTGGCACTAGTCAGCGGCAATATCGTGTGAAAGAGAACTGAATAGAAACGTTGCCGATTAAAAAATATTTAATCATCTTCTTTAATTGATCACTGGTAATTAAATACGCCTGCCATATATGCTTTCCTTAGATGTATACACAAGCCTTCTCTCAGACAGGGAGAGTATAGAATACCTCATATAGTCATCATTTATTCAGGTTTCCTCACGATGTTTCATTGATATTTGTTTAAGGTGCGAACTTAACTTTGGAAAACCAAGTCACTGGGTATATGCCCTGATTCAAACCCACGACCTCTCGTATAGCACGCACGGCTTCTACCGATGTGCTGCCAGCGCTAGCTTAATTAATTAACGACTCTACAGACAATTTTTACTACGGACTACGAAATATTTTTAACATTTCTACGGACTACGAAACATTTTATTTTTATAAAAATTATTTAAGGTATATCAAATATTTACTTAGATATTTACGTACTTATCGCCTCTGTGCTAAGCCGCGGACAGACAGACATACAGTTGAGGGAACTGGCTGACTGATGGCGAAACTGTAAGGGTTCCTTGTTCCTTGTTTACGGAACCCTAAAAAGTATTATTGTAATGGGCATTATCCTAAATATTGACTATAGTTGAAAATGATGGGGCATTTTAAAAGTATAAGGTCAGCAAAATAATTCTACAATCATAATTTATTAATCTGTATTTTTGTATGACTTTCATACAGTGAGTGAAGGAATGGAAGATTTCGTGAACGAAAAAAAGGTTTAATATTTTTTTAAGAAACAAACAACCTAGCTAGGTTCATCTCTTCTACGCTTACACAGAGCAGGGTTTTGTTGTTTCAATGAGTACCTCCATGCAATGACGTCCTTCCGGTTTCGTAGACTCAGATGTCTTTTTTTAATCGACTTCAAAAACGGAGGATATATATTTTTTTTTGGTTGCAAAAAATATTAAAGCTGCCCAAATCGAAATGGCCGAGGCTCTCAAAATTACCTAGTTTCTCGAAAAAAATTGAATAAAAGCAGAACATCTTTATAAGACAATGCGCATAATCTCTCCCTCTCTGAGAGGGTCTGTACCCTGCAGTAGGACGTATATAGGGTACATAAAAAATGCCTTTTATATCCATTCCCCATATTTCTGGACATGGGTCATTTAAAAAAATACTATGTTCACATCCATGGGATGTGTATCTGACACGGAGTACACTAAGGTCGACTGGCACCAATTTCTTAAATGTGGCTTAAACAGCATTTAACTAAAATTCTTCATACAAAAATCGATTTAAATGGCAACTTTAGTGACGTTTAAGAAGTGGTGGAAATCGGCCTAAAGTTGGTCTTTTCAAAGGGAAAAGACCGTTTTTGGACCCGAGACTCTAGTAGAGTTTGAGAGATATTGTTATAAATATCACTGTTTTTCTCTATCCAACTCCAACTAGTAATTTTAAAATTATTATTTTGAGCGAAATCGTTAACAGCAAAGCCCATAACCATGTGTAGCAAAACTGACATCTAAGTAAACAAGTGATTAATGACTATTGATTTACTTTTCATTGTTCCGTTCGTATGTAGGTACTATAAATGAGAAAATAGTTTCGTTGATACGTACCTATGTGTAATATGGCTTCTGAATCTTAAATGTTTAAGTACAATTATTATTTAAATGTATTAGGTTTCTTACAAACTTTTGCTACAAGTACATACTTGTTCATTCACATACCAGCAAATTTTCGACCCGCTTAATTATTTTTATTTCATTTTATACATCCACCTAACGACTACATTTTCCTGCAATTCAAACGTTGCCCGGAAGACACCTCTCTGAGCGATAAGACAGCCGATTGTATACCAGTATCTACTTAGATATAAGTTTCTAAAATATCGGAAACTTTATGGTACTTCATTCTTCTTCGTCATTTGTGGCCCACACACTGCGATGTGGGGCGGCGGAGGGATCGGAGAGGGCGCCCCGCGCCGCCCGCCACCACAACCTGCTGAATGCTGGCCGAGCTGGCCGCGTGCGTGCGCGCTGTACGCCAGTAGCCGTTGACACGTTGACAGATGCGTCCGCAGACGTCGATAGATGCATCAGCAGGATGTATCACCACGAGCCGACCACATGTCTGTAGGTCCTCCAGTCTGTGGTTATTCTTGACCGATGCAACTTGCACGCACGTGACATTTAAAAAAATGGATATTGAGACCGTAGCTGCCGCAGTTATTTATTTATTTACTACTTTTTACTTTGTAGACGTGTAGAGGAGGCCAGACACGAGCCGACGGCCGGCGGCCCGCGCTCCGGCCACAGGACAAATGACTCCGGCGTTACTCAATGCCCTGCTCAGATACTCACTACAATCTGACCTATTCGCTGACCCCATGGATATATTAAAAAAACCGTACCATTATCTATACAACATTAGAAAAAGATCGAATTTGAGAACAGCGCCATCTTTAGAAACAAGAAGCTTTTAACTTTGACATTTAATGACATGACGTCAGCGCGTGAAGGTTACATAGATGGCCGCTAGATGGCGAGCGCTGTCTTCAGACAAATCCCTTAAATATTTATTTTATTCTGCTTTTAGTATGTGTTGTTATACCGGTAACAGAAGTATATCATCTGTGAAAATTTCAACTGCCTAGCTATCACGATTCATGAGATACAGCCTGGTGACAGACAGACAGACAGACGGACGGACAGTGAAGTCTTAGTCCCGTTTGGCAGCCTTCGGGTACGGAACCCTAAAAAAGGAGCCACCATTTTTCTTACGGTTACCTCATTCAAACCAAGTACGGTACTGTAAAATCTTAATTTTTATATATAAGGTCAAGCGGGGCAAAGTGGTCAGTGGAGCTATGGCGTCTTTTTTGGATATCTAAGAAACATCGTCACTTAGTACTACCTGTGGTACTACTAACGCGGTCTTCTAACAATTTTTGGCACTACAGCTTCAACTTGAGAAGTACAGATGTCGCTACAAATTAAGTTTTAAGAAGTAACCGCCATATTAGATTTTATCACTTTTTTCGGCGTCTTGACAGGTATCACATGTGATTTTCAATCCTATGGAATCTTATAAAATAATTAGTCAATATTTTTTTTTTTACTGGCGAGTACCAAGATTATATAATATTGATTTAAGTACTTACCTCTTGTAACTTTTATTTTGTCTCTAACTCGTTAACTGAGTTAGTAATCGGCTATGAAAAAAAAAATATATAAAAAATAAAAACCGACTTCAAAACACTAAAAAGTTACAAATAATTTAGAAGTAGGTATGTATGCATGGGATAAAAATAAACAAGTCCCTTATAACCATTATTTACCCTACTTAATTCGTTGCTTTAAAATTTGAAGTTCTCAATTTCCATCTCCGAAAGTCTTCACCAGAACATCTCCAAATTACCTTGGGACTACTTTTGCGCTATTTAATGAAACATATTATGGATATTACTAAAGGATGGGCCCCATCGGGCCTTATTTACTACTGTCCATTAAAGAGTTCCGTTCTCCATCTCTGAAAGTCTCCAACAGATCTTCACCAAATTAAAATGGGACCAATGGGACATTATAACTATTCGAAAAAAATAGATATCGGTTAAGATTTGGTTATATATTCGCTGGTTTATCTTTAACAATTTTTGCCGCTTTAATGACAGATTAGAAATTGGGTTAATTTCCTATAAAAATTAACTAATTTGCTTAAATTTATATGGGTCTTTGAGTCATTCCGAGATAAGACCCTTTATTACTAAAAGTGATCGTTCTAACCGACGCACTAATACATCAGTCTTTATATCACTAAATGATTTTGTAAATTAAAGTAATTTGCTTACAATATCGTATTAATTGAGTGATAAGTCGTTATTTGCCCCAAGAAGACTCTTCCAATTTAACCCAGAATCGACAAGCCCCGGCGGAAAAAAAAATAATGACAATGTTTTTCATTATAATGTGTAAAATATAAATCTGTTTTTATTTCTATGGCTATCATGAAAAATTTAAACAAAAACATGCAAAAAGACGGCCCTTCATATTCATATTAATTTACATTTTTTATTATGATGGCAGCGCTTCCTGTTTCCCGAAAGAGTTCGATTGATCTCAATCAATTAGATACTTAGGTTGCCATCCCCAGGCCTGTAAGGTTACGTTGGTCAGCCATGTTTTGTGTCCGAAAAATTCCAGACAAAACTCGGTGCTGAAAAAAGAGACCTTCATGTTGAAGGTTGGTAACCGCACGTAATTGAATCGTGTGATTTTAAAACAACACAAGTCACATGTGTTTTTAAAATAACACTTGCCCATTTTTTTTTATTAAATTATTTACACCTACCTATTGATTTACATTAGAAAAAAAAAAGTAGTTTATTCATACAGAAATCAATATAATATGCTAAAATATTGCTGTTGTAGATATTAGTATTTGAATAAAACTGTTTTTTCTATTTCCTGCAAAGTTGTAATGAAAGGACATGTGTCGTTTTAAAATCACACGATTCAATTGTGGACTGTTCTGAGGAAAGCTTGATGCTCCGAGAAGGTTGTAAGTCTAATCGCCCGGCTCCACAACAATATGGTTGCCAAAAATTGTGCACGCTAACGACCTCTCGGGACCGTTCTCAGTCTCAAGCGGAGTTAAGCGGAGCGGGCTGTGTGCTTGCTCCCACTTTGTTTGCCATGAACTTGCAGCCGTAATGAAATGTTACTAAATGCCTGTAATAACAAGAACTCTATTTATTTTAGATTTAATGGAAGCGTATTCGATCTTTCACGATTGAAGGCAAAATTTGGACTAAGGAAACGGTCAATATTAATATTAGGGGTTAAAGTATGAAATTGCCGTTTTATTGCAATAGGTTCTTTGAATTGACATAGAATCTTCATGGTTTGAGGTTTTCGAATGAAACTTTTTTCAAATGGTTTCTATGATGTTCTTTTTTAAAAAATGTGAAACATTTGAATATCGACTTTCAATTGTTTTTGTTATTCAATTTAGACAAGAAAGATGGATACTGCGAAAATTCGAGTGATTATGAGGCACCCATTTGTTGTATTTTTGGATACACGTGACTGATTGATTGACATCTTATTATTATGTTATTGTTATAAAGTATACATATACCAAGTACTTATTTTAATTGCGGTTCTTGCCACAATCCTCCAAAGAGCCTCTAACCGTTTGCAGAAACACCTCTAAGCGCAAACTGATAGCCTCTCTTTGTTACGGCACAGGCTTTTAGTTTTATTTAAGTAACTCCGGCGCAGCCTGACCGCCGTGGGGCTAAATATAGCCTTCGTGAAGGCGCTAGACAGAAATAGACAGAAACTCCTTACGAATCAACCTCTTGGAAGCACTGGCAATAATGGTGTGGTATATATCTTATTCTATTTAATAACAAAGAGTGGAATAATGGGAATAATAGATATGTGATTACCTCATAATATAGCATTGATAAAGCGAAAGATGTTTGTCAAGATCATGGCAAGTGGCAAACCCTGGTGTCAGCCTACCCCTCCGGGTTAGAGTTCTGCGAAAAGCAGACTTCTGTATGGCGATAGCAAAATTTCTTTTAAAGATAGCATAAGTAGAACGTCTGACATATTATATAGTCTGATATTACAAAATACCAATCAGCAGACTGGTGCAGAAAAGAAAAGGCTGGCCGATGACACAAAATATTGGCATACTTCTATCCAGTTGGTAACCGACGCACGTGAATCTCAAGAGAGAACACTTAAACGAGCTTAAAATTTAGACTACCTATCAAGAAAATAGTCTCGTAGGGGAATGGAAGGCAAAACGGACCACTTAACAAAAAATAAGCATAGAAAAGAAACTGGTACTTTTATTAAACTTCTTCAAAGTAAATAATTATTAACGTACTTAACTCTATATTACGTAGAATCAGACTTTTATAAAATCACAATAACAATGAATATATTAGATGATTTCTAATACCTTCAATATGTCCGTTTTGCCTTCACGGCGAGGCAAAATGGACCGCTCGTGAAGGCAAAACGGCCTTACATAAAATTAATCAGTCAGCACATTTTTCACATAAGAATACTGTCTCATCATCCTCATCCTCTACTCCTCCTCTAAATCTACCCAGTTTCTTTTCTGTGGCTTGATAAATGTCTTGAGTAGACTTATATTTCTGCAGTTTCCTCTTTAAAGTAGTCTTTGGTACCAGGAACTGCATAGAAGCCTTATTGAGCCCCATTTCTCCAGAAACCACTTTCTCAATTACATTTTTCATGCTAGATTCGTCCCAAGAATTCCGATTGGATTTTCTTTTATAATTATTCACCATCTAAAATCAAAAAGGGGGAGTTGTAGGGAAGGAGGGACAAAAGATAGCATTTGTCCTTTCCCAATGTCTAATCTATTGCGATACCAAATTTAATCATAATCGGTTCAGTAGTTTCCGCGTGAAAACGTAACATTCAAACGAACCCACTTTCTCCACTTTTTCACGTTACTCTACTGAAGGCAAAACGGCACCCCAGTCCATTTTGCCTGGGTCCGTTTTGCCTTTTTGTTATAAAACAACAAACATTAAAAAAAATGAGGTTATAAGTTGAGCTACAAGCGGCAAACTTGGTTATTAGCTTAATCATATGCAAGTGTACACACAGCTATCTTTAGAACACACTATCACAAACCAAACCAAACTGCAGGCATATCGAAAAGCACAAATTTTACATCAAAATCTAAAAAAAATAACTTACCTTGCTAAATCAGTGCACGTGCGATCGGTGGAATCGAGTACACTGACCGAAACCGGGAACATGACGGCCAATATGTTGACGTAACAAATTCATAGATGGCGTTACACGTTTGAAATTTATCAAGGTGGACCGTTTTGCCTACAGGGTCCGTTTTGCCTTCCATTCCCCTACTACTAAAATTCTCTATAAAACAATCTTGGTAGAGTGGCTATTAGAAATCTTAGAGAAAATTTTATTCTCTAGGACAAGCGTAGTCAAAGCCACGTCTGCGACTTCCATGCGGTAACATGGGATGCTTAACTGACTTAACTGTGGGGGTGCTTGAATGAGAAGATGGACTCTATTTCAGTAGAGCAGCGTTCTCCGGAAATGTCAAAAAGGACTAACAGAACAGACCTCTTCTCTACGCCAGTCTTGTCGTTTTCCTGTCTCTTTTGGAGGTAGACAAATGTTGAGTCTACACCATATACCTAAGCAAGGATGCATTAACCACTCGTCTGCCGCGACACAGATCTGTGTCCAACTTAGTATGGGCCACCTATACGTTGCGTTCCGCGAGGGCAGTTCAGGAGTTAAGCCCTAAAGTAAGACGCTTCTACCTACGTTTTACAATTTTTGCGATAGAGCAAAGCAAAACTTAAACTTAAAGCTACATGCCAGCATGTCAGCCGACGTAACATCTGGCATGCTGACTTCGCTAGCACGAACTTACAATTTTTAGAGATTTTAGAGATTGAAAAAAATACTCTTACCTACTTCTGTTAAATGTGGTGAGCCGTGACATCCGTACTCTCCTCCCCTTCTATTATTTTCAATTATTACAAAAAAAGGGAATTACGTAAAATGGAGTAAAAAGACATAAAGGTCATGTGAACCTTCGGTTGTGTCCCAGCCTTGTTAGGCGTCCGCAAAGCTATCCCAGATATTTGCCAAGGCTGTCCACGCAACGGGACGCGACACGCGGTACGCGGGGCTACAACGAATCGGTGAGGGTCCACACTATCGGCGGAGACGAGACGAGACGTCCGAACCAGCAACTCCTGTGAAGCCCTCACTCGCTCCGACATTCTAAAATTTTTAATGATTGGAAAGAAAGAGAATACTTTGACTAGAAACAATAGGCAATTAGATAGAGACTAGGGAAATAAAATTACGTCTTAGACGAACTTACGTACTTTATTTTCATTGAAGTATGTACCTAGTTTCGGATTGAGTATTTGTAGTCAGTGGTTCGCTCGTAGCCCCGGCTGCCTGAGTGATCTTAAACGATCACGAAGGTTAAGCAACACAGGGCGCGTTCAGTGCATGGATGGGTCGCCTATGCCTAACGCTAGTGGCATTTTTCCGAGCGGTTCCGTGCTTCGCAAGGCACGTTAAGCTGTTGGTGCCGGCTGCCGTCGATAGATGGCAGTCGTTAAGCCAAGTCAGAGGCCTTAGGGCGGCTTGACAACTTCTGACAGTAGACGAGCCACTAGTCTACAAGCCTCCACCAATCCGGACTTGGCCCCCGTGGTGGAGTATGGCCTATACCTTCCTCAGGGAAGAGACCCGTGCCCCTCGGTGGGGACATAATGGGTTGATGATGATGATGATGAGTCAGTGGTTATTAGCTGCGGTCTAGGCCTTCCAGTAAAACTCGTTTGACGCCATCCTGGGGTATATTGAGGGTAGGTCAGTAGCTAAACCCCTAAATCTCTAACTATGATTCACTGACAAGCATAATGCCTTTCTTAGACGCTTCCAGTCTTCCTCTATTTTAAGCAGAGTTATTGTTCAAAACTAAAATAACACAAATATGGTACATTCATTATGGTAGTGGAAGGGCAGTCGGTAGAACACATAATTAGGTACTAATATTCGAGATGTCGTTCGTTCGAATGCCGATATGTTATCAATGACTTTGGTTTTTAGGTTACTACCAGTGACGTAACTATAGGGCGGCAGGGCTGACAAAGTGCCACGGGCCTCCGACCTGAGGGGGCCCACGACCTATGAGGCCGCGAGCTCAGAAGTAACTTAACATTTTTAACAAACATTTATAACAATTATAGTGTTTATCTATGAGTACTTCAAATCTATTAAAGTTGGGTCATATTGCTAGAACTAAAGACCATATATATTGTTTTTACTGAGAGGGCCCCATCTAATGAATTTGCCACGGGCCTCAGATGGTATAGTCACGCTATTGCTTAATAGGTACATTCTTAGTAGCAAGGCCACTCGCTACTTGTAAAAGAAAACATCATGAGGAGACCTGAGTGTTGCCTGAGTGCCTACAATACTAGGTACTGCTATAAATATTGGCTTGAGTGCAATAAAAGAATTTATAAATAAATAAATACCGTGAGCAGTGGAAACCCACTCTGGGAGGCTAACTAAGTAGGTACGCTATTCATAAATGCACAGCTAAGCTTAAAGCATTTAGCTGGAACCGTCTCTATCTTTAGCCTGAGCAGGTTTACCTGCTCATAAGTAATTAATTTTATTGTGCAGAGAGGTAGAAAGATCGGAAGGCACTATAATAATACTTACCTACGTTACTTGCGTAATTATAATTACAAACTAGCTTTTCCCTCGACTTAGTCGGAGTGGACTGTACTGTTGTTAGTCTTTGTGAAAAAAATTGGGTTTAATGTTTTTCTCCGCCTGCCGACATCGTAGAGAATGACAAATTTAGACGTAAAAACTCGTCAATATCGATGCAAAGCTTTTGCGTGATGCTCGAATCCTTTCTTTCCACTATAGCAGATTCCCAAAATCCACCAAACAATACGGATCGAATAGACAGGCAGGCGGACGGACGGAGAGACCGACAGATAAAAAATAAAATACAAAGTAGAGACACGCTTTATAATATAAAAAATATTGTGTTAGGTGTTACAGATTTATAGTGACACAGCCACATTGTTACAGTTTTGTAATAAAAAAACAGTAATTTAAAGTCAGCCAGGGGCTTGTTTCTTTAGAACTACAAATTCATTGTTTACTACGACAATTTCATGTACCTGGCAAAATCGATTTACCCTCAGATTAACAAGTAGACTCTGCTACACAATGTACCTCGAATTGTCATGATAAACTATACGAATTGTAGTTTTATGAAACTCGGCCCAGGAGACACACATACACCACAGAGGTATGGGCTGCCAAAATCCCCAAATACATCAGACGAAAAAAATTTAATACAGGGAACAAGGTTTCCACAAAATAAAAGTTGTTCGTACGGACGAGTAGAAACTCCCCATTTTCTGATATATTTATGAGGTTTTGGTTTTGTTACTACTACTACATCTACCATGTACAGCCAGAATTCTGTTACAACTAAAGAATGAAACTCAGCAACGCGCCGTGGCGTCCGTACATACGAACATATAGATACTACTGCAGTAAACGACCGACGCGTATGTATGGAGCGCCACCGCCACCGCGTTGGTGTGTATCATCCTTTACAATAATGGAGATGAGATGACTTTTCTGTCACCTCCTCTTTGGGACAAATTAAAATCTTTTTGTCCACACTCTTTGCTTTCTTTCATTCAACGTCAAAATATGTCAAGTCGACAATGAAATTACTTGGCGGTTTTCGTTTGTCTTTTTAATCTGTGTTTTCGTTATGCCGTACACTTGTAGGCTGATACTTCGCGCCTTGTTTCTAGGGTACCTAGCAAGCGTCGGCTGTGTGGAGAAATACCCAATGGAGCGAAGAATGTGTATAGCCAAGGGACGGAGTGTGGTCGAAGCTAAGTTTGCCAATGAGACTCATTGGTTGTGCTTGAAGTTAATATCGCTGGGTAAGATTGTTGTAGGTAATAAGCAAAAGGCTAGGGTGTTAGGCATAACTGCAAACACAGGCCTCCTCTCCAAGAAAAAGAGTTTGTCTACCAACCCTACAGTCCAATTACTTAGAGATAGGGAATACTCCCGATCACTCACTATTGCTATTGCTGTCTATATTCGCAGGCGCCTGTGCGCGCCTATACGGACAATACAAATTAATGTTATTTGTATAAAATAAATTATTTCCTTTGTTTCACCTGAGATAATTTTATTCCGAAGATCATTTTTCTCTTTTACTACACACCTACGCGTAACTAATATTTTATGTAAATAGTGTGTTTCTTTGTGTCGTAATAAAGATTAAGGTAAAGGTATACAAGATACTTATTTCTGTTAGGCAGCCCGTACACTGTCATTTTAGATCGCGATCGTATAGCTTTAATCTCGAACATGGATAATGAGATCGCGCCACAACGTTTCAAATTCAATCTTGATTTCGTCAGTCCGTGTATCGAACCGGAGCGTTAATACCTATTGTCATGGATTTATAGAAGGTTAAAACAGTAGTATACCTGGTTTTGGCCCTTACTTTGAAGAAAAGGATTCGAAAAAAGCGCTGCTGGGTTAAACAGTGGTTACTATGATCGTTTGTATTAGGGGAGGAATGTATGGTGAGGAGTTCTTCGACGTCCAATAACCGCCCGTTCACTCGAATACTGAGCAGCCTAATAGATACGTCCTAAGGCCGCGTTCAACGCCTCGACCAAGCAAGTTCAACGACTATGTTTGTGCCATGGAGACTTACCTGTTAAACCTTTCCAACGCAATGAGTAGAGAAGATTGCGGAGAACGGAAAATGGCAATGCATCGTGAAATTAAGTCACTAATAGACCTCAACGTATGGATGCCCCGCGTTTTGCCAACAGGCAGGAAATCTCTTCCTTGCAAATGGGTTCTCAGAATCAAGATGAATCCAGGGCCTCGATTCTGTTAGTGTATTGTAGTATAATGACAGATACACTGTCGGGTCACGTGACGTGTTTTTCCATATCATTGACGCCTAGAAGGTTTGACACGCGTGCCCGCGTAGACTTAAAGCAGCCATGGAAATGAAATCGCCATGTTCATGCAGTTGTCATGATACTACAATGCATTAACAGAATCTAGGCCCTGATGGATCCATTGACACGTATAAAGCTCGGCCTGTCATAAAAGGCTACAAGCAGAGGAAAGGACAAAACTTTGTCCAGATGATGAAGGTTTAGGACAGGTTTGTATTAGGGAAGGTGTTAGAGATTAAGTTCTCTTTTGTAATTCAGTTGAAATTGTTCATCGTGTAACTCGTGTATTACTAAATATTTTGTTTAAATATTATTTAATATAGGCTTTTTTGCATTTACGTTAGATGATTTATAAAACCTCTGTAAATTGCTATGATTTTTTGTGTAGGCGCCGTACCTACTTTTGCCGTACACATCTTATTTTATTATTCATTCACTTCAAAGCTGATCTCTACTTCGGGTGTTCTATCAGAGGTGACTGAGTAGTTCAGGGCCTCGATTCTGTTAGTGTAGGTATTGTAGTATAATGACAGATACACTGTCGGGTCACGTGACGTGTTTTTTAATACCATTGACGCCTAGAAGGTTTGACACGCGTGCCCGCGTAGACTTAAAGCAGCCGTGGAAATGAAATCGCCATGTTCATGCAGTTGTCATGATACTACAATGCATTAGCTGAATCTAGGCCCAGGACAGTAGCACATACAATGAACCTAACAGGTAAACTATAATCACGGCGAATTATGTTGAAAAGAACACACAAGCTAATCAATTATTAATTCAAAATTGATCGCATACATAACAATAGTAACTATTTACAGAAATATTAAAATATAATAATAATGTTAGAATTCAATGATAAATTAATATTTATTAAATATAGGACAATAATAAATTCATTACTATCATTAGATAAAACCTATTTTTTTATTTGATTGGAATCTGAAATAACATTAAATTGACTTGTTACACGGACTGGTATGGAGAAATGGAACTCCACATAAAGATCAGATCAAGTGTTAGCAGCTCGCAACTACAAAGCTTTTTGTAGGTCGACGAGTTTAGATTTTAAGTTTTTCTTGAAACTTACGTTAGTCATAAATTGCCGCAGTGGTGGTGGCAGATTATTCCATTATCTTTGCAGCTGCGTACTTGAAACTTCCTCTAAAGCCCGCGGATTTATGTCTTGGCAAGTCCCTGCTGCGCGTGTTGCGAATAATATTGTCATTTGCCCGGACAATTGTTGACCGAGACAAGATCGATCCTTGCGGACGAGCACGCTCTATTAGTTTTATTCCGGTAGTTCTGCGGAGCCATCGTCATCACTCACCTCGACATACTGCATCCGATTGTAGAGATACGACCGGAACCACTCGCACGCTGATGCACAGACTCCATAGTGGTTTAGTTTCTCCACGCCATGTGCAGCACGAACAAATCAGACTGGCTCAGAGGAATTATATTTTCCGATTCTACATGCAAAGTTAGCTGCCGACGTACGATCCCTTCCCAGTATATTTGGAAATACCTAGGTACTGGAAGCATGCTGATTGGTGTAGGTCCTTGTAGTCGTTTATACTAGAGCTTTTGTGCAATGGAATGACTTTTGCGAGCTTCCAATCGTTTGGAAAGACATTTACATAAGCAGCCTATACACGTCCCACTGCAGGGCACAGGCCTTCTCTCAGGGAGAGAGTATGGGCTTATTTGCCACGCGTGCCCACCGCGGATTGGCGATTTCAAGCGCTGAGGTATGTGAATAGCTCAGACACTCAGGTTTCCTCACGATGTTTGCCTTCACGGTTAGCGAGTGGAATTACTCTATAACTTCACAAATGTACCTACATAACTTAGAAAACAAAGTACAACAGTACAACTTTAAATCGTGCTCGAGATAGGTACTTGTAAGTGGTAACAGTACAATTTTTTATAAGGTTACACAAATTATGCACATATTATGAACAATTATTTGTTGAAAGTTAAATTACGATTGGGATACCTAAGTTTGTCTGCCAGAGAGTATGACACTTTTTTTTTCATTTAGCCTATATAGAGAGAGAGGATGCGCTTAAATACCACGCGTGCCCATCACGGATTGGCCTTTTCAAGAGCTGAGGTATGTAAGACACTCAGGTTTCCTCGCAATGTTTTCCGTCACGGTTAGAGAGTGGTATAAAAAATTATAATAATTAGTAAAAATTGTACGTACCATTGAATTCAATGTACGTACGTAGAATCTAAAAACTGTTGGAGAAAAATGGACAAACTCGATATTCTCTCTGTCTTACGCACAGACACGCATATTTATCGTTCGCCTTCTAGGCTCCACCCAAGGCACCCAAGTGGTGAAGTCCCACACGGCGCTGCTGCTGGATCCCGATGCTGAGGAGGACGCGCCCACCATCCGGGGATTCCCCGTGACCGACATCCACATGGCGCGAGGGTATTTTGCATTCTTCCTACTGGCCCCCTTTCCATAGAACTAAGCACAAAGGCCTGTTTCATAGAAGTCATTGTTTACTATGGCAATTCGAACTTAAACAAGCGCGGTTCATCGTGCCCACCGTTGTGGACAAATGTAAGACAAAATTAATGCACGATTTATTTACATCGTGAGGAAACCTGTGTCTGAGATGTTCACATACATCAGCGCTTGAATTTGCCAATCCGCGGTGGGCACGCGTGTTGATTAAGCCCATACTCTCTCTCTCTGAGAGAAAGCCTGTGCCCTGCAGTGGGACGTAAGCTGCATAAAAAAAAATTACTCAAGTTATTGATTGTGCCCCCACCATACATTGACAATACCTGATTCAGATACCCACTGGAGGACCCATCTGTCGGTTCTGCGGAGGGCTACGTTGCGGAGGACAACCAGTTCTACGGATTGCTGCATATACGTAAGGACGTCATTGGCATATCAGTATAGGGTTATCTGTCAGAGGGGTTGGGGGGTGAATTTTAATTTCATTTCTCCTATTGTCAACGCCTATGCTCTCTATGCTCTCCTCTGTTTGACAAAGAGTAGCGCAGATGCAAATCGTTTGCGGTGCATAAGCTCAACTATTAGGGGTTAAAGTATGAAATTGCCGTTTTATTGCAATAGGTTCATTGAATTGACATAGAATCTTCATGGTTTGAGGTTTTCGAATGAAACTTTTTTCAAATGGTTTCTATGATGTTCTTTTTTTAAAAAATGTGAAACATTTGAATATCGACATTCAATTGTTTTTGTTATTCAATTTAGACAAGAAAGATGGATACTGCGAAAATTCGAGTGGTTATGAGGCACCCATTTTTCGTATTTTTTATTTTATTGATTTGACGCAAGTGAGTCAATATTGTGGGTAAGGTAACGTTAAACCATGCCGCTAATTCCTGGGTAGTTTGACTAGGGTCGGCTTCCACTATCTCTCTTAATTCATCGTTATTCACCTGTGTGGGCGGTCTTCCTCGTGGCTCGTTCTTTAAGTCGAAATTTCCATCACGAAAGCGTTTAAACTAAAATCGCACGGTGCGTTCATTAGTAGACCCCTCTCCAAACGCAGCATTGATATTGCGGGCTGTTTCTGCCGCGTTAGTTCCGCGTCGGAACTCGTATTCAAAAATCACTCGAATTTTCGCAGTATCCATCTTACTTGTCTAAATTGAATAACAAAAACAATTGAAAGTCGATATTCAAATGTTTCACATTTTTTTAAAAAAGATCATCATAGCAACCATTTGAAAAAAGTTTCATTCGAAAACCTCAAACCATGAAGATTCTATGTCAATTCAAAGAACCTATTGCAATAAAACGGCAATTTCATACTTTAACCCCTAATATTTCAAACGATTGCCCTATTCATACTTACATGCTACTACTACTCTACTATCTTAAATTATTCCCATATACCTACTTGCATGCTACGGGCGGCTACTCTCAGTTGAGCAGCCGCGCAAGCCTTTGGAGTCTAGACGAGTTACTACGCCAACCAAGCCAAGGATCGCAATCGTTTTGTGAAATTAAAATCCAGCTGGAGATAATTGGGGTACCTGGCAATAACATGAATATCTCTGTAGAAATAACCTATGAACGAAGGTATCAAACCGCTTCGAACAATATTCTGGCGACCTAGCTAAATATGCTCATAATTCTCATAAAAGCTCATAAAATTGTCCTCAGCACGGATTAGTGCAACAAAAAGAATACAATCATAAAAGGTGGTACAGTCGGTTGGAAAAAAATGGACCTTAGCGCTCACTTCAATGTAGCTGATTGCACGTCGACAGCTCATCGACCTTTACACTGTCAATCAGAATTCGACTCTACGTCTAAGTCTAAAAGATAAAAAATATATTATTACTCGACTATACGAATACGGTGGAAGAAAGTATCGTGGGAAACTCGCAAACATGTGATTGCGTCCGGACGTTCCCGTCAGTGCCTAGTCGTCACTTCGTACACTTCCACGTCACGTTCTCAACATAAACCTATGGTTATGCCAAGGAAATAATAATGAGTAACCTGAGGCTTACGCGGAAGCTTGTGGCAAATAGTACTTTAAATAATCACGCGATCCTTGTCTGAATACTGTCGCTTTAGCTTAGCATGATCGTCCTTTATAACGAGTTAAAAATAAATAAATTTGATTTTCATTCAGAAAAAAAATCTTGTCTTTATAAGTGCTACGGCATCGGGCTTCTGACCGTTATAGCTTGACCCCCAGATAACCGTACACTGCACGCGGATCCCTACGGCAGAGACGACCTGACCAAGGCGTTTGGCCAGTACAGCGACGATACCTTTGAGCCGAGAAAACGACGCGCGCGGGATAACAATGATCAGGTGATCAGGTGAAGCACTTGTTTTGGAAGGAACTTTTCAATGGATCTTATCAGAAATAATACAAGTCGCCAAAGAACAGAGACTAACATAGATTATGAGATAGCATGCTGAAGTGGCTGGTCACTTGTGCTGAGGGAGTAAAAAGTAAAATCAGTACTTATACAAATGTGGATTGTATTAGATTTTTTATGTATTACCATCGTATTACATTACCATTGCCAGAGCCTCCCCCCTTCTTTACCATTGCCAGAGCCTCCCCCCTTCTTCGTCTTCTAAGCTCTTTGTCTTAACCCAGCTCTCCCAGTATTCGCTGCTTGAGAGATCTACAACAATCCGCCAAAAAAAGCGGAAAAAAAAAACTTTCGACTACCAAATGTATCTTCAAGTAACGTAAGTAGGTACCCCATATCCAATAATATTGTATCTGTCTATCCACTTTTGCACATACGAATTACGTGTTTTTTCAGACACGTAGGGCCAATTATCTTAAGGAAGAAACGCAGTCAATTTTCTTCTTTTCTTTCTCTCGTTCTCGCAGAGCGACACAGTTTAGGGAGTTCCATAACAATGAAACCCGTTCTAATTTCCACCACTGTTTCCAGTTGCCCTACTTCAATTTCAAGATCGAGGAGATCAAGCCGAGGCCCGGGGTGGCGCGCGCGCGGGTTTGCGAACTTCTCCTGCTTGCGGACCAGAAGTTCTTGGAGATAGACGCCAACGGCAGCCTGATTCACGCCACAATGAGAATGGTCCACGCTGTCGACCAGGCTGATGTCATCTTTAGGAACGCGGACTTTGATGAGGATGGAATCCCGGACAATATAGGTACAATGTACCTACACTTGATCAGCCTACAAACTGCGTTTGAGCACAGGCCTTCTATAAGATAGGAGGAAGGTTTACAGGACCAGGACGTGGGAATAGCTTCCTTATCCAGGACCATTTATCCTATACCACGGCTTAAATTTGAGCCTCAATAACGCAGGTGTTTTGGAAGGACGGTGCCTATATCTAATCTCTAACCATGTGGAGCGTAAAGTTCAAATGTGGGCAGACAGGTCTCTTCGTCTAAAACTGGTTTTCAGAAAAGATGCTATGCAGATGGACTGTGTCTATTGGTTGTTATACCGTTACGTTTTATTATAGATGGGAGTTAATAGTCAGTTAATAGTGTTTTGCCAAATGGCCAAGGTCAATTATTGTCGCTTCGTGTCACTGGTCTGTTCTGTCCGTTTAGTCATTATTACCTACACGATCGTTGTCAATTGTTGTGGCTAATTAATGACACTTTCAGTGTTTGTACGTACCGTCAAAGTTTGTGTGGCCGAGTGACAGAGCTTACTGAATTTGTCTTATTGACCGCCATTCCAAGTCCATTAATTATTCAGTTGTCACGGAAAGTGCGGAATGTAAGCATGTTTTTGTTTTTGACTACCATCCAGTCTCGGCAATAAAGCTGAGCCCATTCCTTTTTACCACAAACATTGTGAATGAAAGAATTATTATTTTTGTGTGGTAAATAAAATATTTTCACTTTCACTTTCACTATTTCTTGTGTATTGTTGTTGTGTTTCACTATGGATTTGTATGAGTCTGAAATAAATATTATATTATATTATTATTATAACTCTTTCGCCTTTGGTCTATAACTCTGCAACCCTCCGCAGGCTTCTCCATAAAATACATCATAGTCCTAGCGTCGGCCGAGACCAATGAGCGCGTGTTCGGGACCCTGCTGAAGGAACATACGGTCGACGGTCACGAATACCTGATGCGGTTCGCGCGGCTGCGGCGCCTCGCCGATGTGTGTCTCGGAGTGGCCTTTTCCGGCCACGCGTTCCTTAACAGGACCCTTGGGTTGAGGTAATTTCTGAATTCGTTGGCTCTTCGGTTCAATTCAATTCAATTCAATTCAAATATTTTTATTCATTGTAAAAACAGAATGTTTACTTAATGAACGTCAAAGTTGTTAGTTTCACAATTAATGGATTATGTGGAGAAGAAGCTAACAAAGAAACTCCACATTTATTCTTTTCAAAACACGTTTTAACTTAATTAACAGAGTTTTCAACTTAAAATATTAGTCATGAATGTGTTGAACACTAGTCACAATCGTCCTTTAAATAATATTAATCTACTGACGGTTAACGGGACCCTTCGACTAAAAAACTTATGTCTTGAGCGGGTTTATCTCCGATAGATGTCACAGATTCGTGTCCTCGATAGAAGACAAGAATGCTGGTTCTCCCTGCTTAATTATTTCCTTGCTATATGTCTTAGGACATGTAAAGTTCTGTTAGTAAGTATTCCTCTTCTGATGGATTCCAAAGTTGCCACTTAACAGATATTAGCGAATGTACCTACGTAAGTAGGTACCTACTTCTGAACAGTAAATAAATGAGAACTGCTGAGCTCCCAATTCCCCAGATTTTTTTTATAAACAAAGTAGATTGTTTTATGTCCGGTATGCGCGCTTTAAACGGACACGGACGGACGGTAGACGAAGACAGCCACTAAATGGTGGCCAAAAACCGGTCGACAGTAGACCGCCAGCCCGGTGGCTGAAGACATCGTGAAAGCGGCTGGAAAACACTAGACGAGACTAGCAAAAAACCGGATGGGCAACAGCGGACTCTGTTTATGGGCTGATTAGAAAGATAGATGCGTAGCTCCAAATTCAAATGTGTTTTATACAAAGTAGCATTGAAAATGCGACTTAATGACGGTAACAAGTTAAACTAGGTGTCTATTTCAAAATCTAGATCATTTTGGAGAAAAAAAACTCCAAACTTAATCTTTTCAAAGTCCTTAATTGAAATTGAAATTGAAATTGAAAAAAAAAATTTTATTTATCGCATCAAATTACATTTAAAAAAATCATTAAATTAGTTTACATAATTATTCTAAAACCTAGAATTAACTCATGTATTGAAATGGCTTTAATTCCAGACATCATTGTCATCTAAATAATCTTTTGGCACAGTGTGCTTTACACATTTTTTGAACCGCGTTTCTGGCAAGCTTACCTACTATCCTCAGCTTTCTTGCCGGTCGTAAGTATTTTAACACCCTGTCGAGATAGAGTGTAGATTCTTCACTTACCATTTCGCCCTTTTATCTTCCAGTTTCACCTCCTTGGGTGGCGGCCTGGGGTTCGCAGCTGGTGGCATTTGCGACCGCCGTGCCTTGGGGCGGTCCTTCAACACGATTGCGCTGGCGCACGCCACTATGGAGCTCTCGGACAAGTTCCGGATACCAGAACGGGTGGTCGCCTTGACGCTCGCGCATGAAATGGGTTAGACATCATCATCATCATCATCAGCCATTCGACGCCCACTGCAGGACATAGGCCTCCTTCATGGTTTTCCTAACCATGAAGGGTTTTGCCATCATCGCCACGCTTGGCAGGCGGGTTGGCGATCGCAGTACGCTGTTGAAATCTCAGGAAGACGCTGCTGCCCGTCTCCTGGTAATGTATTTCCTTAGTCGCCTTCTACGACATCCACGGAAGGAAATGGAGTGACGCTATTCTTAATCCGGCGCCACACGGAATTAGGGTTAGACATACCTCCACGATATTCTCGTAAAAATAAGTCTTTCATTTCAACGATATTCACAATTTTTAAAGGCGTCCATAAGCAAATGCTTTAGCTTGGTCCAGAGCAAGGTGGGCATAACCCTATCTGATTTATTTCAGTCGTTGATCCAACTTCGTCTTGCTACTAGTACCAGAAGCTGTCGACTACATGGGGGGGCGAGTCTCTAAAATGCACATTTGTACAATAGTCATATACGTGGTACGGTAATGGTCGTCTCATAGACACTGTTAGTAGTCTAGTAACTATAATCGCATTCCAATGGTAGGTACGAGTATAACCCTCGGATTAGATCTTCTTCGCGAGAGATGCATATTTAATTAATTGGGGTTATACTTACCATTGAAATGACATTTTACTGCTATTGCTCAGCAGTTACCTATTCATCTAATATTCATGTTATAATAAAACTACAGTTTAACGAAATGGGGTTGTATGAAATACAGTTTCACGCAATAGGCCCATGGCTGTTTTCCAGGCGACCAAGTGACGTTTCTAGTTTTTAGGCCACAGTTTCGGCGCCCACCACGACGACAGCTTCCCGAACCCGCAGTGCCGCGGGTTCCTGATGAGCGCGCAGTCCCTGAACGCGACCGCACTGCGGAACTACCAGTTCTCCCTCTGCAGCAAGCGGCTGGTCGCCGCCACCATCGCTGGCATGGGCTACTGTCTGCTGCAGGAGGACGAGCCCTTTTGCGGGAACGGTAAGGTGCAATGTTCTTTGCATCGTCTTGGAATAATTAGCCAGCCAGCTACTTTGTTATTACTTAGAACATTGGGAGTTTTCTATAAATGAACTTAAGTAAATACGTGTTATTGAAAAAACTCAAAATCTGAAAACCGTTTCTTTAAGGTCGATAGCAAGTTTAAAATTGCCAAACATTATTTTTCTTTTTCTTTTCCATAATTTTTATTTTCACTTCATACTTTTCTATAATCTCTAACTTGATATTAAACTTTTGCCAATTGGAGGTGGTTTAATTAGGTACCATACTAATACATTACTTCGACCAAATAGGGGATGTATTAGCAAAGGGCAAGATAAAAAGCACCCGAAACCGGCGTGCGTGCATTCAACGACTAATGAATGTTGAGGAAGCGAAAGTGATCTGTCAGGATCGTAGCAAGTGGCAGTCCCTGGAGAGAGAGGCAGAGGCCTACCCCTCTGGGATACAGGCGTGAGTTTATGTATGTATGTATGTAAGCATACCAATATTTCAAAAACGCTTTTCAGGCATTACAGATTATAGGTAGGTACCTAAAACTATGAGGGTTACATGGGGGTTAAAATAATACCTATTAATGAATCTGATTTTTCGTGGGGCAACTTGGTTAGTTATGAGATTTCCACCAGATTTTTAAGCTTCGTAAGCTTCGAAACTTTAGTGCAGGACTGAAGATTAGCTGAGAATGATGTTGAAGGCTACTTATTTATTATAAGTACGAAAGTTAGGATGGATGGTTTGTTACTCAACCACGCCAGAACGACTGAACAGATCTGGGTAAAATTCGGCACAGAGATAGATTATAGTCTGTAATAGCACATATAGGCTACTTATCATCGGAAAAATAACATCAAAATTTCCGCGCGGATGACAGCTGGCAACAGCTGTCATATTTCTGCATGGGTAGTACGATTGCACAAGTCACGTGTTTTCTGGCGCTAAATTGTAAAGACAATTAGGCCGATATTCAGAAACGATTTTAAGCGTGAGCTCAATGTGAGTCCGGGTCTTCCAACTGTCAAAATGAAAGTCTCAGGGATATTTTGTATTCACAGTTGAGTTCGAGATAACAAAAATTGAGCGCAAGCTAAGCTGAGACTGAGTAGTGGATTTCGGCGACTTAGCTCAGACTCAAGGTGGCAATGACGAAGAAAGTAGCGACACCTGTAGGCAATTCGAGAATTCTAACTAACCTGTGGTGAATTAGTAACCTTTTTTTTATTCACAATTTGACATTTTGCATGCTCATTTTCCTTCAAAAAGTTAAATTGTGTTTTTAGAGTAATGAGAAGTCAAAATAAAGTATAACCGCGCGTAAAAAGTTTCGACATTTGTTGCCTGTGGATTATTGTATGCCTTTCATGTAGCGTTAACAGATAATGTAAACCGGTAAAGTCAAAAACTGTACCACAGATTACACACTCGAGTAAGTTTAGCTTGAGCTGTTAGCTGAGTTCGAGTCGAGATATTGACTGTGAATACACAATTCTTGAGTCTTTGTTGAAATTGCTCAACCGATGCTCAGCTTAGTGCACGTTAAGTGTAGCTCAACGCTGTGTTTCTGAATACCGGCCTTAATGTACTGGAAAGTCGCGGCTTTTGACGTTAAAATGCGCGTCTCGCATTGTCGTGCTACCTGCCCAGGTCTTTCATTTATGATGTTTCTCTTTGCTTGCAGGAATAGTGGAGGAAGGGGAGGCTTGTGACTGCGGTCACCCATCTGGCTGTGTGGAGCGTGACCGCTGTTGCACCCCAAGATCTGGAAGCGCATTACTTCTCAACAGCAGGTAAATAACCTAAGCCCTTTTTGGAGCAGACCCTAGAGTCTGATACGCAATAGTTTTTCAATGGAATTATAAAGGTGAGCACGACAATAGCTGTCTCTATTTGCCTCTATCTGGTAGTCTACTAAGCAATAGTAGTACAATGTACTGTGGTATAACCCGCGCAAATTTAATAGGCATCTCTCGCGAAGACGATCGAATCGCGCAGGGCACCGAGTTAAGTTGCACGGGTATACCATTGGGATGCGATCGGTTCCTAGACTACTAATAGTTTTACCCCCGGTTTCTCGTTTTTTTTGTATGAACTTTGGTCAATTGACAGCTCTTAACAGTAGATTAACAGCGTGTTAGTGTACGAGAAACTGGGGGTTAATGAAACAACCATTGCCGTACTTATCGTATTGAACTATACATTTAGGGAAGAGACCCTCAGGACAAGTCATTGTGTTGCGCGGAAGTTATTATTATTACATAAACCTACCCCTCGGGTAGACAGAGACCTGGCTTTGCCATTAGCTACCATCTTGACAAACCTCTTTCGATTCATCAACTTGCCACTGGTCACGATCCTGACAAAACCTCTTTCATTCCGTCAACATTAATTAATCGCTGCAAGCACGCACGCCCGTTTCGGTCTTCACTGATGGACCCTCCATTTGATCGACGTATGTCCACCTGGGACGTCCCATACCGGCCCTTCCAACAACATTCGTTCGATATGACATGTGCCCTTCGTCAATCCTTCATCGTCTCCATTATGTCCAAACCAACGCAACATTCCTTCCTTAGTTCTTTCCGTCTAATCTCTAAGTGTTGTTCCAGTACTTTGGACAACGAAGGTTGCACGGTGGCGCCGTCGGTGCAGTGTCATCCTTCGCAGGGGTTCTGCTGTGAGTCGGATTGCAAGTTCGCTAACTTGACCGAGTTTGGCATTGTAAGTAAGTAGGTTTCATTCACAGAACATCTGTTCTGTGGTTTCATTAGTAGGTTACAGTTAGGTTTCCCATAAACTGAAAGGAAGAAACGCGTACACCGCACGGTATATACCTGTCGAACAAACTGTTTCTAAACAAACTTGACATAAAAAAAACGAAAAATCCGGGCCGAAGCGGTATTGAAACCCACGCATCTAGCATGCCGTGCCAACGCTCTTGCCGACTAAGCCATTCGGATCTCTGATTTTTATCTATTTATTTGCAGGATAATAGATAGATAGAATATTATTTATTGTACACAGAAATTACAATAATTATACATAAAAAAATTACAATAGTAAAAAATAATAATATGTGCCTACATACATCCCAATTATAGGCAGATACTCCGCTTACTAATAATTTAATTGAGTATCTACGAGTATGCTTATCACAACACAACGCTTCGGCCCGGTATTTTTCTCGACTCATGTTGAAAATCAATTAAAAGTCGAAAAACCGGAGCTATTCGATACCTACTGTGATAGTTAAAAACATAGATGTCTAACTAGCGCAAAAAATGACCCCACGTTCAATTGTGGGAAGGCGGGCGGGGCTTGTCAATTGTGTTACCAATCGGAGCGAGTTCAGTATTACCCGGCAAAATATCAACGCACCTGCCATCGTCACGCCGCCATCTTGCGACGTACATAGATATTTCGACGGGTTACATCTATGGTTTGACGTTTTTGTTTACAACGAATCACCAGTTACGCTGTCATTTACTATCGACCAATGAACTTTCAGGTCATCACGCATGGCGCACAGAATGAACCAATCACAGAGTAATTTACTCTAATAAGATGAGCACATGTTGCGCTCATTTCATTGGTACAGACTAATCGAGAGGGCAGGGGCCGTTTTTGAGAGTGAGAGTTTTTGTAGAGAGAGTTTTTGTACTTCTATGGTTTTTTATTCGTAGTCTGGGACACTACTAGGTAACAACTCCACTGCATGGACTCGTCCGATTTAACCTACTCCGAACTGTCAAATACATACATATTTTGACACTTCGGAAACGTAAAAATGGATAACCCAATACAGTGAACAGTTACCTAGAGAGCCACCATCCACCACCGGAGATAATGTAGAGTTGTCGGTATTTGTTGTGTATTAAATTAAAATAAATCTAATAGCACAGTGTTTGTTATCGAACTCCTCCGAAACGGCTTAACCGATTTTTTTGTTTTTTTTTTTGTATATTTGCCAATTTGTTAGGTCTGAGGTTAGGTCGTAGGCTAAAATGAATATGGCAAAACAACATTTGCCGAGTCAGCTAGTACATAATTATATAATAAACGTAAACATAAACTCACGCCTGTATCCCAGAGGGGTAGGCAGAGACCAGGGACTGCCACTTGCTACGATCCTGACAGATCTCTTTCGCTTCCTCAACACTCATTAGTCGTTGCATGCACGCACGCCGGTTTCGGGTACTTTTTATCTGGCCCTTTGTTAATACATCCTCTATTTGGTCAAAGTATGTCCGTCTGGGTCGTCCCTTACCGGCCCTTCCATCCACATTCGCTCGATATATTTGTTTTGTCAATCTTTCTTCCTTCATCCTCTCCACATGTCCAAACCAACGCAACATTCCTTTCTCAATAATAATAATAATATTAATAATAATAATATTTTATTCCAGCCATATAAATAATAACAAATAAATTATATTACAGAATTAAGTTACTCTCCCATACTCTCTCTCCGAGAGAAGGCCTCTGCCCTGCAGTGGAACGTAATAGGGTACCTACATAAAAAAAAACAGAATTAAGTTAATTTATTAAGACTTGCACCACTTCTTAAATGTTTAAGGGCGTCACACACGGGGATGGTACGATAATATTTTATCACAAGATACAATATCGCTCGCCATACAATTCAATGGACCATCACACACGACGGAGATAATATATATTTTTATATTTTCGTAAATTGTACGGCGTGCGATATTGTATCTTAAGATAAAATATTATCGTATCTTCGCTTCTTACACCCTTTAAATCTGACCTTTCTATGTAGATTTTTAGTACATGCTGTTTAAGCCACATAAAAGAATGCGGTTTAACTGGTGCAAGTCGACCTTAAGGTGCATTTGTATGTGCACGACTGTAACTTTGTAACTAACTTATCTAGTTCCAATCGATAACTATTTTTCTTCCCTTCCCCGTTCGACCACAGGCCTGCCCAAGCCAGCAGCTCGCGTGCACCAGCTCTGTGAACTCTACACAATACCGCTGCGGGCTCGGCGGACGCTGTTCAGCGGACGGATCCTGCCACGCGGCCGAGTGCGCCAAGCTGGGGATGAAGGAGTGTAAATGCCCACGCGGAGGCACGGTAAGGCTGCCTGCTCTTCGCCGTCGAGAAACACGATTTACGTATTAAAACTCGTCCCGAAAAATTATCGTTTCTCGTTGACGTCTGCTAAACCCGTTTTTGTTTCTCATTGGCGGACGGCGGCAGTGGAAAAGCGGCGTAAGATTGCCACCAACACTCTTAAAAAAAATCAGCCCTCAGGGCCAATCAGGTTATCCATTTTTACGTTTTCAAAGTGTCAAAATATGTATGGATTTGATAGTTCGCAGTAGGTTAAAACGGACAAATTCATACAGTGAAAGACCTAGTACTAACGCCACTGGACGCAGACAAGGCACATCTCTACGATAATCGTTTCAGAGAGAGAGAGAGAGAGAGAGAGTGATATATTATTATTATTATTTAATACTTTTATTGGACTTAGCCAAATACGGCGAACTTAATGTCATAAGCATTTTCTACCAGTCAACCGCAGGAGGTGGAAGAAATATTGATAGATAAGTATGAAGACTTCGCGGAATAGTAAAGCGTCTGGAGAATAAGTAAACAAGGTGACATTAAAAGGAGGTAGAGGGTGCAATGGGTGACGTGATGAAACCATCAGCCCCTAAGTATATTACGTACACCAAATCCTGAACGATTCCGATCGTCAACTGTCAAGTTCCATACTGATTGCACTAGCGAGGTGGGTACAATAAAGTGTAAGGTAACTAAGTATAGATCAAAAGTATAGATTGGCGCCGCCATTTTGAACAAGGAACATTTAACATTACGATCCTGAAACCTAATGGTGCCTAATTTGAGCAAAACCGGTCAGTAATTGAAAAAAACTAATCGAGAATCGAATTGAAAATGATATGAAATCCTCCACTGTTCCAACTTTCTTCCTCGACAGGACGAAGAAATCAATATGCAAGTTGGCTGCGGCATATGCTGCAAGCTGCCGTCAAGGAGCTGGAGGGGCGCCAACTGTGTCAGCGCAGAGTTTGCCGCGCGACAACTTTACCGCAGTGGGGAGGTCATACCAAACGACTGGCCAGACGAAGACTACCGGGGACGTAGGGACGCTTTCGCTTTAAACGCAAAGATTTAGCTTCCTCATCTCAGGGACCCCGTTGGCATAATGACCCTAATTGGAGCTTGGAGCTCACATAACAAGCAAGCGCATAGCTTTCTTCTTCTTCTTCTTAGAGTGCCTCTCTGTCAGAGGTTGCCAGTCAGCCCTTTGCAATGCTCTCTGTTGAATGCAACTCTAAACAACTCTTCCGCGGTTAGCTTCCTAGTTCATGGATATTGCTGATACGCTAATTATCTTCACACTGGTGGTTCCAGACTTTTTCCAGCAAACTTTTTGTAAGCTTTGCGTAATGGGCTATTTACCAGCGATTCGTGTTGGATGAGTTTTTTCATTAAAAAAAAACGTATATTTTGCTCCAGTTAGCTTAGCACGACCGTCAAGTTAATATATTTCTAAAGCGACAAAATATCGTTTTACTTCAGGCTACGGAGATTCATGCAAGGATGGAGTCAAATGACGTCAACCATGCATACATTCTCTCACGGAGAGATTATGGGCTTAATCACGGACTTCTTCACGAAGAAGAAGAAGAAGAGAAGGCCTGTGCCCCACAGTGGGACGTAGTATATAGGCTGCTTATGTATATATATAATATGTATGCAAACATTGTCGTTGTTGTTTTGTCTACCTAACACTATTAATTATTCACTACGCTATTCCCTTAGCTTGCAACCCTGAACCAACAACACCTCTATATTATATTCATCCTTGTCTCGTTAGTTCGGTCGTTTAGCCTGGTGCCCCAGACTTGAGAGACTTTTCCGTCGCAGTAGTCCGGTGATGCCACACAACCGTACTTCTGCGACTGCTAGTTCGGTCACCGGACTAAATAACTGAAAGTACCGAACTTTCAGGCTCAATCAGCCGGTTGTATTCCAGCGCCGAACTACTGTGTCGGAAAAGTATCATCAGTCCGGTGACAGAACTAGACACCGAACTACCGGTGAGACTTTTCTAGTTCGGTAAGGCTATACAACCGGGTTACCGAGACTGCTACTTCGCTCACAGGACTAATCAACCGAAAGTGCCAACTTTTAGGCTCAATAGTCCGTTCGCGTTGCATCCCGAACTAATGAGTCTGAAAGTTCACTCAAACAGACTACTGAGTCAAGGGGCTTCATTCTGACTTTCAGCTAACATCACCATCAAGCTTTGTTCACACTGCAGAAACTTGACCCTCCGGGCATGGCCGGTGGGAGGTTACTGCGTAACCAAGAACCAGGTCGGGGTCTGTTCCACACACAACCAGTGCCGGCCCGCTATCAGGCTGCCACGCGGGAACATCTTCCCGAAGACTCAGGTGGGAGGAAACAAAGCGCAAGTTTGCATTTTGATCACGATTGACGGAGGAAACATAATTTTTTTGTCTCTGCTTTCGTGGGTGCTAATATTTTTTATATTTAACATCATTTTACAATCATTTTGGTGTCGAGTGTGCAGTGCCGAATAAAACCAGAGCGCGAGGCCTGTAGCAAATTCTATCAAGGGACCCTTGGTTTGCATTGTTATCAAGTTTATGATAATAAATTAAACAAAACTGTTACATGTAACTTTTCTGGATTTAATTTGTGCAAATGAAATAATACTGTGAGAAAACTCTTTGAGAAAATCGTATTCAATACACTTCATCAAGGTGATAAAGATGTTTTTGGCTTGTCATGTTCCCATTTCCCAGCTCATTTTTCACACGTTTTAATGTTGAGAAAGAACATTCACCCCTGCAGTTGAATAATAAGTGAGACATTTTAAAGTATCATAAGAAACAGCCCTAAATGTAGATATTTATAATATTTAACGATACATTTTGCACTGCGGCCAAATAAATGCGCAAAGCGAATTGATAATTTTTTACGGTCTAAAAGCATTGGTGCGCGGGTCCCGTGAATGCGTAGGGTCTGTAGCATTTGCTATTCTTGCTACATGGCTAAAGTTTGCGGCAAGTTCCCCATTGTAGAACGCGCTAATATTATGGAGTGCCAACAAAGCCATATTAGTGTACAGTCGGCAGCACATCAACCTTCACATACGTGCTCTAAGCAGTTATGTTGAGAGCTACTTTGCAAAAAAACGTAAAGGTTTACCTCCTGTCGGCTGTACCTCTATTCTCATGAATGTTGGGATCACGATAGCGACTTTGGGATTTTGTTTCAGGCCCTTAAGTTTGCCGACAGCAATGGTCCGATGAAGCGTCTATCAACAACGACACCAATATTACTAAATTATTTGATGGTAATTTTAATTAAACTGTAAAATTCCAGTCAATAAGTATTTTATTTAACACATTAACATTAAAAAATAAATAACATGTTTCTAATACAATATATTAGAATAAATGGATTTTGAGTTTCGCCTTTCTTTGCTAGTTACTATTACGAACAATCACAAACTTACAAAGAAACTTACCCTACTTGCCTACCATACAAACGTACTGTCTAAGCTCAAATAAGAAGTGATAGAACAGAGATGCCTGACATGATCTTTTTTTCTTAGATATCAAACAAAATAATTATTTTTAACAAAAAAAAAAAACAGTATCCAAGAAGTAAACGCACTAAAAAGAAAAGTTTGATGACTTTCCCATGAATTTCATAATCAACACAATCTTGAGCAAATTTATTTGAGACCACCCTGCAGATACCCGAATGAACGAAGAATTAAGAACCACCTTCGTTTTTTTGAAGTCTGTGAAAAATCTAGATTTGTCTCCTCGCCGACTTTTCAGTTCAAAAAGGCAGACTAAATCACTTCCGTGCTCCTTTCTGGTTGAATAACTGGCACCAGTAGATAAGTCTCATAATAACGTACCTATTTCTGCAAAAGCAGAATCTTCAGTACTTGCTACATAGTGTCTCCAGCATCTTGAAGTACGCGTACTTGACGTCGAATTCCATGTCGTACCTGTTCGGGCCAAAAACACAGAAACATTATTCTTCGTAACCAACACTAGTGAAATGTTCTAAAAGCTTTTAAGACCTCGGTATTTCTTTTCGCTTGCACAATCTAGCATTTTCAATTATTGAAAAACGATGGTATATCCATCCATCATCCGGTGGGAGCGGGAGCGGGGGGAGCGGTGGTAGCCCAGTGGGTAGAACAATGGACTCGGAAGCGAGAGACTCAGGTTCGATTCCCAGTGCGGGCATGTACCTATGACTTCGATTATTTTCAAAGTTACGTACGTCTGCGAATTTACAGTAGCAATACCACACGCTAACTGTAAAGGAAAACATCGTGAGGAAACCATTGACTTGTCTTTGCTGTGAGCTAGGCCGACTAAGCTGTCAGGATGGTATAGATGCTGGGTAAGTCTACTCCATCTAAAACAATGTCCCAGGCACTGCAGCGTCCGAGTGGTCCCTTCACCCATCTAGTGTGAGTGAAGGTGCTACTGGACGCTGTATAAATCAACTCATTATGTAGATGCAAAGGCCAAAGTTTATTCCTTTTCGCTTGCACACTCTAGCATATCTATTCTTTACCCTTATTTTCTAGTGCCGTCAGCACTAGAAAAGAAGCGGATAGCCCGCCAGTCGCAGTATGATAACGCCGGTGTTTTCTCGTGGTCCCATTATTTCGTGCCGTTAACGGGTCCACGAGGGAAACTCGTAGTCCCATCAATCGCGCCACCGAGCTTTAAGTAGCGATTAAGAACGAGATGGCGCGTTACAGCCTGTGGGCTGAGCAGAGGAAAAATGTGTTCTTTCTTACCAGTAATTAACAGCAACACAGCCGTGGCTCTGTGAAACGTGGTGGAACCAAAGGCTGGGCAAGTAGAGGCAGTCCCCAGGGTTCAAGCGAACGCGGTAGCGGTGAGCCGACCGGAACTCCGGGTACTGCCGGTAGTCCGGCTCTACTGGGTCTGAAAATGAGATGTTTAAAGTGTGAGAGACTAAGTACTCTTACTATTCGATAGCATAAATACAGTTAAAGTTGGTAAGAAAGATCCTTTTCGGATACCTGATTAGCTGAGATATTGGCATCTATACCCCTACATATACCATGATTTGAGTACATGTTGAACAAATACAATGCACATTATAAAATTGAGTGCATTCGGGGTTTTGTAGCCGAGCAAGACTTTGTAAACTAACTACGCCATTATTGTAATACATGAATTTTTGCCTCCGACATACATAGCATGGCATTTGAAATCCGTATATGGTGGTTGGCACACGTGATCATTAAGCCCATTCTTGTACTCTCTCTCTTTCTCCCGTTTTTAGGGTTCCGTACGTCAAAAGGAAAAAACGGAACCTTTATTTTATTTATTTATTTTATTTTAATTATTTAACAAACCACTTTGTTGTCCGTCAGTCTGTCCGTCCGTACGTCCACCTGTCGGTCTGTCAAGACCTTTTATCTCGGGACACTCAAGGGAACCAAAATTATTAGGGTACTTTCCGTTGCCCTAACTACTAGCTAGCAAGTAGCTAGGGCAACTTTCCGTTGGGCTATAGTAAAATTACCTACTATAGGTATTTAAAACATCATCATCATTCAGCCACAAGAAGTCCACTGCTGAACATAGGCCTCCTCCATGGATTTCCAAAAAGACCGGTTGGAAGCGGCTTGCATCCAGCGTCTTCCTGCCACTTGGAGGAGTTCATCTGTCCATCTTGTGGCTGGTCGTCCTTCGCTGCGCTTACCGATATGTCTTGTGGTCTCCATTCGAGAACTTTTCGGCCCCATCAGCCATCAGTTCTGCGTGCTATGTGCCCCGCCCACTGTCACTTCAAATTACTAATCCGCTAGGCTATGTCGACGACTTTCGTCCGTCTACGGATCTCATCATTTCAGATTCGATCTCGTAGAGAAATTCCGAGCGTAGCCCTTTCCATAGCTCGTTGCGTGACCTTGAGCTTTTGTGAAGCCCATAGTGAGAGACACATTTAACCCACACACATTTAAAACATCGCGTAACCGAAACCCAAATTAAAAAAATACACTCACCAACACATATCCAAGGCAGGCCAACGTCATCATCTTCGCTGCTCACCCTTTCCCCATCCTTCGCACCCTTCGCCTTAACAGAGTCCACCGGCACTATGTCCCACCTCTCCCCGGTCAGCTTGAACTGCGCTTGCGGATACCGGTTGTAAGGGACGTAGGGCAAGTCCGTAGGGGGGATCAGGATGAAGTCTTTCTGACCACTGATCACGCAATAGATGTTCTCGTAGGGATCTTTGTGCACTGGAACGGTGGCAATGTTGAAAAGCGTTGGCGAAATAATAAAGGGCTAACCGGTGGTAACTAGGAACACCAATGGAAAAAAAAGATATCTTCATTTATAATATGTTAACACCAATGCAAAAAAAAAAGATTTTTGCAAAAAGTGAACGACATGTCTCAATAACGGTGATTGCTATTTTTAAAAAGCCAGTAAAAATATTCTCTAATTTATTAGTACAAATCACCAAGATTTTGGTCACTTTTGTATATTTTGGCCAAGAATCTCACCTATATGCTAACATAATTATTAAATAGAGAAAAAAAAACAAGAAATAATATTGTTATCTTATAAGAACAGTAAAAACCATAAAACATATATGAGAAATCTGTACTTTGGATGAACATCATTACATAAACTCACGCCTGTATAACATAAATACGAAACATAACATATTGCATATTTCTATTCAGACTGCGATCGCCAACCCGCCTGCCAAGCATGGCGATTATGACAAAACCCTTCATTGTTAGGAAAACCTTGAGGGAGGCCTGTGTCCTGCAGTGGGCGTTAAGTGGCTGATGAAGATTCAATGTGTTGCAGAAAAATTCAGTAACACTTAAAGGGGTCATTCTGTCATTCATTATACAATCAACTTTTTACTATAAGACTAACCCTGAAATGACCAAAAAATATAAGCTGTTAAATACGAAATTTTGATACCTGCTCTAGGGAATGTATGAAATAGATGGTATTTTTTCACGATTTTACACTTGGTCTCAGTCATAGTGAAAGTTTTTCAGCACCTTTCTGCAATATGCTTTAAAATTTCTCCACTCTGAGGCTTGATTTTGTACCTTACAGATTAATATAAGATAGCCGCAAAGAATATCGCTTCTTTTAATGAATATAGCAAGGTTAATTTAAGAAAATTTAAGAACTTTACTGTATAACTATTTGCCTCTCACTCACACAACACAGATGGCAATATTTAAAAAAGCGAGAGACTGTTTTATAACACTTGCAACTTACTTGAAGTGACAGCCCTCTCATCCCCCATCCAGAAGTTGACTGCATCCGGAGTCTTGTTGAAAGCTGCAGTGGCAAATGATACATCCGGGAAAACATCAGACATCAGCTCCTTGAACTCATCCGTCAGATTTGAGTTCTGCTTCTGGATGTAGGGGATGTAGTGTTCTCTGGAAGAAAGTTATATCGTTTGTAAAATTGGTAAGTGTACAATTTCATGTGGACTTCAGTGAATGCTTCTTTTTTCAATACTGTAGAGTATACTAAAAGTTCATTCGCATATGTGTGATGTCTGTCTGGTTACCAAAAGCAGTATCCTAGTTTGGGACCAGGGTTAGTGATTGTGTTGTGTAGAAGTTATTTGTTTTATTTATTTATATGTTACAGTCTTGGCATGGGCAACACTAAAACAATTGACGCTGCCCCACAGTCACACTACACTTACCTAAGCCAAAAGTTGTGGTCAAGCAGACCAGACTAGACACTAAATGAACCAATAGTTTGATGAAAGTGCCCATAAGCTTTCAACATACAAAACTCTGTTAACTAACCATTTGAACCCTACCTCTTGCTGTCCAAGCAATCTAGAAACTCTGTCATTGTCATCTGTGTTTCGTATGGCATAACAAAGTATTCCACACCATTTTCATTCTCCGTTATACCATCAGCTAGACCATTGGGTGTCACTGTCACTGTCACCTTCTTGTGTGGTATAGTGTTTCTGAAAGTTTTATTAATTTAATTAATAATAAAAATTGTCTCTGCCGAGTTTATATTTGTATGTAAATTCTTTATCCACAGTGGGCATGTGCAGGAAATAAGCGCATACTCTCAACAATCTGGAAAGGGATCTTGTGGGAATGAGACAATATAAGAAAGGGACAATTTGCAACTGAGGGATAATTTGGAAAGAGACAATTTGCACCGGAACGCTCTGAGAGATGTGTGCCCTGCAGTGGAACATATATAGGCTATGAAAAAAAAAACTTTATAACACCAATAAAATTAATAACAGAATGTGTACTAAAATTACAGCTCTTTTAATTTGCCTATATTGTTTCCCACTTGTAGTGCACTCTTAAATAGGTCAGCAAGTACTTGTGGGTACATAACAAGAACATCCTTGGTACATAAATATAATTGTAAACAAAACTCAATAAGTCAAAACAAAGAAAATTATCTGTGTATTCAAAAAGAGAGTACTGCCAAATAATACTTTCTTAACAAAAAAAGCTTGCATGTTTGTTGCAGAAAATTCTTCTTGCTGAAAATTCCACCCATGCCGGGACTTGAACCTGCGACCTCTGGCTCACCGTGCCAGCACTCTCCCTACTGACCTAATGGGCAAGTGCAAGCATTGATAAAATTTCGAGCCTCTTTACAAACTTCTCTGTATTACATGCAGGCAGCGACATCTGACCGAAGCGATTTACATCACTTGCAGCCCCGAGTAACCCACTTTGCAGTTAGGTTTTTACATCGGAATGATATCACTGTACCTACATGATTATATTCTTTTTGTTGCACTGCCTGTACATAATACGGAGAAGTTTGTAAAGAGGCTCGAAATTTCATTGATGCTTGCACTTGCCCATTAACTCAATTGGGAGAGCGCTGGCACAGTGAGCCAAAGGTCGCGGGTTCTAATCCTGGCGTGGGTGAAATTTTCAGCCTCTAAATAGGTTTTTAAATAATAATTATACTATATTTTAAATAATAAATCACCTGAAATACTGTGCATTCCATTTGGAAACAGCAGGCCAATTTGCACAGCCTCCTCTGATTATAACCGGTATATTCTTAGATACATACTCGCGGTGGAAGTCTAGAGGCTCTAGAGAAAAGACCTCTGCTATATCAGTCCCGAGATACAAGGCTGAAACAAAGAATTTTAAGTTAAAAAATCGCAAAATAGAACTTACTTTAAGACATGCCAATATTATAATAAATTACCTGATGTTTCTTCGTAAAGGACACTGAGACCATGTTTAATAGTACGAGTCATATTTTTGCTTATTTCAAAACATATTTTTATTAGAAAGCATTAAAATACTATTCATTCTTTATAATATAACCTCAAAATTTGTTTGATTGACACACAGTAAAGTACTCTGTGATTGACACTAATGGTAATGACACTCACTTTATTTTTTTATTCATTCATTCAAAAATCAAATCTACAATAAACAGCGAAACATCCTTGTTCACACGAATACACAGCAAGCACGAGTCATCTTTTTAACTGATATAAACAGTCGGTGTAGGTACAGCCGCTAGCCGGCTTGATCAATAAAATAGTAGTCGGGAATTCCGTCATTGACACAGTGAAGTGAAGCGATGATCCCCCACTTTACCCACCAACCTGACCTTTTTTTTCATGCAGCCCCACGTGACTTATTATTACACATAAAAGCCCAAAAAGAAATAGGCACTTCCAAAAAATCCATCCTTGTATGCAAACTTAACTTTTGCATTTGCTGTCGTCGGGTAAAAATGTAGGGTGAGTGGACTTTAACCTTCTCACTAGCAGCAGAGACAGATCTGTCTAATAATACGGCAGTGTAATAAATATAATATAAGATTAAACTTAGTACCTACTCATGTCTACAGTAACGCGGCAAAGAATCATCGCGGTTGGGAATGTTATTTTTCTATAAGCTTACTACACAGTATGATTCTAGGGTAGTGTAGAATGTTAGTGTATAAGCTTACTATACACTATCTTAACCTCCTCAGTCCTGACCTTGAAAATAACAATTGAAAACCATTGTTATTTTCAAGGTCAGGACTGAGGAGGATAATGATTACCGATATGATGTTACAGCTGATTGGACTTAATTAAATTACAATGACAGCGTCAGCGCTGGATGGTTTTATTCAAAAGGTGTTTTACAATATTAAGTACAGTCGACAGCATGAACCTTAACACGGGCAACTTTGCAACAAAACTGGAAAGGTTGACCTGCTGTCGACTGTACAGGATGGGCGAAAAGGCTGTTGGAGTGTGTTCTCAGAGCTAATTTGGACGATTTTAGTCAGCTCGGTCCCACGCGGCGCGAGAAGGATGGGTATTGTACTTTTATACGCGTTTTTATTTCATACCAGCTGTGCTCACGTTTCATACAAGTGGAATACAGTGATAAAGTCGATATAGATATGTCAACATATATTTATATACACACGTTAGAAACTTTCAGAGGGGGCAATAAGGGGAAGTACCTTATCCATTGCAGCTACACGAAAATGGACTTAGGAGACTATCCGTAAGTGTTCATGAAATGTTGATTCCCATTCATATATTAATAAAATATGCAGTTAGCAAGAAAATGGCCATATTACACAAAAACAATTTTTTGATGCCAATCGATCCTGTTTCCATTACTGATAAAAAACTTCTATTGGACCTTGGACCACGGTCGTTAGAGAAGAGAGTCAGAAATCTCGAAAAACTTTTCTCTTAGGAAACCAAGCTGGGCCTAAAAAAGAGTTTCTGTAATTGAAATACAAAAATTTATTTTTTAAGAAACAAATGTTCACGTAGACGGTATATAACTTTACACATATCAGAAATATCTAAAATCATTTTATTTTTCATGTTTTTATTATTGAAACCTAACGGGATGATGTTATTCTTATTTAATCAGTAGAATTCTAAAGGACCCGATCGGCGCACCACAACCATATTTTCAAATGTTTTTTTCAAGGTCGTAATGTAAGAGGTTAAAATCTTGCTGTTTCTTGCTCTACGATATAGTGCTCGAAGTGTCCGCTTTTTGACGAATGCATAGATTGATTCGTTTCTATATCGACCTGGCGGCTGCTGACAATTTATTTGGATGAATCCTATAAAAAATTGTGGTTAGCGAGTCTTTTAGTTCTTGAACACTATCATATTGCTTAAAAGATGTCTTCTGACTTTTTTAAGTACTCCAACGAGTCCATAGAGTTCGATGAGTAAAAAACTGAGATGACAGCTTGTCAAATACTTCGAAATTTTTACGTTGCAAATGTTTTAACAAATTTAACTTATAAATACAAGTTAAATCGTGTTGAAGATAATGTGAAAACAATGGTGCGTTCGTTGAAATCAGACTATGTTCATAATTGATCGTCAAATGTATGTGATTACGGAGTAATCGTGACAATTTGGTTTGTTTACATGATTGTTGGATTCTATTGCAAACGACCCGATAGAAATTTTTGATCAGTATTAGAAACAGGATCAACCGACATAAAAAAAATGTGTAACATTTTTATACAAAATATATGGGAAGTTTTTTGCAATTTCTGACCTTTTTAGTAAGTACTCCAGCGATGGTTGGTCCTATAGAAGTTTTTGATTAGTATTAGAAACAGCATCGATTGGCATAAAAATGTGTAAAATGGCTATTCTCTTGCTAACTGTACATTTTTTTGAAAATCCTAGAATGGGGACAAAATTTCATGAAAAATTATGGGTAGTCTCCTAAGACCATTTCCGTATAGCTGCAACGGATAAGATACTTCCGCTTATTGCCCCGCTCAAAGTTTCCAAGAAAGTTACACGGTGGAAACTTTTTTTTTATATAACATTTTGTGACTGTTATTACAGTCAAATATTTTCTGCCTGTTATTACAGTCAAATATTTTTAACTAGTTGTAAAGTGTGACATTTCAAAATATTATATGTAGATAAAGATGCTTTTTTATATTTTAAAATGTCACACTACAACTAGTCAAATATTACAGTCATAAAATGTTAAGACTAAAAAAACTAATGAAAATAAAACACAAACACAATACAAACAATATGAAATCAGTCAATCAAACCGACCCGGGACATATCCGATCCAAAGGTTCCCATAACGCTGGCAGCATTAACGCGCTGTACTGCAAGGGAGATCCTTTGCATCAAATACGCCCCCAGAATGGTAGACCAAGCCACGGTTCCTCAGACGACGCCCTATCTCTTTAAGCTAAATAATATAATTTGTCCATCCTAAAGATCGGCTGTACTGTATTATTGGTCAAGTATCAAATGTAATCCCTGGTGTACATGCAATTTTTGTCAAAATTTTTACGTCAAAGGTGCTTTTGGGCAAAGGTGAGGTTCGCCAAATGCTCGTTTGGTCCAACCGTAACCGGAAAAAGTGTTATGTAGACACCTTGACTTATATGCTTCTGTAACTAAAATCTAAATCTATACTATTATGCGACCTACGATTTACAGATTCACCTGTAAATATCTGTGTATTATCGTCAGTCGAGAGAGATGTGTGTTACCAGTGATGATTTACGGCACTGAAACATGGTCTCTCACTATGGGCCTCATAAGGCTCAAGGTCACGCAACGAGCTATGGAAAGGGCTATGCTCGGAATTTCGCTACGAGATCGAATCAGATATGATGAGATCCGTAGACGAACGAAAGTCGTCGACAGCCCAGCGGATTAGTAAGTTGAAGTGGCAGTGGGCGGGGCACATAGCACGCAGAACTGATGGCCGATGGGGCCGAACAGTTCTCGAATGGATACCACATATCGGCAAGCGCAGCGTAGGACGACCAGCCACAAGATGGACAGATGACCTCATCCAAGTGGCAGGAAGGCGCTGGATGCAGGCCGCTTCCAAACGGTCTTTTTGGAAATCCATGGAGGAGGCCTATGTCCAGCAGTGAACTTCTTGTTGCTGAATGACGATGATGATTTACAGATTAGAATTAAGAAATATTGGTAACGGCACACACAAATATGTAAAACCGTTACACAGACCTTAACCTAAAGTTCGCACATGAGTGTCCAAATTATTATTAAATTATTAAATTATTTATTTTCGCTGTTGATATCCTTAATAAAATAAAAATAAATAAAGTACACAAGCTTAAATCGAGTCTTAATACGAATCGTACTTTTGACAAACGTAATTTTGCCCAAAGTCACCTTTGACAAAAAGTATATTTTGACGAATCACACTTTTGACAAACGTAATTTGTCCAAAGGTACCTTTGACAAAAAGGATATTTTGACGAATCGCACTTTTGACAAACGTAACTTTGCCCAAAGGCACCTTTGACCAACAGGGTGTTTTGACGAATCGCACCCTTGACCATAGGCGGATAACCCAGTGGGGAATGTAGAATATTTTATAAATGATGAGACACACCAACGCGGCGGCGGTGGCGGTGGCGGTCCATACAAACGTCTATATAAATACTACTGCTGTAAATGTCGTATGTATGGACCGCCACCGCCACCGCGTTGTATTTCATGGGTGTATTTCATTTTCGGTGTACTTAAATTGAGCCTTAAGTGAGTTCCACCAACACCCTTTTGGCCCAACCTGTTGGAACATTGCATTTTCAGAGTGACCTCTTTTAATAGTCTATCGAAACAACTCTTTCATCAAATACCATTTAGTTAATGTAGCTGTGAATGGGGCAAATATGAGTCAAAGTTCCCCAGTTTCATATGCACCATTAACTATAACCATCAGTGATGCTAGTTAATGGTCCATATGAAACTGGGTCATTTTGTTCTTGTAGTCCGAAGGTGAATAGTGTAATGTAAGAGAGAATTGAAGGTGTCAAATTAGTTGTGATTTCTCTTTTTATTTATGCTTTTTTTAATATTTGACACAGTGTTAAGAAAAGTTATCAACTAGGTACACCCACATATTATTTCATCTTATAATTTATAGCGCCTTCTTCATCCTTTAAGGACATTGAGAAGCCCCCCCTTAATTAGCGCCCTTCAAATACACCCTGACAGAATGACTTGGCTAGGTACATACCTAAAAGCGCCGCTACGCAACGAGAAGCCTGTTGCCCTTGGATCGCCGCGCCGCGCGCACGCTTCCGAACTTATGTGCTTTTAGCGGAAATAGTGCTTTCTCCTGGACTTTCTCCCGACTCTCAACGCTTCCACTGCTTGTGCTGTGCCTAATGAACTTGGTGCCATCTCGATACCCTGGATTTGCGCTGATGCACGCCGCTGAACACGTGAGTACCTAGCCAGACAGACCAAACCTCCTTTATCGCACTCTTGTATAGGTTCCTCTTCTGGGAATCATCCCCCAACCCTTAGTTTCCAGTAGAAGAGATCATCAACCCCCTAACGCTTTTGATAACATTTCTGGTAGCAGAGCGTGGTTACTTTCCCCTCTTCTTTTTTATTCAACCCTTAGTTTTTTGATACTTCACCCCTTTGCGGTACGACCTTCCCCCTACTCTTAGCTCATCCCCATTTTTTTCGCGGTTTAATTCCCGTTAGTTTCAATCCTATAGGCGAATATTTGTTACATACCTATTGCATTCAATTACGTTGATTTCTAAATTGTCTAAAACTGTGCATCGGCGATAAGCGAGTCGTATCTGACCGGTTTCTTCTTTTGTTCTCGTGGAGCGGTCGACTCGAGTTTTTTATTACTATTGAATTTTGTCCTGTATTTTATATGCCTATTCTGCAAGTGTAACTTTGCTATTGTAATATTGATAGCATCTTGTTTACGGTGAATTCACACCTGCCTATTATATTGATTGCGTATTGATTGACTTGCTGTTACAACTACACAATGCCAGATAGGTATGAGAACGTTTTGTTTACTGACACTGACGAGTACAGAACGAGTATGGGGACGGTTCGATTTTTCGTGAGTTGGATTACTGCAACCCACGATATCCTGAATACTGCTGCTCCAGCTAAACTTATATTTAGACTGGGTGACCTAGAAGCGAACTTTACGAAATTTATTGATTGTTGTAGTCGTTTGTTGGGTGGTCTCGACCCGTCCATTGATACCCAAGAATCTGAGTATATTCAGACCCAGATGCGGTCCATGTGCGACACGGTGGACGATTTGCGCTTGAAATATTCGGAGCTCAAGCCCAAGGAGCCGGTCGTCCCCACTCCTCTCTCCAATTTAACCAGTCATTCCCGATTGTCGGACGGTCAAGCACGACAAAAATTACCTGATTTGCCGATCCCAAAATTCAGTGGGCGCCCCGATTCATGGGTCAGTTTTTTAGACCAGTTTGACAGCGTAGTTGACTGTCAACCTGACCTTACCCCTACCCAAAAGCTACACTACCTAGTAGGTGCCCTGAGTGACGAGCCTCGCCGGTTGATCCAACACTTACGCATCGAAGCAGGCAACTATGAGGTTGCGCGTGACCTACTTAAGCGGCGTTACCATAACACGCGTGTCCTCGCTGATACACATATTGCCCAAATTTTGCACCTCCAAGAAATTAGCCCTAAGCTGACTGGGTTACGTGCCTCCTTTCTTAACCCACTTTTGACAGCATATAGATGCCTCGAGCGACTCGGTCTACCTGTAGGGGAATGGTCTTACCTACTGGTCCATATTTCTTTGACCAAACTGCCTTCGGACTTGAAGTCCCGCTTTGAGCGCCGTTATGGCGATAACAAGAAGGACCTTCCTACCTTCGACCAGCTAGTGTCCTTCCTTGAGGACGAGTGTAGGCACCACGATAATGTTGGAAATACGGCCCTTATTGATAATGATCGTTCCGTACCCGTGCCTACCCCGCACTCTCCTCCACCAAGGCAGCAGTCACGTGCCCCTATTTACCGTCGCATTTATTCTGCCACAGTGCCCCATCCTAAGCCTCCAGCGATAAGCCCTTGCGCTATGTGCTCCTCCTTGCATTACCTTCGTGAATGTGACCAGTTTATCCGCTTGTCCCCACGTGAGCGTTCCTCATTCGTGCGACAGGCCGGCCTTTGCTATCGCTGTTTGGATAAGCATTCGATCGCTATGTGCCCTCGTGACTATCATTGCCGTACTTGTCGTCGATCGACCCATCACACGCTGTTGTGTTTTAATGATTCAAGGAACCCTGAATACCCTCGTCGTAACAATGTTACCTTCCGTGAATCCCCTCCACGCCGCTCTTCTCCCACGGAGAATTCACGCTCCTCTCCTCCGCGTACGGGCGGGGGCACTCACCGTACTGTGGGAGGCACCCGCCGCATAGACGGGGTCACCCAATATCATTGCGATTTCAGTCGTCCCTCCTCGCGGTCTCCTGTTCCTGCATCGGAACATAACTTACCATGTTCCCAGACGCCGCCATCTCAACGTCGCTCTTATCATTTACCGCCTACTACCCCTCGTGACTCTTACGGGACGCCTTCTTCCTCTAGGACATTCAACCGCTCCCCTTCTATTGACCGTCAGCGCCAATGACTAGCTTACCCACATATCCGACCACCCTCACATGTTGTCATTCCTGCCTCGTTAGTCCTCCTCCCTACCGCTGTCATACATGTGCGGTCCGCTTCCGGTTATTATGTCGAAGCGCGTGCACTCTGTGACACCGGTGCCCAAGGCTGTTTGCTAACTACTGATCTAGTAGTAGATAAGCTAAACAAGCCAGTGTGTCCCAGCTCATCTCCCGTACGAGGTATTGGTAATGTCGAATCTGTAAGAGTTCGAGGTGGTGTCTCCTTCACTTTCAAACCTGCGGAGTCTACCTTTCCTGAGATCACCGCCTCGGCTATGGTCCTCGATGTTATCGCCGGTATACATCCTGAACTAGAGTTGTCCTCTAGTTTAGTATCATGTGTTTCCTCGTTGCCTCTAGCCGATCCTTCCTTTTATAGCCCCGGCCCTATAGATGTGCTACTAGGTGCTGACGTGTTTGGATCTTTATTGCGTATCGATTTGCCTGTATTGTACCCTGCTGGTCTCACTGCAGTCCCAACTGTCTTGGGATACATCCTTTCTGGCCCCATTCCAAATTCAACTCCCCCTGATGTTCCATTGACCGGTGTTACCCTTTCCCAGATGGTTGAAAGGTTTTGGAAGGTAGAAGAACCACCTGAGTTCCCCCTGGATCTTATAGACAATGAATGTGAGGTAATATTTCAGTCTACTACTCGCCGTGAACCTGATGGTCGATTCATGATTCGTCTTCCCTTTTTGCCCGACCGTCCTCATCTTGGCGAGTCTAAGTCCATCGCCCTAAAGCGCTTTTTTTGCCTTGAGAAACGCCTACAGATGAACCAGGAACTGAAGGAGAAATATGTGTCTTTCATGCGGGAGTATTTAGAACTCGGCCACATGTCGCCTTCCTCCTTCGACCAGTCTCTAGCAGAACATTATTTTATTCCTCATCACGGGGTGTTCAAAAGCAGTGACGAATCCAAAATTCGTGTAGTTTTCGACGGAAGCTCCCCTACCTCCTCCGGCGTGTCCTTGAACCAGTGTCTCCATTCTGGTCCTAAGTTACAACAAGACATTAGCTGCATCCTTCTTAATTTCAGGCGACATGAAGTCGTATTTGTAGCAGATATCCGAATGATGTTTAGGATGACCTGGGTCCATCCAGAAGACAGAAGATATCAGCTCATACTTTGGCGTGAATCTCCCAATCTTCCCTTGTGCACGTATGAGCTTAATACAAACACTTACGGTCTCAGGTCAAGCCCTTTCATTGCAATACGAGCCCTCCTTGAGTTAGCTAAACAAGAGCGGTCAAAATTTCCCCTAGCAGCCTCCGTCTTAGAGAATGATGTTTATGTGGATGATTGTCTTACCGGGGCTGCCTCCCTTGATAAAGCCCGTGTCCTTATGAGCGAGATGAATGGCATAATGACATCTGGTGGTTACGAGTTGAGAAAGTGGATCTCAAACCGGCCTGAACTCCTTGCGGACCTACCAACAGAGTATTTGCAGATGCCCCATTCGTTCCAAGATCCAGAACATCCCCAAACGATTGCGGTCCTTGGCGTTCAGTATGATCCCGTAGCTGACGTATTTACATACCGTTTCTCCCCTTACACTGAGAACGAAACTACAAAACGTAAAGTGTTGTCACTAATTGCCCGTACCTACGATCCGTGTGGTTGGATCACACCCGTGATTTTTAAAGCCAAGGCTTTTATGCAACGGCTTTGGTTGTCTGGCCTATCTTGGGATGACCCCTTGATTCCTTCTCTTGCAGCAGAGTGGTGTAAGTTTTCTGAAGACCTAAGAAATGTGAACCGTGTCACCCTTCCGCGCCCTATCATGTCTGTCGGTGCGAATTCGTTTTCCCTACATGGCTTTTGTGATGCTTCCGAATCAGGTTACGCTGCCGTTGTGTACTTACGTACAGAGAACTCTTCTGGCCCCTGTTCTATCCATCTAATTTTGGCGAAAAGTAAAGTCGCTCCAGTTAGAACTCGTTTTACGATTCCTAAGTTGGAACTTCTTGGAGCGACTCTTCTGTCCAAGATTCTCCATCATGTAGCCTCCTGTTTACAAAAATCTATAGTGCTGGATGGTATTTACAGCTGGTCAGATAGCCGTGTAGTCCTAGCTTGGATAAAAACCCCCCTACATCACTTACAGACCTTCGAAGCAAATCGTGTTTCCCAAATACAACATTCACCCACTCCTTCCCATTGGCGGCACGTTCCTGGTGACCTCAACCCTGCTGATTGTGCTTCCCGCGGAATCTCTATTTCCTCCCTGCTGAAACACCCACTATGGTGGTCGCCTCCATGGTTAATAAAACCTCCATCTCAATGGCCCACATCTGAAACCGCTGCTCCTAGCGATCTACCTGGAATACGCTGTTTGCTTGTGACAACACCTAATCCTCCTTCAGACCCTTCATTTATTTTGGACAGGTTCAGTTCCCTGCCCAAGCTCGTGGGCGTGATCGGGTACATTTTGCGTTTTGTGAAACGGACTAGATCTCCTAAAATTTTTGTTCCCCAACTCTACCTTACTGCGGATGAACGTAAAGAAGCTTTACTTTACCTTGTTAGACAAGTGCAGCTTACCTCCTTTCCCGAAGAGTTGGACCTTCTCCATCGCGGGGCTCTGCTCCGATCTCCTCTTCGGCGTCTAAGTCCCTTCCTCGATGACCGCGGCCTAATCCGTGTCGGAGGTCGTCTTAGAAACTCGGATCTTCCCTATGATGCCCGGCACCCCCTACTCCTACCGAAGTCTGGTCATTTTGTCCAGCTTCTTGCGTCGCACTATCATGTGAGTAATTCTCACGCTGGTCCTAATGCCCTCCTAGCCCTACTGACCCGTGAATTTTGGATCCTATCTGCTCGCCGATTAGTAAATCATGTGATATTTAAATGCCTATCCTGTTATCGCTTAAAAGCAGCGGTTACTCAGCCCCCTATGGGCGATTTGCCAAGAGATAGAGTGGTTGCTGCACGGCCCTTTGATGGCGTTGGCACAGATTTTGCTGGCCCCTTTTATACCAAAATTCAAACCTTTAGAAACCGAAAAATTGTAAAATCTTATCTCTGTATTTTTGTGTGCCTTTCCACTAAAGCGGTCCATTTAGAGGTCGTATCGGACCTTACCACGGAAGCCTTTATTGCGGCCCTTTCACGTTTTGTTTCTCGCCGTGGCCTGCCTTCCCTTATACGTTCTGATAACGGACGAAACTATATTGGTGCCAATAACTATCTCGGTGACTTGCATGCCTTCCTTGCTGAGCACCAGTCGGAATTGGCAGACGAGTCCTCTAAAAGAGGTATCAACTGGGTTTTCGATCCTCCTTTGTGCCCTCATTGGGGCGGTCTATTCGAAGCGGCTGTTAAATCAGCGAAGACGCACCTTAAACGTGTCATAGGTGAGACCACTCTAACCTTCGAGGAATTGACTACAGTATTTACGAAAATCGAAGCCGTCCTCAATTCTCGCCCTCTGTGCCCATTAGCGTCAAGTCCGGATCTAGAGGTCTTAACTCCCGGCCACTTCTTGATTGGGCAACCCTTGGTGGCTGTACCTGAATACCCTTTCAAGGATGTGAAAATAAGTCGCCTTACGCGTTTTCAGTTGGTGCAACAAGTCACTCAGCATTTTTGGTCCCGTTGGCACGCAGAATATTTGTCCACTTTGCAGAGTAGGCATAAGTGGACAACTCCTTCAGATCCTCCTGTAGTCGGTGAGCTCGTTCTTCTCAAGGAGGAGAATATTCCCCCTCTACAGTGGCGACGTGGCCGCATCCTTCATGTTTACCCCGGTCAAGATAGTGTCGTTCGTGTTGTGGATGTACAAACCCCTTCCGGAGTGAAAAAACGCTCTCTCACTAAACTTGTTCGCCTTCCCGTAGATAGCATCCCCTTCGCTTCTTTGTCGTAAACATCTGTGATGTTTAGGGCAGGGGTTATGTTAAGAAAAGTTATCAACTAGGTACACCCACATATTATTTCATCTTATAATTTATAGCGCCTTCTTCATCCTTTAAGGACATTGAGAAGCCCCCCCTTAATTAGCGCCCTTCAAATACACCCTGACAGAATGACTTGGCTAGGTACATACCTAAAAGCGCCGCTACGCAACGAGAAGCCTGTTGCCCTTGGATCGCCGCGCCGCGCGCACGCTTCCGAACTTATGTGCTTTTAGCGGAAATAGTGCTTTCTCCTGGACTTTCTCCCGACTCTCAACGCTTCCACTGCTTGTGCTGTGCCTAATGAACTTGGTGCCATCTCGATACCCTGGATTTGCGCTGATGCACGCCGCTGAACACGTGAGTACCTAGCCAGACAGACCAAACCTCCTTTATCGCACTCTTGTATAGGTTCCTCTTCTGGGAATCATCCCCCAACCCTTAGTTTCCAGTAGAAGAGATCATCAACCCCCTAACGCTTTTGATAACACACAGTATCGCGTGGAACATCGCAGAATGGAGCACTCATCTTTTTTTTAATTAAATTACTCTTCTTTAGTTCCTTTACCAAGTTTTTCAAAGTTAAATTTTTTTTTATTAATCTGTCATTCCTCCGTTTTAAGGTTTTTAATTTGGATAATCTCTTTTGAGCCAGCTCGGTTTTCTTTTTTAGATCTTTTATATGTTTATTCGTTATGACGCTATCCATAGCCGATGGAACATTACTATCATACGTTGAAATATCCAAAGGGTCTTCACGTTTTAGATTGGTAACTAGCATATTATCATCAAGCGACATTGGAATCTCCAGAGCTTCTTGTCCATTCGAGTCTGTTATTAAATATAAGTCACAACTACAGTTGGGACAGGACACCTGAAATAAAATTAAATAATCAAAAGAATAGAGGCATAAAATGTGCATATTATGTATGTTGCAGGCTGACAATAAAGTGGTTTGCAGAATCAAAATATTTATTACTTACCCAACGCCGTTCTTGTTTAACTGGATCATTAAAATTTGTTGGGATTGGATCGACATTTTTACTGTCTAGAATATGTTCCTGTTTTACTTCCACTTTAGGCGTCAAAAGTATTTTGTTACAGATTTGACCATTTGTGCTTTTGCCTTTATTAAATTTTGAAAAGTGCTGGAGTTTCAACTGTGGACTCAGGTCAGCGAAATTTTCCTTCGATAAAACCATCTGAAATCGGTTTACGGTTCAATAAGAAACGTGAGTCGCCTTCAAAATGGTTCAAAAATTATATCTTATCATCTTCATCATAAAACCTTACCGTACAAATTGGGACAGCATGTGAAAATAGTTTCTTGTACCCCTTTTCCGACACATAGAAATCTTCGTCCTGGAAATGGACTGAACATATTCTAGTGAATTTGTTCGGCATCCATTCTGGATCATGCCTTTCTAAACGCATCGCGTTTATCCAAAGTTTCCTTACATTAATGTTATGTGAAATTCTAAAAAACAAAACAAAATTATAAAAAGACAAAAATAGGCCTACGAGAAAACAGCCAAATAAAAAATGCGTCAGGGTGAAATCAGGCGATTAACTTTACGTTCATTTACATTCTTTCATTCCGCATTTATCACTTGGAATGAATAATTTAATCGCAGAATAAACGTCAGAATGTAACTTGGTCATTTCTTATCCGAATTCGATATTTTTTTCACAGAATATATTGTTTTTGATGTTTCTATAAAACTGCATACTTAGTTCAAAACGTGAATGATCCTCATTGGATTTAGTACCTACTATTCGAAATATTTATAAAGCGCGGTATACACGATCCATCTTGCCGTACGTCCTGCCAAGGCCATGCACGATGCACGATGCAAAAGTACCATGAATATGCTTGACGTACGTCGATAATTATTATTATTTGTTTGCTGGACTTGACGGACCGATTTTTCATCCAGCGAGTACCCCCACCACCGCGAACATCGTGCAGATAGACAGTGGATAACGCGGACGTACGTCAGCGCGGTCCCGTATCGTGCGTGCTTGATCGTGTATAGACTTGTTGTACAGCAGATTTCATTCTGAGCTTGCGTCGCAAGGTAGCTGCACGTCTCAAAATGAACCGAGACACTTACGAAATTTATCGAAAAATATAAATTTCATGCATGTCTGTGGAATGTTTCAAGCCCAGACTATATGAACAAACAAAAAAGAATAAATGCTTTACAAGATCTGGTACCCATTTTAGGGTAAGCTGCAACGATTGATAGCGTTATTCAAATCATTCATGATGTTATTCATTTGAGTATACTCTGCACGTTTATGATAATTTTTTTTCATCCAGAACCTCTTCCTACTTTTTTTCCTCTCTTCTGCCGCTGCTGACAATAACAGAAGAACTCCCATTTTTTTTCGTTTTGATAAAACAGGAGGCATTTTATTAAACACAAAACACGTCCTCTTCGTTCGATACTGATCACGCACGACACGATTGATGCGTGCTGGATAGTCTGTATGCTACATCCAGCGGCGCGGCCTTGAGCTGACGTACAGCTGGGATGGACCGTGTATACCGCGCTTAAGGCGAGGTTCTCTGAGCGCAAGATTTCAATTTTTGCCCTTTCGCCCGTGATCTGTGGCCGTGCGTAATGAAGTTCAACAACAGAACATACACTTAAAATTTAGGAATTAACTTTCAACCGGTATTGTGATAGTCGATTTATAATCGGCTGAAAGTAATCGCGATTACTTTTATAGTGATCGATTAATTAGAATCGACGAAAGCGTTAGTTTTGATTAACCAAAGTAATCGTCAGTAATTATTCGTTAATATTAATCCCATTCGGTTTTTTAGCTATCTCTAGCGAACTAATCGGTCTGGATGGGGACTTTTGTTAGACATGGTAAGCAGGATCTGGCACCATTGAAAGATGGGTAAGGGACGTCCTTGATGGATAAACGTAGACCCTTTGAGTTTGGGCTTGTTTGATGGTTATTGTTGAGATCTTTCGTCAAGAGTGTTAACCAAGGTCAATCAAAAATTGACATTCAATACGATAAAATCAAGTCGAGGGTGAACCGAGCAACTCAGCATTTCCATATATAGTGAGGATTCTGTACATAAAGTTTTTGGTCAAAACATACTTGAAGCATACATAGACGTATATAGACATGCATAAATCTGGTAAGAAATAAAGTGGTCTCTATCTCCTTATTACAAAACCAGCATACACTTAATTGATAAATATTACTTCGGCATTGGGCAGATGCGACGCGAAAAACGGCGTGCGTCCAACCTCCAAGACGACCCGCGCGTACTGATTGCGCTGCGCGAGCGCTTAGTTGAAGTAAGTGTAGGCATGATTGAAATCACAAAGAAGTACTTATATTTACTACAATTTTGACAACCGTTTTCACTGACTCATTCAATGACAATAATTTTGGTATATTTTTCATTATCCAAAACGCGGTATAGCTCAAATAAAACCATCGCACCATTGAACCATCGTCGGACTCGCGCACGAAGGGTTCCGTACCATTATCTATACAACATTAGACACAAAGATTGAGAAAAAACGGCAAAACATCACGTTTGTTGTATGGGACACCCTTTAAATATTTATTTTATCTTAATTTAATTATTTATTTTTGAAGCGAATATAGAACTAAATATTCTGTAAATATTTCAATCGTCTACCTGTTGCCGTTATTAATATCGAGCAAAAAAATACGTTTATTGTATGGGAGCCCCCCTTATATTTTATTTTATTCTGTTTTTAGTATTCATTGTTATAGCGGCAACAGAAATACATCATCTATGAAAATTTCAACTGCCTAGCTATCAAGGTTCAGACAGACAGACGGACAGTAAAGCCTTAGTAATAGGGTCCCGTTTGGCACCCTTCGGGTATGGAACCCTGAAAACACAGAAATAATGACCAAGGGCCTTAGATAAAATATTGAAAAGTTCTATATACTTTTTCAGATTTTAAAAACTTGTAAGTTAATAATAAAAAGCATTTTAGACTCCTGTTGCTCAAGGTACAGTCAGTAATTTTATGAATATTACAAGCCCTACTCGTGGGTGAGAAGAATAGTTTTAACAGTTTATCAGATAATATGGTTGTGATAACAATATGTATAATCTAATGACTCCATTTTAACAGTAGTTATATGAATGATTATATTGCTGCATTTCAATTGTAAACTTCACTTATGTGCAGTAACCATATTCTAGTTCTAGTCAGACCTAAGATTGAGCCATTAACATTGCAAGTGCTAAGGTATGGGTCAGAGTGTAGCAAAGGGTGGCCCATATATAGGACTTAGAAAAATTTTAATTTTTTTTTTTTGCTCGTTTTTACTACTTTTTTGATCAGAACATTAAAGAATATGTAAAAATAAGCATCTTTTACTGGAACTTTTTTTCTCTAAATTGAGAAATGGCCGAAATATAGCGACACAAAGTTTTATAAATTTCAACACTTAAAGTATAATTTGACCAAATGAATAAAATGTGAAATGTAAACTAGAACAAAAATTTTTTTGTTTGACTCAAAACTAAGTTTTTTAGTGAAATATTTTTTTTCGCTTTTATATAAAAAAAAAGAACTAACACCCGAAGTTTCAGGATGGAGCGTCGCTGCGCTCCGCTCCATCCTGGAACTTCGAACCTATTTTTGCTTATGTGTATTGACCTAACAACCAAATTTTAAACACACTTTTTACACCAAAAAAAATTTTGGTCAAAATTTTTCTAAGTCCCAGGTACGGCCACCCTTTCCTACACCCCAACCAAGGTATGTAAATACCTCAGACACAAGGGTTTCCCTACAATGTATACCTTTACCGTTAGCGAGTGGTATTGCTATGATAACTTAACAAATGTATGTAACTTAGGAAACAGTCTTTGGTACATGTCAGGATTTGAACCCACAACCTCCCAAATGAGAAGCAGGTGTTCTACCGTTCTGCCACCACCGCTTAATAAACGTACAAACAATAATAATAATTATTAATTCTAATAAAAGAACATATGAACGATCACTCGAGTGAACATACATGAGTGAATCATATGATTTTGCCTAAAGATATTTTTGTAAAGTTGAATGTGTGGCTCATAAAGGTGTAAAACATTGTTTTCATGATGATTTTTCTCAATGTTTTTGCAGTTTTGTTCTACCGCACTTTGAATTCTGGCATCACGCATAACACCATCCTCATAAAAAAACAATATCTACTGGTACTGGTAACTACATAATTCAATCATTTTCTGTACCATGCGTGCTTGACGTAAACTTTGATTGGGTTAGTAAAGATAAAAATATGTTACTAAGCATTATTAAATATTGTTTGTTGATGATACTTACGAGTGGAAACTGATTCCAACAGCTTTTGTGTGAATTGAACTTCTGTTTATGCACCATTTCACTGCGCAATTAGGCATTTTGTGCAACTCCCAAGCATGGAATAAGTTAATAGGTACAACAGCCTATCGACTCTATATTGGTATCAAAAATAGCAATAAGTTGCGGTTCATCTTTGATCACTTTCCCGACAAGTAGAGTAGACACACAGCGACAACCAACATCGGACGGCATATTGTCTCTCTCTCTACTCTGTTGTGTTGTGTGACAGACGCAGACGTAGTATTGCCAAGTCTCTGCGGCCAAAATCACCAGTTTTGAAAAAAAGTAGTAGCTCAAACAAATCGTCTAGTAGAGCCTCGTCATGCATGTTGCCGAAATAAGGAATAAAAAAACGAATAGGAATAAATAATGCTCGATGAATCACACCGGCGCTAGACCACCAAACAGTGACCATCACTTTTCTAGGGGTAAGTTTTCGTTTAGGGTGATGTTTAGGTGCTGAACCAGGATCCAACAAACTTGCTGAGCGCTTGCGGTTATCAAACAGAATCCATTTTTCATCGCAGGTAACAATGCGGCTCAAAATTCCTTCATTTGTGTGTCTGTTGAGCAATGCAAGGCTCGTCTCGACGCGTACTTCGCGCTGGCATCATTGAGTTCGTGGGGCACCCATTTGTCAAGCATTTTTACGTTGCCTATTTGACGCAAATGGACCAATTTTGTTTTGACCACAGAACGTCAAAAGCGGTTGCTAATTGGGTATTTGACAAAATATCAAATGAGTTACTTTTAAAACGGAATTTTGTATGAAAATACTTGCTTATGACGTCATATTTCAGAGCACTCATTTCATGTTTAATCTATTTAAAAATTTTAATTGACTAAAAGAGATACATTTTTCGAGATATTTTGTAATTTTTTTTTAATCGAGCATATGAAATAGTTTATTTTTGATCGTGTCAAATACCATATTCAGCCGTAGATTGTGTATCATCAGCTTCCACAATCGCCTTTAATTCGTCATTGTCGACCAGTCTTCGGACGACCGCGAGGTTCATTTTTCAGGTCGAAATTTCCAGAACGGAAGCGAGCAAACCAATAGCAGGTGGTGCGTTGGTTTGTAGTGTTAGCCCCGTAAAGGTCGTTGATGTTGCGTGCCGCTTGTGCCGCGTTGCTGCGTGGTTGCTGCCACGGTACTCATGCGTATTCCATATTTACTCGAATTGTAACGTATCCATGACGACGAAAAAGATTGAAATGCGATGAAAATGTAACACTAATCAATAAAGAAAATGACTACTTTTGAAAAAAAAATCCATGTTTTTAAAATAAAATTAATTTGAATTTAGAATTCTTAGCCAGACAAAAATTTGTTTGATTTGAAATGGCCAGTACTGCAGAACAGCAATTTCATAGGTAAAGACCTATTATTTGCTGCGTCATTAGTCTAGCGGTACTTATCAAGTCTGATTGCCATCATAGAGGGTTCGATTACCACTGGGGACCGCCGTAATTTTGTACAAATGAATGGCCTAAGTCTGGGTGTTTTTTCGTGTTTGTGATGTCCTTATCCTATGTAGCACAGTACAGAGTATCGTAGTTTGGGAATTATTGTTTATAATGTGGAAATTACTATATTTATTTATTTTCTCTCTTCCTCTACATTGAAATCGTTTAAGGTTAGCTTTTAGGTTAGGTTAATAAATCAACAAGCCAAATAAAACACAACAGGGGTAAATATACATTTTTTTTATTTATTAGTAGGTAGGTAGGTATATCCAAAATCACCACTTCTGCTAAACGAAAGATACTAAGTAGGTAAGAATAAATAACAAAAATTCATACGTAACCTCAAAACTATTGAACTACACCATAATATGGCAATGCAAACTAGATGTATCTCATTGGCATGGGTTTCTTGAGAATGCCTTTGACGGGGGAGCCGGCTGTGTAGGTCGGGCCAGGCTCATTGGGCGCCAGAGTGGACTCCATTGGTGGCCCGTCGTGGACAGACGGGGATATCTCTTGTGGTTTGCGCCAGAAGGCACGTGGCATGAAAGTGTACGTAGAGTCTACAGCTGACGCTGGAATAGGAGATTAATTAATTGTATAAGCGATACCTACACATACTTATTTTAAATTATGGTATAGGTTTCACCTACATCCTAGGTTTGAAACATGTAAGTACTTGCTATGGAGCGACAAGCAAGAAATATTTTTAGCGACACGTTTTTGAGTAGCACGCCTTATGTTGGATATGATATGACCGACATTTTGTAGGAAGGAAGACACATGCGACCAACTTTTGGGGGGCGGGAGGAAGCTGTTACTGTCAAAATATCACTTTAGAGCTTACAAATGTCGATAAAAATATTATTGATAAATGATGAATGGACGAACTGAATGGATGAGGAACAAGGTATTTTATGCAGTAGTAGGTAGTTAGTAGGTAATAAAGAAGTACTCGATCTCCGTGTCTTCCTGTGTATTTGTCGTCTCACAAAGTTCTGACTGCGGATTGGACGACGCAGTGTGCGGATTGAACGACGCAGTGAAGACCTGGTTATGGTGGCGGGGAGTCGCTGGATGCGGGTGGCACTAGACCGGGAAGCTTCGAAAACCAGGACCATGAGGGAGACCTATGTCCTGCAGTGGGCGTCAAATGGCTGATGATGATGAATATAAATAAAAGCGGCTAGAAAAAAAAACATAATAAACAAAAAACAGCGGTAATAATTCTGGATAGGAGTTTCAACTCACTTACCTCTAGGCTTGACGTTCGAGTATTCACAAATAGCTGAGGTGCTCATGATTCTGGGGTCACCCATCATGTTCAGCTGGTAGAAGTCGTCGAGGCCGTCCTTGTTGATCTTCATCTTGTTCTTCTCATGCATTTGACGCAGGCGCACGGCGCGGTCAAAGCTGCGCAAGAACACGCGTGACGTGTTGTGGATCGCGGTCGAGTCGAGGGCTCCTGGCGATGGCATAAGCGATGTTACGTACTTCAGGAGCTAATTATGCGCACCAACTCTTGAGCGATTCCAATCGTCTAACTGTCAAATTCCATACTAATTTGACAGTTAAACGTCAGGATTTGGTGCACGTAATATAAGAGCAGGTGAGAGGATGAAGAGCTTGGCTACACTGACGAAAAGGTGCATCTAGTCGTCACGCGTTCTCCTGCTTACCTTTTGCACGTCTCCTTCTTCGGTCCCTTAACTTCTACGGGCACCTAAAGCTTAGATCACTTCACTTTTGCCGTTTGCAGCTTTTAATTTAGGCCAGCTAACATCGATCGACTTTGCCTCTGGATCGTTTTCAAGAGATCATTGGCTCTTTAAAAAATCAACAGCATATTAACCCTAAGTTACATAAATAACAAAAAGTGTAAAACCTGGTTAACTGGCGTCTGTTCAAGATAATGAGGGCGAGACAAACTCACGCAATTGGGAGCAGCGTGCGATGATGGTCTCCTTGTATCGATGCCTTTTAGTCATAGGGTTTCCAATGAAATTCACGTCCACCAGCGAGATCAAGGTGCAAAGTTGATCAGCCACAGTCTGGTAAATTAAAACAGGGTTCCATACTAAAATTCTTAAGAGCAGCTGCTCAATTAATTTTAAGTTATCTGCATTACCTTGCAAAGAAAAATAACTCTGTATACAATCTAAATGTACTCAAAAGCCTTATGCAAGCCTTCTCTGACTACGACGCGAAGAACAGTGAAACCTTATATTAATAAGTATAGGTAGGTACCTATCTTAGTATCATGTTGGTCTACGTGGTCGTATATGGTCATAGTCTGAGTGTATTTCCATGTTTGTGATATCCTTGCCTGGTTACCATAGTACAGGGTATACCATAGTTTGGGACTAGGACATGACTAGGACAAATGATTTTGTTATGTGTAAGCAGTTATTTTTTATTGTTTGAAATAATTCTCCTCCCGTATATTACGCACTCTAAATTCTGACAGATTCCTGATGTTTGCTATCACAATTAGTTGTCAAGGAATTGGCACTTAGCAATCCTTCAGTGTCTGTAGCTGATCTATGTCCGATAAATTAATGAACTCATCTCCAGGTCGGATAAATAGTCCGAAATAATCTCAGACTTACAGAAAAGTCCACAATATTGTTCTTTTTCGCGATCAAGACCTCCAAGGCTCGCAGCGGCTTCACCCACGTCAAGTCGGTTATCTTGTTCTCGGACACGTTAAGCACCCGCAAGGATGGCTGAAAACATGCATTGATCTATTTGATGTACCGTGCTCGAGAATACTGCCAATACGCCCGGGCACAATCTACCATAAAACGCGCGCCTCCTCTTGAGCGGACTCCTCTCGAGTATTTAAGAAAAAAATCGCTAGTGCGCTTTTGTTGTTGTTACCTACGCTTGTTACATTCGTCCCCAGGTATATTTGCATTTTTTACGGGCATAATAGGTATATTAACACCTGCGATCATGAAACACATATATCAGTGCTACATAATTAACTTATTAGTAAATAAAAGAGAATTGTTCCACTCATCTAACAGTGAAAAACACACAAAGAAGAAGCCGTACATGTGCCCGAACTCACAGTTACCTCTAACGTTTTCCAACACGATGGGCTTTACATGGATAATCAAATCAAATCAACAAATCAACAAGCACAGAAACTGCGACATAATAAACGTTACAAGTTAAACTAGGTGTCTATTTCAAAATCTAGATCATTTTGGAGAAAAAATGGACAAAAGCCCCAAATTTAGTCCTTTCAAGTCCTTCATTAACAGAGTTTATATAAATATTCTAAAACCAGTGTTATGTATGTGTCCAACCCTAGTGGTGGATCTTATTACAGTCAGTCAGTGCAGGAGTGGTGCCAGACAAGCCGGCGTTTCATTCACTCGCGTAAGGGCGCGACTCGCCTTTCCCAATACACAACAACCTGGAACTCATGCATTGAACTAGCTTCCAGACAATCATTGTCATCTAAATAATCTTTAATGTTATTATAGTAGCCCTTTTGGCACAAAGTGTGCTTTACACATTTTTTGAACCGCGTTTCTGGCTAAAACTTATTATATCCTCAGGGATGTTATTGTAGAAACGTATACAATGCCCCATAAAGGATGTATTAACCTTTGCCAGCCTACATTTTGGGAACGAAAGTTAATGTCTATTTCTAGTATTCACATTGTATTGGCTACCTACCTTCCGTTTTAAAGTTATTGAGTTTTTACTAAAGTACATAATATTTTCATAAATATACTGACTAGCAACTGTAAGAATGTTGGTTTCTTTAAAGAAATCTCTTAACGAATATCTACTGCCTACCTTATACAGGGCGTCCCAAAGTTATGGGCCATGAAGGGAAAGTACCTTAAATATCGTAGATAGGGTATTTTGCTGAAAGAAGACTATGTTATTTTTAAAAGTTAGTAATTCTGCATTCAAAGATTTTCTAAAAATTACTTGCCTTGACTGGGAATCGAACCGATTTAAATGTAAAAAAAAAAAACCCCTAATTTTATGATGCCAATCGAAAGAATGGCCAAAAAATAATAACTCTTCTTAAATAACATAGTATTTTAAAAGAAAGGAACAGCGTGAAATTAATCATTTTAATCAAATTAAAAACATACATGAAACTGCCGTAGTCAATTAAGTGGGTATTTTTTTGTAAATTAATTAATTAAATGCTCAAAATGTGATCCCTCTTGTCTTACGCAAATCGCCAATCTTTTAATGAGTCCGCTGCCTATTGATTTTCTTATCTTTTTATGGTGAATACTCGATATGATATGGCACAATCCTGTTTGTAACTCGCCCACGTTCTCATATCGCTTTTTGTATAGCATATCTTTCACGTATCCCCAAAAGAAGAAATCTAATGGTGTAAGGTCCGGGGATCTGGCCGGCCATCTAATCGGTCCATTCGTACCAATCCAAGTAGGAAAACATTCATTTAGAAAATCTGCTGCTCTCCGACTATTATGAGCCGGAGCTCCATCTTGTTGGAAAATTAAGTTTTCTTGCTCCGCAGCGGAAAGATTTCTTATCTCATCTCTTACAATTTGAAGTATTTCTAAATACTTTTCTGTGTTCAAGGTTCCATGGTAAAATGGATTAAGAAAACCCGGTTTTTTAAAAGTCCGCACCAACAGTTGAATGAAAAACGCACTTGGTTATTCATTTCAGTGATTCGTAGGGGATTTTCTTTAGACAAAATACGATTATTGTGGCGGTTATATATACCGTTATTGCTAAAGTTAGATTCGTCTGTCCAAATAATATTATCCAAAAAATTTGGATTTTCGAGCAAGCGTGCCTGGATATCAAGACAGAATTTTTTTCTCCTTTCTGTATCGCCTGGAAGTAATTTTTGAACCAATCGTCTTTCAACATAACTCTTGAAACCGTGTTTTTTTAATACACGATGTATTTTACTTTTTGAAACTCCAATTTCATTTTCTCCTTCTCTCACCGATGTTTTCGGAAAAGCCGAAAAGTAAATTAAAATATCAAGTTCTTCGTCGTTGATCGTATGGTTTTCTTGCTGTGGTTCTCTTGAGCGTTTATCGAAACGTCCCAGAGTTTTCAAATTATTCACAAGCCTTTTCAAAACCTTACGAGCATGCATTCAAACAAACGCTCTCATAAATTGTTACATTTTCAAATTTAACAAGAACATTATTTTTGTTTTAAATTTGGCTTGTGTCTAGCTTACCAAGGACGTATTGAAATACTAAATTTTATCATTTTATCTACACTTCCACTTATAATAAGGAAAACTATGCTATAAAGTATTTTATGAAGTGGGTACTTATTTACGAATCATCAATGCTATCTATGGAATGATAATATCGCTACTTTTCGAGCGTCGTCGTCGGCAATAAAAAACTTTCTTGAAAGACTCAAACATTTTACGTTGTTCCTTTCTTTTAAAATACTATGTTACTTAATGAGGTTTTGCGACTAGAGCTAGGTACTGCTGGAAATAGAGAAAAAATTATTCTTATCTCTTGTCAATAAGACAAAAAGTTTCTGTTTTGTAGTCAAAGTTAACTTTTTTTTTTTTTACTTCGGACATTTAGTAAAAATATTGTTATTAGATTTAAATTTCTGACATTGGCGAAATTGTAGGTACTGCATAATCAGTGCAGTGAGTCCTTACAGCAAAATTGACTTGAATTGACGAACTTCTCAATCTGGAATTTCTGAAAATTAAATTTTCAGGAAAGCCACAATAATATCAAGAATTGGTAGAAGGCTCTCGCAGCATTTTAAGAGATTTTTAAGTTAAACTGTGAATATGGCTCAAAATGGACAATCTCATAGGTTTTCTTTTGGTTCTGCAGCTGCTAGTAAGTGTCTCGCATTTCTAATTTTATTCTTAAGAAGAGTTATTAGTTTTTGGCCATTATTTCGATTGGCATCATAAAAGTAGATTTTTTTTTTTAAATTTAAGTCGGTTCGATTCCCAGACAAGGCAAGTATTTTTTAGAAAATATTTGAATGCAAAATTACTAACTTTTAAAAATAACATAAAGTCTTCTTTCAGCAAAATACCCTATCTACGATATTTAAAGTACTTTCCCTTCATGGCCCATAACTTTGGGACGCCCTGTATACGAATCTGGTCGCTGTCTTCTACAGGACGAAGATGGTCTCAATGTCTGCTGCCCGACCCCACAGTAGTATACCACAGCATATAATACTATGGAAGTAACTAAAATAAACGAGCCTAGCAATTGCGACATCAGTAAGACCCCTATTCTTTTAACTGCATATGCTGCAGAACTAAGCCTACCTACTTGCCAATTTTTCTATATGACGACCCCATTGAAGCTTTGTCAGTTGAATCGTCTCGTATGTTCTTATTATTGTATGTATGTAAGTGAGCCCTGTTAACCATCCATCACATTGTGCCCTACTCAAATAATCTTTGCTAAGTTTCCAAAGAGGTCTCACTCTACAAGCTGAATCATCTTACCCCAACAGCAATCATAGCTCTGGGCTCAAAGCAAAGCCCATCGATATTATCAGTGTCTTGTTTCTCAATGTGAAGCTCTTCCAAATACTTTAGTCCGTCGAGGTTTTCCACAACGCTGATGCAATTGTTCCCTAAATAGAGTTTCTTCAGATTGCATAGGCGATCCAGGCCTTCGATTTTCCTGATTTTGTTCCATTGTAGGTGCAGATGGGTCAAATTGTACATTAGATCGAGATTTTCGATTTTTGTTATTTGATTGTTATGGTAGTAGGCGTATGTGACGTTTGTAGGCAACTTGTGCTTTGGCTGGAAAACGAAATTGTAAAAAGTTAACTTCAGGCTGACATGATCTACCTACAATAAATAGAGGCATCGGCATAGGTACATAATGCCAAATATAGTAGCAAGTAATATTAAACTAAAAATGATTACGATTACCTACCTACACTTTCTCTCATTATATGGTATCTGAACTATTTCTTAGATTATCAACAGTGCCTTTAATGTTTACACGCGTGTCTTCGTTATTTGCTTGCATTAAATTGCTTAGCTCAAAATATATGTATATACTTTTACCAATTTCCTGAAAGTTTAGTCCAATACCATCAGGCTATACCTTCTTTTTGTGTTCTGAGGGCTATACCTATACCCACCATTGGCACGGAAGTCAGTTGGGAAAGTAGAACTTGGAAAATGGTAAGGAATAGTAGAAATGAAAAAGTATGATTTTGCTCAGACTTTTTATGATTTTCTGTTAGTTTTTATTACATAAAAGTGTAAAAAAATCTAGGCATTTCATAAAAAGTTGTACCTAGATATTAAGGAAGAATTTTTGGTAAAACGGTAAGTAGGTAAGGTCACTTCCGGTTTAATTTTTTTTTTTTTGCTATGCTTTAGGGAGAAAATTGGATTGCCTTACGATTTCGCTGATTCCTTTTTCGTGAAGAAATACGTGTGTAACTTTCTTGCCGACATCGCAATTTTTCTTTTTCAGAATTTTCTTTGCTTTTTGTCGCATAGACTCTGTACTTATTGACACCTCTTCTGCCAATTTTAAAACAGTAAAGTTATCCATTGATTTAAGATTTGTTTTGTTGTAGAGAGGCATGAAAAATCACTAAAAATCGTGAATACGTAAAAGTATTGATCAAACTTGACACTGTCAACAGGTGCAGCTTACTCTTTTTTTTGAGTAATCTGTTAGGTTATACCACAGGTTTCCAGACTCCGTGGATAGAGAAGCGAGAATAGTTTTATGTTTATTTTCTATATAATAAACATAAAACTATTCTCGCTTTTCACATGTTTTCTGTTGTGTTAAAACGTTTCGTTTCACGCTGCCAGAGTTCTCAATGTTGCTGAAGTCGTATTAGTCTGGGAAAAGATAGAAGTGACAGGACAATTTAATTAAGCTAGGCTTAAGGACTCTGTATCCAATAGGTAGCCAATAAACGTTTAAAAAAAAGTGACAGTACAGGCAGGCAGGCGGGACCAAGGGGCGGGACGGTACGGTACGGGACGGGACAGATGAGTGCTGCCAGATCAGGGTTTTCCCTCCAATTTCGAAGGTTGTTTTGCTTAGGAGAGAATTTTGGTGAGAGAAGTTTTTTGGGGGAATTTTGGAGGGAAAAAATGGAGTTCGGGGTTTTTTGGAGCTTGGTTTTTTACCTCCAAAATAAGGAAGCATATGATTGAACGATAACGTTATCACACATTTTCACGGGATTTTCAAATAATTTTAATGGTTACCCCTGTTAGGTAACATACTATTTTAAAGCAATTAGTTTTGAATAACCAACATCTTATTTTAAAGTTTAGTTACCGAAGTAAAGCGTATTTTTTTATGAACGCAGCGTTCGGCGTGTTGTGTGTTTCTGCCTTAGAGCGGTTCTTACCCGGTGCGGTAAATTAAAACGCCGAACGCTGAGCAGGTTTTCCCCTGGGCTAACTAATGGCTCGACTAGTCAGTCATCGCTGGGTGGACGTACGAATAAGGTGTAGAAATTGTGAAGTGACTTGTAAGCTGAACGTATTTGGATTGTTGAAAAGGTTGTACCGATTTTAATATTATTAATTCTTAAATAAACCTTGTCGACTATGTAATATTTTGGAGTTTCCCTTTCAATTCAGAAGTGGGATGAGTGAGTATTGTTCTCAGATATTCGCTTATCCCGCCCATCTCAGACCGAAGGCTTGAACTTTGTATTACCTACTTATGATTTTCTAATAATATCTTTTTTTTTACTTATTTCCCCTTAATGTGCCGTTAGAAGACTGAGGGAACGGAGGTCTATGATTGTAAGGGACTCCAAATTTTACGTAACGTTACAAAAATTCTTAATTTTGTGCCTCGTTGGCATAGCGGTGGCACGTTTGGCTGCTAAAGCAGAGGTTTGAAGTTCCGATTGGAGGCCGTCGTATTTAATTTTTAAAATGGCCTCAGTTTGGATGTATCTCCGTGTTGATGTTTTTGCCTGATTACCATAGGGTATGCTAGTGGTACCGAGGCGTGATTTTGTTGTGTGGAAATTATTATTGCTATAGAATATTATTTCAACACTACAACGTTGTTGAAACGACACGTCGGGCAGGAATTTATGTTGGCGAGCCTAGATGAACCCAACACTAAAATAAAATTGAATTCAATAAAATTTATGATTGTAAATAAATATAGTGAATTGGAAATAAAAATTAAGTAAATGGAATGAAATTGAATTACATAGAAAATTGTTTAGCAATTGACAAAAAAAAAAAACAGAATTGAATTGAATAAATTAAATTAAATTAAATTAAATTAAATTAAATTAAATTAAATTAAATTAAATTAAATTAAATTAAATTAAATTAAAGTAAAGTAAAGTAAAGTAAATTAAATTAAATTAAACTAAACTAAATTAAACTAAATTAAATTAAATTAAATTAAATTAAATTAAATTAAACTAAACTAAATTAAATTAAATTAAAAAAAATCCATTGCTAATTTACTTCGGATTCCTAAAGTAACCCTAATAAACAAATGAAGTAATACATTTCAGTGTGGTCCGGGTTTGCAAGGCCTGAGACAAGCGGAAATAAGCGAGAGAGTGGAAGAGAGTCCTGAAGGAGGGCAAGTCCACAAGCGCATTCCTGCAACTAGAAACGAGGTAAGCGAGGGAGTGGAAGGGAGTCTGGATCACAGGCAATTCCACAAGCGCTTACGTGCACTAAATAATAATATGAGTGAGGGAGTGGAAGAGAATTCTGAACGAGGGCAAATCCACAAGCACTCTTATGCAAGAAATGAAAAAAATGGGCGAGAGAGTGGATGGGAGTCCAGAAGAAGGGCAAATCCACAAGCGCTTTTATGCAACAAATAACGAGGTAAGCGAGGGAGTGGAAGGGAGTCTGGATCACAGGCAATTCCACAAGCGCTTACGTGCACTAAATAATAATATGAGTGAGGGAGTGGAAGAGAGCTCTGAACGAGGGCAAATCCACAAGCGCTCTTATGCAAGAAATGACAAAATGGGCGAGAGAGTGGATGGGATTCCAGAAGAAGGGCAAATCGATAAGCGCTTTTATGCAACAAATAAGGAGGTAAGTGAGGGAGTGGAGGAGAGCACTGGTTGCAGGCAAATCCACAAACGCTTGGTTAGAGGTTCTAGTAGAGAGTCGCCAAGGCAACGTCAGGTAGAGTCGAGGCAGCAACGCTCAAGAAGCAGGATCAGATGGCGGTGCCATGATGATGCACTCGTTCGGAGAGAGTCGGATGGCTCAGACGGGCGAGTAAGTCCTTTATTAATGGTACGTTCCCGTCAATCACCGCCACGCACCAGACACCTGGCGTCCGAAGAACGAGTACATAATAAATCTCCTAATAATGTACGAGGTAGCCTGAAACGTTTTCGAATCTCTGATGACGAAGCGCAGATGGGGATGCGAGGGTCAAGGAGACACCATGATAGCGATACTGACAGTAATATCGGACATACGGTAAGATCAAGACAGCGCTCCCATTCCTCGGAATCCCGCAAGCACTACGCCAGTCACGATAGAAGAACTGATTCAAAGTTTGTACCCGAATCTACGGCAGAAATTTTAAATAAGTTTTTGGATGTCTTAAAAGATATGAAAGGGCAATCGACCTCCAAGCTTTCTACAAACAATGTCCTCCCCGAATTTGACCCCATGACCAAAGATCAGACGATTTTAACTTGGCTTACAAAAGTGGAAGAGTGCGCCGAAATTTATGGATGGAACGAAAAAGAAATAATTCATTTCGCATTGCCGAAACTTGTCGGGGTTGCGAAGGTCTGGTATCAAGGCTTAACTACTGTATTGTACTCATGGAATCAATGGAAGAGAAAGCTTGTAGAATCGTTTCCCTGTCGTGTTGATTATGCAGAACTTTTGACCGAAATGTTAGCTAAAACGGCACACTATGGTGAATCCCTCGAACAATATTATTATGCAAAGATGAACCTTTTAAATAAATGTAATATTTCTGGACGTAGAGCCGTTGACTGTTTGCTTCATGGCATTGAAGACCGCGCTGTTAGGGTAGGTGCGCAAGCTGCGCAATTTCGTGAACCCGAAGAGACCTTAAAATATTTTAGAACTGTTAAATTAGGTATTGTTAAAGATGAAAACAACAAACAAAATCGAACCACTGCTTCATTTAGCGTAACATCCAGACAAAGATATGAATCAAATAGCGCAATAATAACGTGCCATAATTGCAACGAACGGGGCCATAAGAGCTTTAGATGTACAAAAACTCCAGTAAAATGTACTTCATGTGCTGGGATTGGTCACCTTGCAGCTTACTGTAAAATCAAGCAAAACAATGAAACAGACGAAATTGAATAAGAAAAGTTTAAAATAAAAGGAGTCTAAATTAATTGTAATATTTAATCACAAAAACATTGTATCATCACTAATATTATGTTATCGATCACTAATATTATATAATCTAACGATAATTTAAATAGTATATCTAATTATTGTTTAATTTACGGTATAGTTAAGATAATAGTACCTATTGTGTAAAAGTAAATTCCTCATTATAATTATACAAATTTATGTTCAAAATAAGAAGCGAAGGGACTCGCTTTTTCACAGGACGGCCGAGCTGTTAGGTAACATACTATTTTAAAGCAATTAGTTTTGAATAACCAACATCTTATTTTAAAGTTTAGTTACCGAAGTAAAGCGTATTTTTTTATGAACGCAGCGTTCGGCGTGTTGTGTGTTTCTGCCTTAGAGCGGTTCTTACCCGGTGCGGTAAATTAAAACGCCGAACGCTGAGCAGGTTTTCCCCTGGGCTAACTAATGGCTCGACTAGTCAGTCATCGCTGGGTGGACGTACGAATAAGGTGTAGAAATTGTGAAGTGACTTGTAAGCTGAACGTATTTGGATTGTTGAAAAGGTTGTACCGATTTTAATATTATTAATTCTTAAATAAACCTTGTCGACTATGTAATATTTTGGAGTTTCCCTTTCACCCCATTACACAGATTTATCCTATAATCCTATATATCCTGTAATTCATACAAATTACAATCTTCTTTTCGCTGATTGTGAAAATGGCAGCGACAAAATCAGATTTCGTCGCTTCTATTTTCCAATGCAGTTGTTGAGAGAGCCTTTTCTCAACTAAATATAGGTAATTAATTGCACAATAGGTCAATTGAAACTGTAGAGGCTATTCTTAGAATTCCTTACTCAATTCGTAAAGGAAGCATGTATTTTGTTCAGTCTCCACAAATGTTACCAAGTTTTAATTCAGAAAAAAATTACGGAATTGAAAGCGACATGCTCGAAGATGTTTGAGAAGCTAAGGTGGAAATATATCTTTTTTTAATAAAGTTAGTGTTTTATTTCAAATAAACGTGTCTACTAACCAATGTTTCTGTTTTCTTCATTGTTTAAATTTAAAAAAACTTAGTGGATGTTTTTCTTTTAAAAATGGCTATTTTTGGGGACATTTTGTTCAGATTGGGGGGAAGTTCAAAGGACGATCTGGCAACACTGCATGAAATGAATGTTGTTTTTTCGTGTCTTGAGCTCATCATTTTGTTTTCACAAATTTTGGAATCGTAAAATAACAAGCCATTTAATTCAGGTAATGACTCAATGATACCATTCGGATATCAAGTATTCAATTTATATACTACATAACGTCGTTGGTATAAAGTTAGCAGGGAACTTGTGAGAACATCGTAACTTTCCTCGAAACCACTAAGTCACTTTCCTCTTTCAGCAACGTGATGGGCGAAAGATACAACATACACAGTCAGCTCGAGCATCTACAGAGCAAGTACATCGGCACGGGGCACGCGGATACTACTAAGTACGAATGGCTCACCAATCAGCACCGGGATTCCTGCTGCAGTTACATGGGTCACCCTGACCTGTTGAGCTATTTCGCGATCGTGGAGAACGAGTCCAAAGCTAGAGTTAAGTTCAACTTGATGGAGAGAATGCTACAGCCGTGTGGACCGCCGCCAGAAAAGCCCGAGGATTAATGATTTTTTAGGTTAAGTTTAGCATGTAAGGTTTTTCGCTTTGTTGAACCACAGTCTTAAAATTGTAATTATGTTTGGAGTACACCAATTTGTAATTATTTAGGGTTCTGTGCCTCAAAAGGAAAAACGGTACCCTTATAGAATCACTTTCTTGTCTGTCTGTCTGTCTGCCTGGCTGTCAATGTCAAGACCCTTTATCACAGGAACGCGTAGAGGCATATAGTTGAATTTAAAACCATAATAATATACTCGGGTCTACCGTTCCTTGAAGCTGTGTGTGAAAAAAAACTAAACTTGTAAGTTAACGTAGAAAAACACATCCATTTATGCCACAAAAACATATGATTCCACACTCAAGGTAATCAAAATTTATAGGGTACTTTCTGTTCACCTAAAACTATAAAATTTGGCAAATAATATCATTGTATATTACAAATTTAGGGAATAATGCGAAAACTATTAAAAAAAATAACTATGTAATTAAATCATAAAAAATTAGTCCAGAAAAGCTCTGAAAAAACTGCGAGACTAGATTACTGAACTATTTATAATATGCAAGGACCCACAAATTTTTACAGAGCCCTTGGTGGGCGAGTCCGACTCACACTTGTCCAGTTTTTGTTGGAGTCGAATTCCAAAAGTAAATGAGGTATTTTATTTACTTTTAGAATAAAGTAGGGAACTGTAGGTGGGTCTACGCTAGACGAACCGAGCACGAGCGGAGCCATTCAGGTTTCGTCGTTCACGGTGTCAAGTGTGGACGTACAACGATCACTGTCCTCGAACGCAGTTTTCCGCAGTGTGCTCGCGGCTCTTGGCGAATATGGACGATATTAATAATATTGCAGCAGCCGCTGCTGTTGCAGCGATTATTATAGCGGTGGTCATCAAAAATAGAAAAAGGCGAAGACGATGGGGATCTACAAATATATATAAAATGAGATCCAATCAACAACATTTAGATTTGTTAACTATTTTGAGAGGTCAAGAAGCAACTGGCCAATTTTGATATAATTCAATTAATTGCACGGAAGCATCTTCGGTCCACGTTTCCATGATGTTCGATTCGAGCGAACGACGTCTGTCACTAAACACGTCCATGAGCGCACTGCGAGCGCGAAGCAAAACCCTTCCTTTGTGTTCGTCAAAAAACCGACAACAGGCGGAACGCAGCCGAGCACGAACGAAATGCTCGTTTGAGGCTTGTAGGTCGGTCCACACTATACGAATTGTGTTCGGCTCGTGCTCGGTTCGTCTAGCGTAGACCCACCTTCACAATTTATATTTCAGAGTGACACTATGAACAGTGCTTGTTCTAGTGTGACTTAATCTGTAGAATCCTAGGGATTTATTCCGACTTCGTCAAGCCTAATTAGTCGACGGGTCTGCTCTGAAGAGCATATAGGCATTTCTTTCAGTGACAACGCAATAAATTTTAAACAACCACATTTTTGGTTTAAAATATTGTTAACTAAGAAAATTACAGAAACTAAAACTATAATCTGTAGAATTGTAAAGGGCCCAATTGGACCACCATGACAATGGTTTTTAATTCTTCTTTTCAAGGTCATAATCTAACAGGTTAAAATAAATATCTAAGTTGCAAACTCATCCAGCTTTTAATTTCTTTTTCCAGTCTTCTAGTTTGGCGTCCAACATAGCTTCCCTCTCCTTTGCTTCCTCCTCTAGAAGCTTCTTTTGTTTCACCCCTCTAACCACATTGGAGACCAAGACCTTTTGAATGTTTGGCACAATTTTTTCACACTCTGCTTCTAAGATATCAATTACTTTTGTTACACATTCAATATCCAAAGATCCTATTTGAGTGAAGTTAGAGACTTGTTTCAACTCTTTCAATGTAGACATTGTTACCACTCCATGATTGGTATAATCCTCTGGACTAGCAATAGCTACATACTCTTCAGATTCGCAGGGATCAATGAACATTTTGTCCCCGATGATAGCCACAGAGCAAGATGTTATGATGTCATACATTGGGACTGCAGCGTCGGCTAGTGCCAAGCCTGCTGCATTGATGGCAGCAGATAGACATGCTCCATCATGTTCTAGGATGTAGACGAATATATCAACCTGGAAAATGTAACACATAACTTAAGCACTACATATATTTTTATAATAATACTAGTGATCTATCTATCCCAAATTATAGTATGTCAGCCACCAGTAGGAATTGAACCCACATTCTCCAGCATGATAGTCCAGCCCATCGCATTACCACTAAACCAATGAGACTTTTTTTAACTGAGAAAGGCAGAAACAGAGGAGTTTGGAAGCCATTAATGATGCTGATCAAAATACACTTGAAGATAGAGGGTAAAGAATTAGACCAAATTAAAATTACTTAAAGCGTTGGTAGCCTAGTGGGTAGAACGTCGGACTCGGAAGCGAGAGACCCAGGTTCGATCCCAAGTGCGGGCATGTACCTATGACTTGGTTTTCTAAGTTATGCACATTGTGAAGTTATAGTAGCAATACCACACGCTAACGGTGAAGAAAAACATCGTGAGGAAACCTGAGTGTATGAGCTATTCACAATCCGCGGTGGGCACGCGTGGTGATTAAGCCCGTACTCTCTCCTTGAGAGAAGGCCTGTGCCCTACAGTGGGACGCATATAGGCTGATTATGCTATTTTATGCTAAAATTACTTTATCCCCAGAGCAAAAGGCCCCTACCTGATAATTAGGGAACAGATGTCTGCAAACAGCAGGCTCCAAGGCTTGTCTTAGAGCATTGGACAAATCTCTCTCCTCAGCATCAGGTGCATGTGGCCGCCGTTGACGGGGACAGGAAAAAGGTGCAAATTTTACCTCACAGAATAACTCACCGAGTTGGCTGAAAATAAGTTGCCAATACCTCAATGTCATGTGAAATGCAGTAACACAACACAGCTCATACTGGCGCATAGTCAAAGCACATTGAAGTGCCAATTTCCAAATTTTAATAGCAAATAGAGCCTTATTCCTTGGTTGCCCAGTAGGTAGAACACTGGACTCCGATGCGACAGACCCGGGTTTGTTTCCCAGTGCGGGCATGTACCTATGACTTTGTTTATTTTACGTTAATTACATCAATACCACACACTAACTGTGAAGAAAAACATCGTGAGAAAATCCGCGGATTGGTTGGCTCCACACGTATTGACTTGTTTTTCCTGTGGGCTAGACCGACTAAGCTGTCAGGGTGGTACAGGTGCTTGGCAAGCCTACTCCAAAAAACAATGTCCCAGGCATAGCAGCGTCTGAGTGGTCCCGTCACCAGTGAATGAAGGTGCCACTAAACGCTGTATAAATAATTTCATTACGTACATACAAAAGCCAAAATTTTTTTACTCTTATTTCTTGAATGTGTCCACCCGAAACAGACGATATTACATAGTACAATTTCAGTTTAATGTTGCTTTCAATTTAGCTTTAGCGTATAAAACTCTTTGGAGGATTCAAGTGCAGCTTGAAGTGTCTCAGAATCCCTCCTTTGACATCACAGAACACATTGTGTTCTGAGGTTGACATGGATCCATTTGGTGGACTCAAGTGGAGGAAGGGTGCCAGGATCCATCAAGGGAGCCATGTAATGGATCCAAGTGGACTCAGGGCATTTGATGGACTCAAGTGGAAGAAAATTGTACCAGGATCCATCAAGCGAGCCATGCAATGGATCCAAGTGGACGGAGGGATTTCATTGCTACATTTGCATGGAGACATTTAAATACATTTCAATGCTATTGCGCAATTTAACTGAAAGCTGTGTTTCGATGAACATTTTCAAACATTGACAATCATTCAATGCGATTAAAAAGTGTTAACACAGATTGAACTATTGGGACATATTTTGTTTTACAATGGCATCTAAGGGAAAGGCCCCCCACCAGATGGTCTGACAACCTGGTTACCGTGGCAGGTAGTTGCTGGGTGCGAGCGGCACAAGACCAGGAAGCTTGGAAAACCATAAGGGAGGCCTATGGCCTGCAGTGGGTGTCAAATGGTTGATGATGATGATGATGATGATGAAAGGCATTTAAGTGGTGTGGCAGTTGCGTGCCGCAATTTTTCGAACATTTTCAAACATATGAGGGTTTGTGTGATAAAATCACAAAATTATAGGGTCAGAAACCAGCGTGAGAATTAAAGGTCTGCGGTCAATAAGAAGACTGAAATAGTGACAGTGTCAAGGTAGAGGCATATTTTTATTATTAATCAACTCTTTTAAATAGTTGCAGATTAGTCACACTCCCATGCGTACCAGTTGTTTGCGCAACATCACTAAAATAAATGATTACTGTGTAAATAGGTAAAATCATTAAATTTTCAACTCTTTTTAATGGAATTGCTTTGATTTGATTGAACTGTGTAATATCGCCCTAACATGGTCAGTGCTTGCAGAAAACAATCAGTGTAGGATAGCAAATATACCTGAATTCATTTTGGTGTGGAATCTCCCTGGGGTCAAAGACAGAGCATACAACTTTAGTTTTCTTCATTTCAATGTAGGCTGATCCTTTAGCCTGCGACACCATATCTGTTCTTGCATCTGAAACCAGTCTTATATTTTATGTTAGTTCTGTGTTAGTTTAAAGTTTGAGTACTTAGCGTAACGAGGGTTAATAAACACATACAAAACATACACAAGCTCCGGGATTCGTCCACCGCTCGACCATCTTTGCGCAAACCTTTGCTATCAACTAAATCCTTGTAGAGTTCATCGTAGCTCTTCAGGTAATCCTTAGTGTATCGTTCGTAAGACACACTGTCTTCAGGGCCATTGAATCTTCGGTAATCTAAAGGCATTTTGCTGTAGGTAACCCAAAAGCTTGGTTTGTTTTTCAACAAATTGCCAAATGGTATGGGCAATAAACTGCTTGGTTTTGTTTTGAGATCTCAGATTAATAAATAAAGGTAATGAGTTTGAGACTCTGATTAGTGAACACAATCTGAGACTGTGAGACATTCAGCGCAGCGCAACGCAAGCTACCCACCAACTACCCACAGAACACATAAGCATTATTTTCTCTGTGACATAAGCTACCAATATAGGTAATAGGAAGGAATGTGGAAGGAATAGACTATAGATAGACGCAGCAGTGTGACCATCGCAAAAGTGGAGAATCTACATTCTTATCTATGGAGAATCTGCCAGTTCTGCCACACACTGGGCCAAAAATCTGCCAAACATGGCGCCAAAAATTCCAAATATGCCTTCATCATTATATTCATCATCAACATCACAAATATTATCACCTTTAAGGAAACGAAAAAAATCAAATTTATACATTAAGTAAATTCTTTAATGAAAGAATTTACAATAAATACCTAAAGTCATCACTGACTAATTGAAAGAACTTAATGGAACTGAAAACTACAGCATCTGCTTGGAAAGTAATAAACTGGTTAATTAGATTTTATCAACATTCTTTAACCAAAAAATTTACAATAAATACCTAAAGCCAAGTCAGAGGCCTTAGGGCGGCTTGGCAACTTCTGACAGTAGACGAGCCACTAGTCTACAAGGCTCCACCAATCCGGACTTGGCCCCCGTGGTGGAGTATGGCCTATACCTTCCTCAGGGAAGAGACCCGTGCCCCTCGGTGGGGACATAATGGGTTGATGATGATGATGATGACCTAAAGTTATCACTGACTAATTGAAATAACTTAATGGAACTGAAAACTACAGCATCTGCTTGAAAAGTAATAAACTAAATAGATCAATAGGTAGGTACCTACCTATTACAATCACAAATTTTCACAGACTGGAAGAAACTATTTACAACCTAAACTTTTTTACTTCCTGGTTACTCAACCATGTATAGCCTGCCAGCTACGCAAGGTGTTCACAGATCGAACATTGAATGTGGTGTAGAGTCAACCCTACATGTAAATTCCCATAGAAAACGGAATAGAGCGGGACCCTCAATAAAAGTCCTACTCGCACTTGATCAGTATTATTTGAAAGCAGGTATGCCAATTAACAGCCTATCTACGTGTCATCAGACTATCTGAGAGGAGATGAGGGATACATCTGTATTGATAATTACAATACAATAAGTACACTGTATCTGGCATACATTGGCCTTTTTCATTTTCATTTTCCATGTACATAGATTTTGATAACATCTTTGTAATCATGTATTTAGTTGGTTTAAAGGATATACAGTCTCCGTGTTTCTTTATCACCTCTTTTGTGGTAATGATAACCTGTTCCTTATATGGATTTTAGTCACAAATGGTCACACTGAGACGCAGAGTAAACTCGGAAGGGAAGGACCCGGACCTCTACCACAGAGTGTGTATTGAACTCTTTACTTTTTTTTATTAACTCTGAAATAGTAGTGATTATTCGGCCTACTTTTCAGAGCCAGCCGACCGTGACAGTGATTTAAAATCATATTGGCTGTTTGCAAAAATCCGTACGCCACATAAATACTAGGTACCCAACAAAAAAGTATTACTGTCAAATTTGATTGATTTATGTGTGTCTGTTCTGTTCTGTCTGTATCACAGAACACAACATTTCATCCATGAAGATGGGATTCTTATGAGAAAAATCATAAATTTAATTAGTTACACCATTGAACAAGCCATTTAGGCGAAGTTTTCCTGCTTGTCCTGGCTATTGTCCGTGTCACTAACAGTAAACGTATTGGACTTCGACACAGGTTTGTTGGCATTTTTACATTCTCTCTTCCATTTTATTGTTGACGTATCACTTGCGGCGTGATCTCTATCAACTTAATCTAAAGTACTTCCTACTCTAAAGTGATAGTTCGATTAATGAAAGTAATGAGTACCTAATAAATCATTGAGATCCCCGACTGAAGCACCAAATACATTGTGTATTTTTTCCGTCTGTTGGTATGTACTACTATTCAATGCCTACTTCTCCAGTTAATTTACTCACATATTTTTTAATAACGCCGTTTATAAGCCTATCAAAACCTACGGCAAATAACCTTGTTAATATTGCAGGTTATGAAAACCATTCTGCATGTTAGCCTTACTATACCTACTTATTACAACATTGGATTTACACAATTTTCGACTTACTACTATTTATTACCCTAGTCTCCAGTCATTTCAACAGTTATATTATTAACCAAATCCTGAATGATTCCAATCATCTAACTGTCAAACTCCATACTAATTTGACAGTCAGACCAATGTAATTGTTCAGTATTTGTTGTGTGTTATTTAGAAGCTGGCCATTTTATAGTCACTGTACATACTCATACAGATAGCAAAATGCAAACAATAGATAACATACAGCAATTCAGAAACATTTTTTCTTTCTGGTTTCCCAGTTTGGTATGATGTCTAGTGACTGTTGTGTGGAATTTATTAAATTATTATTACTCATAGTACAGTCCAGATGTTTACGCTCTGCAAAGGGCAGAAAATAAAAGTTTTAATGTAACTTTTTACCTGGAAGACTTACAGACATGTTTGTTTATACTTCTCTCAGAGACTTTTGTCATAGAGTCAATTGTTGAGCTATTATTAAAATGAAAAAGCACCTTCAATTCAAGATGGTGGCTAATGTTGAAACTGGAAAGGTTGAAAACTTAATTTACTTCAAAGCTATTTATTTTCCACCTTTTGCAGTGACAACCTCGTGGCGCAGCGGTAGTGCATCTGCATACCATGCGAGAGGTCCCGGGTTCGAATCCTGGCTGGGGACGAAAAAAAACACCCCAGGTCTTGGATGTTTACATGTTTGTGATGTCGTTGTTTCTGGTTCCCACGACACAGGGTATCCTAGTGTGGGGCCAGAAGCAATGTATGTGCCTGTATGTAAATGTTAAAAAAAAATGTTAAAAAAAAAAAATCCTTTATCCTTAGTTTTGCCATATACTCCTTTATAGCATTAAGTCTACCTTTTGTACACTATCTTTGTGCAATAAAGAATTAATAATAATATGACCACAGACTGGTCTATCATCATATTTATCCTTATCATTTCCTGTCCATACTAGCTACCTTCCAACCATTTTAAGGCAGGCACTATTTAGCCTGTTTGATTATCATCTTGAAAAGAACAATTAAAAACCATTGTTATGGTGGACCGATCAGGTCATTTAGAATACAGCTAAGACAAGTATTCATAGGTCTATGCACTGCATAGATAAATTAAGTGCTTCAAACATTCACTCCCTGCAACACGATATGAAATGCAATATACTCCACTACGAAACAATGTTATCAAACAGTGACAAATATATTTTGCACTTACCTAGTTATAACTTGATAAGATTGGACAAGATGGCGGGCCCTCTCTGGACTAGACTCGCCGGTGGTCTTATTGCTAAAATTGATCTCTTCCAGATCTGGGATGGATAGAACTGAAAGATGAAGGATAAGCCTTTCAAATGGAAAAATAATGTATGATATTTGTGACAAAAATCTTGTAAATGTCAAGAAATCTTATTGTGCTGTGCAAATTTACACACATGTTATGCATTCAAAGTTCATTACATAACAAATTATTGTTTTTTGGTTCCAGACCAGGAAGGTGTAATTTGTACTAAGTTTTTACTATATTTATAAGCAATAAGGCCGCCCATTGTACTTTTTCATTGTAACTTTCATATTTTATGTCTCGTTTCTTGTGTAGAATATTCTTATCTTATAGCTCATAAAACCTAAAAGCCCACTAATATTACAGAATACAGGGTGTCCCAAAAAGGTAATCCAGAGATGAGCACCCTTATAAAATGAATGTCTCCTCAAAACTTTAAAATTTTAGCTACCTTTCATTTTCAATATTTTCTTTATGGCGCAAGGTAAAAGGAAAAAAAAACTTTACCTTTCTTGGTAAAGTTTTTTTTTCCTCTCAGTTTTGTATCTGCATTGGGCTCCTCGAGTCATAATCAGATGTTTTGATGTCGTTTTGAATTAAGCTGGTTGATAATCCAGTGACCATCATTCCCATGTTCATGTAACACAATGCCTTCATTCACTTTGGTCAAGGTCAAGGTCAAGGACATTCCATCGCTTGAGCATGTTCGTTGTTCTGTCCCTGTTTACCAGGTCCCTAGCCAGAGTGTTGTGGTGAACTGTCAGCATTTCTTTATAAATGTCTTGCAATATTGTGTTAACTCCTCTCTCATGATTGGCATTTTCAAGTACTCATGTATCTCTGAATTCCTTGTGCGCCATCTGGTGCCAGATATAATTCTCAGTGCTTTATTCTGGAACCTTTGAAGTATTTCAGGGTTGCTGGTAGATCCACAGAGCTGTGCATTTATATACAAAGTAACCTGTTGGTCAGTGAGAGAGATGACTGTGGTCCAATCAGCCAGTTCAGGCGGTTAAGTTGCGAAAGTTGCCTCGTTTTTCTTTATTTTATTGTGCTGCGCCCATGTTAGTCGTCTATCCTAGTCGATATTTAACGCAGGTCTGTTGTGGTAGTTTGTTTCCTCCCAATGTAACTGGCGTGCAGTCGCCCTTCCTCAACGTGAAAGTGATTTGAATTGACTTTGTGATACTAGATTTTGATCCTCCACTTTTCCAACTATTCTTCCACTTTGTTCAATTGACACTGTAGACTTTGTGAGGCGGTGTTAGGGTGTATGGCTAGAGAGACATGCTGTTTCGTCCGGTGCAAATTCAGTGTAAATTGAGTACAGCATGGGACTGAGCACTGACCACACAGTGCAATGTTTTTCCCTGAAACCGAAGTGGTGGTTTGGGATTCCTTTTTCTTCTTCCAATACAGGTTTTAGCCGACTTTCAAACAGCTTTGACGAAGTTGGTACTTACGAGGGTTTTTGGTCTATATGAGCTGACTTCATGTGGTGGTTTACCAGGTTTTGGTATTATGCATATTTTTGAAACCTTCCACAGTTTGGAGTAGTGAAACCTTCCTTCCAGTAGTAAAGTAAAAAGTTCTTTAATAATAAAAAATGGTTACATACAGTGGACAGTTTACTGTGGTCGCCACGCTAAGTCAAGCCTGTGTTGTGATGGGGAAAGAATGGTGCATGTTTATGGTATATAATAGGCAAAGAACTTAAGTAACTACAAGTTATAACTTAAATATGAAGTCATACAAAAGAAATAAGTAGTATTATAAATTTGACGCATTAGGGTGCTCTATCTTTTGACTTCAGCTTGACACAATTTTTTGGGACACCCTATAGCTTTAGATGTTTCTCTCGCAATCACTACTGAAAACACTGAGGTCCGACCCGAAATCTTATACCTACTTCTCTGGTGCTAAAAAGACCCCGCGCTGCTGACTTGACCCAAAAACTTAAACTTCAGTTCTATTGTGGGTCTAACTAAAGCCTCTGTGATTCCAGCTGCAAGATGTTGCGCCGAAGATCAGCGTTCCTGGCAGTGGCCGGGCTCGCTGCCAGCTGGGCGCTCGCCGCGGCTGAACAGAGTCCGGTGCCGCCCGCCTTGGGCTCCACTACCCCGGTGAGTACTTCTAATTCTAATGAACGCCATAGCTCCTATATTCATCAGCCATTTGACGCCCACTGCAGGACGTAGGCCTCGAACACGAAGAACACGAGTTACTAATACCTATAGTCGAAGAATTGCTCAGTTGAAATGGCAGTGGGCGAGGCACATAGTACGGAGAAATTATGGCCGTTGGGGCGAAAAAGTTCTTGGCGACCGCGGACCGGACGACGCACCGTGCGCATGCCCCCTACCAGCTCCAAATCCTGAGCTATTCCAATCGTTTAACTGGCAAATTAAATACTAATTGCTGTCGCAGACGTCAGGATTCCAACAGGATTTGGTGCGCTTAACGGAGAACTTGCAATAAAAATATTTTAAGATGATTGGAGAGACCATGTTAAGAGGTAAATAAACGTGGTATTTTTTAGGGTTCCGTACCCAAAGGGTAAGGGACCCTATTACTAAGACTCCGCTGTTCGTCTGTCTGTCTGTCAGTCACCAGGTTGTATCTCATGAACGGTGATAGCTAGATAGTTGACATTTTCACAGAAGATGTATTTCTGTTGCCGCTATAAACAACAAATACTAAAAACGGAATAAAAAAAGTTTTATGGGGGACTCCCATACAACAAACGTGATTTTTTTTTGCCGTTTTTTGCTCTATATTAATAACGAAATATTTGAAATATTCAAATGTTATATAGATACTGGTACGGAACCCTCCGTGCGCGAGTCCGACTCGCACTTAGCTAGTTTTTTTTCTCTACGACTAATAATTTTTATGATGACTGAAAAGTTACTGTCGAAAAGTCAATGTAAGTCAAATCGGGCTCAGACTATGACGTCACAACTTGCACGTGAAGCGTTATAATGTGTGAAGCGTTTATCAATATTTGAGTTATCTCGTGAAATAATGTTTTTATGATCTACACCTTCATAAGAAAACGTTTAGAATTTAATGAAAATACAAAATCTAAAAACTTGTTACTCCAGTAACTTTATTTTTCGTATTTTTTGTGTTCCCAAAAACCCTGAAAAAATATTTTTATGGTTTTACTTTTTTATTTTTCCTACATTTTTATACGTCTTCTATATTTTATTTTTTTATTAAGCACAAAAATACAGAGTTCTTATACTATGTGGTTCTTGTCTAGCCTAATACCCAATAACAGGCGTGCAACAGCATTCAATACATTTTTGAATTATAACTTAGTGTAAATAATTGACAGAGCAGATTATTAGACAAATTACATTAAAGTGAACAGTTACAATTATTATTTTACTTATATTATATATTATAAATTTTATTTATTATTTATTTTTCTATGGTACAAAAGCAACGTCACTCCAATCTAAGTTAGACGCAAGTTCCCCAGGCAGAGCCTCTTGTGGCAACCTCCGGGAAAGAGAAAGATTGGACATCCAAAAAGCACCTGGCGTCAATCAGTTCAAGGCTCAAGACCGCAGCAAGTGGAGATCTTTTAAAAAGGCCCTGTATCCCTGATGAGGGACAACAGGATATAAGTAAAATGTGAATTGCTTATTCAGTGTTCAGAACTTGTTCTTAGGTCGCCGCTCAGCTAGGTTCAGCTTTGTTCACCTAATATGAAGTGCCTGTGACCACTGACCTGTTTGAGATAACATAAAAACACATATTCAATGTCCAATAAAACACATATTCTACGTATGGCTTACCCCTTCGCCTGGGCATGAGGGTTTGATGGCAAATTAAAGTGCCATCTATCGTCACCGTTTCATACTATTTACAGGCTGACTAAACGAATAAGTTGAAGAGGCCTGAGAATATAGGTACCATTAAGTTTTAAGTTTGCTAATTTCACATTATGACTAAATAAATATTGCAAACAAATAATATTAATAAACATACAGATATACGACAGAAGTGAAAATTGGTGGCGCCAGTTACCACCGAGTCGCCCCTTAACAGACGCCTCAAAACCATGTATATAAATAAGATGTCGTACAAGAGTCAAAGTGGCAATAGAACGCTATGAAAATGAATAGTGACATTACCACAGATACCGGGCATTACTCAATCACATGTCTGAGTATAACATGGCGATCGCGATCTCGCAAGTTTGGTCCTCTAATCATCCTCCGTTCATCCCCCACACGGATGCGTCATCGCGTCGCAGCATAAAAATATCTCGCCGCGTTCGATGTATGTACTGTACAGTCCAAGGCACATCAATAAAAGCAAGAAATGTGCTTGTATGGCTACGTCTGTCTGTATGGCCTAGCTAGTGTAAGTGTAAAGTGTATACGTTTCACGGTACAGTCACTTGCTTGGCGAAGCCTTACAGCCGGCGAGATTTGGTTGACAAGCTATTCCATTCTTGCTCTTTTTTGGGGTTCCGTACCTCAAAAGTCAGAGGCCTTAGGGCGGCTTGACAACTTCTGATAGTAGACGAGCCACTAGTCTACAAGCCTCCACCAATCCGGACTTGGCCCCCGTGGTGGAGTATGGCCTATACCTTCCTCAGGGAAGAGACCCGTGCCCCTCGGTGGGGACATAATGGGTTGATGATGACCTCAAAAGGAAAAACGGAAGCCTTATAGGATCTCTTTGTTGTCCCTACATCTGTCTGTTAAGAACAATCTCTGGAACGCGTGGAGGTTTCGAGTTGAAATTAAAACCATATTCTCAACTCTACAGTCGACAGTCCCTTGAAACTGCGAAAAATCAAACTTCTAAGTTAACGTGAACAAAAGTTATGGTCGAACCCTCGTTGGGCGAGTCCGACTCGCACTTGTCTGGTTTTTTACTCGTATAAACATTTGTCTAGGCTTAAAGACGCGTTAACTGGCAGTATTTGTGCCCTTTTTGGCTGAAACAGAATCAACTCAAAGAAATAAAATGAAGCAAATATTTTGAAAGCTACTTTTTAATCAATTTCTGAAAGTGATTCAGGTAGCTAGTTCTTATAGGGCGTACAAATAAATGCAAGAATGGAACAAAATACAGGTTGTGTACAATGGGCATTGTCTTATAAATAAAAGTCCTGTTTTTAGGGTTCCGTACCCAAAGGGTAACGGATCCTATTACTAAGACTCCACTGTCCGTCTGTCAGTCACCAGGCTGTGTATCTCATGAACCGTGATAGTAAGACAGTTGAAATTTTCACAGATGATATATTTCTGTGGTCGCTATAACAACAAATACTAAAAACAGAATAAAACAAATATTAAGGGGGGTTCCCATGCAACAAAGTTTGTCTAAAGACAGCGCTCGCCATCTAGCGGCCATCTATGTAACCTTCACAGCACAGATTGGGCTGCTTTCGTTCATTTTAAAGCGAAAAGAAGAATCTGAGTCTGTGAAACTGGAAGTACGTCACTGCAACGGAAGCACGCTATCGACTGAGATCCTACATAGAAGTTTCTGGAATCCGCTCTCTCAAAGAAGTCACTATTTTTAGGGTTCCGTACCCAAAGGGTATTACTAAGACTCCGCAGTCCGCCCGTCCGTCTGTCACCAGGATCGTATCTCATGAACCGTGATAGTTACGACAGTTGAAATCACAGATGATGTATTTCTATTGCCGCTATAAACAACAAATACTAAAAATAGAAAATATCAATATATAAGAGGGGTCCCATACAACAAACGTGATTTTTTTGCCGTTTTTTGCTCGATATTAATAACGGCAACAGGTAGACGCTTAAAATATTCAAATGTTGTATATATAATGGTAGGGAACCCTTCGTGCGCGAGTCCGTCTCGCGCTTGGCCGAGTTTTGTACCTAGCGTGTATATTGACTTCGACAGGTTATATTATGAAGTTTTAGTCGTAGAGAATAAAGATACGACGTTTATTTATCTTTTATCATGGCCTCTCCTATTGTATTAAAACATTTTTGGTGCAAGTTTTCCATTATATGTATCCATAACATCACATAGACTACATGTGACATAATGAACATCATTGTCACCGTCGTTGTAGCAGGATGATCTCTGAATTTGCTATAATAAAAAAACTTACACATAACACAGTTACTTGTCCTGGTCCGAAACTAGGATACCCCTGTGCAAGGACATCACAAACATGCGGAGACTGAGGCCATTTGACATTTGTACAAATCAACAACGGCGGTCTTCAGAGGGAATCGAACCCACGACCGCTGTTTATGGTAAAGAAATCTGACACCCACATTTGTATCCCAATTTATTAAAGTAGTTCACAGCTCTCACAGGTTACTTACCTTAAGAATGAAGGCCTATGTTTAATTTCCATTACAAAATTCCAATAAAAATGTGAGTTGAATGCAAGAGTAAACCTAGAATTGTCTTGTTTCTATCGTTATAAAAGTAAAATAAATAAACCATGTGATTAAAAACTCTGGAAAGGAAGTTAAGTTCTGTTATTTTTAAAAAGCTGTCATCCATCAGTATTCTCCCAGTACCAATACATAAATTTAATATAAAAATCTCGTGTCACAGTCAAGAACAGTGTTTTGTTACCGAACTCCTTCGAAACGGTTTCACCGATTGTTGTGTATATTTGGTAGTTCTGAGAATATGTCGTAGGCTAGTTAATATGGCAAAACAACGTTTGCCGAGTCAGCTATTTAAATATATTTTTGTTCTACCGCAGTAAAATAAACATAAACATAAACATTTACATACAGGCACATACATTGGTTCTGGCCCCACACTAGGATACCCTGTGTCGTGGGAACCAGAAACAACGACATCACAAACATGTAAACATCCAAGACCTGGGGTTTTTTTTTTGTTCCCAGCCGGGATTCGAACCCGGGACCTCTCGCATGGTATGCAGATGCACTACCACTGCGCCACGAGGTCGTCTAACGACCGACTACTCTCTCTCTCTCTCTCTGAGAGAAGGCCTGTGCCCTACAGTGGCACTTATATAGGCTGCTTATGTATGTATTATGTAAAATAACGACCCTGATTATGACATCAGGTCTCACCCCAATTCATCTGAATTCGGTATTATTATGTATTCTCCAAGCTCTAGGCAATTTTTATTGTTTGCCTCGTATTGTAAGGTGAGGTACTGACTGCTGTAGTTGTGTAGTGGTTTTCCTCAAGGGTACTCGCGTACAAATGTCCCATACTAAACAATAAGAGTGAGTCATATCAAGTGAACCACCACGGGGAAGAACCACCAACTGTTTTGTACAACGACGGGGGTTTTTGCCATTGTTGCCTTTTTCAATTCAATTGAAATATTTTTATTTAGCTGACTCGGCAAACATAGTTTTGCTATATCAATTAGCCTTCGACCTTTTCTCAAACCTCCTAAATATGCTCAAAACAATTCATAAAAATAGGTGAAGCCGTTTCGGAGGAGTTCGATAACAAACACTGTGAGACGAGACTTTGATGTATATTAAATACAAACAAAATATTTACTTAATTAACGTCAAAGTTGTTAGTTTCACAATTAATAGATAAGGTTTAGAAGAAGCTAACAAAGAAACTCCACATTTTATTCTTTAAAATAGTTCTAACCTTATCAACAGATTTTTGTCGTAAACATTGGTCTACGTGTAACACATTTGATTACCATGCTAGTGATTGTGGGTTCAATTCCACTGGGGACCGCCCCCGTACACTGGCCTCAGTATGGGTAATAAAAACTGAATTTTCACGGATATTTGCTCTCTACCGAAACCACGGGACTTGCAAAAGTACCAAAAACGTTGGAAAATTGTAAAATGAAAAAATAAACTAGTAGATATCCGTGCAAATTCAGTTTTTATTATGTCTAGTGCTCGTGTTAACCTTAGAAGATACTAAGTATGGGTATTTATTTTGACAATGTATAAGTAGAATATGAGTTTCAGCTTTGTACCCTTGTTCAGATCTAAGATATACTTATCAGAATCCTAAGTGTTTGCGTGCGATTCTACTTCCATGGCATATGTCACTGAATGACATAATTAGTTTGATAGTTAGTGGGTACTTTTTAGTTGTTTTATTATTTATCTATTTTTTTTGGCTGGTATCACTGTTCTACCTTTCTCTCACTTTAATTAAAATAACCTAATTATTCTAAGTTTCGGGCTACGCTGAAAATCAGCGCTGTAGGATGACCTGCATCCCGCAGCACAGGCTGAGCGTCTGTCCGATTGCCAAGTTTTTTTCTACTTTAAAATTTGTTTTAAAATAAAATATAAGCAATTAAGTTTTTAATTGGTCTGTAAGTTAAGTGTAACACATCTGTCTTATTGGCAATAAATGGTTATTCATTCATTCATTCATTCATATTTTCATGTTGTTATTTGATTATCATTAAGACCAGTAAGACTTGCCACTTTTACACATTCCAAGAACTGTAGGCACTACCTAAGTCGTTTGTAAGTTCTGTCACGTACCCAAAGGACAATTATGAAGATGATGAAGAGTTAAAAGTGTTCACTGTATATTGCCCGGCAGTAATTAAACAAAAATCCGCGAAGTCGGGATAAGGTTGCGATGGACACGTTAGAGCGAATCTTTTATGTTTTTTTTTGTTATTTTGACTAAAGTCCGAAGATTTAGCCACATTCCGCGTCTCCCCGACGAGATGAGACGACCGACCGACCCCGCCAATGAGACCCGAAATACGTCCTTGTAATTTCCTCAGCAATTTGGTCCTGTTATTTGGCGGGCTATGTAATATCGTTGGTATCGTACGTTTTTTTTTTCACAAGTTTCCCATACGTTCAAAGTTGAAAGGTTACATGCTACCAAATATGTTAACTTAGTCCATTCTCAACAGAACAGGTCCTTAGCTAGTGTGTGATGTGTAAGTAAGCCTATTTAGTGTCAATGGTGTACATTGACCCTTGCGTTCTTGGTAGCACACGTGTACTCAGAGCTAATCTGGGGACACGATAGTGCCCCCGCCAAGACGAGTCAAGCGATGCGCAATGGCACTACTACCTTTTCTCGAAGCGCTTCGTCGTTTTTTTGAACCCTCATAAATTGGTTTTCCAATGTACCGGATAAACAAAACTCTCGGGATATGATGCCAGTAGTGGACTCATTAACATCGTTCGAATTGCATAGTACTTTAGATTTTATTGATATCTAAAAAAACATGATGTCGTCACTGACTCACTGATGATCATCAAAATTCATAGGGTAATTCCTGAAGTCCATGGAGTCGATGTAAGCTAGTATTAGTACACAAACAACAAAAACAATCTAAAACTTGGAACTTACACCCCAACCCCTTAAACTAGGAGATGGAAGTTTGCATGACACTTCCGCAAATTTTGAAGCCAGATTTCTGAAAATTTATACACGGTCTCCATGTTATAAATAATAATAAAATATATATTTCAGGAGTTTTAGTAAATCACCCCCCACCTTTTAAATTAGGAGAAAGAAAAAATTAACAAATTAATTAATTATTTCTCATCCGGTGCTGTGGACTAGGTTGGTTTTTCTTTGTTTTATTTTAAGCTTTTAAGATTAGTTTACATTTGAGCCATTGTGGCTGAGTGAATAAATGTTAATATGTACCTAAGTTAATAAAATAATAGGCGTCTCTCATTTCCCTGTCACGCCGTCTTCATTCGACCATCATTGCCAAATCATTGCTTATTATCGACCAACGTAGCCAACGCATTGCTAACTGTTATTTTCTAATCTTGCCCGCGAGAATTCGGTTAGAAGTTATCTGCCTACCTGCCTATTCTACCAAGGACATTTCTGTTCCAAACTTCCACATTTAATAATATACGAGGCGTAGAATCAAGAATATTTATTGTTAGCTTAGCCTACTACCTATAGGGTGACTTTGAATTCGTTCACCGTATTTTGAGGGAATGTTCTTTTCATTGTGAAAAACAGTATTATTAATAATTGTCATTATAACATATTTGTAAATATTCTTGATTTAAGACCTTTGGCTCCAAGCTGTGAATCTAAATTCGAAGTGGTAGCGTAACGTTGAAAAATGGTTTCTAATATGTTAAATGCTTAAGAGTTTGACGTCCGATTTCCGCAAACAATTAAAAACCAAGTAATTGTCCGGCGCCGACCATAAGACAATCAAAACATTTATTTTTATTACGTTTCGTCCTGATATTGTTTTTCGGTGGCGGGGAGTCGCTGGATGCGGGCGCCACTGGACAGGGAGGTCAGGTCAGGTCAGGTAAATAGAGAAAAATGTTTTCTGACGCATATTGTTTTTAAAAACTAGCTCCATATGTTTCTAAATCATGGCTAGATTGTCGTCTTACAATACGGTGAACTAATTCAAAGTCACCCTGTAGTTTGCCGTTAAAATGAAAGCAAGGGAAGTTCCCTAAGTAATATCGATTTACCTTGGCATGGAACCTTGAATAAATGGCGCCATCATGGCACGCACACTTTGGGGTACAGACAACAAACCAATGAGATGCCCTTCCTTCGATTTCAGAGTCAATGTTGCAAGGATTACGCCCATTTTGCCACAGTTTTCAATTTGCTACACTTTGCTCTGCGTTACTGCCCAGGTTAATGGCAAACGCGGTGGTAGCGGAGCGGTAGGACGCCGGCTTCTCATTCGGGAGGTCGTGGGTTCAAATCCCGGCGTGTACCAATGACTTTGTTTTCTAAGTTACGTACATTTGAAGTTATAAGTAGTAGCAATACCACTCGCTAACCGTGAAGGAAGAAAAAAAGAAAAAACTATGGGAACAATTTCAAAATCGCAAAAATTGTTTGCTACGAAGCCCAAATGTACGGAACATTTGATGATATTTTCAAGCGTAATTTGTGCATATTTGTTGTCCCGTTTAATTCCGAATTATTTTTACAAAACTGCTATAAAAAGAGTTAAATGCAAAGGACAACTAGAAATATGTTTTTCGTATCGGAATGAATGAAAAAACAATGTGATTGAGCATGTTCTGTTCTGTGCTCAGAAAGTTGAAGTTTAAACATTTTTTTAAGTGATATAACTGCACAGTCACGCAATTTTTTTGTAAGGCAAATTAACATTGAAAAAAAAAACATTTTTTTCTTTGCTTGTGTTGCAAAACCTTGCTTGCAATTTCATGATTCTATGTCAACGGGAAGTGCCCAATAAGTTTTGATAGTGAGTTTGATTGTATGAAAAAGTGACGTAAATGTAAAAGGGCAATAAAAAAATGACCTTTTGATTGCATTGCCTTGGAAGGTCAACATCTTCTTTAAGGGACCGTAGGCATTGACATGTCAGCTTGACAGCTCACTAACGGTTACTAAGAAAAAGGGTCTTGACGGACAGACAGATTACAAAGTGATCGTATAAGTGTTCCGTATTTTGCTTTTGAGGTACAGAACCCTAATAAATAAACAGATTGTCAGCTGCATGTGGCTATAAGAAAATTTAATAAGGAACACAAAACCTGCATGTGACAATACATTACGCTATTATTCTTAGTGTGTGGGATGTCTTTCAGATTTTAGATAACTTAGAAAGGTTACTAACTGAAATCTGAAAGACATTCCAATAATGGATGCATCCAATAATGGAAGTAGATCAGATACAACATCGATATCTGAATGATCGATAAGTGCATCAATTTGTTTTAAAATTTATACATACGAAGTATGAATAAAATTACCTACTTCAGCACTTACGGATGCCTTTAAGCACAAATCTTATCTATCTTTCTATACAGCCCATGAAAGACGCCCACTGTTGGGCATAGGCCTCTTCAGCGTCACGCCAACCTCTCCGGTCCCCTGCTAATCTTGTCCGTTGTCGTCCTGCCGCCTTCTTATATGAATCGTATGACAACTAGTAATAATGTATTCGTGTACAACAATTTTAATAAATAACTTCCACACAACACAATAATTTGCTGGAAGAGAATGCTTCTTGCATTAAGCACGCCCTTGTACACTTACAATGTAATTAGTGCAATAAATAAACTTGTCCGGGTCCCAAACCAGGATGCCCTGTGCTATGGTAACCAGGCAAGAACATCACAAACATGGAAATACACCCAGACTGGGGCTATTTGTACAAATATACGCCGGCCTCCAGTGGGAACCGAACCCACGACATCTGTCATATCAGACGTGATACCGCTAGCTAGACCAACGAGGACGTCAAATTAATGCAATTTAGTTTTGTTTATTTACATATAAACAAGCTAGTCTTTGCTTTGCGTTTTAAAATGGATAATTGCATTGATGCAAGTCATAAAAAGACTTACAAAAAATGTAAATAAAATGTTCGTCAAAACAAGCCTCGAGGACATTAAAAATAGACAGTTGACGTCACTTAATCTGCTCTATCCTCCGCGTGCGTTATTTCCTTTTTGGCAACGTTACGAGAATTAAAAATAAACAAAAGTTTTTTTCTGAAGTTTTCCCGCGAATCCACCTTGAGTTTTCGCGCAGTTTTCCATCAGCCAGGCAAGGATTTTTATCAGTCCGCCCGTACGGTCCTCGGCGGGTCGTCGCGTCTTCTCTCGGCAAGGTTGACGCTCGCGCTATCAGACGAAATTCAGATACAAACTAGTTAATATCAGATATTGTAATGCCTTATCAGTTTTTAAACTCTCTTTGTGTTGAATAGATCAGTGGTTCTCCCTTCAGTGCAGTGTGTGGCTTGTGTTTGAGTGCATTCGCAAAGAAAAAAGTTTTAAAAATGAATTTTTCGAACTCTTTTCCGTCGACGACGGAGTGGCCAGATATGGATTATTCGGATTATTTGTCGACCACTGAGGTGATCCCGACAACTGAAATTCCCGAGGAGGCTTTCGACATCAGAACGTGGTTGTTTAACACGGTTATGCAGGTTTGTTATTGTTCTAGGTAACTGATTGCTAGAGTTTCAACAAGTTTCCTTGCGTTATACTTGTGACGCAATTAGGTCCGATAGTTTGTGTACGTTTCGAGATAACAATGTTATTGTTGTCAATTGTGAGTATCTCGAACCACATTTGAAGGTTTGGTTCTATTTAACAAGACTTTTTCTCCTCAACATAACCCTAAAGCTTTCATACTAAGAACTTCATACAAAAAAAAAACTCAATTTCACATTGAACGAAAATTCTGACCGGTGATATTATTTTAAAAACCTATTTAGAGGCTAAAACTTCCACCCATGCCGGGACTTGAACCTGCGACGGTGATATTATACTAAATGGTTTCTACTTGACACTCTGTTTGATTATACATTTAGAACCGAGATTATTATTTTAATAATGGCCCATAAAAAAAGCAACATTGTGCGCTAAGGCCGCGTGCTCATTTTTTAATTAATTAATTCTTTAAGCGCACCTATTTTACCGAGATCCTTGCCAATGCTTATGTTAATGGCAATCGAACCTTCCAACTATGCAACTGGCGATTACGCTTACATTTTCATTCGACTGTGAACTTAATGGAATTCGCTATAGAGTCCTTGGTCGTTCACACGTTTTCTAAGCGGAAAACGTCGTTACCTTGCCTAGAATTGCATGCCGTTCAAGAAACGTCCCGCCTTTCATTTGTAGATAAACTAAAAAAAAGTATTAGGGGTTAAAGTATGAAATTGCCGTTTTATTGCAATAGGTTCTTTGAATTGACATAGAATCTTCATGGTTTGAGGTTTTCGAATGAAACTTTTTTCAAATGGTTTCTATGATGTTCTTTTTTAAAAAATGCGAAACTTTTGAATATCGACTTTCAATTGTTTTTGTTATTCAATTTAGACAAGAAAGATGGATACTGCGAAAATTCGAGTGATTATGAGGCACCCATTTTTCGTATTTTTTTATTTTATTGATTTGACGCAAGTGAGTCAATATTGTGGGTAAGGTAACGTTAAACCATGCCGCTAATTCCTGGGTAGTTTGACTAGGGTCGGCTTCCACTATCTCTCTTAATTCATCGTTATTCACCTGTGTGGGCGGTCTTCCTCGTGGCTCGTTCTTTAAGTCGAAATTTCCATCACGAAAGCGTTTAAACCAAAATCGCACGGTGCGTTCGTTAGTAGACCCCTCTCCAAACGCAGCATTGATATTGCGGGCTGTTTCTGCCGCGTTAGTTCCGCGTCGGAACTCGTATTAAAAAATCACTCGAATTTTCGCAGTATCCATCTTTCTTGTCTAAATTGAATAACAAAAACAATTGAAAGTCGATATTCAAATGTTTCACATTTTTTAAAAAAAGAACATCATAGAAACCATTTGAAAAAAAGTTTCATTCGAAAACCTCAAACCCTGAAGATTCTATGATAATTCAAAGAACCTATTGCAATAAAACGGCAATTTCATACTTTAACCCCTATTATATTTTAACCCACTGCGAAAGCAATGGAGGGTTATTTTCACCTCTACGAGTACGAATGCATAATGCAGAACGTTTGAAAATAAGTGTCAATATCTAGAAGACGTCATGAACGGGTCAAGCGGACATCCGCTGCATATAATTATAAAAAATCCACTAAAAAGCTTCGAATGAAAGAAACTGAAGAAAAGTCATAAACAAGATGTGTATGTGTCCATAGAAATTTCAAACTCAGCAGGCGGCACCTCATTCGACTTCTTCAAATTTAGTTTGGCACTGGAAAAGTGTTGATTCAATTTTTGTCAACTAAATTCTTACATGTTTAAATACGTAGCAATTCTATGACGTATACTTATATTCTGATTTTAATAATTTTTGTGTTAGTTTTTTTGTCCTAAATGTAATGTTTTTGTTATGTTTTTAGTACGGTGTCGTTAAATACATGCGTTCCTTCCTCTCTCACTTATGCACATACTAAACTCGCGCTTTTCTCTTCTAGTTTAGGCTTCTTATGACTCTCTTATTGACTCATGTTAAGTACCTACTAGCAAGTCTGAAGACCCTCTTATCCTTTCCAATATTCAATCAATCAATGAGCCCGTATTCATATACCTACTGCTGGACGTATGCCTCCCCCAAGGCGCATCACTTCTTTCTGTCGTCGGCCATCTTTATCCAGCTGCTGCCAGCAATCTGTCGCCGATTATCCGCCCAGTCAGCGAGCTGGGGGGCGTTAAGACAGATAGAAGATCAAAAAAATTACGGTATACCTAAATGTGATGTCGTTTATTGTATTTCTATTATCTACAATCCAAACATGAAGTCACTGGACAAACAAAATGAAGAAAGGCACAGTCTTCGACACCGGTGGAGAAGCTTTTTTTTACGATGCTCGCATTATGCAACGCAAAAAGTGGTCTCCGTCCTAACTGTCGCTGACTGTACGACAGCAGCTCCTTTGTTCAACTTTATATGTTTGTTGCAAAGTCACCCGTACGGTAACGAAATAGAGTGCGCGCATATAAAGGTCTGCACGCTGTACTCAACACTCTTTTTATGATGGCGTGAATCGTATTTGATCGTTACTTTGTCTATGAGCTCATCTGGGGGGGAAACATCGTGGGTAGAATAAAGTACCTATGCGGTATGTTGGTTTCAGTTCCTAATCCTATGAAGTGTGTTAGATTCAATGTTGCCACTTTGCCGTCGAAAAAAGTACTTAACCTTAGCAAAAAGAAGATAATTTAAACATAATTTTGACAGTATGTGTAGAAAAATTGGCGTACCTACAATAACTAACATTTTTTTTTGCACACACACATAGTCTGAAAAGTTGTTAGATCTAACAAGATCCATTGGTTTAGATACCACCCGTAGACCTGTGAGTGAGGGTTTATTCCCTATTTGTCATAGCTACTTATTAGCCACGTTCCATAGTTTGACGCAGTTTAAAAAGTTATTATAATAATATATTTTTGTCGTTTCCAATTTGACACACACTAGTTCACACTTTTTTTTGTAGTCTATTAAGTTCTCGGCTCAGGCCAAGTTAAATATTAATTAAAGACCAAATTTTAACAAAAGCCTCGGCAGCCGATTTCACTATCAAATTATTTATTTATATTTTTGGTAACAATCCTTATATAACTTACACAATCACAAGTCTCGATAGTACTTTCTAAATCTGAAGCATAGGAAAACAAAGCGCTTAAGCATCCTTAGATCCTTAGCGATCCTTAGTGATTAGCCTCCTCAGTCCTGACCTTGAAAATAACTAACGACCGTCTGAGCCGGATTGCTGGATAAAGATGGCCGAGTACAGAAATAAATAGCGAGCCTTGAGGGAGGTCTACGGCCAGCAGTGGACAAGTACGGGCTGATGAATTGACGTCAAAGTTGTTTAATTTTGTTTGTCACATAGATAAATTTTACAAACCTATTTAGAGGCTAAAAATTCCACCCATGCCGGGTTTTGAATCTGCCTTGCCACGGTTAGGCAGAGGTCGCAGGTTCAAGTCCCGGCATGGGTGAAATTTTTAGCCTCTAAATAGGTTTTTTTTTAAATTGTCCTCAGCACGGGTTTTTTAAATTGTGCAACAAAAAGAATATAAATATAGAGAAGTGAAAAAACTTTATTGTAAAAGGGTTACTGGCTCCCAAACTGGGATTTCCTGTGCTATGGGTAGCCAGGCCTCTTCGAAATTACATAATAATATGTTTTTCAATGCAGTTGCTCGTAAAGTTTTCTTTTTTGTGTAACAAAATTGTGCGGAAACAGACTCTTTATTTCACGCGTGAAATAAAACAGTACTGAAATCCTTTATTTCACGCGTGAAATAAAGTATTTTTTTTAAGTTTTTGACTCTGTGGTGCATGGTGTAAGTCATAAAATTAAAAAAATTACAAAGATGCAAGGAGGTTTTGCTGTCCAAAAAAAAAATTTTTTTATAAGTATGCGCGCTCTAGCAATAATTGAATGATGATAAACACCATAAACACATAAGATTCTTGATTATCTCATTTCAAAATACGTGTTCTGTTTCCGCAAACAAAAATATTTTTCACATTATTGGCTGTATGTATACTGTACCTTTGCCTAAAGAAAAAGAACTGTATTAAACGAAACGCGCGCTCTGCAAAGAAAGCACGCCATTTTGTTGTAAATAGGCTTTGGTGAAATAAAATTACTTTATTATACTTATTTTTGTTGTTGTATTTCCTCGCATAATGCATAGAAAAATGTTGTAAGATACTTGAGCGTAAAAGGTTTTTATCCGAATTCGTATAAAACCTTACTTTCCGCACGTGTATCTTAAATAACTATTACAATAAGAACTCTACTATTAAGGTAAGAAATTAAGATACTATCTGTTATTGGTTAGTTTGTGTGGAAGTGTAGGCCTCTGTATCCATGGAAATAATGAACTAGAACTCATCTCAATGGAGTTTTTCCGCTTATCATCATGTAAATACTTGCGACAGTCTCACCGAGGCTCTGAACTATAAAGATACCCAAGATAAGTTTAAATTATTTGCTTTGCGAAAGATTTTAAGCTTTCCTTCCGAAGTGTGTTAGTCATAAGGCCTTTACACACGAGCGGCACTACTTCGACATTTACAAAAAAGTCGCCGTCGCTGTCGTTTGCTTCGACACCGAAGACGTCGTAGTGTTGTCGCACGCGATGGTTTTTTAATTTTCTGTTATAAAAGCCATATGTTATAATAAAAATAAAATTTTGCCTCCGAAGCCCAAGAGTACTAGAGCAGAATTTCTTCGAAATACGATTTCAAAGTGAAAGACGAAATCAAAAATTTTATTTATTATAAAAACAAAATGTTTACTTAATGAACGTCAAAGCTATTAGTTTATGTGGAGGAGAAGCTGACAGAGAAACTCCACATGTATTCTTGGTAAATGAATAAATTTAATTTGGTAAATGAAGTCTTCATTGTACCCGAAGGACCCTATTACTAAAACTTCACTGTCTGTCTGTCTGTCTGTCACCATGCTGTATCTCATGAACCGTGATAGCTAGGCAGTTAAAATTTTCACAGATGATGTATTTCTGTTGCCTTATAACAAATACTAAAAACATAATAAAATGAATATTTAAGAGGGGCTGGGAGCCCGATGACAACAAACGTAATTTTTTTGCCGTTTCTTGCTCGATATTAATAACGCCAACAAGGAGATGGACGCTTGAAATATTCACAGAATATTTAATTCTATATACGCTTGAAAAAATAATTATTAAATTAAAAGGAACTAACTATTTAAGGGGCGGCTCCCATACAACAAACGTGATTTTTTGCCGCACATCAAGGTTACTAAATCGTAGCCATACAATTTTGTCGCGGCTACAATGCGACCAAAAAGCAACATCAGGACCAGATTTTATAAAACTGCTATTCATAGTTTATCATGACAATTGGATGATGTACATTGTTGCGTAGCCGATTAGTACTATTAGTCATCCTACTTGTTTATCTATGGATTAACCGGCTATGCATTGTAAATCGAAGTAGTTCTATAAAATGGGTCCCACCCAGGTGTCGCACTGCGAAGTTTCTGTAGCTGAGCTGTATTTGTTGCTGTCACTCATGTGTACAGATCCTTACGAGATTGTCGAATGTTGGAGAACGAGGTAACAAAATATGGTTATGTGCCACTGGCACAGATTTTTCTCTTTTCGTGCCGTAGATGTATATGTTTACGGCCTTATTTATAAAAATACGATTCCTCAAGTAAAGCACTTCTAAGAGGCAGTTACTTTATTTTAGTTTATTTCTACCACAAAATATTTTAATCGGGTATTATATTACATATTAGTAATTAGTAATTGTATATTTGTGGAAGAGCGGGCCCTCCGGACACAGGTATTTCTATACTTACTAGGAGGGTCCAGCCCCTGTATTTTATTTGTAAAATTATAATGAAATGAACAATTAGAATGGGAGGGAGGGAGGGAGGGAGGGAGAGAGGGAGAGAGGGAGAGAGGGAGAGAGAGAGGTAGAGAGGGAGAGAGAGAGGGAGAGAGAGAGGTAGAGAGGGAGAGAGAGAGGTAGAGAGGGAGAGAGAGAGAGGGAGAGAGAGAGAGGGAGAGAGAGAGAGGGAGAGAGAGAGGGAGAGAGAGAGAGAGGGAGAGAGAGGGAGAGAGAGGGAGAGAGAGAGGGAGAGGGGGAGAGAGAGAGAGAGAGAGAGAGAGAGAGAGAGAGAGAGAGAGAGAGAGAGAGAGAGAGAGAGAGAGAGAGAGAGAGAGAGAGAGAGAGAGAGAGAGAGAGAGAGAGAGAGAATGGGCTTAATTACCTGTGCCCGCCGCGGATTGGCAATTTCAAGCGCTGAGGTATGTGAACACCTCAGACACTCAGGTTTCCTCATTTTCCTTCACCGTTAGCGAGTGGTATTACTACCATAACTTCGAGCCGTAGAACGCCGACTTCTCATTCGGGAGGTCGTGGGTCCAAATCCCGACTTTGTTTTCTAAGTTACGTACATTTAATCAATGACTTGAGAAATTACTTTTTCTACCCATGGACGTATTTTGGGTCTCGTCGCCGTCGCTCGTCGAGAACATACTGTTGGGCCTCTGCCAATTTCGTCCATTGCTTTCCGGCAGCCTTAGCGTTACCAATCCAGGGTCTGTGGGCAGGCAGTAGGACTGATGGTGGTCTTAGGCGGTGGACAAGGGCAGGTAGGGTCGATGACATTGTTTTTTTTATGTCCCATGTTTGTGTCCCACTGCTGGGCAAAGGCCTCTCCACCTAAGTCCAGAGTTGTCAAACCTGGGCCACCTCAGATCACTCCGGCAGGTGTTGGTCGAAATCGTCTCTTCACAGTCTCACAGGCCAACTCGGGATCCGTCTTGTGGCACCCACTCGGTAACGAGTCTCGCCCACCTATCCGGGTGCATTCGACTGACATGGATAGCATCGATTAACTTTAAAAGTATTATTTTCAAAAGACTAACCTCTCGCATTTGTCCGCAGCGCTCCACTCCGATGGCATCCAGTTTCTGGCAGGGCTTCCTGGCCTCCATATCCGTCGTGATCGTCTCCGAGCTCGGAGACAAGACCTTCTTCATAGCCGCCATCATGGCGATGAAGCACGCCCGCATAGTCGTCTTCGCCGGCGCCATTTCAGCCCTCGTCTTTATGACGGTTCTCTCGGCCGCGTTCGGTTCCATCGCCACGATCATACCGCGCGTTTACACGTACTATATCAGCGCTGCACTTTTCGCCATCTTCGGGATTAAGATGCTGAGGGACGGGTGGAAGATGAACCCCAACGAGGGGCAAGAGGAACTGGAGGAGGTGCAAACGGAGCTTAAGAGAAGAGAGGATCAGGTAGGTTGGGTTTGGTGCTTGTATGGTTTTTTGCTTGTACTCGTATGGTGTTTGGTAGTAGGGCTTGGGTGTGTGTTCAAAGGCTGCTGTTTAAGTTCTTCTGCTAACGGCAGTTATGTGACATTTGTAGAACCAAAGTTGTGCACAAACATGTCCAGCTTACCCAGACAGTCTTCTTGGTATGGTCAACCGAATCCAGAAAGAGAGAGCGCAGTGTCTAAAAAGCGATGAACATTTTCTATGTCGTTTTAAAAAGCCTTTGAATACCTATCTAAACCTGTCTGTAATGTTAACGAAATCAAGTTAGAAATATTGAACATGTTGAAAAAAAAAAGCCATTTTTCTACTTTTCGGAAAATTTTAATGCGACGCGATACTGTATTGCAATGCTACCTTAGGCATGTATTTCTGAGTAATCGAAAATACGTGCAGTCGTTGTTACTTGCAGATAATTTTGAATTACAGTTTACCTAATCCCCCTTTTTCTTGAAAGTACGTACGTGACTAGACGTACCATTGAAGGTGTATCAACAACATTGATGTTAGTATGACGAATGATACAATCTTTGTATGGCACCTATCGTCGCTTGTATGAGCCATGAAGTTCAAATTTACAATTAAATTTTGTTTTATGGACCCAAATGCGGTATAATTTCACTAGTATAAAAGGTTTGGCAAATCTAATAAATTGGAGACAAAGGTTTAAAACAAGTACTCGGGTCCAGGCTAGTTTCTTGAAAGATTATAATAATTCCTACGAATTTGGTTTGCCAATATTTTTGTTTTTAAACTTTATTGTACGACGTTTTATTGTAAAATAACGCAAAACCTGAAAACGATTTCTTTCGGAAGAATCATGTGATTCTTTTTATGTTTTTCCTAGAAATTTTGTTTTAAGAATGAGATAGTCGGCTGCACTTTTATAAAACATTGATTGAATCAACCGTTTTATAAATTTGTGAAAACAAGTAGGTTTGTGAAAATGTACTTAAATTATCTGTTCACTGTGATGTCATAAATAGGCTTTTGTTTTAGGACAGGTACCTAGGTCTTATTAGAAATATACCAAAGCAATAACGTGATAACGCCTAAGTAGCTAGATATCTGTCAGTGTTACACAAATCGTGATTTGTGCCTACCTTTCAAAACTATTGATCGAACATACCTACACATGCCAAACTAATCAATTGACAATAGACATGACCGTAGATGTATTGACCAGATTATTAGGGGCCCAGGCAATTTGTTTTTTATGCATGTCGGTTTTTTTTATATATAGATAACCTTAAACGGTGTAGAAAATATGTACGTGTTATTGTGTTTTATCTTCTTTCAACTGCGTTATAGATATCTGTGTCTCGAATGGGCATCTGGCGGACGTTTCCTTGTCTACTTATTTAAATTTAGAAAAAGGAATAATTAATTTATTATGATAATTTGTAGTTATTAGAAACAAATGTTGAATTCCTTTGTTTATTGACTTCCTTAAGTGTTAGTGAACATACTGATTTTGATTGGAAAAAGGGGGATGGGAAACTTTAGTTCAAAAATAGAACACTGAAATAGTAGAATACAGTGCAACATTTGAAATTGGAACCACACAGGAAGAAGCGAACAGCAGGCCGAGGTCGCCCGAGTCGGTGAACTCGAGGTCAGGGTCTTCGCCTGTCCTCTCGGACGTAGCCGGACCCTCAAGTGCCCCTGAGGGCCCCGGGACCCCGCCGGAGTCCCATCCGGGGTCCCCCGCAGAACCCCCGAGGGTGATCTTACGTCATTATGCCTGGCCGTACGATTGACACCTTAGTTTTTTTTTCTTTTAGCCATTTAGCTTTTTTTGCTTCGACACAGAACATAATTTTGTTTTGATTTAAGAACGGCTTCTCAACAGCTTAACATTGTTCCCCAAAGGAATTCAGCATTTGTAAACCGAGCTTTTGTTGTCATAGAAAACATAAATCATTAGTTTTAGGTATTTATTAGAAAAACATGTTTATGAGTGTCTTTTTTGGTTTCCCGCCATATCGTCCGCGCAATGTTTTTTTTTTTTGGAAAACTTCGCGTGTGTTTTATCTTGGTAACTTTCCAAAAATATTCCAGCGCGAGGAAGTACCTATTTAAAGATGTCTTATGAATTTACTTGTGTATTTATTTTGTCAATAAGTATCGCGTTCACGGTTTTAATAATTCAACAAACTGGCCACTTATAAAATTAATGTCCGAAACTTCACAGCTCAGCTCTTAACCTAAGTGAGTAAACACAACACAAATCATTAGTACCTATATTAAGGATTTAAAAAAATCAATCTATTTTTAAACTATTAGTTTTTGTCGCAATTATTTGCACCTAAAATAATACGTCGTTATGGGTTAATTTATGGATCGTCATGTCGATTTTTTTGACAAATAAAATATACGTTTATTAGCGTTGTTATTAAAGACTAACATCTTTTATCGGGCAATATATTTTGAAATCAGAAACAAGGTAAAGAAAAGAACGCCTTGAGGGCTAAACGCCTTAAGAGTTGTACATAAATATGTACTCTTGCAAAATAAAGTATAAGCTTCAAGTTTTGAAGTTAAAGATTGTACTTATTTTGCATGTAAGTACATGATTTATTTTATAAATCAATATGTTGATTTTTTGTTAGAAAAAAAAACATGTAGGTATTAACGGCGTGAAGTTACAGTAGCAATAACACTCGCTAACTGTGAAAGAAAACATCGTGAGGAAACCTGAGTGTCTGAGCTATTTACATACCTCAGCGCTTGAAATCGCCAATCCGCGGTGGGCACGCGTGGTGATTAAGCCCATACTCTCTCTCTGAGAGAAGGCCTGTGCCCTGCGGTGGGACGTATATAGGCTGCTTATGATGATGATTAACTGCGTATTGAGGTTTTTTGAAGAAGCGTTTGTGGGGTTCAATTGGTCCAACTTTGCTAATGGATGGAAACCGAAAACTGGAAAGCCGACGTCACACGCTCTTAAGTAAAAACAGTAATTTACCGACGAGGGAGTATCAAAAAGGGTGTTCATTCAATATGAAATGCACCTTCGAGAAAATGTAGCTTTTGTTAATTTATTTAGTCATCGTAATAATGTTACATTCTCACGAATCATCGTAGATAGTCTTCACTGTTATGAAAGAGTAAGGCCGTATCACGCTGGCAGATATTGAAGTATCTACTTTTCTATTCCCTGTTGTGAAGTAAATGGAGCATAAGTTCGCCTGCGTAAACTCGACAGTGTATCACGCTTTACACCCTTTAAGAAAAGAATGTGGTAAGTAAGTAGAAAGTGCTAAGCTTGATCTGCTGATACGTGTACCTACTAGTAATAAAGTTCTACACCTGTTTCAGAAATATAATGAAAAAAATACAGCTGTATGATTTGAGGCGAGATGGTCAGAGTGGAGTTTTTTTTTCCGCTGCTTTTTCCCTACTACATCTCGACCCTAACGCAGCGTAGCTTGAAATTAAATTTTTCACGTTGAAATAATTTTTATTTCTGTTCCCATTCTCTATGTACAGCAGATATTGAGATTCAGTATGGAACAGCTGATACAGTTTATAATGATGTATAGAATAACCCTCTTAAGTTGTGCAGATTTCTGAAACACGTTGTTGACTTATTGTTTTCGTAGAGACAATGCGAAATGGTCCGTGCACTCGGTCACTAAAATAACTCTTCCGCGGTGGAGACAAAGTGGACTTTCCTCTATCGCAGACTTCTCTACGGGTTAAAAAAACACTAAATCCCTGCTACATTAGGCTTCGCCGAATCCTGCCAATAGTAATTCCATAGTTAAGCGATTGTTGCATAGGGTGGGACTGGAACCACCCCGAACTTTGACTATGTAGCTGTCCCGTATGCAAAATTTCACCATAATGGCCTATCGATATACTTATAGATATTAATAGAGTAGACAGTAGATCAGACCTTACAGTTCTGTAGCAAAATCATTGCTTACGTAACATAGTAGATTGCAAATGTAACTATTTTCCTATTTGACTGTTGTTATTAGCATAAATGTGAGTTTTTCATTTCTATGTCTTTGTATTAATCTATAGAAAACGCCACTGGTTGTACAATTACATATATATCCATGTAAGATTTTTCTGTATTGTAACTATATTGTACAATTCGTTGTTTTCTTTTAATAAATAAAAATAAAGTAAAAAATCGCAAACTAAACTAAATGTCCACGTGCTTTCGCAAAAGCTTTGATGATCAATTTCAATGACCTTTGACCAATTTCGCTGCCAGCATCATAGATCATTATTGCCAATGTCCTTAGCGAACAGGAGCTCAGAGGCCGATTTATGCGCATCAAATCCTGTCCGAATGCTGACGTCTTCGATAGCAATTAGGATGGAATTTGACAGTTACATGGTTGGAATAGTTCAGGATTCGGTGCGCGTAATACGAGGTCTCTTGGAATTGTCTTGTGTGGATTAAAAAAGTAGACTCGGTTTTATACAACGTTTCTTACGTCTAAGGGCTAGTTCAGATGACAAGCGCTCAGCGTTAGCCCTAGCCTTTTGTATAGTTTTCATATGACACGCGTTACCACAGCCGCCTTGCCACGCCTTGGTTCAGTCAGTTCACTCACTTACTTCGTCGAAGATGGACATAGAAACAGTTTTAGCTGTGATTTTATACCGACGGCAGAAACATCGCAACAGAAGACGAAGATATTGGGTCCACCCAATTTTCTCAGGACGTTTCTCTATTTCATCTAAAAATAATTCCGTATTAAAAGCTTCCGTTACCATTTCGGAGTATTCTGGACGGTCTGAACCGTCTATCCGCGTCAAAAACGCGCTTTCAACTGAACATAGAAAACCAATGATCTCAAAGCGCGCGTTAACGCGCGTTGACAACAGTCGAACACTAGCGCAGCGTTCGACGCGGTCTTTATTAAAACGCGCGTTAGCGTGTGTACGGGCCCGAACAAAATGTAGGTATGTAGTTGTAAACGCGCGTTTCCAAAACGCACGTTGAGCGCTTGTCAAGAGAACCTAGCCTTAAGGAGTAGGCCCCTAAGGGCCTTATCTCTAAAGATAATATAAAAACCTACTTAGCTTTCGGTAACAAAGTTCCGCCCTGTGCAAATTCATTAACGAACACACAACAAGAAGCCCAAAACAACAGCCAATTTCACTATTAATCAGCGATGGGATCACTATATATAGGATAGCGAAATGACGTAGGTAGACCGCACTCACTTCATATTTCATTACTGTTGTCTCGACCAACTATTTTCTGGTGACCTCCGGATTGAAACGAATAGTTTGAAGGGCAGAGAAACCGAAACATCGGTTGCGTAATGGCTATATTAATTTACAGCCAGCGTCCACATGGTAAGTCTTAAAGCGTGAGTAGTAAGAGCGATGATCGAACAAAACGGGTTGTTTCAGGGTGATTGTACCTTTTACTACGGTGATGATCTGAAATGTTGGTTCACTTTATTATTTTGGCAGATGGATGTTGATCCGGATTTGACTGGTTTATTCAATGGTCTGCGTCAATCGATATGCATAAAGAGCCATAGTTAAGAATATGCTCTGTAGATAAATCAATTCATTGACGAAAGAATTCTTGTTATTACTACATTTTCCTGAAACACCCTAAATAATTCCAACGATAATTACTTGTGGAATTACTGAAATATTATTTTCTAAGTAGGTAACTTTCTTATAGAATCACTCAATTGAAAGTCTCAGAACATCTGTATTAAATTATTGCGTACAATCTAAAAAAACATAGTACCTATCTATATACGCACTCAGTTTGTTTTTCACATTATTTCACAATATTTCACCTTGCACTTGACCACAGAACACAAAAAGAAGCACTTGACATTACGTTGACACTTTAGCATTAACAGAATCTCGGCCCAACCGAGAAATTCGCTTATTTACTCTTTTCTGACTCTTGTAGTATATTACACTTTGTTATTTCGGAATGTATGTAAACAAATAAAATACAAGTATATATATGAACTTAGCGTACGGTAAGAAAATAGACACCAATAATAGATTTTTATATATCTTCTTTCTGAGTCTCGGCCCGGCCGAGTCAAAACATTCAGTCTCAGTCAGCCCTTAGAATCGTGCCTGCACTAAAACCCCCGTGCGCACGCAATTCCAGGAGGAGAAGGAGGAAACCCTGGACATGCTGGAGTCGGGGCAGGCGCAGGAGAGCCGCCGGCGAAAGCGCAACGCCGTCATAAAGGTGCTGCTGCAGGCAGCCACGCTCACATTCCTCGCGGAGTGGGGCGACCGCTCGCAGCTAGCCACCGTGGTGCTCGCCACGAGGTTAGTCCGACTTTCTCCCTCTCTTTAGCGACATTCTAGCTGTGTTTCTCAAAGAAACCTCGCAAGAAACTAAAGGGTGGGTTACCCTTACGTGACCTAGAGACTTCTACCTCGGCCCCGGTGGTGACCCGAGAAAAGGGACTGGACCTGGTGAAGTCAGGTTCAGGGACATCCGAAAAATACCGAAGCCACAGTAAAAATTTTAAACTTTTGTTTGCTTGGTGTGGTTTCATTAATCGATACTAAAGAAACGGTTTACGGGCCTTGCGTTAAACCACACGTTCTATATGAAATATAAACTCATTTTCTTTATTATTTAAACGTTAGTAATTTTTTTTTATGAATAAAATATTTGTGTTTTAATTTCAGTCTCTCAGTCTTGGAATTCGATAACTTTGTACTCCCATACGGCCCAGTACCTCAGCAACACGATGCGATTTATACTGCCGTACTAACTAAATAACCGCTCTGCAGAGAGGACCCCGTCGGAGTGGTCGTCGGCGGATCGCTGGGACACGCGCTGTGTACGGGCCTGGCGGTCGTGGGCGGCCGGATGCTGGCACAGCGCATCTCTGTGCGGACTGGTGAGTCTACTTATATCACAGATTAGCTTGGGCATGTGGGGTGTCGCTGGGACCAGGGTTGGCATCTCAGTTTTAAACACTGTTTAAAAATAGTAGTTTATGTGACTGTCACATAATGAGGGTTATTAAAACACGAGCGAGATTTTAAAAAACGAGCCTTGGTGAGTTTTTTAATAGCATTCGCGAGTGTTTTAATACCAAGTTATGTGCAGTCTCATACACTACTTTATCTACACTCATAATAAAATTTTTAAACAAAATGGCGCAATTTCGACAAAAGTATCTTGACATTCAATCGTCTGCACTCAGTTTTGCGCGCGCAATTTTAGGTATTTTTAGTTGTACTTTTGGTACCACGAAAATGAAATTAGGTTTTTTATAGAGTCAACTTTTGACATTAAAAAAAAACAGTTTTGTTCCGTGATCACAGCAACACTTTAAAAAAAAATAACTGTAACATAAAGTGAAAAATCTGACCTTTAATGTAACTTTATATTACACTTTTTTTTTATTTTCTTTAAAGTTATGTATTGTTTAAAGCCTGTCAATATGTGTTTACCTTTGAATTCTTAATTTAAAGATTATGATATGAGTGTAGATAAAATATATTAGAAGACAGCTTACCCTATTTTCTCGTACACTACCCTATTTTAATCTGCTTACAAATATATTTCCTATGCTCCGACTAAATTCTTCCTACAATCCAATCCATAGAAAGGTCTTCAAGAGATCGCTCTAAGCAGGGTTAATATGATTTCAATCAGTGATTTAAATCGCGATTAATATCAAGTGATTTAAAAAAAACAACAATGATGGAAATCAATACTATTTTACTGCAACGAAATCATTCAAAAAGCGTCACGAGACTTTCCCCGCGTAAACTACAATGCGCATACACGCGTCACGCGTATGCAATTGGGATTTCCCCGAAATTTAAAGGCTTCCGTTTGAAAAAATTTAGTTCGAACAAATTAAAACATGACCAACAAAAACATAACGCCTGTAATGTAAGTGACTACGACTGCGGTGAGCCCCTCATGGTTTTATGTTAATTTATAAATTTTATCTCTATTTTATTTTTCTTGTTCATATCTGTCAAATATGGCAAAATTCATGAAAGAGGTCACTCGTCGAATCCAACTCCGCTGGGCAGCATTCGGGAAACTTAGAAAAGTCTTTTTAGTCCAACATACCTCAATCGCTCAAAACAAAATTATCCAACCAGTGTGTGTTACCAGTGATGACTTATGGCACTGAAACGTGGTCTCTTACTATGGGGCTCATAAGAAAGCTCAGGGCACGCAACGAGCTATGGCAAGGGCTATACTCGGAATTTTTATATGAGATCGAATCAGAAATGATGAGAACGAAAGTCTTCGACATATGCCAGCGGATTAGTAAGTTGAAGTGGCAGTGTACGGGGCACGTAGTAGGCAGAACTGATGGCCGATGGGGCCGAAAAGTTCTCGAATGGAGACCACATATCGGCAAGCGCAGCGTAGGACGACCAGCCACAAGATGGACAGATGACCTCATTCAAGTGGCAGGAAGATGCTGGATGCAAGCCGCTTCCAACCGGTCTTTTTGGAAATCCATGGAGGAGGCCTATGTCCAGCAGTGGACTTCTTGTGGCTGAATGATGATGATGATGACAAAAAACAGCCTGTAGTATTTAAAAAAAATATTAGATATTAGAACTTTTTGATTTTTTATTATTTTATATTATTTGTTAAATATGGCAAATAAATATAAAACTGTTTACTAGTTTCAAAAATCTGATATAAATCAAATAAATCCGATTTAATTAAAATAAATCAGATTTAAAATAAACATGATTTTTATCAACCCTGGCTCTAAGCTATAAGACCGCCAACTGTTTTACTATTGCTTAGATATAAGAAATCGTAATTCTTTCTTCTGGTTGTGCGATAGTGTTCTCTATCTATCTGCGATCAGTCCTGAGATTGTTTTGTGAGATTTAGAACGACAAGACTTTTGTCATTACCGCACTTATGTTCTTTGTGACAGCTACAATCTATGGATGATTCAGCTACACTGATTTATCACGATTGCAGCGGCTTGGGCTAAACCACCTAATAGATATGAAGATATAAATGCCTCAAAAGGGTGTCAAAAGTACAAATAATTATCTATCTTATCTATCTTTGATAGGTGCCACAAAATAACACGTCACGTCAGTGTAATCCTCACCTGATTTTATTAGTATATAAATAGTGGTACGTTTATTCTAAGTATGTATTCTATATAGTATTACCAGCTGTCCCGGCGAACTTCGTACCGCCACAGAATTCGTTTATACGATTCTGGCACAATGCCATCTATTTTTAAAAGACAACGTTCGCTCGCACCACGCCATCTATTTTAAACTTGAAATAAATATTATGCCACGGGAACGCATTACCGGGATATCAAGTATGCTATGTCTCATTTCAGGTCTGTACGCCAAGTTTCATGTAAATCCGTCCAGCCGTTATTGCGTGATTGAGTACAAACATACAAACATCTTCACAAACTTTCATATTCGTAATATTAGTAGGATTTACGGTTGTACCGCACGGCAGTCTGACGCTCGCGGGTTAACTCTTGGTGCTGACTGAACGCTTGCCCATCAGCATATTGCTGAGTCAGCTGGCGTTTATAATAACAGTGTCAAATTTTTTGTTTTGTTTTTGTGGCGTGTGTACTGTTTATCCTAACTGCCCTCGCTAATGGGATGTATAGGTGGTCTATACAAACTAGGACACAGATCTGTGACACGGCCGGAAAGCCGTTATATAATAAATATTTTGACGTGAAACTTCTTTCAGTTCGGTAGTAGCTCGCTAAAGCCGCACGCAACGAAAACATGTCGCCCTCGCTGTAACTAAGTGTGTGTAACTCATATATAATTGAGTAGAGCAAAGTAGTCATTAGTCAGATCCTCTTGACTCGTGCCGCTAGATGTCGCCACTGCAACGTAACACATTGCGCAAAAATTAACGCTTACTTATAGACGTTTCACGTTAAACCAACGGCCGTGTTTCTCTGTCAACAGAACTGACTGACCCTGATTGAATGCAGGTAGATTCAAACGCGTTACTGACTGGTGCGTTTTCTTCTGTTTCAGTGACATTAATCGGTGGTATAGTGTTCCTATTCTTCGCTGTGAGTGCTCTAGTCATAGGACCCGGGGAGTAGACTCAGTGCGATACATCAAGCCCGATAGAATGTAATGCAGCGGCGCGACTGTTTCCTCTTGCGGTTATCAAGGCGATTGATACCTAGCATTAAGAGTACTGGCAATATGAGAGGTAGGTTTGAATATCGATGTTTGTGTTTGCCAGTTTCACTTGGACGATAGCTGTAATTCAAATATATTGTTAGATTTCTGGAAACAGAGCTGGCCGGAGTGATCTGAAAGTCCTGCTACGGGCAACAGCTCAAATGTGAGGCTAAGTGCGGAGATCACTGGTCTAATTGGACCCTGTTACGCAGAAACATTCCAACCCACAATACGTAACTTGCGAGACAAACATTTCAATGTTATAGTGATGACAAATATAAAACGTCTGAATAAAAACATGGACAAAACAATCTAGTACATAAAAGACGTTATTCTCGCAGTACGTATTGTGGGTTGGAATATTTCTGCGTAACAGGGTCTAAATGTTGGAAATTATCAGTTGGGTTATCGGCCTATGAGAAACCGGCCATTTTCTTTAAATACGAGTAGTTTGTTCCCAATCAGTCATACCCTAACTATTACACAGTTACTCATTGGGTTTTTTACACAGACAAACATTTTGGTGCTTGGAGTTGATGTGGTGTAACTTGCGCTGGTTCTACTGAAGCATGTTTCATCATATAGAACACTGATTTGCTTAGAACTCGCATCCCGTGCCTACTTACGCAAGCTAGTTTGCGAAACGGGGATATTTTTAAAATGCAAAATTCCTGAAATACGTCAATCAGAGTTTGTCATTAGTTTTACGACTATTGTTGAAATTTTCCTTTTTTTTAAAATATGGTTACGAATTCTGCTTTGAAGCGGTGCTGTTGCTAGATGATGCTTGACCATCGCGTTAAACAGAATGGACATTATTCTATGTATGTTGTATGGATTATTGTACGTAATCTACTGTTCCTAAAAATATCAATCTAAGAAAAAACTCGTACATCATAAACTGTGTTTCAGAAATTGCGCGTCTTAAAAATAACCCTGTATACCTAGCGTGATACTTGAGAGGTGAGACAAGCTATTTGGAAACGAAACGCAGTAAACGAAAATAGCTCTAGCAAGATAAGAGCAATCTTCTGTGTTCTTGGTGAATACGCGATGTGTATTTTTTCAAATTGTAAAATGGAATTGTAGAATTCGTGGTTAACCCCGAAGAAAACATGATTATGTTAAAAAGAAAACGCTACCTGAGTGCTCTTTTGCCGGGCCTAGAATGAGGACGATGTTAATATTTATAAAAAATAAGTGACAAATGAGTATGTAATAATGTTATTATGTACATTGTTGTAGCACAGTAGCTAGCTCTAAATAATTTGTAAAAATGTGTCTGTAGGTGTGATTCAGAAATGCTGATGTGAAGTCAGTTGTAATAAAATGGAAAACGTGAAACCTGACCTGGTTTCCTTGTTCGTATTTCAAATCGCTGTGATCCGATATTTTGGTTCGAAAGGCGCAAAAGAATGGTGACAATAGAGAAAAATGGTTGAAAAGCTTGGCAAGAAATATTAGAAATCAAAGAGTTATAATGCTCAGACTTTTTGTCTGTTAATTTCTCGTACATACTTGCTTAAGAAATAATAAAAAAAATCTTAAGTAATTTCGTAAAAAAGAAAATTAATACGGATTAAATGATCTGAATTTTAGGTGAAACAATTATGTACTAAAGTTTCCGATTTCTAAAGTTTTTGCCCAGCTCGAAAAATAAATTCTCGCTCGTGGCGCCATCTGAGATTATATCAGTTTTTTACAGCTGTAACCTATACATATATCAAACAGCTGAATTTGTAAATTTCTCTTTATGTTCCAAGTTGTTTTAAGTATAATATTAGGTATGTATTTTTATTACCCGTCTGCCGCGGAGCCCAAAAAGGAGGGTACTTGTAAATGGAACAGAGCAGCATTTTTATAACGTACAGATTTACTTCATACCTTCCATTTTTTTCTATTGAGATTACGTTGAATAAAATATTTGTATAATATCTGATAATTGTCTAAATATATTTATGCCTTAGATTAGAGCATTATTTGGATAAAAATAAAAGCTGCCAAAATTAAGTTCAATGTAAAATTACACGTAGGCTGACTTGCACCATTTCTTAAATGATGCGTTCTTTCTTTCCATTTAAATCGACATTTGTATCAAAAATTTTAATTAAATGCTGTTTAAGGCATATTTAGGAAAGAGGTGCAACTCGGCCTTAGTGTTTTATATGACTCGCGACGCTCAATCGCGATTATTTTTTAGGTGAACAGGATTATTAACCTATTAGGTTTATAACCTCGCGATTAGACCCGCAATATGTGTAAAAGAAAACGAATGAGACGAAAAAGAAATAAATACATCACAACAAAAGAAAGGTGTAACTTGTAGTAATAAATAAGAAAAAATATAACATTATTAAAAAAAGGCAGGCCCCCCACCGGTCTCACGACCTGGTTACGGTGGCAGGGAGTCGCTGGATGCGGGCGGCACAAGACCGGGAAGCTTGGAAAGAATGAGGGAAGGCCTACCTGTGTCCTGCAGTGGGCGTCAAATGGATGATGGTGAAACAAGGTAGAAACAGAATAGAAAGATCGTACAACTTGTGGTGTCAAAGTTGCTACAAAGGGCAGATTGCTCACCATTGTGAGGGTGTGAGTGCAGATGGGCCAGACATAATGTTCTCGCATGACGAGACGTTATGAATTGTAATTACTTTATTATTGTATTGAACGGACCAGAACGAAAGAACGTTCAATAAATTCCGCTAAGTTATTAACTTTAATCCACAAGTATACTGAGTTTATTTCAATAAAAATAATTCGCACTAATCATACACAAAACATTAGAACAGTCATAGCCACAGTCCCCTAAGTCCCATAAAGGGCGTCCTATCTTCCTCAAGACTTCATTAAACGTCTTTCCTAATAACTATAACACAGTGTCCTAGTTTTTGGGACCAGAAAAAGTGATTGTGTTGCGTGGAAGTTATTATTTTTTTCCAATTACAAGCAGAGTTCTTGTCATGCGAGAACATACTGAGATTCTTCCCCATCACAAGGTGTGAGGCCCCGGCATTGGTGTAGCCTCATGTTATTTATGCCATTGCCAATAAATTCAACCGCGTTTATACACGCTACAAGTGGAACCATGTAAAATATGTAGTACAATAATGTCAATACTTATAGTTGATCTATATAACGGCGATACATGTAAGTACTGTATTTTTTTAATATGAAACAAAATTGTGAATTGTGAGGCGTGAATGCTAGCTGAAACCGTGTACTTTGATATTGACTGTGATGTTAAATAATGTTACAGAGAAAAGTTTATACCGAGAGCTGTGTTTTTCCGCCTATGGTCAACTGTGCGATTCGTCATAATACGGTTTTGTTTAATAATATTAGTAACGTATAAGGGAACCTGAGTGTACAATGTTACACATATGGCACATCTGAAAAAAAATCAATAACAAAAAAAGCTATCTCCTAAAAATACCTATGATACGCTATAAGCCTAAATATCGTAAAGCGTCTGCAAAATTAATTTCGTGCTGAAAAAAAAAACCGGGTTAAAGCTCGTTTGGTCCAACATGTGGTTTACCAAAGTCGCGATTTGTCAAAACGTTTCCGTCAAAGGTGCTTTTGGGCAAAGTTGAGCTTGCCAAAGACGCGAGTAATGTTTTTATTAACAGTCTATCTATGTATGTATGTATGTTGTCCCTTAGTGGCACTCTAAAGGCCAAACGGGTGCTTAGACTGATTATGATGATTATTACATCAATCGATTCGTTTTCGTTGTCCGAATATAAGTAAAGATTACAGTATTATGAAAATAATTAGACTATTATAATTAAAAAAAAAAGTAAAGTCAAGAGCTCTTAACCCCGAATACTTGTTAAAATTTTTGCCTTTGGCGGAATCACCGTGTAAAGGCACCTTTGACAAAAAGGGTGTTTTGACAAATCGCACTTTTGACAAACGTCGTTTGACCAAAGGCACCTTTGACCAACAGGGTATTTTGACGGGATACCGCCGTTTAGCCAAAGTATTTTTCGCCAAATTTTACTTCCCAATAAACTTATGGCATCAGTTTTTCATCAGTCATTTCGCATTTTATTCATTTGGTCAAATTATCATTTCGCATAATTTTACTGCGTCAAGTTTTATTAAGACAAGCGTTTATTATGCTAAAAATATAGGTGCGACGAAGCGCGTAGCGTAGCGGAGCGCGTAGGAGCGTGTTAGGTTGAACATGTAAGACCGAAAACTAACCGAAATTATTAGTGTAGGTTAATTTCCAAGCCAAGCAAATATTGACCAAGTATTTATTTGGTAAACAATAACTTGCCATAATAACTTTTGCTAACTGTTTATTTGCTTTAAGTTGTTTTGAGAAATGTTTTTTTGCCAAGTGATAATTTGCGGAAAATAGTTTGGGAAGTAATACTTTGGGAAACGATTTTTGGCAATACATTAGTAAACCTATTTTGACGAATCGCACCCTTGACCATAGGCGGAAAACCTAGAGCTATAATATTGGATCTTTTACTGTGGAAAATATTATAGACCCAAATAGTTGTTATAGATCTACTTTTCCATATCACTTTACAAAATCTGTACGGTGAAATTTGAATCATTGTGGAGAATTCTTGGTGTAAACTTGATTGTGTCGTAGGTTTGGGACACACTAGCTGTCCAGTATCTGCCCCTATATTACGCGCACCAAAACCTGTCGGAATCCTGACGTCTGCGACAGCAATTAGTGTGGAATTTGACAGCTAGATGGTAGGAATCATTCAGGATTTGGTGCACATAATTAGGCCTTTGGCCAGTAGTGCGTACCAACCCTTAAAACTTATTTTTATAAACAAAGTGATTATACTATAGAAAAATAAAAACCGGACAAGTGCGAGTCGGACTCGCCCACTGAGGGTTCCGTACAAATTTGTTGGTACTTACATATTATAAATAGTTCAGGAATCGAGTCTCGCAGTTTTTTCCTAGCTTTTCCCGACAATTTTTTTATGATTTAGTTACAAATGTATAGTTTTCAGATTGTTCCCTGTACTTGTAGTATAAGACGATATTACTTGCCAAATTTCATAGTTCTGATTCTATAAATAACACCGAAAGAATTTACAAAACAATTTAAACTGCATTTGACGAGTGTTTTCGAGGAATCGTGTTTTATAATAGTAGATTATGCATTAAGGGGATAAAGCAGTGTATTATGTCTCGGGCGATATTTTGAACCCCAAGGACGAGGGATCCTAGGGTTAACTCACGAGCGAAGCGAGGGAGCTACAGAGTTAACTCCCGAGCGAAGCGAGGGAGTTAAAGCTGGAACCCCGAGGCCGAGGGGTTCAAAAACGCCCGAGACAAATACACTGCTTTATCCCCAAAATGCATACTCTGCGAGGCAATAAAACATAATACTTATGCATGTTTTTTTTCCTCGGTGCCAGTATATGCCACGAATTCATTCTGAATTTTAATACGAATTCATCTACCATAGTTTGTAATTTATTTTCTATCTAGGTACAGGTCAGCAAATTGCGATTTATTTATTTATTTACAGCGATTTATAGTTTCCAATTTTATTTTATTTAAATCTGTAGAATATTTAATTTTGTAAGTACAAAACTGGTTATTTTCTTATCACGATTGCCTGTGTATAATATTGTAAATGAATAATCTAAAAGAACGACGCTTTCCTAAATATGTTGTTAAAAAGGAAAAAAGTATTAAAATAAAATGAGCTGTACTTTACAGCACTTTATGTATGCATTGAGTTGTTTAGTTTTATCGTCAAATAATAAAAATAATAACATAAATTAATATTGATTAATTAAAGGACTATCAACACTACAACGGGCCGGCGAGGCGCGGATGCATTGATAAACTAAAATAAACCTAAATACTTTTACGATAGAGACTACAATGACGGCGGACTGGCACGTCACGGCCACGGGCATTTGAACTTGTACTTTTTAACTTCGTAAGTATTAAACTCGACTGCCTCGATGGTCTAGCGGTATCACGTCTGATTACAAAGCCGGAGGTCGTGGGTTCGATTCCCACCGGGCGCCACCGTACATTTGTGCAAATGGCCTCAGTCTGGGTGTTTTTCCATGTTGTGTCCTTAAATTGCCTGGTTACCATAGAACAGGGCATCCTAGTTTGGGACCAGGACAAGTGATTGTGTTGTGTGGAAGTAATTTATTATTTATGGATTGTTATATTAAAATTTTGATGCACTCTTGTCGCCGGCCCGTTGCATTGTGAATAGACATTAAGTAGTAGGTTATAATCGTATAACAGGCAATCATAAACAGTGATGTAAAATAAAACGAGATAACAAAAATATACTAGTAAATAACAGAACAGCACAAACAAAGGATTGAGATCAAAATGAGATCAGTTGGTACAAAAATAAAACATGCATCTGCAAAACTTAATAGGTTACTTGCTTAGCTCTAAAAAAACATGCTTTTATCCAAACTTAAATAAAACTTTGGCCTTTGCATCTACGTAATGAGATGATTTATACAGCTTCCAGTGGCACCTTCACACTAGATGGGTGAAGGGACCAATCGGATGCTGCAGTGCCTGGGACATTGTTTTTTTAGATAGAGTAGGCTTGCCCAGCACCTATACAATCCTGACAGCTTAATCGGCCTAGCCCACGGGAAAGACAAGTCAATACGTGCGGAGCCAACCAAGCCGCGGGTTTCCTCACGATGTTTTCCCTCACCGTTAGCGTGTGGCATTGCTACTACAAATTTGCAGATGTACAACTTTGAAAATAAACAAAGTCATAGGTACAAGCCCGCACTGGGACTCGCTTCCGAAACCATTGGTCTACCCATTGGGCTACCACAGCTGAAATAAAATAAAAGTACGCACACAAACAAATAAAAGTGAGATCAGTGAAACTAGTTTAGTTAAAGCTGCGAGTAAAAAGACACTTAACTATCACTGAGTTAAGGCTGCTGTCACGTCTGTTCCGCGTTTCCAAAAACTACATTGCGCAGCCGAGACTTCCTGTTCGTTGACCTGACGATTTATCGACTTTGCAATGTACATCGAAGTGTCGGCTTGCTTGCATATCCTAACATTTTTAAAGATTAAAAAAAAAATACTATGTACCTATTGATTTGATCGATAAAATATGTGGTACACTATTGGTATAGATACTACCAAACGTAACAGCAACTTTAGCGGTCTACACGACGTTCACTGGCGCCATCAATGAATAAAACAATCTTATCTTTTCTCGAATATTTTTGCAAAAACTCGCTTCTATACTCTATTCCACGAAACGAGGTCCCAAAGAAAATCTTCCATGAGCGTCCATTGGTTAAGGGGCTAACAAGGGCTAACTAGCGCCGCCAATGAGCAAATAATCATCTTCTTTCACAATCCGTTTTTGCAAATAAGTGAACGAAAAAAATATCTGTGTTGGCAACAGCAATTTTTAAAACCTACAGCTAAGAAATTTAGGTTCAAGAATCTAGGCTACAACTTCGTTTTTGGCGAAAACGGCCGTTTTTGGCGTAAATGAAATTGTGGACTAGGTTCTTAGCCCTAGGTTCTAAGTTGCAGGTTCTAAAAACAGCTATCACTAATACAGAAAACTCTGTCGTTCACTTTTTTGGAAAAATGGATACAAACGAAGATGTGATATTTTTTTTCATTGGCAGCGCTAGTTAGCCCTTATTCAAGCCTTAATGCGCGGACCTTCAATAGCCACTTCAATATCGGACAGTTTTCGCTTATCTGTAGCCGCGCGCATTGATCAATGAGATGCGAGCATTTGGTTCCCTAGGAGTTCGACTCGTGGAACGGAGTATAAATCTCTCAATCATCCAACCATCGAGAGATTTGGATGACAATTTGTTAAAACGATCCGTAAAACAAGATGGCACAGGTGGCGCATGCGCCACATCCCCTTAAAGCAGTAAAACACTGTAAACGGTACACGATAAGATAAAGATACGTATACACTAAGACAAATTGTCAAGAATTAAAATATTGTAAATTCGATTCTTACCATGATTAATATATGGTTTCTTTCTAGTCACGCATCAGTCTCTATAACAGGGTGTATAATTATCCTCTTATCTTTCGGAAAGAGGTTGGGTGTTTTACCACCAATATACTAACTACTCTTACCTACTATTGGGACAACATTGAAACCAATAAAAAAATAGCTACTGTTCCATAATTTTTTGCCGTAGATGGTAACGTAACTATTGAACTGCCTTAGGGAGTAAAATCCCCTCTTTTCGGAAAGATACGTGAATTTTGACACACGTTAGGCATAAAAAACTACAGCTATTTACCTACATTGTCCAGCTCTAAGTGAGGTAGACCCTTATGTAGTCATCACAGGCGTCGAGGACGGCCTGTTGTAGGTCCTCCGCTCTGCGCTCGTCCAGCACAGCCGTGTGGCTCGGCAGGAATAGACACAGCCGGGCCGCATCGCTCCACGAGTAGCTAAGAGCACCTACGGACAATACAAAATGTTATAGATAAACAGAGTCTGATGGCGGCTTCGAGCGACGTCCCCGTGGCCGCCATCTCCACCTGGCCTATCACCCTGGCGCCCGCTGGCCTGCTAGTTGGGCACGACCTCGCCGGCGGCGTGAAGATGACATGGACCTGACACAGAAGGGTCGTCGGCTGAGCATCGCCTTCTCCCAACGGAGTTCCACCCGGCAGCGCTTGATCTCGCCGGCGACGGAAGATCTTCGATGACCCCGGACTCGACCACTGGATAGCTCCATAGCTCCTACGCCCAGGACCCGTCCGTCTCAACGGACGGCGACGCTCCCGGGCAGGTGGGCCAACGCCCAGAAGCCGTCTGCTCGCCTCGGGCGAGGCGAGAAGACAATCTCAGTCCGCCAGTCTGATGGCGGGACGACCTCACGAACTTTCTGCCGGGGTGGCATGGAATGGCCGGTGACAGGGACGAGTGGAGGGCTAAAGGGGAGGCCTTTACCCAGCAGTGCGACACTAAATCGGCTAATAAAAAAAAAATAGAGTCTACCTGCGGAGCTACAATGGCACGAGATATAAGTAACTTATATGTTACAGTGCAGGTCATGGGACTTCTCTTAGAGTTGTATCTAGTATATGAAGCGGTGGTTGACTATTTCGGGTACAACCTAATAGATTTTGCTATATAAAAAAAACTAGGGGACAACCTCCCTCAGCGCTTACGCGAGTCAACTCGCAAACTCGCCGCTTCAAGCAGTGTGTTCATGTGCACAGGTCCAGCGTTGCGTTATCGCTCTGTTCTTTTTTCGTAGACTTCTTCTACTAAAAGTAAAAAAAGCTATGAAACATGTTGAAAAAAGAAGCTTTGGAAAAAAAACTTACTGTAGTACTGCACGGGCCATTGATGCACTCCATGCTGGTCAGCAGACAGGATGGCAGACTGCCCGGACCGAGCACTTGGGCCGGCCACAAGGGGCAGCTGGCTAGTTTGTGCTACACCACATTCCCACACCCCACAAGCAGCTGGGGCAAAGCTGTCCCCACAGGATCTGCTGGTGAGGTTGGGGTGTGAATACAAACTCACCGTAGTACTGCACGGGCCACTGATGCACCCCATGCTTTCTGGTCAGCAGACAGGACGGCAGACTGCCCGGGCTGAGCACTCGGGCCGGCCACCAGGGGCAGCTGGCCAGTTTGTGCCACACCACGTCCCCGTACCCCACCACCGGACCCCACGAGCAGCTGGGACACAGCTGTGGGGCCTCCTTCTCTTTGGGTTTAGTGCGGATGGTACGGGTGCTGGACAGAATCTTCGTGATGGTGGCCGCTGGCTTCTCGACCTGTTTCGGTGGGTTCTTCCGGTCTGGAAGGGGTGGAGGTTGGGCTGTGAATTCCGTGGAACAGTAGACTGGATAGTGATTAGTGGTACAATGTCACATAATGTCCTTGATGGGATACGGATAGGGCTGGCGACCTGAAGCAGATTGTCGGTGGTGGCTTTAGTTGAGGGCATTCTGACTATGATTTAGAATCCTACTTATGGCACTAGTAATAACCTTTGTTTAAAAAAAATCTTTACTGTCATCATAAGCAAGCAAAAAAGCCACATCAGCACAAAAATACATTGCATAAACTGACGCCTGTATCCCAGAGGGGCAAGCAGAAACCAGGGTTAAACAATTATAAATATACTAGCTGACTCGGCAAGGGTTGTTTTGCCACATTAAATAGCCTACGAACTATTCTCAGACCTACCAAATATACACAAGCAAATTCATAAAAATCGGTGAAGCCTTTTCGGAGGAGTTCGATAAAAAACACTGTGACACGAGATATTTATATAATAGAAATAGTTCGAATGTCCTGTCGGCCGAGCTAACACAATATTTGTTATTTTACTTATTTACACAAATCCGAATACTGTACAGACTCTAAAATAAAACCGAAAGAGAAATATTTTTTTCATCCCCCCATCTCGGAAAGAGTATTTTTGCTCTTCGATATCTGAGTGCAAAAGCCGTTTTTATCCGCTAGAGGATAAAGTAAATTGAATTTAGACCATCGAGTGCACTAAGTTTGTAAATTCAAAACATTATTAAACCCATTTACTTCTACCTCCATGGTGCCGAATTTATCATAGAATTTTTTTTGTGGGGTGAAAAGTTACGTGCTGCACTCGAGTGCAAAGATTTTTCACCTGGTGCTCTTTTGATTCCCTCGCTTAATTTTTGAATCACTCGCTTGCTCTGTCATCAAAATTGAGCACGCGGTTAAAAAGCAACTTTGCACTCTTGTATAACAAATAACTATTATGACATGTGCCAATTTAATTTAAGATTAGTTCCGAAGCAAAGGAAAATAACGATTTAAGTTTTATTGCTAAGACTACGCAAAGCTATCATCAATATAATTATTAATGTTTAACAAAAAAAAAAAAAAAAAAATAATGAAAGTGTGGTTTTTCATGTTTTATTGACAATAAATATATATCTAATAGATAATATATATAAATATAACACGAAAAGAACATTCCTTTAAACTATTGCTATCGATTTCAAACTCCCCTGTAGAAGTTAACATAGGTACTGACATAGTCCTTAGCTACTTGGACATAACATTCTGACACAGAATATGCTGAGGTCTATTTATTTCGGAATAAAGACCCAAATATTATACTTAACTAAAAACAAATTAATTGCATATGGACCGAGTACGCGAACACTCACGCATTATGGTCGTGACCCAGGTTTGATGGCACCTCATGTGGAAAGATGAGGGGCATTCCGGGCACTGCTCCAGCCTGTCTCTCTTGCCACACACCAGGCACCAGTTGGCATGGACGGTGATGGCTACTTTGGTAGGTGATGACGTGTTCTAGAAAAAATAAGCAACACAACTTAATAACTTGCTCTCTAATCTAATAACATGGTTCGGTCTGAAAACCAGCGCCAAAGGCCTGCTTTGGCATCATGCTGAGACTGGCCCATTTTTGACAACTTTGTATGTAAGTCAACTTTCAAGTTTATAAGTTTCAGCTACTTACAGGTATTTTGCTAAAATGTGTTCTAAAGTGTAACTCAATTATGTACTTACTGTGTGTAATTCTTTGTAAGGTCTATTAACTTGATTATGTAATGTAATTGATTATGTACCTACCTATTGTGTTTGTAATGTTGTCAAATAAAGTTAATATCATTAAAAACATAACTGTAAAAACAATAAGTCTCGCATGCTCGCAACTCAGTTCTTCTACCGTAAAATGTTGTGAGATCCACGTAATACCAAGTCGGTTAATATATTCAATAAATAGATTGACTTGGCAATGGCACTAAACAATCTAATTAAATATACGCAGGCGCAGTATCCTCGCCAAGTCGAGCAAAAAAGCGCACGGCCGGCGGCCGGACGACCACGGCCGTACCATCCTTTTCTCGAAGAAGCGCTTCAGGCCATTTTCGACCCCCTATAACTCCGCTGTGGATAAAACTAAAAGCCTGAATTTTCAGTAACCAAGCAGGCATTCTATAAACGAGTACGAGAACGAGAACGAGTAGTTTAAGAATTATAACTATAGTCAAAGTTCTTAACTTTGTGACTGACCGATCATCAAAACTCTAAGGCACTTCTAGCAGACGTAGAAGCTTTAAATTTAGAATACAATTCGTGTTTAGTGTATAAATGAAGAAAAATATAAATCAAAGAAAAAATAAAATATTTTGCAATCGGTCCAGTTACAGCAACTGCATAAATAACTTTATAGTTCCATATAAAATATAAAGGATTAGGTACGAAGTTACATTTACAGTTAATGAATCAGTGTACCTGTATAATTGTATATTATAATATAATGGAATAATACATGTAGATAGGTACCTAGATATAATCATGTTCAAAGGTTACTTGTAAAATGGAATGAAAAAGCAAGAACGGGAATGTCTTATGAATTTGTACCAAAATTCCGCCAACCATTAAGTAGACTAAATTGCCCGAAGTTGCCATGAACGAACACCAACAAAATGAAATGAGATGCCATTCAAAACATAACTAAAAAAAAACCAAGTCTCGCAACTCAGTTGTTCTACCGAAAAAAGTTGTGAGATCCACCTAATACCAAGTCGGTTAATTTATTCAATACATGGATTGACTTGGCCATCGTATGAAAACAACAGTGTTACTCAAGTTGAGTTTTTGTAGCCCCAAGCAAGCTTGTATCGTGGGTAGCGAAATTAGATTTTCAATTTAATTAATTTCGAAGGCGAAACAGCGGCAATCTAACGGAGTGGAGTTAGATAACTTATATTGCTGCAGCCTACAGCCTGTGGGTATCAAGGAATTAAACAAAATGGTGGAGTGTAGTCCAAATGACATTTCTACTTAATTGTTGTCCAAAGAAAAGTTAGTTTAGATTGTATGTCCCTTCCAACACCTTTGCGTCACTGTCACTTTTGGAAGAGAACACCTTCTTTTGATATATGAATAACTCCATGTCAACATTTACATAGATATATATTTACATACGTGCACTCTCCTCCATTGTGTTAGGGATGAGTTTGTAACCAAAATGTAAAGGTCGACTTGGGGCCTGTGTCATAGAACTACAATTCATGGTTTACTTACTATGCCAATTCGATGTACATTAATAATAATAATAACTTCCACACAATACCCCGGTCCTAAACTAGGATACCCCGTGCTATAGCAACCAGGCAAGGATGTCACAAACATGAAAATGCACCCAGACTGAGGCCATTTGTACAAATGCACGGTGGCCCCCAGTGGGAATCGAACCCACGACCTCTGTTTTGACAGCTAAGCGCCTTAACGGCTAGACCAACGAGGCAGTCGAATTTGCAAAGTCGATTAACCCACAGATTAACAAGTAGACTCTGTAAATATAAAAAAAAACTACGCACAGAATTGTCAGAGCTCTCAGTGACGCTTTGCCGGTCAGTCTCCCTGTTGACAGAGTTGAACCGCCAGCACTGCTTCAAGTAATTCTTCACCTCCTTTTCAGTCATTATGTTCTTAATCACCGTCTCAAACTTGTCCTCTGTACTAGCGTCAACATGCATCAGGTACTCAAGGTCCTCGCTTCTTGCCAAGTCTTTCTCTAGTAGAAAGAAGAACTCATCAAAGACCATATCTTTGCCGCGGCGTAAAAACTCCTTGTATGCGTTCTCGTATTTGCCCGGACGCATGGGCAGTTGGCGAAAATCGAAGGTGGTATTGAGGTCTTGTGTCTTCGTTTTGACAAGTTTGGCTACACTGAGTGGCAGAGTGTGGTCCTCTTGAATTTTCCTCTGGAAATTTGTAAGTTGATAGGTCTTACACAAGTAAGTATAGTTAGTGAGACCTATGATTTCAGTACTATAGTTGGGCCATTATACGTACCAAACGCTTAGGTTTGTAAATACCACAGAACAAAGAAAATAAGTAAATACCTTTACCTTCACGATGTTTTCCATCACAGTTGGTGACTGGTATTGCTATGCTACTACGAATTCACAAATATATGTAGCTTTGAATTGGCATATGCCTGGATTCGAATCCACAACCCCCCAAAACCACTGCTCCCACAGGTATATAAATATGCAAGACTTATTAGACAGTTGGTCATCAGTATATCTATGAGAATATTATGTATGTATGTCAGAAAAATTTCAGTAACTTCTAAACTATGCCAACACAGTGTAATTATACTTACTAGAAAAATGAATATAAATTTTCAGTCCCAACATTTAGGTTGGCAGAGGTTGATTTAATACATCATTTTTGTTATGGCATTGTAAAAGCTTCTATAGTATTAACATCCTTGAGGATGTAATAACAAGGTTAAAAAAAAATAGAGTACATACATAAATTCACACCTGTATCCCAGAGGAATACCAGAGTTACCAGGTGCTAAAAGGGCTAAAACATCATAAAATGTATTTATCATAAATATGATTTGATTTGGTATATGTATGCTCTTCACTAAATCTAGAGAAATTACTTACCCCTGTAGAAACTTACCTTTCTAACAACTGTAGGTTTTTTGACAGGTGTAGGAACTCTGTCGCTAGGTCCATAGAAGGGACGGCATCGTTCGGCCAAGCGCAGGCTTGTGTATGGCAACCAGAGACCATCACCACTTCGACAAATTTCCACATAGTAGCACAGTTCTTCTGTCACTGTGATTGTGCCATCTTCATTCGCATTTATTGCTAGAACTGGAGATCCATCGTTAAGTTTAGAGTTTAGACGTTACAGTTTTATTTGATTAGTAATGAAATAATAAAAGGTTAGCAAAGCAAGGTCTCCTAAGGAACCCGAAGATGCTTCGGGACCACCAATGCTAATTTAATACCAATTGTGGTTGGTGGGTAAAGTTGGGTGTCTGTCTTCCCTTCAGAGGTACCTACAGGAGTGAGTTGCAGAACATTTTATGGAGATAAAATTACTGACTATAGGTAGGTACTATTTTCAAAGTTATCAGGTAAAGCTTTTTCTTTATGACAATGAGAGCAATAAAAAAATTATACCTATTAAATAATAGATGATCTAGTGATCTCTCCCGGAAATAATATGGATTAGGTACTAACTAAGAATATACTAAGATAAGGCCAGTGGGACGTATATTAACCATTGAGGTAAAATAGGCTGCATTATTTACAATCCAAAATGTTGCCAAGCAAGTACTGAGGTGTTTTACAGTGCTTGAAATTGCAAATTCACCTTTCTCAGAGAGAAAATCTGGGCCCTGCAGTGAGACGTGTAAATACAGGCCAGGTACATAATAGGACTGTTATAAATAATATATTACCTAATATAGAAGTGGCTTAGCTAACCTTTTTCATCGTGAAATAATCCGTCCTCGTTCTTCGCGATGCGAACTTTAGCGTAGACCTTCTTGCAAATCCTAGCGAGCGCAATTTCTCCTAGGGTCCAACAATAAATGCTCATATTGAAGTCAACAATCAACAAATCATTTTTATAATAACCGAAGAAGTTTCGAGTGCAAAGTTTTTACTTTCGCATGTTACACTTTTTGACATTGCATTCAAAGCAAGTTTTGTTGAGGGGAAAGGGGGGAAGGAAATAAAAGAATAGATAAATGATTTATTTACTATTTATCGCGGTTCTTGAAATCAGTGCTTGAAATCTTAATTATACGTATATTATAAATAAGCTAATAATCCTATAATAAGTAATTGGTGTTACGAGTATTATATTATGCAAATTAAAATAAAAAATAAATTGTACAGTAAATAATTTTCGAAAAGTAAGTAAGTTGTTACACCGGATATACCGGGATGCCATGAGAGCCCGGAAGCGGAACAATAGACAGAAAATAGTTATAAAATAAAACATGAATATACAATGTATTATAAACATAACGTTATAAAAAATAAACATGTCTTCTCAATATTATTTCTTTATTTAAAACAATACAATAGTGCCATCTACTGTTGAGTAGCAGTACTATATTCGAGGCATTCACTTCGCAGTACCTACCTACGTTTCGATTTTCATAATACATTGCACAGAATGTTTTAAAAAGGTCCGGGATATGAAGTATGATATCGAACCATCTCGTTAGCGTAATCTGTAGAATTCAAAAAGACGCGATCGGGCCACCATAGCAATGGTTTTTAATTGTTCTTTTCAAGGTCATAATCTAACAGGTTAGGTTCTCTTTGCCTCTATATAAACCTACCAATTGGTTTTGCAGTGTCAACACATACCTACCTAAATATTTCTTTTTACCTATGGTTTTTCACTCTTTCTTGGAACACGATATACATAATATGTTACTTTCCCGTGCCTGTATCATTTGTAGTACCACTACTAGGTACTTAGGGCCCTCGCCCACGGCGACTACCTATTTGTAGCGATGCAGTAGCGGTGCTGTCGCGCGTTAGCATCGATACAGTCGCGATGCGGGCGCCAGTTGTGTGCCCTCGCCCGCCGTAAACACGATTCAGTCGCGATGCAAACGCGATACCGTCGCTTTGGAAATGGAGTGACGCTATTCTTAATCCGGCGCCACACGGTTTCTTAATCCGGCGCCACACGGTTCGGGTAAGGGTAAGGGAGGTCAGGGTAACACGGTAAGGGAGGCTCCCATACAGCGAACGTTATTTCTTTCCGTATTGTGCTCGGTATTAATAACGGCAACAGGTAGTATAAGCAGCCTTTATGTATCCCACTATAAGGCACAGGCCTTCTCTCAGGGAGAGAGTATGGGCTTGATCACCACGCGTGCCCACCGCGGATTGGCGATTTCAAGCGCCGAGGTATCTGGATCGCTCAAACGCTCAGGTTTCCTCACGATGTTTTCCTTCACAGTTAGCGAGTGGTAGCCAGCTATAGCTATTATAACTTCACAAATGTACAAAGCTTAGAAAATAAAGTCATAGGTAGGTACATGTCCGCACTGGGAATCGAACCTGGGTCTCTCGCTTAGACTGCAACAGGTAGACGCTTGAAACATTCAATGTTGTATAGATAATGGTACGGAACCCTTAGTGCGCGGGTTCGACTTGGTCGGTTTTTTTTAATAGGTAGATATAGGATGGTTTAGCCAAATCGACCAAGGTAGCTTACCTCATAAGAAACACATTTTTGTGTTCATTTGTAGGTAAATATTAAGTACTTAGTAAATATTATCATAATTTATTCCGTTCCGCGTGGCGCCGGATTAAGAATAGTGTCACTCCATTTCCTTCCGTGGATGTCATAGAAGGCGAGTAAGGAAATCAATTACCAGAAGACGGGCCGCAGCGTTTTCCTGAGATTCCAACTCCATACTGCGATCGCCAACCCGCATGCCAAGCGTGGCGATTATGACAAAACCCCTCATGGTTATGAAAACCACGAAGGAGGCCTATGTCCTGCAGTGGGCGTCATATGGCTGATGATGATGTGATGATGATCATGATTTATAGGTAAGTAGTTGAATGAATAATATGAGTAAATGTTGCATGAATGAATTTTATACAACATACATTTTGAATTTGAAACACAATTCATTTTAGGTAGGTTTAGGTATAATACCCATTAGATAACTTGAACAAGTCTAGAGTAACTAGAGCAAACCGCACAGACGTGGTGATTTTGTGATGAAAACGTAAGAGCAAAAAATGTTGCCTTGCGTCCCCCGCCAATAAAACCCGAAATGCGTCCATGCGAAATCAAAGACATTTGTTCAAGTTATTTATTGGGCATTGTACCTACACAGTTTCACAAAGCAACGCAGACCCTTTCACAAGCAGTGGAACAATAGTTGCCACCTTAAATGCAACCTTATCACTTTGAAATAAAGTCCAAAACCAATGAATAGTTTATACCGGTCTACCAGTTAAAGGGTTAATATTTTGCTGGTTCAAATCAGTAGATATTGAGACAAGCAAGTAAAGCCGCCACAAGATCCTTGACACACCTTCGACACTTTATGCCTCCGTCTGACCCATATCGCCATCGTTTTCACTTCCGAAATAAGGGTCAGATGGTACTTCCGTTTCAGTTTCAGGTTTCGATATAACAGCTCCAAATGCCACCAAGACTAAAATAGTCACAAATAGAGCCTTCATATTTTATTGAACAAAAATGTCTTCTCGTGAAAAGGTTTCAAAATATGTAGCAGCGTCATAAAGTGTGTTATTAGTGGGTAACTAACATTTTCATAATTTTTATACTCGTCGATACGTAATTTACCAATCTATCGCAGTGAAATTCAAGAAATCTATTCAAATTTGCCTAGTGCCACCAATGGAAATGAGCATATTACCTTTTTTTACAGAGTGTTTTTGCAAAAAGTGTCAGACTAATCTCTCAGTTTGTTAATAGTGATTTTTAGAACCCGCGACCGAGAACGTAGGATCACTGACCTAGTACTAGATAGCGTTTCATCATCAACCCATTATGTCCCCACCGAGGGGCACGGGTCTCTTCCCTGAGGAAGGTATAGGCCATACTCCACCACGGGGGCCAAGTCCGGATTGGTGGAGGCTTGTAGACTAGTGGCTCGTCTACTGTCAGAAGTTGTCAAGCCGCCCTAAGGCCTCTGACTTGGCTTAACGACTGCCATCTATCGACGGCAGCCGGCACCAACAGCTTAACGTGCCTTGCGAAGCACGGAACCGCTCGGAAAAATGCCACTAGCGTTAGGCATAGACGGCGACCCATCCATGCACTGAACGCGCCCTGTGTTGCTTAACCTTCGTGATCGTTTAAGATCACTCAGGCAGCCGGGGCTACGAGCGATTCGGCGTTTACCTATGCCAGAAACCGCCGTTTTTGGCCTTAATGCTATCTAGTCCTAGGTTTTTTTTTTGCCTCAGGTTCACGGCCATGGGACCTAAAAATCACTATTGACATGATTGAAAGATTAGTCTGATACTTTTTGCAAAAGCGATCTATTAAAAACGATATGATTTGTTTCTCTTGCTGGCGCTACTGTGGAGCCCCTTAAGAAGCGTTCTCCTAGCGCTGAGTAGCAAGCAATGGTGATAGTCTAGGTAACATAGAAATCGCTAGTTGGTACCTAGGCTTTCCACGCCTCGGCTTGCATTATATGCACTAACAATAAAATACTTATTGAGATTTGTAAACATTTCCTTGTTGGAAGAGGATTAATTTATTGAGACAGGTTCAATGACACATTGCAGATGACTTACGCAACATTTTGTAACTACGTTGGTAGGTACGCTTAATTGTGACTAATGAAAAGACATTATTAAAAATATATTATGTATTTATAACTAGGTACCTATTATTCTTTATTGTTTAGAATTGATATTTTTATATTTTTATTGAGAAATGGTGATTTAGTGCCTACTTACGAAAGTAAGTTTAATAATTAAAATTATTTAAATGTAACGTATACACAACAGTATGCATTTAGATAGATAGGTAGATAGATCGATACCTAACTCTTAATTCTTCGCACATCGCACAGTTGCCAAGTTTAGGTATTTTCTTGATAATTAGACTTACCGCGTCTATATCCCGAGCTGATGTTGGAAATGGTGGTGGTGGAAAACCATTGATAAAATGCAGACAAACGATTTAAAGTTAATAAATAAGTCCTACATCCAATCCAATTCCTTAGCCTTTAGAACTTCCTTCTGTCCTCAATAGTACTTTTTTTTTAAAACACAATATTTATATAGGTACCTAGGTACCTACTTGACGAAAAGCCAGGCTGAAATTTATAATACTCAGGAAAAACATCTGAAGATTTAATTCTTTCAAGTTCCGCTACTGCATACTAGATGTCGCTAGTTGGTACGTCAGACAATGTTTATGATCAAAATATTGCAGGGAGGCTCTGGCTCTGCAGCAAAACTGTGGCATGGTAGCTTTAACAAATTTACAAGCCAGCTACTTTCGCTCAACCTAACATGACGCACATATTGCGCGGTTGGGTGAAAATGACTGACGATTATAATTTTGTTGCTTTATTTTTTTTTTGCATTGGTGTCTTGCAGGTACTTATAGGTATTATACCTAACTAGCCACTCTGAGTTGGTTACAAAACCACAACCTGTCGGTATCTATCGCTTGTGTGAAATTATGACTGAGTAAATGGCACCCTGAACTGAAGATAAGTTTGTCTATCGATACAAAAAAAATATTTGACAGTAGTTTTTAACTTTTTTACACATTGCCATAACACAACTCAGTCATGGAAAAAAAACGGTACTATCATCAAACATATTTAAATTTTTGTTGCAAAGTCGCATAAGTAACGTAACTGAATAAAATAAATGGATGCAAAGGTTGATCAGCCCCTATATTACGCACACCAAATCCTGAGCGATTCCAATTGTCTAACTGTCAAATTAGTATGGAATTTGACAGTTAGACGATTGGAATCGCTCAGGATTTGGTGCGCATAATTAGGCCCCAGTTGTCGATCAGGACCAGCTCCTACCTATATTCCAAGGATTTCAATCGCTTAACTGCAGAATTGTTATGGAATTTGACATTTACATGATTGGAATCGCTCAGGATTTGGTGCGTATAATTAGGCCACTGGACTTAATAGACTGGTTGGTTCCGCCTGCTTAGTTGTTAAGGGGATCCAGGGAGCAACACTAGCGCCACCGAGGAAATAAAAAATCATATCTTTTTTTACAGATCAAATGTGCAAAAAGTGTCAGTACAATCTCTCTATCATGTTAATAGTGACCCAAGGCAAAAAAACTAGATAGCATTAACGCCAGAAACAGCGGTTTTTGGTATAAATGCTATCGAGTCCCAGGTTCGTGATCCTAGATTCTTTGTCGTGGGTCCTAAAAATCACTGTTAACATGATTGAGAGATTTATTTATTTTTATTGTTTTAAAGAAGACTAACAGCACAATATAACAGAATAACACCAACATAGGAAACAGAAGGCCAATTACAAGTCTCCACTTATAAATTCAGAATAGCGAGATAGACAGATAAACATAATCGTAAGCAACAGATTACAGATAACAAAAACATCGGTCATAACAGAGATTAATTATATGTGGATACCTATTTATAGAGGAATTTTCTCCACAGTTTTATTTTACATTATATTGTACCTATGTATAATATGTATAGATATTAATCACTGAAAAAGAAATTCACATTAAGTCTAGATTTCAGACTAGCCACTGAAGAATTAAACAAGTCTATGTCAATGCTCCTTGTACTGACACTTTTTGCAAATTTGATCTGTAAAAAGAGATATGATTATTTTTCCTCCGTGGCTTCCTTCCTAGTGTTGCTCCCTGGTCCCCCTTAATGCTCAGCAGTCGGGTTGTTGGTTATTTTTTATTTATTTTTGCGGAGCCTCCCTACAGACTAGGCATCTCACTTCACGTTCCTCGTGCTCAATTACCAGCATTTGAGAGGACTTGCGACTGGGAGAACATCTAGGAAAAAGCGAATTGAAATGAAATATAGGGTTATTTCTAAAATGCGAAATTCCTTAAACATTTTGGTAAGAGTTTGTCATTTACCTACCTACAACAACTTTTGTCGTACAAATTTTAATGACAATTTTTTGTTAAATTTTCCGTTTAATGCAATTTAGTATATGTCATATTATAATTAATATAACATGCCAAATCGTCGGTCGAATTCATTAGGTAGGTACTGGAATATTTCAAAATGAGTAATTGACGTTTAAAAATCTGTAAAATTTTAAAATTCTTAGTAAAATCATTCTTCTTTGGTTGTCGAAGTGGTTTTATAATAGTTACAATTAACGTATGCCTTGTGCCATTAGTGATTAGGGTAACACCTTAAATCCTTACTAATATTATAAACGCGAAAGTTTGTATGTATGGATGGATGTTTGTTACTCTTTCACGCAAAACCGGATGAACGGATCCGGATGAAATTTTGGACAAGATAGATTATAGTCTGGATAAGCACATAGGCTATTTTTTATCCCGGAAAAATACACATCAAAATTACCACGCGAACGAAGTCGCGGCCAACAGCTAGTTCTTAATAATTCTCCAAGCATACTTAACTCAAAACACGTGATTTTGGAGATGTTCGAGTATTGATTCCAACGATGATGACGACGACAAAATAAAATCAGAGAAAAAACTCTCATTGGGGTGTCTCAGGAATTGCACATTATGGAATTAACCCTGTATACGACGTAATACGGCTGCTACGGCTCTACATAAGAAACGCGCCCTATATCAAATCTGTCCCCTACGACAAGCCAGATCAGATGAATGAGTCACCATTGGATGCTGCGCAGTGGCAGGCCACGCCCCCCGCGCGAGATCAGCCAATCGGGGCGCCCGGTGTCTGTATATTGTATTTAGGGGATCCGATCCTTGATTCAGTCAGTGCGTCGTTGGAGGCAAAATAAAATCAGAGTTTCCATCTCCCTATTTACCTACCTACCTAAACATGTGCGCTTACGCGATTTAGATGTGCAGCGCCGGCGCACAGGCAAAAATCAATCGGCGGGAGTGTCATAGATATCTGTAATCGGCGAGAAAGTCATCTCAAGCTGTAGAGCTTTGGAAAGATTTATAAATCATTGGAACGATTTTTGTATTTTTTTTTGTGTAATGGAACATTTTCTTTTTGGGTTCCGTACCTCAAAAGGAAAAAACGGAACTCTTATAGGATCACTTTGTTGTCCGTCCGTCCGTCCGTCAGTCAGTCAAGACCTATTATCTCGGGAACGCGTGAAGGTATCGAGTTAAAATTAAAAGTATATAGGTACGTAAGTCTACAGCCCCTTAAAGCTGTGAAAAATACCTATGTTTCGACACTCGATGGAATTAATATTTCCAGGGTACTTTCTGCAGTTACACCGTCTTATACTACAAGTACATGAAAAAATCTGAAAACTCATAGTACGTCTGTAATTAAATCACAAAAAAATTGTCTTTAAAGTTCAGAAAAAACAGCGAGACTCGATTCCTGAACTATTTTTACCTACAATATTTATGTACCCAGAAATTTGTACGGAACCCTCGGTGGGCAAGTCCGACTGAGACTTGTCCGGTTTTTTTATTGATGCGTCCCACTGCAGGGTAAAAAGAGTATGGGCTTAATTACCACGAGTGCCCACCGCGGATTGGCAATTTTTCTTTATAATAATGCAAAAATTTGAAAACCGCGTCTTCAGTATCGTATGAAAAAATTGTATGTGATAATGATCTCATTTTAGAAATGCATACTTGTCACGGACATCGACCAACATGTGTTATAGTACTTTTTTAATGAGTCGCGATGCTCATACAAAATTATACCTACATTTAAAAAGTGTAAATGATGCCTTGTCTTGTAAAAAAAATTGTAAAAAACATCTGAATACAAAACCGGAAGTAGGCACAACAAAACCAACCAAACTACGAAGAATCCTCATCTGTCCAAATATAGAAGAGGTTTTTTTTTATACAGAATACCTTTAAATTGCCATTTTCATTTAAAAATATTAAACCTTCTTTTATTGAAGGTCGTATGAAAGTCATATCTACTCATTTTTTTATTCGGAACTGACTTCCAACCTTCTAATTTTTTGAATCCTTCGCTTGCTCTGTCAACAAAATTGAGCACGCGGTTAAAAAGCAACATTGCACTCTCGTATAACAAATAACAATTTTTTTGCAAATTCTCCTTTAGGTATCACAATAATCTGTGTTACAAACCCAGTGGTTTATTCAAATCAAATCAAATCAAATCAAATCATTTGTCATAAACATAGGTGTTGATTACAGGTCTTGAGTGTGAATTGTAGATATCTCTATGTTTTACCCACAGGGCACACAAATACGTTAGGGCTAAAACATATCTGGCATGCATTGAGTTTATAATTAATATAAATTCTTTTAAATCTCTGAAAACAAAATTAAATAATATAAATCGTAATGTCAATTTACCAATGAAAATATAATAAAAGTCAAACAGGCAATAAAATTAGTACCTAATTAAAAATTATGCAATTGAATAGTCAAGATGTTTAAAAAGCTTTGTCAGCGAAGTTAAATAAATGTAATATTACCCAAGCGATCCTTCCAAAATGTGCATAAATGCACATTGGACGTTACGCAACGAATTATCGAGCCTGTCCTTAGGTGATTTATCGCCCCTGCCCACCCCGCGTCCTGCAAGTGAAAGTTGGAGGCAGATGGTTAGTTACCTACTTTCACCCCGCTGCAGACTTTGGACAGCCATTGGCAGGTGGTGACCTAGGTTCCACTTGCTTGTGGATAAGATATAAGAATATTCTTTATTCTGCAATCATTTTGGATGGTTTGAAAGGCAAAGCAAAATAAACGTGCCTGACAATGGCTATCGAATACGCTAGTTTCGTTTTGACATTGGAAATGTCTTTTCGTTCGCTCCAGTGTAGGCTCCGATTTCACGAATAAGTGCGATCCCCTTATATCTCGGAGAGTTGTGAAGATATGATTTACCGCTTCGGAAACGAAGAATGATATCAAAAATTTGACAAAAACTCCTCTGGACAATTTAATTTGTGCACAAAACAAAGACGATCGGGTTAAGGCTTTGCCCTGTAGCCTAACCTTTTTGAAACAAGTAAGATCGACATTTTACACATGACATTTATGACTCGATTCATTTCCACCGTGCTCGATAGTCGTGTGAGGCACGAATTCAGTGATTTAAAAAAAAACGCATTTTTTTAATAATATCTCGACACAAATTAGAATCTATTAGAATCATTAGTAGCCATCCAGAGCGGTGCCCGCGTGCCGCGGGTCCGCGGTCACTGTAGGACTTCGCGATAAGCCTGCGACTTACCCCTGGTTTCCCGTACACTACTGTTAACTGTTAGCTGCTGTTGCTGCTGACGTTTGCTGCGGCCAAAGTGCATACAGAAAAAAAACAACTGACAGCTGGCAACAGTAGATTAACCGATTGTTAGAGGACGAGAAACCCGGGCTTAGTTAGCTATGCACATTCCTTAGTCCTTACACGGATAGCGGTGGATGCAACGATACAAACTATAATATTCGGTATGTAATTACGAAGGTAGAGACTAAAAAACACTAAAAGTGCAATAAAAAAGCCTGTTCCTTGACGGACCGTTGGTCGCAAGGGGCTGGGCTTTTAAGCTAGTATTGTAGAACTTTAGTGCCTCAGAGCTGGTCCCATATACGTAAATTTGGTCAAGATCGGCTGACGGGATCCATGAGAAAATCATGAAAATAATACAGGCCAATTTGCAGAGGCCTCTACGGCATTATGGACGCAACCATACTGCGATGAAGAATACGGTCAGCGCCACCTAGTGTTAAAATTAGCGAACAAAAATTTCTCTTTAACGCGTATTAGAGATGATTTGTTGGTTTTTCTCGATTTGCTATTGCCATTAAAATAAACGATTTATACTGCGTCTCGTGGCAATCCCTATCTATACCTACATGATAAGTAAAGTGAGCTGTTATATCAACACTTCGTTACATCCACAAACTACCTATGCCATGGTTGATTAAGATCCCAAGAATCTTTTTATTTTCCTCATCAACCAAACTAAAGATCAGAGCAAAAAGTGCTAAAAAGAGACTTGAATGACCCGAGTCAGTAAGCTTGTTTAAGTCAATACAAGTACCTTTACTATAGCTCTTATGGCAAGCGGCGTACGTGCGAGAATATAATTAAAGTCTTCTTAAAGTCTTCCCCAGTATATAGCTGACTGTACCTTAACAGTTAGGCAGATCGATACAATGCGATTGGTTTTGTGCCTCTGCGCTCGTGCCGGCAGCTTCCGGTAATGGTGAGGCGAAAAGTGACTCTGAGCGTATTATAGTCATAAAAAGACACAAAACATCGTGAGGAAACCTGAGTGTCTGAGGTGTTCACACACCTCAGCGCTTGAAATTGCCAATACGCAGTGGGCACGCGTGGTGATTAAGCCCATACTCTCGCTCTGAGAGAAGGCCTGTGCCCTGCAGTGGGACGTATATAGGCTACATAAAAATAAACAGTAACAAAAGTGTTTTGAAATAAGTAGTTCTATTACTTTGAGATAGGGGTAACAATAATAGCTTCCGCACAACACAATCACTTGACCTAGTCCTAAACTAGTATACCCCCGTGCTATGGTAGCCAGACAAGGTCATCACAAACATGGGAATACAACCAGACTGGACTGCGGGGATAGGCAATAGCAGACGGTAGCAGCTGAACCATCAGCATAGTAACATAGGTGATTGATTCATTGAATTTTTTTCTTATATTAAATTTTAGAACAAAATTAAAGAAAGAGAGAAAGACATTTGTTGGGACAAAACGAGAAAGAAAAGGCACACAGTGTAACATATATAAATACAAAGGAAAAACAAGTAAAAAAAAAACATTAAGTATTAGTTGGGTAAAATAGGTTCTTTTAAACACTTACCTGCAATTTAGTTTTTATTTCGAATTATTTGTTCATCTCAAGTAAAAGTGACCGACGGTGGATAACAGGAATAAACAATCATCGACTCCTAAAAACTTCATTGACTTCCATTTCTGTAGTTCTCATATAAAAAAAGATAAGCTAGAATAACAAAGTATTCTTTATTCAGATACCCACAAATAGAATGGCACAGGTGCGAAAGTAACATTATGAAAAGTAGTGCTTGGATAGGTAGAATAAACCCTAAACTTTTTGCATTCGCCTGTACCAAACGCCTTTTGTCAGCATCTGTCGTCGGTTTTTTTGTCGCGAGCTCTTTTCTCTTCGTTTTTTGTTGGTCGGATCGCCGCTCTTGTTTTATACCTTTCTGCTTCACCGTTCGGCAGGTAGCTGATGACCTTTGTCAGTCCGTAATGAGCTACTTCTGTGGGGTGCAATAGCACCCCAACAATACTTACCTAAAGCAAAAGCTTTAGAGTAAGAGTAAGAAATGTTTTATTTAGAAACCATAACACCAGCTATGACAAACAATGTTAAATGGCAACATATTAGCCTTTTTAGGGATAACGGACCCTATTACTAAGACTCCACTGTCCGTCTGTCTCTCTGGCTGGCTGTCTGTCACTAGACTGTATCTCATTACCCGTGCTAGCTAGACAGTTGAAAAGTTAAAAATACCCTTTAATGGTTACTAGTTGGTTCCAGTAACCAATAGTGGTAATATTATTACATAACATAACATAAACTCACGCCTTTATCCCAGAGGGGTAGGCAGAGACCAGGGACTGCCACTTGCTACGATCCTGACAGATCACTTTCGCTTCCTCAACATTCATTAGTCGTTGCATATTCGTTTTATTATTATTATTATTAATTCTTTATTGCATAAAGACAGTGTACAAAAGGTGGACTTAATGCTAATGGCATTTTCTACCAGTCAACCTGCAGGAGGTACAGGAGAGGCAAAAATTGAGGTAGGCGTGCAAAGCGAAAGCGATAAAGGTAATTATAAGTACCTAATGTATTATAAGGAGGGGGGCACCTGTAAAAATAACTATTTTAGCAATGATGTAATATAATACACACTAATACTTGCTATTAATTATATGCATACTAAGTAATAATACGGTATTTGACACGATCAACAATAAATTATTTCATATGCTCGATTAAAACAAAAATTACAAAATATCTCGGAAAATGTATCTCTTTTAGTCAATTACTAGTTATTACAATTTTTAAATAGATTAAACATAAAAAGAGTGCTCTGAAATGTGACGTCATAAGCAAGTAGTATTTTCATATAAAATTCCGTTTTAAAAGTAACTCATTTGATATTTTGTCAAATACCCAACTACGGTGATAAATATCTCGGTTTTGAAAAAAAAATGTCCATTACTGTGTTTATTATTGGGACAGCTGATCTGCTATGGTGCAGGGCGTTAGCATCGCTTCTCGAAAATGGCACAAAATGCGATGAGAAGCGTGTACAAAAGTCGTCGCGGGCGATGGCTCTAACTCTACATTGAAGAAAAGAATCTCTACTACATATTTGGCTCTAGTTATAGACACGAAATGAATATAAAAATTGTGATTAAAGGTAGGTAAGTAATTGAAAGGGAGGGCGCCATCAACAAAAAGTTCTTTCGCTTCACCGCTTTCGCTCCAAGGATCTATGGGCTATCAATTTGGGAGGATGTCCAATAGAGGAAGAGCTTTTTTCTCATCCTCTTCCTTGTGTGATTTCATTCATTCTTTTAAGTACTTGCTCAGTCCTTTCCATTTTGATAGGCACGGATGGGCCAAGATAGGTCTCGTTGAATCGGGAGAATCCTACTCCTTATAAAAGGTGTAACAAAATTCACATATACTACCTCAAAGAAAACCAAGAAAATAGCGACAGTGCATCTTTTTACCCGGCTGCGGCGGAGCCCAAAAGGAGGGTAATGTGTTTGGTTCGTATGTATAGTTTCTTGCATAGTGCTTTTACACACACTGCCTGTTAAATAATAACATAACACATAACATAAACTCACGCCTGTATCCCAGAGGGGTAGGCAGAGACCAGGGACTGCCACTTGCTACGATCCTGACAGATCACTTTCGCTTCCTCAACACTCATTAGTCGTTGCATGCACGCACGCCGGTTTCGGGTACTTTTTATCTTGCCCTTTGTTAATACATCCTCTATTTGGTCAAAGTATGTCCGTCTGGGTCGTCCCTTACCGGCCCTTCCATCCACATTCGCTCGATATATTTGTTTTGTCAATCTTTCTTCCTTCATCCTCTCCACATGTCCAAACCAACGCAACATTCCTTTCTCAATTCTTGTCACTACATCCTCTTTCAGTCCACAACGTTCTCTAATCACACTATTGCGTATCCTGTCATTCAAAGTAACGCCAGACATACTTCTCAAGGACCTCATTTCTACTGCATTAATCCTACTTTCTTGCTTCTTTTGCCATACCCAAGTCTCGCTAGCATACATAAGTGTTAAATAATGATGTATAATAACCAAGTTCAATAATGAAACTCATTGCCAGGTACCTATGTTGGTCCCGCCTGCTTGGTAGTTAATGCTCAGCAGTCGGGTTGTTCGTTATTTTTTATTTCAGTTTTTTATGCAACTAAATTGCGTTACTTCTGAGGAACTTCTCGAATGGAGACCACATATCGGCAAGCGCAGCGTAGGACGGCCAGCCACAAGATGGACAGATGACCTCATCCAAGTGGCAGGAAGGCGCTGGATGCAGGCCGCTTCCAACCGGTCTTTTTGGAAATCCATGGAGGAGGCCTATGTCCAGCAGTGGACTTCTTGTGGCTGAATGATGATGATGATGATGAGGAGCTTCCATCTACAAAAAAAAACCCGGCCAAGTGCGTGTCGGGCCAATACTGTCCGTATTTAGTGCATCAGTCCACTGGCCTATATCGTCTCTTCAGAACTTCAAATGAGATTGACTCCAGGAGATGAAAATCTAGTATTGAATTAGCTTGCTCACGTTACGTAACATTCCACAACGTGTAAGAGGCATTTACCTCAACCTGATGATAGTTTAGACAACATTTGCACGAGATCGGAGAGTAATTAGCTCTCAAGACACCACGGTCAATGTCACGCGGGCTGTTCCCAGCTGACGCGTTTACTTAGGTACTCACTGACGGTAGCGATGGCCGCTTAATTTTACTTTACGTGTTATAGTTGTAAAAGCGGTGGTAGCCTAGTGGGTAGAACATTGGACTCGGAAGCGAGAGACCCAGGTTCGATTCCCAGTTCGGGCATTCGAAGGAAAACATCGTGAGGAAACCTGAGTGTCTAAGCTACTCAAAAACCTCAGCGCTTGAAATCGCCAATCCGCGGTGGGCACGCGTGGTGATGAAGCCCAGACTCTCTCTCTCTCTCTGACAGAAGGCCTGTGCCCTACAGTGGGACGTATATAGGTTGCTTATGTATGACCGTCTGTCCGCCTAATTTTTTGTCATGTCGTAAATTTTTGGAGATACGAGTACCTACTACTACGGCAGAAAAGCGCAAGTTCAAACAGATTTACTATGTACCTTATTAACTTAATTCCGCATTCACTTATGTACTTACTTTTACCTGGTCGGACTCTTCCGACAAAAAAGCAAGTAACAGCAGCCCGATCACACTAGCGATTTGCGAGCGATTTGAAAGCGATGTGATTGCGCGGCAGGCACGCTGCGCTGTCGTGGCGAGCTCGCGGCGTCGCTGTTTTGGACACTCAGTAGCAAAATGGATTGATCTGACGAGGAAACACTACTGCTTGCTTTGTTACTTCGAAGACGCAGAAAACGATAGCAGAAACCTACAAGTCAACGAAGAATCTGCGAGGATTAATTATCAAGTAATCGACTGGGAGAGAGCACTACTATGTAATCCATGTTACGGAACGGTTTTGAATTTTAGTTATAAATAACTTTGTACCTATTGTATATACGACGATTGTACTCGCCTCAAGTGGGGCGGGTTATCCTGTCAAACGCGGTTGTACAAAATACAATACAATAATATTAATAAACTTTATTTCTCCATTCATAAATTACAGGTGAAAAAGCGGCCATTGTCACCGTCGTCGCTGCGTGCTCGGGGGCGAGCTCGCTGCGCAATCGCATAGCTTTCCAATCACTCGCAAATCGCTAGTGTGATAGGGCTCTAAGTGAATCCGAAATTAAGTTAACAATAGATAGATAACACTTTATTGCTCACCAGTAATTTACAGAGATATAAGGTACTTAATATCTAGTTCTTAATAGTATACAATTGGCGGTCTTATCACCTTAATAATGTGTAGTGCTTACGACAGTTTTAGTTCGAAAATACTATGTACCTGCCTAACCTACGTAATAGATTAACAACCGATGCTAAGATTGGCTGGAAGGGATTGATAAGACAAAAGACGAAAGATGAAGATTATGGTCGTACTGTACGATTTTCTTACACTGTTTGTAACTCTACATTAATTTCATCATTTATTAGATGCCACAAAAGTATTGACTATTTGCGCAGTATCCCAGGTTCCAGCGTTCCGAAAAAGTAAAAACTCAAATATCAAGGCAGGTATGAAACCTATAAAGTACACAATAATATTTAATAAGCGTACCAAGTGTTCCTTGTCGTGCCGGATTAAGACTAGCATCACTCCATTTCCTTGCGTGGATGTCGTAGAAGGCGACTAAGGAATACAATTACCAGGAGACGTGCAGCAGCGTTTTCCTGAGATTCCAACCGTGCCAAGCGTGGCGATTATGGCAAAACCCCTCACGGTTATGAAAACCACGAAGGAGGCCTAAATCCTGCAGTGGACGTCAAATGGTTGATGATGATGATGATGTAACAAGTAAACCGAAATGATCAGTAAGAATCTCACACGGACGTAGTCATACCGGAACCGCCCGATTCGCGTGATGAATCACCAGCTCTCGCACACACAACTAAAGGCAGGCCTATCTCCACGCGATCTCACACGCACACAGCCGCGAGTGGAGTCTGCGCACGCGCAGGCCAGCGAGCAGCTGACCGCGGCCGTGTAGGTGGACCAATCAGAAGTGGGAGTTGGTGGTGGGAATCTTTTTGGAAAACACTCCATCCTTCTTGGTAGAAGGAATATTGCATCCGTAATACGAGAAGATATTGGATCGGGCGATGGGTCATTTATTTGAATCAGAAGTGAATCGGGTGATCGGCCCGATAGTATTAGGTTATCACATTGAACTACAACAATTAGGTACTAGCTGCCGGTGGTCGCTGGATTGGGATCGCATATCGTAGGACGTCATTTAATCTAGTATAATCATCACCATCATCAGTTCCTGTTGGCCCTCATTAGGGACATAGGGCTCTTATAACGCAGCGGCCGGTTTGCGTCTTCAGTTTAAGCTCATCCATATATACTTAAGTCCCGACGCTGATGGCTTCCTGCTTTACTGAATCTAGTACGAACCAATAAGGCTTTGAGGTTCTCAACAATTCAATTCCAACAAACGATAGAGAAAACGACAAGCAAGTATCAAGACTGCTCTCACAGTAGATGCGCGTGCGCCGCGGCAGATGCGCGCAGCATCTGTCCTGCGCATACTCGCCACCCGCGCTCATCTCTGCGCAGACGCTCCAAATGACGTAACGGACGACCTGTCGTTCTGATGCCAGCTGATCGCTTTTGTTTATTTGTGAATTTACTGATTCAAAACTACTTATTGGATTTTAAAAGAGACCCCTATTGTTTCCCCTTTTTTCTTAATTTTCTTTCGCCCTTTTCTTAGGTTGCGATCCCAGAAAAGAAATAATAACGAAAAGGACTTGAAAAATACAATTAAAATCATATATTAACTAACCCCCTGTTTCTCATACACTAACAATCTGTTAATGTACTGTTAATGAGGGGTAACTCGCACACAAAGTACAAAAATACATATACAAAAATTCTTTATTCGTTATCCACTACATCTTAGTCTACGTACATTGACGGTATCTACTTGTAAGTATAAAATGGTTCGAGGATGTGGCGTGGTTTCTATCAAGATTCTTAGATACTTATTGGAAATGACGGATTATAGCAGGCTCGGTTCAGCTGCACAATTAGAATCTTCAATCATTTACAAAGTGTGCCTAGATTTTTAGTGATAAATAGATCGTAATTGCACTGACACATAGGAGCCTGCTTTCCATGCAGAATATGGCGACCACAAAAGAATGTTCATTGTGTTAGAGCATCAGTACTTATAGATTGTTAAGAAAGGAGACATAAATGATTCATTCCTTATTGTCCGTCGAACTCTGACTCAGAATACGTCTACGTATGTACAATCGGAAACTTAATTCTGTGATTTTGCCAAGCGGTTTGCTTTCTTTTTCAGTGTCTCACTATCGTTAGAGGTTGAGGACTCTTCTATCAGTTGTTTATGTTTAATGTATAATAAATATGTTATACTTTATTGTACACAAGAAAGAAATATGTTACACATAAAAACAAAGCAATAAGAACGGGTACATAGGCGAGCTTATTTCTATAGAAATTTCTTCCAGCCAACCAGATCAGTTGTGAGACGATGATTTTAAAGATAATGTAGAAGTCTTCTTCCAAAAGAAAAGGTCCCATGTAGCCACACTCGCTTTCCTAATTCTCCATCGTTGGAGGGTTGTTGACTGTTCTAGAACTGTCATGTTGATTCAGTTATGTTTGTGTCAGGATTTTGACGCTGAGATCTCCTAGATGTGACAAAACCATTCTTCCTTTCTTTTTTCAGGGCTTTCAGGCTGTGTTTAGGTATATGATGATGATCGTAAGTTACCAATATTGGGACTTTATCCCGTAGAAAGTCGACCAAATGTAGATTAAATTAGATTAGAACTCTTTATTGTACACACCAGAAAAAAAATACATTAAAATCCTTACATAAATCTAAGTGTTGCCGTATACAATTGGCGGTCTTATTGCAAAATTTAATATCATCTCTGCCTACTAATCTTTGTCTACCCTTTCGGAGTTGACATATTATGGAACCGAGGGAACATCATTGACTGTACCGCATCTGCGTCACAAAATAATATTTATATCTGAACCAGACTACTCCCAAAGGCAAGTCCTATTGTCATAGGTCATTGCTATGAATCATTTAGAATAGAAAAAAACATTGGTATTAGGTACTTGACACAGATCATGTAAGTCTCCATACTCTCCATTGAGCATCACGTCCAAAGGGATGTAGGTAAGTACATAATATCTAGGTATCCTTTAGAAATTTATGCATTTCTGATAAGAAGACTTCTTATGTCGAGCTCGGTATTTTCGCACTACGTATTTTCCACACTGCCATCACAACTTTCTAGGTTAATACAACTGCCTCTAGATAGGAATTCTGTAAAGTCAATGGTCTTTTTGCAATAAAAATATCAGTGAGTCTCCAAGCTTGCTTAAAAATTCGAAACAAGTTGATTTGGTGCACCTGCCGAAATTAACATATTATAAATTGGATAACTATACAAATCGCTTTGACCTACAGACCTTAATACGTGCAGGACAATTGGACGGGATTGAGTAAACAAGATATTATCCAGAAACATCTTTCCAATTTCACTTAAACATTAAGTAAGTGACGTATGTAAATCAAAAGCGGTGTTAGCGGAGCCGCAGAACGCCGGCTTCTCATTCGGGTGGTCGTGGGTTCGAACCAATGACTGTGAAGGGAAAGATCGTGTGGAAACCCGTGTCTGAGGTATTTACATACCTTAGCGCTTGCTACGTACAATGGCCCAACTATGAGGTTAAGTGCGGAAATCTCTGGTCTAACTAGAACTAACTAGTATGTAAATAAATGAGAATCAAATCATATCGTATGTAAATCAAAGGAGACATTAAGTAAGTTCTGACCTGGCGACCGCGGATTGGACGACGAAGCGTGGGCAGGCCCCCCACCTGATGGTCTGACGACCTGCTTACTGTGGCGGGGAGTCGCTGGATGCGGGCGGCGCAAGACCGGGAAGCTTGGAAACCATGAGGGAGGCCTATGTCCTGCAGTGGGGGTCAAATGGCTGATGATGAAGTGAATGACCTACGGAGCCGAAACGTGGACACTGACGATGTCGGTAGGTCTAGTCCACCGATGTATAGTCGCTCAGCGTGCTACGCAACAGGCGATGCTCAGAGTCGCTGGGATCACATCAGAAATGAGACAATTCGTCAAAGAACTAAGGTGATTCAGATAACCTAAGATTAGCAAGTTGAAGTGGCAGTGAGCTGTTCACATTAGACGAAGAAACAATAGTCGATGGGGTACAAGGGTTCAAGGAAGTGCTATGACGGAGAGCTATTGAATTTTAATTATTGCCCTTGCGCACGTATTGATCTTGACGTTGTCCACTTTACATGAACTTTATTTACCCGCCTCGTTGGTATAGTGGTAATACGTTTGATTGCCATAACAGAGGTAGTGGGTTCGACTCCCAATGGACCGCCATATGTGCTTTGTCTTTGGTCCTCAGTCCGGGTGTGTTTCCGTGTTTGTGATTTCCTTTTATGGTCAGGAACCTACTATATCACAGGGTATTCTACAGGGTGATTTTGAAATCGTTAGCTATACTTTGAGAGAATGTTCTTTTCATTGTGAAAAACAGTAGGTATTATTAATGAATTATCAGTAATGCTATAACATATTTCTAAATATTCGTGATTTCCGACCTTTTTCTCGAAACTGTGAATCCAAATTCAAAGTGGTGGAAGTACCATGACGTTAATTTTTTTTTAAATATATGTAATGTATAAGTGGTTGTCCTCCGATATGCGTAAACAATGAAAAGAATAATTGAGGTGGCCGGCGCCGACCATAAAACGCTCGGCCCATAGTTTTTTCAATTTTTATAACTTTTCATCCAGATATTGTTTGTCTATGCTTAAGTGAAGTAATTTTGGGTGACTAAAAAAATAGTTTTTTGACGCCCCATTTTTTTTCAAAACTGGCGCCATTATTTTAAATCATAGTTAGAATATCCCCTTAAACTTTGTCAATTGAATTCAAAGTCACCCTGTAGTTCGGGGCCAGACAAGTATTGTGTTGTGTGACTTGTGTGGATATTATACAGGGTCCCGCCGACGTGCGTGCATGCAACAAGTGATGAATGTGGATAAAGCGAATGAGGTTTGGCAGGATCGTGGCAAGTGGCAAACCCTGGTCTCTGCCTGTCCCTCCGGCTTACAGGCGTAACTTCATGCCATCATCACCATCATTCAGCCACAAGAAGTCCACTGCTGGACATAGACCTCCTCCATGGATTTCCAAAAAGACCGGTTGGAAGCGGCTTGCATCCAGCGTCTTCCTGTCACTTGGATGAGGTCATCTGTCCATCTTGTGGCTGATCGCCACACGCTGCGCTTGCCGATATGTGCTCTCCATTCGAGCTCTCTTTGGCCCCATCGGCCATCAGTTGTGCGTGCTATGTGCTCCGCCCACTGCCACTTCAACTTACTAATCCGCTGGGATATGTCGACGACTTGCGTTCGTCTACGGATCTTATCATTTCTCATTCGATCTCGTAGAGAAATTCCACGCAATAGCCCTTTCCATAGCTCGTTGCGTGACCTTGAGATTTCTTATGAGGCCCATAGTGAGAGACCACGTTTCACTGGTTGCTTAATTTACGTAAACTTTATGTATAATTTACATAGACTTTATGTTAAGTAATATAATGTAATATTTACGTGAATAGTCAATTCATCTAGTTATCTAGTGCAGGTAAGAAATGCCACCAGGTGCTGTGCAAATCCTCTAGAAAAAGATCTTTTTAATGACAAATAAGAAACGAACATACTCGCACTTACCTCCCCTTGCCAACTCCATGCCGACACCATTAAAAGTTACACATTGAGTGGGAGCTAGAGACATATTTTATCACCAACAAAGGGGGGCAGGCAGCGGCAGAAATCTCCCAGCTGCCCCGCACCTGCCTGCCGATAGGGATTTTCCGATCGTTGACCTTTGGGGACCATTTGTTGGATTAAATGGTCTGCTAGAGTAAAAAATGAAGTAAAAAAATAACTAACAATCCGACTGATGAGCATTAAATAACTATCGAATATCTATCGCAATAGGCATTGCGACTTTGTGGTAGGTACTTAAATTACCTAATAAAATTAGAAAAAGCGCAACGTTACGGTTTGATAAAAAATATAATAATAATATGACTATCACTTCGCCTGGACCCAAAATAGGATACCCTGTGCTGGTAACCAGGCAAGGACATCACAAACAGGGAAATACACCCAGACTGATACCATTTGTACCAATGTACCAGTGGGAATCGAACCCATGACCTCCGGCATGGTCAGACGTAATAAGTGCTAGACCAACGAGGCAGTCAATGATTGTCGTTTTGATTCGCGTTGCTGATATACTTAGTTATTTTTAACGGGTCTAATGCCAGGTAAGGTTTTGATTCGCGTTGCTGATATACTTAGTTATTTTTAAGATTACATTAGATTAGATTAGAACACTTTATTGTACACACCAGAAAACAAAATACATTAAAAGGCATTAAAAAACATTTAAATGTCTAAGTTTTGCCGTATACAATTGGCGGTCTTATCGCTAAAAGCGATCTCTTCCAGACAACCTTAATATAATGTAATATCAGAGTGGACCGGTATTAAAAATTCAAAATAAAAAAAAATATTCAAAGTAATACAGAAACTGTGACTTATTGAAGGTTACAAGTAAAAGTCCGCCTTCCGCCCACTCGTGTGATCCGGCGTGAGGCGCGGCGACCAACCTCGCCACCTTCGATACGTTTTTTAACAATCTTCATGTTGTTCCCAAGAGCAGTTAGGGAAAGATTGTCTATCCCGGCAGAGCCCCGCATGCCGGGACAATATTAAAATATTAAAGAGTTTGTTTTTATAACGTCTGAATAAATGAAATAAATGAAAATAAAAGAAAAAAATAGAAGGAAACACTACTGAATACACAGCCAGAAAAAATAATTACTTACAACAGGCAGTCTTATCACTTTATCACTAAGAGCGATCTCTTTTAGACAACTTTTGAATGGAGTGGATTGCGACAAGAATATGGTCGTTAGGTGGTTGTATACAAATAAATAAAAGTATCTTAAATATATTGGTATGTGATGGAAACAATTTTGTTTTACCAGAATACTCCCCCAGTTAAATTGATAAATTGATAGTCCTAATAATAAGTAATAATAACTTCCCCACACAACACAATCACTTCTCCTTTCCCGAAATGTGCTATGGTAAACATGCAAGGACATTACAATCATGGAAATACACCCTGCGAAAAATTCATGCTGATTTGGCAGACTCTACCTACCCCAGAAGATAGCTCGATATTGGTTGCGACTAGTAGCGGCAGGTTTACATTGGTTGCGCTCTATATTCTATGCCATTTTGTACTCCGTAGTACAATTATGAGTTACCGTAAGCACTGACTGAAACCAGCGCTCAGGGATCACACCCTCAGCATCGGTGAGTCAGCTGCCTTTTGTGGAAAGTTAGGCGCGAGACACACAGATGGGACGTGGGGCGAGGGCGTTGTAAGATGTATAGAGTCACAGACTAAGAGCGACCGCAGAGCAAGGACTCTGGTCTGTGACTATACATCTTGCCGCCACTCTGCAGGCTATAGGTATTTATGGTCCTGTTTTATTTGTTTTTTCGTTGTGTAGGTATTTAGTTTCCTTTCTATTGTTGTGTTACTTATGTGTTTAATTTCATTTATACAAATCAGGTTCAAGTACTCGTAGTAGTCAAGCATGGTAACCGCTAGATCAAAAGCACTCAATGCTGTTGTCAATCATTAAGCGCCACGCAAGGTGTAAGCTACAAAAGGCATGGAGATGAGCGCGTGGCTCGTAGACTAAACACCTGCAGATCGAATGTCAACGCACTGCTGGCTCACATAAACCTGTACTAATAGTGTACAATTAAGACATACTCAATGTGTGGTACTTATTATGATGTCATCGGCTGTAGTGCATGAGTTGTTGACATGTTATCGTGTGGTATTGACCTCATACTATTTCGATGAAACAACTAAAGTCGTATTTTGCAATATGAACTACGAAATTACTTTTCTTATAACATACATTACTTTTTTATGCATCCTATATACGTCCCACCTGTGGTCCCACTGCAGGGCACAGGCTGTCTCTCAGAGAGAGAGAGAGACCATGACCATGCGTGCCCACCGCGGACTGGCAATTTCAAGGGCTGAGGTGTGTGAACACCTCGGACACCCAGGTTTCCTTACGATGTTTTCCTTCACAGTAAGCTTTACATAACATAACATATTTCGAGCGAGTGTGGATGGAAGGTCCTAGTGGGGAAAGGGCAAGATAAAAAAATAATAAGAAAAAACCGTCTTCAGAATCCAAAAATAATTTGTAGTCGATGCCGAGCTGCACGGCCATCTCATAAATTTTGGGCACCGACTCCAAATTCTGAAGTAGTTTTTTTATTTCTTATTTAATATTAGTTTCTATCCGTGTGGCGCCGGATTAAGAATAGCGTCACCCCATTTCCTCCCGTGGATGTCGTAGAAGGCGACTAAGGAAATATATTACCAGGAGACGGACAGCAGCGTCTTCCTGAGATTCTAACCGCATACTGCGATCGCCAACCCGCCTGCCAAGCGTGGCGATTATGGCAAAACCCATCATTGTTACGAAAACCATGAGGAAGGCTTATGTCCTGCAGTGGGCGTCAAATGGCTGATGATGATTAGTTTCTATCATTGCGCCCGCGCGTCTCGTTGTAGAGTGGATAGTCCTCAACTAGAGGTCAATACCATACGATAACATGTCAACAACTCATGCACTGTAAGCGATGACATCATAATAAGTACCACACATCGAGTATGCCTTAATTGTACATTATTCGTACAGGTTTATGTATAGGTCAATGGCAGCTAGCGGTGCGTGGGCATTTGATCTGCAGGTGTTTAGTCTACAAGCCACGTGCTCATCTCCGTGCCTTCTGGCTTACACCTTGCGTGGCCTTTAACGATTGACAAAAGCATTAGGTCCATTAATTGAACTGGGGGATGATTCTGTTGAAGGAAACCCCTTGACTTTGACAAAGAGGGCGTCTTGCGCCAAGTCACTGGATAAGTATACCTATAAATATATAAATACGTACCCATGGATAAACGAATAAATAGTTGATTGACAGGGTTATCCATGCCTATGAAAAGCTCTGAAAATGTCACGGTGGAAGACTATTCTCTGGACATTTTCACTGGATAGAACTTACCCCTGGATAAACAGATAGATAGTGCTGGCGCAAGTTGACCTTAATAGATTAACCCCACAAGGACCTGACGCGTTTGTGAGAGCGAACTCTGACACAGGAACTAAATTAAAATTTCCCAAATTGTGAAAAATTGCAAAAAATACAGTTACCACTTGTTGCGATTTCAAAGTTTTCTCTCTATTGAGTCAGAAATCAGAATTCAAAAATTGATTTTAACGCAAAGACATTCGTTTGTTGAATGCCTGTACAATGTTATCCGCCGTCTTCGGGTCGAGTTTTAGTGGAGAAAAAGGCAACGAAAAAAACTCTCTCGAGTTGTTATATTATTATGCATCAGGTATTATAGAGGCAAGAAAATGACCTTGACGATACAAATAATGTTCTCTCTCAGTTATTAAATTGGTTTACTTCAAAAAATTTATTGTTAAATTCAAAAAAAGACAAAATGTATAAAGTTCGCTGTACCGAATGTCACAATGATTGACAGCAATGTTATATTGGATCATGTCGAACTAGACCTTGTAGAAGAAGCTGTATTTTTAGGTATCACAATTGATGCAAAGCTTTAATTGGGTCCTCATATATAAAAATTGGGAAATAGGCTTAGTTCTGCAGTATATGCAGTCAAAGGGACATCGCATCGGAACATGCTTTGAGAGACCATGAGGGTAATATTAAAAATTTTAGTAACAATAATGTTTTGTATTCTGTTTGTTTTTGCTACAGTGGACGCGAAGTGGACGTGTTAAAATCCGTAATTTTGCAAAAAGCCTTCACCATTACCTAGGTACCAGTGTACAACATTACTGCTTTCAGACCGTTTTCAATCAATTTAAAACCAATCTATTAGTGACGCGTATGATAATTATTATTCTGAAAATAAATAAGCAAACCTCCTTACAACTGTCCTTTTGTTCAGCCAATACCATTTATACCATTTTACGCTTCCTCCATTGTGACAGCGAACCTGTGTCAACACAAGTAGGAATAAACAGCAAAGCATTTAATCAGCGAAAAGGCGCATGAATAAAGCAGTTTCAAAGTGACAGATCAAAAAAATTGTAAAAAAAACTCTAATGCAGTCATAAGAGTCCGCGCCTCCACTGAAGTCCATTGAGTAAAGACATTTTTGTCATTATGTCAATGCAGACAAGGTCTTCTCCGTGGGACACGAGTGATGGCGCGTGGTCTCCGTTCCACTGCAGGACATAGGGCTTCTCTCAGAGAGACAGAGAGAGAGAGAGACTATGGGCTTAATCACCCAATCTAATCTAAAGAATGACGCCTTCAGCGGGAATCGAATCCACTACGTAATGAAGTGCGTAACCGCCACACCAACGAGTTAGTCAAATTGACATATTAAAACTCTTCATTTCAATAAAATCCAGAGCCTAAATTCAATCGCCACTAAACACATCCGATTGGTCCTGCGATGAAAGGAAGTTAAATTGTATGGGTTTTTTGAAACATTTTAATGGTGCGTTTATGATAATGGAAATGTTAAATGGATCGACTATTTGGAATAACGTTTTTTGCTAATCAGCTCGTTCGGGTCGGAAATCTCACATCCGATTCAGAGGTTAATTAACATTGTTTTTGATTGCATTAACTCAATCCCACTAAAACATTAAGGGGTAAAAGGGTCCAAGTGTCAACCGTACGCATGCACTCTACTCAGTTACGTTAAGGGCGATTTTTGCAACAAAAATGTAAAGGTTGACCTTGCTTTCAACTGTATAAAGAAGTTTTGAGCAATCATCATCATCAGCAATTTGACGCCCACTGCAGGACATAGGCCTCCTTCATGGTTTTTGTGGCTGGAATCTCAGGAAGACGCTGCTGCCCGTCTCCTGGCAATTGATTTCCTTAGTCGCCTTCTACGATATCCACGTAAGGAAACGGAGTGACGCTATTCTTAATCTGGCGCCACACGGATCTTAATCCGGCGCCACACGGATGCAAACTTTCATATATATATATATATATTTTTTTTTTTGTTAGCCGTGTTAGTGTCGCACTGCTGGGAAAGCCCCCCCCCCATGATCTTCCACTCCTCCGTGCCTTCCTTTCATATTATAATTTAAAAAAAGTTATGTAATTTGCAGAGTTGTACTCCTTAACTGTATGAATGTAACTTTGCGAGTTAACTATTATTATTATTATATTATTTAATTATTTTATTTTTCCTAATATCTATTGTGTGTGTCTTTTGTTTTTATTTATTTTACTTATTAGGTGCCGACAGAATACCAGTGTTACAGAAGGTACCCCTTTTGTGACAAATGCTGAGTCGGGTCCTTTCACAAACGCAGTGCACTGGCTTTCCTTGCATGTTTTAATTTATAATTTAAAATTGTACTCTGTCATTGTACTGTGTTTTAAGTGAATAAATTATTTCAATTCAATTCAATTCAATTCAACTACTACTAGTGCTATCTAGTGGTGTTTTAGTGAACTATTTTCCTTAAGTGAACGTATTATATTGAGTTTACCACTTTATTTTTAATTGATAGAATTCTTAAAAGTTTTCCTGTAATCTACAAGCAATGAACTATATTTTGTATTTTTTTCAAAATTGTAGGTTCGTTAGTTTCGGAGATCAAGGCAAGGGGGGGGAATGGTAAATTTTCATTTTCTTTCATGAATAAAATCAAAACTGTTTATTTTAAAATAATAACAAAAATATATTTAAGATTGTCATAACGAGTCCTTTCACTTTATATATGACACAGCAAGGTTTCCAAAACTTTTTTTTAAATTTCCTAATTTGTCGCCCGAAAATGACCCTTACTTAAAAAAAAATATTTTGAAAATCTGTATTTGGGTTATAGGATTACACCATCCTACCAAATTTCACCTGATTTAGTCCAGTAGATTCGGAGCAAATTGGCTTTTACAGGTGGACGGACAGACAGACGCACGAGTGATTCTATAAGGGTTCCGTTTTTTTGTACGGTGTACGGACCCCTAAAAACTACGGTACGAGTAGGTATCTTATGGCCGGTGTGCCGGCAAACTCAACTGTTCCTGTATTACGCGCATCAAATCCCGAACGATTTCAATCGTCTGTAATTACTTAGCACGGAATTTGACAGTTAGACATTCGTCTAAATTCGGGATCCGAATCGGAATCGCTGAGGATTTGGTGGATTTGGTGCGCATAATTAGGCCCCTGTTTTTTCACTTGCTTACGACTTTTAAACATTTAACATAATGTAACCCAATTCTGAAACCTAAAATAGGAAGTATTTTGAATTTGGATTCACAGTTTCGTACTAAAGGCGAACCAAAGGTCGGAAACCACGCATATGTACAAATACACCATGAATTTTGGGTGTTTTGAAAGCTATAGCAAAATGAACGTGCCTTAACAGTAGCTATCGGAGAGGTACGTGAGTTTGCTTTTTTTAAAAAAGGAACCAAATCCAAAATTGATGAATCTATGAAAACCATTAAATTAGAGGTAGTACTAATAATTGTTACCGCATTTTTAGGGATCCGTACCTCAAAAGAAAAAAACTGAACCCTTACTTTGTTGACCGTCCGTCTGTCTGTCTGTCAAGACCCTTTACCTCTGGAACGCGGGAGGTATCGAGTTGACATTGAAACCATGTACTCAAATCTAAAGTCTCTTGAAGCTGTGAAAAATCAAATTTACAAGTTAGTGTAAAAAAAGATACGGCCGTTTATGCCCCAAAAAACGTATATTTCGACACTCGAGGGAATCAACATTTATAGAGTACTTTCCGTTAACGTAGAACTATACAATTTGGGAAGTAATATTGTCTTATACTGCAGGTAGAGGGAAAAAATCTGAAAACTATATATTTCGTAATTATATCATAAAAAAAGATTGAAGTCCGGGAAAAGTTCGGAAAAACTGCGAAACTCGATTCGTGAACTATTTATAATATGTCAGTAACTACAAATTCCGTGTGGCGCCGGATTAAGAATAGCGTCACTCCATTACCTTCCGTGGATATCGTAGAAGGCGACTAAGGAAATCAATTACCAGGTGACGGGCAGCAGCGATTCCAACCGCATACTGCGATCGCCAACCCGCCCGCCAAGCGTGGCGGTTATGGCGAAACCCCTCATGGTTATGAAAACCATGAGGGAGGCCTATGTCCTGCAGTAGGCTTCATATGGCTGATGATGATGATGAACTACAAATTTGTACGGAACCCTCGGTGGGCGAGTCCGACTCGCACTTGTCCGTTTTTATTACTTATCCTCGCCTTTCAAACCACCGAGATTTCAGCGTGTGTGTTACGATTAAGTATATCGTTCCATGAATCTGAAAATATTGCCAAAGATTTCAAAATCACGCAGTATACGGTTGTCTGGAAGAGATCGCTCTAAGCGATAAGACCGCCAATTGTATACCACTACTTATATAGAAGAAACTATTTGTAATATCTTTCACCTGGTTGTGCAATAAAGTGTTCTCTATCTATCTATCTATCTATATTAAAGCATAACCTTAACCTTAAAATATTCACTAAGGTTAGAACCATGAACTCGGTAGGATCGGTAATTTACATCGATATTGTCTCCTGCTGTTTCCTGAACTTAAATTATAGTGATTAACAAGTGATCAACGCATCGAAACCGCCATCGATTGCCATGAATGCTGATTTTATTTGATTCGGAAGCTGTAGATTGTTGGTAAATAAAAATATTTTAGGAAAAGGTGCCCAGCCCCTCCCAACATCCCAATGTTGCAACGGTACATAATTTAGAAAACAATTTACTCGCAGTCAGAGAACGCTAATAGAGAATAGACGAAATGATTCAATTAGCGCCATCAATTCTTCAATATTCAAAAGGGGGTTGGGGTTAGCATAAACATGACCGACAGAAACTGACCTTTATTCTATTAAGAACCTTCGCGAGTAAGTTTTTAATAAGAACGGCTAAACGCGTTGTCGTTGTCTGCTTATTTAGAGACCTGGATATCTTTAAAACTAGAGTTAATCGGTTTTAACATGTAAACACTTAACATCTTGGACCCCGACTTCGTTTACCATCAGGCGTGAGCGGAGCCAATCGTGTAGCTGTCCTAATTACAATAAAATTGATGCCATTTTGTAGCTGTAGGCGAAGAACAAAGATCCATACCCCTAACTCTTCTAGCGGGCAAAGTTTAGATTGGGTGGATGGATAAGTGTGTCTTTGGAGCTTCAATTTGATATAAGTATGTTGTAATTTGTGATACACGACCATTTTACAGAGAAAACTGGAGAAATCAGAAAACATAAATTTATTTCAACGTAAAGAATTTAAATTCTGTACGTTGAACGTCAATACATAATGTAATGTAAGCTGTCTTCGGGTCAATTTGATTTCAGATCAGTGCCTAGAGCGGACCCATTCCTTTCTATTTGACCATCTCCTGGGAAAGGTCTTGGGTGAATTAATCTCCGATCTCTCGCCAACGATCCACTCCAATAACCAACACATAACAGTACAAATGGTCTCTCTTCACCAATCACCGGCCCAACCGTCAATTTGACGGCAGAGCGGGCATTGTCGCAGCAACCCTAGGCTGTAATCGGACACGCGCCGGCGGCGGCCGCGCGTGTCATCTTGCGAATTGGCTGATGTCGAGTGGAGCCAGGGAACTGGCGATTAAAACATCCTAGGTAGGTATATAGAGGCCTAACGCAAAACCTAACCTAACCCAACCAAATCCTTAACGATTCCAATCGTCTAACAGTCAAATTCCACACTAATTCTCAAACGTCAGGATTCCGACTGAATTTGGTGAGCTATTATGTCAGAAATTCTGTCGAAATCCTGACGTTTGCGATAGCAATTAGCATGGAATATGACAGACGATTGGAATCGTTAACTATTTGGTGAGCGTAATATAAAAGCAGAGCAGAAGAATCACCCATACCCTTGTAGAACAAGAGGAACGGATCGCGCCGCCTCTGCAGGGATACCAGGTCCTAGAGTTGTTCAAAAGAATGATATAAGCACGACAATAGCGATTAGCACGTTGTAGATACTCCACATTGTGAGAATAATGGATTAATACACAGTGAGACACATCTCTCAAAGTGTATAAGCTCACGCATTTTTCTGGTCCTGAAGGATCAGAGAAATATTTTCTAATCAGAGTCCAAGCCACGGATCGCTAATCAATGTCATTTCGCTCGTTCCGTGGCCTGCCTCTAGCTCAGGTATCTTATTAGACTAACAGGTCTCCAATGAGATATATGGAACTGCTACTTATCTACGCGGGTTTTGCAAGCGGTCAGCTACGGTGGTGGCTTTCTAACGCTTTTCAATTGTTAGCCAATCGGTAAACATGCGGTTTATTTCTGCCGTGCTTCAGATGGTCTATTAGATTAGAAACTTAATTAAGTTCAAGTTCTAGCCCGAGAGGACCGTTTCTTTCCTAGAATGATACGCGAGGCAATAGAGATCCACCGGCATCCAAATTTCAATAGAGATCGTGGTTGGAACATATCTACAGCATGGGAACCAGTGCTTGAGTGCATGAGACTCCCTTGCTAGAAGTGTGACGGTAGATTTAATTTTAATTTCAATAACTAATAATCAATATTTTTGCGTTTATATAAAATAATTGTTTTGTAGATTGAATTTTAATTTCAATAAGTAATAATCAATACTTGAGTTTTTACAAAATTATTGTTTTGCCAATTTAAATTTAAAAAATTTGCCAAAATATTTTTGGAATATAACTTCATATTTTTTTGCCGAGGGTAGTAAACTAACAGTTAATGCTTTCAAAAAGACGCCTGTCACCTCAGTCTACCGAGAGCACTGCACTTGCAAAAGTACCGAAACGTCGGAAAATTGTAAAATGAAAACATAAACGAGTAAATTCCATGCAAATTCAGTTTTCATAATATACCTACTGTTAAACTGTTAATCTACTGTCAGCAAAAAGTTGTTTCTTTTTATGCACTTAGGCCACTATCAGCTTTTAACAGTAGATTATAGATTGTTAGCTTAGCAATTTTTTGGACCACACTCGTAAATAGACCTGCAAATCTATGGCGCAGACATTTTTCTTACAATGTGTGTTTTTGGGAAATGTGACAGAGTTATGGAACTTTTTTGAGATTCATCGTGACCTCAGAGCATTATCATGACATTAGCATCACAAGCAATTTTAAATTAAAAAATCAAGTCATCAAGACGCTACGTAAAAATACGAAAAAAAAAACTGGGAACTTGTCTAAAACTTGAATTGGATTGAGATTGTTTTATACCATGAAAGATAATACTTATAGAAAAAAAATCAGAAAAAAAATTAAACCATAAAAATGATTTTTCTGGGTTTTACGAATTCTAATCATTTTATTGTAAGAAGAAATAAAGAAGAATGACTCATAAAACATTATTGTACAGGGTAACTGAAATATTGATCTTCATACATTAAAAGACGTTATCTTATGACGTCATAGATTGACCCCGATTATTAACGCGCGTTTTTTTATAAATACAATGAGACCAGAGCTAGACTGGCCATCCATAATGGAGTGCTGGACCCAACACTTATCGAGACTTGGGTATAGCAGAAGAATCAAGAAAGTAGGATTAATGCAGTAGAAATGAGATTCTTGAGGAGTATGCGTGGTGTTACTTTGAATGACAGGTGACTATGTCACTGACTATGGTGACTATTATTCAGAACCGTCTCCTTTTTTTTTTGAAGTGGATTAAAAAGAGTCAACCAAAGGCCCGTTCTATTTTTAACCTCCGAGCTACTTCCGACTATCCCTTACATTTGTTTCCCGCATGGCTTGGAAGCGCCGCAGTCATGAGGCTTCCATCTCGGGTTACTTTCCGCCCGATCCTCCGGACATGGGGAGGTTCGCTCGGCGCGCGTTTGTTTCTTTTTTGCGGGTTTTACTGGCCAGTGTTTTTTATTTTCGTTGTTAGTTTTGACACTGTAGCCGCATCAATCTCAGCAGATAACTCGATTGGATGGACAAGGCGTGGGGGCAAATGAAAAAAAAAGTTTTTTTGGAACTAACAAATTGTACTTTGTGGCTAGTGATGTTAACCGATTACAATTTTTCTGTTTATGTTTCGGTTCATATTACAAGTGTCAGCAAAGAAAATACATATCTTCATGTTTTTTGCTAAAAGTCAACAGTATAACAATAAATATGTACAGCTATGTACAGTAATAATATGTACGAATCGCTCGTAGCCCCGGCTGCCTGAGTGATCTTAAACGATCACGAAGGTTAAACAACACAGGGCGCGTTAAGTGCATGGATGGGTCGCCGTCTATGCCTAACGCTAGTGGCATTTTTCCGAGCGGTTCCGTGCTTAGCAAGGCACGTTATGCTGTTGGTGTCGGCTGCCGTCGATAGATGGCAGTCGTTAAGCCAAGTCAGAGGCCTTAGGGCGGCTTGACAACTTCTGACAGTAGACGAGCCACTAGTCTACAAGCCTCCACCAATCCGGACTTGGCCCCCGTGGTGGAGTATGGCCTATACCTTCCTCAGGGAAGAGACCCGTGCCCCTCGGTGGGGACATAATGGGTTGATGATGATGTACAGCTATCTTTGAGAGAGATACGTTTTTCCGTTGCATGCGCTAGTTGTGTAAGGTCCAAATAACACTTATTTATCAGTTTAGTCGAAAACTATTTGGAACGTTTTGAAAAAGAAAAAGTTTTGTAGAAATTTAAAGGGCCGAGAATTCGAACGCATTAAACACTTGAATCTCCTCATGATGTTTTCCTTCACAGTTAGTAAATGTTAGTATATGTTGCCTTGATCTTTCTCAATTAACTAATGATGTTACAAATGATACTTCTTTTTAAAGGCAGTAAATAATTACATTCACTACAATTCTAAATTAATAATATTCACTGATTTCTGACATAGTATTGAAAAAAAAACTGGACTTAACTAATATAATATAAATGATTTCTTGTATTTTTGTGTATAAGTGTGTGACTAATTCGACCTTCTAACGTTCGTTTCACACGTGAATGAAAGTTGGTTTACTTCCGGTTTCGTAGACACGTTCTTGTCTTTCGCTTTAAAAATTAATTGAGAAGCTGCCCAAATCGAAATATTCAGTCAAGGATCTCAAAACTACCTAGGTATTTTCTCGAAAAAAAAAAATCTATAAAACCAGTACGTACTTTTTTTTAGGTCAATGCCCATTGAAGCAAGTAAGTAACCGAAAAACAGCATGGCGCTTTCTCTCACACGCCTTGCCACCGTTCACTAAGGAGCGGGTCCACTCACACATCCCGCTTCCTCGGCAGTTGCCTCGCGAGGAGACCCGCGCGGTCACCCCGCATGACGGGAGGACGTCACGAATTAACTGAGAACTGGGAGCGGTTAAGCGGAGACGGCGTGATGGCGGTTAGACCACAGCGAGTATGTTGATGACTCATTGAAAAAACCTGTGGTTATTAAAAACCTATTTAGAGGCTAAAAATTCCACCCATGCCGGGACTTGAACCCGCGACCTCTGGCTCTGGCCAAAATTGTCCTCAGCACAGGTTAGTGCAACAAAAAGAATATTACCTGTGGTTAACTCATAAACAACATAGCCTATAAGATTAACAAGTTTGTAGTGCATCCTGCATGGAGCGACCGCGCGCCTCACGCGGCGGAATGTTCCCGCCGCCGCCGCGCGGCTCATCTGTCAAGAGTCAGTGGTTTTCAAGTCTCGTTCTTGTCGTCACGAATTTTCTCGCATACCAAATTACATCCTGCAAATCCCTTCTGGTTGTTTCAATCGTTGAGGAGGCAACGCCCCTCACAAGTTCAAGTGGTAGTGGGCTGGTCACATAATAATATGCCGAAGGAACGATGGTCGATGGGGTGCAAAGGTTCTCGAGTGGAGACCACGCACTGGCAGACGCAGCGTAGGACGCCCACCAGCTCGCTGGACCGACGATCTGAGGCAGTTGTCTAGCCGAGGACAGAAGGAAGAGGCCTGCCTTTCAGGAGGCCTATGTCCAGAAGTGCACGAATATGGGCTGATTGAAGGCAATCCGTCCATACGGTAAACTAGAGTGTAAGGTAGATTTTTGTAAAACTCTTGGCCAAACGTATTTTATGAGGCGACCCAGAGTTAAACCGGCTATTTTTGCTCCTAAAATGTTAGGTTCTTGGGCCTAAGACCTAACTAGGCCATAGTTACTAAAATTTGGGTTACTTACCGTTTTTTATGATGTTCAGTTTTGTCAACAACGTATGGTGCTAGTTAACACTGAGTCGCCCTTCGAATAAGTTTAAAAAAAATAGTTTTACAAAAATATCAGTCATGGTTTTTAGGACCTGGGACCAAGAAAGTAGAGCCTAGGAATAGGTAGCATTTTTGCCAAAAACGGTCATTTTAGTGGAAACACAAAGTCCTAGGTTTAGTTAGCTCCGGTTCGCCCCTTAATTGACGCCCCGTTATACAATCCGCGGTCTCATCGCTAAAATTGTTCTCTGCCAGAAAACTTTAACGAACACAATCGCTCCAATCGCCCTTCTGATTGTAAGTCCACAAAAATTGTACCGTGTACAGTCGACAGCAAGTCAACCTTTCTTCTTCTTCTTGGTCGGTACGCTCTTGACAGAGCGATCGTGGAGTACCATGAAGCGGCTTTATTGTGGGCTGATGTTACGTGCCTCACGATGTCTCGCCGTTACTTTCTGTTAGATGCTCTTAGAAGTCAACGTTTTGACATTGTAAATGTCTGTTCGTTCGCTCCATTGAAGGCTCTGATTTAAAAAAAAAGTGCGATCCCCTTATATCTGATCTCCGAGAGTTGTAAAGATATTCAAAAAAGTCTCAAAAGACGCGTATTCACGACAGCCGTAATGTGCAAAGTAGTACATTACATAACTAGGGCCGTAAAATAAAGAAAGGCCGATATCGCAGAAGTTTAAGGCCCGAGCCGCAGGCGAGGGTCATAAATATGCGATAGAGCGCTTTCTATTTTACAGTCCGTATTGTGTACACAATTTTATGTCGTCACTTGGCCTCAAAGTGGGTTTTGTCGTTATTTTTTTTCACTTTTTCGTTATGGCCGAAATAGTAAAAAAAATAAAAATTCCGAATTTTTGATTTTGGCGCTCGATATTTTGGAAACGAAGAATGATATCAAAAATTTGGGAAAAACTCAGGGAGCAAATTAGTCAGCTACAATTTGAGCCTAAAACAAAGGGTTTGCCCTCTAGCGTAACATTTTTGAAAAAAGTCAGAACAACATTTTTCATTTCATCAGTGTGAGGCACGAAATTTGTGATTGACAAAGTCAATGTGTTGTTGCCTGTACAGTCGACAGCACATGACCTTTGCACGCGGACACTCAGTTACGTCACCGGCGACTTTGTAACAAAAAAGTGAAGGTTTACCTGCTGCCGACTGTACGTCTACAATACAGTATCGATTGCGCAACTGTACGGGACACCTGGAGAAGCACCTGCCATGATGACACGTGCTTACTAATTATACACCGAGAAGCTGAGATCAGATGATTATACTTTCTCTGGGAACAAGGTGGATTGTCCGCTTTTTTAGGGCAAATATTCCGTGTTCCTAGTGGGTCGGAAGCGGGAGACCCAGGTTCGATTCCTAGTGCGGGCATGTTCCTATGACTTTGTTTTCTAAGTTATGTACATTTGTGAAGTTAAAGTAGCAATACCACTCGCTAACGGTGAAGGAATGAGGAAACCTGAGTGTCTGAGCTATTCATATAGCTCAGCGCTTGAAATCGCCAATCCGCGGTGGGTACGCGTGGTGATTAAGCCCAACTCTCTCTCTTTGAGAGAAGGCCTGTGCCCTACAGTTGGACGTATATAGGCTGCTTATATTCCGTGTTCAAATTATAATCTGCGTATCTCTGATAATAACAATGCAATAGGAAAATAATTCACAAGACAGGCCGGCCTATTCACTTACTAAATTGATCACAGTGGTCCATGGGTAACATACCTACCGAGCATCCACTCCACTGATTTGGACCATCAGCTTCTGTTGCTAAAATAAAGAGCCTGTGTTTCCGCATACCTACAGATTCGCACCCTGCGGATAATATTCATAGGATTTAAACAACGTGACACGTTCGCAGCTTGATGACCTACTATTACCTATAATTACATAGGTACATACTCCGAACAAATAGGGTATATATTAGCGAAGGGCAAGATAAAAAGTACCCGCAACCGGCCTGCGTGCATGCAGCGACTAATGAGTGTTAATGAAGTGAAAAACGATAGTCTCTGCCGGGCTAAATGGTTGTTATGTAATATAGCTCTCCGTTGGAACTTTTTTCTTTGATAATCAGGAAAAAACAAGGCAAGTACCTATGGAAACAAATTTGTAGAGATCCAATACACAGCGACCCCTGCGGCAATCGAATCCATTACCACTGCCTTGGAAGACCAGCGCTTAACCGCAACACCACCGAGATATTTGTCAGGACCTTTCAACGAGTTCAAAAGCCTCCATGGCTCTTCCTGTCTCCTCTATCCGATTAAATATCCCCTCATCCTATTACAGGCATTATTAAAGGGTTGCGCCAAGAGTAATTCCTTGCCAGGCGCACGCGCAGGTCAGTGACTGGCCAACAGATGCGCGCACATCTGCCGCCACCCTAAGGTGGCGTTGCGCTCCGGTGACCCTAACGTCTTCCCAGCCTGTGGGCTGTTGGATCTTCCCGCTTTCTGTGGCAATACTTAGATACACAAGGTGTTGATTTGCAAAGTAACGCCCGACTCAGGGTAGGTACTTTCTGCTCATCAATACGATCAACTTTTACTAGTGGGACTAACTCTAAAATCTTTTACTAGTCCCACTAGACTAACTCTAAAATCTTAAAAAAAAATCAGTTATTCCATATACCTATTATGTTCATTAGGTGTCGAATTTTAGTATGGCACACAGCTGTATTTTTTTTGCGATTTCGAGGTCGACCTTGATGAGTAGAAAGTACCCTGAGTCGGGCGTTACTTTACAAATCAACACGTAGCCTATACTTGTATACATCCAACTGTAGGACACAGACCTTCTCTCAGATAAAGAGAGTATGGGCTTAATCTCCAGGCGTGCCCACGGATTGGCACTCAGGTCTCCTCACCTTCACTCAGGTTTCCTTCTTCAATTCATTCACGGCAGTCTGTCTTAAAAAGGTCTAAGCCAAAGTATAGTTACGATCACAAGATGGTGGCTGAACATCCCAGATAAAAGCTGCTAAAAGCTAGAAGTCAGAAACATGCAAGAAAAGGTGTGTCATCATCATCATCATCATCATCAGCCATTTGACGCCCACTGCAGGACATAGGCCTCCCTCATGGTGTACCAAGGTTCCCGGTCGTGTGCCGCCCGCATCCAGCGACTCCCCGCCACCGTGTGTGAAAAGGCGTGTAAGGCTGAACTTATCATTACTATAGACTTCACCATTCACTCAAGTAGTAATGACTTCTAGGTACTCGGCAAACTGGATAGAGACAGAAGTTTTAAATGAGTTAAATGAAAAATACTGTAGGGTGACAGTCGAAGTCCTTATCAAAATTTTGAGGGAACATTCTAATTTTCTTTTGTTACCAATAACTTCAATTAAGCATACACAAGTGTACACGCCATTTCCAAAACGCAAAATTCTCTATTTAAAAACTTATTTAATTTTAAAGGTTGATCTTGAAAGTTGACGCGGTGAATTTGGATAAGAAAAGTTACTACACTATTTATAAACACCGGATTCCCAAAAACACTGTTCAAAAGCTGTGCAAGTTGGTCTTTTCCTTTAAAATGCATTTTGGGGGTGCTTTAGAGGAAGCGTGTTTTTATCATGGGGCGTTTGCTTCGTGGAGGTGGTTTAATTTTGTCGATAATGACCACAGAACAGAGAAATTTTCTGTGATTATGACGAAGCTGATCTCAAGTTTTAAGAAAATTCTTTAACACTTTGATAACGTTAGTGGAAACTGGCCTACTTGGGCCATGTGCTACGAAGCAAGAGATACCAATTGCTGCAGACTATTATGATGGGCAAGGTGGCTGGAAAGAGGACGGCCTCCTCAGCAGAAAGATGTCCTGGTTGTGCAACATCAAACAGTGGACCGGTGTTAAGAGGCTACAGGGAGTAAATCTAGCGCCACCGAGGAAAAAACATAATATATTTAAAAACATAAAATTTGCAAAAAGTGTCATATGTCAGTACCATCTCTCAATCATGTTAATAGTGATTTTAGTACCCGTGGCCGTGAACTTAGGGCAAAAAAACTAGGACTAGACAGCAACGCCAGAAACGGCCATGTTTGGCATAAATGCTATCTAGTCCCAGGTTCGTGATCCTAGGTTCTTTGTCGTGGGTCCTAAAAATCACTGTTTACATGATTGAAAGATTGTACTGACATGCTGTGGCTACTCGCTAGCTGCAACTGTTTTACCGACCAGGAGGTCCTTGATACTTTAAGGGCCTCCATGAGACTAATTTATTTTTTATTTTTAGGGTTCCGCACCCGAAGGGTGCCAAACGGGACCCTATTACTAAGACTTCACTGTCCGTCTGTCTGTCTATCCGTGTGTCTGTCTGTGTGTCACCAGGCTGTATCTCATGAACCGTGACTGTTAAACAGTTGAAATTTTTACCGACGATGAATCTCTGTTGCTGCTATAACAAAAAATACTAAAAACAGAATAAAATAAATATTTAAGGGTGGCTCCCATACAACAAACCAACAAAGAAGTGCATCTTCTGCTCTTAACTTGAAAGTAAAAAGCGTCGTTAAGGCTCCGGCGGGTACAAAGGAAGTGAGGAGATAGGGGTGCTGTGGCTACTCGCTAGCTGCACCTGTTTGTACGCGGACCAAGAGGTCCTTGATACTTTAAGGGGCTCCATGAGATTAATTTATTTTAAATTTTTTAGGGTTCCGTACCCGCAGGGTAAGGGACCCTATTAGTAAGACTCCACTGTCTGTCTGTCACCAGGCAGTATCTCATAAACCGTGATAGCTAGACAGTTGACATTTTCACAGATGATGTATTTCTGTTGCCGCTATAACAACAAATACTAAAAACATAATAAAATTAATATTGAGTAGGAATGCCATACAGCAAACGTGATTTTTTACCGTTTTTTGCTCGATATTAATAACGGCAACCGGTAGACGCTTGAAATATTCACAGAATATTTAGTTATATATTCACTTTAAGAATAAACAATTAAAATAAAATAACGTTTTAAGGGGGGCTCCCATACAACAAATGTGATTTTTTGCCGTTTTCTGCTCGATATTAATAACGGCAACAGGTAGGCGCTTGTAATATTCAAATATTGTATGGATAATGGTCCGGAACCGCGCTTGGCCGGTTTTTCTTATGTAGCCTATACTATATGCCCCACTGCACGGCACAGGCTTTCTCTCAGAAAGAGAGTATGGGCTTAGTTACTACGCGTGCCCACCTCAAGCGCTGATGTATGTGAACTCCTCAGACACTCAGGTTTCCTCACGATGTTTTCCTTCACAGTTAGCGAGTGGTATTGCTACTATAACTTCACAAATGTACGTAACTTAGAAAACAAAGTCATTGGTACATGCCGGGATTCGAACCCACGACCTCCCGAATGAGAATCCGGCGTTCTACCGCTCCGCTACCACCGCTTCGAGGTTGACTAACGCCACCAATATAAATTACATCATGTCTTCTTTACCGTTTTTTTTTGCAAAATGTCTCTTGGTTGAGAGAACCGAAAGACGGTTTTCGCGATCTTTAATCAAACCAATTAATTTTATTAAGACAACTCAGGTTCATTAGTGTTAGTAATAGTTGTTTAAAAACTGTGTTAGTATATATATCAGTATCTATTTAATATAAAATTTTCATTTACACAATTTAAATAATAAGGGATAGTTTATGCCCTATTATTTAATTAAAATTTTATCAATTATTACAAAACAAAATAACATCAAATAATTAAATCTGAATAAATTCATTGCATATTGGATAGTTTATCCTAATTAAAACTCGATCAATAAATAAAAACAATACAACATCACATCAAATACATTAAATCTGAATGAATTCATTGCATACCATTAAGATTCTTTAATAAAATCTAAAAGAGGATAATTTTTCTCTGGTGGCACTAGAAAGTACCTCATGGAGCCCTCCTGGTGAGCTAGTATAATTTTTTTATTGGTTTTGGAAGAGACTCAACGCAATCACTTATCCTGGTCCCAAACTAAGATGCCAATAGTATGCCAAGTTACATTTGTATACATGCAACCTAAGAATTACAAATATGATGTACACTGTTGCACATCGTATCATACATCACACTTGTACACACAAAGATATTACAATTTACAATGCTTGCTTGACTCTGACACCTATTGTAAATGAGTCTGTTCAGACCCATTAGTCCAAACCTCGAATACACTGTTCAACATCAAGTATTAAGACTTGCTATCAAAGTGGTGGCCGTAGAGTAATTCGTTTTATCTTGATACGGGAAAATAAAAAATAAATAACGGATCAACACATGTGCGCGGCAGTTGAGACGTCGAGAGGAGGCGTCAGGGGTATGTAACCTTTGCATTTTTGTACCATCCGCTTAGCCTGGGAGAACATTTGTACAATTAAAATGAAATGCCACCGGTTGTAAATTTCGTCCTTATTGTGACTTTATTTGACAGATAAAGTAAAGTAAAGTGACATTTTAATTTATAATTCCAGCTATTTTTAATTTAATCTATTTTACTTAATTCAAAGCAAATGACATATCAATTGTTTAACTTGGACATTGTATTACATCAACATCGTAGATTTAGTACCTGACAGTAAATTTGATATTTGTATTTCATAATGGTATTTTGACATTTCAAATGCATTAATAAATTTTAATTACATATTTGCATGTTCAGACATACCTAACAGAATGTGAGCTCATATTTAATAACATGTCATCGTAATGTACCACGTTCCAAGCAAATATTTTTTTTTGTTTATTTTTGGATAACAGCAAATAACTGAGCTAAACTATTTCAACAAAGACAAGTTTTTCAATTTATGCCCAATGAACAAGAGAACATTCTCTGATAACATTCCCCCTGACCCACCTCTAATTCTAATTGACTAGTACATAACAAAAAAGTAACTGAACTGAGAATTTCACAATCTGTCTCCTCAGATTGCTCCAAAAACAAACAGAACGATACTTAAGTATTTACTCAGCGAAATTTTCAATTCAGAGTCTGAGTCATAGTCTAGTAACCGCTCGCATTCCAATGATATAACCCGTGTAACTTAACTTGGCGCCTCGCGCGATTCGATATTTTTTGTGAGAGATGCTTGTTTAATTTGCGCGGTTTATACCATTCGAATGACATTGTACTTCTATTGATTAGTAGAAAATCAAATAGAGGCAAATAGCAGCTATTGTCGTGCTATTGAGAAACGATGTGTGTATTAGACTCTAGGGCCAGGTCATCAGGACATTGGCCAAGACACTTCTCTCCAATAGTCGGAGGTCCTCAATTAAGCCCGCTATGTCAAGTCGGTTCAATCCATAACCTCAAAAGCCTGCCGCCGGTTGGCCACCCCTGCCGGCGACGGCACCTGCGCGGGAGCAGCACGTGCCAACTGTCCCGCGCCTCGCCCCCGCCCCCGCGCTTCCGCCGCATCCGGGGCGCGCCTTCCTGCGTGGCCGTTGCCCCGTAGCCCCGGTCGCCCCCCGAGAGAAATGAGGCTTCGAGGCAAAAAGGTGTGTTCGGACCTTCAGACTCTGGCTGGAGACGCTCGTCTGTTACTGTTGCGTTTATTTGAGTATGGCTTACTTACTTATAAAGAATATTCTTATGATGTATCTCTTACGCGATGATTTCCCTCGTAATAAAAAATCAAAATCAAGCATAGTGTGTAACCAAAATTCGAATTTTCCCTAAAGTACCTAATGTTCGATTATGCAACTTACCCTCGGTTTCCCGTATGCTAAAAATCTGTTAATATGCAACAATAAACTTTAATAACAGAGTATGAGCGTACGAGAAATCAGGGATGAGCCTAGAACTACATAAAGTAGAACATAGAAAAAAGTCGTAGACCATGTACAATTCGTAGAAACTCAAAACTTTTCAACGGCCTATGTTTCTGCAGTACAGAAGGTCAACCTTGGATTATTCCATAGGTGCATAAATAGGCAATACAAATAAGTATGTAGTTTCGGAATGGCAGTAAACGAACTCAACTAAGAATGGGAAGTACCTACAAACTGATAGTAGTAGAAGGTAGAGTCCTAGGAACTCAGTTCTTAGAGTTGCAGGTAGTTTGAGTTGGCTAATTAAAAGCTAAGTTTTATAAAAAAATGTTAGCGTTCTCTTTTATGTCTAATTGATACGACTTCACAGAAGCTCACTGCCGAAATACGTTGCAACCGTCAAAGTGCACACCTTAAATACTATCGGCAAATCCGTTGGCCAACGGTCACCGATGACCCCCGCAAGAACTGTATCAAAGCCACCTTAACACAAAGGCGAATCATTAAAAGCAGACCATCGTCCTTTGTCTAGCAAGACAAGGAATCCATCTATTCCCACCAGTGCACAAAAAGCCCTTTAAAAAGAGCGAAAAAACCATTGTCCCGCGGACGTTACCGATTCGCACACACAGAAAAGAAACTAGATCGCACCTAACGTTCCCACGAAACTGCGAAAATTTCACCGATAGATAGGTGTCCGAAATAGGAGCAGAATGGGCGCCGTGACAATGGAATAGATTCGCAAAAAGGATATACAAATAATGCCTTGTAAGAAAGGGGTGGTTTTGTAAAGACGGGTCAGTCGGGTCAGCGGAGTGACCCCATCGCTCACGCTGCACCGATTTCGGGGTGTTTAAATTGGCGTAAAGGGTTGTCCTAACCCGCGCTTTGTGAGGGGGTCAGCACGGGTTGGCTACCTGCGTCCCGGTCATTTTGGACCCTAGAGGTGAGGGGACGGACGATTAAAACGGGATCGGCAGTTTAACGGTTGTAATTTTGCGAAAGACGCGATAACCTCTACTGATAGTGCATTGAAGATTTTCTTCGAGCAATTTGTTCACGCTTAACCTCTGGAGTAATTGATACTCTTAAATCAACTTTCTTGTCAGTATTGCATTCACTTGGACGGGGAAATGTCGTTGGTGGTTTTTTTTTTGTCGTCCATTTAATTAAATACCAAACTAGAAGGCTCGGCAATGGCCACCGAAAAAGTAACGGCCATTCTTGTAACGGTTAACCTATGTAGCAAACCGATTTGTATACACCGAAGCCATTGAAAAGAATACTATTCTAGTTTATTATTAGCAAATAATACATAAACAACGTAGCCAAAGGCGATCCCGAACAATCGCGAAACGGACAATGCAAAAAACGTAGAGCGCGCAAAAATACCTTTCCCATAAAAATCGCTCCATAGGGTCCTAAGTTCTTTCAAAGACTTTAGCTTCTTTGTTACGGACAGTGGGAAAATATTGCCAAAGGGTTTGGCTAGGAAGAAATGGGTCATTTTGGCGGATGGACGGACAGCGGGCCCTTTATGTTGTGTGCATCGCATGGATATGCAAATGAGGTGGGTCGCAAACAAAGGCGTTGATCTGTGCTTTGAGATGAGAGAGGTATTCACGTCTGTGCTTAGGACAGTGCTTAGATAGAAGGAGATAGGCAATAGCAATGAGATGTATTTTCTTGCTGTAAAGAACACGAATCAAAGTCACTATCACGATGTTGGCAACGAACAGACAGCTTATACGATTGTAATTAAAGTAAATAGTTAATTAAGTACGCATGTGCAAACATGTAAGTAAAGAATGGAGCGAGCTGCCCACAGATTGTTGTTGCAATTTCATGATGACGAGATGCATATAAACTGAATATATAAATTAAAAAAGAGCGTTGGAAACTTGATCGGTGATTGTTACGATCTTGATCGTAAATAAGGACTTTGAGCTCTACAACAAGATTCACCCCCGGTTTCTCGTACACTAATAAGCTGTTAATCTACTGTTAACAGCAGTCAGTGGTTTTTTTTGTATGCACTTTGGTCAATTGACAGCTGTTAACAGGTGTTAGTGTACGAGGAACTGGGGTCTGTAGCAAAGTACACAAAATCAATCAAATTCATTAGCCTAATTTCATCCACAATCACATCCAATCCACCAGCCCATATAATATATCAAATATAATTTATTTCAAAGCAAGTAAATGTACATGCTCACTTAATAATCTACCTAAGTTTGAGAGAGTGGCGCATGTCAGCCTTAGAATAAGAGGCAAAATAAGAAGAAATTGAAGGTGTAAAAAAACCGGCCAAGTATAAGTCGGACTCGCGCTCGAAGAGTTCCGTACCATTATCTATACAACATTAGACACAAATGTCGAGAAAAAAAGGCCAAAAATCACGTTTTTTGTATGGGACCTTAAATATTTATTTTATTGAAATGTAATAATTTATTTTTTAAGCGAATATAGAACTAAATATTCTGTGAATATTTCAAGCGTCTACTTGTCGCAGTTATTAATAACGAGCTAAAAACGGCAAAAAAATTACGTTTGTTGTAAGGGAGCCCCTCTTAAATATTTATTTTATTCTTTCTTTAGTATTTTTTATTGATATAGCGGCAATATAAATACCTATATAATATGTGAAATTTCAACTGTTGAGCTATCGCGGTTCATGAGATACAGCCTGGTGACAGACAGACGGACAATGAAGTCGTAGTAATAGGGTCCCGTTTGGCACCCTTCGGGTACGGAACCCTAAAAATAACAATTGGTCTGATGTTGAATACAATCGGCATAACTATCAGCGAATAACTTCAAAGTGTAAAAAATTACATTTGGTCTGATAATGAATACTTGGCGTACACATTTGCGTTATCTTTCCGTTGAATATTCGCGTGGTAACAATAAATCATTACCTGCTGACAAAGATATATGAGTACATAAGCAGCCTATATACATCCCACTGTAGGGCCACGGCCTTCTCCCAGGGTATGGGCCTAACCACGCTTAGATACTCAGGTTTCCTCACGGTTAGTGGGATTGCTACTTAGATAAGTTCACAAATGTACATAACTTAGAAAACAAAATCATAGGTACCGCACCGGGAATCGAACCTGGGTCTCTCGCTTTAGAGTCCAATGTTCTACCCACCAGGCTACCACCACTGAGTATTTCAGTTTATTACCAATTAGAACATGGTTTAACAGACATTTTTCTAGTTGGATAGGAACAACTCTTAACTCCTAGCTACTCGTAATTCCTAGCTACTAGTAACTCGTAGTAACTCGTAAGCTCGTGTAGATAATTGCTATCTCAAGTTGCACAAATTTCATTTAAAACATTGCATGAAAGTTTATGAATTAAATATAGGTATAGATGTACCCCCTCTTACTCTGGATGTTTAAGTGGTCGATAAACACGTATGTTCCAAGTTTTAAATAAATAGCTAAGTGCAACAATCAGATACGATTCTTATAAGAATCTTATAAGGTTCAAAACAGCTTCATTTTGTTACCGTTGATGGACAATCTATTCCGAAAGTTAAAACTTTTCCGTATAACCTATCTAGTATATTGAATTTGCTGCATAGAGTAAAATAAAGAATAAAGAGAATAAAGTTGTGGGGTCAGTAATTCTTTAGTCAACACCTACTCTTGAAGAACTCAAAACTACAACGGTTAACTCCATCTGCCTCCTTTCTTATCGCTTTGCCAATTAGACTACCAACTAGAACGACCCTATCTCAAAGTTTCAAAGCCTATATTACCTCACCTCGAGTGCACTGTGGACTCTTCAGTTCAACAAAGAGCTGGTGGACTCTATCTCGATAGCTTTAAGGCCATATTGCCATATCAAGACTCGGCTTCAGTTTCGGGGTGAGCTATCAGTATGACAAACGGGTTTCCTTATCAGCTCGCTTCGGTTCTCCCGGCAGATGGGTTTTGTATAGCTTTAGCTTAGCTCGGTTCACTATTGGCAGGAGAAATATGTAGGTACTAGATGATGATTGACTGCCTCTTTGGTCTTGCGGTTAACGCGTTTGACTAACAAAACATAAGTAGTGAGTTCAATCCTCAACGAAGGCCACCGTACTTGATTAGTACAAATGACCTTCGTTTGGCCATGTTTGTGATGTCCTTGCGTAGTTACCATAGCACAGGGAATCCTATTATGGAACCAGTCCAAGTGATGGTGCAGTTAAGATGGGACCTTAGTTAAATGTCTTGTAAGTTAGTTTAGTCAGGCATACGTATTGGTTTGGCACTGCAGGACACGCTTACTCTCGGAGGGAGCGTGCCTGTCGCGGGTTCGAAATTTCAAGGTTCTGAGGTATGTGATTGTGCACACACTCTGGTCTCCTCACGATGTAATCCTTCACAGTTATCTCATGGTATTGCTACTACAAATCCACAAATCTACGTAACTTTATAAAGAGATTCATCATCATTACCATCATCAGCCATTTGACGCCCACTGCAGGACATAGGCCTGCCTCATGGTTTTCATAACCATGAGGGGTTGCGATCGCAGTATGTGGTGAGAATCTCAGGAAGACGCTGCTGTCTGTCTCCTGGTAATTTATTTCCCTAGTCGCCTTCTACGACATCCACGGAATGAAATGGACTGGCGCTATTCTTAATCCGGAGCCACACGGATGGCGATATTATAAATATATAACTTATACTCTATTGCATACAATTTTGTTATGTAACCTATATGCGTCCCACTGCAGAGCACAGACCTTCTCTTAATTACCACACGTGCTCATCGCGGAGTGTCAATTTCAAGCGCTGAGGTATGTGAACACCATAGACACCCGGGTATCCTCACGATGTTTTCCTTCACCGTTAGTGAGTGGTATTGCTACTATAACTTCACAAGTACAGTAATTTCGAAAAATGATCATATACAATTTATTACAAAGGCGAACTAAAGAGAGATCTAGAGAGTATATCCCGGTATCAAATTCAGGACCTCTCAAATGTGAAGCCAGCATTCTATCGGTGCACTCTCACCGCTCAAGATGGTTTTCACGAAATTGTGGATAAGGCAAAGCATAGTAGAACTAAGATACATACATTGCTCTCACAGGCTCTGGTCAGCTATAAACTTTTTTGATGCTTAAGGCACACTCTTCTGACAAGGGCGCTCGCACGAGTTAGGGAATTATTCTTATATCAAGTAAATGAACCCGGATAAGTTAATAATGTGTCACGAATGTTAAGGTCAAGGAATGTTCTTTAGTCTTATTACTATTGTATATGAATGCGAAAGTTTGTATGGATAAATGTATGTTTGTATTGTGAAGATGTTTGTATGTTTGTTATCACGCGGATTTAGATGAAATTTGGTATGGGGATAGTGTGAGGGCCGGGGAAAGTCATAGAATACTTTTCATCCCGGAGATTACTTATTCCATGCGGACGAAATTGCGGGCAAAAGCTAGTATATTATAGTCTGTAACAACGCATAGGTAGGCTGCTTTTTATTTCGAAAAAATACACATGAAACTATCCGCGCCGGCGGCGAAGTCGCGGACAACAGCTAATTTTTTTTCTAATGTATAAAAATCTCGTAGTACAGTATTCTCTGAAAACTGAAAAAAGCCTCTGAAACGGCTTCACCGATTTTTATGATTTTTTTTGTGTGTGTAGGTCTGAGAATAGGTCGTAGGCTAATTAATATGGCAAAACAACGTTTGCCGCGTTGGCTAGTGATAAAATAAAAAATACTTAAACGTTGAAAGTCAAAGTACAAAGCAAAGTATCTTCACTAAGATTCAGAAAGTGGTTAATATAGTCTATACGGTACTGAAATCTTTTTGGCAGGCAGACGCATCCTATACCTAAGTGTTCCGTTTTTTTATACGGTGTACGAAACCCTAATATATCTATGATTTGATTTGAAAATAGTGGCTTGACTTCGTAGTTTTTGGTTCACTCGAGGGCTTTCAAAAAATTGCATATATTTTGAAATAGTAAACAGAGTCTGTGTTTACGCGCTTTACGCGCTCAACCAATACCTATAGCAGCGTCCAGTAAATTATTGTCGAACATGTAAGAATGTTCATTCAGTTTTTAACCGACTTCAAAAAAGGAGGAGGTTATTAATTCGACGCTATATATATATATATATATATATATATATATATATACGCGTCGAATATAAACATAAACATTTACATACAGGCACATACATTGCTTCTGGCCCCACACTAGGATACCCTGTGGCGTGGGAACCAGAAACAACGACATCACAAACATGTAAACATCCATGACCTGTTTTTTTTTTTGTCCCCAGCCGGGATTCGAACCCGGGACCTCTCGCATGGTATGCAGATGCACTACCGCTGCGCCACGAGGTAGTCTATTATTTATATATTATTTGGCTATGTTCCTCCATAATTCCGTCAAATATTAACCGATTTCGACAATTCCTTTTTTGTTCGAACAAATATAACGTCCCATTAGTTCCATTTTAATTTGGTGAAGATCTGATGAAGACTTTCAGAGATGGACAACGGAACACTTCAATGGACAGCAGTAAATAAGGACTAATGGGGCACATTCTTTAGTAAAATCCGTATGTTTCATAAAATAGCATAAAAGTAGTCCCAAGGTAATTTGGTGATGTTCTGGTAAAAACTTTCGGAGATTTAGAACATCAAATTTTAAAGAAACGAATTATGTACGGTAAATTATGATTATAAGGGACTTGTTTATTTTTATCCCACTCCTCCACTAAAAACCGAAAAATAAAATTTTTTAAATAAAAAACAAAAACCGACTTCGAAAAACTACAGCACTACAAATATTGAAATAATTTAAATAATTAGAAGTATTTATACATGTAGGTATTGTAGAAGTATAATTTGTAGTCGGTGCCCAGTTTCATGACCAGCACATATATTTTGGGCACCGACTTCAAATTATACTTCTACAATACCTACATGTATAAATACTTCTAATTATTTAAATTATTTCTATCTTTGTAGTGCTGTAGTATTTCGAAGTCGGTTTTTATTTTTTATTTAATTCAGCTAAAATATTTTTTGCCAAGAAGATCGCGGCCGGCAAGCGTGAAAAAAGGAAAAAAGCGACGATTGACGCGTTTACAGGTAAGGCTGGTGTCGCTCGAGCGCTTTGGACGTGTGAGTGGTTTTACGTGGCTTAAAGTATTATTTATCAAATGGCACTACAAAGCAGAAAATTGTAATTGAATTTAAAAACATTTGTTAAAAATAGAAAATTTAACAAAAGGTTTACAAAAGTCGAGGAGCAAAAGTTGTCGTAAGTGATAAAGATTGCCTCATTGGGCTAGCCGTTAAGGCGCTTACTACCAAGACAGAGGTCGTGGGTTCAATTCCCACGGGGGGCCGCCGTACATTTGTTCAAATGGCCTCAGTCTGGGTGTATTTTTGTGACATCACAAACATTTCCATGTTTGTGATGTCCTTGCCTGGTTACCATAGCACAGGGACCAGGACAAGTGATTGTGTTGTGCGGAAGTTATTATTATTATAAACTCTGAAAGAGCTGTTTCATGAAATAGCCTATAGCCTGCTTCTAGTAATGAAACATATAAAAGGCGGGAGAATTGTTCACACTCTCGCACATTAATCAGTATATTTTGCGGAGAGTGTAAATGCGGTCTAAGAAACAAACTACTATCCACATCTCAAAACGGTCATAAACATTACTCCAAACTATATGAGAACTGGCCACAGGTCACTCGGACAACTCAGCATCTGTTCCAAGAGCTTCTTAACATCTGGTGATCTCAGCTTCCGTATAATTGCTTGGGAACCAGAGTTTTCAGAATTTGGAGAGATCGTCTTCATTCTCAGGCGGAGAGCCATTATTATAACCTAGCAATGCTTTAATATGAGTCATGATTCCCGGAAAACTGAGCGAGATTGTGTCAGATATAATCCGCGTAAATCTTTGTGACGGTTGAGTGAAGTTCGTTAATTCCTGCGCAATGACTAGTTTTACGTGTCAAAGGAGAGCTGCGCGGGGTCATTAGGGATATAGTTAGATCTTTTTGGCGCTAACGTGAACATAGTCTCACATCGTTTGCACATCGCTTACTGTCTTTAGTCTTTACAGTGTCTGTGTAAGTAATTGACGCAGTGTGATACGTAGTAGTGCTTTTTCTCTGCTCTGATCTTTTTGGAGGTAAAGTTATTACCGCCAAAAATATCTGTGTGGACTATACCAATGCACCTAACGGGGTTTGCTTGTGTCCACGTATTCAGTAATCGTCATTATTTAGAGAAAAGGTTGGACAAGGACTACGAATAAAAAAACTTTATTGATTCCTATAAATTCACGCTCAAAAACGAGACCAATCTATTTAAAGACTTAACAATAATATTGGTCTTTCTTTACCAATGAAGGCAAGATATAATTTTCCAGTGTTTTACCATCACTGGAAAATTATACAAGCGGCCAGCTTATAACTTGGCAAACTGCAAGATGAGAAAACAATAAAGAGGTCAACTTTTTGCTCAAAAACTAAAACACCAAAGAGGACAATTTCAACAAAACTATTTACTTACTCTAAAACAAAAATATCAAGGAGGTCAATCCAACAAAACTTTTTGCTCTCCAAGAAACACCAAAGAGGTCAACAAAAGTTTTTTTCTCTAAAACTTATTACGGAGTAATCCAGTATCTTCTTACAAAACGATCTCAACAAAGCTCTCAGTTTGTCCATTCCGGGTCCAACCCTTTTTCTCACTGCCTAATCGCTTTAACACCCCACTGCAGGCGCGGTCAAATTGGCCCGTCTCTGAAAAACAAAACAAAAGGATCGATTGTCTGTCGGTGTCACGGAACTGAGGATGCAGTGATTTCCGGAAGAAACTGGTTTAGAACCGGTTTAAACTAACCGCCGTCCCATAATGCGTTGTTTATGGTAATTTGGCACTTTATTGTATTAGGATGTTGTCTGTTTTTTAGACGATTACGGACGTGGGACTAAAGGGATGCTGCTACGTGTCGCAGAGTACAAGATTTGTGGCCAGCATACATATAAAGCTAAGTCTGCCACACACACACTGCAAAGAGAGCAAGCGATGTGACGTTATCGACAAAAAGATTTGTGCGGACTGTACTGTACCACAGACTGTACTGTTGACCTTGAACTTTTTCGTTACTAAAGTAACGGTCTTATTTATAAAAATAAGTACGATTGCTTAAACCACTCCTCGGAGGCAGTTGAAATATTCTGTGGGAAAGGATTTAAAAGACTTAACCACAGATTATTTAAACTGCCTCTGAGGAGTGTTTTAGAGGAATCGTGTATTTAAAAGCTGAATAAATGACAATGTAGATATTTATTGTAACAAAGTAACCTAAATTTTATTCGCTTTGTTAAGCGTGTGAACAAACCGTTGATATAAATTGTTAAAATACGGGAAGTAGGGTCTATCAAGCTGTTTGCTCGTCCTATTTTATAAATTAATCTCATTAAATCAATGAGTATCAACACCTAATTAACTAGTATTAGTTGACTTTGATAGCACAAGAATGCATAAAAAAAACAGCTTTCTATTTGCAAGCCAGTTCGAAATTTAAATAGAACCTTTGATAAGTTTGGTTGTCATGTTGCCTGCCGCTGTATTTGGCCAGTGCGGCAGTTTCCATTTATCTCGAAGAAGGTTGTCAAAATAATGCTCAAATTTCCAAGCTAGTTTGAGAAAAATATATAACTGACCCTAACTAGAAATCTCCATTTCCGAAAGTACCTAACGGATTCCTCTCTCTATAGCTCTAAGTAGTTTGACCACTTGTGATCAATCTTTGCCTTCCTGTCCCTATCAGACAAAGCTTTTTGCAACGCTCGACAATATCTTGCCTAGCCCTTGTCCTTCGAAGAGCACTTATGCAAATATCTCGCAATTAAAACTTCACAGCCCCAACGGTCTTTTGCGAATCTTATTTATTGAAGGGACAGTCAAGGGACAGCTGGTTGGACCTTCGTTCGAAAGAGTTTGGTGACGATATACGGTAGTGCCTCAGTTTGTATGAATAAGACCGTTAGATTTACTAACTTATCTTGTTTGTCAACATTAACACTTTTATCGGTAAACTAGATAGTCAAATGCATGATTAAAATGCGGTGGTAGCCTAGTGGGTAGAACATTGAACTCGGAAGCGAGAGACTCAGGTTCGATTCCCAGTGCGGACATGTACCTATGACTTTGAAAACATCGTGAGGAAACGTGAGTGTCTGAGGTATTCACGTACCTCAGCTTTTGAAATCGCCAATCCGCAGTGGACACGCGTGGTGATTTAGCCCATACTCGGATCTCTCTCTGAGAGATGGCCTATGCCCGACAGTGGGACGTAAGTATATAGGCTGCTTATGCTTATGTAATCTAAGGCTGACAAAACTTCAATCTGCAGGTTTGCGAAAGGTCGTTCGAATGGTGGCGTGGTGGCGGGTCACTTACATCCTCAAAACACAGTTCTGTGCTTAACTCCCTCTAAAATGGTTGAGACTGGTGATGGCTGACCCCTGCGTTATGCTCATGAACGGGTGCTGTTCGTGTGTCTGGCCGCAGCATTAATATTTTTACTACTTTTGTAAGATGTGTCATATCATATAGGCTTTGATGTGTAAGTTTAAGATAATTTGAGAAAAGATGGTCAGAGTGGAGTTTTTTTTTCTTGCTGCCTTTTTCCCCGCTACAAATACGGCCCGAAGGCAGCGGCTAACATAGTAACATAGTACATTGACATTCAGCAAACAGAATGTAAATTCTTTACGTTGAAATAAATTATTGATTTCTGAGGCGGCGCAAAACGCGTGCTCATTATTTTCTAGTTCTCCTAAGAGGCCATCGCAACTCAGCTATCACTTTAAGGCAGGCCACTCTTTCCCACTGGGCACTCTGGGCACGTGCCCAGGGCCCCGCAATCGATCCCCCTTGATCCTGCCAGATCACCAAACGATAACCGATATTTATTGAGAAAGTACATACAAAAATTATACAAAATATGTTTTACGTTGTATGGCTTATAGAAAGAAAGAAAGGATATTTATTTAAATTGTCCTGAAACACGACGTAAACACAAAGGTACACAAATAAATGACAACAAAACAGAAATAAAAACAAAACAATCGCGAAGAGAACATGTGAGGTAAATAGAGGCATACTTATCTACTATCTTGGTCTAATTTAACAAAATAGTTTCCTGTCAAGGTTGTAGGGGCCCCATTATCGTAATGTGCCCAGGGCCTCCAATAGGTTGAAGACGGCCCGGCCCTGCTTTTAGGTACCAAAAAATAACACCCACTCTAGGTTTGGGCACGGTGAGCTTTTGTTATCAAAATCGTGCCTAAGACAGCTTCTCCATGTTTCTTAAAGATTGCCGATCACTATCGCTATCTAAGCCGTCAATTGCCACTGTAATCATATGCATAGGTGCAAAAGAAACCATCACACTCACTTGCATAAGATCTCCGCGTTTCATCTCTGGTTTTCCCATGCGTAGAGAAGACAATAAACTGGTAACAATCCTCGCTGCGTTGTGTAGTACGCATGCGCGAGTATTATGCATAATTGAAAAGCAACAACATTTTACTACGAAGAGTGAGTACTTACTAGAAGGTCAAAGTGAACTGAACTGGATGGTTAGCTAATATGCACGCATTTGTCGCGGAAATTTCGCGAGAAGAAGAAGAGGAAGACCATATATTCCAATACCAGAAACACACACATACATTAACAACGTTACAACATAAAGTATTAAATCACAATACAAAAGGTAAAAAAGAAAAAAAAAACAATAATAGTTATTTAAGATACACGTGCGGAAAGTAACCTTTTACGCTCAAGTATCTTACAAAATTTTTCAATGCATTTTGCGGGGAAATACAACAAAAAAATAAGTATAATAAAGTAATTTTATTTCACCAAAGCCTATTTACAACAAAATGGCGTGCTTTGCTTTCTTTGCAGAGCGCGCGTTTCATATACAGTTTTTTTTCTTGAGGCAAAGGTACAGTATACATACAGCCAATAATGTGAAAAATATTTTTGTTTGCGGAAACAAAACACGTATTTTTAAATGAGATAATCAAGAATCTTATGTGTTATGGTGTTTATCATCATTCAATTATTGCTAGAGCGCGCATACTTATAAATCATTGTTTTTTTTTTGGACAGCAAAACCTCCTTGCATCTTTGTAATTTTTTAAATTTTATGTCTTGCACCATGCACCACAGAGTCAAAAACTTAAAAAAATTACTTTATTTCACGCGTGTATATATATATATAATCGAGATATATAATCGAGCCAAAGGTTCCCATAACGCTAGCAGCATTACCCCGCTGCACAGCGAGAGAGATCCTCTGCATCATTAGTATGCCCCAGAGCGGTAGTCCATGCCGCGGTTCATCAAGCGACGCCCTAACTCCTTTATAAAGGGTATTCCTTTTAGTCTCAATGGATAGAGGCACAAAGAAGTAACTGCTCATTAACGAGCTATACTTGGAACATTTGTGACTAGCAGCCGCTTCCGCAGCAGCCCCAGGAGAGCCCTAGTAACTAATAATTCCAGCATTGATTTGCATGTCGCAACTGATGAATGTTGATGAAGAGAAAGAGGCTTCTCATGGTCGCCGCAAGAGACAAACATCTCTGTCTCCCCGCCGGCATTCAGGCGTAAGATTATGTATGTACCTATTTATGATTACAGACAGACCAGCTATTACAGAGTGATGCAAATGCTAGCCCAACTTCTGGGCTGATCTATCTGCACCTGTTTCGCGCCGCGATGTGAGATCATTGATCTGACTCGGTAACAATGCCATGAGAGTCGCCACCTTCCTATGGACCTTGCATATTGATTAACTTATTTCAGACACACTCCTCTTATTTTGTGTTCCAGTATGTACTTTTTACTTTCTGGAATCAGGATGACATTTATTTTTACTTATTTCTTACAAAGCGCCCGAGCCTGCGCTTAAAAAGTAGTCTGAATTAAAGAATCTGAAAAGAATCTTAGCAAAAATGTTAGCCCATATTTTTAACTTTCAACGTCAGTCATTAAAATGATTCTACGTCGCAAAAGGTGGTGTAGTAATTTTTACTATTTTATCTCGTACAAATGGCTGCTATTAATTAGATAAAATGATAAGATGAGATATCTCGGGACAACTTTTGGCAGCTACTAAACCTCGAAATTTTGACAGGTTTTTGGTTTCTACCCCATATAATATAGAGATTTACGAGTATACGAAATAGAGTTAACAGGTACATTAAGTTTGCCTTGCTGCCGCCTGTGCCCGTTTTGGACCATAGTTTCTTTCTTCTGCTTAATGCGTTCAAAAGTAACATGCTCTTGGCGACCGTATAGTACAAACGCCACGTAACATTGTGAACCATAAGTCCATACCATACTTTGTTGTTATCTTGCCATCCAACGTAACATGTATGTGCATACGTAATTTTTGTGTGTTTTCTTTTTGTTTCTCTTTGATTGTATGTATATCAAAAATTTATAAAGAACTTGTAAGCTCACTTAAGTTCAATTATCTTTTGCTAATTAATATTAATTTAAGTACAGCACCTATTGTCTAAGCGTCGTCTTTTCTATGTTTATATTAAGGTCTAATTAAAGTGTACCAAAATTTTGTATCGAAAATGTATAAAGAACCTGTAGGCTCACTTACATAAGTTCAATTATCTTTTAAGTTAAATTGTAATGATTATCAAGATTTTTTATGAAAGGACGCCTATGTCTTGCAGTGGACGTCAAATGGCTGATGACGATGATGATGAGGCTGGTAACCTTTTTCTGCCCTACGAAAAAAAAAACAAGCACGGCAATTTGTTTTGTTTTGTTAAATTTATAATTTAACAGTGCGCTCTTAATTATTCTAAATAATTTTATTTTCCTCGTGGGTGTAGCATAAAGCACTATGTATCACTAGGGAGAAAGTTCTAGAGTAAAGTAGTAGATCAGATCGTTTTCTTCCCTCGGTGTACAATGTACTATTGAATTTCCCGCCAATTTCTCACTTTATGTCTTCGTTTGCCGGACTCTAATTCTGCGGACGCGAATAGCTTCAATCTTCTGAATATAGGGAAAAACACCACATTTATCGTTAAAAAAATACATATTGCGCCGCTTGGGGTCGAAACCATAGGCACTTGGAGCCCAGAGACGTTCAAAGACTTAGCGGCGCGCCCTCAGAACACAAAAAATCGACGCATCGGGAGACCAGAGGGCTGGCGCGTACCTCGGCCAGAGGATAAGCCTGGCCATCCAAAGAGGTAACGTCGCCAGCGTCCTGGGCTCATTACCGCGGGACAGTGACCTGGGGCAGGTGTTCTATTTGTACCTAAATATAGAATTTATGTAATTTATATATTTTTATCATTTATATATTAGTTAAGTCCTGTTTCTTATTTCAATTAGTTTTCTTTTTGTTGTGTTATGAATAAAAACTTAATTTATCAGAGTGTATGTACTTTTTAACCCGTTAATACGTTCTCCTTCACACATCAGCTTTAATTATCCTGATTGGTAGTTATAATTGGGCCTTAAGTGAACCGTTAGATGCACATTATAATTTATGTAGTTACACTAGCCACGTCACGCGCACGCGCATAGCCGTGAAATGTGCGCGCGAAAACGCAACTCTTGCGCAACCGAAACTTAACCTGATCCACTTACATAGAGAGGGAAATTAACACAGTTATAATAATTATTGTACCTGTACCTAACGACGGACCTGTACCACACGTGTGTAGGTGTATATACTTTGTACACAATTTGTGGACCTTGTTTTTTTTTGTCATTAGCACTATTGGTGCTCGGAAGAATGGCTTGAATATACTATTCTTTTATTATTCAAAACCGATTGCACTCACAAAGGGCCAGATAAAAAATACCCGAACTGACGTGCGTGCATGCAACGCTTAATGAATGTGGAGAAGGCAGTAGGTTTGTCAGGATCGTGGCAAGTGGCAAGCCCTGATCTCTGCCAATCCCTCCGGGATACAGGCGTGAGTTTATGTAATGTAATGTGTATTAGTGCAATAACAATAAAAAATTAACCACAATTTTAAAATGAGCGGGTGGAAAATGGTGAAATGATTACTACTTCTAAATATATACGTAGTATCACTTTTGCACTAACATAATGTATTTTTTTTGCACGCCTACCAACTCTTTCCCTTACCTCCTGCGGATGACTGGTAGAAAATGCTTATCACATTAAGTTCGCCGCATTGTACGAATTTTTTTAATTTTTAAAAATATAATCTCCGTGTGGCGCCGGATTAAGAATAGCGTCACTCCATTTCCTTCCGTGGATGTCGTAGAAGGCGACTAAGGAAATCAATTACCAGAAGACGGGCAGCAGCGTCTTCCTGAGATTCCAACCGTATACTGCGATCGCCAACCCGCCTGCCAAGCGTGGCGATTGTGGCAAAACCCCTCATGGTTATGAAAACCACGAAGGAGGCCTATCTACTGCAGTGGGCGTCAAATGGCTGATGATGATGATGATAATCTATAATAACCGGTCTTTATCGGTCCAAAACATCTTCCGCGCTAAGTCATCTTGTAGAGGGTTATTTTTTACGTAAATCACATTGTAAACACCCATAAAGAATGACAACAGACCATTCAAGATAAAATCTATTCATTATTACACCTCTAATCCTAACCCCACGGCGCACCCCAAAAAAAGTACAAAGGTCAACCGTATGTTCAAAATTGAATACAATAATTTGGAAGGGGTCATTTTTAGCTTTTGTCACCGGGGTCCAATGGCTGGGGTTTTCCTAGACGTATGGTCCAGATGACCAAAGGTCAGTTGACAGGGTTACTTGAGACGGGGTCAAGCTGAATGGATTGGCTGCTCGGAGGAAGTGGGGTTGGGAATTTAATTGTACGGTTCGTTTTGCGAGATGTTTGTCTTATTATTAGCTTTGTAAAAAAATCCTACCTAATGCTGATATTTGGTCAGACGTGATCAGAATAGAGCTTGAATTGCTTGCTGTTCGCAAAAATCAATTACACCGAAACATAAAACACAAAAAAATTCCATGTGTAGAAATTATGCCAACTCACCGGCGGCTTACACAGAATCATCATGATCATCATCAGCCATTTGACGCCCACTGTTGAACATAGGCCTCCCTCACGGTTTTCCTAACCATGAGGGGTTTTGCCATAATCGCCACGCTTGGCAGGCGGCTGGAATTCGAGGAGGACGCTGCACACAGAAACATCATCATCATCAACCCATTATGTCCCCACCGAGGGGCACGGGTCTCTTCCCTGAGGAAGGTATAGGCCATACTCCACCACGGGGGCCAAGTCCGGATTGGTGGAGGCCTTTAGACTAGTGGCTCGTCTACTGTTAGAAGTTGTCAAGCCGCCCTAAATAATAAAATGCTTCTGACGAGTGCTTTAGAGGAATCATGCTTTTATAAATAAGGCCGTGAGTTTCTTTTCGTAAGACGATGTGGTGAACCGAGCACAGAGCTCTTAGATGCGGATGGCAAGGGGCCGTGACGGGGAAAAGGCCTACAGCCAGCATTGGACGGAGGTGGACTGATGATTATGATGATGATGAATGATGATTGAGTCTTAAACCAATAAGTAGTCTCATCGAGACAAAATTCACGAGGCCACGACTACGTGACAGTTCCTTTCAATTATGCACAGAGGTGAGCTGATGACTATGATGGTGATATCTAATAACGATGAAGATGATTGTGATGATTATGAATGATGATTGAGTCTTAAACCAATAAGTGGTCTCATCGAGACAAAATTCACGAAGCCACGACTACGTGACAGTTCCTTTCAATTATGCACGGAGGTGAGCTGATGACTATGCTGATGGTGATATCTAATAACGATGAAGAGTCTCAGTACTAAAGGTGATCTCTTCCAGACAAACTTTCTGTAATGTACAGAATTATTTTTAACGCATGTTTTTATTATTTCGATAATGATTTCCTAGATAAGCGTGTGTTATTGAGGGGTCATTGCAGTGTGCCCGCGTTAAGAGAGGGTTCCGTTTTCCGCGTCAGATCACGAACACACCTTTATTTTTGACGCTATCTTGTTTATAGTCGAACCGTTTTGGCTTGGCATATGTTTGATAGGTACTCAGGGACGGGTAGGTAGGTTTAGTTTAAACGATCAAGATGACATTACGATTTTGGTCTACAATGAAATGTATTGTGTAAGCATAAAAGGCCATTTTTTGTAGATAGAAAGAAAAAAGAAATCAGCAACAAGTGCTCCGCAGAAAATATTAAATTAAGCAGCAAAATTACTCGGATAATGCCATATTAACCAACTCGAACGGTCGAGTGTCTGGACAGCATGCCGCCGCTCCCAGCTAAACAAAGGTTTCAGCCTTTGGCCTCCACCGATGGTACTAAAAAAGGGCGGAAAAGGAAAAGTCGATTTTCAGTTCAAAATTTTCTGATAAGATAAGATAAAGATTTATTTGTGCAAACATAGATACAACATAGTTAAGATGTTTAAATTAGGAAAAACAGATATCTCTATATTTTGTCCATAAGGCGTACAAATATTCATGCAAAAAGTAATTGAAAAAGCTACATTAAGGTTGTAATTAAAAGTCCAATTATAATGTAATAGTATTGATCAGATCATTTAATTATTTCTGTCAGGAAATGGGACGGGTATCTTGTGTATCTCGTGTAAAAAAAGTGATATTTTGCTTTAACTCCATTCAAAATAGAACGCGAAAATGATTGTTTTTCCAAACAAAACATACTCGAGTTCTGTTCCAAATGTGTCTACATCAAACTCTGCGCTCCAAAAGACATAAGCTCATTTTATACGTAAGTAGTAATTTTGATATGCAAATATTATTTTTGTTATTCAACTAGTATTTCTGCTGTGAACTGAGAAAATAAAAACCGGCCAGTTTTGTCATGTCTTTTTAATTTCTTGGTTGTACATTGCACAATGTTTGATAGACAATGAGTTCGTTTGTTCCGTAGGTCACAAATATGATGCTACATTAATATAATGAAGGGAGTCATTAGATGTGCATTGCTTTTTTTGATGTGCAATCAAATATTTCATAACCATGAGGGGTTTTGCCATAATCGCCACGCTTGGCAGGTGGGTTGGCGATCGCAGCGTACGGTTGGAATCTCAGGAAGACACTGCTGCCCGTCTCCTGGTAATTGAAGAAAGGAAGGAGGAAGGAGGCCTATGTCCTGCAGTGGGCTTCAAATGGCTGATGATGATGATGATGAATCAAATATTTCTGTAAATATAATGAAAGTCAGCCAATCCACGCTGCTACCACTATTCTCACCGACGCCAGAAAGTCTCGCACGCACACGGACAAACCGCATCCACACAGGCACACCATATGACTCGTCCGCATGACTCACCTGGTCTGAGGGTGGCGAGACCAATCTGGTCGAACTCAACCTTAAATCTGAACCACTAAGGGTCGGTTTGGCCTGGCAGGTTCTAGTAGATAAGTTTGCCGATGGATTCCAACTTGCATATCGATTTTAGCACACTCTCCCCTTTCAAAGAGAGGGAGACGATCTTTTTACGGTTTTAACTGGAAAACGTGTGTTTTTTCCTGTTTGTTTGTTGTGGTTACAAGATTAATAACATAGCTAGTAGTCCAGTCAAAATAGACGAAAAAAAGCGAGGAGTTTGCATTAATCACGATTTCAGAAAGTCGTATTTACAATTTATATGTACACATTTCCGCACCACCTCTGAGGTAGTGTCCTCGGCGCTTTTTATGGTTCCGTAGTCAACAAAGAACCATCATAGTTTCGCCATGTCCGTCCGCCTGTCGGTCTGTCTGTCCGCGGAATCTCCGGCAGAGATCCGGCTGCTAAGCCAAATTGACCCTGACTACGTTTAACACAAGGACTTAAGAGATAACGCGCGATTTGAAGAGCTCCTCCAAGATTTTACGATGCGCAAACATTTCATAATTTGTTTCGGCAGCTCTCACCGTTTCAGAGATATACGCCAAAAAAACTTTATAATGACGTACTTAAGACCTATACAAAAATCATGTCAGTGAACTTAGCATATAATTTTCCAGCATATCAAAAATAAATGAGAGTTCTTGTCGCATGCAGCAGAGTTCTATAGTTCGTGATACTTTTCAGAAATAGTTCTGGCGTTTTCACATCATTTTTTCAATTGATTTTTTTCTATGTGAAAACGCGAGAACTATTTCTGAAAAGTATCAGGAACTATAGAACTCTGCTGCATGCGACAAGAACTCTCATTTATTTTTGATATGCTGGAAAATGATATGCTAAGTTCACTGACATACAAAAATCCAGCTTGTCGGGAATTAATGCAAACTCAATATATGTTTTGTCTGGACTATTATTATAGTGACTCTCTCAATAGTAAGTGAGATTACGTAGGGAGTTGATGAGATTACACAATACACAATACACGTTATTATACAGTACAAGTGATCTCTTCCAGACAACCGTTCGATGGACTGGCTTAATATATTAGGGAAAGGAAGCATATGTAAAAATATTATAGGAAATAATACCTTATATGTATTATACATGCCTTAATAAGTAAGTAATTGTATTTTATCAACAGAATGTTTAGGAGTTAGAACGGTTATTATTGGGTAGGAAGTCCGCTTTAATATCATACATATGTATTCTGAGAAAATTTTAAAATGAGTCGACTACCCTTTTATTGTTATAAATAGACGCCTATAATAAATATTATACAAATGTACAGGATAAAAGAGAAAACATTAATTTATAACAAAAATACTGCACACACAAAACACCACACCAAACATGAACGAAGTTTATTATCTGAGAAAATTGTAAGCAAGAATAAAAAAAATATATTAGTTGTCATCATTTCCCTGCAGCATTTCCGGTCAAATTATACAATTCTCTTTTAGCCGACTGTGAATGCCAAGGAGGATTATGTTTCTCACACGTATGTAAATAGGTATGTATTGTATTGTTCTTTATTAACAAGCGGATTGCAAACGCTGGACCAATTTTGAGCAATGTTTTGTCAAATAAATTGTCGGTGCTAACGACACGAGTGTCACTGGGTTATATTACGTTACGTTACGAAAATAAAAACAAAATGGCGGACGTCAGCTGCCATAAGATAAGATAAGAATATTCTTTTTATCACACCTGCTCTGAAAATACATACTAATTATACCAATTAGAGGGAAGAAACGCCTTTATCCCGCCCTTCAAATCCTTTCATCCCAAGGTATGGAAGTTTGTATGAAAATCCTTCCGACCCAAGGGTGGGAAGTATGTATGAAATTCCATTACATACCCGGTCTTTTTAATTTTTTATTTGTCAGCAGTTATACTGCAAAGAGACTTTAACTGTCTACTAATTAAATTTCAAGTAAATTGTTACTGGCCACATACAGTTTTTTTTTTACCGGTTACCAACCTCCTTGGTGCATACAGAAAATTAAAAACGAAATTATTTTTAACTAAATATAAACATTTCTATGCATTTATGTCTATAATTTTCCTCGTAGGTGTGCCATAATCTCGGTATGGAACTGTCACTTTCTTCCCTCTGAAGTAATGTACTATTATTGTACACACCAGAAAACAATTACAGAGACAACAGTTACGAACAAAGAGGTATGTAGCAATTTCTTCCATATTTTTATTAAGTAAAAAAAGTTAAAAAAAACTGCTTAGTTCTTGAACAAGGCTTTGAATGTAAGTACTTTGAATTTTTAACGTCAGCGGGGGACCTAACTAACTTACAAGCAGTTGGATGAGAGATTCCGGCTACTGAGGCTGAAAATAAAACGAACTACAACGAACTCTAGGCTTAACTTGACTACCTCGTTGGTCTAGCGGTATCACGTCTGATTACAATGCCGGAGGTCGTGGGTTTGGTACCCGCTGGAAGCCGCTGTACATTTGTACAAATGTCTTGGGTTTATTTCCATGTTTGTGATATCCTTGCCTGGTTACCATAGCACAGGGAATCCTAGTTTGGGACCAAGACAAGTGATTGTGTTTTGTGTGTGGAAGTTATTTATTTATTATTCTTATTATTATTATTAGCTTAAGACTTTTAGCAGTCGGATTTTTTGTTCTTATAATAAGTTCTTCATTTCTTTATCTGTTGGCGGTTGAACATAGACTTATCTATCGCGAGTAAACATAATTTGATGTCAACGGCCGCTGACCTATCGGGTCCTGATTCTTGAGTTCACTTCCAGTTTTCATTATTTTCAACGTCAGTTCCTTCCTTAGATTATACTAGTTTTGAAAATTCTGTAAAAGGAACTTCTTTGGTAGAAACGCTGCACCATAATAATTTGGATAGGTGCGACCCTTTTCTATCTATTGTTCACAGTGTCCTATCACTTGATAGCATTCGAGTTTTTTTGTCACACAACGACAAACCCAACACGGTAAAGTTTTCATAAAATCAGTTCCTATATTAAATAGAAATAGAAATATAAAGCATTTATTGTCATATTACGACAAAGGGTCGAGGCTCAGCATTATGCAACCAAGTCAACGCAGTGATCTTGGCAGCGCTGATTTTCAGCCACTACCCAAAAAAAAATAAAAACTAAACTTACATGTAAGAGAAAGGTAACAAACTTACAATATAAATTTGTACCTAAAATAATTTAGAATATACATATACTACTGCTTATATAATATGAATAAATGTAATGTTTATAATAAGAATACATGCAATACACTTACGCATACATATACATAAAATACACATATATACACATACATACATATATACATATATGTACCTTTAGGGAGTGTCCACGTGTGTAGAGTAGAGTTCCTGTATGTAGAGTGAGCGAGTAAAGGGTGTCTAGGTATGTGCGTGTGTGCATTATGTTCTTGCCTCCGGATCCAGGGTCAGCCTTACAAGTACAGAGCCGTCTGGTTTTCTAAAAGCGCGTCTATTACGCGCATCAAATCTTGTACGATTCCAATCATCTAACTGTTTTTGCCTATTATATTTTATAAGCATGCGCTATTCTTTATGTTAACATATACGAAGGTTTCCACAACACAGGCTTGTGTATTTTTTTTTAATTTATTCTAAGAAATAAAAAACCTTAGTGTAATACGGATTGTAAATTGTCTGTGTATGTAACCATTTTTATTATTAATAAGGAACCAACTTTTTATTTCTTACTTTTAAATTTCATACTAACTGCTATCGCAAACTTCAGGAATCCGTGGTGGGCACAATTCGGCCTCAATTCAATTCAATTCAAATATTTTTTATTCATTGTAAAAACAGAATGTTTACTTAATGAACGTCAAAGTTGTTAGTTTCACAATTAATGGATTATGTGGAGAAGAAGCTAACAAAGAAACTCCACATTTATTCTTTTCAAAACACGTTTTAACTTAATTAACCGAGTTTTCAACTTAAAATATTAGTCATGAATGTGTTGAACACTAGTCACAATCGTCCTTTAAATAATATTAATCTACTGTTTAATGCCAAACATCTTTGTCTTCTAAATAATCCTTGATGTTATAGTAAGCCTTTTTGCACAGAATGTGTTTAACACATTTTTTAAATCGCGTTGGAGGTAACTCTAATATATCCTCAGGGCCCTTTTCCGTTACCTCGAACGTCGGATATTTATAATCCAATTTCCCAATAACCACGCTCTTCTCCTTCAAATATCCTATAACAAATGGCAACACCTATGGTAGCTCTTCCATAATAAGGGTCTCGCATCTACTCAGATAGCTAGTTATTTGTCGCATCAGCTATAGAAACGATCACAATAGAATGATAGTGGGACCCTGCCGCTGGCACAGTGAGGTTGCGCAAATTGAGAACCTGCTGTATTGCTGATGTGTGGACAGGGATTCCATTGATGTCGACATGCCGTAATTACATTTTACAAAAAAAAAAAACACTTAAAAAAATAATCGCAATAAAAAGAAGAGTTCGATGACAAAGGAGATGAAGTGTAACACATCTGTCTTATTGGCAATAAATGGTTATTCATTCATTATAATTATGATATCAGCGCTGAGTTCAATAACTCTGCTATTTGGTGAATTTTTCCGCCACATGTACAATAGACAGCACATCAACTTTTGCGTTACGTTACGATTACGTTAGGTACGTTACTGTCGTCTCTACGATACAAATAGCTAAATTAAGATAGATACGCGTCTCTCTGTTATAAAACACACATAGGTTAATTATAATGTAATTTATTAATCCAATTCTTTTCTACTCTGAAATAATCTCGAGACTATTCTCAAAATGTACCTGCACTCGATTCTAACCCTCAATAAATCAGAATAACATATTTTTTTATATCTATCAAAGTGTTGCTGGGCAAAGACTTTTCCTTTGTAAGGTTAGAGTTTTCATAGGCCTCAGCCACTTGAAATAAGAAAGAAAAGGAAAAAAAATACTCCAGCTAATATAAGTCGAGATCGTCCCTTCACTACAGTCGAAAGCAGGTCAACCTGACCTACATTTTCGTCTTTGACGTAACTGAATAAAGTGCACGTAGGTATATAAACGTTGATGTGATGTCGACTATACCCGCAACTTCTTCGTCAGCCTCAAGACCGGCCGACCCGGCCGAATAATTTTCTGATTTCAATCCTAGACATAGACACCAATATTTATGTCGAAGAGGAGCCGCCATGTCGGCAACAAAGGCCACTTGCCACGGAGGTACAAATCTCGAGAAATCCTGCAAGAGAATAGAATTAGACTCCGCTCAGAGCGATCCCACGCACTCCCGCGCCACAATACCACGAATTACGGTCCGTCTGTCTGTTTGTCACAAATGATTGGAGTAATACGATGTGGTGAGAGTAATGTGGGGAAGATTTCCAAGTCGGTCTTATTACAAAACGGGTTAGCACACACGATGGCTCGTCTAACATGACACACTGGGCAGTTTTGTCGCAAAGACGGTCAGATGATCAAAAATGGATGTCATTTGTAGATTAGACCATCAGCGTATGCACCTGGGTGTATAAATCTATGGACTAGACATACAGACATACAAAGCTCTTCATACGTCATCCATCGCGATCGGCATGCGGCTATTGTAGTCCAGGTTGACCCTGATCTCCTCACACCATCACTTAGTTCGTCTGCGACACTTCGTACTCCTGTGCACGGTCTTCATGACAGGATTTTACAGCTCCACCTTTCATCCTCCCGGCTACATAGGTGCGTGTGCTGCCCACTGCCCTTTAAGATGCGTTACCCGCTTGCCGGTATCGGTAACTTTGGTGTGTTGGCGAACAGTTTCGTTCCTTACTCTGTTCTTCCCCTAAATTGCACAGTGGAACTATACGATACCACGATCATTAAAAAACTTACCTACTTAACTTACTCCGCTGGTTAATGGTTTTTGGTCTCCGATACAAGAAGTTCTCTGTCCTGAGCCCTTATTATGAAGCACCGATATGTTCGGAAGGGTCTTCAACGTCGCGCTCAATCCCGACAATTTTATTTATTTATTTATTGATACTTTTATTGCACTTAAAAAAAAATCGTACAATGCGGCGGACTTAATGCCATAAGTCCGAATCTAGCGACAAATACGGTTCTTTTTAGAGTTCCGCACCCGAAAGGTGTCAAACGGGACCCTATTACTAAGACCTAAAGACACTTTCGGACAAATTAAAATCCATAGGCCTGGAGCTTAACCACAGCAAATGCGAACTGTACGTTTTCGACCACATAAGATCCCAAAATTCAATAGTTTCAGAATTTAACTGCTTGGCCCCAAATTTAAAGGTAGTAAATAACGAATCACTTCGTCTCCTAGGAGCGCCAGTCATGGAAGAAGCGTTTCCTCTATTTTTAGACGACGAAAAAACAAAATTTTTCGATACCATTCCCCTCCTGTCCAAAATTAACACACATATGGCCTTCCAAATTATACGTTTTTGCCTTTTTGTGCCAAAATTTACCTATTACCTCAGATGCAGCCCACTATTTAGCCAGGTGGCTCTACTAGGACCAATCGATTCGATGATCCATTTGGCCTTAATCCAAATTCTAAACTGTCCAATTTCAGAACGTTCCTGGCTCCAGGCATCACTCCCCATAAGATATGGAGGCCTAGGAGTCAGGAAGGTAAGCAGCGTCGCATTGCCTGCCTTTTTGTCTTCCATCCACAGTATCGAGGCCTTGTACAAGAAAATTGTTAGCTCTTCTCTGGGTGACATTGAGGCCTCATACTGTGGGGAAGCCAAAGAGGCATGGAGACTGGCCTGCCCTAATGAGGATCCGCCGAAGGACCCTACCATCCAAAGGCAGTGGGACGGGCCCCTCTGCGAGCTGGTGCAGAGCAGGTTAATCCATTCTTGCACCAGCGACGTGGAACGCGCTCGCCTACTGGCCGTGTCCGAGCGAGAGGCGGGCTACTGGTTGCAGGCCCACCCATCAGCGTCTATAGGGACCCTGATGGACAACACCTCTTTTAGCACCGCCATCGGTCTGCGACTGGGTTGCCCAATCACTGTGCCCCATCGCTGCCCCTGCGGTACCGACGTCGATCGCCTAGGCCACCATGGTCTATCGTGTCAGCGGAGCGCCGGCCGCCTTTCCCGCCACGCGGCTCTCAATGACATCATCCGGAGGGCCTTTGCCACAGCCGGGGTTCCGGCCACGCTGGAACCTCCAGACATCATCCGCGACGATGGTAAAAGGCCCGATGGAATGACATTGATCCCCTGGAAACATGGGAGGCCGCTAGTTTGGGACGCTACATGCGTTGACACGCTGGCACCCTCTCATGTTTCCCAGAGTGGAAGAGCCGCTGGTTCAGCGGCTGGCGCGGCCGAAAGCCTCAAACGGCGCAAATACGGTTCAATAGGAAACAATTACATATTTGCGCCGTTTGGCGTCGAAACCATAGGCACTTGGGGCCCAGAGGCGCGCCTGCTGTTCAAAGACTTAGCGGCGCGCCTAATCGACGCATCGGGAGACCAGAGGGCCGGCGCGTACCTCGGCCAGAGGATAAGCCTGGCCATACAAAGAGGTAACGTCGCCAGCGTTCTGGGCTCATTACCGCGGGTCAGTGACCTGGGGCAGGTGTTTTATTTGTAAATATAGAATTAGTTACTTGTATATTTTTATCATTTATATATTAATTAAGTCTCTTATTTTATGTTTGAAATAAATAAAAATATTAAAAAAAAAAAAAAAAAAGTTCTATATTCGTTTCAAAAAGAAATAATTAAATAAAAATAAAATAAATATTTAAGGGGGGCTGTCATACAACAAAAGTGATTTTTGGCCGTTTTTTCTCGATCTTTGTGTCTAATTTTATTTTGTTTATTAGGCATGTAAAACAGGTAATGTTGATGATAATGGTAAGAAACCCTTCGTGCGCGAGTACGACTCGCACTTGGCCGTTTTTTTTTATTAGTTTCCATAGCTGAATGGTAGTAATTAAAAAAAACCGGCCAAGTGCGACTTGGACTCGCGCACGAAGGTCTCTCACTCTCTCTCTGAGAGAAAGTCTGCGCCTTCTTAAGATAGATAGATAGATAGAGAACACTTTATTGTACAACCAGGGGAAAGAATTACAAATAAAGGTACGGGCATATTTAAGCTGCTTATCTATGCAGCAGTCATTAACGAAATAATTTGCCAGAGATCTAGCTAAGTGAGCACCGTACGTCGAACAGTGGCACTTATAAACACAGGTGATAATGCTAGAACTCATTAGAGGAAAGCAACTGGTTTTAAAAGAAACAAGCCTTTTTGTGACAAAAGATACAACGCAGTATGTTCAGAAGCTTCACTTTAAGAGACTGTGAAACGAAGAAACTGGTACGAATACGTTCTTCATACAAGTTTGCTGCAAGAAATCTCTTACAGAGATAAGCTCGTCTCTGTACAGGTTATTTCTAATGTACGGTCCTGTTAAATGTTTCGTGAGCAATGAAGTATAATATAATGAATTAATTAATAATCATATACTACACTCGAGAGCAACGGATATCGTTCACTGGTGAAATAGTTCCTTCTCAGCAAGAAGGGATTCTGGCTCAATGAAATGAAAAGCATATTAGAGACCACTTATTATTTTTATTAGTAAGCCCGGCAAATTTCGTACCACCTCAGAATGAATAATTTTCTTCATTGATTCTATTTCTTGTCCAAAACTATCTAGATGTTGTTTGAAATGGACACCTAGGTATTAAAAAAAACTATTTAGCGGCTAAAATTCCCCCGACACCCATGCAAGTGATGTAAGTTGCTTCAGCCAGATGTCGCTACCTGTATGAAATACAGATAAGTTTGTAAAGAGGTTCGAAATTTCGCCGATGCCTGCACTTGCCCATTAGCTCGGTTGGGAGAGCGCTGGCACGGTCAGCCAGAGGTAGCGGGTTCAAGTCCCGGCATGAGTTGAATTTTAGCCGTCTTTTAAAATTATCCTCAGCACGGATTAGTGCAACAAAAAGAATATAGACACCTGGGTATGTTTAAATTGTAACGGTAATGTAGTCGCAGTAACTGCGCTACTCTAAATAAACCATTTATGGTCTTATTTATAAAATTACAACTGTTACAGAGACTTCACAAGGGAATATTTACCACGATCTATTCATGCTGCGTTTGTGAAGTGTAAACGCTCCATAAAGGGAAGCATGGTCTTAGAAATAACCCGTTTGACTTTACCTTAAATGGTTTTTACTATATTTTATTGTATTAACTTAGCGAGTCCTACGTTGCGCTTGCCGATATGTGGTCTCCATTCGAGATCTTTTCGGCCCCATCGGCCATCAGTTCTGCTTGCTATGTGCCCCGCCCACTACCACTTCAACTTACTAATCCGCTGGGCTATGTCGACGACTTTCGTTCGTCTACGTATCTCATCATTTCTGATTCGATCTCGTAGAGAAATTCCGCAGCATAGGACGACCAGCCACAAGATGGACAGATGACCTCCTCCAAGTGGCAGGAAGAGGCTGGATGCATGCCGCTTCCAACCGGTCTTTTTGGAAATCCATGGAAGAGGCCTATGTTCAGCAGTGGATTTCTTGTACCTGAATGATGATGATAAAGTTAGCGAGTGTGGGTACTTATCGATTACTTTATCAAAAAACGCATCGATCCTCCGATTGCTGTTTTTCTTACAACCATTGAAGAGCTCTGTGAAGATTGTGGCAAGTGGCAGACCCTGGTCTCAGCCTACCCCTTGGGGATATAGGAGTGAGTTTATGTAATGAAGAGTGTCGAAACTTATAGACGACACATCTCAAAATCTTTCTGTACTTTCTGTTGTGAGTTGCATTTGAGACTACTTTATCTCCCGGTTGAGGAGTGTGTCGCCTACAGTTTTATGGTCGTTTTGTCTAACCGATAAGAACGGTCGGTCACTCTGTTCGTCACATACTCGGGAGATGAATCCAACATCCAGTGCCATAGACGCGAGAGACTTTTAGAAATGGCGCCTTAATTTTCTTGCAAGAAAGTGGGACACGGGTACGCTTGGTAATTAAGCCCATACTCTCTCCCTGAGAGAGGGCCTGTGCCCCACAGTGGGACGTAGGTATATAGGCTGCTTATTTAACCGACAAATTAGTAACCGTAACTATCAAATTAGTATGGAATTTGACAGTTACACGATTGGAATCGCTCAGGATTTGGTGCTCGTAATGTAGCGGCATCTCAGGTTTCAAGTCACTGAATTATTTCTTAATACCGAGTTTGTGTTGAAACTTAGTAACCTCCACACAATACAATCACTCGTCCTGGTCCCAAACTAGGATACCCAGTGCTATGGTAACCAGCCAAGAATATTACAAACATGAAAACATCCGGGTAACTGAGGCCATTTAATTTTGTACAAATCAAGTACGAATTGAACCCACAACCTCCGTGGGTTCAGTTCCCACTTGAGGCCGTGCATTGTTTTTTTACATTGAGTAGGCTTGCCCGTCACCTATACGATCCTGGCAGCAAAAGACAAGTTAATACGTGCGGAGCCAACCAAGCTGCGAGTTTCGTCACGACGTTTTCATCATAAGCAGTCTATATACGTCCCACTGTAGGGCACACGCCTTCTCTCAGGGAGAGAGTATGGATTTAATCACCACGCGTGCCCACCGCGGATTGGTGATTTCAAGCGCTGAGGTGTGTGAATAGCTCAGACACTCAGGTTTCCTCACGATGTTTTCCTTTACCGTTAGCGAGTGGTATTGCTACTATAACTTCACAAATGTACCTACCTCAGAAAACAAAGTCATAGATACATGTCCGCACTCGCAATCTAACCTGGGTCTCTCGCTTCCGAGTTCATTGTTCTACCACAGCTCGTGGGTGGTGGGCAATGTGGTGGCCTCAAGCTTCGGCCTGTAGAGAGGACGGGTGCCTAAATGCATAGTGCGCGAGGGTTCCGGACTTCCGGAGTGTTCAGCGAGATCCCAGTGCCGCCTTCCAAACGCATGCGAGGGCCACCAGGGGGGGAAAGGTTGGGGCTTACTGGTTAAAAATCATAGAACATCTTATATATAAAAATGAATTGCTCGTTAGTCTCACTAAAACTCGAGAACGGGTGGGCCGATTTGGCTAATTGTTGTTTTTATACATTTGTGGAAGTCCAGGGAAGGTTTAAACGGTGAGAAAAAAAAAAACGGTTGACGTCGGTGATACGAAGTTCACGGGGTCATCTAGTAATTTATAAAAGGGTTAAACGAGTGGTTACTGGCTCCCAAACACCGGTGTGAAGTTAGCTGACAAACTTAGCTGACAAACATAGCTGACACTATTACACGACCAAATAAAATGGTCGTTTTTAAAAAAGGCTTTCATAAGCCAGTAGGTACGATAAAATGCCTATGGCAATAATAAATTTATAATGGTATTAAACGGTCAAGACCGAAGACCAAATGTTATATTTAGAATTAAGAAATACTGTCCCATCAAAAAATATTCTGAGATAAGCTCCTCACAACTAAGCTATTTTGGGGAACATTCTGACCGTAAGTAATTGTGACAATAAAAGATGTTAAAACATATCTTAATTATGGCTCAATACCGTGGCATAGCAGTGAAAACGTGAAGAAATAAAAAATATTCGCAAAATTTTCAGTACGCGTTTATGTTTCTTATTGGGATACTAAAAAAATTAGAATTTCTAGAAGGCTGGATCTTAGTTATTACGGTTCCTTAGATACTAAGGAAACTGTTAAGGTTTCATAGATACTACTTAAACTACTTATTTATAAATTGAGACATGAAACCATTCAGTTTTTGTGATAAAGCGGAGCTGACAAATAATTTGTGAGAAAAATCTCTCCAGAGATTCTTTCTGGGCGACGTATTGCAGCAAAACGAATTTCTACCACTTTAGAAATGCAAAATTATGATTGCATAGACTCTAAAGTATTTTAAATAAATCAATTTATACCTCCAGACCATTCAATTTTTCTGAAATCGGGCGATAGACAAAAATAATGGAGAAAATTTAAAATAACCTTTGTGTTTTTCTTGAGATATACAAAAAAAAACGAATTTCTAACAGGCTGGATTTATGTTATTTCGGTTCCTTAGATACTACTTAAACTACTTAACTATAAATTGAGACATGAAACCATTCAGTTTTTGTGACAAAGCGGAGCTGACAAATAATTTGTGAGAAAAATCTCACCAGAGTTTCGTTCTGGGCGACGTATTGCAGCAAAACGAATTTCTAACACTTTAGCAATGCAAAATTATGATTGCATAGACTCTAAAGTATTTTAAATAAATCAATTTATACCTTCAGACCATTCAGTTTTTCTGAAATCGGGCGATAGACAAAAATAATAGAGAAAATTTCAAAAAGCCCTTTATGATTTTCTTGAGATATACAAAAAAAACGAATTTCTAACAGGCTGGATTTATGTTATTTCGGTTCCTTAGATACTACTTAAACTACTTAACTATAAATTGAGACATGAAACCATTCAGTTTTTGTGACAAAGCGGAGCTGACAAATAATTTGTGAGAAAAATCTCTCCAGAGTTTCTTTCTGGGCGACGTATAGCAGCAAAACGAATTTCTACCACTTTAGAAATGCAAAATTATGATTGCATAGACTCTAAAGTATTTTAAATAAATCAATTTATACCTCCAGACCATTCAATTTTTCTGAAATCGGGCGATAGACAAAAATAATGGAGAAAATTTAAAATAACCTTTGTGTTTTTCTTGAGATATACAAAAAAAAACGAATTTCTAACAGGCTGGATTTATGTTATTTCGGTTCCTTAGATACTACTTAAACTACTTAACTATAAATTGAGACATGAAACCATTCAGTTTTTGTGACAAAGCGGAGCTGACAAATAATTTGTGAGAAAAATCTCACCAGAGTTTCGTTCTGGGCGACGTATTGCAGCAAAACGAATTTCTAACACTTTAGCAATGCAAAATTATGATTGCATAGACTCTAAAGTATTTTAAATAAATCAATTTATACCTTCAGACCATTCAGTTTTTCTGAAATCGGGCGATAGACAAAAATAATAGAGAAAATTTCAAAAAGCCCTTTATGATTTTCTTGAGATATACAAAAAAAACGAATTTCTAACAGGCTGGATTTATGTTATTTCGGTTCCTTAGATACTACTTAAACTACTTAACTATAAATTGAGACATAAAACCATTCAGTTTTTGTGACAAAGCGGAGCTGACAAATAATTTGTGAGAAAAATCTCTCCAGAGTTTCTTTCTGGGCGACGTATTGCAGCAAAACGAATTTCTAACACTTTAGCAATGCAAAATTATGATTGCATAGACTCTAAAGTATTTTAAATAAATCAATTTATACCTTCAGACCATTCAATTTTTCTGAAATCGGGCGATAGACAAAAATAATGGAGAAAATTTAAAATAACCTTTGTGTTTTTCTTGAGATATACAAAAAAACTAATTTCTAACAGGCTGGATTTATGTTATTTCGGTTCCTTAGATACTACTTAAACTACTTAACTATAAATTGAGACATGAAACCATTCAGTTTTTGTGACAAAGCGGAGCTGACAAATAATTTGTGAGAAAAATCTCTCCAGAGTTTCTTTCTGGGCGACGTATTGCAGCAAAACGAATTTCTAACACTTTAGCAATGCAAAATTATGATTGCATAGACTCTAAAGTATTTTAAATAAATCAATTTATACCTTCAGACCATTCAGTTTCTCTGACATCGGGCGATAGACAAAAATAATAGAGAAAATTTCAAAAAGCCCTTTATGATTTTCTTGAGATATACAAAAAAAACGAATTTCTAACAGGCTGGATTTATGTTATTTCGGTTCCTTAGATACTACTTAAACTACTTAACTATAAATTGAGACATGAAACCATTCAGTTTTTGTGACAAAGCGGAGCTGACAAATAATTTGTGAGAAAAATCTCTCCAGAGTTTCTTTCTGGGCGACGTATTGCAGCAAAACGAATTTCTAACACTTTAGCAATGCAAAATTATGATTGCATAGACTCTAAAGTATTTTCAATAAATCAATTTATACCTTCAGACCATTCAGTTTTTCTGAAATCGGGTGATAGACAAAAATAATGGAGAAAATTTAAAATAACCTTTGTGTTTTTCTTGAGATATACAAATAAAACGAATTTCTAACAGGCTGGATTTATGTTATTTCGGTTCCTTAGATACTACTTAAACTACTTAACTATAAATTGAGACATGAAACCATTCAGTTTTTGTGACAAAGCGGAGCTGACAAATAATTTGTGAGAAAAAACTCCAGAGTTTCTTTCTGGGCGACGTATTGCAGCAAAACGAATTTCTAACACTTTAGCAATGCAAAAGTATGATTGCATAGACCTATTTAAAATACTTTAGAGTCTATGCAATCATAATTTTGCATTTCTAAAGTGGTAGAAATTCGTTTTGCTGCAATACGTCGCCCAGAAATAATCTCTGTTGAGATTTTTCTCACAAATTATATGTCAGCTCCGCTTTATCACAAAAACTGAATGGTTTCATGTCTCAATTTATAAATAAGTAGTTTAAGTAGTATCTATGAAACCAAAATAACATAAATCCAGCCTGTTAGAAATTCGTTTTTTTTGTATATCTCAAGAAAATCATAAAGGGCTTTTTGAAATTTTCTCTATTATTTTTGTCTATCGCCCGATGTCAGAGAAACTGAATGGTCTGAAGGTATAAATTGATTTATTTAAAATACTTTAGAGTCTATGCAATCATAATTTTGCATTGCTAAAGTGTTAGAAATTCGTTTTGCTGCAATACGTCGCCCAGAAAGAAACTCTGGAGAGATTTTTCTCACAAATTATTTGTCAGCTCCGCTTTGTCACAAAAACTGAATGGTTTCATGTCTCAATTTATAGTTAAGTAGTTTAAGTAGTATCTAAGGAACCGAAATAACATAAATCCAGCCTGTTAGAAATTCGTTTTTTTTTTTTATATCTCAAGAAAAACACAAAGGTTATTTTAAATTTTCTCCATTATTTTTGTCTATCGCCCGATATCAGAAAAACTGAATGGTCTGAAGGTATAAATTGATTTATTTAAAATACTTTAGAGTCTATGCAATCATAATTTTGCATTGCTAAAGTGTTAGAAATTCGTTTTGCTGCAATACGTCGCCCAGAAAGAAACTCTGGAGAGATTTTTCTCACAAATTATTTGTCAGCTCCGCTTTGTCACAAAAACTGAATGGTTTCATGTCTCAATTAATAGTTAAGTAGTTTAAGTAGTATCTAAGGAACCGAAATAACATAAATCCAGCCTGTTAGAAATTCGTTTTTTTTGTATATCTCAAGAAAAACACAAAGGTTATTTTAAATTTTCTCCATTATTTTTGTCTATCGCCCGATTTCAGAAAAACTGAATGGTCTGAAGGTATAAATTGATTTATTTAAAATACTTTAGAGTCTATGCAATCATAATTTTGCATTGCTAAAGTGTTAGAAATTCGTTTTGCTGCAATACGTCGCCCAGAAAGAAACTCTGGAGAGATTTTTCTCACAAATTATTTGTCAGCTCCGCTTTGTCACAAAAACTGAATGGTTTCATGTCTCAATTTATAGTTAAGAAGTTTAAGTAGTATCTAAGGAACCGAAATAACATAAATCCAGCCTGTTAGAAATTCTTTTTTTTTGTATATCTCAAGAAAAACACAAAGGTTATTTTAAATTTTCTCCATTATTTTTGTCTATCGCCCGATTTCAGAAAAACTGAATGGTCTGAAGGTATAAATTGATTTATTTAAAATACTTTAGAGTCTATGCAATCATAATTTTGCATTGCTAAAGTGTTAGAAATTCGTTTTGCTGCAATACGTCGCCCAGAAAGAAACTCTGGAGAGATTTTTCTCACAAATTATTTGTCAGCTCCGCTTTGTCACAAAAACTGAATGGTTTCATGTCTCAATTTATAGTTAAGTAGTTTAAGTAGTATCTAAGGAACCGAAATAACATAAATCCAGCCTGTTAGAAATTCGTTTTTTTTTTGTATATCTCAAGAAAAACACAAAGGTTATTTTAAATTTTCTCCATTATTTTTGTCTATCGCCCGATTTCAGAAAAACTGAATGGTCTGAAGGTATAAATTGATTTATTTAAAATACTTTAGAGTCTATGCAATCATAATTTTGCATTGCTAAAGTGTTAGAAATTCGTTTTGCTGCAATACTTCGCCCAGAAAGAAACTCTGGAGACATTTTTCTCACAAATTATTTGTCAGCTCCGCTTTGTCACAAAAACTGAATGGTTTCATGTCTCAATTTATAGTGAAGTAGTTTAAGTAGTATCTAAGGAACCGAAATAACATAAATCCAGCCTGTTAGAAATTCGTTTTTTTTGTATATCTCAAGAAAAACACAAAGGTTATTTTAAATTTTCTCCATTATGTTTGTCTATCGCCCGATTTCAGAAAAACTGAATGGTCTGAAGGTATAAATTGATTTATTTAAAATACTTTAGAGTCTATGCAATCATAATTTTGCATTGCTAAAGTGTTAGAAATTCGTTTTGCTGCAATACGTCGCCAAGAAAGAAACTCTGGAGAGATTTTTCTCACAAATTATTTGTCAGCTCCGCTTTGTCACAAAAACTGAATGGTTTCATGTCTCAGTTTATAGTTAAGTAGTTTAAGTAGTATCTAAGGAACCGAAATAACATAAATCCAGCCTGTTAGAAATTCGTTTTTTTTGTATATCTCAAGAAAAACACAAAGGTTATTTTAAATTTTCTCCATTATTTTTGTCTATCGCCCGATTTCAGAAAAACTGAATGGTCTGAAGGTATAAATTGATTTATTTAAAATACTTTAGAGTCTATGCAATCATAATTTTGCATTGCTAAAGTGTTAGAAATTCGTTTTGCTGCAATACGTCGCCCAGAAAGAAACTCTGGAGAGATTTTTCTCACAAATTATTTGTCAGCTCCGCTTTGTCACAAAAACTGAATGGTTTCATGTCTCAATTAATAGTTAAGTAGTTTAAGTAGTATCTAAGGAACCGAAATAACATAAATCCAGCCTGTTAGAAATTCGTTTTTTTTGTATATCTCAAGAAAAACACAAAGGTTATTTTAAATTTTCTCCATTATTTTTGTCTATCGCCCGATTTCAGAAAAACTGAATGGTCTGAAGGTATAAATTGATTTATTTAAAATACTTTAGAGTCTATGCAATCATAATTTTGCATTGCTAAAGTGTTAGAAATTCGTTTTGCTGCAATACGTCGCCCAGAAAGAAACTCTGGAGAGATTTTTCTCACAAATTATTTGTCAGCTCCGCTTTGTCACAAAAACTGAATGGTTTCATGTCTCAATTTATAGTTAAGTAGTATCTAAGGAACCGAAATAACATAAATCCAGCCTGTTAGAAATTCTTTTTTTTTGTATATCTCAAGAAAAACACAAAGGTTATTTTAAATTTTCTCCATTATTTTTGTCTATCGCCCGATTTCAGAAAAACTGAATGGTCTGAAGGTATAAATTGATTTATTTAAAATACTTTAGAGTCTATGCAATCATAATTTTGCATTGCTAAAGTGTTAGAAATTCGTTTTGCTGCAATACGTCGCCCAGAAAGAAACTCTGGAGAGATTTTTCTCACAAATTATTTGTCAGCTCCGCTTTGTCACAAAAACTGAATGGTTTCATGTCTCAATTTATAGTTAAGTAGTTTAAGTAGTATCTAAGGAACCGAAATAACATAAATCCAGCCTGTTAGAAATTCGTTTTTTTTTTGTATATCTCAAGAAAAACACAAAGGTTATTTTAAATTTTCTCCATTATTTTTGTCTATCGCCCGATTTCAGAAAAACTGAATGGTCTGAAGGTATAAATTGATTTATTTAAAATACTTTAGAGTCTATGCAATCATAATTTTGCATTGCTAAAGTGTTAGAAATTCGTTTTGCTGCAATACTTCGCCCAGAAAGAAACTCTGGAGACATTTTTCTCACAAATTATTTGTCAGCTCCGCTTTGTCACAAAAACTGAATGGTTTCATGTCTCAATTTATAGTGAAGTAGTTTAAGTAGTATCTAAGGAACCGAAATAACATAAATCCAGCCTGTTAGAAATTCGTTTTTTTTGTATATCTCAAGAAAAACACAAAGGTTATTTTAAATTTTCTCCATTATGTTTGTCTATCGCCCGATTTCAGAAAAACTGAATGGTCTGAAGGTATAAATTGATTTATTTAAAATACTTTAGAGTCTATGCAATCATAATTTTGCATTGCTAAAGTGTTAGAAATTCGTTTTGCTGCAATACGTCGCCAAGAAAGAAACTCTGGAGAGATTTTTCTCACAAATTATTTGTCAGCTCCGCTTTGTCACAAAAACTGAATGGTTTCATGTCTCAGTTTATAGTTAAGTAGTTTAAGTAGTATCTAAGGAACCGAAATAACATAAATCCAGCCTGTTAGAAATTCGTTTTTTTTGTATATCTCAAGAAAAACACAAAGGTTATTTTAAATTTTCTCCATTATTTTTGTCTATCGCCCGATTTCAGAAAAACTGAATGGTCTGAAGGTATAAATTGATTTATTTAAAATACTTTAGAGTCTATGCAATCATAATTTTGCATTGCTAAAGTGTTAGAAATTCGTTTTGCTGCAATACGTCGCCCAGAAAGAAACTCTGGAGAGATTTTTCTCACAAATTATTTGTCAGCTCCGCTTTGTCACAAAAACTGAATGGTTTCATGTCTCAATTAATAGTTAAGTAGTTTAAGTAGTATCTAAGGAACCGAAATAACATAAATCCAGCCTGTTAGAAATTCGTTTTTTTTGTATATCTCAAGAAAAACACAAAGGTTATTTTAAATTTTCTCCATTATTTTTGTCTATCGCCCGATTTCAGAAAAACTGAATGGTCTGAAGGTATAAATTGATTTATTTAAAATACTTTAGAGTCTATGCAATCATAATTTTGCATTGCTAAAGTGTTAGAAATTCGTTTTGCTGCAATACGTCGCCCAGAAAGAAACTCTGGAGAGATTTTTCTCACAAATTATTTGTCAGCTCCGCTTTGTCACAAAAACTGAATGGTTTCATGTCTCAATTTATAGTTAAGTAGTATCTAAGGAACCGAAATAACATAAATCCAGCCTGTTAGAAATTCGTTTTTTTTGTATATCTCAAGAAAAACACAAAGGTTATTTTAAATTTTCTCCATTATTTTTGTCTATCGCCCGATTTCAGAAAAACTGAATGGTCTGAAGGTATAAATTGATTTATTTAAAATACTTTAGAGTCTATGCAATCATAATTTTGCATTGCTAAAGTGTTAGAAATTCGTTTTGCTGCAATACGTCGCCCAGAAAGAAACTCTGGAGAGATTTTTCTCACAAATTATTTGTCAGCTCCGCTTTGTCACAAAAACTGAATGGTTTCATGTCTCAATTTATAGTTAAGTAGTTTAAGTAGTATCTAAGGAACCGAAATAACATAAATCCAGCCTGTTAGAAATTCGTTTTTTTTTTATATCTCAAGAAAAACACAAAGGTTATTTTAAATTTTCTCCATTATTTTTGTCTATCACCCGATTTCAGAAAAAGTGAATGGTCTGAAGGTATAAATTGATTTATTTAAAATACTTTAGAGTCTATGCAATCATAATTTTGCATTGCTAAAGTGTTAGAAATTCGTTTTGCTGCAATACGTCGCCCAGAAAGAAACTCTGGAGAGATTTTTCTCACAAATTATTTGTCAGCTCCGCTTTGTCACAAAAACTGAATGGTTTCATGTCTCAATTTATAGTTAAGAAGTTTAAGTAGTATCTAATAAACCGTAATAACATAAATCCAGCCTGTTAGAAATTCGTTTTTTTTGTATATCTCAAGAAAAACACAAAGGTTATTTTAAATTTTCTCCATTATTTTTGTCTATCGCCCGATTTCAGAAAAACTGAATGGTCTGAAGGTATAAATTGATTTATTTAAAATACTTTAGAGTCTATGCAATCATAATTTTGCATTGCTAAAGTGTTAGAAATTCGTTTTGCTGCAATACGTCGCCCAGAAAGAAACTCTGGAGAGATTTTTCTCACAAATTATTTGTCAGCTCCGCTTTGTCACAAAAACTGAATGGTTTCATGTCTCAATTTATAGTTAAGTAGTTTAAGTAGTATCTAAGGAACCGAAATAACATAAATCCAGCCTGTTAGAAATTCGTTTTTTTTTTTATATCTCAAGAAAAACACAAAGGTTATTTTAAATTTTCTCCATTATTTTTGTCTATCACCCGATTTCAGTAAAAGTGAATGGTCTGAAGGTATAAATTGATTTATTTAAAATACTTTAGAGTCTATGCAATCATAATTTTGCATTGCTAAAGTGTTAGAAATTCGTTTTGCTGCAATACGTCGCCCAGAAAAAACTCTGGAGAGATTTTTCTCACAAATTATTTGTCAGCTCCGCTTTGTCACAAAAACTGAATGGTTTTATGTCTCAATTTATAGTTAAGTAGTTTAAGTAGTATCTAAGGAACCGAAATAACATAAATCCAGCCTGTTAGAAATTCGTTTTTTTTTTATATCTCAAGAAAAACACAAAGGTTATTTTAAATTTTCTCCATTATTTTTGTCTATCGCCCGATTTCAGAAAAACTGAATGGTCTGAAGGTATAAATTGATTTATTTAAAATACTTTAGAGTCTATGCAATCATAATTTTGCATTGCTAAAGTGTTAGAAATTCGTTTTGCTGCAATACGTCGCCCAGAAAGAAACTCTGGAGAGATTTTTCTCACAAATTATTTGTCAGCTCCGCTTTGTCACAAAAACTGAATGGTTTCATGTCTCAATTTATAGTTAAGTAGTTTAAGTAGTATCTAAGGAACCGAAATAACATAAATCCAGCCTGTTAGAAATTCGTTTTTTTTGTATATCTCAAGAAAAACACAAAGGTTATTTTAAATTTTCTCCATTATTTTTGTCTATCGCCCGATTTCAGAAAAACTGAATGGTCTGAAGGTATAAATTGATTTATTTAAAATACTTTAGAGTCTATGCAATCATAATTTTGCATTGCTAAAGTGTTAGAAATTCGTTTTGCTGCAATACGTCGCCCAGAAAAAACTCTGGAGAGATTTTTCTCACAAATTATTTGTCAGCTCCGCTTTGTCACAAAAACTGAATGGTTTCATGTCTCAATTTATAGTTAAGTAGTTTAAGTAGTATCTAAGGAACCGAAATAACATAAATCCAGCCTGTTAGAAATTCGTTTTTTTTTTATATCTCAAGAAAAACACAAAGGTTATTTTAAATTTTCTCCATTATTTTTGTCTATCGCCCGATTTCAGAAAAACTGAATGGTCTGAAGGTATAAATTGATTTATTTAAAATACTTTAGAGTCTATGCAATCATAATTTTGCATTGCTAAAGTGTTAGAAATTCGTTTTGCTGCAATACGTCGCCCAGAAAGAAACTCTGGAGAGATTTTTCTCACAAATTATTTGTCAGCTCCGCTTTGTCACAAAAACTGAATGGTTTCATGTCTCAATTTATAGTTAAGTAGTTTAAATAGTATCTAAGGAACCGAAATAACATAAATCCAGCCTGTTAGAAATTCGTTTTTTTTGTATATCTCAAGAAAATCATAAAGGGCTTTTTGAAATATTCTCTATTATTTTTGTCTATCGCCCCATGTCAGAGAAACTGAATGGTCTGAAGGTATAAATTGATTTATTTAAAATACTTTAGAGTCTATGCAATCATAATTTTGCATTGCTAAAGTGTTAGAAATTCGTTTTGCTGCAATACGTCGCCAAGAAAGAAACTCTGGAGAGATTTTTCTCACAAATTATTTGTCAGCTCCGCTTTGTCACAAAAACTGAATGGTTTCATGTCTCAATTTATAGTTAAGTAGTTTAAATAGTATCTAAGGAACCGAAATAACATAAATCCAGCCTGTTAGAAATTCGTTTTTTTTTGTATATCTCAAGAAAAACACAAAGGTTATTTTAAATTTTCTCCATTATTTTTGTCTATCGCCCGATTTCAGAAAAATTGAATGGTCTGAAGGTATAAATTGATTTATTTAAAATACTTTAGAGTCTATGCAATCATAATTTTGCATTGCTAAAGTGTTAGAAATTCGTTTTGCTGCAATACGTCGCCCAGAAAGAAACTCTGGAGAGATTTTTCTCACAAATTATTTGTCAGCACCGCTTTGTCACAAAAACTGAATGGTTTCATGTCTCAATTTATAGTTAAGTAGTTTAAATAGTATCTAAGGAACCGAAATAACATAAATCCAGCCTGTTAGAAATTCGTTTTTTTTGTATATCTCAAGAAAATCATAAAGGGCTTTTTGAAATATTCTCTATTATTTTTGTCTATCGCCCCATGTCAGAGAAACTGAATGGTCTGAAGGTATAAATTGATTTATTTAAAATATTTTAGAGTCTATGCAATCATAATTTTGCATTGCTAAAGTGTTAGAAATTCGTTTTGCTGCAATACGTCACCCAGAAAGAAACTCTGGAGAGATTTTTCTCACAAATTATTTGTCAGCTCCGCTTTGTCACAAAAACTGAATGGTTTCATGTCTCAATTTATAGTTAAGTAGTTTAAGTAGTATCTAAGGAACCGAAATAACATAAATCCAGCCTGTTAGAAATTCGTTTTTTTCTTATATCAAGAAAAACACAAAGGTTATTTTAAATTTTCTCCATTATTTTTGTCTATCGCCCGATTTCAGAAAAACTGAATGGTCTGAAGGTATAAATTGATTTATTTAAAATACTTTAGAGTCTATGCAATCATAATTTTGCATTGCTAAAGTGTTAGAAATTCGTTTTGCTGCAATACGTCGCCCAGAAAGAAACTCTGGAGAGATTTTTCTCACAAATTATTTGTCAGCTCCGCTTTGTCACAAAAACTGAATGGTTTCATGTCTCAGTTTATAGTTAAGTAGTTTAAGTAGTATCTAAGGAACCGAAATAACATAAATCCAGCCTGTTAGAAATTCGTTTTTTTTTTTATATCTCAAGAAAAACACAAAGGTTATTTTAAATTTTCTCCATTATTTTTGTCTATCGCCCGATTTCAGAAAAACTGAATGGTCTGAAGGTATAAATTGATTTATTTAAAATACTTTAGAGTCTATGCAATCATAATTTTGCATTGCTAAAGTGTTAGAAATTCGTTTTGCTGCAATACGTCGCCCAGAAAGAAACTCTGGAGAGATTTTTCTCACAAATTATTTGTCAGCTCCGCTTTGTCACAAAAACTGAATGGTTTCATGTCTCAATTTATAGTTAAGTAGTTTAAGTAGTATCTAAGGAACCGAAATAACATAAATCCAGCCTGTTAGAAATTCGTTTTTTTTTTGTATATCTCAAGAAAAACACAAAGGTTATTTTAAATTTTCTCCATTATTTTTGTCTATCGCCCGATTTCAGAAAAATTGAATGGTCTGGAGGTATAAATTGATTTATTTAAAATACTTTAGAGTCTATGCAATCATAATTTTGCATTTCTAAAGTGGTAGAAATTCGTTTTGCTGCAATACGTCGCCCAGAAAGAATCTCTGGAGAGATTTTTCTCACAAATTATTTGTCAGCTCCGCTTTATCACAAAAACTGAATGGTTTCATGTCTCAATTTATAAATACGTAGTTTAAGTAGTATCTATGAAACCAAAATAACATAAATCCAGCCTGTTAGAAATTCGTTATTTTGGTATATCCCAAGAAAATCATAAAGGGCTTTTTGAAATTTTCTCCATTATTTTTGTCTATCGCCCGATTTCAGAGAAACTGAATGGTCTGAAGGTATAAATTGATTTATTTAAAATACTTTAGAGTCTATGCAATCATAATTTTGTATTTCTAAAGTGGTAGAAATTCTGTTTTCTGCGGTATGTCGTCGAGGGCGCAACTCCGGAGAGATTTTTCTCACAAATTGTTTGTCTGCTCCACTTTATCACAAAAACTGAAGGGTTTGATGCTTCTATTTATACCTTAACAGTTTCCTTAGTATCTAAGGAACCGTAATAACTAAGATCCAGCCTTCTAGAAATTCTAATTTTTTTAGTATCCCAATAAGAAACATAAACGCGTACTGAAAATTTTGCGAATATTTTTTATTTCTTCACGTTTTCACTGCTATGCCACGGTATTGAGCCATAATTAAGATATGTTTTAACATCTTTTATTGTCACAATTACTTACGGTCAGAATGTTCCCCAAAATAGCTTAGTTGTGAGGAGCTTATCTCAGAATATTTTTTGATGGGACAGTATTTCTTAATTCTAAATATAACATTTGGTCTTCGGTCTTGACCGTTTAATACCATTATAAATTTATTATTGCCATAGGCATTTTGTCGTACCTACTGGCTTATGAAAGCCTTTTTTAAAAACGACCATTTTATTTGGTCGTGTAATAGTGTCAGCTATGTTTGTCAGCTAAGTTTGTCAGCTAACTTCACACCGGTCTCCCAAACTAGGATTCCCTGTGCTATGGGTAGCCAGGCTTCTTCCAAAATACATAATAATATGTGTTTTACAATAGAAAGGGACTGGCTAACTATTTACGTTATACATTTAACTGGTCTAGTCGCGAATATCTATTAGAGAAACTGTTAAATTAGTATTTTCTATTATTGAATAAATGATGGCCTCTCTCTCGCACATATGGACGGCATTATTTTAAAAGCGAGAAGCATATATTTTCGAACTAAAACTTTCGCAAGCACTACACATTATTAGCTCAATTCCGGATTCACTTACTTGGAGAAGTATAATAATATAATTGTCCAGTCAATTTATTATATTAGGGGTTAAAGTATGAAATTGCCGTTTTATTGCAATAGGTTCTTTGAATTGACATAGAATCTTCATGGTTTGAGGTTTTCGAATGAAACTTTTTTCAAATGGTTTCTATGATGTTCTTTATTTAAAAAATGTGAAACATTTGAATATCGACTTTCAATTATTTTTGTTATTCAATTTAGACAAGAAAGATGGATACTGCGAAAATTCGAGTGATTATGAGGCACCCATTTTACGTATTTTTTTATTTTATTGATTTCACGCAGTGAGTCAATATTGTGGGTAAGGTAACGTTAAACCATGCCGCTAATTCCTGGGTAGTTTGACTAGGGTCGGCTTCCACTATCTCTCTTAATTCATCGTTATTCACCTGTGTGGGCGGTCTTCCTCGTGGCTCGTTCTTTAAGTCGAAATTTCCATCACGAAAGCGTTTAAACCAAAATCGCACGGTGCGTTCATTAGTAGACCCCTCTCCAAACGCAGCATTGATATTGCGGGCTGTTTCTGCCGCGTTAGTTCCGCGTCGGAACTCGTATTCAAAAATCACTCGAATTTTCGCAGTATCCATCTTTCTTGTCTAAATTGAATAACAAAAACAATTGAAAGTCGATATTCAAATGTTTCACATTTTTTAAAAAAAGAACATCATAGAAACCATTTGAAAAAAGTTTCATTCGAAAACCTCAAACCATGAAGATTCTATGTCAATTCAAAGAACCTATTGCAATAAAACGGCAATTTCACACTTTAACCCCTATTAGTAACAGTGTTAAATAACCCGCTCCATTTCTATCCCGTTGCCGTAGCAACGCGTTCGACGCGCCTGGCGCGTGCGCTTTGAGATAAGAGCCACATTCTCACTCGGAGAGCCTGCGCTGATAAACTAAAACATACTGGCCACACCTTTAGATAACACCATCCTTGTCTTTGGTCAGCGTCCAACGCTGGACGTACGGCGAAGTACGGGCGCAACGTTACAAACTGAAATAAACCCAAAATACTTTGTAGATTAGAGACCACAATACCACAGCGCAAAACAGCCCGGCCACGTGCTGTCGACGTTAAAAGAGGCAATTTTTCAGTCTATTTCAGTCTATTGAGTCTTTAGAGCAAACAAAATTGATACTTTTCATTCAGCCCAATTTTCAAGCTGTTAGACATGTCGATCTTGGCAACACATTAGTCTGGTGGTAGGCATATGTAGGGATTAAAAATAGCGTCACTCCTTTTCCTTCCGTGGATGTCGGAAGGCGACTAAGGAAATCAATTACCAGGAGACGGGCAGCAGCGTCTCCCTGAGATTCCAACCGCATACTGCCATCGCCAACCCCCCTGCCAAGCGTGGCGATTATGGCAAAACCCCTCATGGTTATGACAACCACGAAGGAGGTCTATGTCCTGCAGTGGGTGTGAAATGGCTGATGATGATGAGGCATAGGATTTCACAGGTAAGTATAATTTTGTGAAGAATTGTTATAGCAGCTAAACGCCTTAATCCCGGAGGGGTAGACAGAAACCACGATCCTGACATACCTCTTTTAAGTCATCAATACTTATTAGTCGCTGCATGCAAGCAAGCCGGTTTCTGGTAATTTTTATCTTACCTTTCGCTAATACACCCGATTTGGTCGCATGTCCGCCTGGAACGTCATTTATCGTTCCTTCCACCCACGTTCGCCCGGTATCAAACATTACTTTTAATATATGTCACATTCTGACTAAGTACTCAAAATCTGCTAGGTGACCTCAATCAGTTCACCTATTATAGAGCCCTTATCGGCAAATCAATCTAATGTCAAGCAGTGGATCGCACTAAACAAAGGCACTTGTCAAGCCTACAAGACGTAGATGATATTAAAAATTATAATATCACATAACAAAAGCGGTGCGACCATTGCTCCCGGCCTTAGAACGATGTTAAATACTTTGAAGTTAATATTACTTGTAATCAATTTTCTAGGACACTGTAGCTCTTATTTCAATAGGGTTAGAGGCCATGGAATAGTGGACCACATGTGGCTGTGCGCACTGCAGTGACGACGAGTCTGCATTATTCGCTCGGTCGTTTATAGAAAACTGGGATCGCGCCCTGAATACTAAGGATTGTAGGCCGGGCGAAGGCTGATCAAGAAGTAAACAGTTAGCTCTATAGTATGCAAGGAGACTCAAGCAGTCCTTGCTGATCAAGAAGTAAACAGTTGGCTCTACAGTATGCAAGGAGACTCAAGCAGTCCTTGCTCTTATAAAAAAGGGTTTGCCTGCTATCAAGAAGCTTAGAACCATATTGAAGGTTTTATCTTGTTACTTACTTGAACAACAAAATAATTACTGAGACCATTTGGTGGTATTGCCAACTCTGTGAGCAATTTACAACGTGTAATTGAAATAACGCAAAATCTGAAAACCGTTTCTAAAATTGAACGTTTTAAACTTTGCTTTTTGGAAGTGGTTTAATTTTATCGATTTTAATTTATTTTAAAGTACCTACACATGACAACTTTCGCGTAAGCATATCTACCTAGTGTTTTATACTATGTGTACTGATGTGTAGTAATATATTAAATAGGTCTAACCGCGATTATTTATTAGGTAGAATTTGATTACCTTTGATTCCCGGCGTTTCGGCAACGTAGCAGCTGCCGCGATCACGGGTAGACTGAAGTGGTGAGTACAGCAATTATTGTAGTAAGGGTAGGTAGTCACCCTCAACTCACTCTTAGTTTTTCGCAGTGGGCCGACACATAACACTCACTACGTCCGCGGATAGGTCCGGTGATAAGGCGCGAGATTTGTATTTGCTTAACGCTGGATTCCACGTGCTTGAAAGCTTGGAAGCATCCTCTCTGTTGAAATTCTTATGTTTTTTTATTTCAATCGCTTCCTGAACAATCTTTCGATAGTAATAGCGATCGGTTGAGAGAATTTTGGTTCGTTCCGGCCTCCAACAGGTGTTCAGCTATACTGATATGCACCTGTTGGAGGCCGATTTGCTTTGACGGCACAACGTAGAGATCGGGGGGTAAAGCAGCCATCAGCCCCTGGTCTACAATCGGTCCGTCCAGCGCCGCTGCAGGTTCCACGTCGCCGTTTTGGCTAACGCGCTATAACATAACGATCCGCCCTCATATTTGGCGATGCGCTATATATTAGTCGGAAAACTGACGGCTCCAATCCCAGTTTGGCGCCCCTCACTCTTTGTGCCAGATTTTTTGTCCACATCAATTGATCACATTGTCTGATGGATGGTCATTTGCATAGGTACGTAGGCTAAAGGAATGCAGGGTCGTCTGTGTGTTGATAGGTAGATTCCTTGATATTATTTAGATACCTAAACTGCACACATATTATACATGTTCCACGTGATTCACTTGTCACATATTTAGCACATAAAATATGCACTTAAATGATCGTGAGGTATTTACAAAAATTCTGCTTTGTTTTTAGGTAGTTACGTATTTCAATAAAATATATTTTCGTAATTTTACTCACTGCAAGCTCTCGTGAAAGAATTCCGTCGCCATATCAACAAGTACGTGGAATATTTTTTGTCTTTTTTATCATTGTGAGGAAACCTGAGTGTCTATGGTATTTACATACCCCAGCTCTTGAAATCGCCCGTATTCTGTTTCTGACAGCAGGTCTGTCCCTGCACTCGGATGTACATAATTTCTTTACGTACATCCGAGTAGTGTCTTTTTCTTTAGTCCAATACTGTCTCTCTTCCTCTATCTGAGAGTGTGGATCAAACTAACTTACCTACAAAAAATAGCACTATGTTCCACCTGCTGAGGTTTAATGTTCAACGGAAGCATTTAGACCTTCCATCATCATCCATCATCGGCCATTTGACGCCCACTGCAGGACATAGGCCTCCTTCTTGGTTTTCATAACCACGAGGGGTTTTGCCAAAATCGCCACGGTTGTCAGGCAGGTTGGCGATCGCAGTATGCGGTAGGAATCTCAGGAAGACGCTGCTGCCCGTCTGCTGGTTGATTTCCTTAGTCGCCTTCTACGACATCCACGGAAGGAAATGGAATGACGCTATTCTTAATCCGGCGCCACACGGAATAGTATATTACAGACGCACATGAAAAATCTTAAATATCTAAGTTACATTGTATACAACTGGCGGTCTCATCGCTAAAAGCGATCTCTTCCAGACAACCATCACCATCATCATCAATGAGCCCATACTCGTCCACTGTTGGACATTCCATTTCCTTCCGTGGATGTCGTAGAAGGCGACTAAGGAAATCAACCAGCAGATGGGCAGCAGCGTCTTCCTGAGATTCCTACCGCATACTGCGATCGCCAACCTGCCTGACAACCGTGGCGATTTTGGCAAAACCCCTCGTGGTTATGAAAACCAAGAAGGAGGCCTATGTCCTGCAGTGGGCGTCAAATGGCCGATGATGGATGATGATGGAAGGTCTAAATGCTTCCGTTGAACATTAAACCTCAGCAGGTGGAACATAGTGCTATTTTTTGTAGGTAAGTTAGTTTGATCCACACGCTCAGATAGAGGAAGAGAGACAGTATTGGACTAAAGAAAAAGACACTACTCGGATGTACGTAAAGAAATTATGTACATCCGAGTGCAGGGACAGACCTGCTGTCAGAAACAGAATACGGGCGATTTCAAGAGCTGGGGTATGTAAATACCATAGACACTCAGGTTTCCTCACAATGATAAAAAAGACAAAAAATATTCCACGTAGGTACTTGTTGATATGGCGACGGAATTCTTTCACGAGAGCTTGCAGTGAGTAAAATTACGAAAATATATTTTATTGAAATACGTAACTACCTAAATAGAAGGTCTTAATTATGACGCTAGTGACAAGCATAAAAAACCCTGTTTAAATTCTTTATTTCTACCAGTTTATAGTTAGCACTCAGTTCAAGGAAGCAAAACCGGGTCAACCAATTAGAGTATAATAATTCCGGTAGTGAGCCTAGTGAAGGCTGGAAGGACATCATCTAGACCTTAATATCTAGTGTTATAAAAAACACATCAGTATTCTATTGAATGGTAATCAGCTCATCATATTCGTCGATTCGTCTTATGGAGTTGTTTGGCTGTTAGAGCCTACGGTTGAAGCGGTGGTAGCACAGTGAAAGAACGCTGGCTCCACATTTGAGAGGTCATGGGTTCGAATCCCGGTGTTTAAATGACTTTGGTTTTAAGTTGCGTATATTTATAAGATTGCATTTTATTCTCTTATTGTAAAGCAGCATGTGTAAAGCGCACTTTATGCCAAAAGGGCTACTATAGCATTAAGGATTATTTAGATGACAAAGATGTGTGGAATTAGAGCCAGTTCAATACATCCTAGTACTAGATTTTTAGAAGATATGACATGTAAACTCTGTTAATTAAGGAATATGTTTGAAAAGACTAAGTTTGGAGTTTTTTTGTCCGTTTTTTCTCCAAATGATCTAGACTTTGAAACGAACACCTAGTTTTTCTTGTAACCATCAATAAGTCACAGATTCTGTGTTACTTTGAATAATTTTTTTTTTTTTACTTTTTTGACTTTTGATCTCTTAGTATCATTAACTTAACATCGGCTAAACTTACTTGGTTTTTTGTCGGTTGTCTCTGACTGACCGACGACGCGAGCTTCGTCTCTACCCTCCATGATTAAGCTGTGCGAATGAGAGCGAAACCTCGTTGGACTCTTCCAACAAAAAACCAAGTAAGTTTATCCGATAAGAAAGTTATATCAAAGAAAGTTTTTTCCTTTTGTTCAAGTATTTACTTTGTTCCAATTTCGCTAATAGATTACATTAATGCTCTTTATTGCACACCATACATTATAAAGATATTATCATTATTAAATTCTTTATTACTTAAATATAAAAAAAAATCAGGGGGTGAGGGGGAGGGTCATAATTATATCCATGGTCAATAAATACATAGATACATATATGTAACAAACACGTACAATAAACTTACTAAAAATAATACTTAATAGTCCATTAGTCCATCGTCATATTATTATGCGGAAAGAGTATTATGATTTAACTAGACCTTCTCTTAGAGAGAGAGTATGGGCTTAATTAACACGCGTGCCCACCTCGGATTGGCGATTTCGAACGCTGAGGTATGTGAATAACTTAGACACTCAGGTTTCCTCACGATGTTTTCCTTCACAGTTAGCGAGTGGTACTGCTACTATAATTTCACAAATGTACATAACTTAGAAAACAAATTCACTACAGCCCGCACTGGGAATCGAACCTGAGTCTCTCGGGGTCGGCGGCCACCACCGCCGTTTTAATATTACATACCGATTATGCTTATGTTTCGTTTCAGGATTAAATTCCGATTTTGCTTGTGTTTTTATAAGCATAATCGGTGTGTATAACATACGTTTCTTTAGACAAAGGGATCAAATGCCAACCTGGTACAGTATACATTCACCGTAAAAGTGCATTCGGATGGACTCTGCATGCACCGCGCACGCGCCACACTCATGCGCGTGACTCCTGCGCCGGCGCACCGCGTGACAACGACTTCGTGCTTCCTAACACGCTTCTGCCCCCGCGGCATGACACCGCGGCGAAATTTTTTGTTGTCCTGTTAATTGTATTTTTTTTGTATTTTAGTTTTCATTCTTTATCTTATAATTATGTAATACCACGTATCATTTACAACTGGGAGAGGGCACTGAACTTTGTAACACAGGTATTTTACCTCAGAGATCAGGGACTTCACAACATAATTTTTTAAGTTAATAAATCTTTTTATCTTTATCTTCACTAGTGAGGCTATTTAATTTAATTTCTTTATTCAGATAACGTAATTCATAAATTTAAAATAATAAGGGATAAAAGTACAGTCGACAGGACATCAATCTTTACATACCTGCACTCTAATCGGTTACGTTAAGGACGACTTTGCGACAAAAATGTGAAGGTTGACCTACTGTCGACTGTACCTGACTTAGAATATTTAAGGCGGCCTCTCATCGCATTCCCATACAAAAATAATTTGGTTTTTATTTACAAACGACACACTGGATGTGTTGGCCAGCCATACTCACCCGAAGAACTGATAACCGATGGGGTAGCCGAGTTCTTGAGTGGAGACCGCGGGTCGGTAAACGTAGTGTAGGACGTCCTCAGACTCGATGGAGCGTGGATCGTCGCAGGGCGGCTGGCAAGAGCTGGATGAGAGTAGCCGAGGACCGTGCTCAGTGGCGGGCAATAGGAGAGCTCTATGTCCAGCAGTGAACAAGCGTAGGCCGATTATAATGATGGCATTTGATCGCAATGAAACTTTTGCAATACTATTAGAAGACACAAATTAAGGTTGCTCGTGCTCACATTGTACAGATGTATGACGGCCCCCAGTGGGAATCGAACCCACGACCTCCGGCATGGAAAACGGACGTAATACCGCTAGGCCAACGAGGCAGTCTGTATTGTATGAGCGTGAGGTAAATGGCTGTCTACTCCCTTTCTTATAATAATGTTTATTCAGTATTTAATTAATGAGGCCAAAAAAGCAGCCAATCCATCATCATTCACACCCTACAGATTCCGAGGGAGAATCGGGTAACACAGACTTTCTAGTAAATGAAAATGATTATCTCCGCACCCTTGTATCCGAGGAGAGGGTGAGGAGAGGACGACCCAGTCGAGTTTATTTTCCCGGTTGAGTTTAGTCGGTCATTTGATGATTGTTTGCTGCTAATGAGTCTGGTTGGTGTAACGTCAATTTATCAGCTGTCAAAGTGTCAAATGTTGTTATTATATGTATTATCATAGCATACAATGTCATTAAAGGCGAGCCCAAATCGATCAGCATTAGTGTCTAATGTTATTAATATAAAATAAAATGTCACATAAGCATTAAGAAATCCAACATTAAAATCGGAATTAATTAACATAATCAAATATTTGGTATGGATACTATAACTTTCACATATGTACATAACTTAGAAAACAGTCATAGGTACAAGCCCGCACTGGGATTCGAACCTGGGTCTCTCGTTCCGAGTCCAATGTTCTACCCACTAGGCTACCACCGCACACGGTATATTTCACCGAAATTAAGTGCTACATGCTTGCTTTAGGTAAGTGTGCACGGCAGTACAGTCGACAGCAAGTCAACCTTTACATTATTGTTGCAAAGTCACCCATAACGGAACTGAGGAGAGTCTATAATATAAAATAATGCAGCCTATATCCATCCCACTAGCACTTCTCTTGCAGAGAGAGTATGGATTGAATTACCACGAGTGGCGACCGCGGATTGGCAATTTTAAGCGCTGAGGTATGTGAACACCTCAGACACTCACGTAACCTCACGATGTTTTCCTTTACCGTTAGCAAGTGGTATTGCTACTGCAACAAATTAACATAGAAAAAAAAGTCATTGGTACATGCCCGGGGTTCGAACCCACGACCTACTGAATGCGAGGCAAGTACCGGCGCTACCGCTGCAGCGAGTACACGAATGTAAAGGTTGATAATTTGATATGGTGTCCACTGTACCATTAGGTAGGTACCTGTCGAATTGTTTAGTTTCACGGAACTGCGATGTTTATAATATGTTTATGATACTATGTACGTGTATTTGAAGAATACCTGTCTTATCTACTAGTATTGGCGCAATTAGGTATTTGCATGCCAAAATTAATTGCTTCAAAGCTGTTAAATTTGAAAACTAATTTACTGTTTGGCGTTTTTTAAAGTAACATAATTGTTTCTCATTGATCTTTATCCACCCGTTGCGCAATCTACCTCAGATCGTCGGTCCAGCGAGCTGATGGGCGTCCCCTCGACCATCGGTTCTTCGGAAGATGAACCTATGATTTCGAAGAAGTGGCGTGGGGGAGACCTTAGTCCAGGAGTGGACGAATACGGGCTGACTGATTGATCATCATCAGCCATTTGACGCCCACTGCAGGACATAGGCCTCCTTCGTGGTTTTCATAACCACGAAGGGTTTTGCCATAATCGCCACGCTTGGCAGGCGGGTTGGCGATCGCAGTTCGTGGTTGGAATCTCAGGAAGACGCTGCTGCCCGTCTCCTAGTAATTGATTTCCTTAGTCGCCGCGGAAGGAAATGGAGTGACGCTATTCTTAATCCGGCGCCACACGGACTTGATTGATTGATAGACTTCATGAATCGTAATCTCTATAATATGACCTGTGGTTTTATGTTTTTGTCACCGAACAATTGCTCTAGTCGATTTAGGACGAGATCGTCTAACAGACAGTCCTGAAATGACTTGCTGACTAGAATATTATGAAAGTAGATTTTTTGCACTTCTTAGTATTACCGGTGACGAGATGGACCTGTCTGTACAGGTGGCAAAAACCGAGAATCTTGGTCTGAAAGAGGGGAGGTGACCTTAGCCCTGCATTAGGTGGAACACCTATGTTATATTATAGAAAAGTGCATTACCGACAAAAGCGTATTTATTAGTTTTTTTAACGTCCGTGTTTACGCGTTAAAGACAAAGTAATAAAGAGTGGATTATTACGAAGTGCACAGTGGGCAGAGTAGATGTCGGGGGTCGTGCGATGAGTATCTCACGGGCATTGCGTGTCCGATTTCAGTTTACGATGAAAACGGTACCGGGCGTTGGTTACTATCGCTTTCTAAACTCGAATCGAGTCATTTTCGAATTCTAACCATTCTTGGACGGAATTCGAAAATGACTCGATTCGAGTTTTAGAGATTGGTTGTTAAGCTTTAAGGCTATGAAACACTAAACAACCTCCTTTATTTTAAGGTACCCCTATCAAAATACAAAATTCAAGATTTGGCTTCATATCAAGCTATAGGCTTCTGAAGGTAAATTACTCAAAATTATGGCCCAGAGCCGCGTTTTATAAAATCACAATCCAGTGTATATAACGACAATTTGATGTACATTGGTAATTCTTGACTGTGGGTTAATCAGCAATTAAAATCGAATTATGACAATAAACCATGAATTGTAGTTCTATGAAATGTGGTCCAGGGGAAGCCTATGTCTGGTAGCGGATGAATATTGGCCGATAACTGACTGGCTGACTTCAAAGCCTTAGAGCCCGAATTATTTTAATGCTACTGCACAAGACTCCATTAAAATTCGCTCGATGAAAAAACTAAAAGTAGAGAAACCCTCATACCCCTCCCGCCGACCCCGGCGCGTGCGCTGTGTTTATGTAGACCAATTTACTGATTGTCGTTGCAGACGGTACGGGGGCAAATTGACGGGAGCCCGCCCGGATGATGTGGGAAATAATAACAATTTGATTAGGACCATTCGTCGAAATATTGATTAATTTCCCGACTATCGGAGGTAAGGGTTTTGGTTCCGATTTCCGGAAGTTTAGCGACCCTTTTCGTCAACGAAAATGAGCCAGGTATGCGTAGAGGAGTATCCATGCTGTTAACACATCATCATCATCATCAGCTAACCTCTGTCCACTGCTAGGCCTAGGTCTTATAGGCCTTTCCTCATCACGCCATCGTTTGCGGTCATCGGTAGAAGGTGGATTCAAGATTCTGATGCGAAGGGTCAGAGGTCGGACCGCAATTAATTTTAGTTAAAGCGTTTGTAAAGACGACTTAATTACTGATAAAACACGTGATTTTACATATAATATGTTGTAGTAAAGAAACCTCGTCATTTAAATACCTATAACCCCTTCCAAAACTCAAATATTTCGTTGGAGAAAAAAGTTACCTGTCAAAATATAGGCACAATCGGCAGTAGGTCAACCATTTCCATATTCGTTCCAAAGTCACCCTTAACGTAACCCATTAGAGTGCACGGACGGAAAGGTTCATGTGCTGTTAACTGTACTCGGTGTCTACGGCCGTCGGCGTCGCTCGCTAAACAAATATCAACACTATTAAGTCCCACTACAGTACACTGGATGCTTGCTTAATGATGTTTACACACACCACCGCTCGGTTGTGAGTGCACAGTAGTAGTACTTCCTACACTGTGAGAATTGCAACTTTTCAGAAGAAATTTTGCATTAGAATGTTACAGATTTATTTAAAAACACTTTTTCCATAACTTTGAATTGTAAGTATTCCATGATGAGTACTCATAATAAATTATGAATTGTAGTTTATGTTTACTTTTATGCGCTCGCTATGAGTACGCATGCAGTAATTCTGACTCACAGGATAAGCTATTCCCATTCCTTGTTACAATAAAGTGAGTAGAACATTGGACTCGGAACGAGAGACTCATGTTCGAATCCCAGTGCGGGCATGTACCTATGACTTTGTTTTCTCAGTTATGTAAATTTGTGAAAGTTATAGTAGCAATACCACTCGCTAACTGTGAAGGAAAACATCGTGAGGGAACCTGGGTGTCTGAGCTGTTCACATACCTCAGCGCTTAAAATCGCCAATCCGCGGTGGGCTCGCATAGTGATTAAGCCCATATTCTCTCCCGGGAGAAGGTCTGTGCCCTACAGTGGCACGTATATAGGCTGCTTATATTATAATAGAAATCATTTTTATACATTTGCACCATTGATGGTGAAAGTTAATAGTACATAATATGAAACCGGGGGCCACTGCAGGGCACAGGCCGTCTCTGAAAGGGTGAGTATGGACTAATTCACCACACGTGCCCACCGCGGATTAGTGTTTCAAGCGCCAATCAAGATAATTTTTATGTTTTACGTATTATTTATTTGATTAAAATAGATTAGTTTTTTGATAAAAATTATGTTAAGTGTCTTATACAAAAAATAATACGTAAAATATCATCATCATCATCATCATCAGCCATTTGACGCCCACTGCAGGACATAGGCCTCCCTCATGGTTTTCATAGCCATGAGGGGTTTTGCCATAATCGCCACGCTTGGCAGGCGGGTTGGCGATCGCAGTATGCGGTTGGAATCTTAGGAAGATGCTGCTGTCTGTCTCCTAGTAATTTATTTCCTTAGCTTCCCAACGTCCACGGGAGGAAATGGAGTGACGCTATTCTTAATCCGGAGCTACACGTAAAATATAATTAAGTTTAATCTATTGTGTTTTATTTCTTGTGGCATGTAAAAGCATTGTACTATTTGTATACTCCCAAGAGATGGTGCGAGGGCGAACGGGGAGTGAGGTGCGCGTTTTACCGAAATTAAAAAGCCTGGCCATCCGACCCCGTCCTCCCCTTTATTGAGATAACCTACCTCGTTTATAAATGGCGAATTAAACGCTCGTCTGTTTAATGTTAGACCCCGTTTTGATGAGATTAGCTATTACACACTGACGCGATCGGACTTCAAGCTTGTGAGGGCCATAAAACAGTCTCATATTTTATAAAAACACAGTTTTTTAAGATTTTGTTCAAAGTTTGAGCTTTCCCTGTAGCACTGATCCTTTTAACTGCATTTGAGGAGTGTTTTAGATGAATCTTTGTAAACACCGCAAGATTATACCTACCTATATCATTGGTTCTGCAATAAAATATTGCGGTGGTAGCCTAGTGGGTAGAACATCGGACTTGCAAGCGAGAGACCCAGGTTCGATTCCCAGTGCGGGCATGTACCTATGACTTTGTTTTCTAAGTTATGTACATTTGTGAAGTTATAGAGCAATACCAGTTGCTAACGGTGAAGGAAAACATCGTGAGGAAACCTAAGTGTCTGAGCTATTCACATACCTTAGCGCTTGAAATCGCCAATTCGCGGTGGGCACGCGTGGAGATTAAGCCCATACTCTCTCCCTGAGAGAAGGCCTGTGCCCTACAGTGAGACGTATATAGGCTACTTATGTAATAAAGTATTCTCTATCTATCTATCTATATTATCTAAGCGCTAAACGCTATCCCAGACAAAATAAACCAGAGTACCGGAAGTACGTCATCAATTGAGATCCTACGAGCTGTCAGTTTCTAGTGATCCATGACTCGATACAAGAACTTTTTTAGCAAAACAAAACTAAAAAGACTCCTAATCTGTACAAGTCGAGCGAAAAAGCGGCACGGCCGTACTATCCTTTTCTCGAAGAAGTTCATGCCATTTTCGACCCCCTATAACCAAGCAGATAGGTATTGTATAAACACGGTATATTTCAAATTTCACCAGCAGTTTAAGAATTATAACAGTCAAAGTTTCTTAATTTTGTCACTCACTCACTCACTGACTGACTGACTGACCGATCATAAAAACTCTAAGGCACTTCTAGCAGACATAAGATCTTCTCTTAATTTTTCACTCATTTTTAGGGTTTCATACCTCAAAAGGAAAAACGGAACCCGTTCGTCTTACAATATAAAGATACGTACGCAAAAAACGTATATTTCGACACTAGGGAATTAAAATTTATAGGGTACTTTCCGTTGACCTAGAACTACGAAAATATGTAAGTACCTACAAATTGGTACGGAACCCTCGCTGGGCGAGCTTGACTCGCACTTGTCTGGTTTTTTTTTATTTATCAAATTTATGGTTTTGAGCGGTATCAATCAAACAGGGCCACTGTAAAGCAGAATGCCCGAATTTTTTAAATAAAAAATTTAATAAGAAATTTCACAAGTCGTCAAACCAAAGGAAAAATGTTTTAGATATTGCGCCTTTTAGAAATAACCCTGTAACGATACGAAACAAAAAAAAGACTGAAATAAAAAATAACCAACAACCAACCAACCAACCAACCTAAGGAGTTACACTGCTGAATTTGGGTCCCGTCTGCTTAGTAGTTAATGCTCAGCAGTCGGGTTGTTGGTTATTTTTTATTTCAGTTTTATATTTTCGTCGTTTTAGTTATTTTTTTATGTTGATTTATAGCCTATGACACCCGTGTACTGATCTTTTCATACATTACACGTGATTGGCGTAGTTAAATAAAATTATGATCCGAGTATAATAAATTAATAGCGTCATCCCGTGACTCATGGTTCTTATAACGTTACTTTATAGCGATTTTGGTTATCGTTACTTTTCTGTTCCATTGATGCTAATTTTATATAGCCTTTGACACTCACGCAGGGATGACGAATCGATTGAGACCTTATTTGTCAAAATCTAACCATTGGTTAAGGAGTTATGAGGAAAACACAGAATCGGACATACTTACATACATACATACGAGCTAAACACATTACGCTCCTCTTGGGCTCCGCCGCAGTCGTGTAATTACTATCAATCAGCTCGTACTCGTCCACTGCTGGACATAGGTCTCCCCCAAGGCACGCCACTTCCTTCTGTTCTCAGCCATCCTCATCCAGCCACTGTCAACAATCTGCCTCCTGATCATCGGTTCAGCGAGCTAGTGGCCGTCCTACGCTAGATAAGAGGCAAATGACTATGTCTTGAACAAAGTATCTCAAGCGACGAAATGGCTGAAAAACGCTGAAAGTTACGGGTTCATTGCGTGTTAATTTTATTTTTCTTTTTGGTGCAATTGTAATTTTTCTACCGAACTCTTAAAGGTTTAAAAAAAGTTTGTTATGTAGTTTTCGGGTCAGATTTTTAACACCCTGTGAAAAGAGATATCAGCATGATTCACTTCCTGCCCACCTGGTATAATCAGCGGAACAATGGACGTCGAATTTCCGAACGGAATAAAAAATGATCTGTCAAATACGCTTTCCCGCCAATTCGGCGGGCGTTCGCGCCCTCTCGCCCCTCGGGGTGACCAGGCGTGAATAAAAAATACTATGATTTAGCTCCCGTGATACTTTTTGTTAAAATGATACTTCTGATGAAGGTAAAAAGATCGACAATATAAAAATATGTTTGTCTGGATGAGATCACTTTTAGTGATAAGGCCACCCTCTGTACTTTTACAATAAGAGAATCCAGTGGGCTAAATAGCGCGACCAATAAAAATAAAAAATCTTTTTTTACAGATCGTATTTTTGTATTTTTGCCTGCACAATCTCAGTCATGTTAACAGTGATTTTCGCGAACCTGGGACTAGATAGCATTTATGCTAAAAACAGCCGTTTTTGGCGTTAATGCTGTCTAGTCCTAAGTTTTTTTAATTATGTTCACGGCCATGGGTCCTAAACACTTTTTGCAAATTCGAGCTGTAAAAAATATACGATTTATTTCGTCGGTGGCGCTAGTTGTGCTCCCTGGAGCCCCTTAAGAAAGAAGATAAGATTAAATAAGATAAGAATATTCTTTATTGTACCAGGAAAAACACAACATAAAATATTTATAAAGATACAGTACAAATGGCATGTAGGTACAAATATCTGTTTAATTTCATTTTTTCTGTACAATAGTGTTCTCTATCGAGCGAATGTGGGTGGCAGGGCCGATAAGGGACGACCCAGGCAGTCATTCTTCAGCCAAATAGGGAATTCACTAGCGAAGGGCAAGATAAAAAGCACCCGACACCGGCGTGTGTGCAAGCAGCGACAAATTAATGTTCATGAAGCGAAAGACGCTAGTAAGCATCGTGGCTAGTGTAAAACCTGTTTCATAAAACTACAATCCAAGTTTATTATGATTGAACGCCGGCTTCTCATTCGGGAGGTCGTGGGTTGGAATCCCGGCATGTACCAATGACTTTTTTTCTAAGTTACGTACATTTGTGAAGTTATAATAGCAATACCATTCGCTAACTGTGAAGGAAAACATCGTGAGGAAACCTGAGTGTCTGAGGTGTTCGCATCCCTGTGGGCACGCGTGGTGACTGAGCCCATACTCTCTCTCTCTCTCTCTCTGAGAGAAGGCCTGTGGCCCGCAGTGGAACTATTTTTTAATGTAGTCTATAAAGTCTATAAAGTTTATTATGACAAGTTGATGTAGCCGTAGCAGAGTCTTCCTACTTGGTAATCTGTGGGTTGAATGACTTTGCAATGTACATCGAATTGTCCTATTAAACCATGTAATATATAAGTCTACGAAACAGGCCCCTGGTAGAGACCAGAGGCTTACCTCACCGGGATACAGGTGTGAGTATAAACTCAAAATTTTTCAAACATTACCTACACAAGTAATGTATGAGTCATAGGATTAAAATGCTCTTACTTGTCCATCGCAAACTCATTCCGATTGTGCCGATTTTTGTTCAAGTTATCTGCCGAGCATTATACCACCTACCTACCAGGGGCCTGCTTCACAGAACTACAATTCATGGTTTACTGTGATGTACATTGCAAAGGCGATTAACCCACAAATTAACAAGTAGACTCTGCTACGCAATGTACCTCGAATTGCCATAATAAAATAATTCTAAATAAATTAATTTACAATATAAATTGTAGTTTTACGAAACTCGGCTCTGGTAGATAGATTGTAGGCAGCTACTGTGGAAAATCCTCGGAGAAAACCCATGTCCACCCTATCGGCCCCTCCCCTCGGATTCGAGACGCCCTTACTTCGAGATTAATAGGGCTGGTTGTTTAGGTTAGCGTTGCCATATCAACGGGGGGCGGGAGGGGGCCAATCTGCGAGGCGGAGGGCTAAATACCACATCTCTGGGGGCATATTGCCGTTTATCTGGCATGGCTGACCTTTTCGGGAAAATGTGTCGCGTAGAGGAGAAAAGGCCATGGCAGAAGATTGGCGTAAATTAAAACTTCCACGCCGTTTGTGACCTTTTACTTTAAATAATTCACATTAGATTAAAATTATTTAATGTAAGTATATACACCAGAAAAGCCATTAATTTAAATTACGTCGCTACAGAAACTTTTAGCTGTCGTTTTAAAAATTTGTAAAATAATATAATGTTAAGATCGTGGCCCTGCTCTCCGCTTACACTTCCGCGATAAAGTGTGAGTTTGTGTCTGTATGCAATTAAATTTATGATTTTATTATCATTATGACTTTCAGTTACACACACATTCACACGCCTAAATTGTATTCGATTAAGTACATTACGGGCGTATTTATAAAAAAAATGTAAAAGTTGTCCACAAAACTTTGTAGAGTCCCGAATAGGTAAGTAAGAACAATTTTTTTGACACTTATTTTTTTAAAGTAACAGTTTTTTATATTTCAAAGTACGAATCCCGTGTGGCTTGAAATTCTAGAAAGTTTAGTTGGATGCTGTAGCGAATGTATGTAACAGCAGATTTTTTTTAGCGCTTTCGGAGTTGGTCCCATAATAAAAGTTGAGTAGAATAATCTTCCTTCGCTCTAGAGGCAACCAGACCCTTCAGACTTGTCTTTCTTTCTTTTTAATCTGTGGACCCTTCTGAAACAATGAAACCTTGTTAACTGATTCCACAGACAATACTGTCGCTCTGCCTTATTTTTTGGTCTATCTTTTAAGTGTGACATGACTTTGACGTGACAAAATTCAAATCACAATGCAAAACACTTAAAAATAAATTATCAAGTTTTAACATCTCACGGAACCTAATTCAAAATGGGCGACAAAGAGGCCAGCAAGACGAACCCCGATGCGACAAAGTCACAGATTGGCAGCAACACCAGACAACTCACAAGTGGTGAATTACTGCTAGTCGATAGTAAAGGAAACCCTTTAGACCCTATAGCACAGGCCCTTGGTAGCAAAACTAAACTCGAAAGTAAATTAGAACCACCGAGCGCTGGGCTACAGATAGCGGATAGCAAATCGAAACCACCGAGCGCTGGGCTACAGACAGCGGACAGCAATTTAAAACCACCAAGTGCAGACTTACAAGTAGCGGATAGCAAATCAAATCCTAGTAATGGCGAGATACTTATTGCAAATAACATATCAAAATCTAATAGTGGCGGAGTACAACTAGCAGATAGCAAATCAAACGCTGGTAGTGGCGGAATTAAGACAGCAGAATCAAGCCAAGCAAAACGAGCGAGTGCCGGGCTACAAATAACGGATAGCAAAAGTAAGCGTCCAGGTATTGTGTTACAGTTAACACATAGCAAAACGAAACCTCCTAGTGGGGCTTCACAGAAAACTGAAAGCCAAACAAAACTATCCAGTACCGGTTCGCAGAAAGTTGATAGCAATTTAGAAACCACGAATATAGCGAATACGAATACAGATAGCAAAACGAAACCTCCTAGTGAGGCTTCACAGAAAACTGAAAGCCAAACAAAACTATGCAGTACCGGTTCGCAGAAAGTTGATAGCGATTCAAAATCTCTCAGTGACGGATCACAGAAAACAGATAGTAAAACTCAACCTTCAAGCATGGACTCAAATAAAATCAAAAGCAAATTAAAGTCTACTGAAAATCAAAATGCTGATGTAGAGAACAAGGAAATTATAGAGAAAAGGGAGAGTACCAGCTCTCAAAGAGAGAGTAGCAAACCAAGCAGTATCTTGAAGAAAGTGGAAGATGGCTCAAAGAAACGTTCTAGCACTGACTCGCAAAAAAAAGAGGTTACATCCAAGCGTTCCTTACAAAATACAGAGGAAGAAACGAAGCGTTCGAGCATTTTGTCGCAAAAGACGGATGGGTCAACGAAGCGGTTAAGCACAGATTCACAAAAAGTGCAATCGGTAGTGAAGCGTTTCACCACTGAATCGCAGAACTTTGAAAGGGGAAAGCACTCTAGTATCCCGAGTAGTATTTTGAAGAAATCCGACAGCTCACAGAAAACTGAGAGCTCTCCTAAGTCCTTGACCACTATTAGGGAGAGCGTATCAAAGCGCTCAAGCTCCCATTTTCAAAGTAAATCGAAGACTTCAAGTGGAGGTACACATAAAGACGAAATCAAATCTAAGTCCCCTTCTTCCCAAAAAGAGCAAAGTAAAACAAGATCTTCAAAAATAGAGAAAAGTGAGTGCTCAGAGAATGGCTCAGGAAAAAAAGGGACAGAAAAGTCTTCCATAAAATCTGTGTTAAAAAAACCAATAGAAGTCATGAGCGTGCCGATACATTACACTCGCATGTGTATATTTGACGACGAATTCATTGATATGAGGGAAACTATCAAAGCTGATTTGGAAAAGATGGACGAAGAAATAGAAAAGTTTAGGTAGATAATTTATAAACTAAGTTCGAGGTAAAATAGACGATGCACCTACCAAACCCAAACCGTTTCGAGCTACTTTCGATACCCTTATAACTCAAAAACCATTAGCGAGCGGTACACGATACAATTTTATCCCAAATTATGTACTTTATAGTTTTCGATATAACGACATCCGAAAATTGCTATTTTTATCAGTGACTGAATGACAGACTCACTCGTATAAAACCTAGACGTTCATCGTTTTTTTTTTCTTTTTTAGCTCAACTCTTAAGTTTCTATACGGCAGTTTGAAGACAAGATCTAGTCGTAGTCGACCAAAATCTGGACATGGAACGACCAGCAGTTCAAAACGTGAAAGCGATCAGAAAGGTAGTTCAACATCAAGCAGTGAAGAAAACCTCAGTTCTAAATACAGCAGCAAACATAAAAGCGGTTCAAAGTCCTACAGCGCTTCAAAAACCGAGAGCGAACTCAAGCGTATTAAACCGTCAAGTACTGATCAATACGCGGCTTCGAAAAGCCCGAGTGCACATAAAATCAGCTTGAAATCAGGCAGCGACCCGAAAAGCATCTTAAAATCAGGAAGTGATCAGGAAAACAGCGGGCAGGACGGTTTTCAAAAAGAGTGCAGTCGAGAAAAAATCGAATTAAAAGCTAACAGCGAAAGGAGGACCAGTTCCAAAAGTAACAGCGAACGAAAAAGCGACTTCAAACCCGGTAGTGTACAAAAAAGTAGTGATAAATCAGGCAGTGCCCAAAAACGTGGTCCTACACGTGAAAGCAATTTAAAGGATGATAGTGAAGAAAAAACCAACTCTAAAGCAGTTAGTGAACAGAAAAGTGGCTCTAAAATCTCAAACGGTGCAAACGAAAAAGAAAGCGGTTCAAAACCTGGCAGTGAAGTATATGAGTGTATAAAAGTTGGTACTGAAGAAAAAGTAGGTTCAAAGGTGAGTAGTAAAGACAAAATCGGTTCGAAAGTGGGAAGTAAAGACATAATTGATTCAAAAGTGGGTAGTAAAGATATAATCGGTTCAAAAAGTACTGTAGAAAAAGTGGGGTCTAAAGTTGCTACTGAGGTAAAGTTAGTTTCAAAAGTTGGTAGCGAAGAAAAAATGGGTTTGAAGATTGGCAATGAAGACAAAACTATTTCAAATTACATTATTGGAGAAAAAGTCAGCATTAAAATTGAAAATGAGGAGAAAAACATCAGTATACAAAACATGTATTCAAAGTTTAGCAATCAAAGAAAAGCCAGTTCAAAAGATGCCAGTGAGCTAATATGTACTTCAAAAAATAATAGCACACAGAACAAGAATTTAAAAGAACCTAGCGAATTAAAAATACAAACAAAATCACAAATTGAAAGTGGACAGAAAATAACTCCAAGAGATGGAAGCGAACTTAAAATCAGTTCAAAATTAAAAAGTGAGCATAAAGATATTGTCAAAACATCTAAGGAAGGCAGCCATCAAGAAGTTCGTTCAAGATATCATAGTACACTGGAAATTAGTTCCGAACTTGATACAGAAAACGCACAGAAAAAAATTTCGAAAACCATAGTTCAGAAAAATAAGTCTAAATCTGGCGATGAAATATATATTGGTCCAACAGGCAGTCAAAAGGCAACGACATCGAAACCTGAAAATGAACCAATTACTAAAACGGGAAGCGACTCAAACACTGGTAAAACACAAAAGAAAAGTTCAAAGGACGAATATGATTCAAAATCCGGTTCAAAAGTGAATACTGCAGAAAAAAAGAGTTCAAACGATGATGATGATGATCCAAAAACTAGTTCAACAACTGGCAGCAAATTAGTTGTACTAATGGCTTCCAGCAGCAAACCAAAAATTGGTTCAAAGGAAGCTAGTAAGCTCAAAACTAATGACAGCAAGGTACAAAAAATGGGGTTTAACTCAGGTAATTCAATAAAAATTGGTTCAAAAAGCAAGAGTCAAGTAAAAATTGGTTCAAAAGCCGTAGACGAAGGGCAAAATATTACAAAAGATAGTAGTAATCAGAAGGTCAATTCTAAAACCTGCAGCGCGCAGAAAAACAGTTCTAAACCTGATACAAATGAGGAACCAATGGCAGCAAGTGAGCAAAAAATGAATTCTAGGACCGATGTTATTCTGAAAAGCAAACCAAAAACAGAGAGTGAACCAAAAATAGAGAATGAACCATTAGTAGAGAGTAGACAAAAAAATTCTTCAAAGCCTGCCAGTGAACAAGAAAGCAGTGCAAAAACTGGCAGTGAACAAAAAAATATCAATAAACCCGCCAGTGCATTGAAAATTATCTCAAATAGAGAAAGTGAACAGATAATCAGCTCCAAAGCTGATAGCAAGAAAAAAAGCAGCTTAAAACCTATTGATGAACAAGAATTTAGTCCACAATCTGATATTGATCACAAAATAAATTCAAGAACCAAAAGCGACCAAAAGGGAAGTATGATAAGACTAGACGATGAACAAAAAATAAATTCAAAATCTGACAGCGAGCGCAAAAGTAGCTTAAGATCTGGCAATGAGCAAGAAATCAATTCCAAGAAAGCCAGTGTAGCTTCAAGATCAGAACGCGAACGAAAAAGTAGCCTAAAATCCGTAAGCGAAAAGAACAGCGACGAAAAAGTTGATTCCAAAACGGACGATGAGGAAAAAGTCGACTCATACGCTGATAGCAAAAGTAAAAGTGCCTCTAAAGTTGGCAGCAAGGAAAAAAGTGGGTCAGGATCAAGTGGTAATCTGCAAAGCAGTTTACAATCCGGCAATGAACAAAGAAGCAGATCGGGTAGTGAAGACAAAAGCAAATCTAAATCAATCACAAAATCAGATATTGAACAGAAAAGCGACTCAAGAGATAGTTTGAAATTAGGCACTGAACCTAAAAGTCATTCAAAATCAGACAGCCAAGAAAAAAGTGCCCCAAGAAGCAACACTGAAGAGAAAATCAGTTCAAAATGTAGTTTGAAATTAAATGATGAACACAAAATCCTTTCGAAATTGAGCAGCAAAGAGCAAAGTGGATCAAAATCCGAAAATGAACAAAGAGATCGGTTCAGAGAAGGCAGCAAAGAAAAGAGTAGATCGAGGTCAGACAGCAAAGAAAAAAGCGGGTCAGGATCAAGTGGTAAGCTGAAAAGCAGTTTACAATCCGGCAATGAACAAAGAAGCAGATCGGGTAGTGAAGACAAAAGCAAATCTAAATCAGTCAGCAAAGAGGAAAGTAAATCCACACCGAGCAGCAAAGAGGGAAGTAAATCGAAATCAAGCGTTGACGACAAAAGCCACATCACAAGAACTAGCTCCAAGCCAAAGAGCCTCACATCTGCTCATGAAGGAAATAGGTCTGAATTGAAAAGAGAATTGAAAAAAACTCCAGACAGAAGCAGAACGATATCCATAAGCTACAGCACCGTCTTTCAGTCTTGTCCACTCGTACACAGCGTGGATGAGGAAAACAAAATATTAAAATTGCAGTTCGATGTCAGCAATTTCTATCCTGAGGAGGTAAGACAAAATCGGACATTGCACCACATTGCCTTTTATTTTAACAATTTCGATTGCAACTAAAATAGAATAGAATTTAAAGGATGTCTTAGCTTTAATTATGACATCTTAACCTGTGTCTTAACTGAATTAGATTTATTATTGATACCTAATAAACTTGACAATAATGAAATGTATTTTAAAGGTTTTTTGTCGTCTTTTCAAACGTAATTTACCTTTGTAATCTTCTGAGGAGTAGGATTTTACAAGCCAATTTCTAGCACCTAGTTAATAGTCTTTAATTCAATATCTAGTATTTATTCGACGGTTGAACTTTCAGGTGTCCTTGATGGTCGTGGACAAAAAACGTTTGGTCATATCGGCAAGGCACGAGGAAGTAACCAACGGCCGTTCATTCCTGCATCACTACAAACGAGAACTCTACATTCCTGAAGTCCATGAACCTGACGCCATTATAACTAATCTTCTAAGGGAAGGAATATTATCAGTGGAAACACCATTCCCCAAGAAGAAAGAGCCTGAGCCGTCCATTCATGGGGAAGAAGATGAGGTATCGTACGTTTCTAGCGTAGAGCGAATAGAGGTGACAAGTTTTGACGCTCTTAGCTCTGAGCAAAAAGAAACAGAATCTATTATCCTCAGCTCTGAGCTCTCAGAATTACCAGATGATGATGAAGTAATTAGTACAGAAAAAACGACTACTGGGTCTAAATCTGTTTCAATTCGAAAAGCGGTTTCCAAATTATCTTCTCAGCGACAAGAAGGGGGCGAAACAGAGGGGTGTGAACCAGAAGCGGGTGAACCATGCATATGTCCCGAAGAAGGGGCTAAAAGGTCTCAACCATGTGTATGCCCTGGCGAAGAGGTTACGGATTCCAAATCACCCAGTCGTCACTCGAGTGCTCAGTCAGATGTAGAGGTTTCTACATCATGTTTATGTGTCGAAGGGTATGACCCATGCGATTGCCCCGAAGACGAAGACCTGCATTCCAAATCTACCGGCGTCCTGTAAAAGAAGGAACCGATTCTAAGCCATCAATTGCAGAACAATTAATAGAAGAGATTGAAGGTTCTGTCGCAAAGAAGAAACTTTCAAACACCAATATATTGATTGCTGATCAGGAAGAGGTTTCAATTACTAAAATATCCAGCGGACAAAACAAAGAACTTTCTGGGTCTAAAACATCTAGCGGCCAGGAAAAAGAAGTTTCTAGTTCTAAAACAGGTCAAGGAAAAGAGCTTTTTGGTTCCAAAGTATCCCCTCGCCAACAAAAAGAAATTAGTGATTCTAAAACACCCACTGGAAGCATAAAAGTGATCAAAATACCTAGTAGTCAAGAAAGAAAAAAATCTCATTCTAAGGATTTTAGCGGAGTACAAAAAGAAGCAACAGGTTCTAAGCTCACAGTTCAAGATAATGAAAGTACTCCTAAAGCAGCGAGTGGACAGGACAAAGAACCAGTTGGTTCCAAAGCAGCCAACGATGAAGATAAACAAGCAGCTGATTCTAAAATTGGTAAAAGTGAAGAAAAACAAAACACTGATTCTAAGACTGCCAGCGTTGAAGAAAATAAGGTTGCTAGTTCTAAAGCGGCTAGTGATCAAGCAAAAGAAGGGCCTGGTTCTAAAACCACCAGTGCCCAAGAGAAAGGAAATTCAAGTTCTAAAGTAGCTAATGAGCGAGAAAAAGAAATTCCTGGTTCTAAAGCAGCTAGTGATCAACAAAAAGATGTCTCTAGCACTAAAGTAGTCAGTGGCCAAAAAAAAGATATTTCAGATTCTATAGTATCCTCTCATCCAAAAGAGGGGGCAATCCCAAAAAGATCCGACGACCAAGAAGAGGTTTCAGGTTCCAAAATCTCGAAGCAAGCATCTCCACTTGATTCTGATTTGAAAACTGCCAAAAAAGATCCGGCTTCATCTAAACGTAAAAGTGGTGAAGGTCCCAGTGACATTCTTTCAGTTGTAAAGACTTCTGATGTTAAAGTTCATGACAGTACTGAAGTATTGTCTAAATCTTCAAAGACAGCCGATAAGAGAGGTTCTAAAAGTTCAAGATGATTTGTGCTACCAATGTAAATCGCCCATCCGGAAATAATGTACTAACCTATATTAGTTTAAGTAACATCAATCTACTATACTCAAAACAGAGTAAACTGATCTAATCTAACACTAAAAACTGAAAGTCTACTAAGAAGATCCATGCTGGAACAAAGTCATCACTAATACACGCTTGAAAATCCTTTCAGTCGCCATTTCAAGGTTGGTCAAGGATAAGAGACTACCAAATGCATAGTTGTTCCATAGTTGTCCAATGGCCGTTATTATTATTTGCAATCATGTAATACCGTTTGTAATCTACTAACGTGAGGTGACTATTTTATTCGCACGGTTTATGCCATTAGAATGACGTCACAATAGACTATAGTTATAGTGTCAACTAACAGCCTTTGCCGCGCTAATGACACTATTAAAACCTTTAGCACACTCAACGCCGGTCAAAAACTATTTGGAAAATCTAATCCCACCAAAAATATTTTCATGTTAAAGATAGTAGTGCCCTTGCACTTCGCTTGGCTCGTCTTGGCGGGAGCACTACCGTGCGATATTTTATTTCTATAATAGAAGAACGCCCTCGTACGACAAATTCTTTGATCTTAGCCAAAAGGCCGAGAAGCGATACGTACGACAAATTAAATCGCGAAAAGTGTAAGTGTCAACAAGGGTCCGCCCCTCGTTTCGTCTCAGGTTAATTATGATTCGATGGAATTAATAAGTCGTCCCGGGAGGAAAATATATGGGAAAATGTTGAAGCATTTTTTTTTTCATATTCATATTATTTATTGCTGTACGTGTATGTATTATTATGTACGTTTCTATTTCAATACCGGTTTCCGAATTAGGAAAGTCACTAGTGCGCCCTTAAATATCAGTTTGTCTCTACAGATTTCTCAAATAGAACAGAACAGAATTAAACTTTTTACTGGGTGAAATTCTTATTTGAGAAACCGGTGGATTGGCAGCTACTCCACTCAGATATTTAGTAACATTTACAAAAGGGCAGTCGGTCGGTAATTTTTACAGAAGATGTTGTCAGAATAATTTCCTTGAAATCATGTTATTGTTTACTATCTTGATTAATTTATTTACAAATTATAACTAAGAATATAAAAAAAGTGTAAATAAAACCAAAGGATAAAAATCGGTGTTTTCTTCTTTCGCGATTTTAGCGCCTGTTTTCTTCAAGAAAAAGTAAGCCAGCCTTTGTAATGTAATGCTCTGATTATTACTACTCCTATGTGTAAAGGAGGCCTACGCCAAAGAGGCGACTATTACTAATATTGATACGATAATAATCTAAAATGCATGAATAATTTAATAATAAATAGAATATATTTTTGAATGCACTAATAATAATAATAATACTAATTTCATATTAATGTAACTTTTACTTGATCATACACACAACTTTTAAGAAACAAATACACAATCATAATTACATTTTTAAATTCAATTCAACGTACACCAAAATCAATTTAAATTAAATCAATAACATGAATTATAGTAAAGAAGTGTATTTCGATGACTAATTTATTATTAAAAAGTTCAATCACATTCATTTAATTTAATTAGACGTTTAATATGTATGTTTCAACTGTTACCTTATAGTAGTAGAATAAAGGCTTTTTTATTTTTTTATTCTATTCTATTCTATTCTATTCTATTCCATTCCATTCCATTCCATTCCATTCCATTCCATTCCATTCCATTCCATTCCATTCCATTCCATTCCATTCCATTCCATTCCATTCCATTCCATTCCATTCCATTCCATTCCATTCCATTCCATTCCATTCCATTCCATTCCATTCCCATTCCATTCCATTCCATTCCATTCCATTCCATTCCATTCCATTCCATTCCATTCCATTCCATTCCCATTCCATTCCATTCCATTCCATTCCATTCCATTCCATTCCATTCCATTCCATTTCATTTCATTTCATTTCATTTCATTTCATTTCATTTCATTTCATTTTATTTTATTTTATTTTATTTTATTTTATTTTATTTTATTTTATTTTATTTTATTTTATTTTATTTTATTTTATTTTATGTGTAAAGGATCAGACTAATCTTGCAAGTAGACTATCAGTGCCTACGATAAACCCTACGAGGTATTGTATCCGATTAGTAAGATCAAATAAAAAAAAATCCACAGATAATCATATTGACATTACTTTGACATAATACAAAACACACATTATAAATTTTAAAACACCAACAAAGTATCAACCAACCTACACAAATCCAAATACAATAAACCGACCAACAAACCTAAATCACCAAATTCAAAAGTGACCAATAAACATTCTATTAAGATGGCGGATCAATCTCCTAGCAAAACAAACCCTTCGCTAACAAAACCTCAGAATGTTGACAGTAAAATGAAACCCGCAAATTGTGAGCTACAGATAGCAGATAGTAAAACTGAGCCACCTAGCGCTGAAGCCCAGAAATTGGATAGCAAATCCAGACCAAGTACTGGACCTCAGATAGCAGACAGCAAAACGAAAATATCAAATACTGAAGTACAGAAATTGGACAGCAAAACCAAACCGCCAACTTCTGTGTCACAAAAAGCTGATAGCAAAACAAAACCTTCGAGTGCTGACACTCAGAATGTAGGAGGCTCAGCCAGACCTCTAAGTATAGAATCACAGAAAGCAGATAGCAAGATAAACCCCCAAAGTACTGAAGTACCGAAAACATACAGCAAAACCAAGGTTGCAAGTGTTGTTGAACAGGAAGTGGATAGCAAAATAAAGATCACAAGAGCTCAATCGCAAAAAACTAATAGTAAAACGAAACCCGCAATGACTGAATCACAGAATGACGATAGCAAAACAAAACCTATAAGTAATGAATCACAGAAAATCGATAACAAATCAAATCCATCAAGTGCTCAGTCAGAGAAAATCGATAACAAAACCGAAATGAGCAGTAAGTCAAAAGCCTCTCTTACTATGGTGGTAAGCGAAACAAAGATGTCAAGCAAGAATGCAAAGTACGAAGCGATCGGGAGCCAAGAAAAACATCCAAGTACTGATTCACAAAAAGAAGGCAGCTCGTCGAAAGCACCAAGCACTGAAACTCAAAAAGCTGAGTTAACACCCCAGACAGGTGCTGGTGAAATAAAGCGCGATAACCGTTCGAGCAATGTTTCACAAAAAGTGGCGGAAAGCACAGCAAAGCGTTCGAGTATACCAAGCAGCGTCTTGAAAAAAATGCAGAGCACTGACTCACAAGGGGATGAAAACAAAATAACAAAATCAATGTACACTATCAAAGAAAGTTCTGGAAAGCCCAGCAGTATATTAAGCTCGACGCAAATAGAGAGAAAAGAAAAGTCTAAATCTGACTCACCAATTATCGAGGATAGTAAAGAAAGCAAGTTAAAGTCCGCCAGCACTGACAGACAGAAAAAGAGCAGCCGATCAAGGACTGCAAGCTCCAAATCACCACATGATGGAAGCGTTTTAACATTCAGGACTTCAGGGGCTTCACTACATGAGGACAGCGAAACTAAATCGCAAAAAGAGACAAGTAGATCTAAGTCTCAAGAAGGAGGAAGTCGACCTCAGTCTCAAAAAGAAGAAAGTGAAACTAAATCACATAAAGGGAATAGTGGATCTAAAACACAAAGAGAGAGAAGTGACTCAAAGTCACAAGAAGAAGAAAGTAGAACGAAGTCACAGAGTTCGAACTCAGAAAGAGGTGGAAGTATATCGAAATCTCGAAGTGAATATTCCCGTATTAAATCGCAACTGGAAGAAAACAGAACGAACTCACCAAGTACCTTCACAGAAAAAGACGCAGCACTGACATCCTCCCTAACAGTCGAAGAAGAACCTTATGAAATCATCAACATACCAATACAATACACGAGAATGAGTATATTCGGCGACGAATACTGTAAAATGAGGGAGAAGTTTTTGTTCGAAATGCGACGAATGGAGGAAGAAATTGAACTTTTTAGGTAAACATGTTCGGTCTATTTATTACCTACAACACTTATAATACATTAGGCTTGATAAACAAACTACTCCTCAGGGACACAGGCGTGAGTTTATCTATGTAAGTATGAATGTTTGTAGGAGTTTCACTTCTATGCTAGATGATAACGCGTTTAGGTGCTATAGGTAAATTGAGCAATCAGACGCTCTTTCACAAAGTTAGTAAATTTTTCCAGCACTACCCTTAAGAGATGGTATGGCCGAACAAGATCCATGTCTATGCTGAGGATTCCTAGCGACAACACTATCTACAAACTTTGCCCGCACATTCAAGATATAGAAAGCACGGAAAAGGCGCTTAAGTTAACGTTCGACGTCAGCCATTTTGATCCTTCTGAGGTAAAACAGCCTAAATTATAATACACAAAACATTGCAATAAATGGATGAGGCTTGCTTGTGAGATGCTTCTGTGTGTGTAGCCCATACAATACACACACGCGCATGCACGTACGCACGTTTGATTAAAAAACTCAATCACGAAGATGAAGAATTTGTTTATTAGTTTTGATGGAGGTTTTAAGCATTACTTTTTTTTTAGGTGTCTGTAAGCATCGTAAACAAAAAGACGTTGGTCGTAGCAGCAAAACATGAGGAGGAGACCGATGGTCGCATTATTTTTCGGGAGTACAAGCGTGAGCTGCTCGTACCCAGAAGCACAGTACCCGAATCAATAATATCCTGCCATTTTAGAGACGGAATATTGACTATAGAGGCTCCTTTTTACTATCCAAGACAGGACTCTTTTCTTTCCGTGCCCTCTCTGGAGCCATCTGTGTGTACTTATATTAGCAGCTTAAGCTCAAGCCAGAAGGAAGGCTCTGAAACTAGCTCTGATCAGAAAGAGGCAGAAGGCTCTGACGTTATCAGCTCTAGCCAGAAAGAAGTTGCTGGGACTGAAGCTCTTAGCACTAATCAGAAAGAAGTCGAAAGTTCCGAAATTAATAGAGCAAGTCAAAAAGAGGTAGCTGGATCTGAAGTAAGCGGTTCCCTTCAAAAAGAAGCTGTAGAGTCTGAAACTATTAGTTCTGGTGAGGGAGAGATCATAGGTTCTAAGGCAGTCAGTGCCGAAAAGGAGGAAGATTCTGAATTACAAGCATTATCCGGAAAAAAGTCTCGTGAAACTGATTTGGATTCTAAAGAATCTATGAAAGCAATCGATGATAAACAGGAAGAGACATCCGCTTTAAAGAGAACCTCTCAACAGAAACTGGTTTTCGATTCTAAAGTATCTACGAAAGACACTAATCAACCTAAAGAGGCCTCTGAAGAAAATAAAATGGATGTTACCGGCGCAATTGCTAAGCTGGAAGAGGGTACAGAATCTACAGTTATTAGTGGAACACAAGGAAAAATTACTGGTTCAAAATCACTTCGGGCAGAACAGGAAGAGGGTTCACAAGTTCCTAGCAGTCAAGAGAAAGAGATTTCTGGTGACCAAGGAAAAGAAGCGTCAGTTCCTGATGCACCCGAAGAAGGTGGCTCAACTCTTCCTAGCTGTCAGAAACCCAGCGAGGGTGCATCCACCGTTTCAGATCCCAAAACACCCAAAGGAGATATTACAGGTGCCAGGCCCGTATCAGGGACGGAAAAAGAGTTTACAGGCTCTGTTTTCGCCCCGAAGGAAGGCTCTACTGCTACTAGTCATACTGTGCTGCTTGCTACTGGGTCTGTACTAAAGGCTAGTGCCAGCGCAGCAGCTTTAGCTGACGCGTCTGCTCAAAAAGAAGCACTAGCTGATGCGACTTCCCAAAAGCAGACCTCCAGCGCCGTTTCATCCGCAAAAACCTTCTTTTCTCTCCGTTCCGATCAAAAACTGGGGTCCGCGGTAGCCGTCGCCATATCCGATCAAAAAGACGGTTCTGCAGTTTCTACTACAGTTTTTAATCAAAAAGAAGAGGCCGTGGTTAATCCTACTGATGAAAAGGAAGGTGGCGTTGCAACTGTTGCATCTGCCCAAAAGGAAGAAACAGCAGTTGTTACCACTGCTGACGAGAAGGAAGGTGACTCTGCCACTGCGGTCGGTAGACAAGAGCAAGGCGCTGCATTTGCCACTGTGGTTGAAGGTCAAATGGAAGAAGCTACAGTGCCCATTGCAGTTGATGGTCAAGTGGAAGAAGCTGCAGCTTCCACTGAGGTTGATGGACAAATAGAAGGAACTGCAGATGCCACTACGTCAGGCAAGCCAGAGGGGCCTGATACAAACCCCCCTGAGCAAAAAGAATAACCTGTTATTTTTCAGGTATTACCGATTTTTAAAGACATTGATTATCAACATAACCACTATTTGTAGTCTTGTTGAGCAAATATTTAGATTAGATACTATAAGTTATCTTTAACAAAAAAAAAAAAAAAACGTTAACCGTAAAATACAAAAGGATTTTAACCGGTGAATATGCTTGGATAGATAGAATATTGATTAGTATAGGTACGCCAGGAAACTATTCCAGTACTTATAATAATAAATGAAAAAGTTAAAATCTCAGTAACATAAGTAATACTGTGATATCAACCGGTGATTTCATTATAGATACCCGTACATTAGTAAATAATGAAGTAGCATAGGCATTAATTACTGTTTATTCAATCAATTACTTGTATTACATACCTAAAGATGTTCATTCCTTGCTTTTAAATGCTACAATTTTGAACTCCTTATTTCCTTCGAAGCTACTAAAGCTAAAATGATTAGTTTGCTTGCATGAAACCATCAATGATTTTCCATTGATTTTCCATACCTGTCTCCATTGTTGTACACCTACATATTATCTCCTGTAATAATAAAAAACCGGCCAAGTGCGAGTCGGACTCGCGCACGAAGGGTTCCGTACCATTATCTATACAACATTAGACAAAGATCTAATTTGAGAACAGCGCCATCTCTACAAACCAACAAGAAGCGTTTAACATTGACGGTTAACGACATGTCATCGGCGCTGTGAAGGTTACATAGATGGCCGCTAGATGGCGAGTGCTGTCTTTAGACAACGTTTGCTGTATGGGAGCATCCCTTAAATATTTATTTTATTCTGTTTTTAATCAATTGTTGTTATAGCGGCAACAAAAATACATGCGAAAATTTCAACTGCCTAGCTATCACGGTTCATGAGATACAGCCTGATGACAGACAGACAGACAGACGGACAGTGAAGTCTTAGTAATATGGTCCCGTTTGGCAGCCTTCGGGTGCGGAACCCTAAAAAGACTACAGCCAAAAGTATTCGGTACTTCGGATTATGCGTGCCAGCTTCCAACATGGGCCACTGTAGGGCAAAAGCTTCCTCCTTTTCAGACCAAGATTTTCGGACGTTTGCCACCTGTGACCAATCCGCGGCAAGAATTTCATCGTTTTCCCGGCCGTACGGCCTTGCCTATAGGTATGGCATTATTATTCACATATTTATGTTCGTTGACTTGGTCCTCGGGTAGAACTTAACAAGCAGTTCACGACCAAAGAAATGTTTTCCTTAGAAAAAGGAAAATTTTGTCCTTAATCTTAGATAAACTCAAATCTTCGTCATCACCTATATTATGTATTGAATGGGTGATATTTCTCAAGAAGACACTAACTCAGAAACGCACTGTGGGACGTCTATGATAGAACAGTCTGTATGTCGGTTGTAGAAGTAGCGTGCCTGAATTGTGATTATCACTCCAGATTTTTCAAAAACCGGCCAAGTGCGAGTCGGACTCGCGCACGAAGGTTTCCGTACCATTATCTATACTACATTCGAATATTTCAAGCATCTACTTGTTGCCGTTATTAATATCGAGCAAAAAATGGCAAAAAAATCACGTTTGTTGTGTGGAAGCCACCCCTTAAAATTTTCTTTATTCTTTTTTTAGTATTTTTTGTTATACCGGCAACAGAAATACATCATCTGTGAAAATTTCGAATGTCTAGCTATCACGGTTCATATTAAAAAATAAAAAATAAACTTGCTATCTCCAAAACTCGACATTGGTAGAATTCTTAGGGTAGCCATAATTAAGAATTGCATTGAGATACAGTCTGGTGACAGACAGACAGACGGCAGTGGATTCTTAGTAATAGGGTCCCTTACTCTTTGGGTACGGAGTCCTAAAAAAGAACAACAGAGACATACAGTTGATGAAATTCTCTATTCAGAAACCTGCTAACCTGAGGCTCTGGACGAATGTGGGTTTATTGATTGATAAGTCAGCTGCGCTGATTGCAGGTGTGGTGTGCAATGACAGTATGGTATGACGTGGCTGCCGCAGATAAACCCGCCCTGGACGTGGCCCCACGGGCGCAATAACTGCTGGTTAGGTTGAGGGGTCACCCAGACCCATTTTTCCATTAGCCACATTGGCCACTCTGTTGAATTATTAGAAACAGACAAACAATTGAACATGAAAAAAACAAAAATAATCCCAAAAAATGAGGGTATGCAGCGGTAAATGGCCTCGAGCTCAGTATACGCTGCGGTTTTGCCCACAGCACTGATTTTTAGCACGGGCCTTTGGTAAATCACGGAGTTTCAACCGAACCTGAACAAAAAGTGATACTTAATAAGTTATATTAACAAAAATAACTACACATACACTGAAAAATTATTACTAATAAACTGGATACACTCTAGTACATAGTAGAACATGGCCTCGAATTGTGCAGGGGGAAGGAGAGCATTAGCGGGAGTAGCATTTAATGCTGGAAAAGAAAGAAAGGTTCATGTTTTTTGGATACTCAACAAATAAAGTATGGTGTACAGTACTTTAAGCCGGTACAAACAATTTGCAACAACTACGACGACGTGATTCTCAACACGGAGCCGCTCGTCCATCACCAAGCCCAAGTTCCTGGCTTCTGATACTCGGCGCACCCCGAATACCGATGAGCCTTGTTTGACTCAACCAGTCCACGGCATTTCCGACTTGAGCAGCTGATCTCAGTACCAGGTACTTGGACTTGTTGGGGTTGAGCGACAAAAACGTTTCGGACCACTCCGCCACTGCCTCCAAATCTTCATTGAGCTTGCTCACAGCCTTAGGTATTTCTTCAGGAGAGCACGAAATATACAACTGAAGATCATCTGCATACAAATGATACCTACAGGGTTTAATGGCTGATATTATATCAGCACTGTACAAGATGAAAATCAGAGGCCCCATTATCGAGCTCTGAGGGACCTCTCGAGCCAGAGGACATGGAGCCGAGAAGAGAGTGCTCCCGTCTATCGTTTGCAAACCAACGATTTTACAGAGCACTGTTTATATTTTATTGTGACAGAAAATAGATCGTACGTGTCCGCTCGATAGCAACTCCGTGACGTCACTTACTGACTATACAGAATGTTTTTTTTAATAAAAAAAAAATAAACTGACTTCAAAACACTACAGCACTAAAAACAAAGAAATAATTTTATAGTTTTTTTATTAAATAAACGAATGTGACCTTTAAATTCGATGTAAGTATTGTAGAAGTATAGTTTGGAGCCAGTGCCAAGTTACATGACCAACACATACATTTTGAGCTCCGACTCCAAAATATATTTCTACACTACCTATATCGAAATTAACGGTCATATTCGTTTAAATTCTTTCTGTGTTTTTAGTGCTGTAGTATTTTGAAGTCGGTTTTTATTTGTTTTTTCACGATTTTTTGTGAATTTCGCTACGACTCCGTGTTTTACGAAGGCAAATGCACGATGCACTATAAAAAAATACCCAAATCGGTTAAGTTCCCTCGATTTCTCCAGGATTAATATTCCATCATCAAATCCTGACTTAATGGCTATGGCACCTGGGAAGTCTCCCTTTCAAACAAAAAAGAATTTTCCAAATCGGCTCACGCGCATTCGAGTAATCGGGGAACATACATAAAAATAAAAAAAGATTCCGACGAATTGAAAAACACCTCCTTTTTTTAAATCGGTTAAAAATCACCATACCATAGAAACTATAATGCCATAAAAGTCATTGGGGCCCCATTATCCAAGAGTGCCTAGGGTCTCCACTAGGTTAAAACCTGCCCTGGTATTAAATCGGTCCAGCCGTTTTTGAATTATAAATGGTCTATTTTGTTTTTATATATACGTATACGTAGATTACCCTCCGCATTCAGTAAACTTAGACTATCTTGACGTTCAGGCAGTACTTATTCAGGACTATTTCAGCGCTTATAAAATAATTATGAAAAAGACGCGATTTTTTTTTTTTTAATAAAATAAATAAATAGGAGCTTATTCATCACGCAAGTTACAATAGAAATAGCCTTACTCACTCATCCCATTACTAAGCTAAGGCCACCTCTTCAGTAAAGAGAATCACTTTTTCTAACCGCTATACCCATAATTAGTATTCCGTTTCTCAAAGACAGAATAGAAAGAGTTACCCCCGGTTAACAAGCTGTTGACAGTTGTTTTTTTTTGTGCACTTTGGTCATCTAACAGCTCTGTTGTTAATAGATTTTTAGCGTACGAGAAACCGAAGGCAATTGAACTTTCCGCCAATGGAGTTGTGATACTCGTGGACTCGTTCAGCGGATAAAAGCAGAGCTAAAATCACTTCCTCGCTCCAGACGCGCCAGGTGTGGCCAAAACTTTACGAGGTCACCTGTAGGTTCCCATGTATGTGTGAGTTGTGTTGATGCGGCGCGTTGCCATGGCAACCGGCCTGCTCACTTCCCAGAAGAGTTTGTCAGCATGAGATACATACTAACTCTATAACCCCTATAGAAATACAGGGCCAAGCCACGCAGCTCCTATTTCGTGTGGCGTTGGAGCGAGATTCCAACAAGATGTACATTAGGAGTTAATGAGGTTGCAGGTAGTACGGGGATAAATAGTACTTACAGAAAACCTATCACGGTTAAGAGTAGGCAACCAACTATAAAAGGAAAATTTTGGTACTTTGAAAGAAAATTACTTTGATGAAGGTGTTCGTATTTTAAGGCAGTTAAAATTAGTGGCTTTGCGAGGTGGGGGTTTTTGCTGGGACCCTAAACGATTTTCTGTTTTGTCGGTACTTTTAATGATATCTTGAAATTCGCGAAAAAGCTTGAAGAAGGCGACGCAACTCATCAGTCCTGTTAATACCATACTTTGAGAAACTGCTCTAAGATGCCACAGGCGATGGTGATATAACCATTTATTATGGCTTAAAACTTGAACTTTGGCCTTTGCATCTACGTAATGAGATTATATACAGCGTCCAGTAGCACCTTTACTCATGCTAGATGTGTGACGGACCACTCGGACACTGCAGTGCCTGGGACATTGTATTTTAGATGGAGTAGGCTTAAAATAACCTAAAATATTATGGTTAAATCGGCAACAATGTGTTCATCGGCCATCGTGATGGATGATTCAGCGTCAAGACATTTCAAAACACTCACAAATCATCCACTCTCTCTAATTCGGTCTCCATTGGTTTTGAAAAATGTTTGTCGTAACAGAGTAAGCCTCCCGGTATGTATTCGTATGATATAGTCATCCATACTTACTCACTTTAAACAGTAATAATAAATAACTCCCTAACAGCACAATCACTTGCCCTGGTCCCAAACTAGGATACCCTGTGCTATGGTGACCAGGCAAGGACATCACAAACATGCAAATTCACCCAGACCGTGGCCATTTGTACAAAACAAGTACGGCGGCATACAGTGGGAATCAATCCCACGACCGCTAGAACAACGACGAGGCAGTTAGTCGGTTCGATGAGATATTCATTCACACTTTCAAGTGGGTTGAGTTTACATTTGAAAGGCATTCATGACATGTTATCGAGGCGCCACACTTATAAATATATTGTTATAAAGACGCCAGAGTTTAAACAATATTCTTTCCGCGTGTGTTTTCACTTGCCCCGTGCCACATCATAACAAGGGGTAAGCAGAGCGACGATGGATAATATTTCCTTTGGTGGAATCCAAATATTTTCGTTGGAGATTCAATGATGTGCTGCAGTACAGTTCACCACATCGAAGTCTGCACTGCCAATCGGAATACAACTCTATCTCATATCTTCCTGTTTCTCGAACACAGACAATCTGCTAATCTGTCTCTATCTCGTTGGTCTGATCACGTCTGATTACCATGCCGGAGGTAGTGGGTTCGATTCCCACTGGGGGCCATCGTACATTTGTACAAGTGGACTCAGTCTGGGTGTATTTCCATGTGATGTCCTTGCCCAGGGTATACTAGTTTGGTACCCGGACGAGTGACTTGCGTGGAAGTTACTATTATTATCTACTGTTAACAGCAGTCAGTTAGCAGAAAGGCATACAAAACAAAAGCAAAACCTTGAAAAGAACAATTGAAAACTATTGTTGGGGTAGTCCGATCGGGTCCTTTAGAATTCTACAGATAAACAGATTGTTAGTGTACGAGAAACCGGACATTAGCCTGCTAAGGGCCGGTTTCTGAATTGAGAATTTCACTAAGTAAATACTCAAGTAACGTTCTGTCACGCTCTTTTCTGAGAAATTCGAAGAGACAGCACTACAGTTAACTATGTACTTAGCGAAATTCTCAATTCAGAAACTGGCCCTAAGTCTCTCGCAAAACTAATCCTTGATAAATCTAATCCTGCTAATATTATAAATGTGAAAGTTTGTGAAGATGTTTGGATGTTTGGAGATTTGGATGTTTGTTAGTCAATCACGCAATAACCGCTGAACGGATTTACATGAAACTTGGCGTACAGATAGACAAAGACCTGAATTAAGACAAAGCATCTTGATATCCCGGTAATGCGTACCCGTGGGATAATATTTATTTTAAGTTTAAAATAGATGGCGTTGTGCGAGCGAACGTTGTGTTTTAAAAATAGATGGCGTTGTGCAAGAATCGTATAAACGGATTCTGTGGCGGTACGAAGTTCGCCGGGACAGCTGGTACATATATAAAAATCTGGTGTCTGGTGTAGCAACGTTTGCCAGGTCAGCTATTCTAATGTATAAAAATCTGGTGTCACACTGTTTGTTATCGAACTCCTCCGAAACTTCACAGATTTTTATGATTTTTTTTGTGTTTATTTGGTAGGTCTGAGAATAGGTCGTAGGCTAACGTTTGCCGGGTCAGCTACCTTTCAAGTTCAGTACCCTTTAAATACGGAAGGGTTTCCTCGAAAATGCGTAATTCCTGAAATCCCCTAATAATGTTTGTCTTACAATTACTTTTGCTCTATTACTTTTAAGCTTTTTCTCAGATTATATTATTCAAAATATCATGGTTTAAATAATATAATATGCAGTGTATATTCAGCGCTAATTCTTTATCACGTTGTAGATAATTCTAAATTCTTATCTTATACAGGGGTTTGTGAAAATCAGCGTTGTGTTCAAAACAATATTTATGCTGAGCAAACTCCTTTCCTCCTCCTTTTTTGTATCTTAAGTTTATAATAAATTTATTTATGTAATGTGATAATGATAAATAACATTTTTCCATTTTATTTAATTTTCATTAAATCTTTTTAGGGTTCCGTAGACCGCCATATCCGTCCGTCTGTCTGTCCGGGGCCTAGCTCAGCGACGATTAGTAAGAGAAAGCTGAAATTTGGCATAGACATACATCATATTAATAACGCTAACAAAACAGTAAAATTAAATAAAAAATTTTTATTTTTTTTGGATACTCCTCCTACACCTAATTTAGGGATTGGATTTTTTTTTCTCGCCTATATACGGTGGGCTATCGTTAGATTGGTCATTTAAAATATTGTGGGTATAGAGGATATTTTTTTTATTTAGGGTTCCGTTTGCAAAATATTAAGCGTTAAAGCGCAAATTTCAGTCAGAGTAGGGCGTCCCCCCCTCTCTCCCGGCTAAACGGTTGATTGTAGAAACGTGAAAAAATTCAGGGTTAGTAGGCTTAGTAGGCTTTACAAGTTAACGAGTAATAGGTGACCAACTTATAAAAGGAAAACTTCGTACAAAATCCATTGAAAATTACGTTGATGAAGTTGTTAGTTCTGTAAAGCAGATAAACCCTACACTGCGCGTGGCCCGATACCAATGTTAGTTTTTTTTCTAGAAATGTCAAGAACTGTTGAGAAAAAAGTTCCATGAAAACGTTATTGAACTCTTATTGTAGTGTGTTTTTTAAGTCGGTTTTTTATTTTTAAGATTTTATGTAATTTTTAGTTTTCAAGCTAAATCCAGAAAATGAAATGTACGCATTCAATTCATTTTCAACGAATACGGCTAAAAAACTCCACCCTCAATTTTTAGTCCGTTAAAAGAGGCACCATATTGTTCGAAGCGAAAATCAACGTCAGATTGACCCTCTCCCTCTCACCTGCAATTATAATTATCTACCGGCTAGGGTCCATAACAGCGCACGCACCCTGTGCTATATGTCAGTTTGTTATGGCACCTTCACACTCAAGGCAGTCAGCCTCTTGCCTCAGTTTTTAGGTCGCTTAGTCTGGCAGCCGAACTTTCAGTTTCGATAATTCGGTGATGCTATACTGAGCCTGGGCCCTTATCATGGAGCTGCGACATTATAGAAATGGTCATCAACGTCGCGCTTGAGCCAGACAATTCACTCGAATCTAGCGACAAATACGGTTCTTTTCTTGAATAGTTTCCATAGTTGAATAGTTGAATAGTAATAGCCATTCAAAAAAAGAACCGATTACGAACCTTCCAATAATGTCGCATTTTTCATAATAAGGGTCCTGGAAGAACGGAACTTTTGGTTTTTTACTAGCGGGCTCAGTAGTCCGGTGGAGTAGCTTCACCCAAGTACTCTGATGCAAAAGTCTCAACACTCACCGGACTAAATAACCGACCTACTGAGACAAGATGCCTCGTACACGGTTTTTTGTACTCTCCGAGGGAAGATGCGACAACGCGAGGACACCGTTCACACTCTCACGCTCGACCCTTGTTGAGGAGAGTGTGCTCGTGTACACTATCTGTTCCGCTGTCTATTGTCCCGCACCCCTTGAGCCAAATCTGTGGTCCTAAAGTCATGGTTTTGGTTCATTTATCATGCAGTTGTTTACACCTCTAATTGTATTTACACAATTTGTACTCACTCATACGATATTGTGTGTGTGTGTGTGTGTGTATATGGGTGTGTGTGTGAGTGCGTGCGTGTGTTTGTGTGTGTGTGTCTATGTATGTATGTGCGTGGGTGTGTGTGTGTGTGTGTGTGTGTGTGTGTGTGTGTGTGTGTGTGTGCGTGTGTGTTTGTGTTTATGTGTATGTGTGTGTGTGTGCGTGCGTGTGTGTGTGTGTGTGTGTGTGTGTGTGTGTGTGTTTGTAGTGTGTATTTTGTGTGTTGTGTGTTGTCTGGAGCGAGAGTTAACTGAATAGATTGCATGCATGTAAAGCTGCATGTGCTGTCGACTCTTCCTTGCACGTTTAACCCATGCCAGGTTCTCAAACTTACGCCGCCCACCGTCCACTTTGAGGATTACAAATTTTGTGGAGTCAAGTTTTTTACATACTTTAACGCCCTTTAATTTACAGAAAGGTTCATCATCAGCTGTATCTGATGCCCACTGCGGGACATAGGCCTCCCTCATGGTTTTCATAACCATGAGGGGTTTTGCCATAATTGCCACGCTTGGCAGGCGGATTGGCGATCGCAGTATGCGGTTGGGATCTCAAGAAGACGCTGCTGCCCGTCTCCGGGTAATTTATTTCCTTAGTCGCCTTCTACGACATCCACGGGACGACACCCATCCAAAGGTTTGCTATCGCCCAATTCACAGTTTATTATGAGTATTCGATGCACATTGCGTAGCTGATTAGTACAATTTGTCTTTCTTTTTGTTATTCTGTAGTATAATCGGCTATGTACGTCGAATCGTCATAATAAACCATAAATTTATTGTACTTCTAAGGTTAACACGAGCACTAGACATAATAAAAACTGAATGTAAACGGATATTTACTCGTTTATTTTTTCATTTTAAATTTTCCGACGTTTCGGTACTTTTGCAAGTCCCGTGGACTGAGGTGACGGGCGTCTTATTGAAAGCATTATAACTGTTAGTTTACTAACCTCGGCAAAAATTACAAAAAAATAGAAAGCTGAGTTCCAAAAATATTTTGGCATTTTTTTTAATTTAAATTGGCAAAACAATTATTTTAGACAAACTCAAAATAGGTATTGATTATTAGTTATTGAAATTAAAATTCAATCTACGAAACAATTATTTTATATAAACTCAAAAATATACCAGAGCGCTTATGTTTCACGTCCGCGACATGTTCCTTCACTCGTTCAGCTATGTTACGCTAAGTTTGACCAATGTACGAGGAATCACATTCACAGTAAAAAAAATGACCAATCCGTGCAAATTCAGTTTTTATTATTGTAGTTCTATTAACTGTGCTCCTGGAAGCCACCAGCGACCACAAGGGAAACTGACTACCTAGCTTATCATTCACCAAACGATATTTAGTGGATGTCCCGCTGTTCTTTTCCATACATTTTTTCCGTCAATTCGTAAACGTCCATGCTCTAAGTGAACTCCAGCTGAGGGTACTCTATTCTATTCCTGAGTTCAAATTAGAATGGTGCTTCTGCCCCTCCCTAGAAGCCTTCTGCGTTTGCGTATAAGGGCTAAGTAGTCTACGTAAGTTTTTAGCAAAGCTAGCTAAAGGTAAGATAAGATAAGATAAGAATATTCTTTATTGTGTACCGGAAAAAATGATACAGAAACAGCAATGACAAAAGATACCAAAAGATATTTCAAAGTTCGTAGAAGAATGTTTCAGCTACCTCACTAGAAGTATTTAGTAACCATAAAAGTGTGTTAACATAAGGGATATAACACTCAACATCTTTTCATTTTTTATTTAGTAGAAAAAAAAAATTATATGATTTAGAGCCTCTGCTTCCTAAACGAGGGATGTGACCCTGTAGATTAGGGTAAGCAGAGCTCATCCTCTGTTAAATTTTACATTAATGTATAACGTATTATGTTTAATGAAAATAATATAAAAAAGTTAAAAAATCATTTGCTATAGTTTTAATAGTATGTGTAAGTAGTTGTGTGTTTGTCTGAGTGTGTGTGTGTGTGTGTGTGTGGGTGTGGGTGTGTGTGTGTGTGTTTGTGTGTGTGTGATATGTGATATACATATATTTTATAGGTACATATAGATTAACTCCTGAACTGCCGTCGCGGAATGGAACGTATAGGTGGCCCATACTAAGTTGGACACAGATCTGTGTCGCGGCAGACGAGTGGTTAATCCAGTTTAAAAAGCTCCGCCGTTTCTATATATGACAGTTTTTGGATCCATTGGTTAATTGGGTTTTTACATTAATCTAATCATTAAAAATATCCAGAGGATTCTATATATGGCGCACCCGAGAATCTGATATCGCCCTCTTTGGGAACGACTGTTCTAGGGCTACAGGGGTGCCGGACCAGCAAGCACGGAAGGGGCGGGGGCTGGTCTCGGGTTCACTTCCTGCGCCAGAGCGCGCCTTCCGCTAGGGGAGCAGGCAGACAGGATACGCGGAAGGTGTATCGATCTGCGGTGCGGAGTTCAATGGCAAATGAGTGTGGTTTGAATAGTAAGGCTGCGATTGCTATGGCAATGGCGGTGGTTGTCTTGTTGAGGTACGTTTAGTTACTTAAAGGTAGTCAATTTAGAGGCTGTATATTCCACCCATTCCGGGACTTGATCCCGCGACCTCTGGCTAACCGTATCAGTGCTCTCCCAACCGATCTGATGGGCAAGTGCAGGCATCGGCGAAATTTCGAACCTCTTTACAAACTTCTCTGTATTACGTACAGGTGGCTGTCTTGTTGAGGTACGTTTATTAGTGAACATAAGTACTCACTCATGACTCCAAACAAAAACTTGCATGCTCATTTGCCCCCTTGTTTATTTTTTGTTTAGATGTTTCATGAAGATGAGCTTTCCATATAAATGCGTTAATAAATTAATTGGTAAGCTGTGGACAACTGTTATTGGCCTTTTTTTTAGTAATTGGTGAATGGGTAATTATAATCAAATTACGCTGTTGTTGTTCCTAATAAAGTAAAATGAAATATGTAAAATAAAATAAAATAAATAACATAAGCTCACACCCGTATCGCGGAGGGGTAGGCAGAGACGAGGGTTTGTCACTTGTCACGGTCCATAAGAACGTCTTTCGCTTCATCAACATTCATCAGTCGTTGCATGCACCGGCGAATCGAGCGAATGTAAGTGGAAGGGCCGGTAAGGGCCGTCCTAGGCGGACTTACATCGACCAAATAGGGGGTGTATAAGCGAAGGGCACGATTTACTAGTGGTCGCTTAGTGAAATTGAACTCCTAATTGCACCTGATGTCGGACAGATCTATGACGTCATCGGCGTATTATGCTGTACCTATTTAATATAAGCGCGGCCTCGGTATATTGATCGGTCAATATTTTTAGATGCATTTGGTCTCGATTCTTTTTGTGCGAGTACGTTGTGAGTACGTACTATAATAGTACGTTGACCAATACATGGTCCGGTCAGGTGATATGTGTTTTTATTCCATCGATGCCTAGAATACTTTTATTACCTCTATCTTAGATAATTTATACAACGTCTAGTAGCAGCTACTACCAACACTAAGTAGGTGAAATGACCGCTCAGACGCTGTACTGTCTGGCACATAATTTTACATGAAATAGACTTCCCGGCACCTCCATGTCATCACGACGTTTTTCTTTGGGGTCGTCCATCCATCCATCCTCCATCCACGTGAGGCTCGATAGGGGGGAGGGGGTACGGAAAAAAATCACGAAATATCACAAGAAGGGCGGGGGTTGTAGTAAGATATCACGAGTAGTTGATTTTTCTTTGAACGCGCGATTTCTAAACCGAAATTTTAGGCGGGGCGGGGAGTCTTATACCACTCGCTAACTGTGAAGGAAAACATCGCGGGAAACCTGAGTGTCTGAGGTGTTCACCTACCTCAGCGCTTGCAATTGCCAAATAGGCACGTGTGGCGATTAAACCCCTACTCTCTCTCTCTCTGAGAGAAGTGTGCTTTGTTGGGTTGGGTTAGGGAGTTTCACTGCAAAAGAACCCGAGTTACTGATAAGGCACATATAATTGCTCAGTTGAACTCGCAGTGGGCAGGTCATAGCTCGGAGAACAAATGGCCGTTGGGGCGACCGGACAGGCCCCCCACCAGATGGTCTGACGACCTGGTTACGGTGTCGGGGAGTCGCGGGATGCGGGCGGCACAACACCGTGAAGCTTGGAAAGGCGTGAGAGAGGCCTATGTCCTGCAGTGGGCGTCAAATGGCTGATGATGTTGATGATGAAATAAAGTACATTAAAAACGCAGTACCTACATTGGACATCATATCAACCTTAATGTATTGCAAAGTCACCTATAACGTATAATAAATATTAATAGAGTGTTAGGATGTAAGGGTTGTTACAAGACTAGGCCATTCTGCCAAAAGCGAACGTCCGAATATACAACAAAACATTATTATTAAAGACTAGCTGATTCGGAAAACGTTATTTTGCCGTATTAATTAGCCTACCACCTATTCTCAGACCTACATAAATATACAAAAAAAATCATAAGAATCGGTGAAGCCATCTCTGAGAAGTTAAGTTTATTGATTAGCTCCACGTAATACCTTGGCCAGTGTCTGTACCTACCGGCAATCATTGCTAATATTCTAACTTTTTTAAATAACACCATGTGAAGAAATATAACGATAGAACAATTCCAAATAGCCAACAGCATACCTATGGTAATAAATTATTATCATAACTTCACGTTGGAAATACGATAACATAGACAACATACACTCAATGTTTTTTTTTTATGTAGCCTGTATACGTCCCACTGCAGGGCACAGGCCTTCTCTCAGAGAAAGAGTGCCCATCGCGGATTGGCAATTTCAAGCGCCGAGTTCACATACATTGAATGTTACTTATGAACCTATTTAGAGGCTAAAATTACACCCATGCCAGGACTTGAACCCGCGACCTCTGGCTAACCGTGCTAGCGCTCTCCCAACCGAGCTGATGGGCTAGTGCAGGCATCAGCGATATTATTTATGAAAAAAAAACCTCTAGTCAGAATTGCCTTTATTCGAGGCTATTATAACTGCATTTTAGGAGTGTTTTATACACTAAACTTAACTTGTTAACCTACTTCAGAAAACGAGGAGGTTCCCAATTCGTCCATACATACCTTTTTTTGGGGTTCCGTCTCTCAAAAGGAAAAACCGGAACCCTTATAGAATCACTTTGTTGTCCGTCTGTCCGTCTGTCTGTCAAGACGCTTTATCTGGGGAACGCGTGGAGGTATCGAGTTTAAAATTAAAACTATATACTTAAGTCTACACTTATGGCACTGAAACGTGGTCTCTCACTATGGGCCTCATAAGAAGGCTCAAGGTCACGCGACGAGCTATGGAAAGGGCTATGCTCGGAATTTCTCTACGAGATCGAATCAGAAATGATGAGATCCGTAGACGAACGAAAGTCGTCGACATAGCCCAGCGGCTTAGTAAGTTGAAGTGGCAGTGGGCGGGGCACATAGCACGCAGAACTGATGGCCGATGGGGCCGAAAAGTTCTCGAATGGAGATCACATATCGGCAAACGCAGCGTAGGACGACCAGCCACAAGATGTATAGATGACCTCATCCAAGTGGCAGGAAGGCGCTGGATCATGTGTTCTGTGCGCTGGATGCAGGCCGCTTCCAACCGGTCTTTTTGGAAATCCATGGAGGAGGCCTATGTCCAGCAGTGGACTTCTTGTGGCTGAATGATGATGAATGAGCATCGCGAGTCATTAAAAAATACGATTGGGCTGCGGGTCTGCTTTTGTTCCTTAGAGCTACCTATTTATTTAGTCAGGGCCCAGAGTCTAATAAACACACAGTTATTCAATAGCATGATAATAGCACGACAATATGGCAACAGAATTATCTGGAAGGAATTGCTTTTAGAAATACGGCCGCCAATTTGTACTGTGTATCAATGCAAATTTGTATGTAATGTGTTCTGATATACAATAACTTTCCCACTTCAACTCGACCCGAAGACAGCGATAACTTTGTAAATTGACATTCAACAAACAGAATGTAAATTCTTTACATTGAAATAAATTTCTGATTTCTGATAATGCAGCTCTCCATGGGGTCGAGTCTCTTAAATGCATCGCTGTCTAATAGAGTTATTTTGGCAATGGTTGTTCCATTTGTCCATGGAACAACCATTGCCAAAATAACTCTATTGAACAGCGGTGCATTTAAGAGACTCGACCCCCAGGCCTACCGCCGTCTGCTGTCTCTAGATCAGAAGTGGGCCTGTAATCGGGGGGTGCGCCGGCGCAACTGTCTTGTCTTGAGAGAAAGAGCCGCGTGGGGGTTTGGTCGCGTGCGACGGCGTAGAGCTAGAAAACTTGTAGAGAGGTGCCTATTGATTATTTATTTATTTATAGCAAAACATGAAATCAACAGTGATTGATCAACAACTATTTGATCCATGATGAATAATTGTTTAATTTAATTCATGGTATAGCTTGTTACTTTTATTGGTAAGACCGCCGTCTGTACTCTTAGTTTAAGAAATATATGTGCAATTTCTTTTTTTTATGTACAATAAAGGGCTCTAAATTTCGTTGTCACCCTTTCATATGCAATGTGCTCTATGCTCTCTCAAGCCTCAAAGACAAAGCCTCACAAAGCGGTAAATGTAGTCAAGTTGACTACTGAATTACTGAATTGAGAGGCTGTATCGATGAAACTAGGTAAAATTGTAAAAACCTAACTGCAAAGTTGGTTAATCGGGGCTGCAAGTGATGTAAATCGCTTCGGTCAGATGTCGCTGCCTGTACGTAATACAGAGAAGTTTGTAAAGAGGCTCAAAAATTCATCGATGCTTGCACTTGCCCATCAGCTCAGTTGGGAGAGCGCTGGCACGGCGAGCCAGAGGTCGCGGGCTCAAGTCCCGGCATGGGTGGAAATTTTAGCCTCTAAATAGGTTTTTAAACTGTCCTCAGCACGGGTTAGTGCAACAAAAAGAATATAAGAAATATCTGTGCAATTTCTTTTTTTATGTACAATAAAGTGTTCTCTATCTCTATCTATCTGTCTAATCGTAGCTATGTCGAGCATACCCCGACCGGTTTCTGACTTTCGGTTTTTGTTGCTGTCGCTGATCTCTGGATCACCCTCCCTTTGCTCTGTACTCTATGCTCTCACAAAGCGGTAAACGTATTCAACTTAACTTACTGAATTAAGACGCTGTATCGATGAAACTAGGTAAAATTGCTTCACAATATTAGGTCGTTCGTAAAGCAGCCTCTACTACCACCTTCTGTTGTCTTCAAAAAAGGATAACTTATCCAACATGACCCTTAGGCTCAGATCACCAGCCCATAGGCTAAAACGCATCAGGGTAAAATTCCCGCAAAATAAAATGTATGAAAGTTGCTCCAGTACGCAGCTCACGCATTTGACGTACGATTTTTTTATTTCATTTACCTGCATCGGCACGAGATTGCAGGTAAGCGCCCGCAAGTGTGTTCTGCCCCTACATTAGATAAGGGAAGATAATATTTATTGATCCAATTTAACAAGATACATGTTACATTAATAGGTAAGTACATAGTTATTATTATCTCATTGTTAGTGTAGAATGGTATTCACAGTGGGCAGAAAACGTGTGTTGTGAATACCATTAGGTACATTAGGTGCGCGCACAAATCCTTAACAGTTCGAATCGTGTAACTGTCAAATTCTATACTAATTTCTATCGCAAACGTCAGGATTCTGACAGGATTTGATGCGCATAGTTATACAGAAACAGAAACCCATAACTTGTTTCAACGTAAAAAAATTACATTCTGTTTGCTGAATGTCAATATACTATGTTAGCCGCTGCCTTCGGGCCATATTTGTAGTGAAGAAAAAGGCACCGGGAAAAAACTCCACCCTGACCGTCTTTTCGCGAATCATCTTAAACTTAATACATTACTTAACATATTACGCCTCAGTCGTCTGTTACGCAACGCAAATGCCTACTCTACGATTGTAGCAACTCTACAGCGGCAGGTGCGCTCGCGCCGCTGCCACCTTTAGCTATAAACGGGACAAGTACATCCTTGTGCCTCGATTCCAAGTTCCGTAGGTTTGCAATAATTAACCAGCCCATAAACATCCTGCTGCAGGGCACAATCTACTGTCAGAAAGGTAGGGAGGAAAGGTAAGGAGCTTAATTAACAGAAAGAGAGAGCTAGCGAAGCGGTTTTGAAGAAACGGTTTCAGGTTGCGTTTTCTTCCTTGTAAACTTTAATTAAAATCCGTGGAGGAGGCCTATGTCCAGCAGTGGACTTCTTGTGGCTGAATGATGATGATGATGAAACTTTAACTCCGGTTATACCTAAGGACTCAAATCCCCTTGTATTTTAAATATAAAAACTATGGGGACGTTATTTTTTTTTATGGAAAAGGAATTATGATACACTATTCAGGGTGTCACAGGAAAATAATTTAAAAGTAAAGACGGATCGTAATTCCCACAAACAACTTTTATTATGACACCAAAATATCAGGTGTTTCAAACATTTGTTAGAGCAGGTATTTTTTTCGCAATTTCAAAGTTGAATAGAATAACCCTTTTTAATTCACCGAACCAATCCTCAACACTTTGCATACACTGTACATAGAAAACTTTTCCAACTACCCTTTACCTACTTCATGAAAAACTTAAAACCCAAGAACTGACTTCCGTCGCCTTACCTGCCAAGAGAACTCTAAAAGCTGTTGGCGGCGACAGTGTGACCCCTTTGTCACGATATTTACTAAAAAAAAAAACGATGGTAATCTTCAGAGGACTCGAAGAATATAAATAGCCAATTAACTATGTCGTTTGGTACAATATAAAAGGACTGTTAAATTCACCTCCTTACACGAATGCTAGATGGTTTACGTAGCATTAAGTGGCAACTCCTACCTAATAGTGTAGGTTTAGAAGTGTAGGTTTAACCTGCTGTCGAATGTACCTACGTAGGGACGTAGAAACGACCTTATCATTGCCACGAATAAGTGCCATATGATTATGATTATAAGAACAAGTTTTTGACAAATGGTCTCCCAAGTGAAAGATATTAAATTAATAAACAGCGAATTAATTCACGATAGAAATCTGTAACAGAGGTGCCAACTTAAGCCTTGCGTGACGCAAGAATATTGAATTAACTCTAACGTACAGTTGTTAGAAGGTCAATCATTACATTTTTGATGCAAAGTCGCCCGTATACGTAAACTGCGTAGAGTGCACGCGTGTAAAGTTTGATATGCTGTCGTCTGTGTTTACGTAGTTACTGAGCTTTTAAAGGTCCGTAACCGGAGGTTGGTAACGGAAATTAATAATAACTTCACCATAATACAATCACTTGTCCTGTTCCCAAACTAGGATACTCTGTTGTATGGTAACCAGACGAAGGCTGCACCTCTGGCAAGTTGAAATTTGCCCGTCTCCTGGTAATTGATTTCCTTAGTCGCCTTCTACGATATCCACAGAAGGAAATGGAGTGACGCTATCCTTAATCCGGCGCCACAGGGACCTACATTCATCATCAGCCATTTGGCGCCCACTGCAGGGCCTAGGCCTCCCTCATGGTTTTCCCTATAGGGAAGGTTATAACCTTGAAGGGTTTTGCCATAATCGCAACGCTTGGCAGGCGGGTTGGCGATCGCAGTATGCGATTGGAATCTCAGGAAGACGCTACTGCCCATCTCCTGGTAATTTATTTCCTTAGTCGCCTTCTACGACATCCACGGAATGAAGTGGAGTGACACTATTCTTAATCCGGCGCCGCACGGACCTACATTGATAAGTAATAAAAAAAAATTCCCAAAAAAGTGTTCCCATACGAAAAAATTTAAATACATTTGGTATCATTGCAGTTCAGTCCCTATAGCATTAACAAAAAATATTTAATAAAATTCTTTTAAAATGTAGACTAAGGCCGACTTGCACCACTTTGTTAAATGTGGCTTAAACAGCATTTAACTAAAATTCTTCATACAAATTCGATTTAAATGGCGACTACTTTCAATTTTTCTATGGTTTACATTTGCAACGAATAAATGAATAAAGTCTGTCTTTTTAATTTGATGCAAAAAATTGTTGCCATTATAAAATATATCGTTATACTGGGTAGATTTTTGTTTTCCTGTAAAAAAGTAGACTCGTGTGATCGATATTGCATCCGAGTCATAAATATTTAGTTTCTTATAAAAGAAAAGTATTTAAAAATACACTAAGGTAGCTCACATAATTTTTATTTTGAAGTAAAATGGTATTATTAGTTTTTTGCGTATTGGATGTGATAATCTTGGGTTTGAAGTTTGACTTATTTTCGAACATTCCATTTTTTTCTTGGTTACACGAATGTTGTTTCCCGTGTTTTCTTGTGATTTCGACAATTTTGGCTGAGTTTTCGAGTCCACATGAAGATGCAACATGTGAAAAAGATTTCTATTGTATTAATAAAAGATCTTTTTACTTTTTTTTTATAACATGGTTATTTTAACAACGACATTAATGTATGCGATATTTTTTCCACAAAATATCCAACATGCAACCCGCATCCACACTGCCACACACGACTGCGGTCGAATTTAGTATAGAACAAGACATATTTAGGTTGTGAATCCGTGAAATGAACCAACTTTTCACAGCTCTAACGCAAACATCGGAAATGCACGAAGAAGTTCCGGTTACACTAAAAGCTTTCTAGTCCTATCTAGATCGTTACTCTAAGTGTAGTTTTAAAACGTCAGTGATTTTGTACCTACTTCTGTTAATATGCATTGTAGCCTAAGTAAATAAACTTTTACTATTTATTTACTTATTTTACGAAGGAGTGTCGAAAAATGAATAAAAAAACTGTTATTTTTATACATACGTAGATACACTCACGCCTGTATCCCAGAGCGGTACACTGGGACACCCACTGGCCAGGATCCTGACAGATCACTTTCGCTGTTAAGTTGTTAATTTTATTAATATATGTAATGGTTTATGTAGGCATATTGTTATTTACATAGGTTTAAGGTTTAAGATATTTATTTCTCAATAAGAATACATAAATTCACTTACTTGACTTAACAATTCGTTAAGTAGGTAACAATACGATATCGACAGACAGTTATAAGAATTAAAACAATAATAGAGGGTAGTCCTTAATACAAAACTACGATCCAGTTACATCGATGTTTCGTAAGGCTTTGTTTACATTAATTAAATCGGTACGCAAAATGGAGAACATGCGTCCCACCCAGATTGGAGTAACGTTGCCTTTATTCCATATAAAACGTAAATAATAAAAATTTAAAATTTACGGCAGTCAATTTTACTGTGTATTTTTCAAATTTTATCCCATTGCTCTAGTGTACAATAAAGAATATTCTTATCTTAGCTTAATTAACTTTCTTAATCAGTGTTTTTTTATTTTTTTTATTTCGTAAGCTCACACATTATTTAAGTCAGGATTTACTTATTTGTCATTGTGAAAAGTCAGACCAGCCCCTATATTACGCGCACCAAATCCTGAGCGATTCCAATCGTCTAACTGTCAAATTAGTATGGAATTTGACAGTTAAGCGATTGGAATCGCTTAAGATTTGGTGCGCATAATTAGGCCCCAGGTTGCTGATTCACATGCTGTCTCGCTAGCACAATATAAACTTTTTAGTGATTGTAAAAAAAATTGTATAGTTTCGATAGATGTGGTCTAAGGCTTTGCTAGATAATAAAATTACGGAAACTCAAGACATATTTTTGTTATCCTAAACCTGGTTTTAGGGGAGGGCATAAATTACGTTCTAAATAACTCATACAATAGTTAATTAGGTACCTATATTGGGACTAGTTGTAGTCGTACGGAACTCTCGGTATGTGGGTCCGGCTTAAACTTCGCCGTTTCTTTCAAACCTCGAAAGAATTTATAAGAAAATGATCGTATAGATCTCCAAAAAGTAAAAGAAGTGGACAGTCAAGTTCACATCCTAGAAAGAAGACAATGAACAATGCACGGCCTTGAACTCTACAACCTCGCGTCTCTTGCGGTCAGATTCACGCAGATAAGGGGAACAAAGCCGTCTTCAGATGCCGTATGCTTAGAGATTAAGATATCTTGATATTGAAACTGTATTATATAGTTTATAGGAAACTATACTAAATTTATTATTTGAGTTCTCTTTTACTTTTTCTCTTTTGTTTCACTTATTTTTTAAGCACAAAGACTGGCGACAGAACGAAGAAAAACCAAGTGTACAAAACACTGGCCACTTTGATATAATTGGTTTCTCAAACTCGCCACTTAAAAAATAAATCACGTACACGTTCGAAGTTCACAAAGCTTTCAGATAAATTATCTCGGTTGCGTCTTCAAGCGAGACGATCCTGCGGACAAGTGGGAGGGAGATGGGCAAATAGTGGAAATGCATCTGGGTGATAGAGAAAGAGTATGCATCTCGAAGCGGCAACGTCGCATCCACCAATCACCAGACGTCCATCTTCTTGTTTTGTTCTTTTTGAATTTAGATGCCATTAGATTGGATACGCCTGGAAAAACGACAGCAAAGAACGAAGTTAGTACGTACCTACCTACTTACTTACTTATTGTACAGTAAAGTTAGGTACCTATATTCTACGTTTTTCTAAACGGTTTGTTTTTTTTTTTAGATAAAAATGTCGAGAAAAAAATGCCATGCCATGAGCCTCACAAAAAAACCTAACTTTGCGTGACAAAAATACAATGTGGTATAGGTAGGTATTTCAGAGGAAAGTAGGAGCATAGAGGGTGGTCTAATAAAATTTCAAAGACCTGAAAACATAATATAGAATTCACACGAAACATTTTATACTCAAAGTTTTTAGTGAAAGTTTGGTATTAAATTCTTAACATTGCCTCGATTAATGAATAAACTTGTTGACCTTACATTTACAACAACAAAGGAACGAAACCTTCAGAATTTTAATTTTAGTAAAAAAACAAACATAATTTCACTTTCAACGTTTACTTATGTACCTCCACTTATGCAATAAACATAAAATTATGCATTTAATCACTCATTTCGCTCTTTTTCATCGACTACTCGTACGACCCTGTAGACTTTGTTCGTGTTAATTTTAAATGAGGGTTAATTTTACTGTCTGCATAATGACAATACCGCAATATAAAAAACTGTACAGAACATCCTGAAGTGTTGCTGGCCGGTTTTTGTTTGAAATATCTTTTTTAACATTTTTTTAAGCAAAGTTTGCTTGGTGAGTTCTATTTTCAAAACCAAGATCGTAATAGTATGTCCCAGACGAAGAAACGATCTTTTTGGGACGGTCTGGTATTTTATTTACAGGAAATTACCTAAATGTATATAGCCATTTTAATTTTGTTGTTGATTTCTCTCGTAACAAAGTTGATCTGTTGTCGACTGTACCAATGCTACCAAGAGAAGGATTTAAATCCGGGTTATTATAGTTTTAATAAATTCGGGCTTTACGCACTCGATCAATGTCGCAGCCTCCATAAATCATTTTAATACATAATTGTTTTAAGCGTTGTCTATACTATCAGCGTTCGGTGCACAGCAAAGAAGAAACCCGTAATTTTTTTTATAAGTAATTCAATAAAATATATTAAAATGTCATACAACAAAAGTTGTTGTAAATAACAAACTCTAATTAATTGTTCCAAGAATTGCTCATCGTAGAGCGTATGTAGCATAATCCATAAGTATGATAAACTCTTTGATGTTAGAAGAAGAAGAAGAAGAAAGACATTTATTATACCAACAAGATACATCACAGAAACAAAGCTAGCTAGCTATCTTATAATAACGGTTTTGTATAAAGTATGAAATTGTGAACATAAAAATCTTCGCATTGCCATGCCACCTTTTTGTTGGTGATTGGCGTGTAGTCCCGGCCATAACGCCACCAAAAAGTTTTATCTTTTTGAGCTAAGCAAACTTTTTTTCCGTAATTTTATTTTTCAAACTGCGAACGCCCGCCTTGCCCACCTGCGCCCGCACCACGCTTCGATGCTCGCGCTATCTGTGTCTCATACTCTGCTAACATGACACAACTGTATCTACCTAAAACGTTTCGTGATATAATTATTATTAGGAAAATGCTTCAGGACGACACCGGGGTCCTAACAGACGAAAAGATCACTATTTCCGTAGGTGGATCTTTGATTATTTAAGTGGTGGGTGAGCTGTTTCACAATAACGGATAGTTGACAGCTTGATAAAATTTTGAATGCACTTTATTTTCTTCAGAACACAGGCCAATTTTCTCTGTAGTGAACTTAGGTGGCGACCTGTCAAAATCACTACCCAATTTGATGACAGCATTGTTAGAATCCACCAAAATATTTTAGTCATCTTTCTTACCTATATACAGAGATATCGAGGGCACTGAAGTCTTTAGTAATATTTATGGATCGAGAATTCGATATTGCACTATAAGAATTTTGTACAAAGGCGAGCTTAATACTTAGTTACTTAATACTTACGAATTTAATAGATATGCCTAACATCTCATTTTAACCAAAGTTTGATTCTTTACGATCAGAACCGATTAAAATTTAATATTTCACCTGGTTGTGCAATAAAGTATTGGCTATCTATCTATCTATTTTGCGTCACTCAGGTTTCGTCACGATGTCTTTCCACTTATTTTCGCTCACGTAATTTATCAAGAACCTTCTCTGCTTAGTATTATTACCGAGCCGATCCAAAAGGCAAGTCCGGACAGGCCCGCGGCGGTCGGACCCTCATCTGCAGCCGACCATGACGGCAGGAGATGGCTCTATCTTGGAGGGGTTCTCACAGTCGGAGGATCGCAGACAAAGGAAAGATCGGTATATACTGCACTCGGTACTTGTGGCTTTAAGAAGCTTAGCAAAGCATGAATTCTCTATATGCAATGTGTGATTGAAATGAGGTAATAAAGAACCGTTTCTTGAGATAATAAAATTTGATGGTTTAATTTTTTTCATCAACCTCATCAGACCACCTCTGCCCCCTGCTGGGTACCTATATGCCATCACGACATTTTTCGCCATCGGCCCTCTGCCGATTTGACCACATCGTGCCACCACCGGGGTGTTGCATTTTTTCATGAAATTGCAATATTTTATTTTTAATTCTAATTATTTCAACTTGACGACTTCAATGTTTTTGAATTGTTTACCGTCTTGAAACTGGACGCACTCTATTTGGAAAAACTAAAAATTTAAAATTTAAAACTTTTATTTTACTTTTGGAATTGGTTTATACATATTTTTCGATACTGAGGGAACAGCTTTTAACTTTTGCGTTTTTTCAATAACATAATTATTTTAGGTTTGGATGCAGAATGGCTTCAACGAGCTTCTTTGTAGAATATCGTGAGCAAACCCGAGGAAACCTAAGTTTTTAGCTAAGTTTTTAGGGTCCCCTACCTCAAAGGGAAAAACGGAACCCTTATACTTTGTCGTCCGTCCGTCCGTCTGTCTGTCAAGACGCTTTATCTTTGGAACGCGTGGAGGTATCGAGTTGAAATTAAAACCATATACTCAGGTCTACACTCCCTAGAGAAGATAAAAAAAACGTATATTTCGACACTCAAGGGAATAAAATTTATAGGGTACATTCAGTTGACCTAGAACTATGAAATTTGGCAAGTAATATCGTCCCGTACTACAATTACAGGGAAAAATCCAAAAACTATATATTCGTAATTAAACTATTAAAAATTGTCTTTGAATTTCAGGAAAAGCTCGCCAAAAACTGCGAGACTCGATTTTATTGAACTGTTGAATATGCAAGTACCTATAAATTTGTACGCAACCCACGGTGGGCGAGTCCGACTCGCACTTGTCCAGTTTTTTTAAGTATTTACACACCTACGATGGCACTTGAGTTCGCTAATGCCCATAAGGCACGTAGGCATCAGCGAGATAGATAGAGAGATAGAGGGAAAACTCACATTAGGCACAGTGACTTTCTCGATCTATCTCTCTATCAATCTATATATCTATCTCCCTCTTAGGGCCGAATCAATAAAACGGTCACATACCTCCTCGCTCTCAGTTACTGTTTTGTATCGAACATCATCTTGAATTGAGAATTCGAGAGCTACCTCAGAGGTAAGAGCACTTTATAGAACGCTTTCTTTAGAAATGGACTGAATTACTACCATCCTCTCGCTCATACAATAAACTCGACCACATAGTATGAGCGAGAGGCAAATAGATGTCCATTCCCTCTCTATAATAATAATAATTAACAGTGATATATTAACACAGCCGTGAGAGAAACCCTTCGGCCTGAACTAGTTCCTAGAGAGTCCGTTTCCCTTATGTTATTGCTAGGCACACAAGAATGACGAGCCTAAGGTGAAAACTATCTCACCTAACTTAGCAGTTCGTAAGGAAAAATCGTTCAGCCGAGGCGATAAGGCGTCAGTAAGACGTCAATTATCGCTCGCGTTTACAGGTTGCTGATAAACGCATCCGTTTGCGAGTCTTTGTTAGACGTTGTCCTACTTATTGTTTGACGCTTTACGACAGCGAGTGGAGTTCGAGAGCACAGGCAACAGCATATTAGCAGGAGCTCGTAATGTAACTGAGTAAAGTGCATTTGAGCATGGATGTATAAGGTTAGCGAGTTGCTTCACAGCCAAGTATGATTTTTTTAATACGGCAGTATGGAGTGACACTATTCTTAATCCGTATGGCGCCGGATTAAGAATAGCGTTACTCCATTACCCTCCGTGGATGTCGTAGAAGGCGACTAAGGAATGAAATTACCAGGAGATGGGCAGCAGCGTCTTCCTGAGATTCCAACCGCATACTGCGATCGCCAACCCGCCTGCCAAGCGTGGCGATTATGGCAAAACCCCTCATGGTTATGTTCGAAGCTTGGAAAACCATGAGGGAGGCCTATGTCCTGCAGTGGGCGTTAAATGGCTGATGATGAATACGGCAGATCCCAAAAAATTGCTCTGAAGTCGTTACGTACCTACGACTGGTTTGTGTATTTGAGCAACAGTGCACAGATTAAACTGTGAAGTAGTGGGTTCTACCAACTTAGTGTACTTTATGTCCACAGGTACAGCATTCTACAGATGGATTGCCTGAACTGTAAATAAGCCGCAGAATTTCGGGCTGTGGGTGAAGTTTTAACGAGGCTTTCGGATTAGCCAAGAGTCAAGCTATGGGAGGAATGAAGAAACTCGATACGCTCCTTGAGGTAGGATAGGGTGGCGTGGTTGAACAGTATAAAATAGAGCAAGGTAATCACGGAACTTAGAATATACTATTCCTACGACCCTCTGAACAGAAAACTTTGAAAGAGCTGACTGCCAACCTCCAAAAGAAGAATACAGTTGGAGAGATCACGGTAAGACGCATAGGAAAAGGGGGTATAGAAAATGCCTGGGTGAAACAAAATGCTCACATAAAGCCAAAAATAAATATTGAATTGAAAAGATGGGTTTTTAGTGGATATTGGAAATTTGAACCCCCATTTCTGGATGGGGTACATTTAGGTATATAGAGATTGTATTACGTCCCATAGACACACATCAGCGCAACATTGCACTCAACATTACCGCCTCTGCCCAAATGACGTTCCAGTTTCACACTAAATGCAAAATGTAATATCAGATGAACTGACTCATTTTGTGATAGGCATCGGTTCACGCTCGCAGGCTTCGAAGCTCGCCTTTATCTTGACATGTAAATGTATCAAACGCATTGGAGCGAGAAACTGTATATGCTGAGAGACTCCTCTCGCTCGCATTACTGATCTAAGAACTGGCCACAAGTAACTCTCGAGGGGTAAAAGGACAACTCGTTTGGGGCTCGTCTAACTTCAACACACAACATAATTACATGTTCTGGTCCCAAACTAGGATACTCTGTGCTATGCTGAACAGATAACAATGACACAAACATGGAAAAACACTCAAACTCAGTCCGATTGTAGAAATCGAAGAAGGTCGGGTGCCTAGAGGAATCGAACCCACAACAGTTGTTGGTAATCAAGATAAAGAAATAGATAGATATAGAACACTATAGACAGAAGTCAAGCGCGTTAGCCTAGTAGACCATACGACGTGGTAATCTTCTCGTAGGTAATCATTCAGAAAGAAACGTCAGGCTTTCGTTGCTTGTCTTCATCATCAGCTATTTGGGGGCTTATAGTGACTACCTGCATAATTATCGGTAATGAATTAATAGGAACTTTAAATTCTTAGGCCACTGTATTCCTCGCTTTATCTGTTTGTATAATCTTCATTGTTTCAACCTTAAATGTGACCGTGACAATTTGACTACAGCCTCTCTTATAATTGCTACAAGCTGTTAAAGCTGAGTCTTGTTCTTCTGTACGTGTATTTATTTTGTGATGTTACTGCCATTCTCACGCGTAAAACCCTGTACATAAGTACCTAAACTCCTGGATAGCTGTTTCCTGGTCGCTTTCCCTACAAACGAATCGTATGAATCCGAGGGCCACCAGGTCGTTTTCACTCACCGAGACAACACGCGTGTGAGTAAGACCAAGCTTGTCTACGTAAAGGTTATGTTATCTCTCAGTTGTTTACTCCAAATTCGAATTTCAAACGCCATCAATAAGGTCGTTAGTTGTGTTCCACCTCCAAAGGTGGAGGTAGGTCTTTTTAAAGGCGCGCTTGTGGTAATTTATTTCATTAGGAGGGCAGGATACATGTCCCCCGTGTCTTTACGGGCCAGTGGCTAGGCTGAACATGGTCGCGCGAGACGGGAGGAAAAAACACCTTAATGACCCCCCTTTAACATCTTGAGGGTAATATTTATGCGAAACCGTCTTCGCCATTAAAGTCGATTGAATAAACTGGTTCTCTTTTATCTTTGTCTCGGTGTGTTTCCGTTCGTTGTGAGCGTTTTTGTTCTCTGGAATTTAAATTTCCTGTCTTCAAACATTTACTTGAGAATGTCTGAAATAGGTACTCACCGCAGCTTTTCTATATTCTTTGCTTTTGCGATAACAATCGCCCAAAATCCAAAGGTTGATATGTTATCACGTATGGTCTAGTTGAAACTACGATCTAAGGCAGCTTGTCAGTCGCGATAGGCTATGTATGGTAGCCGGGAATCCAAAAACTAAGAGAAATGCGTAGATAATTGGAAGAAATTAAATTACTTTAAACCTAAAAACAGGAATTACTCAGTTGTTTATCAACATCTCGGAAAATGTGATTATTTTGGAGAATTCGAAGTACTGTTATCGCAACCTATTTGGAGCTCGTTATCGAAAAGTAGACGACGATAAGAGACTGATAAAAGATCGATCATACTCAAGTCAATATTTGAATGCGAGATTCGAAGATTCGAACTTTGAGTAAGCGAAGGATCATAATGACTATAATAATGAGCGTGCATGTGAATCAGTCAATCGTCCTGTTAGATTAGGACGTTAAAAACGAGACCCTATTACTAAGACTTCACTGTCCGTCAGTCTGTCTGTTTGGCTGTCTGGCTCTCTGTCACCAGGCTGTATCTCATGAACCGTGATAGCTAGACAGTTGAATTTTTTACAGATGATGTATTTATGTTGCCGCTAGAGCAACAAATACTAAAAACAGAATAAAATAAATATTTAAAGGGGGCTCCCATACAACAAACGTTGTCTGAAGAGAGCGCTCGCAATCTATCGGCCATCTATGTAACCTTCACCTTCACAGCACCGATATAGGTAATGTCGTTATGTTAAACGCTTCTTGTTGGTTTCTAAAGATGACGCTGTTCTCAATGTACCTAATCTATCATGTCTCGATCTTTGGCTAATGTTGTACGGAACCCTTCGTACGTGAGTCCGACTCGCACTTGGCCGGTAATTTTATGTTTTTATTATTTGTATTTGCAGAAACATATACATACATTTGAAAAGAAACGAAATTAATGAAAGAGCCAAACACTAATAAAATTATACCCATATACAGAAGGATGTAGGTATCCATCTCGTGGATGAAGATGGCGAGAGACCGCGAAAGATAGCTAACCTAACCTAACCTAACAGCGGGCAGAGGTGGGCTGATGACAATATGATGATGAGCGCATCCTGCAAACTAAGAAGTGTACAAAGAGCTAAAACAATACACTACCTATACAGGCACTGTATTTAAATAAAAAACCTGCGCACGAAGAGGTCCGTACCATTATCTATACAACATTTGAATATTTCAGGCGTCTACCTGTTGCCGTTAATAATATCGAGAAAAACACGGCAAACAAATCACGTTTGTTGTATGGGAGCCAACCTTAAATATTTATTTTATTCGGTTTTAGTATTTGTTGTTATAGCGGCAACAGAAATACATCATCTGTGAAAATTTCAACTGTCTAACTATCACGGTTCATGAGATACAGCCTGGTGAGTGCGGAGTCTTAGTGAGAGTCCCTTCCCCTTTGGAAACGGAACCCAAAAAATGCTTATCTATTCCTTCCTAAATGTCTAGAATAGTCTAGACATCTCAAAGGAAACAGCCTTGCGTCCATCCACGTACTCTCAGTAAACATGACGTTCTCGGTAGCGCAATAATGGCTCATTGTACAATCTCGCGTTATCAATGAACCGCGCCGAACACGACGCCGGAATGCCATTCGCAGCCATCGATACTGAATACAGACGTGTATTTTGATACTAGATTCGCCATTGCAGGGGTTGATTCATCGGCGTGTGCGTCTTTTGCTGTGCCCCTCTCAAAGACAATATTGACCGTAGGAACGTATTGGTCGTTGTGGCCAACTTACGCCACGTCAGTGGTAGTCTTCATATGAAACTCCATTTAACTAAATGGAAAATTATGTGGTTTTTCAGAGGGGGTGCACGTCACCCCGAGTCTATTAAATTTTACATATTTCGTCATTATCTAAGAGTATGTATTAATAATATTATAATTACAAAAAAAAAATATTATTAATTTCCCAGCAATTTTTATGGATAGTTTGTTTTGTTGTCGAAAATTCGTATTCTTCGTGAAAAGTATTTTAAAATCATGAACAAGTACAGTCAACAATAGTTGATAGAATCACGGTCTTCTTTGATTCTTTAAGATAAGATAAGATAAGAATATTCTTTATTGTACCAGGAGAAACGCAAACATAAAATATTTACAAAAATACAGCACAATTGGCGGCCTTATTGATTATACGATTTTTTCCAGGCGACCGACGATGGAGAGTTGCTGAAGGAAAAACTTCTTACAAAGATCCTCAACCCAGTGATTTTTATTGTAAAAGCTATGGACCAATGCTCTTGCCCAATAAATATTCTATTCTGTTCTGTTCTGTTCTGTTCTGTTCTGTTCTGTTCTGTTCTGTTCTGTTCTGTTCTGTTCTGTTCTGTTCTGTTCTGTTCTGTTCTGTTCTGTTCTGTTCTGTTCTGTTCTGTTCTGTTCTGTTCTGTTCTGTTCTGTTCTGTTCTGTTCTGTTCTGTTCTGTTCTGTTCTGTTCTGTTCTGTTCTGTTCTGTTCTGTTCTGTTCTGTTCTGTTCTGTTCTGTTCTGTTCTGTTCTGTTCTGTTCTGTTCTGTTCTGTTCTGTTCTGTTCTGTTCTGTTCTGTTCTGTTCTGTTCTGTTCTGTTCTGTTCTGTTCTGTTCTGTTCTGTTCTGTTCTGTTCTGTTCTGTTCTGTTCTGTTCTGTTCTGTTCTGTTCTGTTCTGTTCTGTTCTGTTCTGTTCTGTTCTGTTCTGTTCTGTTCTGTTCTGTTCTGTTCTGTTCTGTTCTGTTCTGTTCTGTTCTGTTCTGTTCTGTTCTGTTCTGTTCTGTTCTGTTCTGTTCTGTTCTGTTCTGTTCTGTTCTGTTCTGTTCTGTTCTGTTCTGTTCTGTTCTGTTCTGTTCTGTTCTGTTCTGTTCTGTTCTGTTCTGTTCTGTTCTGTTCTGTTCTGTTCTGTTCTGTTCTGTTCTGTTCTATTCTGTTCTGTTCTGTTCTATTCTATTCATAGCCTCAACTTTATCGTGATGCATGACAGCTTACATATTGGTCGAAATAACGCTAATCTACTTGGCCTCTTGGGCTATAAATGCCAAGTCGATTGATCTTCTCCGAGTATTCGGCTTTAGAAAGTGTGACCAAGGAATATCCAAAAAATATATTGGCAGGCTCGCTAACGGTGAAGAAAACATCGTGAGGAAACCTGGGTATTTGAGCTATTCATATACCTCAGCGCTTGAAATCGCCAAACCGCGGTGGGCACGCGTGGTATTAAGCCCATACTCTCTCTCTGAGAGAAGGCCTGTGCGCTACAGTGGGACATATATAGGCTGCTTATGATATTGGCAGACGAAGATCGTCTGCCTCCTTTTGTAAGTAGTGGTGGGCATTCAAATTCAAACTCTTGGAAGCTTCTTAGTATTTTGGTGTAACTCACATTAAATTATATTCCAGTCCGGTGCATGGTCAACCGTTCGGTTCGGAGTCTGCCGATCAGAATGCACAAACGTTCTCAGATTTACCACTTTACTCTTGTCATTGTCCAAAGAAATGTCAACTTCATGTCCTTAGGCGTAGAGGTGGAAAAGGCGGTAAAAATAAGCTGGTGTGAAGGTATTTAATATTCATCACAGCCTGAAGATTTGATGTGAACGCACTGAGAGTAAGACTCCTTATTTGAATACATTTCCTTTGGACGCTCGCGTGGGTTACATTTTGAAGATGTGCATTTAGAGCGTGGTGATATTAAAGAAAAAGAAAAGAAAGATGGGAAAATACGTGAAAAAAACCGGCCATATGCATGTCGGTTTTATCTGCTTTACAGAACTAACAACTTCATCAACGTAATTTTCAATGGATTTTCTATTAAGTGTTCCTTTTATAAGTTGATCGCCTACAACTCGTTAACTTGTAAAGCCTACTTAGCCGTAATAGTTTTCCTTTTAAGTTCATTATACCCTGAATTTTTCACGTTTCTACAGGAGAGGGAGGGCGGGAGGGGGGGGGGGGCCTACTCGTACAAAAATTTGCTTAATATTTCGCAAACGCAACCCTAAATCAAACCTATCTCCCTAAACCCACAATATTTTTAAATGACCCTTCCAACGATACTCCACACTATGGTGTAGACGAGAAAAAAAATTTATCCTAATTTGGGTGTAGGGAGTGTACTCTCAAACCGTTTTGCCGGCGTGAATAATATGTAGGTTTTAAATGCCAAATTTCAGCTTTCTTGTACTAATCGTCTCTAAGCTAGGCCGCGGACAGACAAACGGACAGACAGACAGACATACGGATGGACATGGCGAAATAATAAGGTTTCCCTACTACGGGAACGACTAGGGAACCCTAAAACGAAGCCAAAATCGATGTCTATCATTAAAACCAGAAACTCAATTATCGGAGCGTAATGGAGTGTCACGTTATTAAAATGACATGTCATGTGCTTGTGATCAGGAAAAGCAAAGTCGTTATTAAAGAGAGCAGGCGACGAATCGCTAATTTAATCGCAAGGTACTTTATACTTTATTGCACACATAAAAAGACATAAATAAAACACAACAGGTACTTTTAGTGATAAGGCCGCCTTCTGTACTCTTAGGTTAAGAAATATCGTGCAATATCATTTTTTTATGTACAGTAAAGTGTTCTCTATCTATCTATCTATATTGGAAAGACGCTAGCCACATTTCCTAAACCTACAATTCATAGTTTATAACAACAATTCGATGTACATTGTGCAGCCGATTAAACTTCCTACTTGTTAATTTGTGGGTTAATCGGCTATGCAAGGTACATCGAATTGTCATAGTAAACCACGAAATAAAGTTCTATGAAATGCGGCCCGAATTGCATTGCCGGTAACGGCTGGATGATGACGGTCTAGGATGATGACGGCCTAGAAAACTTGAAATGGCGAGCCTTGAGGGAGTTTTATTTCCAACAGTAGACACTTGAACTAGGTTTCTAAATGCCCGCAATCCTTTTAGGAATCCATTACGCCTTACTTTGAGGCTAATAAAATTTTAAGCAAATAATTTTGACTCAATCCGCGGCTTACCGCATTTGACGTGGCCTGTCATTGTGTGATAAATTTTTTCAACAGTGGCCTAGATTTGGGTATGTCGTTTGAGCGCATCCCGATGTGTAATAGGTAAATTCCCCGTTTGAGTAACACCTTGTCCGTCATCACTTGTGAGCTCCTTATGACCCGAGCTCGAAATTAGTCGCGTCATCTCACTCTCACTCTATTAGATAGAGTAAGAAAACGCAACATTGTATCGATCTTGATGCAAAAATCACGTTGAACTTACCGAGCTGTAGGTACTTGGTAAAAGATAAGATGTGAAGTGACAACATCAGTTATTGCGTGGCGATGCAATTACTTACGTAGAACGCTGTAGAGTCGTATCTAGGTTGATGATTCTGATCTTGGCCATCGTTTGTCCTTTGGGCCAGTAGTTCCAGGCAAAGAGTATGTCATCAATACGTTATAAGAGTCGGCACTTGCTAACAACACGTTTTCAAAATTATGAACGTAGTTTGTACCAACCTAACAAAAAATAGTATAATAGCAACATGAGAATGAAAATGCAAAACATTAGTGATGGACTGCCTATCGATATCGATAAAAAAAATTCGAGACGTCTCTCCTCTTACCTCATTTTCATGCTTTGGAATTTAAAGTAGGCGATAAATCCCAACACAGTAGGTCAACTCAATTATTTCGAATATGACATGGTGTGAATGGATTTCATAATGAAAAAGGCATTTTTTTTAATGAAATCATTTATTTAGCATCAAATGTAGAAAACTTAATGTCACCAATGCGTCACGTCGCTATCAAAACTTTGCACTTTGGTCGAATTTCAGATCTTTGGAGTCTGCAACAAACAAAACAATAAGTCAAAAAATATATTATCTATACCATATTTATTTGAGGCTGAGACAAAATGAAACTTTTTAATACTTTTAAAATGATACTGTCTGATAATGTCGTATATGTAATTTTTTTATAAAGTATTAAATTTAATTCAATCTAACTTACTAATTTCTTAGTGTAAAAACTGAAATAAAATTTTTCGACAATGAAAATAGTCTAAAGAGGACTGAAAAGTTGTTTACACTTTGTCTCAGCCCCAAATAAATATGGTATAGGTACTGCTAATAATAATAATGTCAAGGAACGTTTGTATCACCTGTTTACTATTTTGCTGTACTTTGAGCTTGCGAAATTTTATTTGCGTTCGCGTTAATTTCTTCTGCCTTTATGAAATCAAAATTATATATTTGACATTGTCTTCGAATAAAAATTTTTACAATTAAGGCAATCATTCTCTCCGTCATATAACGGTGGCTATTACAGCTCCACCATGCAAATCTTCATTGCCTGTCGCTTTAACCCATAAGCGGCATCTAGAATACAAAACAAAGCGGTGCAATGTGTTTTTAAAAATATAAAACAAAACTGAATGCTTTGAGCAAAATAAAACAACATAAATCATTTCTGTTCTTGCTGTGTGGTGTTCGACGTTTAAAATTAAGTAGTTGTGATCAATTTTAGACAGCATGTAGAAATATCTGGCAGAAATCAATCGTCCAAAATATCGATAAAAAAATGTACCACACGGGTACCGCACTACAACCGGCGTTAATTTAAATTTGTCAAAATCGTAAATTGTTCTAAATAATTCAGTTGTTTTATCCAAGCGCATTAAATAAATATCAAAATTTGCGTACATTTATTATGATAAACTTGCTAATTTTACCTGTTTGGCTCCAGTGGATATCTGGTTAAGAATATGCCAGACGTACATTAATTTCTGACTCTTCTAATGCCACAAATTTCACATTTCCTCAATGCTTTTCCTCCCATATTTCTTGTTTAATCACTTTTCACGCACTACACCTATTGCTAAAGTTAAAATAAATAAAATAATGCCACACAAAAACGACAAACGAACAAAATTACCGGCCATTTGCAAAATACGTAATACCAACATTACCAACATTAGATTTCACATATAACCCGACTTAATATTAAATCATGATACATCTACGTGATTCACTGCGGAGTTAATGCCTTTTGTTTTAGCAGGATTATATTTTTTGTTTCATTGTTGGCACAAAGTACGTTCATAATATTTTTCGTATGGAGTGACGAGGGCCTGGTTCCAGGTAAAAGAGATCGATAGACGCAACTAATCGGTGACCTTGGCCTTGTTTTAAATCTCATTGCACAGCGTGTCGTTGATATTTTTAACATTTCAAATGTTTAAACATAAACGAAGAACATAAAAGAATTGCTCGTAGCCCCGGCTGCCTGAGTGATCTTAAACGATCACGAAGGTTAAGCAACACAGGGCGCGTTCAGTGCATGGATGGGTCGCCGTCTATGCCTAACGCTAGTGGCATTTTTCCGAGCGGTTCCGTGCTTCGCAAGGCACGTTAAGCTGTTGGTGCCGGCTGCCGTCGATAGATGGCAGTCGTTAAGCCAAGTCAGAGGCCTTAGGGCGGCTTGAAAACTTCTGACAGTAGACGAGCCACTAGTCTACAAGCCTCCACCAATCCGGACTTGGCCCCCGTGGTGGAGTATGGCCTATACCTTCCTCAGGGAAGAGACCCGTGCCCCTCGGTGGAGACATAATGGGTTGATGATGAGAAACATAAACATAAACATTTACATATAGGCACATACATTGCTTCTTACATTGCTTCAAGAGTCTGTCGTCCGATATGCGGATCTAAACGAGTCCGATATGCGTATCTAGTGAGTTGGCCGGCACCGAACATAAGACGCTCTCAAGATAAGTAGTTTTTTTTCGGTTTGTTTTTAATTTTCCTTCATCGAAAATTAAGTTATCCTAATAAACAATCGCGATTACACCAGTTAATGTAACTATACATTGACCTTCAAATGTGGGCTGCGACAGCCCCTCAGAATGCGTCGAGACAATGCGAGGATTCCTCTTACCAAGAGATTGGACTGACCACGCAGAATACTAATCGAATCTGCGGTTGTTGATGTACAATATCCACTTACAGAAGGATGACTTAGGCTGGCTTGCGCGAACGCTATCTGACAGCAGTATCTGTCTGTTTATCCGTAGGTAAGCTCTATTCAGTGAATAAGTCGAGAAACGTCTTGCACCATGACATTTGCAGAGCTATCCATAGATAAATTGTATGACTGACACAGGGTTGTCAATCAGATATTTATTCTATTATCATTGGATACGTATTCGTCTATCTACTTACTTATCCTGACTTGGCGCAGGTCGCCCTTAGTATCAGTCTGCAGTTATATTCAGTAAAGTAATTTTTCAACATTCGCATACATCAGAAATAAGTACCATAATTGATCAGGATTTAAAAAAAACCAATCAAACCAACCAATCCGGACTTGGCCCCCGTGGTGGAGTATGGCCTATACCTTCCTCAGGGAAGAGACCCGCGCCCCTCGGTGGGGACATAATGGGTTGATGATGAAAAAAAAAACACATTTTTTTGCTCGAAATTACAACAGCTGTTCTTTATTCATATGTCGTACTCGTATAATTCGTGAGCCATCAAAATAAGTTGGAACCTTGGCAAAGTTCGATGTTCTCGTGAGGCAAAAATGCGCAACCAGATTATTTGAAGCCAAATAGAATACAGCAAATCGTCGGCTTAATGCAAGAACTCATTAACCGACATATTCACTATTGGGAGAAAAAGGACTTTTTAGTTAGTGTTAGTTAATGGTTGTGTTTCCTCCTCCTTATTCCCTATAACATCGTTAAAATAATGCCTGATAATGAAAACACCACTATTGTATCATTGTTCAATACATCTCTATGTCCATACCTTTAAAAAAAGCGGTTAGTGAGCATTTGCAGTTAATGACTTCTTGCAATAAGCCGACGAAATAATGTACAGCCAAAAACCGTGTACATGGGAAACGAATGAGTAGAAAGTCTATGACTCTACTTATCCTTTTTTTAATTTTAACTTCAACACAACATAATCACTTGTACTAGTCCCGAACTAGGATACCCTGTGCTATGGTAACCAGGCAGGCAAATCACAAACATAGAAATATACCCAGACTGAGTTTGAGGGTCAAGTTCGGCGGCCGCCAGTGGAAATCTAACGGCATCTGTTCAGGTAGTCAAGCGTGTTAACCACTAGATTAACGATGCAAAATCTTGATACATATAAGCAAAAATTTATCACGCATCCGCAGGTCATGTTGTCTACCATGGAGGTTTTACTTGTCAGGACTCATTTGATTATCCCCCACAAAAGTAATAGTGCTTGATGCCGAAGAAAAAAAGTTTGATCATTCAAAATCTTTTTGTTTTATTTCTAAACGCCTGTCTTAAAACTCAAATTTCTTTGAACAAGATCGCAAAAATTATATCATCCACACAACACAACCACTTTTCCTGCTCGCAAACTTCTGTGCGGCCATTCTAATAATGCCCATCGCAATTTAAAAGCCAGATAGTGCTGACGAAGCACATCTAAAAACATCCAAATTACTAGATACTCTTAGGATTACCGAAGAAATCTGAATTAGGTGGAGAAAATTGAATTATAATTCAAACTATCATAATCATCATCGGCCTCCGCTTGTCTACTGCTGGACATAGGCAAAACTATAATTCAGATTTATTTTCATACAAAATAAAAAGTTGTTGAATGTTGTTTTTGCCATAGCATATGATATCACCTGTGCTTCGGTAAGACTTGAACATCACACACAGAGTTCAAAATGTGGGCATAAGTTGAACTTCTGTAGTGGACATATACATTCGTTTTATGTCGTATTGAGATATGACTGCAAGCAGGCACAATGAGATAGAGTTGAGTCATTGAGTCACAAAGGTATCGGCTTGACGCATAAGGGCCAGAGTCCTTTCTTTGTCCGGATCGAACTAAATTTGCAGTGGCAAGATCATCTAGGTAAATTCACCTAATTAAACATCCCTTAAACGACCCACTGTAAGGCACAGGCCTTCTCTGAGGGCTTAATCACCACGCTCGCCCATTGCGGATAAGGTATGTGACTGGAACTCGGGACCACAGACTCGGATTTCCTCACGAGGTTTTCCTTCACAAGTCACATTTCATTTTGGTTTCGATCCCACGACCTCTCGAATGTGAAGTCAGCGTTAATATTTATTGCACACGAAACATTGAACAGGACATTACATAAGAAATAGCATGCACAAAGGCCAGCTTATCTCAATGAGAGATTTCTTCCTGCAAACCTTGGAGAGTTGGAACAGCGGTTTTTAACGGGTCTAAATACGTGCACAAAATAAACTAGGTACCTAATAAACTAGCGTTCTACCGCAACCACTACCACCCCAGATTTCCCTTTATTCGCCTAGAATTTTATTAAAATTTGGGATATGGAATTGATCCTCTAATAAATAAATAAATAATAAACAAAAAATAACTTCCACACAACACAATCACTTAACCTGGTCCCACACAGGGATACCCTGTACTATGGTAACCAGGCAAGGACATCACAAACGTGGAATTACACCCAGACTGAGGCCATTTGTACAAATGCACGGTGGCCCCCAGTGGGAATCGAACCCACAAATATTGAGAGCTGCTATTGTTTGCTTGTACAAGCTTTGATCTATAGACTAAAGTATATTTATAACTACAGCAACATTCAACATTACTTACGCGGTACACGACCTCGAAAGTTTCTTTAGGAAAATACATTTGAAAGTAAACACTTGCAACAAAAACTTGAAAAAAGTTTTACTATTAAAAAAAGTCGTTTGGTTTGTACTCGGAGGCGGAGCTCAAGGAGGCGGGCGCTTGAGTCATACAAGTAAAATGTGTCAACAAACCTTCTAAAAAGGAAACCCCCAAGTTCAATCAATCAATCACTTTTTACAGTTTTTTTTTTCGCAGTTTGTAGCACATTGTATTTGTCCCCGTTTCGTCCCATCACTACACCTTCGATATAATTAAATATATCAAAAACTGGTGTCTGAAACCGTAATTTGTTTCATTCGCCGCATAGATATTTTATTTTGTCTATGCTCGGAGGATAAAAACTCATTAAAGAAGGAGTTTATTTTCTTATTTTTTTTTATTCAAGTACCTAATCAGAGTTTGGTGCAAGCCTATGCTTTCGAACTGAATTTCTTCAATCTGACTGGCCAAAAGGTCAAAAGCTCCGAGTAAAATTCAAATTTTGAACTCCACGTGTGGCGCGCTGGTGCCAGCCAGCCTCTCTAATCAGTATGTGCGCCGAGTATGGTGCCAACGGCCTCCGTTTCCTCGCTCAGTACGGTTTTTTGTCATTTCCTTTCTTCGTCCGTGAGATGACGACAATTTTGGCCGTAATTTAATACAATTTACATATTTAGTCAGGTGTCGTTATCTTTTGTTACAATCGTGATACTGGCCACTTGCATCTATCATTAAAGGCCTTGGTCAGATGGTCAGGCCACGCTTCATGAACAGAGCGTACACAATTTAATATGCAACATTAGGAGTCAGTTTCGTCAAATCAATGCAATCTGAATTCACACTGGTACGCGCATTATTATACTCACTTAGATAGTAATTTGAATGTTGATGGCCTTTGAATTCTTAAGAGACTTGTAAGACGTAGGTACTTATTATAAAGGGTATCCATATAATTCTAGACTTCATGAACTTAACTTACCTAAACTCAGAATAAACGCCCGTCACTCTGACAAAAAAGTAAGTTTTTCATCATCATTCTAAGGATCACAGTTGCAAATGTACTGGGCTTATTTGGAGTTCAACAGAATCAACAGCGCACCTGTCATCATCATCATTCAGCCACAAGAAGTGACCGGTTGGAAGCGGCCTGCATCCAGCGCCTTCCTGCCACTTGAATGAGGTCATCTGTCCATCTTGTGGCTGGTCGTCCTACGCTGCGCTTAAATTAAATTATTATTAGTATTATACTGTACTTTGCACACAAAACATAAAAAGGACTGTATTACATAAGACATAATATTTACAAAGGTATAAACATTAATTTTTTTTCCAAATATGGTGGTGTCTCCACCGCGATTCTGTAACTGTCCACTGTGTTGGGTGATCCATCTTAACGTTTCCGAAGTGTCCAAAGCTTGAAAAGTTTACTTCATCTATCCAATACAGTTGAGATGCCATAATAGAGGCCATGACATTTCATGAAAAGACTTCTACGAAAACAGCTGTATGTTCGAACAAGATAAAGAGAGATAAAGATAAATTTATTTAAATTTATTTGTATATACATGTGTCAATAATAGTACAATAACATGCATTATTAAGACAATTAAAATGAAGAAGCATCAGTCTGCATCGTACACGCAGACCTCCATGGGTAAGTTCTGTATGTGGTAGACCTCCATGGGTAAGTAATTTTTTTTTTATATTACAATGTACTGGATCTTTTCTGAAACAAACTATTAAAAAAAAAGTAGGCACCATGAAGGTCATAATTTGTACATAAAATCTTTTCCTCTGACATGTGACACATAGCAAACAGAAAAAAGGGGATATTTTTTGTTACTGCTACTAGAATCGAGGCTTTCGAATCCTAGTGGCCAGTACCTCCAACCGAAGGAGGTCAAATTCCTCATCCCACAATTTCTACACCATCGAGCCACATGGCATGGCTTCGAGGAAGCTATTGCATACGAGATCTGAATTCGAATACATCCTCCACATCCACCAGCCTTCGTGACCTCCCTCGCACACTGACTTTACTCATTTATCCATAAGCTAGAAGGGTCAAGCTTAGCCAGCCAATAGTAGCCAATAGCTCTCCAGTACCGTTAGACGTCGTTGAATGATCACGTTGTTCCATTCATATTATAGTCATTGGAGGACTTCGTAGAATGATACTGAAGTGACTTCCTATTGGCTAGTTGTGTATTGTTTTGTGAGATGTTTTTTCCCTAGTTTTTCTCAGCTTGTTGACGCACCGTTTTTGTTGTGTTGATGGATTGATGAAACCGCACTTTGTAAGGGATTGTCAAGATGTATCTCGCATAATCAAGGCCCTGAATACGATCTTCGGCTTTGTTGTCACAGATGCTACTATGATAAGCTAAAATAGATTAACTGAGCTGATGCTGACCCGGGACTGTCCCGAGCAACGCTGGTTTACAGCCACTCCCATCTCCGTTAAGAGTTGTGCGGCCTCGTGGCGCAGCGGTAGTGCATCTGCATACCATTCGAATCCCGGCTGGGGACAAAAAAAACCCCAGTTCTTGGATGTTTACATGTTTGTGATGTCGTTGTTTCTGGTTCCCACGACACAAGGTATCCTAGTGTGGGGCCAGAAGCAATGTATGTGCCTGTATGTAAATGTTTATGTTTATGTTTAATAAGGTTGACTCCTTCTTAGACATCTCGCTCCCAAATCCACGCCACTGCGATTGCGCTGGGTGGATGCCTCCATGAGATCCGGCAAGCTGCACTGTGGGGCTTCAGGGTAGATGTAGTCTAGTTCTAGTTAGACCTGAGATTTCCGCACTTAGCCTCATAGTTGGGCCATTGTACGTAGCAAGCGCTAAGGTATGTAAATACCGAGACTATGGTTTCCTTACGGTGTTTTCATTCACAGTTAGCGAGTGGTATTGCTACTATAATTTCACAAATGTACGTAACTTAGAAAACACAGTCATTGGTACATGCCGGGATTTAAACCCACGACCTCCCGAACGATGTGTAACAATTAACAACTTGGTAAGAAGAAAAAAAAACACCCTCATCTTCACAGCAAGCACCTGATTGGCCAAGAGCGCGGCGCAATCATCGATTTATCTTGACGAAGATAAGGTTCTCGCTTATCATTATCACAGTTCCTCGATCGGTCGAGTGGAAGGCAAACAACGTTAGAAACAGATTATCTTCTGTTGGAACGAATCATCGACTGCTGTCTAGGGACATCGCTCACTCCAAGCCATAGATATCTACGCAGTGGAAAAGTCTTCGCCTCTATCAATACCTTCCCTACAGTTGGTACAGTCGACAGCACGTCAATCTTTGCATTTTAGTAGGAAAGCCCACCTTATGATGCAGCCTATATACGTCTCACTGTACGGTACAGGCCTTCTCTCAGAGAGAGAGTGTGGGAACCTCAACACTCAGGTAGATTCAGCCTTATTGTAAATAAACTTTTAGTCGCAAAGGTGATGGAAAAAATCGTGAGGAAACCTGATTTCCTGAGGTGTTCACATGCTACTTGAAATCGCCACCCATGCTGGGCACACGAGGTGATATTGCCCATACTCTCTCTCTCTTTCTGAGAGAAGGCAAGCACAAGCTATTTAAGCTCTGTATTCGCTCGCAGTGGAAAACCTCTTAATCTTGATGCCTTTTCAGGATAAGCGTCGTGTGCCTAACCCAGTTTCTGGTTAAATATTTTAGCAGGTAAGGCATTTTAACTTTTTGGTTTTTTACGCCATCTTGGACTGATAGTGATCGACTAGCCTTTTTTTCTACGATTTGACCGCACTTACTAATACTTTTTCAATCCTAGTTATACATTTAACAGGTCTTTGTCTGTTGGGTAAACCTAATTACCGACATTCCCGATAAAATTCCACGAATCGCTGACATTTCGGCAACGTTGCAGTTGCCGTAATCAATCACGGGTAGACTGAATTGGCGAGGTACACAGTCAGTTAAGGTTGTCAAGTTTACCCAATAAACAATCGTGATGACACCCGTTAAATAAATAACTCCAATAGTTTTTCAATATCTCGGATAAATATTATCCCAGATTCTTGAGCAGGTTATTATGTAATGTTAGCAAGTTCCTCTATATCTTTAATTATACTTAATTTTTATTTTCTAATGAAGGCTTTTACAAGTCAAGTAGACTTTCAGTATATGTCTCTTGTGTACTAGAGTAAACTGGTACTGCGATCACCAACACGCCTGTCCAGCGTGGTGACTACGGGGAATGGCATGTCCTGAAAGAGGCTTATGATCAGCAGTGGAGGAACATTGGCTGAACATTGTCGTAATTTTGAATTTGGAACAAATGTGTCATTTGTTATTACTTGATAATTACGGGAATGTTGTTGGTAACGTTTAAAGTATAAAACACATCCACGTGGTGGCGGTAGGCGGTCCATACATACCTACGTCCATACAAATACATGGTAAATGACGTGTACCGCCACCGTCACCGTGTTGGTGTGTTTCACCCTTAATACTGATAAAATTGTAAGAACAGGCACAATATATTTATCGAGTCAACGTATTGGGTACACCTGAAACAAATCCCTATCTGATTATCTTATCCAGCGCACAAGACCGATCGCTTGCAAATTACCTACTTGTGACCACGCCCATGGTGCAGCTCTTTCAGCTCTAGACTTAAAGATCAAAATTCTGTAACAGTTTACTTAGCCACCGTAAGAAAGAAATGCCCAGCCCATGATAAGAGAAGTAGACTTTGGAGACCTCCCGTCTTAAGGTACTTCGTCTTGCGCATGAATCACCGAAGGTCTCCCTTTAGTAACACTACTATAACGGTAGCTTATGATTTGGAAAATGTGTCACGTATCCAACTGTTAGCAGATAGGTACTCAGAAAAGAGTAGCTACTTGTTGATAGCATCAGTTAGTGGAGACGATAGATAACAACCTTTTGGGACAGCCATCGATTTTGAATTAGGTAGATAGTATTAGATGGGTTAAGTTACGTACATCTGCAAATATGTAGGATGGGACGAAGCCCACACAGAAGAGACGGGGCCAGGGCGTGGACTCGATACAACGCAACGCGTCGCGTCTTTTCCGCGCCCTCGCCCCATATCCCTTCTGTGTGGACAGGGGGGAAAAACCGAGTAGCACAAAATTGCCTCGAGGTTCTTTCCATTGGATAGTTTTACAGGAACTGAATATAGGACCTACGTAATGAAAACAAAATATCTTTTATCCTAGTCTTCTTTTGAATACTGCGATAAATCGCAAATAATTAAACTGTGTATCACATAGAGAGAGGCATGTTTTGTCTACATTTTTCTTTAACAATTCACTGAGAATTTAGCAAAATTGTAAATAGTGCCCTATTACTATCGTGGCACAAAATAAAACTATTTTGAAAATATACTATATTTTGAAATTGCTACTACAGTAAAAGTTGCTCGATAAGGCAATTTTGTTTCACCCATTTACCGAGTATATTCTTCCTGCAATCCACTCCATCCAAAGGTTGTCTGGAAGAGATCTCTCTAAGCGATAAGACCGCCAATTGTATACCACTACTTAGATATAAGAAACTATGTGTAATTCTTTCACCTCGTTGTGCAATGAAGTGTTCTCTATCTCTATCTTTCTATCTATCTATATTTTCATACAAAATTCCGTTTTAAAAGTAACTCATTTGATATTTTGTCAAATACCCAATTATTCGATAGTTCATTGTATGGCCGATTAACCTAAAGATTAGCAAAGAAGAATACCCGGCTACGCAGTGTACATCAAATTATCCAAAAAATTATGAATTGTAGTTTTATGCGGCTCTGCTGTCGCCTGTATGCTATGATGACCTGTCGTTGGGGGTAACCAAAATGTCACACCATACGTTTCCATGCGTCGCATAATGACAAACGAGGGACGTGAACACGACACCGTCAGATCACGTCAGAGGCACCAGTGTGGTGTGATTATAATGCAGCTCGTATCATTTTCCACCTTGTGTCCACCTCCTACGGTTGACTGGTACAAATTGATCATGGCATGAAGTCCGCTGCATTGTATATTTATTTCAATTTAAACTTTGGCCTTTGCATCTACGTAATGAGATGATTTATACAGCGTCTAGTGGCACCCTCACTCACACTAGATGGGTGATGAGACCACTCGAAGTACAATTTAAGTATTAATAAATAAATAAAATATATTCAGGTAAAAAATATTGTTAGTTAAAAAAACCATAGAAGTATTTCTTTCTACAAAATTCACACTCAAGAACGGCCACAGTCCTCTCGATTAGTCTCTACCGATGAAATGGGTGCAAGTTGTGCTCCAGAGTAAATCGCGCTGTGAGTGGTTCATTCTGTGTGCCATGCGTGACGTGAACGTTAATTGGGCGACAGTAAGTGAGTGACAGCATAACTGATGATTGGTTCTTTTTACAAAAACGTCATACCAATGACTTCATTGGCTTGCAAGATGACGGTCTGGTAGGTGCATAGATATTTCGCCGGGTAACACTCAACTTGCTCCGATTGGTAACACAATTGACAAGCCCCACCCGCCACACCTCAATTGAACGGTGAATTAAATTGAATTCAAAGTCGTCATTTTTAGCGCTAGTTAGACATCTATGTTTTTAACTAACACTGGTTAAAGTAGTACATAGGAAGGACATGGGACGAGCGCGTGAAAAAGACGCGATGCGTTGTATAGAGAGTTCGCCTCCTCGCCCCGGCTTATCTGTGTGGGCTATGCCCCATTGCTTTAGTACATTTTGTGTGAAAGAATTGAAGGGCCGCCGCGTCTTTTCCGCGCCGTCCTCGTCCCACGTCCTTCATATATGCCCCACGAATTACTTTTATAATCACAATATTGAAGAAATGAGACCTGTTTAGAACTGCATCAAACTCTTCCTTCACCTAGAACCCGACTCTTAACTGCGTTACGGACGAATTTGCAACAAAACGTAAATAAAGATGGATAAAACATTTATTTGCATCTGCGTACACACACATATATAACAATTTAAAAACAAGAAATAGTTGCACAAGAGAAAACAGATCACAATTTTACAACGTTGAGACAAACAGAGAGCACAAATATGTAAGCACAGGCAAAACAACAGAATACGAGAAAACGATTTGTGGGTGTGGCAAATGCAAAGGGGCTCTGAATCAGCATATGCTGAAGAGGCAGACCACTCCAGCGCTGGTCTTCCGTCAGTACCCAGTAAAGATCGACCTCCTGCCGATGCTGCTGTAAGTATGACCTGCCGTGGGGTGTTACCAAAATATCACACCATACGTTTTTCAGCGTAGTGTCAGTGACAAACGAGTGACGTGAACACGACACCGTCACCGACAGAGACACCAGTCTTCACAGAACCCCGGAACCCGCATCGGGCGCGGCCCTGACTCAGCTTATCGGTGCGCAGGGCTATTCTGAAGACACTATAACAAAATTACTTTTAAGCCTGGATTACACATGCACAGAAAATATCTTGTACCTATAAGGAAGAGATGATATTAGTTTCATTTTAGTTTTCATTTCATTTTTATATCCCATAAGGTTATGTTAGTTTTTAATAATAAAAATAACATAACATAAACTCACGCCTGTATCCCAGAGGGGTAGGCAGAGACCAGGGACTGCCACTTGCTACGATCCTGACAGATCTCTTTTGCTTCATCAACATTCATTAGTGATTGCATGCTCGCACGCCGGTTTCGGGTACTTTTTACATTGCTCTTTGCTGATACATCCCCTACCTAGAGTATGTACTTAGAGTACTAAGTCACCGGATATGTAAGGAAACGGACCAACACGTATAAAAACCTCTACTCTTATCGTTCGTAAAGGAAGGAGAATGTCCCTCCGTTATCAGCGGCACACCGCACAAGTGAGTGATGTCGGTGTATGATCACATTGTCGAGTACGTACCTACTTCCTCGCGGCATCCTTGCCTCAGGTACATACAATGATACTACTTACCTTATTTATAGAAATAGAATTAATCAGTAGAGAGGCAAAGAGAAATAAAACGTTGCTTTTTGTGAAAAACTTGGCAGTGCGAGCTAAAATTGTTTTATTAATCTGAAGATAAGCAGGTGATCCGATAGTCAATTATTGCTAATTTAAAGCGCCGAATGAAAGGTTGTTTGTGTGCACGTGTGTATAATGTAATGCAGCATGAAGTCGATGCTGTCTGTGTGGCGCCGGATTAAGAATAGCGTCACTCCATTTCCTCCCGTGGATGTCGTAGAAGGCGACTAAGGAAATTAATTACCAGGAGACGGGCAGCAGCGTCTTCCTGAGATTCCAACCAAATACTGCGATCGCCAACCCGCCTGCCAATCGTAGCGATTATGGCAAAACCTATGGCTATGAGGCCTATGTCCTGCAGTAGGCGTCAAAAGGGTGATAATGATGATGATGAAGTCGATAAATTGCCTTACGCGACTAATCATCCGAAAAATATTTCATCTTTAATTTTCCTTTTGATGACAAAACATAGAAAGTGACATTTATCAGTCGATAAAAATCTTGTGTCACAGTGTAACAAACACTCGAATTCCTCCGAAACGGCTTCACCATCTTCATGAATTTTTTGTGTAGCTGGTAGGTCTGAGAATAGGTCGTAGGCTAATTAATATGGAAAAACAACGTTTGCGGGGTTATAATAAGCTCATTATAACAGAAACAAATCAAGATGATTGGTTCTTCGATTCTACGGGCATGCGGCAGCACAGTACATAATATTTTTTACAGACGGTCAACTCAACTAAACAAATTACAACCAAAAACCGGTCAAGTGCGAGTCGGACTCGCGGACGAAGGGTTCCGTACATTTGAATATTTCAAGCGTCTACCTGGTGCCGATATTAATTTCGAGCAAAAAACGGCAAAAAAATCACGTTTGTTGTATGGGAGCCCCCTTAAATATTAATTTTATTCTGTTTTTAATATTTGTTATTATAGCAGCAACAGAAATACATCATCTGTGAAAATTTCAATTGCGTAGGTATCACGGTTCATGAGGTACAGCCTGGTGACAGACAGACAGACAGACGGACAGTGAAATCTTAGTAGTAGGTTCCCGTTTGGCACCCTTCGTGTACGGAACCCTAAAACTAAACACATTGTGAAAATAATAAAAAAATACTTCTCAGCTGCATTTACAAGTCGACTGTATATTTACGCACATTCAAAACCTCTAAATCGTGTGTAATGAGTCTAGAAGTAGAAAACGGCCTGTACAAAGCGACATACGAGCGCTCCCACTAAGTAGGTGGCCATGCTAGATACCTACACACACATAAGCATAAATTATACCGCCCGCCCTACCGCGAGAGCGCGCAGATGCGAGGGCGGGCGGCGACCTCGCCGGGGCGCGTTCAAAACCACATATGTGCTAAGTAAAATTCAGGGCAGTCAACAGCCGGTCAACCTTTTCTTATGTTTTTTTTTTGCAGAGTCGACCTTATCGCAACTGATTAGAGTGCACGTATGTGAAGGTTGATGTGCTGACGACTGTACTGTACAAGAGCCCATTTAATAGGGCTACAATACATTGTTTACTCTACGACTATTCGATGTACATCGCATAGCCGATTAACCCTCAAATTAACAAGTACGAATCGGCTACGCAATGTAAATCGAATTGGCATAATAAACTGTACATTTTTGTGTTATGAAACGCGGCCGTGGCCATGCATAAGCAATTTACCATATTTTCACCGATTTCATAAAATAAATAAATAATAAATTAGTTTTTTAAAGTAAGTAATTTTTAAACCTACTAACATAGTTTGTACTTCTAGTTTAGTTTTAGTATTTAATGGTTACTAACAACACTATGGATCTCTGTTCTATCCGAAATAAATGTTTATTATTATTATATAAGGAGAAGCTTTTCAACTCCTCTATTGTTTTAAGGGTTCTGTACCCAAAGGGTAGGGGACACAATTGAATCGTGTGATTTTAAAACAACACAAATCACATCTGTTTTTAAAATAACACTGGTCCATTTTTTTTATTAAATTATTTACACCTACCTATTGATTTACATTAGAAAAAAAAATGTAGTTTATTCATACAGAAATCAATATCATCATCATCATCATTAACCCATTATGTCCCCATTATGTCCCCACCGAGGGGCACGGGTCTCTTCCCTGAGGAAGGTATAGGCCATACTCCACCACGGGGGCCAAGTCCGGATTGGTTCGAAATCAATATAATATGCTAAAATATTGCTGTTGTAGATATTAGTATTTGAATAAAACAGTTTTTTCTATTTCCTGCAAAGTTGTAATGAAAGGACATGTGTCGTTTTAAAATCACACGATTCAATTACTAAGACTCCGCTGTCCGTCCGCCCGTCCGTCCGTCTGTCACCACGCTGTATCTCACGAACCGTGATAGTTAGACACTTGAAATTATCACAGATGATTTATTTCTGTTGCCGCTATAGCAACAAATACTTATTAAATATAGCAACAGAATAAAATAAATATTTAAGTGAGGCCCCCTAAAAAAACGTGATTTTTTTGCCGTTTTTTGCTCGTTATTAATAACGGCAACAGGTAAACACTTGAAATATTCAAATGTTGTATAGATAATGGTACGGAACCCTTCGTCCGCGAGTCCAACTCGCACTTGACCGGTTTGTTTATGTATGTTCATGATAATGGGAAACTTGCGTCTAACTTAGATTGGAGTGACTTAGCTTTTAGACCATAGAAGACATATAAAAACTTACAAAAAGTTAAAAAAATTAAATCATTAAAATATTTTTTTCGGGCTTTTCGGGACCTCAAAAAATTCAAAAAATAAAGTTACTCTAATAATAAAAAATATATATATTTAGTTTTTTCATAAAAACATTATTTTACGAAATAACTCAAATATTAATAAACTCTTCATACGTGCACGTATACGCACGAAGTGACGTCATATTTTAAGCTCGATTCGTATAAAGCGTTTTTGTACCACGTGACTATACTGACTTTTCGACAGGTTACATTGTGAAAAGTATTAGTCGTAGAGAAAAAATTAACAAAGTTTATTTATCATTTAACAAGGTCTCTCCGTTTATTTTTAAATATTGTTTCGTGCAAGTTCTCCATTATTTGCCACGTTGTCCGATTTCATAAATTTTTGTTAGAAAGGAGATACCTCAAGGGCTGTCTCATAAAGATTTGGTCAAAATCTGTTAATGGGGTCCATGGCACATTACAAAATTACGTAACTATTGTACAAATTTTTGTCATCATCATCATCAGCCATTTGACGCCCACTGCAGGACACAGGCCTCCTTCGTAGTTTTCATAACCATGAAGGGTTTTGCCATAATCGCCACGCTTGGCAGGCGGGTTGGCGATCGCAGTACGCGGTTGGAATCTCAGGAAGACGCTGCTGCCCGTCTCCTGGTAATTGATTTCCTTAGTCGCCTTCTACTTTTAGTATATTACTTTTTAGTAAATTTGTAAATTTATAAAGTTTATAATTGTTGTTTAAATTCCTAAAAAGACAAAATTATCAGTTAAATAATTTTTTTTCACACTTTTACTCTTTTTTGCCAAGTAATAAACAGTTTTTGACTGATGTTTGAGTTTTTCTTTTGCAAAATGGAAAAAAAGTTTTATTGGTTTTGCAGCGAACTAACATGTTATTAACGTGATAGTTACCTAGTTAAACACCATACATTTTTGGTGGTTTGAAAGCCATAGCAAAATGAACGTGCCTTAACAATAGCTCTCGAATACGCTTGTTTGTTTTTTACAAAAGGCACTTTCCAAAAATATCTCGACTCAAACTCGAATTTATTGGAACCATTAGTAGCAAGCCAGAGCGATGCGTGCGTGCGTGTGCGTGGCTAAGCACAGAGACTATAAGTACTAGAGAGTAGAAATTTGGGGTAGATATACACATATTTATTGAGCCGACAAAACGGTAGAAGAAAATCTTTTCTTTTCTCGACCACACCATAGGAAAGTGATCTGTCAGGATCGTAGCAAGTGGCAGTCCCTGGTCTCTGCCTACCCCTCTGGGATACAGGCGTGAGTTTATGTTATGTTATGTTACCATAGGGTGTCGTTGGATTGGTCGTTAAAAAATATTGTGAGCGTAGGAAGACCACTTTTTTATTTAGGGTTCCGTTTGCACAATATTAAGCCAAACACTGTAACGTCTGTAAGCGATGTGCAAACGATCCGTGACTATGTTCACGTTACCGCCAAAGAGATCTGTACGGACTATACATACAATCAAAGAGAATATATAGAATAAAGAACATACCATCTATCTATCCATCTATTACAAGCCCTACGCTCGACGCTCTTTATTATAAAAGCAGATTTAATATGCAGAGGGCACATTCGCCATTCTCCACTCGCAATATCTGACGTGGCCCTGTATTCTCCCCGGAGAAAAATCGATCTTTCCATCCTCGCCCATTTCCACAACGGCCTAACTTCACCCCGCCACATGGAAAACTCGACGGAAAGCGATAGTAAACGCCGACCACTGCGGCTGAAAACCGCGTGCGATTAGCTCGAGTTTTCCCTAGAGAACCATCTTTGAATGTTCCATATTTAAATTGGTCTATCCTTTTTTTTCGCATCGCAGGAAACTGAACTTTATCAAAAGCCTCTAAAGGTTGAAATCGTTTGTGCACTCCTGTTTTGAGAGAATCGATCTCGTTATTCGTTGCATACGAAAAGGTCTTAAATGATACTGGAGAGCTTCACGAGATTCTGGACCGTTTTTCTTACGGTTTGTAGCAGTTTTCCAATGGAAATGTTTAACAGGGAGTCGTGTGGTATCTTTATGCCAGAAATCATTATTTGAGATTGTATTCATTCTGAAGCAAGCTTTTCATTGGCTCAGAGTTTTGGAGGGTTTGGTGGATGAGGGTGAAGATGAATCTTATATAGGTATTTTAGGCAATACCCATTGAGATGAAAAATACCTACTGTACATACGACGTCTAGCCCAACTTTATTTCTCAGTACTTACTATTAGAATTATTTGAACACCACGACCGTGTTAGCACATAACAATATCGTATATTCAACGTTATCCTTATCTGTTTCGTGGTCTGTGTGTAGCACATTTATATTTGTATCTTCTTTATTTGGCTTTTTTTTCTCTATCACATATTTTCTGTTAAACTACCTACAATTTACATACTTAGTTTCTTTCAACGTGAAGTTCCGTATTTTACTATACAGAAAAACGCATAGCATAAGCAGCCTATATACGTCCCACTGTAGGGCACAGGCCTTCTCTCAGAGAAAGAGAGAGTATGGGCTTAATCACCACGCGTGCCCACCGCGGATTGGTGATTTCAAGCGCTGAGGTACCTATGTGAATAGCTCAGACACCCAGGTTTCCTCACGATGTTTACCTTCACCGTTAGCGAGTGGTATTGCTACTATAACTTCACAAATGTACATAACTTAGAAAGAAAAGTCATATAGGTACATGCCCTATGCCCTATGATACCTGCTACTGGCCAGTTACCAGGCCACACAACACGAACATCGTTTGTCTTAAAAAAAAAAAGAAAACAACATACTTTTATTCTAGCAAGGCCTCAAGCGTAACAATCGGCTGTCCCAAAAATAAACACAGCATGCGACATTTTTTTTTCAAAACCGAGATATTTCTGCTATTGGTTACTGGAACCAACTAATCTCGGTTTTGAAACAAAAATGTCCCTTACTGTCTTTATTTTTGGGACAGTCGCTGTTATGTCTTTAGGTTTCAGCATTTAAAGACTGTTTGGTTGAATGAAGACACGATAATTTATTAATTATAAAAATACAGACAGACACCGATTGTTGCTAAGTTGACAAGAGAGAGCGGAAGAGGGCGACACTCTCTAAATTAGGGATGTGGTAAAATGTAGTGATGCACCTATGTAACAGTCGCAATGTTCTCTGGTATTTTCTGAAGAAGGTTTTGTTCTTTCTCTTGCCCAAACTGTCATCACAGTGTAACGTTGGACCACTTAATTTTTTTCGCAAATTATTATACCTTTTCAAAAAACACGAGTTTTTTAAAAAGGTCCGATGAATTGGATTTATTCGGGGATTATTCTACTCATCATCATCATCATCGTTTTGCAATTTTTTTATATGTAAGTACTCAATGTTTTTATTTGTGTGGGTGTCTCTAAGCACAAATGATTTATCTATGTTATCTATCATCAATAAAACCACTTTCATTATGAGAACAACTCCAAAATATCGAAATAAATATTAGTGGCTCAATACAACATTTTAATATTTGCTTTGGCGAATATAATATATGAAACAACTGATTTTTTTTTCGATATTTCGTAGTCTTAAAAGTTGTCACTAGTAGTTGTCAATAGTAGTACCGGACTTTTCTGAAACAGCCTGTACAAATATCTCTTCAATTTACAGGTTTCCTCGCGATGATTTCATTCTCAGTTCCACCCACATATATCCAGAATACGTCGTAGATAGGCAAGTACATCCCCGTCTAATTGAAACTAGTGCAAAGGCCCCTAAGCTAACAAAGGGCCTCCCCTCTCAACAACTCATGAAATATCCAACAGCGCCCCGGAAGGCGGCTTTCCACCGAAAGCCTTTGTCCTCCTTTCTGTCAGAATGTACTTCCCAACTACAGAAGATCAACTGCAGTTCAGTCACCCTGAGAATGTTTCATTCCAATGGGAGGTTTTCTCTTTGACTATTAAGAAAAAAAAGTAGTTCCTAAGAACTCTGTATGTGGCGCTGAACTGACTATTACTGAGCTAATGAGCAAGTGCAAGCATCGGCGAAAGAGCCACGAAGATTAGTGGCATAGTCTCAGTGGCGCCCTCTATATTTTTTTCAATGTCGTGGAGCACGATGAAACCTAGCTAGATCAATAGAGGACAAAAAAGTAAACAAGAAATTATTAAAGTCACCATGTCCTAAAGTGGCACGTTTAGGAGTTATTGAGCTTTGAAGTTTGTGTGGAATTTCCACTAACTGAGTTTCATCACTGAATTTGTCACTTGATATGAGTTTTCTCGGGGATTCAAACCTACTTTGATGTTTTTTAAAATCTGGGTAGTAGGTACCTACCTACTTATATACATATATACATGAAATTATAGTATTATTCATGCATCCAATTCGTTCAATTCGATTAAAATTCAAAACATGTCAATATAAAACCTACAGTTTAATTAATATAGATAGGTTTAGGTGGTGAATTTTCCTTTAAATACACTATTTTATTTATTTACCTGATAGGATTGATGAAAAGCAAATTTATAACTCTGGTAAAAGCTCCCGTAATACCCTCGCATTGTAAGCATCCTCGCTACGCTCGGGTGCCTTAATATACGGTATCTATAATAAACTGGGTGTTTTTTCTACGACTTATTTAGCAATTTAGTCAAGAATCGGCAACGAGTCACAGGTGCCAAGCATATAGTCCAGTATTTAGTGAAAAATGATTCAAAAGTTAAGTTTTATAAAAATCTCATACAAACTTCAAAGCTCAATAACTCCTAAACGTGCCACTTTAGGACATGGTGACCTTAATAATTTCTTGTTTACTTTTTTGTCCTCTATCGATCTAGCTAGGTTTGATCATGCTCCACGATATTGAAAAAAATATAGAGGGCGCCACTATGAACTATGCCAGGCCCCATACAAAAATCTTCGTAGCTCTTTCGAGCCTCCTTACAAACTTCTCTAAATTACGTACAGGCAGCTGTCCTCAGCACTAGTTAGTGCAACAAAAAGAATATCATTCCGATGTTAAAACCTAACTGCTAAGTGGGTTACTCGGGGCCGCAAGTGATGTAAATAAATCACTAACAAATCATATCCTGTAAATAATTTTTGGTGTGCAGCAGTTTCTATCTAGTACGTTAATTTCCAAGTCAAACTTCTGCAGTGTCCATTTCACGTCCTTTTGTCAAAATCTCTTGGTGCCAGGCGCTGAGTCGTTAAGACGGGACTTTGCACCCCCATTCGCCCCCTTTTACACCCCTAAGGGAGCGGTGGGGAAGCAAAGATGGATCGCTGGTGATAATTAATATTCGAGCAGGCTAGCGCTATATAGGCTCGCCTCGTTTCTTTCAGCCTTTATTGCGCTTGACATAACACCTAAAATCGCACGTGAAACTTACAGGTAGACTGTATTGTGTATGTGGTTTACGGTTCACTTCCTCGTTGTACTTTTATTACTTAGTTCGTTGTGGATTTTTCTTTTTTAAGGGTTTCATGACGTTTCTCTTAGTGGAACCTTGCTTACCTATACTTGCTTCAGATGTAGGTACTCGTAACAAGAAAAATTTAAATTTGATGGGATTGTAACCCGGAGGGGTGGGCAGAGACCTAAGCGAGGTGTAGAAACTACAATTCGTAATTTATTATGACAATTCGAGGTACCTACGTTGCGTAGCTGAGTCCACTTGTTAATCTGAGGGTTTAGTCTGAGGACTTTGCAATGTACATCGAATGTATCATAGTAAACCATGAATTGCAGTTTTATGAAACAGGCCCCAGGGTTTGCCACTTACGACAAGACTAAAAAACCTTTTTCGCTTCATTGATAGCGCGCTGCATGCATACACGCCGGCACCAGGTACTTTTTATCTTGCCCTTCGCAAATACATCCCCTATTTCGTCCCCTGGTCTATCTAGAGAGATATCCCTCCCCCTACCCGTTACTCTTTTCGGAGAAGAGAGCCAATCCTATGGTTATCTGGAAGAAATTGCGAACAGCAATAATTAAGGCCGCCAGGTGTATCTTTACTTATGCATTTTTATGTCATGCGTTCTGGTGTGCAATCAAGAATATTTTTATCTTATCTCATCTTGTCTTGGATTGGTTCTTTTCAGCAGTTGATTTAGAAAAGACAGATTCTTATTATGAAGCCGCGATATGCTCGGAAGGGTCGCAAAGTCGCGCTTGAGCCCGACAATTCACTCGAATCTAGCGACAAATACGGTTCTTTTTTTTAATAGTTTCGATTAAAACTATTAACTCAATCAAACTATTCAAAAAAAGAAACGTATTTGTCGCTAGATTCGAGTGCATTGTCGGGCTCTAGCGCGATGATGCCACCCTTCCGAACACATCGCTGCTTCATAATAAGGACCCAGTTTTTCACAGTAGCGTTTTAAAAGTGTGTTACAGAATCAGTACCCACCTACCAGTATTATTTAACTATTTGTGATAAAAATTACCCGAAACCGGGGTGAGTGCATGCAACGACTAATGAATGCGTGGTAAGTGGCAAAACCTGGTCTCTGCCTACCCCTCTAGGATACAGGCGTGAGTTTGCATTGTGTGTGAGTTTTATTTCAAGTAGACATACATCAGCATTGGCGGCCATTTTAATTAACATGTAACTAACTCGTCAGGTCTTTCATTATTTATTTTGATTAATAAAAGGATTATTATACTAACTGCTGCATTTGCTTAATTATTCAACGTAGTCTGTTATATGTTTCGCTAATGAATACCTGTGACGTTGTTAGACATAGGAAACGCTAATGCCTCTTTTCCTATATGCAGTACATTAATTGGGGCTGCAAGTGATGTAAATTACTTCGGCCAGATGTCGCTGCCTGTACGTAATACAGAGAAGTTTGTGAAGAGGCTCAAAATTTCGGCGATGCCTGCACTTGCCCATTAGCTCAGCTGGGAGAGCGCTGGCACGGTTAGCCAGAGGTCGTGGGTTCAAGTCCCGGCATGGGTGGAAGTTTTAGCCTCTAAATAGGTTTTTAAAATTGTCCTCAGCACGGGTTAGTGCACCAAAAAGAATATAACATTAGTCGCTGTAAAGCTTTGGATTCAAATGAGTAAGATCTAATAGGGTTACTCGATTATCTCAGATATTTTTGGACCTACGCGGATCTTTATCTATAGGTATGCTTGAAAGCTACACTGTAAAAAAAAAACAAAATTTCAGTAACACTAAATAAAAGACAATTGTCGATGACTGCCTCGTCGGTGTAGCGGTAACACGCTTGAGTATATACCAAAACAGAGGTCGTGGGTTCGTTTCCCGTTGTATGCCGCCGTACTTGATTTGTACAAATGGCCTCATTCTGGGTGTATTTCCATGTTTGTTATGACTTGGAGAGCATAGCACAGGATTGAAAAAGACCAAACAAGCTTATTTTTGGTTAATAAACCTAGTAAACAACCCCGGTTAGACCTGTTTAATGTATAACTATGTACTACGGTGGTTTTAAATACAAAAAGCTGCCGAAACGGAATATGACAGATAGAGAACACTTACCTTAATTTAGTTAATATAATACCTTTAAACGAGCAGTTATATATATATATATATATATATATATAAAACTGCATACATATATATAATATATAATAATAGGGGTTAAAGTATGAAATTGCCGTTTTATTGCAATAGGTTCTTTGAATTGACATAGAATCTTCATGGTTTGAGGTTTTCGAATGAAACTTTTTTCAAATGGTTTCAATGATGTTCTTTTTTTAAAAAATGTGAAACATTTGAATATCGACTTTCAATTGTTTTTGTTATTCAATTTAGACAAGAAAGATGGATACTGCGAAAATTCGAGTGATTTTTGAATACCGTTATGGCATTTGACCTGGGGTCAGCCATTGCATTTTTCTTTTCCGGTTATCATAAAGAATCCACTTTTCATCACATGTTACAATTCGATCCAATATTCCTTCATTTCTGTACCGGTTCAACAAGGCAACACAAGTTTCAACACGCGTTTCTTTCTAATCATGAGGCACCCATTTTTCGTATTTTTTTATTTTATTGATTTGACGCAAGTGAGTCAATATTGTGGGTAAGGTAACGTTAAACCATGCCGCTAATTCCTGGGTAGTTTGACTAGGGTCGGCTTCCACTATCTCTCTTAATTCATCGTTATTCACCTGTGTGGGCGGTCTTCCTCGTGGCTCGTTCTTTAAGTCGAAATTTCCATCACGAAAGCGTTTAAACCAAAATCGCACGGTGCGTTCATTAGTAGACCCCTCTCCAAACGCAGCATTGATATTGCGGGCTGTTTCTGCCGCGTTAGTTCCGCGTCGGAACTCGTATTCAAAAATCACTCGAATTTTCGCAGTATCCATCTTTCTTGTCTAAATTGAATAACAAAAACAATTGAAAGTCGATATTCAAATGTTTCACATTTTTTAAAAAAAGAACATCATAGAAACCATTTGAAAAAAATTTCATTCGAAAACCTCAAACCATGAAGATTCTATGTCAATTCAAAGAACCTATTGCAATAAAACGGCAATTTCATACTTTAACCCCTAATATATATAATATATAATCTGAATCTGGGAAATGGCTTCAACGATTTTCATGAAATTTTGTATGCAGAGAGTTTCGGGGACGATAAATCGATCTAGCTAGGTTTCATTTTTAGAAAACGTCGTTATGTCCGTATTTTAGGCAATGAAAAACTCGCCACTATCTACAAGGATGTAATAGCTCAGGAGGGTAATCAGGCGGTTCCTAAATCAGAAGACGCCGGTTCGAGCCTGTCTTCAGTCCGACTATTTTCCTTTTTCCCCTTTTCTTCATCGTATCTAAATATAATTTCCAAAAAACATGATCAACAAAAAAAAAACAGGTCATCCAGGTACTAAACGTGATAAACAATCGCGATTACACCCGTTTAATGTATTAGGGGTTAAAGTATGAAATTGCCGTTTTATTGCAATGGGTGCCTCATAATCACTCGAATTTTCGCAGTATCCATCTTTCTTGTCTAAATTGAATAACAAAAACAATTGAAAGTCGATATTCAAATGTTTCACATTTTTTAAAAAAAGAACATCATAGAAACCACTTGAAAAAAGTTTCATTCGAAAACCTCAAACCATAAAGATTCTATGTCAATTCAAAGAACCTATTGCAATAAAACGGCAATTTCATACTTTAACCCCTATTATAACTATGTACTACGGCGGTTGGCAAAAACATACGTATACCAGCCGAAAACCAAATTACAATTCCGGCACCCAGTCCTCGCATCATCGTTCACGCACGACACACAGGAGAAAATCCCACGCACACACCCCCACCCTCCACTCCTATGTATAAGGCACAAAGGCTCAGAAAACCCATTTAAATCTACTGGGGGGCAGATTAGGGTTGCCTACCGAACTTCAGGGTTATTTCTGAAATGCGTAATTGACATCTTTTCATCAAAAAAACCTACTGATGTAATTTTGATTTTGAAAAGATATCACAAAGATAGGAGACACGTATTTTTTTATTTTCTGAAATACGCACGTTTTCTTATAAGTATTTAATTTTAAAGTTTAAAATATTTTTGCCGGAAGTGACGAAACAACGAGGCTCACAGATATGTTTTCCTTTCCCTAACATCTTAAAAAAACATAGTGACAAATGTCATTTTAGTACTGCCAGGACCATGTAAAAAAATCGTTTCTGTATTTTTTTAACATCTGCTAATAGGTTTTTCTTTCATACAATATTAGATCTGCTTAGTTCAATATTTATCATCCCTTATGTATGTATGTAGTTGTTCCTTTTTTTAAATTCGCTTTGTGTTTGTAATGCCTTTAACTGCCTTCGGAGTTTTTTTGCTATCAATTTTCACAGTTGTAGCTACTTTTTCATGGTTACTGATAATGGTAAGTATGGTAACCCTTGTGACTGTGTATCTCAGAACACAAAAAGAAGCTGTGTATGGATGGCGTTGACCACAGAGCGTTGACGGATAGAGGTCATTGACGTGACTTTTTTTTTTTTATCGTGGCAAAGCCGTGTTCGAGTTGCGTTCACTGAAAAAGTTCTCGCAAATTTTGCGCATATTACAAATAACCCTGCATAATGTTCAGGCTGTAATAAAATCTCAATTATTCCCCACAATAAACAATAATCATTATTATTTATTACGGCCGTTTTTAAAATAAAACTTTTACTTATTTGAAGGTGAAGTTTTGCGTTATGTTAATAACTATGTCTTATATACAGAAAAGTTCTAACAACACCTCACTCTTTTCAATCAGTTTAATAGTCAGGATATAGTGAAATAAAAAAACTGACAAATACTCATAAATACTATTGTGGACACCTGTCTCCTACTACATAATTTAACATAGCTTATGCTCGGCGCTTTGTTTATTTTAATTGCATTGTGTAGGAACTACTGACAAAAATTATATATTTGTACTGTACCGCATACATGAACCCTGAAAACCACTATTTTTTGTTAGAACACTCGTGTAAAAGGCTGACAACCCTACGCCAAACAGACAGAGCGGGAGATTAACGGGCTTCAAAACCGCCCAGCGACCCCCGCCCGCCCTGCTCTCCCGGGCGGGCGGGGAGCGGGAGGGCGGTTTCAGGGGCGGCGATCAATACTCTGGCCAGACCAAATGGCTTCGTCTAATCTTGCAGATCTTGCGTCCTTGTCTCGCTTGGGATGCGGATGGCACAGCGTTCCATCTCACAGGGATTGTGCACCTTGTCTGGAGCGGGTAAGGGCGGATTTGGTGTGCTTTGGGGTTGGTGGCGGTGGGATTGGTAGATAAGTGCTGTTATGTGGATCGCGATGACTGGTCCTGCTAACTGACGCATTGTTCTCGTTGAGGTCTTGTATATCTTACAAGGATCTTATTGTAGATGCGTGTTCAATGCCTCATAAAGGATGTATCAACTAACCCTCACCCGCCTAAATTTAAGGAATTAATTTTCCTACATTTTACAACCTTTATGTCTGTGGATATTTTTACTAAAGCAGCACACCAATTGAAACTTGTTTAAAGGTCAGAGAGGATTAGGCTTCCATGAAAGTGTGTTATCTGCTCGTAGATAGCAACTAGCAAAGCTGGCTAAGGTGTTCAAGGCCGAAGGTTTAGCCTTAAGAAGTCACGATTTCAGAAGGCTTTAGGATTTAGGTTTCGGATTAGGACCTGCGCGAAAGGCTATTAGAATAACATAGATACAAAATTAAAGTAGCTATCCGAGCTGCCAACTGAAGTAAAAATCGAGTTACTCTAATAATACTCGTACATACTTTATTAGATTTAATTTTTCCATTGAATTTTTAACCGTTTTTTTTTTAATTGTAACATAAAACATTATCTTACGAGATAACTCAAATATTCATTAATGGTTCATACATTATAAGTCGTTACGAGTAATTTGTGACGTCATGGCTAGTGACCCTTGTTGCATGCGGCTTAAGACCGTATGTCGATAAATTTGAGATTTATTTCATGCGACATTCCAGGGCCCCGATATATATCCTGGTCATGAAACTGGGCACCGACTACAAATTATACTTCTGCAATACCTACATGTATACATACTTCTAATTTAAAGGTATTCTTTTAAATTATTTCTAACTTTTTCGTTTAGTGTTTTGAAGTCGGTTTTTATTTAAAAAAAATTAATTTTTAGCTGGGGGAGCGTGGGAGAAATAAACAAGTCCCTTATAACCATAATTTACCCCTCTTATTTCGTTGCTTTAAAATTTTAAGTTCTCAATTTCCATCTCTGAAAGTCTTCACCAGAACATCACCAAATTATCTTGGGACTACTTTTACGCTATTTTATGAAACATACGGATATTACTAAAGGATGGGCGCCATTAGGCCTTACTTACTGCTGTCCATTGAAGAGTATCGTACTCCATCTCTGAAAGTCTTCATTAGATCTTCACCAAATTAAAATGGGACCAATGGAACGTTACACCTATTCGAACAAAAAAATTGTCGATATCGGTTAAGATTTGACGGCGCTATGCTGATTAAGATTTGAGTACATAGCCAAAAATATATATAGGCGTCGAATTGATAACCTCCTCCTTTTTTGAAGTCTGTTAATAAAAGAAACAAAGTGCGATAGTAGGCTATCAAAACCCAGATGTGTGCGCGTGGCCTTAGACAGCGACGTTTTATACGAAATGCGTCTCCGCATACCCGTCTCTACAACCAAAATATGCATAAAATATGCAAGTCGGTGTGCAAGCAGCGGCAAAGCGTCTAGTTTTTTTATGCAATTACATACCTCGGTTGCTCCATAGAACAGAGTACAGTAGGAGCACTACATACGAGTATGTATACAGGGTTACCGCTCAAATGCTCATTTCCTGGCATACGGAGGGGTAGGAAGAGACCGGGGTTTGCCACTTGCCACTGTCCTGACAAATCAAACATACTGGCATGAATTGTACGTATGTTTACTGACATTAGAGATTGCTTGGCCGTTTTTTTATTATTTGTCGTTAGAATAGAACATAACATAATATAAAATCACACCTGTATCCCAGAGGGATAGGCAGAGAACAGGGACTGCCACTTGCTACGATCCTGACAGATCACTAGATCGTTATCTTTAGAATATAATACATATAATAAGTCCTACAGCCCCGGATTACCTAACAATTTTATTTTTAAGTAATCCGCCTTAATAATACATATTGTGTGAAAAGTGGCTACCTATTACGGTTCCAAAGATAGAGCCCTATAACGGTCGAACAGACGGACAGACAGACAGCGGAGGCAGAGTATTAGGATCACGTTTGGCACCCTTCGGGTACGGAACCCTAAAAACTGTCAAAGCCAGTTGTGTTTTTGGATCGGTCGTCGTTCTTTTAACAACAAAATTAGTTCCGAATCACCCGTAGAGGAAAAACCTCTATATTTTCCGCTTGTCCTAGCATTTGTGGCGCCGATAATCCCTCTCACTCGGGCAGCCTGACGTGTTTAATAACAAGCGGTGGTAGCCTAGTGGGTAGAACATTGGACTCGGAAGCGTTTGATTCCCTGTGCCTATGACTTTGTTTTCTAAGTTATGTATTCTAAGGCATGTATGTCTATATTTTATCTATAGCTATATATTTTTTAAATATATGTATGTGGCCTGTATGCAAATTTTATTACGTATTTTATATTAAGTTTAAGTTTTTTTTTTTTTATTAATGTGAGTCATCTTGTCTTATTCTTTATAATTTTTCATATTCTTATATAATTTATGAACACCTACCTACTCTCTTCATCTTACACTCCTATCCATACTCAGGTTATCCGAAAGAGATCGCTTTATAGCGATAAGACCTCCAGTTGTATACTATGTAACTTAGATATTTAAGATTTTTCATGTATCTTTATATTATTATTTAGTACTTTTATTGCACTTTACCTAATGTTCAATACGGCGGACTTAATGCCATAAGCAATAATGTATGATGTGCAATAAAGAGTCTGTATGTCTAAGAGTATGGTCTGGGGTTCGCAGGGGAGGGCCCTTGTGAAAGAGATCGGTTGGCGCTTGAGGAACCGAGGTTATGACAACCGCTCTGGGGCACATCTGATGCAGAGGATCTCCCTTGCTGTGCAGCTCGGGAACGCCGCCAGCATTATGGGGACCTTTGGGTCGGATGTGGCTTGGGGTTGTTTATTTAATTGACAGTTAGTTAAATTTTTTATGTATTCGCATGTGACTTTTGTTTTTACGGTGTTTTTTATGTATGTTTTTCTGAGCTACGTATATTTGTAAAGTTTTATGTCTCAATTTGTAAATAACTTGATATTTGTGTATATTGTATGATCAATAAAGAGTATTATTCTAATCTAATCATAATTTTTTTTACAAATTACAATCATCATCATTATAATTCGTGCGTACGATATGGTACAACGCCGTCGTCATAAAAGCACCTAAGCGATGCCTCTGTTTTTCTATTCCGTGTTTCTATTTCAATACTTGTCCAGTTACTTGCGCTTTTGTAATAGCTGACGTTATTAATTACCATCACTTGCGGTGTTTAGGCGTAGTTAGCTGTTGGTTTTGAAAAAAAAAGTGCTAATCTTAGTTGTAATTTGATAGCTTCAACACATGGGAAATTTCCAGGAATGTTATTTTCTTTTCTATTGAATGTAGGTAAAGGGGCTCATGGGATCTTGTTAGGTAGGTACTCTTACCAACTTACGTATTAGATTTCAGATGATTTGAGAAAAGATGGTGATGGTCAGAGTGGAGTGCTTCTTTTGCTGTCTTTTTCTCCCATACAACTCCACCCGAAGACAGCGATAACATTGTAAATTGACATTCAACAAATAGAATGTAAATCCTTTACGTTGAAATAAATTTCTGATTTCAGAGTCGCTGTCTTTTAATGTTTTTTTTTCTACAGGGTGATTTCTAAAATGAGCAATACCTGTGACACCTGGTGATTAAGCCCATATTCTCTCTCTCTCTCTCTCTCTCTCTCTAAGAGAAGGCCTGTGCCCTACAATGGGACTTATATGCCTATAATAGTCTGCATTGTTTATTATTTTTGAAATATCAGGGTTTATACAATTTTATTACATTGGCGCTTTACGCGCTCTACCAATGTAACAGGCTACAGTAAAACATCGACCTGCGGAGGACGCCCCTGAGGCATCAATTTATAAACACCTGCAGCGTACTGGCTAGCATGACCTTTTCTATACCAAAGTTGACATCTAATTTCTAAGTTGTATCCAAAAGAAAAAATGTCTATAGTACTTAACGAGACGAGATAAAACATTTGGTGACTTATACGCCAAATCATGGCTTTTACCCTGCTGACATAACTAGAAAACATAAAAAACTGAAAAATCTATGCAAGCGCATTATGTTGTCTTATCATGAGCTTTGAATATGATATGGTGATGCAAAGAAAGATTCCGATGAATCGAGAAATGCGTCCATTTTTGAAATCCATTAAAAAGAGTCGATTCGGTGTCATTTCTGAAAATCGGTCATCAAACTGCATTTTCGCCTTTCCATGTCACTTGTCGCCGTATCGCCTCACAAAATCGTCAGACGACTGACTCCAATACACACCGCTCGAACTCGTGAGTACAATCCCTATTGTATTTAAATCACTTCGAACCTTACCTATCTAGTCCCACACTCTTCTTAGCATTCCTGCGTCGATATCTTTCGTCCCCTACTGTTCTTGTAATGTGAGAAAGAGATGGAAAAGTCAGGCTTAGAACAGGGTTAGTGAATAGGCCGAGCGTGCTCTCCAAGAGTGACCGCGTCATTTTGACCTTTACTTGATCACGATGAGTTTGCTGAAAAACTGCGCGATCTTTTCGACGACGGAATTCAGGACTTGCCTGATTTCTTTGTCTTCAATATCCGTGAGCATCTTGCTCGATATGAGATTTTTCTTTTTAGATCACATCATCGAAACGCTGCCACTGACTTGACATTACGAGTACATGTTAAAGCATAGTTAGTTAGTTTGACACGTGCTTTCCTCACTTAGCCTCATATTTAGGCCATTGTACGTAGCAGGGCTGCCAGTCAAGTCTGCAGTTGTCCAATGTTTCCGCTGGCTTCCTGAAGGGATCACGATGACGATAGCATGCTATGGCACGTCCGAAGCCCCACTGAGCCCAATATGTCTGACACATCCTGGACAACATTCTCTGAGTTCCCGACGCTGATTGGCATTTTTTTTTCTTTTACGATAGGCTAAGAAGAAGAAGGGACAGTCAACTCCTTATGCTTTCGTAGACACTTATGTACCTATAGGTACATTCGACAGCTGACCTTAACATTTTTTTCTGAAAATTATTCGTAACGTAACGAGTGGAGTAAAATTTATAGAACTTGATGTACTGCTTCTATTTTATGCGATTTTTCTGCTCTGTTGTGGCGCCGTATGATAGATAATGCTTCAAACCATGTATTAAATAAAACGGTTTACTATTATAACAATTCACTGGAGGCTGTGACGTTGGCAATATACGCTTGAAGAAGAGGTATCGTAGCGCAGCGGTAGAACGCCCGCCTCACATTCGGTAGGTCGTTGGTTCGAATCCCTACATGTACCAATGACTTTGTTTTCTAATTTCCGTACATTTGTGAAGTTGTAGTAGCAATACCTCTCGCTAGAAAAGTGAAGGAAAGCATCGTAAAGAAACCCTAGTGTCCGACGTATATACAAACCTCAGCGCTTGTTACGTAGGCCCAACTATGAGGCTAAGTGCGGAAATCTGTCTAACTAGAACAAACTGAGGTATTTCAGCAATTGCTCATTTAGAGGTAACCATGTACACACGGTACCTAGAAAGGGCAAATTCACAATAAACAGGATACCATCAACGTCATGTCCGTCTTATCATGACGTCAATCAATGAGCATTACGCAAGCTGGTGATTATAATGCGACCGACTAGTCTCCCGAGATCATTGGCTAATCGACTTTCACTCCCTTAACGACTGGACAATTCGCATACTTAGTTAATGTCTTTGCGAGCTTGCGTCTGCTATAAATAAAATCTATCAATCTAATCAGCCTAAGATCTACTGTGGGGCATGGGCCTCTTCTCTTTACGACAACCCACCCGGTCCTTTACTAGTCTCGTCTAACGTTTCGCAGCCGCTTTCACAATGTGGTCGCCGTCCGTCGACCCGTTCTTGGCTATCTTAGTCCACCGGCCGTCTTCCCGCCCAACCAAATGCCCCGCCCATGTCCAGTTTAGCTTTATGATTCGTATGCCTACATTTTCGTCTTTGGTTTTTGGCCGAATATTGACGTTGAAAATAAATCGGCATTATTAAGAAATCAAATAATACAGCGGGGTTTCGCTGGATGCGGGCGGCACCCCGACCGGGAAGCTTGGAAAACCATGAGGGTGCCCTGTGTCCTGCAGTGGGCGTCAAATGGCTGATGATGATGAAATAATATGTCTATCTATCTATACAGCCCTTGAAAGACGCCCACTGTTGGGCAGATGGACGATGGACATTAAGAAGGCGGCAGGAGGACAATGGAGGAGACTAGAAGGTGACCGGCGAGGTTGGCGTGACGGTGAAATCAAATAATAATCAACATCTGTGAACTGCATCCTCGCCGACAATCTGCTTTGCATCGTCGGTTCAGCGAGCCGATGGACGTCCCTGGCTGCGTTTGCTGCATCATGGTCTGCCAAAGTGCCAATAACGGAATGTCTCACCTTCTTAAAATAGTCGACCTATCGGGCAGGTGACCTACCTACCGAAAGGTACCTTTTATGTCATAAAATATTATATTTTTAATGTTTTGGCAGAGGCGAAAGACGAGAAACCACGAAAGATGGTGGAACGGGTGAAAGACCTAAACCCAGCAGTGTTCAGAGGTGGGGTGATGGTGATTCTATTTTCATGTGTAGAAAATGTCATCGTCGCATACGGATACAAAGATCATCTGTCAGCGTAGCGTTTCGATTAAATGCAAATAGATACGACAGGGTCACCTGATAGGAAAACTCAGAAAAAATACGTAAACAGAGCAAACAATAAGTGAACGGAATGTTTACCGGGACTTATTTTGATATTGAATCGATCGATAAATGAAGAGGTGGCAAAGATAAAGTATTCGTAGAAGAGACCGTTGAGGATTACTTACTTATTTTATGCAGTGGCGTTGGCACATATCTATGCCAACCTGGTTAGTTATCTCAAGAGCTGAAGAGAAAGAGACTTAAAAGAATTCATCGTCGTTATTAATTAGTTCAACAGTTTGTGGATAAGCACTACCCAAAATAGACTGGAATGGGGAAATTTGAAGGAAGCCTGGGGGGTTGAAAATTAAGAGGTAAATTTTTCGGTGCAGCATCTTCAAAAGGTATTAAAATTAAGAAGTTTTAGAGAGATTATGAACATACAAACGATGACTTTCTAACGTAGAAGAGGACAGATTTTAACACTTTTTACGTTACAGCATTTCTCTGTGCAAATGCTTCATTCTTTCTTAACGTTGATATCATTTCCCGCCAGAAATCTTCTTCAAGTTTTATTTATAAGGGTTTCAGAGTCAAAACTAAAAGTCTGTAGTAAAGTGTAACCACAGATTATTTGAAGTCACTCTGAGGAGTGTTTTAGAGGAATCGTGTTTTTATAAATAATACCGTAAATATTTTAAGCTTGCTGTATTTAGAAACATCATTAAGTTCATAGTTTAAAGCCACCTCAATGAAAAGAGCGGAACGCCCGTCCCACTGTGCAAGTGTGCAAGATTTCTTTATCTGCACTGCAGGATCTGCCTGTCTACTTATTCTCTGTCGTCTCCCGATTGTCTTGGAGCGGACGTGCGGGAGCAAAGGTGTCGTCCCGTTGAATATTCATCTCTACATCTATTACGTTCGACCCGGCATCAGCCGTCAGCATAAACCGTCTTTGTATTTAAGTAAATAAACGATCGTTTAATGCTGATTTATTTATACATTATCTTCTTTTTCTTCGGTGGCGATTATTTCTTATGTTAATTTTGGATTTCAGTTGCTAATTATCTAGAATGAATCTTGCCGTACGACTCCAGTGTGGCCTATCTTTTAGCCAGCTGGATTTAAAACAACAATTTTAATTTAAAAAAATCAAGGGTTTTCTGGTCATATTTTGTCTGAAAGTGATCATTTTTAGAGTTAAGACCGCCTTCTGCACTCTTAGCTTAAACGGGAAACTCTCTTTCAAATTACCTTTTTTGTATGCAATTTACCTTACTTACCTTTCATTCAATTTTGTTTGTCTTCCAAGCCCTTAACATGGCAGGCGTAGACTAGTATTTTGTCTGATCTCAATCAAGAAAAATTGTGCGAAAGGGTAAGATAAGATAAGAATATTCTTTATTGTATACCGGAAAAAATGTTACAGAAACAGCAACGACAAAAGAAATGTAACATCAGCGGCAACCTCAGACAAAGGTTTCAGAAAAGATAGCAAAAAATTTCAGGGCATTCAGGGGGCAGGTTTCTTCAGGTCTTGTGATCTTAGTGCATGATTAATGATTTTATGCATAAAAGACAAACTTTAACAAAAAGTTATTTTTTATGGTCACTGTTCTGTGACAACAAGAAAATAATGGAACGGCTTTTGTGTGTTTTTTTAATTTTTTATCATTAACTTAATTATGAGTAAATGTATTGTTATCCACGGTGGGCATGCGTGGTGATTAAGCCCATACTCTCTCCCTGAGAGAAGGTCTGTGCCCTGCAGTGGGACGTATATAGGCTGCTTATGTATGTATGTATTGTTATTTAATATAATAAAGGTTATGTAACCTATTAGATTATGACTTTGAAAGATCAATTAAAAACCATTGTTATGGTAGCCCGATCGGGTCCTCTAGAATTATGAAAATTATGAAAAAAATCCCTCCTGCCTCTACAAAGTTCAGATGATTAGAACGCCTGCTTCAGCGTCGGCATGGTTCTCACATAGCGACCAGCTGAGCCGTCTACTTATCACAATAAAAGTGACAGCCGTCAAAATAAATCACTTGGAAGCGTTTGACTCCAATTAGCAACCCACTTGACAAAGATGCTCCGAGAGAAAGCGCGGTCATTGGTCGACGCTGCGTGTGCGGCGACACTTAGAAAACCACCAGAATTATTCACCCACTACCACTCTTAACTGACCAGACATAAGGCACGTTTTCGCATGCTCAGACGCAGAGTAAGCGTGGTCGAACACTACCGCCCTGCGACGCACGTTTCAGACTCTTCACGCGTGGTACGAGCCGTCACTTAAGCCCAATAGAACTAGAGACTCCTTCTTGAGTCTTAGGTCAAACGGGATAAAAGTGACTTTTGAGTGAACGAACGGTATGTGTAATGTGGTCAAGAATGATTGCCATGTCTTCATTGCGTTTGTTAGTATAATTATCGTGATGTTGAATACGGCGGTTGTTGCCGAGATTTATCTGAAAAAATATGATAAATAAAGACAAAAGAGTAGCTAAGTTGTTTTATAACTAATGTGAAAAAAGTTTCAGCGCGTATATTGCATGCAATGGGATTGGATACGCACACAGGGTAGACCATTCGATTGAAGGTGATTGGTAAAAACATTACATTACCTTTATCGTTAAATCGGCTAAGTATTACAATTATTTAATTTTGTTTGACAAAGATTTTTAAACGTCTTGACTTTGACTGTTTAATTGCATAAATTTAATTTACTAATTTCATTCATCGTGGCAAGTAGCAGACCCTGGTCTCTGCCTACCCCTCCGGGATACAGGCGTGAGTTTATGTTCTGTTGTAATTTCTTTTTATATGTTTTTATTGGTAATTACATTATTTAGTTTCAAAGTTTTTAATTACGCCAGATATGTTTAGCCCTGAAATATTTGTATGCCGTGCGGGTAAAACACAGAGATTTATTATCAACACCTGTAATCAACACCTAAGTTCAATGTTCATTTTAAGTATGTGTTTTGATATTTGATAAACGTTGTTCAATTTCAAATAAATGTTTCGCGTTGAATGGACCGATTACTACCTACGTTTTCGGTCAGTTGGACAGACCAAAAGACAGGGTGAAAACAAAATCCCTACAAAGGTACAGTTACTCCGAAAATAGAAGCACAGTATCTGATAAAATTTTCTTTTAAAACTTTTACTGTGAGGATAACAGATATCGCCATTCAATGTTAGCTGTTCGATTCGTTTCATACATTTAATTGCCGCAGGTGATAACAGGGGAAACTTTGATATCGCCATAAAACATCAGCTCTTCCATACATTTTATGCATCTTAATGCGTAAGATGACAATAGCGTTGATATTTATTAAAATTGTCCTCAGCACGAATTAGTGCAACAAAAAGAATGTAATGACATTTATTTCATCGGAATGTTCAACGGTAAGACCGATTATATGAACACGATTCCTTGAAACACTCCTCAGAGGCAATTCAAATAGTCTGTGGTAAAGGAAAAAATCATCAGGTATCGCTCGTAGCCCCGGCTGCCTGAGTGATCTTAAAACGATCACGAAGGTTAAGCAACACAGGGCGCGTTCAGTGCATGGATGGGTCGCCGTCTATGCCTAACGCTAGTGGCATTTTTCCGAGCGGTTCCGTGCTTCGCAAGGCACGTTAAGCTGTTGGTGCCGGCTGCCGTCGATAGATGGCAGTCGTTAAGCCAAGTCAGAGGCCTTAGGGCGGCTTGACAACTTCTGACAGTAGACGAGCCACTAGTCTACAAGCCTCCACCAATCCGGACTTGGCCCCCGTGGTGGAGTATGGCCTATACCTTCCTCAGGGAAGAGACCCGTGCCCCTCGGTGGGGACATAATGGGGTAGATGATGAAAGGAAAAAACGTAACCACAGATTAAATAAACTGCCTCTCAGGAATGTTTCAGAGGAATCGTGTTTTTATAAAATAAGACCGTTAGTTTCTCCGTCCGCCTCGAATCGTCTTTCTATAAATAGCACCTTGAGGGAGCAACACTAGCTAGCGCCATGGAGAAAAAATCATATATTTTTTCAGATCAAATTTGCAAAAGGTCTGTATATAACCTCACAATCATGTTAATAGTGATTTTGAGGCCCCGTGGCCTTGAACCTAAGGCAAAAAACCTACGACTAGATAGCATTAACGTCAAATACGGCCATTTTTGGCACAAATGCTATCTAGCCCCAGGTTCTTGATCCTACGTGCTTTGTCGTGGGTCCTATAAACCACTGCTATTAACGATCATGTTAAACATGATTGAGAGATTTTTTATATTTATTTTACTTTATTGGTGTGTAAACTGGTAACAAACAATCAATAACATACAGACTAGGTAGAAGACACTTTTTGTAAATACGAACTGTAAAAGAAGACATGATTTTTTTTTTCATTGGTGGTGCTAGTGAGCCCACTGTATCCTCTTTAAGTAAAACTATCGCTGTCCTTGCTACTCTACCATAAAACTACAGCCATGGAATAGTAGCACCAGCGTGCGTAAGTAAACCATCATCGTTACAGTAATAACAATAACAATAATTATAATAAACGCAACCATTACGGCAACCGTTTTCAATCTCAGACTCAGAGGCGTAACGTACCGGTTACAAATACGGGCTAAAGAACTACTTAGAACAGATAATAAATTATTAAAAGCAGCGGTGTGGCAATCGGGACCGCATCGCAAGTGATCACGAAACTGAAAGAAGAAAAAAAAACTGTTATTAATGAAGAAAAACAGGTGGGCTTTTCGTAACGCGGCGTCCGGCAAGCGGCAATCGGGCGATCGAGTCTTCATGATTTGTTCGGTTTTTGCATGTGCGGTGTTGCCAGTGCTGAAATGCCGATACTTTTTGGACTGGTTTTTGTGAGACTCTTTGCTGTGTATTTTTTTAACGCCATTCAAAAAAGGGGGATGTTCAAAGCTGGAATACTTTACCACAATGTCTATTATTCATTCTTTTTTTTGTTAGCAAGGAGGTACCTCTAAGGTGTAAATTTGGTCAAGACCTATTGACATCCATAAGAAAGTCATCGAACTTTTCTTTTTAATGCCTTATTTTCTTAAAATCGGTTTAATGAGCCGTTTTCAGCACAAATTCACAAAGCACTTCATAGATGGCGCTTATAGGCGTGCACATACAAGAACAGGGATACGTCGGTCAAATTTTGCTTAGCGCAGATTAATTTTGACAGCCGTATTCCGGTTCTTCTATGGCGACGCCTGTAAGCGCCATCTATGAATTGCTTTGTGAATTTGTACTGAAAACGGCTCATTGTTAAGAAGTGCTTTATTTTCTTATTCTGGTTGTAACATTTATGGGACATCTCTGTAAATCACGCTGCTGAGCAACTTGAAATTCCTAACGTGCATTGCCCTCCTACTCTGTAACTGTCCACTGAGATTTGTTATCCTCCCCAGTGGAAACTTAATAGAAGCGTTAATATACAATAGTATTGGTACCATAGAGGTCAGTGCCAGCATGGTATCCAGCTTAACATGGAACTCTTGATGAAAACCAATTACAAATAGAATCTGAATTATTATAATGCGTTGATCTTCATGGTATATAAGCATCATGTACGTGAGTGTTTAATAATAATGGCATCCATCCAGCAGTCACTAGTTCTGGTCCTATGCTAGGATACATTATCCACGCGGGATCACGGGATATATTACATAACTGCTCCACTGTACGGACTGGTCCGATTTAACTTCATCCGAACTGTCAAATACGTTTTGTCACTTCAGAAATGTCCAAATGCTTAAGCCAATACAAATATTCCGAATTCAGTTGAAAATTACAGTAGGCATGAGGTTGAAGTAGAGTTAGCAAAGAAGTTGTAAATATTTAACGTTAGTATCGTAGTATCGTAGAATCATCATCATCATCACCATCACTAGCATAAAAATTCCACTGAAAAGCACAGGCCTTCTCTCAATCACCGCAGGCGCGATTTCAAACACGTATGAACTTCTCGGATACTCAGGAGTATTATTGCTACTACAAATTCACAGAAAACAAAGTAATTGGTACATGCTGGAATAAAACCCAGGACCACCTGGATATGAGCCAAGTATTCCACCAACCAACGCTACATCACGTTTAATATTTTATTTATTTAGTAATCCAACAGGATCCTCAATTTATAAAATACGTAAAGCTTAAATATACTTATAAGGCCCAATTATGTATAGGTTTACCTTAAATTATGCAAATAAAATATTAAACGGAACTCTTAACTACTTATAAACTATTCATAACAAGTATCTCTTCATTTAATCCAATCTAAGAAAATCCCAGACAATCTAAGTTCAACTTTATACATATTATATAATAGTTTATTGACCAATAATATTACAAGGATCTACAAATAACAACAGTTACACGAAATGACTTAAATATATAGATTAGCCATTCCACTAAAACACTTTTAAGACAGAGTCAAGCCGGTTTATGACAGGAATTCCTTTCATAAGCCGCCTTAAATCCGTCCTAAGACTCTCAAGTTAAGAGTGTTTTAGTGAGATCGATTTTTTGTAAATAAAACTGTAGACAAGCCTTTGCGATAAACACGATCCTAAGTGGACGGTTTCCCACTGCTGGCCATATTTTCTTACACACCGGCCAGCCAAAGCCGTAGTAAACAGAAACTAGATGTCCCGTGGTGTCTACATTTAAAGAATCAAGGGCCAGGAATCTATGGCCAGGGTGCTGGCAACCCCACGGCGCGCACGGCTGAAGATGTGGCGCGCACAAATCAGGATGCGCGGAATGCGGGGACGCACGCAACGGCATGAGCGCCCGCACGGAACGTTGCCACATCACAGATCGATCCACTATCATAACATTACTCTACACAGAAGGTACCCAACCTACCTGACAATTAGGAAAACCTATACCCAAATGACATGCCTACTAGAGAAGACATCTGAAACAAGTTTCTATCATCAATATAATGTCGCTATAAGTGAAAACCTTTTAATGACTCTCTGCTACTATAATAATCATATAATGTACATTATATTTTGTTATGTCTTGTCGATGCTTTTCCTAAGACCCAATAAATAAATAAATATGTACCAGTCAATTAGGGTAAAAACCTACGGCGCTGAAACGCGTGGTCGATGATGCGGTAAGTCTACCAACTTCTCAATGTTTAAACAATGATGTACCTATTAGAGAAGACAAATGAAACAAGTTTCTGTAATTACATGACTCTACACAGAAGTTACCTGAGTACCCGACCTACCTCATACCTGACAATTAGGAAAACCTATGGCTCTGAAACGTGTGGCTGATGATGCGGTAAGAGTACCAACTTCCGAATGTTTAAATAATGATATACTTTGTAGAGAAGACATCTGAAACAAGTTTCTATCATAACATGACTCTATACAGAATGTGGCAGAGTACCGGACCTACCTCATACCAGCCAATTAGGAAAACCTATGGCGCTGAAACGCGTGGTCGATGATGCGGTAAGTCTACTGACTACCCAATGAAAACCTATGATATAACTAGGGGAGAAGACTTCTCAAACAAGTTTAGTGACGCAAAAGTTGCAGCCAATTGGTTACGAATGGAACATACACAGAAACATAAATACATAAACTCACGCCTTTATCCCGCAGGGAGTAGGTTTTGATTTTTTTTTTGGTGGTACAGTCGACAGCACATGAACCTTTACTTATGTGCCATCTAATTAGTTACGTTAAGGGCCACTTTGCAACAAAATGTGTAGGTTGACCTGCTGTCGACTGTACATGACTCGTTAAGTAGGAGCAAAGGGATCCACAGAGAGTGACATAGAGCCGATTTCACAACTGAGAATTCAAGGGGTGATAGCTCATGAGCTCGGTGAGATACGTAACAACGGTTGGCCACGATTCTGATTCCTCTCCTTTATCGACATCGCTTCGCTAAATACGTAATATTATATTTATAGTGGTAGGTACTAGGATATTTTCATCGCCGAGTCATTTTGTAAATAGTCAGTATTTCGGGCCACAATTCGGAAACAATAGATGTTTACTGTTCGCGGTTTACCTTAAGCTCTAAATACAAATTACGCGGAAGTGTCTTCCCCAGATGCAGATGTGATTACTGATTAAGCAATGGTCTGTGCAAACACATCTCCTCGGGTGTCCGATAAACACGACGAGTCGGTTCCCACGCCAGCGGCAACGCAAGAAAATGTGAGATGTTTTCTTCTTAGAATAGGGGTGTCACTTACCTCTAACATTAATAATTCCCGAAACATGTCAAATCATAATTCAACAAAATTTATTGTACACAAAACACGAACTCTGTTGAACATAATAATAAATAAATAATAATAACTTCCACACAATACAATCACTTGTCTTAGTCCTAAACTAGGAAACCCTGTGCTATGGTTACCAGGCAAGGACGTAACAAAAATAAAAATAAACGCCTCCAGTAGAAATCGAACCCACGACCTCTGTTTTAGCAATCAAGCCATGATCGCCACGCTTGGCAGGCGGGTTGGCGAACGCAATATGCGATTGGAATCTCAGGAAGACGCTGCTGCCCGTCTCCTGGTAAATGTATTTCCTTAGTCGCCTCCTACGACATCCACGGAAGGAAATGGAGTCTAACAGACAGTGCCACTATAAAGCAGGATCTCAATCCATCTCAAGATCTCATCCGCAGAGAATCATCAAGACACTCGTCGGACTCATCCAACGAAATTAAATTTTAGTGTGGATTTGCCAAATGGATTTACCTAACTCACTATACGACTTAATTTTAATCATGTTCTCTACTAAATTTGTTAATAATCTCTCAGAAAATTAATTCAGCTTTCATAGAAATGTTCCTCTTCGCGATAAGTGGTTAGTGTGAAATATGTTTTACGCTGTATCAAACGCATTTTGCGAACTTGTTAAAGTGTTGAATACTTGAAATGTTAATTACTGAATTGTTTTTCCAGGAAAGATAACTTTCCGGAACTACACAACTACAATATGTAATGTATATCAGATCAGGCAGGGGAGCTTTTCTCGTTAGTACTAGTCATGTTGGACACAACTTCAAAATAGCAAAAAAACATATCAGCTGTTCCATTTTAAATTGTGCCTTATAATTATTGTTTTTTTTTTTGTTATTTCAGGGTTTACTTTAACAATGCGCATTTTATTACACGTAGTATTTACATATTTAGAATAACTTCTACATAAAAAAAATCAAGACCGCTGCCGTTGGGGAGAGTTCCCAAGGTGCTGGCAGCATCATCATCATCATCGACCCATTATGTCCCCACCGAGGGACACGGGTCTCTTCCCTGAGGAAGGCAGCATACCCCATCTGAATGGCCAGGCTGATGCGCTGGCTGAGGTAGCTACCAGCTACTTGTAAGTTACTTTGTTTTTCTGAGTTTGATACAAGTAGATCTAGATAATATTGACAACTAGTCACGCTCCCCCCACGCAATCCATCCAGTGTAAATGGAGATTTTGTTTACATCCTGCATAGTACCTAAAAAAGGCCGAACTTGCATTAATCTAGGTTTATTGACGTAGAAATAATTTTTTGTCAGCATTTTTTACAGGAACAGCGCCGAGACAGCCCTGCCCTTTTGCAGAATCGGAAGCCGGCGCGGCAAAGAACACCTGAGCTTCTAGGTAAGTAAACGAGTCCTGGGAAATACTACCGCTTTAGAAAAAGCTGGGCTATTCGAAGGCGGTTCTTAATTTTAACAAAAATTAAGAACCGCCTTTAAAAAATGACACATAACTCGTAAACAACCCGACTTCGTTGAACTCGACGTCCTTTTTAAACACGTAGTTTCGATATGTTCAGTAGGACGTCGACTTCAATGAAGTCGGATTGTTTACGAGTATTATTACTTATTATAATTTTTAAAGAAAAATTGTTACGTTCATCTATCTATACAGCCCACGAAAGACGCCCACTGTTGGGTATAGGCCTCTTCACCGTTACGCTAACCTCACCGGTCCCCTGCTAATCTCTCCTATTGTCCTCCTGCCACCTTCTTGATGTCATCAACCCATCGGGTAGGGGGCTACCCACCGAACGATGGCCAGTTCTTGACCACCACTCTGTAACTGCCTTCGTCTACCGTCCGTCCGTCTTCTCGCCTAATCAGTTGCCCCGCCCATCTCCACTTAAGTTTCGTGATTCGTGTGCCCGCGTCTTCCACTTTGGTCTTCTGTCGAATTACGTTGCGCACACGATCGACAAGAGAGATGCATAGCATGACTCGCTCCATGGCCCTTTGTGCAACTGAATTTTTGATAATATGTTCATGTTAATAATTATTATGTACCTACATACTTACAAAACGTACACAGGAAAATGGGCAGTGTCGATTACGAGAGTTAGATATTGACGTTATTACCATTTAAGTATATTGTAAAACGAATATTACTGTCACTGTCACATAATATGGGTGACGCTATTACATATTGGAATTGATTAGTCAAACCTCAAACTAAAATAAACTAAAGTTCATGAAATCATATATAAAATTAATAGGTACGTGCCTAGTAATTATGTCTTCTTGTGTGATCTAATGATCCGCTGTGTGATGTGGTTTTTCGCACATAGTTTTTTAATAGAATATAAACACGACAATGGCTGCTATGTGCCTCTCTTTGGTAGTCTTCTAAGCAAAAGAAGTACAATGCCATTCCTATGGTATCATCATCATCAGCCATTTAACGCCCACTGCAGGACATAGGCCTCCTTCGTGGTTTTCATAACCGTGTTGGGATTTGCCATAATCGCCACGTTTAGCAGGCGGGTATAACCGGTATAACCTATGGTAGTCCAGTAACTTTGTCGCCTGAAAGTATGGAGTAGTATGCGTCAAATCCGGTAGTTATGATTTTTTGCAGACTTGTTTATGATGTTGGCCTAATGAATAATCCAAGTTTGTGACCTCGAGCGCCGAACGCAACTTTGTCAAAAATCGTAAAAACTGCGAAATAATCGGTTCTTTTTCAAATTTTGGCGATTATAACCCTAAAGGATTAGTTTTTGGAAAACTTTTTTAGGATGTTTTTAAAGAAGACTAAATTTGCTACAATATGATACTAGAATTGTCTCTTTAGACCCAATAGTTTTCGAGATTAAGCCTTTCAAAGTTTTTAAATTTTTCGAACTTCGCAATTTTTGCAATATTTTAGACGTCACTCGAACAACTCTAGCGGGATGAAGTTCCAATTACCTCCGATGGAGTGTGCTAGTATTGCTCGTGTAAAGTCTCTCCTGGGGGTGGATATCTACGTCACAAGGCCTCAACCCAAAAATGATGACCAGAGATGCAGCCCCACAACACCTCTTGCGGATGATTTCTTGCGGCTGCACGAAGGGTTGTGGGAACGCGTGCAGCTGCAGGAAGGCAGGATTAAAATGCTCATTAGTCTGCAGGCACTGCAGCGGGGCCTCTTGTGACAATATACCTGATGTTGCAGTAGTAGATATCCCAGAAGGCGACGATCTGTCCGATATCGAAATGGAGGATGACTTGTGGGCACAAGACGTCGACAATTCATCACCATCCCCTGATGGGGATATGCCATCCCAATACGTCGATCCAGATACGGACGAACCTCAACCGGGACCTTCCAAGAGGGCTAAATTAATTTAATTTTTTGATTTTGAATATTACTCAATTTCCTAACAAATAAATTTATTAACTTTTGTAGTACCTATCTTTTTTACTTCATTATTCGTAGCTTAGCTTAAACATCATCGATCACACTTCTCATTTTCTTTTTTAACATCTGATCATAAAAGTACAGGGCTTCGATAGTGTAATCAGGGTCAAAATTCATTCAAAACGACAGAATCGCAAAAAATTGCGAAATTCGAAAAAAATTATAAACTTTGGAAGGCTTAATCTCAGAAACTATTGGGTCTACAGAGGTAGTTCTAGTATCATATTGTAGCAAATTTAGTCTACTTTAAAAACTACTTAAGAAAGTTTTTTCAAAAACTAGTCCTTTAGGGTTATAATCGCCAAAATAAAAAAAAAAACGATTATTTCGCAGTTTTTACGATTTTTGACAAAGTTGCGTTCGGCGCTCGAGGTCACATACTTGGATTATTCATTGGGCCAACATCATAAACAAGTCTGCAAAAAATCATAACTACCAGATTTGACGCATACTATAATGTACAAAGTTACTGGACTATGGTGGTATAACCCGCGAAATTTATAAGGCATCTCTCGCGAAAAAAACGGACAAGTGCGAGTCGGACTCGCCCACCTCACAGTTTTTCCGTCTTTTTCCCGAACTTCAAAGACTAATCTTTTTATGATTGAATTACAAAATGTACAGTTTTCAGATTTTTCTCTGTGCTTGCAGTATACGACGATGTTACTTGGCAAATGGGGATCTCAGTTTCACATCTACCCGCTCTTTTTAAAACTGTTGTTAATTTTACTTGGTGATTGTAATTTGTTTGTTTAATAATTAATAAATAAATGTATTAAATACATTTCATAGTTCTTGGTCAACCGAAAGCACCCTATAAATTTTGATTCCCTTGAGAGTAACAAGAGAGGGCATAAACGGCCGCAACTTGTTTTCACTTTAACTTAGAAGTTTGATTTTTTTTCACAGCTTTAAGGGACTGTAGACCTGAGTATATGGTTTTGATTTCAACTCGATACCTCTACGCGTTCCCGAGATAAAGGGTCTTGCCAGACAGACGGACGGACGGACGGACAACAAAGTGATCCTACAAGGATTCCGTTTTTCCTTTTGAGGTACAGAGCCCTAAAAATTAAATCTTCTTCTTCCATTGGAATGCGATTGGTTACTAGGCTACCAATAGTGACAATCAAACAACCATTACCATACTAATATGACTCTATTGAAGAACTATGCATTTTAGAGCCCGCCCCGGGTTTCCTATGAAATAAATACGAGATTTCAATCTGATAGAGTACTTTTACGTTCTCAGTGTACAGTCGACAATAGTTCCACATTTAAGTTGCAAAATCGCCCGTAACGTAACTGAGTAGAGTGCACGCGAGTAAAGGCTGTTGTACTGTGAACTGTACCAGGTGTTTTATTGGTTTTCAGATCACGCGTGTGATCTGTGCATTGGATGTAGCTCTGCTGGTCATTCACCCTCCTTTTACTTACACGAGAGTTGTGTCTACTTAGGAAGAGGTAAACTTGTACTGATGGTCTGATAGAATGGTGCGAAATTGAAGCGTAAGAAGATAAGACAATATGAAATATTCTCTATTGTACGCCAGGATGAAAAATGGCTGTAAACAAATCAATTTAAAAATCTTGTTTTGAATTTTTATCTGAAGCGCCAAAAGCGGTATTTACTACGGTCGTGACGTCACCAAGCTTGTAAAAGTTCTATTCACCATGGTTACGCCCCAGCTTAGGCGTGAGCCACACAGGAAGGACATGGGACGGGGGAGCGGGAAAGAATCGGCGGGCGTCCTTTCAATTTACTTTCATACAAACTGTACTGAAGCGATAGGACATAGCCCGCACAGATAAGACGAGGGGAGGACGCGAACTCTTTATACAACATGTCGCGTTTTTTCCGCGCCCTTATCCCACGTCCTTCCTATGTACTCCATGCCATATGTGTTCGTTTGTGTGAGTTTTACATACTTATTTCTTTCATGGTCTAATACGATAGGTAATTATAATTATAAGCAACTTAAGACCTATTTATAAATAACTTAAGACCTATTTAAAAAAAGGGCCAACAGCGAACTGTCGAGACTAAAGAAACGGTTTTCAGGTTTTTCGTTAACTTAATGGGCATAAAATTAATCAGAAGGATGTGGCTTAGATGACTTGACGGTAATTCCGTCACAGATGAGTTTGACAGTTGACAGGCCGCATTACGCATGCAACTTAATGGGCATAAAAGGCATAAAATTAATCAGAAGGATGTGGCTTAGATGACTTGACGGTAATTCCGTCACAGATGAGTTTGACAGTTGACAGGCCGCATTACGCATGCACGGTGCAGCCCGGGATGCGTACGCGCAGCTATCCGGCGCTTTCGCGTCGCGCAGGTCCGTTACTTTGATTTGCTGACATAATTTTTGGTTATGGGCACTACACCACCAGTAGAAGACGGTTCAGTTGGCAGCTAATCATCCTTAACATTAGCTACCACAACACGATAATCTATTATTTTTAAATTCTATTATTTTTTTCGACGGAAACCATAGAAAACAAGGAAAACACTCTCTCTGAGAAGAAGCCTGTACTCTACATAACAAAAATCTTTCTGTAAATTCTGTGATCGTCCTGTAAAATGAGAATTTCACTAACTTCTTATTGCACACTTGCAACACGTGGCCTTGGTTTTACGCCAATCTGACTGTAACAACTAGATTTCAAGACTGAATAAATTTACGAAGCGTTTTGGATTTGAGCAAGATAAGCATAATGTAAATTTTTATGCAAAATGAAAACGCAAGAGATACGCACTTAGGAAACAGAAGTAACGCAATGCTTGAAATTGTCATGATTGCAGAGGTCATATACGAGGGGTGTTCAATAAGTAGTGAGAATGAGGTATAAACTGCTTGGAGAGAAAAAGAAAATACTGGCAGGCATACCCCACTTTTTGTCGACAAAGTTTGATGTTCTTTTGTTTTTTCAATCATAAAAGGCTTGTGTTCTGTCGATTCTTACTGAATCGAAAATGGAGAAAACTAAAGTTCGCGCGGCAATTAAATATGTATCTATGTTTGAAAACTTTTACCACGGAACAAGTAAATCAAGACTTGCAAGGGTTCATGCTCCTCCTTATTCTATGGTTGCGCGTCGGTGTGCTGAGTTTAAGAGGGGAAGAACATCCACTAATGAGGAGTCGCGCTCAGGGCGCCCTACGACTGTAGTAACTGAATAAATTGAAAAAATTGTTCTGGCGGATCGTCGTACTATTGTTCATTTTATAGCTGAAGAACTAAAGAGGAAGTTTTAAAACCTATTTAGAGGCCAAAAATTCCACCCATGCCGGGACTTGAACCCGCAACCTCTTTCTAACCGTGCCAGCGCTCTCCCAACTGCGCCAATGGGCAAGTGCAGGCATCGGCGAAATTTCGAGCCTCTTTACAAACTTCTATGTATTAAGTACAGGCAGCGACATCTGGCCGAAGCAATTTACATCACTTGCAGCCATTTGCTTTTTTCCGTATAACAAAAAAAAACACTGGAGTTAATATGCAGTGGAAGTTACAGTTAAGCCTAACGGTGTTATTTATAAAAACTCTTTGCCTCTAAAATGCTCTTAATACACTGGTATACCTACTAAAGTAACGTGTCACAGTGTAACTTTCTGTTTGGTGATTCTAAAATAAGATAAAAAAAATAATAAAAAAAGACTGGGTTGAAGCCGATTTATAACAGGAATTCCTCTCATAAACCGGCTTTAATTCCATCTTAAGTGTTTTAGTGGCATCGGTTTCTTATAAATAAGACTGTATGCATAAGCAGCCTATATACGTCCCACTGTAGGGCACAGGCCTTCTCTCAGAGAGAGAGAGAGAGAGAGAGAGAGACTATAAAATAAGACCTACATTTTGAGTGAGTTCAATACAATCGAGATAAAGCCAACAAATAAATATACATCCATCCCAAGCGTTTCTTCAACGAAATTCAGCGTCGTTTTCTTGAACCATGCCTGAAAATAGCTGAAGGAGCGGTACGGAAGTGGGTTCCTGGGAAAAGTCACTGGGGAAAGCTCCCAGTGATTCACATTTGTCACTGAATCGATGGATTTATTTGCTTGTAAATAATTTCTCAGCTACAAAATGATTACTTTGGATTATTGTAATGGTATTGAAGCGGTGGTAGCTTAGTGCGTAGAACATTGGACTCGGAAGCGGGCGACCCAGGTTCGATTCCCAGTGCGGGCATGTACCTATGACTTTTCTTTCTAAGTTATGTACATTTGTGAAGTTATAGTAGCAATACCATTCGCTAACGGTGAATGAAAACATCGTGAGGAAACCTGGGTGTCTGAGCTATTCACGTACCTCAGCGCTTGAAATCGCCAATCCGCGGTGGGCACGCGTGGTGAGTAAACCCATACTCTCTCTCTGAGAGAAAGCCTGTGCCCTACAGTAGGACGTATATAGGCTGCCTATGATGATTGTAATGGGATAGTGGAGGTACCTTAAGAAGCTTAAAGCATGAAGTGAAATCAAATCTAGCAATAACTCTTCTTCAATATGTAAACACCCTAAGCTGAGTGCACTCTTTTAATGCACGCCATTTACTTCGGTCTTGAGCCTTTCGCATCCAGTCTTTTCCTGCCACTTTGACCAGTTCTGCTATGGGGTTCGGTAAAGTGTAAGTTTGTTAGGTACTGTTATAGCCTTAAGAGTTTAAGCACCGCTATTCTAAGGAACTCGTCAAATATACACGCTATAATTGTCGAAATGTAAGAAGCCCGTTTTGACAGCTACACAAAAATGCATTTTACTTTGGATTTACGTGAACAAATACATAAAAAGACACATACTCTGGCATATGTTTTAACGCTCGAAAGAAAAAACAGATTTTGTAACCCGAAAAGTTACTCATAGTTTAGATTTTTAATGTTAGATTCTATTGTTTTTGTAGCTGTCAAAACGGGCTTCTTATATTTTGACGACTTTAGTAGAACCTCAGCCGACCTGTACATAAATTTCGCAAATCACAACAAACTCGAGATGTCAAAACGAGATGAGAACAAGTTTACAACAAAAAAAAACAAATGTATAAATACAACCTTGCAACTCTTTCACGGCGTCTTGAACACGAGGGTCGCTACGTTACTATCACAGTTTTACACTGAGAAAATTTTGTTCTAGTTAATTAACACAAGCCCAAAAATCGTATTTGTAGCAAACAAAACTAAAAACTTTTTTTTCGCTTGATTAATGTTGATGAAGCGAAAGAGATCTGTCAGGATTGCGGCAAGTAGCAGAACCTTGCCCCTGCTTACCCCACCGGGATACAGATTTATGTTATGTTTGTAATGCTAAAGACTAGCACAGGACCGGATGGGTTGGCGTGAATGAGAAGAGGCGTATGCCCAACAGTGGGCTCCGTTTACGGGTTGACTAGATAGATGGATTGTAACGTATTTGCGGCAAACTGCCCGCCAATGCGTTCAGTCCAGCGCATTTATCTGAATATCTATTTATCTGAATATTACAATATAGGTATGACCTTCGCGAGTTATCACAACCAGCAGCCAGCAAAGATACAGCTAACCGCACATTGGCCTAACGCCTAACCGCATCTCTGCTTCGCTCAGATAACGCTGATTTTCTCGTGGGAGTATCGCGACAGACAAAATTATTATTAGCACTTGGATAAAATGGATTCAGTTGATTTTTGGGGTTCCGTGCCTCAAAAGGTAAAAACGGAACCCTTGTCGATCACTTTGTTGACCGTCCGTCTGTCAAGAAATACATAATCTGTGAAAATTTCAACTCTCTAGCTATCACGGTTCTTGAGATACAGCCTGGTGACAGACAGACGGACGGACGGACAGACAGACAGACATCGAAGTCTTAGTAATAGGGTCCCGTTTTTACCCTTTGGGTACGGAACCCTAAAAAAAAGATACCGCATAAAAACGTATATTTCACACTCAAAGGAATCAAAATTTATAGACTACTTGCCGTTGACCTAGAACTATGAAATTTAGCAAGTAATATCGCTTATACCTACTACAAGTACAGGGAAAAATCTAAAAACTGTACATTTGTAAATCATACAAAAAAAATTGTCTTTGAAGTTCGGGAAAAGCTCGGAATAAAACTGCGAGACTCGATTCCTGAACTATTTGTAATATGTAAGTACCTATTTTGAACGGAACCCTCGGTAGGCGAGTGCGACCCGCACTTATACGGTTTTTTTTATGTAGCCTCCGTAATATGGGTGTCCCACTGCAGGGAAAAGGCCTCCCCCTTTTAGAACAACATTTTCGGTCATTCGCCACCTCTGACCACTCCGGCGAGAATTTGTCCCCCCATCATCTTCTTGGCCGCCCGACATTCGCAATGACCGCCGCCGCACGATACCCACTCAGTGGCAAATCTCGCCCACCTATTCGAGTGCATGGGGCTTACGTGGCCGGCCCAATTCTACTTCAGGTGAATTTAACAAAGGAAACGTTTACCGCTGTCAAAATATTTGCAGGCTTCAAACATCGCTTAACTCATTCGACAGCACGTCAACCTGCAAGCGCTGAATGGCTGATCGGATTTGCATAAACTTTGTCACATAGGTAGACCATACCATGGGGTAACACATATGAAACTTTTCGTCCAAATCCCATTAGAGCAAGCCGCCGAAAAAATGCTCTGTGGCCTAATTGCGTTTGAAGTTAGTGTGGAATATGACAGTTAGACGATTGGAACCGTTTAGGATTTTTTATGCGTAATATAGGAGGAGGGCTATTTAGGACGAGATAATCTGTCAAATATTCCCGAACATGACTGGATCAATACAGGTAATTACTTAGGTAAGTTAAAAAACCTGCCAAGTGCGAGTCGGACTCGCGCACCGAGGGTTCCGTACTCACGCTTGGCCGCTTTTAATTATTTGTCGTTAGAATATATAATAAGTCCCATAATCAAAATTATTAACATTAACAAAAAACACTTGGTTGTATGGAGACCCCCTTATTTTTTAATTTTATTATTTGTTAGGTAATCCGCCGCAATGACACATATTCTATGAAAATTTCAATTGGCTACCTATTACGGTTCCCTTTAAAGGTCGGACGGACGGACAGACAGACAGACAGCGGAGGCAGAGTAATAGGGTCCCGTTTGGCACCCTTCGGCTTCGGAATCCTGAAAAAAGGTGCGGCCGACGGACGCAAATTGTTCTGTTTATTTTATTATCAGTACATACAAGACACATCGTTATCTCTCGAAAATTCTCTTACAAATCAACAGGTACAATCTGTCCCAAATCACCATTGACTCACATTATATCCTACTTATCGTGTTGTTTTTCTTAATTTGTGCGGTAAATTTATTTATCATGCGATAAATGAAATACCGTCTCAAATGATAAGCCAATGGGAGAAGAGAACAATTGCTTTGTTCCATCAATCGTATATTTATTGAATGTGTAGATTTGTAATATTTACAATGTTTTATTTCCGGAGCACTTTTTATTGGATGGAATAAGGAGTACATACCTAGCGTTTTAATGATCCTGACTTGACAATTTTGCTGTCTTTGTGACCGTTTTATGGAGGAAAGCATTGTGAGGAAACCCTAGTGTCTGAAATATCTCCTAATGCCGCTAATTCAATCGTTGCCAGGCCGTGCTCATACTCAAACTCCATTAGTAAAAAACTATAAGAGGAAGATATTTTAATGAAAAGTTTAGGTTTAACCACAGAACATACTTATTTTCTCTGTTCTGTGGGTTTAACGCAGGTCTTTCTTTGTACATATTTATTATTGTTTTTTTTGTATTACTTACCTATTATTCGATTCTCAACAGAAATAATAGTACATTACTTCAGAGGGAAGAAAGTGACAGTTCCATACCGAGATTATGGCATTTTTCTGTATGCACCAAGGAGGTTCGTAACTTCTGGTAAAAAAAAAACTGTATGTGGCCAGTAACAATTTACTTGAAATTTAATTAGTAGACAGTTAAAGTCTCTTTGCAGTAGGACTGCTGACAAATTAAAAAAAAAACCGGGTATGTAATGGAATTTCATACATACTTCCCACCCTTGGGTCGGAAGGATTTTCATACAAACTTCCATACCTTGGGATGAAAGGATTTGAAGGGCGGGATAAAGGCGTTTCTTCCCTCTAATTGGTATAATTAGTATGTATTTTCAGAGCAGGTGTGATAAAAAAATAATTTCGCCAGCGATTTTCCTTCAGTGTGCACAAGTGTCTCCGTTGAATACGCTGGCGCATCGCCCCGGCAACAGACCCTTCCTCTCGATGTTATTATGTTGATGATATTATTATTGCATTTATTAACAAAATACAAAATGTGGTGGACCTAATGCTATAGGCATTTTACCAGTCAACTACAGGTACACGAAATTAGGTAGGTATATGAGATAAACGGATAAGACTGGATTAAAATTAGATTAAGCGATTTAATTGAAGCACATTCATTTTTATTTTTTATTAAGTTGCACGATTGCACTAAGCTAATGCAATCGGATCGTACAACCTCGACCTTTTTGCTAAGAGGCTAAGAGTAAAAAAAAAGATTTAAAATGTTTTAATAATAAAAACCTATATATATTTAAAGTATTGTTAGTGTACGAGGAACTAGGGATTATTTTCATCGTTCTGGGTTCATCAGTTACATACAAGCATTTGTTTATGCACTTAAATGAAGCGGAATATGACCAAATTGGCGTCCAGAGAACGGGCACACATTACTAGTACGGGGTATGTTCCTGGCCTTGTTTGCGCAGAATCTTCAACTCATGCGCACAATGACTCCTAGGTACACTCGACAGCTTTAAGAAAGTGGTGTCCATGAAGTCCATGGGTCAGTCAGTTGTGTGAACTTGTGTGGCTGGATCTTTATTTTTGTGTTTCTATAGGTAAACTGGTCTGTCATTCATTATGTAACTGTAGACTTCGTCGATTCGCAAAATTAAAACAGTAAAGTAATACATACATACATTCACGCCTGTATCCCGAGGGGGTAGGCAGAGACCAGAGTTTGTCTAATTTGAACAATTAGCTGTTTTGGTGTTGTGCCTGCCCGGGGAACTGGTTTTTGGGCCACCCACCACCAGTTTTTGGACATCAATTTAGCAGAAATATTCTTCTTGCTAAAGCCCAGTTTAGCTACAAAATTGAAAGAAACTTAAAATATTTCATTTCCTGCCAGAGTATACAGTCGACAGCCCATCAATCTTTACAGACATGCACTCTAATCCGTTGCCTTAAAGTAAACTTTGCAAAAAAAATGTAAAGGTTCACCTGCTGTCGACTGTACTATCATCATCATCAGCCTACGCTTGTCCACCTGTTGGACTTAGGCCTCTCCTATTGCACGCCACTGAGCACGGTCCTCGGGTACTCTCATCCAGCTCTTGCCCTTTACTATAATTTCGCCTTATGTATTTTTACGGAATATTTTTACAAATTTATCCTTTAGTAACATTTTTCACCGAATAATTTGGAGCAATCACGAAAAGGCAATATTATATAGATGCAGGTAATATTGTTGAACATATTTCAATGATACTATTATAATAAATTATAAATGTGAAAGTTTGCGAAGATGTTGGGAAGTTTGAATATTTGAAGAAGAAGAAGAAAGACATTTATTATACCAAGAAGACACATCACAGAAACAAAATAAGCAGATATTTAATATTTGGTTTGGATGTTTGTTACTCAATCACGCAATAACGACTGAACGGATTTACATGAAACTTGGCGTACAGATAGACAAAGTCCGGAATTGAGACCTAGCATAGTGATACAAGCCTCCACCAATCCGGACTTGGCCCCCGTGGTGGAGTATGGCCTATACCTTCCTCAGGGAAGAGACCCGTGCCCCTAGGTGGGGACATACCTAATGGGTTGATGATGATGATGATGATAGTGATATCCCGGTAATGCGTTCCCGTGGGATAATATTTATTTTAAGTTTAAAATTGATGGCGTTGTGCGAGCGAACGTTGTGTTTTAAAAATAGATGGCGTTGTGCAAGAATCGTATAAACGGATTCCGTGGCGGTACGAAGTTCGCCGGGACACCAGAGATAGTTTATATAATTTACTATACTATGCTCGGTCCGCCGGTCCGTCGGTGCCGCCCGCATCCAGAGACCGGGAAGCTTGGAAAACCAGCGTCAAATGGCTGATGATGATGCTGATGATACTCGGAATAAAATCGATGTGAGATTATCATTGAACATCTGAAATTCAACGCATTTATTTTGTTAAGTCACTCTGAGTCTAGATAGGCAATATCAATCGAGAGAGGACAAATCTCTAGTTAAGTATATCGAAAAGACACAATAGGGGAACACTATAAGGTCATCGCCCGCTCCGGCAATATTTGCCCAGCGGGGGCCTAGCACGCAATGTCGCCTTATTTTTAATTCCGTGTCGACAATTTTGTATCCTAAGTTAAAATGTAAAGGACTATGTATGTACTTTTGACGTACACAATACACAACCAATAGCAAAAATCTGACACCATTGTAGTGTTATTCTCACTCCATTAGATAAACCACACAAGTATCGACAGCTATGTGTTTAGTGCACTTGAGGCACTGCTCAGTTGAACACTGTATCACTTTATTGGACAACAATGTATTAAGTAGACTTAAAGCACTGCTCAGTTGAACAGTGAACAGTGTAATCACTCTATGGACAACTGTGTTTAGTACACTTCAGGCACTGTTTAGTTGACATCTATGTATTTAGTAGACTTGAGGCACTGCTCAATAAAGGCGTATCAGTCTATTAGACAATTATGTATTTAGTAGACTTGAGGCACTGCTCAGTTGAACACTTTATCACTTTATTGGACAAGTATATATTTATTAGACTTGAGGCACTGCTCAGTAAACGCGTATCATTGTATTGGACAATTATGTATTTTGTAGACCCATCAAAGAGTAATCTTGGTCATTTTTAGGGTTCCGTACCTCAAAAGGAAAAAACGGAACCCTTATAGGATCACTTTGTTGTCCGTCTGTCCGTCCGTCCGTCTGTCAAGACACTTTTTCTCAGGAACGCGTGGAGGTATGAAGCTGAAATTTATATCAATTACTCAGGTCTACTGTCCCTTGAAGCTGTGAAAAAATCAAACTTCTAAGCCAACGCAATCAAAAGATACAGCCGTTTATGCCGCAAATTTTCGACACTTGCAAGGGAATCAAAACCTACAGGGTGCTTCCCGTGAACTCAGAATCTTGAAATTTGGTACGAAGCAACGTCTTATAGCATAGATAAAGGAAAAATTACGAAAACCATAAATTTTTAGTTACATCACATAATATATTTTTTTTTAATAATTTTAAACTTACTACCCATTTCCTCATAAACGCGTAGAGGTATTAAATTGAAATTCATACCAAATACTCAGGTCTATAATACCTTTAAGCTGTAACAAAATCTAACTTCTATGTCAACGCAATCAAAAGAAACAGCAATTTAAGCTGCATATTTTGAAACTCGCAAGTACTCGCAAGGGAATCAAAACCTAAAGGGTACTTCCAGTCGACCTAGAATCTTGAAATTTGGCATGAAGCAACGTTTTATAGCACACATAAAGGAAAAATTCCGAAAACCTTAAATTTTTAGTTACATTACAAAATATATATTTTTTAATAAATATAAACTTATTACTTTTTTCCTCATGAACGCGTAGAGCTATCAAGTTGAAATTCATGTCAAATACTTAGATCTAATTGCCTTTAACCCGTGAAAAAATGTTGTTGACATTGCAGGTTTGTACGGAACCCTCGGTGCGCGAGTCCGACTCGCACTTGGCCGGTTTTTGTACTATGCAACGGCTCATATCGCAACATAACGCCTTAGCCAAGTCTCTCAACATCGACATATTCTCTGACTCCTGTGCAAAGTTTAAAAAAAGTATCCTGTCGTCCCTCTGAGGTTGGACCCATTTCTGAATGTATAATGTTAAACTTGATATGTAGCATTCATTGTTGAAGCTCAGAGGCACAAACCGGTGTTATCTAGATTTAATCTGTAGCTTTAGTTCCTCATGTAACATAATACTGACGGCGCATGTTGTGGCTGCCTGTAAGTGAGATAACACTTAGCTTATTTTTGGTTTTGTTGTCTGTTGTGAATGTATTGGTGTGTATCTTGTTGGTGGTCCTAATTAAATAAAAATAAAAATAAAATAAATAAAATAGACTTCAGGCACTGCCCAGTCAGTGTATTAATTTATTGGACAACTATGTGTTTGAGACATGAGCCACTGCTTAGTTGAGCAGCGTATTGCTCTATTGAGTGCGTGCTTGGCGTACAACTCCGGAGAGTCGCTATCGGTACACAAACATTGTATCCAAATACGATACGCGATGGATGTGCCAACGGATTTAGCCGCTTGTGTCAACAGTGCGGGATGGATCGGTCGAGAATACTCCTTCAATGAATGCAGTAATTTCGAAGTAAAACGTGAATCTTTGATAGCCACGCTGTAAGACCCGTGGTCTCTGTCTTTCTGAGAGTTCATAAATACGAGTCTGTAACAAATCTAGCAGAAACAGTTTTCAGTCAACCTGTTACCGTTTAAATTTTAATCATACTAATAAAAACTATTATTAGATATATCTCAATGAGATTAGAATCTACAATCCTCTTTAGAATTTCAGGGTCGATAAATAAAAAATGAATCTAATCCTTGGCCTTGGCCGTCATTTCGAAAAAGAACGTCACTCAGACAGAGTCAAAAAGCGCGCGATCGGCTGTTTTTTTAGGGTTCTATACCCAAAGGGTAAGGGACCCTATTACTAAGACTCCGCTGTCCGTCTCCGTCCTTCCGTCTGTCACCAGGCTGTATCTCACGAACCGTGATAAGTTAGACAGTTAAAATTTTCACAGATGATGTATTTCTGTTGCTGCTATAACAACTAATACTAAAAACAGAATAAAATAAATATTTAAGCTTGGCTCCCTTACATTAAACGTGATTTTTAGTCGGTTTTTGCTCGATAATATTTCCTTCGCGCGAGTGCGACTCGCACTGGGCCGGTTTTTTTTTGAGATCATAAGATAAAATAAAGCTACTATACCCAAGATATTGAAGCGAACGACTAAAGGTAAACAAAGATACAGCATCTCTCAAACTTTATTTACTCGACGCAGCTTTGCTTACATCGTGTACATCGTGTTTAAGGGAAACTTATAAATTTATGCAAAAAAACAGTTATTTCTTTATGAGTTAGAGCCTCAATACGGTTCTCGAGGCAAAGGCTCATCTTTGCATCTGCGTGAGTGAAAACAAAAGTCCATCATCTTTGCTAATTGCGAACATATTTGCTAGCGGTAGGATCGCTATCACTGCACCGCAACCTAGTATATTTGTGAGACGGACAGGCACTGGCTGAAAATCAGCGCTTTGGGTGAATACCCTCAGCACAATGCTGAGCCAGCTGCCTTTTTCAGCAAAAGGGACACACCGCAACTCATGTTAATAAAAAGTGTTTTATTGTTTTTTTTTTTTTTTTTTCTTTTTTACCTTTTGTATTGTAATTTAATATTTTATGTTGTAACTTGTTAATGTATGTGTGTGTTTCTGTTGTTGAAATAAATGGTTTTATTCTTCTTCTTCTTCTTCTATTATTGAGGACCGCTGAAATTAATGGTATAATGGTATTTATTAGGCGTATCGTTTTGTATAACTTTGCTAAATATTATGCAGTGTTATATATAATGTGCCATATTGAAAAACCAAATTTTTGACATGTGTCAACTTAGTCGTTCGCTTTAGTATCTACACTAAACTTAGATGAATATATACAGGGTTATTTTTAATATAGTGCAAACTTTAAATACGTCATACGGAAGGGTTTATGGTGAATGGTGGATTTAATTCGTTTATTTAATTAATCATTTATTTACTTACCAAACTACAGTCACAGCTACAGTAGTGTAATCACTTCACAACTACCTATAGACCGCCAATAGTATACGGCAGAACTTACCTAGCTAGACATGTAAGCCTTTTAATGTATTTTGTTTTCTGGTGTGTACAATAAATCTAATCCAATCCACTGATTCACACTTTTGATAATTCACACAAACAGATAGCGATTGAATCAAATCAAATTGTAGTTACCATAACGTAACAAAGCTTAATATCTAATTAAATTTTGATTGATGATTTTAGGAAGTTATGTAGCAAACCAGCAAACAAGTGTACTAATTAATTAGGTATAAGAAATAAAAGAAACACTCAAGGAAGAAATACCAAGACAACAAGAAAACAAAATACTCTTCGTAACATAACGAAAGCGAAAGAAAGTCGAATGACCGATACATCATTTCATTTTTCATCACGCGATTTAATAATGGCGGAAGAACGGGCGCGAAAGAGAATCTTGTTCTTTGTTGTGTTTTTTTCTGAGCGCAGCGATTGCAAGAGGCATTCCTACCGGCCAGTGTCAGTTACCACTACACCAACTGCCTGCAAAAGAGTTGACAAGTGCGACATTGATACGCTTTCTTGGTGGGTTCAGTAAAAATAGTTTTAAAAGGAAAAAATTACTGTTTTTTTTTATCAACCATTTTAATTTAAATGAAGATGCTGCCGGAATGTTGTCGTCAAATTGTTGCTGGCGTGGTGGGTGGTGGTGGTAAATGACTTAAAATCTTAGTCTAACAGGGGTGAGGCCCTCCTTGTAGTAAAGGTTACGGAGGCTACATAAAAAATAATAATACTATGGTTAGACAAATTTTTTTCATTTACCTGGTAAGGAAATGTAAACGGATTCCGTAATACTAAGAACATGGTTTAAAACATAATATATTTATTTTTCTGAAACGCTCAAAATGGAAACGATTTTTTTTCTATCAATGACTCGTCATAATCCATTTTATATTACTTTTTCTTTTTGGGTGAAAAAGTCAACGGATCTCTAAAAAATGCAATCGTGTCGCTTGAGGTGCACGCGAGATGATTGTTTCTTTCTGCGCGTTACCGATGCGATGCCATTGTGCGATAATTACCTAATTGCGAGATAACTAGGAACATTACAATTTAGTCACGTGCTCTTTAGCAAAAAAAAATGTTACACAAACGCAGTTTTAGTGCGAAACTATTTCAGTTCAATGTCGTTTCGGTTTAAGCATCAAGTGTATGGAAATCGCTTTCATAATTTTATGCTTGTTTTTGTATGTTATTTTCTTCCTCAGTCTATTTGCAATCTCGCTGTATGCTTCCAATGTCATCCTCATTACCAAAAGCTAAAACATTTACCCGACAAATGCCGACAACACTTCTCGCCTAGATGGGTATTAGTTGACAATAGAATGTTTTAGCCCATCCTCAGCCACCCTTGCCTATGTTTTGTAAACTGAACGCAAGAACATCCCGTCTTCAATTTTTTCCGTCAAATGGCTGCCATGTTTATAAACGTATGCGTCGTTTCGTGAATGAATTGGCGTTTCCGCGGTTTTGGCGCGAAACTGCGGCCAATGGCGGCGCGGGACGATGACCGTCACACACACGGCGAACACATACATACAGTGGCTACGTAGAATCGGTGAAGCTTGGTGAAGCCACTTCAGCTACGTTTACTTGAATTAGTTATGGTATAATTGTATATTTGTGGAAGAGTGGGCCCTCCTGACACAGGTATTTCTATACTTACTAGGAGGGTCCAGCCCCTGTATTTTATTTATAACATTATAATGAAATAAACAATTTGAAATTTGAAAGTCTCTGCCACTGACAATTTTTGCTGCTTTTATGGAGCGTTTCATCAAATCGTGCAAATATGCTGACTTTACTTTAAATTATTTCAATTAAATAATTAAATTATTGTCAGAGGCCTTAGGGCGGCTTGACAACTTCTGACAGTAGACGAGCCACCAGTCTACAAGCCTCCATCAATCCGGACTTGGCCCCCGTGGTGGAGTATGACCTATACCTTCCTCAGGGAAGAGACAGATACAGAGCCATGATACAGGCTCGCCTAGTATGGTTTTCGATGTGAAAACATAATAATACAATTACACGCCTACCTACTAAGTTCAATGTATACAAGACATGTTCTATTTTTTGTTGTACAGACGTTCGTTACACAATAAATTTCTTAATTTCTTAATGTTGTAAAAGCCATTGTATGAATTTTACAGGAGAGCAAAAAAATAATAATAAAAAATGCTTTATATTAAAAAATCAATGTAGTAAAAGCCATTGTTTTGCGAATTTGAGGAAACAAAATTTACAGATTGAAAGAGCTTGAAAAATTGAGTAAGACTGTATTCAAAGTCTGTTTTCACCAAAAATGGCTTTTACGACATTTCATCGTCAAAGGGTCGATTGGTTTATTCGTGGCATATTGCCTGCCTGAAGCCGAGTTTCCTGATGATGTTTTTTTTTTTTTTTTTATTAAACATTGTCAAAAAAATAATACGCAAAATATAACACGACAATATTTTGCGCGTCATTTATTGCGCATGGAAAATGAAATAGATTAATGTGACCCCAGTTCTTTCTGTTGCCTGTTTTTACTTATTGTTACGCAATTTCACAAAAGAAAACTGATTTTTTATTGAAAATTTTTATAAATATTTTAATTTACACAGACAATTTACTCGTCCTATTTTTTACAACCGTGAAAATCATTGTAGTGCATTTTGTGATTTACCATATTAAGTGGTAGGAACGTCAGCTATTGTCAATGTAGATAGACAGTTAGATTTATAACACTTTATTGTACATAAAAATAGAAGTTACACAGATATTTCTTAACCCAAGAGTACAGATGTAATCAGATGTAATTTATTTATTGATACTTTTACTGCACTTAAAAAAAATCGTACAATGCGGCGGACCTAATGCCATGAGCATTTTCTACCAGTCAACCGCAGGAGGTAAGGGAAAGATTAGTGCAGTACTAAGTGAGAAATATTTTAGGATGCATGCCTAGTACAAATTTTTATCATCTAAGTTTAGAATAAGTGGCATGTTTCTGTAATATCTCCGTATTAAATAAAAATAAAAAAATGTACAATCCGCGTATTGTTCACTGTAAAATAAATAAACCTCATTGACAATAAATTTTCAAAAAGACCACCGCCGCGCTATTTGTACGTACTGGGGTTATACCTATCGTCTGCCAAATGAAGTCGCCCACTGACGTTATGTCACATTGTTCGACAAAATTCGCGCTGAATCATCAAAGCCACCGCAGGACGTCGTTAAATTTTATTCTAATTTCGCCGAATAAAACGTCACATTTATTCGGTGATACTCGTACATACCTATAATGCGCCGGCACACAACTTGACCAAAACTCCGCGTAGCCCGGGATGAGAGCGATGGACACTTACGATCAAATAGATTTTTACATGTAGTTTTTGTTAATGTCACTACACTAAAGTAAGTTAACTCGGAATCAAGTTAATAACTAAAATATTAAAGGTGAAAGTCTAAAGTCCCTGCCAATGAGACTCGAAATAGGTAGGTACATTTTGCGGTACATGCCCGCACTGTGAATCGAACCTGGGTCTCTCGCTTCCGAGTCCAATGTTCTTCCCACTAGGCTACCACCGCTCCGATTCTATGTTTCCTCATACATAACTCTTTAACCAATGGACAGATTTTGACAAATAATATCTCAATCGATTCGTCGTGTTGGCGCGAGTGTATTTTGTAGGCTTTATGAATTCAAGATAGTAGATAGTTAAGATAAGATAAGAATATTCTTTATTGCACACAAGAAACGAGACGTAGTAGTAATGCTCAGCATTCGGGTTGTTGGTTATATTTTATTTCACATTTTTTTATTATTTGGGGTGTAACAGAACCTTCATATTGACTGTCTATTGAGGGGGGTTCTTCTACTTGATAGTATGAATCATCATCATTATCAGCCATTTGACGCCCACTGCAGGACAAAGGCCTCCTTCGTAGTTTTCATAACCATGAGGGGTTTTGCCAGAATCGCCACGCTTGGCAGGCGGGTTGGCGATCGCAGTATGCTGTTGGACTCTCAGGAAGACGCCGCTGCCCGTCCCCTGGCAATTGATTTCCCTAGTCGCCTTCTACGACATCCACGGAAGGAGATGGAGCGACGCTATTCTTAATCCGGCGCCACACGGAATAGTGTGAATAAATACCATAGAACCATAGAAGAATATGCTACGAGTAAGTATATACTTACAACGCAACGCGAAACGCCAATGACTCAGGTCAACCCTTACATTATACCTAGCTGCAAAGTCGCCCGGGCGCCCGTAGAGTGCACGCGTATAAAAGCTGAAGTGCTGTCAACTGTACTACTAACCCACCTTGTCTTCAGTAGCGTTACTTGGTACTTTATCTCGCTCAGTTAAATTGTTTAGAGCGAGAAAGACTGCAGTGTCACAGCTAGGGCTTGAAGTATTCCCCCTTTTTTACTATTCGAATATATCGATCTTTTTAAATATTCATTTTATGAAAAGTCTTTATTTCCTCCTCAGATCGTAATTTTGTATTTTTCTGAAGGCCTCGCTAAAGCGATTATCACACTGCACCGCGCATATTTTAAATTTTGTGGGAGTTTCTCAATTTGTACAGAAAACGCGCCTAGGACAGCACACTGCCGACGCCGCGTCACCGCGCGGGAGAGCGTCCCGCGCGCAGATTCTGACAAACCGCGCGGGACGTGCCGCGGGGTATAACACACTGGCTCCGCCGTACCGCGCGTGTTTTTTTGCATAAAGAGCGATCGATTTATAGATCTTGATCGTAAATAGTCTCCTAATTCGAGTATACAAAAACCAAGTTGATAAAATAACTCTAGCATCGTGAAAAAGTTCGCTAGGTATTAACCATTTTCAACGACGCCCGACTGCGAAGTGAACATTTGCCGCGGGGCCGTCACATACCGCCACTCCGCGCGGGAAAGCAGATCAAACCGCTTGGCTAGGTGATGCGGATCTGCGCCTCCGCGCACCGCGGCGGGCGGGACGCGTTGCCAGTGGGAGAATCGCCTTAATATAGTAGTAGACTTTTACTTGAAGTAAAAATTAATATAAAACCTTCAACCGTCACTATTAAATTTTCGAATTAACACAGTTGTGTATAACGTGGAGCAAAACCCTTCACCCCAACGAAACTTGGGTTGTTCTGATTACGTCGTTGCAGCGATGTCTTAACAAATATTAAAAAAGTGCCAGAAAATCTTTAATTGACATGTTTTTTGGTAGCATTCTTTAGGTATGTCTATTCCGCTGGTGATATCGTTAAAAATAGTTCGAAGATGCAAATTTTATTCAATACTAGCTGTCCCGGCGAACTTCGTAACGCCACAGAAAACGTTTGTATGGGAAATAGAAAAGGGCTGTTTTTAGGGTTTTCCGGGAAATTATTCGACTTTTTCTCGCCTTTTAAACCTTCCCTAGACCTCCACGAACATTTCAAGACTAAGATAAGATAAATCCGTTCAGCCGTTCTCGAGTTTTAGTGAGACTAACGAACAGCAATTGATTCAAAAAATTCGTATAGTAATAACAAAATAATGAATAGTAAAACAGGCGAATATTCGAGGTCCAAGCCCTAAATTCACAGCACAGTTTCGAGTTCAATACGCACATGCCTCGGGGTTGCTGTTTGCTCAAACACGTTTGACCGATTAAGGTGACAGATAAACGCCCAGAGATGTTAATGTTATGTGTTTGGTTATTGAAGGGGTATCTGTCGAGATAAACGGGAGGTTAGCAAACAGTTGGGTCGCGATGGAATTTTATTTTATGTTAAGTACCAAGGCCAAATCAGGAATGGTTGGTATTATGATTGCCATATGAAAATGTTACTTTCATGGAATAATTTTATTTCAGTGAGAGACGAGGATACGTTGGAGGTACATTTAACGCGATTATTTATCAGGTTACAATTTTAATTAGGTAATCTTAATTCCCGTTTCGGCAACGTGGCGGTTGCCGTGGTCACGAGTTGACTGAAGTGGCGATTATAGTGGCGGTAGTTGGATATTATACTCACGAGGATACAGTTTAATGAATATTTTTTTATAGATAGATAGATAACACTTTATTGCACACCAGTAATTTACAGAGATATAAGTTACTTAATATCTAGTTCTTAATTGTATACAATTGGCGGTCTTATCGCTAAAAGCGACCTCTTCCAGACAACCTTAGGATGGACAGGACTAAAAAAAGATGAGAGTGGGTAGGCACGTGTACATAAGACAGATCTATTAATTTACTCACAGTAAATAAATATAATATATACTTAGTGATCATAATAATATAAATACACATTTAGGCAATTAAATACATACCTAGGTACTAAATAAAGACATAACTTACTTACACACGTCAAAATATATAAATGTGAGTGGTTGACCAAAAAGGGACCTCAAGGGAAAATAATTGATTTCGAGAAAATCGCGTTTGAAATTTCGTGTATAAACAGGTTTCCAAAACTGCCTCGGCTCACAAAAAAAATCATAAAAAAATAACTACTTACGGCACCTAAAAATATTTTAGTCAGACTAAAACAAAGCTAAAATACCACAGATTAAAAAATTCAAATAAAAAAAAAACGGTTTCCAATCCCTGCAGGTCCCTTTTTGGTCAACCACTCACAAATAAATAATGTATGCAGGATCTTGTATGTACGATACAAGATGTATATATCGTCGGCTTATTGCAAGAACTCATTAACCGACATATTCACTATTGGGAGAAAAACGACTTTTTAGTTCGTGTTAGTTAATGGTTGTATTTCCTCTTCCTTATTCCCTATCACATCGTTAAAATAATGCCTGATATTAAAACACCACTATTGTATCATTGTTCAATACATCTATATGTCCATACCTTTAAAAAAAGCGGTTAGTGAGTTTTTGCAGTAAATGACTTCTTGCAGTAAGCCGACGATATGATCCAAAAATATCATTATCAGAGTGTTTTAATCAGTGCCCCGCGAAGTGTGTGACGCGGCACGCTGATATAGGTATATACCGCGGGGTCTTTAGTCGCTGTGCCACGGAAAAATTACTAGTTTTTTTGCAAAAAATTTCCTATTTTAGCGAATAATGTAATATTGCACAAGGTTGTTGTCCTTAGGTCCTAGGGCCTAGAACACAGCCTAAAGCCTATTATTGCATCTTAATATCTGGCTGTTTATAAAATTTCTATCAATTATTCTTATTATTACCGCTTTTTACGTGCTTAAACTATAGGTACCTAAGTGAGAAATGTTCCATAGAGCAGATAAGTGCATAGAAATCAGAAATCAATAATTTATTTCAACGTAAAGAATGTACATTCTGTTTGCTGAATGTCAATGTACTATGTTACTATGTTAGCCGCTGCCTTCGGGCCGTATTTGTAGTGGAGAAAAAGGCAGCAGAAAAGAAAACTCCACTCTGACCATCTTTTCTCAAATCATCTTAAACTTATACATCTAAGCCTATATGATATGATTCCGTGATAGCCACCAATAACATTAAAAGCAAAAATAACACTTCTTACAAAAGTAGGAAAATGCTGCGGCCAGACACACGAACAGCACCCGTTCACGAGCATAACGCAGGGGTCAGCCATCACCAGTCTCAACCATTTTAGAGGGAGATAGGTGACCCGGCCACCACGCCACCATTCGAATGACCTTTAGCAAACCTGCAGATTGAGTTCTTGTCACATACTTTTGTAAAACATAAAATATTAATAATCTGTGCCTGTATTTTCTCCAAATAAATAAATAAAGTCGTAGAAGGCGACTAAATTACCAGGAGACGGACAGCAGCCTCTTTCTGAGATTCCAACCGCATACTGCGATCGCCAACCTGCCTGCCAAGCGTGGCGATTAAGGCAACACCCCTCATGGTTATGAAAATCACGAGGGAGGCCTATGTCCTGCAGTGGGCGTCAAATGGCTGATGATGATGATGAAATAAATAAAATTAATTCTTTGTCGCACAAAGATAGTGTACAAAAGGTGGACTTACTGCTAATTGTAACTATTTTTTCATCATGATCATCATCAGCCATTTTTACGCCCACTGCAGGACATAGGCCTCCCTCATGGTTTTCCCTAACCATAAAGGGATTTGCCATAAGCGCCATACTTGGCAGGCGGGTTGGCGATCGCAGTATGCGGTTGAAATCTCAGGTAGACGCTGCTGCCCGTCTCCTGGTAATTTAATTCCTTAGTCACCTTCTACGACATCCACGGAATGAATTGGAGTGACGCTATTCTTAATCCGGCGTCACACGAAACTATTTTGTAAGCCCTGATAAATCAAATCATTATAAATCTACTTTTTGATTTTCATTTCATCATTTTGTCAGCAGACATGTGAAACTTTTTGATCTTGTCGATGTACTCATAAGCAGCCTATACACGTCCCACTCTAGGGCACAGGCCTTCTCCCAGAGAGAGAGTATGGGCTTAATCATCACGCGTGCCCACCGCGGATTGGCGATTTCAAGCGCTGAGTTATGTGAATAGCTCAGACACTCAGGTTTCCTCACGATGTTTTCCTTCACCGTTACCGTCGATGTACTACTTACTGTTAACGGCTGTCAGTTTATTTTAATTTTTCCTTTTGGCCCACTCAGTTGCAGTAGAATAAGAGATTGTTAGAGTACGACAAACTGGGGGTAGATTCTATAGGTAGTTATCTCATCATCATCATCATCACCATCAGCCCCTTGACGCCCACTGCAGGACACAGGCCTCCCTCATGGTTTTCCCTAAGCATAAAGAGTTTTGCCACAATCCCCACGCTTGGCATCCGGGTTGGCGAGTTGGCGGTAGTTATCTACTACAAGATAACCTACTATTAGTCATCGGATCGCTGGCATCAGGTAGATGCAACAGCAGTAGTGACGTTATTTGCACTGTTAGGAATCGTTAACTAAATTTCCATATCATTAAGATGACTAAGAAAGGGAAGAAAGTGGCCACTAGATGCAAATGGGCTTGTGTAATCCGATAATTTCTCAGAAATCCATTAGTTAGTTTGTTATCTACACCTGCACACGTAATTGTCTGCGAATATTCCGTAAGATATCGTAATATCGACAGGTTCGTTAGTGACAAAGATAGCAATGGTCAAAAGTCTGCCTGCCTCGTTGGTCTGGCTAGCGGTATCACGTTCGATTACCATGCCGGAGGTCACGGATTCGATGGCCACTGGAGGACGCCGTACATTTTTGTACAGATGGGCTCAGTCTGGATGTCTGATGATGTTTGTGATGTCCTTGCCGGGTTACCACAGCACAGGGTTTCTTAGTTTGGAACGGACTAGTGATTGTGTTGTGTGGAAGTAATTATCATTAATGTTTAACTGCATTTTTGACTAAAGCAGTGACTAGGGCAGCCACACTTAAAAAAATCTTGCCCTTAGATTTCGGGAAAGCCGCTTTTATATTGACCCCTTACCCCTTTATTATTATCAAAACACTCCTTTTATAATTATCCAAAAAAATATTTGAATAAAATTTAAAATAAAAACACAAAACCACTATAAGAACAGTATGCAAATAAGACAAAAACCAACATAGCATAAACTCACGCCTGTATCCCGGAGGGGTAGGCAGAAACCAGGGTCTGCCACTTGCCACGATCCTGACAGATCTCTTTCGCTTCATCAACATTCATTAGTCGTTGCATGCACGCACGCCCGTTTCGGGTACTTTTTATCCTGCCCTGTGCTAATACATCCCCTATTTGGTCGAAGTATGACCACCTGGGGCGTGCCTTACCGGCCCATAACGACCATAATTTTTGCGGGAATTTTCAAAACAGGCGGCGCACGATTGAGGCGGCGCGCGGCGATAGAAGATCTCACTACGCCAAAAGGTTCGAACCTTTTTACTAAGCAACATAGTAGGTAGGTAGGTAATCAAATAGATCTTAAATTGAGAGCGGGCCGAAGTCAATCAATAAATATAGAGACAGAGTCAACAAAATAAATTGGAGCATCAGCTAATAATGACGACGCTTTGACGTCTAAAGGAGTAAAGTTCGACGCGCCCACAATTTTATCATCATCTGTGTGGTTTTTTTTTATTTATGTAACCTATATACGTCTCACTGCAAGGCACAGGCCTTCTCTCAGAGAGAGAGTGTGGGCTTAATTACCGCGCGTGCCCACCGCGGATTGGCAATTTCAAGCGCTAAGGTACATAAACACCTTAGACACTCAGTTCTCCTCACGGTGTTTTCCTTCGCGGTTAGCAAGTGGCATTTCTACTACAACTTCACGAATGTATGTAACTTACAAAACGAAGTCATTGGTCCATGCCGGGATTCCAACCCACGACCTCCCGCCGTGAGGCCGGCGTTCTAATGCTTTATCAATCGGGATCAATCTACAAGGTAATTTTATTTCCAGTTTTCATCCTAGACAGTACTAGATAAAACCTTCTCTGCTTTTCATTGCCTAAATTTTATATTGGTAAATAGGTAAGTAGCATTTCGTAATACTTAATAATTTCAGTTAGAAATCAACACAAATAACTCGTTCGTCGTCTTAAATTGTGTGATTTCTAAAACACTTCAGTACAAGTTTTTCTTTAATCATGGTCAAAATGATTACACAAATTTCACGATTATACGTACCTACAATACCAAGCAGTCTAAATCTTTATCCTGCATAGAAGAATGTCCATTTCTACTATTTAAGACATCATAGCTTAAGGGGGTTCAGGGAGCAACACTAGCGCCACCGAGGAATAATAATCATATCTTTTTTTACAGATCAAATTTGCAAAAAGTTTCAGAACAATCTCTCAAGTTAATAGTGATTTTTAGGACCCATGACCCTGAACCTAAGGCAACTAGATAGCATTAACGCCAAAAACGGCCGTATTTGGCATAAATGCTACCTAGTCCCAGGTTTGTGACCCTAGGCTATTTGTCGTGGGTCGTAAAAATCACTGTTAATATGATAGAGAGATTGTACTGACACTTATTGCAAATTTGATCCATAAAAAAAGATATGATTTTTTATTTCCTCGGTGGCGCTAGTGTTGCTCCCTGAACCCCCTTAACTACATTTTATCAGACAGCGCCATTACACAGCAAAATAAAAACTTAAAACCGCTTAAAATTTAAATATCTAAATTTTATAGGTTAAAAAGACAAAAGTAAACCAGTTTTTTACTGCTTCTCCTATTCTCTAAGGTTTGCTGGAAGAAATCTCTCACAGAGATAAGCTCGCCTGTACATGTTATTTCTTATGTCCTGTCCTGTTATACGTTTTGTGTGCAATAAAATACCTAATAGGTATATAAAGATTAGTAAGTTGAAGTGGCAGTGGGAGGGGCACATAGCACGCAGAACTGATGGCCGATGGGGCCGAAAAGTTCTCGAATGGAGACTACATATATCGGCAAGCGCAGCGTAGGACGACCAGCCACAAGATGGACAGATGACCTCATCCAAGTGGCAGGAAGACGCTGGATGCAGGCCGCTTCCAACCGGTCTTTTGGGAAATCCATGGAGGAGGCCTAAGTCCACTACTTCTTGTGGCTGAATGATGATGATATAAAAATCTCGTATCAGTATTTGTTATCGAACTCCTCTGAAACGGCTTCACCGATTTTTTAGAATTTTTTTGTGTATATTTGGTAGGTCTGAGAATACGTCGTTGGTTAATTAATATGGTAAACAGCTAGTAATAAATAATAATAAAACTAATTTGTGTTTTGGTAATAAACGATTTCTATTCTATTCTATTCTAAAAAATTCGAAGATTCAATTCAATTTAATTCGATTCAATCATCTATGGCTGACTAAGTGTAAATAGGTGGTAGGAATACATTTTATGGTTATACTTATTACTTAGTCACCCTTTACGGGTATTGCAAAATGGGTAAGACTTATATCTAACATTTTAACGCAAGAAAAAGTAAGTAAATTTTATAGTTAGTAAAAAACTGAATGTGCACGGATATTAACTCGTTTATTTTTTCATTTTACAATTTTCCGACGTTTCGGTACTTTTCCAAGTCCCGTGGTCTCGGTGACTGAGGTGACTTTCGTATTTTTGAAAGCTTTAACTGTTTTTACTACCTTCAGCAAAAATATATTAAGGTGAGGTCTCGAAAATATAATGGCAAATTTTTAAATTTACATTGGCAAAACAATAATTTTATATAAACTTTTTGAAATTAAAATTAAATCTACAGTCATACACTCATACATACATACTAGCAAGGGGGGTCTCATGCACTCAAGCACCGGTTTCCATGCTGTAGCTATGTTCCAACCACGATCTCTATTGAAATTTGGATGCCAGCGGATCTCTATTGTCTCGCGCATTCTAGGAAAGACACAGTCTTCTCGGGCTAGAACTTGAATTTTTTGCCGAGGGTAGTTAACTAACAGTTAATGCTTTCAAAAAGACGCCTGTCACCTCAGTCTATAGACTTGCAAAAGTACCGAAACGTCGGAAAATTGTAAAATGAAAAAGTAAACGAGTAAAGATCCGTGCAAATTCAGTTTTTATTATGTCTAGTGCTCTTTTTAACCTAACAAAATAGTAATTTATTATTTCTTTTGGGTGCGCAATAAAGTGTTCTCTATATATCTGTCTAAATGTTGTTTTAAATAACAAAGTCTAATTAACGTGTTCCAGGAATCCGTGATAATCTTGTCCGTTGCCACATCCGGCCTTCCATGGAAACATACATAAGCAGCCCATAATACGTCCCACTGTAAGGCACTGGCCTTCTCTCAGGGAGGGAGTATGGGCTTCAGCACGCGTGCCCACCGCGGATTGGGATTTCAAGCGCCGAGGTATGTGAATAGCTAAGACGCTCAAGTTTCCTCACGATGTTTTCCTTCACCGTTAGCGAGTGGTATTGCTACTATAACTTCACAACTTTACATAACTTAGAAAACAAAGTCATATGTACATGCCAGGATTTGAACCCCCGACCTCCCTTATGAGAAACCGGCGTTCTACCGCTATGCTACCACCGCTGTTCAATTTTTGATTTCGCATGGACGTATTTCGGATCTCCTTGGCGATTGTGGCAGGATGTTACTGAATTCTTCGGACATTAGTTCAGTCACATTAACAAATAATAATAAAAGCGAGTGCGAAAAAGTGCGAGTCGGACTCGCGCACCGAGGGTTCCGTACTGGCGCTTGGCCGGTTTTTATTATTTGTCGTTAGAATAAGAATGCCTGTATGTATTAGAGCATAAACAAAAAAACACGTTCTACCCCTTATTTTTTAAATATAATTATTTGTATGGCAATCCGCCGTAATAACACAATTCTGTGAAAATTTCAATTGGCTACCTATTACGTTTCGAAAAATAGAGCAAAGATCGGACGGACAGACCCAGACCGACATCAGCGGAGGCACAGTAATAGGGTCGGCACCCTTCGGGTATGGAACCCTAAAAAAAGCTCTCTTACGTGTGCGTAATTTTGTCCAAGTTATGTGTCGGGAATTATAGTACCCTACAAATTTTCCTTGTAACACAGCACACCTCATCAGAAATTGGTACATAATTATATCTTCCACACATAATGTCTGCCTGCCTAATTTCGGTAAAAACACTTAAAAACATAAGTAGATAACTTTGGTACCTACATTAAGTACATGAGGCTTTATTAACTTGTAACTAGAGTAAGATGTAAAGTTGCTTATGTTTTTAAACGTTTTTATCGAAATTAGGCAGACAGATTAACTAGTTACTAGTGTGAGTTATAAAGTTATCTACTTATGTTTTTATATGTTTTTATCGAAATTAGGCAGGCATATATTACGGCTGGAAGATATATAGGTATGTACCAATTTCCTTGTACGTGTACCGTACATGTACGCAGCCAATTAATCAAGTTAAGAGCCTGTTAAACTTTAATAATGACTTTTACATTACATTACAATAAACTCACGCCTGACTCCCGGAGGAATAGGCAAAGACCAAGGTTTGCCCGATCCCGATACTCCCGATAAACCTTTTTCGCTTCATCAATCTATCAATTCTTCAATCTATCAATGCTTCATCAATCGCTCAATCAACTGAATGAGAGCCGGCGTTCTATCGCGCCGCTACCACCGCTTAAATCATAAGCAGCCTATATACGTCCCACTGTAGGGTACAGGCCTTCTCTCAGAGAGAGTACGGGCTTAATCACCTCGCGTGCCCACCGTGAATTGGCGATTTCAAGCGCTGAGGTATGTGAATAGCTCAGACACCCAGGTTTCCTCACGATGTTTTCCTTCACGGTTAGCGAGTGGTATTGCTACTATAACTTCACACAGTACATAACTTAGAAAAAAAAGTCATAGGTACATGCCCGCACTGGGAATCGAACCCGGGTCTCCCGCTTCCGAGTCCAATGTTCTACCCACTAGGCTACCACCGCTTAATATCATCCGTTAATTACGTTGGTACTCCATTACTTTTTTGTTCATTATAACATTATGAAAAAAATCTCCCTATCATCACGAATGTAGGTACCTACATAATACAATTTTCTGTACAAGTAAGTTATTTTAGTCCCCGAAGGACATACTATGACTGAAGATAAATTTATTACCGCATTCGATAAATAAAATTGTAGGTAAAGTCCACGTATCTAAAGGGATCATGGTTTGTGTTATCTATCGGATGTCTGCCAATTAATCTACAGAGATAGCGCCCGTGCCATAATATTGTAGCCATGGGATTGTTTGAAACATAAAAGTAAGGATCCTCTACACAATAATTAATTTTTTCTAACCGGTCTGTCAAATTTGTTCGTCCAATTAGATGCTCAGTCATGGACAAGAAAAAAGTAGGTGTTTATCGTCTTATCCGTCTATTTCGTGCACCACCTGTGGTTGACTGGTAGAAAATGCTTATAGCATTAAGTCCGCCACATTGCCATTATATTTTTTACTTATGTGCAATAAACGTATAAATAATAATAATAAATGGCAACGTTCCACTAAGAGAAATATATTAACTAGCTGACTCTGCAAACGTTGTAATGCCATATTAATAATTAGCCTCCGACCTATTCTCAGACGTACCAAATATACCAACACAAAAATATTCCTTAAAAATCGGTGAAGCTGTTTCGGGGGAGTTCGATAAAAAACACTGTGACACGAGATTTTTGTATATCTACCTATTAGACATACCTACACTTATATTGAAATAATATCTATTAAAATAGGTACCAAAAAAGATAATTTCGCTCATGTTATATATGTCGTAGCCATATCATAGAATTGACCATATCATGATGTGGTTAGCCATATCACGAAATGTATCCTTTTCATGAAAAGGCCATAGGCCAATTAAACTTGGTTGGTAAAAAATAGGTAGGTACCTAAGAGATAACACTTTAAGCACCTGCATAATTTTATTACTTATTTCAAATGGTGCTAGGCATTTAAACAAAACAATTCCGCTAAAACACTTCTCAAATGCAGCTTCAATATTTCTGTGGTAAAAGGAGACAAACCTTTTTTTTTACTTAATAACACTCAAACATTTAAAGCGCGCTAAAATACCCAATCCCGATTAAAAAACGATAAAGGACAAGCCAACTCCGCGCCATCTCCACGTTATCAGCGCTCTCAAAAAAACTACACCGGACAATCCGAGGGGGACGAAACGACGTACTAGCCGTCCCTGTCGCGCGCGTCTCCGGCGAGATGCGCCTTCTCCCTCTCCCCTGGCCGCCGGCCGCCGCTCTCGACCAATCGGCGGGCATCTTTTGCTCCCCCGAGAGCAACGCGACATCCAGTGCGTGCTCTCGCCACAAAGAGACGACATCTCGGCGCGCGAGGTCGTCGCTGCGCGGATGATGCGACGGAAAGAAAACGCGCCACCGACAAAAAGAAATAACCAAGTGCCTTCAAAGAAATTTATTTCCTCGAGCAGTGAACTTCCTTTTGATATTCCTTACGTGACAAGTGAAAGACTGGGATACGGACTGGTGTATTTTGGACGTTTTAAAATAATTAAAATTCGAGCGTCGGCTGATAAAGAGAAAATTATCCACGATTGGGTGAGTGTGTGCTTTTGATTAGATTACGACACAATGCAAATTTATCGGCTGGCGCGGTGATTGCTGAAATGGGCCGTTTTATTTTATTTCATTGTTGTCTAGTCTAATTCGCCATCTCTGTTCGATGACAACTGTTTCTCCAGAACGCGACCGTATAGATTAGTGTAAAAATGTATATTTTACGTTATTTTAAGAGATATTAAGCTTTCGTTTTACCCTGAATTTTATCGTTTTCTAAATCATATCTATTTTCAGTTTCGAATCTGGCAAAAAAACTCAAGAATATTTAAAAAAAAAGCTGGGTCGGTGGGTAAAGTTGGGGGCTTAATTTAAAATAACTAAATAAATAAGCTATAATTTGATCAACTAAGGTTTCTTGCAAAGAACAAACCGCCTTTACTCATCAACCGAATCTTGTTTTTTTTCTATGTTTATGTAGAAAATGCCGTTCGAAAAAAACAAATATAACGTCTCTAAGCTCTGTAATATTATCTACACCGCTCGACAAAAGATTGTCGAGAGCTTTCAAGGCATTTAAAAGGTACCTATCGCGTTTGTGAAAAAAATAACTAAGTGGAATTCGGAAAAGTGTCTGTTTTCCAATCCAAGAATTACTACACGGTCTATCAGTATTTCAAGTTCGTCGAAATCCGATAAAACGTACCCACGTAGATATTGGGATATTAATTGTGTTATTGAACAAATAAACAACACTTCTAAACGTTCTTAGAAAGCACTCGTCTTCATCACACACGGAGAGTCCGAACAATAAATTAATTATCACACAGTTTTGTATACCTAGTGGGGTACCCAAAACCCAGGCCCAGAATTTTATTCAAAAAAATTCACTTATTACATGTTTTTACGGATTTAACTACTTTATTTGCACATTAATAAATAATGCACATAATTTTCACGGATTCAACTACTTTATTTTTTAGATATTTTTGGGTTTTTTCATGAACACTCACACTCACAAGAAATCAATAATAAATACACTTAAAAAGCAAAACAATTAGTTTTCAAAACGCATTTTTTTTTATTTGCTGCTTCTAGCAATGAAAATGTTTTGCGCATGCAAAACTTATTTTTTGTAATATTTTTTTTACACAATTATCGGTGTTATTTATAAAACAAGAGCGGACTTCAAATGCAATTTAAATGGGTAAGCGGATTATAATGGGAAAGCTTTTATCAGCTACGTCGCAAATATAATTTAAAAAAAAAAGAAAGAAAAGGCAACCCCGAATTGTCAAAGGTGATTTTTAATAATGTAATCCGTAATCCGTAAATGCGTAATTTCTTTCTAGGTAGTCGAAGTATTAAATTTCACCCGAAGAGCCACGGAAATTCATTGAAAAGTCAATAAAATCTTGTCTCTAATGAATTGTTGAACCACCAGTGCAATGATCTTGCATCTGCGATGAGTCTGGAAAACCGTACGCTAGGTAGGTACGATTATTTCGATCTTCGATTTGTAAACCGAACTAGCTATTAAGACATAGACAGCCCTAGCTCAAGGACTTTCGAATAATCCAACAATAAAAGATTAAGTACAGTCTTTTAAAATACGCAGTGAAAATTTCAAGAAATCAATAATTGTTTGTCATTTCCTCATTTGCTTTTGTTCCGTAATTGTTTTCTCAGTAGGTATGTAATTTTATTAAATTCTCATTTACAATTCTAATAGTAATAATAGACGAAAAATAATAGATTCAAAGAGATAGTAAGCGCTTAATTACCACGCGTGCCCACAGCGGGATGGCAATTTAAGCGCTGAGGTAAAGATGAACACCTCAGGTTTTCTCACGATGTTTTTCTTCACAGTAAGCAAGTGGTATTGATACTACAACTTAACAAATGTAGGTACGTATCTTAGAAAACAAAGACATGCCGGGATTCGAACCCACGACATCCCGAAAAATTAACAAACAAATAGAAATTGAAAAACATCACAAAACTTCGAGTAGTACAACAGAAAAGAATGTAAGTTAAGTAACCTACTCTGAGTAAGTTGAAGTGTTTCGCGTTAGCACTAATTTTAAAGCAGGCAAAGCTGTACTTTCATGGTTAAGCTATAATATCAATACGTACAATAAATAAATAGGTAGAACTAATTAGATGATTACCCAAATGAGTTCCACTTGCGCCTTGCGTCATTGGATTGTTAATGAATTTAGGCTGAACGAGATAGGTGGGTGTACGTGAATTGTAATCCCGTTGTCTCCACCATTTACGCGGCAGCTTTCGCTAATCTACTCATAGGACACCAATGTAATTCGTAATTTTACTCTTTCCAGTCGAATCTCTGTCCCATTAGGGCCGAGCTGCACCACTTCTTGAATGTCACTAAGTCGCCATTTAAATCGACTTTTATATGAAGAATTATAGTTAAAAATTATAGTTAAATGCTGCTTAAGACACGTTTAAGAAAGTGGTGCATATCAGCCTAAGTGTGTTTTAATGCCAGATAAATAAATACTTGAATTGGCACGAACGTATTTCGGTTTTTTATAGTGAATTCTTCTGTCTTTAGTTTAGTCAAATAGTTGAACAAGGTTTAATTGACCACCATTTGCACCATCAACACTCTTACCTTTTTTTATTTTCACAGTAAAATGACACAGTTGTATTAGGTAAATAATTAGATGTAATACAGAATTTATGACCTTTATTATATTAGTTAAGTCCAGTTTTTGTTGTGTTATGAATATTAAATCTAATGCAAGAAAAAAATTAGGTAAATAATAATCAAATTTGTTTATTGTTCAAAAACATAATTAGAAATCTATAAATACAGCACTGCATTAATAGTACAATGGAAAATGTGCACGTTAGTTTACTTATTTTGTAACAATAATTAATGTTTATGAAACAATTAACTTTGATCAGTAACAGAAAGGAATGTAAAAATGGTCTTTGCAAATGGTCCTTAGGTAAAACTTAGCTAAAACCTGTATGATAAGACCCAGTAAAAGTCAAATTAATTTAAAAATAATTGCTCTTATTATGTCACTTTCCTGTTTTTTTCCTTTGATGTGTCTCCTTGTTATAATATTTTTTTTCTCTCTCTCTTACGTGTCCATCGCAAGCGCATCAAGTTATCTCGGCTGTCCCAAATGGAAACACAGTAAGGGTCATTTTTTTTCAAAACTGAATTATACCCCTGTTGTACTACTTGGTTCCAGTAACAAATAGTGGAAAAATCTCGGTTTTGAAAAAAATGTCCATTACTGTGTTTCTAGAACGTAGAAAGTTTATCGGTCTTATATATAAAAAAACACGATTCCTTAAAACACTCGATGAACGCCGATTAAAACAGTCCGTGGTGGAGATTTTACAAGGAAAATACGTAACAACAAATAAAATAAACTCTAAGGAGTGAGTGTGAGGAATCACACATAACGTAACATAAACTCACGCCCGTATCCCGAGGGTTTAGGCAGAGACCAGTGTCTGCCAGCAGGGTGTAGAGGAATCGTGCTTTTTATAAATACGGCCGTATATTTTTAATGCTATTGTCGACCGCATATCAATCTCAACACCTGTGCACTGTATTTGGGTCGGAATCAAACAATACCTGCATCAATAGTGTTTGTACAAAATAGTTTTTTTTTTTTGTGCAATAAAGAGTTTTTCAATTCAGTTCAATCATTCTAGTCCTGTTGTGAAAATTAGCAAAAGCCAACAAGGTACCTACTTACTTGAAAAAAAAAAAAAAAATCAACCTTTTTATGATGTGCCACGCACCTTCTTGTACTGACTCGTGCACACTGCTCAATTACGTTACGGGAGACTTTGCAACCAAAATGTAAAAGTCTATGTTCTGTCGACTGTACCTACTCACTTGTCTAAAGTAATCAATATCTCATTACGTTACACCTCTCCAACTCGAGATAATTTACTGAGAAACACTTGAGAAAACTCTTTTATCTGACCAGAGCTCGTGTAATGGAGCAGATTGCTGTCTTATCAGCACTTGTTGCGGATCGTACTCGTATGTTATCGCGCCGTGAACACATCTCGGTTTGCGGCAATACCCTTTACATTAGCAGCCTGTCAGATACAGGCTGCAACACGGAACAAGCCCCATCATAAGCAGCCTATATACGTCCCACTGTAGGGCACAGGCCTTCTCTAAGAGAGAGAGAGTATGGGCTTAACCACCACGCGTGCCCACCGCGGATTGGCGATTTCAAGCGCTGAGGTACCTATGTGAATAGCTCAGACACTCAGGTTTCCTCACGATGTTTTCCTTCACAGTTAGCGAGTGGTATTGCTACTTTAACTTCACAAATGTACATAACTTAGAAAGAAAAGTCATAGGTACATGCCCGCACTGGGAATCGAACCTGGGTCTCCCGCTTCCGAGTCCAATGTTCTACCCACTAGGCTACCACCGCTACCACAAGCCCCATATACATGCGAAAATAGGGGGATCTACTGGTCAAGGCGGGGCAACTTTTACTATAGGGAAAGCTTCGCTAAAAATTATCACGCGTTGAAATAAGTAAAATTTGCATAGGTGGGAGAACTAGTGAAAACTAGCGAACTGAAATAGAATATTTTTTTCATCAAACACAATAAATTCCATTAAATTCGCGTCTTACGCGTTCTAAGACGCAGTCGCCCGTAAAGCATTGCCCTACATAGAAGAATGCCCTCTCTATTTAATAGGTACCATTATATTAAATAATTAATAAACAGAAAGCAATCGTACCTAGCTAAAATCTATTAAACAAAATAAAAGTAAAAAAAAAACAATAGTTGTAAATGACGAACTATAATTTATATACATTTACAGTTGTACACCATGCATAAATAGGAAGATTTTATCCCTACATACCTATTTGTCATTTGATTTGGATAAAAAAGGAAAGTAGAAAAAATCGTAAGAGTTGAGAGCGCTTTTTGTACCAGTCACGCCATCTAGCGTTGAGTAGCGTGATATACTTAGTCTTGAAAAAGCTCATTGAAATGAAATGAAAAAATAAACTTTATTGTAAAACAAGGTTACAGCGATGTTAAGTATCGTGCGAACAATGCAATGTTTTCACTTCATTATTAAATTGTATGTAGTTTTTGTAAGTGAACTGCTACAAAGCGTGTGCGTGTGCTATAGGTAGGTATCACTTAAGGGGTGACCCAGAGCTATCTAGCGCCAGCAATGGAAAACCAATCATATTTTCACTTATTCGCTGTTTTTGCAAAACTAATCTCAATAACTCTCAATAACTGTGATAGCTTCAGAACTTACACCCTAGAACCATAAGATATTATGGTTTTCCATGGCGGCCCCTTAACGTTGTCATCGCTACATTAGCTAAACTGGGGGGCGAGTATCTTAAATGCATAGTTACTTGTTCAATAGCGTAATATTAACACGGTAATGGATGGTTCATTGACACTCTAGTAACTCTGTCATTGACAGTCTAGTAACCAACCGCATTGCAACGGTGCAACTTAACTCAGCGCCTCGCGCGATTCGATACCCTTTCGTGAAAGAAGCTTGTTTAATATGCGCGGATTATACCATCAGAATGACATTGTACTGCCATTGCTTAGTAGACTACGAAATGGAGGCAAATAACAGCTATTGTCGTGCTTCTATCATTCTATTGAACAAATGTGTTTATTAGACTCTAGACCCAGATAGTTCTCTTTATTGCTCTACAGAGAGTATCTACGTGTAACAATAATAATCCCGCCTATTAATCTTTCAATTGATCACGTGGTCTCTTATCGCGAAATCCTTGTGAGCTATGATATCTTTCAGATTATTTAGGATTTAACAATCAATCGGATAGAGTTGTTGTTTGGCCTTCAGCCCTCCTGCTCTCGACGCTTTTTGTTAAAAATAATAACAACAGCATTGGTATAAAAATTCCATCCCACTAAAACACTCTCAAGACTGAGTTATAGCCGGCTTACCTATAACAAAATTTCCTCTCATACACCGCCTTTAACTCCGACATAAGAGTGTTTTAGTGGGATCGACATTTTATAAATAAGGAAACTTTGGAAACTTAATGAACAGTTCGATCAAATTATTAGTACCAGTAAAATGCGCAGTTCCTGTTAATTAGAGTGTTGTACGACTAGAAAATATTAGTACCTATGTTTCATTTTAGATTATCATCGAATTTTAATTTGTATTTTACAATTCTTCAAACTTAACAATGGCTATTTGTATTTTTAATGTAACAAATTAACACATCATCAGCGTGTGGCGCCGGATTAAGAATAGCGCCACTCCATTTCCTTCCGTGGATGTCGTAGAAGGCGACTAAGGAAATCAATTACCAGGAGACGGGCAGCAGCGCCTTCCTGAGATTCCAACCGCATACTGCGATCGCCAACCCGCCTGCCAAGCGTGGGGATTATGGCAAAACCCTCCATGGTTATGAAAACCACGAAGGAGGCCTATGTCCTGCAGTGGGCGTCAAATGGCTGATGATGATGATGATGATGATGAGTATTTTTAAGCAATAGTCGCAATGCTTATGCCTAGTTATACATCTAACGGATCTGATCGCGATAATTTTAGACCCGTTAAATGTGTGCAGGACATCATAGGACAATGATTTACCGGAGCCTGCGACATTGGTAAAGCGCATTGCGTGTATTTTTGCCAATGAGTGAAATTACCGTAATAGTGAATAAATGTGATAATGTGATTAATATTAATTGACTACGAATGGTGTGCCTTTTCTTTCTTGTGATGTGTTAATTTTTTAATTTAATTTCTTCATCTTCTATATTGCCTACTGGCTTAAAATGTACCAACTTAATGAGTCCGTCGACATAAGACTTATAGATACCATTGGTCGGCATTAGGTAAGTAACAAAGAGTCTTAATAAAACAAACCTAATTCGCATCGTAATTAGTTACATAATGATTATTCAGCTAAATTAAGTAAAAAGCTATCCTTATCTAAGTTGAAAAACCCGCTGACATAAGAGTAGGTAAGGTACGTTCGCGGTAAAAGCGACACTAACAGGAAATCTTACATTACACAGAATCGGATGTTCGGCCAACATTATCTTTAATTTGTCGGCGCTTTATTGTAATTGTATCCTCAAACGAACGCTCCGACGACGGGGCTGGTCGTTTTCTAAAAGCTTGCAAAAGCCTACAAAAGTTGAGTTGAGTTGCGGAGATAAGGCTTGTAGGTACTGTAATATCTCTACTTATTAAAATTCAAATTAAGAGAAAATATCTTTTTATTACTCTATTTTATCGATGCCCTAGCCTAGCTGGGGATCGACTGACATCTAAAACAAAACGTAACGATTCCCTTCAAAATATTTAAAATAAGACGAGAAGGCTCTGCCAGCCAGCTTCTATAAAGAGGAATCGTTACAGTACCTTGACCTCTGTAAATTTATCTGCACCATTGCAAACATTTTGCCAAAGGAACCGTGCTTGGGTTATTAAAGGCTTTGGAGATATTGACGTTTAATTACACTTTTTTATTGCATTTTTTTTCCGGAAAAGATTTCTTTCCAAATTTTTAGCTTAGCTTAGGAAACGAATTTTAAATTTTAAAGCACCTATAAATTCAAAACATCGGGATTTCAGACATGTTTTTGTTTATTATCTACAATACTTACAATTACGCGTTTATTACGTTCGCAAAGCCTTCGTTTTTGTTATTATAGTATCACAAATATATACAATATTTTATGAATAAAGGAGTTTGGTGTTCAGTATTCGTAGCTTTGAAGACGTACGACTAGAACACCCCATCGTCTGATGTATATGGGGATTTTATTACGCCTGTATATCTATCAACCCCATCCTATCTAAGTAGTTATTATGATCCTTCCAATTTACCCACAAACTTATTGTAGGATTACTTGACCTTTGGTCTAAAAGGGTTAGCCCATAAGTCTGGCACGCGACGACGGCCAGGCCGAATAGAATAGAAACCAGTTTTTATCCTGTGAATATAGAGATGATTTCAACATAATTTTAAGCTGTAAATTTCGTAAAGGCTTGAATTGATAAACAGTTACAGACAGGCTGAGATCAGACACGAACCATTTGGATACTGTTTTCTTTTCCCTCTGCGTGGCAGCCATGTTGCATTATCATCAGAATCGCCAAAGAGTTACTCGTAGCTCTCTACAGAACCTTCTTGGAAACCTTTTCTTTTTTTCTGCTATTATTATCCAGCTCGCAACGTCTGCATTAGGAACGCAACCACTACAACTTCTTTTTCTTAATTTCCTGACTTGCGTCTACGCGTCACCAATGAGTCGTATTGCCACTGACCTCCATGGTTGTACTACCGCTAGGTAGACACCGTAGAGGTCAGTGCCCATTGCTTATTTCCTTGCATTTTTTCTGAAAAGAAACTGAACAGTCACGTTCGGCTACGCGGCTTCAGTATCCATGTAAATAAAAAAAATCGTATTCTTTGTCATTCTATGTTATACTCATAAGCACGTAACTTCTTTTTTTAACACTTATTTTTTCTAACTCTTTTTTAGTGTTCCCTACCCGAAGGGTGCCAAACGGGACCCTATTACCACAGAGGAAAAAAGGACTATTTCTAAGACTTTACTGTCCGTATGTCTGTCTGTCTCATGAATTTTCACAGATGATGTATTTCTGTTGCCGCTATAACAACAAATACTAAAACAGAATAAAATAAATATTTAAGGGGGCTCCCATACAAGAAACGTTTTTTTTTTGCCTTTTTTCCCGATCTTTGTGTCTTATGTTGTGTAGATAATGGTACGGAACCCTTCTTGCGCGAGTCCGACTCGCACTTGGCCGATTTTTTGGAGTGTGGACCACAAGCAATGAGTTCGCAACCTTTTTACAGTTCTTCATTTTATACCTGGCCTCGCCGCACCACTAATGAGTCTCATGGCCAGTTCCAAACCTTTTTTTACCTTTTATTTTTTTTCTGCCAGGAGGCGTCGGAGTCGCACGCCGCGGGTCATGCAGGGCGCTGCCACCACGCCTGCGCCCCCAGCGGCCGAGCCGGCTCACCAACGTAAGTATCTATTCTTCTTTCCTTTCTAAAGGCCGCTTTGACCTCTCTGATCCTCTTGAGTACCCGATTAAAGGTGCCGTTCAGACAAGAGCGCAACTCTTACAATATTTTTTTAATTGACTACGTCAAGTTTTATTAAAAATTATTAAATTGAGAATATCGAACTTTTGCTTGTCTCAAATATTTGAGATATTTTAATAACACGTATTAAATTATTTAAGAATACCGGGGAACCTGCTTCGTTGCATTAGTTAAAATGTGAAAAAAAATCTTATTTAATAAATATATCTGTGATTAAATTACCAAATTTTGCAATTCACAACATGACAGAGCAAAATTATTATTGTAATCAATTCTTTGCCACAAATCACTGTTGGAACTCGCGAGCTGAAAACAAAGCCTTATTTATACTCCCAACCGGTGAATGAACCGTCGACCAGGTGCACGAAAACCTATCACAGGCTATCTCCAGATAGCGTCATCTTTGTCGAAGGCTCGTGGCAAATAACGGTGCACCTTATCGAGACACGAGGGCTTGACGCCCTCAGTTCCGGCACCAATTCGGCCGGAGCCCCATTCAAACGCATTCGATATGGTTGGCGACCGATAACTTGACTTAACTGCGTCGATACCAAAACCAGTATCTTTAGTGTTAAAAAATACCGGGCGTTACAAAATCCCCAAAAAATGGGGAGAATTTCAAAAGAAAATGGGGGGTTCTATATTCAGAATGTAACTATAGGCGCGGAGCTCACTAATCTGGTGTCTGGCTTGGGCATGGCGCGGACATCATTGTTTCATTCAAATACCGTACCAAACACATGGTCATAACGCTATTATTAAAGCTATTAGCAAATAAAGTATTGCTGTTGCATACTAAAGTTAGTAGCAAATAAAGTATTGCTCGCAGAGAATCGCTCGTAGCCCCGGCTGCCTGAGTGATCTTAAACGATCACGAAGGTTAAGCAACACAGGGCGCGTTCAGTGCATGGATGGGTCGCCGTCTATGCCTAACGCTAGTGGCATTTTTCCGAGCGGTTCCGTGCTTCGCAAGGCACGTTAAGCTGTTGGTGCCGGCTGCCGTCGATAGATGGCAGTCGTTAAGCCAAGTCAGAGGCCTTAGGGCGGCTTGACAACTTCTGACAGTAGACGAGCCACTAGTCTACAAGCCTCCACCAATCCGGACTTGGCCCCCGTGGTGGAGTATGGCCTATGCCTTCCTCAGGGAAGGGACCCGTGCCCCTCGGTGGGGACATAATGGGTTGATGATGAAAGTATTGCTGTTCCATACTAAAGTTATGTGGGTAGGTACCACATACGGCATTAAAATGTATTTAACAACAGCTGATATTTTTTTTGCAGTGTAATGTAAGTTCTTCGTAATAACGAGTAAAACATCCTCACCCCTTTTTTGAGAAGATTATGATACATTTGTGTAGCTTTATAATGTGGTCATTATAAAGTCAAGATTGTTTGCGTATTTCTGCCTGCTAGCGGAAACTGCAGTAGATGAAAATTTTATTACAAGAACATTTTTATAGGCTTATAGTTTATTAGAATGGGCTCAATAGAGCGGGACACCGTCGACCGTTTCAATCGATGTTTACTGTATATACGGTATAAAGGGTCTTGGGTCTCTGAATCGCTCGGTGTGGGTAAACTTGTGGCAAATTTGGACAATTGGACCGCCCGATAAGATGCCTGCTATGAGTAATGTTTCCGACTTATCTCGATAAAGGTTGGGTAATAAGTAATAAGGAAAGATGACTTTACTCGGATGAGGTCATTTGGAAACTGTATCAACACACTTGGATTCCTAAGATGTCAGTCCTAAACTTCACACATCATTTAGTTGACTTTTTGCTTACGGTGTAAGACCTTCCAGGTGTAGCCCAATAAGACACATTCATCTTGCTAACGTATGATGTAATAAGACCTCCCAGATGTCGGCACGACTCACGCGTTTTGTGGCGCTAAAATGTCTGAATTTGACAATTTATTAATATAGTGGAAAGTCGCGACTTTTGACAATTAAAACGAGTCGCTCGCGTCGCCATACTACCCTATATATAGCCCAATATACTTAGACATGTATTTATTGGTCTCAACTTGGTAACGTATGACGGAGAGTTGTCGTCAGGCGGCCCACTACCTAGATGTGGAAGTTTTTGAGAGCGTAATTTGTCTTTCGATGTTTTCCCCGATGTACTGCCTCTGTGGACACAGTTGGCCCACAGACAAAGGGATGTACTCTCGCAAGATGCTGGTCCAAATTCTCGGCTACACAAACAGAGGCCAATGGTAATGAGACAGCATTGAATTGCTATTTAGTTAGTCTATTTACGTTGTAGTGAATAGTATGGTGCCGTTTCGCAATCGATTCGGATGTTTTTCTCATGATGATGTCTGTGGATTTTGGACGCTTTACCGAAAGAGACGAATACCTGATGAATTGAAATCAAGTTATCACCAAGAAAACACCGGTTGATTACAAGCTACTATTCTGTGATTTGGATACATATTGAATTTACTTTTTATTGATTTTATATTTTCCCTTTACCTATTGGAGTTATTGGAATTGAATAAAATCGTGATTTCTCAATTTTAATTACTTAAGTACTTCTCTCAGTGGTATTCTAACATTCCATTCCGTGTTTTGTTGTACGTCCAAAAGTTCTGTTGTTTAACTACATTGGGCATAGTTGTGTATAACCCCCAGGGTACCTAACTTTCCCCCGGTTTCTGGTACACTAACCATCTATTAATCTACTGTTAACAGCTGTCAGTTGGAAAATGTGCTTACAAAAAACTACTGACAGCTGTTTAAAGTACATTAACAGATTGTTATACTGTTTGAGCAACTGGGGGTAAGAGTGTTAGTTAAATTAGGCCGAGTCTGAGGGTAAGTTCGTAAATATTCCGTGAACTATGGTATGTTCGAAGTTCGGGCAAGATCTGGAGCTTCGACGAACTTTAATATTTCTTAAAGCATGAATAAAGTACAAAGCTAGACAAGACGGAAGATGTCCCAAATTTTGCCATTTATTCACAGCTCGAAGACACGTTTCTACTAGATTCAATGTTGAGCAATAACACCACCTCACAAGGCCCATAATCCATTTATCTCGTTACGATCTGCCGGTAACTCGAAGCGAATTGCGGACATGCGCCGAATACAACTCCTGGGCATTTTAATTGATGCTCTTGGGATATCAGTTTCGTCGTTAGATACTTTAAGAGGCTGTTAGACTTTGTTCTGAGTGGTCTCGCTGCTGTGATATGAGGTTATTGGAAATGAAATGAATTAAATTGGGTGCAGAATATTATTATCTTATCTTAAAGGGCCCTACGTCATAATGTGACAAGATGATACCAGGAGCGCTATACCTAACTTCTCCACTGTGTAGGTCAGACGCGTCCGATTTAGCCTATCCGTGTTTCGTTTTAACGTGTTTCTGGTTTGTACTATTTTCAAAGCTACACAGACGCTGCGGATTAGCAATATCTACCTGGAACAAGAACAATACAAACCACGGTCAACTCCATCGTTCTATGACAAAGAAATGTTTGAAGTGAAAACTTAACTTAATTTTTATCAGATAAGTAAATTCCAATCGGGCAACATTGACGGAACTATAAAAAAAGTAGATTCAATATCTCCCATCCAAATCGCAGACAAAATAGTCGCTTTTAATCAACTGGAGTGATATTGTAGGCTATAACTTAGTTTCTATTCGTCAGAAATGCTCTCTTATTTCAATACGGGAAATCAATTTCATGTAGGTTTGGTGGCGTGATACGCTGTCATGAAATGATACAATCCTATATACCTACATACTTATGAGTACATGAATCAGCACTCAATCGCTTTCACTTTGAGATAATTGCCGATGATTAATGTAAATGATAATCCTCGGTGCATTCCACTTCCTGGTTGTGCACAATTCAATTAGCGTCCCTGAAAATAGGAAAATTTCTGTACCTACCACTGACAAGAAGAGTGCTGGCATAAGCGGCATATACGAGTAAGCGTAGAGATTTCAATACACCAGTTCATTGTTTGAGTTAGCAGCCTCATAAAAGTAAGTCGAGTTGGTTGCCGCCACATTTAAGAGACGGCACATAAATTCAAATCATTTATTGCCAAACGGTCGTATTTATAAAAAGTAGAACACTAAAACACTGTTAAGAAGGAGCTAAAGTCGGCTTATGAGAGGAGTTACTATATGGTACCCGGCTGCCTTTGACTCTATATGCCTCACATGTTCTCTTCACGATTGTTTTGTTTTATCTCTGTTTTGTTGACGTTCGTGTCTTTTGTTTGTGTACCTTTTTTTTACTTTGTGTTTCTGTGACAATTGAAATAAATATCCTCTTTCTTTCTTTCTTCTTTTAGTGGAATCGACTTCCGCTAATGTTAATGTTAACAGGATGTTAATTATTCAAGGGGTTTTTGTAATTGCGTATTACCTGAAAAGGGGTTTTTGAAAAGTACTTTTCGCGAAAAGTACCTACCTAAAGCACTAGCCCGGTATATGCATGGTTCCTATATTTAACGAATCGTTTTGGTAATCGGTAACTTATCCTTAACAAGCGCCACGTAACTTAAATAGCTGGTAGATGTTTAAAAAATTAAACGAGTCGTTATTTAATATCTATCTATAGGAACCGGGCAATAGTATAAAGCCGACTTGTTCGTATTGACGGGCGGAGCCTCCCATTTTCGGATTTATTCGGGAATTTCGTTACACCTCGTAGAGTACAGTCGACAGCACATAATTCTTTATCATCATGCACTCTAGTCCGTTGCGTTACGGGCGACTTTGCAACTAAAATGTAAAGGTTAATGTGCTGTCAACTGTACCAGAGACGAAATTAATTGTGGCGAGCTTTTAAAATGTCGGTACCCGTTCTAGTTCCTTAACATCCAGGGAATGTGTATCTGGGGCGAAGAATGCGGCCATCCAACATCAAACCTTTTCGCCGCATTTGTTTACGTCGGGTATTAATTGTGCCAAAACGTCCGATAATGGATGAAATTGTGAAATTCCTGGCTTAGCCGGTGTCGTGTTTCCGCCGTGACGTACCTAAACGTGGCCGGCCAATTTCTTTGTCAGCATCACTAGAAGGTACCACTGCCTTTCACAGTACAAATACTATGGAGATCAATCAATGGGTCTATACAGAGATCTACTGACCCACTTGTCGCATCTTATTATTAACCCTAGACACCTTTTCGCATACCCCATAATACCTAACTTTTCGTCAATTCGACGACCATTTTTTGAAGTGGTAAGTTTTAAATAAAACTTTTTGGTTTTTGGTTCCTTCATTGCACTGAGAGATTTAAGGCATATTTTGTATTTTTTAATAAAATAATTAGTTGTTATTTATCACATACCTACTCCTATAAATTTTTCTTTCTGTTAAAAATGGCACGCGTTTCTACAGATTAAAACCAAAATTAAAATTATTAGTAAGGCTACTGTATAAATAAACTTAGATATCCATTCGACGACGTCCTGAGTGAGTTTGCACTTTAACGACCTAAGCGTGGAAATATTTTATCTTCCGTCTAATAAATTTACGTTTTATTGCTTACCCGAATGAACGTCAATAGCGAGTCTGAATTCATGCTTCATTATCTCGAGAATTGATAATTAAATGCGCAGATAAAGAAAAGTTATTTCCAAATCACGAACTTACAAAGGGAATCGTGGAACGGAATAGTTTTACAAATGAAAAGCGATCGGTAGGTACAGCAGCGGTTTAAAAAAAGTTAGAATATTCGTCAGTTAGAACCGATATTTCTGCTCTTGGCCTCATAACTAAGCTATTGTGTGTAGCAAGGGTAAGAGACTGCTCCAGCCAACCTAATTTCGCTGCAGGTCTCCTGAAGGAATATAGTATGCAGATTCTAGACATATAACAGAACAGTCGACAGTCTTCTCAGTTACCTTACCGACTTTGCAAAAAAAAAATTAAGTTGTAGATCATCATCATTCAGCCACAAGAAGTCCACTGCTGGACATAGGCCTCCTCCATGGATTTCCAAAACTACCGGTTGGAAGCGGCCTGCATCCAGCGCTTTCCTGCCACTTGGATGAGGTCATCTGTCCATCTTGTGTTGTGGCTGGTCGTCCTACGCTGCGTTTGCCGATATGTGGTCTCCATTCGAGAACTTTTCGGCCCCATCGGCCATCAGTTCTGCGTGCTATGTGCCCCGCCCACTGCCACTTCAACTTACTAATCCGCTGGGCTATGTCGACGACTTTCGTTCGTCTACGGATCTCATCGTTTCTGATTTGATCTCGTAGAGAAATTCCGAAGTTGTAGATCGTAGTAGCTGTAAATCTGCTGTCGACAGTATCTTCATTGTTAAGCACACGTAACTTTGTATTTATAAAGTGTAAACCTATCCAAAAGTCCATTAAAATACAGCGATATGAGAGCCACTGATGTTCTGGAATTATTACTTCTTGTAGGCTGGCCAGAATACCTAGTCGTACCTTACAGCCCTGCTACGTAAAATTAACTAAACACGAAGCGTATCGACTTGCCTAAGTACCTAGCTACGTGGAGAAATTAAAGTCCAGCTCGACGAAATTTTAATCATGCATTTAAACATCAGAACAATGAATGAGGGCCCGCAAAGAGGTTGGTTAGGTCGGAACGTTTTCTTGTTGACATTTCAGTCTTTAAGCGGAGGTACATCAGCCTTTAGCAACACTTTAGCACGCATTTGCCTGGCAACATTAACGTATCCTCAGTCACAACTTGACTAGCACTGTTCCTTTACATACGATAGGTAGATACTGGAATGTGTGCTGTTTCCAAATTTTCATAGATTCACCTAATTTGGCTGATTTTTTTTTTGTTGACCCGACAGTAGTTATTAATACAAGTGATTATAAATTTAGGTAAGTACTTTTGTTATCTGTCCCGGACTTAACGCCAGCAGACCTGACAACCCTAGCCAAGATCGCTTTTTCGTCAAGAGAAAGCGATCGATCGAGTGGAAACCGAATTGGGAGGCGGCGGCGACACCGTAATGGGGGCCGAATTTTACGGCTGCATTGTTTGGCGTCTCGGCGGTGACCGCTGTAGGTATACTCCGTATAGGCTTGTTCTAATCGCGCTGGTAGACAAGGAATCTTGCACAGGTAGCTTAAAGGCACGAGTCGCGGGATTTGTGTCTCTAATAGGTAATCTGTCAATGTACTGGAACGTCGCGACTTTTGGCATTTGAGCGCGGTAAAACGCATCTGTACCAAGCCACATGGGCGTTATTTTCCAAGGGGCATCTGGCCCTCAAAAGTCTTGAGTCTAGACGAAGTTCGGATTGAAATAACTCTAGACCATTCAGGGGTGGGCACTAGACATTAGTCCACCACCTGATGTTGCGTTACTGCATACTACATTCTTAGATTATTTTCTATAGTCTTATGGCCAGTTTCTGAATTGAGCTGAAGTAAATGGTTAACTGTAGTGCTGTCCCTTCAAATTTCTCAGAAAAGAGGGTGACAGAACGTTACTTTAGTATTTACTTAGTGAAATTCTCAATTCAGAACCTGGCCCTTAGCATACAAACTTTGGGATTTTGTGTGGGAAAAATCTGAGCTTTGAGGCCAAAACACCAATACGCCAATGACCATAACCTTCATAACCTGGTGACTGTAACCTGCGGCGCAGGCGCAGTAGAACTTGTACAAATATGGCGAGCAAGATGGCCGCTGTATGTTGGTAGTACCTATAGGTGAATTTCGAATGACCAACTTAGTTTTCAAGACGTTTTCATGTCCTAGCTAGTCTGGATATGAGTATTAATGTATGGTAGATAAGATTAGAAACTTACTAATATCTTATTAAGATACATCCATACGAGTACATATACATACACATACGTAAATTCACTTCACGTATGTATCTCAAAAGGGTAGCCAGAGACAGGGACTGTCACTTGCCACTTTCGACCAAGTAGAGGATGTATTAGCAAAGGGCAAGATAAAAAGTACCCGAAACCGGCGTGCGTGCATGCAACGACTAATGAATGTTGAGGAAGCAAAAGTGATCTGCCATATTAGTATTGCGCGATTTACCGATTTCTTATTTACAGTCCTACAGTACGTAAGAAAACGCTTGCTGACAACCTACATTTCGTTAACTTCCATTTCAACATTGGTCGTATCAAAGTGAGAGCCGCTTGTATCTCGTTTCTAACTAAACCACCAAGCTAAAACGTGAATTTCACCACCGATAGCCCAACGAGAATACAAGTATCAGGCACAAATTACCAATTTCTAGACAATACCTCTTGCCAGCGGATTGTCACATAATTGCGCACTTAGCGACATCGATAATGGCAGCTTTGAGATACGAGTGTATAATCGTTTCTATATACCGTATGAACTCATTCAACTGTGGACGAAAGCAGCGGTACTGGCCACCGCGACATCCATACCATATCAATCAAATAAACCTATTATAAAGGTACTGGCCTACTGTACCCGCATACAAATGGAACGGAGCCATATTCACGCGGGTGCAAGATGTAATTTACAATGCACACGGTGTGGTTATCAATGCTGCGTAGCGGGATGGCGATAGGTCGATTTAAATTCCGAATAAGCGGGAAAGAGGAAGTCACGATGTCTTCGGCGCATCTATGTCATACATTTTCTCCGTGCCGAACTCGTATGAACCCGAGTCGTTTTTTTTAATCTAAGTCCGTTCTGAAAGCAGTTTTGTAGGGTTCCATAGTCCACAAGGAACCCTTATAGCTTCGCCATGTCCGTCCGTCTGTCTGTCCGCGTCTTAACAAAGAGACGATAAGTACTAGAGAGCTGAAATTTGGCATAGATGTACGCCGATAAAATGGTAGAATAGTCTCGAAAAAATTTTTTTTTAGTTTATTGTGAGTGTACGAGGACCATCTTTCGATTTAGGGTTTCGTTTGCGAAATATTAAGTGTTAAAGCGCAAATTTATGTCTAAGTCGTCGCCCCCCTCTTCCAGCTAAACGATTGATTGTAGAAATGTGAAAAAAATCAATGCAGTTATTCAACTTAAAAAGAAGGCTTAGGCTTTACAAGTTAACGAGTAATAGGCGGCCAACTTATAAAAGGAAAACTGCGTGCATAATAATTGAAAATTACTTTGATGAAGTTGTTACTTCTGTGAAGCTGTGAAAACCACCTCTTTCTACGGAGCCCTACGATGCGCGTGGCCCAACACGCATTTGGCTAATTTTATTTTTTAAAAGATCTGTCAAACTTTGTTTTTTGCGACTTTTTTTAAAGCACCCTCAGCATTATTCAAAACAATGCCGCGAGAAAAAAAATGCAATTTTCAGAAAAATAATGCCGTTAGCCGTTGAAAAGAAAAATGTTCTCGGAATTTGATGTTGTTTCGTCATGTTTACGATAAATTACAAATTCCGCTTAATCTACTGCGGTCCGGTTCTCGTGTTTCTGAAGAGATTATTCCAATATTGCGAGATGGGTAGATATGATTGCGCGACTTTTCAGCGTAAGTAGGTAGATTAGATACCTACGTCAATACCTGAAAACCGTTTCTTCAGTGAACAAGTTTTGAGATTTGGCGTTATTTTATTAGGAGGTACGTTCTTAGCATGCACTGGTTAATCTACTGTTAACAAGCTGTTAATAACTGTTCACAGCTGTATAATGTGTTATGAAATATTAATCAATTGTTCCGGCATGTTTGGCCACTGAGGCGTACAAATTATTTAAATGTAATACAATTTTAACTTTAATACCTACACTATTTACTTACCTACAGTATTGTCGACCCCGCTCACTCTTAAGACGGAGTTAAGGCCGGCTTATGTATGAGAGGAATTCCTGTAATGAACCGGGTTTGAATCCGCCTTAAGAGTGTTTTAGTGGAATCGACTTTTTATAAATAAGACTGTAAAGCTTTGTTTGTGTAAGAGAAATGGGGCCTTAAATTAAACATAAACAGTCTTAATCATAAAAACACAATTTCTTAAAACACTCCTCCGATCCATTTTAAATGGTCTGTGCATAGTGTGTGGTAGAAAAAAGGTCGTAGGTAACCACAGATTATTTAAACTGCTTCTGAGGAGTGTTTTAGAGGAATCGTGTTCTTATAAATAAGACCGAAAATGTTTTACTCCTGAACCTACGCAAGAGTTTCGTAGAGCCAAAGGTTCTAGTTTGCGACGAAGATAGGTCATCGTCGTACATATCCTAGGCCCACTAATTTGGCCTAAATTAGTTACCTACAAGATGATTCTCGAATTGTGATTAGGTCTCTGGCAAAGCGAGACTAGGTACTTCATTATTCCGTAATTTGATATAGTGCAGATACCGGATGTTTTTATCTGAATATCGTATGAAAATTGATCTAAAATGCATTGTTGCAACACTTCTGCTCGCTAAAGTAGGTACTGACTGATTTAGGTACGCAGATTAGTTGATGTGTGCCGATGTGTTGTGGCCTACTTAATTATGATTAGACCTAGGTGGGTGTAACTTACAGATAAATTCGTCTTGCGCGGCGGCTGTCATTAGGAAACTATCCACATAAGTTGGAGTTGGAGGAAAACCAACACCAAAATTGGGAAAAAATATATCAGATTATATTCTTTTTGTTGCACTAACCCGTGTTAAGGACAATTTTAGAAACCTATATAGAGGCTAAAAATTCCACCCATGCCGAGACCTGAACCCGCGACCTCTGGCTAACCGTGCCAAGTCCCGGCATGGGTGGAATTTTTAGCCTCTATATAGGTTTTTAAAATATATCAGATGTTCCACAACCGATCCCGAACCGATGATAAATACATTTTTAATTTCATTTTTCATTTTCATACATTTTAAGAGCTACCTAGCCAATGTACATACATGCTAATACATATTAGAGTAGGTCCCATAACTAAACTTGTTTGTTTTGATAAGCAGAATAATCACTTTAGATTTACCAAACTTTTCTGCCACACCCTCTGAAATGAAGGGGCTATCTATTTGGTGCAACTTACATAATAGATAGTTCCTTCATTTCAGAATTCTACCATCAGGGTTTGGTAGCAATCGATGCATGGCCTAATAAAAACTAATTAGAGGCATAAAACAAAAAGCCCGACTGCGAGTTCAATCGACTGCCTCGTTGGTCGGGCGGTATCAAAATCAAAATCAATTTTTTTTTCTATGTAGCAAAGAAACTGCGACTTAATGAACGTTACAAGTTAAACTAGGTGTCCATTTCAAAATGTAGATCATTTTGGAGAAAAAATGGACAAAAAAACTCCAAACCTAGTCTTTTCAAGTCCTTAATTTACAGAATTTATATAAACACGTCTGATTACCGCGCCGAAAGTCGTGGGTTCGATTCCCAGTGGGGGCCGCCGTACGTTTATACAAATGGACTCAGTCTGAGTGTATTTCCATGCTTGTGATGTCTTTGCCTGTACAATAGCACAGGGTATCCTCGCTTGGGAGCTGGACTAGTGATAGTGTTACGTGGAAGTTATTTATTTATTAATTAGTCTGAATGACCTACGGGTTTTAACAATAGTTTAACTTATATTATAAGTTATAATAACTCACTTATAGGTCAGGTACACTTATCTCAGTGTGTAGGTACCATTTCCGTTGACGCATTTTATCAAAGTAAGGAAGGGTTATAGAATCCGGAGACAGGTCACAGTTTCTTTTATCAAAGAAAGGAAGGGTTATAGAATCCGGAGACAGGTCACAGTTTCCTGTGTTAGACTCTCCTTAGTTGATACATACATATTTATATTAGTATTTTGTAATGACTCGCGATCCTCTCACACGGTGAATATTAAACGGGTCTAAACATTTTTATTTTCTGACGTCAGTAATTAAGTTCTCTTAGTACCTAACCAGTGACTAAATAATGTTGATGAAGCGGAAGAGGATAATCAGGATCGTGGCAAGTGGTAAACCCTGATATCTGCCTACCCCGCCGAGATACAGGTGTGAGTTTATGTAATGTAGTAAACAATCGCGATTAGACCCGTTACGCGTAGGTATAAGTATCTCTTTGCGTTTATATTTATTTATTTACTAGCTGACTCGGCAAACGTAGTTTTGCCATATTAATTAGCCTACGACCTATTCTCAGGCTCACCAATATACACCAAAATTTCATAAGAATCGATGAAGCCGCTTTGGAGGGATTCGATAACAAACACTGTGACACGAGATTTTTGTCCTAATTATCGCGGTTTTCGATTTTCGAGACTTGTTACTAAGTTGAGATCGCCTAGAAAATTATGCTCCTTATGACTTACTTAATTACATTTCGAAACATAGCCAAATTTAGCCAGGCCAGGCCAATTTGGCCAGGGGTTCAAATGTAATTCTCTAAGTGCCACTGAACTTGTTCATCTCCCGTATTATTTCGGCACCAAATCCGGACTTATTCCTGACGTTTGCTATCTCAATTATCAAGGAATTATCAATTAAATCGTTAGGAATCCTTCAGGAATTGGTGCGTACGCCTATTAGGCGGCTGAACCTATAAATCTCTAGGACAGTCAACCGCAGGTCAACCTTTACATTTTTGTTGCCAAATCATCCTTAACGTAAGTGATTACTAATCACTGATTAGAGTGTAAAGGTCGGCATGCTGTCGACTGTACCTCCTTAAAATTTTGTAACTACGCCTAAGGGCCTGTGCACACCACGTTTTTAAACGCGTTTTTATCCTATTTTGTATCGATCCTAACGCGCGACACCGGCGCGTCACTGGCGCGCATCTTCTCTACAGACGAGGTTTCCAACTCAACGAGGGAGGTGTGCATCTATGTTAGTTGCAATCGAGCAATTGGGTGCACCGCACGTCTTTGGAACAAAAAAATGGAGCCTTTCGACGCAGAAAATTTCAAAACCGGCTTAATTCCGGTTTAAGAATCGCAAGAAGTTCTTGAAATTCAATGACAATTTGCGATTTTTTTTCATGTCCTCTTCTGTCTGCGTGTGTATCGATACACACGCGCGTTAGCATCGCCTCTGTATCGCTACACACGCGTGTCGCATCAAACGCGTGTTTGAATTTGTACAGGTGTGCAATGTCTACAGGCTGCGTCTGACTCGCGTGGTGTGCACAGGCCCTAAGATACAGGACGATATAGTTTAGGCAACACTTGTTTCGTGCTAGTCTAATTTATTGTAAACAAAATGTAAAATATTATGTTAAGTTCTATAAGGTAAACGAAATAAGCAATATTATTATTATAACAATTTATTATTACCTTCTTTCGTGGGCTACATAAGCGGAATTCGATGGGCGTTCATGTTATCGCACCTTCGCGTCGTTCGGCAATAAAAAATATATTACTGTGAAAACTTTAACCTGACACGAATTTTTACCCGCTTTTGCATTGGCGTAGATTGGCGGAAAAGCACCCCAGAATGGTCTAGACCAGTGGTTCCCAATTAGTATTTGCTGCGTACCACTTAAAGAAAGATCTTTAACTAGCGTACCCCTTACTGCAGGAAAGATAAATAAAATAAAAACAGCTTTTTAACATTTTATTACTTAGGTACCTACTTACTTACGTGACTTAACAGATTAATGCAGCATAGATCTGGTTAATGTGACAAATGTGCACGTTTTTCTTTGCACAACTCAGAAAAATCTGGTTGCTCTTTGGTCAGCTTCAATCTCATATCGTGTTCGAGTTGAAGTCTGTGACGATATTTAGTTTTTAAGTTCGTCATGGCCGAAAATCCACTCTCGCAAAGGTATGTCGTGCAAAATGGCAGTAAATATTTTATTGCTGCTTCGCTGACACGGTGAATTCCTTTCAGATCAGCCCAAAAGTCACCTAATGATTTCTCTGCAAAACAACTCTTGAGTCTGCTGTTGCATGATATTTCTATCAACTCCTCTTGATCAGAGATCGGTAGGTGGTCGGTGGAATGGTTAGCGAAAGGGTTGTTTATCCAGTTCAATTGCGGCGATATTTCTGGGAAATAACTGCGTAGTGACGTCGATAGATTTTGCAGGTGGCATTTTATGGCTAATTTAACATCTTCATTCACAGACGAAGAAGTAGTTTCCAAAAACATTTTTAGATTCGGAAACTGGTCATATTTAGAGTTATCAATCAAAGATATCCAGAGGGATATTTTTTTAATAGTTGACTCAACTTTATCCTGCATAGTAAACATGGTAGTATCTTGGCCTTGTAGTCCCATATTCAACTCATTCATTTTTGTGAAAATATCTGACAGATAAGCCAATTTTTGCAGCCACAGCGGATCAATCAGCATCTTTTTGTACTCATCCTGCTTCTGCTCGACCAAAAATAATTCAATTTCATGTCTCAACTCAAATATTCTCGAAACTACTCTTCCTCTGGATAGCCAGCGTACTTCAGTGTGTAATAACAGGGTCTCATGCTCACTGCCAAGCTCTTTACAAATATCTGTAAAAATTCTTGAGTTTGTGGCTCGAGCCTTGATTAGGTTTACGATTTTTACAGCATTTTTAAGAGTGATGTCTAAGCTGGCTGGAATATTTTTACAAGCAAGTGCCTCACGATGAATTCCACAATGGGTCCATTTTGCGTCTGGGGCTACATCTTGTATCCGCTTCACAAGTCCCGAAAACCGACCAGTCATTGCTCTGGCACCGTCAGTGCATATTCCTACACATTTTGACCATTCCAATTTGTTTTCTTTCACAAAAGCGTCGACCATGTGAAATATATCTTCCCCCGTTGTGCGAATTGGAAGGGCACGACAAAACAGGAACTCTTCATGAAACTTTTTGGAATGAACATAACGAACGTATGTTAATAGTTGAGCCAAGTTTGCTACATCTGTGGATTCATCAAGTTGTATAGCAAAGTAATCGCTTTGTAAGATGCGTTGAATCTGGTGGGTTTTCACATTATCTGACATTTCTGCAATACGACGAGAGACAGTGTTATTTGACATAGGAATAACATCAAGTTGTTTTGCCATTTTTTCTCCGAACATACATTTAACCATCTCTTTTGCTGCAGGTAGTATAAGGTTTTCCCCAATAGTATGCGGTTTCGATTGCTTTGCAATTAAATAACTTACTCTGAAAGAGGCTTGCAAAGCGTTGACATTCGTGTTCAGAGAGAGTGCCTCGATAGACTTTTGCTGATTTTTGAGGTCCTTTCTTTTATGTTGAAAGAAGGAAACAGATTGATCTTTCAAATTGGCATGTTTAGTTTCCAAATGGCGACGTAGTAAGGATGGCTTTAAGGAATGATTTGATAGCTTTTCTGCACAAATGACACACTGTGGTAATGGAGTATCAGAGTCTCCAGAGCTTGTAAATCCAAACTGAATATAGCTATCATCATATTTTCGTTTTTTTAGAGACGATTCTTTATTATCAAGGTTTCTTTTTCTTTGTGTCAAATTACTGGTAGAGGGTGACACATCACTAGCAGGTGATTTTTCAGTATGGTCTGACTCCTCCTCATCAGCCTTTCGGCGCCTTATCAGCCACTGTTCCATCTGAAAGACAAGAGGATATTTCAACTCGGCTTAGCAACGTAAAAGAAAAAAAAAAACAGTAACCGCTAGCAGGCATATATATGTTCCTCTATGAATTGTCCAAAATATAAATTTATAAGGTATTTATAATATTTATTAGCAATTGCAATGTAAGTTTTTTTTTTTATTGAAAAGCTTAGCATACACTTGTAAAACTGAAGCAACTGAAGCAATAAACACACACTCACGTTCGGACTTATCCAGTCCTTACATACCGGAATTAGCGAATTTTTTTTATCTAGGACTGCAATGTTCCAACCGAAGCATGCAAGGTAGAAAAAAATTATCTTACCGTTTGTACGATTTGTCTTTTAATATCGATATCGATGCAACGTTTATGAATTCACAATATCAAAACAAAATAATTTTACAGCGGTCACACGCGACAAGGTCACGCGAATAAACAATGGCGGCGAGTGAGGGGGAGGATCACAATATGTCAAGTGGTGCATTTGCGGAGATCGATGTGCGCAACTTATCTCGATCGCGATGTTTTGCATCACATGTTAAGTGGTGCATTTGCGGAGATCGATGTGTGCAACTCATCTCGATCGCGATGTTTTAAAATATTTTTTGCGCAAAAAACTGTTGTTTGCGTTCCTAATTTTTGTCGGATTAAACTATCTTGGTCAAGAGATTGGCACGCAGCATGCGTACCCCTTGATTGAGCAAAGCGTACCCCTGGGGGTACGCGTACCACTAATTGGGAAATACTGGTCTAGACCAGTGTTTTTCAATCTGTGGGTCGCGAACGTCTTGCTCGTGGGGTCGCGGTCGCCAGCCAGATAAAAGGAAAATGAAGAAGAAAAAGAAGAAAGACATTTATTATACCAACAAGATACATCACAGAAACAAAATAAGCACATAAGTAACATAATATGCACAACAACAGAAAGAAAACTAAATACACAACAGACAAAATGCAAGGTTTGTAGTTAGTGTAACCAGTAGCGAGCGGTGGTAGAATAAAACAAACGGTCAGGAACGGTCGGGATTTGGGGGCACTTTAAAATAGTTTTTTTATTCTTTTATTTTCGAGGGCGCTGAGTTTTAAGATATCGAAGTGAAAATGTCAATCCAATGTCAAATCCTAAAATGTCGGTCTATAAAATTTTCGGCACCCTCATGACCGCATATCTGTTTTTACGGAACTAATTAATTTCCCACCGGCAATTTATTAAATTAACAAGACAGATCTTTTATTTTTGGGTGCAAGTTCTTACGAAAATTCTACTGTCGATTTCATACATTTTTGGCCGTGTTTATAAGGCAGTGGTCTCTTATTTTGGTGGGCGCTGGGTTTTTACAGAACGGACACCTATGAAACAAGTGTTTTATAATCGAAGGTGCTGAGTTTTTATGAAGATGCCTCCGGCAATTTAACCACCACACATTGTCTGGCTAGCTTTCAAGACAGGTCTTTAAAACCAATAGTTCGTTTTTCGTCGCGCTCACGCGCGTCAACAAGACAGATCTTTTATTTTCGAACTCGCTGAATTTTCACGGATCTAAATCGAAATGCCATCGGTAAGTAATTTAGTAAATTTTCGGCCGCACTGACGCTTTGATCATCGCGGCATTTTATTTTGCAGCCCCGAAAGACTTAAAGTGGGACTGGTTACATTTTTTCTTTTATTTAAGTTCCGATATTTGATAAAAATAATATGGCAACACTTAGTTGTAGGTTATAACAGTAACTACCTAGGTACATAATCAATCACATAATAAATTACTGACACTTTTAGTATGGTCTTGGGGGCCTGGAGGGTCGCTAGAATTTTTTACATGCAAAGGGGGTCGCGTCTTCAAAAGACTGGTCTAGGCCCATCCCAGAATGTTAGGTTAGGTTAGGATGTATTATGATTCGATTAAAGTGTTACATAGCTACTTGTGATGGGATTCGTGTCTGCCACACGAATCATCGCTTTTCAGACCCCTCTGGAAAATAACTCTGTACAACGCCATCGCAACGGTCATGGTAGAAAACTGTCGTCAGATTAAAACCAGCTCATTCTGTCAGGGGCCTAATGCGTGTTAAGCGGGACAAAAGATAGTGATTCATAATGATTGGAAATGGCGTTTGTTTGTGTACTGTTAATAGTTAGACTAACAGTTAAGCGACCTCTGTTGTCAAGTAGCGAAACCAAAATATTCAATCTGCAATATTGAATTCGAATTTCAACTGTGCTTCGCTCAAAATGATAATAACGTCTTTCTTAGTGACTTAATGAACGTTACAAGGAAAACTAGGTGTCCATGTCAAAATCTAGATTATTTTGAAGAAAAATGGACAAAAAAAACTCCAAACTTAGACTTTTCAATCTAGCAGTCAGTGTCAATGTAATCAGTCAACAAGCTTGACTCATCTATTGTCGTCCTTTCCAGGAATAGTCAAGTTGATGCCCAACGTTATTAAAACATTGCGCGCAATCGTAATACCTCGCTCTCTTGTTGTTACAGATATCAAAACAGAAGAAGTCATCAGCGAGGCGAAAGTCGAAACCAAGAGCAACGAAGATATGGAGGGTGTCAAGATGGAGAGGCCAGAGCGACTTCGCACAACCAGCATTGACAGCGACAATCAGAGCGACCGAAGCGACGAAGATTATCACAAAAGATCGCGCAAACGGCCCGCGTCGCCAATGTCTCTTAGACAAACGAATGCCATCAAGAGAACTGCACAATACGAGTGCCCTCAATGCCCACAAGCCTTTGACTCTACCCACACCCGTGACCTGCACAGACTCACCGCACATCGTGATGACTCACGCGCTGATTTCAAAGATTTCGTTGCGTTTGCCACCAAAAAGTTCCCAGAAATTTCGAGAAACTGTCCTGATATTTCCCGTGGTGGTCCATTTACAACTGAGCGATTCAGGTGCGAAAGGTGCGCCAGGGATTTCCCGTGTGGAGAAGCCTTGGATGTCCACAGAACGACTTGTGTTTCGCCGGCGAGGGTCTCCACGCCGGATAGCCGAGACCGGAGTGATTTCTTCACCAAATTGGAGCTTGGCCGAACTTTTGGTGTCCCGGAAACATTGACGCCACCAATGGAAAGATTCATCTCGAAGTACGATGATGGAAAGTTCGCAGAAAACGGCCTGAGGCACATGGACTCGCGCAGAGACCTGGCCGATATCCAGTCCATCATTAATGTAACATCTGCCCATACCTTGTTGCAACGGTTGACTGAACCACGAGCTCCCTTAGAAAGCGCGATGTTGACTCCACCAGACACTGTTAACAAAGAACGAGATCAAGAAGAGGCCCAGGACAGCTTTGCGGCGGAATTTCGACGAATGAAACTACGCGGGGAATTCCCCTGTCGACTTTGCCCTGCTAAATTTCCGAATCTTCGAGCATTGAAGGGTCACAACCGAGTCCACCTCAACGGCCCGGCACCTTACCGATGCAATATGTGTCCCTTTGGATCTCTAGAAAAGGCCTCAGTTACCCGACACATGCGTGAACACAACGGAGATAGGCCCTTTGAATGTGCAGTTTGCAACTACGCTTTCACAACTAAAGCCAACTGCGAGCGTCACTTGAGGAACCGCCACGCCAAAGTAACGAGAGAAGAAGTCAAACGCTCAATTATCTACTACCCCTCTAAGGACCCGAGCAACAACGAGCACAGTCACCCTCGTGATGACGTCAGCAGATCGCTCTCTTTCAACACCTCAGAATCAATAGAGAGAAGAAACGAGTGCACTGGACGTGAAACTCCTCGTTCTCACTTCTCACCAAACTTTCTAACCGATCGACACCCCGTCGCTGCTTTAACTCCGGCCCCTCTACCCGATACTCCTTCAACAACACCACTCGACTCTGATCATTCCATATCCAAGATCAAAGTTAAGGCCATGGCCCAACTGAAGCAAATCCCAGAATTTCGGCCAGAGATTACCTTCAAATCAAACGAGCCAGATGAATCTGCTGATGAATACGACTATGACCACAATGAACCAATGAACCTGGTTGTAGATGACTGTAATGCACTTGACCTCAGCAATAAGAAACGTGACATGGATGATGAACCAAAGGCCCCACCGAGACCGTCATTTGAACCTGACCCAGTCACTGTAGCTGCAAGTGCGTTCGAGAAAACCAAGTTCTTACTAGCTCAGCAGCAGCAACGGCTCTTTGATACTCCGCTACCAAAGATAGACCCTGCTTTCTACGCAACGCAATTGTCTCAGCTCTACGCAAATACTATCACTGGTCTACCAGGTTTACCTTTACCCCCGTCTTTCCCACTCACCCCTTACTTTCTTCAAACCCCTTTTTTCCCCAATCCAACTGACTCTCAAGAGCTCGCCGAAATAAAGCAGCGACTGCAGAAGGAAATCATCCGTGCGGGTCTAAACTTGTCTGGTGGTGGAATTATGACGCCCGAACCTACGGTTGCTCAGCCCAAGCAGGAGCCAGAGGAAGAGGAACAGAAGCCGCCTCCAAGAGAATCCTCGCCGAAACCACCACCACGCCAAGAATCTCCCGCCCCTCTTCCCAACACCTTAGTTTCACAAACAGACTCAGTGAAAATGGTGATCAAGAATGGTGTCCTAATGCCCAAGCAGAAGCAGAGGCGTTACCGCACTGAGCGCCCGTTCTCATGCTCCCAATGCTCAGCGCGTTTCACTCTCAGATCCAACATGGAGCGACATGTGAAGCAACAACACCCACAACACTGGAGTAACAGAAGACCTTCTGCAAGAGCACCACCACCGTATCCCACCTCGGACACACTGGCTGATCGAGTAAGGTACGCTCTCCTAGCGCGGCAATTGGAGCGCCCTTTACAACAGCCAGATCACTCTCCTGTAAGGAGAGACTCCGATGAAGTCGCCGACAATGAGGATGAAGATGATACTCTGATCATAGACGAAGAAGACCAGGAAGATGGAAGACCAGAAGAACTCACGGCTGCCCATCGAGCGGCGGCTGAAATCCTCATGGCAACTCGTCAGCAAGAACTCCATAAAGACTTTGATCTCAAAATCGCTGGGAACCTAATAAACAAGCCTGTCTCTTTGACCACCACGCCCGAGAAAACCGAGACCGGCACTGATCCTATACCTCTGGATAGTCAAGAACCGCTGCCATTACCTATCGTTCCTACTCGCAGCGACGAAGAAGAAGATGAAGAAGGGCTGGTAGCATCCACCAGTGAAGGGAATAATTCCGGAAGCGACGAGAACAAGTAAGTGGCTTATCCAATTGATTTGCTACTTCTGTCGTCTGAATATTAGACCTTAATAAATGGAATGTATGTCTCATATTATAATATTTCTCTTCTCAGATCAGAATCGGACACAAGTGCTCAGCCACCAAAGAAGAAGTCCGCATACAGTCTGGCTCCAAACCGCGTCTCCTGTCCGTACTGCCACCGAAAGTTCCCGTGGTCCTCGTCTCTTCGCCGGCACGTCTTAACCCACACGGGACAGAAGCCCTTCAAATGCCCCCACTGCACCCTTCTCTTCACCACCAAGTCCAACTGCGACCGTCATTTGCTGAGAAAACATGGCGGATCGGCCAGAGCAATCCTAGCTGAACCTATACCGGAAACGGTGTCTCAGCCGCTGCCAACCGCCAATGACACCACAAGGACTGTCCCGGAGAGACCTTTCAAATGCGCCTCGTGTCCAACTAGCACGTTTTCTTCATTGGAAACGCTGAAGAAGCATTTGTCTTCGCGACACAGCACTGTTGATTCACAGCCAGGCTCTCCCAGCGCGGAAACTACTGAAGACCGCGACGGGAGCCCCGATAGCAGTCTGGCGTTCAAATGTCATCTGTGTGAGGCATCTTTTGGTGACCGTGGGGGTGCATTGAGACATCTGGCGACGGCTCACGCGGTGGAATACGAGCAGCTGGTCAGCAAGGGAGCTTTGGATGCCACCAGTGACCGTAGTGAGAGCGCTGACGATGATGACAGAGGCAAATTCCCTGACCACGCCAACAGAAAGGTGAGTATCTATCTATCTATCCCGTATCCAAATTTAAGGCGTTATCAAGAGTCGTTAAAAATTCACTCTTTTTAACTAAACTTTTTTTCACCATTCGTTGAATTTACAGCAAAACCGATGTTAGCGCGTCTCCAAATGTTTCTTGAGACCACCTATTGGCGTATCTAGGGTTATTTTCCAGGTGGACCTGGCACTGAAATCGATGGCTTGAAATACCAAATCCAAAATATCTTGGGGTGGATACTAGACCATTGTGGGGTGGGCAGGGATAACCCGTTTCCCCCTCCTAATCTATGCCAACGGACACAACTCTTTGACACCTCATCAATTCAGTTTTTCGGAGTACGTGTAAGTGACTTGATCACCCCACTCTCTTTTACACTCCGGTACTCATTCCCGTAGCAACTGACTGAAGAAACCTTCACTCCTCAGGTGGTCTGTGCCTTCTGCGTCCGCCGCTTCTGGTCGGCGGAGGACCTGCGTCGGCATATGCGCACGCACTCCGGGGAGCGTCCGTTCGCCTGCGACCTGTGTCGCCGTCGGTTCACGCTCAAGCACAGTATGCTGCGCCACCGGAAGAAACACAGAGACGAGCCCACTGACGACGAAGAAGTCACGCCGCCGAATACGCCGCTGGAAGGGCACGCTAATGGGTGAGTGTCCTCGCTTTTGTCAAGCTTCTACTTCTCGACTCTGTTTCAGAAGGAAGAAGAAGAATATATATTTTTTAATTGTATCTAAAGTAACGCAGAAACGGTGACTTATTGAACGTTACAAGTAAAACTAGGTGTCCGTTTCAAAGTCTATCATTTGAATAAAAACATTTATCGTCACAAGACGTAAAAAACAGCACAAAAATACGAACGTGGACACCAGTTATGTCTATGCGGTGGTAAAACGGCCAATGTTGTGACTCACGGAAGATCCGATCGAGACGGACAAAAGTTTTAAATAATAATACACTTCTTTTATAAGAATAGTGACTAATGTTTTAGTATTGAAAGTTGTTGATTGCACTCGTGGAATCTTGTTAGACAGGTACTCGTACCTAATGTGTTATACTTAATATGGCTTGAGAAAAAATTGTAGTGTTTTTAGGGTTCCGTACCTCAAAAGGAAAAAACGGAACCCTTATAGGATCACTTTGTTGTCCGTCTGTCCGTCCGTCCGTCCGTCTGTCAAGACCCTTTTTCTCAGGAACGCGTGGAGGTATGAAGCTGAAATTTATATCAATTACTCAGGTCTACTGTCCCTTGAAGCTGTGAAAAAATCAAACTTCTAAGCCAACGCAATCAAAAGATACAGCCGTTTATGCCGCAAATTTTCGACACTTGCAAGGGAATCAAAACCTACAGGGTGCTTCCCGTGAACTCAGAATCTTGAAATTTGGTACGAAGCAACGTCTTATAGCATAGATAAAGGAAAAATTACGAAAACCATAAATTTTTAGTTACATCACATAATATATTTTTTTTTAATAATTTTAAACTTACTACCCATTTCCTCATAAACGCGTAGAGGTATTAAATTGAAATTCATACCAAATACTCAGGTCTATAATACCTTTAAGCTGTAACAAAATCTAACTTCTATGTCAACGCAATCAAAAGAAACAGCAATTTAAGCTGCATATTTTGAAACTCGCAAGTACTCGCAAGGGAATCAAAACCTAAAGGGTACTTCCAGTCGACCTAGAATCTTGAAATTTGGCATGAAGCAACGTTTTATAGCACACATAAAGGAAAAATTCCGAAAACCTTAAATTTTTAGTTACATTACAAAATATATATTTTTTAATAAATATAAACTTATTACTTTTTTCCTCATGTTTTGCAATAAAAATACCATAGTTATGACTCGATTGTCGTAATGAACGAACTTTGTAAACCTTGCAGGTTTGTACGGAACCCTCGGTGCGCGAGTCCGACTCGCACTTGGCCGGTTTTTTTTAATGCAGAAATCAAAAATTTATTTCAATGTAAAGAATTTACATTCGGTTTGTCGAATGTCAATGTACAATGGTAGCAGCTGCCTTTGGGCCGAATGTAGTGGAGAAAAAGCAAGCGGTAAAAAAACTGGTGTACTAAAATTGTACATTGACATTCCATAAACAGAATATACATACATAAACTCACGCCTGTATCCCAGAGGGGTAGGTAGAGACCAAAGTCTGCCACTTACTACGATCCTGACAGATCACTTTCGCTTCCTCAACATTCATTAGTCGTTGCATGCACGCACGCCGGTTTCGGGTACTTTTTAAACAGAATATACATAACATAAACAGCGGCCCACTGTAGGGCACAGGCCTTCTCTCGGTGAGAAAGTATGGGCTTAATCACCACGCGTGCCCACCGAGGATTGGACATTTCAAGCGCTGAGGTATGTGAATAGCTCAGGTTTCTCAGGAGTGGTTTTGCTACTATAACTTCACATAACTTAGAAAAGAAAGTCATAGGTTCATGCTCGCACTGGGAATCGAACCTGGGTCTCTCGCTTCCGAGTCCAATGTTCTACCCACTAGGCTATCACCGCTTCCACAGAAAACAGAATATAATATATACTTTAAGTGAAAATATTTTTTGGCTTCCGATTTCTCGACGTCGTCGCTTTTACATTGAACAGTGCCCGTAACTCAAGGAACGTTCTTGCTGTAACTGCACGACATCTACAGGGTGTTCGTACAACATTGACACAACGTTCGCACAACGGTCTTAGTAAAGTAATGAAATTATCAGTCCGTTCGTGCAGTTATTACGATTGTCGTCGGTAATCTACAGGCAGAAGATTTTGAACTGTTAAATTTTAACTCAGAGTAGCTCAGAGTACTTATCCTATAAAGTGCATATAAACCTATTTTTTGTGGCTAACGAACATACATTCCAAGCCGCCCAGTAGCCCTCAGAAGACCATTAAATCACCAAATCAAATTATTGACCAATCCGTGTGCCCTCAGATACCGTTACCATGACGACGACGGCTCCGGCAGCGAGATCCCTAGCAACGTCAACAACAACAACTCACCACCAGCAGTGCCTTACGAGAAGAAGCTCCAAATTGAGATGGCCTCGCGCAAATACTCCACCGAGGCTGAAACCGAGGGCGACACTGGCGGAGACCTCATCGGTAAACTTCTCGGCATACACGACAGGACCGTCAACGAGTTGTTCGTTTCTTCTGCCGACGTGGCGGCGAAGTTATTGGGCGTGAATAATAAATGAGAGTACGCTTTAGTTCTCGTGGCGCCCGGCAGACTCATCCTGGCACCATGGGGACGGGTGATGCCAACGCGGACCGTTACATCGAAGGACGAGAAAATTGTAACAGCGCCGCCTAGCGGGGAGTAGCTGTACGCAATGTTTCAGTGCCTGTGCCGAAGGCGTAAATTTAGTTTAGTGAACACCTATAAAGAGTGCCTTTTTAAAAACGTTTGCCTTAAAATGTGTCGTTTGTTTTGAATTTTACTGACATACCGTCCTATTTGCCTTTTAAACTTCTATTTAGAGTGGTTTGCTTTTTGGGTGTTGAAAAACAATGTTCAATGAATATTATAATTGCTTAGTGCCAGTCAAAACAGTACATTAAAATAATGTTCTTAAATTGTAAATACATAGTTACTTACTTTATGACTTTTAGAAGGTAGGTAATGTTTCGATTTGTCATTTTTCAAGGTTTCCGATAAGAACTGCATTTTTTGTCTAGTCGTAACTATTTTCCATGTACACTTTCAGCAATTAGCTTTTTGTCCTTTCACCGTCTTTTATCTATTAACATTGTATAAAAGTAGGTAGTTACATAAAATTCAGTCAAATAGTCACTGAATTTCTTGTCGGAAGTGTCCGAGTTAAGTTAATAATACGAGTATGTAGTGCTTACTAAACTTTTCGTTCGAAAGTCCTTTCACACAAAAATAGCTATCAAAAATTTTCTAGTCAATTGAAAAACTCTCCTTTTATTAAACCTTGATCCTAAGCTACGATACCAAATGATCGTTAAGAACATAGCGGTTTTACATCCAACGAAATAATTAAGTCAACTATACAAATAATTAAACCTCATATTAAATTGTACCAATGAATAGAGCTAACGTATTTTAGGTAATTGTTAATGATATCCTACTTAAAATTGAAGGCATTTGATGGTAGGTACATTTAGAAAACACAATCTACAAATCATACTTCTAGCCTTAAGTCAGGTTAACACTATTTATCTTAATCCTAACACTTTATTAATCTTTCGTCTTTTTGTCAAACTTATTTATCTCAGTTTTAAGAGTTGTGTAACTACTTTGCTCAAGATAATGGCATTTTTAATTATTTGAATCATAGAAGTGTGTGTCTATCTACTGTGTACTTTATTACTGATTTATGTCAGATTTTTGAACCTATATGTTGTAAAGTGCCTAAGGCATTTGGTGGGCATTATTTTACCATTTTATTATTGAGTTCAAAATTAAATTATGGATTAAGACGGTTCTTCCTTGGAGCACGCTGTCTCGCTCGCACAATTTGACATTTTTAATTATTGTAATAAGATGAGTAAACTTTTGGTATATGTGAAGGGTTTGATGCATAATAAAATTACGGACATTTGAAATATATATTTGTTTTCCTAAGCGTAGTTTTTAATAAAGAAAAGATGTTTCCAAAATTATTAATTTTGGAATCAAATTTTCTCTATCAAATGAAATACTTTATACATTTTATTGCAGACATTAAAATGTTCAATTGTGCGAACGAGACAGGATGCTCGACGTAAGAACAGCCTTGAGTATTTTATGTTTGATTTAACTTTTTGTATTTCTTTTCTGTTGGGGCAATAAAATAATTTAAAATTAAAATTTAAGGGTTTAAAACCTAAAATATTTGAAAACATATTTAAAATAATATTGACGCTAAATAAGGTTATAGAATAGATATAAAATATTAATTCAGTCTCCGTAACAGGATTGACGAATCATACGCTAGCTATACCTAAGTCCGAAGTTGCTTTGTATATAATTTGAAATGCTTAGCTAATCACCAAAAGTCTTAATACCTATTTATGTTGATCAAGTTATTTCTATAAATAATTACTTGAAGTGTACTATTTCAGCAATAAATGTTTAAATTATATAAAGGCTGAATTCGATTTGTTTTTTAATGTAGGGAATATTTTATATTTTTACTTACTTAGTTGTAATTGTTGTACCAAAGTAATTTTACTTAAAAATATTATTAATTGTAGTTAATTTAATTATTCCTGCTTGATGTCAATTATAGTTAGTTAAAAATTGAAATCATTTCGATTTTGTATACCTACTTAGATTTTAATATTATGATATTAAATTTAATTTCCTTTTATGTGAAGTACAGATAATTACTATTACTTTTATTACTCAGTACTTTTGGCCTCAAATTGTTATGGTAACCGCCATACTAATACTTTTGCCTTATTATACCTATTAGCACCAAAATAAAAAGCAAAGTTTTACCATTTACTTAGTTATTACTAAGTTTTGTCTTTACAAAACATCGATAAGATAGTCATGTTATTAAGTCTTATCTCAAAATTTTAATATTTTAGCATATCTAGTAAACACGTTAGTCATAATAAGTGTACTTAAAGGTAATTAGTAAATTTTAATAATAATTTAGTAACTAATTATAATAATGGCAACACCGCTTGGCCTTTCAACGTAGTGTCGTGTGTAGTGTGTTTAAAATAGTATTGCTCTTAAGATTAAATTATAAGGTTAAATTAATTATAAATATTTAGTAACAATAATCATTAAAATAGAGTATAAAATTTACTTACCTTTGCGATTTTGCCTCTGTTTCTTTTATGCAATATGAGTGTCGTAAGAAAATGTGAAATACATATTGTGAATATTAAACACTTGAAGTATACTTTTATTTCTTACCTCTGTGTAATATGATACACAACATTGACCTTAATTCGGTTCAATTTTGCTAGATGGCTCGGTAATGAGGTAGGTAGTTTCAAAGTACCTAAAGAAGTCCTAATCAGTGAGCAGTGGCCTACCAAAAATCTTACGATGTTTTCTATAAAAGCACGATTCCTCTAAAACACTAATCAAACGCAGTTTAAATAGTCTGTAGTAAAGTATTTCCCTTTACTAATGCAAAAATATATATAAAATACGTCGGGATAGCAAGTGTGGTGTGGTAACAATAAGTGTAGTTATAACTACTAAAACTGTAAAACCTTTAATAAGGTAAATAACTTAGTGGTTTGAATTATATATTAGGGGTTAAAGTATGAAATTGCCGATTTGTACTGAAAATCTAAATTGTTTATTTTTTAAATTTTTAACAAATTTATTTAATCAAAATAGTTGCCATTATGATCTATACATTGCTGCCATCTAATGGGAAGGTCATTAATGCCTTTGCGATAGAACTCCGACGATCTAGACTGCACAAACTGTGTGAAAGCATTTTGTACTGCCTCCTGGGAAGAAAACTTCTTGTCACGTAGATAATTGTCCAAATCACGAAAAAAATGGTAGTCCGTTGGAGCAAGGTCTGGTGAATACGGAGGATGACGAATGGTTTCTAACTGCAGTTCCTGGAGGGTCAAAATGGTTTCTCGTGCTGTGTGAGGTCTCGCGTTGTCGTGGAGCAAAATGGTGAAGATCGATTCATGAGTCGGGGCTGTTTTACTGCTAGTTTTGTCAACATGGTTCGGAGTTCGGCACAATAGACATCTGCCATTATTGCTTGACCAGATCGGAGAAAACTATAGTGAATAACACCATGCTGAGACCACCAAACAGTTACCATTACCTTTTTATTGGTAAGTTTTGCTTTAGGACACTGTTGTGGCCTTTGACCTGGGGTCAGCCATTGCATTTTTCTTTTCCGGTTATCATAAAGAATCCACTTTTCATCACATGTTACAATTCGATCCAATATTCCTTCATGTCTGTACCGGTTCAACAAGGCAACACAAGTTTCAACACGCGTTTCTTTCTGCAGATCAGTCAAATCACGAGGCACCCATTTTTCGTATTTTTTTATTTTATTGATTTGACGCAAGTGAGTCAATATTGTGGGTAAGGTAACGTTAAACCATGCCGCTAATTCCTGGGTATAGTTTGACTAGGGTCGGCTTCCACTATCTCTCTTAATTCATCGTTATTCACCTGTGTGGGCGGTCTTCCTCGTGGCTCGTTCTTTAAGTCGAAATTTCCATCACGAAAGCGTTTAAACCAAAATCGCACGGTGCGTTCATTAGTAGACCCCTCTCCAAACGCAGCATTGATATTGCGGGTCGTTTCTAACGCGTTAGTTCCGCGTCGGAACTCGTATTCAAAAATCACTCGAATTTTCGCAGTACATATCCATCTTTCTTGTCTAAATTGAATAACAAAAACAATTGAAAGTCGATATTCAAATGTTTCACATTTTTTAAAAAAAAGAACATCATAGAAACCATTTGAATAAAGTTTCATTCGAAAACCTCAAACCATGAAGATTCTATGTCAATTCAAAGAACCTATTGCAATAAAACGGCAATTTCATACTTTAACCCCTATTATTTTGCGCTTTAGTGGTATTCCACTGCTTTACGCAGATCAACATTAAAGCATTTCTTCATGGGCGAGATTTTCAGCGACCTCGGCCCGCTTGAATTACTGCCTAAATATTAAAATAAAATTCTGCAAAAAATACCACAAATAGTTTGGATGTTCATCTACCTGGAGAGCATGTTAGTTTTTAATAAAGCCTTTCAAAACATATTGAAATAAAATCTAGAAGGCCTCAAATCTGATATTCCGTGGCGCGTCCCTCACCAGAATCTAACATACAATGGTAAATTGCTTAAAAAGTAAGGCATACTTTTACGATTAAATTATGTTCTTGTATTAGAAATTAGTTAATAGTATACCTATAAATTAAATTCCACCTAAAATTAGACTTGTCACAAATTCTGAGTGTCCCGATGTACTAGACGTCGGTCACTTACCTTTAACCCAAGAAAGCAAGGTTCATGCTACATTAAAGAGTACATGGTTTTTTGGGGTACAGTATGCGATTCTCCGGATTTGGTCCAGGCTGATTTCTGAATTCTGTGCACCTGATATTTAGGACAATTAACATTCTAATGATTTGTGATATTTTGTAAAATATGTCTAAGATAGGTTAAATTGTAGCAGTCGAAATAACATATATGTTTTACTTCCGTGGTTGTGACTTCCGTGTCATTCGGTGGCTTTTTGAGCGCTGAAATCAGAAAATCTCTCCACGGGAGTCGGGTTTCTTAAGAAAATCCTTAATAAATATTAACTAAAACACATAATTCGCCAAGTGATAACGTGTAGTCCAGTAACTTTGTACATTATAGTATGCGTCAAATCTGGTAGTTATGATTTTTTGCAGACTTGTTTATGATGTTGTCCCAATGAATAATCCAAGTTTGTGACCTCAAGCGCCGAACGCAACTTTGTCAAAAATCGTAAAAACTGCGAAATAATCGTTTTTTTTTTAATTTTGGCGATTATAACCCTAAAGGACTAGTTTTTGAAAAAACTTTCTTAAGTCGTTTTTAAAGTAGACTAAATTTTCTACAATATGATACTAGAACTACCTCTGTAGACCCAATAGTTTCTGAGATTAAGCCTTCCAAAGTTTATCATTTTTTTCGAATTTCGCAATTTTTTGCGATTCTGTCGTTTTGAATGAATTTTGACCCTGATTATACTATCGAAGCCCTGTACTTTTATGATCAGATGTTAAAAAAGAAAATGAGAAGTGTGAACGATGATGTTTAAGCTAAGCTACGAATAATGAAGTAAAAAAGATAGGTACTACAAAAGTTAATAAATTTATTTGTTAGGAAATTGAGTAATATTCAAAATCAAAATAATTAATTAATTTAGCCCTCTTGGAAGGTCCCGGTTGAGGTTCGTCCGTATCTGGATCGACGTATTGGGATGGCATATCCCCATCAGGGGATGGTGATGAATTGTCGACGTCTTGTGCCCACAAGTCATCCTCCATTTTGACATCGGACAGATCGTCGCCTTCTGGGATATCTACTACTGCAACATCAGGTATATTGTCACAAGAGGCCCCGCTGCAGTGCCTGCAGACTAATGAGCATTTTAATCCTGCCTTCCTGCAGCTGCACGCGTTCCCACAACCCTTCGTGCAGCCGCAAGAAATCATCCGCAAGAGGTGTTGTGGGGCTGCATCTCTGGTCATCATTTTTGGGTTGAGGCCTTGTGACGTAGATATCCACCCCCAGGAGAGACTTCACACGAGCAATACTAGCACACTCCGTCGGAGGTAATTGGAACTTCATCCCGCTAGAGTTGTTCGAGTGACGTCTAAAATATTGCAAAAATTGCGAAGTTCGAAAAATTTAAAAATTTTGAAAGGCTTAATCTCGAAAACTATTGGGTCTACAGAGACAATTCTAGTATCATATTGTAGCAAATTTAGTCTTCTTTAAAAACATCCTAAAAAAGTTTTCCAAAAACTAATCCTTTAGGGTTATAATCGCCAAAATTTGAAAAAGAACCGATTATTTCGCAGTTTTTACGATTTTTGACAAAGTTGCGTTCGGCGCTCGAGGTCACAAACTTGGATTATTCATTAGGCCAACATCATAAACAAGTCTGCAAAAAATCATAACTACCGGATTTGACGCATACTACTCCATACTTTCAGGCGACAAAGTTACTGGACTAGTGATCATTATGGTGAAAATATGTATTTCTAAAGAACAAATAAGCTAATCGGTTCTCACTCTAGGGTTGCATCTTGTTTTACAATTTTCTTATATCTATATATTTTTTAGTGAATCAAATTGTTATAGAGTCCTGGGTGAAAAATACAAAGGCAGATAAGCAGGGTCTTATCTAACTATGCGCTATTTACCATGCAAATTAGGACATAGCTGAAATAGCCCATATTTGAGAGAAACACTAAGAAAAAATTAACCAGAGATGCTATGCTGAATTCAAGAAACAGGGAACCGTCCTTAAATCAAAGATAAGATAAGAATATTCTTTATTGTACCAGGAAAAACACAAACAGATAATGTTTACAAAAATACAGTACAGTGTTCGGCCTTATTGCTTATAGCAATTTCTTCCAGGCAACCGACGATGCAGAGTTGCTGAAGAAAAAGTGAGGCGGATAGTCGATGCAAATATGAATATTGATCATATTTGATCATATTAATCATTATAAATCAACTGTATGATCAAACAGCAGGAAAAATTAGAATTTAAGAAATTGATACTAAATGACTACGGAGGACGGCCTGGGGATGTGAGAACGGAATTGACTATTATCAATACTTACCTATGTACAATTTAACCCATAGTAAGGAATCAATATCAATTTCATTTTACTTTTTTTTCGCTTGCCTTTTTAAATGTTATTTCTTATGTAATGTCTTTCCTCGGCCTTCCCAAAGTGTCTAAAACGTCTTGCCGGTAATGATCAACAACTAAAATATGAACACTGATGATAGAACTAGTCCACCAATTTATAGTTTCTCAGCATTCTAAAGTTGTTGTTGTCATAGTCACTAAGATTAGCAAGTTGAAGTAACTGTAGTATAGTCATATCAGCCAAAGAACCGTTAACCAATTAATTCAAAGGTTTTTACTTTCAAACACAGCTTAAGACGCCCGCCATCTCGTCAGACCGACGATAACAGGAACACTGGTGACAGCTGGATGAAAATTATGCGTCTCCGGGAATGTCCAAAAGGGGCCTATGGTCCGATATATTGGACGCGAAGTGAAGTTTGCTTCCGTGACTCTTTTCAGAATCAATCTAAGTACCTAAGTTGTATTTGGATATTGCAATTGGCTATCAAAGACCTTGCAAAATGGAGAGGCAAGCTAAAAAACTCAACTAGGTATGCAGGTTTCTGCTCACACCATTTCCGTCTCCCCCCCCCACCAATTGGAGAAATGCTCATTACATCTCCAACGCGTGTGGTGTGATGCTTTTCCAGATTTTCTGTTGAGCCTACCTGGTTTGTCTTCATTTTGTGTAATTTTGAATTTAATTTGATTTTTTTAAATCGATTCGACGGTAGAATTAAGTCCGACGCAGAACTCGAAAACAAAAATCGCGCAGTTTGCATTTTTTAAAATTAGGTATTTGTTAATTTAAGCAAGATTTAAGTAAACTTAAGTCAGTCAAATCCCGCGTCCCCGCCAGTGAGGCCCTTATTATTTCGATGCAAAGTCGAAGTCATTTGTTCAAGTTATTTGTCGGTGATTATAAACGGCCGACTGAATTGTTCATTACAAAGCCACTAGCCACACAATAGATTATCCAATGTCGATAGATTACGTCAGAAAACCATCCGTTCGTGTCCGCCCAGCTCATAAAGGTAGGCCTAGCCCTACCCCATGCCCGGCCTTAGCCTTAGCCGTAAGCGTAACTCTTATAATGTTCGCTAATTGACGCTAGATGGAGCTATTCACAAAATGCAATTGAATGAATGAAATGGTTGGCATTTATCATTCATTCATTAATTAATAATCTGTGTATGTGAACGAAAAAAAAAAGAAGAATTCGCTCTCGCTTCGCTAATGTATGCGCGACGGCGTCTTTATTTTGAGTTTTTCAATTGCAAAACTTTTGGTGAGAGTTGCGAAACAATACGTTGGAATCCTTGAAACACCATCCTCGCTAATTTACGTGAGTATGTACCGAAACAAATTTTCTGTGTTAACCAAAAATATGGTCGTTTCGAAGGTTTTTTGATGCATTTCACATTAGTGACGTAGAAATGCACTGTATTCCGTAGACGAAGGCCTAGGATTCTCAAAATACCTTCGAAATCTCGATTGGATCTCCCGTTACCCACCAACCCCGTTAAGTCTAGTTTATTAGCTGGCTAGTGTGCTGTCATTTGTTCTTATTTACAAAGTCACACGGTTCTTTCAGATCCGGCGTAAGAAAAAAAATATTGAGCAAAATGGGCGACCAGCAATTCTTCTTGAAATGGAACGACTTCCAGACGAATATGGTCACGTCCTTCAGGCACCTGAGGGATGAGAAGAGCTTTACAGATGTAAGTTCCACCTTCAATTGTTTGTTACATAGCTTTTTCCTCATTTCTGTAACATAACTCCTAGATTTTACGCTTCTTACCCGCGCGTATGTACGGCCTTGAAAATGTTTGGTACCTACATACCTACCTATATCAAAAACTAAATCAAAGACAGCTGGGTTGTCAAATATATAGCTTTACAAACTATTTAATATTTTTCATAGCACTGTTAATTTAAGAATGGACAGGAATATTGTATGACCAAGAGTCAAATAATTGTCCAGTCGTTTTTAATTAACAGGGTTTTAATGACATCAAAGCTTACCACAGGATCTGGGACGGGTTGGCTATAGTGACTGTTTAGTATACTACCATGGTGGACCATATTTTAATGGTTTTTTTATCTTTTTTTCGATGCAGTGTCGTTTCTATGAAGATTGGTATTTCAGGCGTTGGAAGGAAGGCAATGGAAGGGGCATTGTCGTTTGCTCTTATATGCATGGGTAACACTTATTGTGTTACTTCCTATGTGCGGTTTCTTTTTTAACCATCTGGTGCGGAGTGGTACCAAAAAGCTCTTTTAATGGTTTAAATCATAAAAAAATTCTACTGCATACCTAATAATGTTTCATCCATAAATGAGACTGAAGCCCACTTCTTCTTATCGTTCCGGTGACAAAACCAATTAAATTTTGTTGGCCTAGAACTCGGCCACGGCACTCCAGCGTCTATGCTATGACTATGACTAGTATGTCTCAAATGAAAAGGAAGTACCTACCCATGTGACCATTCATAATGAGTGTGTGGAAAAGCAAGGGAATGCCATAGTTTTGACGATTCATTAGGCATGCTGGGACATTATAATGCTGTTGGCTTTCTGAAAAGATACATGGCCCTATTTGAGACTGAAGATGGAAATCTCAGGACTAACTCCTATACGATGTGTTTATGTGTGCACACTCAGAGTAGGAATTTGATACAATCCATCCGAGACTGTATAATAATAATAACTTCCACACAACACAATCACTTGACCTGTTTCCAAACTAGGATCCCCTTTGCTATGGTAACCAGGCAAGGACATCACGACATTTAAATACACCCAGACTGAGGCCATTTGTACAAATGTATGGCGGTCCCCAGTGGGAATTGAACCCACAACCTCTATCTTGGTAGAAAGCGCCTTAACAGTTAGTCCAACGAGGCAGTATTACCTAGTTGGGTGCTCTTTTGATCTTACAGAATCTGTAATTCTCTAACCTTTAACTGGGATGATTCTTTTGGGTTCAGTTGAACATTAAAGAGTAGGGGAGTTGGTCAAAGTTCCTTTGCCACAATCTGTATTTGTAACAGAATTCAAGAATTGAACATATGACTATCAGTACATTTTTCTTTTCAGGTAACACTAGCATGCGAGGGACAGACATGTAAAGCGCATAAAATGGTTCTCTCTGCATGTAGTCCGTACTTTAAAAGCTTATTAGAGGTAAGTAACAAATATGCAACGGTGTAGTACATTATTATTATTATTATTAATACGTTTATTGCACAAGTAAAAAAATACAATGGGAAAATACGGCGGACTTAATGCTATAAGCATTTTCGACCAGTCAGCCACAGATACATCAATCTGAAATCAACTCCATTCTTACAGAAAATGTGATGAGTGTGTTTCCACAACCTTAACTTATGGTATTTTTGATGTTAATCTTTGATTTAGTGACAAATGTTTGATTGAGTGACAAATTCTCGGATTTACTTATAACAAAATGCATCTAAAAATAACTAAGTACCTATCTACCTTTTTTATGAAAACTCCCATGCATCGAGTATCTTAGATGCTGAACATAGCATCTGGGATTGAATGCTATGTTTTATTAATGTCGTAGCCATATTGTAGATTGTGCCACATCATGATGTGGTTAGCCATATCACGAAATGTGTCCTTTTCATGAAAAGACCAAGTCAAACTGGCCGTATCGTTTAAGCATCAACGTTTGACGATATGGCCATCTACGTTTTGCCATATCATAATGTAGGGTACCCATGACTTTTCCATGCACCCACCTGATTTGAGTTTGACATATTTACTGCATTGAGCTGAAAAATAGATTGAAGATGCCTAACGTACTCGTATTTAGTATTTTGGTGCATTTGAACCTTATAGGTTGAATAAAATACCAATAAATGAAGCAAAAGTTTATATTTTATCACTCGTAAAATACAATGCGGTGCAATGATTACAACAACATGAGATTGCTGCCCTACTTTCCTCATTTTGCACAGTATTTACGGGAATATTGCCGTCTAAATATTTTCTGTCGCCTCCATGGTAGAAATACACAACAAACTAGCATCAGCGCCTCTAACGGTGGATAATGGAAGTATTTTACGATATGACCGCTAACGTTTGGCCGCATCATGAAATAGTCATGCATTTCGCTATTCAAATCGTCAAACGTCGGTCGCTCATTGATCTGGCTAAGCCATTTCATGATACGGCCAGTTTGACTTGGCCTTTTCATGAAAAGGACACATTTCGTGATATGGCTAACCACATCATGATATGGCTAATTCTATGATATGGCTACGACATTAACACATTGTTTTTAATATCACACGTACAAAAACCCTTTGATGGTGGTGACGAGAAACAAACACAGTTTCTCACTTCCAAATTGAAATTTTCCAGGAAAACCCATCAAAGCATCCCATAATAATCTTGAAGGATGTATCGTACTTGCACCTGCAAGCAATACTAGAGTTCATGTACGCCGGGGAGGTGAACGTCTCCCAAGAACAACTGCCGGCCTTCTTGAAGACTGCTGCTCGCCTTAAGGTAATGGTTACTGTAGGGTCTGCCTTGCGTGAGTGTATACATGTACTAACTAATAATGTTGAAGTATGTCAGGATCCTGGCAAGTGGCAATGATTTATTTATTTTATTAATTTATTTATTTTTATTTACATAAATATTCATGACAGTAATTAGGTACACCAAAGCGTTACAATATTTTAACTGAGCACTACCTATCAAACATCTTCTACCATTCTCTTACATACCTTCATCACACTTCCAATCCCATCCGCAAATACATCACACTCTGGTGCTTCATCTCTGCCTAGCTCTCTGGGTCACAGACGTGAGTTTAGTGGGTGAGTATGTAACATAACATAAACTCACGCCTGTATCCCAGAGGGGTAGGCAGAGACCAGGGACTGCCACTTGCTACGATCCTGACAGATCACCCTCGCCTTGTATGAAGGAAAAGAGTGACGAGTTAGCTACTGAACCGTTGTAGCAACTGCAAACAACCTCCACACTGCCTGCCAAGTATGGAGGGCATTGGCGTAGATATGGGGGAACCGAATGCGCCCGCCCCAGAATTTCCAAGCCCAACCGAGAATGTTTAAATGATTACAAAGATGCAAGTGCAACTGAACGCTATAATAGCTGCAGATGTAAGCTGAAGACAATATAAATTTTTCTGACAACGAATTCATTCGGAGTAAACGGAAACGTTTACCTCTCGTATTGCATCGACGCACCGCCTCATTCGATTCGAAACAGGATGGAATAGAACAAAACCGAATCTTCACTCGAGTGAACGTCCATCCGAGTGAATTTCCTGATTCCGTCTGAAACACTTGCTTGCTCATCAGCTTACAAAATTAAATGTGTGATTACACATTTCATTTCTTCCCAATAACTTTTATTATGATTGACATCCAATTAGTATTGAAATACTGTTACGATGTAAAGCGGTGGTAGCGTAGCGGTAGAACGCCGGCTTCTCATAAGGAAGGTCGTGGGTTCAAATCCCGGCATGTACCAATGACTTTGTTTTCTAAGTTACGTACATTTGTGAAGTTATAGTAGCAATACCACTTGCTAAACGTGAAGGAAAACAACGTAAGGAAACCCTAGTGTCTGAGGTATCTACATACCTCAGCGCTTGGTACGTACAATACCCCGACTATGAGGCCAAGTGCGGAAATCTCAGGTCTTGCTAGAACTGTAATATCCTTCCAAACTGGTGTTACATTTTATTTAAATGCACTTTCATTCTCTTAAAATTTTATTGTTAATCGCTTACGTAAGTTAGTGAGCGGATTAAGTGTTAAGTGTCAGGGAAGGCTTAAGCTAACCCACGCCCATGTTTCAGGTGAAAGGACTCGCCGAGCCGCCGCCCCAGATGCCCAGCATCAAGCGTGAAGGCTAGCCTCCAAGTGCCTCCGTCAACCACTGCACCCGTAACACCAACTCTCTTAAGCCTACACTCGCCGTAACGTAATGGACTTAACTTGGGGTTGCCCAGATTTTTCATCATGTAATTACTCACAGCATTCGTCAGCCTAGAGCTTTCGAAGGATAAAGGTCGGCCTCTGAGTCGCTTTCTCAATTGGACCGTGTTACGCAGAAACATTCCAACCCCACAATAACTTACCAACCACGATAAACATCGAAAGTTACGTATTGTTGGTTGAAATATTTCCGCGTAACACGGTTCAATTCGCAAAGAGAATGAAACGCAAATTTGGCGCCAATCGCTCATATGCCACATGTAACAAGAGTCACAAGCTGTATGTTGGTGTTGTTCACCATTGTTGGTGAGTGATTTGGTCCTTCGGATCGGTCTTAACCTCTTGTTCCGTGTGGCATAAGAGTGTGTCTTACTGAGAGACTCATTCGATTTCTGAATGCGGATTAGTACGAGGCCGGCTAAGGGCTCTCGAGTATTTAGCAGCTAATCCTGCCAACTGTAACAGCTCCGAAAAATTCCTGGCTCTAGATTTTGTTAATACAATGCAAGAGTGCAAGAAGTCTGATATTAATTTGTTCCACTGTACGCAACGTACAAAGGCCTTATTAAACATCTATGTCAGTCAGTAGTTCCACACTGACGTGTCCACTTTCGTGTCCGGTCATTATTTACACCAGAGCCAACAATGAAAGTAAAACTATGTTGTTATTCCTACCCCGTCGTCAACGGCCCAATTCCTGATAAAATGGTCCAGGATGTATTCTTACTTCTCATGTATTGTTGTAAGTAAACAAAGAAGTGACGAAGTATTTTTGTATAAGTATATTCAACAATATGATGGTTAAAACTCCCCAGTCCCTACATACAAAGGATTTTTTGCCCAAAATTATTAAGAAAGAAAGAAGAAACCAAGAAAGACATTTATTGGGACAAATTAACAATTAATTATGTATTGTCTGTAATATATCATATTGTGGTGTTCAAAGTGTAATCTCGGTATTATAAAAAAAAAATTATATGATTTTAATTTCCTTGGCGGCACTGAAATTAAAATCATATATTGGCGGGGCGAAAAAGTTCTGACCTGGCGACCGCGGACCGGGCGACGCAGCGTGGACAGACCCCCCATCAGATGGTCTGACGACCTGGTCACGGTGGCGGGGAGTCGCTGGATGCGGACGGCACTACACCGGAAAGCTTGGAAAACCATGAGGGAGGCCTATGTCCTGCAGTGGGCATCAAATGGCCGATGATGATGATGATGATGGTGGCACTAGTAAAATCATGATCTGCCTTAAGAGCCTAGAACGCGCTAGATAAGGCCTAAAACGTCTGAAATCAGTCTATTGACCCAGCAATGTAGTTTTTAATATCATAACATAACAAATAGCATTTGTTATAAATGTAAAAAGTGTTATCAAGCTGTGTGTGTTTTAAAAGACACGTGAAATACTATTATTTTTTTATTAAATATACTATTTCACTTATTCCATGCAGATATCACTCATTAATCGTTGGGTGATCATCGTATACACGGGTCAATCGACAGTGTGAAACACGTTTTGCCCCTTGACTAACGGAAAAAAAAATCACAACTTCGTTTCTATCAATTTCTCAAAAAATAAGTGAATGACAGAGTTTTCTGTATTGGTGATAGCAATTTTTAGAACCTACAACTTAGAACCTAGGGCCAAGAACCTAGTCCACAATTTCATTTACGCCAAAAACGGCCGTTTTCGCCAAAAACGAAGTTGTAGCCTAGATTCTTGACCCTAATTTCTAGGCTGTAGGTTCTAAAAATCGCTGTTACCGACACAAGACATTGTTCTCGTTCACTTTTTTGCAAAACGGATTGTGAAGGAAGATGTGATTTCTTGTTCATTGGCGGCGCTAGTTAGCCCTTATTAAAGCCTTAATGTAGGGCTCACGCGCGACAGGGTTTATTTTCGTGCGGATTTTTTGCCCCAAACCTGTGGAATATGAAACATAAGAGAGTTCACTCGTCTGCGCCACTGCCGCATTGTCAAGTCCACATTTTCACGTGCGTTCGATAACCGGACGGAAAACCCGCAATGGGTTTAGGCAGTTTGAATAAGTACGGCGCTTTTTTGTTTTTGTTTTGCTACTATTTACCTCGCGCGGTAGTTGTATGAGCGAGAAGCAAATAGAAGCTCCGCCATGTTCAATCCCCTTCTTTAACTTAACAACTGCCCTCGCTAATGGGATTTATACCCAGGTGGTCTATTATACAATCTTGGACACAGATTTGTGACACGGCCGATAAGTTGACTAATTACACCTTCTCCTGCCTTCAGTCTTCGATCAACACTAGGGGATGAAATAAAAATACGTTGCGGAAAATCTGAGCAGCCATTGTATAAATTAGACTCTACGACATAGTTCGACGCAGGGCTGAGTTGCACATTATTTTTGACGTAGTAGTATTCTGTAGAATGAATAGCAGGAATTGTATAAAGGTTTTGCAATTTTCAACGTACACGAACAAAAGTTAATACAGACGCGCTTAGTGTTTTTGACACGAAGATCCGTATTGTCTCGATAGCACTTTGTTCTTCCCCAACCAAGTAGAAATAACCTACAGTTCTTTCTACTTGTTTACTGGGCCCGTTGTTCAGCGATGTTTACTTGACGCACGGCTAGTGATAGAAGTAGAAGGGAGAGAACGTTCTTGCGCGACGAGAGTTAAAAAAAAATTACAGTAAACTCACGTACTTGTGGATTACTTGAAATTTTTAATGTCTACAGATTTCTACTGAGATTTCTTTGAGAACGCGAGTACATTTTCTGAGAATACTCGCCCCGTCCGGCGGTTCTACTCGACGCATAGAGTAGAAAGTTATATAACGCGACCAAGGCCTATAAAGACAGGAATATAACTCGCTATCGAGTCCAATGTGGATCTCTATTCTAGGGTCCCTTACAGATCTTCCAACTGACGGCTGGTTTCTCGTACACTAACAAGCTGTTAATCTACTGTTAAGAGCTGTCAGTGGTTTTGTTTTGTATGCACTTTGGTCAACTGACAGCTGTTAACAGTAGATTAACAGCTTGTTAGTGTACAAGAAACCGGGGGTTAGTCTCGTACAGTGGACTCTAACACTAACACTGACCAGACAGGAGCTGATATGACAGATCACTCGCCCTCTAAAAACCATGATGTTGGATGTATTTTCAACTGAATCGCGTTCTTTCATTCTTATTCCAAAAAGGGTCTCATTAAGTTTAGTTATCCACCTATTCCTTGCTTCTTAAGTACAACCCCCTTAATAAGCACCATTAAAATACGGTTATTTTATATGTAAACAGTCTCGAACTAGCCGTACAGACGGCAATCTGACTTCGTTTTCGCTTCAGGTTTATTTTTTCAAGAAGAATCAAGAAGCTTACCCTATCTGGTATTCAAAACCAAATTGATATGATAGCATAGTATCTATAGTATGTTCTTGAATTTTTGTTTTAACTTACACTAACAGAAACTGTTCCAAGTTACCTAACGACCAAAGTATGACTAGATTATAACTTAGAACTAACCCTCCCCCTTAACTCCCAAGTCTGACTTCATCATTAAAATATCACTGTAGCAATTATAATTTCAATTTACTCGGCCCACATTCTCTCATCTTAGCTAAAGCGATGGCTTAGTGCTGGTCTTCTCCATTTAAACATGAGTCACAGGCACTACTTATCTAGGGAAAAGTTGCCACCAGTCGTTATATTTTCTTATCCAATGTGACAGAAGATTAAACTTTTGCGACTAGTCGTAGCTTAGATGGACTTCATGTTTTTTTTTTTAATTATAATTTCTGCGCACAAGTCAGACTTAGCTTCCAATGTTTTAACACCCCAACAGCTATGCTAACATATCGATGTAAAAAACTTGTAAAAAATAACTTAGGCAGTTAACATAGTTTATAATATCAACCAATAGTTGCCTTACTCTTAATTTACAGAAAGCATAATATTCGTTTTCAATAAAATAATGTATCAGGTGAAGCTAACCTCATTAAAATAAAACAAAGAGTTACTTACAACAGTCGTAAAATAAGTCAATGCTGCTAATAAAATGGAATCAGTCTTTGTGTGTCGGTTAATTTCTTTTTAATGAAAGGATTACAGTTTTAGTACAAAATAACCAATTACTTACCTACCTGTAATATTTCTGATTAGATTATTATTTGGTTTAAAGCTACAAAAATCATAACTATCTTTTGTGTTTTTTTACTTGAAAATAATAGTTTTAAGTCTTTTTTTTTACTTTTTGTTTTATAATGCATGTATGTTGTAATAGCCAATCTCTATCGGACATTAGGGGTGTAATCGCGATTCAGGGTGTTCTAAAAATCAAATCATTAAGTAAGTTTTTTTACTTCCAGTTTATAACACCCTGTATTTACATTCTATGATACAAGTACCTCTTAACTCTTTTTTTCGTTTTTAGTTTTAATTATTCAGCACAATTTTGTTATTTTTTAACCGACCTATTTTGTATTCAGAGTTCTGAATATCTGATGATAATGGATCTTAATATGTACTTTATCCTGTTCTGTATGACCTACGGTAATGTTTGTATAAATAGTGTTTAACTGAATTTATAGTATGAAACACAGGAGCAATGAGAAATGTGCTGAATACCACGTGGGTGGATTAGTTTGTAATGATTGAAATTATGAAAGATTTGTAATTTTTAGATAATACAGAAAATAATTATACTTTATTGGGTCTTTCTTTCCTTTGCATCTTTAAAAACACACACTTTTAATACTTGCCTACTCAGTAATAATAACCTACTACTTAGCATTAAATAACCTGAGCTGTAAAGATCTACTACTGAAATACACACAATTGTTATTTGTTAGCATGACAAAAGCTGCTATTTGCTTTCATGTCTAGTATGCTAAGCAATAGCATTACAATGTCATTCCAATGGTAACCCGCGCAAATTAAATAGGCATCTCTCGTGAAGAAAATCGAATCGCGCGAGGATTATACCATTAGAATGCGATTCGTTACAAGACAACCAATTATAGTGTTATTGAAGCAACCATTGCCTTAAAATTAACTACCTACTATGCATTTAAGAGACGCTCCCCAGTTAAATTACGTAAATATGATACTTCGCGTGTTCTTTATTCAAAAGTAATGACAATATTTCCGCGCATGTTTAAGAAAAATATCATTACATTACACCGTGTCCGTGTGGCGCCGGATTAAGAATAGCGTCACTCCGTTTCCTTCCGTGGATGTCGTAGAAGGCGACTAATGCCCGGATCCCATATTTAACGAATCGTAAGATTACGATTCTCTCCAACTCTCCGAGTTCGGTCACGGCAACTGTACGGCTGAAGAGAGCGTCGGTCATGTGCCCTCGGATGACTGATGTAGCCTATCTGGGTGTATATGTACGACTGCACCGACTATATTATGCAAGTTTTCCCTTTAAGTAGAGGTACGAGATAAAATGTTTATTTTTCACTATAACTTGTTAGTAATACAGAAATAACAATAGTACATCCACAGTTTACAACTCAATATTTGTAGGGGAAAATAGAAAATTGACTCAATCCATATTAGGTGGAAACCTGTATTTCAGAAGACAAAGTTCGTCCATTAAATTCTATTGGGTACTTCCCAAGAAACATCCTTGGTACTTCCTAATGACGATCATTCACGTTTTGAACCAAGTAAATAAAAAATATATTCAGTGAAAAACATTTCAAATCGGATAAGAGACGACGAAGTTACAGCGATTTTAGTGAAGTTCGAAAAACGGGCGCAATCTGACGCCATACGCTTGGCACGTCCCGATGAACCGCGCGCTTCGTTGCCGCGATGTTGCTCTCGGGTAATCTAGTGAATTGACGTTATGTAGGTGATCAATAATGTCGCGATACAAATATTATTTGCCAAAATGCTAGAATACTACTCTAAATGCGCACTCAAAATTTTTTTTTTCGGTTTACATACGGCGAAAATTCATGTCCGTATATCCAGCAGGACCCTTCGTCTGATTCAATCACAGAACAATAAAAAACTGTTTTTTTCTGTTCCGTGGATTCAATTGACTACCAAAGTTTCACTTACGTAATATTTAATACCTTCTGAATAGTATAAGTAAAATAATAGTACCTTAACAGTTAAACAAAAAACTTACATTATTTCCCAGCAGGACCCTCCGTTGTCAAACAGAAAAAAAATTCCTTGATAAAAATTTGGCATATTAGTTGGCAAATTGATTTGTGTTCCTAAAGTTTATCCATACATAGCCTCTGTTTTTACGACCAAATCGAAACTTCGAACCATTCTCAGGATTCCAATAAGTTAGATTTTCAGTTTTTATTTTATTTCTCGAAGATCGGGATGTCTCCGGAGTAGGTAGATATATCTTTGAGATAATAAATAATATGTGGTAAAATAACAATTTTTTTTTAGTGAATAACCGTTTTTATAAAATTGGAAAATAACCATTATAAGAGCGGTGGTACCGGCGCGCTAGACCGCAATCGGAAGATCGTAGGTTCGAGTGTTCACATACCTCGGCGCTTGAAATTGCCAATCCGCGGTGGGCACGCGCGGTAATTAAGCCGCTTCTCTCTCTCTCTCTCCCTCTGAGAGAAGGCCTGTGCCCTGCAGTGAGACGTAGTTATATAGGCTACATAAAAAAACGTCTTGTATTAAAACAAAGACTTTGAACATGTAACTAAATGCACTTTTGTAAAAATAACATAACGAGGGGTCTAGATATTGTGGTCTTATGTTGACCAAACCTACAAAAAATACGAAATTGCTCGTGTTTCGTAAGGAAAATTATCATCAAAATTTAAACAAATCATAAATAAAAAATAAAAACCGACTTCGAAACACTACAGCACTAAAAAGTTAGAAGTAATGTAAATAATTAGAAGTAAAAGTATTTATACATGTAGGTATTGTAGAAGTAATTTGGAGCCGGTGCCCAAAATATATGTGCTGGTCTTGAAACTGGGCACCGAATACCAATTATACTTCTACAATACCTACATGTATAAATACTTCTACTTCTAATTATTTACATTATTTCTAACTTTTTAGTGCTGTAGTGTTTCGAAGTCGGATTTTACTTTTTATTTAAAAATTTTTATTTTTCAATTTTTAGTGGGGGAGCGGGAGAAAAATAAACAAGTCCCTTATAACCATAATTTACCCTACCTACTTAATTCGTTGCTTTAAAATTTGATGTTCTAAATTTCCATGTCCGAAAGTCTTCACCAGAACCGGTTAAGATTTGACGGAGTTATGGAGGAACATAGCAAAATAAAAAATATACATATATACGCGTCGAATTGATAACCTCCTCCTTTTTTGAAGTCGGTTAAAAAGTGGCTATATTTTGGTACCTATTTGAATAGCTGCAAGTAGATAGAATCTTGGAGATGACAAAAAAAAAAACCAAAAAACTAAATTACTAGAATTGTATAGATGGTACTAAGTTTTTATTTGTACGTAAAAATGAAGTTTTGTATGTACTTTAAGAGGACAAAGAAATTCTCCAATTAATATGCTAAATTTTGATCAAGAAATATTTTTTCTGTTTTATGAGAACAAAAAAGTCCGATTTTTAAGTGGGAGGTACTTAAACATATTTGGCACTCGGGTATTCTCGTCTAATATTTAAAAGATAGTCTTTTGGTTTATGCAATAAAAATGGGCATGTACGAAAATCGGGTCTCAGAAAACACTGGCGCCCCGCCCGTCGGATCCTGTGACGTCACAGTAGGAATGAAGACCCGCCGGCAGCGTTTTGAAAGAGCATAAGTTTGAACTTTTCTTTGTCACTTCTTTATGGATTTGAGTGATTCAAACTAGTATGCTTAATTTTTGTTACTCTACCCGCCCTGCGGTAAGTGCTAATTTTCGTGCACGCTCCTTTATGGTGTTAACGGGCCTATACACAGTCTGCAAGATAACGGAACCCGCTCATAATTTCTCGTACCTGATAGGAATGGCCAAGAAAAGAGACTACATTTTTATTCCATAAAATTGTATTTCACATAAATAACAAATAAAATATATTTTTGGTACACAGAACATACGCACGTAAATAAGATTCCCCTTTTTAAGGTAATGAAGTAGCACCTCTCAATGAGAAATTAATATAAGTAACACAAAATAAATTTATAATAATTCAAATGCAAGAATATTTTGGAATGAATAGATTTAACATAATTAAATTGGAAAATGCCAATACAAAGTATTAAATAAAACTTAAATCTTCAAAGTCCCTGGTTTAACCTAAACTTTGGTTTTCGTACACAATATTGCTTTGGTTTCAAAGAAAATTATATTTTTACATAGTCAATAAACAAATCTTACAATAAGTAAATAATAATATGGCAAAATATAGGAACGACAATGAATTGGGATGTAATATTAAAATCTAAATAACTTTCATTAAATTAAATTAAAAAGTCACGGTTCCCTTTCTACGTCTGGCATCTATCTCGCTCGCACATTCTAACCTTTTTTAATTGAGGTGGTACATTTCCCATGCAAATGATTTTTTACAAATTTGTTAAAAAATTTACAAAATCATACATTGAAATTACGTAGGTATATCTGCATTAATTTACTTTTATTTGCGCTAATTTATATTTTCTTGAAAAAAAACAGTGAAGAAAGCCTAAATGAGATCGACAATTTAGTCCATACCAACAATACCCATTTCATTTTAGTATTAAACTACTGTTTTTTAAGGACATGTAAATTGGCGCAGATAAAAATCTTAATTTATGCAGACAGATATAATTTCAGTGTGTAATTATGTAAATTTTATACCATTTTGGAAAAAAATCATTTGTACGAGAATCGTCCCACCTTAATGTAATGAGTATAATTTAAAAAAAATCTCGTCTTAGGCTTTATTTTATAATAAAATTACGACATTTATGACATTTTTGTTGTCCTATACTTAGGTTTTTCATTGAGAAAACAACCTTTCTTTATCAAAAAGAAATGCATTAAAATATCCGTCATTTTATTATCTCGCAAAGCCTCAGAGGCTTTGGCCACGTGTATCAAACAAGAATTCACAAAAAAGAATTAGATTGCGCGAGCGAAACAAAATGCTAAACGTAATAGCAGCCTCAATTATATTGCAGTAACCCGATACATGTAACAGCATGGCATCACAATACTAATAGATATATATATTTTTTAATGATAAAGATATCTACTTTTAATCCCATGGAATCTTTTGACGCTTCAGGAGATAAACTTGATTTGTCGATGGGAACATAGAATATCTACTCAGGGAATTTTCCCAATCACACTGGTAATGGCAAAACAGTACACTCACTACACCAATAAAAAATCATATATTTTACCAGCAAAAAATGGATTGAAACCGGGAAAAAATCTATCATAGCTTTAATTCTCCTTGATAATAAATAGTAACAGTGATTTTTAGGACTTATGGTAGCTCTATCTCTCTCTCGCTGAGAGAAGGCCTGTGAACTACAGTGCGACGTTTAAAGGCTGCTTATGTTAACTGTATAGTACTACAATTTACCAATAGCATCTCCCCTGAAAACGGCAGTTATTGGAAAAATACCATGTCATAGGCAACTGTGTCATAGGTCCACCACCTAGGCCCTTGGTACAAAGGTATTAAGATTTTTTGAAACCAATTTTGGTGGCGCCAGTGCAGCTTACGGCCCCCTCGTTGGTAAATGCACTAATAAATGCTACGGTGAAAAGTACGCTGAATTGCGTCCATCATCTATTTATACATATACATTGTATATAAATTATGCTGTTCGTTAGTCTATCCAAAACTCGAGAACGGCTGGAACGATTCGGCATTTTTTTTATATTTGTGGAAGTCCAGGGATAGTGTAAATGGTGAGAACAAAATAATAATAACTTAGACACAATACAATCACTTGACCTGGTCCCAAACTAGGATACCCTGTGGTAACCAGGCAAGGATGTCACAAACATGAAAATACACCCAGACTGACGCCATTTGTGCAAATGTACGGCGGCCCCCAGTGGGAATCGAGCCCACGGCTTCAGTTCTGGTCGCTAAAGCGCCTTAACGGCTAGACCAACGAGGCAGTAAAAAAAACATAGATAGATGTAGGTGATACGAAGTTCACGGGGTCATCTAGTTCTCAATAAAAATCGTCATATCTAATGGCTTGAGTAATTTCTGGGGCACGAATACGTAACTTCTCCACCATTTAACCGACTGCGAACTGTCAAATTCTGACTGTATTTTGACACTTCGGAAGTATCAAAATGGATAACCTAATTCAGTGCACAGTTACGTAATAGGAGGGTGGCAGGGGTGGTACGATGACGCTAGTCGCGCGTTTTAAATGTCAAAAGTCGCGACTTTCCAGTATATTGATACGGTATTTGACATGATCAACAATAAATTATTTCATATACTCGATTATAACAATAATTACAAAATATCTCGGAAAATGTATCTCTTTTAGTCAAATACTAGTTATTACAATTTTTAAATAGATTAAACACAAAAAGAGTGCTCTGAAATGTGACGTCATAAGCAAGTATTTTCATACAAAATTCCGTTTTAAAAGTAACTCATTTGATATTTTGTCAAATACTTACCCAATTGTCAAATTCTGTCATTTTAGCGCCACAAAACGCGTGACTTGTGCCACCGTACTATCCATGCTGCACGGGTAATACGGGATGGCATGAGTCACGCGTCGTGGCGTTAAAATGTCAGAATTTGACAATTAACGTACTGCAAAGTCGCAACTTTTGACATTTAAAACGCGCGGTTCTCATCGTCGTACCACTCGTTCTGGGCTACTCCACCGCGGTATTGTTGTTTTTAAGCTTGTAGGCTTGGGTTTTTAAGCTTGAGGTGTTCCACCCATAACGAACGAAGCGTTATACATTCTTGTAAAATGTGACTCGATTAAAATGGCAATTCGAATATTTACCTACGCACAGGACAAAAATCCTCTAAAACATGCCTTAAATGCAGTTAATGGTCGTTCCCTTTACAAGCGTATTGCAACTGATTTTAGGAATGTTGTAGAGTCTACAACACAATGTAGACGATACATGTTTTTTTTTTTAAATAACATTGTTAGTGTTATTTATGTAGTTTTCCAACATTGATGTCACGTACATACAATCTATACTCTCAACTTATCCAAACGTTGGGCAACAATTTATTACAAATGTAGGTACGGTGTTATTTCTTAAAACACGGTTCCTCTTAAACACTCCTCAAATGCAGTTTTAATAGTCTGTGGTAAATGCTTTCCCCTTCACCACAGACTATTTGAGGTGCGTTTTAAGACATCAGGTTTTTTTTTATAAATAAGACTGGTAATCATTACCAAAACCAAATCATTGGCAAAACCCTTTATGGTTAGGGAAAACCATGGGGGAGGCCAATGTCCCGCAGTGGGCGTAAAAATGACTGATGATGATGATGAATCATTACCAAGCTACATGTTAAAGCTGTTACGCCGGTCACTCACAAGCGCAAATATTACTCCCACGCATTTTTCTATGTTTCTTTTAATTTAGTCAATTTTATGAGTAAAAAATATCGTTACCCATTTGGCCTGATACGACCGTAAAAAGCCAAACATGCCCGCCTAAAGGTCGTTGCAAATTGCACATTACAGCGGCGCCGCAACGGCACGGCTCCAACCCAGTAATTAACTTTCATATAAAATTCGAGCATTAAGTCACACGTCACACAGACGTATTCCTGATGTGGCAGTCAGCGCGCTTGCCGCAACCATACGATAGCAGCAAGCGGGCTTCAAGCTAGGTTAACCGTTCTGATGGTTAGCGGTAGCCAAATTCAAAGCGGAGCTGTCTCCAACCCAGTAATTAACTTTCATATAAAATTCGAGCATTAAGTCACACGTCACACAGACGTATTCCTGATGTGGCAGTCAGCGCGCTTGCCGCAACCATACGATAGCAGCAAGCGGGCTTCAAGCTAGGTTAACCGTTCTGATGGTTAGCGGTAGCCAAATTCAAAGCGGAGCTGTCTCCAACCCAGTAATTAACTTTCATATAAAATTCGAGCATTAAGTCACACGTCACACAGACGTATTCCTGATGTGGCAGTCAGCGCGCTTGCCGCAACCATACGACAGCAGCAAGCGGGCTTCAAGCTAGGTTAACCGTTCTGATGGTTAGCGGTAGCCAAATTCAAAGCGGAGCTGTCTCCAACCCAGTAATTAACTTTCATTCAAATTTGGGCTTTAAGTCACACGTCACACGGGCGTATTAGTGATGTCACTGTAAAAAAGGCAACGGCATGCAGTCAGCGAGCTTGCCGCAACCATACAACAGCAGCCGGCGCGCTTAAAGTGAGGGGAACCGTTCTGACGGTTAGTGGTAAGCCTTAATTCAAGGCGGAGCTGTGTCGTTGTTGTGCTGGTATATTGTGTCATGACCTTAAGGCTGTTCCTACGTGGAGCATGTTGACTCGCTCGCACAATTTGACATTTTTTAAAATATTGTAATTATATCATTAGTTTACTCATATGAGTAAACTGTCAAACCGCGGAGGACATTTTTTTACTAAATTAAAAAAATATAAACAAAAATGCATGGGAGTAATGCGTGTGACCGCGAGCGAGACAGCATACTTCACGTAACAGCAGCCTTATATCCGGACGCCTGCGCATGTGAGGGGCCGGAGTAAGAACCGTCTAGAGTGGCCTAGCTCCGCTTGAATCCGTTGGGGTTATTGCTCTGCCAGCGCCAAGTGTCACGGCACATATCCTCGAGTGTACGGGTCGCGCGCCAACCTTGTGGGGACAGGAATCAATACTTAGGTATATTATTATTATTATTAATACGTTTATTGCACATAAGTAAAAAATACAATGGCAATGTGGCGGACTTAATGCTATAAGCATTTTCTACCAGTCAACCACAGGAGGTGCAAGAATCTTATATCAGAAATCTTAACAGTGTTATTTAACTTATAGTACTTATTCGCCCACCCTTAAATAATAGGGGTTAAAGTATGAAATTGCCGTTTTATTGCAATAGGTTCTTTGAATTGACATAGAATCTTCATGGTTTGAGGTTTTCGAATGAAACTTTTTTCAAATGGTTTCTATGATGTTCTTTTTTTAAAAAATGTGAAACATTTGAGTATCGACTTTCAATTGTTTTTGTTATTCAATTTAGACAAGAAAGATGGATACTGCGAAAATTCGAGTGATTATGAGGCACCCATTTTTCGTATTTTTTTATTTTATTGATTTGACGCAAGTGAGTCAATATTGTGGGTAAGGTAACGTTAAACCATGCCGCTAATTCCTGGGTAGTTTGACTAGGGTCGGCTTCCACTATCTCTCTTAATTCATCGTTATTCACCTGTGTGGGCGGTCTTCCTCGTGGCTCGTTCTTTAAGTCGAAATTTCCATCACGAAAGCGTTTAAACCAAAATCGCACGGTGCGTTCATTAGTAGACCCCTCTCCAAACGCAGCATTGATATTGCGGGCTGTTTCTGCCGCGTTAGTTCCGCGTCGGAACTCGTATTCAAAAATCACTCGAATTTTCGCAGTATCCATCTTTCTTGTCTAAATTGAATAACAAAAACAATTGAAAGTCGATATTCAAATGTTTCACATTTTTTAAAAAAAGAACATCATAGAAACCATTTGAAAAAAGTTTCATTCGAAAACCTCAAACCATGAAGATTCTATGTCAATTCAAAGAACCTATTGCAATAAAACGGCAATTTCATACTTTAACCCCTATTATTTATTTTATTCTGTTATTAGTATTTGTTGTTATAGCGGCATCAGAACTACATCATCCGTGAAAATTTCAACTGTCTAACTATCACCGTTCATGAGATACGGCTTGGTGACCAACGGACGGACGGGCAGCGGAGTCTAAGTAATCCCTTACCCTTTGGGTACGGATCCCTAAAAAGACGTCGCTATAGTTGTAAGTTCATTAGGAAATCGGGTACAATAAACCATTTTCCACTTTTGGTGGTTTTCTATTCAGACATTGAACATTCATACATTCTATTCATACCGAGAACATTGGCCTGTCCAATGTTCTACCCACTAGGCTACCACCGCTCTACCGCTTGACAGTCGACGTCGCTTCAGTTATGACGTCAGCAGAATCGGCGACAAAAAACCGTTTTCCACTCTTGATTTCTGTTCATACTCCAGTCTCTAATCACCCCGTTTCACTGTGACCCAAGCATAGTTAGTTACTTAGTTAGACCTAAGATTTCCGCACATAGCCTCATGGTTGAGCCATTGCACGCAGCAAAGCTGTGAGTTTACTCCAGCCAGCCTATCCCTTCCCAGAGAGCCAGCAGTGCTCTGATGTCACTGCAGGCCTCCCGAAGGGATCCCAGCTTCCCAATGATGGCGGTCCGTTGCTTTTCCACGCCTTCACAGTGAACGGTGACCCCGGGCATAGTAAGTTACCTAGCAACTTGGCGGACAGCGACACGTCGGCGTAGTTGGCGGCAATGTCGCCGGCGCGGCGGCCCACCACCGTGTAAGGCACGGGACGGCCCGACGCCGCCTCGAAGGCTGCCACCATCTGCAGCACCGAGTACCCGGTACCCGTGCCTGGGGAAGAATTTGGGGTTATTGGCAAACGGATCGCAGAGTAAAACGTCAACCGCTGTGCAGGGTAGACACAGGTGGAATTTATTTGTACACTGTCGTGCATGAGACAATCTAACCTAACCACCTACAGACTTTAGTATTGACAAGTCACAGGTTGAAGTAAACTAAGCTAAGCCCTTAAGTAAACTCATCTTATGGACAATAAACTTGTTATTTATTTATTTGTCCACTGTCGGACATGTGCCTGGAGTTATTTTTATCCATTTTTTTCACAGTGATAAGCTAGATCTAGATTAGAATTTTGTCTGAAGTGGACGTTTAATTTGTAGCGTTCATTAAGTCGCTATTTCTGCGCCACATTGAATAACAACCCTTGTACTTAATTTAACCATATACAGACATTAGAATTGACACATTCATTACAGACCCAGATTGAAATACACTCAACCTTAATTCAACGGCGGGAACTTACTTCACCATGTGAAGCAGCATAGTTTGAGACCAGCCTTGTATCACGTAATTTTCCACTCTATCGGGTTAAGCATTAAGACGACTCCAAAGTGTCAAAATATGTATGTATTTGACAGTTCAGCGCAGGCTAAATCAGACAGCTCCATACAGTGGAGGACTTATGTAATCGCACCCCAGGACAAGTGATTGTGTTGTGTGGAAGTTATTTATTTACATAATAATCAATCGCGCTCGGACCCGTTAAATAACTGTACACTCACCCAGGTTGACGGCGTGGAAGCCAGACAGTTGCGGCTGAGCGAAGAGCTTCATGGCCTTGACGTGTCCCTCGGCTAAGTCCGTCACGTGGATGTAGTCCCGAACGCCAGTGCCGTCGGGGGTGGGGTAGTCCGCTCCGAACACCTTTAGCTGTGTGAGGCGGCCGACGGCGACCTGCAGGAAATAGGGTGCAAGGTGTAATGAGTGCATTCACATTTTACTACTAATTCACAAGTCGAATGATCCCGTACTTGATGAGCCTTTTGGATAAATATATTTATTTTTCGAAAATTAAAGTCATTGTATCCTGCCTACAAAAAATGTACCTACCTCCTGATGGACAGTAACAGTCCGAATTTCATTTGCAGAAGTGTTTGCCTATTTCAAGTTAAGACGAGATTCTCGCAGAATTTGTCGAAATCACTGGCTGGTTGCCATTACATCAAGATATTCAATTAAATTAACTCATATACTATTTCGAGAATTGGGCCTTCATCCCCACACTAAGGTAGGGAAGGAAAGAGAAAGCTGGAAAGGAGAAGGAGTTCATGGTTGTGCAACATCAAGGAGTGGACCGTGTAAAAACCGCGGAAGAGTTGTTCAGAGTTACACTGAACAGAGAGCTTTGTAAAGAGCTGACTCACAACCACCAGTGATGGAGAGGCACTTTAACGTGAAGACGGGTAGTGTATGAGCTTGTAAAGCTCACACTCGACGGTGAAATATAATTAGGGAAAAGGGGAAAGGGACTTACTCGCTTCCTGTTCTTATTGAGATGGGCCGATCATACACTTCACCAGGATGAGTTGATGATTGTCACTTTAGTCCAGATCTGGCCAATGTATCCACTGTTATCACCTTTGAGGGCGCAGAGAGAGGCGCAGATACAAAGCGACGCGTGCACACTCGTCAGATTTCAGTGAGTACTGAACGACCGCCCTCGGAGGCGCACGCGCCCGCCAATCAAGTCGTCACGATGGCGTGCACAGGTAGGTACTAGGACAGACAGGACTAGGGACTGGACCGTACCTGGGCTATGTACGGCATCAGGTTATTGGGAATGCCAGTGGGGTCCTCGCCGATCCGCCCGCTCACGTGCGCGCCCACCGGGTTGAAGTAGCGCAGCGAGACTATCTTCCACTTCTGCAATGCGAAAGAGAATAGCCTCTTTTAAGCAGCTTTTTTAACGCGTTATTGAAATGACGCTAAATCTGAAAAACAGTTTCGTTCTTTCTAAAAGCGTCCCATCCGGCTCCACTCTAATCTATGTCGCCAGAATCACTCTCAACCTAACTGTCATGATATTGATGTTTCATCATCATTCAGCCACAAGAGGTCCACTGCTGGACATAGGCTGGATACTAAATGACTACGGAGGACGGCCTAGGGATGTGAGAACAGAATTGACTATTATCAATATGTGCAAGTTGACCCAAAGTAAGGAATCAAAATGATCATCATTCAGCCACAAGAAGTCCACTGCTGGACATAGGCCTCCTCCATGGATTTCCAAAAAGACCGGTTGGAAGCGGCCTGCATCCAGCGCCTTCCTGCCACTCGGATGAGGTCATCTGTCCATCTTGTGGCTGGTCGTCCTACGCTACGCTTGCCGATATGTGGTCTCCATTCGACAACTTTTCGGCCCCATCGGCCATCAGTTCTGCGTGCTATGTGCCCCGCCCACTGCCACTTCAACCTACTAATCCGCTGGGCTATGTCGACGACTTTCGTTCGTCTACGGATCTCATCATTTCTGATTCGATCTCGTAGAGAAATTCCAAGCCTTTCCATTGGTGTTTAGTGGCCCTTGAAAACGGAATGTTGGGTTCAGTGTTACATTATCAATAGCTGCCGCATCTTGTAAAACATTACTAACATATGGCGCTATTATATGTAAGTCGTTGATAATATTCTTTTTGTTGCACTAACCCGTGCTGAAGGCAATTTTAAAAACCTATTTAGAGACACAAAATTGAAAGAAACTAAAAAAGCTTGAACCCGCGACCTCTGGCTACCGTGTCAGCGCTCTCCCAACTGAGCTAAAGAGCGTGTGCAGGCATCAGCGAAATTTCGAGCCTCTTTACAAACTTCTCTGTATTACGTACAGGCAACGACATCTCGCCCAAGTAACCAAATCATTGAATAGCAAACAAAGGGTATTTATTGAATGTGTTGAACCAGAAAGGCACAAACCAGCTCCCATTTCAATACCCCGGGGCGCTACATCAGGTAGCTACAAAATTACTGCCTGGTTGGACTAGCCGTTAAGGTGCCTAACCACCAAGACAGAGATCGTGGGTTTGATTGCCACTGGGGGCCGCCGTACATTTGCACAAATGGCCTCAGTCTGGGTGTATTTCCATGTTTGTGACGTCCTTGCCTGGTTACCATAGCACAGGGTATCCTAGTTTGGGACCAGGTCAAGTGATTGTGTTGTGTGGAAATTATTTATTAATTAATTTTATTACTAAACCTGTTTTTCATCATGATCATGCAAGCCATCACTGGATTATCCCAGGAAGGCGCACAGGTTCAGGCTGTATGCAGCAATTGAACGAGTCTACTCACCTGGTCGCTAATGCAGGTATCCCCCATAAGGTCCTCATAGGCTAAATTGAGCTAGAAAGGTGTAAAATTGGGTGTAAGCTGCAGTCAGCTCACATGGTCGCTGATGCAGAGATCCTTTATGAGGTCCTCTCAGAAGTACTTGGAGCGGCCGTACCCGTGGGGTGCCCTTCGTCCAGCGGTAGACGTTCTGGCTCCCCGTACACTGAATTGAGCTAGAAGGGTGTAAAATAGGTGTAGAAGGTCGAACTGTGCCTTCTGTAACTTTCAATCAGCTCATCGCTGATGCAGAGGTCCTTCATGAGCTCCTCGCAGAAGTACTTGGAGCGGCCGTAGGGCCTGGCCAGCCCGCGGCAAGTGGGAGGCCTTTGTCCAACGGCAGACATTCTGGCTCCCCGTACAGGAGCTGATGGAGAAGTTCTCCATCAAGGCACTATGTACTTATCGTGCTGTAATCTGCAGTCAGCTCGTCCGGTGGCTGATGCAGAGGTCCTTTATGAGCTCCTCGCAGTAGTACTTGGAGCGGCCGTAGGGGCTGGCCAGCCCGCGGCCCGCGGGGTGCCCTTCGTCCAGCGGCAGACTTCCTGCTTACCCATAAAGGAGCTAATCCTCCATCAGGTCCTGGCTGGCTGAATTGAGCTAAAAAGGTGTAAAATTGCGTATAGGAAATCGAAGTATGTCTTGCTTTAATCTGCAGTCAGCTCACCTGGTCACTGATGCAGAGATCCTTCATGACCTCCTCGCAGAAGTACTTGGAGCGGCCGTACGGGCTGGCCAGCCCGCGGCCCGTGGGGTGCCCTTCGTCCAGCGGCAGACGTTCTGGCTCCCCGTACACCGTACACGACGAACTGTAGATCAGTTTGTAGACGCCGAATTTGCGCATTGTCTGCCCAAAGCGGTCGTGGATTAGTGGAGGGATATGTGGGAGGGATACTTGCCTCAAACTTGGATTGGGAAGGCATTGTTTTTATAACACAAGAGACATAGAAAAACTAAAAAAACTAATATTTTTTAGGGTTTTAAAATTGGAAAAATCAAGTTAGTCTAATAATAATAATAAAAACTTTTCAGGTTAAGTTTTTTCCTTGGATTCTAAAGGTTTTTCCAATAAGAGAGTGCACGCATATAAACATAATTTTACGAGATAACTGCATGAATAAATTGGTATTTTATATTTTACTTGCTACATTACGTATTCTAAAAACCTATTTAGAGGCTAAAAAATCCACCCATGTCGGGACTTAAACCCGCGACCTCTGGCTAACCGTGCCAGCGCTCTCCCAACTGAGCTAATGGGCAAGTGCAGGCATCAGTGAAATTACTCGGGGCTGCAAGTGATGTAAATTGCTTCCGCCAAATGTCGCTGCCTGTACGTAGTACAGAGAAGTTTGTAAAGAGGCTCGAAATTTCACTGATGCCTGCACTTGCCCATTAGCTCAGTTGGGAGAGCGCTGGCACGGTTAGCCAGAGGCCGCGGGTTCAAGTCCCGGCATGGGTGGAATTTTTAGCCTCTGAATAGGTTTTTAACGTCTGTCTTGAAAGTTTTATAGATTGACGGCGGGAAATTCATTAGTTCCCTAAACACAGATAAATTGATCACGATGGTGCCGAAAATTTTATAAACTGACATTTAGGCGTTTGAAATTGGATTGACATTTTCACTTCGATATCTGAACACGCAGCGCCCTCGAAAATAAAAGAAAAAAAAATTTTATGTCCCCCAAATCCCGACCGTTCCTGACCGTTTGTTTTATTCTGCCACCGCTCGTTAATTTTGCCACTGGCAACACTAACTACAAACCTTGCATTTCACTTTAACCTGGCTGGCGACCTCGACCCCCCGAACAAGACGTCCAGGGGGCTCGCGACCCAGATTAAAAAACACTGCTCTAAAGCACTCCTCAGGGGCAATTTATTTAATCTGTGGTAACGTCTTTCCCTCGTAAAATCTCCACAGACTATTTTAATCGACGATTATCGAGTTTTAAGGAATCTTGTTTTTTTATAAGACCGTTAGTCTTAGGGTGAAACAAATATCACGATTATTTATCTTCTGACATGGCCTCTTCAATGTAAATAAAACATTTGTTGTGCGAGTTCTCCATTAAAATGTCGTTTGTCTTTTTGAATGTTTAGTTCTATTATTACTTTCCTAGTTATAATTTATAGTTACTGTAATACAGCCAGATGGCGTGACGACATCGCCAAGGCAGTATGGAAGACCTGGAGACGAACAGCGCAAAGCAGAAGCGACTGGCGCTTGCATGAAGAGGCCCTTGTGCAACAGTGGATATCGACGGGCTGATGATAATGATTATGAATGATAATTAAAAGTTTAATAGCTATAAATAACCTGATGACTACGACTAGAAAAGCGCCAGTTGTATTAATAAACGCTGAAAAATCGTAAAATTTTTCCTTTTAGTTTGGAATAGGTATTTTATGTACATATTTATGAACTCGAAATTTTCTCCTCTTTCATTATGTTTCACTTAAAACAATAGCAAAAAAAGGTGACTCAGTCAGAGACCCCCACTAATTAAACGTAATATGCGCCATATTGATTTTGTTTGTTTAATTAAATCCCGAAATATTTTTAATAATATCTTTCATATTTAACAACGAACAAAAAAATCTGACATATGACTAGATATTACCGATGCCATTAGTCTATCTCTTGCACTGTTAAGGATGGCGTCGACTACGGCAGAAACGCGTCGAATCGAATCGTCTATCTCTGAAGAATCGAATCGAATTGTTCATTCATCGCAACTCTTCATCAAATTAGGTTGTTTTTGCGTCATGGACAGCTCGGATGAAGAGATGTTTTTATTTCAAATAGTTTTTGATGGAGAAGAGGAGAATATAAGAAAAAGGAAACGGCGTGCTGCAAAATACTAGGACATTAATATGAAACAGATTTGAAAAGGGGTCCTATTAATTTTTTGCAATATTTTCGTTTATCCTATGAAAAATTTAAACAAATATTTTTAAAACGATACAAAAATACGTTGGCGCGCTTCCGCTTCTCCGCTTCGACTGAGGCGCGCCGAGTTGAATGGAATCGCATCGGCGAAGAAATCCGCCTGTCGAGCCATTCGCGCGGTCAATTCAATTCGGCGCGCCGCGGCTTGTCACTTATGGACGTAAATATATAGGAGGTGACTTTCTGAATCGGCGAGCCTAGTGGACGCGAGCCTTTAAACCGCAAAACGAGCAGTTGATGGCGGCGTCTTTTACTAAGGCGCTCTCGGGCTGGCAGCGCTCATACTGTTTTGTCTGTCACATACAACCACACGTTATAATAACTGTAATCTGTGGTCGCCCACCTCGAAAAGGGTACAGGTGCCTGTGATGTTGGTGTGGTAGTACTCAAGCGGCTTTTCCACGGACTCCCCGACCGCTTTCAGCGCCGCGAAGTGGATCACGCAGTCTATCGCGTGCTGTAGGAGTGAAAGAGACTTTAGTTAGTGATACAGAGTAATATACTCGTAACATACATACATAAACTCACGCTTGTATCCCAGAGGGGTAGGCAGAGACCAGGGACTGCCACTTGCCACGATCCTGACAGATCACTTTCGCTTCCTCAACTTCCACTAGTCGTTGCATGCACGCACGCCGGTTTCGGGTACTTCTTTCCTTGCCCTTTGCTAATACATCCCCTATTTGGTCTAAGTATGTCCGCCTGGGACGTCCCTTACCGGCCTTTCTACCCACACTCGCTCGATATACTCGTAAGTGAATAAATAACTTCCACACGTCACAATCACTTGCCCCAGTCCCAAAACAAGATGCCCTGTGCTATGGTAACCAGGCAAGGACGTCACAAACACTGAAATACACGGAAGTAGCACCTTTTCTTACCACTAAGCCGTCATATCGACTTTCGAATGGTTTATGAATCTTTCTTATCAATGATTTTAGATCGGATGCATTGGGATTCAGTGCGGCAGGTCAGCGCTTGTCAGGGCCAGTCCCAATTGGGCTTCATCGCATCGACAGCGAGATAGCAATATCCACGTTTACTATTTAACATGTTTACTATCTGAAGAGGCAGTTTCATTGACAAGCTAGATTCAGCTGGACCAAATACGGCGATTAAGTTGTCACATGTCACTTTTAAATGCTTCACGGTGGATCTTTGGCGCCGCGTGTATGTGCCAATCAGAATTAAGAAATGAAAGACAGGTACAAAGGTGGCGGCTCTGTAAGCCAATCAGAGGCGGCCACAACATGTCTTCACTTTCAACAGATTCTCACGTCCTGAAACAATCCAAGAATCTACGTATCATCCTTCCCAAGGGCGATGATATACATACATTCTCAAAGACGTTGGCGAGAGCCGCAGCATCGCATAAATCCAGCTCGTAGAACACAACATCGCCACCGGTCAACTCCTCCACGATCCGCAGTGACTCGGGCTTCTTGGCACCGTCAGAGCGATAGGCGTTTGTCAGGTTATCCACCACCACAATTTTCATATCGGTGCCGGACTCCAGGAGCGAGGCCACCGTGTGTGACCCGACGTAACCGGCACCACCCGTAACTAGGATCGCTGGCTTCATTATCGTGCTGGGGAGAGGACGGATAAAACTATAGTGCATGTGGCGGGAAATTCCAAATTTTGAGGGTTTTTAATAGCCCAGGTTAGCTACAAAATAGCGGTTAGCGGCCAAAGACCGGTAGGCCTGGAAGGATGAAGTGGCCAAAGACCTGCGTGAGCTCCGAGCAGGTGACTGGCAAGAGACCGCGCAGGACAGAGACAATTGGCGACTCCTTGTGTCGGAAGCCGCGAAAAATCGGGAAAGTGTTGTAGGCTACACTACTGACCTACAATCAAATTAATCAATCAATGCCGCTTAGCAATAATTAGTAACATAGTCTCGCAAAACGTAGAATGCGCCCCGCTTGGCTATTTTTCGAGTCTACTACACTTTGAAACATACGCGGCGAATAGACTCCTCCTTTTTTAGTCGGTTAAAAAAAAGTCACTCAATCGATCGATAGTATTGACAGTTATATTTTTAAAATAAGTGATTATTTGAGAAAAGATGGTAAGTGAAGTTTTTTCCGCTGCCTTTTTCTCCACTACAAATACGGGCTTAGGCGTCTACTCGAAACAATTACTGTTTGGGTTAATAAGAAACATTTCAGAAATCCTCCCAAGCACATCGATTCAGGTTTCTTATCAACACAAACAATAATTTTTAGTCAGCTTGTATTCAATTAATTTGTAAATTTTAGTGGACTGAGCTAACCACCCCAAAATTATGCAGTTGGCAACTCACCTACACTCGGATAGCAGACTGGGTGAGTCTACCACACCAAAATTCACAAGGTGACAACTCACCCGCAGGGTTTAGTTGAGGGTGAGTTGCCGCCTAAGCCCAAATACAGCCCGAAGGCAGCGGCTAACATTGTAGGTACATTGACATTCAACAAACAGAATGTAGATTCTTTACGTTCAAATAATTTTTTGATTTCTGCTTTCTTGATTTCTTCAGTAAGATATGGTAGAACGTTGTTGCGTGTTGCAGTGCCTGCATTACTAAGGTGACCATACGTCTTGCTTTGAACGGGACTGTCCCTTTATTTCGTACTGCGTCCCTGTCTACCTGAAGAAAGCCTCGAGATGGGTCGCAGAAATGTCCTGTTTTGAGATAAAAGTGGATAAGTCGTAACAATTTTGGAAAAAAATATTTTTCCAGTGATAGTCAAGAATATAGATGTCCTACTGGCGCTAAAAAATGACCCCCGGGGCTTGTCAATTGTGTTACCAATCGAAGCGAGTTCAATATTAACCGGCAAAATATCTACGCACCTGCCATTGCATCGTCATCTTGCGACGAACATAGATATTTCGACGGGTTGCATCAATGTTTTGAGGTTGTTGTATACAACTGATACAACCAATCATCAGTTACGCTGTCACTTACTGTCGCCCAATGAACGTTCACGTCGTCGCGTATGGCGCACGGAATGAACCAATCACAAAGTGATTTATTCTACAGCTCATCTTGCGCTCATTTCATTGGTAAAACGTAATCGAGAGACTAAGGCCGTTTTTAGGTGTGAATTTTGTAGGGAGAAATACTTCTATGGTTTTTTTATTCGTAGGATTTTTCTACAAAAATCGTGACATTCTGCCAGAGGCATTGAGTCACCAACTTGATTGCTAAACGCGCAGTGTATGGTTCCGTAAAAAAAAAGAGGGTTTTATCTAATTTACAGAACTAACAACATCAACGTAATTTTCAATGGATTTTGTACGAAGTTTACCTTTTATAAGTTGGTCGCCTATTACACGAGAACTTGTAAAGAGTATTGAGCCGTCATAGTTTTCCTTTTAAGTTCATTATATGTGCTACTACCCAGATTTTGTTTCTACAATCAACCGTTTAGCCAGGAGAGGGGGGGACGCCCTACTCGGACAAAAATTTGCGCTTTAGTGCGTTAGTAGTTTCAAAACCAGAACCCTAAATAAAAAAATTATCTTCCTACACCCACAACATTTTTAAACGTCGACGACGACAATGTTACCCCACACTATGGTGTAGGCGAGAAAAAAAAATTGCATAGGGAGGGTATCTTGTTGGTATAATAAATGTCTTTCTTCTTCTTCTTCTTCTTCACTCTAAAATTAATATGCCTATGCCAAATTTCAGTTTTCTCGTACTAATTGCCTCTGAGTCTTTCTAGGCCGCGGACGGACAGACGGACAGACAGACGGACGGACAGACAGACGGACGGACATGGCGAAACTATAAGGGTTCCTTGTCGAAAACGGAACCCTAAAAATGACTACGTTACGCATATTTTAACCTACTTTGCCTTTATAGTTCGATTGGTATGGTTACATATTCATCGTATATTGCGGCTCTGAAGAAATGTCAATAGGCTAGCCATAATAAATAATATTTACTCGAGAAAAACATGCGCCCCAGACGTGGCTTGATGGCCAATCGCGGAACTCCAAACGATAATTTTGAACTTGAACTAGGTAACACAGACAGAATACGTGCGTCATCACATCACTCATCATCAGTCAAGCAGTGAGCCCTCTAAAGAAAACACCATTTCGTGCCCATTTATCCGATTTGGGTGCCAAATGAATAAATGTGACTCGATTATTCTAAGCATTTTAGTATTTTAGTACTTTCATATTTTTTTTAAAAACGCTGGATTTTTATGCGGACTCTACATGGTTTTATTAAATTGTTAGTAAAATGATAGATTACTGAAGTTTGCTGTATGACGTTTGCTGTCCTCGTCTCAACAGCTTCAGTCCGTATAAAAGGGTTCATATGCCTCAGAAGATAAAGCGTAATTGATAACGTAGGGAACTATTGGGTACAAAAGTATCGGCTAGGTATAGGTATACCACAATCTCATGGCATAAAACAAAAATAAAAGTGATTTTCATATGGCAATGTCAAGTGTCACCCGTCAAATCAAAGTACGAGATCTGTCAACTGCTGAGATTTTGTGATTACCTATCTTCTTGAAATTTGTTGTTTTTGTGAAAATGTCGAAAAAGCCACTTCGATCTTAAGCGAGAAATATTGTTTTCAATTTTAATCGTAGAATAAAGGAAGGAGAAGGTGTAAATCAAACTCAATTTTTTATTTTAAAGGGCGTAGAGTTGACCGGTAAGTTGGACTGAGTTGTTTTGATACTTTTAGTGTATTTTATATTTTTCTTAGGCACTTAATTGTGACTTCTTTATAGGGGGTTTCCAGTACTACTATACGGCGAATCGTAGCTGAGGGCACATCGAATGATGGTGTGTCTTCCACGCCTGGTAAAAAGAGGAGGGGAGAAGAAGAAAAATTATTTGGACAGTTTCGATTTACAGTTGATTAAAAGTAAAGTAAAGGAATTATATATGGTTTGGAAGAAAAACAGTAATGAAACTGTTACAAATTCTTTGACAAGATATTGATTTCAATGGGGGAAGATAATCTCTGAGGTAAGAAAAATATTATGAATGCCTCTCACTCTTACTCGTAAGAGGAAGCCAGAGCACTGCAGTGGGACGTATATAGACTGATGATGATTTTGATGAATTACTAAGCTATCGTTTGAATAACATGATATTATACATAAGAAGATTGGTTTTGAATATGATAAATGCCAATCAAAAAGGACCATTTTGATGGAGAGAGATGGCTTAAAACTACAAAGATATGAGGTTTTGGAGCGATTTATAATAAATAGGTACCTCTTTATCTCCATCATCAGATGAAGAACAAGTAGAACAAGTAGTTCTTGGAATCGTTTTCTAGTTCTGAATGAGGTGTTAAGTTATTTGTATGATTGAAATTATATAATATAATAAATTAAGACATAAAGTAATTTACGATTGATCTATTTTTCATGACACATTTTTCTATGTTAAGAACCCGATGTATAACAACGTTCTTCATACACATAGCTAAGTACTTCATGTTCATTATTACAAAAGACATAAATAAAAATTAAACAGTATCAAGATCGTTTATTTCAATTTCCCCAGTATTGCACACAACAAATTTTTATTTCCCTATTTGCCATGAGATTCTGGTAGACCTGTATTGAAAATTAGCCCATCATGTGTGTCATCAACTATCAGATTGGTACATACTCAAAAGAATGAAAAATACTTCTTACTTCTCTTTAAATAACCTCACAATTTGATCTTCAAGTTTTTTTAGTAATGCATAATTAGTAAAGGTGACCCTTTGTAGCTCAGTACAGTTACAATAATATAACTTTTGTAAAGTAAGCCTTAACCTAATACACACAAGGTTAAAAACAAAAATTCACTACGCGCATATTAATGTCACTAATAAATCACAACTGAAAACCAAGGAAAACTTATCATGAATGAGCTAACACGGACTTGAAACTATTCCTCCTTATCTCTCCCATTGTTCAGTAACTAGGCATCCTGTTCTCCAATAAATCATAATAATGATGATGAACAGTACAATATTGAATACCTATAAAAGTTATAACACAGGCCACTTACGTCAATAGGCAATACGCAAAAAAAAGAGGAAAAATAAGAATAATTGACCAACTTCTTTCTTTTTTTACAGTATTTTTGAGCAGTGTGTGCCAGTGTTCGCGGTCGCGCGGTCACTGCCGGCGTGGCGATTCTCTTATCAACTTGTACACTATTGCCCTATTACATGAGGATTAGCCTAATCTTTGCTTGTATCAGATGTTTTGAGCGACTGCTTGTGTCTTCTATCAATGTCACTATCTCTGTTTTATTTTGTGACTGGTAGCATAGACCAAGTCTATGCTGGTAGTGAGGAATTTTTAGTTTCTTTTTTGACGACACACTTGTTATATCATGGAGTTTTTGCAATTATAATTTTTTTCCTTATGTTTAGAGGGATAGATAGAAAACTGGTTTTCAGGATTAAAAACCGGCCAAGTGCGAGTCGGACTTGTTCGCGACATAGATTATTTTACCATGTTTTTATTGTGGCAACCTTGTTTTACATTCTGATGTTGTCACTATTGAAATGTGAGTTCGTGCCTTGCCGCTCACGCACGCGGTTTGTTTGATTATATAGGTAATATAGCCTAAAATATAGAAAAACTCTGTTTTAATTAATCATCAGCCCTTACAAATACAGTCCTCTAAACTAAATGTGTGCTACATGCTTTTTTGGTCCTTCGAAAGGTTTTTAACCGAGTTACACGATCATTTTTTCGCTTGCTGTGCTACCGCGATACCGCGAAAACGTTTGCTATTGTTATTATAATAACTACCTGTTGCCGTTATTAATATCGAGCAAAACACGGCAAGAAAATTAGGTACGTTTTTTGTATGGGAGCCCAATAAATATATATTTTATTCTGTTTTTAGTATTTGTTATAGCGGCAACAGGAATACATCATCTGTGAAAATTTCAACTGCCTAGCTATCACGATTCATGAGATACCAGGCTATACCTCATGAATGATGTCTCTCTGTCTGTCTGTCACCAGGCTGGTGAACAGTGAAGTATTAGTAATAGGGTCCCGTTTGGCACCCTTCAGGTATGGAATCCTAAAAAGGAATAATATTAAAGAAATGTACTTATTAGGTACTATTTATTCTTAATAGAACGTTGCTATGCAGTGACAAGCTGGAAATGAAAAATAATAGGGGTTAAAGTATGAAATTACCGTTTTATTTCAATAGGTTCTTTGAATTGACATAGAATCTTCATGGTTTGAGGTTTTCGAATGAAACTTTTTTCAAATGGTTTCTATGATGTTCTTTTTTTAAAAAATGTGAAACATTTGAATATCGACTTTCAATTGTTTTTGTTATTCAATTTAGACAAGAAAGATGGATACTGGGGAAATTCGAGTGATTATGAGGCACCCATTTTTCGTATTTTTTTATTTTATTGATTTGACGCAAGTGAGTCAATATTGTGGGTAAGGTAACGTTAAACCATGCCGCTAATTCCTGGGTAGTTTGACTTGGGTCGGCTTCCACTATCTCTCTTAATTCATCGTTATTCACCTGTGTGGGCGGTCTTCCTCGTGGCTCGTTCTTTAAGTCGAAATTTCCATCACGAAAGCGTTTAAACCAAAATCGCACGGTGCGTTGATTAGTAGACCCCTCTCTGAATGCAGCATTGATATTGAGGGCTGTTTCTGCCGCGTTAGTTCCGCGTCGGAACTCGTATTCAAAAATCACTCGAATTTTCGCAGTATCCATCTTTCTTGTCTAAATTGAATAAAAAAAACAATTGAAAGTCGATATTCAAATGTTTCACATTTTTTAAAAAAAGAATATCATAGAAACCATTTGAAAAAAGTTTCATTCGAAAACCTCAAACCATGAAGATTCTATGTCAATTCAAAGAACCTATTGCAATAAAACGGCAATTTCATACTTTAACCCCTATTACTTGTGTTGCCATAAACAGTTTTGGCACAGACAGGGGTGGGAATGTTCCCTCTTAAGCCCCTGGAGGAAAGGAATAGTTTTTGAGTTATGATCACTTTTCTTCACTTCTCAGTTTTCTCTGACACGCTTGCTGAATTACTCTTTCTAAATGGGCTGAATTTAGTTCTGCAACAGCTCTGCGGGAAGTGAAGCCCCTTCGCCCTTGCGTAACAAAGTGCACGTGCACCCACTGCTCACCTTTGCAGATTCGGCTTGTCGGCCAGCCTCAGCCGCTACGGATCGCACTTTGTTACAGCGGACGGGGGCTGTCCTCCCTCCGCGCCTCCGGTTTTTTATATTCAGTCTAGGGAGGTAACCACCACCACTGCATGGAAATAGGGTGCACGGAGTTTGTTTTCGGCAGTAGCATGAGTGAGGCAATCCTTTTTTAAGCCATTTGAACCTATTGACCATTCGATAGTACGCTGGAAGAAAAACCCGTCGAATTCAATTCGAACGAAAATTTCGCGCCATAATTGCGTAATGCGTTCCGTTTTTGCTCGCCTACTTATCAACAGTGGTCAACAGGTTTTGACGGAAGACGTTTTATTCGTTTTGCTCAACGTTTTAATAGTAATAAATTAATATCGCGGCGCCTGTACTAAAAGATACACCAATCTCGGGGTTCAATTGAACTCCCTATAGCAGAAGAGCTAAAATGGAGGCCTTTGCAAAGCAGTGGGACACAATTAAGGCCAGAGGAAAAAAAATGCGATGGCCGAACCATTCTCCAAAATGTTATGAATCTTTACTAGGGATGTAACGATCTCGAAATTTCTCAAGTCAATCTAAACCGGTTTGATAGTACACGCAAACCGAACCGCAAAAACCTTTGTAAACCGGGTTGAAACCGAGTTAGAAACAGCAATGAATGATAGTCGATCGATGCTGCTGCGATCAGTGGCACGGTTTGCGTCGTCTTTAACCGATTCAGCGTACACGGGCGTGGGTGGGTTTGGCACTATCGTTCAGTTCGAAAGTGTCGCCGCGGTCCGCACGACTCTCGCGCCCACTGACGCTGAATCAGTGATGATGATGATGAGGTACCTACGTTTAATTTCGTTTTCGGCGGAGACCAAGAACGAATTACAATTTAAAATTGACTTTGTCAAGTCTCAGAACTTCTTTTTCATAGCCTTGAGGGAGGTAAAATAAAAAAACAATATTCTCACATCAAATCAAGAAGAAACATATAATTTGTAGGTAGGTACTGAAAGTAATTTACAAATAAAAATAAAACAAAAACCTTTTTGTTGTTACACTTCTTATAAAATTGCAAAAACGGAAACTCTTTTATTTTAATTATCTTCTAACTCACTTAGTTCTATATAATCACCAAAACAAAACATAAACACTCGAAGCACTTGCTCAACCACAACCAACTATCAGATTGATTCAAGATGATGCGATGCAAGGTGTAAAGTGCAAAACGTATCACCCAGCATGAGGGTGCGCCCTCTACAGCCCGCAACCCCTGCGATATCAACAAACTTTGACACTTGACTCAGCTCGTTCAGATTGGTTTGACGTCAGCAGTCTTGCACAGTTTGGGGCACAAACCGGTTTGAACCAGGTTGGTAGATCGAGTCGTTACATCGCTAATCTTTACTATGCACAAAGTTTTCTGCACAAAAGTACAATGTTTTTGTATTCAGTTTATATAAACTTGTTTCTATATACAAACAAACCCTGAACAGAAATAGTTAAAATACAATAATGTCCATAAAGTTGTTTGCTAGTCCTATGTCATCTATTCAACACATTAATTAAAAAAATATCAACCCCCACATCAATTTCTTGCCTTCCATAGTATTTCAAAAAATATTTTGTTTACATCAGACAAAAGCTAAATGAAATAAAATAGGTATAGTATGCAAAGAAGGCAGCTCTTGTCAGGTAAGTTTGTTTAATACTCTAGTCTAATCCATTGACTTGAAAAATATTAGAAAATTTACCTACGTAATTTGTAGTAATGATGCTCTACGGAGGACACAAAAATAAATTTGAAAGGAAATCAATTAAGTCCACCTTTTGTACACTGTCTTTGTGCAATAAAGAATTAATAATAATAATAACTTACCCATTGCTAAAAGGCTTCATGGTTACTGCTTTGTCAGGCCCGTACCGAGACTATTTGCTTACGTAGAAACAAACTACAAGGTTTGTTTATTCAAAGATCGCTGAAGACTAGTCTGAAACATGAAGTTAGATATTCTCAAAATAAAACATTTAAAATGTTGATCCTAAAATTACTACAGACGGAAATACTCACAAGCACAGAATCCAAGTTAGATTCTCTTTCTCAGATTCAAATGAAGGACACATGTTGATAATAAATAAAGGAAAATGATTGGAAAATGGAAATCCAGTCCTATTTTCCCAAAACAAACCGCCATAGCGTTCAGAAACAAAAAAATCACTTCACAGATCAAACGTCACCAATGTTCTGTTTGACTTGTCCGAGATTCCAAATTCCAATAATAATTTCTGAACGAAATAAACATCAAGACATTCGTAAATATTTTTAATTCACAAATGTGTACAAATTCTACTCTTAACTCAGACAAGTTCATTCAAATAATCATTGAGTAGCATAACTATTTTTTTTACTCCTTTATAATCAGCCACGAGCTGATGCGTGTTTGATATAAATTTTATTTAAATATATATTTATTCATCCATTGTTCGCCTGCACAAAAATATTCCACTAAACTTTTGTACAAGTAATATAGATCGAATTTCATATTTTCATTTTAAATTTACGGCAACCTAAAAAATATTATTATGTTGTTATCTAAATATTGTACTTGAGTTAAAAAAGAAAAGTGACTTCAACAAAAGGATTTTTTCTTTTTCGTTCACTGACAACATTATTGTCTATCTCTTTCGCTCCCGGTTAGTCGCCAAGGTAGCTGTCGTTGTGATATATTTATAAAAATTTAAAGAAATCTTTGAATATTTACCCTAAATATAACATAATTCTTGCATTTTCGTAGTTAGGCTATCTGCCTACTGCAATAGTTTTGTCATAACGGTAATGATTGCACTGATATTTAGGAGTGACAAATCCGATAGCCCTCGGTTTGCAACCCAACGTTGTATTCATCTACAAAATAATACCACTAAAACATCAAAAAACCGATTTACTTAGTGCCTCAAGTGATATCCTGTGGTCTTCATGTTTGTGTAACTTATAGAAACCAAGTTCTTAGTTTCCAAAGTTTCCTAACCTCAAAGTGAAGTGAATGTGGCTAAATTGGTGATTGTGGTTTTCAGATGAGTACGAAAATCATTAAAGCCACTGGCGCTGAGCCGGACGCCTTCGAGACGTCGATCTCGCAGGCCCTTGTGGAGTTGGAGACCAACTCTGACCTCAAGGCCCAACTCAGGGAGCTGTACATAACTAAGGCTAAAGAAGTCGAGCTGCATAACAAGAAGGTATGACGTCGGGGTTTTTTCTATTAGCATTAAAATGTAGCATTTGTCTAGATAAATATGTTACTGGAACATAGTTGTTTTGGTGTATAATCACAACATAACCTAAAATCGCCAACCAATGTCGCTGCGAGATTTCGCGCGGTCCGTTCGTTGGGTATAGACATATTCGTCTTTATTGTAATGTACACAAGGTCCCCCGATGGGGCATGAGTGGTGGTTTGGGCTCTTAACAACTATGTGAAAGTAGCAGATTTCTGCGCCTATCTACATCTGATGCTATGTCTTGAAGCTGGATGTCGCTAGTTCTTATTGCAAGGGACTTACAGATGAAAACACGAAATATCTGTATCAAATCAGACACTCTTTCCACTCATAACTTTAAATAAGACATCACCTGTCCTTACTTCAAGCGAGTGGCAGATGTAAACATGAAATATTTGTATAGGAAGGAAGTTCAAGACCCAGTAGTCCAGCAAGTGTCTACTGCCCCTCACAATAAATGGGCACTGTTAACCATTGTTGACCCAGCAACAACGGACAAACAATTTAAAAATAGCCTTTATTAACCTTAACAGTGCCCCATCGGTTAAGTATTTTAAAGCAGACTTTGTAAACATTTCACGGCTGTACAACAGTTATATACACACATAGACTTAAAGCTTTTCAGTCTTACGTATTTATAAAAACACAATTCCTTCAAACACTCCATATACACCACTTTAGAAAAGTTGTAACCACAGATTTAATAAACTGCCCCTGAGGAGTGCCTTTAGATTATAGATATTTAAATAAACATGATTTCTGAAAACATTCCTCAAATGCAGTTTAAGTTCTCTGAACTGAGCTAAAGGGAAAGACTTCATCACAGACCATTAAAATTGCATTTGAGGAGTGTTTTAGATGAGTAATGCTTTTATAAATAATACCATTAATGTGCTTTATTAACATTGTAAGTTTTAATAGTTTCTATCAACTGTTTCTTTTCATGTAGACCAAAGCTAAATAAATACTTTTCATTTAAATTCCAGTCAATCATTATCTATGTGCCCATGCCAAGGCTGAAGGCCTTCCAGAAGATCCAGATCCGCCTGGTGCGTGAGCTGGAGAAGAAGTTCAGCGGCAAGCATGTGGTCTTCATCGGTGACCGCAAGATCCTGCCCAAGCCCAGCCACAAGACCCGTGTTGCCAACAAACAGAAGAGGCCGCGATCCAGGTAGGTTCCAGATGTTATCTAGCTAATCAGCCAGTAACTAGAGTCCGGTTTCAGTTGCCAGTAATTTTCGCCCAGTTGAGCAGCACAATTAGTGATTGGGAAAAATGACTGACAATTTGTAAGCTTAAGAATAACTAGCTGAAAATCAGTCGAAAAGACAATTCCTCAAAATCAGTCATTTTTTAATAGTTATTCTGATATTTGGGGCAAAGATAAATTAACAAATCAAGGAGCCTAAAAATTGGTCCAGGTGTTCTGAAGTTATAAATGGTATAGTTACACCATTTATAGGTCCAATATTATTGATTTTCATTATCCTAACTTTGTTTCATTTATAAAGATTGTAGCTTTATAAAACGGCCCACCTGCCAAGCATGGTGATTATGGCAAAATCCCTCATGGTTATGGAAACCACAAAGGCGGCCTATGTCTTGCAGTGGGCGTCAAATGGCTGATGATGATCAAGAAAAATTAAGTAACTTGCATCATTCTTATAAATTCATTCCTGTAAAAAATGGTGGTAGCCTTGTGGGTAGAACATTGGACTCTGAAGCGAGAGACTCAGGTTCGATTCCCAGTGTGGGCATGTACCTTTGACTTTGTTTTCTAAGTTATGTACGTTTGTGAAGTGATATTAGCAATACTACTCGCTAACGGTGAAGGAAAACATTGTAAGGAAACCTGAGTGTCTGAGCTGTTCACATACCCCAGCCCTTGAAATCTTCAATCCGCAGTCGGCAGGCATGGTGATTAAGCCCATACTCTCTTCCTGAGAGAAGACCTGTGCCCTACAGTGGGACGTATATAGGATGCTTATTTAGGTAACTTTTTGCTTGCACTGGAATAGGTCTGTTCTTAGGGTTAAATTAACAGCTATCTTGTTCACTCACATAATTCTATTGAGTAGATTTATTCTCCAAGGCATCCATCAGTTAATCTGCCCACAAGGCATGGGCTAAGACTGTGGAAAGCAGGTATAGCTAGATACACCCTGTAGATCCTCATTAAAACCCGGTTAAGTGCGTGTCTGGCCATGCGCAATGTAGGGTTCTGTAGAAGGAGTTTATTACCTGCTTTACATAACTAACAACTTCATCAACATAATTTTCAATAGTTTTCCTTGTAAAAGTTGGTTGCCTATTACTCATTAACATTATATGTGCTACTACCCTGAATTTTTCACATTTCTGCTATCAACTGTTTAACCGGAAGAGGGTGGAGACGGGGACGCCCTAACAAAAATTTACGCTTTAAAGCCTAACATTTCGCAAACGGATCCCTTAAGTCGCAAAAAGGTTATAGTATACACACAATATTTTTAAACGACCAGTCGGACGATACCTCACACTATGGTGTCATAAAAATGTAAAAAATAACAACATATCGTCGTCTTAGAGTGAAAACCTCGGAAATACAATTTTGAAATAAAATACATTTTTACGTTTCTGGAAAGAAAACCTCGTAGCGCATGTTCTGATTTCATTCCTATAATCATCCGATAATCGTAACGCCATCTATGAATTGTCATGAGAACCTCGTAAATACTCGCGAACCTTAGTTCAGTGTGAATACCTTGTAGCGGACGTTTCGTTTTCTGTTTGAAAAAATATTATTCGGAATTTATCAACTAATATTGTATAATTGTGTGTTTTTGTGAAAACGGTAAGTACTGTTCATCTTTTAATTGTATTTTTGTGCAGATGACACCAAAACTGTAGGATTTGTGACCAGTTTTCTATTTTATTAGACTGACAACCTCGTCAAGTTGCTCGATTTAGTTTTTTAACCTCGGAAAGTCATGTACGAGGTTTTCATTCGATTTGCACTGAGAATGAAAACTACGCATGGATGGTTACGAAGTAATCGTATTACAAGATAATTCTATGAAAACCCCTGACATGAGTAAACAAGATGATGCAGTAAGATTATTAAGATATATCACCTAAATCTAATTTATTGTTTGATAACTCATATTTTTACGTAATATTATGAGTGAAATTAATAAATAAGAGGGTTACATCTTATATTTTGGTTGCGATTACCTCGTAAACGCACGTACTGAGTTTGCGAGGTTAAAAGTAATAATACGATTAACTCGAAAATGTACATACGATTATTTCTTTGAAAACTAATAAAACTAAATAAATTCAATTACTAGGTTTTTGTATTTAAATTTATATGAAAAATTTGTAGAAGGTATTTCATTATTTGTTTTAGTTCAACATGCTGGATCCTGGTGATGGTATATGTTCTCCTGAAATTGTTAAAAGCTATTATTCATTGCGAAGTGGAAAAAAAACGAAAATTAAATAAAGATGCGAAGATATCAACAAAGATAAAGAAAATCGATGCAAATTCAAATCAGGAAGACATGTCTAACGATGTAGAACCGATTATTCAATCTTGTAATCAAACATCAAATGATTCCATACCAGACTACATCTGCGTTTATAGTAAATGACACGAGCTCTTGTGCAAAAAAACGAAATCCGATCGCGCTTGCTGAATTATTAAATTGTACTGAAAAAATTGTCCCCAGTAAAGAAGCTCTTCCTAAAATATCAAACGCCTCTGGAACACAAAACACTTCTCCTTCGTCTGTAAATGGTCTGGAAGATGTTAAACCCAACTTACTCGCTAAATTGTGTCTAGACGTGATAAATTCTGCTAAAAAAACTGTCACTCACGCTCAAAAAGCAAGTCTAAAAAATTCAATTTTTTTTTAGCACCGACTTACTAGCTAATGACAATGAGCCCTCAACTTCACTAGACAATTTCGATGAAGAGATGGGATGTTATATAGCAGAAGAAGTTGCCCTGCTAAAGGATTCAGCGAAACAACCTTCTCTTAACACTTTGATGCACCAGGATTTGCAACAAGGGCCATCAGTGTCACCGAGAAGTACTCCAAATTATGTCGATTTGCTTTGCGCAATTGAGTCACCTCAAAATCTTTACGATGCTCCAGACGTTCCTCCTTTATGTTTTCAAAATCCAATGCTAAGTTGTGCTTCACCTCATTCAAATGATGGTGATTTCTCCCCTGATGATGGAGACCCCGACTATCAACCCAATGAATTAGCGAGACACTCATCGGCTGAATCTGTTGACTTAGAAAGAAACGCAACTGAGACTAATGAAAAACGCCGTCGTGCAAAAAGAGGAAGACCAAAGAAGGAAAGTTGGGTAAGTGAACTGAATAAAAATAAACGCATGAAGGGGGAGACTTATGAAGGTAGAAGAAAAACTGAAGAAGGAAAAGTAGTTTTCGATATTCGCAGAAACGAACGTTCTATGAAATCTAGATGTGACCATACAGAAACAACAAAATTAATTAACAAATTAACACTTTGATGCACCAGGATTTGCAACAAGGGCCATCAGTGTCACCGAGAAGTACTCCAAATTATGTCGATTTGCTTTGCGCAATTGAGTCACCTCAAAATCTTTACGATGCTCCAGACGTTCCTGTGTGCGCACATTAGACTCAATGGATAGACTGAACATTACATTTCGCAAGAATAAAAATAATACGTCTCCTAAAAACTCGTCAGAAGCTACCAACAACGTCTCAGAACTCCTAAAGGAGATTCGCGAATCTAGATCTGACATAAACCAACTTCGGGCAGAGTTTACCGGTCTACAGCAGGAGATTCGGGAGATGTCAAGCGTCTTCAAGGCATATAATGAGAGAATGACTGGGGTGGAAGACACAGTAGCAAATCTAGAGCGCCGAGTAGAAATTATTGATACATCCCATAAGGAAAATACCGAGCAACTAAAGCAAACTATATCAAAACTTGAGGAGCAACTGAACGACCGAGAACAGGAAGGGTTGTCAAACGACGTCGACGTCACCGGCATACGAGAAGAGAAGGGTGAAAATGTTGTGCATATCATCATACTCGTGGCAGCAAAACTGGGCGTGTCTGTTGAAGAAAGGGATATCGTAACAGCATATCGTAGAGGCCCAAAATCGGAAGCCCACTTGCCCCGAGGACGTACCATCGCAGTCCGCCTGGCCAGGCGTAGCTTACGCGACGAGTTAATAAAAAACGCCCGAGTTAGGAGGGGAGCCAACACTTCTGACATTGTTGCAGGTGAACCGAAAGCATTCTACCTGAACGAACGCTTGACGCAACCAAATTACAAGCTCTTCCAAAAAGCCCGTGAAATCAGCAGGCAGCGTAACTGGCAATACGTATGGACACGAGGCGGCCAAGTCTTACTAAGACAGAAGGAAGGTTTACCATCTCGAAGAGTCAAAAACTTTGAGGAACTCTCTGCGGTTTTTGGAGTTTCACTGTGTTAGTCCTACTCTACGTCTTTTTAAGAACATTAGAAGTTATGTGTAAACGGATTGGTTTGTGCGGCAATGTTATATTTTGTTTATGGGTGGGGAGGATTTGCCTTGATAGTTTGAAGGGTTTAGTTCTATGTGCTAATGTGATGGATCGTCTTATATTGGTGCCTAGCGCAAGACTGGTTAGGATGTTAATACTCTACCTGAGCCCCCACTCCTGTCATAAAATTTTAATTACCTATCATGGGTAAGAAGCGCGGGTACAACTTCAAGTTGGGCTTACTTAACATAAGATCCTTGAACACCGGTCAGGATGAACTTTTACACCTCATGGAAACTTATAAACCAGACGTTCTGGCTCTTAATGAGATATGGCTAAAAAAAGGCCAAGAATCAAGTGCTCCTAAGATTCCAGGCTACACAGCAAAGCTAAATCCTCGTCCAAGCGGAATACGAGGAGGTGGTGTGGGATTCCTCATGCGGCGCGGTCTGCGCACGCGAATACTCGACCACCCCGACTCTACACTGGAGCAAATGTGGATGGAAGTAAAGCTGCCTGGCGTAGGACGCATTGTTATAGGTACTGCATACCGGCCTGATTCCCATAAAAATACACGTGTCTCTACTACCGCTGCGATCGACGCTATTGGCGAGTCAATTTGTTGTTTTACTGGTTGGGAGCACTTGTTTTTGTTAACAGACTTAAATGTGAATTTACTCAAGCCAAATACCTCACCAGCACCAGAAGTTATTACATTTTTGAACCAACTCAATCTTACACAGCTGGTCGAAGAACCAACCAGGGTAAATGAAGCATCATCTACTTTATTAGACCTTATTATAACAGATTCACCGCAGATATGTAAACAAGTATCGGTGCATCACAACCCACTCCTTAGCGATCACGCCATGGTTATTGCGGAGCTTTTAATAAAAAGACCTAATGAGGTTCCGCGATTTACCACGAAACGTCTATTGCATAGGATTATTGAGAGTGACTTTTACTCAGAACTAGCATCCTTACCATGGCACGAGGTCTTGCAAGAGAAAGATGTAGACTCTATGCTGGCTCGCTTCAATGGTTTTCTGATAGGTTTATTTGATAGGCATGCCCCTCTAAACAAGATACGTGTTGCCCAAAACCCACGCCCGTGGATCACTGACGTGATAAAGATAATGATGAAGCACCGTGATAACGCATGTAAAAAGGCTCTTGAATCTAAGTGCGAACATAAAAAGGCGTACTACAAATCCCTCAAAAACCTAGTCAGGGCTTCCCTTCATAGAGAAAAAAGCGCTTACTTTACTTTCTATGTTAATAATAATTTTAAAAAACCAATTAAAATGTGGTCGCACTTAAAAAGCCTTTCAATTACAGGCAAGGGCTCTGAACCTATACCAAGCCACTTAAAAAATCCAGATACCATAAACGCTGCCTTTTTGAGTACTCCAGGTACCACCACTATAGATAAGACAATACTTGAGACATATAAACTTAACAAATTCACCGAAAAGGTTTTCAATATCGAACCGAGTACAGAGGAGGAAATAAATAATATTATAAAAAGCATCTCTACAAATGCTTCCGGCTTCGACACTATATCCATAGGTATGATCCGTATGACGCTTCCCATTACACTTCCTATAATAACAGCAATTATAAATAGGTCCATTGCTTCAAATGCGTTCCCAAACGAGTGGAAACGTGCTAAAGTCATTCCGTTGCCCAAAAGCTCCAATATAATTGACTACAAGGACTTGCGACCGATAAGCATCCTCCCAGTATTATCTAAAATACTGGAGCGGATCGTGCATCGGCAGTTGTCCTTGCACATAGAGTCAGAAAACATTATACCACTGATGCAATCTGGTTTTCGTGCTGGACATGGTGTGGAGACTGCTCTTGCTCACGTTACCGACGATATTATCGCAGCGTCAGACACGGGTCAAGCCAGCATTATAGTCCTTCTGGACTTTTCAAGAGCCTTTGACTGCCTAAATCAGGAGCTGCTTTTAGAAAAGTTAAGATACTATGGACTCTCAAAATCAGCTTGTGAGTGGTTCCGATCGTACCTCTACAATCGAGCGCAATATGTTGAGGTGAGTGACGATGATGGCTCGGCAAGGACCTCTGGACTGAAACCTATTGAACGCGGTTGTCCACAGGGATCGATCCTCTCTCCTTTGCTCTACGTCATTTATACGGCAGATCTCAATTCAAAGATAAAGCATTGCCAAACACACTTTTATGCAGACGATACACAACTATATTACTCTTTTAAGCCTGCAGAATCAGAAATAGCGGTGGCCAAGATCAATGCCGATCTTCAGGCGTTGGATGATTGGGCGAAGGAGCAAAGCTTGGTTCTCAATCCAATAAAGACTAAGTTTATGATTCTGGGCACCAAACAGCAACAACAAGCTACCATCGATCATAATCCAAGGATAATCATAAATGGCAATATCATCGAACGAGTAACCAAGGCGCGTAATTTGGGTTTGATGTTTGATTCTGATCTGAGATTTATAGAACACATTGATAAAAAAATACAGAACGCGTTCTACAGACTCAAGGTTCTGTATAATATACGACAGTACCTAACAGAGAAGATACGTATTATGCTTGTGGAAAGCCTGGTGCTATCACTTTTAAATTTTGGAGATGTAGTCTATGGCCCCCGTATCTTCGCTAAGACAGAACGAGCAATCCAACGCGTTCAAAACGCATGCGCCAGGTTTTGCTTCTCTATTCCAAAGCGGGCACATGTTACACCCTTTTTAAATGCAAAAGGAATGCTAAAAATGGAAGCAAGAAGACACATGCACTTGGCAAATTTAGTTCATAAGATTGTCCATAGAAAGAGACCTTGGTTCCTATTTAGAAAATTTATCTGGGCAAATGATAACTATACTCGCAATATTCGCAGAAGGCATTTGAACCTGATGCTAATACCAAGACACAAGTCAGCGGGCTTTAGAGGCAGTTTTAAGTATGCAGCTGCAAAGATCTGGAACAACCTGCCTCCACCCTTACGAGAATTTATGACCACTGTAAGTTTCAAGAAACACCTAAAAGTTTTACTTATCGACCAACAAAAGTCTTTGCAGCTGTAAAGCAGTCGCTGTTGCACATATTAACTAATAACTAAATTAAAACGTGGAACTCCAAACCAGTCACGCACGGTTTTACATACCTATTCGAAAAATTTTACTGTATTTATTAAAATTTAATTTATGCCTAAATAAATGGTTTTGACTTGATATAATTTTCGATTCTAATGCTGAATTTTGATAAATTTGTATTAAATCTTAATATCAATTAAAATTTCTTTCCAACTTTATTTAATTAAGTACAATTTAATTTATATAATTTACATAATAATAATCTAATCAATTTAAATTTCTTTTAGTTCCAATCAAATTTCATTTCTATTGCTCTTTTAAAAATTATTTTAATAAATTTATACATCACAAGTTTGTATGTTGTAAATCATGTCATAATTTTTATAAAACGATTGGTGCATTGGACTGTATTCAGCATTGTTAAATTATTATTTTTTTTAAAGATTTTTTTAATGCGAATAAAGGGGACGGGCTGAAAACCAGCGCTACTGACTATGCATGCAGTCATAGCAATAAGCTGAGCCCCTTCCCTTTTGCCATAAAAATAAAAATACTCACTGATTTTTATGATGTAAATTGATTTTATGGTAAATAAATATTTTCACTTTCACTTTCACTTTCAAAATATTTTCAATGTTGCAAAGTTACAGAGGAGAACAGGCAGACAAATTTTAATGATTACTGGAAATTGTCCTGGCAAGGAAAGAAAGTTTGGATTCAAAAGACAGTTCATTGTCAAAGTGTGTCGAGACGGAAATGTGATACCGTTAATGCACGAAGAGATCATACTTACAAGTACACAGTAACCACGCCTGAAGGACAGTTCACAGTTCGCAAAAAAATGTATTTGCACACTTTCGACATAGGGGAATGGACTGTCCATAACTGGTCACGGAACGAAGCTCATAAGACTCACATTTGTAACAGAAACAGTATAGTAAAAGAACAAGAAGAACAAGGAAGAAAACACTTACGAGATTTTTTGAGTATGTTGCCAAAGTTAGAGTCGCATTACTGCCGAAAATCCACATCTAAACTTTATTTAGAACGTATCTGGAACAGTAAACAAAGCCTCTACCGGGAATACTTAAACTATCTTACAGAAAAAGGGAAAGAGGACTGTAAAGTGTCAAATTTCATATTTTGGGAGGAATTTGACAAGATGGACCTTTCTTTGTTTTCACCCAAGAAAGACGAATTTGATATCTGTTGCGCCCATAGAGTCGGTAACATAAGTAATGAAGATTACAATGCACATATTTTGCGAAAGGATACGGCAAGGCAGGAAAAATCTTCAGATAAAAATATCTCCGATCCATATGTGAAAGTTTTTACCTTCGATCTGCAGGCAGTTTTACTTTCTCCTGCATTAAACGCTTCAGCTCTCTACTATAAAACTAAACTGAAGGTTCATAATTTCACGATTTTTGACATGAAAACTTCTGAAGGGTATTGCTTCATCTGGCACGAGTGTGAGGGAGGCGTGACTGCTGATGAATTTGCCAGTGTTCTCTTCCATTTTTTGAACACTAAGATTGATGACACTGTTAGCCACGTTATTTTCTGGAGTGACGGTTGCACGAATCAAAACCGAAACGCCATCCTTGCCAATGCCTTGCTTCTTGCTGCGGTACAAAAATCTATAACTATAACCCATAAGTATTTAGAAAAAGGGCATACGCAAATGGAGTGCGATTCGATGCACGCAACAATAGAAAGAAAACTAAAAAACCGAGAGATCTATTTGCCAGCACAGTATGTTGAAATCTGTAAAACAGCCAGATTAACAAAACCCTACAACGTCATATACTTGCAACATACTTTCTTTCAGAAGTTTAGTTCTCTGCCGTATCTTAATTCTATTAGACCTGAAAAGAAAACTGGGGATGCAACAGTCTTTGATTTGCGCTGCATCGAATACCGCAGTAATGGCACAATTTTTTATAAAAAGGGACACATCGAAGATTTCACACAGCTATCTAAAAGAATTAAAATGCCAGGCCAGTCTGATAGTATGCCGTTGTTATATGATTCCAGACTCCCTATTCCAAGAAGCAAGTACATTCATTTACAAGAATTAAAGACCGTGTTGCCTATTGATGTACACTCTTTCTACGACCAACTACCGCATCAATGCAGTGAACATAGACGGAATAACACTTGTACATGCAGAAGAGTAGTATTGCCAGAATAATTGTTACTATCACTTTTTAATTACAACAACAATTATAGTAGCTATGTAGTAGCTGTTGAATTTACTACTACTGCTACTACTCAAAAAACAATGTGATATTAACTGAATTTTGATTAGGCATGTACCTATTAGATTAAAGGTGCAAGTTGGTAGCCGACTGCACGCAGCAGCAGCAGACGGTCGTCGCGACACTACCGGTTTTTATGTATTTCTATGAAAACTTTGTGTCGCTTGGTGCGGAACGTATTTCATAGAAATGCTTACGAACCGGTAGTGTCGCGAAGACACGTCGTCTGCTGCAGCTGCGTGCAGTCGGCTACCAACTCGCACCTTTAAGTATAAAGCAAGTTAAGGACTCGAATCGTTAAGACTGAAATGCCTTAAGAGTTTACAAATTGTTAGCCGGTGTGCTTTTTATGTTTTGTACTGATTTTACAAACTGTGAGCCAATGTGCAATTTCAGTTTGGTACTGATTTTGTTAACAGAATATTTAGGTTACCTACCTATATGTTTTTCTAAGTAAATGCTATAATTTCCAATGTCACGCATCATTAAAACTCTAAGTTAAGTTATGTCAACCTCATAACGTTAATTTTCCTAATTTTTTATACGTTAATATTAACTTCACGACAATGTATGAAGAACAATAATTATATTATGTAGTAGCTGTTGAATTTATACTACTGCTACTACCTAAAAACAATGTGATATTGATTAAACTTTGAATACCTATTAGATTTAAATATAAAGCAAGGTAAGGACTCGAATTGTTAAGACTGAAATACCTTAAGAGTTAACAAATTGTTAGCCATTGTGATTTTTAAGTTTTGTACTGATTTTTTAATTTGTTAGCCAGTGTGCTTTTTTATGTTTTGTACTGATTTTACTAACTGTAAGCCAGTGTGCAATTTCATTTTGGTACTGATTATGTTAACAAAAAAGTTAGGTACCTATATGTTTTTCTAAGTAATAAAGTTTTTCTAATGATCCTATTCTATAACAAACTGTAGAGACTGACCTTACGCCAATTACTTTGATATTATTATCTATGGAAAAAAGATATTCGTTCTATAAACCGAATTAAGTGGTTTTTTTTAAGTTTTTACTATTCCGTAAGTTCATTTGGAAGAAATATAGGTATTACCAGTTGAATGTTATGGTTAAATACATCCTTTAAATTAAATAACACATCTAAATAAAGATAATCATATGAAAACAAACGAATTTTCACTTCTTCGTATCAGTGAAAACCTAGTACATGCATGTGTTATGCGGAGTTTTTTATAAGAAAACCTCTGAAGTAGCATTATATGCATTTTGGGCAATATATTAAACTTATCATTGAATAATATGAAAAGTCATTAAATTTGTAAGTAAAATGGCAAAGAAATAGACAATGTGTGGTACAAAAAAGTTTCAGGACGCAGTTTTTTCTTCCTCCTGAAAAGTTACATCTTTTGCACTCACGAGTTTTTCACTCTAAGACGACGATATACTTTAAAACAACTGACAATAAACACCAAATGATCCACTCTCATGAAAATCACATAAAATAAAGTAATATTATATGGATTTGCGGCAGGGCATATTGCATGCAAGTCTGTTCTGATAAATAAGCCAAAATTGCTTAATTCCATTGCAAGGTCACATAAAAACAAATCTGAAGCAACAATTCCAACCCATTTATTTCTATTTGAAATCGGTCTCAATCTGAGAATGCTGTAGCTTCTATATTATGAAGGTTCGTTCCACTAAATCCACATTAACTCCTCAGGACACTGACGTCAGTGTACGACGCTATCCTAGAGGACTTGGTGTTCCCCGCAGAGATTGTCGGCAAGCGCATCCGGATCAAGCTGGATGGCTCGCAGCTCATCAAGGTCCACTTAGACAAGAACCAGCAGACTACTATTGAACACAAGGTATGATTGAACGTTAATGCCCAGTCATGCCAAAATTTTGCTTTTCGTGAGGAGTTAAGTGAGAATTTTTTTTACCAAATTTACTTTTTTAACATTTTTTCTGCTTTGTACTGGCTCTGTTATTGATAGATCTGGTTATTCAATATTCTTTTTAGTAACACAAATTATTCACCAGAGGCTGCAATATTTATATGTAAAGCAATCTGAGAATAAACAAACTATGTAATTGGTTGTAATTGGTATTTCAAGAATCGGCATTGTGGAGGCAACCCTGTTTATGATAGTCTAGTATGGGCATAGTGCAATCTTTCCCTATGGATAATCGTAACATTTCTTTCCTCTTGTTTCAGGTGGACACTTTCCAATCTGTCTACAAGAAGCTGACGGGACGCGAAGTGACCTTCGAGTTCCCCGAACCCTACTTGTAAATTAGACTTAACTTTACAATAAAACTAAAAAGTTATGTGTTGACTATTATTCTACTGTATGGCCTTTCTCTAGGAATGATGCAAGTTCACACACATAAAGCCCCACCCTCTACTGTGCCTGGGGTAGGCAGAGACCCAAGTTTGGCAATGCCAACTGCCCCAGCTGGGAGAACTGGCTTGTAATGTGAAGACCTTATCGAAGAATAGGGTGGGCTGTGCCCACATCAAGTTACGTTCACACATAGATGCTTAGTCGACGAGCCGCACGTCGATTTATCGTTTTTTGACTGGCAGGCATGGCCGGGTTACCTAACCCCCGGTTTCTCGTAGTTAACAGCTGTCAGTAGTTTTTTTTTTTTTTTTTTTTGTGGTTTAATGGCAACTAGTAATTCTGCCAATGTCAGGGTTGCATAAAGTAACAGCTCAGGGAATGGTCAGTTATTTAAGTTTCACTCTGTTGAGCTATTGACCTGTGAACAAACATAGACAAATATATAAATACAATATCTGGTTAGTAACACATCACAATTTGATATTGTTATTGGAAAAGAAATTAGAGATAAATGTGATAAGCGGGGAACGAACTAAGGTTAATAACGACTTAAAATTTATGGGTTTGGGGATATCTGGAGGAAGGAGGTCGTACAGAGAAGGCAGTTTAGGGCAATTGAAAAACAAATGATCAACGGTGCCCTCTTCGAGTCCACACTCACAGAGGGAGTGGTCCCGCACCCTTAATTTTGCGAGATGTACCGGTGTGCTAGCGTGGCCGATTCTTAGTCTGCATATCGAGGAAGTAACGCGTTTACTAGCAGATCTAAACTTGAAGAACCATGGTCGTCTTGGAATTGTGGGCTGAATGTCCCCGTAATATTTTCCGACAATTTTACGAGATCGATCCCAGGTTTCTGTCCAAGAATTCATTAGACTTGTTTTTGCCTGCGCACAAACATCATGGGAAAAGATCGTGTGCTTTTCTACACCGGTTCTGATGGCAAGCCTCGCCGCAAAATCTGCAGTTTCATTACCAGAAATATTACTGTGACCCGGAATCCAAACCACCACTATATCAAACCCTTTTTGCTTGCACCTGAAAAGTGCCTCTTTGATCTGAAATATGCATGGAAACTTTATTTTCGATCTGAAAGGGTTTGCTAATAGGGCTTGTAAACAACTTTTGGAGTCTGACAGAATAACGGTCTTAAGAAGATTATGACCTTCCGCAAAAGCTATAGCCTCAAGAATAGCGTGTGCTTCGCCCGTGAAGATTGAAGTTGAGGGCGGTAACTTAAAGCTAAGTACTATTCTGCTGTTTGGGAACCATACCGCCGCGCCTACCGGGTCAGTATCTGATAATCTAGAAGCATCCGTGTAGAAAGTGGCGAATTCTTTCCAATTTTTATCTATCTCTCTTCTAAGTTGCATATTGGCGGATGGCGAATCCTTTTCTATGCCAAGGTCAAGAACCACATTGGGTTTGTATAGGATAACCTCGTATTGAAGGGCAAACAATGGGTTTAGACTGGTTTGAAAAATGGGACAAGGTAGTGACGTAAATCGCCTAAAGCTCTTGAGAATCCTAGGTGGATCCTTATGTGTCCAATAGTTGGATGATAATATTTTCTCTGATAGGAGACGAAGCTTGTCTATCAGAGGGTGATTAGCTGACTGCAAAATTTTAGCCATAAATCTATCCGAGAGCATTTGTCTTCGCAATTCTAGTGGAGGTTCGGAACACTCGACCTGGAGTGCGTTTATAGGGGAAGATTTCATCGCACCCAGGATAATCCTCATACACTTAGATTGGATTTTGTCCAATGATTGGAGTGTTGTTTTGCTACACGGTTCGAGTAGGAATGTGCCGTAATCCATGTGACTTCGGACAATAGCATTATACAGGAGCTTTTGGGAGTACGGGTGAGAGCCCCACCATGCACCCGAAAGAGCACGAAGAATATTGAGGTTTTTCTCGCACTTCTTTATTACTCTGCTCAAGTGTGGAATTCCTGTCATTCTACAGTCCAGGGTCACGCCTAAGAACTTGACGTCTTCATGGATTGGGATGGTCTCTCCATTGCATGAGACTGAGACGTCGGGTATATTGCGTTTACGGGTGAACACTACTACCCTGCTTTTGGGAATCGATAGAGTCAGGCCATGAGAGGAAAGCCAGTCCGAAAGGTAGAACATAGCAGAGTTTAATCTAGAGTTAGCGATGTTTGGATCAGACACAGAAATGTACAAGGCCAGGTCATCGGCGTATTGAAGGACGGAACAAAATGAGTTTACAGAGAGTTCCAGATCGAAAGTATAAATGCTATACAGCAAAGGACTCAAAACTGAGCCTTGAGGGAGACCTTTCCAGATGTTTCTGGGTTGTAGATAATCTACTGACGTACGGACAACTACGGACCTACACAACAACAGGTTCGTAACTAAATGGACTATCCTCGAAGGGATACTCAGCTGTAGCATTTTCTGCCTGAGTAGAGGAAGTAACACGTTGTCGTACGCGGAGGAGATGTCCAGGAAAACACCCACAAGATAGTCGTTATCCGAGAAGGCCAGGCGGATATCTGTTATAAGGACGCTCAAACTATCCATTGTGCCCAAACCTTTGCGGAACCCAAATTGGCTTCGTGCTAAGATACTCTTATGTTCAACAAACCATTCCAGCCTATTTTTGATCAGGTGTTCCATGATTTTCGCTAAACATGAGGATAGGGCTATGGGTCTATAATTTTCTGGGTCACCACTCTGCTTTCCTTGTTTTAAAATAGGGATGACTATTTGCGAACGCCACTCTTCCGGCGGTAAACCCGATAAGAAGACTTTGTTAGCTAATTTGAGGAAAAGGTTCCTAATTTGTGGACCACCATTTACAACAAAGGAGTATGGTATTCCGTCGGCGCCAGGTGAAGAATCCTTTAGTCCTTTCAACGCTAAGTCTAGCTCTTCGGAGGAAAACGGATCGTCGAGCGGATGGGAGCTAATTGGAGGAGTCGAGCTCAGAATGCACTCTTGAAGCGAGGGGACTGAATCTGGGGCCAGTTTCCGGGCGAACTCTATGTACCAATCGGAGACGACATTGGAAGTTGGATTGCTGCTGGCGTAGGCACCGCGAAATCTTTTTATGCTAGTCCATACGAGTGTCGGATGTGTGTCAGGGGAAAGGTTTTCGCAAAATTTTGACCAGGATTCAGACTTCTTATGTGCTAGCAATCTTTTTGTTTCTGCGTCGCACCGCTGATATGTCAAGAAGTTCGCCGGAGTCATCTGGTGAGTGTAATTTTGCTCAGCCTGTTTCCTATTTTTAACAGCCTCTGAACAATCTGAATCCCACCATGGTGGAGCTCGAAGCCTATTCCCATTTATTTTCTTCTTTTTAAAAGATAACTCGGCAGCTGATTGAATAGAGTCCTTTAAGAGGGTGTACATATCTTGGACTTCTTCTCTGACATTCGAAGAGGAGATTGCTATATCCAAGCAATCAGAAAATTTATTCCAGTCTGCATTGTTTAAAACATACTTTAGTAGGGGAGGTGGAGATTTCCTGGGTTGCGTTTCCTTACCCATAAATTCTAGCAGGATGGGGAAATGATCACTACCCCGGGAGTCGGGTAGGACCTGCCAGTTTATACTTGATGCTAAGGGGCTGGATACTAAGGACAAGTCAACCGCGGATTTGGGGTTTTGAGTGGGGTAAACTCTTCGTGTTGGGGAGCCATCATTTAAGATGCAGAGATTGAGATCATCACAAAGGTCTAACAAGAGGGAGCTGAAACCATCACACTTATGTGAACCCCAAATAGTATTGTGACTATTAAAATCGCCTAGTAGAACTAGGGGGCCCGGTACAAAAGAGAGAAGAGTTCTGAGCTCTGAGTAAGCAGATTGAGTGGGATGAGGGATGTAAATAGATACAAAAGAAAAATTAAATGCTCTAACAGCAACTATATTAAGTAAATCTGAGTGATTGGGAAGGGGTATTAAAGAATAATTAATTTGACGACTACATAACATGACAGTACCAGCATATCCATCAATTCTATCATCCCGCAGACATGAGTAGCCTGAGACTCTAAAAAGAGACCCAGGCCGCAACCACATCTCCTGGACGGCTAGAATAGATGGACCGTTCTGATTTATCAGGTCGATGAGTTCGTTCTTCTTAAATCTAACACTCCTACAATTCCATTGTACTATCTTCAGGTGGGGTGGACCTGCCATTTTCGGGAACTAGTTGTGCAAGTATTTGCTTCACGTTGTACGGTAGTTCAATGCCTTCAAAACGGGAACAAATGTTGACCAAACATGAGGCCAACAGCTCAAGCAAGTTATCATTAGGGGTGATGGGGGACGATTGAGGGGAGGTTTCCACAGTGGGTTGGTGTGAACAGGCACAACCATTTTTTTGCTGAGAGGGGGGTACCCTTATGATGTCAGAGTAAGCCACCCTATCATACCCTTGTGAAGATGCTGGAGATTTGGCCTTGACTGTCGTAAACACAGTTTTTCTATAAGAGGAGGGTTGAGTTGAGGGCACAGTTTTATGAGGGGTATATTGTGGAGAATTGGCAGCAACTGTACGAGCGACATCTGCATATGGCCGGCGGACATTAGGAAAGCGAGCTGAAGCTTCGTGGTAAGACACATTTTCCTGGGACATGGTGATTTTTATCATCTTTTGCCTTGAAAATTCTGGGCATGATTTATCAGTGGCCATGTGGAGACCAGAGCAGTACAAGCACGTTGCTTCTGGGTTGTTACATGAATCACCAGGGTGCGGTTGGCCGCATTTAAAGCATCTGGGTTTGGAACGGCATTGCGCTTTTATGTGACCAAAGTGACAGCAATTGTTGCACTGAATTGTGGGCAGGACATAAGGTTCCACCGGCAGGGAAGTGTAGTAGCACCTAATGTGGCTTGGAAGAGTCTGTCCTGAGAATGTGAGGACTACTGTCTGAGTGGGCACCCAAAGAGGAGCCTCACCAGAGCGCAGTACTTTCCTGTTAAAGCGTCTTGCTTTAATAATCACTGTCTGGACTCCAGGCACAGTAGTCGCATCAACCAACTCCTCCATGGAGTAGTCGACTGGGTCAACCAGTAGTTTTTTGTACCTATGCATTTTGGTCAATGACAGCGTGTTAGTGTACGAGAAACTGGGGGTAAGTATGTCAATATCTCTTCGAGACATGGTAGAGCGGACGCGCGGCACGTCCAGTAAACATCTTTAGCAGAGAATAAAGCTTGTGTTGCCAGCCTTCTGAATACTTAACTTATGACAACTGTCAGATTATATTCTCTGTGACTCGTCAGTGTCAAAAAGAAAAATGTAGGATCGGCGTTGTTTATTTCCTGAAAGTTTCTGAATTTCTAACACAATACCAAACCACTGAAAATAAACTAGAATACCGTCCGCAGTTAACTACTAAAACGCCGCCATTAAATTCTGATCAACATCGATTGTGTACGATCATACATAAGTATTTATAACACACTAATCTCAACTCTAAATAGGTTACCATCAATTTTGAGCCCTAGCGCCCGAAGCGGGTTGAAACGACCATGTCAGACGCTTGGGAGGAGATCCAAGCAGTGAAAAGTAAGCGGAACAGCCTTCGCGAGAAGCTAGAGAAGCGGAAGAAGGAACGGCAGCACATTCTTGGCGCTACTTTGGCCGGGGGTTCGGCTGAGAAGGCCGAAGGCTCCACGGCCGGTGGAAGTCAAGAGAAGGCAGGCCCCAGCCCTTCAGCACTTAAACCTGATGGTAAGTTTCTTGCATAGTGCTTTTATACACATTGCCTTAACAGGCAGTCATCTGAATTCTAATAAAAGCTTATGAAAACAGATTGAACCACAATCTTAGGTTCTACAAATGTAACATAACATCAGGCTAGAAATAACAAATTAGAATAAGCCTTCAGACTAATGTTTCTATCCTCTAATACCTCACTGTCTGATAGTTTATCCATTAATAATAATGGTGATCACACAAAACTATTCCATTATAAATTTTTATTGGCTTTTGGTGCCAATAAAAATTGGCACCCCTTATCATCCCCTGATTGAGAGATCACCCCTTATCTTCCCCTGTCACTTTAAGCTGAGTAAGAAACAAGGCATCTATATAGAGGCAGTCACTTTAGTACAGTTGACAGCACATCAACTGGTGCTCAGTTATGTTATATTACATACAAAAATGTAAAGGTTGATAAGCTATCAAATGTTTTAGTATTTTTAATGGTTCCATGACTTACAAATTTTATTGTAATAATTGTAACTGTAATTGGATTTAAGTTATTGTGAAAATGTAAATCTGAATAAATGGCTTGATTGATTGAAGTCCTGTTTGTGCAATATTATTATCATGTTTAACTTTAAGCTAATTGATTATCTTATTGTTTAAATATTATACCTCAAGAATACTTAATGCCTGAAATAGAAAGAAAGAAAGAAATACATCAATTGATTATCAGAGTTTTTCTCACAACAACTTTTGTTTTAATGATTATTTTCAACAAATTTTGCTTTCAATTTTCAATATGTGTTAAACAGAATATATAATAGAAGAAGAAGAAAATACATTTATTTGATGACACAATACTCGAAACATAAACATAAAATCACACAACAAAATGCAACAGTTAACAAAAAGAAAAGACAAATATCAGCTAAATAGTGAGTAGCATAAAAATTATAGCACGAAAAAAAGTAAACAATAATAATTTAAAAGAAAAGGGTTGGAAATTTTAAATATTAATATTAAATTTAATAGCCCCCTTAAATATTACTTTTATTTTAATTTAATTATTTAATTTTTAAGGTAATATAGAACTCAATATTCTGTGAATATTTCAAGCGTCTACCTGTCGACGTTATTAATATCGAGCAAAAAGCGGCAAAAAAATTACTATTGTTGTATGGGAGCCCCCCCTTAAATATGTATTTTATTCTGTTTTTAGTATTTGTTATTATAGCGGCAACAGAAATACATCATCTGTGAAAATTTCAACTGCCTTGCTATCACGGTTCATGAGATACAGCCTGGTGACAGACAGACAGACAGACGGACAGTGAAGTCTTAGTAATAGGGTCCCGTTTGGCACCCTTCGGGTGCGGAACCCTAAAAAAAGAAAGAAGGTGCCCATGTTGTGAATAAAATAATAACAATATATTTACTTAAATACTTACTATAAACTGTGCAGTGGTTGTAAGGAGTAAAGTGATAAATAGAACAAAAGTTGCTGTAAAACACAAACTCTAACTGTCGGGTGGTTGGTGCCCTGACTCTTGAACTAGGAGGTGACCTATATCCGAGATCACCGCCGGAGCTAGCTTCAAACGACTTATGAAGCTTAAAGAAACAGCAATAAAGCTGCTTGTATATTGATAATAACACTTTTCTGACTGACCCATCAGCGCCAGCAGCGGAAAAGCCAAAGCCACCCGTCCCATCACAGTCCCTAGAGGTCCGGCTACTGCAAGTCCTGTCCGATATACAGCTCCAGCTGCCAGCCATGGCTGGGACTCTGCTGCCAGGCTTGGACAGCTTGGAGGGACCGCTGGTCGACAGCGCGCTGAGGAAGTTTGCCACTCAACAGCTCATTACGTAAGTTTGGAGAGAATTTCTAAACAGACTAGTGTATCTGGTATTATGATAATAATACCTTCCTCACAACACAATCAGTTGTCCTGGTGCCAAACTGATGTGCTATGGTGACCAGGGAAGAACATCACAAACATTCAGACTCCAGTGGGAGTCGAATCGAGAACCTTTGTTTTGGTTTAAGTAATAGAAACACAGCTAACTAACAAGACTTGATGAGCAAGTTCCGGAAACACACTAAAAAAACTGAACAAGTGCGAGTAGGACTAGCGCGCTTAGTTAAATCTACAAAATTAGGTTTGTAAAAAAAAATATTTTTCGGATTTTTTGCATTGAACATATATCTTCGTAAGACCTTGTCAAATTCTTGACGAAAAATGGCCTGCGAGACAGGATGAAATATAAATTTTTGATTTTGTTTGAGGGATGCCGCACATGCAGTATAGATTGGTTCCATCTGTGCACCCCCACAAAAACTGAAGTCCGAATCCCGTGAAATAATGCGCAACTATTTCAGTATTCGAGAACGCACGGAGGGCACGGAAGTCGGCATTGAAGTGACAACCGCGGAGTCAGTGCGGCTCGGCGCAGTCTTGGCTGCGTTGATGGAGGAGCAGTCGGGAACTCCGAGCGTTAAAAGGAAAAGTACTGTGGCGGTTCATTTATTAAAACCCGGATTTAGGGCAAATATTACTTTTTATTATCTCTTTCTCTTTTTCATGTATCTTTATAATGTATGGTGTGCAATAAAGAGTATCGATTCCTATAACCTCAAAATCTAACTAGACCGCTACGTCGCGCCGGCCTAAGGCTAAAGAGAGTGCATGGAGAGCTCCGGTCTGGTAGAGCGTGAGTTCCAGCGCGCCACGAGAGAAACGGTGCTCTTCTCACGGGCAGGTCATGAAATAACTAATTACTTACATGATTGAAAGAATAGAAAGACGCTTTCTGCAAAACAATTAGGGGCATAAGATTTCAAAGTTTATAAATCTCTTTGCTTACATTTTTAATCATAACGGAGCCAGCGGCCACATAGAAGGGGCACGGAAAAGACGCAACACGCGTTGCATAGAAATCGCGCCCTCGCCTCCTCGCCCCGTCTGATCTGTGTGGGCTTCGTCCTGTCCCTTCGGTACATTTGGTATGAAACTGAATTGGATTAACGACGCGTCTTTTTACGCGTCCTCGTCCCTTCTGTGTGGCCGCTGGCTTAATGTGATATTGTTCACGAAAAAAGAACGTGCGCGTTTTTAGGGTTCCGTACCCGAAGGGTGCCAAACGGGACCCTGTTACTAAGGCTTCACTGTCCGTCTGTTTGTCTGTCTATCACCAGGCTGCATCTCATGAAACATGATAGCTAGGCAGTTGAAATTTCACAGATGATGTATTTCTATTGCCCCTATAACAACATATACTAAAAACAGAATAAAATAAATATTTATAACAACCGTGTTTTTTTGTCGTTTTTTTTGCTCGATTCTAATAACGGCAACAGGTAGAAGACAGGTGAAATATTCACAGAATATCTATATTCGCTTCAAAAATAAGTAATAAAATTAAAGTAAAATAAATATTTAAGGGGGGCTCCCATACAACAGACGTGATATTTTGCCGTTTTTTCTCGATATTTGTTTTTAATGTTGTATAGATAATGGTACGGAACCCTTAATGCGCGAGTCCGACTCGCACATGGCCGGCTTTTTGTTAGTAGTTCTTCTTCTAAAAACAAAGTGACGCCATCGAATAGGTATCGCTTCTGTAGATATCAGAAGCGACGACTTTTAGGCCAGCCTCCATCCATATGCCATAGTTTGACCCTCTTGAAGCATAGTACCAGCTCGGAGACTTGGATGTCAGTCAGATCTGACCTTCTGAACCAAATGAACACTCACTTCAATCAATAATGACACTCAGAAGACTTGAAATTTCTGTAATTAAAAAGTTAAGAAAATTCATGGCGTCACTTTGTTTTTAGGTGCACATAGACTCTTGGCCACTATATTATACTCCTCTGCCATTAGAAAGCTGTTCGTGATATCTAGAATATTAAGATTACACTCATAATATTTGTACCTAAAAAAGGTCCAACTCGTAGATTCCATAGACTCTGTTATTACGGAACAGACTCTAACGAACTTGTTTTAGATAGATTCTGTGTAACAAAATAAACGCGAATATCTCTCTTCACTCAATGAATCATCATTTATACACGACTACTTTAACGAAATGTCTTTGTTGTGACGATATTGAAAATTTATGAAATATAAAAAAACAGTATTGTTAAAATATTGTAAAATAAAACTCAATAGTCAATCAACTCAACTCAACTCGCGCACGCACGCACGCACCCACGCACGCACGCACGCACCCACGCATTCTCGAACGATGTCAATATATGATGGGCAGTTACAATTAAAACAACAGATATTTGTTGCAAAAAGTGTGTTTCTATTCTTTCAATCATGTAGTGTAGGTAAATAGTAATTTATTGTTTTATAGTAAAAAAAATTCACTGGGGTCCTCAAGGAGGCCTTTAATATCTTATCGTATCTATGGCAATACCTCTTCTGCAGTCACCATATCACCATTCACCGCACTGGAGCCTGTTTCATATAACTACTAATTATGGTTTACTATGACAGTTCGATGTACATTGCAAAATCGATTAACCCACAGATCAAAAAGTAGACTGCTACGCAATTGTAGTTTTATGAAAGTTGGCCCTGTACGCAAAAATAGTTTTGGTGCTATTAAGTATTATTCAACATCTCTTACAGGTGACAGTGCCACCGAAAATGTTCCAAGCACAAAAGTGGCCAAATCAGCTTCTGACGATAAAAAGACTGCTAAAGGTGATACAGATCTCATGGTTAGTAGCTCTCTTTATCCATTCATTAAGCTCATAGTAAAATTGTAGATGTTTTATAAGTCCATGTTTTGTTATAAAAAGTTGTTACTCCGCAGTCGCTACTCGCGATGCCGTCGTCGCGTGAGAAGGCGGTGAAACGGGTGGGCGAGGAAATAATGGATCTGCTGAGCAAGCCCACGGCCAAGGAGAAGTCGCTCGCCGACCAGTTTAAGAGTCAGGGCGGTAAGTACACAGAGGGCGGTGAGTGATCAGGTGGGCGAGGAAATCATGGATCAGCTGAGCAAGCCAACGGCCAAGGAGAGGTCACTCGCTGTCCACTGACCGAGAGGTCGCCGACTAGTTCAAGAGTCAGGACCGAAACCAAAACGGGTTAAATCCAAAAAAACTGGCATTCAATGGGCGACGAACGTAATTTTATCTGAATCTCTTATTTTCGATGTATGTACTAAAATCCCCAAGCCGAAAGGGCTCATATTTCCTATAAGTGCTTTTAACATTATATGGCATAAACTCATGCCTGTATACCGGAGCGGCAGGCAGATACCAATGTTTGCCACTTGCCACGACCCTGACAAACCATTTTCGCTTCATCAACATTCATTAGTCGTTGCATGCATGCACGCCGGTTCTTTTTATGTTTCTTTTTTAGGGTTCCGTACCTCAATCACTTTGTTGTCCCGTCCGTCCGTCCGCCCATCTGTCTGTCTGTCAAGACCCTTTATCTCGGGAACGCGTAGAGGTATCGTGTTGAAATTACTAATACTAATAGTAATTTCCTTCCCTTGAAGCTGTGTCAAACTTCAAAATTCAAACTCGTATGTTAACGTAAAAAAACTTACGGCCGTTTAGGCCACAAAAAACTTATATACTTAAAAACTTATACACTCTCAAGGGAATCAAAATTTATACGGTATCTTCCGTTGACCCTGAACTATGTTTGGCAAGTTATCGTCGTATACTACAGGTACAGGGAAAAATCTGAAAACTGTACATTTGTATTGTAATTAAATCATAAAAAAAAAATTGTCTTTGATGTTCGGGAAAAGCTCGGAAAAACTGCGAGACTCGATTCCTGAACTATTTATATGTAAGTACCTACAAATTTGTACGGAACCCGCGTTCGGCGAGTCCGACTCGCACTTGTCCGGTTTTTAGATAGATACATACAATATGGTGTTTCATTTTACCAACCAGGTGCTCAGGTAATGGAGTACTGTCCGCAAGGCACGCGCGCCGAATGCGTGCGCGCATTCACCGCGTCCAAAGCTGAAGCGGCGAATAAAACCGACGACCAGACTTACGGCTGCAAGAAACTGCACTTCAAGAAGATCATACAAAGCCATACAGACGAAAGTTTGGGCGACTGTTCGTTTCTGAACACGTGCTTTCATATGGATAGTTGCAAGTAAGTGTAGAAGATTTATTATCACCAGTACCAGTACCAATATAGTACCAGAAAAAAAATGTAATGGGCGGGATTAATACTGAATAGTAGATTAGATTAGATTTGTTTCTTTTATTCCCAGAAAGTTTCACAGAAGCTTTAGAAGCTTGACTACAAAATTATTCATACAAAGCTTTAGATCAGAGTTTAAGAGACTTTGTTACTGAACTCGTGTTTCTAATGTCAGTGAACTTAGCATATCATTTTCCAGCATATCAAAAATAAATGAGAGTTCTTGTCGCATGCAGCAGAGTTCTATAGTTCCTGATACTTTTCAGAAATAGTTCTGGCGTTTTCACATAGAAAAAAATCAATTGAAAAAATGATATGCTATCTTCCCGTAGCATATCACTTCTCAGAAAATCGAAAAAAAAAGTAAGTTCTTATAGCATGCAGCTGAGTTCTATAGTTCCTGATACTTTTTAGAAATAGTTCTGGCGATTTTACCCCAAAAAAATCAGTTGACAAAATGATATGCTAACTTCCCGTAGCATATCATTTCGCAGCAAATCGAAAACTTATGTAAGTTCTCATCGCATACACCTATGCTATACAGTTCCTGATACTTTTCAAGAATAGTTCTGCCTTTAAATTCAAATAACAGCAGATCCCGTACAAAACCTTAAAAAGTCGAAAAATAACACATTCATCAATTAAAATTATTTTGACGAACTCAGGACACAGAACTGTTTCGTTTTTGATGGTTCTGTATCAAAACTGGAACATTAAACTAAATTAAGAACTGGAACTCACGTAAAAGTGTCAGCATATCACGTCAGAATGGTAGAAATTTCAAAAATAAAACAATAATAATTTTAAATAAATTAAGCAGGCTTATAACACAGAACTCTTTTGTTTTTCATAGATCTGTATCAGATTTGCACTAAACATCTCAATTTAGAACTAGAACTCACGTAATAGTGCCAGCATATCACGTCAGCATGGTTGAAAATTCAAAAATAAAATAAGAATATTTTTAAATAAATTTAGCAGGCTTATAACACAGAACTCTTTTGTTTGTCATAGATCTGTATCAGATCTGCACTAAACATCTCAATTTAGAACTAGAACTCACGTAAAAGTGTCAGCATATCACGTCAGAATGGCAGAAATTTCAAAAATAAAACAATAATATTTTTAAATAAATTAAGCAGGCTTATAACACAGAACTCTTTTGTTTGTCATAGATCTGTATCAGATCTGCACTAAACATCTCAATTTAGAATTAGAACTCACGCAAAAGTGTCAGCAAATCACGTTAGAATGGTTGAAAATTCAAAAATAAAATAATAATATTTTTAAATAAATTTAGCAGGCTTATAACACAGAACTCTTTTGTTTGTCATAGATCTGTGTCAGATCTGCACCAAACATTTCAATTAAGAACTAGAACTCACGTAAAAGTGTCAGCATATCACGTCAGATTGGTAGAAATTTCAAAAATAAAACAATAATATTTTTAAATAAATTAAGCAGGCTTATAACACAGAACTCTTTTGTTTGTCATAGATCTGTATCAGATCTGCACTAAACATCTCAATTTAGAACTAGAACTCACGTAAAAGTGTCAGCATGTCACGTTAGAATGGCAGAAATTTAAAAAAAAAAAACAATAATATTTTTAAATAAATTAAGCAGGCTTATAACACAGAACTCTTTTGTTTTTCATAGATCTGTATCAGATCTGCACTAAACATCTCAATTTAGAACTAGAACTCACGTAAAAGTGTCAGCATATCACGTCAGAATGGTAGAAATTTCAAAAATAAAACAATAATATTTTTAAATAAATTAAGCAGGCTTATAACACAGAACTCTTTTGTTTGTCATAGATCTGTATCAGATCTGCACTAAACATCTCAATTTAGAACTAGAACTCACGTAAAAGTGTCAGCATATCACGTTAGAATGGTTGAAAATTCAAAAATAAAACAATAATATTTTTAAATAAATTTAGCAGGCTGATAACACAGAACTCTTTTGTTTTTCATATATCTGTATCAGATCTGCACTAAACATCTCAATTTAGAACTAGAACTCACGTAATAGTGCCAGCATATCACGTCAGCATGGTTGAAAATTCAAAAATAAAATAAGAATATTTTTAAATAAATTTAGCAGGCTTATAACACAAAACTCTTTTGTTTGTCATAGATCTGTATCAGATCTGCACTAAACATCTCAATGTAGAACTAGAACTCACGTAATAGTGCCAGCATATCACGTCAGAATGGTAGAAAATTCAAAAATAAAACAATAATATTTTTAAATAAATTTAGCAGGCTGATAACACAGAACTCTTTTGTTTGTCATAGATCTGTGTCAGATCTGCACCATACATTTCAATTTAGAACTAGAACTCACGTAAAAGTGTCAGCATATCACGTTAGAATGGTTGAAAATTCAAAAATAAAATAATAATATTTTTAAATAATTTTAGCAGGCTTATAACACAGAACTCTTTCGTTTTTCATAGATCTGTATCAGATCTGCACTAGACATCTCAATTTAGAACTAGAACTCACGTAAAAGTGTCAGCATATCACTTCAGAATGGCAGAAATTTCAAAAATAAAACAATAATATTTTTAAATAAATTAAGCAGACTTATAACACAGAACTCTTTTGTTTGTTATAGATCTGTATCAGATCTGCACTAAACATCTCAATTTAGAACTAGAACTCACGTAAAAGTGTCAGCATATCACGTCAGAATGGTAGAAATTTCAAAAATAAAACAATAATATTTTTAAATAAATTAAGCAGGCTTATAACACAGAACTCTTTTGTTTGTCATAGATCTGTATCAGATCTGCACTAAACATCTCAATTTAGAACTAGAACTCACGTAAAAGTGTCAGCATATCACGTTAGAATGGTTGAAAATTCAAAAATAAAATAATAATATTTCTAAATAAATTTAGCAGGCTTACAACACAGAACTCTTTTGTTTGTCATAGATCTGTGTCAGATCTGCACCATACATTTCAATTTAGACCTAGAACTCACGTAAAAGTGTCAGCATATCACGTCAGATTGGTAGAAATTTCAAAAATAAAACAATAATATTTTTAAATAAATTAAGCAGGCTTATAACACAGAACTCTTTTGTTTTTCATAGATCTGTATTAGATCTGCACTAAACATCTCAATTTAGAACTAGAATTCACGTAATAGTGCCAGCATATCACGTCAGAATGGTAGAAAATTCAAAAATAAAACAATAATATTTTTAAATAAATTTAGCAGGCTGATAACACAGAACTCTTTTGTTTTTCATATATCTGTATCAGATCTGCACTAAACATCTCAATTTAGAACTAGAACTCACGTAATAGTGCCAGCATATCACGTCAGCATGGTTGAAAATTCAAAAATAAAATAAGAATATTTTTAAATAAATTTAGCAGGCTTATAACACAAAACTCTTTTGTTTGTCATAGATCTGTATCAGATCTGCACTAAACATCTCAATTTAGAACTAGAACTCACGTAATAGTGCCAGCATATCACGTCAGCATGGTTGAAAATTCAAAAATAAAATAAGAATATTTTTAAATAAATTTAGCAGGCTTATAACACAGAAATCTTTTGTTTGTCATAGATCTGTATCAGATCTGCACTAAACATCTCAATTTAGAACTAGAACTCACGTAAAAGTGTCAGCATATCACGTCAGAATGGTAGAAATTTCAAAAATAAAACAATAATATTTTAAAATAAATTTAGCAGGCTTATAACACCGAACTCTTTTGTTTGTCAACGATCTGTATCAGATCTGCACTAAACATCTCAATTTAGAACTAGAACTCACGTAAAATTGCCAGCATATCACGTCAGCATGGTTGAAAATTCAAAAATAAAATAAGAATATTTTTAAATATATTTAGCAAGCTTCTAACACAGAACTCTTTTGTTTGTCATAGATCTGTATCAGATCTGCACTAAACATCTCAATTTAGAACTAGAACTCACGTAATAGTGCCAGCATATCACGTCAGAATGGTAGAAAATTCAAAAATAAGACAATAATATTTTTAAATAAATTTGGCAGGCTTATAACACAGAACTCTTTTGTTTGTCATAGATCTGTATCAGATCTGCACTAAACATCTCAATTTAGAACTAGAACTCACGTAAAAGTGTCAGCATATCACGATAGAATGGTTGAAAATTCAAAAATAAAATAAGAATATTTTTAAATAAATTTAGCAGGCTTATAACACAGAACTCTTTTGTTTGTCATAGATCTGTATCAGATCTGCACTAAACATCTCAATTTAGAACTAGAACTCACGTAAAAGTGTCAGCATATCACGTGAGAATGGTTGAAAATTCAAAAATAAAACAATAATATTTTTAAATAAATTAAGCAGGCTTATAAGACAGAACTCTTTTGTTTTTCATAGATCTGTATTAGATCTGCACTAAACATCTCAATTTAGAACTAGAACTCACGTAAAAGTGTCAGCATATCACGTTAGAATGGTTGAAAATTCAAAAATAAAATGAGAATATTTTTAAATAAATTTAGCAGGCTTATAACACAGAACTCTTTTGTTTGTCATAGATCTGTATCAGATCTGCACTAAACATCTCAATTTAGAACTAGAACTCACGTAAAAGTGTCAGCATATCACGTGAGAATGGTTGAAAATTCAAAAATAAAACAATAATATTTTTAAATAAATTAAGCAGGCTTATAAGACAGAACTCTTTTGTTTTTCATAGATCTGTATTAGATCTGCACTAAACATCTCAATTTAGAACTAGAACTCACGTAAAAGTGTCAGCATATCACGTTAGAATGGTTGAAAATTCAAAAATAAAATAATAATATTTCTAAATAAATTTAGCAGGCTTATAACACAGAACTCTTTTGTTTGTCATAGATCTGTATCAGATCTGCACCATACATTTCAATTTAGAACTAGAACTCACGTAAAAGTGTCAGCATATCACGTCAGAATGGTAGAAATTTCAAAAATAAAACAATAATATTTTTAAATAAATTAAGCAGGCTTATAAGACAGAACTCTTTTGTTTTTCATAGATCTGTATTAGATCTGCACTAAACATCTCAATTTAGAACTAGAACTCACGTAAAAGTGTCAGCATATCACGTTAGAATGGTTGAAAATTCAAAAATAAAATAATAATATTTCTAAATAAATTTAGCAGGCTTATAACACAGAACTCTTTTGTTTGTCATAGATCTGTGTCAGATCTGCACCATACATTTCAATTTAGAACTAGAACTCACGTAATAGTGCCAGCATATCACGTCAGCATGTTTGAAAATTCAAAAATAAAATAAGAATATTTTTAAATAAATTTAGCAAGCTTCTAACACAGAACTCTTTTGTTTGTAATAGATCTGTATCAGGTCTGCACTAAACATCTCAATTTAGAACTAGAACTCACGTAATAGTGCCAGCATATCACGTTAGAATTGTAGAAAATTCAAAAATAAGACAATAATATTTTTAAATAAATTTGGCAGGCTTATAACACAGAACTCTTTTGTTTGTCATAGATCTGTATCAGATCTGCACTAAACATCTCAATTTAGAACTAGAACTCACGTAAAATTGCCAGCATATCACGTCAGCATGGTTGAAAATTCAAAAATAAAATAAGAATATTTTAAAATAAATTTAGCAGGCTTATAACACAGAACTCTTTTGTTTGTCATAGATCTGTGTCAGATCTGCACCATACATTTCAATTTAGAACTAGAACTCACGTAAAACTGTCAGCATATCACGTCAGAATGGTAGAAATTTCAAAAATAAAACAATAATATTTTTAAATAAATTAAGCAGGCTAACTCAGAAACACAGAATAACACAGAACTCTTTTGTTTTTCATAGATCTGTATCAAATCTGCACTAAACATCTCATTTTTGAACTAGAACTCACTTAATAGTGCCAGCATATCACGTCAGCATGGTTGAAAATTCAAAAATAAAATAAGAATATTTTTAAATAAATTTAGCAGGCTTATAACACAGAACTCTTTTGTTTGTCATAGATCTGTATCAGATCTGCACTAAACATCTCAATTTAGAACTAGAACTCACGTAAAAGTGTCAGCATATCACGTGAGAATGGTTGAAAATTCAAAAATAAAACAATAATATTTTTAAATAAATTAAGCAGGCTTATAAGACAGAACTCTTTTGTTTTTCATAGATCTGTATTAGATCTGCACTAAACATCTCAATTTAGAACTAGAACTCACGTAAAAGTGTCAGCATATCACGTTAGAATGGTTGAAAATTCAAAAATAAAATAATAATATTTCTAAATAAATTTAGCAGGCTTATAACACAGAACTCTTTTGTTTCTCATAGATCTGTGTCAGATCTGCACCATACATTTCAATTTAGAACTAGAACTCACGTAAAAGTGTCAGCATATCACGTCAGAATGGTAGAAATTTCAAAAATAAAACAATAATATTTTTAAATAAATTAAGCAGGCTTATAACACAGAACTCTTTTGTTTCTCATAGATCTGTGTCAGATCTGCACCATACATTTCAATTTAGAACTAGAACTCACGTAAAAGTGTCAGCATATCACGTCAGAATGGTAGAAATTTCAAAAATAAAACAATAATATTTTTAAATAAATTAAGCAGGCTTATAAGACAGAACTCTTTTGTTTTTCATAGATCTGTATTAGCTCTGCACTAAACATCTCAATTTAGAACTAGAACTCACGTAAAAGTGTCAGCATATCACGCTAGAATGGTTGAAAATTCAAAAATAAAATAATAATATTTTAAAATAAATTTAGCAGGCTTTTAACACAGAACTCTTTTGTTTGTCATAGATCTGTGTCAGATCTGCACCATACATTTCAATTTAGAACTAGAACTCACGTAATAGTGTCAGCATATCACGTCAGCATGGATGAAAATTCAAAAATAAAATAAGAATATTTTTAAATAAATTTAGCAGGCTTATAACACAGAACTCTGTTGTTTGTCATAGATCTGTATCGGATCTGCACTAAACATCTCAATTTAGAACTAGAACTCACGTAAAAGTGTCAGCATATCACGTTAGAATGGTTGAAAATTCAAAAATAAAATAATAATATTTTAAAATAAATTTAGCAGGCTTTTAACACAGAACTCTTTTGTTTGTCATAGATCTGTATCAGATCTGCACTAAATATCTCAATTTAGAACTAGAACTCACGTAATAGTGCCAGCATATCACGTCAGAATGGTAGAAAATTCAAAAATAAGACAATAATATTTTTAAATAAATTTGGCAGGCTTATAACACAGAACTCTTTTGTTTGTCATAGATCTGTATCAGATCTGCACTAAACATCTCAATTTAGAACTAGAACTCACGTAAAAGTGTCAGCATATCACGTTAGAATGGTTGAAAATTCAAAAATAAAATAATAATATTTTTAAATAAATTTAGCAGGCTTATAACACAGAACTTTTTCGTTTTTGATAGATCTGTATCAGATCTGCACTAAACATCTCAATTTAGAACTAGAACTCACGTGTAGTTTCAGCATATCACGTCAGCATTGATGAAATTTAGAAAATAAGTCAATCATATTTTTACAATAATTTAGCAGGCTCATAACACAGAACTCTTTTGTTTGTCATAGATCTGTGTCAGATCTGCACCATATATTTCAATTTAGAAATAGAACTCACGTAATAGTGTCAGCATATCACGTCAGCATGGATGAAATTTAGAAAATAAATCAATATTATTTTTACAATAATTTAGCAGGCTCATAACACAGAACTCTTTTTTTTTTTTTTTTTTTTTTTTTTTTTTTTTTTTTTTTTTTTTTTATTTTATTTTAATACAAAACCCACAGCACAAGTTAACTTCTAAAGTATAGTTATGTTAAATATATCCAACCATAGGCCAATTAAGGGCTTACATTATGTTGACTTAACTAGTAGACAGGAACACAGTATTGGACAGGAATTTAAGTTTAAGTTATAAAAACAAATTTTACAGTGGAAAAGAAGAAAAACAGGCAATGGCCTTACGTATTTTAAGACTTATTTGTATATAACTATGGACAGAGTGCTACTAAATTACATGATTGCATAGTGTGTGCGTGCGTGTGAGGGTGTGTTTGTGTGTGTACCGTGTGAGTGTTTGTTTGTGTGAACCAGAACTCATTTTTCTTCCCCAAGGGAACGTAGAAGTGAACACTTAAAATCTGACTTAGACAAATGGAAAATATCTAAATTTGAAAAAAGTTTATTATACGTATCAGGCAAGCGACAGCTCAAGGAGCCTTGCGCATAATTTGTAGTAACCAGTGGAACGTCAAATAATTTTGTGTGACGAGTACGAGTGGTAGGTGTACGCAGAGTCAAAACTTCATTTGTCAGGTCAGGACAGTCAATGATCCCACGGCAGATGTCAGAAAGCTGATACATGTCAATTAAAATACGGCGTTGTTCAAGACTCAGGAGCTTATGTTGTTGACATGAAATTTCGTAATTGTCACTATATGATCTTGTGCGGAAATTCAAATGGTGGACAAATTTACGCTGTATACGCTCTATCATATTCTTGTAAATCATGTATTGTGGGTTCCATATACAACTACAATATTCTAATATACTTCTTACATAGGAGTAGTAGAGCATACGGATACAATCCAAATCTTCAAAAGGTTTACTAATTCTCAAAATGAAACCTAGGTTTCTGTAAGCTTTATTTGTCATAGCCTCGATGTGATCCCTAAATGTAAGTTTGGAATCCAGTAGAACTCCTAAATCCTTAATTACCTCGGCTCTCTGGATGATCTTGTATTCAAAGTGGTACTCGTGAGTTACGGGTTTTGTACGTCTTGTGAATGTGACATGATTGCACTTTGAAGCATTGACCCTTATTCTATTTTTGTTGTAATAAATAACTAGTCTGTTGAGATCCTCCTGTAAGCGGGCGCAGTCGAGTTCAGAGTTTATTTTCAAGTAAATTTTTTTGTCATCCGCGTACAGGAGAAACTTTGCATGTTGGAAACATGTGCCAATGTCATACAAGTAAGCCACATAGAGGAGTGGTCCAAGAATAGATCCTTGAGGTACGCCTGAGGGGACCAAAATGAAGTCTGATTTGTGGCCACCAACAACAACTGCTTGACTTCTATTCTCAATATATGATTTAGTCCATCTAAGAAGATCACCCTTGATACCTAGCTTTTCCAGTTTGCGTAACAAAATGACGTGATCCACTCTATCAAACGCCTTCTCAAAGTCTGTATATATAACGTCAATCTGTCCATGGTTATCCATTTCCCTAAGAAGATAGTTGGTAAAGATCGCCAAATTAGTAGTGGTGGACTTACCCTTTAAGAACCCATGTTGTTCATCGGGAATATTTTGTGAGATGCTCGAATAGAAGTGGGTGTGCACAACGCGTTCCATAACTTTACTGAAGATGTTTAATATAGAGATTGGTCTGTAGTTTTCAACAGCAGTTTTAGAACCCTTCTTATGCACAGGCACAATATGTGCAGTTTTCCAGACAGTTGGGACCAGCCCCTCATGAAAAGACCGGTTTAGAATTATCGTAAGGGGCTTTGTTAACGATTCCGCGCAATTCACTATCAGAACAGGTGAAAAACCATCACTGCCTGAGCCCTTATTTTTATCTAAACCCTTTAGAATTTTGAGGATTTGTGACTCATCGACCGTTATACTACTCAGAATGTTTGGGTAGGGGGGTTCCAAAAGATTATAATCTGGATATGAACCTGCTGGAATACTGAACATTTCCTTAAAATATTTATTAAAAGATGTAGATATTTCCTGTTCAGTGTGTAGATTATTGCCCTCATACGTCATTGACTTAGGGTACCCTGTAGGATTCTTTCGCTTTGATTTAACATAGGACCATAGCAATTTGGGATTCTTTTTTATATTCTTCTGAGCTCTTATGATATGCCGTTGGTAACATTCATCCTGTACAGTCTTTTGTCTGCAGCGAAGTAGTGCAAAACTGTCGTAGTCGCAAGGGTTTTTGTATTTTTTCCATCTAGCATGGTACTTTGATTTTTCTTTAATTATATTAATTAGAGCTCGACTGTACCAAATTGGATATTGATGGGATCCTCCTACTGTGACTTTAGGGACATGTTTATTAATAGAGTCATTTAACCGTACATAAAGCTCACTCACCGCATCGTCAATAGTAACGGATTCCAGAAGACATTCCCAATTGCATCCAGATAGCTCAGAATTTATTTCGTTAAAGTTTGCTTTCCGGAATTGGTATTTTAAGCGTTTTAGAGGAGTTATAACTTGGGTGCCGATGTCGTTGGACTCCATTTCAATGGCAGGATGATAAGGATCCTCATTTACTAATGGAAAAACTGCCTTAATAACACTGAGTTGAAAGTTACAGAAAATTAAGTCCAGAGTATTATGACTGCAATTTACAAATCTATTATATTGCTCCAATCCAATATATTGCATGAGATTCAACAAATTCGATGCAGAATTTTGCACCTCTACTGAACCTTTTCTTAAATAGATCGCTTCGCCAGAGTCCCACCGTAGACAAGGCAGGTTAAAATCCCCACTTATTAAAAAGTTATCATCTGGATTTTCTCGCGCAACGTCACCCATCAAGTCCAAAAAGAGTTGCACACGCATTGGTAGTTTATGGTCAGGAGGTATATATATTACCGCTGTGTGAATGTTCTGTGTAGAGCCTATTGAAGAACCAGGTATGGTGAGCCACACACACTCTAAGTCATTTCGACTCCATTCCGGTCTAGGCCGAGCATGTAGAGCCCGTGCGCTCAAGATAAATACACCACCTCCCGCAGTCGACGAGCCGCGGTCTGCTCTTACCATATCGTAGTTATTTAAATCAGCTAATTCTGAATTCAGAATACCTTTACAAAGCCAGGTCTCGGTAATTAGAAATAATTCGTAGTTAAGGCAGGCTACATTGTTAAAAAATTCAGTTGTCTTCGTTCTTAAACCTCTAACATTTTGGTAAAAGATTCGGAGAATTTTAGGGAGGGGCGTTAGGCAGTCTCTTAACAGATAAGATGTTACTAATAAGGTGGTGTAAAGATACTAGATAGTGGAAATATTTCTCAACGAAGGCAAACTGGTAGAGTCTGAACACTTGATACGGACCTGGGAAGCGCTCACTGGTTGTATGTCTAATGTATGAATTGTGTGTGTGTATAAAGTGTAGAGTGTTCTGTGTGTGTGTTATTTGTGAAAGAATTTGACGTGTGTTTGTCTGCAAGTCATGATATGGCCATAAACAGCTCACAATATTTATTGCAATAAATTTTACTGTACGTAATGAGAGAAACACAACTAGGCAATTATCTTTTTGAGGTCGTTTTCCGAAACGATCTTGATCTGCGGGGATTTTTCGTTTTTCCTCACATAAATGCGACAGTTTTTTGTCCATACGAAGGCATATGAAGCTTCTTTTGCTTGGGTCTTACAGGCTTGAAAAAGCTTTTTGTTGTTCGGAGTAAGATGTTCGTTAACGTAGATACGTTTGATATCGCCTTTCATGCCGATGACGCCCGTGTCCAAATCGCGGTGCTTACGTGCTTTCGACAAAAAATCGTCCTTTACTCGACGCTGGCGGAGACGTACGACTATGTTGCGTGGTCGGCCGGAGGTAGCTCGCATCGGTTGAACTCGGTGTGCGAACTCTATATCGTCGTGGCTTAAAACGACATCAACGCTCTTTGCAAGCTTCTTAATAATTTCTACCGTAGATTCGCCTTCATTCTCAGGGATGCCGACAACTTCAATGTTCTGAAGTCGTGCCCACTGCTGTTGTTGTTGGTGTTCACGCTCCAGATATTCCATGCGGGATTCTAATGCTTTGCATTGACTGGTAAGCTGTGAGTTTTCAGCACGCAGTTCTTTGATTTGCTTGGTTTGTTGCTCAAAAGTTCCTCTCATGGCTGAAAGCTCATCTTGCAACACTTTGAACTTTGAATCAAAATGTTTGATTATCATCTGGGTATCGAGGCTAATTATAGACTCGGAGGTAAGTGGCTCTTCTACGGGTGTATTGAGAAATACAACAGGACTCATTGTTTGTTTATTAGCTAAAGTAGTTTTTTGAGCTCTGCAGGCTGGGCACTTCCACTTCGGCTTATTCATGGGCAGAATTTTCTTGTAGTCAGTTTCAGTGCATTCGGCACAGTAGAAGTGGTGGTTATTTTGACAAGCAGCACATTTTAAAAGTTCGTCATTCCTTACTGCTAAGTTGCATACTTTGCAAGCAGAAATTGCAGGTGGCGCCATCTTTTTCGGACAGTGGTCTAAAACAATTGTGTGATCTATTCACTACTAGGTGTCGCTAGGCTCAAAGTATAAACAGTAGTGACGAAACTTTTTCTTGAACGCAGTCGTAAGACTTGTCAAAAACAGCTGATTGTGTTATTCTGTGATGTTGTGACAGTTATTGGACTTTCCTGTTTTTTGTAGTGATAAAAACAGTTGGCCGGTTGTGATGTAATTTCGGAGATGTGTTCTTATTGGATGATGTGTATGTGCGATTCAAAAAAAGTGACCGTTGGTGATGATCTCGATATATAGATAAGGCTTTTCTCGAGCCAGAAGCTATGATAGATGAGAAAGTCTATCCTACCTCGAACTCCTGGGGTTGCACTTTAAATCTGGCCACTGCACAACACTCAAAACAATGGTTTTTTTGTTTATTACTATTAGAAAGACGGAGCGACTTTGAAACTCGTCCTGCCTGACAGACCGATTTTGACGTTTGGTTGTGATAGATCTGTATTAGACCTGAACCACACATCTCAATTTAGAACTAGAACTCACGTAATAGTGTCAGCATATCACGTCAGCATGGATGAAAATTAGAAAATAAATCAATAATATTTTTAAAATAATTTAGCAGGCTCATAACACAGAACTCTTTTGTTTGTGATAGATCTGTTTCAGACCTGAACCACACATCTCAGTTTAGAACTAGAACTCACGTAATAGTGTCAGCATATGACGTCAGCATGGATGAAAATTAAAAAATAAATCAATAATATTTTAGAACTCTTTTGTTTGTGATAGATCTGTATTAAACCTGAACCACACATCACAATTTAGAACTAGAACTCACGTAATAGTGTCAGCATATCACGTCAGCATGGTTAAAAATTAGAAAAAAACAATATATTTTTTTTAAATAATTTAGCAGGGTCACAACATAGAACTTCTTTGTTTGTCAAAGATCTGTAGCAGATTTGCATCACACATCTCAATTAAGAACTAGAACTCACGTAAAAGTGCCAGCATATCACGATAGAATGGTCGAAAATTCAAAAATAAAACAGTAATTTTTATAAAATAATTTAGCAGGCTCATAACACAGAACTCTTTTGTTTGTCATAGATCTGTATCAGATCTAAACTGTATATCTTAATTTAGAACTAGACCTCATGTAATAGTGTCAGCATATCACGTCATAATGATATGCCTAAATTGAAATGTATGGTGCAGATTTGACACAGATCTATGACAAACAAAAGAGTTCTGTGTTATAAGCCTGCTAAATTTATTTAGAAATATTATTATTTTATTTTTGAATTTTCAACCATTCTAACGTGATATGCTGACACTTTTACGTGAGTTCTAGTTCTAAATTGAGATGTTTAGTGCAGATCTGATACAGATCTATGACAAACAAAAGAGTTCTGTGTTATAAGCCTGCTAAATTTATTTAAAAATATTCTTATTTTATTTTTGAATTTTCAACCATGCTGACGTGATATGCTGGCACTATTACGTGAGTTCTAGTTCTAAATTGAAATGTATGGTGCAGATCTGACACAGATCTATGACAAACAAAAGAGTTCTGTGTTATAAGCCTGCTAAATTTATTTAAAAATATTCTTATTTAATTTTATAATTTTCAACCATTCTAACGTGATATGCTGACACTTTTACGTGAGCTCTAGTTCTAAATTGAAATGTATGGTGCAGATCTGACACAGATCTATGACAAACAAAAGAGTTCTGTGTTATAAGCCTGCTAAATTTATTTAAAAATATTCTTATTTAATTTTATAATTTTCAACCATTCTAACGTGATATGCTGACACTTTTACGTGAGTTCTAGTTCTAAATTGAGATGTTTAGTGCAGATCTGATACAGATCTATGACAAACAAAAGAGTTCTGTGTTATAAGCCTGCTAAATTTATTTAAAAATATTCTTATTTAATTTTATAATTTTCAACCATTCTAACGTGATATGCTGACACTTTTACGTGAGTTCTAGTTCTAAATTGAGATGTTTAGTGCAGATCTGATACAGATCTATAACAAACAAAAGAGTTCTGTGTTATAAGTCTGCTTAATTTATTTAAAAATATTATTGTTTTATTTTTGAAATTTCTGCCATTCTGAAGTGATATGCTGACACTTTTACGTGAGTTCTAGTTCTAAATTGAGATGTCTAGTGCAGATCTGATACAGATCTATGAAAAACGAAAGAGTTCTGTGTTATAAGCCTGCTAAAATTATTTAAAAATATTATTATTTTATTTTTGAATTTTCAACCATTCTAACGTGATATGCTGACACTTTTACGTGAGTTCTAGTTCTAAATTGAAATGTATGGTGCAGATCTGACACAGATCTATGACAAACAAAAGAGTTCTGTGTTATCAGCCTGCTAAATTTATTTAAAAATATTATTGTTTTATTTTTGAATTTTCTACCATTCTGACGTGATATGCTGGCACTATTACGTGAGTTCTAGTTCTACATTGAGATGTTTAGTGCAGATCTGATACAGATCTATGAAAAACAAAAGAGTTCTGTGTTATAAGCCTGCTTAATTTATTTAAAAATATTATTGTTTTATTTTTGAAATTTCTACCATTCTGACGTGATTTGCTGACACTTTTACGTGAGTTCTAGTTCTAAATTGAAATGTATGGTGCAGATCTGACACAGATCTATGAGAAACAAAAGAGTTCTGTGTTATAAGCCTGCTTAATTTATTTAAAAATATTATTGTTTTATTTTTGAAATTTCTACCATTCTGACGTGATATGCTGACACTTTTACGTGAGTTCTAGTTCTAAATTGAAATGTATGGTGCAGATCTGACACAGATCTATGAGAAACAAAAGAGTTCTGTGTTATAAGCCTGCTAAATTTATTTAGAAATATTATTATTTTATTTTTGAATTTTCAACCATTCTAACGTGATATGCTGACACTTTTACGTGAGTTCTAGTTCTAAATTGAGATGTTTAGTGCAGATCTAATACAGATCTATGAAAAACAAAAGAGTTCTGTCTTATAAGCCTGCTTAATTTATTTAAAAATATTATTGTTTTATTTTTGAATTTTCAACCATTCTCACGTGATATGCTGACACTTTTACGTGAGTTCTAGTTCTAAATTGAGATGTTTAGTGCAGATCTGATACAGATCTATGACAAACAAAAGAGTTCTGTGTTATAAGCCTGCTAAATTTATTTAAAAATATTCTTATTTTATTTTTGAATTTTCAACCATGCTGACGTGATGTGCTGGCACTATTAAGTGAGTTCTAGTTCAAAAATGAGATGTTTAGTGCAGATTTGATACAGATCTATGAAAAACAAAAGAGTTCTGTGTTATTCTGTGTTTCTGAGTTAGCCTGCTTAATTTATTTAAAAATATTATTGTTTTATTTTTGAAATTTCTACCATTCTGACGTGATATGCTGACAGTTTTACGTGAGTTCTAGTTCTAAATTGAAATGTATGGTGCAGATCTGACACAGATCTATGACAAACAAAAGAGTTCTGTGTTATAAGCCTGCTAAATTTATTTTAAAATATTCTTATTTTATTTTTGAATTTTCAACAATTCTATCGTGATATGCTGACACTTTTACGTGAGTTCTAGTTCTAAATTGAGATGTTTAGTGCAGATCTGATACAGATCTATGACAAACAAAAGAGTTCTGTGTTATAAGCCTGCCAAACTTATTTAAAAATATTATTGTCTTATTTTTGAATTTTCTACCATTCTGACGTGATATGCTGGCACTATTACGTGAGTTCTAGTTCTAAATTGAGATGTTTAGTGCAGATCTGATACAGATCTATGACAAGCAAAAGAGTTCTGTGTTAGAAGCTTGCTAAATTTATTTAAAAATATTCTTATTTTATTTTTGAATTTTCAACCATGCTGACGTGATATGCTGGCAATTTTACGTGAGTTCTAGTTCTAAATTGAGATGTTTAGTGCAGATCTGATACAGATCTATGACAAACAAAAGAGTTCTGTGTTATAAGCCTGCCAAATTTATTTAAAAATATTATTGTCTTATTTTTGAATTTTCTACCATTCTAACGTGATATGCTGGCACTATTACGTGAGTTCTAGTTCTAAATTGAGATGTTTAGTGCAGATCTGATACAGATCTATTACAAACAAAAGAGTTCTGTGTTAGAAGCTTGCTAAATTTATTTAAAAATATTCTTATTTTATTTTTGAATTTTCAACCATGCTGACGTGATATGCTGGCACTATTACGTGAGTTCTAGTTCTATATTGAAATGTATGGTGCAGATCTGACACAGATCTATGACAAACAAAAGAGTTCTGTGTTATAAGCCTGCTAAATTTATTTAGAAATATTATTATTTTATTTTTGAATTTTCAACCATTCTAACGTGATATTCTGACACTTTTACGTGAGTTCTAGTTCTAAATTGAGATGTTTAGTGCAGATCTAATACAGATCTATGAAAAACAAAAGAGTTCTGTCTTATAAGCCTGCTTAATTTATTTAAAAATATTATTGTTTTATTTTTGAAATTTCTACCATTCTGACGTGATATGCTGACACTTTTACGTGAGTTCTAGTTCTAAATTGAAATGTATGGTGCAGATCTGATACAGATCTATGACAAACAAAAGAGTTCTGTGTTATAAGCCTGCTAAATTTATTTAGAAATATTATTATTTTATTTTTGAATTTTCAACCATTCTAACGTGATATGCTGACACTTTTACGTGAGTTCTAGTTCTAAATTGAGATGTTTAGTGCAGATCTAATACAGATCTATGAAAAACAAAAGAGTTCTGTCTTATAAGCCTGCTTAATTTATTTAAAAATATTATTGTTTTATTTTTGAATTTTCAACCATTCTCACGTGATATGCTGACACTTTTACGTGAGTTCTAGTTCTAAATTGAGATGTTTAGTGCAGATCTGATACAGATCTATGACAAACAAAAGAGTTCTGTGTTATAAGCCTGCTAAATTTATTTAAAAATATTCTCATTTTATTTTTGAATTTTCAACCATGCTGACGTGATATGCTGACACTTTTACGTGAGTTCTAGTTCTAAATTGAGATGTTTAGTGCAGATCTAATACAGATCTATGAAAAACAAAAGAGTTCTGTCTTATAAGCCTGCTTAATTTATTTAAAAATATTATTGTTTTATTTTTGAAATTTCTACCATTCTGACGTGATATGCTGACAGTTTTACGTGAGTTCTAGTTCTAAATTGAAATGTATGGTGCAGATCTGACACAGATCTATGACAAACAAAAGAGTTCTGTGTTATAAGCCTGCTAAATTTATTTTAAAATATTCTTATTTTATTTTTGAATTTTCAACCATTCTATCGTGATATGCTGACACTTTTACGTGAGTTCTAGTTCTAAATTGAGATGTTTAGTGCAGATCTGATACAGATCTATGACAAACAAAAGAGTTCTGTGTTATAAGCCTGCCAAATTTATTTAAAAATATTATTGTCTTATTTTTGAATTTTCTACCATTCTGACGTGATATGCTGGCACTATTACGTGAGTTCTAGTTCTAAATTGAGATGTTTAGTGCAGATCTGATACAGATCTATGACAAACAAAAGAGTTCTGTGTTAGAAGCTTGCTAAATATATTTAAAAATATTCTTATTTTATTTTTGAATTTTCAACCATGCTGACGTGATATGCTGGCAATTTTACGTGAGTTCTAGTTCTAAATTGAGATGTTTAGTGCAGATCTGATACAGATCGTTGACAAACAAAAGAGTTCGGTGTTATAAGCCTGCTAAATTTATTTTAAAATATTATTGTTTTATTTTTGAAATTTCTACCATTCTGACGTGATATGCTGACACTTTTACGTGAGTTCTAGTTCTAAATTGAGATGTTTAGTGCAGATCTGATACAGATCTATGACAAACAAAAGATTTCTGTGTTATAAGCCTGCTAAATTTATTTAAAAATATTCTTATTTTATTTTTGAATTTTCAACCATGCTGACGTGATATGCTGGCACTATTACGTGAGTTCTAGTTCTAAATTGAGATGTTTAGTGCAGATCTGATACAGATCTATGACAAACAAAAGAGTTTTGTGTTATAAGCCTGCTAAATTTATTTAGAAATATTATTATTTTATTTTTGAATTTTCAACCATTCTAACGTGATATGCTGACACTTTTACGTGAGTTCTAGTTCTAAATTGAGATGTTTAGTGCAGATCTAATACAGATCTATGAAAAACAAAAGAGTTCTGTCTTATAAGCCTGCTTAATTTATTTAAAAATATTATTGTTTTATTTTTGAATTTTCAACCATTCTCACGTGATATGCTGACACTTTTACGTGAGTTCTAGTTCTAAATTGAGATGTTTAGTGCAGATCTGATACAGATCTATGACAAACAAAAGAGTTCTGTGTTATAAGCCTGCTAAATTTATTTAAAAATATTCTCATTTTATTTTTGAATTTTCAACCATGCTGACGTGATATGCTGACACTTTTACGTGAGTTCTAGTTCTAAATTGAGATGTTTAGTGCAGATCTAATACAGATCTATGAAAAACAAAAGAGTTCTGTCTTATAAGCCTGCTTAATTTATTTAAAAATATTATTGTTTTATTTTTGAAATTTCTACCATTCTGACGTGATATGCTGACAGTTTTACGTGAGTTCTAGTTCTAAATTGAAATGTATGGTGCAGATCTGACACAGATCTATGACAAACAAAAGAGTTCTGTGTTATAAGCCTGCTAAATTTATTTTAAAATATTCTTATTTTATTTTTGAATTTTCAACCATTCTATCGTGATATGCTGACACTTTTACGTGAGTTCTAGTTCTAAATTGAGATGTTTAGTGCAGATCTGATACAGATCTATGACAAACAAAAGAGTTCTGTGTTATAAGCCTGCCAAATTTATTTAAAAATATTATTGTCTTATTTTTGAATTTTCTACCATTCTGACGTGATATGCTGGCACTATTACGTGAGTTCTAGTTCTAAATTGAGATGTTTAGTGCAGATCTGATACAGATCTATGACAAACAAAAGAGTTCTGTGTTAGAAGCTTGCTAAATATATTTAAAAATATTCTTATTTTATTTTTGAATTTTCAACCATGCTGACGTGATATGCTGGCAATTTTACGTGAGTTCTAGTTCTAAATTGAGATGTTTAGTGCAGATCTGATACAGATCGTTGACAAACAAAAGAGTTCGGTGTTATAAGCCTGCTAAATTTATTTTAAAATATTATTGTTTTATTTTTGAAATTTCTACCATTCTGACGTGATATGCTGACACTTTTACGTGAGTTCTAGTTCTAAATTGAGATGTTTAGTGCAGATCTGATACAGATCTATGACAAACAAAAGATTTCTGTGTTATAAGCCTGCTAAATTTATTTAAAAATATTCTTATTTTATTTTTGAATTTTCAACCATGCTGACGTGATATGCTGGCACTATTACGTGAGTTCTAGTTCTAAATTGAGATGTTTAGTGCAGATCTGATACAGATCTATGACAAACAAAAGAGTTTTGTGTTATAAGCCTGCTAAATTTATTTAAAAATATTCTTATTTTATTTTTGAATTTTCAACCATGCTGACGTGATATGCTGGCACTATTACGTGAGTTCTAGTTCTAAATTGAGATGTTTAGTGCAGATCTGATACAGATATATGAAAAACAAAAGAGTTCTGTGTTATCAGCCTGCTAAATTTATTTAAAAATATTATTGTTTTATTTTTGAATTTTCTACCATTCTGACGTGATATGCTGGCACTATTACGTGAATTCTAGTTCTAACTTGAGATGTTTAGTGCAGATCTAATACAGATCTATGAAAAACAAAAGAGTTCTGTGTTATAAGCCTGCTTAATTTATTTAAAAATATTATTGTTTTATTTTTGAAATTTCTACCAATCTGACGTGATATGCTGACACTTTTACGTGAGTTCTAGGTCTAAATTGAAATGTATGGTGCAGATCTGACACAGATCTATGACAAACAAAAGAGTTCTGTGTTGTAAGCCTGCTAAATTTATTTAAAAATATTATTATTTTATTTTTGAATTTTCAACCATTCTAACGTGATATGCTGACACTTTTACGTGAGTTCTAGTTCTAAATTGAGATGTTTAGTGCAGATCTGATACAGATCTATGACAAACAAAAGAGTTCTGTGTTATAAGCCTGCTTAATTTATATAAAAATATTATTGTTTTATTTTTGAAATTTCTACCATTCTGACGTGATATGCTGACACTTTTACGTGAGTTCTAGTTCTAAATTGAGATGTTTAGTGCAGATCTGATACAGATCTATAACAAACAAAAGAGTTCTGTGTTATAAGTCTGCTTAATTTATTTAAAAATATTATTGTTTTATTTTTGAAATTTCTGCCATTCTGAAGTGATATGCTGACACTTTTACGTGAGTTCTAGTTCTAAATTGAGATGTCTAGTGCAGATCTGATACAGATCTATGAAAAACGAAAGAGTTCTGTGTTATAAGCCTGCTAAAATTATTTAAAAATATTATTATTTTATTTTTGAATTTTCAACCATTCTAACGTGATATGCTGACACTTTTACGTGAGTTCTAGTTCTAAATTGAAATGTATGGTGCAGATCTGACACAGATCTATGACAAACAAAAGAGTTCTGTGTTATCAGCCTGCTAAATTTATTTAAAAATATTATTGTTTTATTTTTGAATTTTCTACCATTCTGACGTGATATGCTGGCACTATTACGTGAGTTCTAGTTCTACATTGAGATGTTTAGTGCAGATCTGATACAGATCTATGAAAAACAAAAGAGTTCTGTGTTATAAGCCTGCTTAATTTATTTAAAAATATTATTGTTTTATTTTTGAAATTTCTACCAATCTGACGTGATATGCTGACACTTTTACGTGAGTTCTAGTTCTAAATTGAGATGTTTAGTGCAGATCTGATACAGATCTATGACAAACAAAAGAGTTCTGTGTTATAAGCCTGCTAAATTTATTTAAAAATATTCTCATTTTATTTTTGAATTTTCAACCATGCTGACGTGATATGCTGACACTTTTACGTGAGTTCTAGTTCTAAATTGAGATGTTTAGTGCAGATCTAATACAGATCTATGAAAAACAAAAGAGTTCTGTCTTATAAGCCTGCTTAATTTATTTAAAAATATTATTGTTTTATTTTTGAAATTTCTACCATTCTGACGTGATATGCTGACAGTTTTACGTGAGTTCTAGTTCTAAATTGAAATGTATGGTGCAGATCTGACACAGATCTATGACAAACAAAAGAGTTCTGTGTTATAAGCCTGCTAAATTTATTTTAAAATATTCTTATTTTATTTTTGAATTTTCAACCATTCTATCGTGATATGCTGACACTTTTACGTGAGTTCTAGTTCTAAATTGAGATGTTTAGTGCAGATCTGATACAGATCTATGACAAACAAAAGAGTTCTGTGTTATAAGCCTGCCAAATTTATTTAAAAATATTATTGTCTTATTTTTGAATTTTCTACCATTCTGACGTGATATGCTGGCACTATTACGTGAGTTCTAGTTCTAAATTGAGATGTTTAGTGCAGATCTGATACAGATCTATGACAAACAAAAGAGTTCTGTGTTAGAAGCTTGCTAAATATATTTAAAAATATTCTTATTTTATTTTTGAATTTTCAACCATGCTGACGTGATATGCTGGCAATTTTACGTGAGTTCTAGTTCTAAATTGAGATGTTTAGTGCAGATCTGATACAGATCGTTGACAAACAAAAGAGTTCGGTGTTATAAGCCTGCTAAATTTATTTTAAAATATTATTGTTTTATTTTTGAAATTTCTACCATTCTGACGTGATATGCTGACACTTTTACGTGAGTTCTAGTTCTAAATTGAGATGTTTAGTGCAGATCTGATACAGATCTATGACAAACAAAAGATTTCTGTGTTATAAGCCTGCTAAATTTATTTAAAAATATTCTTATTTTATTTTTGAATTTTCAACCATGCTGACGTGATATGCTGGCACTATTACGTGAGTTCTAGTTCTAAATTGAGATGTTTAGTGCAGATCTGATACAGATCTATGACAAACAAAAGAGTTTTGTGTTATAAGCCTGCTAAATTTATTTAAAAATATTCTTATTTTATTTTTGAATTTTCAACCATGCTGACGTGATATGCTGGCACTATTACGTGAGTTCTAGTTCTAAATTGAGATGTTTAGTGCAGATCTGATACAGATATATGAAAAACAAAAGAGTTCTGTGTTATCAGCCTGCTAAATTTATTTAAAAATATTATTGTTTTATTTTTGAATTTTCTACCATTCTGACGTGATATGCTGGCACTATTACGTGAATTCTAGTTCTAACTTGAGATGTTTAGTGCAGATCTAATACAGATCTATGAAAAACAAAAGAGTTCTGTGTTATAAGCCTGCTTAATTTATTTAAAAATATTATTGTTTTATTTTTGAAATTTCTACCAATCTGACGTGATATGCTGACACTTTTACGTGAGTTCTAGGTCTAAATTGAAATGTATGGTGCAGATCTGACACAGATCTATGACAAACAAAAGAGTTCTGTGTTGTAAGCCTGCTAAATTTATTTAAAAATATTATTATTTTATTTTTGAATTTTCAACCATTCTAACGTGATATGCTGACACTTTTACGTGAGTTCTAGTTCTAAATTGAGATGTTTAGTGCAGATCTGATACAGATCTATGACAAACAAAAGAGTTCTGTGTTATAAGCCTGCTTAATTTATATAAAAATATTATTGTTTTATTTTTGAAATTTCTACCATTCTGACGTGATATGCTGACACTTTTACGTGAGTTCTAGTTCTAAATTGAGATGTTTAGTGCAGATCTGATACAGATCTATAACAAACAAAAGAGTTCTGTGTTATAAGTCTGCTTAATTTATTTAAAAATATTATTGTTTTATTTTTGAAATTTCTGCCATTCTGAAGTGATATGCTGACACTTTTACGTGAGTTCTAGTTCTAAATTGAGATGTCTAGTGCAGATCTGATACAGATCTATGAAAAACGAAAGAGTTCTGTGTTATAAGCCTGCTAAAATTATTTAAAAATATTATTATTTTATTTTTGAATTTTCAACCATTCTAACGTGATATGCTGACACTTTTACGTGAGTTCTAGTTCTAAATTGAAATGTATGGTGCAGATCTGACACAGATCTATGACAAACAAAAGAGTTCTGTGTTATCAGCCTGCTAAATTTATTTAAAAATATTATTGTTTTATTTTTGAATTTTCTACCATTCTGACGTGATATGCTGGCACTATTACGTGAGTTCTAGTTCTACATTGAGATGTTTAGTGCAGATCTGATACAGATCTATGAAAAACAAAAGAGTTCTGTGTTATAAGCCTGCTTAATTTATTTAAAAATATTATTGTTTTATTTTTGAAATTTCTACCAATCTGACGTGATATGCTGACACTTTTACGTGAGTTCTAGTTCTTAATTGAAATGTTTGGTGCAGATCTGACACAGATCTATGATAAACAAAAGAGTTCTGTGTTATAAGCCTGCTAAATTTATTTAAAAATATTATTATTTTATTTTTGAATTTTCAACCATTCTAACGTGATATGCTGACACTTTTACGTGAGTTCTAGTTCTAAATTGAGATGTTTAGTGCAGATCTGATACAGATCTATGACAAACAAAAGAGTTCTGTGTTATAAGCCTGCTTAATTTATTTAAAAATATTATTGTTTTATTTTTGAAATTTCTACCATTCTGACGTGATATGCTGACACTTTTACGTGAGTTCTAGTTCTAAATTGAGATGTTTAGTGCAGATCTGATACAGATCTATGAAAAACAAAAGAGTTCTGTGTTATAAGCCTGCTTAATTTATTTAAAAATATTATTGTTTTTTTTTTTTAAATTTCTGCCATTCTAACGTGACATGCTGACACTTTTACGTGAGTTCTAGTTCTAAATTGAGATGTTTAGTGCAGATCTGATACAGATCTATGACAAACAAAAGAGTTCTGTGTTATAAGCCTGCTTAATTTATTTAAAAATATTATTGTTTTATTTTTGAAATTTCTACCAATCTGACGTGATATGCTGACACTTTTACGTGAGTTCTAGTTCTTAATTGAAATGTTTGGTGCAGATCTGACACAGATCTATGACAAACAAAAGAGTTCTGTGTTATAAGCCTGCTAAATTTATTTAAAAATATTATTATTTTATTTTTGAATTTTCAACCATTCTAACGTGATTTGCTGACACTTTTGCGTGAGTTCTAATTCTAAATTGAGATGTTTAGTGCAGATCTGATACAGATCTATGACAAACAAAAGAGTTCTGTGTTATAAGCCTGCTTAATTTATTTAAAAATATTATTGTTTTATTTTTGAAATTTCTGCCATTCTGACGTGATATGCTGACACTTTTACGTGAGTTCTAGTTCTAAATTGAGATGTTTAGTGCAGATCTGATACAGATCTATGACAAACAAAAGAGTTCTGTGTTATAAGCCTGCTAAATTTATTTAAAAATATTCTTATTTTATTTTTGAATTTTCAACCATGCTGACGTGATATGCTGGCACTATTACGTGAGTTCTAGTTCTAAATTGAGATGTTTAGTGCAAATCTGATACAGATCTATGAAAAACAAAAGAGTTCTGTGTTATAAGCCTGCTTAATTTATTTAAAATTATTATTGTTTTATTTTTGAAATTTCTACCATTCTGACGTGATATGCTGACACTTTTACGTGAGTTCCAGTTCTTAATTTAGTTTAATGTTCCAGTTTTGATACAGAACCATCAAAAACGAAACAGTTCTGTGTCCTGAGTTCGTCAAAATAATTTTAATTGATGAATGTGTTATTTTTCGACTTTTTAAGGTTTTGTACGGGATCTGCTGTTATTTGAATTTAAAGGCAGAACTATTCTTGAAAAGTATCAGGAACTGTATAGCATAGGTGTATGCGATGAGAACTTACATAAGTTTTCGATTTGCTGCGAAATGATATGCTACGGGAAGTTAGCATATCATTTTGTCAACTGATTTTTTTGGGGTAAAATCGCCAGAACTATTTCTAAAAAGTATCAGGAACTATAGAACTCAGCTGCATGCTATAAGAACTTACTTTTTTTTTCGATTTTCTGAGAAGTGATATGCTACGGGAAGATAGCATATCATTTTTTCAATTGATTTTTTTCTATGTGAAAACGCCAGAACTATTTCTGAAAAGTATCAGGAACTATAGAACTCTGCTGCATGCGACAAGAACTCTCATTTATTTTTGATATGCTGGAAAATGATATGCTAAGTTCACTGACATGTGTTTCTATGTGTACAGTAGCTATTATTGTAGTCTACGAATTAAAAACCCTATTAAGTATTGCGCCGTGGAGTGCCGGCTTAAGAATAGCACTACCCCGTATCTTCTCGTGGGTGTCGTAAAAGGCGACTAAGAGAATACCCGTGCATGTTGCGACCCAGCACATACGGGTCGTACCGGTGTCGGACAGCAGCGACATTGGCACGTATACGGTCTGCGATTGCTAACCCGCCTGCTCAGCGTGGCAATTACGAGCAAATATCTTATGGCAAGTCAGAACGGACCACGGCCCCCAGTTCCCGGTCGCCCTGCTATTCCTGAACAAGGCGGCGATCACGGTAACGGCAGGGCAGGGGTTGCGAAGAATCCCCGGGTCACAGAAGGCCGCCAGACACAACTGACCTTGGCGAAGTATAATGGACGCACGTTACGGCTGGACGAGCACCTGGCACAACTGGAAGTCGAACTCGAGAAGGTAAGGTGGCACGTTCTTGGGTTATCCGAAGTCCGAAGAGAGGGGGAGGTCACTGTAACCCTTGAATCAGGCCACCTTCTATACTTTCGATAGGGAGACCAGTTGTCTCAGGGTGGCGTAGGGTTCCTGGTCAATAGAGCTTTCTGCGACAACTGCGGTAATCATGTAACAGGTTATCACAGATTGTGGCATGTAGACACGTTGTAGTGATTTTGCGTCTCTCGATCTTAGTATTTCGCCCTATGTGTTGGTGATGTCCTTGCCTGGTCACCATAGCACAGGGTATCCTACTTTAGGACCAGGACAAGTCGTTGTGTTGTGTGGAAGTTATTATTATTATTATGAAGTGAGCAGTATAAAGTAAAGAGTGAGCAGACTATAGAGTTACGATGAAAGGAGCGCCACTTTGAGAAGATTATTTAAGAAAAAGTAAACAAGCCCGGATTTACGGTTAACCCGACGCTTCACTTGGACACTCATATTATATAATAATATAATAATTTGTTTATTTTTTAAACCAAAAAGTACATTAAAAATGACAACAATCGTTCGGTGCTAATCTATTGTACAATAGTCTTGTCATTGCATCCTATCTCCTAAACTAGGCGAAAAAGCCTGTATCTTAGGAGAAGGTGAAATTAAATGCGTAGATACATGGTCGAGAAGCATTGAGCATATTTGGCATACATCGCCTGCTTCTCTGGCGAATCTTTAGCACTGATTTTGTAAAACCTTCAATGTGTTATAAATCCTCAGCAAATACACGCATACGAATAGCCATGCAATGCGCCGATATAAGGGAGCGCCAAATTCGGGTGTTTGAGAAAAGCCAAACTAGAAGTCTGGGCGACCGCTGGTTTCTGTTTCTGCGCAAACGAATTAACTTATCTGAGATAGTTCTCGAGTGGAGACCACATATCGGCAAGCGCAGCGTAGGACGACGAGCCACAAGATGGACAGATGACCTCATCCAAGTGGCAGGAAGGCGCTGGATGCAGGCCGCTTCCAACCGGTCTTTTTGGAAATCCATGGAGGAGGCCTACGTCCAGCAGTGGACTTCTTGTGGCTGAATGATGATGATGATGATGATGAGATAAGTCACTGATTTCAGATACGTACATTATGAAGTGGACACCACAGACCCTAACGCAAATAAAGCTACGGAGCCAGCGTCCAAAAATTCACAGAATGGTGAGCAGTGAGCAACCCCATAAATTATTTACTTCAATGTTACCACCGTGAACCAATTACCAATATACCAATGGAGGTTGTATTGAGTTATAGGTCTATCCACAATACAACTGGCTCAAAATTTTTAATAACTCTTTGACTACAGTCAAACTCAAAAACTATTATCCACTATAAGATCAAAATATTTATCAGATTTATTTACAAGCCAGGGAAGCTAAGTAGGACATAATACTATGGAAGTAACTAAAATAAACAAGCCTAGCCGTTGCAACGTCAGTGATTTCCCTAATAATTCTTTTGACTGCATATATACTGCAGAGCTAAGCCTGTGTGCTAGTTTTACAATATGGGGACCTTATTGTTTTGTATCGATTGTGATGCCTAGAAATACCGTATCTTCTACAAGTTCTAGTTTTTCTTTTCCGAGTATAATGTTGTTCTCAACTAATCTTACGTTTGGTAAGGTAAACTTTATATATTTTACATATCTCTTGCTCTGTAAGTAGTCACTTACTTCCCTGAATGCCGGGGTGTATGGATATCATTACAGCATAGGTTTCAAAACATACCATGTAATGTTAACATTACAGCATAGGTTTTGAAATTTGAAAAAAGAACTGTCATACTCATACTGCAAGAATATTTTATGTACTCGAATCGGAATCGAGACAATTTATATTAGAATTCATGAAGATTTTATTTTAAATATCGAACTATTTGTTTCGCAGTCACATCGTATGTTAATTGAAATCGATTTAGAATCAAACTGGCCAGCACGATTTGACGCGCTTGCATGCCATAAAATCGTGAAGAGTAAAAAAGTCAGTCGACTACTCAGAACACAAAAAGAATAGTACATTACTTCAGAGGGAAGAAAGTGACAGTTCCATACCGAGATTATGGCATTTGCGCCACGAGCTTGCGAGGGGCGCAAACCATTTCAGGTATCGAACTGTACTTTATCCTGAGGTATGTATAGTGCTTTTTATTACACCTATGAGGAAAATTATAGACATAAATGCATAGAAATGTTTATATTTAGTTAAAAGTACAATTATCCGTCTCTAATAGTTCTGGCGGTGTGTTAGGGATAACATCATCACTGTCGCTCGAAGTATCCATATTTTACAAAAAACACAAAGATAAATGCTAAATCAATCGAAGTTTTTGCGAAAATGCGCGGGCTTTTCCTTTTTTTATTCGCCCGTTTCTGGAGTAGGCTAAGATCATAAGGTCATGCAGCCACTTCTTCCGTGATTCCGCGCGTTTTATATACTACAAAAATAATTTCGTTTTTAATTTTCTGTATGCACCAACAATTTACTTGAAATTTAATTAGTAGAAAGTCTCTTTGCAGTATGACTGCTGACAAATAAAAATAAAAAAAACCGGTTATGTAATGGAATTTTATACATACTTCCCACCCTTGGGTCGGAAGGATTTTCATACAAACTTCCATACCTAGGGATGAAAGGATTTAAAGGGCGGGATAAAGGCGTTTCTTCCCTCTAATTGGTATAATTAGTATGTATTTTCAGAGCAGGTGTGATAAAAATTTCTTTTTGTGTTCTGAGGTCGACTAGCTAGGCGCGAAAGTCAATTTTTTTCGTGTTTTGGAGTTATTTCTCAAAAGTCCTGCTTTCTTGTTTCTTTACTTACCTCACAATCGATATGTAAAGCAGAGTGTTTACCTCGGGTGTAAGCATCAATTGCATACTCGGGCTAATTAGCGCCAAAAACCTCGTATGCAATTGATGTCATACAGCCCTTGGTTAACAATCTACGAAGTCTTCTTGGAATTTAGAAGCAGATCATTTGCAGTGAACCAATGTAATACATGCGAGAGAGCATTATTTGCATCGTCAATATTATTTACTTGTCTCTTAATTTTATAAATACCTACTCGTAAATGACCTGCCATCTGCAAATAATATTATTTCGGTCTATTTATAATCACTAACTGACTGATTAATGGTCATCCCAACGTTTTCTTGGAAACTATCACTCCTGCATGAAAATGATTTGTAAGAAAGTAAACTTCAAAGTACATTTGTGATGTTATAGTGGCAGTACCAATCGCCAACTGTGAAGGAAAACATCGTAAGGAAACTGCCAATCCGCGCACTCTCCGAGAGAAGCCTGTCTCCTGCAGTGGGACGTATTATACGCTAGGTGAAAAGAAACATCAGAAAAGTGATTGTCGTATGTGAAAGAAGACATTGAAAGAAAACAAGTGCACAATATTATTATCGTTTCAGGGTCCAGCTTAGCACCGAAACCCGCTAGTGGAGTTCTGACGCTGACGCCGCCGCAATGGATCCAGTGCGACTTGAGATATTTAGATATGACGTTCTTAGGTATGGTTTTTTTATGTTTAAAATAACTAACAAAATAGACTGCAACTACCTACTAACCTAAATTAAGTGACCACTGCAGTGCAGGGAAAATATTTTAGATTGACAGATATCAGGCCTAAGTATCACCAGAATTTGGCTTTGTAATCCTTTCTTTTCAATACGGAAGTCAGATCCCCAGTCAGGAATTTACCGAGGCCGGTTCTACTCTAGATGAAACCTCAATTTTATGCTGTGCCCTTAGACGTTCTATAGTTTCAACTGAAAACGCCCACAATCTAATCCCCGGACCACTTGTAGTCCCTGGATCACTTGTAGTCCCTGGATCACTTGTAGTTTCTGGATTAGTTGTAGTCGACCCTTTTAATATGCCTACAGTGCGAGTAGGCATATCGACAGGGTTCTATAGACACCCTCAAAACGGCGTTCGGTTGTTGGACTCACCCTGTGCAGGGGCGTTTTTCATAGTCTTCCATAATCATGAACTTTATGTCTGCCCCTTTATGTCTTGAAGCTCCACAGTGCAAATGGCAGAATCTCATGGAAGAACGCGATCGCAGTAGCGCTTTTGCTGTTTTATGAGCTTGATATCAGCCTCTATGTTACGCGCAAAAAACCTGAACGATTCCAATCGTCTTACTGTCAAATGCCATACTAATTGCTATTGCAAAGGTCATGATTCCGACTGAATTTGGTGCGCGTAATCAGGTCCCTGAAGAAGGGTCGACACTTCCGACACGAAAGAAGAAGAGTCTTAACAATATTTCTATTTATTCCGCCAGGTAAATTCGCCGTGATAATGGCAGATCCTCCGTGGGACATCCATATGGAGCTCCCTTACGGCACTATGTCGGACGACGAGATGCGGTGTCTGGGCGTGCCACAACTGCAAGACAGCGGACTCATCTTCCTTTGGGTCACTGGCAGGTGCGTTGGCGACCTTATTTCACTCCTATTAGGTTGAAATTCCTGTGGAAAGATGTTATCAAGGAAATATTTGGTGTTTCAAAGCAAACTGGCCAGTATTAGCTTAGGGTACAATTTCGGAAGACGAGATGCGATGTCAGGGCCCTATTTCATAGAACTTCAATTCATGGTTTACTAAATTATTATAATTATATATACATTGTATAGCGGATTAACCCACAGACTAACAGGTAGAAAGACTCTGCTACTCAATGTACCCCGAATTGTCATAATAAACTATGAATTGTAGTTTTTTGAAACGCGGCCCTGGGCGTGCCGAAAATAATGATTACGATCCTTCTTTCTAAGGTATTTTTTCTGCCTAGAGCGATGGAGCTAGGCCGGGAGTGCCTTAAACTTTGGGGTTACGAGCGAGTGGACGAACTAATTTGGGTGAAGACCAACCAGCTGCAGCGCATCATCCGCACCGGTCGCACTGGACACTGGCTCAACCACGGCAAGGAGCACTGTCTGGTGAGCTTTCACTCTCTCTCACACAATCATTCACTCACTCAGTCACTCACTTACACAGTTAGTATTACTCTCAAGCAGTGAAGTTACGAGCTTATTTGAGTGAAAACCAACCAGCTGCAGCTCATCATCCGCACCGGTCGCGATGGACACTGGTTCAACCACGGCAAGGAGCACTGTCTGATGAGCACTCACTCTCTCTCCCACAATCATTCACTCACTCATTCACTCATACAGTTAGTCAGTCTCTCTCTCAAGCAGTGAGGTTACGAGCTGATTTGAGTGAAGACCAACCAGCTGCAGCGCATCATCCGCACTGGTCGCACTAGAAACTGGCTCAATCATGGCAAGGAGCACTGTCAGGTGAGATCTCTCTCTGTCAATTAGTCAGTCACTCGCTCAGTCATTCACTAACTCAATCAGTTAGTCTCACTCAGTCATTAACTCACTCATTCACCCGGACTACTGAGCTTGCTGGTTCGGTCACCGGACTAAATATCCAAAACTACCGATTTCTCAGGCTCAGAAGTCGATTGTGTTGCAGCGAATAGAAATAAAAAATGAATGCATCACCCAACTACTGAGTCTGAAAAATCGGTGACCAGACTAAACAACCGAATTACCGAGACCAGGGGCCTTTTTTCTTCCTCATAATGAAAATATACGAAAGGCACACTTACATTGCCACACCAACCCTACTACCTGTCCCTTGTGTTCGAGGCACTATCTCCATGTAGCCGTCTCTCTCTGTCGTTGCAGGTAGGTATGAAAGGCACCCCGGAGAACCTGAACCGCGGACTCGACTGTGACGTCATCGTCGCCGAGGTCCGCGCCACCTCGCACAAACCCGACGAGATCTACGGGATCATCGGTACGTTATAGACTCAGTTCCTGAAAGAGTGTTCAAATGTAACAAGAGATTAATCTAAGATTAGATCAAAATACCGGCACGTGATTGGCTGAAACTAGCTTGAATTACCATGAGATTAACATTTGGTCGCTCTTCTAGAAACCGAGCGTTAGTTAAAGAAGAAACGAAAAAAAGAATTTTTTTATTATTATTATTATTTTATTATGTATAGTAATATAATTTACTATGTAGTATACTAACACAATATGTATGCCATGTATCCGAAATAAAGTTACAATGGTATTCAACTCAATTTTGTAGTGATGGCTTTCCTTTTTGCTAATGTCTGATTTACGTAAAAGTAACACCTCCAGGAATGACAATAATTTTTTTTTTTTTAGTATTGTTGACTTCCCCAAGGATTTCGCCAACGCCTGAGTTAAATTAACAAACTCTGTCGAAGTGTTACGATAGAGCTCGTGCCACGAAAGAAGTCCCACGAGTAAAAGAATTTTGACTCATATTTCAAATTTCATATTTCAATGGAATTAAGGACCTTACCGTAGGACTTGTGTGGTAGGCTTTGCCGTTTAAGCTAGTAATGTGGTGGTGGTCGATAGATGTGCGATGTTAACGCAACCTATCGCCCAAGATTCTAAAACCAGAAAGAGTATCAATTTAAATTTATAGGAATTATATATATATAAAGCTACAATCCGGTATACTCACTCACTGATTCATCCATACGTTTTCTCCGAAACGACAATAGCTAGAGGAAAATGATGTATGAAAAAGTTGTAGGAAATGTATGAATTACAGCCATCCTATGAAGCCGATTTTTGAATTTCGAACGCGTTCTCCTATACAAATGGGCCAACTCTTTTGTTTACCGGCCGATTTGGATGAAATTTGGAATAGTTGTTTGTTTCGTGATCTAATTGTGAAAAAAAATTTTGAACGTTCGAAATTCAAAATAGGGGCGAGAATATGGCCGCCCGAAAAATCGACCTCTGCGCAAAAAAGTCGGCAGCCAACTGGGCACATGCTGGAGACGTGCCCTAAACGGCATCGGGTTGTCAAAGGACCCAGGTATATGAGAAAAATCGGACATTTTGACATTTCAAGATGGCGGCCGAGATATCGACGATTGAAAATGAGAAAATTTTGTATGGAGAATTTGTACTGAAAATCGACTTTTAGTACAAAATTTTAAACAAAAATGAACAATTTTTGAAATAAACAATTTTTCGAGGCCGAAGCAGGGACGAGGAACCTCGCCGTGGCGAGGCCGAAGGCCGAGCTCCGTTCAGGCCGAGGCCGAAGGCCGAGACTATACATTTTCCGGCGAACGAGCAACAACGCAAAAGCCAGTTGGGACAAACTTGCGAGGCCGAAGGCCGAGCTCCGCGAAGCGGGCCCCAGAAACCCCGCCGCGGCGAGGCCGAAGGCCGAGCTCCGTTCAGGCCGAGGCCGAAGGCCGAGACTATACATCTTCCGGCGAACAAGCACCAACGCAAAAGCCAGATGGGACAAACTTGCGAGGCCATTGGCCGAGCTCCGCGAAGCGGGCACCAGGAGCCCCGCCGCGGCAAGGCCGAAGGCCGAGCTCCGTCCAGGCCGAGGCCGAAGGCCGAGACCATACATGTTCCCACTCAAACAATCCCAACGTCAAGTGTCTAGCGAGGCCCTAGGCCGAGCGCCGCGGAGAGCGAAGCTCGGAGCGGCTGGGGGTTGGCGCGCGTAAGCGCGCAGGGGGTTCACCCCCTAGTTATATATATATAAAGCTACAATCCGGTATACTCACTGACTGACTCATCCATACGTTTTCTCCGAAATGACAATAGCTAGAGGAAAATGATGTATGACAAAGTTGTAGGAAATGTATGAATTACAGCCATCCTATGAAGCCGATTTTTGAATTTCGAACGCGTTCTCCTATACAAATGGGCCAACTTTTTTGTTTACCGGCCGATTTGGATGAAATTTGGAATAGTTGTTTGTTTCGTGATCTAATTGTGAAAAAAAATTTTGAACGTTCGAAATTCAAAATAGGGGCGAGAATATAGCCGCCCAAAAAATCGACCTCTGCGCAAAAAAGTCGGCAGCCAACTGGGCACATGCTGGAGACGTGCCCTAAACGGCATCGGGTTGTCAAAGGACCCAGGTATATGAGAAAAATCGGACATTTCGGATTTTCAAAATGGCGGCTGAGATATCGACGATTGAAAATGAGAAAATTTTGTATGGAGAATTTGTACTGAAAATCGACTTTTAGTACAAAATTTGAAACAAAAATTAAAATTTTTTCAAAAAATCAATTTTTCGAGGCCGAAGCGGGGACGAGGAACCCCGTCGCGGCGAGGCCGAAGGCCGAGCTCCGTTCAGGCCGAGGCCGAAGGCCGAGACCACACATTTTCCGGCGAACAAGCAACAACGCAAAAGCCAGATGGGACAAACTTGCGAGGCCAAAGGCCGAGCGCCGCGAAGCGGGCCCCAGGAACACCGCCGCGGCGAGGCCGAAGGCCGAGCTCCGTTCAGGCCGAGGCCGAAGGCCGAGACTATACATTTTCGGCGAACAAGCAACAACGCAAAAGCCAGATGGGACAAACTTGCGAGGCCGAAGGCCGAGCTCCGCGAAGCGGGCCCGAGGAACACCGCCGCGGCGAGGCCGAAGGCCGAGCTCCGTTCAGGCCGAGGCCGAAGGCCGAGACCATACATGTTCCCACTCAAACAATCCTAACGTCAAGTGTCTAGCGAGGCCCTAGGCCGAGCGCCGCGGAGAGCGAAGCTCGGAGCGGCTGGGGGTTGGCGCGCGAAGCGCGCAGGGGGTTCACCCCCTAGTATATATATATAAAGCTACAATCCGGTATACTCACTGACTGATTCATCCATACGTTTTCTCCGAAACGACAATAGCTAGAGGAAAATGATGTATGAAAAAGTTGTAGGAAATGTATGAATTACAGCCATCCTATGAAGCCGATTTTTGAATTTCGAACGCGTTCTCCTATACAAATGGGCCAACTTTTTTGTTTACCGGCCGATTTGGATGAAATTTGGAACAGTTGTTTATTTCGTGATCTAATTGTGAAAAAAAATTTTGAACGTTCGAAATTCAAAATAGGGGCGAGAATATGGCCGCTCGAAAAATCGACCTCTGCGCAAAAAAGTCGGCAGCCAACTGGGCACATGCTGGAGACGTGCCCTAAACGGCATCGGGTTGTCAAAGGACCCAGGTATATGAGAAAAATCGGACATTTTGACATTTCAAGATGGCGGCCGAGATATCGACGATTGAAAATGAGAAAATTTTGTATGGAGAATTTGTACTGAAAATTGACTTTTAGTACAAAATTTTAAACAAAATTGAACAATTTTTCAAATAAACAATTTTTTGAGGCCGAAGTGGGGATGAGGAACCTCACCGCAGCGAGGCCGAAGGCCGAGCTCCGTTCAGGCCGAGGCCGAAGGCCGAGACCATACATTTTCCGGCGAACAAGGAACAACGCAAAAGCCAGATGGGACAAACTTGCGAGGCCGAAGGCCGAGCTTCGCGAAGCGGGCCCCAGGAACGCCGCCGCGGCGAGGCCGAAGGCCGAGCTCCGTTCAGGCCGAGGCCGAAGGCCGAGATTATACATTTTCGGCGAACAAGCAACAACGCAAAAGCCAGATGGGACAAACTTGCGAGGCCGGAGGCCGAGCTCCGCGAAGCGGGCACGAAGAACCCCGCCGCGGCGAGGCCGAAGGCCGAGCTCCGTCCAGGCCGAGGCCGAAGGCCGAGACCATACATGTTCCCACTCAAACAATCCCAACGTCAAGTGTCTAGCGAGGCCCTAGGCCGAGCGCCGCGGAGAGCGAAGCTCGGAGCGGCTGGGGGTTGGCGCGCGTAAGCGCGCAGGGGGTTCACCCCCTAGTTATATATATATATATATAATATATATATAAAGCTACAATGCGGTATACTCACTGACTGATTCATCCATACGTTTTCTCCGAAATGACAATAGCTAGAGGAAAATGATGTATGAAAAAGTTGTAGGAAATGTATGAATTACAGCCATCCTATGAAGCCGATTTTTGAATTTCGAACGCCTTCTCCTATACAAATGGGCCAACTCTTTTGTTTACCGGCCGATTTGGATGAAATTTGGAATAGTTGTTTGTTTCGTGATCTAATTGTGAAAAAAAATTTTGAACGTTCGAAATTCAAAATAGGGGCGAGAATATGGCCGCCCGAAAAATCGACCTCTGCGCAAAAAAGTCGGCAGCCAACTGGGCACATGCTGGAGACGTGCCCTAAACGGCATCGGGTTGTCAAAGGACCCAGGTATATGAGAAAAATCGGACATTTCGGATTTTCAAAATGGCGGCCGAGATATCGACGATTGAAAATGAGAAAATTTTGTATGGAGAATTTGTACTGAAAATAGACTTTTAGTACAAAATTTTAAACGAAGATGAATTTTTTTTCAAAAAAGCAATTTTTCGAGGCTGAAGCGGGGACGAGGAACCTCGCCGCGGCGAGGCCGAAGGCCGAGCTCCGTTCAGGCCGAGGCCGAAGGCCGAGACTATACATTTTCCGGCGAACAAGCAACAACGCAAAAGCCAGATGGGACAAACTTGCGAGGCCGAAGGCCGAGCTCCGCGAAGCGGGCACCAGGAACCCCGCCGCGGCGAGGCCGAAGGCCGAGCTCCGTTCAGGCCGAGGCCGAAGGCCGAGACTATACATTTTCGGCGAACAAGCAACAACGCAAAAGCCAGATGGGACAAACTTGCGAGGCCGAAGGCCGAGCTCCGCGAAGCGGGCACCAGGAGCCCCGCCGCGGCGAGGCCGAAGGCCGAGCTCCGTCCAGGCCGAGGCCGAAGGCCGAGACCATACATGTTCCCACTCAAACAATCCCAACGTCAAGTGTCTAGCGAGGCCCTAGGCCGAGCGCCGCGGAGAGCGAAGCTCGGAGCGGCTGGGGGTTGGCGCGCGAAGCGCGCAGGGGGTTCACCCCCTAGTTACTAATATATATAGCTACAATCCGGTATACTCACTGACTGACTGACTGATCATCTATAGATTTCCTCGGAAACGGTAAGAGCTACGTGAAAATTTTGTATGAGAAAGTTGTAGGAAATGTATGATATACAGCCATCCTATGAAGCCGATTTTTGAATTTCGAACGCGTTCTTCCATACAAATGTGCTAACTTTTTTGTTTACCGGCCGATTTGGATGAAATTTGAAACGGGCGTTTGTTTCGCGATCTAATTGTGAAAAAAAATTTTGAACGTTCGAAATTCAAAATAGGGGCGAGAATATGGCCGCCCGAAAAATCGACCTCTGCGCAAAAAAGTCGGCAGCCAACTGGGCACATGCTGGAGACGTGCCCTAAACGGCATCGGGTTGTCAAAGGACCCAGGTATATGAGAAAAATCGGACATTTTGAATTTTCAAGATGGCGGCCGAGATATCGACGATTGAAAATGAGAAAATTTTGTATGGAGAATTTGTACTGAAAATCGACTTTTAGTACAAAAATTTAAACAAAAATGAACAATTTTTCAAAAAAAACATTTTTCGAGGCCAAAGCCGGGATGAGGAACCTCGCCGCGGCGAGGCCGAAGGCCAAGCTCCGTTCAGGCCGAGGCCGAAGGCCGAGACCACACATTTTCCGGCGAACAAGCAACAACGCAAAAGCCAGATGGGACAAACTTGCGAGGCCGAAGGCCGAGCTCCGCGAAGCGGGCCCCAGGAACCCCGCCGCGGCGAGGCCGAAGGCCGAGCTCCGTTCAGGCCGAGGCCGAAGGCCGAGACTATACATTTTCGGCGAACAAGCAACAACGCAAAAGCCAGATGGGACAAACTTGCGAGGCCGGAGGCCGAGCTCCGCGAAGCGGGCACGAAGAACCCCGCCGCGGCGAGGCCGAAGGCCGAGCTCCGTCCAGGCCGAGGCCGAAGGCCGAGACCATACATGTTCCCACTCAAACAATCCCAACGTCAAGTGTCTAGCGAGGCCCTAGGCCGAGCGCCGCGGAGAGCGAAGCTCGGAGCGGCTGGGGGTTGGCGCGCGTAAGCGCGCAGGGGGTTCACCCCCTAGTCTATATATATAAAAATGAATTGGTGTTCGTTAGTCTCACTAAAACTCGAGAACGGCTGAACGGATTTATCTTATCTTAGTCTTGAAATGTTCGTGGAGGTCTAAGGAAGGTTTAAAAGGCGAGAAAAAAATCGAATAATTTCCGGGAAAACCCTAAAAACAGCCCTTTTCTATTTCCCATACAAACGTTTTCTGTGGCGTTACGAAGTTCGCCGGGACAGTTAGTATTCTTATAAATTAAGAAGCCTTGGGTGTAATCTTTTAACTTGCACAAGAATAAAAGTAAATCATTTCAAAAAAATTCAAACTCATAAGTCATCAAAGTAAACAAAAACTCTACTTGTTTCAAGAATTGTGTATTTTACGCATCCTATAGTTCGCCCGCGCCGTGTGGTTCCGGCCTAGAATGAGCCACCCCATTTCTTCCCGTGGGTGTCGTAAGAGGCGACTAAAAAACGGAAACCAGGGAACGGGCAGCAGCGTCGACCTGTGACACGAGACCACCAAGCACTGCGATCTCCAATCCGCCTGCCAAGCGTGGAGATTACGGCAAAACCTCCCATACAGGGAGAGACCCATGTCCTGCAGTGGACTGCTATGGGTTGATGATGATAATAGTTGGCCCCCTAACTCCCTCAACTAACTCCCGACTTACTTATGACGAACACAACATTGATCATGCTCATTTTTTATTTGACAGAGAGGCTGAGCCCAGGCACAAGAAAAATAGAGCTGTTTGGTCGGCCTCACAACATCCAACCCAACTGGTAAGTTGCCTTGCAAAGCTCCTTCCTGTTCCTCTCCACTAACGGAAGTTCGGAAGCCGTCAGCTCCATATTGTTCTTCATTTCATGCCAAGCTGGCTACATCCGTCCATACCCTGGAGTTGCTGAGCTACGACTTTCTTCATTTCCCGACCTTGCCCACTAAACCTCCCCCATTCGTTTCGAAGTATAAGTCCGAGGTAACTAATCTTCTTTTTAGGGTTCCGTACCCGGAGGGTGCCAAACGGGACCCTATTGCACTGCCTCCACTGTCTGTCCGTCCGTCCGACCTTTAAAGAGCTCGTAAAGGCATCTTTGGAACCGTAATACATAATAAAATATACTTGTCGAAGAGAAATATAGCTAGTTGAAATTTTCACAGAATACGGCGGATTACCTAACAAATAATAAAAAATTTAAAATAATAAAAATAAGGCGGTTGGGTCTCCATACAACAAACGTGTTTTTTCGCCGTTTTTTTTTTTTATTGTGTTATATCTTAAAAACTGTCAAACTTGGCGTGATTGTGGGACTTATATAGTTAAACGATAAAAAATGGTCAAGCGCGAGTCTGGAACAATCGGTGCGCGAGTTCGACTCGCACTTTGCCGGTTTTTTTATTGTCAATATGAATTCTCGAGAACGATTGGCGTCTTGGGACTTCCACATGCGTAACTCTATGGATCTAACTTTTTTTCAACATAGGTAGTTATTTATTCCGGGATTCGAGGAGCACGTTAGTAAATTCACATTCGTTAGACGATAATTTCCGTGTAGCGCCGGATTAAGAATAGCGTCACTCCATTTCCTCCCGTGGATGTCGTAGAAGGCGACTAAGGAAATAAATTACCAAGAGACGAGCAGCAGCGTCTCCCTGAGATCCCAACCGTATGCTGCGATCGTCAACCCGCCTGCCAAGCGTGGCGATTATGGCAAAACCCCTCTTGGTTATGAAAACCATGAGGGAGGCCTCTGTCCTGCAGTGGGCGTCAAATGGCTGATGATGATGATACGATAATTGACGAAAAATGCCGTGAAGAAACGTGTCTGAGGTGTTCACATACCTTAGAAATCCCCAATCTGCGATGGGCACGAACTGTCAAACGCGGCGAAGGCAGTTCACCAGCTCGCTGGACCGACGATCTAGCGGCTGGATGAAGATGGCCAAGGACAGAAACAAGTGGCATGCCGTGAGGGACGCCTGAAACGGTGCAAACCTTCTTACACCACTTCTATTATTTTCTTCATTCTGTCCTATCATTTTAAACTCAAAATTTAAATTACGCCAATCATTTTTAGATTTCTTTTCGATATTCATTGCCACTTCAGACTACAGATTATCTCTGACAATTATCTACTTGTGAATTGCTTATTTTCCTATTTTGTATTTTGTTTTGATCGAAGTTTTCTGTGAACCACCACTTATCTACAGTTTTCCAAAATAAAACCACAGTTATTGAAGTTCTACATTATATTATCTTATCATTTACATCAAGAATCCTTCAGCTATACCAACTCTTGCTTTACGCGTATGCCCAGCGTGGACGAGTATAGTTTGACATACATACATACATACATAAACTCCCGCCTGTATCCCAGAGGGGTAGTCAGAGACCAGGGACTGCCACTTGCCACGATCCTGACAGATCACTTTCGCTTCCTCAACATTCATTAGTCGTTGCATGCACGCACGCCGGTGTCGGGCAGTTTTTATCTTGCCGTTTGCTAGTACATCCCCTATTTGGTCGAAGTATGGACTGATTGATTAATGGGCAATGATAAGAAAGAGGAGAAGGCATGTGTTTTGCAGAGGGACATATGATTGATTAATGGGCAATGAGAATAAAGAAGAGAAAGCGTGTGCCTTGCAGAGGGACGTATATAGGCTTCTTTAGTTGCGACTATATTTTTATATTTTCCAGGATCACCCTCGGTAATCAAGTGGACGGTGTACGCCTGGTGGATCCCGAACTGATCGCTGCGTTTAAGAAGCGCTATCCCGACGGCAACTGCATGGCTCCCCCACCCGACCCCGGGCTGGCGTAGCTGTCGATCCATGTAGCCTTAGATCCCACGGTCATTGCGGTAACTATGCGAACTGGATCACTTTTGTCACAGAATGCGGGGTTCACGTCGATAGCGCGACGATCTTTGTACCTATCAATCAATACAAATGTCTGTATCACTACCTGCACCCGATCATGGCCTGGTATAGGGTATGATCCATGTAGCCTTAGATACGCCTTAGAAGATCCTTGTAGGTCTTGATCCACACAAGAAACGGTAGCTCGAAGATAAATGCTCAGCTTTGTCAATCCGTGTAGCCCCAGATCCACGAGGCGAGAAGGTGTTTAATTACAAACAAATATTTACGTGGCTTTCTAGCCGTGGGTGTTGCGATTTATATAATAATAGCGATTTTCCCTAAGTATATCGTTAGAAAGATTTGTTATAATCTTGACAGTGTGATGAAGCCAATGTGACTTTGATCTAGTTTTACACTAATTTGAAATAAAATGTCTGTAAATATTAGTCCCTAAGCTGTTGAATTGAATAAAAGAATTGATTTCTTTTAAACATTACCATTTTATTTCAACATTATTACAATTACAATATAGAACCTTCACTGGACGTCATTCGACTAGCACTGGACAATTTTACGCTATTTCGACTCTATTACGTCACGACAAGGGTCAGTTTTCAGTGGTACGGCGGTCTCCTGTCCACGGACGGCCGCCGAGGCTTGAAGGGCTTCTTCAGCTCCGTGGAGTTGCTGTGAGCCAAATTAATCATCGTCAACACAAATTGATCATTACCAACTCAGAATCAAATACTTTAGGTTATAGGGGTAATGTTAACTCATGACACGAAATAAAAACTAAAGATCGCGATATGGCAATACTGTATTTGACACGATCAACAATAAATTATTAAATTTCATATGCTCGATTAAAACAAAAATTACAAAATATCTCGTAAAATGTAACTCTTTTAGTCAATTAGTAGTTATTACAATTTTTAAATAGATTAAACATAAAAAGAGTGCTCTGAAATGTGACGTCATAAGCAAGTATTTTCATACAAAATTCCGTTTTAAAAGTTATGTAGGGTATTTTGTCAAATACCCAATTGTGTATTTAAGATCAAATACAATAATGGGAAACTTGCTTCAAACTTAAATCGGAGTGCCATTGCTTTTGTACCGTAGAAGACACAGAAAAACTCAGGAAATATTAAAAAATAAAGTTTTTTTTTCGGGATTTTTGGGTTACCGAAAAAATGCGAAAAATCATCATTACCTCGTGTGTGCATAAGTTTTGAGACGAAATAAAAGTTGCATAACTTTTTTAATAATTAACTTATATTTCTAAATTTTTTAGTAAATATTAAGTGGATAATAATCAACAATAAAATATAATTATCATTCAAAATGACCACCCCTGTTTTTTATACAGGCCCTTATACGATTTGGCCAGTCATCAATGACGGCACGAATCATTTCCAGCGGAATATGCTTTGCTTCTCGGACAAGGGCTCGCTTCAGTGACTCCAAGTTTGGGTGGGACTTTCGGCAGGCCCTGAGCTCTAATTCAGTCCATAAAGTGTAATTCAGGGGGTTGAGGTCGGGGCTAGAGGAGGGCCATTCGTGCGCCGCGATGAAGGCGGGCACATTTTCCTTCAACCAAGTTTGGGTAGTTTTTGCCTTATGGGATGGCGCCGAGTCTTGCTGGAAAACCCAATCCTTGTTGTAAAATAAAGTATGAGACAGGGGTTTCACAACAGGCTCTAAAATGTCACTTTGATAATTCTTGGCTTTCACCTTGACGCCTTGTTGGCAGAAATGGAGCGGAATGACACCTTCATACGAACCTCCCAGCCATACCATCACACTATCCGGATGATGAGTACGCGAGACATTCCATGCTGAAGCTGGGAGATCCTTGCTACTTTTGGCATACACTTTATTGTTTTGTCGGTTGAACTTTTCTTCGACAGTAAAGATTTTCTCATCGGTGAAGAGTATCTTCCTCGCATCGTGTCTCCTAAGCAGTATTGGACAACGTTCAAGTCGCAATTTACGAAGGCGATCATTTAAAAAGTGAACTTTCCTACGGCTATAAGCCTTTACCTTAAGATCATATTTCAGTATTCTGTTGGCTGAAATGCGCGAAATATTACTCTGCAGTGCGAGTTTCTTCTGAGTGCGACATGGATTTCGGCGAAGGCGCTCCCGGATGATTTTGATGCTCGCAGGCGTCCTCGCAGAGCGTGGCCGACCACTCCTTTTGCGATCTTGCAAAGAACTTGTCTCCTTGTATCGTTTGATAGTGTAATACACAAAGTTACGGCTCGCACCAAAAGTTTTCACCTCACGGAAAATCTCAATTGTTTTTTTCCCCACCTTAAATAGCGAAATCACGGTCACACGTAATTTTTGGTTCCTTCCATCACGAGAAAATTTAAACAAATTAATTTGAAAATCTAAGAAATTCAAAATTAACATTCTAAATTCAAAATTGGAAAAAGAAATAAATTGCTGCCAGTACATAATATTTTATTTAATTTTTTAAGTGCAATGTTTGTCTCAAAAGTTATGAACACACGAGGTATCATCAGCCATTAGACGCCCACTGCAGGACACAGGCCTCCTTCGAGGTTTTCATAACCATGCGGGGTTTTGTCACAATCGCCACGCTTGGCAGGCAGGTTGGCGATCGCAGTATGCGGTTAGAGTCTCGGGAAGACGCTACTGACCTTCTCTTGGTAATTTATTTCCTTAAAAAAATCATGCGAAAAATCATGTTACTACGGTAATAAAAAACTTATAAGATTTAGTTTTTTCATTAAATTCTAAACGTTTTTAATGTGGGTGTAGGTGCATAAAAAACATTATTTTACGAGACAACTCCAATATTGATAAACGCTGCATACATTCTAAGGCGTTACGTGCGAGGTGTGACGTCATAGTTTGAGCCCGACTTGTGTGGCGCGTCTTTGTACCACGTGACTAGACTGGGTTTTCAACGGGTTATATCATGAAAAGTGTTGGACGCAGAAAAAAAAAACCATGTTTATTTCTCTCTCTTTATCCCTACATTGAAATCCAAACAGACGTTAGATCGATCAGGCAGTCGAGTAACGAAAATCTGAACAGACATGATTATATTTTTTTTTGTTGCACTAACCCCTGCTGAGGACAAGTTTAAAAACCTATTTAGAGGCTAAAAATTCCACCCATGCCGGGACTTGAACCAGCGAGCTCTGGCTAACCGTACCAGCGCTCTCCCAACTGAGCTAATGGGCAAGTGCAGGCATCAGCGAAATTTAGAGCCTCTTTACAAACTTCTCTGTATTACGTACAGGCAGCAGGTTAGTTCTAGTTCGTCTGGAGATTTCCGCATTTAACCTCTTAAGTGCTGAGGTATGTAAATACCTCAGACATTAGGGTTTCCTCACGATGTTTTCCTTCACAGTTAGCGAGTGGTATTGCTACTATAACTGCACAAATGTACGTAACTTAGAAAACAACGCCATTGATACATGCCGGATTCGAACCCACGACCCTCCGAATGAGAAGCTTGCGTTCTACCGCTCCGCTACCACCGCTGTAATGCTAGGACGTATCGTTACAAACTAAGCGAGAAGATAATGCTTCTTGCATTGAGCACGCCCTTGTACATTGACATATGTAATTAGTGCAATAAAGAATGAAAGTAAACGTAAAGTAAAGTATGCTGAGTTGGTGCCCCTTTTTGCTGTCACGGAAGCACCTGAGGCGTTTGGAGTCCGGTTCCATATGTTACTGCATGGCGCCCGGCTGCTTTCGACTCTATATGCCTCACATGTTCCCTTCACGATGGGTATGTCTTTATTTTTGTTTTGTTGACGTTCGTGTATTTTGTTTGTGTACCGTCGTGTTTACTTTGTGTTACTGTGACAATTTAAATAAAATGCCTTCTTTCTTTCTTTAAATACTGATATGTTACCTTGACTCCTGCTGTATCACCGTGGACAGAGGCAGAGGCTTCGGTCCGCGCAGCTCGACCGATTTGAGGGAAATGTTGCGTCGGGACACCCGCTCCTGGTTGCCTATTACGATCGGCCCGCTACCCGTTACAAAATAGACAAAAAAAAATGTTAACTCGGAAAAAAGTAAAATAAAACCTCTTGGTAATAGGTATCCATTGAAAAAACTAATTTAAACCAAAATAACAGTAAAACTCTGGTTTTATTCGGAGTGTCACCAATTTCGTTTCTGAATAAGCTAGTACCTACGTACATTTGTTTTCATTCGGCTTTGGTTTGGATAGTATTGATAGACAGTAAAAGTTGTGCTATCATTTTACATAGCTTAATTAGTACGCATAAGTGGCACGAGCCATAAAATCATGCTTCATAGTAAAATAAACCGAGTCTGACTACAACATAAGCTTTTCCGGATACTATTGGTGCCACGCGGTAACCGCGGACAGGCCTTAGTAATTTCTCCTCCTGCTCGTTTGACTTCTGGCTACGAAAAGAGACAATAGTATGTACCATAATTTTTATTTTTATTTTAATGTAGCTTATATAAGTCCCACTGCAGGGCACAGGCCTTCTCTCAGAGAGAGTCTGGACTCAATCACCACGCATGCCCACCGCGGATTGGAAACAAGCGCTGAGGTATGTGAACATCTTAGACACTACGATGTTTTCCTTCACGGTTAGCGAGTGGAGAAAACAATGTCATTGGTACGTGCCGGGATTCGAACCCACGACCTACCGAATGTAAGGCCGGCGGTGTTCTATCGCTGCGCTACTATCGCTTTGCTTTACATTAATTTAGATTATGGAAAATGTCACAGGTTGGTGTGGAAGAAATTGCAGTTCAAAATCAAAAAGGCAGTAGTACTAATTATTCTATGTATTTAACCATATTGTACAATTGTTTGTTTTCTTTCAATAAATAAAAATAAAATAAATCAAACTTACATCTTTGTCTTTTCTCTGTCCTCATCCGATGTGCAAGAATCGGTTTGTTAGCTGTTTCAAAGTTTGATACACTGCCGTTCGATATTGAACTCTATGCCTGTACGATAAGAAATTCAAATAATCTCACCTTGGCTTTTCTCTACAAAGCCCCGGCCTCTCCGCGAGCGTGTCTCGGAGTCGCCGTTGGAGCTAGAAAATAGAAGTTACTTTTGTTCATATGAACGGAACGGCTAGTAATCTTTTACACCTTACACCGGACTGGACAACTATTTGCCTCCCGCTCACACAATAATATCACCGTCTATATTGAGTAAGCTATTGACAAATAGCTATATAGCGCTTTTCTTAAAATAACTCTGCTACATATCTAAACGATTGTATCCAGCGACATTACATAATAAGATAATTTTAATTAATTCTAAATTAGCTGGTTTCCGCGATTTTATTCGCGTGGAGATTTTAATGTGTACCTATTTTTCCGAGATAAAAAGTAGGTATTCTATGCGCTATATTCCAGACTTTAATCTATGTCTATGCCTTTCATCCAGATCAGTTCAGCCGTTATGACCCAAATTCTGTCGGAATCTTGACGTTCGTGGTAGCCATTAGTGTGGAATTTGACGCCGGAAGTTAGGAATTCTTCAGGATTTGGTGCGCATAATTAGGCCCCTGGCGTGATTGAGTAACAAACATCCATCCATAAAAAATCGCATTTGTAATAGTAGCGAGAACAGCTAGCAGCTTGCCTACCGGAGAAACAAGTGGCGTTACTTGGGGGCAGGCCTATGTCCAGCAGTCGAGGAATACGGGCTGATTGATTGCCTACCTTGATGCTATTAAGCATATCGCCCTGCGTGGCGAGCGGGCGTTCGTCGGAGCGTACGGATGGCGCCCGCATAGGGGAGCGCGGGGCGGGGGCGTCGCGCCGCGCGCCCAGTGACGCCGCCCCCACTGAAGCCGCGCCGAATGTCGTCGGGTCGTGGACGAAGAACACTGTTGGGTAAGTTGGTAGGAGTGTGACTTAATGCTGCTGTTACGTCTGGCATCCGTCTCGCTCGCACATTGTAACATTTTTATCGATTTTACAATAATGAGTAGCTAGGCAAGCTTTTGACGTAGGTATGTAGTGCTAGAAAATTCAGAGGAACGTTGTAGATGTATTGTCGTTGTACTGAGATAACAAAAATACATCTAAAATGGCTACTTCAGTGGCAATTAGGAAGTGGTGCAAGTCTGCCTAAGTTTTTCATGAACAAAACTGGCCACTAAAGTTATAAACTTCTTGCGCTATTTCTCCATCAAAAACTGAGTACTGTTATTAAGTGGCGTAACGTAACTTTACTATCTGGCATACCACATTCGTCAAAAATATGCTCATAATTTTACAATCACAAAATTATCATAGAATGTAGGTACAAGGTATAGGTATGCCATGATAATTTTACAATATTACTGAGAAATTGGCAAAATCGAAAAAACTTCAACATGATTCTGTAATATCTTCTAGAAATTATTTCCAAAGTAGGCCCCTTCATTTTCGAGTTGGGCATTGGATATTGGACTCATGTGATATTGGAGTGATGACGTTGATTGGTCATCATAGCACAGTGTATCCTCGATTCAAACAAGAGTAGATACGTTCTATGTTGATCAGATGAAAAACAGCAGTTCAAAATAAATTGTTGAAATAACAGGATAGATTCATATTAAAATTGTGAAGATATTATATACAACTGAAAGGTTGATCAACAAAGCAATGCCAAATAGAAAGACTTGATATTTGAAAACAAAACATTGTTATTTTAATTATCTCATCTACAACTAAATCACATTTTTACTTTTTTGTTTCATTATTTACAAGACCATTTAAGATTAAGACCCTTTTTGATCTCCTAAAAATTGCCATTTGCTGCTATTTAGTAAGAATTACATACAATGATAAAACAACATAAATCCATTTCTTCAAATATGAGATACCGTTTCCATGCAACAAACCAATTCTATCTAAATCTTCAGCTAGCAGAAAACAATTTACCTTGTAAATAAATTAAATTAAAAAGAAGCATATCTCATAATAAATCTATTACATTTTGAGGTAAACTACAGAGAAAGAAACTTTTTGTTTCATTTAAAAATCCTAGCATTTGCTAAATCTAGCTTTTCTGCTGTACCGGCTTCAGTTCAGAGTCAAAATTAGCATCTTTCTTATTCTCTCCAGTACTTGTAGCAGCACTTGAAGGAGCCTGTAACACTTGTAAGTTGTCCTTATTCAGAGCCCTGTAGGATGCAGGACCAGCAAATGAAGCTGGAGCGTTTTTCGTAGCAGGCAAGTACATTTCAAATGTTTTGAAGTACTTTACGGTATTGGCGACATCTTCTTCCTTCAGTTTGTACTCAAACGCTATCTTGGGTACAGTTATTTGTGCAGGGTCGGCCTGGTGGGCGGAAATAAACTCCATTGCCTTTCGTAGTGAAGTGCGAATTGCCTTTCGTAGTGAAGTGCGACCATAGGTTATCTTGTCTGGCTCCTTGTAACCCAGTTCGTATTGCTCGGGAGTCAGTCTGTTTTTGGGTAGCGGTCGATTCGGATTTTTCTCCCGTACCTCTCGCGTTAGATCCTCTTCAGGACGACCGCTGGATGTTACATAAACATTTTTGAGTCTTTCGTCTAGTGCTGTGTCTTTTCTTTGCAGCTTATCATCTAGGTCTGGTTCCGCTTCTAAGGCTCGCCGTAGATCCTCTAGGTTAGCACTGTATTTAGGCGCCGGCGTAGGTTTTTCTTTTGAAATCACACGATGAGCTCGGTTTTCGATGTTAAACGACTTTATCGGTCTTAGAGCTCGCGAAACTAAAGCACCCATCTCAAGTGGCGTTAGTTGCTATTGTTTATATTAATTTGAAACTGTTCTCATCCAAATTACATCGTGTTTATTGGGAAAATTAAAAATTTCGAATAGAAAAGCTAGGGCTTGAGTTGGCTTGAGGTTAGAGATTTTTGTGACATTTGTTGACAGATAATAGTATTACTTTTTTTTCAGTAATGTTGCCACTGTTGCTATTGCCTTATGACCTTTTTTTTTTGGATTCATTACTGTAGTACCTACATGATACATGAAAAGTTCTCGAATGGACACCACATTCATGGGCAAGCGCAGTGTAGGACGACCAGCCACAAGATGGACAGAAGACCCCATCCAAGTGGCAGGAAGACGCTGGATGCAAGCCGCTTCCAACCGGTCTTTTTTTAAATCTATGAAGGAGGCCCATATCCAGCAGTGGACTTCTTGTGGCTGAATGATGATGATGATGATGACTTTATGCAAAGAGGCGCAATAAAATAAAATAGGCTCAACAGAGCCCTCGTGAGCAGAGAAAGCAGAACATTGGAAGGATAATGTATCTATCTAATTATGTTGCTGCAGTTTATACAATAAGTTTATAGTATAAATATTTACTTATTTATTGTTGCCATTGTATTTTTTACTTATGTACAATAAACGTATTAATAATAATAATAATAAGTGGAGCTTAGCAAAAACTAGTAGAAAGTGGAAGTGCAACTTCAACTTACACATTCCAGAAACAGCCTCTTTTACCGCGTTGCGTTTCCCGGTTATCGGCGAGTAGCTAGATTCTAGGTCTAAGTGATTGCCTGGACCAGCATGGGCAGGAGGCGTGTTCGTAGCCCGAGATCGCTCTCCGATGACGCGCACAGAAGGTGGACTTGGACTGCGTCCAAGTCGTCGCCGTATTGGCTGCGCACCTTTTGGCTTTTGCATACTTTTTTGTGCTGTAACGATAAATGCCTTTTTTATTTTAGGTTTATAGACGGGTTGGTTAGTCTATCTAATAGTTATAAAATTGTTACACAATATAACAGAATGGACGAAAAAATTCTTATTTGTTATACTGCTCAATATAACTTATTGGATTCGAAAAAAATAATAGAGATTTATTCATGTAGTTATACCTACATGTAACAGCTACACATTAACTAACAAAATAATATGAATAGTTTAACTTACGGGGAAAAACCCAAAAAGTGAGTAAAATATAACATAAGCAGCCCATATACGTCCCACGGTAGGGCACAGGCCTTTTCTCAGGGAGATAGTATGGGCTTAATCACCACGCGTGCCCACCGTGGATTGGTGATTTCAAGCGTTGAGGTATGTGAATACCTCAGACACCCAGGTTTCCTCACGATGTTTTCCTTCACAGTTAGCGAGTGGTATTGTTGCTATAACTTTACAAATGTACATAACTTAGAAAACAAAGTGATAGGTACTTGCCCGCACTGGGGATCGAACAAGTGAATAAATAACATAAACAATAAGTACCTAAGAACCTTTGGCAATGAACATGGACTTGAGTTCTTGGTCGTTATCGCAGTGTTTCTAGGAAAGTAGCTTTTAATATTTCACCGGTTACTAACTGCATTTGAGCATCCATGATCATTACATCGTTGATTATGCTACTTTCTTTTGTAGGTATAATTACATGGACAAACCTTTATAATTTTTATTGAACCTTTGTAAAGTTATATTGAGCAGAATAACAAATAGAACTTTTTTGTCCATTCTGTTCTATTGTGTAAGGTGTAACTAATTGTGTAACTAGATGGACTAACCCACTCATAAGTATTTAAATTGACAATTTTAAATCAAATTCAAAGTACGAAATTTTAATATTTTTATCATACCGGCGCTGTAAACTGATGGAGTATTTACACTAGTGTTTACTGGTGATTTAGGTATTATGTTCAATGTGTGGCTTGAATACTGCGGTTGCACCGTGATGCCCGAGTTATTAGGCTCTTTTATTTTTTCTTCTTCGTACATGCCATTTTTCATTAGGAAATTCTGTAAAGTAGATCGTGTTGAGCTAGCATTTGGTCACAATTTATGGTTTATTATGCATTTCAACTATTGATGAAAGACTAGAGTCTTTTAAGGCTTCGATTAAAATATGACTCCATAAAAGACTAAACAGTTAATAGGCTCAGATTTTTTGGGTTAGAAACTCCCGCTGAGTCATCAATTAAAACGAGCCAAAACACGACTCCCTAAGACTAGGAATTAAATGGCTCAGGGCTTATGGGTTAAAAACTGGTTTAGTCAAAAGGCGTGAAATTTGAGGCGTGGTTCTCTTAAAAGGTTTCAAAAACCCGTGAAAACCCCCCTTCATTCCTAATTTTAACTCACCCGGGCATCGTTCATATTTCTAATGATAGGGGATTGCGCTGGGCGAAATGGTGGCATAGGATGAAATCCTGAGACACATCTACTGTTCGCTTCCTAGAAAAATAAATCAATAGATAGGTATCGAGAATGCAAGATACAATGCGAGTGACAATTAGGGTAACGGATAAATGGACAACGTTAAAAGTGAATGCTTGTAAAAAAACATTTGTAAACCTTACAAGGCTTAACTCACAGTGGTGCTTCTCATTGAGTTTCCAGGTGTCCTACAAGGACTGGTTGAACTCATTGGCGTTCGAGCATTCCGAGGTTCCCCAGCTCCACTACTACCTCTCCGAACCTGAGTAGAGCTTGCCTTTTTATCACCAAGATCTCTAAAAATATGACGTGTAAATAGTTATGAGTAGTAATAATTTAATTATATAGGAGTTTTTATTATTTAATATTATTTTGTTATTGAAATATTACTCAATTAAAGGTACTTCGTTTACTTAGCCCCTTACCCTTTATTTAGCGCTTGAGAAAGTGAGTTTCTGGAGGTGTTCAGTCTCCTATCACGGGATTCATGGTCCGAGATCTTGTGAAAAGCTGCCTCGAAAAAGAAAAAGTTAAATACATTCTTACAATTTATAGACCCTGTGCATTGTATTATTATGACCAGACTGACCTTGCACAAAAAAATACAACATGCAGATGTTTGATATTTCTTTGGAGTATGTTTCGTGGAACGCACAGCCAACCACCACCATAAAAAATCATATACTTTACTGTAAGTGGACGAACTAAAAAGCCATTTTAAAATTTGTGGTTGCTCTTGTGATTGATCCTCGAATACTGCATTAAAACTAGGGCTTGCTGAGTTAAAGGGAGCGGTTCTAGGTAAATCTTCTGTGGTTGTGTCTGGATAAAATTTTAATATGATTATTCGTTTGAACAGGAATGTTAATCTTACGAGTTATCGATTTAGAATAACACTGTTCATTAGAACCATTTATTTTAAGATATACTTTTGTTGGCGGTGCGTTACACAAATGCAAATGATTACGAATAAAAATAAGAGCACAAACAGTGCTGTAGTAAATCGATCACTTGCATAAATGAGTAGTAGGTACTTAACATTTTATGGATTAGATATAATTCAGTGCAAATCTCGACATAAAATAACACTGTTTTGGTGACAAATAAAAGTAAAATGTGGAGCACCTTACCTTCTCTCACTTTTGAAGCCTGTGGTCGCATTACTGGTGGTGATTTACTTTCAGATCGATCATGCCTTCTCAAAGAAGGTGGTGACGATGGTGGTGATTGACTGTACACAACTGGTATTGCTTGCAAGGACTTTTCTGCTACCGAATAGACTCCAAACTCGTGACATGGAAGTCTGTCCATATCCTGATATATGCGTTTCCTATCGAAAACTTTATTAATGTTAGCTGCAGTCAAATTAAAACTTTATTCCAATAATTTATAATTACCTATATATGTTTCCTTGTTTCAACAGCCATGGCTCCAGTTGTGTTAACCATGCCTATGATAAAACAGAAGTATCTGGTTAATCTTATCAAAGAGTAGTCCATTAAGAAAAAATACCTAGTTACCAACTTGTTGATGCCCGATAACTGAGCCAGGTCGACATATTCTCATCCATCCAATTGCTTCGTGCGCTGTCATGCGATAATGTTTTATTAGGTAGCAACCTATTAGCGACCCAGTGCGCCCAAGACCTGCCTGAACAAGTTCTACATCAGAATGATCAAAAAAGAATATCTCACGTGTAAAAAAAATAAACAATGTAAGCTAAAAAACTCATAACCTTGCAATGAACAGCAATGGCACCTTTAACCTCTTCGCTAATCTGAAGAAACTTGAACAATATGTGTCGTGGTGGACATGAACCATCAGGAAAAAATAGATCAACGTGTTCTATACCTGAATTTCGAAATCTACAAAGATAAATGCAATGTCTTTGCATTAGATACTGCCTTTAAAAAGGTTTTCGATGAAAGTAACTGGTCAAGATTGGTTAGGTTAGGTTAGGTTAAGTAGGTTAGGTTAGATTAAGTAAGCCGGCGTCGAATCCGGTGTTCCACAGGGATCGGTCTTAGGGCCACTCCTCTGGAACATCGGGTTTGACTGGCTGTTGCGGGGAACCCTCCTCCGGGGCACGAGTGTCATCTGCTACGCGGATGACACTCTCCTCACCGCCCGGGGAGGGAATTTTGGGGAGGCGGCCTGTCTGGCCTCGGCGGGCGGATCCTTGACCGCAGACAGGATCCGCCGCCTAGGGCTGAGGGTGGCGCTGCACAAGACCGAGGCCGTGTTCTTTCACGGTCCTAAGCAGCGCCCCCCGCCTGACGCCCACATCTTTGTGGAGGGCGTCAGGATTGAGATAAAGGCCCAGATAAAGTATCTGGGCCTGACGCTGGACAGCAGGTGGCGCTTCGGTCCGTATTTCAGCGGACTGTCGTCGCGCCTGCTGAAGGCGGCGAAGGCCCTCTCATGGCTCATGCCAAATATGGGAGGGCCGAGCGGGCGATGCCGGCGGCTGTACGCCGGCATCTTGAAGAGCATGGCCCTGTACGGGGCGCCCATCTGGGCAGACTCCCTCCAAAGGAGGAAGAATGCCACGGCCATCCGGGCGCCTCAAAGGGCCATCGCTCAGAGGGTGGCGCGAAGCTACCGCTCGGTAGGCTTCGCGGCAGCGTGTGCTCTGGCGGGCACCCCGCCTTGGGAGCTAGAGGCGTGGGTGCTCGCCAAAGTGCACGAACGGAAGGCGAGGAGAAGGGCGCTCGGGGAGCCCCCCGCCCCCAGGGAACGGGAGGCTGTTCGGCGGGAGGCGTGGGAGGCCGTCGTCCATCACTGGACGGCGGACCTCGCCACCGCAGCTTTCGGCCGCCGAACGTTGGACGCGCTCGGGCCGGTCCTGCAAGAATGGCTCGAGCGGCCGCACGGTTTCCTCTCTTTCCGACTGGTGCAGGTGCTGTCCGGGCACGGATGCTTCGGATCTTACCTGCACCGGATAGGGAGAGAGGAGAGTCCGGGGTGCCACGGCTGCGGCGCGGCGGACGACACGGCGCAACACACCCTGGAGGTGTGCCCGTCGTTGTCCGAGCGGCGCCGCAGTCTTGTCGCCGTGGTTGGGCCGGACCTCTCGCTCCCGGCTGTGGTAAATGCCATGCTGGGGAGCGAGGAGGCGTGGACGCCGGTCGCCTCTTTCTGTGAAGACGTGATGTCACAGAGGGAGGAGGCGGAGCGCGCGCGGGAGAACGATCCTCTCGCGCCGCCGCTCCGCCTGCCGGAGGGGCGGGAGAGGGCGGACACGCAGCCGCCTCCTCTTGCCTACTGGTGATGAGCAGCGGGCGACGGGCGCGGGGGCGCCCTCGCCTGCATTGCACCGCTCATTATCACGCCGTACGAGGATGACCGAGGGCTCACGGTCGTCCTCAGGCCCCTCCCCGAGCTCGGGAGGGGCGCGAGGGGCCCGTCGTTTGTAGACGGGCAATCGCCGGCGGGGGACTGGAAGTAAAGGCTGTGCCGGTTTCCCAGGCCCCCGCCACCATAGGCGACGATGGAGTCCCGCTGGGTTGTTTAGTGGGTATACCGGGAATCGCTTTCCAGGGGAGTCCCACATACTCTCTCCCGTCCCCCGACGGGAGATGCGTAATGCATTTTTCCCAGCGTAAAAAAAAAAAGATTAAGTAAGCCGCGTGCCGAATTGCCCGCGGCTATTAGGGCGGACCTCTCACTGCCGGCCACCTCCATAAGGAGGTGGCGGAGAGGGTGCGAGAGGACGATCCCCTTTCGCACCCTCAACGCCGTCGGAGACCCGGCCGCAGACGGCGGGCATATGCCAACCGTCTGCTGCCTTAACGGGGGTCCTCGGGCCTCTTAGCCTTATGGTTGGGCCATTGTACGTAGCAAAGCTGTGAGCTCACTCCAGCCAGCCTATCTCTTTCCAGAAGGCCGGCGGGCAGGCTGCCTCCGTTGCGGCAGTGTGCGCAAGCGTTCCCACGGCCTCATCCCTTGCGGTGTGAAGGAATACCCCAGGAGTTTAAGTCGGTATAGTGCCCTTTTCATGGCGGGGAGTTTGACATAACCACCGTGACCCCCCCCCCCCCCCCCAAGCCGGTGGTACCCGTAATAGGGTTCCTCCAGGGTCAAAAAAAAGGTTAGGTTAAGTAAGTTTTCGATGAAAGTAACTGGTCAAGATTGGTTGGAGTCGATTAACAAAAATAGCTAAATTTACTATGAAGAAAATCTACTCACACATTTCCGTCGTAAAGTCTTTTGTTCAGTCGTATTACCAACTTTATATTATTTTCCTTAAAATAATCAATGTACATCTCAGGTGGGTGGTACAATGATACACTGTAATCGACTGGTCCGATGAAGGCGAGAAATTTACCTGCATTGGCATTTAACATTATTCGCTTCGTAGGGTAGGTTAGGGTGAGTTTGAATAATCTCGAAAGAATATTGTAATACTTAGTTATATATTGCTTTGATTACCAGGTACAATCCAGTTCAAATCGCCTCCCTGTATTTTGTCCAATCTATCGTATTCTTCAAAATTAAAGTCTTGAAAATTGAATAAGCCCAACTCTCGCGCTTTCTTTATGGCTTGTAAACAGTCCATGATATTAATCGTGTAAATAGAATCACCTTGCGTTGCGTCTTGAAATGGTCTACAAAAATATTCGATAGTAGCAAACAGATGGAGTTGCAAAAGTATCCGTGGGAATAATTGAAATGTTTGAATTAATTACTATCTCTCACCGATAGTTTTGTCCATGAGCTAGAAGTGGCTTCAAAGCATCTCTTGATGGCAAACTCAAATAAAGTACACCAAAACATCCTAGTAGAAAAGCGGCGTTGGCTTTCTTTTTGGGATCTGCTGAGGTGTAGTGGACAATAGTTTGTTTGTTCAGAAACTGTTTGAATTTCTCATTCAATAATTTACAGTATTGGTAAACACAACCAAGGTTCAAAGGCCCAAAGTCAGAATAGTAGTTTTCATAAACTAAATCGTTATCTATTGTAAAATAATGTGTGTCGAAAGTGCTTTGTAACGTTTTTCCTGGCTTTACGATGGCAAAATATAATACATCTTTAAGATATTCTGAGATGTACAGTATCTCGTTGTTGCGTGCCATCATTGATGTGACAATGACGCACAGTTTATCTGATCCAACATAATTGTGTCTCTCTACAACTAATGAAGGTTTAAAATAACAGCTCAGTTAACAAAATTATAAGTTTAAACACGATGATTTCACTGATGAAAGTTTAAAAAACAGATAAAATTAAAAATTTGCTAAAAATCCAAATGAGATTAGACGTTGTCACCGATTGGTTCTCTTTTGTTTTAAATTGACGTTATATTGACATCTTTGTTAGCCAGTAGCTTAGTAGCATAGACCAAAAAATTTGGTCTATGCTAATAGTATTGTTCTGTGACCTAGATCGTCCTTCGAACTAAGTTCGAGGTCAAGTAATGTTTAAAAATATTTTTGCAGTTCTTCAAAAGCGAAGCAGTGAAGATAGAAATTACTAAGAATGAAATCATCAGACCGCAAATCTGCCACGAAAAAGTGGTTTGCTTCTGAAGTCTGTGAGTCGAGTGGTGTTGCCACATAAAAAAAATAAACTTCAAAGAAAGATGCATTGATGCATTCGGTTTTGACAGACAGAGGGCGTTTTTAGTCTTTTTCCGGTTCGCAAGGTAAAGTGTCAAACGTTTTAGTGCGGTATTCTTGCAAATCTGATGATATTTTTGTGATCTTCCAGTTTTTAGTGAATGTGTATTGCCCTGAAGGATGCCCTCCAATCATTCTATCGTTTGTGCTTCATATTTCAGATCACCAATACTTGAGAAACCATGGCTGAAGTCGAAGTGTAAGTACCATTGTTTTGGTCGCTATCTCTTTGATTTCTACTGAAACCTTCTCTCTATCACCTGCCTTCATACCTAGTTATACGTTCCCGATGATATCTCTTCGTCTAAACTTAGGCTTGCCTCAATAAACATACTATCAACATAACCTATAAATACCACATCTGATTTGGGGTTATTCTAATCACTAAAAACCTCAACCCCTCCATACACCTAATAAACCTTCCTTACTCCCTCCTCGCCTGCCGTAAATATCCATAAAATACCAAACAGTCGCAAAATACGCAATTTAAAATGTTTATCTTACCTTTCATTTTGCTTTTTGCATTCAGTGAGGTGCCGGTGAACCCCGTGCTCAGCGGAGGTGCGATGGACGTGAACACAGCCCTCCAGGAGGTGCTGAAGACTGCCCTCATCCATGGTGGCCTTGTCCATGGACTGCATGAAGCGGCTAAGGCTCTTGACAAGTATGTTACAAGTTCAGTTTAGTTGATTTTATCATAAGCAGCCTATTTACGTCCCACTGTAGGGTACAGGCCTTCTCTAAGGGAAAGAGTAGAGAGAGTTAGTTGATGAGTTAGTCAGGGAGAGATAGTTAGTTGATTTTATTAGACAGAAAGGCTCTATGTTGGTCTGTTGTGTTTTGTGTTACTTTCCGAACTGGAAGAAATGCCTTGTCAATATTTCTTTGCAACCCTGCATGTTGTTTGTAAATAAAAATCAAAGTATGTTTAAAAATAAAAACATGGTTCATCCTTTTTTACTCTGGATTTTCAAGTAAAACTAAAGTTAAGCTTGCTTGGAATATCTATTCTTAGGCAGCAGGAGCTCACCTAAACATTCACCTGGCCTGTGGCTGTTCTAGCCATGGACCTGGTGGAAATATCAGCTCTAATGTACAGTCAGAGTGGATCACTTCTGCTGCCGATAGTAAAGCACATACATAGTACCACAGCATTCGCTGCGACGGAGCTGTGGCCTCCCAATTGTGCTACATAAACATGATATAGCACAGGTCTTCTATCCCATAGCGAGTGTGTTGGGTGTGCTGTAGTGACAGTTCTTTTTTACATTTACATTTTTTACAAAAAGTTTCATACATTATGACAGACTTTTAACGCTCATACTCACTTGTACAGTGGAACTCAGCTCCGAACAAATGACATTGGCAGAAGTGGTCAATCTGTAACTAAGCCAGGGCTAAGATATGGTCCTTTGAGCCTCAGTTTAACCAAGTGAAATGTTGGTAGGCCACTGGCTTTTACACCAGCAGCTTATGAAAGTTTTGAATTCCACAGTGTCTAAAGTCTCAATATGTTGTGAATTTACTAATGAGAATAAAAAGAAAATTTAGTTCACCACCACTTTCTGAGAATTTCACAGTGAATCAATAAACCGGCAGTTACCCTCATGTAATAGATACGATGATTCTTTTAGAACCCATAGTGATACCTTTGATTATTGTTCTTAGTGACGACAAAAGCAAATATTGTGTGATTATAGGAGGCAAGCCGTCCTCTGCGTCCTAGCTGAGAACTGCGATGAAGCCGCATATAAGAAGCTTGTACAGGCCCTCTGCAATGAGCACCAGATCCCCCTAGTCAAGGTGAGTTTACTATAATGTAATAAGCCCATTCACAACACAAAGAAATCACATATCATCGCTTAGGAAACAACACGGCTCAAGTCGAGATTTGACAGTTTTGATATTTGTATTGCAGATTTTAAATGCTTGATCAACCTATAAGATTCAAGCATTCAGACTCATCATCAACCCATTATGTCTCCACCGAGGGGCACGGGTCTCTTCCCTGAGGAAGGTATAGGCCATACTCCACCACGGGGGCCAAGTCCGGATTGGTGGAGGCTTGTAGACTAGTGGCTCGTCTACTGTCAGAAGTTGTCAAGCCACCCTAAGGCCTCTGACTTGGCTTAACGACTGCCATCTATCGACGGCAGCCGGCACCAACAGCTTAACGTGCCTTGCGAAGCACGGAACCGCTCGGAAAAATGCCACTAGCGTTAGGCATAGACTGTCTATGGACTATCCATAGACCCATCCATGCACTGAACGCGCCCTGTGTTGCTTAACCTTCGTGATCGTTTAAGATCACTCAGGCAGCCGGGGCTACGAGCGAGCATTCAGACTAATAAGCAGCTATTATTTTTAAAAAAATGTAACACCAATATTTTTTCTATGGAACACCATAAAAACTGTATACGAAATTAAAAAGTGTTTTTCTCTCTTGTAAAGTAGGGAAAAAGGACTTCTGCAGTGTTGTGTTCTAAGCGACGATATGCACTGCACACATGCTCCTCTTTAAACAAATTGGCCCATAGGAAAATATCCTTTATAATTTTACTTGCAAGAGAAAATGTATTTTGTCTATGGTGTCTGAATAATTTTACATGTCACTAGAATGCGAATCACGCACCAGCATAACAGGTTTAAGTTTTTCTTTTGTGGAAAAGGACTTCTTGTCTAATCTTGTCTAGTAATTTTTACAGTTCTTTCGCTCCGCACGAGCCTCCCGCACTTGTGTGTGAAGCGGCACATTACGAGCGTATATTGAATCGGGAGCCCCTATGGTGGCCTGCAGCATGCAGAGTCAACTTTCCTAGCTACTGGACAAAAATTAATTTTTTTTTGAGAAATTTAATATGTCTCTAACATAACTATACTCTGTTCCACGAGTCGAACTCCTAGGGAACAAAATAATCGCTTCTCATTGGTCAATGCGCGCAGCTAGAGATAAGCGAAACAATAAGCAAAGATGGTCCGCTTCATAGAGTAGATTAGTGGCTATTGAAGGTCACGCGCATTAACCAATGGGCGCACATGAACGATTTTCTTATTAATTTAAGGATCCATCATACAACTTACAGGAAACAACCATATTTCTTTCAATAACCAAGTCGAACTAACTCAATAATTGTTCCCCAGGTGGACAATAACAAGAAGCTGGGCGAGTGGGCCGGTCTCTGCAAGATCGACAAAGACGGCAAGGCCAGGAAGATTGTCGGCTGCTCGTGCGTCGTCATCAAGGTCAGTAGGCCTATTAATTTTTCTTCTTATTGCAAAACCAATCCTTAAGTTCTCCCCAACTACTCTTCAGAATCTATCTAGTATAATTCTTCCTACGAAAGTTTTTAAATATTGTTTCTGACGACTAAATTTAGGAATCATTGATTTAAATAAGATGAGCCAGCTGCTTAGAATGTTGTGTCAAGTAACAAGAGTAAAATGTAGATATATGTTACATAGTTGTTAAGATAACAAAGAGCTTCCTACTATATTAGAATAATTTTGTGCAGTTTCTGTAAACAATTACGAATCAATTTGCATTTTTCAGGTCTAAATGTTGTGTGAGGATTGTTCAGTTTTACAAAAACAAAGTAGTGATTAAGGCTGTTCTTACGTCTCGCTCACACAATTTAAAATTTTCTTAATTTTGTAAAAATATGAGTAAACTTTTGATAAATGTGGTCTAAGGGTTTGAAGCATAATTAAATTACAGACATTTTAAATATATTTTTGTTTCCCTATACATACTTTTTAATAAAATGTTTCCAAAATTATTGATTTTGGAATCAAATTTTCTCAATCAAAAACTTAGTACAGGATAAGAAACATATGCTTTCAATGTTCGCAATTTTATTATCCATCAAACACTCTGACCGCATTTATCAAAAGTATACTCATTTTATTAAAAGTATGAAATTGTGTGAGCGACACAGCATGCTCCATGTAACAAGAGCCTTAAGTGTTTGTTCACATACCTGGCAACAAGCGCGGCGCGGTGCTTTACTATAATAAATTCGCCACCTATGATGGATCAAGTCACAATCAAATGTAGGACCCCCCAAATACTACGACAGACTAAAGACCTTAGAAATTGACTGAGTGACGCGCCAAGCACAACCCGCCTGTTCCATGACAGTTGAGGTTTAAATAAACCAGCGCTATACAATACACGTGTGCCCTATGGTGCCACGCCTTGTGCGTAGACAACTTTCCTATCACACAAACATACCTATTGATAAAAGGACAAATTATGTACCTTAATAGACTAGGAAGTCTCAGATGCAAATCTTCTTAGGGCTCAGTAAATTAGGTGCGCCGTTCGGAAAGGCAATAATGGAGTGTGAAGTAAATTGGGCCACAAGGCTCTTCAATTAGACAGGTTACAGAGATTGTATATTGATTTTGTACTTCTTATTCTAATTCATTTTTACAAATACCTATTACAAAATATGCAAATATTACAAAATATCGTAACGGATATTTTGTCTCTAGCTTAGCTTTGTGGCATTCTAAAGGCGATCTTTGGCGCTGAACAGAAAAAATCATTATCATTCATTTTTGTTTTTCATACTGCATCTTTCACTTAGAATAAATCATATAAACACAGCATTGATGCAAAATATCTTAATTTTTTTTCAGAATGGAAGAAAAGCAAAACATAATTAATTAATTAAATATCTAGTCTGACTGAATGAACCTTCACCCGAACGAACCGTCTGATTTCGCCTTTATGTAGCCAATTGCGTTGGTGGCATGTGACAAAATGTAACACAATCCTCTCCATCTTTCCAGGACTTCGGAGAGGAGACGCCGGCGCTGGACGTGCTCAAAGACTACCTCAAGTCGTCGAGCTAATCCCTAGGTCTTACTTCTAAGCTTTACAAATAAAAAACACAAAAAAACCGCAAGACGCGCTTTTATTTCGGTAAAGAATAAGTTAGAAGTAACGTTATTGAGAAGATCACACTGGATAGAAACTAAGGTAAGCCTTTTGTATTTTTAATTCCACTGAGTGAATTGACATTTCACAACAGGAAGCTTTTCGCTATCCACGGTAAAAATTGTGAGCGTTAAATTATACCCTATAAAAAGTACCAAATACTGAACCGGGTCTTGGTCTGCGCCCAAATAAAAAGCCAAAAGTTCACATTTACAGATAATAAGATAGTGCTCAAATCACTCTGTGAACAAAAAATATACCACCTAAATGCAGCGGCATTTCGATGCAGGCTGCGCTGTAATTACACGCACATGTTAGACAGTTGGTCGCAAAGTTCCTTGTGCTTCGGCCATTGTCGGACCTGGCATTCTCTGAAAAGAAAACGAAATCATGGAACTTTGTGAGTACAGTTATTTTGTAAGATACCGAATACCTCGGCACAATTTGTGCGAAAAAAAATTTTTTTTCCAGTATTTTCTAAACCTTCAACTATTACGAACATTAAAACATACAAATTGGTCCAGCCGTTCTCAAGCGACGCGCTTAGGAAGCGACCGATCCCGATGGAGGACTTATGAAGAGGCATATTTCGAACTACCGTTAAACTAGGTTTTTGTTATTCATAGGGTCAAATAAATGCTGAAGAAAGAACAAAACAAATCATCACAAGCAGCCTATATGCGTCCCACTGTAGGGCACAGGCCTTCTCTCAGAGAGAGAGAGAGTATGGGCTTAATCACCACGCGTGCCCACCGCGGATTGGCGATTTCAAGCGCATAATACTTTACATTTTAATATATTTTAATCGTTTGTGGGTACTTACCTCCCACAGTACCACTCTGTCTTGCATCGCGAGCACTTCTTGCTCGCTTTATCGCCGCACTTGGCACATTTGGCGCCACCGCCGTCCATCGCCAGCGCTGCGAACGAGAAAGGTACCTTGAACATTAAAATAGGTATGTGATTCCCTGCTACGTGACACCGTCAGCGTGGCTGATGCCAGAAACTGATGAGTCAGTTAGCCGAAACCTTGCTAACGGGACCTTATGACTAAGCCTGCGCTGTCTGTTTGTCTTACCGTACTGTACTTTATGTAGTATTTTATTGCATTCGTTTTAATTCTTTGTAAATGCATCACGACACCCACTCCATAGTAAAATTATGAGTTACCATAGGCACTGACTGACAATCGGCGCTGAGGGATCACTTCGTCAGCACAACGCTGAGTCAGCTGCTTTTGTGGCAACTTACGACACACCGCACAGGCTACATCTATGGTCCTGTTTTATTTATTTGATTTGTCTGTGTGTGTATTTAGTTTTCTTTCCGTTGTTGTGCATATTATGAACAAGAAGAAGAAAGACATTATACCAACAAGATACATCACAGAAACAAAATAAGCAGATAAGTAACATAATGTGCACAACAACAGAAAGAAAACTAAATACACAACAGACAAAACGAATAAATAAAACAGGACCATAGATGTAGCCTGTTACTTATCTGTTTATTTTGTTTCTGTGATTTGTTTTGTCTTTCTTTCTTAGCGGGCTTAATCTGTTTAATCACTCTTGCAGGACCCTGTTTCATAAAACTACGATAAATTCATGGCTTACTACCATAGGAAGACTGCAACGCAATGTACATCGAATTTTCATACTAAACTATGAATTATTGTAGTTTTACAAAACACGGCCCTGGCAGCGGCTGGACGAGGATGGCCGAAGACAGAAGAAGTGGTGTGCCTTGGGGGAGGCCTATGTTCATTAGTGGTCGAACATGGGCTGATGGATTCGATGTATCGAACCGTAATTGGTAGCGACGGCCGCTACCTCGCGATTTTTAGCTCACGCTGCCGGCACCAACAGCTTAACGTGCCTTGCGAAGCACGGAACCACTCGGAAAAATGCCACTAGCGTTAGGCATAGACGGCGACCCATCCATGCACTGAACGCGCCGTGTTACTTAACCTTCGTGATCGTTTAAGATCACTCAGGCAGCCGGGGCTACGAGCGGTTTGCTGGTACAGACACGAGAATTACTACCGTGTGTATACCTACCTGCATCGCTAGTGTAGGACTCGAGGAGCCGGCGCGCCATATCGCGGGATGCGTCAGAGCCGTCCATTCGGAAGTGCTGCAGCTGAGACTTGGCGAGCGCTTTCGTGCGCTTGTGGATCTGCTTAAGGTATGCCCTTTTGATCTGTCGAAGAGTGCAAAGTTTCTGGTTTATCACACACATTTTCACACACGGTGAAATCCTGTGGCAATACTGGCAATGGTGAAATCGCTCGCTCAGTCGCCTGAGACAGCAACGATTCGCGCAGAAAGGCCGTGGGGCGAGGGCGTGGAAAACACGCGTCGTCTTTCCAATTCAGTTTTGTACAAAATGTATTGAAGGGACGAGACGAAGACCACATAGAAGAGACGAGGGCGAGGGGGCGAACTCTATTTAACGCGTCGCGTCCTCGCCCCACGTTCCCTCGGTGTGGCCTGGGCCTAACCCACTTCACCGCAAACGTTTGATTTGGTTTGAAGACTTGCAACGGCAGTGCAGTCAGTATTCGTGACACGGTAATGTTTGTTTCATTGAAACTATTGGTAGTCTACTGACCAATCGCTCTCCAATGGTATAACCCGTGCAACTCAACTCGGCGCTTCGGGCGATTCTATTTTCCTTCGCGGGAGGATCCTTCATTTGCGGGGGTCTTACCATTGGAATGACATTGTAATACTATTGCTTAGCGGACTACGACATAGTGTCAAATAACAGAAATTGTCATGCTAATATCACTATTGAACAACGACGCGTTCATTAGACTAGGCCCGTGGCAAGTTTTCGCTCCACTTACACTCAGCTCGGCCGCGAAGAATTTCTGAGGTGGACGCGCGGGGTGTCGCCGCGCCGAAACGTTTGCGCGAATCGTCACGCTAATAAATCACCATCGTGAGTTCTACTCCTAACGACATGCTTAGGGCCCTCGCCCACGGCGACTTTTTGTAGCGATGCTGTCGCGCGTTCGCATCGATACAGTTGCGATGCGATCGCTAGCTGTGTGCCCTTGTCGCAGGAGGGTTAGATTGGGTGCGATCCGAGATAATAAATGAAGGTAATCCAGGGGCATGGTGTATTTGTAATATAGTGGAAAGGCACCTGAGAACAATAAAATAGAAAAGCTTAACTACGGTCTAAAACATAAATATAAAAATACAATGAGGAGTTGGAAAGAAGAGCACTTACATTAATAAAATTAATGTGCCTTTGAAATATTATTAATTTCGTAGATAAAGATACAGGATACGCAGGATAAGGTGACAGACGTGTTGTAATAAAATTTGGTAATAAAGATAGGATCTCGTTTACGTCCACTTAGTTCGGAGGCTGAGGAATATCTCCCTAAATACGTCCGAACACTGCGGCACATGTCATAAAATAGTTAAATTTGGAATAGTAGATGGCCGAAAATGATAAAAGAAGCAACGAGGCGATTACCTCGTTACACCCTCGCCCACCGTAAACACGATTCAGTCCCAATGCAAACGCGATACCGTCGCGCTTCTGTCGCGATAAAAATGTGATTCAGTAACGGCACAAAAATGCCTGCGATCGCTACAGATGCAAGATAGACTCCGTTGGACCGATGGACAACAGCACTCTCGATCTGTCTGTGTTGCACTACCCACGCGCCACCCTTCCTCCGTTCTCCTCCCGATGTCTTCCAACACGGTCGCGCGTTTGCATCGATACAGTCGCGATGCTGTAGCGCGTTAGCATCGCTTCTGTAGCGCGTTGCAAATGCGACTAAAGGGCGTTCGTAGCGATGCTGTTGCGCGTTTACGACGGCGACGTGCACTACTAAAAGTCGCCGTGGGCGAGGGGCCTTACAGCCCTCCTATTAAGTACGTAATGTCCACTACCAAAATAGGAGGGCTGTAAGCATGTGGTAAGGTTGAGAGTAGAACTCACAATGGTGATTTATTGATTTAATTACCCAAGTTAAAACATTTTGACGATTCCGAGGTGTCAAAATATGTACCTATGTATTTGACAGTTCATCATCATCATCATTCAGCCATAAGAAATCCACTGCTGAACATAGGCTTCCTCCATGGATTTCCAAAAGGAGCGGCTTGCATCCAGCGTCTTCCTGCCACTTGGATGAAGTCATATGTCCATCTTGTGGCTGGTCGTCCTACGCTGCGCTTGCCGGTATGTGGTCTCCATTCGAGAACTTTTCGGCCCATCGGCCATCTGCGTCAGATGGCCGATGGGGCCATCAGTCGGTTATCAGTCCTGCGCGCTATGTGCCAGGCCCACGTCCACTTCAACTTACTAATCCGCTGGGCTATTTCGACGACTTTCGTTCATCTACGGATCTCATCATTACTGATTCGATCTCGTAGAGAAAACGTTTGACATTTCGGAGTAGGTTAAATCGGACAACTCCATACAGTGGAGAACTTACGTGGCAGTGGCCCAGCTCTGCTCTGGAACACCTCACCTGCGGGACGATCTCGATGAGCGTGCAGCCCGGATTTTTGACGCCATTGCCGCCGCGGTTCTGGAGCCCGGAGTAGTCTCCCACGGCTAAGCGGCAGAGGAACGCCTTCAGCTCGCCCAGGGGCGGCACTTGATCCAGGATCGGGTCCGTTAGCTTGGCTTGTAGCTGCAGGGAAATGTAGGCAAATCAGGATACAATACAAGTTATATGTTCAGAAAAATCCGACATCGGGAAATTTCAAGATGGCGGCCACGAAGTTAGAAGCTGGTTTTCGGAACCTCAAATTGAAAAAGAGTGCGTTCCAATAGATTCGCGTCATGAATGCTAGCCTAATTATGTAATTGTCAAATTCTATCATTTGGCACCATCCATAAATTACCTCCCACCGATTTCTTGATTTTTGGAGACCCCCGTTCTAGGTGGTCACATACCTATTATGTGACGTTACATATTTTAGAAATCATCAACAAAACATAACAGAAAATTTGATAGATATACTTATAGTTAAAAATAATACAAAAATTACAAAAGAAATCAAACAAATTGATACCAACTATATAAAGAAGAAGTCGAAGTCTTGAGTTGTACTGTACCTAATAATACTTCAGATTTATATAATATAATCACATATGTGACGTCACGAAACTTACGAATCATCACACTTTGTTGACCCCCTCTCTCCCCCTTAACTTGTGACGTAATTCATGGAGGGCCCCTTTTAACGTCACAAAACGCGCGACTGCATAGTTACTCCCAAGCCGCTCACCCGGCAGAAGACGCCGCGGCGCGTATCGTCCACTGTATAGTGGTGCGGTAATCTCGGCTCCAGCAGCAGCTGGCGGAGACACAGCCACAGCTGCGCTTCGCTGCGATGCATCTGCCCCATCTCCTCTTCGGCAGGCGGCGCCCAGCGCCCGACTGTTGTAAGCGATGGGAGGTTTTATCAAGAACTCTATAGATGGCGCTGAACTGACTACGTTACGAGTCGTGCGCGCGTTCCTATTTGCGACTGTGAGCGATCGGGCAAATCGGAACGCACTACAGATCGCTCATGGCTCTCACGTATTCGTGTCTATAACACGTCCACATTAACTAGACGCTTGACGTTGATACAATAATGCAGCGACTAGGGAATATAAAAAAAAGAAAATCCCTCATTAGATTGCTTATTGAGTACGAATCTCAAACGCGCTGGGCTCCTCATCGGCCGGCAGGGGGCGCCCAGCGAATCCAACGCTAGGCCTCAAAATAAGCCTATGACAGTAACCTAGCCCTCGAGAGGCGATTGCATTGTTTGTGGCGGAGGGATTGCGTGAAATTTGGCAGAGGGATTTATGAAAGTTGACTTATTTCTCATCTGCCGAGAGCGTGGCACCCCATCTATCCGGTGTAGATTCACATTTTTTTTAAGATCATCAATATCATACTTACCTATCACATTTGAAAAGATTTATCAAAAAATAAATTATTATATCTTTGAAATGTGACGTCACCAAACTTACGGCCCCTCCCACCCTTTGTCACACAATGTCACACTTTGTTGACCCATCGTGTGACGTAGTTTACGGATGTTCGGAACATCATTCCGCTCTCAAGGAACAGAAACATCATGTTCCTGGAGAGCGGAATGGTGCGTGCCAGGTTCGGTAGGGTTCATGCTACTGCGGTTGGTAGCGTAGCGGTAATAGCGCATCAATGGAACTCTTTACTTCAGTAGAATGTATGAGGAGTTCACATACCTCAGCGCTTAAAACCGCCAATACGCCGTTGGCACGAGTTTTCAATTGAGCCTATACTCTCTCTCTCTCTCTCGAGAGAGAGAGAGAGGTCGGACGTATATGGGCAGCTGGTACCAGGGCTGGTTCCCGGCTGTCACCTAACACAAGCACTTACAGTTAAAAGTCTGCACCTCTCCTGACTCGCTGATTCTCCGCCACGGCTCTGCCTGCAGCAAGTGAGCCAGCAGCGAAGGCGCGTCGTGTGTCCTATATAGGCAGGTCGCAATCGACGCACCTATGCCGGCCACTTCCATGTGTTCCGCTATGTATCTGGATGGGAGAGTCGAAATTGTACTTTGCAGTTTGCTGAGTAGATATGGCACGACCAAACGACCGTCTGAGACCCCATAAGATGTGCACTATCCAAATTCTGTCGACTGAACGCGCCGTGACGGTGATACCTCCTGTAGTCGCTAAACTGCTAAAGTATCGGACCAGAGATATCTACCCCATTCACAATTACGGCGACACCATCAGTCACCACCTGCCAATGTTCAAGTCTTGTCATTGGCATATTTAGGGTTATTTTCCATGGTAAAAAGAGGTCCCTGAAAAGCGATGGCCTTCCATCCTGAAATCCAATGCATGTAGAAACCGAACATATTATTCTTCCCTTTTCTAATTACATAAAAGTAGGTAGGTATGTTGTTCGAACAGTGAGAGAACCTGTTCCTCGTTTGTATTCATCATCATCATTATCAGCCATTTAACGCCCACTGCAGGACATAGGCCTCCTTCGTGGTTTTTATAACCATGAGGGGTTTTGCCATAATGGTCACGCTTGGCAGGCGGGTTGGCGATCGCAGTATGCGGTTGGAATTTCAGGAAGACGCTGCTGCCCGTCTCAGGTAATTTTATTTCCTGAGGCCTTCTACGACATCCACGGAAGGAAATGGAGTGACGCTATTCTTAATCCGGTGCCACACGTTTGTATTGGCAGCCTCGAAATGCCAAATAGCCGAATCAGTTGCCACCCTCCGATAGGAGACGGCACATAAAGATGATAAAAGTATGATTAGCTTAGGAATTGGTACCTACCTTGGTATATCACTGAACGGAACTTCAAACTCACCGTACAATAGAGATGCATCGCATACTGATATCGAACTGTAGATCCTTCTTCTGCCTATCCAGCTCCTCGAGCACGTCCTCGCAGACTTGCGCGCGCGCCGACTGCGGCTTCAGGTAGTCCTGGCTGGATGCAGGGAAGTGGACTTTATTGTCGAGGCCTTAGGGTGCCTTGATGATGGTGTGATTTCAAGTCGACCGTCACCATGATGACCAGTGAAGGAATGGTTGAAGATTTTTTTCTTTTATGACCATATATAATAGAACAGTCGACAGCAGGTCAACCTTTACATTTTGTTGCAAATTCAGGTGCACGTTGGTAAATGTTGATGTGCTGTCGACTGTACTACAGTCTTATTTATAAAAAAACAATTGATTCCTTGTAACACTTCTGAGATTCAGGGTAAATAAGTCCGTGGTAAAAGGAAAGACAGATTATCTGAACTGCCCCTGAGGAGTGTTTTAGAGAAATCATGTTTTTATAAATAAGACCGCAGTTTATGGCCTGATATCTAGACCTTTATGCCAAACAGTCACATATCGGCTGAGAACGATGGTAGGTATGTCGCTCATTTTGACAGAACGCTTGTGTGTGCATGATAACACGTGTGAGAAAAGAAAAATTAAAGAAAATCATACGAATAAAATCTAGTTTTTCTCTACCTCTTGAATATATATCCAGCCCTCGCCCCCGTCCTCCCCCCGACATACGCCAATGCTTAGGGGTTGGTAGTAGCTGTAGTAGGTAAGTGCTTACTTGATAAGCGCGACAAGAGCTGTAAGCTGCTCCATAGCGTAGTCCAGAAGGTCTATGGCTACTTCGCTGATGCACTGCGCTCCGTCCTCGTGGAAAAGGACCGTCTCCAGCAAACCCACCGCCACAGCTTCGTGGTACAGCTGGAAAGGAAGATGATCTGATGCACAGAATTTGGACTCGTCACAAAATGTCCCGTTCACAGCACGTCCCGTAGGCAACATTTACCTTTTGCTGACGTTCCGCTGTGATAAAATAAAGGCAAGTTGATATGAATAGAACAGAAATTGAAAACTATGCACTGAAAAGTCGTGACTTTTGTCATTTGAGCGTGGGATTGTTTAGCTACGCTATCTATGCTGGCTTTCGCATGGAAGCTATGCCGTTCGCATGCTATGCCGCGCTATAATGTAGCAAGGGTGTGTGATGAACCAAATCAAACTGAACCCAGACCGTTTGTCTTACCACCATATAGATGCCGAAGGAGTTGTTTGGCGCAGGCTCCAGCTTGAGTATTTGCGAGTAGATCTTGGTACGCCACACTTGAATGCAAATGGCTTCGTGTACCAGTACAGGCAGCTGAAGATGAACAATTGAAATTTACTGAAATATATTTAATAATTACCTACAAAACTTAATATAAGTATTTAGAAAAAATATGAAATTGGCGGTCTTATTGATAGACCTGTCATAACTTTGTACACAATACTTACCTGTCTATCCGTGTTTGTACACGGTAAGAAACCAACTTCTCCTTCATAGTACCTGTGGCGCTTTTCGTTAGACTTTTTCATGTATCCAATCCAGACAATGAGTCGGTCCCTTAATGCTGAGGATTATGGCCGCCATGACGGGGGGTCGGTGTAGAGCGCTATCTAGATCTCTCGTTGGGTGCGTGGATCGCTTGGTGGAATTTAAGCATTGTCCATTCGGTGATCCGTTTAGCTCCACTTCATATATGGGGCTTAATTTGACTCACGTAGGCGACAAACATGTCTCACGTAATAAATTAACAGTCCCTAAGAGAAGTTTTTGAAAAAAGTTGACACATGCTTTAGACTGGCTTAGAGTTCCTTACCTTGCCACAGGAAATCATAGTTTCCTTAGTGAGTTCCTCCTGCATTGAAGTAGCCTCAAGGACCGCCTGTTGGTTCAATTTCTGAAGTCGGATATGCCAGTCTACCCATCTGAAACGGAATCAAAATCAAAGTAGTGTGAAGGGGACATCATCCCGAAAATTCGGTGGGTTTGTTTGCTCACGCAACATTTCCAATAGCGTCGATTCGAGAAGGCTCCATACTTTCCACGAATAAATCGAGTTCGCCCACCTGTAGGGCACTCAACTCAGGATTTTTGTCTACCATGTTAAATGACTGTGGATTGCTTTTTTCTTAAAATATCCTATGTGTCTTCTTTGGTTTCAGAAAATCCACTCCACAAAAATCAACAATATTTCGTAACTATGGCGATGAAAATAATTTTTAAAAACTCGCGCTACCGGAAGTTCATTTTCAGTATTGCCAGTAGTAAAATATAGTACAAGCAGAAGTTATATTTTTTCCTTTATTATGCTTATGCTTGGCTTAGTTTTAAATCGAGAAAAAGTAAAGTAAAAGTTCTTTATTAATAAAAATGGTTATATACACAAACAGTTTACTGTGGTCGCCACGCTAGGTCTAATCTAAAAAAAGCATTAATGAGTTTCAAACGCTCAATTTTCCATTAATTTATAACTTTTTAAGTATCTAACCTCTCAAAGATTTGTGATGCTAATAAATTAATGTTTTCGAAAGATTCGTCAGTGTTGCCAACGTTTGAAAACGTCATAATGGCGACCACAGGAAGTTGAATTTTCCCATCCTTCTTTTGATAACTTGACACACGTGCCGCGTGGAGTTTTACCTCGCAGGTTGATTATATTTTACTTATTTACGTTGATTTTGGTGCTATTCGAGTGATAATAGAATAAGGAGTTTATTACTAGTGTCAGTATTTATAAATAAGCCAAGGATTTTGTGATTGGTGCTTGTGAGAATAATGACTTGTGTCGAAGGCATGCAGCCGTACCATGGGACTGTTTCTTGCCATTTCTCGTCTCGTGATGATCTCTGAGCACTCCCTTTTCTTCAAAATACTATCCCTCCGATCTGAACACTGATTGCTAATGAGAAATTGCTACAAACGAATGTTGTTTTCACATAACCTCTCCGATCATGCGTACCTACTTCAACAACTCTTGTTTCACCGATAATATGACATATTTTCTTCTTATGACATTACGATCCTTCACGACCCTTCACCCACGCCTCCAATAAACCTCCAATATTCATCCATCACATTTTTGTTTATATGCATCTAGCCAGAAATCTAATGATAACCTTAAAATTCTCTTTGTTGGGTAATTTCTACCGTCACTATTATACTCCCTGACACTGCTAGAGCTGGCAGATCTTTTATATAGATACACACTGTTCGAAAAGCTACAAATAAACAGCTCTGAGTGTAGAATGCACTTAAATTTCATTTCCGAAGTGACTACTTCAAACCAAAGTCATTGTCTCACTTAAATCTCTGCCAGTAGACTGGAGATTTCCACTCTTCTTTCTTTTAGCTATCAATATCATCACAACTTCTATAGCACTGGTAGCGCTAATGCTTGCCTTGTATATAATATGTCCTAGGTTCAATTCTGCCATGTACATGTAACTTTAAGACAATAAGTTGTGTACATTTGTGAATTTGCTTTACCACTCGCTAGTAGTGAAGGAAATTATCGTGAGAAAACCCAAGTGTATCTTAGCTAATTCATGGCACACTGAACAGATTTTGCCAATCAGAGTGAAGATTACATTGATTGTTAGATATGTGTATAATATGTAGGTATATACATCAGTGCTTGCTATGTGCAATGTCAGAACTGTGATTTTAAACCCTTGTTTCTGTTAAGCCGGGCCTCCTGCTCGTGTTTATCATGAAACATTACACAAAACAATTGGTTTTTGTTGCGCAAAACATTTTCGTTCCTACGGGAAGCAAAATAAAACACTAACAATACAAAGATCCGCCAGTTGGCTCAAGTGTGTAAAAAAAAAAACTGTTAACAGTAGATTGACCGATTAATAGCTTGTGAAAAACCAGAAGCAATTGCAGAAATCACTTCTAACGACAACTCCCAGTCTTCAAATAACCAAATAATGTCAATAAACTTCTTGCACTACACGTCGCCAGTCTCTTCAATACCAAAGGTTTGCTGGAAGAGAATGCTTCTTGCATTAAGCACACCCTTGTACACTTACAATGTAATTAGTGCAATAAAGAATTAAAATAAATAATGTTTCAGCACAATGGTTGCGACTACAGAGAAGAAGCCCGTGAAGGCTAAGGAGGGTAGCAAGAAGCTGCCATCAGTCCCCGAGACAGTGCTCAAGCACCGCAAGAGGAGGGAGGCTCTCCGTGCTCGCCGTGTCACTGTAAGAGACATTTCTTTTGTTTGTTGTATGGAATAATATGGAGGAAATATTTACTACCACTTCAACCTCTCGAGATGGCTGTAACAGATCTGGTATGTTCAGGGTTCGAGGATATATATCCGATATATTATTATATCAAGTGATTTATTTGTGATATATATCAATACAAAAATGGCTTAAAAATTTGATATTATGAAGTTCATTTTTGCAGTTTGCTACTTCCCAAATGTACTCCCTAATAGGTAGTAAGTTTTAATCCTTAAGGCATTAATGGCGTCAGTCACGTCAGTGGACTATTTAACATTCATTAACTGACTTCAAAAAAAGTAGGAGGCTATCAATTTGTCGGGATCTTTTTTATTTTTTATTATCTTCCCCGATTACTCGAAGACGCGTGGACGGATTTGGAAAGTTCTTTTTTTGTTTAAAGGGTTGACTTCACAGGTTCCAATGGTCACCAAGTCAGGATCTGATGGTGGAATTTATAGTGACTCGGGCATTTTCTTTCGGAAAACACAATGTGGCAGTCGTAGTGGTATTCACAAAAAATCGCAGAATATATTTTTTTAAATAAAAATACAAAACCGACTTCAAAAACACTACAGAAATAAAAACATAAAAATAATTTAAATGAATATGACCTTTCCAGAATTTTCCAAATCCGTCCACGCGTCTTCGTGTAATCGGGGAAGATAATAAAAAAAAAAAAAAAAGATCCCGATGAACATACATAAAAAATAAAAAGTAAAAAAGATCCCGATGAACTGATAACCTCCTCCTTTTTTTGAAGTCAGATGATGACTTGAATTTGCTGGTTATATATACTTCTTATAACCTGATTATATATCTTAATCAGATGTTAGCTCATTTTAACAATAACAGCCTTATGGTTACTGATGCGGGTGTCATGTTAGTAAAACATATTTTTAGTGCATGAGCGGGATCAGAGGACGCCATTGGTGTTTTCTGTGACCTCTCGTAAGCAGAAGTTTGATTGTGTCGATCATCAAACCTTTTGCTGAAATTAATCCACTATGGTGTTACGGCTGTCAAACATAATATCAAATTTTTAAATCATAAATATCCGATATTTTCATAGTATTTATAATAAATATCGGTTATTTTCGAACCCTGGGTATGTTGCAGCCAACTAGCTTAAGGGGGTCCAGTGAGTAGCACTAGAACCACTGAGGAAAAAATCATATAATTTTTTGCCGATCAAATTTGCAAAAAGTGTCAGTACAATCTCAATCGTGTTAACAGTGATTTTTAGGACGTATTATCATTGAGTATAGTTAAAATACTATTTCGACAGAGTCACAGTCATATGAATGTTCTTTCATTCCATTGACACCAAGTGACAATGAAATTAAATTTATGCTTCCTTGCAATTAATATTGGAATTGAGGCTGAGAACAACTTTGATGTTCATTAAGTAAATATTTTATTTTTATATTGAAAACAAATTTTGAATTTGAATTTTCATAGGTTCACTAAACTAGTTGATAAGTTGTATGTAATTGGTCTGACTTGTTTATCTTAATTTATTTATTCCTAAATGTATGAATGGACTGCCACTTAATTCCTTATTATCCCCTGCATTTATTAAACCTTTTTAATGATGATTCTCAATTAAAAGGCATAGTTCATCTGAAACGGATGATGTCACGTAATTGTTACTGAACCCCACACCAAACCATACTGGTCCACCATTCCAATTCACTGTCTAACATAACATTTGTATTGCAGGTCACACTAAAGAGGCGCTCGGCCGCACTCAAGAAGAGGAAAGATATCTTCAAGAGGGCCGAGGCATACGTTAAGGAGTACAGAATCAAGGAGCGCGATGAGATCAGGCTAGCCAGACAAGTGAGAAAACATTTTCTTTAATAAAACATCTTGAATACATTGCCTACTGATTGAAGGCTGGCTATTAATTTATTGAGTGTGACAATTTAACAAATTTCTGTCCGGCTGGCTGTTAATTTATTGAGTGTGAAAATTTAACAAATTTCTGTCCCCACCTCCTTCTTATGTACGGCAAAATCCGCTCATTTCAATTCCATATTTGTTTAATTGTAAGACTTGTTTGAACCCCGTCCTCCCCTCATATCATCTTACCTGAGTCCTGTAAGAAAATCCCCCTTTGCCTGGTACCTATCCTGCACCTTGAATGTAAAAAAGGATGGACAAAATTATTTTAAAATATTGGATCCATAATATTATGTCTACCATTCTGATAGGGTACAATGTGAGGAACTGATTAGATTCACGGTTTGGTGATATAATAGCATTAGAAATCTCAAAGAAATTGAAATTGATATGAGAAGAATATTCTTTATTGTACACCAGGAGAAACAAACCAAATCTTTACAAAGATCCAGTATAATTGATCAGACCAGAAATCTTAGAGAGAACTGAGTCTACCAAACATCAAGATTGACTACTAGGATCTTATCACTACTTGTAAAGGACATATTATTTACTGTTCGCACTGCTTACAGGCGCGCAACAATGGCAACTACTATGTTCCCGGAGAAGCGAAGCTGGCCTTTGTCATCCGTATCCGTGGTATCAACCAGGTCTCACCTAAGGTCAGTATAAAATTCGTTCAATTCACATACTTTCGTCTATCATAGTCATAGCCGTCGTAGACCCGACTTGTCTACTTCTAATGGAGATGGTAAAGCTAAAATTTGCCGGAAAGAGGGACGAGACTGTACGTGTACAGTCTACTCCATCATCATAGTCGGGCTGCACATAATACCCACAATTTTATAGTTAATACCATACTTACTGACATAAGGCTTTGGCTTGAGAGAAGTGGGACACTGTCTGTTGTTACTTTGACTAGTTCTAGTTCGTAATTTTATTTCTGTCCTGGCAATTCTATCTTTTAAGAATCTCATACTCTCTACTTAGTACCTCTGTCGCTCTGCACGAGCCACCTGCACTGGTGTGTGCAAAGTGGCACATTATGAGCGTAAAGTGAACTGGGAGCCCCTATGGTGGCCTGCATCATGCAGAGTCAACTTTCCTAGCTGCCGGACATTCTTTCTAACTCTTCGTCGACTTTTGATTTCACCTGTGGTTACTCGCAGTAACTGCCATAGATGAAATCAAAACTTTTTTTTTCTCTTCTTTTCTAACTTGCGATCGGTCTTGCGACCATAAGCAGTTTTTTTTTCTATGAAGATTGGCGTGTCGGGCGTCTCCTTCCATTGTCGGTTTGCCCTTATATGCATGGGTAACACTTGTCCCATTTGTGGTTTCTTTTTAAGCGTCTTGTGGGGACTGTTGCCCAAAGGCTTTGGTCATTTGGGCTACTTCTTCCTTTACGTTGCGCATCTCTAGATACTCGTGCAGCACTTCTGCCCTTGTGAACGAGGGTGCATGTACAATGGTTCTCAGCACATTATTTTTTCACATTAAATCAAAACTTACTTACCAGTAACTTACTGGGTTTGGGTTTAAAGTCTACACAATGCACAGGTTGTTAACAGAGTGATAGTAGCACGTAACTTTGAAAATAAACAAAGTCATAGGTACATGCCCGCACTGGGATTCGAACCTTGTTCTCTCGCTTCAGTGTCAATTGTGGCTATCTAGTGTGAGTGAAGGTGCCACTGGACACTGTATAAATCATCTCCTTACGTAGATGCAAAGGCAAAAATATAGGAGCACGGCAGTGGCTCTTATATTTTGACACTATTTTGTGCACATCATATTGCAATGTAGTACAAATGCGAACTTGGGCGAATTAAATGGCGAAGAAGATCGCACCGCGCGAGTTGACTAGTTCAGGGTTATACGCAAAACACATTGGAATGCAATTAGTAAGTAGAGTAAATTACAGCATGGTAAAACAGCAATGGCCGTGCTGATACCATTCATTTGAGTTTGAACAATTATGTACCTTTATAAATATGCCTCTAGTGTCTAGTAGGCTCAAGCTAATGGACATGACGCTGTAAAGGAAGTTTAGTTTTTGTTTTAGAAGAAGAAGAAGAAGAAGAAGAAGAAAGACATTTATTATACCAACAAGATACATCACAGAAACAAAATAACACGTACTTCTGTGCTAGTAGCCCAAAAGGAATAAGTTTTTAAACTAATTTGTGTAAATTGCCATACACCATCTTTCTTATTTTGTCTGAATCATAATATTCGTTTGCTTTGGAACCCTTTAAAGAAAAAAAAATCCACATTTCCAGACCAGAAATATCTTTCTAGCCTACGTTACTTACCCCCAGTTTCTTGTCAGTGGTTTTTTTTGTATACACTTTGGTCAATTGACAGCTGTTAACAGTAGATTAACAGCGTGTTAGTGTACGAGAAACTGGGGGTAAGTGCGGAAATCTCAGGTCTAACTAACTAACTAACCCCCAGTTTCTCGTAAACTAACACGCTGTTATTCTACTGTTAACAGCTGTCAATTGACCAAAGTGTATGCAAAAAAAAACCACTGACAGCTGTTAACAGTAGATTAACAGCTTGTTAGTGTACGAGAAACAGGGGGTTAGTCTCATAGTTGGACCATTGTACGTAGCAAAGCTGTGAGTTTACTCCAGCCAGCCTATCTCTTTCCAGAAAGCCTAATGTCACTGCAGGCCTCCTGAATTGATCCCAGCTTCCCAATCATGGCGGTCCGTTGCTTTCCACGCCTTCACAGTGGATGGTCACGTGGGCGGGTGTTTTCTCTTCTTTGAGGTTTAGTTCGTTAGAGAAAGCTCCTGCGCCCGTTCCTGTTTCGGTTTTAGAGCCGTCTCTGACTTCGTATATACCCGAGTAGTCGGCTGGCTCCTGTTGTAGTTGTACCTTGTATTTCTTGTCGAAAGTATAGGTGTGAGGTATCCTGTCGCACACCGCTTTCATCATAGGCTGGTCCGAAACAGCGGCTGACAAGACTTGTGTGTGTGCAAGATAGCTGTTTTGTTTGCATAGTCCGGTTGTCCGAAGCCGCAGGGCAGCGCTGGCTGCTTCTTGTTGAACGTGTTAGTGTAGAGGTCTAAGGTTCAACAGGGCTTCCAGGGCGGCAGTCGGTGTTATCTTCATGCACCCAGTTATTTCGAGGCATGCCAGTCGTTGTAACCTCTGTAGTTGGAGTACTGCTGTTTTCTGTTTTGTTCTGGTCCACCATACAACGGCGCCAAATGTTATAGCGGGTCTTATCACCGATGTGTATAGCCACATCATAAGTGACGGGTGTAGTCCCCACTGTTTTCCTATGACGCCCCGGCATTGCTAGAATGTAATTTGGGCCTTCTTAATTATATTCTGTAGGTGTGAGTTCCAGTTCTAGCCTACATACGTATCTTTAATAGTACAGTCTACGTAAATTGAGTAGGCGATCCCTGCGGGCTTTAATTGAACAGTCTACCCAAAAACTTATAACCCTAGCCTACCCACAATGAGCAAAAACATCTTTGCTAATGTTGCCAATTCCTCAACCGCAGGTCCGCAAAGTCCTCCAGCTGTTCAGACTGCGACAGATCAACAACGGCGTGTTTGTCAAGTTGAACAAGGCCACCGTCAACATGCTGCGCATCGCCGAGCCTTACATCACTTGGGGTTACCCCAACCTGAAGAGCGTGCGAGAGGTAAGAACCGTCACCCATTATTAGCTTGCAGGACTAAAGGTCTGAAGCAGATTGGTGGTCGCCGGATGAGGATGGTGTGACGTTCCCTACCTATTTACCTATAGTCCCTATTGGGAGATAAGCAAAAGAGGTAGGTTAGTTTATTGATGGCCGCAGGCCACCTAAGTCGGTAGAACGGGTCGTGGTGTGTCGGCCTAGTATCTGGTTTCACTGCGTATTTTAAGCACTCCCCTGGATGGTCAGATGCCGGTGGAACAGGTCGTCAGCCACTGGCAGGGTTGTAGGTCGCCGTGCTTCGCTGGATGTCCGATGAGGCGGAAGCAAAGCAGTGGGTGATGCAGCAGTAGGTAGCAAGCGAAGCCTAGGTCTTATAAATCCCGTACTGAAACCCCGATATGGGGTTTGAGGATCTATGTAAACACAGTTAGGTTAACAGCGACTTGTCCAACGGACCCGGAACGGTTAAAGACACTTGAGGTGCACTAACTATTAAATTAGATACTTTTAACGTCGCACTATGTGTATGCGAAAGCAATAATTTATCTTAGCAGATGCAAGCGTTCGTTCCAGTCCAGTGATGGCAAAGCTAATAGTCACGAAATGTTACCAGTTTATTATACTAAATTTCTACAAAAATAAACAGTGTGAACAGTTTCATGATACTAAATTTCTACCAAAAAACTGTTAATGACTACAGATTACATTTCAGTAGTTTTCAGTGCGAATGTACTTTAAAAGAAGTTATGTTTTTAAAATTTATTTAGTTGTAGTTATTAGGTTTAATTAATGTTTTATTTTATTTATTATGTAGTTAATTGTTAAAATTAAGAAAATAGGCTAGTTTTAGTTTAAAATATGTTTTATTAAAGACATGTACGTCTACAACGTTACAATGGAAGAAACAGAAATGTCTAACAGTAGTAATAATAACTCCCACACGACATGAACACTTGTACTGGTCCCAAACTAGGGTTCTCGGTGCTATGGTAACCAGGCAAGGATATCACAAACATGGAAACACAACCAGACTGGCCATATAAATCAAGTATTGCGGCCTCCAGTGGGAATCGAACCCACTACCTCTGGTAGACAAGCGAGTAGGCACAGTGAGTGAATGTGGGCTGAGGTTTGCACTGCAATTCTAGCTTGTTGCATTGGTAGAAACTTTGTGTCAATATTTATTCTCAGTGCTGAAACGAGTGTCAATGCTGATGCCGTTTGCCTTATGAAGGTTTTTACCATACTTTAGCAATAATTCGCTCCGCACGAGCCTCCCGCACTGGTGTGTGCGAAGCGGCACATTACGAGCGTATATTGAACAGGCAGCCCCTATGGTGGCCTGCATCATGCAGAGTCAACTTTCCTAGCTACCAGACAAATACTGAAATTTTAATTTTTTTCTTAAAGGCTTTTGTATGATAGAATTTAAGGCGAAAGCCATCTGGAAAGAGAATGCCTGTGAGGCTGGCTTCATGAGTTTAAATAACGACGATGCCACTTGCAGATTGGACGTGCTGGATAGTTACAGCAAACTTTTTACCATACCTTTTACCTGCCATTGTTTTCTGCATAGGTGGCATGACGGCGCCGGGTCGCGCGTTTCAAGTGGCAAAAGTCGCAACTAATAAATAAATAAATTTAAATTAATAAATTTTCAAATACTGTCATTTTATCGCCACATCGCCTGACTCGCACTATCATACAACCTATGTCTATGAAATATTTGTCTTCCTGAGCTTGTAGACTCTTGTCAACTCTGTAATTGGATGGCATTCTACTTCTTTTGTTGAATATAACTCCATAATAAACCCTGTCGTCTTTAGCTGGTGTACAAGCGCGGTTTCGCCAAGGTGAAGGGACAGCGCGTGCCCATCACCTCGAACACGATTGTTGAAGCTAAGCTCGGCAACAAGAACATCATCTGCGTGGAGGACCTCATCCACGAGATCTTCACCGTTGGAGACAAATTCAAGGTATGGAATTACTTGAAGCTTACTAGAAGCTGACTAGAATTACAAGAAGCTGACCTGAGGTTTACATGCAGCCTATTGGTATTGGTGACAGTTTGTATTTTCGCAACTCAACTGCAAATGAGCCTATTTTGCGTAAAGGTTATAATATGCAGCCTATATAATGTCTCACTGTGGGGCACCACACGTGCCCACCGCTGAGGAATGAGAACACCTCAGGTACTCGGGTTTCCTCAGAATGTTTTCTTTCACTGTTAGCAAGCGGTATTGCTACACAAATTCACAAAAGAACGTAACCAACCAAAAACTGTTGAATGTGAGGCAAACATTCTACCAACCACTGGAAGTAACCTAACTCTGTAGTAACTTAATTATTCAAAAAATTATCCACAGTAACCTACCGCATCAGTAATTTATTGTATCATAATCATCATCATCATCATCATGAGGGGTTTGCCATAATCGCCACGCTTGGCAGGCGGATTGGCAAACGCAGTATGTGGTTCGAATCTCAGGAAGACGTTGCTGCCCGTCTCTTGGTAATTGATTTTCTTAGTCGCCTTCTACGACATCCACGGAAGGAAATGGAGTCACGCCATTCTTATTGGTATTAATTGGTAAAATCTTCGCTCAGCACGAGCCTCCCGCACTGGTGTGTGCGAAGCGGCACATTACGAGCGTACAGTGAACTGAGAGCCCCTATGGTGACCTGCGCCATGCGGAGTCAACTTTCCTAGCTACCAGACATTTTTTCGAGAAGTAATAGGTCCTGCATCAAGCTTAGATTGGAGTGACATTGTTTTTATTTACGATAAAAGACAGAAAAGTTCAAAAAAAATAAAAACATAAAAAAACATACCTGCATAAAGAAACAAAGTTTTTGCAGGTATCAAAAAATTCTCCAAAGTTTCTATACTTTTTCTCACTCATAAAAAATATTTTGAATTGAATTGAAAAAATATTTTACGAGATAACTCAAATAATGATAGCCTTGCAGAATCCTTGTAATTGGCTCAATAACTAGTTTTATAAGTTTCATACATTTCATACATCACAAAAAACATTATCTAAAGTTAGTTTGTGCAATTTTTATAACAGTTTATTAGCGACCCTCATACTAGGTCAGGGTCTTAATTATGCACACCAAATCTTGAGCGATTCCAATCGCCTTAACTGTCAAATTAGTATGGAATTCGACATCGCTCAAGATTTGGTGCGCGTAATATAGGGGCTCGCCTGCCCCTGTTTTGCGCGCACCAAAACCTGAACGTTTCCAATCGTCTAACTGTCATATTCCCCACAAATTGCTATCGCAAACGTCAGGATTCCGACCGGATTTCGTGCGCATAATTAGGCTGCAGTTCTGTGAGGGTCATATAAACATGTCTTATTACTTGCTAGTTTGTAATGTGAACCTAAAAATTGTCAACAGTACGCGAGCAACTTCGTCTGGCCGTTCAAGCTGAACAACCCGACTGGCGGCTGGCGCAAGAAGACAATCCATTACGTGGACGGCGGGGACTTCGGCAACCGCGAGGACAAGATCAATGAACTCCTTAGAAAAATGGTCTAATAATAAAGCTAATGTATAAGACTTCGAGCTGGTTTTACTGTCGAGGGACTCCCTGAGTTACCCACTGTGTTTACACTCACGCGTTATACCGCGCGATTGACCCGGGCCCAGTGATATTTAAAAACATAATGTTAACTAGCGCAAAAAATGACCTCATGCGGGCGGGACTTGTCAATTGTGTTACCAATCGGAGAGAGTTCGGTGTTACCCAGCAAAATATCTATACACCTGCCACCGTCAGGCCGCTATCTTGCGAGGTACTTAGATATTGGACGTTTTCGTATAAAACCGATCATAACTTCTCTGTCATTTACTATCGCCCAATCAACGGTCACGCCGTTACGCATGGCGTACAGAATGAACCAATCACAGCGACTTATTGTACAGCACATCTTGCGCTCATTTCATTGGTACAGACTAATCGGTAGGGCAGGGGTCTTTTGAGAGTGAATTTTAGTCCACGGATTGTGTGATCCGAGTGGAATATTTTGCCTGGTTTGATGTGATCCGAGTGGACGAACTCCGCCGCCCGCCTTCCCACAATTGAACGTGGGGTCTCACGCTTGTATCCCTGAGAGCCAGGCAGACCAGGGTTTTACGCTTTCCGCGATCTTGTCAAACCTCTTTCGCATCAACATTCAATAGTCGCTGCGTACACGTCGGTGTTCGGTACCTACGTACTTACTTTTTATGATACACGGCCTAGAGTTGAACCAGAGAGACTGGTTGTCTACGCCCGTTTTATCGTATACTAAAGATCTGTTAATACCTATTTTTTGTATTTAATTTATATGCACTCTGGCCAATTTACAACCGTTATAGTCTATTAAGGGGATCCAGTGGGCTGACTAGCGCCACCAATAAAAGAAATCGTATCTTTGACAGATCGCATTTGCAAAAAGTGTCTGTACAATCTCTCAATCATGTTAACAGTGATTTTTAGGACCCACGACAAAGAACCTAAGTTTCTGCGACTAGACAGCAGCAGAACCTGCAACTAGACAGCATTTATGCCAAAAACGGCTGTTTTTGGCGTTAATGCTATCTGATTCTAGTCCTAGGTTTTTTGCCTTAGGTTCACGGCCATGGGTCCTAAAAATCACTGTTAACATTATTTAGAGACTGTACAGACACTTTGCAAATTCGATCTGTAAAAAAAGATGATTTTCCTCGGGTGGCGCTAGTGCTGCTCCCTGGAGCCCCTTAATCTGTTGTTACCATAACGTGACATCAGAGGTAATTTACAAATACTGTGACTTTGTAGACACCACTCTGGGAAGGAAACACCGTGTGGAAATCTGAGTGTTCAGATAAAATCTCAGCCCTTGAAATCGCCAATCTGCGGCACGCACGAGTGGTCATGCTCTCTCTATCTCTCTGAGAGAAGGCCATAGGTACAGCATATCTATGCTTATGCTAGGTAGGTAAATAAAACTACAGAACTAACAACTTCATCGAAGTCATTTTCAATGGATTTTCGACGAAATTTTAGTTTTATAAGTTGGTTGCCTATTACTCGTTAACTAGTAAAACCTACTTAGCCGTGATACCTTTCCTATTATTTTCAATATATGTGGTACTACCCTGAATTTTTTCATGTTTCTACAATGAACCGTTTAGCCGGAAGGGGGGAGGCCCTTTTCTGATAGAAATTTCCGCTTTAAAGCTTCATATTTCGCAAACGGAACCCTAAATAAAAAAATAGTCTTCCTACACTCACAATATTTTTTAATAACCAATCTAACAATGCCCCACATGATAGGGTAGACGAGAAAAATCATCCCCACTTTATAAGTTAGGGGAAGCACAGTGCACCATTTTTTTTCTAATATTTTACTCTTTAACTTTGTCGGAGTGATAAATATGTATACACATACGAAATGACAGCTTTCAATACCACTGGTCTTTGCGCTAGGCCGCGGACGGACAGACAGACAGATAGACGAACGCGGACGGCGAAACTACAAGGGTTCCTTGTCGGACTACGGAACCCTAAAAACACTATTCCTCTACAACACTCCTCAGCGGCAGTTTATTTAATCTATGGTTACATTTTTCCCTTTACCACAGACTATTTAAAGTACCTCTGAGGAGTGTTTTGAGGAATCGTGTTTTTATAAGACCGTGAGCCTAAAAAAATGGTTAAAGCTATCGGAAAGAAAGCGAGAAGAGAATCTTTGACCAAAGAACTGAAAACACTGCCAATACAATTTTTAATAACTTTTATTGAGTAATAATTATCATAATATACACAAACATAACGAACCTATTGTCAACTGAACGACTGTCAGTAGCGAGCTGTGGACGAAAATAATTAGCTGTTAAAATTTCATCAAACGAACACGATTCATGTATTTTCTCTTCGATTTAGAATTTATACAGCGTTGTTTGAGTGAAGCTTTAGGCTCTCCAAACAGACTTTTATTGCACAGACGAAATCTCTTCTACATTCATATAGGTACATTGTTAAGAAATATTGTCCTTACGAGTAACTTGATAATTAGTCTTCTATAGAGTGAGCCGCAATCGCGCGCGACTGATGTCATGCAATCTCTCTTTCTCCACTCTAGTACAATAAAGGAGTGAACCATGGAAAATGCTCGTCAGTCCCGCAGGATAGCGCGCATTTTGGAAGGAGTGGGCCCCTGAATAAAGTTACTTTATTAAGGTTAACACTTTTACGAACGCTATAGAGTGAGGAGGTCCTAATCAAAATTAGCCGTTTCTGAATTGACAATTTCACTAAAGAAATGCTTATCTCCTTGTCCCCGTTTAGTTCTCTCGGTCAGTGTTTACATAGTGAAATAATTGATACAGAAAGCGGTGGTTCGGCGGATTTGCTTGGGGGAGATGGGTTAATTTGTCGGCTCCTCCAATCGAACAAGTAATTTCTTTCAGCGACACCATTAGTTACATTAAAAATAGACATACCATTTATATAGTAACACATTTTCACCCTTATACTCTGGCTATAAGGCTCATAATTCAAATTGGAATCTTAATTGTTGCGACTTAAACTATTTTATTTAATAGGTACCATGAAAATATATTTTGCTAAATTATTTATTATAAGTAATCTATCTACTTCTAACAAGTAAGATAAACCAAAAATGGAGAAGAAAAAGAAGCCAAAAAGACTAACGATATTTTACTCCGTTGGAATGAAAAACACGACAGGTCCTTAATTTAAAAAAAATCTACATAATATAATAAAAGTTGGTGCTCTAAAGTCAAACAGAAATTAATAAATGCAATTGGGATATTAAATATAACATCTAGAAAAGGAAGATTTAAACATGCTTAATTAGAACACAATATAATTTTTTAAACAATTTTGCGTGCGCACTTAAATTATTATTTTGTGATTGCACGATAACTTAACATTTGTTGTGTGTGTAACTTGCTATGGGTACCCAAGTTTATTTTTATTTCAGTCCTCGACAAAGTTAGGAACACAAAACAGTTATTTCTTAAAACCATCTTTAGGGTTAATAGAGTTATTGTATTGACTTCAAGCGGTGGATATAATTTTGATCACGACTCTCTTACAGCTGCGTTTTCTAAATCCTGGCACAGTACAGCGCTAGTGACATAATTTGCAATGTTTACACTGTCGAGCTTTCGTTGACGATTGACGTCATAGTGATTATTCTCCTTTTCTCCCAACATGATTATACAGAGCGGAGCCGTGAGAGAGGAGTGACGTCGATGGCGTGTGAAAGCTCCCCAGTTTAAGTATAGCTATTTTTTGCACTCTATTCAATTCAGAAATGAAGAGAACCTAAAGAGACAAGTAATAACGTCAGCTGCGCGGGATTGCACAAAGTACTAAAGTAGTCAACCGCAAAGTCGTTGAAAAGAGACTTTTGCACTTGGCTAAAGGCACCTGAAACCTGTCTTATTCAGTACTTTGTGTGTAAATACACGCATGTCGCGGCTTTTATTAAATTCCTTGTAATGTGTAATACTTTTAATCTATGGCCGGTTTCAAACGTCACACGCTTCATGCCTTCTTCTCAACGTCGTCAATTTCAAATTCCTTCTCCCAGCTTCCGTCGGAATTCGAACTGGAGTCATCTTTCCCGGTCTCTTTGTTGCCGAAATAATCCTCCACAAGATTGTTTCCGCAGACGTCGGATTTCTCCGCGTTTTTAGCCGGCTTGGCAGTTTTCGTCGGCCTGTTCAGCTTATCTGTGGACGGTTTGTTTGTTTTATCTGTGGTTTTGGTGCTGGGTTTGTCTGTACTAGTCTTGTCTATGGGCTTGTTGTTTAGCTTGTCTCTAGTCTGTAGGGGTTTCTTCGCGGCCGCTTTTGTGTTGGTAGTTTTGTTTTTCAGGTTGTTATTGACAATGTCCTTGGTGCTAGTTTGTTTTGTTAACTTCTTGCTGGCGATTTCTCTTTCGTACTCCTCTAGCAGCAGCGTTTGCTGTTCTTCTGTCAACTCTAAGTCATTGGCGAAGTCCTCTGCGAACGACCAATGCAGTTAATTGTTTCTAGGGCTGGGTGGGCAGTGAAAGCGGAGGCGTATCTCTATGCGAACATCGTATTGAACGAAAGTTATGGAGTAGAGTAAAACGCGTCTATGACAAGTGTTCACGCGTTTTAAACGCACCACTCTCAAAATACAATCCTCGTATTGAGAACTCCCTTTTTGAAGTCGATTTTTGAGTCGAATATCTTTGATATACCCTCGCTTTCACTGCGTAGAACGTCGTTACATTTCTAGGTCCATAGAGCAATATTAACGTATACACTATGAATAGCATAAAAACTAGGCTTCTTGTATGTTTGTGTAAAGGGCTACATACCGTCCTCCCAAGCCACTGCGTCAGCGAGTTCCGGCGTTACATCTGGCTCCATGTCCAGTTTGGACAGGGCTTTTTTCGGGCTTCTGCAAAGGGGAATTACACCAGTAAGTAGAGCTCCAAGAAGTAAAAGTATACTATTGCCTTGAGTACATCGCCAGTAGCTAGGGAGTTGGTAAGTTTATTAATTGTGACAGTAATACAATTCTCCTTAGCAGTTTTAAGCTCCAAGAGGTACAAAAGGACTGCTTTGAGTACATTGTCAGTAGCTAGGGAGTTAGTTAGTGTATCATTTGAGTCAATAATATGACTCCTGGGTGGTTTCAGTTCTATTTTATTTTGTGCTGCGACGGCGCATTTCCTATAAATTGCCATTGAATTTTCATCCTTCAAAGTTCAATGACAAAAAGGACATTAGATTTTCTATGTAAGATTCCTTAGTAAGGACGATGCCATATGTGGCTAAGCTACCTAAACTACAGAGTGCGAATCTGGAGAAAGAACAGCATTAGACTAACAATTATTGAAAGTTGCACTCTGTTAGTCCTCCTTATCGACTAACAGAGTACTGGAAGGACCACACTGGAGGAACCACATTATCGACTAACAGTTATCGCCTCTAAGGTATGCCCGGAAAATGATAGCGGGGACTCTAGGGTCTGATAGTTCTCGGGTAGTACTTACTTCAGTATCACGGGCGGTGGCTGCATGGTACGCTTAGAACAATCCCTAGGGTCAGAATGTTCTGGCGTCGTACTCACTCCAGTATCACGGGCGGTGGCTGCGGGGTCTGCAGAGGCAGATTGGCAAGCACGGGGTCGGTGGTTGGCTCAGTCTGCGGCTGTTTGCGCGCCGCCGCCGCCAGACGGTCTTGCAGTAACGCCACACGGAACAAGTACCTGGAGAGGTGAGAAATCATGCATAAGCGTACTACATGCCAGTTTACGCTATGTTTTGTATGGTATATTGAATCTTAGAAGAGTTATAGTCTTCAGCTCTTTGAAAAGTAGTTGTAGATAGTATAGAATAGATCCTCACCTATGTGAATGTGTGTTATAGTGCCTCACATCTCCCAGAGGTCCTTATGCTTACCGCATTGGGTATAAGTATATTATACTGTCAGCGCAACAGGGGACTACCGCGCTCTCATACAGCTCTACACCGTGTTGCCGCTCTAAATAAGGCACAGTTTAGCTTGGCAGCGAGCCGCTTAATCTGTAGTGACTCTAGATAGGGAACAAGTTAACTTGGTGTGTCAGTGTGACACCTTTCCTAGAAGTCGCCTTCGATGCGGAGTCCACTGATATGGCGTCTAGCACGGGCAAGGCGCGGACATCATTCATCATAAGCAGCCTATATACGTCCCACTGTAGGGCACACGGCTTCTCTCAGGGAGTGAGTATGGATTTAATCACCACGCGTGCCCACCGCGGATTGGTGATTTCAAGCGCTGAGGTGTGTGAATAGCTCAGACACTCAGGTTTCCTCACGATGTTTTCCTTCACCGTTAGCGAGTGGTATTGTTACTATAACTTCACAAATGTACCTAACTCAGAAAACAAAGTCATAGGTACATGCCCGCACTGGGAATCGAACCTGGGTCTCCCGCTTCCGAGTGCAATGTTCTACCTACTAGGCTACCACCGCTTTTATCATCATTAGCGAGTGGTATTGCTACTATAACTTCACAAATGTACATAACTCAGAAAACAAAGTCATAGGTACATGCCCGCACTGGGAATCGTACCTGGGTCTCCCGCTTCCGAGTCCAATGTTCTACCTACTAGGCTACCACCGCTTTTTATCATCATTCCGTTTCATTCAAATACCGTACCAAACACACGGTCATAAGGTCATTATTTGAACACACTCAACAGCCTTTCGTCGGACGTGCTATAGCATGCCATTACGGCGCCCGCGCCGGTTTGCAGTCAGTTCCTTCGCTCCGTGCCTTTTATCGTCCTGCCTGTGCCTTGCCAGGCCCTCGTCAGACACCAGATCAGTGATTCCACGCCTTTGCTGACCGTGTGAGGCAGGAGACTGTCATACTGGCAGCGCAGCAGCGGACCAGCCGCGAGCCTTTTGGACACTACAGCCGCTCTAAATAGGTGATATTTTAGCTTGGCTCAGTATGTCGTAGTGTTTCTCACCTCTCCCAGAAGTCCTCATTGCTGACCGCGTCAGGCACAAGTCTGTCATCCTGGCAGCGCAGCAGCGGACTGGCTGTTAACCGCTTGACGATGGTAGCTGCCCCTAACCACTCTACAGCCACTAAATAGAGGATATTTTAGTTTGGATACATATTTCGTGTGTCTCACCTCTCCCAGAAGTCCTCATTATGACCGCGTCAGGCATAAGTCTGTCATACTGACAGCGCAGCAGCGGACTGGCTGTTAACCGCTTGACGATGGTAGCTGCCCCTAACCACTCTATAGCCACTAAATAGGGGATATTTTAGCTTGGATACATATGTCATGTCTCACCTCTCCCAGAAGTCCTCATTATGACCGCGTCAGGCATAAGTCCCTGACAGCGCAGCAGCGGACTGGCTGTTAACCGCTTGGGGTGGTAGCTGCACTAAATAGCCACGAATATTTTAGATGCAGGGCCGGATTTAGGGGAGGGCAGGCGGGGCTAATGCCCTGGGGCCTCCACAAAAGGCTAATATGTACTATAATTAAACGCCAATCTTTTATGAGTACTTATAATGTCTGTTTGTTTTCAAATTAAAAAGAAATCGTCGTATTCATTGTAGTTTTTGTTTCGTATTTTTTATTTGGGAATAATTAGGGGCCTCCGCTCCTTCATTGCCCTAGGCCCTCCAGACCTCAAAATCCGGCTCTGTTTAAATGGCTAGGTGTGTCATAGTGTCTCACCTCTCCCAGAAGTCCTCATTGCTGACCGCGTCAGGCACAAGCCTGTCGTACTGACAGCGCAGCAGCGGACTGGCCGCGAGCCGCTTGGCGGCGGCCGCTGCGCCGACCACCGCGCCGTCACTCAGCTCGAGGCTGGCGCGCCACGCCTCGAGCTCCGGACTGTCGGCCGGGACGATGAAGGTCGCGTCCACGCGTTGAAGGGCTTCCAGCTCTTTCTGTGCGGGCGGAGGAACAACATTAAGGTAGCTGTTACACCTGACATGCTGTCTCGTTTGCACGTTCTAAAACTGTCATGTCAGATGATGCGAGCGAGACAGCACGAGAGACGTAACGGTAGCCTTAAATGATGTTTGTCTCGCTACTAGACACGCATACTGTTTTAGAACGAAACTCAGACTGATACGTTCGAATCCCACTTCTGAGTTGAACCGGGTGGTCAATAAAACGATGTAGGTGGCTTTAACGCAGGGTTTTACTTAGACGCTCTCACAAATAATGACTGTAACTTGTGAGAACGTCGAAGTAAAACCCAGCGTTAAAGCTACTTGCATCGTTTTATTGACTACCCGTTTCATCTACAGAAAGAGACAACAGCCTGGTGCGCCACGCCTCGAACTCCGGGCTGTCGACCGGGACGATGAAGGTCGCGTCCACGCACTGGAGATCTAGCTCGTTCTGTGCGGGCGAAGGATAGACAAAATGTGCGGGGATACACTAAGTTCTGATAAATTATACGAACTCACTCTGAGACTTTTAACAGTAAACAAGTCCATGATAAGGAGTGAGATATACTGTTACTGTGCTGATAAGTTATAAACATTAAATTATGTCGGCCTAGCTACTAGACACGGATACTTTTTTAGGGCGAGAGTCAGACTGATAAATAAATACAGAAAGAGAGAACAGGCTAGCGCGTCACGCCTCGAACTACAGGCTGTCGGCCGGAAAGATGAAGGTCGCGTCCACGCACTGGACGGCTCCTTCTGTGCGGGCGAAGTATACAAAATATTGGTTTGCCTTGCTACTAGACACGGACACTGTTTTAGAGCGAGACTCAGACTGATAAATAAATAAAGGAAGGAGAAAAAAATTATGCTAGAGGGCTTCTAGCTCTTTCTGTGCGGATGAAGGATAGAAAATATAAAGAGGCACCATGAAGTCCATGATCCAAATGAAAGAAATGAATAGTTATAGTTAAAAGAATACTCAACCTTGTAAGTGGACAGCATGGTGGTGTCACCGGATGAGAGGATCACTTCAGTGTCATCCTCATCGTCTGGTTCAGGGTTGAGAACTGTGCTCACTTGACCTGGAACATGAATTTATTGAGATGTTAGGTTGTCCAAATGAGGATCGCTGTGGCCCGAATAACATTTTACTGCGCAAGCGCTTGTGTACTTGTGATCTTAATTCAAACTTTTTTGCATGAATTTTGTCGACTTTTAATTTCATCTGGCATCTGGACAGACTTTGATAAGAAAATCGGCCAAGTGCGAGTCAGACTCACGCACTAAGGGTCCGCACCACTACATACACAATCTGCCTTAGTTATTTGGCAAAAATATGTTTTGGTTCATTACTTTCGGGACCTTTAGCAGGAGTCCGACTCACAATTGACCGGCTTTTAGTATTTGTTGTTATACAATAGCAATTGCAAAAAAAAAAATTACAAAAAAACATGAGGTTACGTTCCAAAAATATTTTGGAATTTAACAAAACAAAATTTGATTGGCAAAATTGGCAAAACAATTAGTTTATATAACCTCAAAAATATTTATTATTATAGTTATTGAAATTAAAATTCAATCTACAAAACAATTATTTTCTATAAACTCAAAAATATTGATTATTAGTTATTGAATTTAAAATGAAATCTACAGTCACACTTCTAGCAAGAGGGTCTCATGCACTTGTTTAAAATAAACGAGTAAAATATCCGTGCAAATTTAGTTTATATTATGTCTAGTGCTCGTGTTAACCTCAGAAAATACTATATTTTGATAGAGTCCAGTTGGCTGACCTCGGATACTGAACCCTAAAAATGAATCGTGAATGAATCGTATTCATCTTAACATCAAAGTCGGTTTTATTTTATAGTTTCTTCATTCCATAACCAAACCAATTCATTCCGTAAAGTTACAGCGAACTAAGAAAGGAATGCTTACCAATGAAAGTGCTTAAACTTTTCTTCATCACGTTGGCTGGAGATTCTGGTTCATTCAACTGGAAAAAAAAAAAAAAAAACTTCAATTTGTAGGAAACATGAAAGGAAAAATTTAAGAAAATATTCCGTACTTAACTTATTTTTTAAAGTCCATTTATATATCAGCTATTTACACAATAAAGACAGCGAAATTAAAATGGAGCGGCTTGCACGAGATGGCATGGTTTATTTTCTTTGTTACAATTGAATACATTATGGCATAGTTATGGAACAGGTATGCAGTTGCCTCAGGGTCACAGGCGTGTTTTGTAACTGTACGAATACATATTACAGTCTCAGAAACGAGACGACTGGCACAGAGATAGATTATAGTCTGGAATACCACACAGGCTACTTATTATCTCGGAAAATAACACATCAAAATTTCGACGCGAACGAAATCGCGGGCAACAGCTAGTAATACAAATATTTTTATCAGAGACTAATGTCCGTAGCCTACAGGCGATATAAAAACCGGCCAAGTGCGAGTCGGACTCGCGCACGAATGGTTCCGTACCATTATGTATACAATATTTGAATATTTCAAGCGTCTACCTGTTGCCGTTAATAAATATCGAGCAACAGCAAAAACATCACGTTTGTTGTAAGAGGGGCCCCTTAAACAATTTAGTTTTTAGTATTTGTTGTTATAGCGGCAACAGAAATACATTATCTGTAAAAATCTGTCTAGTTATCACGGTTCATGTGATACAGTCTGGTAACAGACAGACAGTGGAGTCTTAGTAATGGGGTCCCTTACTCTTTGGATATGAAACCGTATAAATGAAAAGAAAAACATAAATCATCATCAAGTATCTTCATCAGTTGAGTGCCGATATTCTTAATAGGGCAATGCCATCTCTGATTGGCTAGCCGAACTGTCATCTTACCTAAATTGTTTTTTGATTGGCTAGTTATAAGTCAAAATAGCATCGTCGTTATAGCCTATAATGATAAAGTCTGTTTTACCCTGAATGTCTTCCCAAAGGCCGTGGAAGTGGAGTTGAGAACATGAGTCGCCTCGCTCTTGACAGCGCTGCCGATTTCATCCAGGTCCTTCCTCACCATCGAATACACCTCGGCTGACTGTAAGAGAAGGATACGCGACTTTATGTTACAGGTGATTACATATTAAATGGGATAGATAGAGGAGCTTGTCGTGGCAAATTTAATCGTGGACATGATTGTGTTGATGCAAGTGGTTTATAATAATAATATGTTTTCGTTTCAGAATACACAGTTCCAGATTACAATACATACCATACAATCTGAACGAATATTATGAAAATTGTAAATAGTTTTTAATACTGATTATTGATCTAATGCTGAAATTTTACTGATTTATTATTTAATGAGCTATGAAATAATGTACGTACCTAATGTTATTATTATCTATTATACTAATTCTAAATTATCAAATTGCTATGCCATTATCGGTAAAATTACACTTGTACCACATTTTTTGTAAACATCATACTATACTGTAATTTATTGCAATAAAAAAATGACAATATAATAAATATAATAATAATACAATATAAAATGTACTAAGTTATGTACATTTGTGAAGTTATAGTAGCAATACTACTCGCTGACGGTGAAGGAAAATCCCGAAAATCGCCGATCCGCGGTGGGCACGCGTGGTGATTAAGCCCATACTCTCTCCCTGAGAGAAGGCCTGTGCCCTACAGTGGGACGTATATGGCTGCTTATAACAATATAAAAATAAAACAAATGGATGCGTATAAGTAATTTTCGATTATTGTTGCGCGGAACGGAATGCCAATGTTGGTACAGTGAACTGCCCACATCCTCACACAGACACGACAGAATCTCATTCTTCGAGGCCCGTAGTCGGCTCCAAAATGAGGCAACTCTGCTACGGACAATGGCAAAGAAATCCGGTACCCTGGCCGAAGCGAACATTTACGACACACTACAAAATTGAGGCAAACGCATTAGTATACGGAAAGCGTCATTATATTGCACTCTGAGTGCAATATTTATCGCGGCGTAATAGGTTTTTAATCTATTCCGGTGAAACAACGAACGGTATGCCTAGGTAATTATGGAGATTGATTGATTTAATCAATCAGACCGTACTGTACGTCCACTGCTGGACGAGTCTGCCCGGCCTCACTCACGGCACGCCACTTCTTTCTATCCTCGAAAGGCACATGCCTTCTCTTCTTTCTTCTCATTGCCCATTAATCAATCAATCAGTGCATACTCGTTCACGCTGGACAAACACAGACATACACGCGCGCGCGTACACACACACACACACACACACACACACACACGCACGCACGCACGCACGCACGCACGCACGCACGCACGCACGCACGCACGCACGCACGCACGCACGCACGCACGCACGCACGCACGCACGCACGCACGCACGCACGCACGCACGCACGCACGCACGCGATTGTCTTGAGTGGAACTTATTATTATTAATATTCATGCAACTTGTCTTGAGGAGAATTTGACACTAGTATGAGCCGACCCGGTTTGGAGTATTTCACTGAAGTAAAACACAAAGAAAAGTGTATGATCACAAATAACAGGCCTTGATAAGAATGTTATTGACTCTCTTGATTAAATAAGACCTAGATTGTAGTGGTGCCTTTAAGAATATAAACAATTAAGAGCAATAAAGAGAGCAAAGATTTTAGAAAATGGCCTCGAAGTTCTAAATGTCAAAATAGTAGGTACATTGTATCAGTTTTTTACCATCACTAATTTGTGATGATGTGGATTGTATGACAGAGTAAAACTGATATTGTGTTTTCACACACTGATGTATGAGTCGAAGATTGAAATAGATCTTTTAAAAAAAGAACAACCTTTGTTTTGGCAGAGGAGATCCAGGAGTCCCACCAGTTCCCGCTCGCCGGCCTGGGACTGCCTGAGGGTTCACTCGGGCTCGCATCACTTGTTCTAGCAGAAAATAAGAAAAAGTTGTTGTACAAAACTTTTATACATTAACCTAACAACTGCCCTCGCTAATGGGATGTAGAGGTCTATACAAACTTGGACACAGATCTGTGACACAGCAGATAAGCAGTTAATTACATATGCTTGACGACCTCGTGGCGCAGCGGTAGTGCACCTGCATACCATGCGAGAGGTCCCGGGTTTGAATCCCGGCTGGGGACAAAAAGACCCCAGGTCTTGGATGTTTACATGTTTGTGATGTCGTTGTTTCTGGTACCCACGACACAGGGTATCCTAGTGTGGGGCCAGAAGCAATATATGTGCCTGTATGTAAATGTTTATGTTTATGTTCAACTGCCTCATTGATCTAACGGTATCACATCTGATACCATGAGTTCGAATCCCACTGAGGGCTGCTGTACATTTGCACACATGGCCTCAGTTGGTTGTATTTCTATGTTTGTGATGTCCTTGCCATAGCACCATAGCGCAGGTTATCCTAGTTTGGGACCAGGAGAAGTGACTGTAGTGTGTGGAAGTTATTATTATAATTCCATTTATTGTTACACTATAGGAACTGCACTATAATTACACTAAGTTTGACATTTGTAGATATAATATGTATTGATTACTATTTTTATAAGCAAAAAGTCACATTTCTTCTGTTGCCCCTGATATTTTCTTTTTGAAATTTGTTGTGTTGTTTATTATTTGTTGGGCAATCTGCTATAATCACACATAGGTACTCTGTGAAAATGTCAACCGACAAAGCCCGATATAGTAGGTCAGGAAGGCAGAAGACGTAGGCTTAGTGATAGGGTCCCATTGGCACTCTTATTGGATTGAACCATAATAAGTGAATCTAAAGAGTGGAGCCAATTAAGTTAGTGGACTATATTATGTATGCAAAGGCGACAGATTTAAGATAGTGTCAATGATGTCAACCTATGGCCTTTGAAAACAGCGTGGCTATTTAACTCATGCGGCAAATGCTTACTGCGTGAATACATAGCGTAGCTAGAATTAGCAGCGAATTGTGTTTTGATCATGAGATATTGTATCGCAATATCGTAGTATTGATAACAGAACATGTTGACAACAAACAATGAACGAAAAAACACAGGGGAAATCTTGAAACTTACTTTTCAGCCATCGTTGGTTCTACAGTCTGTTACATAAAACTAATAATCACTGTAATTTTGCACTTAAAATTTGTGTGAAGTTGTGTTTTTTTACAGGAAATTTAGAAAATAGTTTTTTGACATAGTTTTCACCTTGGCTGTGCGAAGTTTGACATAAATTGACATGACAGTCCGTTCCTTCATTTCCTGTAATTCTGTCAGTGCCAAAAAATATGTAGATAACTTTTTTAAGAAAAATCTCTGGTTTCCCTTCAATACGTACAAACTTTTATAAGAAGGGTTAATATTATTTTACATATATACATACACTATCAACATATAATAATATTTTATTATTAATGCAATGCATAAATACACAGAAATAAAGACCACCTTCATAGAATAGCTTCCTCTGGGTAAATTGTATGCGTCTGACGGAACGTTTCAAGTTTCTAAACATTCCAACAGATGGAATGTTTATATACAGCATTCGGCTCGGTTTCGGCTTTATGGTTACATCTCCACCTCAAACAAAAAGATGGCGCTATGATACATCCTTTATTTACATGTTATACTCAATCCACAAAACAAGCCCCCAAAGAAAATCGCCCATGTGCGCGTGACCTTCAATAGCCACTGCATTAATTAAACCTACCCTATGAAGCGGACCGTCTTCGCTTATTGTTTCGATTATCTATCTCTAGTCGCGCGCATTAACCAATGAGATGTGATTGTTTTGTTCCCTTGTAGATCGACTCGTAGAACTGAGTATACCTACAACTCTATTTTGAGAGGTCAAAGTTTCATTGAAGAACACATTTTTAGGGTTCCGTACCCAAAGGGTAAAAACGGGACCCTATTACTAAGACTTCGCTGTCTGTCTGTCCGTCCGTCCGTCCGTCTGTCTGTCACCAGGCTGTATCTCAAGAACCGTGATAGCTAGAGAGTTGAAATTTTAACAGATAATGTATTTCTGTTGCCGCTATAACAACAAATACTAAAAACAAAATAAAATAATTATTTAAGGGGGACCTCCCTTAAATACAACAAAAATGTTTTTTATCTTTGTGTCTAATGTTGTATAGATCATCATCATCATCACCAGCCATTTGACGCCCACTGCAGGACATAGGCCTCCCATGGTTTTTAACCATGAAGGGTTTTGCCATAATCGCCACGCTTGGCAGGCGGGTGGGCGATCGCAGAATACGGTTGGAATCTCAGGAAGACGCTGCTGCCAGTCAATTAATCAGTTAATTAATCAATTAACAGGAGACGGGCAGCAGCGTCTTCCTGAGATTCCAACCGTTGTATAGATAATGGTACGGAACCCTTCGTGCGCGAGTCCGACTCGCACTTGGCCGGTTTTATTTAATTCGGTAGATAGGTACACTAACTGACCGCCCACACTTGTATTTGTTTTCTGGAGTAATTTTTGGAGCTTTATTTCTCTGGACGTATTTTAATTTCTCAGCGCCACCCAATCAAGACAATGCTACAAAAAGTTGCAAATAACCGTTAATTATATTAATTTCACAATGCACAATATTAATTTATGCTTAAAAGGGGGCGTTACTTCCCCTTTCCCTTCCTGCACTCATAGTAGGGGTTAAAATCCTCTGTTTTTAAGAGAATGTATTCAATAAGGTAGAGCACCGAGGCTGGGTGTACAAAACGAATAGGTGCAACAGAAGAACAGCCACCCCGAATCTATCTTCTCTCAAACTCGAAGAAAGGAAAGAAGGAGAGAGGGAGAAAGAGGATAATCTACGAATAAAAACGTTATAGATAGATAGATAGAGAACACTTTCTACTAACCAGAAAAAAAGAAAAACAATTCATTCATATTATTTTCTAAGGTTAACACTACCAATAGACGTAATAAAAACTGAATTTGCACGGATATTTTTTACTCGTTTATTTTTTAATTTTCCTGTCACCTCAGTCTATCGATACCACGGGACTTGCAAAAGTACCGAATCGTCGGAAAATTGTAAAATGAAAAAAAAACGACTCAATAATTACTCAATTAAATATCTGTGCTAATTCAGTTTTTGTTAGAAATGTATTTTAACCACACCCACTCAGAAAGTGTCTCGTTGCTCGTTCATAAACTGGTTACAAAGTTCATAATTTCTCCCTTATAAATGTGCGGCGGGAAAATTTATATGGAATTTCATTCCTGCCCTCCGTAGCAGGGAAGGAATGTTGTATGAAAATCCATTCTTGCCCCGTTAGCATTCTTTTGTTTTTTAGCAGCGAACATAAAACACCCGAGGGGAGAAAATGATCTATTTCTTTTCGAGAGTATGTTTAAGCCCGACATGCAGCGGAGGAAATAGAACTTTCTCGCGAGTGATACATAGTGCTTTATACTACACCTACGAGGAAATAGTACATTGTTCACCGAGAGGAGAAAGTGACCGATTACCGTCGAGGGTGTCGTTTGAAGCCCGAGCCGTAGGCGAGGGCTTTAAAACACCCGAGATAGGGAATCGCAGTTTCTCTCGAGTGATACATAGTGCTTTATACTACACCTGCTTGATAGTTTTATTTTACTTTCTACGAAAACTGAATCCTTAAGCAACACACAAATTGGAAATGGCGCCAATGGCGTCTGCAATTTTCACATGTTCTTTTTTCAAATTGTTTATCCTGCCGCCGCAGGGTCGCACTGCCAGCCCGACACCATCCAACACACAGCTAGTGGCCAGTGTCATTTTGCGAACTTGGAGATAAAAACTCACTGTAAAAACTTTTTGGCTTTTGATATTTAGGTTACCGGCGCATAGTCTTACCCAAAATTAAAAAAGAAAAACCACGTAAGAAATGGATTTTCATACACTTTTCTCTCCCGCTTAGATGCGTTTTCTCCCCGCATATTTGTTCGATATGCAATGACGTACTTTCTACCGTAAATTTGATAAAGTATCAAGGTACTTTCCAAGTAGGTGTAGTATAAATATAATTATTTAGAATAATTAAAAGCGTACTGTTAAATTATATAGTTATAATGTTGATTTAGAAAATTGATAATTTAACAGTACGATCGCAGTATGCGGTTGGAATCTCGGGAAGACGCTGCTGCCCGTCTCCTGGTAATTTATTTCCTTAGTCGCCTTTTAAGGAAATAAATTACGACATCCACGGGAGGAAATGACGCTATTCTTAATCCGGCGCCACATGAAAAAAAGAATAAAAGTTATTAATTTGGATGTCTCAAGTATACTGTTAAAAACGCCCCCAACTCTCTGACCTGTGTGTTATCCGCAAAGATGTCTACCGAGTACAATATTGTCTCGTGCAAATAACTATAGTAAATCCTTTTTTAATTTTAATAATAATAATAACTTCCACACAATACAATCATTTGTCCTGGTCTAAAACTAGGATGCCCTAAACTATAATAACCAAGCAAGGACATCACAACCATGGAAATACTCCCAAACCTGGAAATAGATACCTACATACCTAATACCTACCAAAGATGTGTAACTATTATGGTGTTAAGTCTAAGCTGAAAAAGTTCTTATTGGATTGTTTTTACTCAGAACTGTGAGATAAGATAAGATAAGAATATTCTTTATTGTACCAGGAAAAACACAAACATGAAATGTTTACAAAAATGCAGTACAATTGGCGGCCTTATCAAATTCTAAAAATTTATTCATTATAAAAACAAAATGTTTCTTTAACGGCCATAAAAGCGGTGTGCTAATGTGTTTCAGATAAAAGTTGTAAGTGAGGTAGAGTGGACGGCGAATCGGCCTTTGCATTCTGTTGCATAGTCACTAGTAATATGACCGAATACAGAGTAAGCATGTATGGAGGGGATCCGCTGTCCACTGTACTTTAAAATTTAGTTTATTGTTAACTAGTACTATTTCTAAAAAATGTTAAAAGAGTGCGTTTAATTCGCCAAAAAACTGCCACGCAGTTTGGCGAATGATTTATGAAAATTTAGAACTGCGATACGACCTCGTGGCGCAGCGGTAATGCATTTGCTTACCATGCGAGAGGTCCGGGGTTCGAATCCCGGCTGGGGACAAAAAAAAAACCCCAGGTCTTGGATGTTTACATGTTTGTGATGTCGTTGTTTCTGGTTCCCACGACACAGGGTATCCTAGTGTGGGGCCAGAAGCAATGTATGTGCCTGTATGTAAATGTTTATTATTATTATTATTAAACATAAGTCAATAAATTAAAAAAAAATGTATATAATACATAGCCAAAAACTCTGAGGTCGAATACAATCAAGATGTGTCCTCGAGTAGGTACTATTTTACTGTCAGGGCCGCGTCTTATAAAACTACAATTCATAGCTCATTCACAACCCTATTACAAAATAAATCTTTGCCCGTGGCGCTTCGATTGGGCTGCGCCATTGTCAACCACACCGCTGTGTTTGTGGTGTGGAAGTGGATTCTCGGGGTCGGCATGGGCATCATTGCGTTCGGAGCGGGGTAGGATCTCGCATAGAAATCAATGACATCGTTCGGAAAGCACTTGTTTCTGCGGACATCTCTTCGGTTCTTGAACCGCAGGGATTGTATCGGAGTGATGGGAAACGTCCGGACGGTCTCACTTTGGTTCCGTGGGAGAGGGGTCGATGCCTGTTCTCGGATGCCACTTGCTTGTGCACATTTGCACCATCACATGTGGGCTATACGGCTGTACCTCCCGGGGCTGCCACAGGGGCGGCCGCTAGGCTCAAATGTCTTAAATACAGCCAGTTAATGAGCAGCTATTTTTTCGTGCCTCTGGCTTTAGAAACAACTGGGGTCTGGAGTTTTCAGGCGAAAGCCTAAAGAGGTAAGGAAAGGTAAGGAGGAACAGTTGCTTGGACTTTCGCGCTGGGGTGTATTTGATGCAAAGGATCTCCCTTGGTGTGCAGCGCGGTAGTACTGCAAACGTTATGGGCATCTTTGGGTCGGATATGTCCCGGGGCCGTTTGATTGTCTGGTTTTATATTGTTTGTATTGTGTGTATATATTTTTCTTTATAATTTATAGTTTTAATTTGTGGCTGTGATTTTTGACTAGTTGTAGAGTGTGACATTATTAAATAGCTTATTATGCAATTCGATGTACATGCGAAGCCGAGTCTTAATACCTGTTGATCTGTAGATTAATCGGCTTTGCAATGGACATCGAATTCTCACACTAAACCATGAGTTGTAGTCCTAAGACACCCCAGTTCTTCTGCGAGATGGCTTTCACTCTGGATGATTGTATTTCGAACGTTTTCAGCGGGAAAGGCTTAGAGTACGTTTAACAGAGATGTTGGTGGGCGATAGCCGCATGTTTGTTTTAGCTGAGCACTGGGCGGTGCTGTAGCTGTGCTGTGCTGTAGGGATGGGAACATGGGGTATGCTGGAGGTACAGAAAGCGAGACAAGTACCAAGGCTTGCATGGCAGGTATGGAAACCCGAGACATTCGTTTCGGTAGATATCCACAGAAGTAATGCTTGAAGAGTAGAAAACACCAGGCATGTAAAAAAAAAATACATACGAGTATATACATATACTCACGCATGTATCACTTGCCACGATCGACGATCCTGACAAATGTTCGTTAGAAAAAAAAAACGGCAATGATTGTCCAAAACAGGAGCCATTTTTTGAAGTAGATAAGTACAATCGACAGCACGATGACTTTTATACGCGTGCACTCTACTCATGTACAGTCGACAGCACATCAACCTTTCCATCCATGCACTCTACTCAGTTACATTAAGGGCGACTTTGCAACTAAAATGTAAAGGTTATCGTGCTGTCGACTGTACAACAAAAATGTAAGACGTAGATACACTTCTCATTCCTCAGACCAACCACCGGTTTCTCTAACATTTAAAATATGACTATTCTACCTCTATTTACATTAATTTTTTCAGAACAAACGTAAGGTTTCTTAGGTACTCCAAAAATGTTAATCTGTGAATGAAAAGCTACACACATCATAATCAAAGCTACGAGTTTATAAGCTTAAATAGTAGGCTTATAAACTCGTAGCTTTGATTATGATATTATAAAACTAAACTGCGTCCCATCACTAGCGCGTCAGCCTTCAATCAGATTCGTTGAAGCTTTCCTCGCGTTATTAATAAGGGCTTGGAGTGGGCTCAGCGCAATGTTGAGGAAATACATGGTGCTCCGCGATCCGGCTCGAAAAAATATAAAATGGAAACACTTCAAAGAATGGAAGTGTGGTAGCGCGTTGATGTCTATTCTTTGAGACAAAGTTGACATCGGTCTGCGTATGTACTCTTGTCATGTAAGAAGGAGCAATATTAGAAATTATTATTAAATAAAGCGGTTATTGCAGTTGAAATTTGACGTTTTGTTCTGTAGAAAACCAGCTCTGTTTGATACCAAGTCAAAAAAATATGCGTGTCGAGTAGAGACTAGTGGGGCCGATCAATGATCAGCAAGTAATTCGTGTCCTGTATGTAAGTTGGGTGAAGGTGGAAACACCTCCTGCTAGAAAATATTACACAAAACGGTACATTTTCATTTACATTTTCCACGCGTAAAACGAAAATATCGTTTTCATGGTCAATGAAACGTTGCTGTTGTCACACAAGCGTGTTTTCATATTTTCATTTTCATATCGAGCGAATGAGCCGGTAAGGAACGTCCCAGGAAGTATTTCGACCAAACAGGGGATGTATTAGCAAAGGGCAAGATAAACAATACCCGAAACCGGCGTGCGTGCATGCCGTAGACCAGTTGTCTTTACGATCATCTGATACTAACCCCATGCAACGACTAATGAATGTTGTATGTTGAGGAAGCGAAAGTGATCTGTCAGGATCGTGGCAACTGGCAGTCCCTGGTCTCTGCCTATCCCTCTAAGATACAGGCGTGAGTTTATGTATGTGTATTTCATACACCAATGCTTCTTGTAAATATTTGTCCGTAACGTTTATTTACCCTAGGTTTTCACTGTCCTTTATGAAATTCATACTAATAAAGAACATTGAAAATAAAAATTAAATCAATCAATATTTTACATCCATGTTGGACGATTATGGATCGTATGGTGGCTACTCCTACCTACGTGCTTGAAAATAGTTTTGGAGTCAACGTTTGCCCATCATCTATGCCATCCTCTCAGATTACAGGAAACACAATGTCATTATGATAGCCGTGGCAGCTGGCAGCATATGGGTTGAGCTGTGGGTTCAAATCCCGTCATGCACTCAGATTGTCTAAGTAGTCTATATCTGTAAACAATACCATACCCTAACTGTGAAGGAAAACATTGCAAGGAAATCCGCTACCTAGTTGCACAGTAATCTAACGTATTATTTATAAAAAAAACTGTTCCTAAAAACACTCCTCGAAGGCAGCTTAAATAATCTTGCGCAAAGGGAAAGACAAATAAAATCTTGGTTTAATGTTGAATTAAATTGTATTTTATGAATAAGACTGGCTGGTCGTGGCTCAGAAGCATTAGGAAATGGACGGATGTTGCCAGCGTTGAAGACATAAACATGTCTTGGCAAGAAATTTAGAAGAATATGGGGAGCTGAAGGACTACCTCCACTAGTGGAGAGGCACAGGAAGATGAAGACAAAAAAAGACCGGATGAAGTTAACGTCATTATATATTTCACTTTGGCGCACCCTGTAGTCACAAATCTGAATGGCTCATCCGAGCGCTAAGCCCGCGCCAATAAGCCGGTGCGCGCGCGCATCGATCGCTCCAAAGTTCATCGCTCAATCGCGCGCGCTCGCGGCGATGACGTCACCACTCGTGAGGGCGCCCGCCCTCGGCAGATGGCGCTGATTGCGGGGCGCCGTGTGTGGTTAAGTGCGAGTTGGAGAGGTCGTGGCTTTGTTTACCCAACATTACATTACCCAAACTCACGCCTGTATCCCGAAGGGGTTGGCAGAGACCACGGTTTGCCACTTGCCACGATTTGTACAAATGGCCTCAGTCTGGGTGTATTTCCATGTTTGTGATGTCATTGCCTGGTTACCATAGCACAGGGTGTCCTAGTTTGGGACTAGGTCAAGTGATTGTGTTGTGAGGAAATTATTATTATAAGGTATCCCTTCAGGCCTTTAGCTGTTGCAAAAGAGCTGCATAGCACATCTTAACGCTAACAGCCCTATCACATTAGCGATTAGCGAGCGATTTGAAAGCGATGCGATTGCGTAGCGGGCCACGCCGTGACGACGCCGCGACGACGCTGCGCCGTCGCAATGAGCTCGCGGCGTGCAATCCACATTTTGGATACTCAGTAGCAAAATGGATTGATCTGACGAGGAAGTACTACTGCTGTCTTCGTTATTTCGAAGACGCAGGAAACGAAAGCAGATACAAGTCAAGAAGAATCGGGGAGGATTCATTATCAAGTAATCAACTGGGAGAGAGCGACTACTATGTATCCCGTATAACGGGACGATTTTGAATTATAGTTATAAATAACACTTCCACATAATACATTCACTTGACCTGGTCCCAAACTAGGATACCCTGTGCTACGGTAATCAGGCAAGGACGTCAGAAACATGACAATAAATAAGAAAAGGCAATAATAAGCTAAGCGCCATAACGGCTAGACCAACGAGGCAGTGTTGTAACTTTGTATCCATTGTATCAACGACGATTGAACCTCAAAACGATGCTACGTCCGCTTACACACGTGCTTTGATATGACACAAGTGAGGCGGGGCGGACTGTTGTACGCGATTGGACAAAATGGCGTCGAGGGTGGTAATCGCGGCGACATCGCGTCATCGCGGCGTGTTCACCGCGCAATCGCTGCGTAATCGTGGCGAGGTCACTGTGCAATCACAACGTTTTCAAATCGCTCACAAATCGCTAGTGTGATAGGGCTTTCACTATAGCAGCTTACTTTTGCCGATTGCTCGGAAGAGAAAGCTGCCGACAACTATCTTCAATCATGAAAAACTGTAGCTGTAAACGGTACCCTACAGCCTATAAAAGTCTCATTGATTCCGTCATATGTAGGTAGTACATATCTGCTCGTACCGACCAGATGAGCTGATGAGAGCTGAGCTGAAGAAAAAGCTGCCGAAAGCTATCTTCAATCATGAAAAACTGTAGCTGAAAACTGTGCTCTACAGTCTATGAAAGTCTCATTAATTCCGTCATGACTACCTACATATCTGCTCATACCGACCAATTGAACAATAGCAATTGACAGCAAATTCGCCGACTGGTACCAGGGGAATCCCCCTTGCTTGATTGCCAGTGTTACCACTTTCAGAAGATTTTATTATTTTTTAGTAGAAGCAAAAACGAAATGAATTCTGTAGTTTCATAGCATTACATTGATTTGTACTAACTGCGAATATGGGCGTTTTTTATATTAGTGTGTTAGACTGAATGTGTGTGTGAGTATGTGTCTGTGTGTGTGTGTGTGTGTGTGTGTGTGTGTGTGTGTGTGAGTGTGTGTGTGTGTGCGTAATGTGTGCGTATTAGCATGTGTTTCTTTCTATTAGTATGTATGTTTTTAGGGTTCCGTACCTCAAAAGGAAAAAACGGAACCCTTATAGGATCACTTTGTTGTCCGTCTGTCCGTCCGTCCGTCCGTCTGTCAAGACCCTTTTTCTCAGGAACGCGTGGAGGTATGAAGCTGAAATTTATATCAATTACTCAGGTCTACTGTCCCTTGAAGCTGTGAAAAAATCAAACTTCTAAGCCAACACAATCAAAAGATACAGCCGTTTATGCCGCAAATTTTCGACACTTGCAAGGGAATCAAAACCTACAGGGTGCTTCCCGTGAACTCAGAATCTTGAAATTTGGTACGAAGCAACGTCTTATAGCATAGATAAAGGAAAAATTACGAAAACCATAAATTTTTAGTTACATCACATAATATATTTTTTTTTAATAATTTTAAACTTACTACCCATTTCCTCATAAACGCGTAGAGGTATTAAATTGAAATTCATACCAAATACTCAGGTCTATAATACCTTTAAGCTGTAACAAAATCTAACTTCTATGTCAACGCAATCAAAAGAAACAGCAATTTAAGCTGCATATTTTGAAACTCGCAAGTTCTCGCAAGGGAATCAAAACCTAAAGGGTACTTCCAGTCGACCTAGAATCTTGAAATTTGGCATGAAGCAACGTTTTATAGCACACATAAAGGAAAAATTCCGAAAACCTTAAATTTTTAGTTACATTACAAAATATATATTTTTTAATAAATATAAACTTATTACTTTTTTCCTCATGAACGCGTAGAGCTATCAAGTTGAAATTCATATCAAATACTTAGATCTAATTGCCTTTAACCCGTGAAAAAATGTTGTTGACATTGCAGGTTTGTACGGAACCCTCGGTGCGCGAGTCCGACTCGCACTTGGCCGGTTTTTTTGGTTGGCCTTACCGTGAATGAACTACTGATAACTTTAGTGTAGAGATGAAAGCGACTGAACGTGTCAATACGTCTCTGTGAACTTATAGCGTGCCTCTGTGAAATAACTCTACATTTCGTCGTGTTCTCTTCCCAATAGGCAGACTTTTGTGAAATAAAATATTGGTTACAAGGCGAAACGGTGGGCAGAAGCACGAGCAAGCGTGGGTGCTCACTGCATCTCAGGATATGATTCCGCAAAATAGATACAGCAGAATTATAGACGGATGGCGCTGACAGAAGTTACAACACAACACACCTAACAAAAATTGTTAGGTTGATTTTACTTACTTGTAACTGCACCTACGACTTCAGCTTGATATTTGTTCTTTATCTTTGTATGCATAAAACGAAACCAATTGTTTATTTCAAAACTGCATTTGATTAAAGTAATATACAAAAATCTTGTGTCACAGTGTTTGTTATCGAACTTCTCCGAAACGGCTTTATTATGATTTTTTTTGTGTATGATTGGCAAGTCATAGTTTTAAGTCGTAGGCTAAATTAATATGGCAAAACAACGTTTGCCAGGTCAGCTAGTAATTTATAGATTCTGAATTTTGGGTGGTTTGAAAGCCATAGCAAAATAAACGTGCCTCAACAATAGCTATCGAATACACTAGTTTGTTGTTTTAAAAAAAGGCATTTTACAGTATTATTTCGACACAAACTCGAATTTAGAACCATCAATAACCAGCCAGAGCGGTGCGGACGGGCCGCGAGTCCGCGGGTTATTATTCTGGTAGACGGAAAGGCGGTACTAATTGTTCGCGCATTTTTTGAAAAACGATTTCTCAACTCGTAGCATTAATTTCTTAACTGTTTTTAGCAGTCTAAATAAATTGCATTGTTAACTATTAATTACATAACCGCGGCTTTCAAACCACCCAGATTTCAGCGTGTATTTATTTTCGTGAGTTCCTGTGGCGCTATTACGCAACTTCTACCCTATATAATATATATATGGGTAACATATTATGGACTCACCCGATTTAACCTACACCGAGCTTTTAAATATTTTGAAATTTCCGAAACATAAAAATGGATAACACGTTGGCCTTTGCATCTACGTAATGAGATGATTTATACAGCGAGCGTCCAGTGGCACCTTCACTAGATGGGTGAAGGGACTACTCGGACGTTGCAGTGCCTGGGACATTGGTTTTTAGATGGAGTAGGTTTGCCCATCCTGACAGCTTAGTCGGCCTAACCCACAGGAAAGATAAGTCAATAATTGCGAAGCCAACCAAGCCGCGGGTTTCCTAACGCAGTTTTCCTCCACAGTCAGCGTATCTTATTGCTTCTAAAAATTCGCAGATGCACGGACTTTGAAAATTAACAAAGTCATAGGTGCATACCTGCACTGGGAATCGAACCTGGGTCACTCGATTCCGAGTCCATTGTTCTACCCACTGGGCTACCACCGCTTAAAATGGATAACCCAGCGGACAATTACGGAAAAGGCTGGCTGGTTCCCCTATACGTTTACATAGTTCTCTTCGTTTACCATCAGACGTGACTGGGGTCAAGTGTGAACTTCTCCTAATTGTAATTAAAAAATTATACACTAATAGGCTTTATTGGACTTAGATGAAACTTGAGACATGATAGCCGTATCGTTCTTCTGAAAGTGCACTTACGCCTATCTAAGTAATACTGACAGCTCAGCGCATGCTATGATGCACGTAAAATTTTATTGTTCCAAGCCATACCCCTGAACACTATTCGAGGAGATTTATTATACGAACACCAGCCATTTAGCGTTTATAGACAGATTTAAATTTATTATTGCGTTTAGGAAAACTAAGATACATTCCTAGTGTTCATGCTATACCTAGTATTCGTAAAATATCTTAAAGTCTGGGTTAGTTGTTACAAACAGTTAGTTAGTCCTGAGGTTTCCGCACTTAGGATCATAGTTGGGCCATCGTACGTAGCAAGCGCTGAGGTATGTAAATACTTTAACACTAGGGTTTACTCACGACGTTTTCCTTTACGGTTAGCGTGTAGTATTTCTACTACAACTTCAAAAATTTACGTAACTTGCTTCTTGCATTAAGCACGCCCTTGTACACTTACAATGTAATTAGTGCAGTAAAGAATTAAAATAATAATAAATAACTTGGTAATAAACATAATTTGATCATTTTAATAAAAAATACGCAAAAACTGAATTATCTTTTCATCGAGCAATACTTTTCTTTGACACAACACAATCACGTATCCTGCACCCAAACTAGGATACCCTGTGCTATGATGACCAGGCAAGGACATCACAAAAATGGAAATACACCCAGACTGAGGCCACTAATGTACGGCGTCGCCTATTCAATTCAATTCAATTCAATTCAATTCAATTCAATTCAATTCAATTCAATTCAATTCAAATATTTTTATTCATTGTAAAAACAGAATGTTTACTTAATGAACGTCAAAGTTGTTAGTTTCACAATTAATGGATTATGTGGAGAAGAAGCTAACAAAGAAACTCCACATTTATTCTTTTCAGAACACGTTTTAACTTAATTAACAGAGTTTTCAACTTAAAATATTAGTCATGAATGTGTTGAACACTAGTCACAATCGTCCTTTAAATAATATTAATCTACTGTTTAATGCCAAACATCTTTGTCTTCTAAATAATCCTTGATGTTATAGTAAGCCTCTTTGCACAAAATGTGCTTAACACATTTTTTAAATCGCGTCGGAGGTTGGTAACTCTAATATGTCTTGAGGAATTTTGTTGTAGAACCTTATACAGTGCCCCATAAAGGATGTGTTAACTTTTGCAAGTCTAAATAGTGGAAATGACAATTTATGTTTATTTCTAAGCTATTGAGAATCGAACCCACGACCTCCGGCATGGTAATCAGACGTGACCGCCAATGACCTTAAAATCTGTTTTTTATGGTTTTGTAAATTATAGATAAGAAAAATGTCCCGTTGTACATGCATAATTCTTGATACTTCAATTTAAAGTTGGTGCTTACCACGACTTCTGTTCTAAAAGTGATTTCTCATATTATATTTTTCCAAATATCAGGGTTTACTACCTAATATGTAAAAATCTCGTGTGTTTGCTATCGAACTCTTCCGAAACGGCTTCACCGATTTTTATGATTTTTTTTGGAGTAGGTCTGAAAATAGGTCGTAGGCTGATTAATATGGAAAAACAACGTTTTACTAGCCAGGTCAGCTAGTAATTTTATTAAAATCCCGCTTTACACGCTCTGCCAATGTCGTAGCCATAGCCTAGGTGTCTTCATCATCATCAACCCATTGTGTCCCCACCGAGGGGCACGGGTCTCTTCCCTGAGGAAGGTATAGGCCATACTCTACCACGGGGGCCAAGTCCGGATTGGTGGATGGCTTGTAGACTAGTGGCTCGTCTACTGTCAGAAGTTGTCAAGCCGCCCTAAGGCCTCTGACTTGGCTTAACGACTGCCATCTATCGACGGCAGCCGGCACCAACAGCTTAACGTGCCTTGCGAAGCACGGAACCGCTCAGAAAAATGCCACTAGCGTTAGGCATAGACGGCGACCCATCCATGCACTGAAGGCGCCCTATGTTGCTTAACCTTCGTGATCGTTTAAGATCACTCAGGCAGCCGGGGCTACGAGCGATTCTGGGTGTCTTGCCGAAGCCTATTTCTCATAGCGCAAAATATGCTAGTTTGGGACCAGGACAAATGATTGTTTTATTGTGTGATTATTGATTGGCTGGTACAGCCGTTTTATATTTAAAGAGAAAAAAAAAGTTAATGAGACCACCGGTCAGCACTCGGGTTTAAAAACCTCCTTGAATACTGCAAACCGTCGAAAGGTTATACGTAGTTTTAGAATAGATGCGCATTCGTTGATGCGCGTTAACCTTTCGCGGGTAAGCTGAGCTATCCAATCAATAAAAGCGTTCAACAGGGATGATAGGTCAGCATGAATTTATTACTTCAATTGCGTTGTACTCATTAAATATCAATATATACCCGCTTAAGGTGATAACAATCAAGAATTACTGGTTTTCGGTTTAATAAGTTAGCATAATGGGCAACTGTGAAGACTTTAGCTCAATAAATCTTACCTACATTACTTCGATTAAGTGCGTAATAATAACAATAATATACATTTTTACCATACAAAACAGCGTATAGAATTAAAAATTCATCGAAGACTAAAGTTTTGTATTTGCTAAGTTATTCTTTAATAACTGTTAATGAGCTTAATATGAATTATTAATTCATCAATTATGATTTTATTGTTAAATACAGTTAAAATATTCTGTCTGTCAAGTGTAAAGTTTGTCCTTTTTGAGCTATCATGGAGGAATGTGTAAGCTGGAATACATCCATTCGTTTGATAGATCAACGTATACTGGAAAGCACCCTTTAATTTTGGATGGGTACAATCGTAATTATGTTAGCCCTGATAATTCGAATAATAAAATAAATAGAGGAAAAACTCGTGAATCAAAAGTTTTTGTAAATTTAACCTTGTATACTTGTCTTTCACCTTGAAAGTTATTTTAATAAGTAGCTATTAGGAAAATTTTCACGTTCCTAGTTATGGAAATATGATGTACTATTTTTCATCCTTCGTCTTTTTTTAACTCATTATCAGCCATTTCACGCCTACTGCAGGACATAGGCCTCTCCCTCATGGTTTTCCGAACCATGAAGGGTTTTGCCATAATCGCCACGCTTGGCAGGCGGGTTGGCGATCGCAGTATGCGGTTGGAATCTTAGGAAGACGCTGCTGCCCATCTCCTGGTAATGTGTTTCCTTAATCGCCTTCTACGTCATCCACGGAAGGAAATGGAGTGACGCTATTCTTAATACGGCGCCACACGGCTTTTTTTTTAATAAAAAGAAGAATGGTTTATTGTCTTTTTTTCATATTTTAATTGATTTTCGTTTCGTTTTTAATCGATGTCCAGAATATTTTTAGATGCCTAGTTGACTGTTTTAGCCCTTATAACATAACTCCCGTTGTGCTCCTCGAGCACTTATTTATTATCTGTTTAGGTAGAGTTTCAAAACCTTCAAAAAAGTTTATTACATGCATACAAAGTTTACCTAGATTAATTTAACCAACTTAAAGCTAAACGTTGATATTATCCCTATCCTGATTCCTTAAAATAATACTGTAGGATATCAGTACAAGCTGGGATTGGAACCCAGGACCGTAATGTGAAGCCCGGTATCCAATCTGTCTCTACGTAGTACGATTCTGAACATTGAGTCGTACTTAATATAAAGAACTGGAATTGAATTGAAGCTTTATGCACTTTCATGTATGCTGATCAATCTGCAGACTACCAGCCAGAGCCGCGTTTCATAAAACTACAATTCATAGTTTAGTCCCGTTTCCGCAGGAACGCTTTTATCTTGTCCACTCTCTATGTTGGGAGTTTCACTGCGTGATCGAATCAGGAATGAGGAGCCGCAGTGCCCGAGTGCCGAAGAACCCGAGTTACTAATATAGCTCGAAGAATTGCTCAGTTGAAGTTTCAGTGGGCGGGGCACATAGCTCGGAGAACTGATGGCCGTTGAGTTCTGACCTGGCGACCGCGGAAAGGATGACGCAGTGTGGGCAGACCCCCTACCAGATGGTCTGACGACCTGGTTGCGGTGGCGGGGACTCGCTGGATGCGGGCGGTACAAGTCCGGGAAGCTTGGAAGACCATGAGGGAGGCCTATGTCCTGCAGTGGGCGTCAAATGGCTGATGATGATGATGAATTGTAACAATGCAACACATCACAAGAAAGAAAAGGCTTACGTCATAGTTACAACGAAGGAAAAAAAACAATTTACATAAATACTAGATATGACGGAGCAAAGACAGAGCGTTACGTACGCTCTAAATTATCTGACACAAGTGTGTCGTGTGAGGGTGCGCAGGATTAACTGTCGATGAGAGATTCGCCGGGCACGCTGACATTACACATACATACATTGAGACATTGTTGTCACTACAGTTTCATTGCTTACTATAATATCGTTTGGCCGCTTGCCTATTCCTATTTTTATGCTTCGAAGGTCTACATAGACAGTAGGTCTACCTACGTAGACAGATCAAGTCTAACTTTAGTCATCGGGCCGCAAAAACTTACGATGTTATTTATAGAAACATGATTCCTCTAAAACGGCTACATAACAAATACATAACATACATAAGCAGCCTGTATACGTCCCACTGCAGGGCGTAGGCCTTCTCTCAGGGAGAGAGTAGGTACGGGCTTAATCACCACGCGTGCCCACAGCGGATTGACGATTTCAAGCGCTGAGGTATGTAAATAGCTTATAGGTTATAGTAAATAGAAATAGGTTTCCTCACGATGTTTTTCCTTCACCGTTAGCGAGTGGTATTGCTACTATAACTTCACAAATGTACATGCCCGCACTGGGAATCGAACCTGGGTCTCTCGCTTCCGAGACACCCTCAAATGCAGTTTAAATAATATTGTGTTGTCCCTTTATTATAGATTAACTTAACTTTCCCACCACACAATCACTTATCCTGGTCCCAAACTAGGATACCCTGTGCTTTGGCAGGTAACCAGGGGCCTAATTATGCCCACCAAATTCTGAGCGATTCCAATTGTCTAGCTGTCAAATTCCATACTAATTTGACAGACGATTGAATCGTTCAGGATTTAGTGCGCGTAATATGCGCGCAGACTGAGGCCATACCTACAAATGTACGGCGGCTCCCAGTGAAAATCGAACCAACAATCTCCGGCATGGTAATCAGACGTGATAAGAGCAACGGGGTAGTCATACTACAAAGGGCATTTGAGGAGTGTTTTAAGGAACGGTGTTTTTATATATCAGACTGCTAGAGAAGCCTGAACCCAGCTTCATATACTATCGTTTAAGCCGTCCTATTTGAGCTACCTTTGGTCCAGCTCGCTTATTCCGCTCGCGGGCTGTGTCGGCGGCGTCCAAAGGGCCGTATTTATGCTAAAAGGGCGCGGCGGGCCGGCCCTTAATAAACGAATGACGCGCGTCCGATTTAGGGCCGCGAGTCGCAATTATTTTGCTATTTCGACGCAGACGCGCCACTGTAAAAGCGCAGAAGGACATCTCTGAAACAGACGAGATGCGAGGCCAAATTCCTGGGGTGGGCTTAGACAATTCTGGGGTAGGCGTTTCCCTGTCTACGTCAACGAGTGCAGATGAGCGATTATAAACTCTGCATTCGCGATGTGCTTTTAAAGGTAACAAAAAATAAAAAACAGCATAGCATCACGCCTATATCTCAGAGGGGTAGGCAGAGACCAGGGTTTGCCACTTGCCACGATTCTGACAAACCTCTTACGCTTCATCAGCATTGATTAGTCATTGCATGCACGCTTGTCGGTTTCGGGTACTTTCATCGTGCCCCTTATTTATTTTATTTATTTATTTCCCTACCCTTCCGTAATACTAGCTAACTATAAATTAGAAATAACTTAAAACATTGATACTGACACTATCATCGGGAAGCCGAACGTAGTCATCTAAGAAGCACACAACATATTATTATTATCAGTAAAAATACTCTAATGAGAATATTTGACTGACTTTCTCTTATAGAGTCTCCGAGAGAGATATGGATAATGCTGATTATGGCTCCGTACTGCGAATCGGCTCGATGCGAATTCGCAACGCAGAAAACTGCGACACAAATTGCTGCGATGGGGTTTTGTGCGGCAAGGACATTCATTCCACGATTTGTGTGAACATTCCTTCGACGACCGTCAACCGTACTGAGCATATTTTGTAAACTAGGTCGTGACATGGATCGTAAAAAGAAGAGAATTGTGATTGCTAAGAAGATTTTGGGTTCATCCGTTCATTACTATTATGAACGCCGATGCGAAGAAAGTCGCAAGTTCTTGCGATGCGTCGCGCGAGCTCGCAGATTTTTACGATGTGACGTCGCACCGCAGTTTTGCGTACATACGGACCCTGAGATGGTACTTCCGTTTCATGATGTTCTGTGTTCGCTGGACGCTCGACAACCTCTTGGCTGTTCGTTTTTGAATCTTAAGCGGCTACCAGTATTACTCTTTAAATGTTAAGCTGTGCTTCCTTTAGGGTTATGTAGTGCCTTCTTGAAGACCTTTTGTCTTTTTGCCTTTGAATGATTATTTTGTTTATTTCTCAGACAAATATGTATGCACATTAGCTTTTACACACGTGCATACATACATAAACTTGTATTTCGAAGGGGTAGGCAGAGGCCAGGGGTTGCCGCTTGTTACGATACTGACAGTTCTCTTTAGCTTCATCATCATTCATTAGTCACTGCATGCCGGTTTCGGGTATTTTTTATCTTGCCCTCCGCTAATATATCCGCTGATCGAAGTAGGTCAACCTGCGATGTCCCTTACATACGTGCACACTATTCAATTACATTACGGGCATATTTACAACTAAAATTAAAAGGTTGATTTGTTAAAACTCATAGGCACTTGGTGATGATTTGCATAACATTCACCAAATTACATTTTCATTAGAAGCCTTCAGTAACATGATACTCAATTAATAAAAATATACAAGAATATTCATTCTAGTTCCAGTGTAGTTACAGCATGAGGTACAGGAACTCACCAATTAAACAAAAATGTATTTTTTTCAGCTCCGGACCCTTGGCGAGTGTGTCTCACACTTGGCCGGTTTTTATTATTTGTTGCTATAGGGACTGCACTATAATCGCACACGTGTTACACTATGTATGTATTATGATTTTTACGATAGAACAGAAAAACGTAATCACATGCCGCGTCGTCTCACATCCACATCACATCCTGTGAAGTCAAAGCATTTGTTTAAGTTATTTGTCGGGCATTATAATTCTCACACTCTCCTCAGCTTATGGGTAACTTTGCAATAAAATCATCGTGTAGTAGTAAGATAGCTGCTTACTAAGTAAGTGGTATAGACATAATTAGAATTAACTGGAGCCCCCAACGAGCTCAACACTATTTTGATTCTCCCAAGATATTACAGCATTTTATAAGTGTCTGGCTACCGGATACCAATCTCTGAACTTGATAAATTACCTGTAGCCTACACCGCGGACTCGTCAAAATGAACTTATTTGTCAAGTTTAGATGACAGCTCCGCGATAAGAAGGCAGGAAATTGAAATTTTGTATCACTGGTCGAAAATCTTAGGCGGACGGCCATCTTGGAAGCTAATCGTCACTGTGTCGATTTGAATATGGAACTATTTATTCATAAATGGCTTGTTAGTGATTTCTTTCTTTTTCGGACAGATTTATGGCCTGTTAAATTTTTGACAGGAAATTTGTGTCACTTTAGATTGTATCTAAAGGTTCAGAGTGTATTTTTCAATTTTTTCGCATAACTTAATTATTAAAGTAAAGTACTAATATTCCCATCGTAAATAACGAAAAAAGCTAAAGAAACAACGCGAAAATGTTCAATAATGACGCCCACACGTCTCCATTCGAAAATTGATTCGCAAAATAAATACTGGCACGCTAATCAAGGAATTAAATCAGCGCACGCGGGAAGTAAAAAGTTAATAAAAAGAAAAAAGTCTCAGGAACGTGTGCTTTTATGGGTTTTGGCGGGAGTTCGTGAGGTTATGCTGGTTATGAAATATGTGTGTTTATTTGTTTTCGTTGGTGGAAGTGACTGGTGTTTTGCTTCACTTTATTAAAAGCAAGCTGTGTACTTTTGTGTATTTAATTTCATTCAGCTTTGGTCTACATTTAAACAAACCGTTGAATATAAATCGTCAAAAAAACATACCTTGTTACAATGGAAACGCTGATGTCCACAACACAGGTCATCAGAAGATATTGCAAAGTAGGCGCCTTCTTAGCTTTTTATTATTTTCATTTAATAAGCAGTTGTTTCATATTAATTTCATCTTTGTAAAATACTCGCGTTGGGTACCAAATAAACATTTAAACTTTTAGGGTTCCGTAGTCAGCAAGGAACTCCTATAGTTTCCCCATGTCCGTTCGTCTGTCTGTCCGTCTGTTCTTCTTTCTGTCCGCGGCTTAGCACAGAGACGATAACTACTACAGTACTGAAACTTGGAATAAATATACAAATTAACTACGCCGACAAAACGATAGAATAAAATGTTTAAAAACCTTTTTAGGGTACCTCCGCTACCCCTAAATTAGGTTTGCAATTTTTTTTCTCGCCTCCGCCATAGTGTGTAGTGAATATTGTGGGTGTAGGAAAACCATTTATCGATTTAAGGTTCCGTATGCGAAATATTAAGCATTAAAGCGCAATTTTTTGTTAGAGTATGCCCCCCACCCTCTCCTGGCTAAACGAAGAAACGTAAAAAGGGCGTCAAGAAACGTCAAGGCAGTAGCGCATATAATGAACCTTAAAGAAAAACTGTCACGGCTAAGTAGGCTTCACAAGTTAACGAGTAATAGGCGATCAACTTATAAAAGGCAGTTTGTCGTACAAATTACATTGAAAATAACTTTTTTTTTGATCAAGACAGATCGCTTTTGCTTCCTCAACATTCATTAGTCGTGGCATAGTACTTTTTATCTTGCCCTTTGCTAATACATCCCCTATTTAATCGAAGTATGTCCGCCTGGGACGTACCTTACCGGCCCTTCCCACATTCGCTCGATATGTTAGAAAGTGATTTGTCAGGATCGTAGGATGTGGCAGTCCTTGGTCTCTGCCTACCCCCCTGGGATACAGGCGTGAGTTTATGTATGTAATACAATCACTTATTTATACTTTAATGAAGGTGTTAGTTCTGTAATGCAGGTGCTCCTTCTACGGAACCCTACACTGCGCGTGGCCCGACACGCACTTAGCCGGTTATGACATTTTAGTTTTCGCTAAAATACGGGAAGCAATAATGTCGATCAAGTTGTTTGCTCGCCCTAGGTTACTTATTAATTGTTTACATCCAGAACAATGCTGAATAAAACAAAATATAGACATCAGTAGGTATGCTAATTGTTCATCTATAGGTGTTTCGGAAAGGTGCGGTGAATCTTGAAGGCATTAGTCTACTCATAAATAAAAATAACTTTTTGTTATGATACCAAACCGAAATATCAAATCCATACTAAATTTAAATCTGTGCTCTAGCGCAGGGCGCCCTTGAGAGTTTCCCATTTCTTTGCGGCGCCCCTCCTATCTGGCCAAAAAGTAGCTATTAGTGTGTAGTTCTCCTAGGCTATGTATGTAACAAGCCTAACAATAGGTTAATAATCTTTATTACAAACTAAGAAAAAAAAAAAGTTTCAGATAAATAAAAATAAAAGAGATTTATTTCACTCTCTTACCTGGCTGCTAATGAGAAGGTTTGCTTGCATTCCTGAGCATATCAAAACGGGGCTCATGTTTGGAAATTGTCACTCTCATCTCTTTCTCTAATTTTCTTTGCTTCCTATACGTACTTATTTATATCTTATTGTCCATCATCAGGGACATAAAGCCTTTATATTCTTCTTTATTGCTGCACCTGGCAATCTGTATGGATTGTTTCGCGAAGCCCCATGGGATAATTATTTAGGGAAACCCTGCTCAAGGAAATGTATTAAACAGCTGATATTTTTTTCTACATTTCGGAGTTGTTATTATACTAAACATTGTTTGTATTTATCAGTACATTAACCCTCTTCAGATTCTTCCGACCTTTTTTAAACACCCTGTACATGTTACATAATAATAATCATCATCATCATTCAGTCACAAGAAGTCCACTGCTGGAGAAAGGCCTCCTCCATGGATTTCCAAAAAGACCGGTTGGAAGCGGCTTGCATCCAGCGTCTTCCTGCCACTTGGATGGGGTCATCTGTCCATCTTGTGGCTGGTCGTCCTACGCTGCGCTTGCCGATATTATGTCGTCTCCGTTCGAGAACTTTTCGGCCCCATCGGCCATCAGTTCTGCGTGCTATGTGCCCCGCCCACTGAATAGTTCTTATTCCAGCCAAAGCCATATTAAATAACATAACAAATACATAATCTAATTAATGATCTATTGCTGCTACTGCTGGTGCCGCAGCTGAACTGGCTGAAAGACAAAAGTGCCTAAAGTATAGTCAGCTCATGAGTAATTATATTTTTGTGCCGCTGGCTATCGAAACCACTGGTGTGTGGGGCACTCAGGGCAGATCTTTTATTCGGGAGCTGGGCCGCCGTTTGAGGGACCGTGGAATGGACGTTCGCTCTGGGGCATATCTGAGCCAAAGGATTTCCCTCGCTGTGCAACGCGGCAATGCGGCCAGTATCATGGGGACTTTTGGGCCGGATGTGGCTCGGGGTGATTTATTTGGTTAGGTTATATTATTTATTATTATTTATTTTCAATACTGTTTTGACATTGTATTATTCCTTTTTTTTTTTATTTACCATTTTGACGAAACCTGCGGGTGTATTTTGTATCGATTATATTATTTCTTTGTTTGTATTTTAACGTGTATTGTCTTTGTATAGGTAAGATAGTAGGTATGTTAAAAAAAAAAAAAAAAAACAATAACATATAACTTTGGCCTTTGCATCTGCTTAATGAGATGATTGATACAGCGTCCAGTGGTATCTTCACTCACACTAGATGAGTGAAGGTACCACTCGGACGCTGCAGTGCCTGGGACATTGTTTTTTAGATTGAGTAAACTTGCCTAGAACCTATTGGCATAGGATGGTTCCTGACAGCTTTTTATATGCCTTTTATATAAGCCGTTAAACTACATAATCACGTACAATGAAGAAATCTTTCACAGAAATTAGCTCGCCTTGTACGTGTTGTTTCTTTACAGTCTTTCTATATCATATCCAGATTGCCTCACTGGTCTAGCAGTAAACACGCTTGACTACCAAAACTGAGGTCGTGGGTTCAATCCCACTGGAGGGCGCCGTACTCAATTTGTGCAAATGGATCAGTCGGGGTGTATTTCCACGTTTGTTTGTTTGTTTGTTTGTTTGTTTGGGAGCAGGACAAGTGATTGTGTTGTGTGGAAGTTGTTATATATCGTGTGCAATAAATATTATTATTATTGAAACGTTAACATCGCGAGTAAGGCCGAGTAAAGGCTGGTTTACATTTGCTATTTTTAATACGTTTTTAGCATGCTATTTCAAAGCATACTAAAAAAAGCTAAGCTTTTTAGCGCGCTAATAATGTTTTATCACAGCCAATAACTATAATAAAATTTTAATCGCTTGCAAACTAATTAGTGATTCCATATTTTCCACTTGCGATGCGTGTGCTTTCTTTGTTTTTTGAGACAATTTGTGTTGAAACTAGCATAGCAAATGTATATCGGCGTCTTTAATTAGCACTCTTTTAGTTTAGCATGCTAAAAAAGCAGTGCTAGCACGGAAGTTATAGCAAATGTAAACCAGCCTTTAGGCTGAGTTCACCTACCTCAGCGCTTGAAATTGCCAATCCGCGGTAGTGCAGTGTGGCAATTAAGACCACACTCTCTGAAAGAAGGCCTGTGTCCTACAGTGTGACGTATATAGGATACTTAAAAAAATCGTGTACCTCCCTATTAAAAGCAGAACGCCGATTCCTATAGAAAATGGAACTTCCGGGTCAAACAAAAATACAAAATAGGTTTTCAAAAATACAAAGGCAAGAGTTTTTTCAATCTATAAATTTTCCATTAAAGAGGCAAGCGTTGGAAACAACAGGCACGGATACTGCACTTTATGCCGACACAACGGCTTTGGGACTCCAAAGAAGCCTTATAAGGACCCGCTAGACTTTATCTAATCTGCGTAATCCTTTAAGTTCAGTGCTGAAATCAAAAGAAAAATCCTTAAGTCCCAATGCAAAAGACTGAAAATCCATTGGAAGAACTTTTCACGGACGCTGCAGTTGTTGTCCAAATGAATTTTGACTTAATTTGTGATTAGTTTAAGGTAGGTTTTAGATAAGGATTTCGAGAGAGTTAACTTGATTCGGAGAGTATGTGGGGTTGGGAGTTGTGCAGTGCAATTCGCAGTCGAATGTTACATTTGTTTAACTTACTGTTCCGAGCCAGGACTGTGCGCCGCGCCCAGTTCGAATGTAATTTCTGTTGATACGAGTATTTCTCTATCTATCTAGTTGTGAATTGAATTTTAATTTAAAATTAAATAATTTAAAGTATATCGGTCTTATTTATAAAAACATGATTCATCTAAAAAACTCCTCAGAGGCAGTTTAAATAATCTGTGGTTACGCTTTTTCTTGATATGTCTCAGACAGACTATTTTACACGCTTCATGCGTTTTAATGAATCTTAGAGCTCGCTTTTTATCTAATCGCCATTGTACCTATTAACGTGTGGCGCGTAACTTGACCGCAGCAATTTTCCGTTGAGTTTTCCATCGCCATGTGACCTGTAATCGGGCAATCAAAAGAAGAGTCATATTTTATCAGCACCTTGCCTTAATACCCTACGTATCATGCTTAAAAAACAGTAGACCACTAGAACTAGACCACTAAAATCGCCAAAAAAATCACATGTTTCATACATTCGCTATTGGAAAAATCAACGTTTAGTTGAAACGGCTGATATTGCTTATTTTGTTTCTGTGATGTATCTTGTTGGTATAATAAATGTGTTTCTTCTTCTTCTTATATGTTTTTCGTAATTTCAGGGTTGATCCCATAGTAAAATTTGTTTGAAATAATAATAGAATAACCACCTTAAGGCCCGCTGAACCTTCCTACAGCACCCTTTATTCTATTGTGTATTAACGGATGGATGCAGTAGAGAAGGAACGGCGCGAACTTTAGGTTTTTCTTCGAGTAGCACTTTGGGCCGAGCCAGTCAAACGAATAAATGAATGAATAAATATCTCACTCGGTGATTATCCAACGCAGGGCTCCAGAGGAACTAGCTTAGAGTTTAGCATTTGCGCGCATTGCCGCGGCATGCGGTCAGTCCCACCGAACTGCTAAACTGCGCTTACAAACTGACTTCAACTAACTGACCGTAACAGTTAGCGAACTAACTGAACTGACCACAATACTTGTTGTAATTAATATTACGTATATTTGTGGCTGAACAAAACATAAGCGTCTTCTTATTAAAGTGCCTCAATAACTGGAGGTTGACAGTCAGCTCATTTCAATGCTCTCTGTTCGGTGCAAGTCTGAACAACTCTTACGCGGTTTTAACACCGGTCCACTCCTCGATGCCAGATGAAATATATAGCACAAACTTGATATTTTTCTTCTAACCGGCCTTCTCTTTCCTTGCCCAAGAATAGAATATCTAAATTCTATCTTTTCCTTTGTAATGACAAAAGAAAAGATACAATTGGCGGCGGATTATGAAACAGCAAAGGTTGTTTCTGTAACATTTTTTTCCGGTATACAATAAAGAATGCTAGAATCTATCTCTAGCTGTACCTAACTACTACGTAGAGAAAGTTGATTAAACTTGTTGGAAACGTTCTACATCACCGAGATGTTCAGCTCACGGTCACATTCATAACACCCAATTTTGTTTTATAAAACGCGGCTCTGTACGTCTCGTATTGTACCATAGATTATTTCAGTTTATTAATTAGAGATTCTTTATTGTACACACCAAAAAACAAAACTGTAGGATTTTAATTTACATGTATAAAAAGACCTTGTTTCAAACGACATTTCAATTAATCAATCAGCCCATACTCGTCCACTGCTGGACATTGGCCTCCCAAGGCACGCCACTTTCTTCTGTCCTTGGCCATCTTCATCCAGGCACTGCCAGCCATCTGTCTCAGATCGTCGGTTCAGCGAGCTAGCTGGTGGGCGTCCTACGCTGCGTTTGTAGACGACATTTGTAGGTAAATAATACGGGACATAGAAAAAAGCCTTTAACCGATTATATGCAGTGGAACCCGGCCCGCCCTTGGTTTAATTAGTCCCGTGGCTAATTATTTACTTGGGCACTCACGACGCGCTTGCGACCTCTCATACGGCCCTCTACTCGGGCCTTAGCGGAGACCGGCTGGCTTGTAGCGAAATACTTCTTATTTCTAAGGAGCTTTGAGGCATGCCGCGGGGCGAAAAGATACTTGAGATGACTTTTTGTAAGTGATAACAGGGTAGCATGACGACGCGAGTCGCGCGTTTTGTGGCGTTAAAGTGTCAGAATTTGACAATTCATGCATTGGAAAGCCAGGACTTTTGACATTGCACATCACAGCTGAACTGCTCCGATCTACTATCAAAGATATGTTTCCGAGTACCTGTCCGTCCTCAAAGAAGCATGCGCGTCTTTTCGCTAGGCATTACAAGAACCAATGCCGGTAAGAGAGCTCCATTGTACCGAATGTGTGACACCTACAATATTTCGTTTACAGAAGTCGACTTATTTTACTTCTCCAAGTACCGTTGTAAACAAATGTTTATTTCTATTTTGAGAAATTTGTGATACTTGCATAGTCCTTGATGTAACAAAGTGCCTACCTATAAGTACCTACTTAACCACATCATAATTTTTGTGTGTATTGTTGTATATTTTCTTGCACGCCAATTGTTTTAAGTTTGTCATTTAAGATCATTAAGCTTTTATCTATCGGTGAGGAATGTTTAGGAGTTAACAAAATGTATTAAATTAACTCATTTTCTCTAATTAAGTATTTTTTGTTAATTCTGTTTTTCCTCCTTTATAAAATAAAATAAAATAAAATAAAATGATTGAGAGAATAGAATGGCAATTTATGCAAAAATGGCCTGTAAAAGAATACAGATATAAGAAAGATTTTTTTCCATTGATGTTACTAGTAAACCAACCTTACGGAGCCCTTTAAAAGTAGGTCGGTGTAGGTAAGTACCTTCTAATGATGCTAGTTGATGCAATTGTTTTTGTTCAATGTTTAGACTAATATGTTAAGGCGAAAACATATAATATAATACTCTCTCCCTGAGGGAAGGCCTGTGCCCTACAGTGGGACGTATATAGGCTGCTTATAGATTTACTTACATTTAAATTATTTTGTTATTTGTGTAAAATGTATGTAGTACATCATTTGCATGAAGACAGATGGGCAAAGAGAATAACATTGTGGAAAGAACTGCCAGGCAAAAGAAGAAGAGGTAGACCTTGCACTCGCTGGGCAGACGACATAGAAGAGACGGAAAAAACAAAAGACTGGCGAAACCTTACGCAAGATACAGATGGCTGGAAGAGACTGGAGGAGGCCAGTACCCTTACGGGGTCCAAAATCCCTTAGATTTAAGATTTTTAAAATTATTTTTTGTTACTTTTGGTGTAGGTTTTTAGGAATAATAAAGGCATTTTTATTTACTTTTTATAACATTTGCTCGTGCGTTGACCCGTTTAACACTTCCACTCCGACACCCCAAGGTTTGCTGGAAGAAAATATGATATCTGTGCTGTGAAGGTTACATAGATGGCCGTTAGATGGCAAGCGCTGTCATTAGACAACGTTTGTTGTATAGGAGCCCCCCTTAAATTTTAGTTTAATTCTATTTTTAGTATTTGTTGTTATAGCGGAAACAGAAATACTTACATAATCTGTCAATATTTCAACTGCCTAGCTATCACGGTTCATAAGATAAAGCCTGGTGATAGACCGACAGACAGAACTGAAAGTGAAATAAGGGCCAGTTTGGCATCCTTCGGGTACGGAACCCTTAAAATGTTGGAGACGGGTGCCAAACGTAACAGCAGCCTTAATACAAAATATAAAAATATTTATTTATTCAGTCCAGTAATGTTACAGTATGTGGTGCAGAAACCCACAAAGTAAGTATTAAATCTGTGTTTGGTAGGTCCCACTCTTTCATCAGGTCTTAAGACACTACATCTATGGATCTTTTATAATATTTTCGTAGGTAAGTTCAAATTAATACATCTATCTAAACGAATTTACACTATCTACGTCTAAATTTCAACATTTATATCTACATCTACACTAATATTGTAAAGAGGAAAAGTTTGTAAGTTTGTATGTAGGGGGTAATCTCCGAAAGTAGGTAGTTATCAAATTTCAAAAATCCTTTCACCGGTATTTAGAATGGGCCTTCAGGGTAGACATCATCATCATCAGCCATTTTTACGCTCACTGACACAGGCCTCCCTCATGGTTTTCCCTAACCATAAAGGGTTTTGCCATAATCGCCACGCTTGGCAGGCGGATTGGCGATCGCAGTATGTGGTTGGAATCTCAGGAAGACGTTGCTGCCCGTCTCCTGGTAATTTATTTCGTTAGTCGCCTTCTACGACATCCACGGAAGGAAATGGAGTGACGCTATTCTTAATCCGGCACCACACGTGCATAGCTATCGGTTAATTCGTTTACCACGCGAACGTAGTCGTGGGCACTGCTAGTCTTTTATAATCGTAGGTAAGTTCAACTTAATGGATGATTTCACACTGAAAATTAACCGTAACGACACAAAATAGTGGCAGGTAAATCAACGTCTGTTCATTCAAATTTGAAAAAATTAATTCGTCGGCAATTGAGTTTTGCTTTATGTTTCGTATTTTTTATTCGGAGAGTAATTAGGGGCCTCTGTTCCTTCGTTGGCCCAAGGCCTCCAGACCTCCAAATCCAGCCCTGCAAACATTTAGTACGGAACGTTGGCAATGAAAAGTCGTTCAGTTACCCTTATCGTCCGGGTTTTCCACTCCGATCAACTAAACCGTTCAACCAGTTGATCAGAGTGGAAGTCGATTCTATCGGATCAACTGGTTGATTGATGATTGATTAATTAATCAACTAAAGGGTTGATTCGTTGGGAACGAAAAATAGTTGATCCGTTTCAGGAGATTGGTTTAGTTGATCGTAGTGGAAAACGGGTTATCGTCCAGTGCGAAACTGTCCTCTCTGTGCTCGATGATTTCAACATTGTCTAAGGAAATTAGGAAACTGCTTTTTAAGGTCAGATAAGTGAAGTGATCACTGAGGCTGTGGTGCAAAGGAAATTATTTCTGATAAAAAAAACTAATATAGGTAATTTTTTGACTTTAATAGCAGAGAAATAAAATAAAAGTAAATCCAGAATAAAACTCATGCAGTTTATTTGCAGCAAGGCTGATTACAAGAAGAAGAAGAAAAAGAAAAAACATCTATTATAAAAACAGTGCCCACGCCACAAGAACAAAACAAAAAAAAAAACTAAGAAAATATTTCAACAGAAATGTTATAAAGAGAAAGGAAAACGAAAGGTCAATCAGACCGAAAATACAACACTTTTTATTTTATTAATTTATTCAAGAAATTTCACAAAATACATGTTACATACAACAACCCTCACTGAAACCTGTGTAAGTTTATCTGATCTACGTGGCACGAGTGAAGTCTACCTAGCATGGCTTAGGATCCAGTTGAGATAGTAGGCCACATTCGTGAAAACATCTGGATATCCCTGAGCGCAAGCGATCCCCCAGGATACAATACCCACTTGCAAATTGCCTTGGATCAGGGGACCGCCGGAATCATTCTGAAAAAAAAAGTATATAATTTACCGAATGTTAATAAATATTATATTAACTAGCTGACCCGTTTCGCTATTTTAATTAGGCTACGTCTTATTCCCAGAAATACCAATTTAAGACAAAAAAATTCGATAGCAAACACTGTGATACGAAATTTTTATATATGAGAAATTGTTTATTGGCAAATAGACAGTTTTTACTTCACTTTAGATTTATTTTTTTCTGGGTGCAGAGATTTTTTGTTGATAGGGTTTGATATTTCTTCAGTTATAATATTAATGTATTCATGAATGTAGGACGAGAAAACTATTTGATATAATAATATGTCATATGTTTTTTTTTTTATACAGGCACATACATTGCTACTGGCCCCACACTAGGATACCCTGTGTCGTGGGAACCAGAAACAACGACATCACAAACATGTAAACATCCAAGACCTGGGGGTTTTTTTGTCCCCAGCCGGGATTCGAACCTGGGACCTCTCGCATGGTATGCAGGTGCACTACCGCTGCGCCACGAGGTCGTCGCTTTGATGATTGCTTCACGTATTTAAATGGTTTCTATGAAACGGTCTGCTTAGATCCGAACGAACGAACGCATTATCGAACGAACTAACGAACTGACGAACGGATGGACAGACAAACCAACGAACGAAACCATTTATTGCCGAGAAAAAACATGTTACACAGTTTACTCCTATAAACTTACTAACAGTGCCCGCGACTACGTTCGCGTGGAAAACGGATTAGCCTATAAACCTATGTCCACCCTGAAGATCCATACTAAATACTGTTGAAAGAATTTTTGAAATCTGATAAGTTTTTTCGGAGATTACCCCCCTTCATACACACTTACAAACATAAACTTTTCCTCTTCATAATATTAGTGTAGATTAGTAACTAAATTGGTTAGGGATTGCACACTGACTTGAAGGATTTACCCCCGGTTTCTCGTACACTAACAAGCTGTTAATCTACTGTTAACAGCTGTCAGTGGTTTTTTTGTACGCACCTTGGTCAATTGACAGCTGTTAACAGTAGATTAACAGCGTTTTAGTGTACGAGAAACTGGGCGTGAGGGGGCGACCAATTCGGCTATCTTGATTTTCGAGGCTGGCAATACAAACAAGTGACTGGTACAAAACATACATGTGAAGTTAAATAAAAGCGTAATAAGTAACAGGGCAATATGAAAAGTACCAAAAACCGGCCTGCATGCATGCAACGACTAATAAAAATAAATTTTGATGAAGCGAAAAATTTTTGTCAGGATCGTCGCAAGTGTCAAATCCTGGTCCTTTATGTTTCATCTCAGGAACCGTCACTTTGACTGCGCTCAGGGGCATTTTTGATGCAGATGACATCCCTCGTTGTGCAGCGCAGTAGTGCTGCCAGTGTCATGAGTACCTTTGGGTCAGATATGTCTCGGGGCGGCTCATTTGATTGCTGTACTTTATGGTGCGTAAATTTCTTTTCCTAATTTACTTTAAGTAACAATACTCACAATACAAGCACCGGCGCCCTTTCGCAGGAATGTGCAGACGTTGGCCGGCGAGATGGATTGGCCCAACTTGCCCTCGCCGAAAAGAGCTTGCTTGCAATCATTCCAGCCGACCGTGTACAAGTCGATATATTGCAGCATGTCGGGAAGCACGGTAGACGGATACTGTAGGTAAGGTAAATCGCACCAAAACATAAATTAAAAAAACAAACTTCTCGTCTCAAAAAAGTACTTCATATGTAAGAACTTGCCAAGTTCCATGTCTCCACGGAGTTAGCAACGTTTTGACGATGAAGGAAAAATTGTGAAACTTTTAAATTAACACACCAAACTCGGCAAGTTTTTAGAAGATGTTGAATAATTTTACACCTGCCTTGCCAAGTATGATCTGTAAATTTTAAAGTTACACAATTTTTCCTTGTCCAAAACCTTGCTAATTCCGTGAAGACATGGAGCTTGGCGAGTTCTTACATATCGAGTATTTTTTTTGAGACGAGACGGCCAGTTTTTACATTTCTGTTTTGGTAGGATTCTATGACTTTTTTTTTAGATTTAATTAGTCGTATAAAGAGCATAGCAGCTTAGAAACGAGCAATATGATCAAGAATGGCCATAATAGTAAGAAATTCGTTTAATTCTCTAAAAATCAGGCCTCCTTACAAAGCTTATGTCTATATACAACAGGTTACGTAGTTGCGCTTAATACACCGTCCGCCCCCCCCCCCCCCCCCCCCCCCCTCCTCTCCTGTTGATTATAGAAACATGAAAAAAATCAGAGCACTAGCACATAATAATGAACATAAAAGGAAAAGTCTCTAGGGTAAGTAGGCTTTATAAGTTAACGAGTAATATGCGATCAACTTATAAAAGGAAAACATCGCACAAAATCCATTGAAAATTACTTTGATGAAGTTTTTAGTATTGTAAAGCAGATAAAAAAATCCCTCTGTCTACGGAACCCTACACTGCGCGTAGCCTGACACGCACATGGCCGGTTTTTTTATAAATAAGACTGGATTTTAGAGGGCTTCGGAAACTTAAGGCATCCCTGTAGAGATTAATTACTAAATAACTTAATGATTCAGACAACGATGAGATTGTGGACTCAAACAATAATGAAATAAAAATTGAGATTACTGATCTCTCGAGATTACGATTTCACTCTATTTGACGCATAAAACCTGTAGCCAACTTACAAAAGTGTAGCCCCATCCGGTCAGCCGCGTGATTGAGCCAATTTGGGGTGCCCTGTTGGCCAGGTTGATGTAGGTCACCCTGTTGTTGTATTGGATGGGGCGTTCCAGATGTACAAGACTAATGTCATTCGTGAATGTGGGCCTGTTCCAGTTTTCGTGAAGGATAATTTGGTCGACTGCGTGGGTTACACCACCTCGGGAAAGAGAGTTTGTGCCCATAACAACGCCGAAACCGTAGGGAGAGCTGTAAAAAAATAAAGGGGTCCTTACACTGGAGCTATCTAGCGCGACCAATGAAAAAAAAATCATATCTTTTTTACAGATCGTATTTGCAAAAAGTGTCAGTACAATCTCTCAATCATGTTAACAGTGATTTTTAGGACCCACGACAAAGGACCTAGGATCACGAACCTGGGACTAGATAGCATTTATGCCAAAAACGGCCGCTTCTGGCGTTAATGCTATATAGTAGTCCTAGGCTTTTGGCTTAGGTTCAGGGCTATAGGTCCTAAAAATCACTATTAAAATGATTGAGAGATTGTACTGACACTTTTTGCAAATTTGATCTGTAAAAAAGATATGATTTTTTTTCCTTAAGGTTGATCTTACGTGGAGCAGGCTATCTCGCTTGCACAATTTCACTATTTCAATGATTGTTATAAAATGAGTACTTTTTCAATAAATGTGGTCTGAGGGTTTGATAGACAATAAAATTGCGAATATTTAAGGCATATGTTTCTTATCCTGTAGCCTGAAGTTATTGATTGAGAAAATTTGATCCCAAAATTAATAATGTATTTTTATAAAATTAGTAGTTAAAGTTTTATTTACTAAAAACTCCGTATAGGAAAAACAAAATCTATTTCAAAGGTCCGTAATTTAATTATGCATCAAACCCTCAGACCAAATTTATTAAAAATTTACTCATATATAAAAAAAATGTACAACCCCAGGTCTTGGATGTTTACATGTTTGTGATGTCGTTGTTTCTGGTTCCCACGACACAGGGTATCCTAGTGTGGGGCCAGAAGCAATGTATGTGCCTGTATGTAAATGTTTATGTTTATGTTTAATGTTTAATTGTGCAAGCGAGACAGCATGCTCCACGTGACAGCAGCCTTAATGGACGTTACAAGTTAAACATAGGTGTCAAGATCTAGATCTTTTTGGAGAAAAAATTGTCAGAAAAACTACCGGTCTTATTTATAAAAATAAGATTCCACTAAAACACCCCTCAGAGGGAGTTGAAATGAACTGTGATTACGTTTTTCCCTTTAACACAGACTGTTTAAACTGCCTCTGAGGAACGTTTTAAGGAATCATGTTTTTATAAATAAGACCGTTTATGTATTAATTTACTGTAAAATAGAGGTTTACGAATACCAGTTTTGATCTTTAAAATCACGGTTCACTCTAAAACAGTAAAACAGATAGTATCTATAAACAAGTCATCTTTAACATTGCTACTTTTGATTATAAAAATATATTTTAATAACTTTAAACTGATACTGAGGATCCGCTGACTGAACTCGTACCCTCAGAATCAGAATCTTGACACAATACCCCTGCCACTGAGATATCAAGACAGGGCGTATTAAATTTTTTAGAACCACGACCGTTTTTACAAGTGAGCTAATAAATCGCATGTTACTGTATTATAGCAAAATTTACTTACTTACTCTATCCTGGACAGAGAGGGATTTTTTATTTAGGTAATGCAAAATGAATTATGGAATTTCGTTAACAATTAATTAGGTTATATAAAAAAATACTCCATGTCACTTTCTTACCACATAAGTTGTCGACATCGGCTGGTTGCAATTTCAACAAGAAATAATAATAGTACACACATTGTTGCCTTTCACAATTTTGCAAAATTTTCAGTTAATTGTTAATCCTTTTGAAACTGATTACGCAAATAGAAAGAAAATCTGACTCTTACCGTGATACCATAAACAGATTAATTATCAATACTCAGTAGTTTGATTTATCACATTATTTGCAAAAAAGACTTCGCAAGTAAAGACTTTTGGAAAAAAGCTTCACTATATTCAGTTAACGTTGATCTGTCGAATAGAACATCCAGGCCATTAAGGTAAAATTAAAATTTTCAAGCCCCTCTTCAATACTATGCGAATCATGCACGGTCTTATGCACCATACTTTCATTAACTGATTATGTGGGTAACGGAGCTGGTGGTGTAATTATTAATATTTTTAAATTAATTAATTATTGTACTAGTGTCAGTTTACCTTAACAAACAGAAATAGAAATAGTGATCAGTCCTGTCAGAATCCGGACGTTTGTGATAGCAATTAGTGTGAAATTTGACAGTTGGTTGGAACAGTTTGCGATTTGGCGCGCATAATATCGATGCTAAACTACTCACGCATTATCAACACAATGGGCTGCAGTGAGGATCCAGAACACGCCTATAATTGAACCACTGCAGAAGTGTTTTGGGTCTCTGAAGGACACCTGGTGGGGTGCTGAGTTATCCGGGGCTTGTTGACCTTCCACGATGCGGTCAATGAATATTTGTTTAGTAATTTGTTCAAACAGCTTTCGTTGGTTTTCTGCCTTCTTCGGTGATTGTATAAAACGAGGCGACGCTTCAATATTGTCTTGTACATGTCCGATATTCTCGTCTACAAGACTTGAGTCCAAATTCTGGTGCAGACCTCGGTATTCTTCATATTTTTTAATAGCGTCACTAATCTCAATTGGAGCCCCCACAATACCGTCGTAAACGTTGTCGACGTTATTCAGAGTGAAGTCCGTGTCTGAAAAATGGTCGCCAGGGGTAGGCAAGTTGCTTAAATTTTGGTCGTAATATTCAGCCTTTTCAAAATTCCACGGTGAAATTGGATCTTTGTGAACACTTCTGGCGGTGTTGCGAGGTATTTCCATTGCTGAGCCTATAAACAAAGATGATACCGATCAATAGAGTTAGGTCTATCGACGTTCGCAACTACGGAAACATATTTTACGAAATCTAAATAAAAACAAGCTTTGAAAGTAACCTACTCATCCAAGCATTTGACAATAAAGCATAAGCTATTGACTAAAACGTTTTTGATAAAATTTTAAATACTATATCCTATAAAACATTATTACTTACTTTACTTTATTGCACATTATTGCATATTGTTTTTATTCTTATACTAAGTATAATTGACATTTATTATGAAACTGACATGTAATATTTGACATTTATAAATTTGATTTTTATATTATATTCTTATTACGAAATTTAATTATTTAAATTTCACCTTGACGTGTAATTAATATTATCAATAAATGATGTCTATGTCTATGTTTATACAATGGATGCCCCGATAAATTTCAGCGTTCTTATGGTACGGAGCCGATCGAGATCCTGTTGTTTTGAAATTTCAGATTCATGTACGAAACCAAAGCCTAAAAGATTGGCGAATATTTCTTGGAAAGAAATGTTCGGTGTACGCTATGAATAAAATATTAAAGTGTGGCCTTGAAGCTCAATATCTCCTAAGCCGTTAATTTCCCTGACACAGTTTCTTTGGAAAAAACGTCGCATTTACGTATCTCGCTCGCACTTGAAACCATCAAGCATTGATGGTATTACCGTCCTGAAAGTATCGGAGAGAGAAGATATGATGATACAATCCTTTGGCTCGTTAGTCGAAGATAGATCTAGTGTTTCAGGGTGATTTTTCACAGCTTTTTAGGGGGTCATTCTAACCGTGATTAAGAAACATGTGGCGATGGTTTTTAAAAAAATAAGCGTCGAAATTATTTTATCCAAGATTATCTTTTCTTAAATATCTTTCTTAGTATTGTTTAGTTGCACCGACTACCCGTCATTTAGCTTCTCTTTTTTTTTCCGTCAATGGTTGTCTGGAAGAAATTACTTTTAGTAATAAGGCCGCCAATTGTACTGTACTATATTATTGTTAAATACTCATATGTAATTCCTGGTGTACATACAATAAATAATATTCTATCTATCTATCTATCTATTATTTTCTTAAGCGCAAACAAACCATATCAGGACGAAAAGTATTAAAAATAGAGGAATAGTATGGTTCGAGCATCTTATGCATCGTTCTTTCACCTATGTACTAATGTCATAAGCAGCCTATATACGTCCCACTGTAGGGCACAGGCCTTGTCTCAGAGAGAGAGTATGGGCTTAATCACCACGCGTGCCCACCGCAGATTGGCGATTTCAAGCGCTGAGGTATGTGAATAGCTCAGACACCCAGTTTTCCGCACGATATTTTCCTTTACCGTTAGCTAGTGATATTGCTACTATAACTATTTACTAATATCGGACGAACATCATAGAAAACATTTTTCAACGCCTCGATGAAAGGCGATGCCCTTCCTACTGCTTTGAATTTTGGATTCACAGTTTCGAGCCAAAGAAAGGCCGGAAGTCACGAATGTTGAAAAATACGTTATACCATTGCTGTTAATTTCATAAACTATAGTTTACCATAAAAAAAAATATTCCCTTAAAATATTGCTAAGGAAATCCATTACCAGGAGATGGGCAGCACCGTCTTCCTGAGATTCCAACCGCATACTGCGTTCGCCAACCCCCCTGCCAAGTGTGGCGATTATGGCAAAACCCCTCATAGTTATGAAAACCACGAAAGAGGCCTATGTCCTGCAGTGGGCGTCAAATGGCTGATGTAGATCTGATTGTGATCTACTCATGCCTGTGTAGTAAAACTTATAAAATGTATTTCTTACCATGCTGAGTCAGCGTTGCCAACGCGAGGATAAAGAGAAAAATAATCATATTCGTAGGACTTTTTCCAACTTGGATATGTTAGTTACTGACTCAATTGCCTATGCTTTTATACGGCTTGCGTACCTACTTGTGAGGGGTTGATTGCAACAGAGAGGTCTGTTCTATGCCATTATCTTGCTTTTGCAAAGTACGAAGTAAGTACTTGAGTATTAATTTATTTACATGGTTTTTGAACAGTTGGTTCTTAAATTTACAGCGAGGAAGATATACAAGCATGTTTTGGGAAGAAGGTGAATAAAGCTCGTATTGGTATTGAGGATGAAGGAAGAAAGATTGACGAAACAAATATATCGAGCGAATGTGGGTGGAAGGGCCGGTAAGAGACGACCCAGACGGACATACTGCGACCAAACGACCAAAGGGCAAGATAAAAAGTACCCGAAACCGGCATGCGTGCATACAACGACTAATGAATGTTGAGTGTTAGCGCCGAAAATGGAAAGCCCGAATTATAGATATTACTTATATTTATAATAAATTAAATAATAAAAAGGACAATAAAATATATATCGATCCAGGCAAATACCCCGTTGCTATGTAAGTGTTATAACATTCTCACACAGCAACGGGGTTGCCAGATCTGTCGCCAACATCCTCCCCCCTGGTAAGAGAATAGTCTTAAACTAAGGCGACAGGTCTAGCTTTACCAGCTTTCGAGCGGGGCGGCGTAGCACCCCTGCTCTAGTCCGTACGTCCGCTACCCGCACGACGTCATCTCTGCCTGGGAATACCCTCTCGACCCTGCCGCGAGGCCAAACTGCGCGCGGCATGTTACTGTCGGCGATCAGGACACAATCACCCTCTCGTAGATTAATATGTGTGGACCCGGGGCCTCTTGGCAGAAGTTCGGGGAGGTACTCCCTTACCCATCGAGCCCAGAAGTGGTCGGCCAATCGCAGCGCCTTCTTATAACCTTCTCGGCTGATAAGGTCCGTGTCCGTGGCTTCTGGTGAGGGTAAAGTCGAGCTCGACCCCAGGATAAAATGGTTTGGCGTCAGGGCGGGCTCGTCATCGTGCGCCACAGGAACGTGTGTGAGGGGTCTAGAGTTGATGATGAATTCAGCTTCGGCTAAAAGCGTGCCAAGAACTTCTTCCTTCGGCGCCCTTTCCTTGAGGGTAACCGAGAGGGCACGCTTGACACTCCGGACCAGGCGCTCCCATGCGCCTCCCATGAATGGCGACGCGGGTGGGATGAACTGCCACTCTATTTCGTGGGATGCGGCGAAGTCATGAATTCGTGTATGGTCAATGGCAGCCCACGCCTCTTTCAACAGTCTGCTTGCGCCAACGAAGGCTGTCCCATTGTCGGACAGTATCTTTTTAGGGCATCCGCGGCGAGCTATAAGGCGGCGTAGAGCCATTATGGCGCTGTCTGCGGTGAGACTTCCCACTATATCCAGATGGACTCCTCTGGTCACAAGACATGTGAAGAGAGCCACATACCTCTTCTCCCGACTCCTCTTCACGGCTACTTCTACCGGGCCGAAGTAATCTAGCCCGACGAAGGAAAATGGCGGGTGATGGTGTTGAAGCCGCTCTTCGGGTAAATCGCCCATGGGTGGAGTGGAGGTTATAGCCTTCCGGATGCGGCAAGCTTGGCATCTGGCGGCAATCTTGCGAACTGTGGATCTTAGATGCAGTATGACGTATTTTTGACGGAGCGTGTTCACAACCGTTTCATTGTTGCCATGCATGGCCCAAGTGTGATAGCGCGCGATCAACAGCTGAACGGTAGTATGTCGACCGTCAAGGATGACTGGCTCTCTCATTTCTGATGTCGCTTCAGGGGCCGAGCTCGTTCTTCCGTGCGCTCTGAGTAGACCATCATCACCGAGTCTTGGAGACAATTTGTGCAGCCGGCTTTTCTTCGACAGAACTTTTTTCTCACTCAGGCAAGCGAGTTCTTCTGCAAAACTCTGCTGCTGTGACTCCTTGAGTAGGTGGGCTGTGGCATCTTTGACGTCCCGTGCGAGCAGCGGACGGAAACCACCGCCCGAAGTGTCGGTGGAGCGCGCCGTGCTGTCCCGTAGCAGGCGGACAAATTGAAATACGCGTGCGGTTACGCGTAGTAGCCGCCACCAATCGGAAAACCGGTCTGCCGACAAAGAAATCAGATGAATAGAGGTTTCATGGCGCTTGAGCTCGAGGTCATCCTCAGGAGAGATGGGCTCTGGATTCACCTCCTGTGGCCAAGTATCTTCCCCAAGTTTTAAAAAGGAGGGGCCAGTCCACCATCTCTTCAGAGAGACGGTCGCTGCACGCGTGGCGTCATCGGCAACGTTTAGGGCAGTCGGAATCCAACGCCATTCATCTACTCGCGTTTGGTCTGAGATTTCGCTCAACCTATGGCTAACGAACGCTTTGTATTTTCGAGCGTCACTCCTAATCCAAGCGAGAACGGTTTTAGAGTCACACCAGAAAATTCTGCGCAATGCTTGGATACGGTGCTCGCTCTGTACAGTTTCAGCTAGTCTCACTCCCAGCAAAGCTGCCTGGAGCTCCATCCGCGGTATGCTTACTGGCTTAAGAGGAGCGACCCGGGACTTGCTCGCAATTAGAGCGAGGTGGGCGTCGCCTTTCTGTAAAGTGAAACGCCAGTACGCAACGCACGCGTAAGCTAGTTCGCTGGCGTCTGTAAAAATATGAAGCTCCAGCTCAACAAAAATGGAAAAGTGTTTGTAAGCGCGAGGAATGGTACAGGCATGAACTGATTTTATGTCAGAGTACCACTCTTCCCACTGTGCCCGTTCGGAAGCTGGGAGTAAGGCGTCCCACGAACTAACCAGACGCCATGTTCTCTGAAATAGGATCTTTCCCTTAGTGACCTTAGGCAGTAAGAGTCCTAGTGGATCGTAAATTCGCATAAGATCTCTGAGAACTTGGCGTTTAGTGAATTGTGTGGGCAAAGGAACATCGATCTTAATTTTAAAGTTAAATGAGTCACCTTGGGGATTCCAATGCATTCCCAAGACACGGATATCTGCATCCGGTTGGATTCTGCCTAAATTGAGATCAACGTTGGTCGTGTCTTCTTTATGAAGATGTGAAGGAATTAGGCTGAGCGCTTTGGGAACGTTGGACACCCAGGATCGCATCTCGAAGCCGCACTGTGAGTGTACATGGACAATATCAGCTGCTACGCGAGTAGCAGTTTCCAGTTCGTCAAAAGATCCCAGAAAATCGTCCATGTAATGGTCTTGGACTATAGACTTGGCAGCCTCGGGATACTGATCCTCGAAGTCACGAGCGTTCCTGTTTTTAATATAGATGGCCGTGTACGGCGAGGGAGATGCGCCAAATATCAAAGAGGACATTCTTAATTCCTTCACCTCCCCGCTAGGGGTCACCCATATGTAGCGTTGACAATCGCGATCCTGTTCCCGTATTTTGATTTGGGGGAACATTTCGCGTATGTCTCCGTTAAGGGCAATCTGGCCTTCACGGAATCTCATCAAAATCCCTAGCAACGATTGCAAAAGATCAGGACCCGGAAGGATTAATGAATTCAGGCAAACTCCTGAAGATTTAGCTGACGCGTCGTGTACAATTCGCATTTTTCCCGGTTTATTCGGGTTAGTTACCGCGAAATGGGGTAAATACCAACGGCGCGAAGATGACTTAGGATTGTCATGTGTGTCCACGCATTCCTCAGCATAATCTTTTTGTACGTACGCCTCAATGTTGACCCTGTATAGTTTTTCGTAATCGACGTCTTTGGAAAACCGTTTACGCAGACTCTGTAGTCTAGACAGGGCTAAATTGTAGCTATCCGGAATTTTAGGATCATCTTCGTGCCATGGTAATCCTACCTCGAACCTACCGTTTGGTAAGCGGCGCGTTGTGTTCTCTAAAATGTTTATTGCTCTCGCGTCATCAGTATTTATTTTCTCCTCGTGTTTAATACCAATGGAATCTAGCCGGTAGTAATCTCGGATAAGGCTATCTAACTCATTATCACGGGAATCGTTAGTAGTAAGGTGATTAATTAAATGTGCAGCAGAATAACTGTGAGGTAGTTGACCAAATAGAGCCCAACCTAAGTCTGTACGGACCGCCGCAGGCTGAGTAGGGGTTCCTAACCTGTGTTCCCTGCCAATTAATAGAGGCCAATCAGAGGTCCCTATTATCAGCTTAGGCGTGGCCTTGTCAAAAACTAACTGCGAGGAGATGTCATTTAAATGCTGAAAGTTAGCATCCCTAATCGTGACCTCTTGAGGTCTGAGTTTCAAATTAGGAATGGCGCGGGCCTTTTTAATAAAGAACTTTTCATTTTGATATTTCCCGCGGATTTTAAAATCTACAAATTGAACAGGGATACTGCCACTTGAACCTGTTATAGTGTCTATGCGCATTACCTCTTCGGTCCCCGAAACACCTAGCTTTTTAGCTAACTCCATATCTAGAAGGGTTACGGTGGCTCCGTCATCTAAGAGGGCGAACGTTTCTACCTCGCCTGAAGGGGCCGAAAGTACTACCGGTAGTACCTTCAAAAGTATCGCGTTCTCATTTTTAGGCGCGTAAGAATAACTGGTACTCGTTATAGAAGTATCCTTGTTTTGAGATAAAACCTCATTCGACTGTATGAAACCGACTTTATGGCTGTCGAATGAAACTTTTTCTTTATGACTGTCAGTGTGGACAGTGTTGACATGAGATGTCGATGGTGTCTGTGAGAGAGATGACACATGAAAATTTTTATTGTTTACATTTTGATGAGACGATGAAAACGAATGATTCGGAGAATGCAGAATTTTATTATGAAATTGATTACACCCGTTGATGCCGCACGGCCTCGCCTTGCAGTTCCTGTAGCTGTGTTTGCCTTTACGTAAACACTTTAAGCAAATTTTGTTATCGTGTACCCATGAAATACGTTCAGTGATGTTAAGTGCTGCGAAGTTTGGGCAACATTTCACAGAATGACCGTTGTTGGCACAGTACAGGCATGTAGGCGAGGTCGGCGGCCTCGGCGGAGACGCCGAAACTGAATGCGAGCTAGTAGATGGATGTGCATCTATGTAATGAGTTTGGTGTGGTACGAAGCGAGGAAGTTGGGGTAGTACTGGGTGCCTTCCCTGTTTATCGAGGTGTGGAGGCGTAGGAGTGGCAAGGACCTCGCACGGCATGAACTTGGCTTGACTTTCGGCCTCATTTTCGAGGAACTGCGTAAAAACTTCGATCTCTAGGCTTAGTGCAGTACAACGCGCCGTCGCGTGATCACACCATTTATTCTGTAAAATAGGGTTCAATTTATTCACTAGAATATCAACTAGCTCGGGGGAATGTAGGTATCGGGATTCTTTTAATGAACTTATAATACTAACGGTGTTTCTGACTTTACTCGCGAATATGGAAAGAGAGTTGGGATCCTTCCCAACTTTTGGCAAATGTCGTATTGCCGTAAGTTCACGAAATACAATTTGCTTCGGACGAGCAAACCGTGTCTCTAAGGAGCGCATAATAGGCTCGTAATCATCAGAACATAACAATCGAGCGTAGACCGCTTCTTTCGCCTCACCCTGAAGAGCATTGATTAGCCGCGCTATGTTCTCATGATTTGTGAAGTGCACCTTGGTAGCGTCGAATGTTCGCTTGAACAGGAGCCAGTCTAGGGCGTGCCCGCTAAATTTAGGCAAGTCGCCCTTATCATTGTGTTTTATAATGACTCTCTCGACGACATTACTTACTGGATGGGTCTGAAGAGTACCTTGGACTGGGGCGAGATTATTTTGAAGCAAACCTTCCTCATGTTGGCCTGGGAAATTAACCGCTGCTTTGGGGTCAGCGGCTTGAGTTGGAATGCGCGTGGCGTAGCGCTCGTGGCCCGACAACGGGTCGGGGCGCGTAGGAAATAGCACCACACTTTCCTCACTCTTTGAAACCCCCACGTCAGGGGCTGCCGTGCCGATCAGGGTTGGTTCTGCTCCTGGAAAATTACTTCGCTCTACCCATACAGCGGTTCGCGAACGCGAGCTGCTCCCTTTTGCACTCAGTCCTTCCTCCACCTCGAGCGCCGCAATCGTCGCATCCAGCGTCGCTTCCACGACGTCGCGTTCGGCGGCGGCTAAGGCCATCGCCTCACGCTTGGCTGCCTCTGCTCGCTCAGCTTCGGCCGCGGCTACCGCCTCACGCTGCTTGATTTGCGCGAGATGCAACCTGTGCGCCGCTTCCGCGGCCCTCAGACGAGCGGCTCTCGCAGCACTCGAAGTGGAGGAGGAAGTTGAGTGGGGCTTGTTCGACCCATTGGGGTGTGGGCCGGGATCGGTTTTATTGTCTCGGGCTTGAGACCTAGTGAACATTTCGATGTTCAATTTTTCAAACGAAGAGAAAATTTGGAATTTGTAAATTTGGAAGAATGCTGGTTTTTATGAACGACGAAGGACCACGATGTTAGCGCCGAAAATGGAAAGCCCGAATTATAGATATTACTTATATTTATAATAAATTAAATAATAAAAGGGACAATAAAATATATATCGATCCAGGCAAATACCCCGTTGCTATGTAAGTGTTATAACATTCTCACACAGCAACGGGGTTGCCAGATCTGTCGCCAACAGTTGAGGAAGCGAAAGTGATCTGTCAGGATCGTAGCAAGTGGCAGTCCCTGGTCTCTGCCTACCCCTCTGGGATACAGGCGTGAGTTTATGTTTATGGTATTGGTAGACGCAACAAAGTTTGTATTGGTATTGTTATATACAAGAACAACGCCGAGTTGTCCTAAGTCGTCTCCTGTTAAACTAAATCTATCTTTCTATTCGACAGATTTACGTTAACTGATCACCGTAACGAAACATTTTCTTTATTTCTTTCTTGCGACCGGCGCTAGCCCTTTTGTAAGTGAATAAATTAATAAATTATTTCCACACAACACAATCATTTGACCTGGTCCCAAACTAGGATACCCTGTGCTATGGTAACCAGCCAAGGACATCACAAACATAGAAATACACCCAGACTGAGGCCATTTGTATAAATGTACTGCGGCCCCCAGTGGGAATCGAATCCACGACCTCTGTCCTGGTAGTAAGCGCCTTAATGGCTAGTCCAACGAGGCAGTCATGCGATACATTCCAAATCATTGATAAATTAAAACTAGTTTTGGAATGAAATGAAATGAAAATGGAAAAAGCTTTATTTAGAAAAGGGTTAAAAGAGTGGTTACTGGCTCCCAAACTAGGATTCCGTGTGCTATGGGTAGCCAGGCTTCCTCCAAAATACATAATAATAATGTTTTTGTATGTGCTTCAAAACGATTCGTTTAAATAATAAAACAATAACTGAGACTTCAGCAAAATTGTAAGAAGGACCACATATGTAGCACTAAGAATATTTCTAGGTTAATTTCTAGGTCGGGCCACTCCATTGCATCCACCAGCACCTGGGCGGCCGTTTCTTCGGGCTCCACGCACGCTCTGCACTCTCCATAGCAACTCGCAGTGTCCCCGCACTTCTAAGGAGAGGTCTGACCACCCCCTTGCATTCCACCAGCACGTGGGCGGCTGTTTCTTCAGCCTGCATGCGCGCTCTGCACTCTCCGTACCACCTGTTGTAAAAAGATGTTTTACATAATGACTGTGACCTGTAAAGGCGCCCGTTATCAGACGTAATTGCGCTTGGGTTAGGTGCAGACGACAGAGGAAGAAAAGGGTTTTAAAAAAAACCTACGGAACCAAACTGAAAAATGGAATATACCTCTAGAATATGGCTTCCCTCGAGCGATACAGAATTAACGACCTTTCTTTGTTAGCTTCCTTATCAATGTATCGGCTTGATTTGTGTTATCCATTCATATTTTTTATGTTGCAATTATTGCAGTAAGATAGATAAACAGATAGATATTAAATAAATATACGGTAGTACGATATCCCTGTTTTTATTGAACTCGATGTCAATTATTACTAGTGATAATGGTATAAAATGTCGCTACAAGTGAAAACCTAGTAATGACTCTTTATTGCTATAATCTACAATGTACCCTACATTTTATAAATTTTTGTCAATTATTTTCATAAAACTCAATAAATAAAAACATAAAACTCCCTACCCTGATAGCTTTTGCTCTCGCAGCTGTGAGTGCGAGTACCCTATATGTACAATATTTAAGTCGTACCTAGAACCCACCCAACTTGGCCCTACTTTCTATATCACAGTTGTGAGTACTGGTTTGTATTTGTATAAGATTTAATTGTTGGCGGCGTATTTCAGCGAACTACATAATATATTATGTCAATCAGCCCGTAATAGTCCACTGCCGGACATAGGCCACCCCCAAGAAACGCTACTTCTTTCAGTCCCCAGCCGTCCTTATTCAGCCGCTGCAATCTGCCTTAGATCGTTGGTCCTACAAGTACATTTATTGCTGGTTGATATTGATTGACCTGAGTTACGTATTTTTAAAGTAAATTTGCATACTTTAAAAATACGTAGCATCTTCATATCTTGTCTAAATTCTGGAACAAGAAAGACTAGGCTGAGACTTAGGCTGTCAAAGTTACTTAGGGCGGATACCAAGAAGAGAACACATACAGTCAGAATTTCGATTCAAAATATCGATTCGGGATTACGTACAAGAGAAAAAGAAAAAGAAAGTACGTCGCCGTTACTCGGGGCAGGCTGCCATGCGGAATTTCGAATCAGAGAAAACTTTGAACGAAAAACTACTGTAATGTTTGTCGTACGGCCAAGAGTTTGTACGGATTTACTGCGTTCAGTATCCCAAATCGATATTTCGAATGGAAATTCCGAAACGGAATTCCCACTGCATGTGGTCGCCCTAAAGCTGTCAGAAAGCAATGGACGAAATTGGCTCGAAATGAATCGAAATCGAGTGGGTTGGTGTGATAGCGAGTACGCTCTATTCTTGGGCTGGATAGATGGGTAAATAGGCTAGGACGTTTACTAATTTATGAAACCTCCACGATATCCTTTGTTTGATAAGATAGGAAATGAAATAAAAGCAATGCTCTCTATAATTTTAACTACTCGTAAGTTATATTTAGTAAAATGCAGTTTTTCGCATTTTTCCTTATAATCTTATAAGATATTTTTTAAATAGATTAATAGACATTATAACCTATTCAGTATTTGCTAATAACAAATATACAATCATCCAAAGGGGAAGGTATTGTGACAAATGATAGACCAATTGTAATGCAATTATATTAAACTATCTTTAAGATAGTATAATACCTGTATAATAACTAAAATACTATCATAAAGTCTTACAAATTAGAATAAAATAAATACCATTTTACACACGAATGTCAATTCTTTACGTTGAAATAAATTATTGATTTCTGATTCAATTTGATGTCCAGTATTGCCAGTGACTAGGATAAAGTCTTAAAGTCTTGTCTTTAGCTGTCAAACATTACTATTCCGTCAGAAAGCAATGGACGAGAGTGGCCGAGAGGGTTGGCATGACAAGGAATGAGCAAAAAGATGGGTATCTTTTTATCCAGTCCAAGAATAGAGCTCAATTAATACTTACTTACTAAACACTTACTTATGAAAGTTTCTGATATCCTTTGTCCGATAAGATAACAAATAAAATAAAACCGATGCTCTCTATAATTTTTAACTATACGTAAGTTATATTTAGCACAATGCAGTTTTTTGCAATTTTGTCCGTTCCTACGGCTATCTTATCAGGTATGTTTTATTAATCTCGCTTTTGTAATTTAATTTTAATAATGTGTGTATTTATGATTTTTTTAATCTCATTTAAGCTGTGCCAGCACAAATCGGTTCTTACAAAAAAGGTTATATTAAGGACACACTTAAGTTTAATTTATTCTTTTTCTACGTTGTGGTACGTTCAACGTAATTAAAACCTATTCAGTCTTGCTGCATAATTGAGCTACAAATATACAAACATGTCGTGAGGAACATGTTGTACTAGATTATAGGCCAATTTGGATAGAGTAATAAACCAGAATAATCTTGAATTTATTTACAATCTTTAACGGTGTCCATTATCGAGTTTCTCACAGTCAATGCCAGTGTCAAGTATTTGACAGTATCGCGGATGCCGCTGATCGGGGCCTACTACATTCTTAATTTTCACATGATACGAGAAGAGTGTATTATATAAAAATTAACACATCCATATGGGTGGAGCATAGTTGGTCTATAATACTATTGTAAAACCTACGTAACCTAAGTTCAAGTAAATAAAATCGATTGATGGATCAATGTGTAGTTACGGTGTATATTTTAACAACAGATTTGCATCAAATACGGGGAAAAGAAACACAAAAGTGTTTTTTTCAGTACGGTCCCGAATTAATTGTATTTCTTCTCAGTGTGCGCGGCGGTGACAATCCCACTGGTTCCAGGGAACAACGAACACTACATTGAGGGCAAAAGCCGCTGGATCTGGATGGGGCAGGGTGAAAGAGGACCGCTTACTTTAGTAGATCTACTTGAGCCGGCCGACGACAAACCCGTAATCGACGGGTCATACAACCAGTACTGGCTTTTCACACGCAAAAACATGGAGAAGCCTGATATCCTGGTATACCAGGACAAGGAATCCGTTCGCAAGTCAAACTTTAGGAGACGCGCCCCTGTGACGGTGATTGCACATGGCTGGTGGAGCGATGGCACGGGAGAGATCAGTACTTCAATTACGAGCGCTTTCCTGGATACTTTTGATGCTAATGTTATAGTCATTGACTGGAGGAACGCTTCCAAACTGTCCTATACCAAGGCGGTCAAAGCAGTTCCGAGCGTCGGAGAATTCGCGGGAAACTTCCTCAATTGGCTGCTGGAGGTCACAAGGACCAAAGAAAATAATGTGCATATGATGGGACACTGTTTGGGAGCCCATGTCGTTGGGTACGCTGGAAATGTCGCTAAAGGTGTAGCCAGAGTCACTGGTGAGATGGTCTGAATTTACATACTTTTTTCACCACGTGGCTCGAATCTTGTCTCTCTTGTGTTTTCATTTCTGTCTCGGGATCATTGCTTTAGACCTAAACTATATATACTAGTCATGGAGCCAGGCAAGGATATGAAATACTGCCCAGATTGAAGGCAATTTGCACAAATCAGAGCCAATTTTGTTGGCCCGACAACTAATTTACTTTCATGGATTTATCTCAATATGTGCTATCCTCTTACCTGTGAGGTCACTCTTAAGTACGCGGTGTCAAGTTAAGGTTTGTCCACATTATGTGGAGTCTCAATGACCCGATAGAATTTTAAACAACATAAACAAACACAAACATTTACATACATGCACATACAATGCTTCTGGCCCCACACTAGGATACCCTACGTCGTGGGAACCAGAAACAACGACATCACAATCATGTAAACATTCAAGACCTGGGGTTTATTTGTCCCCAGCCGGGTTTCGAACCCGGGACCTCTCGCATGGTAGGAGGATCCGCTACCGTTGCGCCACAGAGGTCGTCGTTTACTAAACAGGTTAAGCTTATACTAACAACTATGGATCATTGGTCTGAAATAAACGTATATTATTATTATTATCATAACGGTCCGGGGACATGGCGGGAACTAGCTTTGATGGATGAGGCACGTTGGGTGCTCGGACGAGGCTCGGGCGGACGGAGACGAGCCGTAAACCAGCAGTCGACGTAGAATTCGCTCGGGCGAAGCGTCTCATTGGGCGTGATGAGCTTCGGTCACCGGGATTTAACTTTAATGGTCTTATATTCTTTTTGTTGCACTAACCCGTGCTGAGGACAATTTTAAAAACCTATTTAGAGGCTCAAAATTCCACCCATGCCGGGACTTGCCCATTAGCTCAGTTGAGAGAGCGCTGGCACGTTTAGCCAGAGGTCGCGGGTTCAAGTCCCGGCATGGTTGGAATTTTTAGCCTCCAAATAGGTTTTTAACGGTCTTATTTATAAAAACACGATTCCGGTAAAACACTCCTCAGAGGCAATTTATATAATCTGTGGTTACGTCTTTCCCCTTACCACAGACCATTTAAAATGCCTCTTACGTGTGTTTTGAGGAATCGTGTTTTTATAAACAAGACCGTTAGTCGGTAACGTTTGTTTTATATGCATCGTTGCGACCGCACGTCGTCAGCCCGTTGTAACGTGGATATACTTACCTAAACTGTTTTATTTCGAACACCACCTTGAAATGGGCTCTTCGTAATTTATCAAGTGTAACAGCCGCCAAACGCAGATATAAAGACGAGTTTGTCCAATTATTGGTGTTGTGGTTCCAGGTCTGGACCCAGCTGGCCCTCTATGGCATAACAATCCGAATAAGCTCAATACCAGCTCTGGCGTGTACGTCGAGACAATCAATACAGATGGAAAGTCCCTGGGGTACTACTATCCCCTTGGCCACGCCAATTTCTACCCTAACCGCGGCACGAACGCTCAACCTGGCTGCTTGATCAGTCCTTGCTCCCACAGCCGAGCCTACAAGCTCTTCGAGGCTACAGTCCGCTATAACCACAAGGTTGGAAAGAAGTGCAAGGATCTCGATGAGGCTGCGAATGATGCTTGCCAAGGCAAGGGGCTTCGTATGGGGAACGGACTGTTGTTCAAAACCGGCGAGGGGATCTATGGTCTGAGTACGGGGAATGAGTGGCCGTTTTTGTAATACTGGTTAGTTATAGATGCAGTTGGCTTAGATATATCATCATCATCATCATTCAGCCACACGAAGTCCACTGCTGGACATAGGCCTCCTCCATGGATTTCCAAAAAGACCGGTTGGAAGCGGTCTGCATCCAGTGCCTTCCTGCCACTTGGATGAGGTCATCTGTCCATCTTGTGGCTGGTCGTCCTACGCTGCGCTTGCCGATATGTGGTCGCCATTCGAAAACTATTAGAGAGATATAGGTATATTAAAAACCTATTTAGAGGGTAAAAATTCCACCCATGCCGGAACCTGAAACCGCGACCTCTGGCTAATCGTGCCAGCGCTCTCCCAACTGAGCTAATGGGCAAGTGCAGAGTGCAGGCATCGGCGAAATTTCCAGCCTCTTCAGTGGCCAGATGTAATACAAAGAAGTTTGTAATTATGTACCTAAAGGCGCGACTTTTAAAGTATAAACGCGCGAAACGCGTTCGTTATACTGCCTATGCTGATTAGGTATGGGGTACCAATAAAAAACCCAAGTTTTTATAATAAATGTCTTTCTTTCTTATAACTTTTAAACTACAAAAAAAATCATTTCTACGAAAACTGTAAGTTATTTAGTTTCTTTCATTTAATTTAATGCTTTAATCACATTCGTTCATTATGTACTACTCTTTGATTCGTTCAGTTTTTATAATAAATGTCTTTCTTTCTTATAACTTTTAAACTACAAAAAAAATCATTTCTACGAAAACTGTAAGTTATTTAGTTTTTTTCATTTAATTTAATGCTTTAATCACATTCGTTCATTATGTACTACTCTTTGATTCGTTCATTACGTACTACTCTTTGATTCAAACGGAAAACTTACTTGTCGCAGTCGTTGCATCAGTTACAGTATAAGGGCACATGACCGACGCTCTTCACCCGTAACAGTGTCGCCGTGACCAAACTCGGTCTTACATATTTTAGGCGTGGAGTCAATGTTTGTTTTTAAAAGGCATTTTATTTGTATTTTCCAAAATTATTTTGACACAAACTCGAATACGCGGGGCATTGTTCTGATAGACGGAGAGGCGCTACTAATTGTTTGCGAATTTTTCGAAACAAGATTTCTCAACAATTTTTTTTTTATTTTACTTAAAAGCAATAGTCTATACAGATGGCATTTTTAATTACAAAATACATAACGGCGGCTCTCAAACGACCCAGACTTCGGCGTGTATAATATAGCGCGTGCGTGTGTCACTTTAGTTTGTATTTATTTATATAAAAGTTGTCATTGAAATAATACCTTATTTCACCGTACTACAATTTTTACAAAATGTTAAGTAGAGTGAACTAGAGTGAATTAGCTCTTGGCAAATTTATTGATAAAAAAAATGAAATAAAAAATAACCAACAACCCGACTGCTGAGCATTAATTTCTAAGCAGGCGGGACCAACCTAAGGAGTTACATTGCTGGATTTGCGTCCCTTAAAACTAAAAAAATATAATGAAAATATTTAAGAATGAATGAATGAATAACCATTTATTGCCAAGAACTAAGATCTTTCACACTCATACACAAAATTATTATTTTAAGCAACATTTAAAATGGAAGAACTTGGCAATAGGACTGATGCTCAGCCTGTGCTGAGGGATGCTGGGCATCCTACAGCGCTGAGAAAGAGGAAAGAGTTAGAAAGAGTGGTAAGTAAGTCTAAATCTTCACACCCAGCAGAGGCATCTTATTAATGCCATAAGCATTTTCTACCTGTTAACCGCAGGAGGTAGAGTGGGCATGCAAAAAAAAAGACAATTATCAAAAAACATGCTTAACCGTCTTTTCTTTTCTCTTGCAATTAAACAAACCTTAACGACCATTAGCTGCTTTTGTGCAGGATCGGCGACCAAACGGAATCAACTATCAGATTTTCCGTCTGCTAGTTACCCGTACGTGAGTTTGGTTCGAACTTTATCCCATTGCTGTAAGGTTTAATTTTGATAGAGGTTTCATTACTTGGATAGGGTTCTGTTTAATTCTGTTGAATACTGTAGCAAACGTATACAAGATGTACAATGTACATAATCCATTTATCTATACTAAAATATACTAAAATAGGAGTCTTCGTCAATACTGACTTATGTAACGTTTACTATGATGACAACATAAAAAAAAAGTATTTTAATAGCTATGCTCATACATTTAACTGGTCAAATCGCGGTTATTGCAAAATGTGAATATTGAGTTGGACGTTCAACTAATTATTTTTTATGTTCTGTATTCAAAATACCATTGTTCTTATATTTGTGGTCCTTAATAAAGAAAACGGAATAACATATACTAACATAAACCCACACTGTACATATCAGAGTGTGCTGTACATCAAACCACTCCACCAAACATATAGGCGAGTTTGCTCTCTCCATAAGGTCCATTTTCCCGCCTCGCCTCCAGGTGCCAGTAGTGAGTGTCCTTCGGCGAACATAGGTAGTATTGTCAGGCTCTGCGCGACAGCGGCTACCGCGGGCGCTCCTAAATAACAGCGACACTAGCCTTTGTGCACACCGACCGCGTGGACGGGCGAGCGCTGGACGGAACCAGTCTCTACTCCGCTAATACAGTCTGATTTTTTATCGAAATAATAAGATACTTGTTTATTTTAGTAGACATAGATAGATGGATATTCCGTGTGGCGCCGGATTAAGAATAACGTCACTCCATTTAATTCCGTGGATGTCGTAGAAGGTGACTAAGGAAATCAATTACCAGGAGACGGGCAGCAGCGTCTTCCTGAGATTCCAACCGCATACTGCGATCGCCAAGCCAGGCGGCTGGCAGGCGCCAAGCGTGGCGATTATGGCAAAACCCCTTATGGTTATGAAAACTGAGAAGGAGATAGATATTACAAATAGATTCACATAGTATCACTCAGCACAAAAATATTGAGGTGTGGTTGTCAGTGGGTAGACCAACAGCCCCATGGTCGGACGATGTGGTAAAGTCGCCTGCGAAATATGGCGTGATGGGGAATAGGCCTATACGCAGCTGTGGGCAGAGCAGTTGTCTAAGAAAACTACGGTTGCAGTCACCGCGCGCTTCTTGCGCGCTTCTTTCCCAGTGTATTTGTCTCAATAACTATGCTTTATTTGGTAAAATATAGTATTATTAAAATTTTTGCCAATTAAAACAAATGTTTTTGCGTACAATATAATATATCTATGTAGTAGAAAATATTTAGAACATTACAATACTGATATAATATAATGTTTAATTTTCAAGTAATCACATGTGAAAGTTCAACATATACTTTCAACACACCTTTACATGACCACTGCATCAATTCATTCAAAATTAAAATAAATGGTAGGTTAAGAGTTCGGACAATTCGGATCCGGACTTAAATATATATTCTACACTACTGTCTTCGACCATCGACGTATCCTACACCAGATAAGTAAAATGACCGCTAAACCGTAGTGACTGATACATATTTTTAGACACAGTATGCTTGCCCAACCCCACTTCAACTTAGTCGGCCTTTATCTCATGGCTTACTATTTAGCGTATGGATTGTAGCATCCAAGTATTTCCTCGACCTGTCCCCGTTCCGCATAGCGCCGTCCCCTCTCGTCGTTTTGCTCAGTTTCCCCACCGCCTGTATATTTCGGCGTCGGCCGTTTATCCTCGCCATCGTCGCGATACGCCGGCTATCCACCGCATCTTTATGCGGCCTGGGGTATCTGATAAACAGATATCTTGCCGATTAGGTGACAGCGCGGCTTAATAGACGAGCGATTAAAAGTCAGGCTTAAGGCTTTTAAGTGCGTCGTGCAGTCTCCTTCGCGAACCTCTGGTTCGCGAGATGGAATTCTTTGGCAAAGTGGCGAACTTCGGTCTCTGCCTACCTCTTCGGGATACAGGCGTGAGTTTACGGATCTTAAAAGAAAAGTTTTGCAGCGTTGCTTGCTTACAATATCCTGAGCACGGGCCTATTGACCGTCACAAAGCTTTCATTTATTGGGATTCTTGACTAGCTACGTTTTCCTAATCTCCCAGCTTAGGAAAGCGTCGGCCACTTATCTCCAGTAAATGTAACTTAACCACCGATCGCTCTCTACTCAGCATGATGTTTTCAATATAGAGCTTCTGGAGTAAAGTAGTATTTATGGAACAAAGCGAGAGTGAGCTGGTCTCTACACCACTGCATCGAGATTCTATATCAACTCATCCAATCCCAAACAACCATCAGCCTACATGCGTCCAGTGCTGTCTCCCCATGCTCATCCAGATGCCACCGGGAGTCTCCTTCAATCTTAGGTCCAGCGAGTTGGTGGACATCCTACGCTGCGTCTCCCGGTTTGTGGTCTCTGGTTCTCTTCACGTCTTCGTGTCGTCTCACGTGTTCGTCTTTGTGCAAGGGACAGCATGATAGCATCTATAAAAGTTCAAAATTTCTTCAACTCACACCTAAAAAGCGCAACCAATGTCCACTTAAGAACCTTTTTGTCCCTTCGGCTATCAGTTCTTCGGCAAATGAGACCAGCAGAAGTGCTAAATCTGCATGCTGACGTAGCAGTTGGCTGGTGGCCTCCGTCACTCCTGTTTTCAAATTATAATCACGTCCATCAGTATCATCACTTCCTTATAAATTTTCATCTAATACATCATCAAGTGTCAATCATCATCATACTCCGAACATAGGCCTAATTATGCGCATCAAATCCTGAGCGAATCCAATCAAATTCCATACTAGTTTGGCAGTTACACGATTGGAACATTAAGTAAACATTCTGTTTTTATTGAATAAAAATATTTGAAGTGAATTGAATCGTTTAGGATTCATCCTGGTCATCATCAGCCATTCGACGCCCACTGCAGGACATAGTCCTCTCTCATGGTTTTCCTAATCATGAAGGGTTTTGCCATAATCGCCACGCTTGGCAGGCGGGTTGGCGATCGCAGTATGCAGTTGGAATCTCAGGAAGACGCTGCTGCCCGTCTCCTGGTAATGTATTTCCTTCAGGATTAGTTGCGCGCAATATAGCTTATCGCTACAAAAAGCTTGCTTAAACCATCATGAGTTTTCCTGCCCCACAAAACATGGGTCTAAATCAATGTGTAACTAACTCAATACGATTAGATTTGACAACCGCAAACCTTTCAACTGTCAGTAGTTCAACCACAAGTCTAGTCAGAATTTTAAACAACACAGCACAAAGCATCTGATAACCACTCTGTGTGCGGGCCCTAATTAATTGTGCTTTGATCGTTTATAATCAATCGCGGCGATTATATCGATTACTTGAGGGAACTCGGGCCCAGCTACTGTTGAGATTGGAGATTTCAGTTTGGGGCGGGGAGATTCTTTATGGTGTGTTTTATTTCCGCCAAAAACAGTCGTATGTTTTTTTTTAAGTGCAATAAAAGTATCAATAAATAAATAAATAATGCATACATGTAGCTGTTAAGATCTTGCGTACCATAATTAACATTGGTATGGTTTGCATTTTACAAAAAGGTCTTATTTATTATCATCATCATCATCATCATAAGCACTGCTTATTAAGCAGCCTATATACGTTCCACTGTAGGGCACAGGCCTTCTCTCAGAGGAAGAGTATGGGCTTAATCACCACGCGTACCCACCGCGGATTGGCGATTTCAAGCGCTGAGGTATGTGAATAGCTCAGACACTCAGGTTTCCTCACGATGTTTTCCTTCACAGTTAGCGAGTGGTATTGCTACTTCAACTTCACAAAAGTACATAACTTAGAAAACAAAGTATATTATAAAAAATATTATTTATATTATACACGCGGCAGACGAATTGTACTATTATTTTATTTTATTTTATACTCGAATTTTCGCAGTATCCATCTTTCTTGTCTAAATTGAATAACAAAAACAATTGAAAGTCGATATTCAAATGTTTCACATTTTTTTAAAAAAGAACATCATAGAAACCATTTGAAAAATGTTTCATTCGAAAACCTCAAACCATGAAGATTCTATGTCAATTCAAAGAACCTATTGCAATAAAACGGCAATTTCATACTTTAACCCCTATTATTATTTGACTTTGGAACTTTCTTAACGTAGAGGCATATGTTGATTTCAGATTATCGAACTATAATCACGATAAGCAAGTTTATTAGATAACATTAGGTAACATTAGAGACAATACCGAAAAATATTTTTTTGTTTATTGTTGACCTTGAATTTTTGTTGAACTTGAATCGGCGACCCTCTTTGCTCACCGAAAAAAAAATTAGTTAAGGCAAGCTTTAAACAAACTTGTTGCATGTTGCTGTTAAGTTCTATCTGGGCCCCATTTCATAGCGACACCATACTGAAAACACAAAAACATGTAAATATACAGCAACTCAAATATTAAGAGAAAGGAAACCAGGGGCGTTACTACGTAAGTCCTACACTGTATGGAGTCGTCTGATTTAACCTACCCCGAACTGTCAAATACATACATATTTTGATACTTTGGAGTCGTCAAAATGGATAACCCGATAGAGTGAATAGTTACGTGATAGAAGGGCTGGTCAGACTCTTTGAACAAGAAATAAAGTAAGTTAATCTGGAATTAAGCTAAAAAAGTAAGCTACGCATTTAAATCCGTAGTACAAGTACCAGTTTACGATGACAAATTGATGTACATTGCGTAGCCGATTAATATAATTAGTCTTCATACTTGTTAGTCGCTATGCAATCTACATCGAATTGTCATAGTAAACCACGAACTGTAGTGCTTTGAAAAGGGGCTCAGGGTACATAAACCCTGCACTAAATAAAGCGAGCCATAGGTGAGCTCATATTATGCGCGTGCGCTGGGCAGCTATGTGCGCAGGCGCAGTGCCATGCCGGCTGCGTGTCGCCTGTCCGTGTGGACAGCGCTTTGTGGAGCCCGACGGAGCGGAGCACCCGGGGCTGCGGCTCGGCTCGCTAGCCACTAATAAATTGAAAAGTGTGCAAAGGCGCTACTTTGTAAATATGTAGTTTAATGAATAAATAACTCCCAGATGACCCAGTCGCCTCTTATTACAAAAATGTGTAAAGCGCAATTTCTTCTAAAGGGATTCTAAGGGGGCAGTCATTTTCACATTTTAATGCTATTCAGGATTTCCGCAAAGTAACGCCTGATTCCATACAATAAAAAAAAAACTATTAGATGCTAAAAATTCCACTCTTGTCGGGACTTGAAACCGCGACCGCTGGCAAACCGTGTCAGCGCTCTCTCAAATCAGCTTATGGGTTTTAAAATTGTCCTCAGCACGGATAAGTGCAACAAAAAGAATATAAACATAATAAATATTTAAAAAATCCTGCCAAGTGCGAGTTAGACCTGGGCACTAGCAGAACCGTTCAATAACACAATATATTTTTAGTGATAAGGCTGTAGTTTGTAATGTTAGGTTAAGAAATATCTCTGTAGTTTCCATTTTATGTACACTAAAGTATTCTCTATATACCTATCTATTTTTGATAAATGATAATTTAAAAAATATGGTTTCTTTCATTCAGAGATAAAGTTTCCATACTATATATTTCTTTCACAGTAAGTACGTTGACCCGACTTGCACAGTATACTAGGACTAGGGTTACCAACCGTACTATTATTATGTTGTATTGTACTATAGTATCATTATGTAGTAAGTACAATACTACATAATGATAGTACGGTTGGTAACCCTAGTCCAAGTATAGTGTGCAAGTGAAGTGTTTATTTACTTTCGTGCATCGCTAAAAAAAATCTGGAGATATAGTTAGAGGTTGAAGCAGATAATTGTCTAGGCTGTTACAAATAATTCAAGGAAAAATATACCTTTTTTTAAACGGATATAGGTTTATTCTTAATTTGCGCAATTTCTGAAACACATCAATTACGATTTGTCGTATGCAACGATTAGTCTTTTAATTTTGTAGTTAGATAGAGAGCTTCATTGTACAACAGAAATTATTAGTGTACTATAAATAATTGTTTAGAAATGAAATATTTTTCCAAATTTTTTTTTCTTGTTTGGTATTGGGGTGGGGGGGGGGGGGTGGGGTGTCAATTAATAACGTGAGAGGGGGTCACTGAAAATATCAACAGGGGGCTCAAAAATAATTATTAAGTCGCAGAATGTACCTAACAAATTACTATAATATTTTGCGTTTTTGTCATTGCTTTGCTGAAAAGGATGAAATAAATATATCGGGCAAATGTGGGTGCAAGGGCCGGTAAGGGACGTCGGAAATTCTTCGACCAAATAGGGGATGTATTAGGAAAGGGTATCCGAAACCGGCGTGCGCACGCACATGCAACGACTAATTAATGTCGATGACGCGAAAAAGATCTGTCAGGATCGTGATAAGTGGCAAATCCTAGGTAAACGACAATGAGACCACTCTGCGTACCCCTCCGGGATACAGGCGTGAGTTTACGTTATGTTGGCTGAAAAATTAAGAGCGAAGACTCACTTGAGGAGAAGGGTGGATCCCTTCACATCTAACCAAATCTCGCCAAGTGGAGTTTAAATTTGTGAAAAAATCAAACAAGTACGAGTTGGACTCGCGCACGAAGGGTTCAGTACCATTATCTTTACAACATTTGAATATTTCAAGCGTCTACTTGTTGCCGTTATTAATATTAAGCAAACAATATCAACTGTCTATCACGGTTCATGAGACAGACAGAGTGACAGACAGACGACAGGGGAGTCTTAGTAATAGGGTCCCTTACCATTTGGGTATGGAACCCTAAAAACACCTCACGTTATTGACAATCCGTGATGACTGGTGCCGCCAGACCTAGGTGTATTTCCATGTTTGTGATGTCCCTGCCTGGTCACCATAGCACAGGGTATCCTAGTTTGGGACCAGGATCACTGATTGTGTTGTGTGGAGGTACAATTAGATAAGCCTTTTCTTTATTGTACACCACTCAATAATAATTAGGTTAAAGAAGAACGTTTTTTATTTACCTAATAGGCAAACACGCACCAAAAATCTTCTTAGTTTACTATCAGATGAAATAGCGACTACGTGCGACCCTGTCATAAAAGCTTATAATCATTTCTCTTACCTTCTTTGCACATCGAAACCGCTAAGACAATAGTAAAATATCTTAGGCTGGCTTGCGCCGACGCTATCTGACAGCACAGCACTATCTACCTATTTATCCATGGTAAGCTCTATCCAGTAACTAATTGAAAAAAGTATGACATTTGAAGAGCTATCAATAGATACATTATATGATTGACAACCCTGTCAATCAGCTATTTTTTCGTTTATCACTAGGCACATAATATTTACCCATTTACTTACTTATCCAGTGATTTGGTGCAAGTCGGCCTTAGACAAGTGTCTCCAGAACACACCAACCGCGCGCGCGCAGGTAATGCGATGTAAATGCAGGTCGATCTATGCGCGATTGCGCCCGCGCAGCGTTGCCGCCGATTTATTGTATAATTGACTTCCGGTAGGAAGATGCACCGGCACTGACAGTGATCGAGGTATGGCATGTGCAAGCGCACGGGATTGAGTATTCACTGGGAACCTTTTTGAAAGAGGTTTTTCAAGTTTTTGTTACTTGGTAGAGTCGTCGTATTTCACCGTCGAAACTAAACGTGCGATGGTAGCCTAAGGGAACGTTTGCCTCACAATCAGTGTTCTTAAAAAAGGTTTTACTTATTGAAAGTATATTAAAGAAACAGATTTCTGGTTTTCCATTCTTTATGCCATACCCTGCGTGTATAGCTCCTGCAATCCTATGGGACCACATAGGGATAGAACGGAGATGGAAAGTTACGTTAAAGCTCAACACCAACCCGCGCCAATCATAGTAATTGACAGAATACTTATCTACACCTATTAGCTGCCTTATCTTGCATCTATCAGCTGTCATACCGCAGTGCAGTATATCACACGAGTGCACACCCGTCGGAGAAACTGGTGCCCTCATTTACCTGCGGCGGTATCGCCGCGGCGATATCACAGATAGCGACCAGCGATAAATAAAATATTGACAGGCACACACGCTGGCCATGTTGGCGCTACAGTGCCGTGAAACATGATAAGCATGGCTTTTTAAAAGTTTGGTATCACAAAAACTCAATGAGGTTGATTCATGAGGATTATAAATAGGAATTCGAAATTTAATTAATTATTCTGAAAAAATAATTGGTAGTTGAGGTTGACAATTGCAAATATGTAAAGCACGCGAAAGTCTTGTGACAGTTAATCAGATTCGTAAAACGTCATCAGTGATGGTACCTAGGGTTAAAAGTTTTACTACACATTACGTACGGCATATTATTCTTTAAGAAGGAACGTATTTTTAAACTTTAAAATTAAATATACATTTTTTTTACATATGAAAGAAGTATGTACTGATTTTTTGAGCATGTATCTATGTAACAAAACCATTAAATTTTCGTGAATTTTTTACGGTTCAAATCCGTGAAAACTCACGAAAATGTAATAGTTAGGGGCCTATTTCATAGAACTACAATTCATGGTTTACTATTACAATGCGATTCACATTGTCAAGTTGGTTAGCCCACAGATTAGAAAGTTGTAAGACACTACGCAATGTACACACAATTTTCGTAATAAACTGAGAATTGTAGTTTAATGTAACTCGGCCCTGGTCGGTTTTATTAACTACTCATCCACCAACTTTTCAAAATTGCCATTAATATTATATGTATGTATATATCATATACATACATATAATATTAATGGCAATTTTGAGCTCAGCGCTCGAAATTGCCAATCCGCGGTGGGTACGCGTGGTGATTAAGCCCGTCTCTCTCTCTCTCTCTCTCTCTGAGACAAGGCCTGAGTCCAGCAGTGGAACGTTTAAAGGCTACATACAAAAATAATACATATCTAAGTATAACCTTTTTGAGATGAATCCTGCCTCCAAAAGAGCCGTCGTGCGTCCAGCCCAGTATCCACATTAAATTAGCGTTTGCTGTACGCAACGGAATTCGCTAGTGACCATTAACATGCGGGGGATACTTTAGACTTTTAAACGAAAACCTTTAGGGTTCTGAAGTTAGGTTGACGCAACGTCTCGCTATCTACCTATGTTCCAATTAACTGCGATTGTGCAAAAGTGCAATTTGCTTAACACGAATTACATTACATTAACCCACGCCTGTATCCTGGAGGGGTAGGCAGAGACCAGGGTTTGCTGCTAGCCACGATCCTGACAGACCTCTTTCGCTTTATCAACCATTCATTAGACGTTGCATGCACGCACGCCGATTTCGAGTAGGTACTTTTTATCTCGCCCTTTGCTAATAAATCCCCTATTTGGTTCAGGTATGTCCGCCTGGGACGTCCATTACCGGTCCTTACACCAACATTCGCTCGATATTTTTAATTTTTACTAGCCTAACACTATTATTATTATTATTAATCCGCTACTATGCAAAAAAAAAGTTTACAAAGGGTGGACTTAATACTAATAGCATTTGCTGCCTGCCAACCTGTGAGACGTACCTGTAAAGAGAGGAGACAGCTGGGCCCCATTGTATAGAACTAGAATTCATGGTTTTATCCATTGCGTAGCCGGTTAACCCACAGAATAACAAGTCAGAGGACTAATTTGTACTAATCCGTTACGCAATGTATATCAAATTGTCAAAATAAACTATAATTATTACCATACATTATAAAGATACATGAAAGATCTTAAGTATCTAAGTTACACAGTATACAACTGGCGGTCTTATCGCTAAAAACGATCTCTTCCAGACAACTTTAGGATGGATAGGACTGTTAGATGAAGAGAGTAGGTAGGTGTACATTGAATTATATAAGAATATGACAAATTATAAAGGATAAGACAAGATAACTCACATTAATGGTAAAAAAAACTTAAATTTAATATAAAATAAGAACAATTGCTTACTTATAAATATTTCCTTACTTATAATATAATATCAGATGTGCAAAGTAACAGCCACGAAATTTTACGTTGTTAGTCAGCGAGACTTTGTTCACTTATATTTAGTACTAAGGTGATGTTCAGTTTTTGTCAAATTCAGCTTTTTATTCTGAAATTCTAAAAAATCGCGAAGACTTTTCAGATCAATTATCATAAATTAATATACTATGTACTAGGGCTTTCTTTAAAATATTAGGCAGGATGTCGTCAATGCCTTAATAAAGATCTTAATATTTCTATTAGCCTAATAATTTTTAGCGTTCCGCACCCAAAGAAGATTACGAAGACTCCACTGTGCGTCTGTCTGGCTGTCTGTCACCAGGCTGGATCTTATGAACCGTGATAGCTAGACAGTTGAAATTTTAGCAGATGATGTATTTCTGTTGCCGCTATAACAACAATTACTAAAAAAAGGATAAAATAAATATTTAAGTATACAACAAACGTGATTTTTTTTTGCCGTTTTTTTTGCTCGATATTAATACCGGCAACACGTAGACGCTTGAAATATTCAAATGTTGTATGGATAATGGCACGGAATCCTTTTGGCCGGTTTTCTGTAATATAACGACCTGATCCTGCGTGTCCGTATGATATGGGTTACATACATACTGGCGGGACGATCTCGACAACTGCTTGCCGGAGTGGTCAGCGGTGGCAAAGGTCCGAAAATCTTGGTCTAAAAGGCGGGAGGCCTTTGCCCTGCAGTGGGACACCCATGTTAAGAGGCTACATAAAAAAGAAATGAAATAGATTACACCAAAACAGAACCTCATTCAGTGGCAGAACTGTTTCAACCGTTGTTAGTTTAAAGAACCCTCTAATTCCCATTTCCGATAAGGCAATAGACCTCGGATAGGTTTTATCGGCCCGCCAGCACATAGTGCGCGAGGCTTCGATGGAAGGCAATTAGAGTACAGGGCGCGCGCGATGCGGGGTATGCACGAGGCCTAATGAGGAGCCAAGGTAGCGAGGGAAACTAGGAACAGCTGACAGGGTTTATTAGACTTAAGACAGTCTGTGGAATGCCGCGTGATAGTTTGAAGATTGGAAATCGGAAATCAAACATTTGTTTTCACATTCTGCTGAATGTCAATGTACAATATTATCCGCTGTCTTCAGGTCGAGTTGTAGTGGAGAAAAAGGCAGCGGATAAAAACTTCATTCCGATTTCTGACCATCTTGCCTCAAATCATCATAAATAGAGATTAGGTTCAATCAGAGATTCCAAACAACTTAAATAGAGATTAGAGATTCCATTTTTTGTATTTGACAATCATTTATTTCTATTGATGAGAGATAGGGTATCATTCTACTTCCTAAATGTTACTTAAGTTCACTTAAGTCGTCATTTAAAAACCTTTTTTAGTGTGCCCAAGGAATATTTCAAAGATCTTTAATAAATGTAAGAATTTGGATACAACCACCTAAGCAGTTTTCAGTGTGTCTTTTAATTTAGACCTTTACGGCCCTATTTATGAAAACACGATTCCTCAAAAGCACTCCGAAGAGGCAGTTTATTTAATCTGTGGTTACGATTTTTCCTTGTAAAATCTCCGCCACAGACTATTTCAATCGGCGTTTTAAGGATTCGTGTTTTATTTATAAATAAGACCGTAGCCGACTGGCAGCACTTTCTTAATTGTGACTTAAACAGCATTTAACTAAAATTCTTCGTACAAAAATCGATTTAAGAAGCGGTGCAAGTCTGCCTAGTATTTTTTTGGGTCGATTGAAGAAAACCCTTATTTAAGATTACTCAGACTCACGCCTGTAACCCGTAAGGGTAGGCACAGAGACCAGGATTTGTCACTTGCCACGATCCTGACAGACCTCCTTCGCTTCATCAACATCACATCAGCTTCGCAACATTAGTATTTAAAGTCCCAATTTGATTTCCTGTCTGTCACTCATAGCAGACCACTCCGATCTTCTCAGAATCATCTCCTTAGTACCCCTTCTCACCACTCTGATTTTGTCTCAAATTCGTTTTCTGTTACAGCTGTTCGTCTCTTGAACGCCCTTCCTGAAAGCATTCGTAAAGCCCCATCTCGGAATGCTTTCAAAGCCCTCGTTCGCAAACACTTTCTCGACATGTGTCCCCTCGCGAGGAGGATCTTAGCTGTGTAATTGCAATATCACTACTGTATTTCTTCCTTATATATTTATATCTAGTTGCGTTGTTACAGTTTATATGTGTATATTGTATATATATGTACTCATACATATTATTTATTATAAGTTTTTAGTGTAAATATTTACTTATTTGTTGTTGAATTTATCTAATTTTAGTTGAAGTAAATCGTCTTATCCGTCTATTTCGTATGCCTACCAGTTAATTTCTTGCACTACCTGTAGTTGTCTGGTAGAAAATGCTTACAGCATTAAGTCCGCCACATTGCCATTGTATTTTTACGTATGTGCAGTAAACGTATTAATAATAATAATTATTATTAGTCGTTGCATGTACGCACGCCGGTTTCGGGTACTTTTTATCTTGCCCTTTGCTAACACATCCCCTATTTGGACCAATTGCAGGGATCGTCCAATGTGGCAACTTTGGCAGGGAACGTTCTATTGCCCTACATTACCGCGGGAAAAGAGTGCGAAAAAAACTAGGCCATCAAAAAAGTGAAACGCCCACGTGCATTTTTATCAGGCCGTCCTTTTTACCCAGTTTCTGACACGAATCAAAACAATCCACTCTAATGTGCCATTGTGTTCCACGTAATGTACTTGTGTGTTTTCAAATAGTCCTCGTTAAGGCGAAAAAAATAAGATTGAAACTACGAGGGCGATAAGGGTGATGATTTTGTAAATAACTTGGCTTGGCGGGTACGTGGAGGCTTGGACAAGTGGTTTTTTAGATTAAGAATACTTAGAGTCGAACAGAAAAAGTTTATTTAATAGAAAATATACACATATTTTGGTAAACACACCTGCTTTGGTGAAGGTGTAAAGGCATACTACAGCAAAAATGGTCAACCAATAATACATCAGCATCATCACTCAGCCACAAGAAGTCCACTGCTGAACGTAGGCCTCCTCCATGGATTTCTAAAAAGACCAATTGGAAGCGGCTTGCCTCCAGCGTCTTCCTGCCACTTGAGTGAGGTCTGCTATCCATCTTGTGGCTGGTCGTCCTACGCTGCGATATGTTGCCGATATGTGGTCTTCATTCGAGAACTTTTAACCAATAATACATACATTTCATAAGCTCACGCCTATATCGGCTGCGGAAGTATTGCTGTAAGGGACATTGTGGTCGAATTTTTTTGTGTTATACATAATTTTTCTTGGAATTTTTCCCTCTATCGGACGGTGTTTTCAGATTTTTGACACAAATTTTCGACCAGAATGCCCCTTCAAGCAATTGATAGATACTTCCGCAGTCGATATGCCGGAGGGGTAGGCCGAGGTCAGGGTTTGCCACTTGCTACGATTCTGACAATGACATGAAAACCAAAGCAATAAAAATAATCATAAAATACATCAAGTACCTTATTTAACCTAGGATCCGGAGAAGTACCTACGTTTCATGGCAATAGAAAAGGTTTCTAATAGTAATATAAAAGGTCAAGGTCACACTCGAACCTACAACCCATAACGCTGGAAAGACAGGCTCTAATTTGACCTCTATCTCATACATGTAAAAGAATGAAGTCCCACATGAGCCTTATTTCATAGCACTACAATTCATGGTTTTTCGGCTATACAACACATTGTATAGCCGAATTACCTACAGATTACAAATAAGAAAACTAATTTTGCGGTTTCTGAATTGAGAATTTTATTTCACTGAGTAAGTACCTACTTAAGTAACGTTCTGTCACGCTCTTTTCTGAGAAATTCGAAGAGACAGCACTACAGTTAACTATGTACTTAGTGAAATTCTCAAATCAGAAACCGGCTCTTACTCTCTCAGCACAACGCTGAGTCAGCTGCCTTTTGTGGCAACTAATGGCCAGTTTCTGAATTGAGAATTTCGCTAAGTAAATGGTTAACTGTAGTGCTGTCTCTTCGAATTTCTCAGAAAAGAGCGTGACAGAACGTTACTTAAGTAGGTACTTACTTAGTGAAATAAAATTCTCAATTCAGAAATCGGCCCTTAGCCACATCTCAAGCTAATTTTCTTTCTGTTGTAGTTCATATTATGTAACAGTTTATTTTGTTTCTGTGCTGTGTCTCGTCGTTATAATAATAGTATATTATGCAATTAGTGAATAAAGGACGGATTTAAAGCGAGAGCCATAGATGAATCACGAGCAAGTGAAGAATTCTAACGACTGAATCATGACACGTAGTGAGTTAGAATCCTGAGTGACGCGAGTGATTCATGGCCCTCAATGTAAATCCGTACTTTATTCAAGAGTTGTATTCTATACTTTATACCATGACTACGAGAAAATAGTATATTATTCTAATGCTAAACTCCTCGTCGCAAATATCGACCAATCAAATCTCGAAGAGTTATTTGCACAAAGAGTTTGTACGTCGAGTACATATTCTTTGCGCAAGGAGTTTGTATCGAGTATTTTTTGCGCAAGGAGGTTGTATAAACATTGAGATAGAGGGCGAATATATTGGTGTGTTCTAAATTCAAACACCAAAATAGTGAGTAAAAAGCCTTTTTATTCACTGTTTTCAGTGAATAACATAAGCTTTTTAGAGTCGGAATGGTGTAAATGTATTTTCGATGTTATCTTTTCTTTCTAATTGTAATAATGTGCATCGCAATGTTCATCGAGTTTTCATAATACTACGAATAGTAGTTTTATGAAATAACGTCCACAAAAATGCATCAGCAAGGCTTGTTTTAAAAAGGTTTCATTCATACTCGATTGGTATGCTAACAGTTCGGTTTAGATGTTCTCTTTGTTCAACAAAGAATGTTTTGGCCAAGTTTGCAACTGTTTTTCAAAGGAGTCGTGGAAAAAAGTTGTAGCTTGTTTTGTAGGCTTTTTAGTGTTATTTATATAAACACGATTCGACCAAATCATTTCTGAAATGCCGTTAAAATAATCTTGGCCACTCTTGAGGAGAACGTCCACGTTTTAGGAAGTGCTTTTTTATGGAACCGTTTGTTCATAAATAGGTAACATCGTAAGACCGTTTATGTTTCGCCTTTATTAAATCATCATTATCATCAGCCGCTTGACGCCCACTGCAGCGCATGGGCCTCCCTCGTAGTTTTCATAACCATTACGGGTTTTGCCATAATCACCACGCTTGGCAGGCGGGTTGGCGATCCCAGTATGCAGTAAGAATCTCAGGAAGACGCTGCTACCCGTCTTCTGGTAATTGATTTCCTTAGTCGCCTTCTACGACATCCACGGAAGGAAATGGAGTGACGCTATTCTTAATCCGGCGCCACACTGAACTTTATTAAATGTCTTTTCATAATTATGATAGATTGCGCTTATTGTGCGTGCAAATTGTATTAAAAAGTCATAAAGATGAAATTTTGCTTACAGATAGACCCTGCCCTTGCCCTTTTCATAGAACGGCAAAATTACTTACAATTAATTAGTAAGTGATTGTGTTGTGTGGAAATTATTATTATTATTATTAATTGTCACTAACCTCACGATTCATCTGACAGTTTATTAGTAAGTAATTGTCGCTTTATGAAACTAGGGTCTATCTATCTATCAGGAAAATTTCATCTAAATCTGTTCTGCCATTTTGGCGTGTCTTAACACTGGTCACGGTGGACACGATTTTACCAATTTTTCTGTTGCAACTGTTTGATATGAATAATCCAAGAAAGTTGTTAAGCCTACAGTGCCTTTTTAAGTCTTGATGCTATGAGCATTATCTTGCCATGACAAAAACTCAAGACGAAATACACCATAACGAAACAGAAAATAAACAAAATAGTAAGCTCAAATGCAAATGAGAGCTTGTAAGTTGTGACAGGCGGACGGACGGGCTTACGTGGAGCCAAACAGGATGTTAGAATGACATGACATTATGGCTCTGTTGTGATGAACTGTTGAGGGGTGTCAAAATAGAATCAAAACTAATTTAAAAAAAGCATATAAGAAATAGTATGTATATTACTGCAGCGGCCAGCAAAAGAGGCATTGATGGACGAACGTGTAAATGTGGGCTGATGCAAAGCCGAGGCAGATATGTTATTACAGATATTACATAGTAAATTTATTTGGCCGCTAAAACACGACAGATATGGATTTCCATTTTTCAGGATTCCCTTTTGCGCAGTTTATACTTGAGATTGTATCCACTAAGCGACTGCTCTCTTGATCTAGATATTTAAGTCGTGGAAACCTATAATTCGTTTTTTAAGTGTTCACTTTAAATACTAACGTAAATTTGTTGTACTGGTTGGTTTTCCTAATAAATAAAATAAAAATAAAATAAAATCTTTTGCCGGCAGCTGCTCGCATGAATTTGGCCAGTGCAGCAATTTCGATTTATCTCGAAGAAGGTTGTCAAAATAATGCTCAAATTTCCAAGCATGATTGAGAAAAACTAACGTAGTTCACTTTTTGGGTGATATATTATAGGTACTCAGGTACATACAATATAGTAATTTGATACTGAAAAACCAGCCAAGTACTATCCATGGCTAGTGTCATGGAGGGGAGGGGGAGAATTTTTTTTTAGTTTTTTTTTCTTAAGAACTTAAAATTGGTAAAGTTGTGCATTGCCTTTACTATCAGTACATTTGTGGATTACGGGAAATAACAGCGCAATTAATTGCACGATGGCATCTTTTTAGGGGTAAGGGTAAAGGACCCTATTACTAAGGCTCCACTGTATGTCTGTCTGTCACCAGGCTGTATCTCATGAACCGTGATACCTAGACAGTTGCAATTTTCAAAGATGATGCATTTCTGTTGCCGCTATAACAACAAATACAAATAAAAACCGAATAAAATATATATTTTAGGGGGCTCCTATACAACTAACGTGACTTTTTTTTCGTTTACCCGCACCCGTACCCGTTCGGGTACGGAACCCTAAAAATGGGTAAAAAATCTATGGGTAAAATATTTTAGTCTTATTCTAAAATAAGAATGCGAACTCTGTAATGAAGTGTTCATCCATGAGGCTAAGTGCGGAAATCTCAGGTCTGACTAACTACCTGAACTGATTTTAATGATCTTTATCATCTAATTCTCGGAAAACATCTTCCCCAGGTCAGCTTATGTAATATGGTTATGTAACATAATTTTAAAAACTAAAAACATGCTTTCATGATCCGCTTCTAAATTATGTTAAGAAACTCTACCTTATTTTAACAATAAAGAATGAATACCTACGTTACTTATGAATAAATCCATCACATTTTTGTATTCCATTGCCTCTATGGAACGAAAGGGGTGGTCAGCATAAAAAGAGCATATTTCACGTTTTTTCGATGATGTGGCACGTGCTACAAGCATTGTTATTTTGTCGATTTCCTATTGAAAGTAGCTGTATCATATAACAACAGAAGGTCAACTTGACTTTGCTCGTAGACATACTACGCAAAGACAGATTATTTCGAACAAAATTCAGCTCAGAAGCGAGGCGACACGTACACATTAACGTAACATGTGAGCTCTACCTTTAATCGAGCGATAGTAACAAGTGGTTTAAACGGATTTTAGTAGGTGACGTTAGATAAATAGATAGAATGTTCTTTACGACAGCACATCGACAAGTACCTACATGTGTGCGCTCTGCTCCATTGCGTTACACGTGTCCTTGCGCTAAAGTAATGTTCCAAATGTCGACCTGCTGTCGACTGTTCAATTAAAATCAAATACACTGGATTGGCTCTTTCCTGTATTTGTAATCCAGTGCCATTGAGATATCTTTTTTTTCTGTACTGTTCATATCTGATCTAATTTATATTGGTCAATAATCTACCTTATAAATACTTTTGTAACACTCCAGCGTTACGACGCCGTTTCTGATTGAGTTTTTGTCAACCTATTTTTTATCTTAATGGCTCATGCTGAAAATCAGCGTCGACCAGTGTTGCATGCATCTCCGGGCGGCATATTGCTGAGCATGAGTCCATTTGCCAAAAACTTTTATAATATAACAAGATAGCCTAAGAATATTCCTTTTTGTACACACCAGAAAACAGCAAGGTGCTTAATTTTTTTATAAAATAAAAACGTTTTAATTATGTAAGCTTATGTCTATATTTATGTACAAAGTGTGTTTTTGGCAATAAATGTAGTTCACTTTCACTTTCACTTTATCGCATGTACACCGGGAATGAAATTTGTTACTTGAACAATAATAAAGTACAGTACAATGGGGAACTTGCGTCTAACTTAGATTGGAGTGACTTTGCTTTTATACCACAGAAATCATATAAAGATCTAGGAAAAATTTAAAAATAAACAATAAAAATATTTTTTTCGGGGTTTTCGTGGTCACAAAATATACGAAAAATAAAGTTACTCTAATAACATAAACTTATTAGATTTCGTTTTGTCGTTGAATTCTGAACGTTTTCTTATAATTGTGTACCTACATGCATAAACACATTATTTTACAAGATAACTCAAATATCGATAAACGCTTCATACGTTATAAGCGTTACGTTAGTTTTCAGAAACCTTTCAAATAGCCTATTTCTATGACTTTGGTTTTCATTTTTAAGAAGCGGCCGCTTCACTAGAAGATTCCCAAAAAAATTGGTCTTAATTTACAAACCGCATGCCGGATAGCAATGAAATTTTACAAGCATGCTAAGCGCATAAAAATACAAGGTTTGTTTGTACTTATATTTAATAATAAATGAATAAAAAAGAAATAAGAGCGTCATAAGTCTTTTCATAAAAACTTTGCAAAGGTTCAAATGTTATTTGCAATTCTGAGCACGATCAAGACTCGATTTGTGTCCTCTAAACATTTTTTATTGCGATTTGGCGTGTCGTCACAAACGACATTAAAACCAAACTATGTTTGTATGTGCCCCTTAATTATGTTCGACAATGTTTAAATTTATTTAACTGCGATAGGGGAATAGATGAATTGGAAGGAAGAATTGGTATTACCTACTTATTTGCAAATAGGTAGTGTAGGTGCAATTTTATCGATAGCGGGAAAGCAATCTTTTATTATCAAGTAACCAAAATTAACATAATTACAATCGTATTTCGTATAATCGTCATCGAATTAAACATCAAATTAAAAGTAACTAACGTCGAATGTGCGCTTCAAAGGTGCAAAATTTACTTTTTTTTTTATCATTTATTGGCAATCAGTGTGAAGTTTTGTTCTATGCCATTAAATTATTTTCTAAATTTTTCCATTTAAGCGAAAACATTATAATTTTGACTAAATCCCAAAATCCCGTAAGCGTGCGTTATTGCAACAGTTAAATTAGTCACTGTGCATTAGCTTTGGCTAATATGTTTGTACACATTTCATAATCTTCCATCTTCATTTGGCGTGGAGGTGCTATTTGAAAACCAGCGCTGTTTCAAATAGAAACAGCAAACGCTGAAATAGTATCATTGTCACACGCATACTCCTTTATTTTTTAATTATTGTATGTAAGCATGTTTGTTTGTGGCAATAAATCATTCATTCATTCATTCATTCATTCAACAAATCAGAACGGAATTATGGTGGTTTTAACAGCTACTTGGAATTTATATATCTCCTCGGTAAATGAATAAATTTATATTAAGTATTTATATTTACATTGCTGATGAACGTAGTATTGACCAAGGGACGTCGAGAGCCTTCTGTAGGGTTGGGCACAAGCCTTTATTAACATAGAAATTATATTCGGACGCGATTGTTTTAACTTGAAGGGAATGATAGAGATCATAAAATATTGCTTGCTAGAGTTGTCCGTTTTTTCCCCTATAAAGTTGAGGGAGTAATGTGCTTGTTATTATACTTTATTGCAGACAAGAAATTTAACAGGACTTTACATAAGAAATTAGATGTACAAAGGCTAACTTATCTCTGTAAGAGATTTCTTCCAGCAAACCTTCGGGTATAGGAGAAGCAGTAGAACAACGGGTCTATATTTGTGCACAAAATGAACTACATAAACTACAAAAGGCCTGAATAACAATCTATTTACACAAAATAAAAAAAAGGGAAACAGAAACTACATAAACTAGATATCAGTATAAAAATACATACCTACTTAGGTATAAGTAAAATCGCTCGTAGCCCCGGCTGCCTGAGTGATCTTAAACGATCACGAAGGTTAAGCAACACAGGGCGCGTTCAGTGCATGGATGGGTCGCCGTCTATGCCTAACGCTAGTGGCATTTTTCCGAGCGGTTCCGTGCTTCGTAAGGCACGTTAAGCTCTTGGTGCCAGCTGCCGTCGATAGATGGCAGTCGTTAAGCCAAGTCAGAGGCCTTAGGGCGGCTTGACAACTTCTGACAGTAGACGAATATATATATATATATATAGCTCAACGTTATTATAGGGATAGATAAAGCTCTTTCAACCGCTTCTTGAAGGTACCAATAGTGGGACTGGCGCATATGTTCTGTGGCAGTGCGTTCCACAGCCTAACCGACTCGACTGGACCATGAAGGAGTCGTTTTGTGCTTTGGACATAGCATTTTTTTTGTCATTACAACACACACATTGAATGTTAATTTTACACATTCTTAAGTTTAATTTGTCGCAATCCCCACTTAGTTCCACTAGACACGGATACGATTGGTTGGTAACGATTGATTTGGATAACTTGAAGGGGACGATAAAGAAATTGCAGAGAAACAAAACCTAACCGTGTGGCGCCGGGCTAAGAATAGCGTCACTCCATTTCCTTCCGTGGATGTCTTATCTCTTTAACAAGAAGAAAGTAGAGAATAACCGCTTAATAATTTTTTTTGAGGTGCATGATGATGACTTTGATGGGTATTCGTTCCGACCAGGTTCGGTCACTGTTAAGGCTGAGGAGAGCGTCAGTCTTGTGCCCTTATGTAACTGATGTGACCTGTCTTGGCTGCAAAGGTGCGGTTGAACCGACTACATATAAGTTTTACGTTTTGTTAGTTGCATTATATGGAAGATTTTGGTCTACATCTAAATAAAAAAAATACTTTATTAATTCTGGCGTAAGGACTGTAACTTTTGTTTCCATTAATATTTTTAGCAACTATTTGCAAACAATTTAGAATCGTTTTGTAAACAAACTTAATTTGCCTATGACTTCGTTTTCTAAGTTATGTACATTTGTGAAGTTATAGTAGCAATACCACTCGCTAACTGTAAAGGAAAACATCGTGAGGAAACCTGAGTGTATGAGCTATTCACATACCTCAGCGCTTGAAATCGCCAATCCGCGGTGGGCACGCGTGGTGATTAAGCCCACACTCTCTCCCCGAGAGAAGGCCTGTGCCCTACAGTAGGACGTATATAGGCTGCTTATGTAACCATTTTGTTACAGATTAGCACTTATAGCGCGTGCGATAGAGACTCTGACTGTTAGCCTCAACTTTAGCCGACTGTACAACCTCGACTTTTTTCTCCTCTTCTCCCTAAGGTAGCCTGCGAGCGTCTGCAGTGCCAACTCCCAATGCTGGCGGCATGCAAAATAGCGGGTAGAAATAAATGTATCGCCGCTATCTTCAAAGGGGCATCTTCCTTTGCCGCGGCCGCTGCTGTGGCGTGCGCGGGCGCACGGGTCTGCGCTCCACTGAGAGATATTTGGCTGCTGTTTGGCGTTGTAGATAGTCTCGAAAGAGAACGTTTGATTCACTTATTGTTAAAAATGGGGTTGAAACGATGCTATACAAAATCAAGGGATCGCTAGGAATAAAATTTTAGACAATTATATACTGTGTAAATAATGAAAATAATTTCAGGTGTTAGCGCATCGTGTGTGGGTTCTAATCCCGGCCTGTACCAATGACTTTGTTTTCTAAGCTATGTGCATTTGTGAATTTGTACTAGCAAAACACTCGCTAATTGTGTAGAAAACATTGTAAGGATTTCCGAGTATTCACATACCTCAGAGCTTGAAATGCAGTCTGCGTGGTTATTATCCTTATACTATCTCTCTCTCTCTCTCTCTGAGAGAAGACTTGTGCCCTGCAGAAGAACGTATTTAGGCTGCTTATGTTTTCAATCAATCAACCTCCGTTGGAACTTCCCTGGACAGGCAATTAAAAAACGAAATGATTCTTTAAAGCAACTGCTGCTATTTTTTTTTTAATATTAGTTACTGGATTGCTCCTAAATCAGTTGCAGGTACCTTTATGCTTAGATAAACAGATTGTACGTAAAAATGGAAATTACACAGGTATTTCTTAACCTAAGAGTACATATAGCTAAAAGTGATCTCTTCCAGACAACCTTTGGCTGGACTGGACTAATACATTGGAGAAGGAAGTAGATGTACGAACATACAAAATGATAGTTTCAAAGGTAAGGTAAGGTCACCAAATAAGGCCTACCTTAATTTTTTTATCATCTAACTAGCAGGTTTATAATGAAAATGCACTGGTAATTTGAAATACTTATATTTACTTATTAAACTTTGTAATAAATGAAACAAAATTGCTTTAGAAACCAAAATCACACTTTTGTGAACACAAATAACTAAAATGTCACTTTGGCCTTATTGGGAACCCTGTGTCTTAATAAAGCCTTAATAAAAACAATTAAGCATTCAACTTCTCCATAAATACAAAACGTTGTCAATACTTATATTAAATCTAATGAGATCCTATTAATTACTTTTGGTCATTTTAGATCAGACTTAAAGACTTAACTTGTAAAAGTACTACAATAATCAGCCTTTTTCATCTTTTTTTTAAGCAATCTCCTGAATAGTAAAATATTTTATTAACGGGTGTGAGACCAACACAGAGCTCTTGATACCAAACGCCACAAGTAAGAAAGTGTTGCATATCATCAACTCGATCTTCTTTACAAGCTGGACAGTACCAAGAAGGTTTATTATCGTGACCCGACTGTCAAAGAAGCAGTCTTTTCTGACATTCGCTTTCGCGTTGCAGCAACTGCAGGTTATGCAGATGTACAGCCAGTAACTGACGCTGATTTTGGTGTCTTTGTGTTAAGATTTATCATAGAAGAAGTACCAGGAACATCTTCTACTCTTGACGATGGTACAGTAATCTCAAATCTGTGATGTGGAATTCGTAGCATTGTCATCAAACAAATCTTTTGTTACCTCTTGAACCCTGTAATTCAGAGACTTCTTGCGTGGAGCAGTCGCTTTAACGTTAAACTTAGGAGTTGGTAAAAATTCATGATTCTCACACGTGGTTGATTGATTGTCTATCTTATGTAGAGTTTCAGCATTCGGATTGTTTCTGAGAGCAAGGAAAGTGGCAAATTCTCAGTATCGGTGCCTGAGCCATCTGAATCTTCCACATTTGCAGTTAAAATCTCTTGTTCCTAGGATTCATCAGATAAGTCAGCAATATTCTCACTGTTTGTAGGATTTGGAAGGTCTGATAACGTAGAGAGCGCAAACCCCTTTCTACGATTTTAATAGCGTTTTCCATGTGTTGCAAAGTTCATTGAGCCCTTTTTTCCTTGTGGTAGAAGCTGGTGATCCGTTTTCCATAATATTACTGAAAACAAGCGTTTAGTATTTTATTGTAATACTTTTCTAACTGACATAAAACATTGTCCTAATACGGCCTGTACCTGTGCCGTTATAAGGCCTATACATTTTTTTATAGGCTTTATTAGGGCATGGCTCATGGGTAAACAAAACAACAATTATACGGATTACACCGATATTACAGCATTTTCACTTATATGAGGAGATGGCTAAACGTATCATTATCCTGTAGACAAAACATAGCATACCGTGTACGAATAAAGATAAAAATACTTACTGTTTACTAGGCCAGAATTTTATAAAAATAAGCGTGAGCTCCACGTCATGGTTGTTTTTGACTGCAGGTTCCAAAACGTTCGCGGCACAAGCCGCTTGCTGTGCTCGTGTGCATTAGTTAATGTACACGCACACTTCTACGAAAATTGGCGGCCATTTGAATTCGTGAAGCGGGAAATTTAAAAAATAGGCCTTATTAGGACATAGGCTTTATTTGGGTCACCCACCTTATATGAATTATACATGCCTGAATAATCGAGCGCTTATATTAAATAAGCTAAGCTGAATAGCCCGAAGAGTATGTAACCTTTTTGTTTGTCCTGTTATTGTAGTCTGTCCTCTAGCTCAATCAACTTAATATTTCGACAATCCACTGTTTTGCAGCTGCCTTACAATATATCCGACTCTCTTATGTCTTATCTCCCGTTATGTGAAAGCCTTTATATCATTGGTCAGTTCACGATATTTATTACAAAGCTAGCGCCCATTACTAGTAAGTTAAGTGACGCTATTTTTGTGTACTACGTCTTAAGTCCTTTATAAAGGACGTCCAGGGGACTTGTCAACTGTGGTTGAAATATTTGCAAAGGTCTGCTTGCAATGTATTATTATGGGCAATTATAACTTAGGGTACGTTTTAAGTTCTTTATTTGTCTTGCTTGACATATATGGCTAACCTGTGGATTTGTATACCTATGTGTAAAGCCATACCAAGAGTAGACAGCATATGGACCTTTATAAACATGTGCTCTAGTCAGTTACGTTACAGACGGCTTTGCAAAAGCAACGTAAAGGTTGACTAACTGTGGACTGTAAAGCGTGTGACAGAATCCCCGTGCATGTCCAAAAAGAGGTTATAATTGTCAAAGCAGCAAAAAAACCTCTCGGCTTTAAAATATATGAAACGGCAGATATTTTTTTAGAATTTTGAATTTTCTACATAAACTCCATGTATTATGGAAGGGTAGGCTGATACCAGGGTATGCCACTTGCCACGATCCTGACAAACTTTTTTCACTTCATCAACATTTCTTAGTTAAAATAAAATGTCGATTGAAAAGTAGAGACATTCAATGCTCTGAGGTAGAGACAAACACGGGGATTTTCTTACACCCTGTATAATGTTGATACGTTAGCTCTAGATACGTTTATTAAAAAGTGTTACTTACCCTAAAACTCCAGTTTTCAACATAAATGGAGCTCAAATTTTAACACCTTGTGATGGATTATAAAATGTATCATCTTTGCGTAAACTGTGGCGTTTCGTCTACTTAATTTTTAGTAAATTCTTGATTCTTGGTTGATCTGCAACGAACGATTTGTTACTTCATAGGAAGCTCCAGCTTAACTATGCGCCAATTTCTGAATTGAGAATTAGGATATAATAATTAAATATATTGCTACAAGTGGGGGTCGGGTAAACGGGTGCCGTTCGTGTGCAGCATGAATGTTTTTCTTACTTTTGTAAGAAAAGTAAATAATATTTTGATATGACAATGTTCTGTAGAATTCTAAACGACCCGATTGGACTACCATAACAAAGCTTTTTAATTGATTTCTCAAGGTCATAATCTAACAGATGGCAATTATGGAATCTTATCATATAGTTGCAACTGATGTAGGCGTTATGTTAAAGATAATTTGAGAAAAGATGGTCAGAGTTGAATGTTTTTCACTGCCACTTTTCTCCGCTTCAAATCGCCCGAAGACAGCGGTATATTGTATACCGTCATTCAACAAACACAATGTAAATTCTTGATTTCTGATTTCTGGGAAACTGGGAACAAGGTACTAAGCACTCCTCAGAAGATTGACATTGGCCGAGAACTTGGCCTGGCGTAATCTTTGCGCTTTAATAGGTTTCCGAGAGCGGCAAATTAGTTATAATAGAAATAAATGTAAATTAATTATTTTGAAAAATAAAAAAATATATAAATATCTTTCACACAGCACAATCACGTGTCCTGGTCCCAAACTAGGATACCCTTGGTTATGGTAACCATTCAAGGTCATCACAAATATGGAAATACACCCAGAATGAGGCCAGTTGTACGAATGTATGGTGGAAATCGAACCCACGACCTCCGGCATTGTAATCAGGCGTGATATCGCTAGACCAACGAGGCAGTCAAAGTATGTACTTATCATTTACAAGTAAGTAAAAATAATAGAGAAAAAATAAGAGTGCTGATAACACGTCTTGCTCGATCTAACTGCCAATATCGAACACACTATACTTTTTTCATGACAACATAAAATATTAATTTTATTCTACATTTTAATAGCAACCTGAGAAAAGGCATCAAGATAAATAATCCAGGGCCGGTTTAGGGCCTGTGCAAACCGCGAGATGTCCCCGACGATTAAGCGCATTGGAACAACAAAAACTTAATTATCATGTATTATAACGGCCTCGTGCCGGTGCGGCCTTGGGGTATAACGGAGTAAGTTATGTCATCACGGATTTTTTAGATTTATATATTTTTAAAATTTCATTTATATTTATAAATTAATTTTATTTAGTAAGGCGATTTTTCCACTGGCAACGCATCTCGCCACGGTGCGCGTAGTGGCGAATAACGTGCGCGGCGACTGAGGTGCGGATTCGCGTCACCTAGCGGTTTGATCCGCTTCTCCGCGCGGAGTGGCGGTGTATTACGGTCCCGCGTCAAGTATTCACTTCGCAGTCGACCGTCGTGGAAAATGGTTAATAGGTACCGAAGTTTTTCACGATGCTACAGTTATTTTATCAACTTGGTTTTTGTATACTTGAATTAGGAGACTGTTTACGATGGAGATCTATAAATCGATAGTCCTTTATGCATAAAAACACGCGCGGTACTGCGGAGCCAGTGTGTTATACCCCGCGGCACGCCCCGCGCTTCCGCACGGTTTGGCGGAATTCGCGAGCGGGACGCGCTCCCGCGCGGTGACGCGTCGGCAGTGTGTTGTCCTAGGCGTATTTTCTGTACAAACTGAGATACTTGTATACAAGTTAAAAATCCGCGGCTCCGCGCTACGCGACGAAGCGCGGTGCAGTGTGATAGGCCCTGGTCTCTGCCTATCCCGCCGGGATACAAAATGTAGATCTAAAACTAATGTAGATGTAGTACAAACTGTATTCACAGTTTGGTACTATTAAATATTAAAGATTTTGTTTTTATAACGTGTGAATAAATAAACAAAAAATTAAATCATAAAAGGATATAAAACAATAGAGATGAAAAGGCAAGAAACTAAAAAAGGAAACATATTGCATTATGCAGTGCGTTTCAGATACGTAACGGTGAAACGTAAGGTGGTTATTCTAATCTTCATTACATTGATCTTTTTTATAAAATTAACACCAAAATATCTACAAATTTTTAAATGCCCAAACAAAGCCGGAATCGATACTGGACATCCAGAATGTTAGGCAAGCATTCTACCACTGCTTCGCCACTGCTTTTACAGCTTGGCAAGAAAAAATTAAAAGTACGACTTTACTCAGACTTTTTATCTGTGTCTGTCACTTTCTTTTTCGTACACGAGTGATAAAAATTTTAACATTAAAAAATGTATCGTGCTGAAATAAATGAAGTAATTGATCTGAATTTTCAATAAAACAATTAGTAACTTCACATTCACTTCCGGTTCCGAATTTTTTTTAGCCAACCTCTAAGTCTAACTTCTTGAAATTCTCACCTTGCACCGTTTTCCTTCGGCGCCGTCGATACATCAATATCGAGCTAAGCTCGGCGGGGCGGGGGCGGGGCGGCGGCCCGTAATTACAGGCGCGTGACGCCGCGAGCCGATATATGTGTGCGCCTGCGCCCGCGCCCGCGCTCGCGCAAATTATTTACCGATTTTAATTTTATTTGGACTTATAACGTAGAGTAAGGAGAGACAGAGGACGAGAGGAGACACTGTGTGGTGGGCGGGGGTGTTCTCGCCCCACGAGAATTATTTAAAATTGTTTTTTTTTATTGAAGTAATTCACAGTAAACTCAGTAGGTATATTTGTGGACTACAGTGAATGGAATGAACGATTACTCCTAAATTATTCCTGGCCCGTCTCTAGGTGCACATATATGGTGTGCATTAATCGGTAAATAATTTTATTTAGACTTATAGAGGAAGGAGAGACACAGGTCGAAAGGAGGCGCCTATTGATGGGCGGGGGAGGATGATCCCATACGACGAGAACATAGATTACATTACATAAACTCTCGCTTGTATCCTGGAGGAGTAGGCAGAGGCCAGAGATGACAAGAACGTAATTGGAAAAATTTAGGACTGAAATAATTTACAGTTCACTTTGTATATTTATGGATTACAGTGAGCGGATATAATGAGGGATTTTTTTAAAATTTGTTTTAAATTATTCCCTAGTCGCTGCATAGGTGGCGCTGAACTTGGTAAGTTATTGCAAGGAACGGAACGTCTGTTTTTTATTATTTCACTTGGATGTAATTTTTAGATAATATAACGAAACTTTTATATGTTATTGTCACATCACAAATAAATATCGTTCCGAATTGATCCATTCACGGTATCGCAATCCATCCATTGACGTCCATTTCGGAACGGCTATCATATCATAGACACGAATACGCACAAAATACGTGAGAGCCATGAGCGATCTGCAGTGCGTTCCGTTTCGCCCATGACCGCTCACAGTCGCAAATCGGAACGCACGGCTAGTAACGTAGTCAGTTCAGCGCCATCTACAGAGTTCTTGGGAACTACTTTTTTTTCTCAATCGCTCGTAGCCCCGGCTGCCTGAGTGATCTTAAACGATCACGAAGGTTAAGCAACACAGGGCGCGTTCAGTGCATGGATGGGTCGCCGTCTATGCCTAACGCTAGTGGCATTTTTCCGAGCGGTTCCGTGCTTCGCAAGGCACGTTAAGCTGTTGGTGCCGGCTGCCGTCGATAGATGGCAGTCGTTAAGCCAAGTCAGAGGCCTTAGGGCGGCTTGACAACTTCTGACAGTAGACGAGCCACTAGTCTACAAGCCTATACCTTCCTCAGGGAAGAGACCCGTGCCCCTCGGTGGGGACATAATGGGTTGATGATGATGATGATGATGACTTTTTTTTCTAAATAGTAAAAAAAAAGCCTTCCATTGGACAATAAAACAATTTTTCAATTTATAAAGTTTAGTCATACGGATAGTCGAGACCATTCAAATCAGTTTACTATAAATTATTTCAATAAAGATATTTCCCACTTGTTACAATTTGAAGTTCTCATCACGCGAGAATATTTTCTGAGAATATTGTCCCCCTAACCATCACTACTCATACTAGTCTCTCCCAGTTTTTTGTACACTATCTGATTAGTGTACAAGAAACCGGGGATCAGACTAGTCGGAGTCCAGATTTTTATTTATATGCACTTTGGCCAAATGGTATCTGTTAAACAAATGCGGTCTTATTTATAAATAGAGTTACAAGTTATAAGACCATTTCCTGACCTGTCACCGACACCAAAATATATTACTACAGTTCCTACATCGAATTTAAAGGTCATATTCGTTTAAATTATTTATCTGTTTTTAATGCTGTAGTGTTTTGAACTCGGTTATTTACGGGTATATTTAAAAAATATATTTAACGATTTTTTGTGAAATATTTAAAAAATATTATATTTGTAATATAATACAATATAATTTATAATATAATATAAATATTATATTATAAAATATTATTAAATAAAAAATTCACGATATTTTGTGAAATATTTTTTTAAATAATTTTTTTACAACTCCACCAAATTGTGTTTTCCGAAAGCAAATGCACGAGTCACTATAAAAAAACTCTCAAATCGCTTCAAGTGTGCCTTTGAAAGAGCCACGAAGATTAGTGGCATAGTCTCAGTGGCGCCCTCTATATTTTTTTCAATGTCTTGGAGCACGATGAAACCTAGCTAGATCGATAGAGGACAAAAAAGTAAACAAGAAATTATTAAAGTCACCATGTCCTAAAGTGGCACGTTTAGGAGTTATTGAGCTTTGAAGTTTGTATGGAATTTCCACTAACTGAGTTTCATCACTGAATTTGTCACTTGATATGAGTTTTCTCGGGGATTCAAACCTACTTTGATGTTTTTTAAAGTCTGGGTAGCTATGTCTAGTAGGTACCTACCTACTTATATACATATATACATGAAATTATAGTATTATTCATGCATCCAATTCGTTCAATTCGATTAAAATTCAAAACATGTCAATATAAAACCTACAGTTTAATTAATATAGATAGGTTTAGGTGGTAGGTAGATGCCTATAAATAATGTAGATAGGTACATATCGCTAGAAACTTAAACCGCTGCTGTGTGTAAAACCATGTTCAACCATGTTTTTAACATAAATACCATTTCCTGACGTAGCGTAGTAGGTAGGCAATATCCAATAATTAGGTAGGTACCTTCATCTTCAGTTGGGCAAAGAAAGAACCTACGGACCTACCCACTGAGGTACCTACCTATTACAAACTTCTTTGAGATTAATCTTTTTGGTGAGTGGGTAAAATACTGAAGTGACGTTGTCAACATTGATTTATATTTGGAAAGTAAGTACCTCATTTGTTTCGTTTTCTTTTCATTTTCCAAAATTCAATCAAAGCATTTTGTTGACTTAGTAATTGGTTTATGGTTTGAAAAATGGCAGATTTATCTCGACAATATTTTTTTTTGTAATCGAAGTCTCGTAAGTGGACCTCGCCGAAATGGACATGTGAGAATTTGTTCAAATCTGCTTATAGTCCAGTATTTAGTGAAAAATGATTCAAAAGTTAAGTTTTATAAAAATCTCATACAAACTTCAAAGCTCAATAACTCCTAAACGTGCCACTTTAGGACATGGTGACCTTAATAATTTCTTGTTTACTTTTTTGTCCTCTATCGATCTAGCTAGGTTTCATCATGCTCCACGATATTGAAGAAAATATAGAGGGCGCCACTATGAACTATGCCAGGCCCCATACAAAAATCTTCGTAGCTCTTTAAGAGTTCCCTCGATTTCTCCAGGATCCCATCATCAGATCCTGACTTGGTGACTATGGGATCACCTGTTAAGTAGAAAAGGAATTTTCCAAATCGGTCGACGCGTCTTCAAGTAATCGGGGAACATACATAAAAAATAAAAAAAAGATCAAAAAAGGACGAGAACCTTCTCCCGAATTCGTGGGAGGATTCTCGTCCTTTTTTTGAAGTCGGTTAAAAACTCGATCCCTTACAACACTCCTCAGACGCAGTTTAAATATTCTGTGGTAAAGGAAAAAACTTAACCACAGACTAAATAAACTGCATCTGAGGAGTGTTTTAGATTAATCCTGTTTTTATAAATAACACCGTAACAGTCTTATTTATAAAAAGTCGATTCCACAAAAACACTCAAAAGATGGAGTTACACTCGGTTCATAACTGGAATTCCTTTATTTACACTAAAGTAAATAAATTGGCCTGTCTTATGTACACCTACCTACCCACTCTCATCTTCTTTCAGTCCTGTCCATCCTGAGATTCTCTGGAAAAGATCGCTTTAAGCAATAAGACCGCCGATTGTACACTATTAAGAACTAGAAATTAAGTACCTTATATCTCTGTAAATTACTGGTATGCAATAAAGAGTTACCTATCTATTCATCCTCTCATAAAATCAATGATGTCTGTCTTAAGAGTATTTTAGTGGAATCTCACCATCATCATTCAGCCACAAGAAGTCCACTGCTGGACATAACCCCCTCCATAGATTTCAGCGTCTTCCTGCCACTTGGATGAGGTCATCTGTCCATCATGTGGCTGGTCGTCCTACGCTGCGCTTGCCGATATGTGGTCTCCATTCGAGAACTTTTCGGCCCCATCGGCCATCAGTTCTGCGTGCTATGTGCCCCGCCCACTAGTGGAATCTACTTTTTATAAATTTGGCTGCCTGTGGTCTCTGCCTACTCCTCCGCGGGAGTTCATGTACACTTCGGTCGGGATGGGAAGACCTCGATTTCGCCGCTCAAGACCGCAGCAAGCAATCTGTTATAAAGGTCCTATGTCCCCGATGAGGGACAGCCGGATATAAGTAGATAAGTAAACGAGCATCCGAAGGGTTTATCTCGAAGTCGGTCTTCTGCGCGTTCCAGCATCTTTGCTCACACCCCTTCGCGATGGGGGCGTCAGTAATGATTGGTCTTGGCTTTTTTGCCGGATCGCGCCGTTTGCGTGAGGTATGATTTTGTTTGTGTCACTGTATGCTTGTTGTGGGTGTTTAATTCAAATTATTAGCGAAGGGCAAGATAAAAAGTACCCGAAACCGCCATGCTTGAATTCAACGACTAATGAATGTTAATGAAGCAAAAGAGATCTCTCACAATCGTGGCAAGTGGCAGTCCCTGCCTACCCCTCCAGGATACAGGCGTGAGGTTATGTTATGGTAATTCTTTGGTATTTTGCTTGGTCATCCCGTGATTGGGTAAGTTTGGCGGTTACTAATCACACATCATGAACGGAGCGCACGGATGACAACTTTGATAATTTATACATTTATACGCCGACCTCTGTGGCGCAGCGGTAGCGCATCTGCTTACCATACGAGAGGTCCCGGGTTCGAATCCCGGCTGGGGACAAAAAAAAAAACAACCCAGGTCTTGGATGTTTACATGTTTGTGATGTCGCTGTTTCTGGTTCCCATGACACAGGGTATCCTAGTGTGGGGCCAGAAGCAATGTATGTGCCTGTATGTAAATGTTCATGTTTATGTTTATGTTTTATGTTTATACCGGATAATTTATAAAATAGGCAATTCCTAGAATTTGTCGTTTACAACAAGTTGCAAAAGTTTTATTGTTAAGTTTTTTTAAGAATGATTTGTTTTATTGGTTTTCTAGTGGCGCTGTTTGATAAACAATTTTTAAAAAGATATGTGTTGAGTACTACCGAAATATTTGTTTGTAGGACAATGAAGGCTACGACATTGGTTGGGCGCGTCTAGCGCAAATTTATTCATATAATGTAGTTATCATGCATGGGTAGTACGATGCCGCAGGTCACGCAGGTCTGTTATTTGTTCGCGAATTTGTTAAAACAAGATTTGTCAACTACAATCAAAATTTTGACTCATATTTTTCTTATGTCTTACGTCTTATCTAATTACATAATCGTGGCTTTCAAACCACCCAGATTTTAGCGTGTATTATAATTATTAAATCTAGGCTCTGTTTTACTCGATAGATTATTTACGTAAAATGATCTTTCTTATAATCTTGTGACCGGCGCGAGTTTCATTGCGAATCGTTATTATGGTGTCACATAAAGAGACATTTTTTCTATGTACTTTAATAGTTTGAAATGATTTGTTAACATTTAATTGAGAAACATCAAAAAAATTGTTTGAAACAATTTTATTAGCATTTCGTTGCCTTTTTTACAATTTTGCTAAATTCTCATTTAATTGTAGACGAATCCTGTTGAGATTCATAACTTAGTTTGTAAATCTTTTTTTCGTGGCACTAGGTATAATGTACTAACAATTCGATAATTTGCGATTTATCGCAACATTTACGAATAGGCTTGTGCTGGTCATATCGAAACAAAAAATGAAGAAAAAGAAAGAAGAGACATTTATAACGAAGAACCTGATAACCATGTCTTCAGTATCGATAATGGACCTCAATTCAATACAAATTCTATGATAATTGAATCGTGTGATTTTAAAACGACACATGTCCTTTCATTACAACTTTGCAGGAAATAGAAAAAACTGTTTTATTCAAATACTAATATCTACAACAGCAATATTTTAGCATATTATATTGATTTCTGTATGAATAAACTACAATTTTTTTTCTAATGTAATTCAATTGGTAGGTGTATATAATTTAATAAAAAAAAAATGGGCAAGTGTTATTTTAAAAACACATGTGACTTGTGTCGTTTTAAAATCACACGATTCAATTGTTCTTCTATGTTTTTTGGTTGTTCAATAAACTGTTCTCTATCTACCTATCTATATATTTTCTCTATTTTTCATATAAATTGCGTCGCCGCGTTTTAAGACTGAATGAAAAGCGATAAAATTAAATTAGGAATTTAGATTTCTGATTTGCTTACTGGATGTGGTTTAATTTTAATGGCTCGCGATGCCCATATTAGATGGGAGTAATCGCGATTATTTATTAGTTTATTGGGTAACATTTTATTTAACTTAACGTCGAGCCTATATACGTGCAACTGCACAGGCCTTCTCTCAGAGAGAGAGAGAGAGAGAGAGAGAGAGAGAGAGAGAGAGAGAGAGAGTATGAGCTTAATCACAACAAGTTTAGTGCCTACCGCCGATTGGCAATTTTAAGCGCTGAGGTGTGTGAACATCTCAGACACTCAGATTTCCTCTCGATGTTTTCCTTAACAGTTAGCGAGTGGTTTTGCTACTTTAACTTCACAGATGTACTAAGAAAGCAAAGTCATTGGAACATGCTGGGATTCAAACCCACGACCTCCCGAATGAGAAGCTCCGTTCTACCGCTCCGCAACCGTAGCATTTTACTTAATAAAATTATCGCGATTAGACTCGTTTAATATAGGAAATCCATGAGGGAGGCCTATGTCCTGCAGTGGGCGTCATATGGCTGATAATGATGAATATACATATCATCATATGCAGCCTTTAAACGTCCCACTGTAGGGCACAGGCCTTCTCTCAGAGAGAGAGTATGGGCTTAATCACCACGCGTGCCTAGCGCGGATTGGCGATTTCAAGCGCTGAGGTATGTGAATAGCTCGGACACCCAGGTTTCCTCACGATGTTTTCCTTCACCGTTAGCGAGTGGTATTGCTACTATAACTTCACAAATGTACATAACTTAGAAAGAAAAGTCATACGTACATGCCCGCACTGGGAATCGAACCTAGGTCTCCGGCTTCCGAGTCCAATGTTCTACCCATTAGGCTACCACCGCAACACTAGGCTACCACCGCAAAAATACACATAAGTATGTTTAATGATTGGTAATGAAAAAAACTATTTTCAGCGTTATTTCCATAACGTTTTTCTACCTTTCGACACTACAGTGCTACCTACGAATTAAGCTAACAATCCTGTGGAATAAAACGAAAGCTTTGTCTGAATATAAATTTTATTGCTCCTTATAATTTTTCTTATAATTAGGAAGAACATTTCGTATCGCAGTGCGAATAATTTTAACTAAGTAAACAACTACAATTATATTTTTTCTAATAAAAAATTGCAACATAACTATTAAACATTATTATTTTATGAGTAAACTATGAGATATTTTATTTACTTATTTATTAAAAAAACGATCTTAAGTTATATACAAAATAATTTGGAAACTTATTTTAAATTATTGTTTTTACGAAATATGCCTTAGGTCCTATTATCTACAGACTTAAATGGAAGAACAGATTTAAAGGTTATTATTACATTTAACACATATTTTTTTTGTATTTTTAACTACGAGATATTTATACAAAAAGTAGTTACAAATAAATAATCTTTTGTGAAATTCACATCTATACCTCTATGGTACAATATTTTGGACATAAATGGTTATAAAAATACTTTTTTGTTTATTTCTTTAATAGGAATCCTACAAAATAGCACCAATTTCGATTTACATCATCTAAAGATGAGAAACTATAAATTTTATAAAAAGTTTCATTTAAATTTAACTTTTATTGAGTTAATTTTGATATTTTCATTTAGAAGTTTAGTACCACATAACTTGGACCTTTTCAAAAAGGCACTTAGTATAATTTTAGGCAAGTTTTGTTCGAGGTGACACACTAGTAAAAAAATAGAAAAAGCGGTATTTTCCTTAACACTTGCTGGAAAATGTATCAAAACGGAATATATCAAGTTCATGTGCAGTTGATATTTTGGTAGGCATAATAATTTACTTAACAATATCATTCCTATAATAAAACAAAATAGTACATCTCCATTCTTTCGTAAAAACCTACATACTAAACATATTTTACACTCCCACAGACCTCTAAAAAATTCTGTTCTCTTTGGACTGCCATATAAACCATATGACAGTAACCACATCTGGAGACCTCCTCTTTAACAATTTATATTGCAACATAGGCCATATACGAGCATGCTAGCTGCATTCAACTATCAAAACGAAAAGCAAGTGAAATATCAAACGTTGATATTTCAGACGATACATGTCACTTTTATAAAACCCTTTTGGGAAACGACAAACAGCTCATCTTAACATTTTCCATTATTGTTTAAAGTCCAACCTCAAGCGCAATCCGTCCTACTTAACGACGTTTTATCGGTATCAATTCCCAAATCGCAAGCCCTGCACTGCTTCGACATCAATTGAGGCGCTTTTTACAAGAACAGCCAATGTCCAATTTTAACGCTCACTCCTCAGTTTTTACAAAACCTCCCTATGTCCACAGTTATTCCATGGAAAAGTTTAGGCAATTTTACAAAACCCACTAAGGTTTGCTTGTAGGACAATTGTTTTGGCCAAAAAGCACCAAATTTACTCTGGGGACAAAGGTTGTTCTTGTAAAAAGCGCCTCAATTGCTGTAACAGGTCTGCCTGACCCCGGCGAGGATCACGCTGAACTCGTCTTCCGGCCGAACCTCAGTCCCGGTCGGCGCCGGCAAGTAAGGCCCGGCCGGCGGCGTCGCTATCACCGACGCGTACGGAGACCCGTACATCCTCTCCGAACAATACTCTTGCCCTGGCGCCTGCTCCCCACAGTACGGAGGCCTATACCCCTGCTGCTGGTCATATCTATACTGCTGCTGAGCCTGCTGGTCCACCGGCCCCTCAGCTCCGTAATCGAGGTATTTATCAAACTCACGCGCGTCCACGTCAGACTCCGGCGATCCGGCCCTAATCTCAGGACGCGGCGTCATGTTATACTGCTCTTGATCTTGCGACTGATTATTTTGATCCTCCGGGAAGTACGTTCCGCCAGAGTCGTACTCGGTCTTTGGCTGCTCGTGGTAGTGAGAGATGTATGAGTCTTCCGTCTTGTAGACCTGTTCGTATTGCTCGTACGGGTGGTATTGGATACTGTATTCAGCGGATAGGCCGCCACTTGGCGCCGATGAGACCCTCGGGGTGGACGTTCCAAGAGTTTGCTGGTCCTGTGACGTCGCTACAGGCGGGAAGAACGTGCCAGTCACTAGAGGCGGCTGCTCAGCTATCTGCCTTTGCGTGCACATGACGTACATCCCGTTCGCCATGCCCATTGCAGCGACGGGGGCTGGCGAGAAAGAGCCGGGTGTCCTGTAAGTCTTGTAAGGGCTGTAAGAGTTCATGGCTCTTCGCCTCTCCTCGTTGTATTGGAAGTTTTCCTTTTCGTTTTCGACTGGCGACGCGTCGGGCGTAGGCTGAGGGGTGTCGGCGGAAGCGCTCTTTCTGCCCTGAGGTTCGGGAGACCTGGCTGGAGAGGATTCGGGCGTCCGGACGTGTCCGTTGAACTGATTCGATTGATACGAATCTGGGGCTAGGGGTGACGTGCGGTAGGGCGAGAATCCCGCGCCTGGGTTATGGGAATATCGGTCTGGGGAGTCAGTGGCCGCTGCATAGGGTGAGCCAAGGGCTGCGGAGGCGGCCGGCGGCGCGCTGGCGGGGGTGGCTGGCTGGTTTGGACGTGCTTTGTTTTGTTTGCGGCGTCGTGGCCTGTACTTGTAGTTCGGATGCTCTGTCATGTGAATCACCCGGAGCCGCTCCGCTTCCTCGACAAACGGCCTCCTGTCTTGCGGTGTTAGAGAGCGCCATTTTTTACCTGAAATGAAAGGAAACATAACTTGTTTTAATATCTGTGTATCGGTAACGTGATCCCTACTAATGTGGTGGGCAATATTAATAGTAAAAGGCGTGTAAAGAAACAAATAAAGCCTGTCACATGGAGGAGCTAAATAATCACGATAGCGTTTTATCAAATAACTTTAAAACAGCTCCTATGAGCGTCTCATAAATAACATTGAACAGGCAAATGGTTTTACCATTTCTTTATGGTAGTTTAGCCTCTATTTGTTTCGAGGTACGGCTGGTAATGGAATGGAGGTAAAGTGTGATGTTGGTAGAGAAATTATCGAGGAGTCCGAGCAATCTTTGAGGATATTTATCAGCGAGACGCGAGCTGCTACCGGCAAAACAAACAACTTCACTTTTAGGGATGTGCTCAGTAGCTGTGTAAAGTATCGATATTTATGTATTATCGATAGATCTGTGGCTCTACACAGATCACATGTCTGGACTTATTTGGGGACAAAAAAAAAGTATAACGATATATTAAAATAATACCTACTATTAAAAGTATCGTATTTTTTTGGTGCACCGCAACCTACTAATGGTGCACCAGTGATAACTTTACCGTATACAAGAATCGTTTTCACAGGTAAGGGAGTAAGATATACTTTGCAATAAATCAGTCCTGCTACACATCTTACTGCGAGCGGAATAAGTGCAAGTTACGAACAAATTTAGGTATTTAGAAAGGTAAATACAAGTGTTGCTAGTTATCTACTTTGATAATGAAAATAATAATATAACACTGTTGTGAATTTTTTGCCGTTTTATTTCAATAGGTTTAAAGCTTTTTGGTCTACTTCATGATGTATTACTCAAAAACATAAGTAATACATCAGGAGCACCGTGAGGACATTGCAATCTAAAAAAAAACTTTGTCTACCTTAATACTATGTTACTTAGTAAGAAAAAGTAACAAAATGATACTTATCTAACAGGTTAGTAAGTTCAAGTTATTAGGATAACATTTATGCTTAATTCTCCGCAATGGGCTCGCGTGCGGAATCTATTATCTCTCTGAGAGAACGCATGTGCTCTTAACAGTAGGACCTATATTATGCTATGCATGGTTATTACATCCTATTACATCTAGTAAATAATCTAACAAATATGTTTTTATATTAGTTATACCTTAGTGAGTCATTAAAAATACTACTTTTGGTTTTAAATGAAAGTGTTATTTACTCTTAAAAAAACTCTACCCTAGAAAGAGTAGAAATTAGATGTGGAATCTTACTAAATATTTTTCGAAAATTCAGTCAGTTTAATAGCCTTATTTAACTACGATTCTATTTATAACCAAAAGGTCTTGAGGTTTCTATTTTTATTCATCATATAAGTACAAGCAAGTCTTAGTACAAGCTTACTCTATAATTCCTACTCTTTTTGCCAAGATATAAATTATAACAATCAAATCAATAGCTATAATAGTTTCACTCACTCAATTACAGTTACTGCCTAAAGAACAATAGTAAAGTCATTGACATAATCAGTTATCCTAGGATAATAAATAATCGGCTACCATAGCACAAACATTCCAAAACTTGTAACCGCTAAAAAAGTTCAACGACAACTTTACTGATATTGTGTCTACATCTAAAAATACAAACAAAAAGATTTGGCATCAGGGCAGGTATAATTTCGTTTTGACTGATGTCAAACGTCACTTTGACAAATGCAGGGAAGAAGCTTCCTGTCGTGAACCGGCTTTGTCCATTAGTAGGGATGGGCTGTCGATGGTCAATTATATCGATGTTTCTTTGTTATTGCCCATAATGTTGCGGTAATGAATTTTGTTGTTTGGAATTTGTATGTTGATTTTTTTATGTAAGTTGGCTTGAAATATTTTCGTGAATTGCTAAGATGGACACGCTTTTTTATTTTTAGTGTTTCTCGTGGGCTATCACGTCTGGAATTTATAGTGTTCAAGTATAATTAGACATACTATAAATAGTTCCTTATGACGATGTTTAGACCAGAACAGGTGTTAAAGCGGTTTATCATTAAGACTGACTGAGATTTTTTTATGATTGATTTATCAAATCAATCTCTTCATAATTTTGTATTTCGGAAGATTCATTCGTTTTTGCCCATCTTTCCAGACACTCCCTGAAGGTGCTTTGTAAAAGTACAAAACCCATCTCGTGATATCTTTTCGAGACAAATTACCCGTCATTTACTTAAGGGTCGGTCTTACCTGACGGTTTCTCAGTAAACTGAGCTTGGAATGACACGTATCAATCAGGATGGATTTCGGTGGGTTGTTTCGAGATGTGTCACAGGGGTTTTTGTCCTCCCGGCAACATTGTTTTTATGGCAGCGATACCGAGTATAGTCAAATATTTTTTTATTTTATATATTTTACGAATAATAAAATAGCTAAATCAGTTAAATGTCAGTATGTAAAAACTGTTGTAATATGTAAAGCTGTATGTAAGGCGTTAGTTTAGTGGGTAGAACATTGGACTAGGAAGCGAGAGACCCAGGTTCGATTCCCAGTGCGGGCATGTACCTATGACTTTGTTTTCTAAGTTACGAGTATGTACATTTGTGAAGTTATAGTAGCAATACCACTCGCTAACCGTGAAGGAAAAGATCGTGAGGAAACCTGAGTATCTGAGCTATTCACATACTTCAGCGCTTGAAATCGCCAATCCGCGCTGGGCACGCGTGGTGATTAACACGCGTTAATCACCTCGCGTGCCCACCGCGATTAACACCCAAATATCTCCCTGAGAGAAGGCCTGCGCCTTACAGTGGGACGTATATAGGCTGCTTATGTATGTAAAAGCTTAATACTAGTGCATTTTCTTCAACAAACTGTAAGCGCTAAAACTCAAAATATTACATTTACATTATACTGCATATTATTGAAATTTTTGTTATGGTTTAAAAAGTATGAAAAGTGCCAGATGGTTAGCTTAAGATTCAAATGTATTTTTTTATGAATATTTGTTAGGTTAGGTTAGGTAAAATTGAAATGGAGGTAAGAAAGCAAAGAAATATTACAAAAAGTTTTCTTACCGACGGATTGTGAATTAAGAATTTGAGTAATGAAATATACTTTTACTTGAGTATTTACCTTCTAAATAAGGTGTTGATCCCCATTGAGAAATCTGAAGAGACAGAACATTAGTTAAGTGGCTAATGGCTGCTCTTATGCAAATGTTTCTTAATATTGTTTTTTTTTTTTTATTTCGACGCATGTTGTTTTTATCTCATTTGTTTTCCTATTGTTCGAATTTTGTTTCATTGTTGTTAATCCGTTCTCCTTTTTTTTGTATACATGTTTTTAGTATAGTGTTCGTAAATAAACATATTATCTATCTATCTATCTAAGTAGTTCGTATATTTTAGTTTTGTTACTGCACAAGGCTCCACAGTCTTTTTTAAACGTTACGCAATAGACTCTCGACTCAAAACAAATCCGGAAGTCAACCCACCCCGAAAACAAAAATAAACAAACTTCAACTAATCATAACAATTTTAATGATCCAATCCATCATTTGTGTCTTACGTTGATCGTGCCACCTTACGTAGCTATCGAATAAACATCTAAACCGCTCTTATTCGACAGAAATAGTGTTTAAAATGGCATGTCTTTTAGAGGAATCGTTTCGAAAAGTATCCGGTGAAAAGGGACGCGGTGTGGTCATCAAATGGAGTTATCATTAATTAAGAATAGTTGTATCGTTAATGATGTTAATGGAGACTACGAAATTAATCTTCCATAAAATGATATTTAATATTGATCTTTTTGTACTTTTTAAGATGAGTTTATCGGGTTGAAACTATGACGTCACAACCTGTACGTAACACCTTATAATGTATGAAGTGTTTATCAATATGCGAGTTATCCCGTAAAATAATGTTTTAATGCATGTATACACTTACAACAAAGCGTTCAGAATTTATTGAAATAACTAAACCTAATAATAAATCGGTGGTAGCCTAGTGGGTAGAACCTCGGACTCGGAAGTGGGAGACCCAGGTTCGATCCCCGGTGGGGGCATGTACCTATGACTTGGTTTTCTAAGTTTTGTACATTTGTGAAGTTATAGTAGCAATACCACTCGCTGACGGTGAAGGAAAACATCGTGAGGAAACCTGAGTGTCTGAGCTATTCACATACCTCAGCGCTTGAAATCGCCAATCCGCGGTGGGCACGCGTGGTGATGAAGCCCACACTCTCTCCCTGAGAGAAGGCCTGTGCCCTACAGTGGGACGTATATAGGCTGCTTATGTAACTCAACCTAATACGGTTTTCGTAATTAGAGTAACTTTATTTTTCGCATGTTTTGAAATGAAGCCCCGAAAACTCCGAAAAAAATATTTTTATTGTTTTATTTTTATATTTTTCTTAAGTTTTTATATGATTTCTATAGTATCAAAGCAAGTTCGCCATTGACGAAAATAGATTGGGAGAATACAAAAATCTGGAATTAAAACCAGTGCCAGGCTACAACGCTAGATGGCAGAGCGCATTCGATCGATTTTTTGCGTCCGCGACGGATGTCGGCAGCCGCACGCGCTGCATTCTAAATTCGAAATTTTCTTCCCTTTCTGTCTTTCCTTCACGCTCCCGGGTAACCCCATCTCGTTCTGTCGAAATATTTTTTTGCGTTTTCCATTCCGAATGCGTTGCCATTTTTGTCGGGTGTTGCGTGTGTTTTTTCTTCGCTCAGCCGTTGTTACTCTGGAGTTCTTACTGGCGTTTTTACTCGGACGCTTTTTGTTGTGCTCTACGAAGGTGGACCGTGGCTTTATTTTTATGGCACCGACGGCTTATCAAACACTGTCGAAAACCTGACGTTTAATCTGTTTTGGTGTCCGATTCCAGATAGGATTTCTAGGTGCGTTAAACTTTATTAAGGTTTGTAAGGATCAGATTTTGTAAATCTGCAAGGGGCTACAAGTAAAAATACGTTTGATCGCCACGAAGATACAAGAAAAAAAGTAAGTGGGAGGCCACTACCTCCTTTTGACAAATGTAGAGCTTTACTTCAATAGGAAATAACGATGAAAGTGAGTATCTGAATCAATTTGCATTTCACTAAGAAATGCCAATACATAAACTCACGCCACTATCCCGGAAGGGTAGGCAGAGACCAGAGTTTTTCACTTGCAACCATGCAAACCCTTTTGCTTCATCAATAACGACGAAATCACTTCCTCAGCACAACGCTGAGTCAGCTGCCTTTTGTGGCAATGTAGATACACCACAGGCTACATCTATAGTCCTGTTTTATTTATTCGTTTTGTCTGTTGTGTATTTAGTTTTCCTTCTGTGTTGTGCATATTATGTTACTTATGTGCTTATTTTGTTTCTGTGATGTATCTTGTTGGTATAATAAATGTCTTTCTTCTTCTTCTTCTTCTTAAATAAAAAAAGTCCAAATACATGACATTGACGACGGTTAATGAAATAAATTTATAAAAGGTACAGTCGACAGCGCGTCAACTTTTACGCTGAACACTCTACTCAGTAGCATTATGGGTAAATTTACAACTAAAACGTAAAGGTTGATGTACTGTCGTCTGTATGCCGCGCCACATGTTGAAGCTGTTATTATGTGGAGAATGCTGTCTCGCTCACACAGTTTAACATATTTAATTATTGTAATAAAATGAATAAACGTTTGATTTTGATGATGCATCATTAAATTACGGACATTTCACATATATTTTAGTTTACATAGTTTGTTAATGAAGAAAAGTTCTTTCCAAAATTAATAATTTTGGAATAAAATTTTCTCAATCATAAACTACGGACGGGATAAGGAAAATATGACTTGAATATCCGCAACTATGTTATCTATCAAACGCTCAGACCACATTTATCAAAAGTATACTCAATTTATTAGAATAGAATAGAATAGAAAGCATTTATTGTCATATTACGACAAAGGGTCGAGGCTCAGCATTATGCAACCAAGTCAACGCAGTGATCTTGGCAGCGCTGATTTTCAGCCACTACACAAAAAAACTAAAAACTAAACTTACATGTAAGAGAAAGGTAACAAACTTACAATATAAATTTGTACCTAAAATAATTTAGAATATACATATACTACTGCTTATATAATATGAATAAATATAATGTTTATAATAAGAATACAATCACAATCACCAACAATATTAAATTTTGCGAGCGAGACCGCATGACCGACGCAAGAGCAGCCTCAGTAAATGGCTTTTGGTTCTGTTGCATAAAGGAACGACTATTGGTGGCATCTTAGAAACTGCTGTATTTTGCCAGGTACTTCACACTATGCACAGTGGTCTTTTAAATTTGACGGCACTAAGCGTATAGACTATTATTAGCATCTAACACATGTCTTTCAATCTAAGCAAAAAGCGTCAGCGGCAAAGCTGTAAAAATCTAAACAATTCGCACTTTTGCCGGCTATTGGAAGGCTACAAACGCATAGTGATCGCGGAATTCAATAAGCGAAAACGACAACTCTGTTGCCTTAAATAGGCAAAGCAAAAATCCCTCTTCAATAATGTGTCTCTCTGTGTAAATTCTTGATGCCCGCGATCCTCGCGATTCCTAAGCCTTTGTTACTTAAGCCTTTCAACATTTTCGTATGAATTATGTGTTCATAATGTTCTTGTATTCTGATTTTCTGTTGAAATATCAAATTGGATCTACAAATTGAATTATGTGACGGTAAGGACAGAGTCTGTCAATTGTCGATTGTCAAATCTTTAAACTTATGTCATTGTATTTAATAGTACACTGTAATGTGGTGGAGAATTAACAGAATTGAATAACAACATTGGCTCAGCATATTTCTATATAATTTCGACATGATTTGAGAAAAGATATTCAGAGTAGAACTTTTTTCGCTTCTTTATTCTCGATTACAAAATTGAACCAAAGGGTTAAATTACATGGTATATTAACACTAAATGAACCGAACGTAAATTCTTTACGTTGAAATAAATGTCAGATTTACTGAAATTTTGTAATTATGCAATGTATCAACGGTTAAAACTTAAAAGGGCTTATCCCTCACGACACGATGGTTCTGCTTCAATCAATGTGCCAGGTATTGCGATCTACAAAATGTCTGCAACTCTACCTTCAACAATCTATAACCATAAGCATTCTAGACTTCAATGCGCGCGTTTCTATTATCTATTCTGGACGAGTGCGAAAGTTTTTGCAGGATAAATTCCGTCCAAATGGGCAACAAAAGTGGCACGACAGAGCCGTCGGGCCCCCGTAAAGCGGTTTATTTGATGTTCTGGTGTTGGCAGTCGCAGGCGTAAGTCTCAGGATCGGCTGTGGCGGAAACATGAGAGAGTTTTTAACACTTTTACTGTTTGGCGCAAGTTGAACCTTTAGGCGTTTGAGGTAATGTTTATTAAGATGGTCACGCGTGTGCACGTGGTAATTAAGCCCATACTCTCCAAGTACTCCCCTTCACTTTCTGTCTCTCTCTCTTTTAGAGAAGGCCTGTGTCCTGTAGTAGTATGTATATAGATTATCTGGAAGAGATCACTTTTAATGATAAGGCCGCTGTTTGTACTCCTAGGTCTACTTGACCAGCGTATTTTTGTTTTGTATGTAGAGTAAAATGTTCTCTATCTGTCTTTCTATATAGACTGCTCATGTATGTTACATTGGGATGTCAAAAGTGTCTTGACTACGACCTTGTATTTTTCGCTCTTATCGTATTCGGTCTAGCGACTTTTTAACTTACAAAGATAACCTGGTTTACCTGGGACGTAGCTTTTCTGTAAAACAATTAAAGCATACAAACTTTGTTATAGAATATACCCTAAAATATTTACATAAAATATTCTATCACTTTCTAAATACAATCTCCATTTGCATCTATCGTATCAATCAGGCCGTACGCGTCTACTGCTGGACATAAGCCTCCCTAAGGTACGCCACTTCTTTCTCTCTTCGACCATCCTCATTCTCTATGGTATAAGCGTATTTATATTTTCAGGCATGTAAGCTGCGCCCAAATTACGGCGAATGTGTTTGCGCCTGTATTTCCGGGCATATCGATGGGTATAGTTTGTAACAAAAACAATCCGCTATATCGCATCCGTTGACCCGAATCTTAATATTCATATTCCTACACTCCCGCTCAGTAATAAACTTTCTTTGTATACATTTACAGCTCCAGCCCCGAAGGCACTACCGGCGTTGCTAGGCAACCGTTGCTTGGTAACCATCGGCCCTAAGTAACCCGCCCCCTTTGGCTTTTAAACCTCGAAGTGTGGAACACCGGAGGCTTATGGTGTTTTGTGCGAGTTTTATTAAGGCGGAGGTAAAACGCTACTGAAATTATGCATTGCTGAGAATCATCTATACTTTGTATTCGCAAATGTCCGCTAGTTTCCCAGGGGTGTAACCAAAGTCACGAAGGTTTGTTATTAAAAATAAACATCCGCCTATTTGTCTTTATATACTTCGCTTCAATAGAAGGGAATGCGCCAGTTTACCATATTATGTAGGAATAAACTGGCGAGGGATCTAAAAAAGTGTAAATAAAATCCAAATTTACATAAAAATAGGGGTTGCACTAGACAATATTTAGAAAGAAGACGAAGAAGAAGAAAATCAATTTATTTGACGACACACTATTCAAGAGCATAAAATCACACAACAAAATACAACAGTTAACAGAAAACACAATATCAGGTACAATAGTTGTGACTCGAGAGTTTCTGAAATTATCTAATATGTAAAATAAAAATAACTTCCCCATACTACAATCACTTGTCCTGGTCCAGAACTAGGTTATCATGTGCTATGTTAACCAGAAAAGGACATTACAAACGTGAGAATACACCCACACTGTAGCCATATTTTGTACAAAAGTTCGGACGGCCCCCAGCGGGAATCGAACCCACTACCTTCGGCATGGCAATCAGACATGATACCGCTAGAGCAACGAGGCAATCAACAACAACCTGAACTATACACACTTGTACCTGCAAACGTTATTTTAGCAAGGTAGGTAGGTACAGGGTATCCTACCCTGTACTAAGCTAGCAGGCAAGGATATCATAAGCATGAACATACACCCAAACATTAAAAATCAAGTAGAGCGGCCTCCAATCTAACCGACGTTTGTTTAGATGTCAAGCGTGTTAACGGCTAGGCCAACGCGGCAGTCGAATTGTATCGTGTCGTATTGTCGTATGAGTAAGACCCACCGTATTCAGATGTATAATTTATGGAGATTTTCTTACACCTTGTAAAATAATTTCAGTTAAGGATATCAACTGAGTTAATTTTTAAAGAGATTTGATCAAACTATAACTAACAAACTGCAACCATAAGTTAAAATAGCCTCAAATAGCAAGCGTACCTCTATAAGCAAGTTTCCTAGCGATATGGAAGTTATTTCCAACTTCACCAACATCGATATTTATTTCTCCTAATTTGACTACATTTCTCGACTGTGGGTCGGAACCATTAATCATACGTCTCACCCGCTCGCTCTTAGCACAGTCACTATCTCCCCTCTCTTTCCTTCTTATTTGAATTCACGTAGCGTTTTGAAACGGCGGCAAAGCGCGTGCCTGAATGTGCTTTAGGTTGCTTTTTATGGACAAAATGCAAGAAAAACCGTAAAATGGTGATTGTTAATGCCCCAGTCGGGGATTAGTTTCCGCTTAGTGGTTAGTTTTTGTGACAGTTTGGGACGAGTTGGTTTTGAGTTAATTAAGCTGGTTTTTGTGGTGATTCGCAGTGGTTTGAAGAACATTTTAAGGTTTATTTTTAGTCTTCCTATAGTTGCCATGACGATATTTGAATGTAAGAAGTTAAGACAAAAATATATTTATGAATCCTAATTCGAATTGCAACAGAGCTGCATTAGTAGGTTGGAAAATTTGTTTAATTGTTGATTTTCATGTTTTCTTATGAATAATTCAATAAATAAAAGTGTAATGTCAGTTTACATGTAACTTTTTTGCACGCATGCATTGGGAGTAATTTTCAGCTTTGATCATCATCATCATCGACTTACGCTTGTCTACTGCTGGACATAGGCCTCTCCTATCGCACGCCACTGAGCACGGTCCTCGGCTGCTCTCATCCAGCTCTTGCCAGCCGCCCTGCGGAGATCATCGCTCCACTGAGTCTGAGGACGTCCTACTCTACGTTTACCGATCCGCGGTCTCCACTCAAGAACTCGTCTACCCCATCGGTTATCAGAATTTTCAGCTTTGTAAGAACATAATTGCAAATTACATGCCTTACTTGTATTACTCATTACATGCCTTCTGTTACAGAGAGAGGACTCAATTAATAAGAATTCGCCTCGTGTTATCATAAGGCGAGGGTTTCATGTGATTCACGCGAGTCCGACTCCCAATTGCCCAGTTTTTTTTTCTATCATAGGGCCGCGTTTCATGAAACTACATCGACTTGTCACAGAAAACCCTGTATAATAGTTCTATGAAATAGGCTCTAATTCCAAGTCATTAGACCATTAGTCCGGTGGTCGACTGGATGCCTCGTGTTAGAGGCGAAACAAGTTGCAACGCATTTTTTCACACAAGTATTGGTGTCGGTGGTGGTGTGTTTGTGTCTTGCTTCTGCTTGAAAAAGTGGGAGGGAGGGCGGTGCATGCTGCTTGTGGGATTTTGGCGGAATTTAGCAGCCATTTTCAAATTTTAATGCTATTATGGATTTCCGCAAAGTAACGCTGATTCCATACAATATCTCACGTCATTAGATCTGACTATCTCAATTTTAAATTTGGATCAGGAGCTCCGCATTTATGTTTCACACGATCAGCCAACCTGCAGGATCTATCTGCTGCTCGTAGTGAGTAAGACAACTGAGACACGTGCGTCATTAGCGCGGCGCGTATGCGGTGCGCGTGCGCGCGGCACGTCGCGCGCACGCGTCCAGCCGCCGAGTCATGCGGTCACGAGTTGGCTTTCCAAAGTCGATGCCTTCTTGTTCTACAGGAGCGAGCGGGGGTTGTTACAAAGAGAGACAGGCTTGTCGAAAATCTACACTTTCTAACGAATAGTAGTTGAACTTTATGCGACTTTCGTTTCACGTGTGGGATGCAAAGAGTGGAAAAGGAAGGCGGTGCGCGATCAGTCGCAGAAAATATGAGTCTATCTGCAAACATGGTATCTGTAACGATGCCAAAGTGTTAGGAGCTTAAATAGTAAATAAGTCGGTATAGAGATATCAACTGATCTCATAATTCAAGGTCTTTACCTTGTCCTTGTGATGATTGGTAATGCAGTCAAATATTAAAGATGCCCTGTAACAGTTACTTTGTTGATGATGCTGAATGCTGTAGGATAACTTACATAAATTTATTTTATAGTCTAAATTTATATATAAATTTATACATACATAAACTTACGCCTGTATCCCAGAGGGGTAGGCAGAGACCAGGGACTGCCACTTGCCACGATTCTGACAGATCACTTTCGCTTAAATTTATCTAATAATATATAAATTAATATATGTACATTGGTATAAATGATCTCAGTGTGGGTGTATTTTCATGTTTGTAACGTCCTTGCCTGGTTACCATAGCACAGGGTATCCTAGTTTGGGACCAGGTCAAGTGATTGCATTGTGTGGAAGTTATTAATATTATTATTAAATAATAATAAAATTCATATTAGTCATACGCCACGTGTTGAAAGCGCTAAGCATCGCGTTGATGTCTTTTGTATACGCAACGATCATGGAAGCTCAATTAATGTAAGGTTTATTATTTATTTTTGTTTCGAAGATTAAAGACGCGTAAGGGTTTTAAATAAATATAAATCTTAATATAAAATTATTAATTGAAAGCAATCAATAAAGTTTCACTCTCAAATAAAACAAAAAAAGAAAAAAAAAATGTAAGATAGGTTCTGGTACTTTAGTTTAATGAGATAAACATAACATAAATATAGGTACTTAAAACTTATGTATGCAATTTGTGAAGTCACTTGAATTGTTACGAATTACTGCGTGATACGTTACATAATTAATTATAACATGAACGAATGAGCGGGCGAATGGTTAATAAATTAAACGTAACGTAAATTTTAAATAAAACGCTGTCTCTGTAATTATTTTCCGTTATATGTTGTACTTACAATAAAAAAATTCTTTCACGACTGCCTCGTTGGTGTGACGGTATCACGTCTGATTACCATGCCATAGGTTTTGGGTTCTATTCCCACTGTGTCTCAGTCTGGGTGTATTGTACTTGTCCTTGTCTGGTTACCATAGCACAGGGTATTATTGGCACCAGGACAAGTAGTTAAGCTATGTGCAAGCTACTTTATTTTATTTTATCTTATCTTAAACATAGGAGTTACTGATCTTTTAAAGTGTGAATCATACACATGGCAGTATGTTAATCGTGGTGTTGCTTGATACGAAAAGATCTATCGAATTCATCCTTATCTTTTGGAGATCAGACGATTCCCTTGACGGCTCTCGATAATTCCATTACAATAGCTAAAATATATTTCAAACTGAAGTCCAACAATGTAATGCAGAAATTAAAGTAAATTTCAAAACCTATTAACCTCGGCACACGATTCGATAAATCACTCATCTCCGGTTTGTCTCCGGCAAACAACGACTAATATTGCTTCAGAAATTAAAAATATAGAAGGTTCATTGTGGGTTTTATTAAATATAGTAGTTTTAAGCTCATAGGCGTTTTGTTTCTTTTTCGTAATTTTTAACGACTGTGGTAATGTGATTGACTTGTATGTAAAAGTAAGAAGCTAAGAGATTGTAGATTTGTTTGGTACTTTGTCTCCACACTAGGCTCAGCTCGTATATTTAACTGTGTTTTTTGACCCGTTTTTTACAGCTGTTCCGACTCTCCAAGGTCTGCTGGAAGAAATCTCTTACAGCGATAAGCTCGCCTTTGTACATGCTATTTTTTATGTAATGACCTGTTCAATGTTTCGTGTGCAATAAAGTATAATAATAATGTGTACTTTTCTTAGCTATGTTCCTCAAAGTCCTTAATAAATAGTCGGACTTTGACGAAGTTCTGTTATCTTTTTATGTTTTTTTGTTTGTTATGGTTCGTTACACAATTTTACTTCTAAATTTTATGAAATTGCGAGTCACAACTATACGCTGCAGATACAAGTAGACACCGGATAGCCATATAGCCCAAGTCTTTCCACAAATAGTACGTTCTTTTGCTGTCTATCATTTATTAAATTTTATATTATTTGAATTTGTATTTTATGGACAGAAAATAAAGATATATCTTTTATCTTATATACAATTACTACAATTATTGACTATACTCGCCACTTCAGTCTACCTGTGACCACGGCAGCTGCAACGTTGCCGAAACGTCGGATATTAAGGTGGTTCAATGTTACCTATTCAATAATCGCGATTAGACCCGTTTAAAATTATAACGTCGCCGTATACAATTTCTGAAGTAATATCGAAAAATAGGGGTTTCACTCGTCAAAACCAACTACTTTTACTGCGGGGAAAACTTCGGAATCGCGAAAAAGTATCACTCGAACAAATTTTAAAACTTTTAAAAAGTAATTAAAATAGTTTGGAATTGAAATTTTGTTTTGGAATTACACCCTGGAGCGGGCTTAAATATAGCTTTTTCATAGTTTTTTACACGTATCCAAGTTTCAAATTTAACATTTATTTTTTGCCAATTGTTTTATAAATAGATCCATCATCATCAACCCATTATGTCCCCACCGAGGGGCACGGGTCTCTTCCCTGAGGAAGGCATAGGCCATACTCCACCACGGGGGCCAAGTCCGGATTGGTGGAGGCTTGTAGACTAGTGGCTCGTCTACTGTCAGAAGTTGTCAAGCCGCCCTAAGGCCTCTGACTTGGCTTAACGACTGCCATCTATCGACGGCAGCCGGCACCAACAGCTTAACGTGCCTTGCGAAGCACGGAACCGCTCGGAAAAATGCCACTAGCGTTAGCCATAGACGGCGACCCATCCATGCACTGAACGTGCCCAGTGTTGCTTAACCCTCGTGATCGTTTAAGATCACTCAGGCAGCCGGGGCTACGAGCGATTCTATATCTAATGCGATTCTAATAGATCCATATACATTTATAACTGGTTCGTTTGATTTTTCGGGTCTAATCGGGATTATTTATTGCGAAAACTTAATCACCTTAATTACTTATTATTTTTCTCTCCGTGCATTTATTAAAAACTAGCTGTCGAACTTCTTACCGCCACAGAATCCGTTTATACGATTCTTGCACAACGCCATCTATTTTTAAAACACAACGTTCGCTCGCACAACGCCATCTATTTTAAACTTAAAATAAATATTACCCACGGGAACGCATTACCGGGACATCAAGTATGCTTTGTCTCAATTCAGGTCCTTGTCTATCTGTAGGCCAAGTTTTATGTAAATCCGTTCAGCCATTATTGCCTTATTGAGTAACAAAAATCCAAACATCTTTACAAACTTTCACATTATGTAGTAGGAAGTAGGATTTTATTTGTCCATCTGCGGCTTCATGTTTGTGATACGACCGTACCCCGAGTCGTGACTGCGAATTTTCCGTCTACCCTCATCTATCCACTTAGAATACCGAATTGAGACGTTAGTATCTGAGCGTATGAATTAAATATGAGCTGTGGTCGCGCTGCACTTAGCGCTGACTCGCGAAAATAACAAACGGTTTGTTTCGCGTATTGATCGACAGTCTTGAGTGTGACAAATCGCATAATCGAATAGTGTTTCTTTTATTTAAGATAAGATAATTTATTCAAGGAACATTTTACAGTGACCTTATCACTAAGGCAGTGGTACCCTACCCTGTATTTGAACTAAAAATTTCGTAAGACTACACATTATTAATAGCATTTATGTCAAAAACGGCCATTTTTGGCGTTAATGCTGTCTAGTCCTGGGTTTTAAGTGCCTTAGATTCACGGCCATGGGTCCTCAAATCACAACACCATTGAAATATTGTACAGACACTTTTTGCAAATTCGATCGGTAAAAATTATATGATTTCTTTTCCTCGACGGCGCTGGTGTTACTCCCTGGAGCCCCTTAATTCCGGTCCAGGAGCTACGAATAAGAGCCAAACCTGGACGGAAACTTCCAGCAAACATTCAAGTAAGTGATTCCAGAATTAAATTAATAGTGTTAAAAATTTCATTCACAACTGAGTTAAAACTTTGTTTCCTTGAGACCATTTGTACAAAATTAAGTACGTCGGCTTCCAACGGGAATTGAACCCAAGCTCTCTGTTTTGATAGCCAAGCGTGGTAGCCGCTAGACCAACGAGGCAGTCTAAGATCGACTTGCACTACTTTGTTAAATGTGGTTTAACTAAAATCCTTCATACAAAGTCGATTTTAATGGCGACTTAAGTGACATTTCGGCCTGCTGTTGATTGACATATTATTATTAATTCGTACAGTTGGCCTCAGTCTAAGTATACTTCCATGTTTGTGATGTCTTTGCCCTATCACCATAGCACAGGGACCAGGGGTCTTATTGTGCTAACCAAATCCTGTCGGAATCCTAACGTTTGCGATAGTAATTGGTATGGAATTTGAAGAAAGATTGACGAAACAAATATATCGAGCGAATGTGGGTAGAAGGGCCAGTAAGGGACGACCCAGGCGGACATACTTCGAACAAATAGGGGATGTATTAGCAAGGGGCAAGACGAATGCAACGACTAATGAATGTTGAAGAAGCGAAAGTGATCTGTCAGGATCGTGGCAAGTGGCAGTCCCTGGTCTCTGCCTACACCTCTGAGATACACGCGTGAGTTTATGTTTGTATGTATATATGTATGGAATTTTACATTTAGACGATTGGAATCGTGGATTTGGTGCGCATAATATGGTGGCAGCACAAGTGATAATTATTGTAATTTTTAACAACATTAATGTATATTTTAGTAGACTATGGTCCATACGGTGTAGACCGTCGTCGATGTCACAGTAGTACCCTGTCGCAGTCAAAGCTGCCGCTTGGTGTTTAACATTCAGCCGCGGGTGCGCCCGCCGCGGCGATAACGGGAGTCGGGTAACTGTGTAAGTGGGGTGCTAATGGAGTCATATAGCCGCCCGCAGGGGTTTTAAGGGATTTGATGCCGGCAATTGCCATTAGATTGCATTATAACGACTTTTTTAATCGACTTCGAAATTGGAGGAGGATCTCAAGTCTGAGGAGAAAGTCAAGTCGGGTTACTGTGTAAGTAGGGTGCTAATATAGTCATATAACCGCCCGTAGGGGTTTTAAGGGATTTGATGCAATTGTACTCGTAATTAGATTACATTACTTTTTTAGTCAACTTCCGAAGAAAGAGGTTTTCTCTTGGTCCGTATATTTTTTGTGTTGAGGTCTGATTCTTTTTTACCCGACTGTGGCGGAGCCCAAAAGGAGGGTAATGTGTTTAGCTCGTATGTATGTATGTATGTAAGTATGTCTGATTTTATGTTCCTCACAACTTCTTAACTATGTCCACTAGTTAATTAATTTTGACCAATAATATCTCAATCGATTCGTTGTATTTATGCGAGTATCAAAGGCTATGAAATCAGCATAAAAACAACAAAAAAATAAAAAAATATACTAAAAGTAAAAAATAAAAAACTGAAATAAAAAAATATTCTTTTTGTTGCACTAACCCGTGCTAAGGACCATTAAAAAATTGACAATTTTTAGCCTCTAAATAAGTTTTTGAAATGAAAAATAACCAAACACCCGACTCCTGAGCATTAACTACTTTCTAAGCAGGTGGGACCAATATTCTGTAATATAACTCAGATTAGTACATGGGTTGGTCCAGCCTGCTTAGTAGTTAATGCTCAGCAGTCGGTTTGTTGGTTATTTTTTATTTCAGTTTAAGTAGATATTAAAAAGAAAAACTGACTTCAAGAAAAACACTCACTAAAAGAAGAGTTCTTGAATAATTTATTTAATGAATAATTTATTTTGACCAATTTTATCTGGCACCAAGGGACCATCTTTGATTCCATATAAAAAAAAGGATATGATTCCATATCCTTGTTCTAACAAAAAATAACACTTACATAAAATCGAGTAACAAGGAAAGGGACTGTCGCTGACGGTAAAGAATTATGCAATTGCAGGGTACAGGCATTCTCTCAGAGAGAGAGTGAGTGAGATAATACCTTCATGAATCACCTTTCTTTAATCTGCAGCGCAAATGTGAAAAAACGCACAGTCTCTCCAACAAAGTAAAAAAATATCGGCAACAAAATTTCCGTGTCACCGAAGAATTTCTTTTCAAAATTAACACCTCCATATAACATTTTTCATGTTCAATTTAACGTGATTATGATAAATACTTTATTAAGCGTTAACCGGAGTATATTTACGGCGATGTCAGACCGTTGTAAAGGTGCGCGGACACTAATCAGACGGCCGCATTTAGTATGCGCTTGCGCAGCGTGCCGATGCATACAGAAGTATCACTTGATAGATCGCCTATTAGTATCACATAATAGGTGACTTAGAAAATAAAAATTAAACAAAAAGTTAAAAAACATAGATTTTTGGGCATTTGGCAGTTTTTAATAAAATTAAAGTATGGAACCCATTTATAAGAATCCAAGCATAGTTTGCCGTGTGTACCTACTTCATAAAAAATCTACAAATTACGTATATATCTAATATATAAAAATCTCGTGCCATAGTGTTTGTTATCGAACTCCTCCGAAACGCCTTCAGCGATTTTTATGAATTTTTTAATATATATTTGGTAGGTCGGAGAATAGCTTTGCCGAATAGGTTTGATAAACAACTTGCCGAGTTAGCTGTACTTTTTACTATAGGATACTCGTTGCTTGCCCAGTGAGTATGTAGCAATCAAATTGAGAGCGGCATTAACAAAGCGCTCTTACCGTTGAGATCGCTCTCGAGACGGTTCTCGAGTTGGTGAGTATCAAAGGTAATTTTATCACGCCCAAAACTATTTAGTACAATGATAGTGTACCTTAGACTTTTATTTTTTGCTAGTAGTAGGATATTACAAGCTGACATTATTGCGGGCCTGTGCTGTCCTTCTTGTAAAAATGAATCCAAGACGCGATGTGAACTGGAGCTAATTTTATTTATCACTTTATAATGAACGCGTTCAGCGGATTTTTTTCGCTTGCTTGTAACCTGCTATTGTGATATGAAAGTGTCAAAGTTTGGCAGTTGCTTATTAATATTATTTGACTACTTCTGGGACGTTTTGTTTAAACCAGTTGAATATTTTATTAATAATCATTCATTCAACTCACGGAGGTATGGTGTTTTTACTCACAGTATCGACGATTTTGCTTGTAGCCTTTTTATTAATAAAAACTTTTTTAGTTTTACTATATGTGCCTGGAAGGGTTTATTAAATAAACAGAGGTTTATTTTCAGTGACCTCCATGGTATAGGCAAAATGGGGTTAGTGCTTATGTAGTATAATCAAAACTTCTTTCGAATTCTGGAATACTAGAAAAAGTCGTATCACTCACAAAAAAAAATGATTTGCCATTTCTCTGAGCGGAAAAAGATGAATGAATCCAAAACCATACCAAACTCGCATAAAAAAAGAAAAGCAGGCAAATATTGTCACGCGCCGACTCACAATTTCATATTTCGAACACCCACATCGGTCGAAAAGTGCCAACCTCTTTCCCGTACCTTATAATTATGCCAACACCATACACTTAAACATTCTCTGGTCACTCAGGTTCTTTTAACTTGACTGTAGCCACTAAGACCACCAGTATTTGGACTGGTATCCTGAATCTTATGGCAACACCACTTCTAAAGATCTTTGATTTCTTTATATCAGTATTCAAACCGAAACCACCAAAACAAACCATTCAAGAATTATGTAGTCTCTTTAGAGTGTAACTGGAGACATTTTTGCTAGTAATATTATGCTCTGACCGAAGGTCCACCAGACGCAAGAGCATGTGAAGTCAAGCGTTGAAAGGGTTTGAGGCACGTCCTGCAAATATTACGATTGCTTATACCGCTTGCTAATAAATATGGCCATAAAAATCGCGGGCCCTATATTTATTTAATATTGGTGCGATCTTTATTTGAAAGAGTTTTTATTTTGTTAAGCCATGCAATTAGTTCCTTAAGGCAGAGGTTATTTGGATAAATGTAGAAGACGTAAAAGTAGTTTAAATAGATCTAAGCAGGTATTTTTTGGTCAAAACTAGTTTGGCCTGGTTCGAAACTGCTTTTGAGCTTGCAGTGCAGTACTTTTGAGTTGTTACTTTAATATTGTTTATTTACCTCTAAAACAGGAAATTGCTGAAACACATCAATAAATCAGTTTTGGTTTTGTAGTTTATAATTTTTGACAATTCTTCGCATTGAAACAGTCGTCATCAACATCAGACATCAACTTTTTTTGTTTAGTTTGAAAAACCAGCCAAGTGCAAGTCGGACTCCTGCACGATGGGTTCCGTACCATTATCCATATAAGATTAGATACAAACATCGAGAAAAAACGGCAAAACATCACGTTTGCTGTAAGGGTAGCTCCCCTTATTTACTTACTTTATTTTACATACATTATTTTAATTCTATTTTTAATTTTTGAAGTAAATATAGAACTAAATATTCTGTGAATATTTAAAGCGTCTCCCTGTTGCAGTAAATAATGTCGAACAAAAAACGGCAAAAAAATTACGTTTGTTGTATGGGAGCCCCTCTGAAATATTTATTTTATTCGGTTTTTAGTATTTGTTGTTATAACAGCAACAAAAATACATCATCTGTGAAAATATCAACCGCCTATCACGGTTCATGAGATACAACCTGGTGACAGACAGACAGACCGACAGACAGACCGACAGACAGACCGACAGACAGACAGACAGACAGACAGACAGATAGACAGACGGACGGACAGTTTGGCAGTCTCTGGGTACGGAACCCTAAAAAAGGTTTATTTTGATTTTATGTGGTGCCCCAATTTTTATTCTTTGTAGTGACGCTGTCCCACAGATAATGCTGAAAATCATATATGAAATTTATATACTTCTACTAGCTGACTTGGCAAACGTTTCGGAGAAGTCCGAACAAACACTGTGACACGAGATTTTTATATGTTAGACGATATTTTTACATATTACACGTAGGGCAATGATTTACCGGAGGATACGACATTGGTAAAGTACGTACAGTGCGAATTTCATAAAATTGTGTAAACACAGATGTTCATAAAAAAACTCATATCCAAACTCGAGTTTGAGACCATCGTAACGCTATGGACAAGAAGGGGCGTCACTCAGGCGACATTCATTCATAAAACGCGTCAGTCATCTCGACAGTTCGTTGACCCTCAATTGACACGACAAACAACCATAACCTCCGCTAATTCTATACAATTTCCTAATCACACCCCAAAACTGAAACCATAATCAAATTGTGGTCTTTTTTCTAGAGAAAGCTAAGGCCCAAACCGCGACCACACGCAATCGAGAGCTCGACCACAAAATCGATCGATTTATCGATTTAAAACAAAACGGTTCCAAATTTGAAACCGCGGCGCGCGCTCTCTAATTCCGTTTTCCCGCCTATAATTGACACTGACGCGCCATTCGCTGTCTCGTATCCTCTTGGGTCGACGACGTGTCTCCGTCTCCGTCACAGCGTGCTGTCACGTGCGAATGACAGCGCAGTTGACTATTTTGACAATTATGTCATTTGTCCGTCGCGCGGTGTGTCATTTTGTTTGGAATCGTAAAATTTGTGAGGGTCGATGACTTGTCCGACATTTATGAAGGATGGGAACATCTGTTTTGTTGTTTTATTTTTGAGTATGACCTTTTGAAAAATGTGTTATCAAAATGATATAAAATATTCCCACTAAATAATAGCATTGAAAATTCAATGGTAATAGGTATCTATTTTAATCTTTAAAATAAATATTTAGGAAAAAAAAATACCACAAAACTCGAATAGAATAAGTACGTACCTAAGTAGAGTTATTTACAATTATTTTTTTATCCACATCGGAATACTAATTTGCCAAATTTTGTAATAATTCCACTAAAAAGAAAATCCACAACTCGTATTTAGTCGTCGTGTACTAGAACACGGACTGAGTTCTCACAGAAAACCATTTGCCGCAAGGAATTCACTTTTTCTCCGTTTACAAGAAATGAGTAGTGTAAATAAAGCATCTGAAATCAAAACTGCTTGCTCTGACCCATCGCAATTAAATTCAACGAACCGTCGATCATTAGAACCAACTAGTAGGTATAATTAACAATAATCGACGAAAAAACCAGCTCCATCAACACGGAAGCTATCGAGCAATTAAGAGGCAGAAAAAATCGAATTACTCGATTATGCGAGATCGATTAAATCGATGCAGTGGCATCGGATTGGCGAGTCTGACTTTTTCATGTCTGGTCTAACTATAATATGTACAAAGACCTCTAGCTCCATACTTTTGATAAGACCTGTTAGTCAACCAGAAATTACATTAGATTCAGTCATAAATATTCAGTTAAGACATGGGAGGATGGGCTGCGAGCATGTTATGCACTTGTCGATTTGATATGATGGTGATGCCGAGAGAATATGCGAAGAAAGCATGCGAGTGAAAAGCTAGAATCCTTTTTTATCTTGCATTATTGACCATAGAGGCATGAATATTTAGTTACAACAATTCGCATATGTCAGGACAGAAGATAAACTCTAGCTAGTAAACAACACAGTTTTTGAAGCCGAGGCCAAATGTTGTCAACATGATGTTTAATTATATTTTGTTTCACAATGCGTGGACACCATTTTAACAGGCAATAGACCTGATAAGTTTGGATATATTGACATTTTTTCTTATCAAATCGCACTTGTAAGTACTGTCGACAGCACATAAACATTTACATGCTTGAACTATACTCAATTACGTTGCAGAGTCAGCTAAAATGTAAAGGTTGATGTGGTGTCGACTATACTATGAGGATGTCTGAGTTCGAATTCCGCTTCGACTTGAGATTTTATTCCATGTTTAGTTTGTTTAACAAAGCTTATCGAGAAACTGGCCCTGAGTCTACCCTTAGTACCTATCCGTGAAGGTTAGAAAAGCAAAGTCCTTGTCTTGTTTTAAGGCATTGGTGGAATCTCACTACCTCACTGTTTGAACTGTAAACTGTTGCTTATATGTATTTGATTATGTATTTATTTTGTAGGTATTCATGCAAGTATATTATTATTTAAGTGTATGTACATTTTGTAATATGTAATTATAAGTATTTATATTCATGTAATCTTTCGCTATACATATTTGTTACTTCACATACCATTATATTTCAGATTCTCTTATTTATGTACATCCATCTACCGACTATATTTTTTCCTGCAATCCAAAGTTTGCCTGGAAGAGATCGCACTTAGCGATAAGACCGTAAATTGTACACCACTACTTAGATATAAGAAATTATTTGTAATTCTTTGACCTGATTGTGCAATAAAGTGTTCTCTCGCTATCTACTCATATTTTGTTTAGAAACCGGGGCTCTTGTAAGTTTGATAAAAAATGCAAATACAAATTATTTATTTACCAAATGACTACAGAGAAAATATTATAATAAAAATTTTTACTGTATACTACAGAGCGCGTTTTCTTTTTGCGTCAGTTGGTCTGCGATTCCATACTAGGCGAACCTGTATCGTGGTGATCTTGGAGTTCAATTGCTAAGTGAAAAAAGCAGAGATTTTCATCACCAATGTAGCTGTCACAAAGCTATAATATTTGGTAGAGACTCTCGTAAAGCCCCAGTATAATTAGCGACTGGAGAGGTCGTTAATTAAAACGAGGTGGTACAGTTAGTGGGTGAGAGGTAGACTCGGTGACCCGTGCATTTTCGTTCTACCGCCGTGCGCATGTTATCTATTTGGCTCCGGGATTACAGTTATTGCTAGAGTTGCCCAGCCCCTCTACTCTCGACGTTATTACGTTCAAATTGCGTCACAATTAAATGCAATAAGTATGAAATACGGACTTCGTAAACTATTTTTTTATTATTATTAGTAAACTTCAGAGCGCAACGAAAACTATGCTTTCAGTTTTCGTTGCGCTCTCAAGTTCCAATTACCGTCGCTAAATTATTAAATAAATGCACTCAATTGTAACGCAAGTTGGCTTAACTAACGTCGAGAGTAGAGGGGCAGTGCTTCGTTTGCATGGTTCCTAGATTAAAGTTAAAGTGAAAAATAGTGCAGAAACTGTGACTTGATGAAAGTTACCGGTTAAACATAGGCGTCCATTTTAAGATATAGTAATATATCGTGTTGGAAAAAATTTGATAAAAAAAACAAAGACAGAGAATAGAGATTAGTCTAAAGAGTGGCATACACTCTGACCCAAAAACTACGAGTATATGAAAAAAATCACGATTCGTTGGTTTGTTGCTGCATGCAAGAGGGACAAACCAACAAACTTTTGTAAATAAAACTTAAAACATAAGACTACCAAATAACACATAACCAAGTAAGTGATCTGATATCCGTGTGGTGCCGGATTAAGAATAGCGTCACTCCATTTCCTTCCGTGGATGTCGTAGAAGGCGACTAAGGAAATACATTACCAGAAGATGGGCAGCAGCGTCTTCCTGAGATTCGAACCGCATACTGCGATCGCCAACCCGCTTGCCAAGCGTGGCGATTATGGCAAAACCCATCGTGGTTAGGAAAACCATGAGGGAGGCCTATGTCCTGCAGTGGGCGTCAAACGGCTGATGATGATTTATTTCGGATAGAACAGAGATTCGTAGTGTTGTTAGTAGCCTTAAAAACTAACATACTCGCGAGAAACATAGCCCTCTTTTGCGAAAACCAGTCGGGTAAAAAACGGCAGAACTTGGTATGTAGTGCAATGTATTGCCACTATTAGTATGTAGAGCGACGCGACGAGCCTTTGGTCAATTATTTCCAAGAAAAAATCGCATGAAACGGCAAAAATACGTACGAAAAATTCATAAGACGTCGGCTATCCTAAGCAGACCGTACATTTTCGATTGAATTTATGGTTAAAACACTTTTGGCTTATTTTTTCCTAGAGCACCGTGGCGATTACGACAAAGTTTACTACCGTAGTTTCTGCGAGCCAAAATGGACTTTGCTTCTTAAAAAATAAGGTATCAGGCACCTTGAGGTATAACTTAGTCGGTTTTGTGAGCGGCGTTGGCGACCCGTGACGTAGCTTCCTGTTGGGTGCTATGACCCCGAAGAAATGGAGGCAAAGCTGTTGTTTTTTAATTTTTTTTTCTTAATAGTCAACGACACACAGGAAATTGAACAGGCGATTTTCGGCCATCAATCGACACTCATTTAACGGTTGGCTAGTGTTCGATTTTAAAAATTAAAACGGGTTGGCGGAGTCAGTAGGTTACGTTTTGAGGTCAAAATGTGTCGTAAATTTAAATTCGAAGCAGTTCAAGAATAAATGGTTTATTTAAACTTAAGTGTGAAATTGACAACAAAACGAATGAAATGTGTACTAGAGCTGTATTTACACTTTCTAGTCCATATATATAGTAGCAAACAAAAGACATAACTGCGAATCCATCCCAGAACATTATTAAATTTATACCTATAGGCTGCTTATGAATCAATATTTCTATGAATGTTAACAAAAGGCTTACGGTCTTATTTATAAAAAGTTGATTTCACTAAAACCCTTTTAATACGGAGTTAAACCATTTTATGGGAAGAGTTCCTGTTATAAACCGGCTTTAACTCCATCTTAAGACTTTTATCTTTAACTTGTCAAAAAATATTCAAGATTTTACTTTTTCAGGCGTCATCTTTTCAAACCTACAAAGCTACGAAGTTCCAAATTCAAACCGAACGAGAGAATATCGGGCAAAAACCACCGTGTTCTAAAACCAAACTTAAAACAAATGACTACCAGGCCAAGACCAATGTGTTCCAAAATCAACCACAAATGGCAATCATCGTTAATCAGCCAGTCATATCGTATGTTTTAAAACCGCATAGTCGACGATACGATACGTTATTTTGAAACGTGCACTCTATCCAGTTCTCTTACGGGTTACCTGGGGTGGGTTGCTGTCGAGTGTACAATTAATGATTGAGCGATTCATGTGAGAAACTCTCTCTTGAGTCCCATGGGAGGTCAGGGGAAGAAACGCGGAAGTTCACGCTTGGCTGGACCTCTGGTGCTTAGGGCACAATTACTTGTTAAATGGCAAGAAAAAATGCTTTCCTTTACTCCGTACTGAGTTATTAAGCTTCGGGAAGTTGACCCGTTATTTTCTAAGTACATATTAGGTACTGTTAAAAGCATGTCGACCTTCCTTCACTCGCGTGTACAGTCGACCGTATATCAACCTTTACATAAGTGCACTGTAATCAGTTACGTTTTGCAACAAAAATGAAAAGGTTAACCTGATGTCGACTGTACATACAGGGTTACCTCAGGAGTGGTGGTGGCGTATAGGTAGAGCGCCGGAATCACATTCGGGAGGTCGTGGGTTCGAATCCAGGCATCTACCAATGACTTGATAGATAGAATGACTTTGCTTTCTAAGTTACATTCATTTGTGAACTTGTAATAGCAATACAACTCGCTAACTGTAAAAGAAAACATCGTGAGGAAACCCTAGTGTCCGAGGTATTTACATTCCTCAGCACTTGCTACGTACAATGGCCATACTATGAGGCTGCGGAAATCTCAGGTCTAACTAAAACTAGAACAGGGTTTTTTTTCTTCATGTAGCCTATATACGTCCCACTGCAGGGCACAGACCTCTCAGAGAAAGAGTATGGGCTTAATTACCAGGCGTGCCCTACGCGGATTGGCAATTTCGAGCGCTGAGGTATGTGAACACCTAAGACACTCAGGTTTCCTCACGAGATTTTCCTTCAGCGTTAGCGAGTGGCATTATTACTACTCCTCGCTAAATGTGAAGGAAAACATCGTGAGGAAACCTGAGTGTCTGAGCTTTTCATATATCTCAGCGTTTGAAATCGCCGATTAAGCCCGTACTCTCTCCCTGAGAGAAGGCTGCGACGTCGCATCGCAGTTTTGTGTACGGGCCCTTACAACCTTTGTTTCACGACTTTTGAAATTATTTGGCTTGTTCCGCTTTTTACAGGTTCCTTGACTTAACGCAAACAGAACTTTTTGTAAAATCTGAGTAAATTGAACATTCATTCATTTATGAATTAATTTATGATTTTTGAACTAAAACCTTTGTAAGCACTACACAAGTAAGTGAATCCGGAATTAAGTCAATAATTTATGATTAAGATTGAAACTACATTTTTTGCTCGTCTATAGGGTGACTTTGAGTTCGTTCACTGTATTTTTGAGGGAATGTTCGTTGCTTTGTGAAAAACAGTATTGATGATGTATCCTTAATAATTTATCAGTAATGGTACCTATAATATATTTGTAAATATTTGTGAATATTCGTGATTTCCGACCTGTGGCTGAAACTGTGAATCCAAATTCAAAGTGGTAGGAAGTACCGTAACATTTAAAAATGTTTTCTTATGTGTAAAAGCTTAAGAGTCTATCGTCCAATATGAGTAAACAATAAATAAAATAATTAAAGTCCCCAGCGCCGACCATAAGACGCTTGAAACATTTATTTTTCGATTTTTATTAGTTTTCGTCCTCATATTACGTAAAGTAATTTTGTGTAACAGAACAAAATTTATTTTTCGCGTAATTTTTTCCAAAACCAGTACCATAATATGGTACTGGTGTTTCGAAATCATGATCAGAACGTCCCCTTAAAATACGGTGAACGAATTCAAAATCGCTCTGTAGTTGTATCAATCGACGCGTTCAAAAAGTAGGAACAATAATAATAATAAAAAGTTCATTTGCTCACTTTGAAAGTTACAGCTGTATCTACACGTTTTGCTTACAAGGTACTTTCAAGTAATAATTGCTTGATACAACATTGTGAACACTAGCGTCTACACTAGGGCGGGATTGTCATTTCCTTCCTTCCATGTCCTCCATTAGACGCCAGTTCCTTCCAATGACAAGGAACTGGCGCCTTAGGGCGGCTTGACAACTTCTGACAGTAGACGAGCCACTAGTCTACAAGCCGCCACTAGTCTACAAGCCTCCACCAATCCGGACTTGGCCCCCGTGGTGGAGTATGGCCTATACCTTCCTCAGGGAAGAGACCCGTGCCCCTCGGTGGGGACATAATGGGTTGATGATGATGATGGCGCCTAATACACATCCCGGCCTAGTTTAGACGAGCCGCTAGTGTTCACAATGTTGTATCAAGCAATTATTACTCGAAAGTATCTCGTATGTAATAAGGACTTTAATTTTATTTTACCCGCCTTTCGCCGCTCACGGCCCCACTTCACAAAACTACAATTCATGGTTTACTTTAACAATTCGATATACATTTCACAGCCGATTAACCGACAATTAACAAGCAGGAAAACTAATTGTACTAATCTACGCAATGTACATCGAATCGTAATAGCAAACGCGCCCCTGACTGGAACGTTCACCTAATAGCTAGCACATAATATTTTATTTATTTCCACTTACTTTTTCAACTTTTGTGTTTTATTTTATGATTCAGACCGTTTTTGTCAATTTACGAAACTCCCTATTTATTTTGCTTATTTAAAAATTCAACGGCAAAATGTTTTGCTTGCTCAATCTGTACATATTTTGTTTAAAGAAAATATTTTCGTAACTTCTAACGTCGGACTAGATAACTATTTTCATAACCAACTAGGGTCTTTAAGCAAACAAGCTAAAGGCATAATCACTCTACCACAGAGCGTGAAACGTTTTCACGCCTTATAATTACAAAAAATAAAAAGTCTTATTAAAAAGTTATCTCACTTTGTAGCCATAAGGCACCCATGTAAGACTTCTAAGAGAAAACCAGCTCTGTATCTCGAGAGTTACGATTGGAATTTCAATGGGAAATTGGAAAGAGTGAGGTGCTAATGAATTATATGCTCAATGAGTGTTAAATTTGTTTTGTTGTTTACACGTTAGTTAATAATTTAGTAGCAGGTGATATTTAATGCTGGGAAACTGTTGTTTTATTAGGTTTCTGAATGTCGTCTTATTTAGTGATTCATGGAATATAATAATTTACATAGTATAAGCAGCATATAGCATAGCATGAGCCAGCCTCACTTTGGGGAGGTCGTGGGTTGGAACCCCGGCGCTTGTATCAATGACTTTGTTTTCCAAGTTACGTAGATACCTACATTTGTTAAAGGAAAACATCGTGAGGAAATCTGAGTACCTGAGGTGTTTACATATTTCAGCGCTTGAAATTTCCAATCCGCGGTGGGCACGCGTGGTAATTAAGCCCCTACTCTCTCTCTCCGAGAGAAGGCCTGTGCCCAGCAGTGGGACATATATAGGTTACATAAAAAAGTTGTACATATTATAATACTTGCAACTGCAGGACACAAGCCTTCTCTCAAAGAGAGAGAGATTATGGGCTTAATCACAAAGAATGTCCACCGCTGATTGGGGATTTTAAGTGCGTATGTGGACACCTTAGCCATTCAGGTTACCTCAGGATGTTAGAAATAGTGTGCGATGTTCGCTGGTGTTTTGTATTGTTTTATGTTGTTAATTCGTCTTTGGTAGTCGACAGCACGTCAACTCTTGCATACGTGCACTATATACAGTTACGTTATGGGCGTACTGTATTTATTGGAAATACATGAGACATGTGAAATAAAGTTTTTAATGTCCTAAGCTAGGGCTAATACAAGGGATGTTTTCAAGGTTTTTCGTCAAAAGCTTACAAAAAGCATCACTTGTAAACTTGTTAATGTAGCTTCACCTATCAAATGTGGATAAGTCACCATTATAAATATACTATCTTGGACTAAACTTGGACTAAAATGAATGGGCCTGGTGTTAACATCCGTTATTAATTAACACCACACTTAAGAATATCACAAAAAATCTCTACACAAAATTAATTAACCATTTCCTAGCAAAAAAGTCAACTACAGAAACTAGAACAAACTGGATTTCGAAACTAGAACGCTATTGGTCAGTCCACTAAGTGGTCATTAGCCAATCAGCAACCGGCATTGGAAGTACTTGATGGAATAGCCGCCTCTTCTATGACAGCTTAGTAATTTCAGTGATGATAAGTGCTCAAATTGTAGGTAGTTAAAAGGAGGTACGGTTCCAACGAGGTTGCATTTTTTCTGATTTCGATGCCATTAATGTACACGAATCAAAACTCAAATCCATGACAGACTTTTCGTTAAAGCAACGGCAGATTGGGAATTTAATAATGAGATTACATGAATGAAGTAAACATTGAAACGTTTTTCTAGAAATTCAGAAGAAAAAGGGAGGGAGAGGGAGGAATTCTTAGGATTTTCAGAAAATTTTTAAGTGCAAATTATTTTTCTTCATTTCCACGAGTTGACTGGACAGTTCGACCAGCCGGTAGCACCACTTGTTTTACTTATTTTGTGCAATACCCAAACACCTATACTGAGACTTGTTTCATAACTTTTTCCACTAATTCTATATTCTTGGAGAACGCAAGGTTATTTTTATAAGCGGCAGGTTTGATCATGACTTTAATTAAGGAGACAAAAGCGAAAGGCATGTTTTAACCAGTCCACTTGAGAGGTAAGTAGGTGAAAAACATTTCCCACGCCACCAAGACAAAAAAAGCACAGGAAAAGCATATGCTGTTTACCGTTTTTGCATATGAAATCGAGCATCCAATGCTTATTTAGTTATTTATTTGTGTTATGAATAAATAAATAAGCATTGGATGCACATGTAATAAAACAATGATTTTTACAACGCATAAAGTGTAGCTTAGGTATAGGTAATTCGAAAATGGACCCAATTTTTCTATTTATCAAGAACTTATCCGCAGACAGACCTTAATCTCTTTAATTGATTACAATATGAGTACCATTTTTGGAAACACAAACACAATCGAACACATGGGAAAATATCATTCTGGTGAAAACACGATTTAATTGACCTCATACGGTAAAGTTAGGTGCTTAACCAAACATGGTGCAAGTTTGCAATACTAACAAAATTCTCGTTTCGTTGCTATGGTTATCTGAGAGTCGCAGAAAGACGTTCAAGGAATTAGAGAGACCTGCCAAACATTTAAAAAAGATGAACTTTGACACCGAAGGAGAACGTAACCGATCGACATCGACACCTTGGTCGACACCGACGAGCCAAGGTAAGAAGTGGAAACAGGCAGGCCGTATATGCCGTAGACAAAAGAAAATATGGGGTGTAAAAGGCCAGTCTGGAAAACTAGAGATGGGCGCAAAAATATGGGCACGCAACCAAAGATGGACTGACGACCGTTAAAGTGGCAGGAAAGACTCGATGCGAAAAGCCGAAGAGCGAATTTAATGGCGCGCATTAGAAGAGGCTCACACTCAGCATTGGGTGGCAGAAGCCAAGAACTTTGACATGGGGAAATTAACACGTTAAAAACAAACGGAAGTCAAAAGACGCGAACTGCACTAACGCAGCAGGACACGTCCCTAAATAATATTATAAAACAGGAGCCAACAAGTCTGTGCAGGCGTCTTGAGTTAATTGCCAACGCGATATAAGAACTCGCTTTTTTACAACATTATTAGAAGATATGTAGTGCAATATGTATGAGGCGCGGCTTCCCATGACGAAGACGTCGGCTAACTGTTCCTCCGTGATTGAGTTTTATATTTATTTCTTCGCTTTCTCGGCTTTTTGTGCCCATTTTAATTGCCGGGTCATCGTACTTTGACGCCCTGTGGCTCGATAAGCGAGGCCCCTTTGATCTGTAAGTAATCTGACATTTGAGAGTAAATACAAAGCTCCGAATGGAGGGGGCTGGATTCATTTTGAAGAGGAAAATAGGACTAAATGAGTTTTTGGAAAACTTTATATTGCTGCCAATATTGTTGCAAACTATAGTACTATGCAGCAATATTTGTGACATTTAAGGATTTAGTAAAAAAATTAAATCAAAGTTATTTGGGCCATATACTTCGACAGGTGCGGTATAGGCAGATGGACAAGATTGAGAGGAAAAGAAGAAGTGTGAGAGAGAATTAATGGAGCAGCCATGTATATTAATTAATTAATTCATTGACGTTGAATCACGTTGATTAAATCGGACAAAACTTTTTGCTATGAAAAATAGTTGCTTGGCTAATTTTTCATACAAAAAAGTTTTGTGCTTTCCCTCGCTTTAGCTTAAAACCACGAGTATACAACACCACATAACATACGATCCACAACATTGAGCCAAGTTTTGAAAAACCCGCCGGTTTAAGATATGTTGTAGAGTGTGCACAGCACAGGGGCTACATAAACCAAGTCTTGACATAAACTTATCTCTCCGTTCTCTTTTTCTGAAGAATTTCACGATTAGACGGCTGGCTCATAATCACGCATTCTGTCGTGGAAATTCCGCCAATTCTCACCAAACAATTCGCGAATTAGTTTATAATGAAAATGTTATGGAACACGTTGCCGATGCCGTCGTAAGTTTTTCCCGGGCTTCTTAAAACTAAACTCGTAAAACTCGTAAATGCATAGTTGTTCAGTAGACTGACATTAGTACGATAATGGTAGATTCATGGACACAGTTGGTGGTCCACTAACCAAGTGCATTAAAACCCGTGCAACTTAACTCGACGCCTCGCACGATTCGATCTTCTTCGCGAGAGATGCGTTTTTGATTTGCGCGGGTTATACCATTGGAATGACACTGTACTACTTTTGCTTAGTAAACTAGAAAATAGAAGCGAATATAAGCTATTGTCTTGCTAATATCATTGAACAACTGTGCGTGTATTAGACTCTGGGCGTGACTGAAAAAAAAAATGTGCTGCCATTTTCTAGCGATCTGCAACCAAACATACGTGGTACAGTTCATTCAATGTCAAAGTGCGCACGCGAAAACTGGGTTAACCGAACGACACTGAATTCTACAGAGCGGAGATGAGCGTGAGACCCTCCCAGTATTGTCTCGCCCCGGGTTGACTTTCACGAATAGTAATGATTAAATTTAATTATAATTAGCTATGTGTGTCGCTAATTTAATTTAGTTTAACAGCCGCTAATATCATCTAGGAGCGATGGAAAAGATGACAGCCCAGTTTTGAGGTATTTTTTCGTGATTTATTGCTGTCTCTGGCTTTGGAGTAATTTCTTTAGAGAATAGAAATAGAATATGTTTATTTCAGCATAGTATGGCACAATAATCACTTATACTATAGTACATACTCGTAATTTCGACACAAGAAAAATCTGTAATTTTCGAATTTAAAGAGTATCTCCTACTGGTACGATACTAAGCGGAGGCCCTGGTAGTTCATCGGTAGAAGGCTTGTCTCACATTAGAGAGGTCTTAGGTTCGATTCAGATATGTACCAATGAGTTGGTTTTCCAAGTTACCTACTACATAATATTAATTTCTACTACTCGCTTATTGTGATGGAAAACATCGTGAGAGATTGAGATACTATGGGCTTCATCGCCACATGTACCCTCCGCGGATTACCTAAAACGCCCCCTCATTAATCACCTTATCTGGCATTATAGATTACAATTTACTCAGATGACATTACGCCTATAAGTACATCGCCATTAAGTCTAACATACAAATTAATCAGGCCAAGGAACGTCTAGAGTGAGTAGCACCAATGCTTCACGCTCGGCACAATTCGTAGGTATCTCCGGCGCAGAGTGCACGGTAACGTTGTTCTTTCACCTTTGCTCCAGATGCGCGCGCGCCGGCCCGTGACGGCACGCACCATCGCGCCTGCCTCCCGCGAGGGTGGCCAGCGGTGGGAGACTCGAGTTTAGGAGTTAGGAGGCGATTTTGTGAAGCGGCAGAGAAGGTCCTGAATTCCATTTAAATTTTTAGGGTTCCGTACCTCAAAAGGAAAAATGCAACCCTCACTGTGTCGTCCGTCCGTCCGTCTATCTGTCAAGACCCTTTCTCTCGGGAACGCGTATAGGTATCGAGTTGAAATCAAAACCATATATCAAATATTCAATCTCTTGAAGCTGTGAAAAAATCAAACTTCTAAGTTAACGTAAAACACGATATTGCCGTTTATGCCGCAAATAACCCGACACTCAAGGGAAATCAAAAATTACAGGGTACTTTCCGTTGACCTCGAACTGCCTCGAAGTATGAAATTTGACCAATAATATCTTCTTATACTACAAGTACAGGGAAAAATCTCAAAATTATACATTTGTAACTAAATTTCTTTGAAGTTCGGGAGAAGCTCGGAAAAAGCTGCGAGACTCGATTCCTGAACTATTTGTAGTAATATGTAAGTAAGTACCTATAAATTTGAACGGAACCCTCGGTGGGCGAGTCCGACTCGCCGGGTTTTATTTATAAGGTGATTATAAACGTCGCAGTACAGGCCTTCTCTCAAGTGAGAGTATGGGTGAAATTACCGCGCGTGCTCACCGCGCATTGGCGATATATATATATATATACAGCACGACTAAATACTACGGGTCGACTAGATTAAGTCAACAGACGGACGGACGGAAGGTTGGACGGACGGACAGCGGAGTCTTAGTAATAGGGTCCCTTACCCTTTGGGTGCGGAGCCCTAAAAATCCTCGCGACGGAGTTGTCGATTAGTGGCTGCTTCAGTACTGACCATGTGTCAACAAACCTCGTGCCTCATTACCAACGATGTACTTTTAATGTAAATAAACGAAGCTAAAGCGGGTCGGGTCCCGACCTATGTAAATACGTTGCCCAATCGCTGTTGCTCTATATACTTCTGTGCATTATAGCATTATTACTTGAACAGCTACTTGCTTGGAAAATGTCTGCGTGACAATTAGAGACATGGGAACTGAGAAATGCAGTGGCATTTGCTGTCCTAGAAGGTATGCCGTACATATCGGTCATCAACAACAGCGTTAGATCTTTTTATCTTTTATCTTGTCGCCAACTGATCGAGATACATCCCTATCTTGGACGATTGCTTTTGCCCTGTACTAGTATAGAGTCGAATAAAGAGGTGACTAGACTTGCACAAATTGTGTCTTTCAAGGGAGTAATTATAATTCATATCTTTTGTATATGGGTCTTACTACGGGTATATCTCAATCATATCTTTCAAATCTATGGCTTCTCTCGACTCCCAAGTCTCCAATTCAAATTATTTCCTACTTCATATCCAGCTTGCAAGGCTCTCAGAACTCAGGATGTGTCTGGGATGTGTCATACATAACACAGACACAATAATAATTGAGCTCGCTTGCTATATGTGTGATATCAAGTCTTTCGAGATTCAAGTCTGGAGCTCACATGGACAGAACTGTGACCCTTAATGTGGAAATCTCTAATATTTATTCGAAACTTTGTGGAAGAGTAAAGGAACAAAAAAAAAGAAGAAGAAGAAGGAAAGCGTTTGGAAAATACCTACAACAATATTATAAGATAAGATAAGAATATTGTACTTTATTGTACCAGGAAAAACACAAACACACAATATTAAAAAAAAATACAGTACAATTGACGGCCTTATTGTTTATAGCAATTTCTTCCAGGCAACCGACGATGGAGAGTTGCTGAAGGAAAAGTGAAACGGGTGGTCAGTGCAAATATGTATTTTGATTTACTTACTTATACTTAATAATGATGTAATTACATACCCCTTTGCATACTATAGGTATAACGATAATAAACATATATAAAGTTACATAAGTTACAATAAAGTTCTACCAGAGGACAAAAGAAAAGACATACCCACATTCAGAAAAACCATAATAATTGAACTATTTACTAAATTAGAGTGATAGATACAGATCGTGAAACCTGCTTTTAAAGATAGCTGGGGAAGAAGAGCGCCTTATTAAAACCGGCAAATCGTTCCACAGCCCTACCTTCAAAATCCATCCAGGCCATATATGCACAAAATTACCATACCGCGCCCAGACTGCGAAAAAGCCTAAGCGACCGCCGCAATTAAAACATTAATATAATCTTGATCCCTAAGTACAAATTAGGGTTGGCTCACACCGTAAATCGCCAGCGACAATGGGTCCGAATTGATACAAGAAAAGTTCTCACAGCCATATTGCACATGCGTTGCAACGTTGCAAGGGTTGCGCAAGAGTTGTGGAACAGTGCGAAGGGCGAACAAATTTACCTTTGTCTCGTGTGGTAGGTTTATAAGATTGTGTGCGTTTTTTCTAGTGCGTTGTTACGATTTTATGCGTTGACGTGACGGTTGCTATGATAAATTATGCGTAGATACGCCTTGCTGTTGGAAACCTTCATGGTGGATAGCGGGTTTTTTAGTCCAGGCTGTGGTGACATAATTAAAGCATTTACTTTGCAAAACGTGGAAAAAAAAATGGTTTTTATGTATGTTGTTTCGGTATGAGGTCGCAATAAAAAGTTTTCGACTTTGGGAGGGCGGGAGGCGCGACCTACCAAACTTTGGGCCAGGGTATGATATTCTTTATTGTACAGCTGGAATCCAAAAACAAAAATAATGTACAGTACAAAAGAAGGCAGTGTAATAAAAAAAAAACGATATAAAATTGTTAAAGTTATCGACACCTACCTACTCTCTTTATCTTTCAGCCCTATCCATCCTAAGGTTGTCTGAAAGAGCGATAAGACCGCCAGTTGCATACAATGTAACGTAGATATTTAAGAAGTATCATGTACTTTTATTATCTAGGTTTGGTGTGCAATAAAGAGTTTTAATCTAATCTAATCAATATAAAAATTTGGCATTTATACATAGACCAACTTAATTTCAGTTGAGGGAGGCGCTAAAATGATCTAGATTTTGAAATGGCCAACTAGTTTAACTTGTTACAAGTCGCAGTTTCTGCATTAAGTCGCAGTTTCTGCATGTGTTACTTTGAATAAAAACATTTTGATTTCCACATTTTTTCGCACACCACTAATCATATTTACAGAGATCTAGTTCTTCATAGTAAACCTTCGGCCATCTTATCGCTGAAAGTCATCTCTTCCAGACCACCTACGTGTGTTTATGTGCATGCCCTCTCAAAAGCGCCCTCAAATTTTTTTGTTTCGTTTTGAAACATTGCAACATGTGAGTAATTCGTGTAAATAAAATGTATCTATCTATAGACAATTCAAGGCAAAGATTCAAGGGCATGTGTATATAAGTTTCAGCGCGCCTCCTACGCCTAATTTCAGCGTGAGTGACACCCGAAGGCTCACGCGGTGTCGCAACGTTTGGCAACGCCGATCGCCGCTCGCCGCCGCCGGTGTTTCACAACGCTATTAATTGCCTCACTGAAGATTGTATATAGGGTGGCCAGACTCTATTTTCATCTGTATTCAGAGTAGATTTTATTTTGTTCATTTTGATTTAAATGGAGATATCATCATAATCATCAGCCATTTAACGCCCTCAGCAGGACATAGGCCTCCTTCGTGGTTTTCATAACCATGAGGGGTTTTGCCATAATTGCCACGGTTGGCAGGCGGGTTGGCGATCGCAGTATGCGGTTGGAATCTCAGGAAGACGCTGCTGCCCGTCTCCTGGTAATTGATTTCTTTAGTCGCCTTCTACGACATCCACGGAAGGAAATGGAGTGACGCTATTCTTAATCCGGCGTAAAATTAATGGAGATATGACAAAACTTAAATCTAAATCCGCAAGGTAACGAGTTACCACTACATGCACACGATAAAGTGCCTACTGTAAGTAGAATAAGTGTATTGTAATAAGATTTCACCTGTAATAATTTTTCTGGCTGTGCAATGAAGTGTTATCTATCTGTCTGTCTATACAAACTTCTTAAAATAGGTACATTTAACTTATGAATATATAATAATAATAATAATAATTGATTTATTAGTACAGTCTACATTTTTTTATCTTAGGGTAGTTGCACTAGTTGTTTGTACACATCGTCGCTATACAATTCGAACTTCTGACCCCTAAACTAGGTAAAGACCTGTGTCTTAGGTAGGGATCGTTGGTTCTCCAACTGAGTATTGTCTACAGCTATATTTAAAGAGTTACGTAACAGCGAATAGGACAGAATCAAATAAATAAAATACTTGGTACAAAATTAAATTGAAAAGAGATTGGGAATTTAAACTAGGATTATACAGTAGTTATCAACAATTTTTCAGTACAAAGTTTTGTTAATTTATTTTTAACTTCATAATGAACAAGTCTGTAAATAGGTAAGACTTTATTAATCTTATTATATATAACTGAGCTAAGAGCCAGGAACTGGCGAATAAGATTTAATAGACTCGCCATATACGTCGGTATGAAGATTAAATCCAGATCAAAGTTTTTATCTGGTAAGTAGAAAGATTCTGTTTCTGTACAAAATAACTGAATTATTTAAGATTCAGCTTCCAAAGCTAGGATTAGTAATGTATTTCTTTTCTTTTTTGAAACAAACAGTTTCAATTTTAATATTTTTTTTTACTGTTTAGCCGCTGACTTTATTTACTAACTTATTTTACCTGTATAAGTTTCTGTTGGACTTTACTGACTGCTTCATTATCATCATCATTTGACTACCGGTCTTTCAGCTAACTTTGTATATTTCGACAAAGGTTATCTCAAATAAATTATAATTAGTAATAGGCCGCACATTGCACTGTTTATTTTAAGTATTGTAATATTTTCTTGATAAGAATATTTTATTCTATCATCATAAACATAAAAAATTACATACAGGCACATACATTGCTTCTGGCCCCACACTAGGATACCCTGTGTCGTGGGAACCAGAAACAACGACATCACAAACATGTAAACATCCAAGACCTGGTTTTTTTTTGTCCCCAGGCGGGATTCGAACCCGGGACCTCTCGCATGGTATGCAGATGCACTACCGCTGCGCCACGAGGTCGTCACTACCGCTGCGCCACGAGGTCGTCATCAGCGCACCTCAGCCTTTTGCCCGCTGTTGCGAATAGGCTTTTCCACGGTTAGCCACCTTTCGCGGCCTGTCGCCTCGAATCCACGAATGTAAAGCCATGGATGTGAGAAAAGGTTCTAGAGTGTAGACGACCTGAGACAGATTGCTGGCAGCGGTTGGATGAGGATGGGCGAGGACAGAAGGAAGTGGTGAGCCTTGGAGGAGGCCAATGTCTAGTAGTGGACGAGTACGGGCTGACTGATTGAGACATGTGAAAGAAAGAAGACATTCATTTAAATTGTCACACCCCCGGTTTCTCGTACACTACCAAGCTGTTATCTACTGTTAACAGCAGTCAGTGTTTTTTTTATATGCACTGTAGTCAATTGACAGCTGTTTACAGTAGATTAATAGCGTGAGTACGAGAAATCGTCATCACACCGACGCCGCACGAGTAATACAACAAAATACGAAGAGGAAACAATTTTTATTAACAAAAACACATATTTTTTTTCATGTTAGTGCAATAAAAGTATCGATAAATAAATAAATAATTATCATATTAATTACTCACTCTCACTCTCTCCCTGAGAGAAGGCTTGTGCCCGGCAGGTGGGACGTATGTAGGCTGCTTATACTTATTATGCTATTAATTACTATTGATTACAAACAGTTTCAAGACGAAAATACTCTTTGAAACCCTGTATATTACACAGTACAGTTAGCGGTGCTACCGTGCGAAAATCAGATACCGTTTTTATGTATGTATAAAGCATATTTTTACAAACACAATAGGCTACTAACAATCTAAACGTGGCCAATACCATATGTACCGGAGGATTTCTTAGAGATCCTTAGTAAGGGGTTATTTTAGAGGTTTCATTTATAGTTGGCTCTTGTTATCATCATAGGACTTTACGTCCTTTACGGACAATTTAAAGCCGGATTTTGACGGTCTTAGTACGCTCGGACCGTGCGCGTACAGTTTTAGTTGATTATGACGACGCACTCGGTCCGAGCGCACGGACTGTCGTCATAATCAACTAAAACTGTACGCACACGGTTCGAGTGTACTAAGACCGTCAAAACCCGGCTTAAGCAGTACCTACTGAGAGCTACACATTTTGGAACGTCTAAAAAATCCGATTCCGGTGCAGCATCGGTAGGTTCTACTGCACGCGGGATCAAAGGAAGATTCTGGCGTCGCGTCGGTACGGATTTGCTGCCTATAAAGTAGTTGACCTATCGAGCAGTAAATAACCCATACATTACATTACTCTTAGTATACGCTTGTTTCCCGGAAGAATAGGCAGAGACCAGGATTTGCTCGACGACGATCTTTTTCGCTTCATCAACATTATTTCTGTCATTAGTCGCTGCATGCACAATTGCACACACGGCGGTGTCATGTATTTGTAACACACAAATTTATGTGCAAAAACAAAATATCTACTCCACTTAGGGCCGATTCGACCAAACTATTTATGCCTGGTATAAGTGGTAATCTTGGAATAAGTCGAGAAATACTCTGGAGTAAATCTATATCACATTCTACCAACTACTAATCCCGGGATAATTCGCTAAAATGCAATAAATTATACAGAGATTAAACTTGAGGGTGTAAATTTGTTATGAGATCAGTTACTCCTGGTATAAAGCTTACTTGGTCGAATCGGCCCTTCGCCGTACAATTTGAAAGAATGAAAAATTATTTATTGCACTAAAACAAATTTGTACAAAGGTGAGATTAATACTAAAGAGTATTTTCTTCCAGCTAACCCACGTAACCCACAATTTGTGTAATAGTATCAGTGTTACGTCACAGATTTCCAGTGAAATACGAAATCGGCTGTGTGTGATACATATTAAGCCTCATACATAAGTATGAGGCGGAGCCAAGCAAAAATTCAAACTTTACACACAGATACCGTTGAAAGATACAATAATCAAGGCGCTGAACCCTCAAGCGACAAAGCTAGTGCTTGACCAATTTTTCATTTCTTAATTGCCGCGTAAGTAATTTGCCTTTCTAGCGCGGAGGTCGCTTGCCGTAATCCTATTAAGATGAGACTGGTTTTATGGAGCGAATTTTTTTAATTTGATGCCATTTGGTTAGGAGTTGACTAATTGACATGGTTACAATGTGCAGTTAAATTCTACTCTGTTAATACTTAACTGTAAATTAAACATTTGTTTGCGCTAAGAGTGTCTTATTTTGACACGCACGATTCTAGGCCGCCAATTGTCCTTGTTTTTTCAGAATAAATCCATACAATCGTATTAGTAACAGAAAGACTTACCCCCGGTTTCTCGTACACTAACAAGCTGTTAATCTACTGTTAACAGCTGTCTGTGGTTTTTTTTGTATGCACTTTGGTCAATTGACAGCTGTTAACAGTAGATTAACAGCGTGCTAGTGTACGAGAAACTGGGAGTTAGTTAGTTAGACCTGACATTTCCGTACTTACCCTCAGTTTCTCGTACACTAACACGCTGTTAATCTACTGTTAACAGCTGTCAGTGTTATTTTGTATACACTGGTCAACTAGTTTACGAGAAACTGGGGGTTAGTCTATATTAGTAACTAAACCTTGGTAATAGAGAGGTGTAGTTTAATTTAAATATTTAGTGGATCTATGTTCCTTTGTAGACATTTTGTGTTTGATTTTTTTTCGGTGCACAAGAAAGATTATTCTTATCTTATCTTTTACAACTTCTGCAGTATAATATTTCCCCTTTAACATATTTTATTTATCTAGGTCTAAATAAGTAATTAGCAAGTATATTTAATATTTTACGAGCAAGTTGCAATACCTGTTCATGTTTTCTTCATGGCTTAGGTTGGCTGGTAATGATAATGTTAAGTAGCATTAAGCTCGCCTGTATGCAAAACTGTTTGTTTAAATGCAATAAAGGGTTTTTATAATAATAATAGTCGTGTACACGTCTAAGTACCTACACGTAAGTAATTCTTTGTGTAAAAGTCGCTCCGAACAAAGTGCACATTTGTAAAGAGTGATATAGGTACTGTATTTCAATAATATTTCAAGCGCATCTTCTATTCTGAACTAGAGGAGGGCAAGCGGAATCATGGCGGTCCCCTCCTCCGGTACAAGGATGTCCAAAAGCGACACATGAAGAGATGCAAAATAGAGCCCTCCCGCTGGGAACGTTTGGCAGCACAGCGGCCAGAATGGCGCAGGATGGTGAACAGTCAAGTACGCGAGTTCGAGGTTCAGCGTAAAGCTGACCTGGATACCAAACGCGACCAGTTAAAGGCTCGCCCACCTGCTGCCATAATATATAATTACGAGAACGGCATTCTCACGTGCCCTCAGTGTGCACGGAGTTTCGCCGTGAAGATAGGCTACATAAGCCATCTTCGAGCGCACCAGCGCCTCATCACTGATTAGGGGTCAAAGTGGTCGCCATGGCCGAAACCGGTCGGAACAATCATCATCAATATTTCAATTTCCTGATTTTTAAAGTTGTCAAAGCGGATATTTGCTCAAATTATCACGAAAACCTTTGTTCATGCCGATGGAAATAGCGTTAGCTATTTAAGAATAACGTCACTCCATTTCCTTCCGTGGATATCGTAGAAGGCGACTAAGGAAATCAATTACCAGGAGACGGGCAGCAGCGTCTTCCTGAGATTCCAACCGCATACTGCTATCGCCAACCCGCCTGCCAAGCGTGGCGATTATGGCAAAACCCCTCATGGTTATGAAAATCACGAAGGAGGTCTATGTCCTGCAGTGGGCGTCAAAAGGCGGATGATGATTATGAATGGAAATTAAGATGTAAAAAATAATTGAAGGTATTTTTTCTCCAACTTTTGAAAGGTAACATGACATAGACTCACGCCTGTCTCCCGGAAGGGTATATCGAGACTAGGGTCTGCCTACTTGCCTTGATCTTGACAGATCTCTTTCGCTTCATCAACCTTCATTGGTCGTTGCATGCACTCTTGACATTTATCTTGACCTTTGCAATACATCCCCTATTTGGTCGAAGTATGTCCACCGGGGACGTCCCTTACCAGCCCTTCCCCACTCTATACTATAGCCTAAATTAAACGCATATCCACTTTAAGTACTTGAGCTGATCCTGAGAGAGCGTCTTATCCGTAGTTATGTTCGCTAAATATAGGTTTTCATCATTAACCCATTATGTCCCCACCGAGGGGCACGGGTCTCTTCCCTGAGGAAGGTATAGGCCATACTCTACCACGGGGGCCAAGTCCGGATTGGTGGAGGCTTGTAGACTAGTGGCTCGTCTACTGTCGGAAGTTGTCAAGCCGCCCTAAGGCCTCTGACTTGGCTTAACGACTGCCATCTGTCGACGGCAGCCGGCACCAACAGCTTAACGTGCCCTGCGAAGCACGGAACCGCTCGGAAAAATGCCACTAACGTTAGGCATAGACGGCGACCCATCCATGCACTGAACGCGCCCTGTGTTGCTTAACCTTCGTGATCGTTTTTAAGATCACTCAGGCAGCCGGGGCTACTAACGGGGAATATAGGTATAGGTATTAGTTTTGTCAATTTTTAAAGGTTAATTCAGAAATAAACCTTGTGGTTTCTGTAAAACTTTCAAATCGGCAAAAATTATACATTTTGTTTTTATGTTGCGCAAATAAACGATACTCAGGTTTTTTTTTAGATAGGTTTTTACATACACATATTATTCCTCACCTCACGTCTGTATACCGGAGGGGTAGGCAGAAACCAGAGTTTGGCACTGTATTTTAATTAAAACTGCCGCCCTACGGAAAAACCTTCTCTAATACTCGGCCAAAACGTATGCCTTGTAAGTAACTCAAAACCGCAACTACTGGCCATTTTAATGCTCATATTTAATTCCTACTATAACGTACATAAGCAGATGCATCTAATCCTGCTAAATGCCAACTAACTCATTCAATACCACGACAATTACTTCCAAGTACATAACGATGTAATTATGTAGGTAGGTCCCCTCCCATTGACGTCATTTTGTACAAGTTAAATACATAATCACGCTGAAAGGACACTGACTGCCGCAGAATAACAACATACAGAAGATTCGCTCCTATGTTACGCGTGCCAAATCCTGAACGATTTCAATCCTCTAACTGTTAAATTCTGCTAATTGCTATTGCAAACATCAGGATTCCGACAGGATTTGGTGCGCATAAGTAGGCACCTGTTCAAAAGCAATGCTAAAACCGTAGCTAGTGAGTTGGGTGGGCAAGTGACTTATGTGCGTAGCTTGTGGACTGTATTTGGTTGGTTGGTGGGTGGCACAAAATCGGAGGCACGCGTGGTTTAATACCACTAGGCTACCAACGGAAATCCTTAAATATCTTGTTGGTGTCGCCAACAACTTATAGTATCATATATATACATACAAGGTGTTGATTTGTAAAGTAACGCCCGACTCAGGGTACTTTCTGCTCATCAATACGAACAACTTTTCCTATGGGATCAACTCTAAAATAAAAAAATAAAAACAGCTGTTTCGTACATTTTGTTTAGTAGGTATCGAATTTCAGTATGGCACGGTAAAAGTAGTTCGTGTTGATGAGTAGAAAGTACCCTGAAATTTGTAAAGTAACGCCGTTAATCAACACGTTGTACAGGGTATTATAATAAGTCATATAAAGGATATATTAATTAACACTATATAGAAGTTATGTTCAAAACCAATCCTAAAATCCTAGCTTGCTAACTACATTTATAAAATGCTATGGTTAGAAAATGAGTTAAGTAAAGATTGACAGATTACTGCCTCGTTGGTCAAGCAGTTAACGCGCTTGACTACCCAAATCGTTGTCGCAGGTTCGATTCCAACTGGAGGCTGCCGTAGTGTATTTCCATGTTTGTGATGTCATTGCCTAGTTGCCAGAGCACAGGATATCCTAGTTTGGGACCAGGACAATTAATTGTGTGGTCTAAAAGTTATTTATTTATTACTGTGCCCCGCATTGGAACGTTTAGTGCCCCCCTCACCGGGACGCCATGGCCACGTCGCCAGCTACGTGTCCAAACAATTAGTATTGTCATGTATGACGGTTTGGCAACGTCGCCAATTTGGAAGCGTGGCCACGACGGCGGATCACTTGGGTGGAGATTGGATACTTGGCAGCCTGGCGACGTCGCCAACAAAATGTATACGAGCAAGGTGCGTGTCACTCTCTCGGTAGCCAACGTACATTCGTACCAAGCCTAACGCGTCCATTTTCTACAAGCCGAGAGAACTGACTGACGGGCCTGGCCACTCCAATGGCTACTCCATTTGGCATCCGAAAGTAGCGAGAGGTAGCCATGGGTGCGTAGCCGGCGACGTGGCCATGGCGTCCCGGTGAGGGAGGGCACTTAAAGGCGTTAAAGCTGTCAGTTAAGTGTACCCTCTGTCATTGACTATCAAATGGCGACTGAATGACGATTGATAGCCAGAACACGCAACCGAGTCATCGGTGGTGAAAAAATTGGCGTCCTCCTTCGAGAAGGGTCGCAGAGGAAAGTTTTCTAGTAGAGTTTAAACATTTTAGTTTCATACTTAACATAAAATCAAGTGCAGTAATGCATTAATTAATACATAAGCAGCCTATATACGTCCCACTGTAGGGCACAGGCCTTCTCTCAGGGAGAGAGAATAAGCTTAATCACCACGCGTGCCCACCGCGGATTGGCGATTTCAAGCGCTGAGGTATGTGAATAGCTCAGAGACTCATGTTTCCTCACGATGTTTTCCTTCACCGTTAGCGAGTGGTATTGCTACTATAACTTCACAAATGTACATAACTTACAAAACAAATTCAGAGGTATATGCCCGCTCTAGGGATCGAACCTGGGTCTCTCGCTTCCGAGTCCGATGTTCTACCCACTAGGCTAACACCGCTGTGCATTAATTAATCAAGTGCAGTAATGCAAATCACGCATTAGCTGTATATCAAACAATAATAATAACTGAATCTTTGTGCATCTTTTCTGGTTGGATTCCACGCGACGAATATCGCAGACGTGGTCGGCCAAGGTAGAGATGGGTCACGTTACGATCTCTCAACCTTTTTCCCGAATGGGAGAAGATGCCCAAGACAGGGACGAGTGCAAGATTATGAGGCTTTAGCCTAACAGCGGGACACAAGCCCGGCTAACTAAAAAAAATGTTTCTGCAAGCCCTGAACTATGTGCGCAAAAACACCGTGAAATCAGCGTTTTACACAGATTTTTTTAAATTTAATTGCTGCTTCAAATTTACACGCATACAACATTGAAGCGCCAATGCAATATAATATCTCTTGAAGACAGTGTATCCACACTGGCATGGTATATTTTTATAGCAACTATCACCCAGAAACAGACTTTTTAGTTCTAGTGTGGTAGAAGATTTGAAATAAACATTTTCACGCCTTGGGACTAACCGGCAAAAGAGAATATACCCACCCACGTGACCATTTACTGGGAGAGTGTGGAAAAGCAAAGGACCGACATTTTTAGGAAGCTGCTGTTCCTTGAGGAAGCCTGCAGTGGCATCAGAGCACTTCTGGCTTTCTGGAAAGATTTTCTGGAAGTTTATGTGGAGTCTTCCCAACTGTGAGGTTAAGACCGGAAATCTCATCTGTAGCTAACTACGAGGTTTGAAATTACGTTTGAAAGTTTGAACGTACGTAACGTTTAGAAATATGTAAATTTCAATGTTCCATCTGTGTATTTTAGGGCCAAGTCTAGTTGAAGTAGTTGCAATCGCTAAGAGCCTTTCGCAAAATTTGAATAAGTCTTGGTCTGGTCAACACTGATTTGACAAATAAGTTCGAGAAGATACATTTAATTTCCAAAGTACTTCGTGCTTTACTATTCTAACAGTATCTAAATACAAAGTCATAAATACCTTCTTTTGCAAAACCTTATAAGGGTAGGCCTAATAGGTAATACCTACCACGGAACTCGAGGGTACTTGAGGTTAAAAATTTGTGAGCATCAAAATTCTAACCTCCTCCGCACGACACGTGCCACCAAAATCAGTACGAAACACACGAAATAGCTAAGGTCCTACCGCGAATGACTTCTAAAAACCTATACCAATAAATCAGAGTAAAATCCGTTCGTCCAATCGCGTCTTGAATATCAAATGCTGGCGGACCCAGCACCTGATGTAACTTCCTGTGAGAATGCGTGGAACCACGGCTTGTTGGCTAGAGAAATTAATGATGAACAGGCATCGTAAACTAACTGCCCGGTTTCTGAATTAGAAATTTCACTACTCAAATATTTTAGTATTATTCTATCTCCTGCTGTTTCTGTCTGTCTACTAATGTAGAGTGGGAATAAAACCTATCTGTAAAAGTTCGACTGTAGATTAACATACATCTGCACTCAGGTTTCCTTACGATGTTTCACTTTACACTAAGCGAGTGGTATTGCTACTATAAATTCACAAATGTTTGTCTTGGCGAAGTTATTGTTACATGCCGGGGTTCGAACCCTCGACTTCTTGAATGTGAGTTGCCTCTACCGGCCGCGTTACCGCCGCTATCGACGTGTATTGTGCGGACCAAAAAAGAGAAAACAACTTGTATTACAGAGCAATAATAAAACTATGACAACAAGGTCTCAATTTCCCAAATTAACATTACACAGCAGCTTGTTTCTTAAAAAAAAGTCCTAACAACTACACAATTACTCGAAACGCCGTTAATATGACATGATAAAATCAACCGTAGACGATAAACCTGCACGGCACGCATGTGACAAGCTAAAATAGATTTCCGTGCGAACAGAATAAAGCTTCAAACGACGGCATGGTTAAGTTGGCGCCTATAAAGACTCCGCAAGGCATTGTGACTCTATCTAGTGAAAACGCTAAGAATTTCCCACGAAAAAAGAAAATTGTACGTTTGTGTGGCTGCCCGTGTGTGTGGCGAAACTTCTTGCGTTATGGTATGACACACGGCGACGGTACACCCGGTGCGCTCGTCCAATTGACACGTCAGTGTCTGGATTTCCATTTTCATTGAAATGTGCGCATTTAAAAATTAACATTGGCCTTTGCATCTACGTAAAGAGATGATTTATACAGCGTCCAGAAAAATCAAACTTCTAAGTAAACGTAAAAAAAGATTCGGCCGTTTATGCCACAAAAACGTATATTTCGACAATCGAGGGAATCAAAATTTATAGGGTATTTTTCGTTGACCTAGAACTATGAAATTTGCCAAGTAATATTCGTCTTGTACTACAAATACAGGGAAAAATCTGAAAACTATAACTTTGGCCTTTGCATCTACGTAGCGAGATGATTTATACAGCGTCCAGTGGTGCCACTGGATCACTCACACTAGATGGGTGAAGGGACCACTTGGACGCTGCAGTGCCTAGGACATTGTTTTTTAGATGGAGTAGGCCCAGCACCCATACCATCCTGACAGCTTAGTTGGCCTAGCCCACAGCAAAGACAAGTTAATACGTGCGGAGACACAAGTTCTACTAAAAATTCGCAGATGCACGTTAATAAACAAACAAAGTCATAGGTACATGCCCGCACAGGGAATCGAACCTGGGTCTCCCGCTTCCGAGTCCATTGTTCTACCCACTGGGCTACCACCGCTACGGACCGAAGTATTACCTGCCCTTATTTACTTATTTTGCGTATGGTATACAACGTGTCTAAATACGAAAGGGAAGTCGTCAATCCACACGGTCACTTCCGCGTCAGCTTCGTGAATTTTCCAAATACCAACTGCTATGAACCATAGCGTACAATGGTAAGTAATGTGGCATATACTCTGCGCCTCTCCGCATCTGGCGGTGAGGTCTGTACCGAACGCCTACCTATGCGCAGTCGGTCGGCGCAACTACTCTGCGAGATTCGACACCTATTGATTTGAGTCCAGCAGCTTCGTGGTAGACACACACACACGCACATACATCATTCACCAACTTCAAACATAAACACACATACACTCACTTTTTCCTGTATTTTAATATTAAGATGCATTTTATTGTTCATATCGTATTACGCTTAAAAGCCGTTCACTGTTCAGAGGATCACTGGCTACCATAATACAGATTTTTCTAGCTTGAGAGTCAGAAGACTCACTAACTTAATTCTTTGTCAGCCGTCTATTAACTCTTGCTTTATGTTTATTTAAACACTTTTGTATGTGGCTATAAAATTAAGTTATTCTTAGATTAAGGCCAGGAACTCTTACCTGCCCTACCTCATGAAGGTATATAAAATATCTTCTAGCAATTAATATTTTTAAGAATCGTGGATATAAATATCTTGTACACAATGGTTTATATACCATATTTATAACAACACGATTTCTCAGATGCAGTTTAAATATCACAGACTATCAGACTTTAAGTAATAAGAAGCTAAACGCTCTATGATTTTATAAATTTAAGATTAATAATAATTATTTAAAATGGTTATTCAATGGATCTCAAAGTTGTTAGGTTTTTATTATTAGTACGGTCCTTCAACACAAAAATGAAGAAATAAACGTTGCTAGAAAACTGCTCTAATCTAAATCTAATCTATTTATTTTGCTGGCACCTCATATCAATTCACTGACAATACCCGTTCCTTTATACAAATTACCCATAAATCATATGGTTAGTTGATAAAAAATACTCTAGTAGATAGGCCATTTGGTGAATAAAGAGAGTGAGAGTGGACTGTATACAATGTTTTAATTAGAAAAAAAAACGATAAATTGAAAATAATATCGGATTGCACCTCTGCTCGCTTGCTGATCAAAGGAAAAAGTAAAATGGCGGGGCGCCGCAGCTGCTACCATACGTTGGCCGTGAATGCCCTGTTGTGTCGTAGACATCTAGTATGTACAAAAAATAATTTTCAAATCAAATTACCGAATGCAGTCGTTGAGCTTTTAAATTGCTATCTGAGCTTTTACAAGACACGCTCAGCTCGTAAAATCGCTATTTTATCTTACGCTGGCCTTAGAAATGTTCACGCCTCTGTACTAACTGAGAAAAATGGGTCTGCGCTTTTCTAATATAGAAACTAGTATCAAATATACTGAATATCAAAAACTATCATCATGGTACCTCGCCTGGTACCCTACTAAGTCCACAAATCACGCTGAAATTCTGGAACCTGGACGATGAAATCCAAGTCACAAACAAATAAATAAGTTAAAGTGGAGATGGGCAGGGCACGTGGTCAGACGACAGGACAGTCGATGGATTAAAACGGTCACAGAGTGGTGGCTGTGGTTTGGTAAACGATCGCATGAGATTGGCAAGGGACTGACTGGGTTAGCGTGACATGGAAGAGACCATGTGCAGTAGTTTTATCCATGGGAGATAGATAGATATAATATAATCTAGTCATTAACATAATAAAATAGATAGTGTCTAACCTACGCATAGAGAACGTATTACGACCCTTAGGAGTATAATGCCGTGTTCGGCACCACCTGGATTGATTCGAACCGCGAGTCATATGTCATATGGAAGTCAAGTGAACGGTGTTGGGGGTATGGTAGTAGATTGTGGGATATACAAGGTCTTTTCTTATAACTATGCACCTTTCAAGTGGGTATTTTGCTTATAGCTGCTAGACTTAATAAAGGTTTATTACGTGGTGTGTTGAGCTAGTCAATGGGAGTGTATGCCTGACGTTTGCTCTGAGTTGTCCTGTCCTATCTTGTGTTTCTGTGAGTTACTTTTCTTCAGTTGTAACTGAAAATGGGACGCCCGATAAGTTAATTTGTTACAATAAATGTCTTTCTTTTCTTTTAAATCTTTAGCGAAAAACAGTTTCAAACTAATGTGCAGCCACGATTTTAAGCAGATGTTTTTATCACTACACTGACACATCAAAGACTGATTGATGGCTTGCTGTTAGAATTAAGTTCATCGTTATTGCTGCGAGGTGGCTCAAATATCTTTGTGCACTGACAAAATTGATCGTAGTAGACAGTACCTAGTCTAAGTTACCATTTCGTGGGGATAACCCCAGGACCAAATGACCACGCCTTAGCAATCTATCTTTGGTAAGGAGATGAGGCCCAGTAATGGGACATAAATATTTCTCTTTAGTTGGTCTATGAGGCACGTCCTTGAGCAATGCCCTCAAGATGACTTCTCACTCGTTACATAGTTTAATTTGCATTTATTTATTTGGCGAAAATACAGGCACAGATAATAAATATTTTATGTTTTACAATATTGGGTATTGGACTTGTCTGCTCTATGGAACATTTCTCAGTTATAGTTGTTAACTATAGAAGAAGACGTAAATACATATTATTCCAAACATGCCACCATTTTGCTAGCTCAAAGTAAGCCTACGAAGATGGTAGACTGCAGCATTAGAATACTCGTATACCTTGAAATGTTTAACGGCCAGTTATAAGATTGGTATCTGCTAGGTCGTTGGAGAATTTGCGTAAATAAGTTAAATTAACATCTGTGAAGCAAAGCAGTTTGAAGTTTACTTATGAAACACCGACTGCTAACCCATTGTGTTGCAGTCACATTTATTTGAACTTTTCTTATAAATTTGATGATTGAATCTTTCAGCTTGTGCTCAGACGTGGCTTTTGACCATACTTCAGAATTTCAGGCTCATGGTTTGTCAGCGGGCAATGGAGCGCAGTATACTTGATGTAAAGAGGATTGACAAAATCCGAAACACGACACTGCGCTCCAGAACCAAGATTGTCGGTTTCGGAGCTGCGACTGCTAAGCTTAAGTAGAATTAGGACGTGGGCCCAGACAGGTGGTTTGACAAAATATCAAATGAGTTACTTTTAAAACGGAATTTTGTATGAAAATACTTGCTTATGACGTCACATTTCAGAGCACTCTTTTTATGTTCAATCCATTTAAAAATTGTAATAACTAGTAATTGACTAAAAGAGATACATTTTCCGAGATATTTTGTAATTTTTGTTTTAATCGAGCATATGAAATAATTTATTGTTGATCGTGTCAAATACCGTATTGCCACTGACTGGGTTCCATGCGACGGGTATCGCAAACTTCGCAAGCTTCGCTGAAAATCAGCGTTGTAGGATGCCCTGCATCCCGCAGCACAGGCTGAGCGTCTGTCCGATTGCCAAGTTTTTTCTGCTTCAGAACTTGTTTTAAAATAAAATATAAGCAATTAAGTTTCTAATTAGTCTGTAAGTTAAGTGTGGCACATCTGTCTTATTGGCAATAAATGGTTATTCATTCATATTCATTCATTCATTCAAACGCGGACGACACAGGTGGAGATGGCGGGACGAAATCACTATTTTTCTACCGGGTTTGCAGAAGATGACTATCTTTCTACCGGGATGGCAGAAGATGACTATGAACAGGGAGGAGTGGAGAACAAAAGGAACAGTCCGCTAGGCTACCACCGCTCGTTTCCTTGTTTAAATAAAAGTATTTGTTGAAATAAAGGGGATCTAACATAGAATATACATGGTTCTCTTGGGATAAAAAAGGACTATTAAATGTAGAGCATCTAAGCTCGTGTTGATATTTTAAACAGTCCAATTCAAACATTTACTGAGCAGAAAGCAGCTTAGATACGTTTTATATTGCTTTACAAGTATATTAATTGTAAGACACGTGGTAGAAGACAGGAACGCGAAGGGCCTGTTTCACATTGGACAAAACCGAAACTGCATGATATTGTTGGACTATTGTATCCATGAAAAGGTTGGCACAACGACATTAGGTCTAATTAACATGCTGTTAAATAAATGTCTCATTAAAATGTGGTTATAAGTGATTTTTGTGCCTTACTAGGTTTGAAGACAAATAATTCTCTATTCTATTCTATTTTTAGTAAATGTATTAAACTAGCAGACCGACCATGTCGTGGAGTTACGGGTATGGTCCAATGTGAAACCAACCAACATGATTTAGCGATGAACAAAAGCACAATCATTGACACAAACGAATGATAAACGTCCTTTGCATTCATTCATGACAGATAGTAAAACTGACAGACAGATTCACGGATGGACATAGAAACAGACAACAATTTATGTTTATGACTAGAAAGTCAGCCAGGTATATTTTTAACACGATTATCGAAGATTACTTCGATAAGTTTTAACTTTGATCGTCACACATACAATCATTTTTTTAATATTCTAATCTAATATTTTATGTTCAATAAAGAATATTCTTATCTTATCTACTTCAGTGTATCAAATTATCAAATCATATTGTCACTTCACTTCGATTTACGGCAGTTACATAATTTTTTGTCTGAGGTAGCATGATAAATTTCGAACTTCAAGACTGAAATTAGAATTTCACACTGTCAGTTCAGCCAGAACAGCAACAGTGTAAGCTTCATTATCTGCGCGCAGTTTTGTTCTCGACGGTGCAGATCGCATGTTGTCGCCCGAAGCGTATTCTAATTAATAAGCCCTGAACTATAAAGTGGCTGCTGCAAAAACTGAACTCCGCGTTTTCCTACTGCGATACAGTCATTGCATAGAGGAGTTACAGTCACTTAGACAATCTGTTAATGCAGCTATCAGTTGGTCAAAGTGCATACAAAAACACTGACAGCAATAAATTACTGAAACTGAAGGTAAGTGAGAAAGCGGAATTATCATGCCGACTCCAATCAATCACAAGCTACGGTACATTTGATTTCAGATTTTTCCTATGTGTAAACGAAAAATTTTTGTCAATATTGTCATGTCAAGAAATTGTTAATGAGCTTCTTGAATTTACGAAATAAATGAATGATCTGAAGGAACCAACTACTTGATAAACATTATTCCTTTTCGTATTTTAACGATTCCTTTCAACGGATTGCTTACATGTAAGGAAAACAATCAATCTCGATTAGCTTTGATCTCTTGTAACAATGTAATAACTAAGTGATTTTGTTAAAGTATTTCTTTAGATTTAAATCTCAGATTTTAAATTTGTTAAAATATTAGACTAGTTTAGTTTAAGTAGTCTTGTTTTGTAGGCTTGTTTACATTTTCCTGATCTTACGTGTGTGTATACTTTGGGTGCCATTCTAGATCTACATTGTTAAACCTTTTTTGTATGTTATTGATTGTTTGTTACCTGTTTTACATACCAATAAATTAAAATAAAATAAAATGTAAATGAAATGAAATACACTGGCTTTGTTTTGCAACCACTGTGAGCTATAAGTGTCATTGAACTACACCGTTTTAGTATAACATGTACTATACATGATGTGTACTATACTCAGTTATATTCGTATTAGCGTTAGCGGAGACTTTGCTACTAAAATATAAAATTTTATACGCTGTTGACTACACTGCATGACATGTAAGCTTTAATATCTTCTCCACTATAGCGAATTGCCTTCAGTGCCTTGCATTAACATTATACATTTATTTATCTTCCACATTATCCTTTCAATGTAATACTCATCAATTACCTAATATTTTTATAATGCCCTACAAATAACTTGGCATTGTGCCAATGTGCCTGAAGTAACGACCTACTTCAGGAACATTGCTCTTCTATTTACATAGGTACCAACGGAGGGTAGCAAAGTGACTCTACCTTCTCTCCACCACCATCGTCGGAAAACGCGTTTTCCTTATTGCCGGTAATGAAGGCTCTGTAATATCGCATAAACAGTTTTCTTGCCGTGTTGAACGCCTAGCATTTGCCTTTTAGAGTTCCGTACCAAAAGGGTGCTAACGAGAGTTTACTTTACTAGCCCCAAGTTTCTCGTACACTAAGAATAAGAAAGAAATGAACAAGAAAATTTTATTTCAAATAAAACTGTTACAATTTGTGTCCTGGCTCCCTAACTAGGATTCCCTGTACTATAGGTAGCCATTAACACACTCGCAAGCGGTATCCACTGTTAACACCTGACAGTTGGCCAGGGTGCACACAAAAAAAAACACGGACAGCTGAAACAGGGGTAATCCTACGCAATCGTTGAAATAAATTATTGATTTATTGCGAATGTGGATGGAAGGGCCGGTAAGGGACGACCCAGACGGACATACTTCGACCAAATAGGGGATGTATTAACAAAGGGCAAGATAAAAAGTACCCGAAACCGGCGTGCGTGCATGCAACGACTAATGAACGTCGAGGAAGAGAAAGTGATCTGTCAGGATCGTAGCAAGTGGCAGTCCCTGGTCTCTGCCTAGCCCTCAGGGATACAGGCGTGAGTTTACGTAATGTTATTGATTTCTGATTGATCGGTCAGTACATCCGTCTATTTCATCTCAGGGTATCACTTAAATTCCCTGCTGATCAGTCTTGAATTGTCTGCTGCTCAATTAACTTATTTTAAAACTTTTATTGCTAACAGAATTTTTTCTAGACCAGACCAAAACCGTATTTTTTTCGTCTGACTCGCACTTGGCGGTATAGCAGACCAGACCAATTCTAGTAAATGCATTACAGTTCATAGGGAGCCCAGTGACTAGGTTTTTACGCTGTCGGTACTCTACTAATCACAAATTTTGTTTCACAGAACAACGAACGACATCGTGGGTACCGAAGAGCCACATTCGTAGTCTCTTATATAGTGATATCTGTGTGGCGGCGGATTAAGAAAAGCGTCACTCCATTTCCTTCCGTGGATGTCGTAGAAGGCGACTAAGAAAATAAATTAACAGGAGACGGGCAGCAGCGTCTTCCTGACATTCCAACCGTATACTGCGATCGCCAACCCGCCTGCCAAGCGTGGCGATTATGACAAAACCCTTCATGGTTAAAAACCATGATGGAGGCCTATTTCCTGCAGTGGGCGTCAAATGGCTGATGATGATATAGTGACTCATCATCATCATAAGCCCACCGGGCAGAGGTATGCCCACTGCTGGGTATAGGCCTTTTCCCTATCACGCCATCTTTTTAGTGACTGTTCCTTGGTAACTGTCTAGCTGTCAAGTCCATATGCTACTCCTCATTTGACGTTTCATTGAGCCACGTAACTACATGTTACCTGCCAGGTTGGGCTCATTGAACACTCGTGGTTAATGGAGGTATGACTGCTCACTGACTGTTGTATCGAACAAGTTTAAAAAGCGAGTTAAAAATTAAAATGAATCCCTCTTCGCTCGGACTACCCTAACAGATAAAGCACCCACAAACTGACAAACGTAACAATTTCAAAAGGTAGGTTTATAGACGTTAATAGGCCTTCAACCAATCGAGGCACAAAGGCAATAAAGTTTACACGTGTGTCCTTTACCTCACCCAGAAGGCTTAGAGCACATCCGGCTGCAGGCTCGCGAGATTCTAGGTCGTTTCGTAATTCGAACCTAATTAGACGAGATCAGTGTTCGGATTTCGTATTAACGACCGTTTCGGTTAGAGAAGGTCAACAAAAAAACGGTATCGAAGTCCTGTTCGAGCTATGCATCTTGCAAACAATGGGTTATGTTATGCAAGTCTTTGCTCAGTAGTTTATACGGTCCACTCGAACAAAATGATCACGTGATGAACTTTTATGCGTAGTACAGTCGACAACACAACAATGAATTCCTAATCTGTGCAAACGTAAAATATATATATTTTTCTCTTATCGTTTTTTATTCAGAAATATTAGATCTATTTTCATTCATATGTGAAACGATCGTTAAAAGGTCGAATTAGTCAAACACTTATTCACAAAAAAAAAAAAATTAAGAAATCAGTGAATATTATTTATTTATAATTGTAGCATTATATTAACTGACATTATACCTATCAAATGAAGTATCATTTGTAACTATTGACAATATTTAGGATAATGCCTATTGCAGATAAGTAAGTATAACGGCTCATACTTTAAGGCAAACACAAATAAAAGCAAATGAAAATAAACCAATTACAATAATTTGTATGGTACGAAATACTTATTGCAAGTAAATTCTCTACTTACGGTTTAAATGTCTCTTAATTCAAGGATATCGATGGTGAGCCTTACCTGTGAAAGAAAATTAAAAGCACTATTACTAATTAAAGTTTCTGACACCAAATAAGGAAAAGATGCTACAGGCAAATAAATCATAGAAATAAACCCGACAAGCGCGTGTAGGGCCACACGCAGTGTAGCTTTCCGCAGAAAGAGGGGGTTTTATCAGCTTTACAGAACTAACAACTTCATCGACGTAATTTTCAATGGATTTTGTACGACGTTTTTCTTTTATAAGTTGGTCGCCTATTTCTCGTTAATAACTTGCAAAGCCTACTTAGCTGTGATAGTGATCCGTTTAAGTTCATTATATGTGCTGCTACCCTGCATTGTATCATGTTTCTACAATCAACCGTTTAGCCAGGAGAGGGATGGGTGACTTGGACAAAAAAACATTGCGCTTTAAGAAGAAGAAGAAGAAAGACATTTATTATACCAACAAGATACATCACAGAAACAAAATAAGCACATAAGTAACATAATATGCACAACACAGAAGGAAAACTAAATACACAACAGACAAAACGAATAAATAAAACAGGACTATAGATGTAGCCTGTGGTGTATCTACATTGCCACAAAAGGCAGCTGACTCAGCGTTGTGCTGAGGAAGTGATCCCTCAGCGCTGATTTTCAGTCAGTGCCTACGGTAACCCATAATTGTACTACGGAGTGCGTGCCGTGGTGCAGTTAAAGAATTAAGTCAAATTCAATAACATACATACAATAAAGTAAAAAAAAAAAAAAAATATCGTCATAAAATACTTACATATATTAATTAATTTAAAGCTTAATACTTCGCAAACGGAATACTAAATAAACCAAAATGATCTTTCTACACCCACAATATTTTTAAATGACCAATCCAATGATATCACACTATAGTATGGCTGAGAAAAAAATTAGGTCGGTGTATACCCTATATTAGGTGTAGGTTTATACCCAAATTTTTTTTTTAACATTTTATTCTTCCGTTTTGTCGGCGTGTTAACATGTATGTCTATGCCAAATTTCAGCTTTCGCGTACTTCTCGTCTCTGAGCTAGGCCGCGGACAGACAGACGGGCAGACGGACAGACAGACAAAGAGACGGACATGGCAAAACTATAAGGGTTCCATGTCGACTACGGAATCCTAAAAAGACACTCGTCAGAAATGTACTGCATTGAAGGTCATATTTGGTTTGCAAAATTTCATGTCTATGTTACGTTAGTAGCTTTGATTTCTGTAGTGCCCTCATGAGAAGACAATCCTGACTCCGGCATCAGTCATAGTAAAGATCATGTTAGCTATCAAAATTAAACTATATACAAAGTTTCGTGTCCATGCTGCAGCAACAGGTTATTTCTATCATGAGTGTATTGTGATCAGAATCAAACAAGCAAGTAAAATTTTTAAGTCGTAAGTTTACAGGAAGTTGTTCAAATTTTTCTTTGAAGATTGAAACTAAATATGGATAAGAACAAGAAAGGTTTTATTAGTAAAATCGGTACACAATTATAAATTTTATACGTGATCTCCACATTAAGCAAGTAGCGTGTATAGTGACCGCATGTGATGTTAAAAACAAAAGCGTGTAAAAATAGTAACAATAGCAATTCCAATATTTACTAATATTCCAAATTTTGCCGTCAGCTTTTAATAAGCCTCTAAATACAATCTTGACCGACACAATAGGACAGTTCATCGACCTCGCAAATCCGTAGATCCCGAACATTTCAAATTGAGCCTCCACGCTTCACCACCCTCGCATTCGGTGATACCACTGGCCAGTTGCGAAATTGGAACGGAAATTGCTCGTTCCTCTCGCCGTTCGAAATTTGAATTTTGCCGGTTAACTGGGCGCTTCCGGCCGCAGGCTTTTGTTTCTCGGTTGGGCAAGGATTGGGCGGCAAGGTGTTGGTCCGTTAAATTAACAGCTTTGAACCCTCTCATTTGGCGCTGCGGTGTTGAAACGCCTTAAACAATAATTTTCTTGGTGTGGTGTTAGATTTTAGATTAGCTCGTAAAGCCACTGCGGTATTTTAGGTGCCCTAAAACGATTGTGACATATTTACTTATGGCATGGTACATGAAAATCTTTGATTCCGCTTTGCATTTTCGATGTAAAAACCGTAACGCAACTGAGAAAAATGCACCCCAACTGGTTAATTTAGCGCCTAGAAAGTTAAGTTCAAGCATTCAATTACATCGCTAGCCTTCTAGTTACAATAAATTTAACCAGTTGCCGGTGACCCAGGATATCGTTAAAGTGGATACAGTGTCGACGGTACCCCTCTAGCTTGTATCTTGTATTTGTGTAAATAGCCTAAGTACATCCCACTGTAACAGTAGGACACAAGTTTTCTCTTGAACAGATAACTTTATCCATGAACGAAGAGGTATGCATCATCAAAGGCAGGTTGAAATGTTGCTGACTCTACCTTTAGGACTGCTGGGCATTGGGAAGAGGCCTGTGCCCACCTATAGGCTCTGCTTATGGGGTGGACAGATTACTTATTCTGGTCCCAAACTAGGATACCCTGTGCTATGGTAACCAGGCAAGGACATCACTAACACGGAAATACACCCAGACTAAGCCCAGGCCCCCTGAAGGAATCGAATCAATGACCTCCGGCACGGCAATCAGACGTGATACTACTAGACCAACGACGCAAATAGAGAGGGAACCAAAAATAAACGGTATTTTAAGCCCAAGAACCGCTTTTTCAGGCGATTTCTAAACGTTAGACATAAGGATAACAGGGGCACCCATATTTACTCCCATATGATGCCTCGGTCATAGGGGAGAACGTGGTGCTCACCAAAAAGTTTTGTATCAGCAGAAAACTAGCACTCTGTTGCTATAGGTGAAAACCTGTAATTGGCTCACTAACTAGTTATATAAGTCACATGTACTGTTTGTTAGCTGTTGGTTTTCCATAGATAATTAAAACAATAAAATAAGCTCTATAATAATATGGACTAGGCAGATTGATAATCACAAATAAAGTGTTATAAGCCAAGGAACCCAAGAACCGACTTTTCAGACGATTTCTAAACGTTAGACATACTAATAACGGGGGCACCCCTATTTGTTCCCGTGCGATGCCGCGGTATATCTAATGTCTTATGTGTTATTCAGCTCCCTATACGGTAGTCAACATCGGCAAATGAGAGAAAGGTGGCTGCTCAGATCGGTGCTTGGTTCTCACAAGACTGCCGACCCGTGGTGGTACAATAAGAAATAAGACATTTATTGTATTACGAACGACCAAATAAACACTTTTGTCCAATACTCGCAGTTGTGTGATAAACTTAGTTAGACCTGAGATTTCCGCACTTAGCCTCATAGTTGGGACATTGTACGTAGCAAGCGCTAAGGTATGCAAATACCTCAGGCAGTAGGGTTTCCTCATGATGTTTTCCTTCACCGTTAGCGAGTGGTAGGCATTGCTACTACAACTTCACAAATGTACGTAACTTAGAAAACAAAGTCATTGGTTCATGCCAGGATTCGAACCCATGACCTCCCGAATGAGAAGCCGGCGTTCAACTGCTCCGCTACCACCGCTCTGTGATAAACTTTAAGAGTAACTGTTAGGGCGCTTATACATAGGCGACATGTTGCGAACGACAGCGCCAACTGCAGCCGTCGACGCGTCGACGGCAGTCGCCGACATATCAGCGTCGAATATCCACGTTAACGCCTATAGTTTATTTGTTTAGTCATTTAACTAAATGTAAACAATCTTGATACGCCTTTTTACTGCAATATACACTTTATACTTGACGACCTCGTGGCGCAGCGGTAGTGCACCTGCATACCATGCGAGAGGTCCCGGGTTCGAATCCCGGCTGGGGACAAAAAAAAACAACCCCAGGTCTTGGATGTTTACATGTTTGTGATGTCGTTGTTTCTGGTTCCCACGACACAGGGTATCCTAGTGTGGGGCCAGAAGCAATGTATGTGCCTGTATGTAAATGTTTATGTTTATAAATCTAAATATATACATTTTACTTGAATTTCATGAAATTTTATGTAATTTCACATTGAATTTTGTAAAGTGTAAAGATTTAGATTTATAAACTGTATATTTCAATAAAAAGACGTATCAAGATTGTTTAATGAACTATAGCCTGCCGTCGACGAGTGTCAACGCCTGCAGTTGGCACTATAGTTGGCAACGTGCCGCCAGTGTATAAGCGCCCTTAGGTAGGCTCAACTGAGGCTGTCTTTGGAATAAATACAGCACGATGGTTTATGTCGTAGTAATGTCAAGCGATTACGGAGTCAATTTAAAATTCAAGCCTGTCATCATCATTATAATTAGCACACATCGTCCACTAGGGTTGGGATGGGAAGACATCGATGTTGCCGCTCAAGATCGCATAAAGTAAAGATCTTTTATAACGGCCTTATGCCCCTAAGGAAGGGCCACAGGTTATAATAAGTAAGTGCACTTTTTCCGAATTAAAACTTTCGTAAGCACTACACACTATTAACTTAATTCTGGTTTCACTTGCTTGGTTTTTTTTCGGAAGAGTTAAGTTAATAGTAAGTCCACTACTCAAGCTTCCATTATACAGAATTGTAATAGTTCACAGTGTCTCCGAAATAAAACAAGTAATTTCAACGTAAATATTAACATTTTGTTTCTGGAGTTTCAATGAACCATATAAGCTTCCTTCGGGTCAAGGAAAAAGGCAGCGAAGAAACTCAGGTCTGTCCAATCTGAACATTTTTTCTCAAATCATATGAAAAGTATTATGTTATTCGCTATGGCGAATTGTCACCACTTGCCACCTAAAGTTACCTTGCTGTCACTACATAGTTACCACATACGGCATTGTAATGTATGGAACAACTATTTACGTAATTTTAAGTTCTCACCATAATCGAAGTTGACGAGAGGTATTGACGAGTAGATGACCCATTTTCAGATAGATCTGCATAATTTGTTACTTTCCGCACTTAGTATTTTTACGGGGCAGGTCACATTCTTTGGTCACCCTTATCCGTTGCCCTCCAAAGGTTTTGCAGCAGACCTACAATTTTTTTATAAAAATAATAAATTCCATACAACACAGTCACTTGACCTGATCCCAAACTAGGATGCGCTGTGCTATGGTAACCAGGCAAAGACGTCACAAATACGGAAACACACCCAGACTGAGACCATTTGCGCCAATTAAATACGGCGTTTTCCAGAGGGAATCGAACCCGCGACCTCTGTCTTTGTAGTCAAGCTAACCGCTAGCCCCACGAGGCAGTCAACGAGGAAGACTTTCCAAGACCCAGCTTTCGACTCTCACGTGTTGTTTAAGTTCCACCGATGTGCGTGGAGGAATTAAACAAGCATTATGCGCTCCGTGGGGCATGACGCGTGTCCATGTCTCCCTAAAGGCACACACGTCAGTACGTCCACCTTTACACTGATAATCAAAGTTCAACTCTATGCCTTTCTGATAAGAACGGTCTAAAACACAAAGGTTGATCAGTTGCCGACCGTAACAGACCCTTGTCGCATGCACGAGACAGTCGGAAGACGTAACTTTTTGACACGTCATGGTCTGAAGGGTTTTGAAAAGAGTCACTTGCGTTTGAAGTTGTTATTATGATTACCGACCTCTGAATGATAGTTTTGATGACGTTTCATCGTCACGTGATTAGTAATTTCAATGAGTTAGGTTTGGCGGCCTGCGGTGGAATCCTTGGTAGAATCCTGTCAAAAGGTCAGAAAGTGACGATAGATCGGGCCGATATGATCAGGATGACTCATGCCCAATAGCCGAAAATCTGTTCCAATTTACCATCATAACTTCATTATAGTACGGTAAATAAAGCTGGTAACAAAACAACTACAATTTGTTACACAATCGAAGCAAAACATGAAAACCGTTTTTTCCAATATCAAAACCTTCACATTCTTAATTTCATTTTGAAAATTTACTCACTCTGTATGAAAATTTAAATTAAAAAAACTAAAACTTCGATCTTTTGTCAATTGAATTTGGATTAATTTCGACACGGACACGGACGCATGCTTGCATAAATACTCAACTCATACACCCAGACGGGCAGCACATGAAATGCACTGAAACTCTGTATATGAAGATCTATTTTATTTACCCATGTACATGAATAAACGATACTTTACTTTACTTTACTTTACGGAAGAAACTGTTTTCAGGTTTTGTCTTGTTTCAATAACACTGCATATAATTATGCCTCTCACACCATACCAATGTTGTTTGAGCGAATAGCCAAACAGTTGTTTAATAACTTTCTTTAAGTAATCGCGTTATACCTCTGTGATTTCCCCACCTCCGCCTCCCATCTTGAGGCGCATCCACACCGGCGGCCGGACTCGCCCGCCGCCGAGCGAGTAACTGTCGTCACGGGTCGCCGCGCGGCGTCCGCGCAATTATCGCGCGCGCCCACCCGTGACGCCGAGATCGCGACCCGGCGAGTGTGTGTGTGAGTTCAAATGGGGCTTCGGATCGAGACGACGCACAGCTTGGTTGGTCTCGATTTGACTCGCTTCCAGGCCCTAGACAATAACAACTTCCAAAAAAAAAACACATACCCTGATCTCAAACTAGAATACCCTGTGCTATAGAAACCAGGCAAGGACATCACAATCACGAAAACACATCCAGACTGAGGCCATTGGTACGGATGTACATCGGCCCCCAGTGGGAATTGAACCAACGACCTCCGGTATGGTAATCAGACGTAATACCGCTAGATCAGCGAGGCAGTCACAAGTTTAATAAACACATCGTTTTTGAATTAAGCGCGACAAAAGTTGTTATTTGGCTCTATTTGGTAGTCTACAACGTCTACAACGTATAACGCGCGCAATTTAAATAGGCATCTCTCGCGAAGGAGATTGAATCGCACGAGGCGCCGAGTTAAGATACACGGATTCATCATCATCATCAGCCATTCGATGCCCACTGCAGGACATAGGCCTCCTTCGTGGTTTTCATAACCATGAGGGGTTTTCCCATAATCACCACGCTTGGCAGGCGGGTTGGCGATGGCAGTATGCGGTTAGAATCTCAGGAACACGCTGCTGCCCGTCTCCTGGTAATTGATTTCCTTAGTCGTCTTCTACGACATCCATGGAAGGAAACGGAGTGACGCTATTCTTAATCAGGTGCCACACGGACGGATTATACCAATGGAATGCGATTGGTAACTAGACCACCAATAGTAGTGGCAATGGAACAACCATTACTTACCTTGTTATGAACATGTGAGCATCTAAGGGCCAGTCTCTGAATTGAGAATTTCGCTAAGTAAATAGTTAACTGTAGTGCTGTCTCTTCGAATTTCTCAGAAAAGAGCGTGACAGAACGTTACTTAAGTATTTATTTAGTGAAATTCTCAATTCAGAAACCGGACCGTAGACTCACACCCGTATCCGGGAGGGGTAGGCAGAGACCAGGGTTTGCCACTTACCACGATCCCGAGAAACCTCTTTCAATTCCACAAAACAGTTTCAGGTACTCTCGGTTGTACGTTATTGTAATTATTTAGTTATACTGTCCTTGGCAGATGACTTTATTCCACTGCCATTGTCTTTCGTACATTGACTGTACAAGTGTCTGAAGCGTCTATGTGCGTAAAAATTGTGTCATAATTAGTGGTCTTAAACGGGTAATATACGTTTTTGTTTTAGGAGAATTAACTCCCTGCATTTATCAGTAGTTAAACGTTTGAATTGTCCGTGTGGCGCCGGATTAAGAATAGCGTCACTCCATTTCATTCCGTGGATGTCGTAGAAGGCGACTAAGGAAATCAATTACCAAGAGACGGGCAGCAGAGTCTTCCTGAGATTTCGACCGCATACTGGGATCGCCAACCCGCCTGCTAAGCCTGGCGATTATGGCAAAACCCCTCATGGTTATGAAAACCACGAAGGAGGCCTATGTCCTGCAGTGGACTTTAGGTGGCTGATGATGAAACGTTTTACAGTAAGAGCGGGAGCGCATGAATTCCGGATATTTCCATAACACTTCTTATCTATTCCTTTCTATTTCTTATCACTTCCATTCTCTGATTTTCCGCCGTAGTATTCATGTATATCATGTATTAGCAAAGGGCGAGATAAAAAGTACCCGAAAGCGGCGTGCGTGCATGCTAATGAATAATGACTAATTAATGTTGAGGAAGCGAAAGTGATCTATCGGGATCGTAGCAAGTGGCAGTCCCTGGTCTCTGCTTACCCCTCTGGGATACAGGCGTGATTATGTATCTATGTACGAAACTAAGCATGCCACATACTAAAAAGCTTGTTTTCTGATTCAACTTGATTATTATGCACCACACAGCTCGGCTTGAATGGGGCTTTTGTAGTTTCCAATAATCTTCTATGGTTTTGACCTCGCGAAATAGGTTGAAGAAGAAGACTAACCTTTTTGCGCTTCCTAAATTATGCTTCCGCCACTTATAGGAAATTTTCGCTTCAGGTTTTGTCAGAGTATTTCAAGATTTGTAACCTTTATTGGGACAAAGTTTCCCTCAAATATCAAGTTCCGTTATACCTGACGCCCTGGTCAAAGTGGCAGGAAAACAGTGGATGCGAAAAGTCCAAGACTGAGACGAATGGCAGACATTGAGCATTATGAGTTGGAGAAGGAGAAGATGCCTATGGACGTGTTAGTGTTACAACCAGATCTATAGTTTTAATTCGATGACTTTGTTTTCTAACTTAGGTACATTTGTGAAGTTATAGTAGCAATACCACTCGCTAACTGTGAAGGAAAACATCGTGAGGAAACCTGAGTTTCTGAGCTATTCACATACCTCAGCGCTTGAAACCGCCAATCCGCGGTGGGCACGCGTGGTGATTAAGCCCATACTCTCTCCCTGAGAGAAGGCCTATGCCCTACAGTGGGACGTATATAGGGTGCTTATGTTATGTTAAAGTTTTAATTCGTGCTTCGCAAACTACACCACAAGCTCCAAACGACATCGGGCGAAGGTCGCGCCCCGCCCGACATGCGTCGCCAGCGCCGCGCCCCGTCCCGCGCCCCGTCCCGCGCCCCGCACCTCCGAGGGGCAGGGGGCCAGGATTTTGAGTTACAACCTTCGATATGGTAGCGAGCAGCGCAGTCAGTAGAGAAGAAGTTAAAATATAACTGTCGGAAGTTTTCAATGAAATCAGGGCCTCAACTCCGTTGGTGCGTGGAATGATAAATGCCAGAACATCTTGATTTCATTGCATTGCCGCATGCTGCTTCAAGTCTACGCGCGCGTACGTTGAATCCATTTAATCGATAATAAATGAATGAAAAAAAAGGCATGTCACGTGACCCGACCGTGAATTCTGTCATTGTACTGTAATGCGCAAATAGAATCGAGGCCAGGCTTACACTTGGTATCTGTCTGCTCTGATGGTAAGCGAAAACGAAAACAAAAAAAAACGTCATTTCTTAGTTATTTTATTTGTACGGTCTGCATAAAATGTCTATATAAAATGTAGACTGTACAAATAAAATTATTATTATTATTATTATAGCCATTCTGGTTTCACAAGATTATTATTATTATAGCCATTCTGGCTTCACGACTGCACACAGCGAATCGCTTGGTGGCCAGTTTTTCGAGCTGAATAACGCAGACGGACTGCTTCTATACCCGCGCTGAGCAGGTTGCGCGCCAGCACCAACAGCATACTGAGAGTGATGGCTGATCGACATGATACACGTTTTTTAAAAAAATGGTGTCGATCACACTTAAATGTTAATAATCTAAAATAATTAATTATTTTTTGTCTACTAACCAAACTGTGTGTACATAATATTGCTTACTAATCAAATGGATCAATATTATCTGAAATAAATAAATATTATTATTATTAAATATACTAAACAAAATCTTAATTTACTTCAAGTGGAATCATTTTTTAACCTTCTTTTTCTTTCCTTCTCGTGGAATCATTTCCATCTGTGTCAGTGAACATCCCAAGTGATGGCCCGTTACTTACCGATGTACGATTAATCGAAACCAACCTTGAATCACGGACAAAATCAATGAAAAATCTATCTTAACACTTTGATTTAAGAATGACAGCGACGGTACGATAATATGTTGGCGTTTCGCCATAGTTTGACATGTCACTGTCATGACTTTGGGCGGGCACTATTCTGTACTCTACTCAATAAATTGAATATGCAAAGATGTTTTTTGTGATGAACATTGCTGTATAGTTGGAAGAAAAAGTGCGTATGTCATAAAATTTTGTCATGATTCGGCGCTGCAATAATATCTGTGTAGGTATAATAATGATGTCAGCCTCTAAAAGGATCATTGATTGAGCTGAGTTAGAGTTGGAATATGAGCATTCATTCATGTAACATGCTGTTAAATAAATTACTCACAAATTTGTCATTATTGTTTTATAGCATAAGTGATTGTTGTGCCTTACTATGTTGAATATAAATAAACATTTTGTATTTCTATTTCATTCCAACTTCAATTTCAAACTGCAGTGAAAATACCAACCAGATCCTAGTTGCAATCGAGATAAAGACCACTATTGATGGATAAGGGAGTACGCTCAGGGAAACGGATGCCAAATACCGAAGAATGCCTGCTGCACGTTCGAAAACCGGCCAAGTGCGAGTCGGAATCGCGCACGAAGCAATCCGTACCATTATCTATACCACATATGAATATTTCAAGCGCTTACCTGCTGCCGTTATTAATTTCGAGCAATAAACGCCGTCAAAATCACGTTTGTTGTATGGGAGCCCCCCTTAAATATTTATTTTACTCTGTTTTCAGTGTTTAGTTAGGTAATAGCGGCAACAGAAATACATCAACTGTGAAAATTTCAACTGTCTAACTACCACGGTTCATCAGATACAGCCTGGTGACAAACGGACAGACGGACGGACGGACGGACGCACGGACAGCGAAGTCTTAGTAATAGGGTCCCTTACTCTTTGGGTACGGAACCCTAAAAAAGGAATGGGTGGTTAGAAATGAGTCTGTTATATGATTCGGGGCTATGGCAGATGGCAGCGTCATCGAGTACCACGTGTTGATAGGGCGTAACTATCATGGTGTATATGTATATGACCGATAGAAAGTTTATTCCGGGAAACAAAACATAATATTTTAACTTTTTTCTGACCAAAGAACATTATCGATGTTTATTCGTCTAGAAATATGTTTAGTCTCACATGCGTGACTATGCCTTCCAAATAATTGTCCGCATGGACTTTTTTTGCGCACTATACAGCTTACTAGGTAGTTAAGCCCTAACACTATAAGACACGATGTTTACACCCACGGTCAATGATTCACAGTACTTCTGTCATATTATTATCATCAAGCCGAAAATTGGTACAACAGTTACCTTATTATTTCTAACTTAGATACAATCTCTATGGTTCGACAATCCTAGTGAAACCTGTATTCGACGATGTGACAGCAAAGTTTTTTCGTACGGCTTCAAATGTCAAAAGTCGTGTATTGCAGGATGTTTATTTTCTTTTGCGTTTGCTACCAACTTGACGATACCAGTTTTTATTTTTCTTTTGATTGTGGCCAGTCTCATTCTAAGAAAAATATGGGTGTTGTTATTTTTTATGAGTTTCTACTCTTTTTAGGCGTAGAAAACTTTTTTTTTAATAAATCTCATGACTTCAAGAACCCGTTTAATGTATTTAAATAGTAATTATGCTAAAATCCAAAAGCTCCACTTAGCTCTGGTTAACTTAAACTGTCTTTCAACGTTTAGTAATAAAATAACAAAACATCACCTCCTCAGCCTATTATTAGTATACTATCCAATTATTTCCATAATAAAAACGACTGACACGTGTTTCAACTTGGAAAAAAATGTAGAATTAAACCGATACGTCATCATTACAAAAGATATTAATATGCGTCTTATTATAAGCAGCATGGGGGTCGCAAGAAATGTATAGTCATTCACAAGGTGATTCCAAACATGTTCTGTGAAGATTAAAAACTGCTCCAGTCACTCTGGCCCATTTTTGGGCTTCGAATCATTTGTTAGAATTATTTTTTGATGTCCCCAGAGTTAGATATAATTAGATATCATAAAACGAATATTTTTTTTGTACAAAATCAATGATAAGTAAGATGTCTCCGCACGGCGGTTTTAATAATAGAATTTTATTTAAGTACACCTTTTTTATGTGTGCACAGGCCATCTCTCAGAGAGAGAGAGAGAGAGAGAGAAAGAGAGAGAGACAGAGAGAGAGAGAGAGAGACAGAGAGAGAGAGAGAGTATGGGCCTAATTACTCCGCAGGCCCACTGCGGATTAGCAATTTCAAGCGCTGAGGTATGTGAACACCTCAGACACTCAGGTTTCTTCATTGTATACTTAAAGAATATTTATTCTATCACTAGCCGTCCCGGCGAACTTCGAACCGCCCCAGAATCAGTTTATACGATTCTTGTTACCATGGCAACGCAATAAATAGAGTTTGATTTAGAAAAGAGTACGGTAACAAATCAAATGTTATCCCACGGGAACGCATTACCGGGATATCAAGTATCCTATGTCTCAATTCAGATCTATGTCTATGTGTATGCTAAGTTTCATGTAAATTCAAATATCTTCACTTCAAAAACTTTCAAATTTGTAATATTAGTAGGATAGTAGGATGCTGCCTAGAATTAAAAGAAAAAAGCAGAGGTTTTTAACACCATCAAGGGACGGAAGCTAGAGTATTTCGGACATATAATGCGTAACACCAAGTACAGTCTTCTTCAACGTATAAAAGGCAAGACTCAGCGGTGGTAGTCTAGTGGGTAGAACCCAGGTTCGATTCCCAGTGCGGCCATGTACCTATGACCTTGTTTTCTAAGTTATGTACATTTATGAAGTTATATGTTTGTTAAGTCCTCGCCTCTTTACCATAACACAGGGCATTTTAGTTTTTGGCCAGGATAAGTGATTGTGTTGTGTGGAAGTTATTGAACTGCTGTAAACTTTACCCTGACTTATTATTTTCATCAGCCATACATTTTCTTTTTCTTTCCATGTCAAACCATTGTCGCGCATCGCGCTGTTTTTGCGACACCGATGTCGAGCAGTTACCAAGCAATAATATGTGAATAATGGGTTTTAAATGACCCGAGAGTGGTGTTGGTAGTAGGGATGCTTACACGTTTTGTGGGCAGCTCCGGATCTGCGATTTTTCCGACCCGGGGCACAAAAATTACATTTGCGCCCAAAGGGGCTGTGTCTCCTATTTAAGGAAAATAAGAGGAAGCCTCTATTTTCTTATCGTGATTTATGGAATTAAAATAAGAACACGTATGTAAATTTGGCACTCCCTTAGTTGGCCGCCAGGGGCCCTCGTCACCCCTCCCCCAGGTTCGGGCCTGCTTGTAGCAGAATCAACTTAAAAATGTCTAGCATTCATCGCACCTTCCTCTCAATGTAGAGGCCAGAAACCAAATATTGTTGGAAAAATAAGTAATAGATTTGGAAAAAATATTAATCCAGTTCATCCAGAGGATGTCTGAATGAGACCGCATAAAGCTTTCGTGTCTACAATAAAATGTTCTCTATCTATCAGAAGCCGGGTTAGTGTAAAATGGAATAAATGGATTTTCTATGGCAAAAGGATAAATAAAAATTCTGCCTCATATACAGAGAAGGCCCTGGTTTCACTACTCGTATGTACGAGTATCATTGACTTCGTTTTCTAAGTAAACTTACCCATGTTCTATCTCTGAGGGAAGGTGAGGATTGTGAAAATGAAAAATGGTTTTTAAATTATGTTGAGTAATATTACCATGCATATATGCTTTCAGAATTTATGTGTAACTTGAACAATAATAACAAAACCAGCCAAGTGCGTGTCGGGCCACGCGCAATGTAAGGTTCCGTAGAAAGAGGGTTTTTTTATCTGTTTTACAGAAGTAACAACTTCATCGAAGTCATTTTCAATGGCATTTGTACGAAATTTTACTTTTATAAGTTGTTTGCCTATTACTCGTTAACTAGTAAAGCCTTCTTAGCCGTGATAGTTTTTCTTTTAAGTTCAATATAGGTACGTATGTGCTACTACCCTGAAATTTTTTACGTTTCTACAATGAACCGTTTAGCCAGGAGGGAGGGGGGACGCCCTACTCGGACAAAAATTTGCGCTTTAAAGCTTAATATTAGGCAAATCAAACCCTAAATAAAAAAATGGTCTTCCTACACCCACAGTATTTTTTAACGACCAATCTAACGATGCCCTACATGACGGGGTAAACGAGACAAAAAAGTCCAACATTTTATTCTTTAACTTTGTCGGCGTGATAAATATGTATACACATACCACATTACAGCTTTTAGTACCACCGGCCGCGGACGGACAGACAGACAGACGGACATGGCAAAATTATAAGGATTCCTTGTCGGACTACGGAATCCTAAAAAGGAGATATTTTGTAAATTAGTTACACGCTCAATACAATATCTTTGCTTGCTTATTAGACCCAACTCTCTATTATTAAGGTCTAAAATCGGTCAACCTCTTGACTTCTGATCTGTCAGTCTAGGTTACACTGTTGATGGATGTTGAGAAGCCGCGAGCGGGAGACCTACCCGAGTGGATTGTTGACAAATAATGTTTTAGTAGGGATGGGACGCAATTTGCTTGGAGACATATCGATGAATGGATTTCGTGCGTGAGTTTTGTGGTTCGAACGATTAGGGAATTATGCGAAATTTAACGGGGTTTTTGTAAATTTATAAAACAAAACCGGTCAAGTGCGAGTCGGACTCACGTGCGCATATTTTGTATCTTTATGACGTTTAATTTTTTTACACTAGGATGCCGGACGTAGGACGCTACTTTTAAACTGTTTTTTTAGGGTTCCGTAGTCGACATGGCAAAACGGCAGAATAAAATCTTAAAAAAAAAATCTCAAGCACCTCATTTCTGCTGCGAATTATGATGAATAAAAGATTATTTTCGTATTTCATAATTATCGAACCAAGTACCCATCACTAAGCCGTGAAAGCACACATACCGATACAATTAGGCGGTATCGGACTGGGATCGGGCCGGTCGCGCTAACCGGACGTTTTGAACATTTGTCATATTGCCACAGATGACTGCAGCATAGCGCATGGACTAGACAGAACTGGCAAACTTAAAATACCTATATAAAATTATATGATAGGTTCGACTATTTACTCACTCGCTAACGCTGAAGGAAAACATCGTGAGGAAACCTGAGTGTCTGAGCTATTCACATACCTCAGCGCTTGAAATCGCCAATCCGCGGTGGGCACGCGTGGTGATTAAGCCCATACTATCTCTCTGAGAGAAGGCCTGTGCCCTACAGTGGGACGTATATAGGCTGCTTATGATGCTGCATGCGCACTCGGCGGTTTCGGGTACATTTTAACTTGCCCTTCGCTAATCTAATAAAAGTATTTTGTTATCTTGAGACATATCGTAAGAGGGAATAGACGGATAATAATGAAGAAAGGACGATAGCAGAATGAGTATAAAGAAAAAAACTAACAAACATAGCACAGTTCGCAAAGTAGATAGATCAATCTAATATATGAAAATCTCGGGTCACAGTGTTTGTTATCGAGTTTTTCCGAGACGGCTCACCAATTTTTTTATTTATATTTGGTAGGTCTGAGAATAGGTCGTAGGCTAATTAATATGGCAAAACAACGTTTGCCACGTCAGCTAGTTGTTATAAAACAATGAAACTTGACAAATGTCTAAGCCGTACTAGAAAATAGGTTTCGATAAGAGCTTTGATAGATAGACGTATGTAAAGGGTTGATGTACCGCCTACTGTAAGTACAGGCGACAGAACATTAACGTTTATATTTTAGTTGCAAAATCGCCCGTAACGCAGTCGAATAGTGTGTGAAGGTCAATCTGTTGTCGAATATAATTCTTCAGTAGTTTAAAAGCTGGCCCTTACATTTTAGTTTTCCAAACACTATGCGCTAAAATTCCAAACCACTATTACCTAACCGGCTGCTCAAAAGAAAACAGTAGTCAGTGTCAAAGTAATCAATTTGCCTGCAGAGAAAAATATCCAGTGACATCCGGACAAAGGTGTAATATTACGCGCTTGAATTTAGAACTTGTTACCATAGACTTAGGGCCCAATTCGTTCATATTTGCTGCGTTTACTACCGGTATTGCTTATCCAGTTGTGCTGCATACTGGCCATTCTAAAGCTATGCACATACTTTCATCATTTTGACGGTTTGATTGTGGATTGGAGACGATTTTTCAGCTTAAGGCCCCGTATAAAGCTAACTCACTGCGCGCAACTTCAAATTCGCATTGAACTCCTGAATAAATAATTTTAGAAGAAGAAGAAGAAAGACATTTATTATACCAGCAAGATACATCACAGAACCAAAATAAGCACATAAGTAACATAATATGCACAAAAACAGAAAGGAAACTAAATACACAACAGACAAAACGAATAACTAAAACATAACCATAGATGTAGCCTGTGGTGTATCTAAGTTGCCACAAAAGGCAGCCGACAATTACCTAATATAAAAGAATATGTATATTATATATTGGCGAGAAATCTATCTTAGAAAAAACGCAATAAATTTAAGAGTAACTCGATGTAAAAATCTCCAAACTACCCCAATTTTGAAGATTTATCATGTTTTTTAATATCTAAATGGTTGTTACTGGTGTGGTGCTATCAAAGAATGTGAACTAAACAGTGAGACAACTGAACAACAAAAAAAAAAAACAATGAGCGAAATTTTCCAAATTCCCGGGAACAACACCTCAGTAGTCTGCACCCAGCCTAAACAGTACACCGTTCACTCTTAACTAGTAACCCATTACTAAATTCAAATTCAAATTCAAATTCAATGAGAAGTGTTATCGCGGGGACGACGCCCATCTTTCATTTTCGACCTCCGCGAGGCCTACCGGGGCACCGATAAGGCGGATTAACGAACACTATTTATCATTCTCGTGGGTTTTTACTCTTTTTCGCCCCTTGCGGTAGACTTGTGGAGGACCCACGTGCGCTTTGAGCACCTGGGGCTTGAGCAACTTTTTGAAAGAAAGTAAGACATTTATTGGGACGAATTAACACATCACATGACAAAAGGCATAACAAGTACGAAGGAAAAACAAGTCACATAAATACAACATAATACAAGACAAAGTCAGAGCGTCAGAGTGCATCCTGTAGTGTGTCAAAGTTGCCACAAAGAGCATCTGACTCAGCATTGTGCTGAGGGATTGTGGATTGACTCCAGCGGTTATTTTGTAGAAAATCTATGTGTGCTTTGAGCACTATTTTGTCTATTTTGAAAAGATTACAGGTGCTCTTAGGTGCTCGGAGATCATTTGTTGACTACGAAGATTGATTCTCAATACTAAAGCGATTTCTACAGAGTAAGCCGTGGAGAATGGATCACTGAATAAATCTATTCTCAATAGTAACTGTAACGCTGACTTGTGAGTGGACAATAGTTTTGTATAAATTCTCCAATCACGAGTCAGTTCTAATCACACACCAATATATTATGTGGCCGTAATGTTACTAATGAGAACAGATCTATTCCAGCGCCACCAAAATCAAAATTCAAATCAAAATTCTCAAGTGATAGCGCCGAGAAGGTCAAAGAAAACAGTTCGCTTGCATCGCGCAGCCATTGAGATCCCCATCAACGTCCACCACGCGTCTTTAACGCAAAACAATGGCATAACACGACTTACACGTAGGACAAGAGTGCAGACAATGCATCAAAGATCACCGTAGCACCTTCTCTTTCTGAACGCACGCGACCAAGATAACCATCGAACAGCTGATCCGAAGAACAATGAAAATCAACCTATTTAAAATGTTGCTATGAGTGAGTGAATGAGTCGCCTTGAGGGACCCCCTGCGCGAAATAATATGAGAACAATGCCCTATTGTTGTTAGGTGACGTCACGAGTAAATATAGGTCGGACTGGGCCTAAAATGTGCCGCTAACAGCTGATCGTGGGAAGCAGCTCCGTTTTTGTGACGCGTTCGTGGATTGCCGTTGTTCGTGTTTTTGGATTTCTGGTTACTTCAGCGAGCACTGTACTTTGAAATTCGGTGATTCGCTGTTTGTGCAGGGGAAGTTTTAGATGTGTTTCTTTGTAATTGTAATTGGACTTTTTTGGATAAGTAAGGATGTTAATAGAACGGGTAGAACATTGGAGTCGGAAGCGAGAGACCCAGGTTCGATTCCCAGTACCTATGACTTTGTTTTCTAAGTTATGTACATTTGTGAAGTTATAGTAGCAATACCACTCGCTTGAAATCGCCAATCCGCGGTGGGCACGCGTGGCGATTGCCCATACTCTCTCCCTGAGAAGGCTGCTTATGAAGGGTGTTAATAACTATTATGTTGTTCAAAAGTTGGACACAGCTGTATCTGTTGAAATGTGAACCAGTTATAAAGTTTAGCTTTCGTTTATGTCTGGTTCTAATTATTGTATTTTGTAGGTAAATTTGTTCTAATATTGCTGACGTTCGCTAACTAATCGCGACAAAATTCCCAAAGTTGGGCTAGTCGTGATAACTTATGATGTTGGTTGGAACCACAATAATATTATTGGGCCAACGTTAGTCAATACGGTTGGACAGTTTGATAAACAGCGTGCCAAATCTAACAGTTGGCCAATCAAGTCTATGAACCAAGGCTAAGAGCGACCAAAAAACCTTTTGATGGTCTTCAGCCTCCCGCAGATTATTTGCAGCGTTATCTGCAGCTGTTGCAAATTGAAACGTCACCAATTCGTCTCTCACAACCTATGAGGCGCAAGAGTGAATGCCCGACGAGGAATCCGACTCAAAGTCGCTCACAACGGGGCAAGACAATGGTACATTGTTTTCTTTTCGACTGTGCGCAGTGTCCAGTTGGAGTGCCACTACGATTTCGAGTAAACTATTCGCATGCGGATCGACTACGAAACCGTTGTTCGAGAAAACATGAATGAAGTGAAAGAATCTGGAATCAGGTGTAGTTCAGGGAAAGTTATAGATAGCTTAGATTGACATTGGTTAATTCCGTTGAAGAATAATTACCAGCTATTCCAGCTAGACCAGGTATTCACCCTATTGACGCCTCTATTCATGTCAAAAACATCAAAAAGGTCCGTCATCGCAATCGCCTTTTTAAAATCGTCTTTTGTTTCTTTATACAAAAGCTGCCAATCAATCTGAGTTCCAAATTCTTATCCAGCTCAGCTGTAGCGAACTTTATGAAAAAGTCTCGGCAGGTAGTACATTTCTGTGGAATGACAATGTAAATATATAAAATATGCAGGTAATACGCAACTAGCCGATACATCAGCTTTATAAATGTCGGTTACAATTCTCAATTTATGTGTCTAATATTCTATGAACAAAAATCCTTAGAATTTGCGTTATTTGTCGTTTCAAAACGAGTCGTCAAACAATAGTGGCCATCGCGTCTGCAAATTATGTCAGCGTATCCACGTGGCCCGTCGGGTCTTTGTTTACCAATTGTTCTTATCTCAATCTAGGAGCGTCCTTAGCCAAGTACAAAGCTGATTGTCTACCTTGACTGGCTTGACACTTTCCAGTGCGCCGTCGGCGAACTGCCTTGAATGGGTTAGTGTGGATTTAAAAGTTAGGGGTATTTTTGCTATACACTGATGTACATTACTGATGGGGTAGACGAGAAAAAAACCATCCCCACTTTTCATATTAGGAGAGGTACAGAAAATATTTTTTTTCCAAAATTTTATTCTTTGACTTTGTCGAATATGTATACTCATACCACATTACAACTTTCTAGTATCTTAAACAGGATTTGTAGTAGGTAACCGTGATGAGGAATAGATTTTAAGTTGGTGACTACTCGTGGCTCGGCGTTTACGGAAAACATACTTATTACTACTTTGTTTCCAAGAACTGCCTTAAATGGATTTGTGTGATAAACTGATGCACATCACAAGAAATCTATATTTTGAGTAATGTTAATCGAGATTTCATGTAGGTAAGATCATGAAGAGGAGTAGATTATAAGTTGGCGATCACTCGTGGCTTGGCGTTAACAGAAAAATACGTATTTTTCTTTCTTCCCAAGATATTTGTTAAGAGTTAAGTTACAGACCGCGGTAAGCTGCAAAATTATCGTCATTTGCAACGTTTTGAGCAAATTTTATGAGAGCATCGACTGCCGAACGAATTATGTTTTACGATCAAGTAAAAGGTGCTACGCCACAATTTTTTTACAGAAATGTCTTTCCAACTTAACGCGTAACGTCAGATATTTCCGTAAATTATTGACAGAGCTGTCGTGATGGGAGTGAAGTTAAATACTTTTTTGAAGGAATGTTGAGATGCGTTTTTCTGGGAACCAATCGAATTATCCCTGAATAATTTTATGAGGGTAAACTGAGAGTTTACGATAACAACAGTGTTGCCAGCGACGGGCGAGGGTGATTTATAGGGAACTTCATGACGCTTCGGTGGGAAATTTACAATTTTGTAATGGCAACTCATTTTTGACGACTCGCATTCGCGCGCCTTTTGCTGATACTTTGTTGAGCATTTATGTAGTTTTTGTTTTTAGATTTCTAGCAAGCGTCAGTAATATTAACAGTGCGACGCATAAGAAAAAAGAAAAATTGCATTGAAACTTTCTAGCATTGGCGTTAGTTTGTTTTTCGTAATAGTTAGTTTTCTTACTACCGTGTTTTTTTTTGTTCGAATGTATGAGCATGGAACTCAATAAGTTCAACGGTAATATAAATAATATTCCCAAGAATCCACCCGAGAGGGAAATAAAATTCGCACAGTAAATCATATTACAGAGACTGGAGTGTAAACTGGGCACCAAACGCGCGGGTGTATTATGGTCAAGAGTATGTCCCACAAGCCATCGAACCGTGCAAACTACAAACACCGAAAAAATATCTGACGATTAAACATATTTGTTTATATATGTTAAATATTTATAAATACTAAATACGTTACTATTAAACCAACCTAAATTAACATGTTTTTTTTTATTTAGGCTTAGGGCCTATAGGATAAGATTAGTCAAACTTGTTACAATCGCTTCGAAGAGAAATTATGATAAATACAATGTTTGGTCCATTTTTAGAGGAGATTTGGTTATCTACAATACAGGGTCGCCTTAGCGTAGGCGTAACTAATGACAATATTTTTGTGGAAAAAATAGTTTCTTAAGTTGTAACACCATAAAAGTAAAAAAAATTGTGTAAATAAATATTCATTTTATTCTTTTTTTCATTTTCATCTAACGAACAGTGAATCTTGTAGACACCGACTGGGTGGCACGGGACCTGAACTAATTTACTGGGTGACTTTGATTTCGATTGAAAAATTATTTTAAGGGGACATTCTAACCATGACTTAGAAACATATGGCACCAGTTTAGAAAAAAACCGGCCAAGTGCGAGTCGGGCCACGCGCAATGTATGGTTTCGTAGAAAGAGGGTTTTTTTTTTTATCTGCTTTACAGAACTAACAACTTCATCGAAGTCATTTTCAATGGATTTTGTACGAAATTTTACTTTTATAAGTTGGTTGCCTATTACTCGTTAACTACTAAAGCCTACTTAGCCGTGATACTTTTTATTTTAAGTTCATTATATGTGCTACTACCCTGAATTTTTCACGTTTCTACAATCAACCGTTTAGCAAGGAGAGGGGGGCCTACTCGGAAAAAAAATTGCGCTTTAAAGCTTAATGTTTCGCAAACGGAACTCTAAATAAAAAATGGTCTCCCTACACCCACAATATTTTTCAACGACCAATTCAACGATGTCCCACATGATGGGGTAGAAGAGAAAAAAATAATTATCCCCACTTTTCATATGAGGGAGGTACAGATTTTTTTTTCCAACATTTTATTCTTTAACTTTGTCCGCGTGACAAATATGTATACACATACCAAATTACAACTTTCTAGTAGCACCGGTCTTTGCGCTAGGCCGTGGACGGACAGACAGACAGACGGACTTGGCGAAACTATAAGGGTTCCTTGTCGGACTACGGAACCTTAAAAATGGGGCGTAATTTTTTTAAAATTACTCCACATGGTATAGACAAAATAGGCAAAAAATATCAATAACAAAAAAGTTTTGAAATTTTGTTTCCAATCATGATTATTTTTTTTTTTTTTGGTGCTGATGTAGATAATGTAAAAAACCGGACAAGTGTGAGTCTTACTCGCCCACCGAGCAAATTGAAAGATTTTTTTTTAATAAATTAATTACAAATGTATAGTTTCAGATTTTTCCCTGTACTTATAATATACGATAATGATATTACATGACAACGTAAGGTAACCTACAAACTTTGATTCCCTTGAGTTGAGGAAGTAAAAGTGATCTGTCAGGATCGTGGCAGTCGTTTTTGCTCAATATTAAAAACAGCAACAGGTAGACGCTTGAATTATTCCAATATTGTGTAGATAATGGTACAAAACCGTTCGTGCGCGAGTTCGACTGTTACTTGGCCGGTTATTTTCCTTTTGAAGTACGAAACCCTAAAAAAGGTCTTTTTTATTTCCTTTCTCTACCATTTCACTACTCTTCTTTTCTAACACGGCTGGCGTAGTCCATAGAAGGCCCACCGACCAAAGTAATTTCTACAAAAATGAATGCTCAACTCCGTGCATAATCCAGGGAAGGAGTCGGTGTGCGCGTGCGACCCCAAGCTAGCCCGGATTGCAGGGGACAGACGGTCGGGCAGATGTGAAGGACTGCTAAAGTATATCAACCTTCACATAGGAGAACTCGACTCAATTAAACGTGCTCTCGACTGGACAAGCATAGGGATAGCTGCTAGTAACTACTCCCTAGTAAGTACAGTAACTTGATGTGCCGCTGTTTAAAAAAATGTTTGTACTGATGCATCATTCCTACTTTCTGCAGAAAATATGTGGGTTTCGGGAAGGATATTAGTAATTTAACACCTGATATAGGTAACGTTCCTAATTTCTAGCAATTAGAGCAAGGAATGTTACCTATATCAGGTGTATATTTGTCTTTTATTCATTTTCTCAGTAGGTTTTCTTTAACGGTCGGTGAGTGATAGATAGACAGAGAACACCTTATTGTAAATAAAACATATTTTACACAAAATATTTTTTTTTCTTGACCTAAAAGTGTTGCTACTCTCAAATAAATTTATTTTGAAACTGTACAACGAACAATAGCCCAAAAACCACCTGGAGCTCTAGCCCCTGCGTTCGACAGAAATCGGACCCGCTCGAAGAAAAACCGTAATTATCCATCGTAGCATAAAGGAAAATGATCAAGTGATTAAGACACTTAGTAGCGCTATCAACAATGTTGTGCCACAATGAAATAATACCTTAATTTGAAGTACTGGCTTAGAATTTTAAAATACTATTGTTAGCATTAAAGTAATTCTCCGGACGAGGATGTAATTAGATCATTAATACTACCGCATTTTTCTTATCCTATACCATGTCATGACATGAAACTGTCATTCTCACACGTCGTGTGCATACTCTCCGCGTAACCAAAGAGTATATAATCACTACGTCGCGTAACTCAGGCGAATTCCGCTAGCAAAGAGGTTGCACCGGGCCTAAACTGTTCGTCCAGACTAAATTCTTTCACTCATTCTTCTCCAACCGCTCTTGCGCTGTAATAATAATAAGCCGTAACCCACACAAAATGCATGGAAGCGAGTTTATTTAAGCTGTAGTACTATTTAGAGAAGAAAACGGAAGTTGATGAGTGTTGACGATGGATTTGAGGCGAAAAGGTTCGTTTGTTACTAACACTTGTTGCAGCGACGATGACTGAGACGTAGGAGAATTCTAAGGGTATTCTTACAGTATAACAGGCCAGCGCAGTGCTTAGTAAAAGCATTAGAAACAATTAAAATGATGACAATAACTGGCATCTATGCGGCCATCGCTATTTATTTCAACTGTGCTAAGGGTCAAGGTCAAGTACGACCTATACTAATTAGCTCCATAGAATTTAACTGTATGTAGTGACCTAACATATCTGGAAAATGATGTGGAGTAGCTGCTTTTGTGCCACAACACGGAGAGGGCAAAGTAGAACACAAAACACTCACTGTCATCATTCCGCGGCTGAAATAACTTCACGAAAAGATCTTCCATCAACACTAATGACCTTATATTAAAAAAACAGCCCAACCTTGGCCAATGGGTGCAAAAAAGTTATGTATCACGTGTAAAACCATTACCATCGGCCGGCATTTCTCAAATCACCAAGTGACATTTATTGATGTGAATTGGTTCCACGAAAATCGATGAAACAACTTTTTTTAATTTAGAGAACCGATACTACCACATGCGCTGCGCGGCATGCTGCGAGGAAATCTTGAAAAAAATGCCATGGCCTTAGCGTAAATATACCTACCATTATAATACATCATCATCACTATAACCGACAGCCCGTTTTGCCGGGGATGCCTCAAAAGAGAGGAAACACCCGCCGGGTCACATGACCATTCACTGTGAAGGCGTGGAAAAGCAACGGACCGCTATCATTAGGAAGCTGGGATCCCTTCAGGAGGCCTGTAGTGACATCAGAGCACTGTTGGCCTTCTGGAAAGAGATAGGCTGACTGGAGTAAACTCACAGCTTTGCTACGTACAATGGCCCAACCATGAGGCTAAGTGCGGAAATCTCAGGTCTAACTAACTACCTAACTATCATCATCATCAGCTATTTGACGCCCACCGCAGGACATAGGCGTCCCTCATGATTTTTCAAGCCTCGCGGCCTTGTGCCGCCGGCATCCAGGGACTCCCCGCTACCGCAACCAGGTCGTCAGACCATCTGGTGGGGAACCTGCTCACGCTGCGGCGTCCGGTCCGCGGTCACGGTCAGAACTATAATACATAGTTTGGTCCTAAAAATAATCAATTCAAGTAATTAAATTCACACAGTGGTATTTATAAAAACTCAATTACATAAACACTCCTCAAATGCATATTTACCTAATAGTCTGTGGTAAATGAAAAGATTTTGAGAATGCTTTTTAGATGAATCGTGTTTTTAAATAACACCGGATATTTTGGGTTTCACCTACCAAATGAGGTAACATCAATATTTGAATGGCCTTTCTGCACAATCTGCAGGTACCCTTGATGTGCGTAAGTACACGTAGTATGGATGTGCCACAAGAGAGCTGCTGCTGGCTCAGACTGGACAGCATCTCGTAAGCAAGCAAAACATTCAATGCAAACCTGCGCTTCACGTGAAATCTGCAAAATATACATTATATTTTTTCAGTCAGTGGCCTCTTTCATAGAACTACATTCATGGTTTACTATATCAATTCGAAATACATTGCAAAGTCGACTAATCCACAGGCCAGCTAGTAGCAAGACTCTACTACGCAATGTACATCAAATTGTCGTAATAAACCCCGAATTGTAGTTTTATGAAACTCGGCCCTGGTAAGGAACTCTGAGTACTCTGTCTAGTTCTCTAGGTGAAAGTTAGGGTATGTGGAATTAATCCATACAAAAATTATTATAAAATAAATTAAGTGAAAATGTAAACACATTTATATCCGTGTAAAATAGCGATAAAATGCGTAAGCTTTAAAAGCTATCTATATACAATTAAACTTACCGATGTCGGAAAAATCCAAGTAACGATAGTGTTGTAAATATTATCACCAATTCCCTCAACGACCTCCATTGCAAATGCCGCAATCCGAGGGAACAATTATGCATCGCAAATTCAGGGTATCATCCATAATGATGGAGTGTGTATTTTACGATAGAATACATACCAATATGGAGACTTACAAAAACACAAGAAGTCTCCGTCACATTTCGTCTCACAAAAGTACTAACATTTATGCGAAGTAGTTAATAAACAAATATAAATTCTGATCATGAAGAAAACAATCGCAAAACCGTTATAATGATAGGTGACAGGGCATAGCACAGATTAGGTATGAACGATGACGTTCAGTGCTGCAAAATGTAATTTATATCGATCATCAATTCGATTCCATCAGTCACCATTTCATAAAATATAACTGAAATGTAATATAATTGATTTACGTGATGCGAGTAGAAAGCCCGGTTATTATGCCTCATATCACCTTTACATAATAACATATATAATGTGCAGTCTACGTACATAAACCATGACATTTTAGTTGCAAAGTCACCCATGCGTAGGTACTGATTACGTTATGTGCCCACTTTAGGGCACGAATCGTCTTGCATGCTAGCTCGATGACTTTCAACTCCCCGAACAAGTCGGTTTCCGATAAGGCTTTACATACGTTCGACCACACACATACGCTGCGGCAGAATGTACAAAAGACCGAGAAGTATATTCTGCCACTATGCTTAGCTTTTTTGGAGTGAGGTGAAGTCTGGGGACATGGGGTGTACCTCATACACATGTTTCCTCTCGATATTTTCCGTAAACGTTAGACAGTCGTACTGCTATAAAAAAATCACATACAATGTCTGATTCGAACCCAACACCTTGGAATGTGATGCAAGCGTTCTGTTAATACATAACCACCGCTTTCCTAGTTCATTTAAAGGTTTATTTAAAGATCAGCATCCGAGCGATTCGGTCAAATTAAGGTCCACAAGATCCACAGATCCGTGTGGCACCGGATTAAGAATAGCGTCACTCCATTTCCTTCCGTGGATGTCGTAGAAGGCGACTAAGGAAATAAATTATCAGGAGACGGGCAGCAGCGTTTTCTTGAGATTTCAACCGCATACTGCGATCGCCAACCCGCCTGCCAAGCGTGGCGATTATGGAAAAACCCCTCATGGTTATGAAAACCACGAAGGAGGCCTATGTCCTGCAGTGGGCGTTAAATGGCTGATGATGATGATGATGAAGGTCCACACTGTTGAATCTGTTATCTAGTGTTAGTACCTAATATATAATGTAAACCGCAAATAATCTAAATGAACAGGTGGATAAAGAAATATGCAAATGAAGTACTTAGGTATTATCAAACGAAATAACAAAAGTTATGTTATGCTACTTTTTTCAGCTAAATATACCTATTTTTCCCTGTATCTATTCGATTTGAAAAGTAGCGGTCGGTTGGATGGCAACACTACATTATTGAATGCACAGATTGAGATTTGAATAGGTCTGTGAATGGACAAATGGATTTGTATCAAGATGACAGCGGTCGTTAAACCGGAAGCATTAATTATTGTATAACTTTATTAATTTAGAATTCCGGAGAAGTCATGGTTTTATAAGAAAACCCCAATTTTTTATAATTGAAAACATGAATTATGGACACTGAAAACTGGTGACACTATTTAGATTTTAGCGATACTGCTAATGGTCGAGATCCTTTTATACCGTTTTAAACTAGATTAAATCTACTGCACCTATGTTATCCCGAAAATAAGACATTGAAAGAGTCCTGTTATTCCATAGATGTGATATTTGTTTTGTTTTCCTTTTTTTGACACGGGTTATATTTCACTTCCACGTTTTATCCACTTATACCTCACAAACACGAATTCTATTGCTTTTTCACTGAAGAGTATTATTTCACTAATTGTTTTTAACCTTAGCACTATTCAAAAGACTTCAAAAGTGAGAAAAGACAGCAACAAATACCAAAAAATTGCGATAACCTTAAAATGGCGAGCGGGAGCACATTATGTTGTAATTCCTTGTGGCGCGTTCTGACTTTACAATGTCATCTAAAAAGCGCATCAATGCAGTTCTAGATTTTCAAGATAACAGGGATGTAGTAATTTGTTGGTTAGCTCAAATCGCAACGGTGGAAATCGTCGACCACTTTGTTAACGGACACATGGTGTCCGCTAATCGCGCTAGGCGTCACAATCCTTACGGCCACATGGTGTCCGTTAAGCACATGTTGGGTTCAAACGCCGAAATAAAGACTCTTGCTCTCTCTTTCTCTCGTTTTCAACACAAGTTCTAAACCCAGGCCCGTACGTCCCCAGAATAAACACCAAGAAACATGACGCCTGCCGCCGCTTTTGAGCAAAATATTGTGCGTTCATTTATCACGGGCCGGTCATTTGCGCCATACAGTCGGCGACACCTATTGATACTCCTAAAGCCGCGTTTTCACGATCTTAGTACAGTCCACAACACATCAACCTGTACTACATTATGCTACGGGTGACTGCAACTAAAATGTAAAGGTTTATGTGATGTTGACTGTACACTCGGACCGATTGACCAATTTTAGCAAACAATTTATGGTACTCGTGTCGTGTATACTGGCGATCTTAGTACACTCTGATGAAAACAGCGGACTTTAGTGCACTTGGACTGTGCAGCGGACTAAAGCCGCGATACTGTGCAGCGGACTAAAGCCGCGATACTGTGCAGCGGACTAAAGCCGCGATACTGTGCAGCGGACTAAAGCCGCGATATGACGGTCTTAGTACGCTCGACGCTCGAACTCTGTACGTACAGTTTTCGTTGATTATGAGGACGCACTCGGTCTGAGCGCACTGACCGTCGTCATAATCAACTGATGAAATCGCAAAAGCAAAATGGCGCCAATAGTAGAAACTTCTGCGTTTCTAAAGAAAAAGTGCAGTGGCAGTGAAATGTTAACAATTCTATAGTTACATGACGCTGTGGAAGTCTTGTGAAATGTTAGGTTTCGCCTTGACTGAAGCATAAATCGGAATTCACTAAGATGTTTGTACACCGCCGTCCGAGTGGATAAGTTTTTTGTTACTAAGATGAATCACTACGTCCGAACGTACCTACTAAGATCGAGAAAACGTGGCTTTACTGTTCGTTTGCACTCAACTTTTTAAATTTTGACTGCCTTGTTAGTCAAGCGGCTAACACGCTTGACTACCAAAACGGAGGTCGTGGGTTGGATTCCCACTGGAGTACTTGATGGGTCGTCAGTTCCACAAACTATTTAAATTGCCTTTGAAAAGTGTTTAAGGGAATCATGTTTTTATAAATAAGACCGTTCGTCTTTTTCAACTTTGGTTTGTGGGGGTGTTCCTATGACACATGCTGAGTTGAGACCATTTTGGTAGCTCAATACTTTAAACTTGGACGTGACAATATAAAAAATGCTTGTATATTTTGTGACTCTCTTTTTTTAAATCAAAAATTAAAATCAAAATCAATTTTTTTTATTCAAAGTAGCACAGAAACTGCGACTTAATGAACGTTACAAGTTAAACTAGGTGTCCATTTCAAAATGTAAATCATTTTGGAGAAAAAATGGACAAAAAAACTTCAAACTTACCTCCGGTTTCTCGTACACTAACAAGCTGTTAATCTACTGTTAACAGCTGTCAGTGGTTTTTTTTTAATGCACTTTGGTCAAATGACAGCTGACTAGCAACTGGCTAGCTAAGTTTAGGATTCCATACCCGAACGGGACCCTATTACTAAGACTTCACTGTCCGTCTGTCAGTCTGTCAGTCTGTCTGTACAGGCTGTGTCTCATGAACCGTGATAGCTAGGCAGTTGAAATTTTCACTGATGATCTATTTCCGTTGCCGCTATAACAACAAATACTAAAAACAGAATAAAATAAATATTTAAGGCGAGCTCCCATTCAACAAACGTATTTAGCGTTTTTTGCTCGATATTAATAACGGCAACAGGTAGACGCTTGAAATATTCACAGAATAGTTAGTTGTATATTCGCTTCAAAAATAAATAATTGAATTAAATTATATTATATCAACCCATACAACAAACGTGATTCCTTGCCGTTTTTTCTTGATCTTTAAAATAAATAAAAAATCACTTTATTTGACGCAAAAACAATTACATTTTGTACTTACATTCTTAAGGTTGTACGCATACGAATTAGCATAAGCATAAGCATACGCATAGTGTTGAGATACACTATTCATTTTTGAGATCTTTCTGTCTAATGTTCTATAGATACGGAACCCTTCCTGCGTGAGTCCGACTCTTACTTGGCCGGTTTTTTTATTTGTTTTTAAATGTACGTAAAATTAATCCATATATGAAATGTGTTATTTGTTTTTTTTTTTATGATAGGTACGTGTAATATTTGATCTATGGGTTATACCTATTTGAGGTTAATTTATACTTATATTGTGTTTTTAGTATTGTGCCGTTAATATAATATCTTATATAACAAAGTTTGATTTTTTTTATTCCAAAACTCAATCTCGATCCCATACATTGAACTGGCTATATTTCCGGACACCTTTAAATAATTTCTAAATAATAACGTTCTAAATAACTTCAATTTTATAGTACCCGTTTTAGCACAGTGTGCTTTACACATTTTTCCATCGCGTTTTTGGTAAGCTTATTAATTATATATTCGGAGATCTTAACGCGGGTTGTATTAACATTTGCTAGATCTTATCTGATCTTAGTTTAATTCTAGTCTTGATATTGTGTTGGTTCTCTACAGTTTCAAAGTTGCCGATATTTTTTGACATACATAATACCTATTCTCCTTAATATTTCAATCACTTGTTTCGACCCAATTCGTAGGTATCGCGTAAGTCACATTCAGGTTCTCGTTTTTCGTCCATTCAGTAGTTCCCAGATTAGTCAAAACACGTGTCAGGTGGCAGGCGTGTTGTGTTAACTTATATATTCTGTATATATTCGATGATTAATGTTTCAAACAATAATGTGCTATTGTAAGATTGGCAAGTCGAAGTGGCAGTGGGCTGGTCTCATCTGCCGAAGAACCGGATGGGGTACAAGGGTTCTCGAGTGGACGCCCACCAGCTCGTTGAACCGACGATCTAAGATAGATCGCTGGCAGCGGCTTGATGGGGATTGAAAGAAATGGCGTGCCTTCGGGGAGGCCTATGTCCAGCAGTGAACAAATACGGGCTCATAAATTGAATGTTTCAAATAGGATCTTAGACGCCTGACCAATAACGACGAGGTACTCGCTCGACCGACGGTCCGAGGCAGATTGCCGGCAGCGGCTTGACGTGGATGGCCGAGGAGTAAAAGAAGCGGTGTGCTTTAGGAGAGGCCTCTGTCTAGCAGTGGAAATGTACGGGCTGATAGATTAAATGTTTCAAATACGATCCTAGGCGCCTGACGAAAACGATGGGGTATACCACTGGGGTCCTCGAGTGGAGACTGCGAACTGGCAAAGGCAGCGTAGGACGCCCACCGGATCGCGGGACCGACGACCTGAGGCAGATTGCTGGCAGCAGCTTGACGAAGATGGCCGAGGAGTGAAAGAAGCGGTGTGCCTTGGGAGAGGCCTCTGTCTAGCAGTGGACGTGTACGCGGTGGTAAATTGAATGTTTGAAATAAGATTCTAGACACCTGACCAATGAAGCTGTTGTGGGTTCGAATTCTGCTGGAGGCCAACGTATTTTATATTTAATAGAATAAATGTCCTCACCATCGTGTTTTGAATTGGGAAACTAGAGGTCTATTTATTTAGCATAAATATATTAATTTAAGCCATTAAATGACGGTTCGTTTCTAAAATAAAGATAAAATAAGATGAAAAACAGATGAAGCCAACAAGCGTTGTAGATGTTGAATGATTAAATGAAGATGGTCCGATGGTCGGACGACTTGATCAAATCATCAAAAGGCCCGTAGATGCGAATGGCGGGAGACCACGAAAGCTGGGGTTATGGGGAAAAGGCCTATACCCAGCAGTGGGCAGAGGTGGACTGATTATGATGACAAACATGGAATTGTACGAAGTGCCCGGCTGGGATTTAAATAAACTTGTGACAGTGTAAACCTTTTTACACTATTTTTGTATTTCCTTCATTAAGTTCTATCATTTTAAACTCAAAATTTAAAATTACGTCACTCATTTTTAGATTTCTTTTCGACTTTCATTGCCACTTTTGACTGACAACTATGTACTTGCAAATTATCTATTTTCCTGTTTTTTATCATGTTTTTCTATTTATCGAAGGTCTCCGCTACAGTAAAATAAACACGGTTTCCCTGGAAGTCGTATACATTTTTATTAATCTTTATCAAGAACCCTAGAAACTATTGCGCATAAGTTCACTGCACATAGTAATGGAATGTTATCGTAATATATACAAGAGAGACCATATCACAAAATCAAAGGCATCCAGAGCATCATAGCTATGTCAAGGTCAGCTAGAATATTGCACACGTTTTTTATAATTTGTAGTATTTAGTATATGAAACGATATGATCGACATCGTCACTTGTAGTGTACAAAAAAACCCTTATTATTGCACACTTTTTTTTATTAATTTGTAGTATTTAGTATAAGAAACGATGTGATCGACATCGTCACTCGTAGTGTACAAAAAACCCTTATAAATAAAGGCAAGAAAAAGGATTTAAACGCATTCAATTAAAACGCAATATGCCCGTACGAGATTCGGGAGTGGGAGGGCTGGAGCCGTCATTATCGACAGCCGTTAAAAGAAAAGTGACATTTCTGCACAAAAGGACCCAGCAATTGCAAACGAATAAATTGCAATTTTTATCACCGAACCTACCTCTAAATCTCCCTCAAATCAATGCCGTCTCAACTGAAAACAAGGCTGCGGCGCATGAATAATATCAGCAACTACATTAGTATGTCATTTGAACAATCCTTCTGACGACCTAGCCAACTTTATAAACTGCAGGAAAGTGTAGGTCGCCAGAGTTCTTTGGTTCGAGGAGGCCATCTTAGTATGCAGTCTGCGCAAGCGCCGGACGGCGACCGCCATCTTGAAAACCAAAAGGGTCTAAGTACGGTGTTAGTGTAATAATTGCACGTTATTGTTCTAGTTATTATTAATTGGGACTGCAGCCTGCTTAGAGTGGAGCTAGAGTTAGATTACTGGCAAAAAAGTATCTTGAGAAAAGTATAAAACATGATTGATTACAGATTCCTAAAGTTTTGTAGAAAGGTCCAGTAAAATTTATTCGATCCATCTATACGCAGAACTTTTACTGTAAGAACAACTATGCTATCATTAAAAAAATAGATGGTAACCTTTAGTAGGGTCCCGTTGAATATACTTGGTTGGTTATAATTCATTGTATTACGTAAGAAATAACATGTACAAAGACGGGTTTTGTAAGATATTTCTTCAGGCAAAATGTAACTACATAAGCTGAAAAATCCCTAAACAAATATATAAATTATATTAACATACCTAAATTAAAACAGATAGGCATAAATAGAGAATACATAAATATGTATCCTCCAAGTTATGATAGGATAATGGTCTCATACTCAAATTGAGAAAGAATGATTGTTTGCTTACCCAATGTTCTGATGGCACGGTAACAAATTATATTCGAACTTACCTGAAAAGATAAAAGTACATCATTAGATTAGATATGAGATAAAATCAAACCGCGCTTAGTGGCAGTGATAGTTAAACAATTGTAACAACGGTAACAGCGCTAGATAAGATAAGATTAAATAAAGACAATGGTGTAGCTAGCCTATGGCATCTTTGCAGAGCTTCGTAATTGATAGCTTAATTTGACAGCTGTCATTATAAAGATGGCCATTAGAAGGCCGTCTTCATCAATCTAATTAATAATGGAACAATCTTTTTTACAAAGAAGTCAATTTAGAATGTATTTAATAGTGGCAGTTGAATATGCAGTCTGTGATTTTTTTATAACAGCTGTCACACCGCAGAGCAACAGCAGTGCCCTTCGTCAATAACTTTACTGAAAGAGTATCCGCGAGATTGTATTTTGAATGAACCGCGATGCTCACACATATTTATAGGTATATAATAAACGGGTCTATTTGTGATTACTTATTAGGTAAAATAAAAAAGAGTGACTTGAGGGTAGACCACTTCAGTCTGCCCGTGACCACGGCAGCTGCAACGTTGCCGAAACGTCGGGAATTAAGGCATTAAAATTTTACCCAATAAATAATCGCTATTAGATCAGATCCGTTTATTATATAACTATCCACGAGGGACGAAGAGGGCTGTTATGGAGGACAAAAAAATTTCACGCATTCAGAGGCTTTCTCGTCAAAGGTAGCCAAGGGTCAAGAACATACATACATAAACTCACGCCCGTATCCCAGAGGGCTAGGCAGAGACCAGGGACTGCCACTTGCCACGATCCTGACAGATCATTTTTTCGCTTTCTGAACATTCATTAGTTGCATGCACGCACACCGGTTTCGGGTACTTTTTATTTTTCCCTTGCTAATATATCCCCTATTTAATCGAAGTATGTCCGCCCGAAGCTTACTGGCCCTTCCACCTACATTCGCTCGATATAATAGGGGTTAAAGTATGAAATTGCCGTTTTATTGCAATAGGTTCTTTGAATTGACATAGAATCTTCATGGTTTGAGGTTTTCGAACGAAACTTTTTTCAAATGGTTTTTATGATGTTCTTTTTTTAAGAAATGTGAAACATTTGAATATCGACTTTCAATTGTTTTGTTATTCAATTTAGACAAGAAAGATGGATACTGCGAAAATTCGAGTGATTTTTGAATACGAGTTCCGACGCGGAACTAACGCGGCAGAAACAGCCCGCAATATCAATGCTGCGTTTGGAGAGGGGTCTACTAATGAACGCACCGTGCGATTTTGGTTTAAACGCTTTCGTGATGGAAATTTCGACTTAAAGAACGAGCCACAAGAAAGACCGCCCACACAGGTGAATAACGATGAATTAAGAGAGATAGTGGAAGCCGACTCTAGTCAAACTACCCAGGAATTAGCAGCATGGTTTAACGTCATCTTACCCACAATATTGACTCACTTGCGTCAAATCAATAAAATAAAAAAATACGAAAAATGGGTGCCTCATAATCACTCGAATTTTCGCAGTATCCATCTTTTTTGTCTAAATTGAATAACAAAAACCATTGAAAGTCGATATTCAAATGTTTCACATTTTTTAAAAAGAGAACATCATAAAAACCATTTGAAAAAAGTTTCATTCGAAAACCTCAAACCATGAAGATTCTATGTCAATTCAAAGAACCTATTGCAATAAAACGGCAATTTCATACTTTAACCCCTAATATTTGTTTCCTCATTCTTTCTTCCTTCATCCTCTCCACATGTCCAAACCAACGCAACATTCCTTTCTCAATTAAGATTTGTCATGTTCAATTATTTATCAAGCGTAAACTAAAAAACGTGATTTTTTGGCCTCGTGATTTGTGAAGGGTCATACCTTTTGGCATAGGTAGTGGTGACCATAATTTCGCGGAAATTTTGCAAAAAAGCGGCGCAGTAGATAGTGTGTAGGTGTAAATTCTAACTTATTTGGATCTTTATTCTTTTTGTTGTACTAACCCGCGCTGAGGACAATTTTAAAAACCTATTTAGAGGCTAAAAATTCCACCCATGCCGGGACTTGAAACAGCGACATCTGGCTAACCGTGCCAACGCTCTCCCAACTGAGCTAATGGGCAAGTGCAGGCGGCGAAGTTTCGAGCCTCTTTACAAACATTTTCTGTATTACGTACAGACAGCGACATCTGGCCGAAGCAATTTCTGGGTGGAATGTTTAGCCCCTAAATAGGTTTTTATTTGGAACTTTAACAAGGATTATTTCGAGAAACTTGCACTTTAGTACTTCATATGCTATTTTTTGTTTGTTCATTGGATCCTCTATCGATATACAAAGGAGTCCTTTCTGAAGAAATTCCGCCAAATTATGGTCATCACCACTATGCCAGTCTCTTATACAAAGAGGTTCTAACCTTTTTTGAACCGATTGAGGGTGATTCTACCCATCATTACATGTTTGCGCTTGAAAAAAACAGACTGGGCCCTTATGAAGCAGCGATATGACCGGAAGGGTCGTCAACGTTGCGCTTGAGCCCGACAATTCACTCGAATCTAACGACAAATACGGTTCTTTTTTTAAATAGTTCCTGCCACTGAGTAATGAACGCTAGAAATGCATGGCTCTTTGTTAGCCCAGTGACGACATTATCGGAAGCAGCCACCGTCTCGCTACTTCCGATAATGTCGCATTTTTCATAAACAGGGCCCAGCTGTGCATAGATTTACAACTTAACACTGTGTGATACTAGGTCCTCGGGATATCATTTCTCTAAAGGGCAGCCAAGCTGACCTACTTTCATTCGATGGTGTATGTTTCTCTCGTCAGTTTGGAGAAGGCTAAATGAATTCTTAAAGCCGCGTTTTCACGATCTTAGTTGGCTCGGACAGAGTGATTAATCTTAGTGACTAAAACTGTAAGCTACTCGGATGGCAGTGTACACACATTTTATTGAATTCAGATTTTTGCTCCAGTTTATAGGCGTTTTGTTGCTAGCGGTGTCGCTTATCTTGCTAAAAATATGAAAAGTTTACTGCTAATATTAACAGAAGCGGAATCAAATATGTTTATCATCGAACTTCAACAATAAAAGTATAAAAAGAAAAGAGAATAAATAGTTTGGTCACGGCAATGGAAACCATACGTTACAGAACACTTCGACAGCTTCATAAAACTCCACAAAATCAACATTTCACTGCCATTTCACTTTTTCTTAACGAAATGCAGGAGTTCCTACCATTGAAACCATTTTGTTTTTACGGTTTCATCTTAGTAGCTAAGACGAGTAGGGAGCGGTCCGGGTAAAAAAAAAATGGCCGTTTACATCCGAGTGGCAATTATTTGCTAAGATGGCTGGTGTACACGATACGAGTAGGTTCCGAGTAGCAAAAATTAATCGCTCTCTCCGAGCCTACTAGGATCGTGAAAACACGGCTTAAAGGTATCTCATTCAAAGTTTTCTGCCATATGCCATCGCCCACACGATAAGTGTTAACGGTTTCTCATTTTGACATACAGACAGACAGGCAGACACCAACACAATTATGATTCGAGCTTAATATACTCATTACCATATATTTCTTTCGCTTAAACATATACTTGAGACGCTTATGGCGCGTGTCATTGGCTTTATGAGAGGTTTCCTTTACCACCCAAGATGGCGGCGTAAAAATAATAATTTGTCGCAGTTACATAATGTGTTAGGTTTCGAATCCCGTCGAAGTAAATTACATTGTTAATTTGTAGTACCAATACAACTCGCAGGCCGTAAAGAAAAACATCGTTAGTAAAAATGAGTGAATATAGAAAAATCTCGTGTCACAGTGTTTGTTATCGACCTCCTCCGAAACGACTTTACCGATTTTTATGAATTTTTTTCGTGTATATTTGGTAGGTCTGAAAATAGGTCGCAGGCTAATTAATATGGCAAAACAACGTTTGCAGAGTCAGTTAGTAATAATATATAAATAATAATAACTTCCACACAGCACAATCAATTGTACCTTGTGCTATGGTAACCAGGCGAGGACATCACAAACATGGAAACACACCCAGACTGAGGCCATTTGTACAAACATACAGTGGCCTCCGGTTGGAATCGAACCCACGACCTCCGGTATCAGACGTTATATCGCTATATCAGTCAATCGGCGGCAGGCACGCGTCGTGATTAAGCCTATACTATCTCTCTCTTTATTTCTTTATCTCTCTTTCTGAGACAAGGCTTGTGACCTGCAGTGGGTTGTTTAGAGACTAGTTATGTTTTGTTGTGGTTTTTAGTGTCTCATGTAGATGAAATGTATACTGACGTTTTAGTAGGTAATCGAAATGGCGATTGGAGACGTTTTAATAGATATATACTCATATATAGAGAACATTTTATTCCACAATCAGAAAAATGGTAATCGAAATGATGATTGGAAGATATTTTCAGTCACAAAAGTAGTGTACAAAACTTAGTTAATGATATAAGGACATATGATAGACGAAGCAAAACCTTGGTTCGAGAATGAGCTGAGCAAAAATCGACACAAACCTCAGTCAACGTCACAGAAAAAAATCATTTCCTGATAGGTACAGAATATAAGCTGACAGTTCTCTAGTTAGGCTACAGCGGGAAAAAATGTGAGTGGTTACTCACACATACACGTGTTATGCGCCCACGCGGAGGCGGTCGAAAATTCAAAATTCGAATCCCATTTGCAATTTAAAGTGGCAATACCACCAGGCGAGAAAGTGTAGAATGTCCGTTCGGTTCAACTCGCTAGTTCTCGATGTGGCAATAACAGGGTGTAGTTGGGTTAACAAAGTGGAGATCTAGATTTTGGAGAAATGGGACACTTTATAAGGTTCTACAACAAGATTTTTCAAGGTATATTAGAGGTAACTCCAACGCGGTTTAAAAAAAAATGTGTTAAGCACACTCTGTGCAAAAACATCTACTATAACATCAATGATTGCTTAAAAGATAAAGACGTCTGGTATTAAACAGTAGAGGAGTGTTAATAATGGGTATTTAGAGGACGATTGTGTCTAGTGTTCAACACATTCATGCAAAAGTAATAATTTTTAATTTGAAAACTGTGTTAATTAAATTAAAACTTTTTGGAAAACAATAAATGTGGAGTTTCTTTGTTAGCTTCTTCTCCACATAATCTATTTATTGTGAAACGAATAACATTGACGTTCATTAAGCAAAGATATTGTTTTTCTAATAAATAAAATATTTCAATTTAAAATTTGAGAAAAATATTAAAACTACTTATTCGATTCGTTACGGGATTTGTAACGAATCGAATAAGTATACGAATCATATTGAAGAGTGAAACTCTAGTTGGTGCAGTGTCTTCAACGTAGACTCCTGATGCAGGCCAGAAGCACCAGAAGGAAATAATGGTAGGCAACAGAGACGTCATTTATAAATGAAAGAGAAGGTGGATGTCGTAACGTAGTGCCAAAGAACTGACCACCTTTAAACATATTTTTTTATGTATCCTCTATATGTCCCACTGCAGGGCACAGGCCTCCTCTCAGAGAGAGAGTGTGGGTTTAATTACCACGCGTGCTCAGCGCGATTTAGAAATTTCAAGCGCTGAGGTATGTAAAGACCTCAGACACTCAGGTTTTCTCACGATGTTTTCAATCACGATCACGATTTCGATCAGTTTATTTTTAACATATTATCCATTCGATTCATCTTTGACACTAACTTTTTTATTTCATTTACCTTAATATTCATATTCATTTATTCAGTTTAGTTTACAACAGAGTCAAATTTTTTGTTTAATACAAAACCTAAGCAGATGCTTAGCTTAAATAACATAATAATATAATTGCAATTTCATCATAAATACATTTAAATCAATTAACAATTAAAATAATACATCAGTAATAATAAATTAATGTCAATTCTGTTGTTCGCCCAGATGTTCATCAACAGAGTAATAGGCTTTCTCACAGAGATATTTCTTTAATTTATTTAAGAATATATAGTAACTCAGTGACTCCCTTATTTCCACGGGAATTTTATTATAGACTGGCTGTTGCCCGCGTCTTCGTTTGCGTGGTAATTTTGATGAGTATTTTTCCGGGATAAAAAATAGCCTATGTGGTAATCCAGACTATAATGTATCTCTGTGCAAAATTTCATCCGGATCCGTTCAGCCGTCTTTGCGTGAAAGAGTAACAAACATCGATCCATACATACAAACTTTCGCGTTTATAATATTAGTAAGGATACGCGTTCCCATAACTTCTAGCGACTTGCCAGTTTTAAGACAGCCGATGTGTGACAATCACGGTTTCCTTCACGGTTAGCGAGTGGTATTGCCACTTTATCTTTTATTAGCCGATTTAGTGCCCGACTACTACTGGTATTGCTATAACAACTTCACAAATTTACGCAACGTATGTAAGAATATCATACCATAATGAGAAAAACAAACCTTCTGTGGGGCTTACCTTTCGACTGTGTGTCGGTACGGTGACTACGGTGAGTGACGTGGCAGGAAATCGAGTTTATTCCGTTGGGCATATTATGCATAGGTAATCGTCAACTTGGTAAATGCTGTGATTAGTTTAGTTTCATTGCTTTAACCACGAGAGGTTTGATAGCACTTTATTTTACCATGTTTTAATTATATCAGTCGGTTTAAATTACTTGTATACATAAAATTAATAGCCACCGGCTACAACGGCAAGAAAGACACCGTGAAGAAACCTAAGCGACTGAGGTGTTCACATATCTCAGCGCTGAAAATTGCCAAGCTGCGATGGATACGTGTGATATTATTCATCACATACTCTCTGTCTCTCTAAGAAACGACCTGTGCTCTACAGGGTCGCTCTGCCGAGCGATGCGTATAAGCTGCTTAAATAAGTAAGTAACCAAAGTACAGCCCGACCGAGCTAAGTTTGTACCTCGCGTTGATTACTATCTATATTAAAAACTTGACAAGAAAAGTCAAAGTCAAAAATTCAATTCACTATAAAAACAAAATGAACGTCAAAGTTGTTAGTTTGGCAATTAATAGATTATGCGGAAGCTGACAAAGAAACTCCACATTTATTCTTTTCAAAACAGGTTTGCCAGTTAACATTATTTAAATACCAGACATCTTTGTCTTACAAATAATCCTCAATGTTATAGAAGGCTTTTTTGCACAGAGTATGCTTAACACATTTTTTAAACTGCGTCGGTGGTAACTGTAATATATCTTGAGGAATCTTATTGTAGAACCATTGGACTTGAAAATGTTACTTTATGTTAATTCTTAGTATCAATATTATGATGGCTATAAATATTTTCGAAATTATCAACTTAACACCAGCTAGACTTACTTGGTTTTTGTCAGAGACGAGCAACCGACGACGCGAGCTCCGTGTCTACTCTCCATGATTAAGCTCTGCGAATCAGAGCGACACAAAACCAACGGACTCTTCCAACAAAAAACCAAGTAAGTTTATCCGGTGTTTAGTTAATAATCTGCTTACGAAAGTTTTAGTTCGTAAATTTTCGAAGTTACTGACATTCTTTCTAACAGACATCATATTTTCATAAATGTATTGACTTGCAACTGTTGATAGTTTCTTTAAATAAATCCCTTAACGACTCTCTCTCTAGTTTGTAAATAAATCGGATCGCTCTCTTCTGTAAGATGAAGATCGTTTAATGTCCGCTGCGCGACCCCGCAGTAGTATACCGAACGACATAATACTATGGAAGTACCTAAAATAAACAAGCCTAGCAGATGCACCGCCAGTGAGCTCTCTAATTCTTTTGACTGCATATGCTACAGAGCTATATGCTAGTTTTACAATTCAAGGACCCCATTGTAATTTTGAATCGATTGTGGTATCTTCTCAACTAATCTTACGTTTGGTAATGAAAACTTTATATATTTTGTCTTCTTGGAATTTAGAGGCAGATTATTTGCCGCGAATCAATCTGATACATATGAGAGAGCATTATTTGCATCGTCAACATTATTTATTAAAACAGCCGAAGAATAAAATTATCAACAAGTAGGAGACGAAATCTCGTAGGACGCGTATCGGTGACAAAGATTCTAACCGTACTGACGAAATCTCGTAGGACGCGTATCGGTGACAAAGATTCTAACCGTACTGACGAAATCTCGGAGGACGCGTATCGGTGACAAAGATTCTAACCGTACTGACGAAATCTCGTAGGACGCGTATCGGTGACAAAGATTCTAACCGTACTGACGCGAGCCGACGATCACGGGAATTCACGGCATTCCAGCGAGGTGCAAACTTAGCTCGTTTGGGTTGTATGTTTTGTTTTTTCTACTCTATTACACAATAAAACATTACCATAAAATATATATCATGAAATTACGTACAGAGGCAGGCTCATTTCTACAAAAAAATCCTCCAGACAGCCCAGAGATTTTAAGAGTGTCAAAAAAGAGCGGACGAGAGCAAATAAAGTTCAATCAAAGTAATTACCTACCGTTACCTAAGTACACATATGAACTTTGAATGCCATGAAAATTAATTACAATTTGCATATTTGTTCAAATGCAATATTATTAACTGGTTAAACAAAAAGAGCCTACAAAAGAGCCGATACCGATACTTTTACTTGGATTATTTTTCTCCGAACCGATTCTTTACGGGCGGCTATCTTTCGATTTTAGACACAATTAGTGTCCGCCCTGCGAAAAGGGCGCCGGTCCGTGTGTCACTGACATCAGAAAGATAGGCTCTTTTTGTCCGGTACCAGCACTTATTGCAGGGCAATAGGGGCCACGAAGTTACACTTTATGGGTACGGTGAGATGCAAAGAATCGTTTGGGGACAAAATGCGATCGTATCGCGACCGGCGATTTAAGACGGGTCTTAGGGCTAGCGGGGTTTGGAATAAGGATGTGGTGTAGGATTTATTGTATGCCTTGAAATGTGTTATTAAAATAATTCATAAACTGAAAACAGTTTTTTCAGCATCGATAATTCCAGACTTAAAATTTGGAAACAATAAATTTGAAATTTAATGCAGGGATTAGTGTAGCCCCAGCCTAATTCAAGCCCAGCAGCTCTCATCTCCAGCTCAGTAAACTCATTGACTCAGCCGGCCATTGGTCGCGGCGGTCGGCGCTCGCCATTGGCGGAGGCGCGAGGGGCGGCGGGGCGGCGCGCGGCGAGCACAAAGCGGCGGCCGCGCGGAGGCTGCGCTCGCGCACTGTCAACTGTCATAGCCGTAGCCGTTGAAAAGGGTACTGGGTGGTAGCCGCGGTATGAAATGGACATCGGGGGAATTAAGTGCGCAGTTATTTGACTGGGTTTCTTGTCGAAGGGGCTTCTGTTAAGGTACAGATATGGCGTCGCAAAAAAATAATATAATCATGTATTCTCTAGGGGCAGACGTAAATAAACATTCAACGATTATTATCGCGATTATTGTCGTTAAATGTGCCTATATAATTTATGATATAATAATAAATAAAAAAAATATTACACATGTATTATACATCAAACAGATACACATAATTTTTTTGGTGTGTACAATAAAGTGTTCGATACTAATCTACATAAACTCACGCCTTTAACGCCTCCAGGATAGGCAGGTTTACGTCATGCCACGATCATGTTAAACCATATTCGCTTCACCAACATTCATTAGTTGCTTTGCTGCAGACACGCCGGTTTCTCGTACCTACTTAATACCTAGCTCTGGTATATTCTACAACATAATTCAAGAAGAAATAAAAAGAGCACTGTCTTTCTAACCTGTCGTAGATAATAGGTTTATGTACGTATAAGTATATATGTATACGTAACTATATTAACTTATTATTACTTATTTATGTAGTTACAAAGATTTCTCCCTTCTTCCCGTCATCTCAGTCTAAACGCCCTATGCTAAGGTTGACTGGAAGAGATCTCTCTTAGAGACAAGTTCACCTTTGTAAAAATGCTACGTAATTAATTTTCAAATTTATGATTTGCAATAAAGAATATAACGTAATAAAAAAATAGTCTTATTCTATCATACCTTAAAGGTAAACGAGATATCGTAGAGTATCGGACATGGTAAACATTCTTAAATTTTGATATCTTTAACATTTGGCGATACATTTGGCACTGCGACCCTACATTAGGCAAGCCTGTATGGTGGGGTACTATTGTGGATAGATGATCACGCTATCACACTAATTGTAGTTATTAACATAATATTGGTTCGAAAGGCGGGAAGGTTTCATTAAGACCGAACAATCAAGCGTAAGCCCATTAATACTAATACTAAAAGACTAATATTAGTTAATCCTATAACTATCCTCGATATTGTTTTATCTACTACAAATGAACCAAATCGTCTTTCACGTATTTTGTTGTTAAGACCTTGGTCCTGGAATGCCCCGCCAGAATACAGGCGTGTATTTATTAAAGCATGTATTTTTATTCAAAACACCTTCGGTTTGGCCAAGAGAATGGTATGAGTTTCAATACTAGGGAACATTTTCGTAATGTTTAACGCTGCTTCCAAAAGACATCAACGCGCGCTACGAACTTGAAACAGGATTATTTTCATTGTTACCTCATAAATGTTAGATATTTTGGTCTTTGATCACTTTCTAGACCATTATAAGGAATTAGGATATTATTAAAAAAAAAAATAAAGAAGTAATTACCTACCAAAAGTGCATATTTATCTACCTATCTAATATATAATACCTTAAAACTAGCTATTCTTGTATATATATATATATATATATATTATAATCTCATCGAAATCTGAATCTCGGAAACGGCTCCAACGATTTTCATGAAATTTAGTGTGCAGGGGGTTTCGGGGGCGATAAATCGATTTAGCTAGGTTTCATTTTTAGAAAACGTCGTTTTATCCGTATTTTCATACAATGAAAAACTGCTACAATATCATTAAAATATGAAGGTAAATTTCGCCACCATCTACTAGGTTTTAAAAACTCAGGTGGGAAATAGGGCTGTCCTGAAACCGAAAGATTTCGGTTCGAGTCCAGATGTCTCTAGTTCGATTATTTTGTATCCCTTTTTTTCATCGTATCTAAACATAATGTACAAAAAACACGATTAACAAAAAAATAAATAGTGAGCAAAGCTCGGTCATCCAGGTACTTTCTTTAAAACGATTTCAACAAACGTGCTAAATGCTTAGCTTACTATTTGTGTACACAAGTCATTGGTTAACAAGATAAATAAATGAATGAATGATTCAGTTTGCATACAGCTGGATAAAATATACTTCAATCCACATATTTATTAGTTCAGTGACTAACCGCTTGAAACCGCAACACCAATAGTCCGTAGAATGCAAACGACCCTGGGACTGTAAAATCAAAGTACCTTCTGGTTACTCGATTGTCAAACTTCTTGTAGGTAACTGGGGGTCTTTAAATAATGATATTAGAAAATAAATTACCAAGATAGATTTCAAAACAATATGGCGACACTAAGTGCGGTTCTATGTTTCTAATTAAACCTCGTGGTGATTGGTGTACAATAATATTTTAAGGCTGGGTTCTCTGACATTACTCCTAAATCAGGTATTTTAAAATACATTTTATTATCTAATGGTTAGTATTCAAAATGTGAAAAAAAAAATTGCTTTTCAATGTCCTATCTCTAGGGCCGTCGTTCATTATGTTCATGATTTTTTTAAAACAGTATAAAGGAAAAACCGACCAAGTGCGTCTCGGGCCACGCGCAATATAGAGTTCCGTAGAAAGAGGGTTTTTTTATCTGCTTTACATAACTAACAACTACACCGAAGTAATTTTCAATAGATTTTGTAGAAAGTTTTACTTTTATAAGTTGGTTGCCTATTACTCGTTAACTACTAAAGCCTACTTAGCTGTGAAACTTTTTCTTTTAAGTTTATTATAGGTGCTCTTGATTTTTTTCACGTTTCTACACTCAACCATTTAGCCAGGAGGGGGGGAAGGGGTTTTATTAGTAAGAAAATAATAAAACTGAATTTTAACGGATATTTACTCGTTTACTTTTTCATTTTACATTCCATTTTATTTATTTATTTATAATGGGATATATGAATAGGCTGCTTGTAACAGATAAAATGAGACTGAATACCCGATCGGCGGAGGTGCTAAAAAGCTGTTAAATCTAGCATTGATCTTCCTGTATATCATTACAAGGAAATCATAAAGAGCTAGAGGAAAACCAGGGGCATCTACTAAGAATACACAAGGCGGTGTGACGTACAGGCAGGCACTACCTACCATGCCAGAAGGGCATAGAAGTTTCATTTTGATCGTCTGTGAATTCTACGAAATTCTATTATAAATTCTACCAAATTTCTTGTGTTTTCGTTCCTAAAAGACACAAGTATTTTGTTAACTAATGTCGTATTTATCATATAAAGGCGTGTTTACGTTAAACTGAAATCTAAAAAAATTACACCGAAAGCGACTCGTTTTTATCTAAGAACAAGTGACATTGCATAAAGTGTGGATCATCATCATCATCATCATCCACTGCTGGACATCGGCCTCTCCTATTGCACGCCACTGAGCACGGTCCTCGGCTACTCTCATCCAGCTCTTGCCAGCCGCCCTGCGAAGATCATAGCTCCACCGAGTCTGAGGTGGATGTTGTGGTGGATGTGAGGTGGAAAGTGTGGATGGCGATTATTTATTAGGTAAAATTAATCACCTTAATTCCCGACGTTAAAATTATCGCAATTAGACCCGTTAAATGTATAACTACGAGTATGTATGAGCATCGCAAGTCATAAAAAATACAACTTCTCAAATATCATCAGATGGAAAGGGAACAGATGCTTAAGAAACTTATGGCTCTGACGATTCGAGGATTGCTAGTAAGGGAGAATGAATGAGACTACCGAGAATGTAAAACAGGATTAAGTTATGTATTACACTATCTATCCTGATCAAATCAGCCCACAAACAGAGCCCACTGTTGGGCATAGGCCTCTTCTCATTCACGCCAACCCATCCGGTCCCTTGCCGTTCCCGTCCAATATTCCCTAGCCGCTTTCACAATGTTGTCGGCCTTCCGGGCTGGGTACACATGATATTTTTATTTATGTTATTTACTTAGGACAACCAACAGGCAATACAACAATACATTAACTGAAAAAAATAACGCAATATAAGAAATATATATAAGAGAATATAAGAAACGCAAAATAAGGCAACCGCTCCACCACTTACAGCATCTGAAGAGTTACAAATAGGGTTCCGTTCCTTGGCTGAGGTAACACCTGTGAGCACTATGAAAGTACTCGCGTCCCCCTCTCTGGATCTTCTAGCCAAGTCCGGCAATGTCCCGCGGCGGACGTGACTCACCGCCGCCGACGTGGTAGGTTGACATACAGACGTACAGACAGATGTTTTATTATATACGTGATAATGTAAATACGCCGCTACCGCGCCGGATGCCTCGATTATTATATTTTAATTATTTACCCGTGTGAAATTAATATCAATGGCACGTACGAACGAATGTTTACTAATAAAGTAATGGAGTGGAAGGGCTGGTGTTCTTTTTTGCGATATCCTTGGCGTGTGTCAAGGTTACACTAGCTAACAGAATTCCTTTACCTTTTACCTTCTTTTTTTTATTTTATTTGTGATCAACTGCGAACTGCCTAGAATACTTTTTTTATGAGTTTTTCTTGGACTTATGTTTATCGAATATTAGGGTTTACATAATTTTATACAAAACACTAAATAGAATGTCTAATTAGTGTTAAGCATATGGTATGAAGCATTATCTATTAAACATAATGTAAAAAAAATGTAAAATCACGGTTGAAACAAAAAAAGAAAAAAAAAATACAAAAAATGACAAATATTAGCTCGAAACCATGTCAAACCTGTTCAAGAATTGTGCATTTTAGAGGTAAAAATAGCGGCAAAAAAATTGTCAGTCTAATTTAGTACAAATGTCCCGAGAAAAGTGTTTCTTTAAGGTAGAGAGACAGTATCGGATTAATCTGAACTATTCTCAGCACCGTTGCGTGATGTCGTGTCAGTATCAATCACTTTGCTCCAATCATTCTATGAAAAACCAATCCATCAAGTATGACACACGCACCAGTCACCTAAACCAAAATGGCGACCACATTTGGCGCCAAAACAGTCCACGAGCCAATATGGCCGCATTCCGATTGCATCTAATAACTTCAAAACTAAATGCAAAACGGCTTATTGAAATTACATAAACGACACCGCCTCATCATGTATTCCTACATGCCTTTATAGCGAATGTTCTTTAATTTAGTAGAGCTATTGTTTGAGCTTCGATTTTAATAAATAAATTAGTCTGTTAGGCCACAAAACAAGTATCAAGAGTTGCAAAACAGAACCACACATAAGTAAAAAGACTTCTCGAATTAATCTGAAAGCCAATGATGCACACGTTATTGTAAATGCATGTTTATCGCCATGAAAATAGTACGCCTCAGCTATCTTAGTTGCCTACAAGGATTTTAAGATCATATTAAATAACAAATAATAAGTACCTACATATTAAACCCCCTCTCTCCCTTTTTATTAGACATCTTTAAGTCTAAAGTCTTGACTAAAATAAGGAGTTTAGTCTTGATAAGGACAGAAAAGAATATCTAAGTCAAAAACGTTGGTAGCCATCATAATGTTATTACTAGAAATAAACACAAATTGTCATTTCCACGATTTAGACTTGCAAAAGTTAATACATCCTTTATGGGGCACTGTATAAGGTTCTACAACGAGATTGCTCAAGATACATTTGAGTTACCTCCGACGTGGTTTAAAAAATGAGTTAAGCACACTCTGTGTTCAAAAGCTTACTATAACATCAAGGATTATTGAGGAGGTAAAGATGTTTGGTATTAAGCAGTAGATTAACATTAAAGCGTATTTATAGGACGATTTTGTCTAGTGTTCAACAAATTCATGGGTAATAATTTTTAAATTGAAAACTCTGTTAATTAAGATAAAACGTGTTTTGAAAAGAATTAATGTGGAGTTTTCTTGTTAGCTTCTTTTCGATATAATTTATTAATTGTAAAACAAACAACTTTGCCGTTCATTAAGTATAAACATTTGGTTTTTAAAATGAATAAAAATATTTGAATTTCATTGAACTGAAAAAAGTCAAGCTAAAACCAAAAGCTTATCCAAACTAATATTTTAGCTTACTAAGATTTTGAAGTGCCCAAGGATTACCGAAGATCGTTACTTTTTGTCATTTAATTGTCGGTAGCTAATATTTTTCTTGCTGTGTGAAGTTTGTTTAGGTGATCTAACATGAATGAATATCAAATAAAAAGACAGAATTCCCTATGTTATAAAATAACTCGTGACGTAACTATAGAGTACACGCGTGTACAGTCAATTGACTGTAACTATCCATCTGTAGCCATCTTGAAAAGTACAAACTATGCTAGAGTCGAATTTATTCACCTTGGCTATGTTTGCCGATCTACCTTAGATTGAGCCTACATAAACCATTGCTGCCATCTTCAAGTGGCAAGCAATGACAGTGCGTTGTAGTTACTGGAATAAGAATATGTACTAACACTAGAATAAGTTTACTAACAACTTGAATAAATATTTTTGTGATTTTTGTATTTGTGACGACCTCGTGGCGCAGTGGTAGTGCATCTGCATACCATGCGAGAGGTCCCGGGTTCGAATCCCGGCTGGGAACCAAAAAAAAAACCCCAGGTCTTGGATGTTTACATGTTTGTGATGTCGTTGTTTCTGGTTCCCACGACACAGGGTATCCTAGTGTGGGGCCAGAACCAATGTATGTGCCTGTATGTAAATGTTTATATTTATGTTTAAATAAATTGATTAAATTGAATTACATTCCACCCAAACTCACGCCGATATCCCGGAGAGGTGGCAGAGACCAGTGTTTGCCACTTGCCACGATCCCAATAAGCCTCTTTCGCTTTATCAACATTAATTAGTCTAATTTAATGTCGGCTTATCCAGTTACTATATTCCAACGCTGAAGACAATATGTCCAGGTGCAGGTTCGCGGACAGCGATAATGTGATCTGTTTATGATGTACTTCTCATAGGAGCGGCGGTACCCTACTGGGTAGAATATTGGACTCGGAAGCGAGAGACCCAGGTTCGATTGCCAGTGCGGGCATGTACCTATGACTTTGTTTTCTATGTTATGTAGGTACATTTGTGAAGTCATAGTAGCGATACCACTCGCTAACCGTGAAGGAAAATATCGTGAGGAAACCTGAGTGTCTGAGCTATTCACATACCTCAGCGGTGGGCATGCGTGGTTAGTAAGCCCGTAATATCTCTCTGAGAGAAGGCCTGTGCCCTACAGTGGGACGTAAGTGGGCTGCTTGTGATGTACTTCTCAGATGATGGACCATCTTCCATCGTGCCCTACATGCCCTAACATTTGCACTCAGGAGCACCTTATGATTGTAGTTGATGACGCAGCCAGCGTCACATAGATCTGGACCGCAACTGGTTATTAATAAAGACATTAACTTTTCCAGTCAGACAGTCTCACTTTTCCTTCAGCAACTCTCCATCGTTGGTTGCCTGGAAGAAATTGCTATAAGCAAGAATAATTTACTGTTTACAATTTATAATCGAATTGTACTGCCTTTTTGTTAATATTTCATGTTTGTGTTTTTCCTGGTACAATAAAGAATATTCTTATCATATCTTAATAAAAATTGTTTTGTCATCGACACGCTGAGAAGAAAGATTCCACGGTGGAACAGTTCTTCTATCGTTTCTTTCGCAGGTAGTTTAATGTGTCGTTGGCTAGTCTGCCAGGACAATCGAGGTCTCATTGCCTGCCTATGGCCTGAGTGGCTAATACGGACTTTTATTTGACTCATATTGGCAGCAGTGACGCGATAAAGGCCGTTCAACTTTACAGTGGCGATTTGAGCGATTAAATTTTAATATTAGCTATGGTAATGAAGTGTGACACATATGACGTTGGCAGGTAGTTTGAATATTGAACATGGTGGAACATAGTGGCTACCCTTGGCGATTTGCTTTAGTTTAACGGAAAGGAGACTAAATAGCTTAACAATTACCAAGGTGAACGTGACACTTGTATGGTTATAAGAGGTCGAAATAAGAAAGTTGCTGATATTGTAGCAAATGTCTGAAGAATCAACCTGTATAAGTACCAAACCAAGATGACATCACTTTCGATTATTTCAATTGTTAACTTCCAAGTACTTACATATTGGAATATAAAACGCTCATGACAGTAGGTTTAATAGTGACTAAAGTTTATCTTTCGCAAAGCCGGAATTTCCCATTGGGTCCTTTCATTTTATCTAAATCAGATTAAAATTTTGGAAAGTGTCGAAACATGTGTAATGCCACGTTTTTAATAGATTCTTAGTAATAGTAGGTATCATGTCAAGTAGAGTCGGTACGAGGTTCGAATGACTGTGTTGGTAAGAGCGCTGGCACGGCATTCTAGAGGCGCGGGATTGATTTTCTCTTCGGCCCGGAGTTTTTTCATCTATGTCAAATTTTTCTAAACATATTTCGGACATCGTTAGTTATAAGGTTGCCAAACATCACCTCCATTTCCTTCCGTGGATGTCGTAGAAGGCGACTAAGGAAATAAATTACCAGGAGACGGGCAGCACCGTCTTCCTGTGATTCCACCGCATACTGCTATCGCCAACCCGCCTGCCAAGATGGTGATGAAACATAACCGTATATTCCGGCACGTTTCTTACGGTGATATATCAGTCTAACAGACGGTACAATTCGAATAATTACTGCTATTGAGTTTGGATAAAACTATTCTAAGTTTCAATCTTGGACATTTTCTACCTGAGAGATAAATTTGATCCAAATCCGTTGTGCCGTCACCGACATGATGTGTAACAAAACATGCAATATTTGTAACATCTTCTTAAATATCAAACTTTTACATTTTGTAACGTCAGTGGGATGGTAAACTAACCGCAATTCGGATCGAAATATTAACTACAACTGCAGCACAACGCCTACATCACTAGGTTTATTAGTCTTCTAGTTTTATGACACGAAGCTGATCGTTAGCGGACGCCTACTGAAATATAGAATAAGCGCTGTTAGGATAGGCCTACTCATTAATGAATTGATGGATAAATATGTAAATGAGCAAAACACAGGATGGCCCGTAACGTACCGAGAACAAATCAAAGGACAAGTCTACGTCAAGCATTGACATGTAAATTGGCATCATAAAATGTTAACAAAAGCCTAAGAGGGATCAACACATAAAGCACTACTATAATTGACTTTTAAGGCCGTATTAGTTAACCAATGTTAATTTTTCAGGATTCTGACTGCCTCGTTGGTCTAGCAGTATCACGTCTGTTTACCATGTCGGAGGTTGTGGGTGTGGGGTCCGCCGTACATTTGTAAAAATGGCTGTATTTCCACGTTTGTGATGTCATTACAAGGGTACCATAGTACAGGGAATCCTAGTTAATAAGTATATTGTTGTGAAAAGGAATGAGATGTGGAAGGAAGGAAAACTGACCTTGCAGGAACGGCTGTCCGACTGGGCAAATGTGTTTTGACCTCTTCGGTTTCCCAATCGTTCTCCAACAGGTTGATTTGCTGAGGATCCTTGCGCGGCGTAGGACTACGATACAGTGTAGTACGCGGCGAATAACGTGCTTCTAGAAACGCGGGAGTGGCGGGACAAGTGCGTGTGTCGACCGACTCGTAACGTGGCGATAGTAGAAGTGGCTGAGAGGGGTTGGCCGTTGAGGTTGGCAGATGACACCAGCTAGTTATTCATCTACCGGCAGTTTCCTTTTAGGATAGGGAAGGTGGGAGGTAGATACAATCATCTGTGTACCTGTCTGTCAGCTGTTTACAAGTGTACCCTCAAAGTTCCTTGACCCCAGATTCCTATGGCCCCAACATAAACCGCCCCCCAAAGAGCGTCTAGGCTCTTTAACGCAAAAGTAAAAAAAATAAAAATAAGAAAAGATGATTTTCCGCATGAATAAGAAAATAAAAAACCCAAATTTTACCCAAAATACCTAAATTTTATAAATTAAATTACCTACCTAGTAAACCTAATAGTGCAGCCGGGGTGGGACCCACAAGCCAGCCTAATCCTGCAAAGTGGGAAGTCGACACAGCTTAGCCATCGAGCGCAGGCATGTGCCAGAGCCCGTCTTAAGTTTGACAACCCGCACGACCCCATCGGGTCCAGGGTGCAGCTCGAGCACTCGCCCCTTGCGCCATTGTAGAGGTGGCAAGTGGTCCTCCTTAATCAAAACCAAGTCTCCCAGCTGAAGGTTGGGGAGATCTTTGGTCCATTTGCCACGCTGCTGCAGAGTATGCAAGTACTCCAGCTGCCACCTGCGCCACACGTGCTGAGCAATCTGCTGCACAAGCTGCCATCGCTTCAAGCGTGGCATTGGGACATCCTCGAAGCAGGGCTCGGGTGGCGCCACCAACGGTTGACCGACTAAAAAGTGCCCGGGGGTGAGCGCCTCCAAATCATTTGGGTCGTTCGACAGCGCACACAACGGCCTCGAGTTAAGCACCGCCTCTATCCGACAGAACACGGTGATCAGCTCCTCCAAGGTAAGAATCCTTTCCCCGATGGCTCGTTTAAGCAGCTGCTTCGCGGACTTCACTGCGGACTCCCATAACCCCCCCATGTGCGGACTATACGGTGGATTCATGTGCCACCTGACACCCTGACCAACCAGAGCAGCGTCTATGTCACTCTGCTTGCTCCGCAAGAAGGTGTCTACCTCCGATAGATGGCGCCTAGCCCCCTGAAAATTCTTCCCACAATCGGAATGGACATCCGACGCCATTCCCCTTCGCGACACAAACCGATGGAATGCTGCCAAGAAGGCCTCCGTAGTGAGATCTGTGGTGACCTCTAAATGCATCGCCTTAATGGCGAAGCAAACGAAGACACACAGATATGCCTTATGGGACTTCGCATTTCGCAAGGTGGAGGCCTTTACTAGGAAAGGCCCCGCGAAATCAATGCCGACCTTCAGGAAGGGACGAATTTGGCCTACACGGTTGGGAGGTAAGTCACCCATGAGCGGCTGCAAAGGTCTAGCCTTCAGGCGGTGACACCGGTGACACATATGTATTCGGTGTCGAACCACACGACGCGCTGAAGGGATCCAGAACCTTTGGCTCAGCACCGAAATCAAGCATGCAGGTCCGGCGTGCATGTGAATGACGTGGTGATAGTCGACGATCAGATCGGTCAGACAGTGCTTCGACGGCAAAAGGATGGGATGCTTTGCAGAGAATGGCAAGCCGGAGTGCCGAAGACGCCCACCTACACGAAGAAGACCCTCTGAATCCAAAAAGGGACTGAGCTGACTCAGTCGTTTGAGGGGTTTCTTCTCGCGCAGGGCTGTGATCTCCTCGGAGAAGGAAGTCATCTGCACCAACCCAATCATTCTCAGCAAGGCACCATCAAGCTCCGAAACCGTCAATGGTTCCGGTACGACCAACGGGTCATGTTTTGAGGGATGATTGCGACTTCGAACATTGCGGATGAATCGCAAAACCCAAGCCATTGTTCGCTTGGTTTTTGATAAGGAACTGTAGCGACCGACAATAAACGAAGGGTCTACAGCTACTGTCTCCTCCTCGCTCGCATTGGTACCAGTATTCACTTGGGCACTGGACGAGTTCACCGCAATGTTCTCCGGCCAAGTGGAAGGGTCGTCCCGTAACCAAGACGGGGACCACCATAAGTCATGCCCGACAATTTCGTCGGGACGAAGACCCCTACTGGCGCAATCAGCAGGGTTGAGCGCTGATGGAACGTGTCGCCACTCGGTTGAAGGAACGAGACCCTGAATCTGGGAGACCCGATTACCTTCAAAAACCCCTAACTTATGCGGTGGAGTATGAATCCAGGCCAAAGCGATGCTGGAGTCACACCACGCAATTGAGTGATCAACGGTCATCTTACTCTGCAACACCGTTAAAACATGATGCATCATGCGAGCCAGTAGGAATGCTCCTGATAACTCGAGGCGCGGTATGGTCATCTTCTGCTTGATGGGTGCCACACGGGACTTGCCCATGAGAAGATGCACCGTCGCCTCACCTGACGCGTCTAGCACGCGTAAATAGAGTACGGCTGCATACCCAGATTCCGAGGCATCGCTGAAACCCATCAACTCACGGGTTTGAGGTTGATCAGACGATACAAATCTCGTAATCCGGGGCAGCCGTAAATTGACGAAACCCTCTGCGAAGGAAGCCCACTCAGTAGTGAGTTCTTCGGGCAGAGGTTCATCCCAACCTAAATTCTGTGACCAAAGACCTTGTAAGAAGGCCTTGGCCTTGAAGGTCACAGGAGTAAGGTAACCGCAGGGATCGTAGATACGAGCAACGTTCGACATAATCTCCCGCTTACTTCTGCATCTCCCGAAAGGTGAAACATGGTAGACGAAGCTGTCCGAGTCCGAATTCCATTCGATCCCCAAAATCTTGAAGATGTTGTCCCCTGATTCCTCGAATCGAAAGGGACACTCCAAATGATCGCTAGGATAGCCGTTGAGGACCTCATCACGGTTGCTGGCCCACTTCCGAACAGTGAAACCCCCTTGTGACAACACATCGACCACCTGCTGTTGCAACAGCTTCGCTTCCTCAATGGATCCACAACCACTGACCACATCATCAACGAAGGTGTCTTCCCGAAGGATACGGGCAACCTCTGGACACTTGACCTCGTTGATGTTGGCTAACTCGTGCAAGACGCGGATCGCTTGATAAGCCGAGCTGGATATGCCATAGGTGACGGTTGTCAGCTCAAACTCCCGGAGGGGCTGGTCCGGTGACTCGCGCCAAAAGATGGTCTGGTACCGACAATCGTCGTCGTGCATGCGCACATTCCGGTACATCTGCTTTATGTCGCAAGTGAACACGACTGCGTATGTGCGAAAGCGTAATATGATGTCCGAAATGTGCTGTTGCAGCTTGGGACCAGGCATCAAAACTTGGTTCAGCGAGACACCGGTGGAGCTGGGATGAGATGCATCGAAGACCGCCCTAAGTTTGGTGGTGCTGCTGCTCTCCTTTAGAACCCCGTGATGAGGTATGTGGTACCTGTCGTTACAGCTAGGCGTGGACACAGGCCGCATATGGCCAGTTTCAAGGTAGTCGGCCATGAATGCGCTGTAGAGTTGGTGAAGCCTAGCGTCTCTCTGTAACTTGCGCTCTAAATTAAAAAACCTTTTCAAGGCGTACGTACGGGTATCACCCAGAGGCATGTGAGTGGATTTGAAGGGAAGTCGCACAATAAAACGTCCCGTCTCGTCCCGAGTGTGTGTCTCCACAAAATGCCTTTCACAAAGAATGTTCTCTGGATCCTGCACGGCGGTGGCTGGAACCTCCTCTACCTCCCAGAACTTGGACAAGGTAGAGTTCAGCTCGTCGGTCGTGCAAGACAGAGACATGAGACTACACACCTGAGAGTTGACTGGCGCTTGCCCCATCAAAATCCACCCGAACACAGATTCATGCGCTGTGGGAAACCCTTCACCCAACTGGTAAGAACCACCCTTGAACACCTGACTATACAGGTCCACGCCTATGAGGACATCGATGGGACCCGGGGTGGACAGCCTGTCATCTGCAAGCGTAATATGTTGACACCGCTCCATGACACGTGGAGATACAGAAGCAGTAGGGAGACTACCCGTAATGCGCTTTAAAACTACAGCTGTGGTTACCAAGACAGGACCTGACCGATCATGACGGGATGTCACTCTGATCTCAATGCTGCCATTGGTCCGCTGAGCTGATGCACCTCCCAAACCATACAACTGTCCAGATGTACTGCGGGGAAGCCGCAACTTCTGGGCCAAATTCTCCGTAACAATTGATACCTGAGATCCACTGTCCAACAAGGCTCTCACTATATGTACATGACCATTACAGTCATGTACTCCGACCATCGCTGTTCCCAGCAGCATGGTGCTCTGCACCCTACCATCAGAGACTGTCGAGTTGAGGGACGCAGCCGAATGCCCAGACACTGTAGGTAGACCCTCAGAGGGCACTACCATAGATGATGATGATGTAGGAGCCATCGGAGGTGATGATGATGATGGCTGTGATGGAGACGTTGGTGAATATGAGGATGACGGTTGCAGATGCAATTTGGTATGGTGGCGACCATTGCACACTGAGCACCTACTTTTTGATGTGCACCTATTTGCAGAGTGGGAGCGCAGACAATTGTAACATAGGCGCTGCTGTGTGACTACCTCCTTACGTTGGCTAGGTGTCATGGCGTTGAATGTGTCGCAGTTATAAATGCTATGGCTACCCCTACAGAGCACACATGAAATATCCATCGCGGCAAGACTTGTCTTGTTTTGGGAAGTCCCCGGAGTCCCCTGGTTGCCTGAACCCCTGGAGCCACCAACAGCCTCCAACACCCTCAGCTGGTTCTCCAAGAAGGCAAGCAAGCAGGAGAATGTGGGTATGGTGCTAGAAGAACCATCGAGGCTAAGCTCAAACCTACTCCTAAGATCTTGGGTCAGTTTCCTAAGGATGATGTGGAGTAGTAAGAAGCTCCAGGACTCCACATCAAAGCCTAAAGCACCCAGAGCCATACTGTTCTCCTTAATGACATTAACAAATTTGCGGAGGTTGACTGCTGAACCCTGTCCCAATGATGTAGACAGTATGGCTTCTAGGTGCTTATCAGCTATAAGTCTCTTATTTTCATAGCGCTCTTTTAGAAGCTGATAGGCAATATCATAATTTCTGTCCGATAACTGCAGGCGCTTAACTAAGGCGAGAGGTTCCTTATCCAATGCGCCGACCAAGTAATGCATTTTCTGCACATTGGATAGACTCTCATTGTTATGGATGAGGCTATCGAATAACCCCATGAAGTTGGGCCACTCGGTGTAGACCCCCGAGAAACTCGGTAGATTTATTTTGGGCAGTTGAAACTGAGTTGATCTCGGTTCCACCCGAGTACCGCTACTAGCCGATGAAAATCCCTCCGCCATCACTTGCACGGAATAAAACATGTCGTAAAATTTTGTATAGTGATGGTCAGCCTGTTGCAGCACGGACTCCTCAACCGGCAGACCCTTCAGGTTCGTGTAGGCGTCCTGATACTGGTTGCGCATCCTTTCTAAGTCCTTAAAACGGACTCTGAACATCGAAACGCCAGCTGGGTCTGACTTTCCCTGCAAACCACAAGCTAGCTTGTAGATCCCACCTAGGTACTGCTCTGCAGTATCCAGCTGGACCATGCACACTTTAATAGGGTCGGCTGAGGAACCCCTAACAAGTTTGCTTTCTGATTTGCTCATTTTACTTATTTGTTTACATACGTCAATTTATAATTTATAACCTAAAACAGTCCCAGATATTTAAAAAAGTTAAGTGTCAAAACTAAAATTGGTCTGTGAATCTATTTCTCAGAATACGGTTGAAGTTGGGTACTAGTGATGGGAACTAACTCGACTAACCGATTTATGCCGATTGACCACAGACACCCAGAGAAAAACTAACGTGACGTAACGATGACACGCACAAACAGCTGACTGAAGACTTCAGTTTCAGTTGTGAAGTTTAGACAGATGGTTGTAAATAAACCGGGCTGGACTGAAATAGGGAATCCGGTTTACGAAGGACCAGGAAATGTTGTGAAAAGGAATGAGATGTGGAAGGAAGGAAAACTGACCTTGCAGGAACGGCTGTCCGACTGGGCAAATGTGTTTTGACCTCTTCGGTTTCCCAATCGTTCTCCAACAGGTTGATTTGCTGAGGATCCTTGCGCGGCGTAGGACTACGATACAGTGTAGTACGCGGCGAATAACGTGCTTCTAGAAACGCGGGAGTGGCGGGACAAGTGCGTGTGTCGACCGACTCGTAACGTGGCGATAGTAGAAGTGGCTGAGAGGGGTTGGCCGTTGAGGTTGGCAGATGACACCAGCTAGTTATTCATCTACCGGCAGTTTCCTTTTAGGATAGGGAAGGTGGGAGGTAGATACAATCATCTGTGTACCTGTCTGTCAGCTGTTTACAAGTGTACCCTCAAAGTTCCTTGACCCCAGATTCCTATGGCCCCAACATATATAATAAGGCAAGTTTGAGAATAGGTCGTAAGTTAATTAATATGGCCAAACAACGTCTGCCAGGTCAGCTGGCTTATTTATATGTATAGGTATTTATTTGTTTGTTATTTACAGCAACTTTTACATTATTTTTTTTTGTTTTTTTACTACTTAAAAAAAAGCTTCATGAATTTTCGCCGTTTCCGTAATTTAATTATGCATCAAACCTTCAAACCACATGTTTATGAAAAGTTTACTCGTTTTTAAAAACCTGTTTATTCGTTTTATTACAACAATTAAAGGGCTATGTTCGGGGTTTCTCTGAAAGATCGAATTCGAAAACGAGATGATCCGACAGACAATCAAAGTCACCGACATAGCCCACCAAATTAGCATGCTGAAGTGGCAGTGGGTCTGCCATATCATCCGAAGAACAGATAACCGATGGGGTAGACGAGTTATTGAGTGGAGACCGCGTCCCCGCGTAGGACGTCCTCAGACTCGGTGGAGCGATGATCTCCGCAGGGCGGCTGGCAAGAGCTGGATGAGAGTAGCCGAGGACCGTGCTCATCATCATCAGCCACTTGACGCCCACTGCAGGGCACAGGCCTCCCTCGTGGTTTTCATAACCATGAGGGGTTTTGCCATAATCGCCACGCTTGGCAGGCGGATTGGCGATCGCAGTATGCAATTGGAATCTCAGGAAGACGCTGCTGCCCGTCTCCTGGTAATTTATTTCCTTAGCCGAGGACCATGCTCAGTGGCGTGCAATAGGAGAGGCCTTTGTCCAGCAGTGGACAAGCGTAGGCCGATGATGTGTAATAAAATATAATGGTAATGAGTATTAGTGGAGCGGCACAGGAAGAAGACAAATAAAAAGGAATTGCGCGTTCCGCAAATAACCCTGTATATTATAGAAATTGCAGCAAACAAGCTACCAGCAATATCGATTAATTCGCAATAACAATTTGTCGTCGCGTCATATCTATCGCGCGCCTACTTAAGTACAATATAAAATAATGTATTCCCAGCGAACCTACGTGTGGCGTAGGCGCTGCTCTACGCAGACGCAGTGGTTTAGATAGTTGCACTGAACATTCGAGCAAAAGAAACGCAAACTCGAGATGTATAAAATAATATAAGATTTTCGAACGCAAACTTTTATAAGCAAGCAAGCATTTACTTACTTGATTTCTTGTCGAAACTAAATTTCGCATTTTCCAAGTTGTTCTTATAAAACATGTTGTTAGTGTTGACGAGTGAAACCTTTCGTTTTTAGGGTTCCGTACCCAAAGGGTAAGGGACCCTATCACTAAGACTCCACTGTCCGTCCATCTGTCTGTCTGTCTATCACCAGGCTGTATCTTATGAACCGTTAAGCTGGACGGACACAAATTTTCGCAAATTATCTATTTCTGTTGCCGCTAAAAATACTAAAAACAAAATACAAAATAAAATTAATATTGAAGGGGAGCTCACATATAACAAACGCGATTATTTGCGTTTTGTGCTTGATATTAATAACGGAAACAGGTAGACGCTTGAAACATTCAAATGTTGTATAGATAATGGTGCGGAACCCTTCGTGCGCAAGTCCGACTCGCAAATGGCCGGTGTCCTTAATTACACTTTTTGGATTTTGTCACACCCTATATATTTCTGGGATTTTCGGATTGGTTCTTAGAATAAAAGAGGGCAATGTGAGTAAGTTCCTATTGAAGGAAGGAGGAGGAATTTTCCTGTTCCATATTTAAATAAGGTTAAGCATTCCGTACCTACTACAGAAAAGTTTATAAGTTGTTCATCATCATCAACCCATTATGTCCCCACCGAGGGGCACGGGTCTCTTCCCTGAGGAAGGTATAGGCCATACTCCACCACGGGGGCCAAGTCCGGTTTGGTGGAGATGGAGTAAGTTGTTCAACATTCATTGTATATACCTTATTGCACACGAATCATTGAACAGGACTTTATATAAGAAATAGCATGTACAGAGGCGAGCTTATATCTGTAAGAGATTTCTTCCAGCAAACCTTAGAGAGAATACGTGTGCAAAACAGACTATATAAACTACACAAATCCTTAACCATAACAAATTATATTTTGTCACAAAAGAAATTCCACTGAAACTTTTTATATTGACACGTTTCCAAAGAAAAAACTCGATTTAGCAGATGTACCGAAAATAAAGTGTTGGTTAGGGTTTTACCCTGAACATGAATCAGGCATGAATTTATGCAAATGAGTTCACCATAATGCTTGCGGCCTTTACCAAATTTGTAAACAGGATATGTAACTACGTGAGTTACTTGGCAGAATTTACAAGAGAAATATTCATACTGAAGTTGTCAGTTCGTTTACGTTGTTTCAATCAAATTTACTGCTATGGGTAGAGTTTAATTTTCATGTCCACGAATTTAATTTTCCTTACTTTTCATGAGATCTTATCTTATGAAAAAATCATGTATTGTTCGGGGAAAAAGGATTAAGCTATTGCTGTCCAGCAAGGGAACTATTTATATTGCTTCTATGAAATTGTGATTAGTAGCGCCTCATAAAATACTGACATACGAATTTGTTATCTGACCACTGTCTTTTTTTTTACAAAGCCTCATGGTCTATACGTCCCACTGTAGGGCACAGGCCTTCTCTCAGAGAGAGGGTACGGGCTCAATCACCACGCGCGCCTACCACGGATTGGCAATTTCAAGCACTGAGGTCTTGACAAGAGCGTATCTTCAAGTATTTCAGAAGTTATGAAACTAGGGCCTTAGAATCGCCAATGTAATAAGATAAACCTAGTCACTACAATTTCAGCGCATATTAATCTACCTAACATATCGTCGAAGCTAACATGTTCTCATAAATTTATTTCCATTCCCAAGGACTCTCCGGCTTTTTCTACGACCACCACACCGACATGTTATAATCGTAAATCCCGCCAAGTATCAATTACTTATAGTCCAACTAACCGCGTTTCAAACGCAATCAGAGGAGATTTGGTGAAGGCTTGTCTGTCTTCAAAGACTGCGCTGCTTCTAGCAATGGTTTTCTAGCATTTCAGGTCATAGATTGATATCCTCGTTCTTAACGCTTTTCTGAAGACTTCTGAATTAAACAATATTTAATAAGTATATCTACAAGTCGATAAAAACAACCGCCTTCTAAACGCGCACTAAAAGGAAATTATAGTTCGCTAATCTTAACACTAGATGGCATTCTTTATCGTGGTATGGATGTGTTCATAATTTCGTGAAGATGCCTGCAAATTGAAGGGTAGGATGATTTTCTTGTGGGTATCAACAGATCTTGACCAAATTTATATGGCGTTTGAATTTATTATTATTATTGTTAATACTTTTATTGCATTTAAACTAGTGTACAATATGGCGGACATAATGTCATAAGCGTTTTTTACCAGTCAACCACAGGAGATGGAAGAAAGATTTATACCATATAAATTTAAATTTATAAGACCGCCAATTGTATACCAGTACTTAGACATGAGAAACTTTTGTGATTCTTTCTATTGGTTGTGCAATAAAGTGTTTTTTTTTTTTTTTTTTTTTTTTTATCTTTTATTTATTTATGGAGGGCTTGGTACAGTATATTCCGACCATGTCGCCCTCATCGGAGCAGAAACAACAAGTCTTAATAACTTAATTACTACTTACTTACTAGGTTACGACTACTCCCTACCTTAGGTATTATTGCTTCTTCTCTTAATACCACACAATGCAACCTTATACAGTGATAGAGCTAAATTTGTTAGAGGAGAACTTAAAGCACTATTGCAACCACCTATTTCATAAAACATTGCATTATCGTATACACTTCTTCTCTCCGCTTCGTTCCGAACACACTCCATCAACAAATGATACACGTCTTCTTCGACATTGCACTCAGAGCAATTCGGAGACTCTGTTTTTCGCATTAGGTATCCAAACTTATTTAATGGAATGTGTCCCGATCGAAGTCTAAGAGCTATTACTATTTGTGATCTTTTTAGGGTACATTTATCAAACCATGGAATGCACAAAGGATTGTCCTGTATTGTTTTGTACCAAATGCCCTTCTCTAACGACCTCTCATCAAAATACTCTTTCCATAGCGTCGAACATTTACGCTTTACCTTTGGAATGAGATCGGTAAAGAAAGGCAGGCACATTAATTCTTCTCCCTCAGTAGCCGCTTGTTTAGCCAAAGCATCAACAGTTTCATTGCCTTCTAAGCCGACATGAGACGGGATCCACTGTAACTTAACTGATCTATGAGTAGCTTTTATTTCTTGTATCAGATTTATGATAGTGTAGGCTACGGGGGTTCCTCGAAAAGTCGAGGTGCAACGGGCCAGATGTTGCAGGGCACTTTTAGAGTCAGTTAGTATTACAAATGCATCACAGTCTATAGACTTTGAGTACGATAATGCTTCCGATATGGCTAACAGCTCCAGATACATTATTGACACATTTGAGTCGACGTTAAATTTCATAAAGGTATTACTTTGAGGGTCAAAAAAAGCAACTCCTTTAGCTTCTTCATCTTTTGAACCATCTGTGTATAGTTGGTAATCGTTAGGATAATTATCTTTTAACATTTTTGTGCATTTATATTTTAATTCAATTTCATTAATTTTATGTTTGGCTCTCTCAATGCCCTCTATGTTACTATAAATTACACTTTTAAGATCTATGTAACTCACCCACGTGTCCATGGAGAATATACCTATCAAGGGGTCCGAGTGAATGGGAAATTCTTTGAGGAAGTTGTGAACTGTGGCTAAAAGTGGTTTTGTCTTTCCACTCCAGTAAGGTCTCTCAGAAGCTCTGGCCAGTTTATCTATAGTATCAATGGAAGCATCGCTAATTGATTTCGATCTTAACCAATACCTACCAGCTAAATACCAACGTCGGATGTGTAGCGGTTGGAGAGACAGCTCGCTTTCCATCACGTGTACTGGAGTGGACTTAATAAAACCACCAATAGTCCTCATAGCTTGGTTTTGAATTTTCTCTAATTTGTATAAGTTACATTTAGCACTATTGTGAAACAAAAAACTAGCATAATCTAATCGGCTTCTAATCAATGAAATATAAAGTCGCCTCAAATGCTTCGGATGTACCCCCCAATTCGAACCGGATAAAGCTTTTAACACATTTAAAAATTTAGATGCTTTTTCGCAAATTTCATTTATATGTTTATTCCACTTCAATGAACAATCAAGCCAAAGCCCCAAGTACTTGACACTATTGACAGTCTGAATTGGGGTACCATCGATATTCACTAGTGGCTGAACTCGCTTATGACCTCTACTGAATAAACAAAGTTTTGTCTTCTTGCTGGACACATTTAAACCAAGATCATCTAATATTTTGATAAATATATCAATGGCTATCTGAATATTACTATTTATATTTTCTATTTTTTTGTGTGTGTAAAATATTGAAAAATCATCAGCATACTGGGATATTTTTACGTTAACTATATTTTTACATACAGATATAGTAGCAACGTTAAATAGTAAGGGTGAGAGGGGATCTCCCTGGGCTATACCCTGACTAGTATATCTGCACAGTGTAATAGAATTAATTTCTAAAATTAAGTGTCTTTCCCTTAGAAACTCCCATAGGTATCGACATATGGAAACGCCCACTCCAAGATTATCCAGATTTACAATTAATTTATCTATATTGACATTATTATACGCGTTATCTATATCTACAAAACAACCCACAGTCATATCTTTTTCAGTGAGACCTAACTGAATACTAGATACCAAACAAGTTAAATTATCTAAACAGGACCTCGATTTTCTAAATCCAACTGTATTATTGGAAAAGCTATTATTTTTCTCTAAATGCCACTCTAATCTCTTGTTCAGTATAACATGAAATGTTTTACAAAGACAAGACATGAGAGCGATTGGTCTGACTACTGGGTTTGACTCGGACCCCTGTCCAGGCTTGGGTATGGGAGCAATTTTGACCGTTCGCCATTGAATTGGAACGAAGCTATTGCTGAGAAACTTATTAAAGAGGGAAACCAAAATTTGTTTGCCGTTATCGGGAAGGTTTTTAATCATCGAGAAAGAAATGTTGTCCGCGCCAGGAGCAGTATCTATTGATTTGATGGAGTTTTCTAATTCTATATTTGTAATATTGACTGACAGTTTAGAATTCGATGATTCCAACACAGGACACTGAGAAGGAACCCAATCGGGAGCCAGTTTATGTAGTAAATTATCCGCTGTTTCTGTGTCAATGTACCTTTTTGGGGAACGATAACCTTTCAACCACCTCATTCGGCGCCACATTTCAGAACATGTCGTCTTAGCATCTACACTTTCACAGAAATTATTCCAGCTCTTAGTTTTAGCATGCCGAATAAGCCGTTGAGCCGAATAGATTTTTTCTTGAAGGATACTGAGGTTATCTGGTGTAGGATTCCTTCTGAATGCAGCAAGAGATTCTCGTCTTTTAGATACAGCCTGAGAAAGTTCTTGAGTCCAGTAAGGTTTAGGTGAAAATTTGGATTGTCTCAAAGGGTTTTCACAAATTTTAACTGTCGGTATAAACTTATCAGAAGCATCCAAGAGTATATCTGTATATTTATCGTAAGCTGATTGTAAATCAATTGGAAATTGAAAATTTGAAAACGAGTCTTGCAAGTACTGAGAATATTTCAACCAATCAGTTTTTTTAAATATTTTCCTATTTTTATTACTGTCAAAATATCTACTCTCTAATGAAATCTTTATCATTAAATGATCACTACCTAAAGACTCGTTGAGAACATTCCAATTTAATTTTATTGCTAATTCTTGGGTACACAAACTAATATCTGGGGACGTTTTTTGCAATATACCGTTTACCAGTTTAATTCGAGTACTAGAACTACTATTGAGTGATACAAAGTTACTATCTATCAAAGAATCAAATATTTGTTTACCTCTTGTATCAGTCTTTGAAGACCAGTTTGAGTGGTGCCCATTGAAATCCCCAGCAATGATGGACCTTGAATTAAAGTTTTCAAAAATACTTTCCCAATCGGTTTGGTTAGTGTGAACTGACGAAGGACAATATAGAGATACGATGTTATCTATGCCCTCACAATTATATATTCTAATACAAACAATTTGTATATCAGCGTTATTATTAGTGATTGGAATCATTTTGGACTGTACAGATTTATGAACTAAAATAGCTACTCCGCCATATGAGTCTAGTCGGTCTTGGCGGTAAATATTGTAGTTTTTAACGTTAATGTAGCTTTCAGGCTCCAACCACGTTTCACTGATAAGAGCTACATGTATTTTTTCTTGATCCAAAATGTTTTCAAATTCTAAAAGCTTAGGTCTCAGGCTTTGTGCATTCCACTGAATCAAATTGAACAAATATTTATTGGGTTGCAAGTTATCCCCTAGAGGGGTCCCCATTTTGGTTAATAAAGGCATTAATCAATGGTAATCTAGATATAAAGTCCACTACGTATTCCACTAGCCACTCTAATGAGATTTTAAAACACATGTTCAGTTTTTCTTCAATGGTACCTGCTTCAAACACTACTTCTTTTATTTTTTGTATGATGTCTCTAAATAACTTCTTTTTTTCTCTCCTCTTTCTTTGGTTCATACTTGGTTCTCTTTCAGTATTTTTCTCGCTCATATTTTCTTCTTCTGATGTTGTAATACGATCATGAATGCTATTTGAATTACGGATTTTATTTTTACTTATTAGTTTCTTTTTTGTATTTTTTGTTTCTCTTAAACGAATTGTAGGTTGTATTTCATTTTCTTGGTGTATTTCCACTGTGTTCTTAAGGACCTCAGCATAAGAAGGACTATCACCTGTTCTGTTCAATTGCGCGGGAGGGGGGATATATGATGAATAGCTACCATTATCGAGTGGTTCAGGAAAGGGGTCATGTCTGGGTTTCAGCTGTGGGGATGGTGGTACATAGCAAGTGAGAGCCTTCCTGTAAGTACAGTTAAATTGTGACATAATCTCCCGAATCTTTTTTTCTTTTATGTATAACGGGCATGCCTTAGCTAATGCCATGTGTTGTCCTCGACAATTTACGCATTTAAATATGGAGGCCTCACAATTCGGATGATTCTGACCGCATTTTGGACAGATTACTTTATTTGAGGGGCACGTTCTTATTGTATGACCGTACCGCCAACAACGGGAACACTGCGTTACGGGAAAAGTATAGGCATCTACCTTAATTTTCAAATCACTTGTTCGTACATGGGATGGTAACGAGGGTCCTTTAAAACAAATCCGTATAACCTCGCTGTCTACCCATTTACCGTCATCGGAGTCTCGCCGTTTTAACCTTTTCACTGACAATATCTCGTGTTCACTAGACAAATTTCGCAGTATATCTTCCTCCGACATATCCAAGTCTATATGGGTGGTTATCTGAAATTTGGTTAACTTCTGATGTAATTTTGAAATTGGTGTTTTTAGTTAAAAATCAGAAAAGTTTATATTCTATGCTGAGGGTATAACATCTACTTTGCTGCAACTAAAAGGGCCAGTCACTTTACTTGATATTTTTAGAGAAATTAATGATTTTTTAAAATCAGTGTCCTAGGGACTGACGAGACGTGATAGGGACTGACGCCAAACACGGTTATTATGTCAAATCACATTTTTTATTGCAAAATCAATTGAAACAACAAATTATCTCTTAAGTTCACAAATTTTTGAACTATTATCACAACATTTATTTCATTAATTATGCACATGAAAATAATGTATCAATATTTCTTAACAATTAAATTGTACTTTGAGTTTAATACTTACAAACTAATAGTCTTTAAGTAATTAACAATTATTTTAAATAATCGGCCTTTTAAATTTCTGAGTAACTTAATTATAATTTGAACACAATATTCAGACTTTCATTAATTATTATAGAATCACAAATATTTCAAACTTAAACTAGTACCTCGTATTTAGTTTTATCACTATTTGTTTCACTTCTCGTAAACATTCACGGGTTTTTTAAATTTGTAAAATACTGTATTTCTCTTGACGATTAGATTAGGAACTGGCAGTTTTTCTATAACGTCTTCGTAAGGCACGTCGGCGATATCATCATCATTTATTTTAAATTCTGTGCCATCTTCATTGCAAACTTTAAGGAATGTAACTGTCAGCTCTCCATCTTCGTCATCATATTTTGAGCAAATTGCGGCGTATCGGTATTCTTTTCCTCTCATTATTAACTTAACTAGAACATAATCTCCACTGCCATAGCTCGTTTTAGATTTTTCTTGCGAAATGTGGCTCATACTTGCTAACGGCGTATCATCTTCATAATCCGTGAAAATATCTGAAACATGAAGCCGCTGTGTATTGGTTTGGTACGTTATAGTCCCCAAGTTATAATGATTACAACCAACATTATCACAGAAGCAACTTAGTGACTTCAAGACAAGTTTATTAGGGTTATAAATATGACCCGAGACTTGATGCACTAAGAGAGTTCCTTTAAACGGTTTCTGCTCTTTCTCATGTTCCTTGATCATTTTGTTAACTTTTTGATTCTGGAACCCAAAATATAAAACATTGTTTTATTTCGATATTGGGTTACAGGACCGTCACTCAAAAAATGCAGGTTTTCTACAGAGGATGGCAATCCTATGAGGACAGGCTGATGTGCCCAAATGGCTCCAGCGTTGTGAGATAAATTTAACGACACAGTGCAATAAGATGTTACTTTATCCTTTGTGTAAACCACCACAGTATGCAAAGAAATTTGAGTCCTGGAGCCGCCAAAATGATACGACTGAATTTCTTGGTTGCATTTAGTTGTGTAGTTTTCCGAGAAGTCCATGTGAATAACTGCATCCTTTTCTGTAAGTGACTCAAATGGTTTTTTCTTTCTAGGTGCCATATTCTACAACAAACATATTGTTATTATGTTTAAAACCATGCATCACACAGTATGACCATCAGTCCCTAGATTTGGCGTCAGGCCCTAGTCACTATTACGACTAGGGCCTGACGGTCTAGGGACTGACGAAACGAAACAAAATCAAATGAAACCTATTATTTAAAATCAAAATCAAAACCATTTAGGCGTTCAAAATAACAAGGCAGACCAAACTCATATTTACAATAAGTAATGAGATCAATTAGTAATTAACTATCTTTAAAACGACTTACCTAGGGCCTGAGAGTTTGACTGGCACAGCACGTATTTCGCAGCAAAGTCGGCGACCGCACTAATAACAAAATGGCTGCCGCGGCTTGGGTCGTGTTTGCTACTAACTTCACACCGATGCTATCGTATTGAGTGAGTTATGAAAAAGCCATATGCTTGGATGTCGCGTATTTTTGAATTCCGTAAATGACTAGGGCCTGATATTTTTATCGCTTACACTTTTTGACTTGAAATAATGTGATGAAAAATATTGTTATTAATTATTCAATCGAAATGACAATGTTAGTAATGTAATAGTAAACGAATTTCAATAGAGTTTGATAAAATTATTCTTATAGAATTATAATTAAATTGAAATGAACACTAAATTCGGGAGATCTTACATGGCTAGGGCCTGATATTTGGAGTAAGAAATGCCAATTTTTGGAAATAAAGAATATTATGATATATATCAAAATGAGTGACCGAACTAAATGAACTTTATAACATCACTTAGTAGTTTCAAATATTGGATATTTTTTTATAATTTTGTAAAAATTGATGCTAACAGCAAGTTAACCAAATTTCAGATAACCACCCATATCTCTTATCACTCCATACGATAAACCTACCTCGAATGTTTTTTGGCACCTATAGTTTTTATCTATAAAATATTGGCTTGAAATCAATTTGTCTGCACACTCTTCGTTATTAAATTGGATAATAACTTTGTATGGGTTGATAAATTTTATATTCGATATACCCACAATATTTTCCGTTTTCAAAATCTTCGCCAATCCCATTTTTTTAGGTATTTTTTCTTTACCTGTTATACAAACTTCTATTCTTTCTTCCGGAACTCTAGTCTGCTCGTCGATTGTGTCACTCCTTGCTAGTCTTTTCCCTCCTCTCGCGACCGTGATCCACTCCTCATTCCCGTCCAACTCCCGACTTCGCTTACCCGCCCTCATTTCCACCGTAATATCTTGCACATCTCTCTCTAAATGCTGCGTGCTATCTCCGCCCTCTAACTCCATACCAGTATCTATAGAACTATTCATGTCCAACTCACTGCACTCCTTATCTATAGTCTCACTATCCATAATCACCGACATCGCATAGCATCGTAGGTAGGTACAGTAATTAACACGAGTAAGATATGCGCGGCCGCCTGGAACCGGTTTGCGAGGAAAAATCACACACGTCCGCCGGCGGCAAGGTGCTCCGCGTGAATCACCAATAAAGTGTTTTAAAAACCTATTTAGAGGCTAAAAATTCCACCCATGCCAGGACTTGAACATAGGTTTTTAAAATTGTCCTCAGCACGGGTTAGTGCAACAAAAAGAATATAATCAATAAAGTGTTCTCTGTCTATCATTAAACCTCTGAGCAACCCATTTTTAGGGTTCCGTAGGCAACAACAACAACCCTTTAGTTTCACCATGTCCGTCCGTCTGTCTGTCCGTCAGTGTGTCCGCGGCCTAGCTCAGAGACGATTAGTAGTAGAAAGCTGAAGATGGGCATAGACATTCATATTAATTACACTGAGAAAAAGGTAGAATAAAATCTTAGAAAATATAGATAGATAGATAGATAGAATATTCTTTATTGTATGTACACCAGGAATATGAGAATTTAACAATAATGTAGTAAAGTACAATTGGCGGCCTTATAATTATGTTTTTAGGGTACCCCTCCTACATCTAATTTTTTTTCTCACCTACACCACACTGTGGTGTATCATTGGATTAGTTGTATTGCAGGCGTAGGAAGACCATTTTTCGATTGAGGATTCCGTTTGCAAAATATTAAGCGTTAAAGCGCAAATTTTTGTCCGAGTAGGGCCCATCTCCTGGCTGAACGGTTAATTGTAGAAACGTGAAAAAATTCAGGGTAGTAGAACATATAACTAACTCAAAAGAAAAACTGTCACAGCTAAGTAGGCTTTACAAGTTAATGAGTAATAGGCAACCAACATAGAAAAGGAAAACTTTGAACAAAATCCATTGAAAATTACGTTGTTATTTATTTATACCCCCCTCTTTCTACGGAACCCTATACTGCGCGTAGCCCGACATCCACTACGCCGGTTTTTTATTTACACCCAGACCAAAACTGAACGAAACGATATATAGATGTCTAGAACATCATTACAAGTTCTCCCATACCGCACACGGCGTAAGTTCTAAAATCTCACAATCACAGTATTTGTGGGTGTAGCCCACTATATAGGCCTCAGTCGGTACAGACCTCAGTGTTGTGTCGTGACCCTATTTGCTGGTGGTATGGTCGAAGACGTGAGATGATAGCGGGAAATAAACTTCTGGTAAAAAAGTAGAAATGTGTATCTGTTTAGTTGTCTACATAAGATTCTAGTATCTGCGATTCCATTTGAATACAAGTGACAACCTTTTATTATTATTGTTATTAAAATTCTTTATTGTACCCGAAAAAAAGTACAAATGGCGGGCTTAATACCAAATAGCATTATATTCTAGCCAACCAACAGGTGAAGTGGATAGGGTAGGAGTAGTGCCAAACGGTGTAATGATATTTTAATGTTCTTAATTAGTTTTATTTTAACAAGCCTTGGTTCCTGACTAACGACATACAAAACATTGTTTTGTACATAATTGTCGGAAAGTATGCAGTAAATTAAGTATTAAATACTTTGTGACTCGATTGCCGAAAAAGGCGCATATTTGATTCATATATATAATAATAACAGAAAGAAAGAAAGAGAGAGAGGAAGAGAAAGATTTATCGCACCAACCGTCACACACAAAAAACAGTAAACAAATCCGAAACAAAATTAACAGAAAACATCAAAAGGAACAGAACACTTATATAAATATAATAATTTATGCAGTTTTGTCGCGGTGCGTTTCCGTTGCTACAAAAGGCAGCTGACTCAGCATTTTGCTGAGGATGTGGGCCCCCAGTGCTGGTTTTCAGTCAGTGCCTACAGTCTAATAGACGTAATAATAGACATAACGCATTCCACGCAGCACAATCACTTGTCCTGGTCTCAAACTAGGATGCCCTGTGCTATGGTAATCAGGGAAGGACATCACAAACATGACAAAATTATTCTCCAGTAGACAGCATTTTATTTATTTATCTTACCTAGAGCAAATGAAAATAATATACGCACAAAATAGTGCTTGACAAAGGTATCTTTTGTATTTCTACATAGAATAAGGGGCCAACTTCCTGTCACTTGCACCACAGCCCCGGTGGCCCGAAGTGAGTCATGTTCGCGGCGCGTGCGCCATTTGAGGTTTTAAATTTCGAATTTATTCGAACCCAACGACCGTTGATAAGGCATGCGTGGCGAGGATATTTTGGCATACAGCCTTAGTCGGTATGACTAGTTGTTATTCAAATGCATACAATAGTTAACTATAACTCGATGCTAAGGGAGCATAATTTAGTCAGTCATACATAAAATATTATCTGATGCTATGAATTGCTTTGTCAGAATAAGAAATCAGGCGATGTGTCAAAAACTCACGGAGATTAGCACGCTGAAGTGGCAACAGGCTGGTCACGTAAATTTATCTCAAGAAATCCTTTAGTAACTACAAATTGGCAGGGGCAGTTGCCTACATGTTCGTCGGAATTATTCCACTTTGCCCCACTAAGCCGCCCCACTGGTGGGGAAAACTTTAAACCTAAAATCTGACAGTGGAATCGGCCCCACTGAAACTCGATGTAGTGGGGCAGATTCCACTAGTCTTAAGTCTCGGTGGCTTTCGCCCCACCAGGGTTGGCGCTTCAGTGGATTTTTCAGCGGAGACTTAAGACTAGTGGAATCTGTCCCACGACATCGAGTTTCAGTGGGGCAGATTCCACTGTCAGATCTTAGGTTTCTACTTTGCCCACCAGTGGGGCGGCTTAGTGCGGTAAAGTGTTCTAATTTGTTCGTGGCTAATTTAATTAATTTGAACTCTGGTGGCTGGATGAGGATGGCAAGGGAAAGAAAATTTGTTAGCTAAAATGGCAGGCAGTAAATAAACTGTTAACGTACGAGAAATCGGGAGTCAGGCTCTTGAATCTTCAAAGAATATTATGATATTAATCGATATTCAAAGTACCCGTTAATGTTTGGTAAGAAATTTTAAAGTTATTGATGGCTATCATGGAATCTTAGCTTTTGAGAAAAGATGGTCAGAGTGGAGTTTTTTTTCCCGCTGCCTTTTTATCCGCTACAAGTACGACTTGAAGGTATCGGTTGACATAGTAACATAGTATTCAGCAAACAGAATATAAATTCTTTACCTTGAAATAAATTATTGATTTCTTGATTTCCCGAAACCAGCATGCGTGCATGCAGCGACTAATTGAATTGCACTAAAAAAACAATTTTGCACAAAGGTGAGCTTAATACCAGGTAGTATTTTCTTCTAGCTAACCTATGTTGATGTGGAGAGTTGATGGGGTAGTGCCAGAGAAAATTATGGGAGTAACACAAAAATAAAGGCATAGACTGGTTGATAAACGTATATAAGATTATTATAATTTAACTAATGAGTGTTGATGAAGCAAAAGAGGTTTGCAGGGATCGTGGCAAGTGGCAAACCCTATTTCTTGCCTAACCCTCCGGGATACGAGCGTGAGTTTATGCAATGCAGCAAGGCAATCCACACGAAACAAGCTGTCACAAAAACTTGGACCCAGACAAACTCACGTTTACCTATCGCTGGCTTACCGAGTCTCTAGCTGCGTGTATCAGCAGGTATTCGATTGATTAATCAAATAGTCTCCCAATAATTAATCAAAGAAGTCGGTGCATTAAGCGTTAGCATTATACGCGTTGCGTAGGCGCAATGCTCGTTACCTAATAACTGGGTTTAATTGTGCAGTGTGTTAATTAATGGTCCGTTTACAGGCTGTCGGGGTTATTTATTTTATGAATAATTTATTTATTGGGGTTAAAGTATGAAATTGCCGTTTTATTGCAATAGGTTCTTTGAATTGACATAGAATCTTCATGGTTTGAGGTTTTCGAATGAAACTTTTTTCAAATGGTTTCTAAGATGTTCTTTTTTAAAAAAATGTGAAACATTTGAATATCGACTTTCAATTGTTTTTGTTATTCAATTTAGACAAGAAAGATGGATACTGCGAAAATTCGAGTGATTTTTAAATACGAGTTCCGACGCGGAACTAACGCGGCAGAAACAGCCCGCAATATCAATGCTGCGTTTGGAGAGGGGTCTACTAATGAACGCACCGTGCGATTTTGGTTTAAACCGTTTTTTAAGTTTTGTAAGTGCTCATGATTCGTTGAATTACGCTATTTTGCCCATAATTGCTGGGGCTGAATGGAACTTGAAAAAGTAATTTTATTCTGGTTGACGCTCTTGGGACCCTGAATGATAACAACGTTAGTAACCTAGGGCAAACAATCAGTCCATTTACTAGTCCGTAAAGAAACATGACATCTGTGATTGTACGTCTGTTATTCAGGAAACCATGCCAAACCGTTCAATGGTACTGTCATAATTGTTATCTACAACTCTTTGGCGATAATTTAAATGACGTGAGAATTTTTTTTGAATGCTTTCAATCCTAGACGAATGAATGCTGTAGATAGGATTCCAGATCAAAGAACAATATTCAAGTTGGCTTCGCACGTAAGCATAAAACAACACTTTTTGGGTTGACAAATTTTTTAACTCTTTTGAAAGACGTAAAATAAATCCTAGCATTTTAAAAGCTTTGTGTACAATATTGTCAATTATTATTATTAATTCTTTATTGCACAAAGACAGTGTACAATAGGTGGACTTAATGCTAATGGCATTTTCTACCAGTCAACCTGCAGGAGGTACAGGAGAGGCAAAAATTGAGGTAGGCGTGCAAAAAATAAAGAGATAAAAATACTTATAAGTACCTAATGTATTATAAGGAGGGGGGCACCTATAAAAATAACTATTTTAGCAATGATGTAATACAATACACACTAATACTTGCTATTAATGTGTAGTATGTAAGGAAGTTCAGCATCAAGAATCACCCCGAGATCTCTTATAGTTATAATGCTTACCTCTTCAATAATCGTAATCGTTGTAATCAAAATAAATTTTGTTTTTCTTTCTGGTGAAAGTAATTTTTTAGCATTTATTTCGATTGAGTGAAAGTTTATTTAATAAGTTCCTATGATACTATTCTAACTAATTTTAAAAACCTATTTAGAGGCTACAAATTCCACCCATGCCGGGACTTGAACCTTAAGATTCACATCGAAATGACATCGCTTGTCCTCAGCACAGATTAGTGCAACAAAAAGAATGTATTCTAACTAACCTCAGCTGAAGACTGCTGGTACGTTTCAGTTAATGTAGTGTACACGTTTGTAGACTCGAAGAGGTTTACTTAGAAAACGTGTACGTTTTTGGTACGTTTTTTTTTTCCTATTTAATAAACGTCGATAAAACCACGACAAAGAATTGATTATCATTGCAACGCGTATGCACACGAACTTTTCCTTGGGGATTCACATCACCTTGATCGAGTCGGTACCGTTTCAACCGCAAATACAGCTTTAAAAACCTCCTTTGCACATAGTAAAATCACCTCCATGCCACACCAAATAGAGGCTGTAACAGAGGCACGAGTACAATGGCTATCTATTATCACATGCTGAATTAATTAAATGTATTAAAGGATCGTGGGTTGAATGGTAAATGTACCAACGTGGAAGCGGCTGGTGTTCTAAGAACGGCACTTTTTAACATTTGGGAATATTGTTATTTACTGTCATGTTCAAAGAACACGGTTGACGGTTGGCCACTGGTTTTCCTAGACGAGGCATACCGATCGGTACATACCGATTGTGCATCCTAATAGAGGAGCGAAAAGGTAGCGTATACACTCCGGAAAAAGGGCGGCGTTTGCTTATCAATAACATTTCTAGAACACATAACATAGGCCAGACTACATCTGAAAGACCTACCCGTGGATGTAGATCTTGTGTGTTAGAGACAGTAGGAAAAAGAAAGTAAGAGATAGTTTTGTTCTACTCAACTGCAAATATGTACGTACATGTTTTTATAGTGTAAATAATTTTAATCTCTTCTAGACAATATTTCCGGACATCACAAATGGTCGCGTTACATTTTGTAATGGTCAACAATTCCGCGCAAAAAAGCACTCATAAAATTATTCTCGGACGTGTAAGCAACTCGGCTAAGTAAATTCATCAAGATAAATCTTTCATTAGTCACTTGCAGTAATACTCGCGCCTTATTCAGCCTCCAGGAGGGCAAAAACTGGCTCACTCCTAAGCGGGCGATCTCTGCACGATATGGCCAAAAATGGACGGTTTGGGAAATATCCCAGATATGCGTGTTGGGTATGCGCTGTTTTAATTACCTTCTAACTGTCACATGGACGCATTTGGACGCTCTTAATGAGTGGAAATGGGTGCAGCAAATACTTGTAAATGTAGGCTCTCTCTTTCATGTGTAACTTTTGGCTGAAACGCAAACGAAATTTCAAGTGCAGTTTAACTCTAATAAGAGTTGGCTAGACGTAAACCAACAATTAGTTTGCTATACGATTGCATTGCAGACTTATGTAGCCTATAAAATATACATTCAAGAGAGACAGTAATGAAAAAAAGAGACTTTGCGCTCACCACGCGTACCCATCGCGGATTAAGGATTTCAAGCGCTGATTACCTCAGAGATACATTTAAGGGTATGTTATGTATAACATTGACCGTGAAATCCATTATGCACTGTCCATCGCACGTCCACCCATAACCCCACAATGACCTTGGGCTAGCCTGCCTTCAAACTAATCGTCTAAATTGCATGCCTCTTAAGGCGTTACCCCATAGCTAGTTAATGACATCCTTGTTCATAGCTACGCTCAATACATACTTATTGTGCATAATTAAGTGTAGCATGCCCTTAAGGGGTAGTTCCATGAGCTGGTAATGTGAACTAGTATGATTGTATGAATAATCACTAGGTGGGTGTTATGATATTACGTATTAGTCAAGTACAAAAAATAGGGGTATATTTTTCGGACGTATACATGTATGTAAGTGTATTATAGAAGGTACAATGACAGATACACTCTTGGGTCACGTGAGGTGTTTTTTCATTCCATTGCCGCCTAGAAGTTTGATACGTGTGCGCGCGTAGACTTGAAGCGGCAATGAAATAAAATATATAACTTAAGTTTACTTTTTATAGTTTTTTACGTGTTCATGCAGCTGTCTATCTACTACAATTAGTACAATTCAATATCAAAATCTAGGTTCTGGATGGATAAGCAGCGAATATACGTTCCATCCGAAACCGGCGGGCGTGCGTGCAGCCACAAATGAATGTTGATGAAGCGAAAGAGATCTGTCAAGTCAGGATCGTGGCAAGTGGCAGACCCCGGTCTCTGCCTGCCTAGTTTATGTTGTGTGTTATGGGTCCATCCTAGGGAACAGGCCTTATCTCAGTGAGAGAGTATGGTCTTACGATAACACCCACGCTTTAACAACTATAGAAGACATAATGTAAGCTTGCTTGTCATTGTGCATAATATTTTAATTTATTTTTATTCTAAATTTAAAAATTATTAAAGTTTTAAAATTACTTAATAAAAGTACAGCAGTTAAGAACGCTTTTATACCTACAGATAGAATTAACAAATCAAAGGCTAATTGACTTTTTCAATGAATTAATCACTCCTCGTATGTGTCCGAGATCCTTTAAGATCACTAATTTATGCGAAAAATGGCTTATTGCTCTATTAAGTTCATTGAATAATGCAACGTAATTTATTGTCTATTAGAAAATTATGAAGTCGCATACTTTTAAAGACGTTTTTTTTTATTGATTTCATCATCCTTTTTTTTTAATGTAACTACACTACAGCCCATTTGTGACCTAAGGTTTGTGAAAGTCGATAGTGGGCCTTTACATTTTTGTTTTGTAGTCGTTAAAACACGCCTAAAATTGCGATGGTCTTTTCCTTCACGAAGCTTTTGTAACTTTAATTTGGGAGTGTTTTAGAGAAATTTCGTTTTTATAAAAAGAGACGCCTACGAGAAACAAATCCTGATTAAGAAAACTACGGGAATGAAACAGAATCTGTGAAGACGAGCACGGTTCCTGAGATACAGCCTGGTGACAGACAGACAGACAGTGGAGTCCTAGCAATAAAGTCCCTTACCCTTTGGGTTGGTACGAAACCCTAAAAAGAGGCAAATAACAGCTACATATCGTCGTGCTAATATAAATTATAATTCTATTGAACAACTATGTGTTTACTAGGCCCAGCTCGAAAGAACATGTGTTTCCTATCATTAAAATGACAAGTTACGCTCACTGCAACTAAACATAAGTTACGACAAATGGAGCCGTGTAAGTGAGCATTGGTTACAATCTTAACGCCTGAAATTACATGTATTTTATGTTAGCCGTTGCGTAACATGCAAATAGCTAAAGATGCATTTTATTGCTGAAGGAGTTTGGTTATTGGTCTCGCCAGGGTCTGAGGGCCCTGCCTTAGCATCATGCCGAGATTTCTAAAGTTGGGTAAGCTCATACTCTGTCTCTAAGACAAGGCATTTGCGGCCTGCAGAAACAAGTTCATATATTCGTATATCGTGGTAATGTGTGGTTTATTACGTCAGTGGGCACATATAAAGTTTATCCTTATTCTTATCTTTTATTCTTACTTACATGAGAACTTACACAGCGACTCTTATAAAAAACCTTCACGTATCTGTTCAAGGGTAAGTTGAGAAACTCTACGATGAATTAATGAATTATTATGAATTCAGATTCACTTGCTTATAATTTTTAATTACCCTCAAATTCTACAATATTTACAAAACCAAAAATAAATAAACTAATCTAAACCTAAACATAATTAATTTAAATGAAATATTTGAGCCAGATCGCTGTCGGCCGGTAGAGTACCGAGAAGGCTGGCGGCATTGCCTATATTTTCAATAATATTAACAGCAATAATTAGCATTCAGCACTGTAAACTTATCGAATTTCGTGAGAGAAGGATAATTATCGTCAATTAATAAAATTAATAAAGGATAACCATTTTATGATTTAACTTCTTAATTTGAGTTTTTATATCAGTCTCTTATAAGGAACATTTGTTATAAACTATTCACTGTTTTTCTACTTTTTGAAAAATGTGTTAATTTGTCTAATTCTGTGACAATCTCTGCAACACCATGATACCTCCTATCTAAGTGCGTTATAACGCTATTAGGAATGTAGGTACACTTTTAGTATTTTCACCTTAAAACTGAGCAATTTTTTTTTGAAAGTGCCAGAGTGAAACAAAAAATTTTAATAAAAACATGAATGACATGCAGGCTGCTTCCAACCGGTCTTTTTGGAAATCCATGGAGGAGGCCTATGTCCAGCAGTGGGCCTCTTGTGGCTGAATGATGATGATGATGAATGACATATGTAACACGTTATTGAACGGAAAAAAAAAAACTATTTATTTGTAAATTTATTATTGGAAATGGATTGGAAATTTTAATTAGTCAGTTTCAGTTATTTAGTTTCAGGTACCTACCTCCAGCATACGTGGCAAATTTCGTTTCCGTTGAAATAAATATTTTTTTATTGGGTTTATGACGGAGCCTCTGAGGTAACTTCAATCGTAAAAGCTAAGGCTATTATTAAAGCGGTGGTAGCCTAGTGGGTAGAAAATTGGACTCGGAAGCGAGAGACCCAGGTTCGATTCCCAGTGCGGGCATGTACCTTTGACTTTGTTTTCTAAGTTATGTAGCTTTGTGAAGTTATAGTAGCAATACTACTCGCTAACTGTGCAGGAAAACACCGCGAGGAAATCTGAGTGTCTGAGCTATTCACATACCTCAGCGCTTCAAATCCGCGGTGGGCACGCGTGGTCATTAAGCCCATACTCTTTCTTTGAGAGAAGGCCTGTGCCCTACAGTGGGACGTATATAGGCTGCTAATGAAAGGTTATTTATTATCAACCTAATTGCTTATCGAGAATTCTCGTGCACATCGCGACAAATATTATAAAATGGCGTAAAAAAGAGGTCTGCGTCCATATTGGCCCGATATTACATTCCGGTCTCGTAAAAGGCGTCACTGTTTGCTAACAACTTAATTAAAATGTTTACCACCGAGCTTCGCATACTGTACACTCGACACCTGATCAAGCTTTACATTTTATTGGAAAGTCGCCCGTAATGCAAACGACTAAAGTGTACGCAAAGTTTGACGTGCTGTTCACATATTATATTATTAAAATATTGTATATTATTAACCAACAATGTTTGGGTCGCAATCAAACATAAGATTATTGTATAAGTGGACTGTGTCAATAATAGATATGGAAAAGTGACTGATACAACATTTTTATATCCTGGGATACATGATTTAATAAATCTTTATTACTTGTACACCATTCGTGAAATTTACTTACAATTTAGCCTCTAAATAGGTTTTTAAAATTGCCCTCAGCACGGATTAATGGAACAAACAGAATATAATCATGCAGGTACAGCGACATCATTCCGATGTAAGACCTAACTGCATAAAAGTGGTTACTCGGGGCTGCAAGTGATGTAAGTTACTTCAGACAGATGTCGCTGCCTGTGCGTAATACAAAGAAGTTAGTAAAGAGGTATTTATTTATTATCTTTATTTGGTGCTCGCTCAAGCACCAGAGTGTGATGTGTTTGCTGATGGGATTGGAAGTGTGGTGAAGGTATGTAAGATAATCCTACAAGATGTTTGATAGATAGTGCTCAGTTATAATATTGCAACGCTATCGTTACAATATTATAAGTGAGCACTGTCTATACCTAAATAAAATAAATTAGGGTTAGTTACACCATTTATAGGTACATAACCCAGGAACGACTGGACCCATTTCGTATGGTCTTTGATTTGTTGAATTTGATGATAGCATTAAGTCCGCCACATTGCCATTGTATTTTTTACTTATGTGCAATGAACGTATTAATAATAAGAAGTTCACCGGGTAAGCTAGTATTACAAAAATTTACATCTGAAAATGTATGTATGTTACACGGCAGCATATTCAGATGTCAGTTTTATCTCATAAGCAGCCTATATACGTCCCACTGTAGGGCACAGGCCTTCTTTCAGGGAGAGAGTATGGGCTTAATCACCACGCGTGCCCACCGCGGATTGGCGACTTCAAGGGCTGAGGTATATGAATAGCTCAGACACTCAGGTTTCCTCACGATGTTTTCCTTCACCGTTAGCGGGTGGTATTGCTACTGTAACTTCACAAATGTACATAACACAAATGTACAGAGCGGTGGTAGTCTAGTGGGTAGAACATTGGACTCGGAAGCGGGAGACCCAGGTTCGATTCCCAGTGCGGGCATGTACCTATGACTTTGTTTTCTAAAGTTATGTAGTCTTATCTCAGCCAATCAGAATTCAGCCGTATGGCGTTATGATAAGATTGTAAAGGTAGACACTGTTCTAGTTTGGCTGTTATGCTATTACTCTTAGGTTGAGTTCTTAATGCGTTCAGATTAAGTGCAATAATGAAATGAAAAGAGGTATCTCCGCGTAAAGTTAATTTGATACAGTCAACCTTCATATGCGTGAACTCTATGGGTGACGTTGCAACAAAGATACAAAGGTTAACCTGCTGTCGACTGCACGACATGGCGCCAAGCTAAGTTTCTCTCTCGGACTACTGCGGAATATATGTCGGTGCCACTTGCAACGAGCCATAACAAAGAAGGGTCCGGATGGGAGACTTTTTATCAAGCCGGATACAATGCCATACAGAGCAATGAAAGTGCTCACTGACAGAGATGAGGACTACAAAAGTGATATAAATGTAATAATGACGAATAAATATGCTTACCCCTCTCGGATATAGGCGTAAACTTATGTACGTACGTACGTATATGCTTCTTTGACATTTTAATTGTTTTTATCCCAAGGCATTCCTTTGATATTGTCGAGTATTTCATTTCTAAAGTGACTGGAACAATACCTTGCACATATTAAAAAGAAGCATGTTCAGACCAAAAGTTGTAGCTCGGTCACTATCATAGATTAGAATGTATCCACACGACACAACCAGTCATATTGGTCCTAAACTAGGATACCCTGTGCTATCATATAGGCTTTGATGTATAAGTTTAAGATGATTTGAGAAAAGATGGTCAGAGTGGAGTTTTTTTTCCCGCTGCTTTTTTCTCCACTACAAATACGGCCCGAAGGCAGCGGCTAACATAGTAACATAGTATACATTGACATTCAGCAAACAGAATGTAAATTCTTTACGTTGAAATAAATTATTGATTTCTGATATTGATTTCTGATTATGGTGTCACAAATATGGAAATATACCCAGACTGAGGCCATTGCATTCATAGTTCAATTTCGATCTAGAAGTCTAAAAGAAGTTCTAACAGGTGATGCTAAAGAACAATGTCAAACCGTTCTTACATTGCTACGGTCAGCAAAGCAGACAGTCCGCGGTTGACCGGGCTCTTTTATTTGGCCGAGTCTTTTTTACTCGGGTTTTATTTCATTAGGCGGCGATAGCATCGCGCCACCCACGTACCGCGTAATGACTTGCCGGATCTATGTTCAACTCTGGGGCGCAGGCGGTGCTTTACCGTTACTCTGTGATGAGGAATCATTTAAGGTTTTGTTGCCAGAAAAGGTCTCATTGGTCTAGCTAGTGGCACGCTTCATTCATCAGATGGGTTGTGAGTTAGGTTCCAGTTGGGGTAAGCCGTAATTTGTTCGTATAAACGAGTCGTATAACAGCGGTGGTAGCCTAGTGGGAAGAACATCGGACTAGGAAGCGAGAGTCCCAGGTTCGAATCCCAGAGCGGGTATGTACCTATGACTTTGTTTTCTCAGTTAGGTACATTTGTGAAGTTATAGTAGCAATACCACTCGCTAACGGTGAAGGCAAAAATCGTGAGGAAACCTGAGTGTCTGAGCTATTCAAATACCTCAGCGCTTGAAATCGTCAATCCGCGGTAGGCACGCGTGGTGATTAAGCCCATACTCTCTCAATGAGAGAAGGCCTGTACCCTACAGTGGGACGTATATAGGCTGCTTATGAGGAATCATTTCATGTTTCGTTGCCAGAACCAGAATGGTCTCATTGGTTTAGCTAGTGGCATGCTTGATTCATCATATGGGTTGTGAGTTTGGTTCCAGTTGGGGGTGGCCGTAATTTGTTCGTATAAACGGCCTCAGTCTCGGTGTTTGTGATGCCGATTTCTGGTTGCCGTAGCATTGGGTATCCTGGTTTGGAGCCAAGACAAGTGATTATGTTACAAGACGTTGATACATAAAAGTGGAAGTCGAGATCAATTTCCCTGATAGACCTTCTGATACGGAGGGATCTAATCGACCTTTGTACACGTGATCTCTACTCAGTTACGTTACATGTGACTTTGCAACAAAAATGTAAAGATTGTTATTCGATCAAAGGCTGATTTTCACCACTTTCTGAAATGTGGCTTTAGTATTATTTAACTAAAATACTTCATACAAAATTTTGCGGTGTTATGAATAAAAACACTCCTCAGAGGCATTTTAAATAATCCGTGGTTGCCTCTCCCTAACCGGGTCTATGAATACCCCTTCGAGATACAGGCGTGAGTTTAAATAATATAATGTATGTGGTCAAAAGTCAGTCAAAGTTACGTTCCTTTTATTACAGACTAGTTAAGCTGAATCTGAGAAGTGTTTTAAGGAATAATTTTTTTATAAATAACACCGTAAGTTTGGTCCAAGACGGCCTAAGCCTAACAGTCTTATTTAGAAAAAAATAATTATTTTACTAAAACACTCCTCTGATGCAGTTTTAATAGTCTATGGTGAAGGGACAGACCAACTTATACTGCATTAGAACAGTGTATTAAAGAATGATGTTTGTATGAATAAAACTGTTATAATTTATTAGTTTGTGGCAGCGTGGCCGGCTTATTACGGCCAGTCAAAGTTCATCATATCCAGCATCTTATCTTTCTGGGAGAAAGTACATAAAATGTTAAGTACCCACAATAAACGTAGCCATAATTAGAGTTTGGATACGACTACTGATGGGGACGCTAAGCCATCGGGTACTTGGCTTTGCTACAACCGTAGATCGACGACCGAAAGCATTGGTTTTAAAATTACGTGAGTCTGACGTAACTCCATCAAAAACTGGAAAAGTCTACCTTAGGGCAAAGATAAGGTTCTTTTTCTTTCATTTTAGGATGGATTAAGTGGAATTTGTAGAGAAAGGTGTGTAATGGCCGACAAATAAATTGAATAAATGGCGTTGAGTTCGTATGGACGTATTTCGGGTTTCACTTGCGGGGAGTGGAATGTGACTTATAACTTTTCAGACCTTAGTAAAGTTAAATAATAATTAGACAAAAGGTACCCGAAACTGGCGTACGTGCTTGCAACGAATAATGAAAGTTGATGAAGCAAATGAGATCTGTCAGGATCGTGGCAAGTGCCAGACCCTGGTCTCTGCCTACCCCTTCAGGCGTAACATTGTTATTTTTGCTATCTGTCCTCTTGAATTCATTCTCACGAGATTTGGAAAGCAAAATCATCGAAAGTATATGAATGAGTACAAAATCATTTAAATCCGCTTAGCCGTATATGCGGACAAAAATCCATCAGTTGGATGGGTTGGGATCAAGAACCAAAATATTGTGACACAAAATTGAACACGTGAGTTTCACAGGAAGTTAAAGACAAGTTTGACATTTCGGAGACTGCCGAGTTCAGGTTGTTGGGAGCATTTGAATTTCAAATCCCGAACACGGACTTCGGAGATTGAACTGACTATTATGTGCTGAGTCATTTCTGTTATAGAGTACGAAACACAGAAATACCGCAAGTACTGGGTGTTCCTATTGCCATAGCACGTGACTGTCCAATTTGAGATTAAAATTACAAATAACACTGTGGTTCTCTGAAAGAAAGTGCGTTTTGGTAATAAAACCGCCAGCTACACTTCGTTTTTATCTTAAGTGCAAATGTTACTTCACGGTGTAGGATAAAGGATACTCTAAACTATCTATCTAACCAACCAACTAAAAGATTTTGTAGAACTATCTTAATTAGTAAAACATCTTGTTATAATATTTTTCTTTGTCCAAAATATTTAATTTCAATGTTCGAATTTAATATATATTAATCTTTACATTTTACAATACAATACTCAGCTAGATTGTGATTCTTCTGTTGTCTCTACTTATTTCATGTTGTGGTTTAACCGCTTTTGGTTAGACAACTACTATTTTGTTTAGAGTAGGCTTTAGTTTTGAGATATGTAATGTAGGTAACACAACCAATTTGTTTGGAGAGTTTAAAAATGAGTTGGCTGTATAAACAGCGACGGATGCCATTAAAAAAACTTAGCTTTTTGACAACTTGAGTTCGAGAAAGGAAAATTAAATTTCTTTGTTTCTCGATACCTAACGGCCAGTATCATTGAGTTACTGAAAAATAAAATCATAAAAAAAGAAAGAGAAAAAGTTCACTCACCCAACATTTTACTGAGATCAGCGTTGTGCAGATCTGGATTCTCATCAGCCAATTTCTTCCTTTCCACCTTTGCCCACACCATGAAGGCGTTCATAGGCCGCCGTATCCTGGCCTCCTTTAGAGCCTTAGCCTGTCCCATTTTCGACGTGAAGGGAGCTCTAGCGTATTGCTGGGTGGCATACTCTCTACTCGCTTCGTAAGGGCTTCTGTAGTCGTATTGAGCTCTATAGTCAAGACCATAAGGTAGAGTTGACCAAACGACGAGCTCTGGGCTGGTTTGGTCTTGGACGGAATCGGTGCTGTTCTCAACTGCCCCTTGGACGTATTGCTCGTAGGTTCTGTGGTAGGTAGGGGGTGATTCTGCTATACCGGCGCCCCCTGAGTCCATCATGCTGGAGAAAGAAAAGTTGGGGTTATTTTCCGTAGAAATTCAATGTAGATAAGCATATGTCAGACTCTTTTAATTGTGATAGTTAAATTGGTCCTTCGAAACTGGGCAAGGAAATTCACGTGCTCTTTTTTGTAGTGTCAAAATTTATTTTCCTTGTAAACCGCTATGGTAAATTTTAGAATTTTCTTAGTATTACACGCACATTTTAGCGCGATATTGTATCTACTTATCTGCTTATACCGAAGAGAAAAACAATTTTTGTATTTTCGTTTCATGTGCTCATTTTGTTCTAAGTACAAAAAACAAAATGCTGAAATAATTTTGTTTTAGGTACTCTAAACTGAAAAATACTAGAAATAATTTAATTTTACAATAATTCCATCAGGTCAGTCCGTCTAATGTGCTTAAAAAACCACTCGTAATTGTGTTATACCTAGCAGATGGCTTCATTTATTTATGTGGTTGATAAATAAATACACACCCTCAAGGAAGCATCTTACTTAAATTTTCTATCTTCAGTGATATTTAATGTGTAATTGCATTTGCCTTACCCTTTTGTGCATAGGCAAAAGGGTAAAAAACATCTTCAATTTTACAGCTCCGCACCTCCCTCAGTAGGTTACCGCAAGTCAACCAAAGGTGAAATGTGACTATCGGTCGTGCCTTATACGTCAGAGATGAAAGAACTGAGAGAAATCACCTAAACAATGCCTCCATCTACCGACCAACTTATTCCTACCACTGCCTAGACGCAGCGCCAACCTTAACAGTGAGACATAAAAGTTATAATCATTTGACACCCACCGAAGCAGATGTAAAACTAATTTTGTTTCATCGTTCCCTGAGTCGCTTAGCAAAGTTACTCTTGCCGTCAAGTTCAGTATTTAATAAACCTTGTACGTTATGAAATAGGGTCGGAAATTAAGCGTGATTTTCGCAAAGTAGGTGTATAAGTGAGGAGGTAAAGTTCTTCCCACAAAATCTAGCTGTTCCCCGAAGTTGCAGTGTCAAGTGGTAAGGCCGCTGCGCATGCGCACGCTTTCTTTCCATTAATTTGACGTTACTCATGTGGATCGCTACTTGCACAGGTCACGTTACAATTGGTAAAATGGCAAATACGCGAAAAAAATCGTCGGGACAGGTGTTAGGTTGTCAAATACGCGAAAAATTTGCAGGGTTTTCGGTAACGGTATATGGTTTTTAGAAATGGCGTACGTGTGATAAATGTTTGATAATACTGGTAAATGCTTAGTCGGTAAAGAGTTGATGAATCACTTTTGTGCACACATAACACAGAAAATAGGCTGTGATATTTTTCTGATTCAACGTCGCTCAGCGTGCTATGAAACGGTCTATGCTCAGATCCTCTATGATGGATCACAACAGAAATAAGCATCGCCAAAAACACTAAGCTGGCTGACATAACTTATATAACATTAGGAAGTTATTTTTTTAAGAATAAGAATAAGAATAACTTTATTTTATAGCACATACAAAAGTGTTCAAATAAACATAAAGTAAGAGTTTATGGACGGCTGACTAAGAACTAAGTTAGTGAGTCTTCTAACTCCCAAGCTAGAAAAATCTGTATTATGGGAGCCAGTGATCCTCTGAACAGCAGTGGACGGCCTTTAAGCGCAATACATATGAAAATAAACTGCAGTGGCATTATTTCTTAATGTTAAATACAGGAAAAATACAGGAAAGAAATGGGTGTATGTGTGTTTATGTTTTAAGTTATAAGTTGGGGAATGATGAATGTGTGTGTGTGTGTGTGTGTGTGTGTGTGTGTGTGTGTGTGTGTGTGTGTGTGTGTGTGTGAGAGTGTGTGTGTGTGCGTGTGAGTGTGAGTTTACCAGTGCAGCAGCATCTCTGTTTGGTCGTAATCCAGGTTTAGTAGCAGCTCTTTTAACTTTTTTTTTTTATTTCATAAGTTGAAATGGGCTGGCCACGTACAACGAAAAACCGATTGTCGATGGTGTGCAAACTTGCAAAGGTTCTCGAGTAGAGACCATGAACTGACAATTATAGCGTAGGACGCCCATCAGCTTTGCTGGCAGCGGCCGGGTGAAGATGACCGAAGACAGAAAGCAGTGGCTTGCCTTAAGGGAGGCCTATGTCCAGCAGTGGACGAATACGGGCTGATTGATTGATTTATATATTTCTGCAGTGTCACAGTGCCGCCGTATAAATGATTCACTTTATTTCTCTGAAAAAACTGCTACTAATCTGCCGACCACACTAGTGGTCAGCTCACCTCGATGCCAGGCTCGTCTAGTCCCATCAGGCTCACGTTTCGGTCAGCTGGCGAGCCGCCTCCCGTTTCATATCCTTGCTTTCGATCGATAACGAAACGATACCATGCCGATGCAATATTCAGCACTTGGCTCGGTGCAGAAGATCGACTTAGTACGAAGGACAAAGCGTAGGTATCAGATGCGCTTAATGGCGCAGATCGCAGTATATTCACGATTTTCTGGAAAAAAAATTATTTACATTTCGCATCACGGTCTTTAAAACGAAGTGTTTTAACAGTGATTAACGGGGTCTTTGAGGTAATTTTTGTATATTTTTTTTCCACACTTTAATTAATGATTTACGTGTTTTCGCTAGAATAGAGCTGTTGGTAGCGGCTGAATAAGAATGATCGAAGATTTCCGAAAGCAAAACATAACCGTGTACGTAAATTGTTGGTTTTACAAACTCTAGCTTTATGTTATGTCGACGACAATTGCATTAAAATTTTAAGTTAGGTGACTAATCATTTTCGCCTGTTACGATTATTGGGTTGTTGATTTCTACTATTTGTTCAGTTATTCGCTGTTCTCGAAGACTCTTGACGTCGAGGCGCATTCTACTCCTACCTTCGATTTTGAAACTTTACAAAACTCTTGCCAATAATAGAGTTAACCTTCTGCATTGATACTTTAGTACCATCGTGCGATAAAGCCATATCGTCTTAGCTATCCTCTCGGCTCCTGTTACTCTGTTTCCTGCAATAGCGCCGGTTAGTGGGATATTGTATCGCGACACCGCGTTGCCATAGGCGCCTCTGTCCGGTTTTAGGAACTGATTCCGCTGTACCTTTACATAAGCGAGCGGTGGTCACTCTGTAAATAGACCAGGGAGGCGAGTCCTTAAAATGCATAGATTTCAATACAGTCTTGTTAGTATGCCAATTGTTGTTTCATTGACACTATTGGTAGTCTAGTAACCAATCGCAATACAATGGTATAACCCGTGCAACTTAACTCGGATTGAGATTTCCGTTCATATTAAAAAATGTAGCATGGGCATCTTCGCAAGAGATGCCTATTTAAATTGCGCGGGTTGCGCCCATTGGATTGACATTGCATTGTTATTGCTTTGAAGACTGCCAAATAGAGGCAAATAACGGCTATTGTCCTGCTTTTGTCGTTATATGGAAAAACTATGTGTGTATTAGACTCTAAGGCCAGGGCCCCGAGTCTGCCAGTGCATAGTAGCACAATGACAGATACACTATTGTTTCACGTAAAAGTAAGAGATGTTTTATTTATAAACCATAACAGCAGCTATAACAAACAATGTTAAATGACAACATAATTATTAGACTAAAATAAAAAAAAAACGTGAAGTGTTTTTAGGGTTCCGTACCTCAAAAGGAATAACGGAACCCTTATAGGATCACTTTGTCGTCCGTCCGTCCGTCCGTCTGTCGGTCACGACTCTTTATCTCGGGAACGCGTGGAGGTATCGATTTGAAATTAAAACCATATACTCAAGTCTACAGTTCCTTGAAGCTGTGAAATAACAAACTTCCAAGTTAACGCAAAAAAAGTTACGGCCGTTTATGCCGCAAAAAACGTGTATTTCGATACTCTCAAGGGAATCAATATCTTTAGGGTACTTTCCGTTGACCTAGAACTATGAAATTTGGCAAGTAATATCGTCGTATACTACAAATACAGGGAAAAATATGAAAACTATACATTTGTAATTAAAACATTAAAAAATGTCTTCGGAGTTCGGGAAAAGCTCGAAAACATTGCGAGAGTACAAATTTGTACGGATCCCTCGTTGGGCGAGACCGACTCGCACTTGTCCGGTTTTTTTATACCATGGGCGCCTAGAAAGTTTGGTACGTGTGTATTTGTCTTCTTAAATGCTTTTTGGCCAACTGACAGCTGTAAACAGTAAATTGACAGTTTGTTGGTGTACGGAAAATTAGAGGATAGTTACGCACATTTGCAAATTTATATTAGCCGTACCACTAGCTAATAGTGAAGGAAAACATCGTGAGAAAAGTCAAGTATCTGAGTGTCTCAGCTCTTGCTACGTACAATGGTCTAAATTTGAGGCTAAGTGCGTAAATCTCGGATCTTACTAACTATCTATGACTCCATGATAGTTCTTATGTCACTGAAATCCCTCGACATTGGAGTATCTCAATGTTCTTTTGCCAATCACCATCGCTGCACCACAGAGACGATCCATCACCGTCGTGAGGACAGACTTCATAAACTGGCAGGTTTTATTTGACACCAGTTCGTTTCATTACCGCTATGCCCCCAAGCACAGATCTAGACACCACTTTGGAACTTACAGCAGTTGAAATAGGGACTGTATTTCAGTGGCTTCTTGTTGTAAGTAAAATTGATAATTTATTGGCAGTTATGCAAGCGCGAAGGTACTGAAGTAACTGTGCGAGCGAAGGATTTGGGGTTAATGTGTATATGTATCGTAGTGTACAACGACCGAACAGTAACCTTTACATTTTATTTGCAAAGTCACCCGTAACGTAACTGAGTGCAGTCGGCAGCGCATCAAGCTTTACATAAGTGCACTCTGACCGGTTACGTTAACCTGGGCTCTATTTCATGGAACTACCATTCATGGTTTACTGATGACAGTTTGATGTTTTGCAAAGCCGATTAACCTACATATTAACAAGGAATTAACGTTTGAAGACTCAGAAGACCAATGTCAAAACAAACTATGGATCGTATTTTTATGAAACTTAGATGTGCTTTCGGCTGCAAAGTCAACGGCGCATCAACGTCAACATCTACAACAGAAATGAAAACCCAATGTGCACGTTACGGTCATAAAACCGAAATTATAAAACCAGACCTGCCGTCGACTGTGCGCCTTAACATATTTTTTAACGCTCGCAGCGTTTTCGCAACTGAACTGGATCAGCGAATCATCTCGTCACGTAAAGTCACACATTTTTCCCCCGTCTTAGGAAGGGTGATGCGGCCTGCTTGTGTTGACAAAACACAGCGGCACACAATGGGCATTGTTGACGAAGACCAGACGTAAGCGTTTCAGCGATACCCGCCGATCATCGGCGAGCACACCACGAGCTGCTTCGTGCTTTTGTGCGCAAAAAGACGAAGCCGATATAAAGGAAAGTGTAAACCTACTTCAGAAGCAAAGTAAAAAGTAATTTATTGCGTAATAATCTGAATTTACGTAATAATTGTATCCAGATTCAAACCACGAAATTATATTTGAGACTATAATGACTTGTGAACTGCGTACCACCTAAAGTTGATTCTGTCAAGCAATAGATCTGCCACGAACGGCATCTATTGGATTGAAACTAGTCTGCGTACAAAATCAGTCGTATTTGGACTCGTTAGTTTTAGCCATTATAGCCCAATGCTGGAAAAATGGACAAAGGCACTCCACAACTTCTTTTTGTCTTTGGAAAAATGTACTAATTTGACTCCAATATTTTTTATCTCATAAATTTGTCAATTTTTTTTTTCTCCTTGAATAATTAAAATTATTATTAGTATTCTCATCAACCTGCTATCAGCCTAAATTCAAATAAAATTGTAATGTGACAAACTAATTCGTAGCGCCATAGATTCACTACATAGCAGCAAGCTGTAAGCAACGTAACACATTGTTTATCTGAAATAATAACGACGTGATGACATTTTTGCAAATTTAACAGGAGAACATTGTGACGATAGTTAAACCATCGAAACTAGAATGAATCAGTATTGACGCATACTGCATCATTTGACTGAAATTAATAGAATTTCAATTGTGTTGATGTTACCTCGTGTTCAAGTTCCCATTAAGAGTATTATAGCACAATATACTAAGGTAGCCCATTTTTCAAAAGTGTAATTTCGTCGTTGTTTTCCTGATGAGAGACTTATTAAAACAACTCATGGTACCCTCTCACTCAGATCTTGACCGCGCGTCCAGCTGATCCCAGCATTTTTCTCAGCGCCAGCGCCTTGTCTTAGTGGAAATCTCCGGTTCGATTCCCGTAAAGCCCCGTGACTCGCAACTGACGCGATGAGTCACTTGAGTTTGGCAACGACTGAGGGAAAGTTATACGTAGCATAGTTTGGTGCTTGAGTCATTAGCAAGAGCTCTTTTTGCAAGGATAATCAAGTTGTAGTGGAGGAAAAAATATCTTGGATAAGTTAACCATGCAGGTACTCTCTTTACAAGGATAATCACAAATCGAAAATTTATTTTTCACCTCACTAGCTCGTAAAAGCTCTGTTTATCATTCGAAATCTGCGTGGAAAATCGCACTTTATCCGCTAGCGTGGAAAGTGTTTTTAAAATTCGAATATTTTTATTCAATAAAGGTTTCGTACAATAAATTACATATATATAGAACCTCATTGTTTTCGTAATAGTTTATATTCTCTGCAGCCAGTCCATTGATGATTGAAATGCTTAACTAAACTTATTTCATATCATGCGCCAGCCTCATTTAAAGAATCGCACTGGCCGGCAAGAAAATTTGATTTAAAAAAAAAATTAACTTTCAATATTACCAATTGTAGTAATTTTACTTTTAATTTTTGAAATAAATAAACAGTAATTTAATATTTATTAAAACTGTTTTTCTTGCACCTAACATTTTCCTCGCTTTATTGAGGTGAAAAATTGTGTGTTGCGCTCGGCAGCAAAGTTATTTAGCGTCTCGTACCTTTGAAACCCTCGCTACGCTCAGGATTCTATATTTGAACCACTCGCTTCGCTCGTGGCTCAATCCTAGAATCCTTCGGTAGCTCAGGTTTCAATACAAGGTACTCGCGCCAAAAATTAACTTTGCAGCCTTGCATAACAAATAACTATTAGCGTAAAGGATTTAAATTCTGTCTGTTGAATGTCAATGAACAATGTTAGCCGCTGCCTTTGGCTTGAGTTGTAGTGGAGAAAAAATACCTTGGATAACATAAGAATCTAAGATTTTTTTTGTGACAATCCCCCAACTATGGGATGTAAAATAAGCGTTTTACTGATGCCCTACCGCTTCGAGATAAAGAGGTGTTTTAATAGTTAAAACTCTTCTCATAATCCAGTTTACTTAGCCAAGTAAGAAAGTGGCATCAAATGACGTCGCGGTTTCCATCCGGAAAAACTGCGAAAAAACTCAAACAAAGAAATCTTGCTATACAGATAAACTGAAATATGTAAACTAAAGTGGCATCACAAATAAATGAGTGTATCTGGCTATAATTACTATTGTTTCACTCCACTTTATTATCGCTGTATGTACGTAAACAAAAATAATTATGAAAACTCACCAGACGAGTGGCATTAGAAATACACTAACAGCACATTCCAATATAAAGCATTTTTAAAACATAAAACATATTCTCTTTCTACAGGGTGACTTCGAATTGTTCGATTTAGAAATATAAAGCGCTAGTTTTAAAAAGAATGGCTGGTCAAAAATATATATTTTTTTTTGCTACTTATAGTTACTTTACTGACGCATAAACGAACAACATCAGGACTAAAAGTAATAAAAATCGAAGAAAAACTAATGATCGGCGAGCGTCTAATGATCGGCGCAGGCCAATCAATCGTTTTTTTAGTTTTTACCGCATATCTAACGATAAAAACTTAAACATTTTACATAATATTTCAAAACCTATTTAGAGGCTAAAAATATTTTCCTCAGCAAGGGTTAGTGCAACAAAAAAGCATATAATTTTACATAATAGTAAACATTTTTGACATGAACGTATACTTCCTATTACTTTGAATTTGGATTCTCAGTTTCGAACCAAGGGTCAGAAATTACGAGTATTTACAAATATGTTATACAAATTATTGTTAATTTAGTTATAATATAAAGAGTATTATAATAATAAAAATAATATTATCGCAAAATATTAAGATAAGATAAAAATAAAAAGTATTTATTGCCTCATCAAAAAACAACTTAAAACAACAGGCTTAAGTATATTACTAACTTTCTTACTTCTTCGCGTAAAACAATCTTTTTACGCGAAGAAGTTTGAAAGTTAGTAATATACTTAAGAATCAAAAAGTAATCTTGGCCAGTACGCACCTATTTCGCGGACGTGCCGGTCTTACAACAGGACAGCCAAGAAGAGCAACATATGCTTAACAGATCCATTTTACAAATTCAAATACCAAATATCAAAATGGTCGCAATCCTATGTATAAGCTATAAATTTTATTTTTACAAATGTATTGAATTGATTTAATTTATTTAATTAAATTGCTAATAATATTAGAAAAATGTTTCAACGGAATAATGATGTAAGTATATTTTGTTCATTAAAATTTTAAATGTAATTTAATTTTCGTAATTTTTGTCGCTAACAATCATTTTGTTATGTATGTAAATTCAAAAACTCAAAATGCATGATATTGTTCTCTTTTAGAAAATTTGTATTTATGCTTACGGTATCCGTCTGTAATTGGAAGCACAATAAGCAATGATACAATAATATAATAGTAATATACCTCGTTAGTAATTTAATGTAACTGTAAATGTAGTGTAATTCTGTTGATGGATCAAATAAACAAATCAATATCAGATCAAATCAAAACTACCGATTTTAAAATCACGCTGTATTGTTGAAAGAATAACACGAGGCTGTCATAAGCTGCATCATCTGCTTATTTATATTTTAACTAAGCCCGAGTTTACAAATAGTTCACTAAAACAATCCGATTGTTTTTTTTAGTAATTGAGGAAATTGCAGGGGCCTATTTCACAGAACTTGGAGAGCGCCATTAATGAAAAAAAAAAACCAGCCAAGTGCGAGTCGGACTCGCGCACGAAGGGATCCGTACCATTATCTATAGAACATTAGACACAGATCGAGATAAAACGGCAAAAAATCATGTTTGTTGTATGGGAGCCCCCCTTAAATATTTATGTTATTCTAATTTAATTAAGTATTTATATTTTAAACGAATTTAGAACTTAATATTCTGTGAATATTTCAAGCATCTCCTGTTGCCGTTATCGAGCAAACAACGGCAAAAAAATTACGTTTCTTGTATGAAAACCCCCTTTAATATTTACATTATTCTGTTTTTATTATTCGTTGTTATAGCGACACAGAAATACATCATCTGTGAAAATTTCAACTGCCTAGCTGTCACGGTTCATGAGATATACAGCCTGGTGACAGACAGACAGACAGACAGACAGACGGAAGTTAAGTCTTAGTAATAGTGTCGTTTAGCACCCTTCGGGTACAGAACCCTAAAAATCATATCTTTTTACAGATTACTTCTGCAAAAAGTGTCAGGTTAATCTCTCAATCGTGTTAATAGTGATTTTACGACCCATGGCCAAGGACCTGAGGGGGGACTAAAAACTGCCGCTTTTGCACAAATGCTATCTAGTCCCAGGTCCGTGATCCTAGGTTCTTGGTCGTAGGTTCTAAAAATCACTATTAACATTATTAAGAGATTGGTCTGAAAATTTTTGCAAAAAAGATATGTTTTTTTTGTCCCTTGGTGGGCACTTGTTTTACTGTATATAGCTCTGAAACCTGGATCCAGACGTGTGTAAAGTGTGATGTAGTTTAACGAGTGCCGTCATGTAACAAGTAACGCTCGTGGTGCCGTCCACACACATGATTCGGGTTGCATTACCTACTCGTTAAGGCTCGCGTCCACTAGGCTCGCCGAGCCGAGTCGAATCGAATCGCAGAAAACCGCCTCTTAAATATTTTCTATGAAACTGCGTCCATTAGCGTCGAGCCGCCGCGCGCCGAGTTAAATCGACTACGCGAACTGCTTGACAGGTGAATTTCTTCGCCGATGCGATTCGATTCGACTCGGCGCGCCTCAGTTGCCGGAGAAGCGGTTGGCGCGCGCCAACGTATTTTTGTATCTTTTTTTCATATAAATGTCGTGCACCCAGTAATTTGGAGTACGCCGTTTCATTTTTCTTATATTCCCCTCTTCTTCATCAAAAAGTATTTGAAATAAAAACAGCTCTTCATCTGAGCTACCCATGACGTAAAAACGACCTAATTTGACGAAGAGTTGCGGTGAATGAACACTTCATTTCGATTCTTCAGAGATGGACGCAATAGGAATAAATGCAACCCGCTTCGATTCGACGCGTTTCTGCCGTAGTCGACGCCAGGCTTTAGATTATACATTATACGTTACACGCCTCTGGATGCGTCCATTAGCGTCGAGCCGCCGCGCGCCGAGTTAAATCGACTACGCGAACTGCTTGACAGGTGAATTTCTTCGCCGATGCGATTCGATTCGACTCGGCGCGCCTCAGTTGCCGGAGAAGCGGTTGGCGCGCGCCAACGTATTTTTGTATCTTTTTTTCATATAAATGTCGTGCACCCAGTAATTTGGAGTACGCCGTTTCATTTTTCTTATATTCCCCTCTTCTTCATCAAAAAGTATTTGAAATAAAAACAGCTCTTCATCTGAGCTACCCATGACGTAAAAACGACCTAATTTGACGAAGAGTTGCGGTGAATGAACACTTTATTTCGATTCTTCAGAGATGGACGCAATAGGAATAAATGCAACCCGCTTCGATTCGACGCGTTTCTGCCGTAGTCGACGCCAGGCTTTAGATTATACATTATACGTTACACGCCTCTGGATGCGTCCATTAGCGTCGAGCCGCCGCGCGCCGAGTTAAATCGACTACGCGAACTGCTTGACAGGTGAATTTCTTCGCCGATGCGATTCGATTCGACTCGGCGCGCCTCAGTTGCCGGAGAAGCGGTTGGCGCGCGCCAACGTATTTTTGTATCTTTTTTTCATATAAATGTCGTGCACCCAGTAATTTGGAGTACGCCGTTTCATTTTTCTTATATTCCCCTCTTCTTCATCAAAAAGTATTTGAAATAAAAACATCTCTTCATCTGAGCTACCCATGACGTAAAAACGACCTAATTTGACGAAGAGTTGCGGTGAATGAACACTTCATTTCGATTCTTCAGAGATGGACGCAATAGGAATAAATGCAACCCGCTTCGATTCGACGCGTTTCTGCCGTAGTCGACGCCAGGCTTTAGATTATACATTATACGTTACACGCCTCTGGATGCGTCCATTAGCGTCGAGCCGCCGCGCGCCGAGTTAAATCGACTACGCGAACTGCTTGACAGGTGAATTTCTTCGCCGATGCGATTCGATTCGACTCGGCGCGCCTCAGTTGCCGGAGAAGCGGTTGGCGCGCGCCAACGTATTTTTGTATCTTTTTTTCATATTAATGTCGTGCACCCAGTAATTTGGAGTACGCCGTTTCATTTTTCTTATATTCCCCTCTTCTTCATCAAAAAGTATTTGAAATAAAAACATCTCTTCATCTGAGCTACCCATGACGTAAAAACGACCTAATTTGACGAAGAGTTGCGGTGAATGAAAACTTCATTTCGATTCTTCAGAGATGGACGCAATAGGAATAAATGCAACCCGCTTCGATTCGACGCGTTTCTGCTGTAGTCGACGCCAGGCTTTAGATTATACATTATACGTTACACGCCTCTGGATCCGGCTTTCAGTAAATATTTGCAAGGTTGGTAAGTTGCTAAAGTGACGTAAAGTAACTAACGCTTGGGAGCATTAAACTGGGGACTCCATGCTAATAGCTACATCTATTGTAGGAACTTTGTAAGTACTTCTCTGCATAGTTTAACGGTTTCATTTGCCTTCATTTGGTTTTAATTCATACAATTTACTAAACACCTACCTACAGAACTGTTTTTATAATTGCAGAGACAGTTTCCTACAATGTGAAATTAATCTCGCTCTGTAGGAGAGTATTAAGCGCATTTTTCTCAGTTGCGAACAATTAAAATTCTCTATGGAGTAAATTAGCTAACCGAATTAGCATGCTGAAGTGGCAGTGGCCGGCCATATCATCCGAAGAAGTGATAACCGTTGGGGTTGACGAGTTCTTGAGTGGAGACCGCGGATCGGTAAACGTAGTGTAGGACGTCCTCAGACTCGGTGGAGCGATGATCTTCGCAGGGCGGCTGGCAAGAGCTGGATGAGAGTAGCCGTTGACCGTGCTCAGTGGCATACTATAGGAGAGCCCAGCAGTGGACAAGCGTAGGTGATGATGATGATGGAGTAAATAAATACAAAAAAAACCGAGTGATCATCATCATCATCAGCCCACGTGGGTGGAGTGGGAAGCCACTGGTGGGTATAGGCCTTTTCCCCATCACGGCTTCTTTTGCAGTCTCTCGTTTTATTATATGTTGTATTTATTTTTACGTGAACGGATCTACCCACTGAAAGCTATACTGTTCTCTACCACCACTTCGTTGCATTTTCAACCTCATTAAGAAATATTCTAGAAATAATATATCAGAAGCGGTGGTAGCCTAGTGGGTAGAACATTGGACTCGGAAGCGGGAGACCCAGGTTCGATTCCCAGTGCGGGCATGTACCTATGACTTTTCTTTCTAAGTTATGTACTTACATTTGTGAAGGTATAGTAGCAATACCACTCGCTAACTGTGAAGGAAAACATCGTGAGGAAACCTGGGTGTCTGAGCTATTCACACACCTCAGCGCTTGAAATCGCCAATCCGCGGTGGGCACGCGTGGTGATTAAGCCCATACTCTCTCTCTGAGAGAAGGCCTGTGCCCTACAGTGGGACGTATATAGGCTGCTTGTATTGTATATAATATATCAATCTATCAGCCCTTACTCGTCCACATGGACATAGGCTTCCCCCAAGGCACGCCACTTCATTCTGTCCTCGGCCATCTTCATCCAGCCGCTGCCAGCAATCTGCCTCAGATCGTCGGTCCAGCGAGCAGGGCCTCGATTCTGTTAGTGCATTGTAGTATAATGACAGGTACACTGTCGGGTCACGTGACGTGTTTTTTCGTACCATTGACGCCTAGAAGGTTTGATGGGTGTGCCCGCGTAGACTTAAAGCAGCCATGAAATGAAAACCGCCATGTTCATGCAGTTGTCATGTTACTACAATGCATTAACAGAATCTAGGCCCTGGTGGGCGTCCCACGCTGCGTTTGCCAGTCCGTAGTGTCCACTCGAGAAACTTTGCATCCCACCGATCATCGGTTCTTCGGCATTAAGTGACAAGCCCACTGCCACTTCAGCTTACAGGCTAAGGTGACTGACCTTAGTTCATGGAAAAAATATATATCTAGAAATTTACCTCAAAATATGTTTTTAAAAGTGTACAGGTACAGTGTACCTACTTAAGTCTTAAACGCAGTTTTATTCATTTAATTTATCCCATTTCTCAATACCTCTAATAACCTACTTATTAACTTTTATTTGACCCATGAAAGATGAATACAGAAAGCCCATTCTGATTGAATCCGAAATGGAATGATTTTTTTTAATGTAACTTGTATTTGAATCGTGTGATTTTAAAACAACACAAGTCACATGTGTTTTTAAAATAACACTTGTCCATTTTTTTTATTAAATTATTTACAACTACCTATTGATTTACATTAGAACAAAAATTGTAGTTTATTCATACAGAAATTAACATAATATGCTAAACTATAGCTGTTGTAGATATTAGTATTTGAATAAAACAGTTTTTTCTATTTCCCGACAAGTTGTAATGAAAGGACATGTGTTGTTTTAAAATCACACGATTCATTTATGTTTCGTTTCTTGTGTGCTGTAGAGCATATTTTTATCATATCTTATGATTTATTTTTCTCACCTACAAAAACGGCTGAATAAGGTACGGAAAGGGTGGAATTGAAGTAAGTGAGTATAAGTAGTTGTTTAATTTAATTTTCATTTATGTAGCCTAAACCCGTCCCACTCCCTGGGGTGCAGGCCTTAATTACCACGCGTGCCCACCGTGAATTGGCAATTTTAAGCGCTGAGGTGTGTGAACAACTTAGACCCCCAGGTTCTCACGATGTTTTCGCCAAATGAACATAACTTAGAAAATAAAGCGATAACGCAAAGTTCTGGGCCACTACTGTTTAATAAAGACTTTGATGAAAATTGTTCAGCTATCGTAACGCTAAGAAGAAAACAAAGTCATTTGTACATACCGGGATTCGAACCCACGACGTGCGAAATATGAGGCCGTTGTTCTACCGCAAAATTCACAAAATATGGCGTAAATCAGAAATCCTAATATTTTACTTAGTTTCCTTTTTATGTCAACGTTATTTGCACTAGGAAGGTTAAATCTGATTCCTATCACAAGTAAATTGACTAGAAACACAGTTATGTTTATAGTTTGGTGTTTATGTGACCATTTTTTTTTCTTAATGGCAATTCCAATCGGTCCTGATCGCACGGCGCGAATACAAAAAGGAATGTCATCTGTCAAGAGTGACATGCATAAAAGTAGTGTTGCTACTGAGGAAAAATTAATTATTCCGCAGACGAATAATTTTTTTTTTCTACAAGAAAAAAGCAGTGTGGCTACTGAGTAAAAAGACATTCTTCCACAGACGTTAAGATCGCTTGATAAAAAAAGCAGTGTTGCTATTGATGAAAAATACATTCTTCCGCAGACGTCAAGGTTGTTTTTTTTTTCAATGTTTTAACAGGAAATAAGTCGATATCAGCTGGCTGCACTTACCTTTTTTATTGATCATTCCAGTCTGTACGTAACTTTTTATAAACGTTCTGTTTAGTATTATTACTTGATCTATGCCCGCGTGTACCGATGTTAATGGACTGATATAAGCGATAAGTGGCCGCAATCGTCGACTCTGCCTGCCTGCATCAGTGATAGCACTGATAACACGCAGATCTCATATCGGGCTCTGATAAGCCTTATCAATGCACCGCTGCAGTCTACAGTTTGCAGTGTGCTGTTTACATTTGTGTTTAGTTGCGACTATATGTTTGTTAGGGTAATGTTAATTCTTGTAGCTAACCAGTATGTAAGGGTTTAAATGTATAGACTGTACAATCGTGTTATTTACTGGGTCAATTTAATATTTTTCACACCTCCTGCTCGACAATGCCTTATTACGTACCGTCAAATATCATCGTAAAGCATGGCCTTGTCTCTCGAGGGCAATAATAATGAAGAATTTCCCTAGGGAATAAAGTGATTTGAATTTAGAATGTCAAAATTCGCATGAAAACTATGGAGAAGCCCCGCATTGCAATTCGAAATTCGAATTGTTGTTCGAAACTCACCTCTTTTTTTTCTTTTTTTTCTGAAATACTGTGTCCTGTGACCGCGCGAAACACCAACAAAAAAAAGAAAAAAAGGCGCGAATTGCAAATATAAAAGTTATATTCAATTTAAGTTGCTAAGCCGTAAAAGAGTGTGGACTTTATATTTAATTTCAGGTTTTAATACATATTTTCAACTTATGCAGCCCTGTCTTTTTATTGTCTCCCAGATGGTGTGAAAAGTAGAGTATTCACCTCTGGAATAAAACATGTCTTAGTCTCGGGCGGTATGAACCCCTCGCTTCACTCAGGACTCTACATAACTCCCTCGCTTCGCTCAGGAGTTAAAATTTAACTCCCTCGCTGCGCTCGCGAGTTAACTCGGAGTCCTTCGCTCCGCTCAGGGTTCAATATGCCGCCCATGACATAATACATGGTTTTATTCCCTTAGTACATAATCTACTATAAAATTTCTTCCAAGCCCTTCCATGGCCGAGCCCGAACGCACAACAGCAAGTCTCTGAGGCGTCAATGTAACACAACATATGTTTAAGACAGTAGCCTAGTAAAATTAGAAAGAAGACATCTACTTCAATTGTCACAGAAACACGAAGTAACAAACAAACATACATACATAAACTCACGCCTGTGTCCCAGAGGGGTGGGATACAGGCGTGAGTCTCGTGGGGACAAGATGAGTTAACAAAAAAAATACAAGAAAGTCAACAAAACAATCGTGAACAGAACACGTGAGGCATAGAATCGAAGGCAGCCGGGTACCATACAATAATATATATGGCACCCAGCCGCCTCCGACTCCAAACGGCTCGGCTGCTTCCGTAACAGGGCTCACAATTAGAGCTCAGCCCTAAGTTATGTCATACGTTAAGGGCCAGGGAGTAACAACAAACTGTGACATCGTGCGACAAGGGATTTGGTCATCATCACTTGTGCTGTTGTTGATTTTATGAAAAAATATCACAAATTAGTTTAGGGAAACGGATAATTTTGTTGTAAAAATCATATATTTAAAAAAATGTGCTGTAATTCCTGCATGGGCAGTACGATGGCGTGAGTCGTTTTAACGTCAGAAATTGCGACTTTCCGGTACATTAACTGTCAAATTCTGACATTTTAGCGCCACAAAACGCGTGACTAGGGCCATCGATGATGGATTGCTTTTTATTTCGTTGGTGAAGGGTTCCAAAGTAGACGAACCTCCGAAAGTATATTGATAATTGACTTCCTCGTTAGTCTAGTAGTATCACGTCTGATTACCATGCCGAAGGTCGGGGGTTTGGTTCCCACAAACCGGTTCGGTGTTTTTCCATGTTTCTGATGTCCTTGTTTGATTAATATAGCACAGGATACTTTGGGACCAGGACAATTGATTGTACCTATTGTGTGAAAGGTTTTTTTAAGCGAAAGAGTTCTGAAAGGGATCGTGGCAAGTGGCATTGCCTGGTTTCCGCCTACCCTTCTGGGATACAGGCGTGAATTTGTGAGGCATGTCAGCTCCGTGTGGCGCCGGATTAAGAATAGAGTCACTCCATTTCCTTCCGTGGATGTCGTAGAAGGCCGTAGACTAAGGTGAGATTCCAACCGCATACTGCGATCGCCAACCCGCCTGCCAAGCGCGGCGATTATGGCAAAACCCCTCATGGTTATGAAAACCATGAAGAAGGCCTATGTCCTGCAGTGGGCGTCAAATGGCTGATGATGATATTGATGTTTACATTTTTTTAGTTTGGTTAATTAGTTCATAACACAACAGACGTCACGTTAATACTTGCCTATTTACTTGCAACCTAAGGTCTCTGACATTAATTAATTCTTGGCAATGTGTATAAGTAATAAAACATACCCAGTCTGAGCAGCTCATTCCGCGCATACCCTTGCTTGCCGAGTTTCCAGTGAAGGTGGAGCGAGGAAAAATATATAGGCCCGTTTACACATAGCCTGACTGGCGTTCATAAGAAGCAAGTGCCAATGTCACCTGTAGCGGTGGCACAGTAGCGCATGCCGCCTAAACTGTGATCAACATTACAGGCATCTGTAGGAATAGGAAGTGGTTCCGTTCCTATATTACGCGCAACAAATCCTGAACGATTCCGATCGTCCAACAGTCAAATTCCATACCAATTAATATCGCAGACGTCAGGACTCCGACAGGCTTTGGTAAGCATAATTAGATCTCTGATCGAATTACAATAATTGTTCAGAATTTTAGTGGCTCAGCTTGGTAACGAAATGCCAAAAAAAGTTTGGAAGCAGGTACAATTTCAGATTATGCAGTGGTTTTTTATTGGCTTACTAAAAATTCACTTTTGTTAGTAAATGAAAATAAAACTTGCCAATACTGATTTCTACAGACACTATGGTATATTCTATATGCTTTATAATTCCAAGAAATTACAACCGCAAACTAAAATTAAAAACAGTTTTAAAAAGATCGCGTAGATGTGAAATTGAGATCCCCACACAATTAAGCCTGTATCGTCGGGACTGGATAAAGTTGTGGCCACGAACAGAACGATTAACGTTATCATTTGAGTTGAGAGTAGATATTTAAAAAATAATTTCTAGCCTCTTGGATCGTGTAAGACGGCAATCCCTACCCCTCCCGGATACAGGCGTCAGTTTATGTAATGTAATTTACTAGCTAGCCCACCGTCAAGCCACTGTACCTCCTTCACAGACAGCTATTGTCAACGTGTGTCCACAACACGATCGGTACGGGGAGCCGCCGCGTCAACATTCCTCTTCAGGGAACCAGCGAGGAATTCAACACTGCGTCAAATTCTAGCGCGCAGCTCGGTAATCAGACTTAGATTATTGATAATACCTCTCTAATATATCGGTGCACTATAAGCACTGATCTTTTGGGACTACAATGACTCAGTTGTTAAAGTGACAAAGACTAAGCGATACCGTAAACAGGGTGATTAGAAACTGTGGAGTATAAATGGAAACAAAAAGTGAAAAATTGTTTTTTTGTCACCGATATGTTACTGAGCCTATACGACGTCTCTCTTAACAGAACTGATATGATCTGATATAGAGAGACGTGACAAAAAACCTTTTGCCACTTTTTGTTTCCATTTATACTACAAAGTTTCTAATCACCCCGTTAAACGGTACATGAAACACATACAGTGAAATGGGGAAACCCATTTCAACCACCGAAACCGTAATACAAACCGTTGATGAAAATCGTCTAAATATAAAAAAACGGCCGAGTGCGAGTAGGACTCGCGCACGAAGGGTTCCATACCTTTATCTACTCAACATTTGAATATTTTAAGCGTCTAGCTGTTGCCGTTATTAATATCGAACAAAAAACGGCAAAAATTCACGTTCGTTGTATGGGAGCCGCCCTCAAATTTTTATTTTTATTCCTTTTTTATTTCATTTCCTTATGTGTTGTTATAGCGGCAACAGAAATACATCATCTGTGAAAATTTCAACTGTCTAACTATCACGGTTCATGAGATACAACCTGGTGACAGACGGACAGTGGAGTCTTAGTAATAGGGTCCCTTACCCTTTGGGTACGGAACCCTAAAAATGTAATTATAATATAATTTTGTTAACTTATGGAACTCCAGGTATATTTTTGTATACATATACTTCTTTTATTTTTTTCTTTATGACTGATTGTGTCCTAAATAAAATAAAATAAAATAAATGAATAAAATAATGTCTTTCTCGTAATTTGCAGTTTCTAAGTCCTTCATTAATCTTATTGATTCAAAACTAACCTATCATCATCATCATCATCAGCCATTTGACGCCCACTGCAGGGCATACGCCTCCCTCATGGTTTTCCAAGCTTGGAACAAAACCACGAAGGGTTTTGCCATAATCGCCACGCTCGGCAGGCGGGTTGGCGATCGCAGTGCGTGGTTAGAATCTCAGGAAGACGCTGCTGCCCGTCTCCTGGTAATTTAATTCCTTAGTCGCCTAACCTATACTTGATGTTTATTCTTTGAATTTGATCGTATTTAACAGAACACTTTGTTTACATCTAGGAAAAGCGTATTTGGAACCGAATCTGCCTACTTTGGTTGCTAAGTAGTGAGCCAGGATAACCCAGACAGAAACTCTGTACCTGACAGATGATTTCGAATTGATGATCGAACTGTGGCTCGAAGTGAGTGCGGAATTTGCTTACAGAATGCAAACTACACCTACACAAATTCACTTCGCCGCCACATCCCCAAAGGAGGCGCTAGTGTAGAATATTCGACGTACAGAAAATACATTTCAGTTTCGAACTTACGTGCGAGATGTATAACAGCGTACAGATAGACACGGTTATAAAGATGGTACAAAATTAATACATTTTATGGATACCTACTTCTTTGTTATGCTGTCCCTGTATTATACTGAAAAATCCCCATTTACATTAAACTAAATTCATTTAAATTCTAATCGTCAATACGTTCGACTTTTCTCAGAGAGAGTATAGGCTTAATTACCAAGCGTACTCACCACGGATTGGCAATTTCAAGCGCTGAGGTGAGGTATGTGAAGACATCAGACACTCAGGTTACCGCACAATGTTTTCCTTTAGAGTTAGCGAGTGGTATTGCTACTACAATCCTCCGGCTGCCTCCACCAATCCGGACTTGGCCCCCGTGGTGGAGTATGGCCTATACCTTCCTCAGGGAAGAGACCCGTGCTCCGCGGTGGGGACATAATGGGTTGATGATGATTGCTACTACAACTTCACAAAGATACGTAACTTAGAAAACAAAGTTATTGGTACATGCCGGTGTTCAAACCCATGACCTCCCGAATGTGAGGCCGGCGTTCTACCGTTTCAAACGACTTTTACTATCGTGAAAATCTATAAAATTGTAAAAAAAAAATATCAGCTATTCCATACTAATGTTAATAATTGTTACCGTGTTTTTTAAGTTTTCTACATTGGAATGTTGTTAATCTAGACGAATTTTCAGATGATTAAGGGTATTTTGTTGCCCTGTATATTTTATGGCAAGATTTTTTTTTAAATTCCTGTTTAGCAGTTGCCAGGTAGACATGATGATTTAATTGTGTCAAGTCCTATATTTAATCCTATGTCAGCTCGATGCAAATTTACTAGTAGTGACTTGAATATTAGTAGGAAGAACGATAATACAGTTTGCAAACCGATAAAGTAATGCATCTATTTGATAAGGGGATTAAAATAGGAATGTAGAGAGTTGTATGTCTGTAGACTAGATGTAGATGTCGATGATAAGTTTTTAGACGCATGCATATTGCTTGGTGAACTATATTATTTTAGACAGAGTGTGGAAAACAAATTCCTATATAGTTAGTTCCCACTCTAGTTCGCCTTTTTAATAAAAGTTTTTGTTGGGCCGACTCTTTCCTAGGTACCAAGGCTTCCTTTAAACATAGTAGTATTTTAACTATACTCAATGATAATGCGTAATTTATTGGAGAAACCCCCCTTCCCCTATTCACACTCATACATCACACACACACACACACACAAACACACACACATACACACACACACACACACACACACACACACACACACACACACACACACACATATACGTACCATACCGATCTCCAAAAAAAAACTTAAGTCGATCTAACAAAACAAGTACAGGCATTAGTCCTTTGAAAGCTATTCAATCAATACTAATACGATTACTGAATGATAGAACACGGTGATCTCAGTTCCAAGACAATTTTTATCAAGACAGGGTTCTCCAAATGAGTTCCATCTCATGGCCGCTTACTTATTATGAATGATATTATCAATCATAGTAAGCTGGAATGAAATTACATGCGCAGTACAGTTACATCAATCAAATCTATTAAGAAAAGCCACACCTAGACCGGACCACACACAAAAACGCTCCATTCATAATTCGACTTTATCCATTGATACTTGTAATGACAAAACTTCTTTAGAGGTTTGACCTTATGGATCGGATCGGATCTTAGTTATAGGAAGGCTGTGAATGATTTCTCTATGCGGATGTGTATTTTATTTAGTATACTAAAACAAAAAAAACATGACTGCCAGTTTAGGTACAATAGACAGCATAACAACATTTAGATGTTAGTTGCAAAGTGACCCGTAACGTAACTGACTAATTCACAGAGGTAAAGGTCACGGATGATGTCTGTACCTGCCCTATGTTGTTCGCGAAGACATAGGTATTCAAATAACACCATACACTGCTAAGTCAGTTCAGGTATTTATTTTATCAAGGAGGAAAAACATAATTGACAATAATTACTGAAATAGAGAAAATGAGTTAGCTTAGTACATTTTGTTAACTCCTAAATAAAAGCTTCATAATCTTAATAAATGACAAACGTAAAACAAATGGCATGCATGAGCTTCAGTATCATTAGGGTTCCTGAATGTATGTTTGCCAATATTTTTCAATTTTATCATAAATACCTGAACTGACTTTATATATAACCTTACAGAGAAACTTTTTTTTTTATATACAGGCACATACATTGCTTCTGGCCCCACACTAGGATACCCTGTGTCGTGGGAACCAGAAACAACGACATCACAAACATGTAAACATCCAAGACCTGGTTTTTTTTTCCCAGCCGGGATTCGAACCCGGGACCGCTCGCATGGTATACAGATGCACTACCGCTGCGCCACGAGGTCGTCTGAACCTTTACATTCGTGAATTCTACTCAGTAGAGTTACAGGCGACTTTGCAACTAAAATGTAACGGTTGATGTGCTGTCATGTTTTTTCCAGAGATCGGTGCATTATAATAGAATGAAACGTACCTACATTTTTTTTCAATAACGTTCTAAAATGAAATGTAACGCACGCTACGTATAATTTGTTGAAAGCTGCGTTGTAACGCAGATATTAACAAATTCTACACAGCTTCACGCAGAAACCTTTTGTGGCTTCGCAGCAGCATAGACAAAGACACACAGGTAGGAGGTAACCAACCAACACAAATTAACGTAGATCCTTATCTAAGCCAAAAAAACCTCAAAACCCAGGTCAACTGCTCTGGTCATCAGTTATCTAGGTCATCCGTCAGTCGGGCTGGAATTTGACAAATCGTTATTGATACGTCGTGATATATCGGGCGACCTGTCCGGGACGGTAGCTCTCATTGGTACTGCATTGCCGAGGATTAGAGTACCACTGGATTAATATCACAGAGTGAGGTAGAGTAGAGCCCACGGAGATCGAAAATTTTAACAAATAATATCCAGAGATAATAAACATTTTAATGTCCACTACTAACATTTATGGACATAACCATTTGACTACCCAAGATTGCCACCTAGAAGGCATCATCAACTTAAGCTAAAGAATTATCTGGGTGCAAGCAACCTCCGAAACCATTTCCTTGTCAACCAACCTCCGAAATCGTGAACTGTCATTGACTGTGTTGTCCTTCGTTTGAACTGATAAAAAATCGTATTAAAACTAAGACAAATTCTAAGAGAGTACAAACTAAATAAATTATTTAAAGGTTGAACGAATGGCCCAACCATGAGGCTAAGTGCGGAAATCTCAGGTCTAACTAACTAACTACAGGAATGAAATATGTAAAGAAGCAGAAGTTTTGGGTTGATTAAAAAGTTCCATCCTGTCCGTGGGGTACTTTCAATACCTCATCAGCTACATGGGTTCAGTCTCACTCTGTTGAATCAGAAAAAGCGGGTGAGACGGATAAATAACACGTTGTCGACAACGCCAGTCTATGACGACGATGGCAGAGCTTGTCACGTCTAATCCAGCCAGAGGCGAACCCACGTCGAGACGTCAGTAACTGAACTTCACTTTCTAATTTGTGCTTGTCAAGTTATGATTAGCTTGCCAACGAATTGCCAAAGCACGAGCGGTTTAATAATAGATACCGATACAAGTTATTGACTAGTTGGTACTTTTGCAAAGATAACTAAGTTTATTGTAGTTCAGACATCGTCGGGCTTGAAAATAAAAATGCGGGTAATTCTCAAGTGAAAGGCATGTGCCATTTCTTACATATGACAGTTTATTTGATAGACCTCGACCCCTTCCAGACAACCCTACGATACTTTACATTAGAGTTGTCTGGAACGGGTATTTTTTTGTGAAAAGACCGCCATGTGTACTCTTAGGTTAAGAGATTCAGTTGTAAATTACTTTTTTATGCTATAAAGTGTTCTCTGTGTATCTAAAGGAAAACGCTGATAGCATTAAGTCCGCCACATTGCCATTGTATTTTTTACTTATGTGCAATAAACGTATTAATAATAAAGGCATCATCCTTATGACTGTAGGAACGGAATTAAAATGCGGCTAAAATTAATAAGTCGATTACTCGTATTCAGCTATTGGGGACCATCCCTAAGATATTTCTTATCATACTTCGACTACCAGTTGGTAAGTATTGCATGAATTGCGGAAAGACCCATGTGTCATAAACACTATTGGATATTATTTTGCCTGCTCTCAGCGGTACTCACAGTACTCTTTAAGAATCATCAGACTTCTTAAAACGTCAGGTCAGTACATCAGACTTTGTCTACATTACGTCGCTATGTTCGATAAATTAATTGATGTGATACAAAAATCCGTGTCACTTCCTAACAAATCAACCGAAAACGAACAGTGAAGAAAAAAAAACAATTACACCGTGCCAGAAACGTTCTCCAAATCGATTTATCCTCCATGAGATAAATGAATGGCTTCCTAAAGGTAGCTAGCAATCACCGAGTTGTTAATGCTTGCATTGCAACCAACACGTTCACAGATTTCCAGCGCTGGATACAGCTCTATTTTGAAGCGCTTATTACTTAATGACATAATATGCTCATTGGTTTCACAATGAGACCGAGAACAAGTAGGGAAGCGCTGGATATCGCACTATTTTGTAGCGCTTAGTATTTCATGAAAGATACACATATTATTATGTCTTACAATAAAACCGGGGAAATATAGAGACTCTCTATCTCTCCCTGAAAGAGGAGATACTACGATGGCATACCCAACCATCGATACGAAGATACGCATAGCTGACATAGCTTTTATTTATATACAGAAAATCTGAAACCTGTTTTTCATTTTGTAGAACGTTCCAAGTTCCCGTCCCAGGCACCTGAGTGATTAATCTGAGAGTTCAAACTGAATGACAATCTCAATAGTCGTAAATCTGTTCAGCCCTTATAACATGCGCAAAAATCCTGACGGATTCCTGACGTTTAATTCCTTATTGTACAAAAGGTGGACTTAATACCTTTACAGGAGTGGGAGATTAGGGACGCGTGCAAAAACAAGTGATGAAAGTACTTATGTACCTCAATTATCAAGGAGTTGACTGTCGAATCGATTTGGTGCGCATAATTAGTCGGCAGCTGTGTGCGTGTGTACACTAAGATGACAAATACCTCGCGCTAATAACCTTTGAGAACGTAAGAACCGCGGGTCGCCCGAAATTTAACTTTGCTAACGCTACCTACTCCAGAAGATAGCTCTGAATTGGTTACTTACGACTAATGACGTCAGAATGGCGGGTTCAAAGGCGTTGTTTCAAACTCGCTATAACGCGGGATAGACAGCGTAACCAATTAAAACGAATTTGAACTAGTCATAACATATACTTTGGGGGTAGATAGCGTCGGCAAAATCAAGCATTTTGAGCAACCCGCGCTTCATGAGTTCTCCAACCTATGGAGTTAAACTTATGGAGTATTTTGACTGATGGCTATTGCGCAGGGTACCTCGTTGATAAATATCTTCTATTAGACGTGCGCGGTGCGAATCATATACATGCAATCGCCAACCTACGCTCCACCTAACTTTCTGGTATTGATTTTTTGTGTTGATGATGTTTGGTATATCGTAGTGGGCTCAACAAGTTATACCATCCGTATCTTAGATATACAGGGTGTAGTTAAATCCTCATATATGTATATATATATATATCCGAAATTGGGGGTGGTGCTTACTTATCAATACGAACAAACTCAATACTCAATACTTTATTGCATTCCACAAGTTTTAGGGTTGTTGCATTTTGATCGCGACTGATGGCGAAATCGAAAATGTCAGCTAAATTTAGTATGGAACAGCTTTTCGAACATTTTTTTCGTGATTTCGAAGTTTTTCTCATATTAAAAGTTGTGTCTTATTGACGAGTACAACCACCTATTTCAGGATATATATATAAATCCTAAAATGGTGCTAGAGGCTAACGGAAAAGGAAAACAACGTGAGGAAGTGCCAGAGGCGTTTACATACTTCAGCGCTTGAAATTACCAATCCGCGGTGGTAGTTAAGCTCGTACTCCTCCGAGAGAAGGCCTTTGCCTGCAGTGGGACGTAAACAGGCTACATTTAAAAATAAAACCATTGTGATTATATGCAGCCCAAGAATGAGCTGACATCTAGACATATTTTCCTTCACTTTCGACCCCCAACCAATCTCGTCCATAACCTTTCGGCTGCCTTATGGTGTTACAAATGAGAAAGTCAGTGGAGATATTTGTAAACCCTGTGTATAGTAAATAATATTCCTCTCAGCTCTATTTCACAATAACGCATAAATTAGCTGAACGAATTTGTGGTGAACCGAACTGCATTTCATTCGATCCACTAGGAAGGATGGAACGTTACGTTTAGGAACATGATGTAACTCTGTTGGTTTTGTGAGCTCTTTGGTTCTGCTTTGCCCATGCTGGTCTGCAGATCATCATTATATTTAAATTTAATGACTGCCTCGTTGGTCTAGCGGTATCACGTCTGATTACCACGCCGGAGGTCGTGGGTTCGGTTCCTACTGGAGGCCGCCGTACATTTGTAATGATGGCTTCAGTCTGGGTGTATTTCCATGTCTGTGATGTCCTTGCCTGGTTACCATAGCACAAGGTATCCTAGTTAAGGTATACTAGTACAAGTGATTTTGTTGTGTGGAAGGTATTATTATTAATATTTGCGATAAGAAACAATGATAATACATATATGTACTATGACTAATTACAGAATAGACAAAACTAATACTATTTAGTATCATCCACGATATTATCGTTATAGGGTACAACTAACAGCACTGTTATGTTACGTCAGTTACCAATAAAGTAAGGATTGTGTCGACTGTAGGTGCTCTTCACAAAACAGATAGGGCTTACACGTTGGTGATAGCTCCATACGAAAGTGACAGTTATATTTTTCAACAATAATAAGAACACGGAGCAATGACACCACATAGAATGAACACAATAATTGCACCTTCGCTTTCGCTTTTTAAAACTACGATTAAAAGGCGACACTTATTCCTAATCTTAAAATCATTAGAATGAAAGTAAACGTAGCTGCCATCAGATGTGAAAACGCACGAGTTGTGTATTATATCACCATTAAGTGACAGGTTCATTGTCTTATCACGAACTTCAATTATCTTAGATCTGCATGTCAATCGAGGTAGGATCAGAATATAATAGTGGAATAGCCTCAGCGTGTCAGTTGAAGGGGCATGTGAATCGCTCTGTGTGTAGACTTTATTTTAAGCCATAAATCGATTCACATACATAAATATCGACGTTCACATGGCAGAGCTATTTTTGAACCAGTAACACTCTATCCTAACTGAAATGTAAATTATCTATGGAGTAGAAGAAATAACAAGTTCTATAACAACAACAATAATAATAATAACTTGATGCGAATAACAACACACTCACTCGTCCTGGTTCCAAACTAGGATACCCTGTGCTTTAGGAACCAGGCAAGGATATCACAAACAAGAAATACACCCAGACTGAGGCCATTTGTACAAGTCAAATACGGCGGCTTCCAGTGAAAATCAAAACCACAATCTTTAGTTTGTGAGTCTACCGTGTTAACTGCTAGATAGATAATTTGAAAACCATTCAGCGCACTGGTCATTCAGAAGATCAGAACCAAAAGGTATGCATCATCATCAACCCATTTGTCTCCACCGATTTGGCCCTTGAGGGGCACGGGTCTCTTCCCTGAGGAAGGTATAGGCCATACTCCACCACGGGGGCCAAGTCCGGATTGGTGGAGGCTTGTAGACTAGTGGCTCGTCTACTGTCAGAAGTTTTCAAGCCGCCCTAAGGCCTCTGACTTGGCTTAACGACTGCCATCTATCGACGGCAGCCGGCACCAACAGCTTAACGTGCCTTGCGAAGCACGGAACCGCTCGGAAAAATGCCACTAGCGTTAGGCATAGACGGCGACCCATCCATGCACTGAACGCGCCCTGTGTTGCTTAACCTTCGTGATCGTTTAAGATCACTCAGGCAGCCGGGGCTACGAGCGATTCGTAAGGTATGCATAGCTGAACAAAAACAAACTACCGAAAGGGAGAGACTGTTTAGTTGATACGCGGACAGTCGTGTCCTACCGCCGGACATCGGGCAGCCGACTCAAAGCTCCGAAAACATGTACAAAAAGGCAAATAGTAAAAAAGAACAGAGACAGAATGCGAATTTGCAAACGTAGGGCACCGTATAAAGAAATTGAAAGGTCCCCCCGCCGTCCGGCCTCCTTACTCTTGAACTCTTGTCACTGGGATGGGATAATGATTTCGTTGAGACTTAAATTTTTTTATGGAGCCTATATATGTACCACTGAAGGACAGAGAGTTTGCGCTTAATTACCACGCGTGTCCTCCGCGGATTGGCAATTTTAAGAGCTGAGGTATGTGCACACCTCAGACACTGAGGTTTCCTCACGATGATCTTCTTCACAATTAGCGAGTGGTATTGCTACTACAACTTAACAACTGTACGTAACTTACGTACGAGAGTTGACTGATTCATCTTAAATTACCTTAAACGGCCATAACTCGTATAAATTTTTCATTGGTTTTGGACTTTATCTCAAGGAGGTAAGGTTCAATTTAAAGTGGGACCTGTTATCCCTATGGTCGAATAAAGGTTAATTACCACGCGTGCCCACCGCAGATTGGTAATTTCAAGCGCTGAGGGTATGTGAACACCTCAGACACTCAGATTTCCTCACGATGATCTTCTTCATAGTTAGCGAGTGGTATTGCTATTACAACTTCACAAATCTACGTAACTTACGTACAAGAGTTGACTGATCCATCCATATGTTTTCTCGGAAACGTTAAGTGCTACGTGAAAATTATGTATGAGAAAGTTGTAGCAAAAGTATGCATTACAGCCATCCTATGAACCCTATTTTTACAGAAAAAGGCTCAGAAAATAGACAATATTACAGTAAAATGTTCGTCAGAGTAAATAAAGTGTTACCTCTGAAATACTCTGGAACAAGTCAGTTAGAGATTGTCATGCACATTATTTACTCTACCATTTTTGAAAATATTTAGTAAACTTCTTATACATTACGTGCCATTGTGAAGTTTTACCAGTGGTACCACGCGCCATCTGTGGAGGAAAACATCGTGAGGAAACTGGAGGGTCTGAGGTGTTCATATATCTCAGCGCTTGAAATTGCCAATCCGCGGTAGGCACGCGTGGTAATTAAGATGAATTAGTCAACTCCCGCAGGTAAGTTACGTACATTTGTGAAGTTGTAGTAGCTATACCACTGGCTAACTGTGAAGGAGATCATCGTGAGAAAACCTGAGTGTCTGAGGTCTTCACATACCTCACCTCAGCGCTTGAAATTATCAATCCACGGTGGGCACGCGTGGTAATTAAGATGAATCAGTCAACTCTCGTACGTAAGTTACGTACATTTGTGAAGTTGTAGTACTTATACCACTGGCTAACTGTGAAGGAGATCGTCGTGAGGAAACCTGAGTGTCTGAGGTGTTCACATACCTCACCTCAGCGCTTGAAATTATCAATCCGCGGTGGGCACGCGTGGTAATTAAGGCTGAGTCAGTCAACTCTCGTACGTAAGTTACGTACATTTGTGAAGTTGTAGTACTTATACCACTAGCTAACTGTGAAGGAGATCATCGTGAGGAAACCTGAGTGTCTGAGGTCTTCACATACCTCACCTCAGCGCTTGAAATTATCAATCCGCGGTGGGCACGCGTGGTAATTAAGATGAATCAGTCAACTCTCGTACGTAAGTTACGTACATTTGTGAACTTGTAGTACTTATACGACTGGCTAACTGTGAAGGAGATCGTCGTGAGGAAACCTGAGTGTCTGAGGTGTTCACAGACCTCACCTCAGCGCTTGAAATTATCAATCCGCGGTGGGTACGCGTGGTAATTAAGATGAATCAGTCAACTCTCGTAGGTAAGTTACGTACATTTGTGAAGCTGTAGTAGCTATACCACTAGCTAACTGTGAAGAAGATCGTCGTGAGGAAACCTGAGTGTCTGAGGTGTTCACATACCACACCTCAGCGCTTGAAATTACCAATCCGAGGTGGGCACGCGTGGTAATAAATATGAATCAGTCAACTCTCGTAGGTAAGTTACGCACATTTGTGAAGTTGTAGTAGCTACACCACTGGCTAACTGTGAAGGAGATCATCGTGAGGAAACCTGAGTGTCTGAGGCGTTCACATACCTCATCTCAGCGCTTGAAATTACTAATCCGCGGTGGGCACGCGTGGTAATTAAGATGAACCAGTCAACTATCGTAGGTAAGTTACGCACATTTGTGAAGTTGTCGTAGCTACACCACTGACTAACTGTGCAGGAGATCATCGTGGTGAAACCTGAGCGTCTGAGGTGTTCACATACCTCACCTCAGCGCTTGAAATTACCAATCCGCGGTGGGCACGCGTGGTAATTACGATGAATCAGTGAACTCTCTTACGTACCTACGTACGCTTGCTAAGTACTTACAATGGCCCAACTATAAAGCCAATACTCGATTTCTCGTACACTAACAATATATTAATATACTGTTAACAAACGTTAATTGGCCAAAGTGCATGCAAAAAAAAAACGGCTACTAATGTACGAGAAATAGTAGGTAAATGCAGAAATCGCAGGTCTAGCTACTACCCTGAAACTCTACGACTCTGAAGAAAGTCACACTGGAGATCGCATCAAGAGTAACCCCACCGATGTTATCGCGAAATAATTTCCAATTTCACCGTTTTGCGTCCCCCGTTTCGCTTTTATCCTTCCCGGTTTTGTTCTTATTGTTTATTTGTTCTCTTATTGGTCTTGTTCGCCGGCCCAGTGTCCGTCGCGGGCTGCGGTGCCCATAAATTATAGTTCGGTAGCGAACGTAAAGGGGTTTTTGGGATTTTTTGCTTTTGCTTAGCCGTTTGAAGAATTTATGTTCGGCGGGACGCGTCTTACATAGTAGTGCAGCCCAAGGACCAGTTCCAGTTGCGCTTGTGGCCGGTGCTAGGACGACGAGGCTTACGAGGGAATGTTGGCTAGGATACTGCCTCGTTGGTGTAGTGGTGCATACGTTTGGACAAATCAGAGGTCGGGATGTAGTTCATCGTTTAGTTTGACGGGTGGATTTGGTACTCATGAAAGGACGATAGTGGGCGGTGGACTGCACCTAATTGATGCCGATGAAAAGTTTTAAGTAGATGGCGTTGCTGTTTATTCTCGTATGTGAACACAGAATATATAACACAGCAACAGAAACCATCAACGGCGACGGACGAACGCAGAGAGACAGAGACTAAAGTCAATCATTCATTCATCATTCACTCAGCCATCTTCATTCACTCAATGTTGCCAACAACTCAATTACGAGCCAGGTGGAGACGGACCGGCTCTACCAAATCTTACCTCATGCGTTTTAGGGTTCTGTACCTGAAGGGTGCCAAACGGGACCCTATTACTCTGCCTCCGCTGTCTGTCCGTCCGTCTGAGCTTTAAAGGGCTCTGTCTTTAAAACCGTAATAGGTAGCCAGTTAAAATTTTCACAATGATGTATTTCTGTGGCCGCTGTAACAACAAATACTAAAAAATAATATAAATATTTAAGGGGGGCTCCCATATAACAAACTTATTTTTTTGCGGTTTTCTGCTCGATATTAATAACGGCAACAGTTAGGCGCTTGAAATATTCACAGAATATTTAGTTCTATATTCGCTTCCAAAATAAATAATAAAATTAAATAAATATTGAACGGAGGCTCCCATACAACAAACGTGATTTTTGCTGTTTTTTCTCGATCCTTCTGTCCAATGTTGTATAGATAAAGGTGCGGAACCCTTCATGCGTGAGTCCGACTTGCACTTGGCCGGTTTTTTGTTAATGCTCTATCGTAAAAACGGTAACAGACATCAAACTTGGCGTGGTTGTGGGATTTATTATATATTCTAATGACATGTAATAAAAACCGGCCAAGTGCGAGTCGGACTCGCGCACGAAGGGTTCCGTACCATTATCTATACAACATTAGACACAAAGATAAAAAAGACTGCAAAATAAATCACGTTTGTTGTACGGGAGCCCCCCTTAAATAATTATTTTATTTTGTTTTTAGTATTTTTTGTTATAGCGGCAACAGAAATACATAATCTGTGAAAATTTCAACTCTCTAGCTTTCACGGTTCTTGAGATACAGCCTGGTGACAGACAGACGGACGGACGGACGGACAGACAGACAGCGAAGTCTGTAATAGGGTCTCGTTTTTACCCTTTGGGTACGGAACCTTAAAAATGGCCAAGCGCGAGTACGGAACCCTCGGTGCGCGAGTCCGACTCCCACTTGGCCGGTTTTTTTATTACAGAAATGTGCCTACTGCATAGCAGATGCAAAAGGAGACTACATCCTTCTGGAGGGCATAGGTTTTTTCTCAGAAAGAGAACTTTCTCTGTCTCGTGTATACTTATCTACGCGTGCATAACCACTGCTAAACGACGAAATAATTCGTCTTGGTAATCGTTGAAAATACTTAAACGTGTCGTCATGTATGTACGAAATAATTGAAAGATCGTCATTTAAAAAAAGTATTGTGTACCTAAATTGCAGAACACTTTTTAAACGACCAACTTTGTACAAGGCTTGTTCCGTATCGAAACTTGCCATTAACGCGTGAAATGCTTTATTTTGAGTTTATGAGTTGAATACAGTCTCTTGGGTGTTAGTGGTGGCATATTCTATCGATTAAGAACTGTATTTGTCACTCGCAAAATTAATAGGTAAGTAAAAAGCGTTTCAAGCGTTCATGGCAAACACTGGCAAGGTTCGATACGGAAAAGAAAGCTCGTCTGGCCAAGTTCGTCCTATACGAAGTAAAGTGTAAAGTAGGTATATGGCAATAAGATAACCAATTTAATTTTGATGTCGACTCCCTCTCCTGTATCTAACTTTATACAACTTAGAAAAGAAAATAACAAAAGCCAACTAAAGAAAGACACAAGAAGAGTATGGGGTAGAGTTTCTTAGTAGTTCGCATTTATTAATTTGGCTAATTGATTTAAAGATAGAAATAACCAGAGATTCAGTCCTCAAAGAAATGCTAACGATGAAACATAACACTTCTTTTTAAAAGCCTCCACGGCGCGACGCTATCTAAAATGAATTCCGAATACTGGCAATTGGAATAGCTTTAAATTTTATTTTTTTACTTTTTAAATTTAAGTCTCTGAAGGCATCCTAACGGTATTTGCCACGAGACATAACTCCTTGGCGGATCGCGAATAAAACTTTTTTACGTTATTTTCTGTTGACCTCACTCGGCTGCGCAGCGTTCGATTTCCAAATCAAACTTTTTAAAACGTGCCACCGCACTGTCTTCTTTTTCTTCCAGTCAGATGTCTATGCAGTCGCACTCGGAACTTATGATGGGTTTAGTCAACCTACAAAGTTATGTTGCTTGCGGTGCGAAACAAGAAACAATCACATCAACAATACGAAATAGCATTATTAATTACGGTAAAGGCACTTAACTGAACTTTTATCACCGCGGGGAGATTGTGACAAAAAGTCACATACTGGCAACTCTAATTGCGTCGGACGCCGACGGAAAATTAAAAAAATCGCAAGTGAAGAATCCCTGGTGGAAAATGGAACCCGCCGATGATTCGCTTAATTAATAAACCAATCACGTTCGCTGGAGACGCGGCCTGGCGCGGCACGAGACGCGCGGGGGACGAACGGACGGACCAAATTCAAATATTTTTATTTCTTTTTCTGCACTGCAACTTGTAATTGGCTTGACGGCCAGTGACAGACCTTTGAAGCCGATCAACTATTAGTGCATCCAGTTAGCCCTACAAATAAGAAGGTATAAATAAAATAAAATACTTGCTCTACAAGTAAATACAAGACAGACGTGACTTTTTACAGCATTTCCCTAGATGTACGGATAAGGCAAAAAATTGTAGCAGCCATTTGTACTGGTTAGTTGGTAGCTAAGTATAATCTAATTAAGTCAATTGCTGGTATTGATAAAGCCACCCGTTTTGTAAAGAATTAAAGGTATCGACATAATAGGTTTGAAATTCCCGGAACGTTGTTACGAGACGTCCACGGATTATATGACGCAGCAGATATGTTTTCTTTCAATATTGAATGTCCGTTATTGTTGAATGAAAGGCAACAAAGGAGACGGCCCAATATTGACACCGAGAAATTACACGAAAAACCTCAGAGACTTGGGATTTATCGAAAAAATATCATTTATCAAATGAATGTAGTCCCTTTTATGCACTTGCACAGCGTGACAGTAAAAAACTAGTGGGAGTAATAAATGCATCAGTTGGCAACACCGAGGTCCGAAGATGCCCGAAGGGACACGAAGGAGGCCGAAGATTAGCGACCGCGCGCTTTTTGTTTGCATCAATCGATGCGCTCGCGCATTCGCTCAATGAATAATTCAAAAATTGACATGAAATGGCGTATGGTTCTTTTTTTAAAAGGTGCCCGATTGAGGACTGTAACCGACTGACGAATTCATTGGTCGACGGCTTTTTGCTTACCGTAATTGCTGTATTAAATATAAAATTAATATTCGACCTCGTTAGACATCTCAAGATCTATCTGGAGGTATCGATGCGAGTAGCTCAAATCAAGTCTAGATTATGGTCCGATACTATGCTCAAGCCACACGGTCATCAAAACTGCCTATAAACTTTACTGGCAGACCGCAAATAAAACCTTGCCTCGAACTGCTTTAAAAAAACTTGACCGTCAATAAATAATACTGGCTGAAAATTCATCTCCGCACATTACAAGCGAGAAAAAAACCTTCGACATGTGTTTGACATTTCCGAACGCGGGAAAATATTTGTTGTGTGTGTGCGATGCCAGTCTAGAAATTAAGTGTGGCGCGAGCAAAAAAATAACAAAGAATAATTAAATACGAGAAATGCTGTTAATGATCGGGGCATCGGAAAGCACCGGTGCATTTCCAAGTATAAGTAATCGTGCCATCTGAATTCAGGCTGCGATTGGCCAACAGATCTTATGTGATGACTTTTTGGCTAAATGGCTTCATCTTGATGACATCACATGACGAATCCTTAGCTAATAACATTAGTGAATTATAATCACGGGACCCAAGACCACATGCAAGTAATTTTTTGCATGTGATTTTATTATAGGTAATATTCCGTGTCGTCTCGAATATGAATAGTTGGTATTCGATCCTCAAAAGATTCTATGTATGACACATACCAACGTGGTGGTGGGGGTGGCGTTGGCGGTCCATACATAAATCATTTACGGCAGTAGTATTTTGTATGGACCGCCACCGCCACGTTGGTGTGTTTTACCCTTTACAGACTTTGTGTTTCTATATGTGATTGTCATTTTATACTACACAAGCAATGAGGCAAGTAAGTACCTACCAGACCGAAGAATCTTGTTAAAACTTCTGCAACCCCCACCTATGATAATGCAAGATTAGATAAGAATATTCTTAAAAAAATAATCCTTCTGAATAATTCTTAGTTGTCCACAAGGCTAGGTCCTCAGTGAGCCACAGTTCTTGACATGCTAATGAAGTAGCTACGGAAAGCAAAAACATTATTTAAAGGTCAATTTATCATTCTAAATCAGTGCAGTTGACAGCACATCAACCTTTATTTATGTGCAATTTGTTCCGTTGCGTTACGGGCTACTTTGCAACTAAAATGTAAATGTCGAGCTGCTGTCGTCTGTACACTAAATACTTATGGACTTAATACCACCAAAACCAGCAAGCACAAATTTAATGCAGATGAATGTAAATAGTCTACTCCTTAAAAAACTGCATAATTAACTGACCTTTAATAGCCTGTTGCATCTTCCTTTTAAATGTAGATGCGTTCTGCAAAATTAGTCTTAATAATTTCTACATATTTTTTTTTTTGGGAAAAAGTTGATTAAAAAAAACTTGCAGGTAAACTACTAAAAATTACTTCACGTAGTCATTAACAAACTATGTATATCAGCCTAAAAGAAATTGCCATTAGAGATAAGGCCGCCAATTGTACCTTTTCTTTTGTAACTGCTGTTTCTGTAATTATTTATCCGGTACAATAAATAATATTCTTGTCTTAATTATCAGCACGAAAATAAATAAAAATCCAAAAAAACTGTTTCAAATGTCTTACAGTCGGCACAGTATAAGGAACACACAGTATGCAATCTCGGCCGTCCGCCGGATTTAACTACCTACGCTCGCTCGATCGGAGTAGGCGCAACAGGGTTGACGCGGTTGTGTTTTGAATTCGATACTGCCACATTTAAATATTGTCGTCTCATTTACCTGGTATTTCGAGAGTTGTATGTAGTTATTTATATTATGTGCTTGTTTAGAATGAAGTCTAATAAGTGGATACGAAATAATATGTCTAGTTTCTACTCACAATGTAACAGAAAGACGAAGTTTGTAATAGATTCTCATGAAAAAAAGAGAATAAAAAAATTAAGTAAAGTACTTAGCTTAAAATAAAAAGGAGGTACATTTTTGTGTGTTAATAAATTGTATGACTTCTTCTTCATATCACAAAGTACGATCGAAAATGCTGCCATAATTAAAAACTGTAACCAAACTACGGGAACAACACTTAAAGGTAAGAATTTTATTACTTGTTTATTAATAAAGTCAGTTAAAATGTAACCTATGTTGCCCAGGTCATAACAACGAATCGACTGACACATAAACTCATTTTTTTTGGCTTCGCGTAGTTAGGTAAAAATATCATTCAAAGGTCGGGTAACCTTTATTCTGCAAGCGAGCTCGTCTCTTGCAATAATAATGTAATGTTTACAGTCATACCTTTCCGACCGAGTAGGAAATTTAAAAAAGTTAACTCTGGTCTTGATACTGTCGAATTTAGACATCCGTACACCGAGCAATATAGTCGACGTGATTTCGACATTTTCATCTAGCTAGACGATCCGAGTCGTCGCCCATCTGCACTCACGCGCGGTGAACACCGGACTGCGGTGGAACCGAAGTTCACCGAGATCTCGCGCTTCGTAGTTATGTATATTGTATAGGCGCTTTTTGGACGTTAGTAGGAAGATTGGTAACTGTGTCTTATTTAAACTGTGCAGTCGGCGCCGGCCAACTCAATTCTTCTTTCATCTGTTTACGCTTTCGGTCGAAAGACTCTTAAACATTTAATTAATAGAAAATATCGTATTTGAACGTTCCACAAATTCCTCACTTTAAATTTTGCATGAAATTGTAACGAAGTAGGTACTTATTTGTTTTTTTTTTTATTTTATATTTGTAAACCAAATATGAAATAAATATAATTAATCTAACGTGGTCGGACTCTTCCGACAAAAAAACCAAGTAAGTGAATCCGGAATTAAGTTAATAATAATAAATATAGACTCTAACTGGCTTACCCCCGGTTTCTCGTACACTAACAAACTGTTAATCAACTGTTAACAGCTGTCAGTGGTTTTTTTGTATGCACTTTGGTCAATTGACAGCTGTTAACAGTAGATTAACAGAGTGTTAGTGTACGAGAAACTGGGGATCAGTTTACCGTGATGTAATATTGATGTAACGACTAATCATGTATAGCAACACAGGATTCAGGCCATGCCTAAGCGTGGAGTTACTGTTACCATCACTTTATGAAAAATACTAGCTCCATGTACCTATATCAAAGCAGAAGGCTCTATTCATGAAAGCTGACACTCTTGGGCCAGAAGGCTGGATAGATAGACAGATAGTAGGTAGGTACTTACTTATAAGCTGCGAAAGACATGTTCCCGTCTATGCACGCTTGTTCTTCCACCGTGCCTCCTGTCGTCAGCATCAGGCTGTTCATCCGTGTTACAATTCCAGCGCGACAATCTCGCACAACACTACGACCCTGTTGGGCGCGTTAGCACGGCTCTAGTGTCAAAGTCCGTTGCTCGAGCGTCACTCTGACGCGTGGCATGCTTGTTACATCGCTAGGTGGCCGTGCGGGCTGGCGAGTTCATTATCTGAAAAAAAAAGAGGAAACGAAATAAAACCTCATTTTGCCTCGCGGAATTAAAGGCTCACGGAACCTTGGAAAAGCTATCATTTACAGATGCTTAAAATCTAAGTATATAGAACGGCAGCAGAGGCAACTAGATACCTAAATTTATTACGCACTGTTTTGCAATTATTAAATTGTACCCTCTTTTTCTCTCTCAGAGAGAGCAGTTTATATACGGAACGCCTTTTCTTCTGTTATTTATTTGTTAGTTTTGATAAACAAACACATGGGAACATAATCAGGTAGATTCTGAACTCTGTTTTATGAATAAATACCGCGTTGTAGACTCTACCATGTTAATGTTCTAAAGGTAGATGGAATAGAGAAACCCTTTGATATAATACTGCACTGGCTCCGGGCTCTAAAGTCCTATACATATACACACGGCGACTTTAGTGAACGCTTTTGTAATTTCTCATTATTAAAAACTTGAAATACATTACAACCAAGAATTTGAGCCTTCCTGTGTCTAATGTGTCTAGCTCCTACATTACGCGCACCAAATCCTGAAGGATTCCAATCGTCTAACTGTCAAATTAGTATGGAATTTGACAGTTACGCGAATTAGGCCCCTGGGCCCTGTAAGTCTGGCGCAACCCTGGCAACAATGGAGAACTTGAACAAAATATGGTTTTAATATAATCGAAGAGGCCATGTTAAAAGACAAATTAACTTGGTGTTTTTTTTCTCCACGCCTAATACTTTTCACGATATAACCCCTCGAAAACTCATTGTAGTGTTTGCGTGATTAAAACAGCGCTATACAAAACGGACTTAAACTATGACGTCACACCTTGCACGTAACGCCTTAGAATGTACGTAGCGTTTACTAATATTTGAGTTATCTCGTAAAATAATGTTTTCATGCAACTACACCCTTCTTAAAAACGTATAGAATTTAATGAAAAAACTAAATCTAATATGTCTTTTATTAGTAGAGTAACTTGATTTTTCGCATTTTTTGGTGACCAGAAAACCCGGACAAAATATTTTTCTAGTTTAACTTTTTTACTTTTCCTGAGTTTTTCTGTGTCTTCTGCAACGGCACTCCAATTTAAGTTTGAAGCAAGTTGCCTGGTGATACATAAACTCACGCCTGTATCTCAGAGAGGTAGGCAGAGACCAGGGACTGTCACTTGCCACGATCCTGGCAGATCACTTTCACTTCCTCAACATTCATTAGTCGTTGCATGCACGCACGCCGGTGTCGGGTACTTTTTATTTTGTCCTTTCCTAATACATCCCCTATTTGGTCGAAGTATGCCCGCCTGGGTCACCTCTTACCGGCCCTTCCACCTACATTCGCTCGATATATTTGTTTCGTCAATGTTTCTTCATTCATCCTCTCCACATGTCCAAGCAACATTCCTTTCTCAATTCTAGTCACTACATCCTCTTTCAGTCCACAACGTTCTCTAACCAAACTATTGCATATCTTATCATTCATCGTAACACCAGACATACTTCTCAAGAACCTCATTTCTACTGCATCAATCCTACTTTCTTGCTTCTTTTGCCATACCCGTGTCTCGCTACCATACATTAGTGTTGGCGTCAGAACTCCATTATGGATAGCCAATATAGCTCTTTTGGAGATGTTTTGGCCACTCACTAAGGAGTGTAAGGCACCATTTACACAATTTCTTAATACACTTTGATGAAAACAGCCAATGTTTTTACTAAGATCGCCGGTGTACACGACACGAGCGTACTAACATCGTGAAAACGCTGCTAAGAAGACCAAGAAGTTGATTATAAACTTTACGACCTTTCCAGTGAGCTCCAAATTTCAAAAATGAAAGTTTCATAATGCTGTCAACTACACTTACAGCCGTCAGCAGAGTGACCTTTGCATTTTTGTTGGAAAGTCGCCCGTAACCGGTTGAAGTACGAAGGTAAAGCTTCATGTGCTGTCGACTCTACGTAGTTAATTTTTATCAACGAACTTTCCTTGGGACAAAATTCTACATTCCGTTTTATCGACAGCTGGCTGGGGACCTACTCGAAATGTGGAAGATTCTGAGCACTAAATTGCCAGTAGTAGCCAATAGTATCGTTTAACAGGGTATGTGGGCCTAAATATAAATTAATTAAAAAACTAAGAAAATAATCCTCCATTACTTCGAATTGTTCCCTCACAATTTTACTAAATGTTCAGTTATCTAATTATCAACAAATTGTTTTGATAATAAGATTTCTATAGTACAGAAAATGCAGATACATTTAGTATCTAAAAAACCGACACTGAATTGACTTTCTAAAGTAATGCAAAAAAAGAAGTGCGGCCCCTGCTGGGAAACATAACGAAATATAGTTAATCTGTTTTCAATGCACAAAACATTAAAAATAAGGTTTTACATTTAACGGGTTTAATCGGGTAAACTTAATTACCGGGTCATTAAAAAATACTAAAATTAAGGTCTCGTCTAAAAGTTAAGTCCCAACCGAGATAGTAGAGGCCCAGATGCCAAGCAGATAGTGCGCTGGGACCGGCTATGGCGGCCATATTGAATCTGATTGACAGCTGTCACGTCGGCGGCGGGGTGACGCGACGACGCGCCGGCGCAATATACGAAGCCTGCTCGATGGTACTAATTTCAGAGGAGATGAGATCTAGTTTATTTGAAGCTATGGAATAGGGTTTGCTGTGTAGGTAAGAAGATTATAGGTTTTTGTAAAACTACTTTTAAAATAACTATGCATAACATCTACAAAACAAATAAGGCACGTCCCTGCTAAAGACATTATATAAACAAATCCCGTTTTCCATGCGCAATACATTGTCTTTGCTAGGGAAAGTAAAATGAAAACAATATTTGGCACATTGAAAACGGATTGCTTTGTACTCTTACAACTACATTTAATAAAAAAAACACGAATAAATACGAAACTTGTCCATACTGTGTTCACTTATAAATAAAATTAAAATGAAATATTAGTTTATTACGAAAGTTCACAATTTATAAAAGGGTAAAGACACCGATGAATGTTGAGGAAGAGAAAGTGATCTGTCAGGATCGTGGCAAGTGGCAGTCCCTGGACTCTGCCCACCCCTCTGGGATACAGGCGTGAGTTTATGTATGTATGTAAAGACACCGTACTAGGTTAAAACCTGTATTACGGAAAGTCCTGCTAAATCAATGCAATTCCCTCAATTCTACAAATCAATGTACAGCCTTTTCTGCTAACGTTAACCCACGGACCCTGTCCTCAAACGTTTAACTGTTGTGCCAACAAGCCAAGTGAAGTCTTAGAGAATAACGTAGTTTTGTTTCGACCAAATTGCTTCTGCTTTACTTCTAGGATTGGGAATTTCCTAGCTCTGACGTCTTTTGAATATCTTAGGCTCATATGACCTATAGGATCTATTGTGATGTCCAATGAGGGTCTTATGAAACTGCCTCGTTGGTCAAGCCGTTAAGGCGCTTAGCTACCAAAACAGAGGTCGCGGGTTTGATTCCCACTGGAGGCCGCCGTAAATTTGTAGATACAAATGGCCTCAGTCTAGATGTATTTTCATGTTTGTGACGTCCTTGCCTGGTTACCATAGCACAGGTTATCCTAGTTTGGGCCCAGGTCAAGTGACTTGTGGAAATTATTATTATTGTTTATTTATTAATCCACCTTGACGGGAGTGTTTCAGTTGTGTGGGCCTATCCGGCAGCACACTACCCTTCTATGGCAGGTTTAGGTGACGCCTGCCGATTGCTGTGTGGGGAATATGAACAGCTTTCTGCATTTTAGTCCGCAGAGTCGCCGGAAGATCCAGCTTGACTAGACCCTCCGACAGGCTCGTCGGAATAACCCCTGTGCTGGAGAGAATCAGTGGCACGACGACCACCTCCCGCTGCTGCCAGACTTGCCTTTTTATTATTATTATTTGCACTTACTTATTAAGGTTCTTACAACCCGCAACAGTTAACTTGACACTTCGCTCGGATGACGTAAGCGTGCGGTAATCATTCATTTCGTAATCATATTTTGTCGATTTTTTTTATGGTTTTTTGCATTGGTCTTAAATAAAATTAAGAAATCTAATAATCTTTTTAGTAAGAGCGGTAAGAAGCGCGGGGGTCGAGAGGGGAGCGCGCATTCCGCTCGAGTGTCAAGTTAACCCTTGCGGGTTGTACTAAGGTACTTAATTACTTAGTGCACTTATTGGAAATTAGACTTTGGGCAGAGTAAAAAAACGACAGCACTGAATGTATCTTTTCTATGTTTTCACTAAGAAGTTTTGGTCTGAATCCTGTTAAAATAAAAGGAGTACAATAGGAAAATACATACACGAACAAAGTCGAGCTTATCTCTGTAGAGATTTCTTTCAGTTAGCCTTGGGGAGTGGGAGTGGAGGTGTGAAACGGGTCTAAGCACATAGACAAGGGATGTGACTTCGGTAGCTTAGTCAAATTAACAAATATTAAAATAATGCTTTTACGTGTTCATCGCAAACTCATCCCGCCTGCGCTGATTTTTGTTCAAGTTATCTGCCCGATATTATACCTACATTGGTGAGTAATTAATGTACAACCATTGGTCGTTTAGTCATAAAGGCAAGGCATAAATTACTAAGGTATAAAGTTATTACATTGCGGCTATTTAAAGACGCATTTTTAGCGCAAAGTTAATGTCTGACCGCACCTCCCATAAAATGTTATTATTTTGAGGTAAATCGCCGATAGACTTATGAGTTATTAGAGGTCATAACCAGGAATCGGAAAAGACACAGTTTTTTCCTTGTCATCATTGTATAGGGACGGTTCCGGGAAATTTTAGGATATACCTACTTTATTGTACACAAGAAAGAAATACCTATGTTACACATAAAAACAAAGCAATAAGAACGGGTACATAGGCGAGCTTATACCCAATTTTCTGAAAATTCCCAATTCCCATTGAATTATAATTATTATCTTACTTTGAGCTCTGAACGGCCTAAGTAAGTTACATAATGTTTTAATTTAAATCTGTGTAAAGATACTTTTTGACTTTAGAGCACGTCTTGAGGCTTACTGTTTTCTTCAGCTAACAGTTACTATGGTCATTATAGTTATTATTTAATACACGACAGCTTAAAGCTAATACTGATATTGAGCGACATTTAAATACAACGAATAACCAAGTTTAAATGGAGATGGGATGAAAATGTGGTCAAGCGACAGGACGTTTGGTGGACTGCAGGCAAAGAGTGGTGGCGGGGGTTGGATAAACGATGGGTAGGCAGACCAGCGCCCCGATGGTTCAATTTATTGTTACTAAAGCCGACGAATCGTTCGTAGCCCCGGCTGCCTGAGTGATCTTAAACGATCACGAAGGTTAAGCAACACAGGGCGCGTTCAGTGCATGGATGGGTCGCCGTCTATGCCTAACGCTAGTGGCATTTTTCCGAGCGGTTCCGTGCTTCGCAAGGCACGTTAAGCTGTTGGTGCCGGCTGTCGTCGATAGATGGCAGTCGTTAAGCCAAGTCAGAGGCCTTAGGGCGGCTTGACAACTTCTGACTGTAGACGAGCCACTAGTCTACAAGCCTCCACCAATCCGGACTTGGCCCCCGTGGTGGAGTATGGCCTATACCTTCCTCAGGGAAGAGACCCGTGCCCCTCGGTGGGGACATAATGGGTTGATGATGATGATGAAAGCCGACGAAAACACAAATAGCATCATGACAGTTGTTCACATTTATGGTGGCTGGAAATGCAATAATGAAATTTCTAAATATTCAGTGATATATTGTGTTATATTGTGTTACAGTTAAATAGGATACATAAGCAGCCTTTATACGACCCATTGTAGGGCACAGGCCTTCTCTCAGAGAGAGAGTATGGGCTTAATCACCACGCGTGTCCACCGCGGATTGGCGATTTCAAGCGCTGAGGTATGTGAATAGCTCAGACACTCAGGTTTCCTCACGACGTTTTCCTTTACAATTATCGAGTGGTATTGCTACTATCACTTTATAAATGTAAGTACATAACTTAGAAGACTCAGATATATTGTGACCAGACAAAGACAAACTAAAACAAACAGACAAATTACAAAAATGGAAAAATATCCAAACTGAGCTGATTTGTACAAATCAAAGCGACCCCCAGTGGGAATCGAAGACACGACCTCTGTATTGGTATACAAACGTGTTACCTTTAGATCAACAAGCCAGTCTATATAAAGCCCCTGAAATAAATCTATACGAGAACTGACTGTACCCGTAATTTACTTCGTTTCTTCATTCTTAAATTGACTCAGATTAAAAGTATACAATGTGTTAATCCAAGACAAGATCTGTTTTCTAAAGCAAGGAAGTCACTAACGAAATCGCAAGAGAAGATCCTTATTTAAGGGGCACCGGGGAGTAACACTAGCGCCACCGAGAAAATAAATCATATGTTTTTTTACAGATCGAAATTGCAAAAAGTGTTAGCACAATCTCTCAATCATGTTAGTAGCAATTTTTAGGACCCACGATGAGGTATCTAGGATCACGAACCGGGAACTCGATGGCATTAATCCCAAAAACGGTCGTTAATGCTATCTAGTCCTACTAGGTTTTTTGCCTTAGCTTCACGGCCATGGGCCCTGTAGCACACATTTAGTTTAGCGGACTGTATTTTTAAGGGCTGATAATTAAATAAAACCGAGTTTTTCTATATTTTAGGCTATATTATATAATCAAACAAACCGCGTGCGGGAGCGGCAAGGCACGAACTCACATTTCAATAGTGACAACATCAGAATGTAAAACAAGGTTGCCACAATAGTAACATGGTAAAATAATCTATGTCGCGAACAGGCCCTAAAAATCACTATTAATGTGATGGAAAGATTGTACAGACACTTTTTGCAAATTCGATCTTTAAAAAAGGACATGATATTTTCTTCGGTGGCGTTAGTGTGGCACCCTGGAGCCCTTTTAAGAAAAAACAATACCTGGTTCTGCATATCTACATAATATTAACATCCATCCTAAACTCATATAGTATCTATAGGCTGCTAATATTATGAGTATTATGAATTTGAAATCGTTTGCAATATTTTTAACTTTTCGTCTTGATAGACATTATTTTATTTTTGATTCTAGGAAGACTAACAGCTATAAGAAGGTACATACATTGAAAAATTAGGAAACACTAAGCCTCAAAATTAAATGTAAATTAGATAAAACGCAAACAGTTCACAGGTCGGTTATCAACCACCATCCGTGTGGCGCCGGATTATGAATAGCGTCACTCCATTTCCTTCCGTGGATGTCGTAGAAGGCGACTAAGGAAATCAATTTGAATCAATCAATCTTGTTTTGAGACTTCGTTCGGGACACATACCTCTGAATAAGTTTGCATTTCTGATGCGAAAAGTCGAATCACCAAACTGCGACGAGTGTAATTTTGTAGAAGATGTTTACCATTTACTTGTGGAGTGTGTCCGGAATGAAGTCATTAGAAGACAAATCTTTGGTAATACGTTTTTTTACGCCATGGGCGGCTGTAATAGCGTTTTGGCTTTCCCCCTCTCTGATGAAGCCAAAATGCTATACAAAGTAGCCAAATTTGGTATTTCTGCTAGAGTTAGTAGTTTAAGTAATAATTAAGTTAATTTTTAGTAACATGTTATGCTTGTAGTCTTAAGATCTAAAGTAGTGTGTTGATTTTCGTCCTTAACTATAAGGGTGACATTGTCATTTTTTGTACAAAACCCTTTCAAATAAAGATTATAAAAAAAAAAAAAAAACCGTATTCTGCGACCGCCAACGCGCCTGCCAAGCGTGGCGATTATGACAAAACCCTTCAAAAACCATGAGGGAGGCCTATGTCCTGCAGTGGTCGTCAAATGGCTGATGATGATGATGATGAACCACCAGTAATTCCGGGGCAGTTGGCCTTAAGGGAGAGATAGCCTAGTCCAAAAAATTCCATTAAATTTGACTAGATGTCACTAGCGCTCATTTAGTTCGCTTTGAGTCGTGTGTGCAAACACCTGTACGCAAAAATATTGGCGAAAAAAAGCTAAAAGTAAGTAAAATCCTCTTGTTTTGTTTTGCGTAATGTGAAAATGAATTAAAGAGTTGACGTTCTATGTTAAAGTTGTGCAGTATTTCCTAAAAAATCATGCTTTTTAATACTTTCGTGATGGTTCATGAGTCGTGCTAGATTATAACCTCAAAATAATATCAATATCACGCATATTTTGTCACGTGTCCGGTGTGGCCATCTCTCCCAGAAAATTAGGAGAGATGGCCATATTTTGTCAGGGTGTGATGGCCGTATTATTAATATACGTGATTGCATATTTTTTTTAACTAAGACCAATTTTTATCCTTATTGTAGCCAAATAAATACAAGAGAAAAGCGGTAGCTATTAGAGGGAATTGGAGTGAAGAATCGTTAAAAGCTGCCATCATCGCTTTGAAAAATGCTGAAATGTCAGTTTATGCTGCTGCGAAAATGTACCAGATCCCAAGAAAAACTTTAGAAAGGCGTTTTAAACAGAATAACGACAAGAAAGGACCTATGGGTCCAAGCTCCTTATTTGGCAAAGAAAATGAAAATAAACTTGCAAACCATATCAAATCAATGCAAGCAAAAGGTTTTCCTTTAACGATTGAGGATGTTAGAAAAATAGCTTATCAGCTAGCTGATCAGTTACATTTAAAACACAGGTTCAACAAGGAAACTGAAAAAGCAGGCTACGACTTTGTTAAATTATTTTTAGGAAGACATCCAGATATTACAATAAGAAAATCAGAAGGTGTTTCCTTAGCTCGATCAAATGCGATGAATAGACGGGAGGTAGATGCATACTTTAATCTCTTGGAAAATGTCCTGATGGTCGACGACGTAATGATGAAACCCAGTCACATATTTAATATGGACGAGACAGGACTACAATTAAATAACCGTCCAGATCATGTACTTGCTGCGAAAGGATCCAAGGCTGTGTCAACAGTTACATCAACAGAAAAGTGCGAAACGATTACTGTCATAGCATGCTGTAATGCTGAAGGTACATTTTTACCTCCAGCTTGTATTATGAAAGGTAAAAATAAAAAACCTGAGTTTGAAGATGGTATGCCTCCTGGATCAAAGGTTTTTATGTCCCCTAAGTCTGCATATATAACGTCAGCTATATTTTTAGAATGGATGAAAACACACTTCGTCCAAAGGAAACCTGCAGGAAAAGTCCTTCTCTTGTTAGATGGCCACTCTACTCATTGTAATTCCGTTGAAATGTTAGAATACGCAGAACAAAATGACATAGTGTTGCTGTCAATGCCTAGTCATACATCTCGCTATCTTCAGCCCTTGGATCGTGCTGTTTTTAAGTCATTAAAAACCCATTTCTATGAATAATGTCGGCTGTGGCTAAAACAAAATTCTGGTCGTCGTATCACAAGACTGACATTTGGATCATTACTGAACAAAGCATGGGGAAAAGCAGCTTGTGCTGAGAATGCTATTGCAGGGTTCAAAGCGACAGGAGTTTGCCCATATAATCCAAGTGCAGTTCCTGATTATGCTTTTACACTAGCATCAGTGGAAAACACATCTTTATCCCGCAATGACACTCCAGCTACAACTACCGTCCAGGTTGCAAGCGGTACCATCACTTCTGTATCTCCAAATCATGAACGAGATGAAGTTGCAGGAGCTTCAGTAGGACCAGATCGTGAGCTTGTCACTTATAATGAGTCATCTTCTAGTGTAGACGAACATCGAATGTTGAATGTAAGCCCGGAAATCTTACCAAAAAAAAGACCAAGGAACGCTTTGATACAGACTGGTGTAAATATTGCGGCAATGCTTCCGTCGACTTCAGCTACTCCACGTAAAGAAAAATGCGATAACATTCCAGATCTGACACCAACGCGAATTCTAAATGAAATATCTCCTGTACCTCAAAAACTAACAGAAGTACGCAAACGAGCTAAGCAAATTGGCACAATTTTGACATCAGCAGAACACATCAACATAAGAAAATGTAAAGAAGATGCTAAAAATGTTAAAGAATTACAAATTGCTAAGAAGTTAAAAAGAGAAAACAAGACTGATTTAAAACTAAACAAGACTGAAAATATTAAAAAAGAAAATAAGTCTAATAAAAAAGAAAAGAAGATTGAGACAATAAAGAAAAATGTTCCGAGAAAAAGAAAATCGTTACGAAGATTGTCTGATAGTAGCGACGATGATGAAGAACTAGTATTATGCGATGTTTCAGATGAAGAACGTGGAGGCGAAGAAAACATCTGTGTTGGCTGTGGCGAGAATTACTATGAAACACTTCTCGTCGAAGACTGGCTCCAGTGCAATATTTGTAAACTCTGGGTGCATGAAAATTGCACAGAGTTCGACGATATGTGCTCCAAATGTGGAAAAAAGATGAAACATGATCTCAAAAATAAGAGGTGCTTGGTAAAAAAGGAGTAAAGTAGGAATAACTGATGGCCAACTTACCCTTACTGCTAAGGCCATCTCTCCCGGGCACTCTGGGTGAGATGGCCAATTGCGATTTTAATGTTATGTTAATTTTGAGAATGATTATATTTGAAGAGATACGTTTTTTGTTAAAAAACCTTTAGTATATTGTTCAAAGTTTAATTAAAATAATAAATTACAACTTACATCTGTGTAGTTTTGTTTCTATAAGACTTCTAAAAAACTATGGCCAACTACCCCTGACTTACCCTAGATATAAACAAAATTACATAAAAAAAATAGAAACAAGTAAGTATCACTTGATCAAATGAGATGAGATTGATTCTATCCAAGCCCCGCCCAGTGCAAAAAGCTACGTGACCAAAATCAACTGCTCAAGCACACGCCTCGCCTCAGCCTGTTTAGAAGTAATTGTATTTTTATAGATAATAGCGATTTTTATAAGAGTGAGTAGTTAGCTGGTGCCGAACATAAGACTTTCGGGACATCTATTTTATTGATTTTCATGACTTTCGTGGTTACATAATTTTTTTATAATAAAATGACGTAATTTTTGCTACAAAACCATTACTTTTTACTGAATCACCGTAGAGTACTAGGTCATGGTCAGCATGCCCTCTTGAAATTTTGCTAATGACTTTTTGACATCACCCTGTATACATCTCCCTTTTGAGCACATTCCTTCTCTCTGAGAGAGTAAATATATTATAGGCTTAATATATTACACATAATCTCCACAATCTGTGGTGAGATAAGATAATATGAGAATACCTTAAACACTTATGTTTGCTCACGATATATAAATTCCTGTACAATTTGAGAGTGGTATTGGAAAATTATTTCATTCGTAGATAATTCATTTAAACAACTGACTTATCTACTGCGATACACCAAAATTGGACTAGTCACATATTCACAAATAAACTCTCTAATTCTATCACAATCGCACTGCTCCAAGTCCAGTTTACTTTCATTTTTCGTCACCTCAATCCATCGATACGATAACATCGACAGATCTAACCGAGCATCACGCCCGTCACATCACTAGACGTCGGACGTCGATACAGTGCGCGTTTATCGATAAAATCTGGACGTCGTAGCACAACATCGAGTCGATGGACGGAATTCCAATTAGTAACCATTGTTGGCATTTTGCGGTGCGGCTGTGTTTTGGGCATGTTAACGGAAAAAAGGCTTCTGAATGAGATTTAAAGTAAGATCAATTATAAAAACAAAAAAACCGCCTGCTAAGTTTCAAACAAGACCTAGATGAGTCTGTCGGATTTTCAGCCTGCTGAGGCTGCTGAGGCACGACAGGCAGAACCTCACGTTTAATAAAACTACAAATCATAGTTTATTATGACAATTCGATTTACATTGGGTAGCCGAGTCTTTCTACTTGTTAATCTGGGTTTATCGGCTTTGCAATGCACATTGAATTATCATACTAGTACCCATGAAGAAAGGTAATTTGGTCCCACGTGTCGAAAATGTAACAAAGTTCTCTTGGACTTAAGACAATTTAGCAGTCAGGTTTTTAATTTATACATTGAGATTTTTATTTGATAATTTTTAGTAACGCTTTACTGACAATATTATGGCAGCTAAAGTCCGCCATTTTGTTTTTATTCTTGACTCCACATACTTGATATATACATATATTTTCACTTCTCATGCTCTAAAAGTTCGTCTTTATGTCGTGCGTAGGCGACATAAAGTCGCTTTTTATGCTCTAGAGCATAAAGTAAAATCTTCGTCGAAGACCAAGGCAATCGCTGCAACAGCCACACGAACATCTTTAACTTCATACAACAACCTCTTTATTTTATTTCGTTTCGTTCGTATTCTAAGACCAAGGCAAAGATACCAACAGCCAAAGTACACAATAAAACTTCATGAAATAAACTTATAATTTGTATTTCGTCTCATTTATTATTTTTTATATTTGTTTATTTTTCAATTTAGTAGATCAGTATAGTATTTAAGCCATAACAACAACTTATCATAGTTATAAAAAGAAAATGTTTTTATAACTGAGCAGTATGTAACGACCTTAAGTCAGGTGTCACGTCCCTACAGAAAAAAAAAAGAAAAAAAAGTTAATTGGCGGGAACCATAATTATTTTTACATGTTGCTGTTTCATTTCCTCGCAATCGAAGTGAAAAGTAGAGTGTACAACTCGTCCATAAAACCCATTTTACACTCGACTTTATATCTATCCTCGCTCGCAAGCTCGCTCGGATGGATAAACGTCTCGAGTAAAATGGTGCGTTTTATGCACTTGTTGTACAATCTACTATTGTCCACGCAATAGGTGTCAATACTTGTTCTTTGAACATTTTCGGTTAGAATACTGCCAAACGTTTGGCCTTGGTGCGATCATAAATAAATCATACGTATACCTACATACACACATACATACTTACATTATTTGTATGAATCTTGTAAATAGCGCCATAGTTTTTACTTGTCATTTAATCTTGTTGAACAAAATTTTTGTGAATTACAAATTATATTTTAAATTTTGCAATATTTTTAAATAATTCTGAACATAAAGTATTTCGTAAATAGCTAGTAATGTTAATAACCTATTTGAATATTTGCCGTAACCTGCTACGAAACCAAAATTATCACCAGTAATCAAAATTATATTGTCGACTACACAGTCAACAGCCGATTAATAACGTTTTTAGGGTTCCGTACCCGAAGGGCGCAAAACGGGATCCTATTACTAAGACTTCACTGTCCGTCTGTGTGTCCGTCTGTCCATCTTTTTGTCTATCTGTCACCAGGCTATATCTCATGAACTGTGATAGCTAGGCAGTTGAAATTTTCACAGATGATGTATTTCTGTTGCCGCAATAACTAGGTAAAAACAGAATAAAATAAATATTTAAGGGGGGCTCCAATACAACAAACGTTATTTTTTGACGTTATTTGCTCTATAATACTAACGGCAACAGATAGATGCTTGAAATATTCACAGAATATTTATTTCTATATTCGCTTCAAAAATATAATAACTAAATTATAATAAAATAAATATTTTAGGGGGTTTCCATACGACAAAAGTGATTTTTTGCCGTTTTTTCTTGATTTTTGTGTCTAATGTTGTATAGATAATGCTCCGGAACCCTTCATGCGTGAGTACGACCTGCACTTGGCCGGTTTTTTTCTAGTTTTGCTTTTATTCACTTCATTCGAGAATTAGACAAATTTGTAACGTGCACGCCTACCAATCTTTCTTCCACCTCCTCCAGTTGACTGGTAGAAAATGCTTATGGCATTAAGTCCGCCGTATTGTACATAAGGCTAAGTGCAATAAAAGTATCAAATAAATAAAGATTATGTTTTACTTTTCAAGGAATACTTTAAAAAAACATATTTATAGTCTTTTTATTAAGTACATTTCCATTGCACTTATTTGTAAAACTGTGATTGTCTATTGCCAAAATATAAATAAATCAATATATTCATTGCTGGCCGAGGGCCAAACGAAGTGTGTCCAACAGTGGCTAAATTGAGGTTCATTATTTGATTAATTAATTACTCAATCTCTTCACAATCTAGATAGGTATATTAAGGTACTGATGATTTTGAAAACATCTTGAATATTCCGAAAATTCCCGGGAAAGACACATCAATATTACAACTCCAAGTTCTTCTAACTATCAATCCGCACTTTTGAACTAACAAAGTGCCGCATATTTCCAGTAACCTCACGAACTTCCACACGCAGGTGATAACTAAAACAAGTCCGTATTGTTATAATATTAAAGTTGAAACAAAAACATCCGCGCTGTGGGATCGCGCGGTCAATGTGTGTTTTGATACGGTTAACATCACTATTTTTGTATTTGATCATTCATGATTTTCAGTTGTGAATCAACTGCGCGCTTTCGTTATGTGAATGAGTTTTACACTTCTTCGGTTTTATCATCGACGTGTAATCGACAGCTAGTCCGGGTTCGATTCCGGGGGTTTTAGCCGTGCATGATCAAAGTGGTTTAGAACCTTGTTAATGTGAGTTCTAAATTCAATTTCCGCCATTTATACGGATTATGCACAGCCAATATTCCGTGTACATGGGACACGAATTATTATTGTCCGTAGAACACGAGGTCGGTAAATACCTACTCTATGTTTTCTTAAAAACAATACCAGCTATGCAGGCTTGTCTGGTGTGACTGTGAGACAAATGTATTTAAATATGTAGGTACCGCGATATACCCGGCTCTAATCGAATCTAACCTGACGACACTTTTGTTGCTAATAAAGAATATAACCTTGATAAGACTCTACATAGTAGAAACCCGATCATAATTATCGGCCTATTTGTAAGTATGTTTCATGAAACATGTCGATTTTACAGCAACCTTTCTTTAATAAGGGAGTAATAATATTATAATATTAATTATAAATTACTTTGTTTATTTAATTTTCTTTCGTTTCTTCGACCCATAGGTATTACTAACGTATTAGCTATGGGCATTACTAACGTATTAGCAAAGGGCAAGATAAAAAGGACCCGGAACCGGCGTGCGTGCATGCAACGATTAATGAATGTTGATAAAGTGAAAAGAGGTTTGTCAAGCTCGTGGCAAGTGGCAAACCCTGGTCTCTGCTTACCCGTCCGTGGTAAACGCATATGTAATGTAATGTTTCTTTAATATTTATTTACAATTTTTCATGTCACAATGAAACAGAAACCGTGTGGCTTTCTAGGGCCGGAGCCCTCGGCCAGTGTGAATTTAGGAGATAACAAGGTTTTTTTTGTTGATATCTTTCGCCGGTTGAACGTCCAATTGACACCACTACCAAAAAGTATTCATCTAAATAAAGAGAAAAAAAGCCTGACATTGGCAGAATCGTTGGTTGCCAATAAACCACAAAAAAAGAAAAACTCTGCCTAGAAGATAATTATCTCCGCTTCAAGTTGTTCAAAACTAGAACTCTGTAAAGCACCTTGAAAACAGGAGCGGAGCAAATCACATAGACCGATTAATTACTTGTTAAATCACGCATAGCGCATTTTATAACCTATATTAGTTAAATGGTTATTATTCATGGTTGATACTTGTATTAGTTATATTTCAGGCTTTAATTTCCATTATTCACAGTTGGTCGCTATTCTAATTTGGCTTTAATCAACATAAAAATTACTACGGAGATGTGCTATAATACAAATGAAAACCGTTTCTCCTGTATCAATAAAATTAGGCCACTTCCAATAAGCAAAAATTAAAAATTCTCAATTTTATCTTTTTATTTTCCATACAATCTTGAAACTTGACGCGGTTAATTATGTACAAAAATTCTAATAATTCAAAATTATACATTTTTGCATAAGAGGTATCTCTTAGCGAAAATTATCGGTAAAAAAGATATGATTTTTTTCTATTTTTGGCGCTCAACCTCATATAAATCTATATTTAAGAAACGACTGTCAGATTTTGCCTCGTTCCGCTTTATAAGGTTTATAAGGTTTCTGCCTTTTAAACCTTGTAAGGCACTAATCTTAAAAAGTATATTAAAAATAAAAATTGCTCAAAAATATGAATGTTTACAAAGATGCCTACATCTCCTAAAGATATGCATCTTATATGAAAAAGAGTTAAACTAGGTAGGTATAAAGTAATCTTAAAAAAGTTCTTCTAACCACTTGTTTCTGAATTGAGAAATCCGTTAAGTAAATACTTAAGTATCAGTCTTTCTTTTCAGATTTCTCAAACAAGAGCGATACTGACAGATACCCCTACATTTCGGTATTTAGAGAGATTCTCAATTCCTAAACCGGCGGTACCGAAGTGTAGTTTTATTCAAACATAATAATTGTCAATAAATTTTAAAGGCAGGTAGGTATTTTTCGTCTTCTTAATTGAGTTTTCAAATATATAAATAGGTACGTACTTAAATAATGTCTTAGCTTGACGTTTGTTTTTGGAAATACCTTATTTTATTTTCCAATAAGTTCGAGTTTATTCACCGGTAGTTACGTACGCAAGCAGTGTCAACCACTTTTAATTTTTCCTTTGAATATTCAAGCGTGGGGTCAGAGGTTGCTTACATTTACTCGTAAGTTGGTTAAAAATAAGTGTAGAGTCTGTCACCGGTTTTTTTTTCTGTGTGACATTTCGTTTATATTTTAATCCCAATTTTATTTCTGCACAATATAAATTGTAAATGAGTGGACTTATTGCTAATGACGTTTTCTACTACTCAACCAGCAGGAGGTGCAAGAAAGGCAAAATCCAAAAAAAAAAATCTATAAAAATAAAAATGTTTGCTTACAGTTTACCTCTTTTTTAGGTTTTGTAATCTATAGTTTTATTTATACTTATTACTAAAATTGACATGACCATAAAGAATCTAACTACTCAGACCTTATGAATAATTAAACTACACCTTGATACCTTGATTTAGAATGAATGAATAAATTAACAAAATAAGTGTTATTTTACTTAGCAGCCTAGGATGGTGTACATACCTGACAAATTCCGTTGCATGCGTCGAAAACCAACTCAAAGAATAAATTTTACATTCAGCACTCGTGGAACACAGTAATAATGGAAAAATATTACAAATTGGAATCACCAAGTTTAATCATAAACGCATGCGAATATCCACAAAGTGTTGGTGAACTTTAACCGCAACTTGTCACATAAAACTCCAGTACCACATTTACCAATAAATTACTTTTGAGAGCACAACAATTTTATCAGTTTCAAAATAGAACACAAACACACTCACTTGAAGTCTCTACGAAAAAAATCCGCAAAAAAGGTATTCGATGAAAGTTCGAAAATATTCAAAATTCGATCGGAACACGAGACGTGCGCGGTCGCTGCACGCCGGTGGGTGAACACGATAGACTGAATGCTCACGCGCAGCGCGGCTCGGGCTCGCGGCAACGTCAGGAGTCGCCAACCTTGATGACGAATCCTTTGTACGTGCGTTGTTGGATGGACTTGGCATTCTCTTTATGATTACGATGGTTTAAGAGGCTGACAAAGAAACTTCAGCTATCACTGTCTATTTCGATATGAATAAAAGAGAAGAAAGACAGGGCAAGACATTGAAAAGTTAAGTAAAATTAAGAATTAAGTAAAAAAATGTAAAGAAATATATTTGCCAAAAATGTGGTACCTACATTAATTGAAAGTATATTTTTAAGTACACTGCTCAAAACAATCAAGGGAATAAGATTTCAAACCGGAGTAACACTTTTTGCTTAGGGTTTTTAATTATAACTGCCAACTAAATAATAGTAATAAAGTAGCATCCTTTACGAAAATCGAAAATAAAAGAACAGCAGCGTTTTTGTTAGCAGTTCCTAATATGGTGGCCAAGAGTCTACGTACAGTACACCTATAAACAAAGTTACGCCAGTAAATTTTGTTAAGCTTGATGATATATTGAGTTACAATTTATTGCGATTCATATTTTTATAAGACTGCAAACAATTGGGCTAATGAAATTAACACAAAATGAGAAATATTATGACATTATGTTATAAAACATTATAGATACCTAAAATAGGCATTAAGGAAACATCACATTTGTTGTTAAAAGTAAAATTTTGGTCATAAGGAAACATTGTATTTGTTGTTTAAATTAAAATTTGGCTCACAATCTGTAGACAATTTTTTTCTATTGTAGATATTGTAAATTAGTATAAATGATGAACGTGTTATATAACATAAAAACGTTCTTAATAATTCAGGTGAGAAAAATGTTGACAGCTCCTGGAAAAACCTGTTAAGTCAGCAAATTTACGCACTCCAAGCTTTTGGTAGCGACAGAAAATTCTAACCGTCTCTCTCCAACGCTATGCAACGAAATGGCGATGTGAAAGGGACAAAGATGCTGTTACAGGTGATTAACCAGAGGTCTTGCTCTACCATCTGAGAATCAAAAGGACATAATTTTAGATCTAAAGAACAATCTATTTTGCACCTTAAATTCTTTAACTTAGAATTCACTATTGATCGTCTTGCAACTTTTCACGCTTTCATGTAAATAGACAACTGAAAGGCTCTGTAAATTACCGAAATACTTTTCAAATTACGTAAAAAGTTTCCTAAGCGCCAAAGCGATTTTTTTAAGAAACAAAAATAAGCAGTGAATGTAAAATTCAATTCACTTTTTTGTCTTCTCCAGACAAGATTTTATGCGTAGGCGCGACTGGACAATGGACACGTTTCATTAGCTATGAAGCAGCATCTTAGCTTCATCTCTTTCGCTCTTGTCACCCCGCCTGTGGGTAGAGTGGGACGGACTGTTGTCTTCATCTTTATGGACCAAAAGGCTTGGCCACTAATAGTATCTTCCCAGATGAGCGTAAGGGCCGTATTTAATTTTCGTAGGTAAGAAGGAAATTGGTGTTTACCAAGTTTTTATATAGGCGCGTGTGGTTTTGGTTTTTTTTTGTGGGACTTATTTATGATGTTTATTTGCTTTTTTGTTGTGTTCTAGCTTGTTTAAATAAGGTAGAGTAGGTAGGATAATTAATAACATGTCAATTGGGTGTTTTTAGGGTTCCGTACCTCAAAAGGAAAAACGGAACCCTTATAGGATCACTTTCTTGTCCGTCCGTCGGTCTGTCAAGACCGTTTATCTTGGGAACGCGTGGAGTATCGAGTTGAAATTAAATCCATATACCTACTCAAGTCTTCTAAGGCTTCTAAGTTAACGTAAAAAAAGTTACGGCCGTTTATATCGCAAAAACGTATCTTTTGACACTCTCAAGGCAATCAAAATTCATAGGGTACTTGCCGTTGATCTAGAACTATGAAATTTGGCAAGTCGTATACTACAAGTACAGGGAAAAATCTGAATATAGCATATAACGCTTGTGATAAAATCATAAAAAAAATTGTCTTTGAAGTTCGGGAAAAGCTCGGAGAAACTACGAGACTACAAATTTGTGCGAAACCCTTGGTGGGCGAGTCCGACTCGTACTTGTCCGGGTTTTTTTCCTTCTTTTTGGCTACTATAGGTACAGGTGAGCAATAAATACCTTGGAACACGCAATTTTTACTTCAAATGGAGACCTTGCAGAAGTTATTTAACCTTACTGCGGAGGCCATATTAAAAGATATATAATGGTGACATAGATTTTTGTCTACGACTAATACTTTAATGACTAATACTTCATAATAAATATGCCCCGACGAAAAGTGATTACAGTCACGTGGTACAAAAACGAGCCATGCAAATCAAGCTTAAACAGTGACGTCACAAGGCGACTGGCGCCTTCTACATTATGATGCCTTTTTCAATATTTGAGTTATGTCGCAAAATAATGTATTATGTGTCTAGGTCTAAGTACATACGTATCAGGAAACGTATACAATTCAATGAAAAAATTTAATCTGCTAAACTTTTCATTATAAGAATTTTTCGGATTTTTAAACAAACTCCAAAACTCCAAAAAAATATTTATATGGTAATTTTTTTTGTAGTTTTTTTAATGACCTCTATATTGAACATAAATATAATGTCACTCCAATATAAGTTCCTCATTTTGCAAGGAAATTAATCCTTTCTTTTGAATACGAATTGATGCATTTTTACAAATTAAAGTGCGACTCCGAACCCCAATACGGAGGGGGCTATAGCCCTGAACCTAAGGCAAAAAACCTAGGACTAGATAGCGTTAACGCCAGAAACGGCCGTTTTTGGCATAATTGCTATCTAGTCCCAGGTTCGTGATCCTAGGTTCTTTGTCGTGGGTCCTAAAAATCACTGTTAACATGATTGAGAGATTGTACTCACACTTTCTGCAAATTTGATCTGTAAAAAAATATTTTTTTCCCTCTGTGGCCCTGGACCCCCGTAACGTAAATAGTTAGAGGGCATTCTTAAGGTTGATGTGACGACTGTACCTAGTCGCTTAGGTAACTATGGACGAGTGTGAAATCGTCCGTCGTTCTTGCGGGTGTACGCCCCAGATAACATCTTGATTGTGCATGTCGCCAACTTTGAAGCACACCTGCAAGTGACTCTGGTACTCTTGTTTATTCTGCGAATTTCACGCACCCACGAATTGTATAAAAATACATTTATTGATTTAATTGTACAAACGGCGAAAAACGGCGAACACAATTACAAAAAATCGAGATAACAGAAATACTTACTTGCCCTTGATTTTTCGCTCATCAGTAATCCGTTAATTTACTGTTAACATATTGTGTTTCTTTGTATGCACTTTTGGCCTGCGTATAACTATCACTTAATTTGGCCAACTGACAGAAGAGAGTCAAGCTTAGTTTGGCTTTAGGGAGTTTGTTTAAAGTACAAGAATGATATTTTTGTAGAACCTTTTTGCGCAGCTATCTTAAAAATAAAAATAAAAATTGCGTTATTGAATACACCTCACGGTTGACTAAAGTATTTAAAAATATATATAATTTTAGTATCCACTTTTCTTTATCAAAAACTAAGTACTTATCTATCCATCTATCTACTTATAGAAAAACAAAAATATGCCTCGAATATCCGCAACTTTATCATCTAGCAGAGCCTCAGACTATGTTTATCAAATATGTATGTAAATTTTTTACAATCATTAGAAATGTTTGTGTAGCGGATGGACTGCCTTTCAACAATAAAGCATCAGATGAGGTTTTATGTGACAGGCGGGTTTCGTCGGTGCGGTGATGAATTTTGCAAAATAAAAATATAGAAAAATTCCGTATGGTGCCGCGGTTAGGGGTAGCTGGAACAGATTAAAAAATGTGGCGGCGGTGAGGTGTCACATATTTCTTTTTAAAATCGATAATACGCATGGGAAAAGGCCCTGCTGCACCGACGCATGTGAGATAAGGACCTAACGCTTTATTTAGCTTTTGCAATTTGCCAACAGATGGCGTTACACGTACGAAAGATGTGCTTATTAAAATAAAGTAACTAGTAATTAAAAAGGCTAATTACACAAAACAATAATTTATCGTCTACAGTTTTATATATATTATTTATTCTCAATAAAACAAGAACACCACATTTTCATTTGTTTACCAAAATGCTAATGCAGTTTGTCAGTTAGAATTTACGAGCGATACTAAATACCAGACGTAGAGTAAGCCATAATTTTTTTTATTCTGTTTTGTGTTGGTTTTGGCTTCATATTTTGCCATTAGCGCTCAAGCAAGCATGAATCAATGCTATCTGAATCCAAGATGCGCGTTGTGTGTGCTCGCGTTAGGAAGACATGGGCGCACGCATTTTGGCTCCGAGAAAGTGGAAAATCACACATAATCGTCCCAGGTTCAAACCTATGCGAGTGTCTAAGTATCAACCTCGGTTGGTATAGGAACGATGCCCACGTACATCCACAGTCGGTATAAATATCGACCATGGTCAATAGTAGGTACATAATATATTGGCAATCATATTATACTTTATTGCACACGAAAACACAATGATTAGATTAGATTAGAACACTTTATTGTACTCACCAGAAAACAAAATACATTAAAAGGCTTACAATGTCTAAAAGGTAACAGCAGAAAATGCATGTACAAAGGTGAGCTTATCTCTGTGAGAGATTTTTTCCAGCAAATCTTGGGGAGTCGGAGTGGAGGTGTGAAACGGGTCTGCGCACGTGCACATGATATAGGTAGGTATGTACTGCATACATATTTACACAAAGTCATAACTCATAACTTTTTATTGGCTTACGTACATAAAATAATTAGGGGTTAAAGTATGAAATTGCCGTTTTATTGCAATAGGTTCTTTGAATTGACATAGAATCTTCATGGTTTGAGGTTTCCGAATGAAACTTTCTTCAAATGGTTTCTATGATGTTTTTTTTTAAAAAAATATGTAACATTTGAATATCGAATATTGAATATCAACAAGACAACACAAGTTTCAACACGCGTTTCTTTCTGCAGATCATGAGGCACCCATTTTTCGTATTTTTTTATTTTATTGATTTGACGCAAGTGAGTCAATATTGTGGGTAAGGTAACGTTAAACCATGCCGCTAATTCCTGGGTAGTTTGACTAGGGTCGGCTTCCACTATCTCTCTTAATTCATCGTTATTCACCTGTGTGGGCGGTCTTCCTCGTGGCTCGTTCTTTAAGTCGAAATTTCCATCACGAAAGCGTTTAAACCAAAATCGCACGGTGCGTTCATTAGTAGACCCCTCTCCAAATGCAGCATTGATATTGCGGGCTGTTTCTGCCGCGTTAGTTCCGCGTCGGAACTCGTATTCAAAAATCACTCGGATTTTCGCAGTATCCATCTTTCTTGTCTAAATTGAATAACAAAAACAATTGAAAGTCGATATTCAAATGTTTCACATTTTTTAAAAAAAGAACATCATAGAAACCATTTGAAAAAAGTTTCATTCGAAAACCTCAAGCCATGAAGATTTTATGTCAATTCAAAGAACCTATTGCAATAAAACGGCAATTTCATACTTTAACCCCTATTATTTTAAGCTGTATAAACTTTATTCAAAACACAAAAAAAAATTACAGGTCTCACTCACCAGAGGTTTGGTAATAGTGGCTCCTTGTCTTCGTTTAATCGTTTAGGCTACAGGTGATATTTTTGCACCAATTTACACCTCGCGTATTATTTATTCTAGGAAAGAAACGGTCCTCTCGGGCAAACTCAGTTTTTATTATGTCCAGTGCTCGTGTTAACCTTAGAAAATACTATGTAGATACGTAACTTACAAATTATTGTTTCATGCCGGGATCGAACCGAGGACCTCTCGTTATACCGATGCACTACCTACCGCTGCTACCCCACTACCGATCCCAAGGGTGATATTTTTGTGTGAACACTATCTATCGCCTTCCTAATTGGTCTAGCGGTAACATGTCGGACTACCATGCCAGAGGTAGTGAGTTCTATTTCCACTGGAGGTTGCAGTACTTTAATGTAAGGCCTCTGTCTGGGTGTTTTTCCATGTTTGTGTTTTCCTTGTCACACTAACATAACTAGAATACCCTTATCCTAGTCTAGGACCAGGACAAATGATTGCGATGCGTGGATGTTATGTTATACAAGTGGGTCATTATACGATACAAGTAAAAAAGCGTTACCGCTAATTATGACAAAATGTGTTCATTTTATGGGAATTAAATATGAGGAAACCTTGGCAACTCTTATGAAACATTTGTGCCACATAAACAATTAAGTAGGTATATAAAATTGTTTTCATTTCTCGGGAAAAAAATATTTAAAATATAAAATATAAATATAGATTGCAGTCAGTTCCAAGTCAATTCACAGTCAGTTCCTTCGCACAACGCCTTTTAACCCCCGAACTGCCCTCGCGGAATGGAACGTATAAGTGGCCCGTACTAAGTTGGACACACATCTGTGTCTAGACGAGTGGTAGTTATCACAGAGTACTTTGGTAGTTATGCCCGTGCCATGCCTGCGCCATCATGTCCGCGCCATGCCGGACCAGTGGGCTCCGCGCCTTAGTACATTGACATTGAACAAACAGAATGTAAATTCTTTATACGTTGAAATATTTTTTTGATCCTGGACAAGTAATTATGATGCGTGGAAGAAAATTACGTTATTTGTTAGGTGTCTAGGCTGACGTGACCGAGTCACTGTGGACTTTCACGATTAGATCATATTGACATAAATATTATGACGGTAATCGCGAAGAATGCCGAGCAATAACCCCGTGGTGTTTATGTTATTAGCTGTATGTGTATGTTTTACAGGGTGTAACAAAATCCGCATATACAACGTGTTATTGGAATTACGCAAAACCTGGAAACCGTTTCTGCAGTATTGATATCTAATAATGAATGAACTTCTAGAGGTTTTCGGTGCGCTACCTAACTTCTCCACTGTATGGACTCGTCCCGTCCGATTTAATCTACTCCGAACTGTCTAATAGCTACATACATATTTTCTACATACATATTTTGACACTTCGGAAAAATCAAAATGTATAACCGAATAGAGTGGACAGTCAAGAGGCTCCAGGGAGTAACACTAGCGCCACCGAGGAAACAAATCATTTTTTTCCAGATCAAAATTGCAAAAAGTGTCTGTACCTACTGTCTCTCAATCATGTTAAGAGTGATTTTTAGGACCCATGGCCATGAAGGCCAAAGGCAAAAAAAAACTAGGACTAGATAGGATTAACGCCAATTGCTATCTAGTCCCAGGTTCGTGATCCTAGGTTCTTTGTCGTGGGTCCTAAAATTCACTGTTAACATGATTGAGAGATTGTATGCATACTTTTTGCAAATACGATCTGCAAAAGAAGTTTTTTTTTTATTGGTAGTGTTAGTTAGCCTACTGGATCCCCATATGTCAAGCTTTTGGTGAATATTGTGATTTTGTGTTGCCCTTTTCTTCTTACCAAATAGATGGAACATTTTTCTGCAGACAATGTCGAAAATTCCGTCTGGGACCTGATTATAATCGGCAAAATATCTACATAATTGAGCAACAACAAGTATCAGCAGAAAAGTCATTCGATCAGCCAATAATTATATGGTCAGTAGAATAAATAAATGAACTGCAGCACGTGGTCAATGAATAAATCAGATATAATAGGGTCAACAAATAAATTTAATTTGGTCACCTTCATATCTATTTCAACAATTTACTTACCTAAATTAATCCGCTTGAAATTTTCTGCTGATTAATTTGGAATTTTCTGCTCATCAATTTGAAATTTACTGCTGATTAATTTAGAATACTTGCTGATCAATTTGGAATATTCTGCTGATCAGTTTGGAATTTCCTGCTGATCAATTTGAAATTTTCTGCTGATAAGTTTGGAATTGTCTGCTGGTCAAATTGGAATTTTCTGCTGATCAATTTGGAAATGTCTAGGTACTGATCAATTTGAAATTTTCTGCTGATCAATTTGAAATATTCTGCTAATCAATTTTCTGCTGATTAATATCGAATTTTCTGCTGATCAGTTCAGAATTTCCCTCTGACCAATTTGAAGCCCAAGTAAACATGTAGCCCAAAAAGGTTAGTAACAATATAACTAGGTATGTAAGTGTTTAACAATTTACAGTGGTGACATCGATGTGTCCATCGAGACAACTTCAACGCTGACGAGTGGCTAAGAGAAACCACGGTTAACAACCCCAGGCAAGTACCGTGTATCTGATGCTGATTACGTCATTCATTACCGACAAACGTTCAATTAAAGCGAAAAGAAGATTCTCCTAGTACGAGCTTCTACGATTCACAGATGCTATACATTACAAACTCACGTCTGTTGGTATCTCTGGCGACATCTGAAAGTGAGAGTGAGACAATTTCACGGTGACAGACGCCCGCGTAATGAACTTGAGCACTAGGAGGGTTGGCACAGACGTCGTAGAGTTTTTATCAATCAATCAGCACGTCCTCGTCCACTGCTGGCCATAGGCCTTAGCCCGAGGCACGCTACTTCGTGGGCGTCCTTCGCTGCGTTTGCCAGTACGTACGTCTATGCAGTACGTGGTCTCCACACGAGAACCTTTGCACCTCATCGACCATCGGTTATTCTGCATTTGTGACTAGCCCACTGCCACATCAGCTTGCTAATCCTATAGGGTTGCATTGTGTAGGGTTCACTGACGTACAATGTGATGGAATATTGACTATGTTTAGAATCTTACTTTAACCACGTTTCTGTCCTATGTAACATACCTATCAAGTGTTTTTACCTAGATGTCAACCTTTACATCCGTGTCCTCTACTCAGTTACGTTACGGGCGCTTTTGCAACGAATATATCTATCTAATCGACCCACAAACAGAGCCCACTGTTTGGGATAGGCCTCTTCTCTTTCACGCTAACCCACCCAGTCCTTAGTTAATTAATTTGTAAGTTATGTGCAAAATATTTTAAAAGCAATTAGGCCTTTGCATTACGTAATGAGATGATTTATACAGCGTCCAGTAGCACCTTCACTCACACTTGATGTGTGAAGGGACAACTCGGTGCCTCGGATATTTATTTATTTATTTATTTATTTACATAAATATTGCAACATGACAGTAATTAGGTACACCAAAGCGTTACAATATTTTAAGTGAGCACTACCTATCAAACATCTTCTAGCATTCTCTTACATATCTACCTATTGAACCGTGAAGGAAAACATCGTGAGGAAACCCGCGGCTTGGTTGGCTCCGCACTTGTCTTTCCTGTGGGCTAGGCCGACTAAGCTGTCAGGATGACACAGGTACTGGGCAAGCCTACTCCATCTAAAATATATAATACTTATTGTTTTTGAATAAATGGGTAAATGAAGAGAACTAATTATGTAAAGTTTTGTCGACTTTACAAACACGAATGTCTCGGGGTGGTTTGATTGACTGTTGGTTTTTGTTTGTTTTCTTGCGTGATTATTTTATTTTCCATTCTTGATGTCTTGTTTTTTATGTATTTTAATTAAGTTGGGCACGATAGAACTGCCATCGTCACTATGTGTACAAAAGTCCCTAAGGTAAATAAAAATTTAACGAAAAAATATAATTCAAAATTTTGGACGAAACAAGATTTTTTTTCTTGTCTTCTCATATATATTTTTTTAATTCTTTTCTTGACATCTTTTTTTTAATAATCATATTTTTGAATTTTGGACGAAACAAGAATGTTTTCTTTCTTTTTCTGCAAACCCTCCTTACAAGTGAGCCGATGCGCACGCGCACTGATCTCGCCGAAATTGTCCTCCGCGCGCAATTTCCTCAGCTTTCCATATGTATTGTCTACGGGTAGCCATGTCATCTGGCGTATTATGTAACGGTGGCAGTTGGAGAAGCGAGTTTGGGTAATTCGATTAAGGAATTAGTGCATGGTGGATGTGATGAAATTCCGCCGTAGATATGTAACCAAGAAGCCTCCCAGGGCCGAGTTTCATAAAACTACAATTCGTAGTTTATTATGACAATTCGAGGCACATTGCGTAGCAGAGTCTACTTGTTAATGTGTCGGTTGATCGACTTTGCAGTGCACATCGAATTATCATAGTAAACCATGAATTGTAGTTTTATGAACGAGCCTGTCATGCTCGGCAGATAAGTTGAACCGAAATCCGCGCTGGAGACGTTTGAGATGTTTGCGATGGAGACGTAAGCTAGTTTTTTTAGTTATTTGTGAATTTAATTAAAGAAAAATTCTAAGTCCCCCGCCAATATGACCCGAACTACGCCCAAGCGAAGTCAAAGTCTTTTGGTCAAGTTATTTGTCGTGTATTATACTTACTGGCGCAACTTGGGAAACAATCAGTTCCTGACGCTGATTAGCAAATCCTTTCACTACAGTGGAGAAGTTGATCGCCGTCGACACACCAAGAAGAAGACAAAGAAGGTTCCTAAGGTTCAGATTGAGATTTCAGTAAGTGAGGTAGAGTACATTCATTTCCATTTTTATGTACAATAAAGTGTTTTCTATCTCTATCTATCTATCTACACTAAACACAGACAATCTATTTCACAAGACCAAGAGAAATACGATTTTTAATACACGGGAAATTCGTTAAATAACCCAGAGCCGCAAGCTTTCTAGAAACTACCACAGTAGCGTGAGCCCTTAGGTAGTGGGCGAGAATAGAGAATAGAAGGAGCCTGATCATGCGCACCCAATTCTGACAGAATCTTGACGTTTCCGATAGCAATTAGTATGGAATTTGACAGACGACTGTAATCGTTTAAGATTTGGTGCGCGTAATATAGCGGCGCGTATAATATGGAGCGGTCGTAGCCTAGTGGGTAGAACATTGGACTCGGAAGCGAGAGACCCAGGTTCGATTTCCAGTGCGGGCATGTACCTATGTTTTCCAAGTTATGTAGGTACACGTGCGAAGTTATAGTAGCAATACCACTCGCTGACGGTGAAGGAAAAACATCGTGAGGAAACCTGAGTGTCTGAGCTATTCACATACCTCAGCGCTTGGAATCGTCAATTCGCGGTGGGCACGCGTGGTGATTTTGCCCATACCCTCTCCCTGAGAAGGCCTGTGCCCTACAGAGGGACGTAAATAGGCTGCTTATGTATAATATGGAGACAGCTCTTAACCGCTTTTACTCTACTTTCTTTGTCTTTTCTCGCCCGCGGGTTAGGGTCTCATGCTTCCTTTATTGAGTTTGCAACCCTAACCCCCAGTTTCTCGTACACTAACATGCTGTTAATCTACTGTTAATAGCTGTCAATTGACCAAAGTGCATAAAAAAAAACACTGACAGCTGTTAACAGTAGATTAACAGCTTGTTAGTGTACGAGAAACCGGGGGATCGCGGGAGATCGACTCACACTTGACCGGTTTTTATTATTTATTTTTACACTACAAAATTTACTAAAATCGCACCAAGTTGGACACTTGTTTGTGTTATCGTTTTTACGATAGAGCACAATTTTAATAAGCAAAAACAAATTTTTTTAACTTCTTTTTCTCTGTTACGAGATTTAAAACCCTAGAGTCCCCCCACTGAGCGCCACCACGGAAGTCCGTTAAGTCATTTCCGTCCTTATTCCAATGCAAACAGGGTTTTCTCCGCGGGACATGAGTGATGTCGCGTACTCTAGATGAATTAACAAAAACTAGAGCCAGAGATAAGATAACATAAGAATATTCTTTATTGCACATCGGAAAAAAAAGACAAAATATTTACAAACGTACATAGTACAATTGGCGGCCTTATTGCTAAAAGCAATTTCTTTCAGCCAGCCTTACGATGGAAAGTAGGTAAATGCTGAAGGAAATGAGAAAGACGGATAGCCTATTTTGTCCGTCGCAGGAGTCGATTGAGTATCGATTCGATCCATAACAAAACTACTCAGTTTGATGTGACAAATACAGCTTCTAATATGTTATAGGCACTAAAAATTCCGTAAGAGTCGCCATAAAAATAAAAATCCAACGACCACCCCCGGTTTACGCCAAACAGCCAATTTGTATTCAAGATGGCGGCGCCGATGAGGCGTGCTATTTGAAAATTAAGCGTTTTCAAAATAAAAGGGTTCAACCGGAAACCGGATATCGCCTTCCGCAATGCCCCCGGGGGAAGTTAGGATGACCGGAGAGCGGAGTTATTTTGTTGGCTTATCAGTCAATGGTTTTAGGGGTGACAAGTGCAGTTGATACTCGTATGGGGTCATAGGTTACCTGAGCTTGACCAGGCTCTAGAGTCTAATAAACACATAGTTTTTTTTATGAAAACACGATTACTTAAAACACTCCTTAGAGCTAGTTTAATAGTCTGTGGTAAAGGGAAAAACGTAACCACAGATTAAATAAACTGCCTCTGAGGAGTGTTTTAGACAGTTGTAGAGGAACCGAAATCGATGGAACCTAATGGACTGTAGGAATGCTATATGATTGATAGTAAAGGCGTAGAAATCACCGTAATATTATGATTTTCATGAACTCATCACATGGACAGAAAGAATAAAACTACGTGACCGGCAAAATTCTTCAACCGCACATCAAATCTGTCGTATAAAAAAAACAATATTTAAAACAAACCTAAAAAACAGCAAGGAGTTCGCGACAGGAATCGTGTTTTTATAAATAAGGCCTATAGATGGTCTATAGAGTCTATAGAGTTTTCTACAGAGGTTTTGTCGTGTTTCACGCTTATTCCGTATTGCTATTTCTACCTATCATTATTACACAGGTTTCTAGAAAGAAAGAAAGTCATTTATTGGGACAAATTAACACATCACAAGCAAGAAAAAGCATAACAAGTACCATGAATACAAAGGAAAAACAAGTCACATAAATACTAGATAGGACAAGGCAAAGTCAGAACGTCAGAGTGGATCATGTGGTGTGTCAAAGTTGCCACAAAGGGCCTCTGACTCAGCATTGTGCTGAGGGTGTGAGCCCTCAGCGCTGGTGTCTAATATTTAAGAGTTACTCAAGCTTGTCCTTGTGGTTTTACGGGGCGTATCTTGATATTTATTGGTTAAAACCCGCAATGCATATCTATCACGTAGGATCCTATAATTTGTCTAAGTATGTGGCCAACAATGATTAACTTAATTAACTTACTATGGCGGGAATTGGCACCGTTTGCTGTAACACAGGCTCTTGCCTAGCACAGCAACATAAGCTAATTTTTATGTTTAACATTATTTAAGTGAAAGTCCTATCGTAAGCTTTGTAGTACTAAGTTTTTGCTCAATAAAAAACCGGCCAAGTGCGAGTCGGACTCGCGCACGAAGGGTTCCGTATCATTATCTATACAACATTTGAATATTTCAAGCGTCTACCTGTTGCCATTGTTAATATCGAGCAAAACACGGTAAAAAACATAACGTTTGTTGTACGGGAGCCCCCCTTATATATTTATTTTATTCTATTTTTAGTATGTGTTGTTAAAGCGGCAACAGAAATACATAATTTGTGAAAATTTCAACTGTCTAAATATCACGGTCCATGAGATACAGCATGGTGACAGATGGACGGACGGACGGACGGACAGCGGTTTTAGTAATAGGGTCCCTTACCCTTTGGGTGCGGAACCCTAAAAACGATTATTAAAAAATATTAACTACACGACGACGATCTGTGACTGCTGGCAGTGGCTGGGTAAGGATGGCCGAGGAATCGGGTGCCCAGGTCAACATAGTACCGATTATTCTCTATGGGGAATATATATTTACCGTTCCGTACCCAACGGGGGCCAATGTCTGTCCGTCTAACCTATAAAAGGCATTATCCAGTAATATCTTTATTCGTTGGCTTTTTCTCTTGAATCGTGTAAGGTAAACATTTGAAATTGACAGAATAAGTTTTATTATGCCAAGATCCTGACAGATCACTTTCGTTTCATCAACAAGTGAAAGTGGCAAGTGGCAGTCCCTGGTCTCTGCCTACCCCTCTGGGATACCGGCGTGAGTTTATGTATGTATGTTATGGAGAACAAATAATAAAAAATAAGCGGGTCCCAAAGTGGATGAAAGTAAATATAATATTGCTGTGACGAAATATTATATCAAATGCCTACGTTCGATAACATAGACATAGAACAAAAATAGATTTCCGGTAAAATGCTTTTTTCATCGAAATGCGAAGACAGATAAGATAAGGACACATAGATAAAACCGCCTTTGCACATTTTTTTAAGTTGTATTTTGTTAATGTTTTTTGCTGTGCAAACAAATAATAACAAGCCGAAAATTCATGTACAATAAATACTTTAATTTAAGCACAATGTGTTTCTCCTTACAGTTACGTGTTTTTACGGAATTAAACGATTTTAAATTTCTGCAGATTGAAAACGAGAAAAATTTAAAAGCGCTTAAGTTCATCTTTTATATTTAGTTTTTTTTTCACATAAACATTTTTAACTATTGCATATATTTGTGAATTTATTACTAGCACCATTTTTAATGTTATTTCACCCTACACTATTGTACGAACCGTCTGATATATAAAAACAAGATTTCTTTAAACACTCCTCAAATGCAGTTTTAAAGAGTTTCTGGTAAAGGCTTTACCTCAAACTATTTAAACTGCATTAGAGGAGTGTTTCAAGGAATCGTGTTTTTTTTTAAATATAAATAAGACTGTTAGACCATTACATGTTTCATACAACGCGCAATTTGTTAGCATACGTCATAAAAATTAACAAATAAAAACTTTAGCAAAAATAAAATGCAATAAGTACATAGAAATGCTAACTAATACATTTTCGATACTATTGATTCGAATGTTTATTCGCTGAAACATACAATGAAAGTACATATTTCTACTTTTTAGTAGGCCTCTATTACAATATGGTTAGTACTTGGCTACAGGCGACAGCACATCAACCTTTACATACATGCACTCTACTCAGTTACGTTACGGGCGACTTTGCAACTAAAATGTAAAGGTTGATGTGCAGTCGAATGTACTACAAAATGCAGTTTCAAATTATTTGCTTTTAAAATAATTATTTCATTTCACCAACACCAAAACGTTACGACATAAAAGAATAATCATTTTAATGGCGGAACATGTGAATGTATTCACAGCCTACGTTTCGACGGGCTTTTACATAAAACTTGATGGTAACTAGGAAATTGGAAAATACAACCATAAAAGGAAACTAAACTACTTCATTATTAGATACTTAAGTACCTTAGTGCTAATATTGTTCAACAAGCTTTGCAGTACATTCCATACAATACATTCCTTCAATAAATTTAACTATGAGCAAAAGAGGGGGGCTCCTAAACTGTAAGTAAATTGGCATACACCAAGATATCATGACAGCAGTTTTAACTACGTGCAACATTTATTTAATCAACCATTGAACAAACCACTGAAGTAAAAGTTTTCTTCAGAAATAGTTTGTAAAGGTGGAAACAAAAACAAAATGGCGATCCCGTAATCGCCATTTTGATACGAGATTTTGAAACAAAAACAAAATGGCGACATCCCATAATAGAGATTTTGAAATAAATGGCGATCCCTATAAAAGTTATGATCGTTACAAACATTTACACCACTGGATTTTTAACGCTTATTTTTTACAAACCTGCCAGTAAACCGGGCTACCGCTCGTTCAACCCTTTACCGCTTACAATTTACCCGGATCCGGCTCCGAATAATCGACTAAAGCCTTACACACGCAACCCTTCAGTCCGAGCAAATAAAAACTACGCTCCTCTTCGCCTCACAAATAGCTTAGCAGGGAATCGCCATTTCATTTTTGTTTTAAGAACATTACAAACATTTACATCACTGGACTTTTAACGCTTACATTTCACGAACTACCCAAAAGACCGCCCCTATTGCTCTTTCAACCCTTCACCGCTTACAATTTACTCGGATCCGTCTCCGAATCGTCGACCGTGGCCTTACACACGTAACCCTTGAGAGCGAGCACGCCGCGACACTTGATGTGCACCTGGTAACGCGCGCACCAATCCAGGTTGTGGCACCCGATGCCCAGCTCGCTGAGGGTCTTCGCTGCCGTCGTTGAGAGTAGGTCTGGAACGAGGCAACGCAAAATATATTTTGTGTTGCAGCACGGTATAGTCCGCACAAATCTTTTTGGGGGTAACGTGATCATAGTCACAGACCGTTTGCACATCGCTTACTGTCTTTACAGTGTATCTGTGAGTAATTGACTGCTTTAGTAATTGACTAATAGTAATTTAGTACGCATCACACTACGTCAATTACTCACACATACACTGTAAAGACAGACAAAGATATTTTGGGTGGCAGCACGCTCAATCTAATCTGTTATGAGTAGGTCTGGAAAGAGAGGAAATATCTTTTGTACACTTTCTTTTGTGCAATAAACAATTAAATAATATATTTTAGATTTAAGATTTAGAGGTATACAGAACAGGAATAAATGGTCTACGCCATGAATTACATAAAGGCGAGTGAGACGATATTCATCAACAAATTGCTTTGTTCAGTAGCAGAATCAAAATTCCTGTTAAGGAGGATTGAACACCTTTGACTTTTCAATGCTCCAAGATGTCAAAATCACTTACTTTATTTTGTTACTGTCACTGAATGTCACTGGAGCGTGAGCCAGCGGCGCTAGAATGTCACCAGAGAGTATGAGCGTGTGGCGCTAGAATGTCACTAGAGAGTGTGAGCGTGTGGCGCTAGAATGTCACTAGAGAGTGTGAGCGTGTGGCGCTAGAATGTCACTAGAGAGTGTGAGCGTGTGGCGCTAGAATGTCACTAGAGAGTGTGAGCGTGTGACGCTAGAATGTCACTAGAGAGTGTGAGCGTGTGGCGCTAGAATGTCACTAGAGAGTGTGAGCGTGTGGCGCTAGAATGTCACTAGAGAGTGTGAGCGTGTGGCGCTAGAATGTCACTAGAGAGTGTGAGCGTGTGACGCTAGAATGTCACTAGAGAGTGTGAGCGTGTGGCGCTAGAATGTCACTAGAGAGTGTGAGCGTGTGGCGCTAGAATGTCACTAGAGAGTGTGAGCGTGTGGCGCTAGAATGTCACTAGAGAGTGTGAGCGTGTGGCGCTAGAATGTCACTAGAGAGTGTGAGCGTGTGGCGCTAGAATGTCACTAGAGAGTGTGAGCGTGTGACGCTAGAATGTCACTAGAGAGTGTGAGCGTGTGGCGCTAGAATGTCACTAGAGAGTGTGAGCGTGTGGCGCTAGAATGTCACTAGAGAGTGTGAGCGTGTGACGCTAGAATGTCACTAGAGTGTGAGCGTGTGGCGCTAGAATGTCACTAGAGAGTGTGAGCGTGTGGCGCTAGAATGTCACTAGAGAGTGTGAGCGTGTGGCGCTAGAATGTCACTAGAGAGTGTGAGCGTGTGGCGCTAGAATGTCACTAGAGAGTGTGAGCGTGTGGCGCTAGAATGTCACTAGAGAGTGTGAGCGTGTGGCGCTAGAATGTCACTAGAGAGTGTGAGCGTGTGGCGCTAGAATGTCACTAGAGAGTGTGAGCGTGTGGCGCTAGAATGTCACTAGAGAGTGTGAGCGTGCGGGCTAAAATCAGCCGGCGGCGCTACATTGTCACTAGAGAGAGTCAAGCCTACGGCGCTAGAATGAAACTTGAGAGTGAAGGCCGCGGCGCTAGAATGTCACTAGAGAGAGTCAAGCCTACCGTGCTAGAATGCCACTAGAGAGAATCATCCTGCAGCGCCAGTATGTCAATAGAAAGAGTCATCCTACGGCGCTAGAATATCACTAAAAACAGTCATTCACGGCGCTGGAATGTCAAAGGCGTGCAGCGTTGGTAGCACGACAAGTTGATTTGCGCGATGGCCAAGCTGATTTGTGCGATGGCCCGCCGGACGCGCGACCACGCGCGTAGCTTGCGGAGGCAGGAGAAAGAAAGGGAGAGAAAGGGAGAGAGAGAAAGGGAGAGAGAGAGAGGGAGAGAGAGAGAGGGAGGGAGAGAGAGGGAGAGAGAGAGGGAGAGAGAGAGGGAGAGAGAGAGGGAGATAGAGGGAGAGAGAGAGAGAGATAGAGAGAGAGAGAGAGAGGGCGGTAGTAGATTGTCACAGGAGCATCATCCTGCGGCGCTGAAATGGCGCTAGAGAGAATCGAGCCTGTGGTGCTAGAATTTCACTACAGACAGTCAAGTCTGGGGTGCTAGAAGGTCACTAGAGAGAGTCAAGCCTGCAGTGCTCGAATGTCACTAGAGTGACTCAAGCGTACGGTGCTAGAATGTCACTGGAGTGTCGTCTTGCGGTGTAACAATGTTACTGGAGAGTCAAACCTACGGCGCTAGTATGTCACTAGGAAGAATCACCCGCAGCGCTAGAATTCACTAGAAAGAGTCACACACGGCGCTAGAATGCCACTAGACAGAGTCCTTCCGCGGAGCTAGAATGTTACTAGAATGAGTAAAGCCTACGGCGCTAGAATGTCGCTAGAGAGAATCAGCCAGCGCGCTTTAATCTAAAGATATTGTATCAGCCAGCGGCGCTATAATGTCACTAGCGAATGAGACATTTGGCTCACCTGGCGGGTCAGAGTGAGTCAGCAGCTGCACGTCGTTGGCGCGGCAGAAGGCGTGCAGCGTGGGCGGCACGACGCAGCACGAGGCCAAGTTGATCTGCGCGATGGCCGGCTTGACGCGCGACCACGCGTGCAGCTTGCGGAGGCAGCCGCCGCCCACGTCGGCCACGCCCAGCTGGTTCACGCGGCCTAGAGACAGCACGGATAATTAAAGAAAGGGACGGGTTAAAAAGGGTAACTATTCGCCTCTCGCTCACACAACGTTGGACAGACCCTTTCTTTAATTAACGCCCACTGCAGGACATAGGCCTCCCTCATGGTTTTCCCTAACCATAAAGGGTTTTGCCATAATCGCCACGCTTGGCAGGCGGGTTGGCGATCGCAGTATGCGGTCGGAATCTCACGAAGATGCTGCTGCCCGTCTCCTGGTAATTTATTTCCTTAGTCGCCTTCTACGACATCTACGGAATGAAATGGAGTGACGGTATTCTTAATCCGGCACCACACGGATAATGGTCTACTAACTATCTTATCTTTATCCTAATTAACCAACCAATGTCACTGGCAGATAAGATAGGATACGATAGGATAGGGATAGGATAGGGATAGAATAGAGATAGGATGGGGGTATGATAGGGATAGGATAGGGGATACGCATAGGATAGCTATAGGGATAAGATATGGATAGGCTAGGATAGGGCTAGGATACGATAGTTTAAAATGGGATGAGATAAGATAAAATAGGATAGGATAATATAAGAATGATCTTTATTGTACACCGGAACACAAGAAATAAGACGGACATAGAGATCCTACCTTGTTTCACGTAGTCTTCCAGTACTGCCCAGAGAACCTTGATGCCGGGCAGGATTTTCTCACACTTGCGGGCATCAGCTTCGCTGTCTGCGTCCGATTCGGAGTTCGACACTCTTGCTGGAATTTTAAGCGTCGGCTGTTAGTTAGAAGTTCATAATTCGTTTATTTTAGCGAGATGTTCTCTGTGCTATGCTTGGATTCTTTGACGAATCACATCGGAAAGGCTGTGCGGTGTCTACCTATATTCGTATGCGTTTCCAATTACTGGAATCATTAGATTCCAATATGATTAAGGGTTAAACACAATTTAGTTTTGCATTCAAATATTGTAAGGCTGTAAAGAAAAATTTATTAAACTTGCGTCTTTACTTTTCATTAAGTTTTATTTACAACCTAAACAGTCTTTTCATCCTAGGTAAATATATTTTACAGCCTCATTTTGCCTAAAATTTGTGTGTAGCGACTAAAAAATCTTGGGTAGTAAAGGGCATCATTTTGAGAAATTCGCGACTTGAGTATACAGTTCGATAGAGGATGAAAGGACCTGATGACCCGTTCCATGCAACAACCAAACGTAGGTATTCTTGTATGAACGCCTAATGAGCTAGTCAAAATTATACATACATAGTTCTTTTGAGCAGTTTAATTGTCTGCTTGTGATTGTGATTCGTTTCGTACTGATTTGTCATGTTGTGGTTGTTATTAGTGTCGTTGTGACTTACTAAAGCATACGGATACCTCGAAACAATAGGTATCTGCCTACCTATCTATCACAATCTTGATAGTTTTACTCGACCAAACATCTGTAGCACATAGAAATTATGATAGGTGGGTCAACACGCCCGCTTTAGAATCCGGGCTGATTCTTTCCAGAGTACCTACCCTACGGTTTCTATCTATCTTGTGTGTAAACATTTTCTTGTTGCTAAGCTGTAGTTACTTACGCAGTTAACTTCTTGTTTTGTCAAATGTTCACTTACCTACGGGTATTCTTCATTGTATTATAAGTGCGAGCAGTATCTTGAAACCTCACACACCAAGTCTCAATCTAAAAAAACGATTGCTTATGTTCGCAACTAATCATTTCTAGCCTAATTATAAATTAATCTAAATGTTCAAAAAGGTACTGTAACGTAATCAACAGATTGAAACATCCTAGCATACCCTTAGAATAAGATCTTTGTGTATCATGTTCTGCATATTATTAGTCAAATAAAGAATTACTCAAAGTAAAAAAGGAGGAAGTGTCTTTACGCCCAAGTGTCCAAGGTATATGGCATTAGGATATTTGAGATGTATGTTACGTTACACTATTATAGTATTTGTTACACGTGTTATAGTGTGTGTTGCTCTATAGGGCCTATTATTATTATTTAAATCTCTAAAATGTTAGTAATTAAATTTTCTATTTCCCCATGAGCCAAATATGACAAAAGTAAAATCATTCCTTTACAGTCAAATTGCAAGCTAAATTAAGACAGATTAGAAGAAAAATCGACCAAAAGCGTGTCGGCCCACGCGCAAAGTAGGGTCCCGTAGAAAGAGGGTTTTTTATGTTTTACAGAACTAACAACTTCATAGAAGTAATTGATTTTGTACAAAATTTTAATTTTGTAAGATGGTTGCCTATTACTCGTTAACTAGTAATTAAGTTCATTATATTTGCTACTACCCTGATTTTTTTCACGTTTCCACAATCAGCTGTTTAGCCAGAAGAGGGGGGAGGACGCCCTACTCGGACAAAAATTTGCGCTTTAAAGTTTCATCATCATCAGCCATTTGACGCCCACTGCAGGACATAGGCCTCCCTCATGGTTTTTAACCATGAAGGGTTTCGCCATAATCGCCACGCTTGGCAGGCGGGTTGGCGATCGCAGAATACGGTTGGAATCTCAGGAAGACGCTGCGGCCCGTCTCCTGGTAATTGATTTCCTTAGTCGCCTTCTACGACATCCACGGAAGGAAATGGAGTGACGCTATTCTTAATCCGGCGCCACACGGATTTAAAGTTTAATATTTCACAAACGGAACCCTAAATCAAAAAATGGTCTATATGTACACCGACAATATTTTTCAACGAGCAATCCAACGATATACCACACTATGATGTAGGCGAGAAAAAATATTGCATCCCTAACTTAGGTGTATTACCCAAAAAGATTTTTTTTTCGATAAATATGTACATCTAAGCCAAATTTCAGCTGTCTAGTACTTACCGTCTCTCTGCTAAGAAGCGGACGGACAGACAGACCGACAGACGGACGCACATGGACAACTATAAGGGTTCCTTGTCCACTACGGAATCCTAGAAAGGAAGAATACAATATTACTCTCACCGACGTTGGAGCCCAAAGAGATGGGCGATGCCTTGTTTGTGTAGTTATTCTTGAGATCGGTGATATTCTCTTTCCAGTCCAGGTCAGGATTGTACGCCAGAATCACGTTGTCGATATGGTCCGTATGGAGCGCCAGGAACACTGGAAAAGGATCAATATACTATGTTCACTATCAATAGAGCACATTTATTTACCCATTGTTTATGTAGCACTGCAGGGCACAGGGCTTTTTTCAGAGAGAGAGTACGCTTAATTACCACACGTGCCCACCGTGGTAATTTCAGACGTTGAGGTATGTGAACACCTCCTCACTCAGGTTTCCTCACGATGTTTTCCTTTACGGTTAGCTAGTGGTATTGATACTTCAACTTCACAAATGTACGTGACTTAGGAAACAAAGTCATCGGTAGGTACATGCCGGGATTTGAACGCACGACCTCCCTAATGTGAAGCGGAGGTAACGCAGCGGTAGAATTTTTTATTTCATATTTTAATCTTGCGATCTTGTTAATATTTTATAAGTAGTCACATGATAAGTTAGACCAATTAGCGCTCTCAAAATCGCTGCTCTCATTATTAACATAAACTTAAGAAAAATGCTCTGCAAAACCATCACAAATAGCCTGAGTTGAGGATGGTTTGTTGCCATTGTTATACATGGTGCTAGGGAAACTTTAGGCTTACATAAGCAGCCTATATACGTCCCACTGTATGGCACAGGCCTTCTCTCAGGGAGAGAGTATGGACTTAATCACCACGCGTGCCCACCGCGGATTGGCGATTTCAAGCGATGAGGTATGTGAATAGCTCAGACACTCAGGTTTCCTCACGATGTTTTCCTTCACCGTTAGCGAGTGGTATTGCTACTATTGTGAAGTTTCACAAATGTACATAACTTAGAAAACCAAATCATAGGTACATGCCCGCACTGGTGATCGAACCTGGGTCTCTCGCTTCCGAGTCCGATGTTCTACCCACTAGGCTACCACCGCTGTTTACTTTAGGCTTACTCTTTAGAAATGACCAGAATTACATTTTGAGAGCATACGCTTTCCTTTATTTATTTTAAATATTTTTTGGAGCAAGTTTTTATAGTTTTATGGCAACACTCAGAAACCTCACTATAGTAACAATATTTTTTATACTCGTATGTTATTTATTTTTTTATTTCATAAGTCATAGCTGTACCATATAGGACATTTACTATTTTTAGGTCTTTTTGGCACACGCATTTCTATTAATTTATTTAGAATGGTATAAAACTCATCCACCATTACATTTACATCTTATTCGTTACCAATTTCGGTTAATACCGTTATACTCAGTAGATTTTTTTTACAAACCAACCTATTTAGAGGCTAAAAAATTTCGCCGATGCCTGCACTTACCTATTAGCTCAGTTGGGAGAGCGCTGGCACGGCTAGCCAGAGGTCGCGGGTTCAAGTCCCGGCATGGGTGGAACTTTTAGCCTCTAAATAGGTTTTTAAATTGTCCTGCGCACGGGTTAGTGCAAAAAAAAGAATATAATTTATTTAAATTGTCACAGAAACACAAAGTAAACCGCTTCGGTCAGATGTCGCTGCCTGTACAGAGAAGTTTGTAAAGAGGCTCGAAATTTCATCGATGCTTGCACTTGCCCATTAGCTCAGTTGGGAGAGCGCTGGCACGGTGAGCCAGAGGTCGCGGGTTCAAGTCCCGGCGTGGGTGGAACTTTTAGCCTCTAAATAGGTTTTTAAATTTAAATAAATATCTTCTTTCTTTCTTTCACACAGTATCCAACATGCAACCCGCGTCCACACACGACTGCGGTCGGATTTAGTATACACAAGAGTAGAACAAGACATCGCGCGATATATTAATATATCTATAGCAGTTGTTTGAAGTGTTCCTGACGGTCAGATTAAGGTTTTTATTAAAAGAAAGTTCGTTTTTCTTTAGTAAAAGTTTTATTTTGAAATAGGAGTTCTATATCCATACAAAAAACTTACAACTCGACACAAGTTTATTCGAATTAAGGATTTTTTAACAAAAGTTGACATTTATTTGCAAAATTATTAAGGGTCGATATAACAATTTCTATCAATTCTTGATAATTATCGACTTTCGGAGATCGCAAGTTTTTAGTATGTACATTTCGGCAAAACATACACATAATTTTAATAAAAAAAAATTAAGCTTATTTTTTCCTTTTCCTCCTCCACTCCACTGCTGTACCACCTCAGCTCAGTGCAGCACTCAATTCAGTTACGTTACGTCCGGCTTTGCTAGGAAAATGTGAATCTTGATCCAGTGTACTTGATTGATTAATGAAACCTGTGATTCAAGAGCTATTATTTCTGCTTCATCCAATACAACTTGTGTCACCATGCAATTTATTAGTGTTTATGGGAATGGCACTTATTATTACCCGGCGACTGAATGCCGCGCGCATGATAAGTTCTGTCAGTCATCCATTCTGACAGAGATTTCATTGTTTTGCACACATGATAAAATGGGACTTATGTCATTGGTAATAATATCGTAAAGACGAATTAGGTAAAACAATACATTGGCAAAATACCTAAGTTTTGTGGTAAGCCTAATTTTGCAATGTTTGTCTAGATATGCCAGTGTATATTTTTAAGCCAATATTGGTGATTAAGTTCTTGAGCACTCTGGAATATGAAAGTTTTTAGAACTGGCCACTTGTAAACAATATAATAGAAAAATAAGTTTTAAAAAAGTAAATTTCAAAAATGGAACTCTTTACCTATATTATTGAGTAAGTATTTTATTCATTAGTCATTTGTTTTATGATTTGGCGGCAAATTGAAAATTGTCTGAATTTGTCTGTGTCACGTTATCATGGAATTAACGCGAGAAATTTTTCGTGCAATGATTTTTTATGACTTTCGATGTCATTTTAGTCAACAAAAAAGTTATGATAGACTTCAATTGGGCTTTCACGATGAAGCCCCATCTCGTGCCACTGTTTACAACTGGTTTAATGAGTTTAAACGTGGTCGCACTAATCTCACGGATGATCCGCGTGAGGGACGGCCTTCTACGGCGACGACCTTCCGTCCGTCCATACGGAGTCTGTCAATACCCTTTATCTCGGGAACGCATAGAGGCACCGACTTGAAATTAAAACCATATACTCAAGTCTACAGTTTCTTGAAGCTGTGAAAAAGTCAAACTGCTAAGTTAACGTAAAAAAAAGTTGCGTTTGTACCGCAAAAAAAACGTATATTTCGACACTCTCAAGGGAATCAATCAAGGGTACTTTCAGCCTAGTTGACCTAGAACTATGAAATTTATACTACTCTTATACTACAAGTACAAGGAAAAATCTGAAAACTATACATTTGTGATTCATAAAAAAATGTCTGAAGTTCGGGAAAAGCTCCGAAAAACTGCGAGACTCGATTCCTGAACTATTTATATGTAAGTTATATGTACATAAGTACAAATTTGCACGGAACCCTCGGTGGGCCAGTCCGACTCGCACTTGTCCGGTTTTATTTTTTTGAATAATTTGAATTGAATGAATACAGGGTATCGTATAGGAAAGAGGAAAGTTGTGTAATAAGTTAAATATTAATAGGTTAGCTATTAAGTTTTACATACGTACCACTGTCCAGACACTCTGTGAGCGCCTGCGTGCTGTCTTCGTTGATGAATATCTTCACGCCGATCTTCAAATTCTTGCGCTCCTCTTCCGCCATTTTGTTCTGGACGTCGTCGTGTGGCCTAGGCGATGGAGGACAATAATTAGTTTAACAGGATAGGCAGGGCTACGGTACCAGAGATTCACATCCACACAATGCAATCACTTGTCGGGTGCTAAACTAGGAAACACTGTGCCCTGTGCTATGGTAACTAGGGAAAGACACACAACAGAATATGGAACTTTACATACGTGTTCTGTTCGTGGCTAAGCTATGTACGACTTCGCTGAGGCGTCAGCTTCCGTTTACGACATCAGCTAGCGCGTCAGTCGCGGCCACCACAATACAGCTGGACTGTTGGCGCGAAGTCTCCCTCAGTAGCTGACCAGCTCGTATACCGCGTACCATTTTTTGGAGAGTATGGATTACGGATGATAGAACCTAGCCTCGCGATGTTCATGACAGCAATGGACGCGTCGGGCCACCACCATGTAACTGGACGGTTGACGCGAAGTCTGCGTCAGCACCTCACGCGCTTACCGTTTAGCTCGACCGTCCTGTTCAGCGACCCTTAGTTGGAGATAACGGATTATATATAACACACCTGGTGATATTCATGACAGCAGCGGGCGCGTCAGGCGTGTCCACCACCATGTAGCTGGACTGTTGGCGTGAAGTCTCCGTCAGCAACTCACCCGCTTACAGTTCAGTACGACCGTCTTGTTTGCCTACCTTAGGTACTTGGAGCGTACGGATTATAACTAACCTCGTGATATTCATAATAGCAGCGGGCGCGTCAGGCGTGGCCACCACCATGTAGCTGGACTGTTGACGCGAAGTCTGCGGCGGCAGCTCGCCGGCCCGGGTGCCGTTCTGGACTACCGTCCTGTTCAGGGATCCCCATTCTGAGAGGGTCAACTTGAGGGACTCTGAAAGCTGAGGTCGGGTTGTTAGTTCTTAGACCTCATGTTTACGCACTTTTCCTCAGTTATGGGTCATTGTATATTATCGCACTTTTCCTCATAAATGGGTATAGTAAATACTGTCTACTATCAAAATTTTTAATAATAAATGTGGTTTAGTCTTATCAACATATTTTAAAAATAACCAGTGCCGTTCTGAACCATAGTCTTATTCAGGGATCCCCATTTCAGAATGGGGATTCAGGAGAGAGTCAGCTTGAAAGCTGAAGTCGGGTTGTCAGCGACTCCAATCGTCGAACTGTCAAATTCCATACAAATTTGAAAGTTAGACAAATCGTTGAGGATTTGGTGCGCGTAATATAGGCTCATACTTTGGGTCACACCGTGCACGTAACCAGAAAAAAAAAATGTTTTTCTGGTTTTATTTTTTTAATTTTTCCTTACGTTTTCTGTGACTTCTATGGTATAAAAGCAATGTCACTCCAATTTACGTTTGACGCAAGTTTCCCACTATTTACATCATCTGTGCGGTGTGTGTCATAAGCATAAAATGCATGATGTATTTGTCCTCACACCTTACTTGTCATAATTTTAAAGCTGGCACCACACTTGGCTATTTGTATTCGCATATTCGCCGACGATTTAGAATACATTGCAGGTTTAATTAAAATCAGTGCTAAAGATTCGTCAGAATACCCGGCAATGGATGGTTAGCATAAGCAGCCTATATACGTCCCACTGCAGGGCACAGGCCTTCTCTCAGGAAGAGAGTATGGGCTTAATCACCACGCGTGCCCACCGCGGATTGGCGATGGATGGTTAATATTTGCCAAATACGCATATATGAGTTGCCATTAGTGTGGTGCCAGCTTAATAAGTTATGTAGGTATTTACGTCTTTGTCGTCTAACCACGTCAGCATTACCAATAGCATTTACCTACTACTACATTTAATAACATAAATGCTATTATATTCTTTTTGTTGCGCTAACCCGAGGACAATTTTAAAAACCTATTTAGAGGCTAAAAATTCCACCCATGCCGGGACTTGAACCCGCGACCTCTGGCTAACCGTGCCAGCGCTCTCGCAACTGAGCTAATGGGCAAGTGATGTAAATTGCTTCGGCCAGATGTCGCTGCTTGCACGTAATACAGAGAAGTTTGTAAAGAGGCTCGAAGTTTCGCCGATGCTTGCACTTGCCCATTAGCTCAGTTGGGAGAGCGCTAGCACGGTTAGCCAGAGGTAGCGGGTTCAAGGCCCGGCATGGGTGGAATTTTAAGCCTCTAAATAGGTTTTTATAAATGCTATTAAGTACTGTTCAAGCGCCTGCTGCTATCTTCATCGCAACAAGTCTCCTGAGACCCACGTCGATTCGCAGATCAAAATGCTAGGCGTTTTCTAAAGCTAAAAAAGAAATTCTATTCTATAATGTATAATGAAATATATATATAATACATAAATTGGCGACCGTGACAGGACGTACGGTCCATAACTGCGTGCGGTGTAGACGAGTACAGGGTAAAACTGTTTATCCTACCCTGTGTAACCTGCCGTCACAACGAATCACACAGCCGACTAAGGTGGCTTAGAATAATTATTATGGTCGAATTTGCGATTAATAGACTCAAATACACCACGTCGGGATCACCACAATAAAGTAAAGACCTATATACATTCAAAATACCATCATCATCAGCCATTTGACATAGGCCTCCCTCATGTATTTCATAATAGCCTCGCTTGACAGGCGGGTTGGCGATCGCAGTACGTGGTGGGAATCTCACGAAGACGCTGCTGCCCGTCTCTTGGTAATTGATTTCCTTAGTCGCCTTCTACGACATCCACGGAAGGAAATGGAGCGACGCTATTCTTAATCCGGCGCCACAAGGAGTAATACCTAATGACTGCGAACTATTGACAACTTGAATATCCTAGCTGACTGATAAATAAATAAATATTAATAGATACATGCCCGCACTGGGAATCGGACCTGGGTCTCTCGCTTCCGAGTCCAATGTTCTACCCACTAGGCTACCACCGCTCTCCTAATTAATAGGCCGCGGCTAATTAATAGGGCAAACATTATTTTGCCATATTAATTAGCCTACGCCCTAATCTCAGACCTACATAATATACACAAACATATTCATAAAAATACGAAGTGAAGCGGTGAAGCCGTTTCATAGGAATTCGATAACAAACACTGCGATACAAGATTTTTATATTATATCATCATCATCATCATCAGCCTATGCTTGTCCACTGCTGGACATAGGCCTCTCCTATTACACGCCACTGAGCACGGTCCTCGGCTACTCTCATCATATATATTAGATGGGAAATAACTATTAAGAGATTCTGCTAAAAACTAATCAAACAAAAAACTGTCTTAAAAAACTGTCCAGCTATTCTTGAGTCATAAATAGTGTGAGTAACCCAACTTTGTTTTATTTACCATATTTATAGTTATAAATGTAGATAGTAGCGTTTAGAAATGTTTTTCAAGCCGGACGACGCAGCGTGGCAAGGCCCCGCCATCAGATGGTCTGACGACCTGGTTACGGTGGCGGGGAGTCGCTTGACGCGGGCGGCCCAAGACCGGAAAGCTTGGAAAACCATGAGGGAGGCCGTGGGCGTGGTTCTGCAGTGGGCGTCAAATGGCTGATGATGAACGGATATGTTTATAAAAAAGTGCATTTGTTAAAAATATTATAAAAGCCTAGTAATACACACGCTATTAATACACACGTACGAATTACAATATGGTTGCCCGCGACACAGGCTCGGCCTAGTGCGGCAGCCCGCGAGTCGGTAGTAGCACTGTTCTTCTTTACATCTATGACTCGATACCCAATATTCTTTCGTTCTGTCAACAGGTGCTAATTATGATTCTGCGTATCCTACCCGACTCCCACGACACAGGCGGTGCCTAGTGTGGGAGTTGCAATTGTTCACATCTGTAGTGTTTTGATTTTTAATAAACAATTTTTTTTTATATCTTCTGCTTGTGTTTTCATCACACATAACACATAAAAACCATTTTCCACAAGCAAAATCTTTCTTTTATTTTGCTGTCCCGAACGAAAATGTTTTGCACATGAAAAACAGATTTACAATTTGTTGTATGTTGCAAAGTCGACTAATCCACAGATTAACAAGTAGAATGCAGTCCCGGCGACACACCTTAGGTAAAACAAATGAGTAATAACAAACAACATTACTGCTTCATGTAAGTATTGAAATATGGTATGGTTCCTTCACTACCATAAACATTCTGCTGTAAATTTGAGACACAAGATGTGAATTTGGTATACAATTAATGTTTAGTAGTTTTACTAACTCTTGGTTTCTGGTTTGAGGAATTAACAATCTGTGAATCTTAAATTGATTGTTGAAAACAATCAGAAACTGTGCATTAGTACATTTAGTAATCTCATTATGATTCAATGGTGAACTTGGAAATCACATATTCACAAAACACTGTAAACCAGCAAGTCTTTTTACAATAACACATATTATACAGTCCGCACAAATCTTTTTGGCTGTAATGTGAAAATAGTATGTGTGAGTAAGTGATGCATAGTAAATTACAATTAGTCAATTACTAAAGTGGTCAATTACTCACACATACACTGTAAAGACAGTAAGTGATGTGAATGTGCAAACGATCTGTGACTATGTTCACGTTACCTCCAAAAAGATTTGTGCCGACTATACAATTCTCTAGATTATTATTTGGTAGGTATATGCATGCCTGAATGTTTGCATATAACCAACAGTACATGGTTTTCAGTAGGATTTGCAATACAATTCCATGCCTAAGTATCTGCAAGGGTAGTTCTATAATTTAATCGATCGAAACCTAGGTTCAGAAATATAAAAAAGGTTTAAATAAGTAATGCAAAGCCTAAGTAATAAAAATGAGACTAACCTCTTCAGAAACATTTTGACCAGCTTTTTTCTTCACATCGATCAAGTTCAGCACGTTTCCTGTGTTTATAGTCACCTTAGATGCACTCTTCAGCATCGTGACGCAGTAATTTGTGAAGTAATAATAAAGAAATTCTCTCCAAGGTTAACTGCACAGTTTATCACACTAATTGCAAGCACTATTTACTCGGTCCAGACCGTAAGCAATAGGTGTAGATGCTATGGGCAGCGCTGTATAACTGAGCGATAGCCTTGCTCGCGAGTGAAACGCATAGTTTATTTTATACGCTCTTTTGATATCCTCCGCTCTTTTGATATCAGAGGAACGACTATGACGTTTTCCAAGTTACGAAATTGTGACGAAATCGGCTTCTACCTAGTCATAACTCCGATACAAATTATATTATAACGTGAGGCAAGCATCAAGACTATGATCTTAACTGAATTAATGAATCAATAGAAAAGAATACAGGAATTTGCTCGTGTAATTTTATAATTTTTTGATAGCTCCAACCTAATCGAAAAGAAAACTTTCGAAAGTACATGACAATGACAATTATGCAGTGTTGCCATATTGTATCACTAATATTTACACGGTGCATATTAAACGGTTACATTAAATCCGTAAAAGGTGATTGATTAGACTTTACGAAAAAATCAACGACTGTGGTTTTGGACCAAAGTTACTGGGGACGTAACCCAGTAACTTTCATGCAAAACCACAGACGTTGTTTTTTGATGTAATATATCTTTCAGTTCGTCAGAAGGGGGCGACTTGCTAAAAACCGCATGCAACGAAAACATGTCGCCTCAGTGAGGGCTGTAACTCTGTAACTACGTAAAGTACCTGTCATGTGCAATTCATTTACATTATATCGTTGAGAAGAGATGCCGCCAGTATCGCGTAACACATTGCGCAGTTTGAGCTAAAAAATAACACTTACTTTTTGACGTTTCACGTGAAGCCAATAGCCGTGTAACCTGACACAGTCCACCCGCTATTTTTCATCCAAAAATCTGTATTGTCAAGAAAACACACAGAGCGCTTGAAAATGCATATAAATAGGGCAACATTATTATTAACATAATTCTTGCATTATTGATGCAAGCCGCTCCCAACCCGTCTTTTTGGAAATCCATGGAGAAGGAAGGCCTATGTCCATTGCTGAACTGCCCTGCCACCGGAATTCCCTTAGTGATTTGACTTGCTATATAAGAAGCGCGCGGAACGGTGCTGAATTTTTAAAAAACTCAGTTTTTTTAATTTTCATGTCACATCTTAGTTGTTGGTATATCAGAACAGAATATCAAAGCGTGCCTGACAAATCACGACGTTTTTCTAAAAATTATGAATCACTTTTTATGACCTGACCCTTTTCAACGTAAAAATACCGAGTCAAAAATAATTATGTTCCTATCCGAAAATACTCAACCTAGCAACCCTGCAAAATGATAATGATATCAATGACATTAAGCACTGCGTGTGATAAGAAAGGTAAATAAAGTAGAGAAACCCATTCACAATAACTTGCGGCCATTGATTAAAATGTTTCACAATAAGTTACTCTATGCATTTACATCACACCCAAATCACACCACAAATTCCGCATTACAGTCAATCTTTGTAAATATAGAATTTATATAATTTATATATTTTTATCATTTATACATAATTATATTAGTTAAGTTCAGTTTATTATTTCAATTAGTTTTCTTTTTGTTGTGTTATGAATAAAGTAATCTTGGTTCAATTTGAAATTTTGTCTTATTTTTTACTTTATTTATTAGACACGTCCTTGGACACGTCACAGGTTTACCAGCACTCTCAGTGGGCGATATATCCAGTGTAGGATAAAACCTTATAAACCCTGAAAATTAAATCGTTTGGAAGCAAATAGCGATGTACTGAGAGCTGAGGTCTCATTTTGGGCACCAAATCCTTAAGGATTTTTTATTTGTACCTACTGGAAACCTAACCTAACCTAACTTCCTTTTCCATTGCAGTAGGATGGATAGGTAAAAAGTAAATATGGTGGTAATTTTACTCCCACTGGAAGGGTGAAGGGGCCACTCAGACGCTGCAGTACCTCGGACATTGTTTTTAGGATGAAATGCCATAGGTTAAGATGTATTTACAAAAAGCAGTGTAAATTACAGTTTTGATACTTTATCATTGATGTTTTGCAATTCTTTCCTAAGGGGTACCTTTCTGGCTCTAGTTGACTGACAAAAAAGATATAATGTGAGTTGAAGTTTAGGATCTCATGATAGGTACCTAGATATTTAATGTTACCAACTCTTTCGATAGTATCACTGAAGTTAGGTACAGTCTTTACTTCTATCATCTTCTATTAATATTTTCTGTACATTATATTATGTAGGTAGTTTTAAGGAAATTCTATCAGAAGGCAGAAATGATGCTTTGGACATATGAAAACAGATAAGCTTTGTTTTAGATGTATTTAGGGTTAATAGATTATTACTTAGCCATTTAGCAAACTGAAGTGGCAGTGGGCTGGTCATATCTGCCGCACGAACGATATCCGTTAAAGACTGGTTCTAGAGTAGAGACCACGAATCGGCAAACGGACGTCCTGTGACCGGGTGGAGCGACGACATTCGCAAAGCGGTGGGCAGTGACTGGAAAAGAAGTGGCCGTCTTGGGAGAGGCCCTTGCTACATTATTGTTAATCTGTGGAGAGGCTAATGTCCAGTAGTGGACTGACACCGGCTGATTGTGATGATGATGATAGCTATTTATTAAATTATACAAAGCTCACTTTCAGCTCGAGAGATTACTGATTTCTAGGAATATTCTGTAAAAATTAAGGCTGCGTAGGTAACAAAAAATATTAGAGCTTAATGAAGTGTTGAGATCTGCATTAATTAAATAGGCTGTGCAAAAGGGAGGGTCCAAGGATACTTCACTGTGGGACTCCAAAAGTAATTCGTTCTTGGCTAGGTACCTACAATACTTTTGCATTCTCAAGTTTGACAATCAGGGTCAAGTTTCATAAAACTACAACTCGTACTTTATTAAGACAATTCGTGGTACATTGCGTAGCAGAGTCTGCTTATTAATCTGAGAGTGAATGAACTTTGCAATGTACCTACCATCGAATTAAACCATGAAATTAATGTTTTATGAAACAGGCCTCTGTTGTCAGTTGGTTAGGTAACTTTTTTTTTTTTGGAACCAGCTAAGGCACCCCTCTGATTTGGACCAAAACGGTGTAAAAAGCTTTAGCAAAGTGCAAAAAGAACGAGAAAAGGAAAGGCTCTTCGCACTATACATGTAGCACAACACGCTGCGCGATCATAAAGGTTTGTGAATGGATTTTGCTGGCCCGGAGTCGCACTTGAGCTTCTTCGTAAACGCACCGTGTTGCATTCCGTCACCCGCATTTTTTCCTAGTGACACTTTTAATCTGTGGCTAACAATTATTTATGTGATGTCAAGAAGAACTGTCAGTACTGTCACCTTATCTGCTGGTTGATTGCTATTGCGATTGTACTGACTGACGACAGACAGACGGTGAACGTGAGATCCTTATAAGTTGAAAGCGGAGAATCAAAAAGCAATCCAAATATTCAACCATGGGTGTCGATATTATTGGGCTCGCCTACGCTGCAACGGTCGCCGCCGGCGGTATTATGGGCTATGCGAAAGCAGGTTAGTTTTTGATCTCTTGGTTCTATTTCTTGATGCGCCGGCTATTTGACCTAGATTTATATTCTCCGAAGTAGGCAGACACTTAATCACGAAGATAATTTACGTTTCATCGTTATGCTCTTCATTTTGAGATCCATCACTCTTACAATATTTCACTTTTTGGAACAGTGTTGTAGCGCGCACTGGACGTATAAGGGTGACCGATTAGAATATCAATCCATAAAAAATAACAAAACACCTGACTGATAAGCACTAACCTGCCCTTATATAAAATAACTGCCCACTCTATCGGCTAACTATTTTGACAATTCCAAAGTGTTACTTTTTTGCTTGCATTCAAGCAAAACATAGTGCTCTCAATATTATCAAGCATTTGTATGCTTGTAACTCTTCTTACACCCATTAAACAATCTCAAATTCTAAAACAATTTTACTTCATAACTTGTAAGACAGAGGTGAAACTGTATTTTCTTTTCCAATAATACTTTTCAACAAGATATGGGTGTGGCTATACTATATTGTTTTAATAACTAAAATTTGTTTTATTTCAGGATCAATTCCATCTTTGGGCGCTGGTTTAATCTTTGGCTCTATCTTGGGTAAGATTTTATTCACCTTTACTGACCATTTTGGCATTGAAACTGAAGCTTCTGGGTGGCTTGGTTAGAGGAAGTTGGTAAAACAATGAAACCAACATACAGTGCCTGTGAGACTGCAAATCTTTACAGGTTAAATAAAAAACTGCCCACTTGCATATTCATATCAGCCTAGCATTTGATGTCATTCAGTGCTAAAAACATACCTCTTTCCGATCACACAGATTGAACCTAGTTTTACTTGTAACATTCAATAAGTCACAGTTTCTGTGTTACTTTGAATAAAAATTTTTGTCTTTGACTTTGAACCAGTAATGAAGATTGATCCCGTGAATTAAATTTAATACCTTTTCAATAAGTATGCCCTATTGTACTAAAAGTAAAGGTTCACTTAGTATTGTGTATTATTTATAGCTGCACCTGATAGATATGTCGTAGCCATATCATAGAATTGACCATATCATGATGTGGTTAGCCATATCACGAAATGTGTCCTTTTCATGAAAAGGCCAAGTCAAACTGGCCGTATCATGAAATGGCTTAGGCAGATCAATGAGCGTCCGACGTTTGACGATTTGAATAGCGAAATGCATGACTATTTCATGATGCGGCCAAACGTTAGCGGCCATATCGTAAAATACTTCCATTATCCATCGTTAGAGGCGCTGATGTTAGTTTGTTGTGTATTTCTACCATGGAGGCGACAGAAAATATTTCTAGTGACGGCAATATTCCCGTAAATACTGTGCAAAATGAGGAAAGAGGGCAGCAATCTCATTTTGTTGTAATCATTGTACCGCATTGTATTTTACGAGTGATAAAATATAAACTGTTGCTTCTTTTATTGGTATTTTATTCAACCTATAAGGTTCAAATGCACCAAAACACTAAATACGTTAGGCATCTTCAATCTATTCTTCCTTCAAGAAGCGGTTGAAAGAGCATTATCTATCCCTGTAATAACATTGAGCTATATATATATATATATATATATATATATTATTTATGTATATCTAAGTAGGTATGTATTTTTATTCTGATATCTAGTTTATGTAGTTTTTGTTTTCCTTTTTACTTTGTTTTAATTTAGGCTTTTTTTAGTTTATTTTGTGCACATATATAGACCCGTTTTTCTACTGCTTCTCCTATACCCGAAGGTTTGCTGGAAGAAATCTCTTACAGAGATAAGCTCGCCTTTGTACATGTAATTTCTTATGTAATGTCCTGTTAAAAGTCTTGTGTGCAATAAAGTATAATAACTAATAACTATTTTTCAGCTCAATGCAGTAAATATGTCAAACTAAAACCAACCTTGTGCATGGAAAAGTCATAGGTACCCTACATTATGTAGGGTACCTATGACTTTTCCAAACGTAGATTGCCATATCATCAAACGTTGATGCTTAAACGATACGGTCAGTTTGACTTGGCCTTTTCATGAAAAGGACACATTTCGTGATATGGCTAACCACATCATGATATGGCACAATCTACGATATGGCTATGACAGATACAGAACATAATGATTTCTACATGTATCTCTTCAGGCGTTGGTGCATATCAGCTCAGCCGGGATCCTTCCAACTACACCCTGATGCTTGGCACAACCACCACTCTTGGAGGAATTATGGGCTACAGGTATGTATCTGTATTTAAATTTATGTTCTTTCAATTTTGATTTTCCTCTTCTCTATGATCTGTGGATTTTATACTATCAATATTGAAGGCCAGGTTCTCCGAGCGCACGGCTTTGTATGGGACTGCGCGAGCGAATAGTTAGAGGAATACTAGGCATTTTTGAAATTACAGAAATACAAATCCTATTAATAGAATTTCGACGAGCGACGTCACTAATACGCTCAGTGATAGACATTTTGGGATATTTTTTACTATCCAAAACTCAGTACAGTACAAATAAAACCATATCTAGTTATAATTTACACTCAAAGCTTTAAAAAAAATCATATAAATAGTGACCGACGGCCCTACGGCATTGAAAAGTAATAAGTATATATTTTTTTCACATTTTAAACACTAACCATTAAGAATGAAATGTATTTCAAAACACCTGATTTAGAAGAAGAAGAAGAAGAAGAAAGACATTTATTATACCAACAAGATACATCACAGAAACAAAATAAGCACATAAGTAACATAATATGCACAACACAGAAGAAAAACTAAATACACAACAGACAAAACGAATAAATAAAACAGGACTATAGATGTAGCCTGTGGTGTATCTACATTGCCACAAAAGGCAGCTGACTCAGCGTTGTGCTGAGGAAGTGATCCCTCAGCGCTGATTTTCAGTCAGTGCCTACGGTAACCCATAATTGTACTACGGAGTGCGTAATGTCGGGTTCACCAGCCTTAATGAAATAAGAGTAACCGGAGAGTCAAGTACCACCTACTTTGCGACAGGACCACTACAACATTCTCTATAGATAAACCAACTTAATTGTTCAGTTGAGAGGGGCGCCACTAGTGTTAAGATATTGTTAGAACTCCACTCCAACATTCCATATAGATAAACCAACTTAATTGTTCAGTTGAGAGGGGCGCCACTAGTGTTAAGATATTGTTAGAACTCCACTCCAACATTCCATATAGATAAACCAACTTCATTGTTCAGTTGAGAGGGGCGCCACTAGTGCTAAGATATTGTTAGAACTCCACTTCAACATTCCATATAGATAAACCAACTTCATTGTTCAGTTGAGAGGGGCGCCACTAGTGTTGAGATATTGTTAGAACTCCACTCTAACATTCCATATAGATAAACCAACTTCATTGTTCAGTTGAGAGGGGCGCCACTAGTGTTAAGATATTGTTAGAACTCCACTCCAACATTCCATATAGATAAACCAACTTCATTGTTCAGTTGAGAGGGGCGCCACTAGTGTTGAGATATTGTTAGAACTCCACTCCAACATTCCATATAGATAAACCAACTTCATTGTTCAGTTGAGAGCGGCGCCACTAGTGTTAAGATATTGTTAGAACTCCACTCCAACATTCCATATAGATAAACCAACTTCATTGTTCAGTTGAGAGGGGCGCCACTAGTGTTGAGATATTTTTAGAACTCCACTCCAACATTCCATACAGATAAACCTACTTAATTGTTCAGTTGAGAGGGGCGCCACAGGTCTTAAGATATTTTTGCACACAGACATATTCCTCTTTGACAGTACCTATATTAGTTTGCCTGCTGTCCATTGCAGAGTTAAGTTAGGTCTATAGCAGCGATTCCATAAGTATTTAATTATGTTTTCCTTTGTTTCATCTAATATATCCATCTAAGCGATCCTCTGGAAGCTCAAAACATTATATGGAAGATTTAGTTAATAATTGCATTATGTAGTAAATTTGAAATACTTTTCTTAAAATAAACAGCTTTTTTATTATTTTCAAGTTACTTACATTGCTGAGATTTTCGAAGCAATACCATTTGCTAACAATGAAGGAAAGCATCATGAGAACTCCTTTATTTTTTTCCTATCTCTTGTGTTTCTTTTCTTTCCTGTCTGTCTGGATAAAAGATTAGACGTAGTAAGGCGGTGCCACTAGATTTTGCATAATATTATTATATCCTCTAAGGCCACTCAATAATGGGATTTCAATTTGACCATTTAGAAAACACAGCTTATATAAGTATATAACATCTCCAAAAGAGCTAGATTGGCTATCCATAATGCAGTGCTGGTTCCAACACTTATGTATGGTAGCGAGACTTGGGTATAGCAGAAGAATTAAGAAAGTACGATTAATGCAGTAGAAATCAGGTCCTTGTGAAGTATGTAGGTTGTTACTTTGAATGACAGGATACGCTATTGTTGTGGATTGAAAGAGGATGTAGGGACTATAATTGAGAAAGGAATGTTGCGTTGGTTTGGACATATAGAGAGGATGAAGGAAGAAAGAATGCTGAAAGAAATATATCGAGCGAATGTGTGTGCAAGGATTGGTAAGGGATGTCCCAGACAGACATACTTCGACCAAATAGGCGATGTATTAGTAAAGGGCAAGATAAACAATAACCGAAACCGACGTGCGTGCATGCAACAACTAATGAATGTTATGAAGCAAAAGAGGTCTGTCAGGATCGTGGCAAGTGGCAAACGCTGGTCTCTGCCTACCCCTCCCTCCTGAATACAGGCGTAAGTTTATATAATGTAGTGTATAAGTATATTCATCTCTTCGATTAATCTCATTCCAGATTCTACAACAGCAGGAAATTCATGCCGGCCGGTCTCATATTCTGCCTCTCTGTCGGTATGTTGGCCAAACTGCTTGTCAAAAATGTCACCGCTACGAGCCCCCACTCCGTCAAGACTGGTTAATTTTGCTTTTAACCTTAATTTTTTTTAAAAATATATTTCGTTCCATTCAGCTTTGGTCTGGGTGTAAACTCTTTGTTTTTAAATACTATCAAAATAAAAAATATGCAAGAGGAATTATATTTCTTGAATTAATGAGATGTATGAATTACCTAGGGCGAGCAAACTACTTGAAAGACATGAATACTTCCCGTATTTGAACGATTTCTATCACCGATTTGTTTACATGCAAGCCAGAGCTGTATGAAATGAAATGTAAGTATACATTTTCCGTTTTGACAGTTTCAAAGCGAATGTAAAACACTGTCAGTATCATAGGCGCCACACGCGTTATATACGCTGCATTTACCCAATCTCTAGTTACTTAGTACTGCCAAGTTTTTGCTTTACTTTGAAAATAAAAATATTTGCTTAGTGCCGATTACACAATCAATTACTGTTTTGAAATTTCAGCCACGGGTTAGTTCATACTCCGTTTTACGTTTTGTATGGCTGGCTCTATAGCGGTATTATACGAATAAGAGTCGATGAAATTGTCCCTCAGAAGTAAAGCTGACCACAAGATGACACATTTGGTAGAATCGGTTTTTTTTACAATTTAAGTCACTGACAGGCTGTAACACAACCGTAAACGTCCACTTGAGTTGCCATTAAAAAAAAAAACGTCCAATTTGGTTCTTAGTTTATTCGAGTTGTGTTACCTAAATGTAGTATATTTGTCAAAATTAATAGAATCATACCATAGTGTGTCGTTTTATGGCAAGTTATGTAGAGTTTTTTTTATTATATTATTAGATTATAGTTTTAGCGCATCTTTGTATATTTTGTAGTTCTGTACCTGGTTATTGGTATTTAGATTATAATTGGGTTGGATACGGTATTTATTTACGTATTGTCATTAATTAGTTTGTACAGTGTTTCATCTATTTATGTTACGAAAATTGTGGCATTTAAACCGGAACTGTGTTTTTAAATAAATAAACAATTTTATTAAATAACCTATTAAAAAGTACATAAATAGTTTGAACTTTATAATATCAATTCACATTCAACTTTAGAGTGACGTTGAGCTCCTCTTCATTAATTACATTATAAGTAGATATTGACACAGTTTCCATATTGCAGATAGTGAAATAAACGAAGTTTAAACTGATGCGAAAATAAAATAGAAGTAAATATTTTATTTTATCGGTAAGCAGAATAACGAATTATCTCCAGAATTAATTATCTCAAAGAAAAAAAAAGAGGGCGTGCGCTTAGAACCACACCAAGTCAGCGTCACCGATCGACTGGAGCCGAGTATATCGGATTCAGCTTCACTAACCCGAGTGTGATGGTTCAGTTTCGTTTACTGATTAGGAACAGTTCGCCTCAAGAAGTTTTCAGTTCAAAAATCGGAATTAATGAAACGCAAAATCTGCAGAAAAATTATTTGATTACCAAATATAAATTTTAGTTAGTAGAGTAAATGAATGAGCAGCAAAACCTAATATAGTCAGCAAAATAAACTCATTTTGGCCAGTATAATATTATTAGATACTTACGCGGCATGAAGGTCTTGGGTTTGTTTGTTTTACCTCTTTCTTTTTAGGGTTCCTAACCTCAAAATGAAAAACGGTACACTTATAGGATTACTTTGTTTTCCGTCCGTTCGTCCGTCCGTCCGTCATGCCGTCCGTCCGTCCATCTGTCCGTCCGTCTGCCATTCCGTCCGTCCGTCTATCTGTCTGTCAAGACTATCTTGGCAACGCGTGGAGGTATCGAGTTGAATTTATACCCATATACTCAGGCCTACAGTCCCTTAAAGCTGTGAAAAAATCAAACTTCTAAGTTAACGTAAAAAGAGGTACGGCCGTTTATGCCGCAAAAAACGTATATTTTGACACTCAACAGAATCAAAATAGTTTCCGTTGACCTAGAACTATGAAATTTTGCAAGTAATGTCTTATCCTCCTCAGTCCTGCCCCTATATTACGCGCACCAAATCCTGAGCGATTCCAATCGTCTAACTGTCAAATTCCACACTAATTTGACAGTTAGACGATTGGAATCGCTCAGGATATGGTGCGCGTAATAAGGCCCCTGACCTTGAAAATAACAATTGAAGACCATTGTTATTTTCAAGGTCAGGACTGAGGAGGTTATACTTCAAGTGCAAGGAAAAATCTGAAAACTATAAATATTAAATTTGTAATAAAATTATAAAAAAATATATCTTTTAAGTTCGGGAAAACCTCGGTAGCTACAAATTTGTACGGTACCCTCGGTGGGCGAGTCCGACTCGCACTTGTCTGGTTTTTTTTCTACAGATATGATTTATATTAATATCTGCATGGGTGGCAAGCACGATGGCGCGTTTTGTGGCACTTAAATGTCAGATTTTGACAGTTGATGTGATATTTGACATAAAATGTAAATGTACTACCCATGCAGGGCACGCAAGGCATCCGTCTCGCTAGGTGACCAAAATACGTAAACTCACAAAAATTATTAAAACGTTGCTGATCAACTTGGCATTACCTATATGCGTTCAATCTAGTACTTATTTTCTACAGATATGATTTATATTAATATCTGCATGGGTGGCAAGCACGATGGCGCGTTTTGTGGCACTTAAATGTCAGATTTTGACAGTTGATGTGATATTTGACATAAAATGTAAATGTACTACCCATGCAGGGCACGCAAGGCATCCGTCTCGCTAGGTGACCAAAATACGTAAACTCACAAAAATTATTAAAACGTTGCTGATCAACTTGGCATTACCTATATGCGTTCAATCTAGTACTTATTTTCTACTACCTAGTTTCTACTCAAAAGTCTTAAGATTTCTGACCGAAATCATTTGGTTGCTGTTCTAAACAGTATTATTTTGCTGATCATTTAAATAATATCGAAAATGTCGCATTTACAGATAGTCTTTTAATTTTTAGTAATAACGAAAGGCCTGTTTGAATCAACTGCTGTGGAAATGCATCATAATATGGAGCCACTGGCAAGAGACATTTTTTATTATTGAAACTGCAATGGAATGACAAGCTTAAAGAATCATACGAACATACGTATTATTTATAAACACGATTGCTTAAATCGCTACTCCGAGGCATTTAAAATATGTGCTTAAAATAGTATTTTTACCACAGACTGTTTGAACTGCATTTGAGGTGTATTTTTGAGGAACCGTGTTTTTATAAATAACACCGTTAATGTTTTTTTTCTATAAAGTGTATGAAAAAAATGTCTGATATTTTTTTGGTTGAAATAAAAGACTTCTTACGTTCAATACTTTTCTATTTTCATTTCTCTTAAGTTTAGGCAATTTTTGAGGAAGTAATTTTTTTCGTCGTGCTAATACATAAAAATCGTCGATATGTAGTAAATAAATACGTATCGGCAAGTTACAGTATTAAAAACTATACATCGAAGTTTCATAGCTTGCCAAAAAATTTTTCATTCTAACGCTATTGGTAACTTTACAATTAAAGATTCTACGATGAGACATAAATAATTATTTTAGAATTAAAAACAGATCTTAATTTGAAAAAAAAGACGCATAAAATTGTGCGAAAAGAGTTCAAAATGGTGTGTAAATGTGATGTCGTTAGATGAAATTCTATAAAAATATCAGCGATCCAGTCGCTCCATCAAATTATTTTAATATCATATAGAGTTTGTAAAATTCCTAATTATGTCATACTAATCTTTCTTTACATAATAAAAACCTTAAACAAATACTATTTATATAAAAAGGCACTTTGTGGCAGTTTCTTTTACGTTAAAAAATCTCGAGACGCAATTTTTACAACCATTTTTACACAAAAAATATCATTATTGTTCTAAAGAGTATTTCTATAATTAATTAAAAGGCTAATAATTATTATTACTAACGGAACATTTCGGATCACACAGTGTAATTCACAAAATTATTTCGTCAGTAGGTGTACCACTTGTCTAATATTACAAAAAATATGTTCTTATTCAGGGCTAGCTGGATCAGCGCCTATAAAGTATAAATCTGGACCCAAAAAGGTTGAAACCTCATTTAAAAAAAAAAGTAGCGAAGCTTCAGCCTTTTTGGCAAAAAACAAACATTGTTTTTATTACATATCATACACGGGCAAGGAATATTCAGCCAACCCCCAATCTTGTGTACTTATAGAATTCGACAAATGTTTTAAAATATTTAAAACACAATCATCACATAATATCACTCACTGATTCCGTGTCTGACACACATTATTGTAAATGTTCGTCTTCAGACACGATTTCTTTTTGCAAAAGATTCACACACAAAATATATCGCGCCATACGTACTTTGAGAAACAAAACTGATACTAAAAACATATCTTTGAAAAGTGTACTTTTTTCACCTTTAAAAGGGCGAAATCAAAGGACGTACAAGCGCGCAGACATTCATCAATGTACTCGTAGTTTTAGCTGGAAGGCCCTAACCGGCGTTATAAATTCAAATTGCCTTCGAAATTCAAAGCCGTCGGCGATGGCGACATCCAGCGAGGCAGTCTTCTATGGTTCCACCCGCAATGTTGATTTAATGGCGGCTGTTGAATAAATTATTACGTATTAGTGCAACGTTGGAGAGAAATTGTACCTTTTGTTGGGCAAAGTCAAATTACGGATGGCATTACGGCAAAGTAAAACTTTATAATGGTAAACATCAAGTAGGTACCTACTTATTTGAAAGGTTCTCTGAAGAAATAAATACAATTTCAGATCTTTTTCAACTTTTATCCTAGAATCGACTGTTTAAAATTTTGCAGATATTCTTATAGGTGGATTTGCCCAAAACAATAGGTACTTTAGTTTGATTATTATGATTAAAATTTGAACAAGTAGGTTGAGCTAAATGCCTTGTAGTTATGACGGCATGCGTCGATATGAAAGTTTTTGGTCATAGGTATTTTGTACAAATAGGTAGAAGGATGACACAGGCACTGAAAGAGCTGAAAATGTGGCGGAACGTAAGGTAGAAGTGAAGAATCTGAAATGGAATAATATTGAAAACTAAATTGAATAAGTGGATAATATCTGAAATAAAAATTTTGATATTTACAATAACAATTTCTAGGTACAAAAGATAACTATCAGAAAACTTACTGAGGACATCTACATAGAAATACAAGAAAGCTAGGTAGGTACTTAGATTATAAAGACTGTACTTAAAAAAAATAACAAAATTGCTGCTTATGATAACGTTAAAGTAGATTGATTTGATTACGGAATGTGGCTTTGTACGTGTATGATTATGGTAAATAATGATGTGGAATTGAAGAAACTGTTGTGTGATACTATGTAGGTATCGAAAAAACCTATTTCTGATTTGATTATTACTTGGTAATTACCCGTGGATTGTGGTTGATTTATAATTGAATCAATTCAGAAACAGTTTTGATATAGTATTAGGTAGGTGGGGATATATGCAATTTGTTCAGGGTGACTTAGTCCATGTTGTGACACCAAAGGCATTAATAAATCCAAATGTAGGGTAAACCGATGAGCAGATATAGAAAAAGTGTGATAGAGCTCCAGTATGATTAGCCATTCCTGTCGTCTTACCAATTTATTTTGGCACATCTCTCCTTACTTCCCTGGGTCTGTCACATTCCTCCGATATGAGAACACCAGCCTTGCGGGTTCTATATTCACTTGTTGAGAGGCATCTGGCCTTATAGAGTTGTCATTCGCCTTTGCAATTTGCTGATAGTACGTCCCGATTTTGTACAAAGACCTGACACCTTTATCTTGGTAAGGACTTTTTGTCGTCGACCCTCCGTAGAAGTCGTTTTTACTGAACGGACTTTTCGTTGTCGGCCGTACGTAAGAGTCGTAACTTTTCTCCGGGTACGGACTCTTTGGCGTCGGTGTCGATCTCTCAAAGTAGCTGTAGTTGTCTCTCGTGTAGAGCTTTTTCACTTGATCGTTTCTGTCTATGGCTCGCGTGGCGAAGTCCTTGAAGTCGTACGGACTCTTCGTTGATGTTATGGAGTACTTGTTGAAAGAAGGTGGAAAGGTCACCGGTTGCAGGAGCGTTGTAGGTTTGGTTGCGAATGTGTACTCTGGTCTTGGTGTGGTTGTAGTCGTTGTGTAGTAAAAGTATCTATAGGGATTGGCGGTGGTGACAGTTGTAGAGACTGGGACGATGCTGTTTTGGTAGATATCCAGCGTGGGGATGGAGCTATAGCTGTAGTAGTTATTGAGGTCGATGGCTTGAGAACTGGGCACGTACGCCTCTGTGGTCACTTCATAACTGTATTGTTGGAGTTTTGGATAGAGAAATAACTGATTAGTACACGTTGTAGGGTGCAGTTTGAAGTTGTGACAAAATGACTGTGTAACGAGAGTGTGCTTGGCGTCTCATTACGTTACTCATTGCGTCGATTTTGTTGCGGTGCTTCTTAAGGCTAATAAAATTGGTTAGCATCTTAAAACTAGACAAATCAAATGAATAATTTATTAAAAAGTTGACTTCAACAGCTTACATATTAAAGTCTAAAGGTAGGTAATTTCAAAAACCTATTTAGAGGCAAAAAATTCCACCCATGCCGGGACTTAAACTCGCCACCTCTGGCTAACCGTGCCAGCACTCTTCCAACTGAGTTAATGGGCAAGTGCAGGCATCGGCGAAATTTCGAACCTCTACAACTTCGCTGTATTGGCATGGATGGAATTTTTAGCCTCTAAATAGGTTTGTAAAATTGTCCTCAGCACGGATTAGCGCAACAACAACAATATAATTAGGTAATTTAAGTTTACTTTCAGTCTTTGGTACAATAGATTTAGTTACTTAGGGCCAGTTTCTAAATTGAGAATCTCGCTAAGTAAATAGTTAACTGTAGTGTTGTCTCTTCGAATTTCTCAGAAAAGAGCGTGACAGAACGTCACTTAAGTATTAACTTAGTGAAATTCTCAATTCAGAAACCGGCCCTAAGTCCATGATTTCTGAGGTCCAAAAATAGCTTCAAGCCCAAGAGGCAATTTCTCACCTAGTAATGTTCCCGTAGAACGGACTGGTCTCCGCTCGCACGTAGCTCGGCGTGTGCTGCGAGTAGTCCGGTATTATGTTCTCGTGTTCGGTAATGCAACGCCCGTTTATGCAATACTGTGAATGTAACAAGTTTACTTAGTAGGCTGCAAAAAAATAGGTAATTATGTTTTGGGCGGGCTGTATAAAGCAATGATCTAGATATATTAAACGGTTAGGATAAGGTAGAATTTGATCTTAAACATGCATGATAGGACAGCCACACTAAATACCCATTTGGTATCGCGTTGTCTTTTGGCGACAAAGATGAATAATTTTATTCCGTTATCCTCGTCGCCAAAAATAACTAGCAGGGGAGTGTTGCACGGAGATAAAATGGCGACAAAGCATAAACCACTTGGTTAATTTTGGCGACGAGGATATAAAATTCCCCTATTAATTTCACAGCGGATCACGTATCACGTCTTCGGTCATCCTCGTCGCTAAAATAAAACCTCTCAATGGCTGATGTTTTTTGAGTTATTCTACCTATGCAGAGGTTGTGTACATTTATAATAGTAATATACACCTGAATCTTTCTCATTGTGTCATGTCATAAATAAATAAATAACAATCGCATACCTGTCCATCTCCACAAGGCGACCCCTCAGCGGCCGGTCGGTAGGCCACGCAGTACCCGCTCGCGGCGTCGAAGCAAAACAGCTGTGCGCAAACACGCTCGTCTTTGAAGCATGCGCTAAAACACATCAGGAAATCTTGCTTAGATTCTCCTGAATTTTGAAAAATTTTCTGAGATTTTATTGAACACTAGCTGCCTTGGCAAACATTGTTTTGCCAAATTAATTAGCCTCAGACCTACCAAGCTTACAAAAAAAATGTCAATAGCGGTGTAGCCATTTCGCAGGAGTTCGATATGAAACTGTGATACAAGATTTTTATATGTTAGATATTACTATCCAGTGAGTCAAGAGTCAATCTTTGAGCGATAGTTTGTGTTGTTCCTTAGTCGCTGGTGTAAGGTATTATTTGTATAATTACGGCTATTGACGGGATTTACACTTAATATCAGGTTTTTTTTTCAATATGGGAAGACAAAACATTTTGCGTGATATATGGGGTTAGATCGAAGACCTGATTTCAAACCCAACATCATAAAATCAATGACATCTCCCTGAATCCGTGGGTCGGTCACTTAGAGTCCTTAGAGAGGACGGGAGAAGATCGGGCAGTGAAAAGGGCATACCTGGGGCTACCAAGCAGCCAAAGACCCCCAGATATAGTGGTAGCCCCAGGTAGGCATGTCGTGGAAATCGCCCTACCGTCCAGCGGGACGGAGTAAGTGGCCACGAACCTGTGTGAGCTCGAAGCAGGCGACTGGCAGGTGACCGCGCAGGACAGAGACAAGTGGCGATCTCTTGTGTCGGAGGCTAAACCCTTCGAGACACTGGGCCAGCTGAGTAAGTAAGTATGGGGGTAGATGAAAGTCTAGTCGTGTCATGGCATACCTTGTGCCTCTATCCTTGCGGCATTGGGCGTCGAGTGTCAGCAGGCGTCCAGGCAACACTCTGGGTAGTGAGTCATCCTCGTGTGGTGAATTGTACAAACACGTCGCTGTGTCGCCGCTGGAATTTCAATGGGTGATTTAGGGAATGCTTTTTAAGGGTGTCTATTTATTGAAATAGTTATCATCATCAGCCATTTGACGCCCACTGCAGGACATAGGCCTCCCTCATGGTTTTATAACCATGTTATGTTATGTTCTACTCTAACTTGCGTGACTAGTTGCGGAACAGAAGCTTGACATTTGCTATAGCAATTTAGTATGGAATTTGACAGCTACACATTAGGAAGCCTATAGGATTTGGTGCGCGTAATATAGGGGCAGGAGTAGAGAGCATATTGACAGACTAGAAGACACCGCATTACAAGTTAAGTAATAACCTAATTAGAACAGTCTATGGGTGAAATATATACTCTACCTGAAAAGAATATCTAAATTATTAATTTAATTAGGTACAATTATTTTCGAATCTCGAATATTCGAGAATTTCTGGTATTGTATAAACACATTACAAAGTGTTACTATGTACATTTTTATCGCGGCCCTGTTTAGAGATCTACAATTTTAGGTGAACTTACTTCAAAAAGTGGTGGAAGCTTTGCACAGAACAGGGGGACCATCTGAAGCCTTTCTCCGTGTGCCTCAAGTCGGACATGATGAAGCCATCTTCCCACCGGCACTTCTCGGCCCCTGGACCCCCGAGATAGGAGGGGGGCGGGCTGCCGTCGTGAACTGCGCCCAATCTGTTCGCACGAAGACATTACGTTACATAAACTCACGCCTGTATCTCAGAGGGGTAGGCAGAGACCAGGATTTGCCACTGACCACGGTCCCGACAACTCTTTCACTTCCACATTTATCAGTCGTTGCATGTAGGCACGCCGGTTTGGGGTACTTTCTATCTTGCCATTCGCTAATACATTCCCTATTTGGTCGAAGTATGTCCGCCTGGGAAGCCCCTTACCGGCCTTTCCACCCGCATTAAAAAAGAATTTGAAGGAAGGAAGGAAGGAAATCCCAAGAGCATTATCGCGACGGTTTCGAATTTGTTTACATACATACATAAACTCACGCCTGTATCCTAGAGGGGTAGGCAGAGACCAGGGACCGCCACTTGCCATGATCCTGACAGATCACTTTCGCTTCCTCAACATTCATTAGTCGTTGCATGCACGCACGCTGGTCTCGGGTAGGTACTTTTGATCTTGCCCTTTGCTAACACATCCCCTGTTCGGTCGAAGTATGTCTGCCTGGGACGTCCCTTACTGGCCCTTCCACTCACATTCGCTCGATATGTTTGTTTCGTCAATCTTTCTTCCTTCATCCTCTCCACTTGTTCCAACCAACGCAACATTCCTTTCTGAATTCTATAATAGTCACTACATCCTCTTTCAGTCCACAACGTTCTCTAATCAAACTATTGCGTATCCTGTCATTCCAAGTAACACCAGATAAACTTCTCAAGGAGAAGGTGTTACTTGGAATGACAGGATTTCAACTTTCTTGCTTCTTTTGCCATACCCAAGTCTCGCTACCATACATAAGTGTCGGGACCAGCACTCCGTTATGCATAGCCAATCTAGCTCTTTTGGAGATGTTTTGGCCACTCACTAAGTACTTAGTGCAAGGCACGGTTTACACAATTTCCCGCTTTTACTCGTCTTTTTTATAAAAATATTAAAAATAATTCCTTCTAAAAAGTCTAGACGACTCAAATGCACTTTAAATAGTCTGTGGTAAAGTCTTTCCCTTTACTTAGACTATTTAAGCTGCATTTGAGGAGTGTTTTAGAGGAATCTAGTTTTTATAAATATGTAAGACTGTTTTTGTTTTAGTCTTTGAACACTATATGTGACCCAGGTCCTTGAATGTGATGTTTTTTACAAAAAATAAGAAAACTGCTATTTTAATTACTTGTTTATGTTGCATAGAACAATATTTAATTTAATGACAATTTGAATTATGTGCTTTAGTCCGCCGACCCTAGAAATAACACGTAAGCTTTCAAAGCGATAATTTTTATCATAATCAGCCATTTGACGCCCACTGCAGGACATAGGCCTCCCTCACAGTTTTCCGAGCTTCCCGGTCTTGTGCCGCCCGCATCCAACGACTTCCCGCCACCATGACCAGATCGTCAGACCATCTGGAGGGGGGGCCTTCCCACGCTGCGACGTCCGCTCCGCGGTCGCCAGTTCAGAACTTTTTCGCCCCAACGGCCATCAGTTCTCCGAGCTATGTGCCCCGCCCACTGCCACTTCAACTGAGCAATTCTTCGAGCAATATCAGTAACTCGGTTCTTCTGTGGATCTCCTCCTTCCAGATTCGATGAATTTTCATCAAGCTACATTTTATACACTAGGAATAGTCTTGTCAAATGTGTTTCACTTACAAGTGTCCAACTTCATGGGCAGCGACGATGATGCCCGAGAAACCGCCCGTGTCCTCAATGATGGCAACGGAGTTCACCTTCTCCAATCTCTTGTTGACGACGCACGCGCCGCCAACGTACGCAAAACCTGGCAGTTGAAGACGTTGTCTTAGGCTCATGGGTGGTTAAGAATAATCTGTTTTTTTATGAAAGGAGAGGATTTTTGTGAAGAGGTTTTTTGGAAATACGGAAAATGAGAATTGATGCTACTGAAATGAATGTGTCGATATTTGAAAAGGAAAGCTGGTTTAAAAATATGTTACTTACAAAAGAATTTCGTCTTTAGGTAGATACTTACCTACGTATTTATATAAATTATTACAAATAGGTAATATACATAGGAATCAGTAATTTGCATTTTCGTGTTAGCCAGTTAAGTAAAAGCGTTATTACTATGCATGCAGTTATTTTGGATAAGCATTGCCTTAAATACCTGCACTAGGCCCATCCCACAACCACAAAAATAACAAGAATGTAGAGTTGTAAATGATTAAGAATATGTTAATTGTTGAATTCGTTGAGACAAATTGTAAATAAAATTCATGCAGTTTATGATAAGTTGAGGTAGGTCTACTGTAAAGTTTTCTCAAAACCGAGTTTCCAGTGTCTTTTGAAAACTTACTTAGGATTATTCATCGAATCGTAATCGTAAGTTATTTTTTGTCCGGTAAGGGCACTCATGATGACATTATGTCTGATAGGAATTGTACCTCAGTGCCGCGAAATATTGTAAGGATTTAAAAAAAACAAGCCAGCTGGAAACATGGCATCAAAATAAGTATATTAATAAAATGTGGAAGAAATCTAAACAGCCAACAAATAAAATACCGTAAGTGTTTTCGATATTCGTAGATGGGACGATCTAAAACAAAATAATATCACGAAGGCAGGTAAATGGCGATGTATAGAACATGATTGTATAGAAATGTACACGAGTGCTAGAGCCAAAAATATACACGAAACTATACAAAGAGTACTTCCACAATGGAGGTAGAAACTACTTTATACATGAAGAGAAATGAAAATACTTATGTAATCACAACAGTAAAACTGCAGGTAGAGTTATATACAGAGTGACGTTGCAATGAATACAAGAGGTTTAGAGAGAAGACGATCTCGAAAAACATGTTTGTATATTATTCACAAGGTGCACTGTCGTGATAGTCACGGAATGGAGTGACGGAAAGGAATTCAGGGTGACGAAAACGGACGAAGGGAAATTTGCCCGAAGGAAGTCGTGATCAACAGAGGTGTTTGGGATATTGGTTGATGAAGAACAGGCGTGCTCAGAGGATCATGTCATGGCTGCGTATCCACTGGTCCTACTTTTGCGTTATCGCTAATTATAATTCTTTGTGTCTGTCTAAGTTGTTGGCAATGCCTCAAAAGTATGACTTTACATTCGCGAACAGCGTTTGCATGGCGATAATTTTCCGTGCTCCATTTTTTCATGGGAGTTTTTGTAGCCCGTTTAGCATGGTTTACATCAGGTTTAATGCAGAGCGATATAGTAGCGCCATCTTGCTTTATTGAGAAGTGAGAGTGAGATGGTGCGACTCATATCGCTGTATCAAGACCGATATAAGAATCACGCTAAGCAAGCAGAATAGACCAGCATTGCTTATTCGCGAAATGAATGGATACGCAGCGCAGCCTTTGCGGCTGTTCACACGCCTACCTGCGGTCCCTCTGTTGCACGCATCGTTTGCATATTGCCTCCTGCACATGTCTAGTCTGAAAGGGTATGGAAATAAAAATACAACTCAGTAAAGTTCAGTAACTAACAGCCATAAAATATCCAACCTAAAGAGAGCCCTAAAATCTGCTAACTGGTTACTAATACATCCTATAGGTATAACCAACAATCTTCCATTTTGTTAACTCTCCGGGATGTAACAAAATGGAATCGCTAAAATAGGTTTCTGAACGTGCAAGCTATAAAAAGTGCGTCGGCTAAAACTTTTAAATTAAAATATTCAGCGCCTCTACCAATGCCTCTACCTTTTTCTTAAAAGTAGATATTATTTATTACCAAGCCAGATTATTACGTCGGAAAGCCGCTGTTAAAAATGCCGTCCTCTGCAATCCATCATAGAATAAAGAAAGATTGTTTCAAGATTAATTTACCAGCGGTGCCTTTTGTACAGCGACCACCCTTGCGTCGTCGACACATGTCATACCTGTTGGGTAAAGTCGTATCTTCAACTCATTCCTGACTAGATAGGCTTGAATAATTCAACAAATTGAGTACTAACAAGTTTTATAGTTATTTTTGGGCGTAAATTATTCTCGGCTTAAACTTTTAAAGGTTTTTGCTTTGATACTGTCAAAAATACATTTGCTAAAAGAGCGTTAAATCTAAGAGTCAATTTTTTAATAATGATATAGCATTAGATATCTATTAATTAACCAGATTATTGGCCATATATGTAGGTATGTAGGTACTTACGATTTTACCTGTGACTTCAACTTCATCTTTGGGAAAGCATTCGTAGAATAAATTGAAAATATTAGAGGCGGTTCTAGCTTGACAGAGTTACGAGTTTAGTAGATTGAGTAAAAATTCATGTCTCGATCAAGATCAAGGAAAAACCCAAGAAAACAATGTGACCTGTTTTCTGTAGCTAATTTGAAAGTAAAATCATATTACTTGATGTGAATTACACTCAATTAGCGATGTATTTCTTTAAATTGTTTACTGTAAACATTAATTTATTGCTAACTACCTAGTTAACGTACTTAACATGGCAACACAATGAAATTTTGATCACTTCTCCAACATAAGTAAAAGAAAAACCAAAATGGCCGCCAGACAACTTTTAGTTTTCCCGCGGAAACTCACTTGGTGATAGCGACGGCGATGTCGTAGACAGGCAGCCTTCGTTCCCGGAACAGGTACTTGCCCATGTCAGTTAGGGCCGCGGCTGAATCTATGGCATCGCGCCCCACACGATTCCTTTCAAGGTAAGGTGTAGCATCGCGGCCCTGAAAAATTAAAGAAAAACATCACTACAGGTTCTACAGCTATGTATGTTTGTCATAGATGTAGTTAACAATAATATCGAGCTTGTAACTTGCACTGTCGTTAGTCGCAACGAACAATGCTTTTTGTTCTGGGTTTTCACAAAAAAAAAAAAAACTGACTGATACATAGTTTTTGTTATTATGAACGTTTTTGTCAAAAAAAAAAACACTGTCAGTCACCTTTTTATCTATTTCTTTATCCGAAAATTGGCGGTATTTTTTTGTTATTTAGCTGCCTACTTTAACTTACCTACTTACTATTCTCAGTTTTAGTTTTACTGTTTGAAAATGGCTAGCGATGCTGTGCTAAAGTATCTAATGGACACGAACCGTCCATATTCCTGTGCGGACATTACGGTGAACCTGCGTGGCGCTTTCCCGAAGTCCGCCATACAAAAAGCATTGGACGCTTTGAGCGAATCAGCAAAGATAAAATGTAAATTGTACGGAAAACAAAAAGTCTACGCGGCTATTCAACCTGAAACTACTGTAGAAGATAGTGATTTGGAAGGTTAGATATTATATTTTATCAAACAAATTTTAGATAAGTAGATACCTAGCTATCAAAGTTTTGTTTTACCTACTTAGATATAGTAATGTTTTACAGAATTAAGTGATAAGTTAAGAGCGGTGGTAGCCTAGTGGGTAGAACATTGGACTCGGAAGCGAGAGACCCAGGTTCGATTCCCAGTGCCGGCATGTACCTATGACTTTGTTTTCTAAGTTATGTACCTACATTTGTGAAGTTATAGTAGTATAACCACTTGCTAACGGTGAAGGAAAACCGTGAGGAAACCTGAGTGTCTGAGCTATTCACATACCTCAGCGTTTGAAATCGCCAATTTGCGGTGGGCACGCGTGTTGATTAAGTCATACTATCTCCCTGAGAGAAGGGACGTAGGTATATAGGCTGCTTATGTAGGTAAGTGATAAGTTATTGAGTTCTTTTGTTGTAGATTACGATGCACAGTTAAAAAACCTAACTAAAGTCTTAGAAGAAAATAACAACGCCTTGAAGACTGCCGAAAACACGTTGAAAGTTTTGACTTCGACTCCAACTACTGAAGTCGCAAAATCACAAATAAACGAAATAAGGCAACGGATCGCGACCTTAGAAAATAAACTGGAAAGTTTGAGGACTTCTACCGAAGTACTAAGTGCTGATGAGAAAAAGACTCTGGTGGATGAGCATTATAAATATCTTCGGGAATACAGGTAATAATTAAAAAACAGATACATTTTTACTCGGGAGCATGCCTCAAGATTCGATTGGATTAGACATTGTGTTTATACGTTGATTTATACGTTTTTTATAACACCGCTTATAACGTCTTATTATTTACAGGACTCGAAAGAGGATTTCCACCGATATGCTAGAGGCAATAATGGAAGGCTATCCTAAGTCCAAGAAAACCCTCTTGGAAGAACTTTGTATAGAGACCGACGAAATGGTCGGCTTTAAACTTATGTCGAGCTCTTATTAAACCTTTATTCTTATTAATTCTTGTTTTAGTTCTCAAGGGTCAAGGGTAAGGAACTTTGAAATTCAACCTATTGACGTCACGCGCGGACTTTTTTTTTGGTGGAGTTGCAAATATTGATTCCATGGAAAACCCCGCGTCAGGGTATGATTCAGTCAAGCTAAAAATAAAATCCGACCAAGTGCAACTCGGACTCGCGTACCAAGTATTCCGTACAACGATTTATAATACTAGCTGTTTCCCGCGTCTTCGTTCGCGTGGAAATTTTGATGTGTTTTTTTCCGGGATTAATCTGCCGAATTGTAAAGGACCCTATCGGGCCACCATAAATAGTTTTTATTTGTTCTTTTCAAGGTCATAATCTAACAGTTAATAGTACCTAGTGTTGTACTATTCCGGACTACAATCTATCTCTACGCATTATAAATTTCCTTCATATCTGTTCAGCTGTCCTGGCGTGATTGAATAATAAAAATCCATAAATTCAAACCTTCGTATTTATAATAGGTACCTAGTAGTAAGATTACGTATTTTTTTTACAAAAATGTGTTTTTCGTCATTCAGTTCACCAAAGGGAAGCGGGAGTTTCATTCACACTTGGCCGGTTTTTATTTGTTTTTAAGTTATAGGTACTTACCTAGAAACAAATAGAAACCGGCCAAGTGTGAACAAAGTACTGAATTATATTAACATCAAGTTTTCGAAATAGTCCAAGTCCGTAAAATGCCTAGACCTTGTTTAACACTGACTCATCCAGGCCGAGTCGTAAGGGACCCTATTACTAAGACTCCGCTGTCCGTCCGTCTGTTACCAGGCTGTACCTATCTCATGAACCGTGATAGTTAGAGAGTTGAAATTTTCACAGATGATGTATTTATGTTGCCGCTATAACAACAAATACTAAAAACAGAATAAAATAAATATTAAAGGGGGGCTTCCATACAACAAACGTGTTTTTTTTGCCGTTTTTTGCTCGATATTAATAACGGCAACGCTTGAAATATTCAAATGTTGTATAGATAATGGCACGGAACCCTTCGTGCGGGAGTCCGACTCGTACTTGGCTGGTTTTTCATAATAAGTTTTTTGCTCTATCTTTGTTTTCTTCCACTCACTCTCGATATGATGATCCCGGCGATAGAGATCCGTATCCGGGGCCCCTTCAACAGCTTGTATCGGAGGTCGACACCGTTCCAGAACGAAACGAAGTACCGCTTAATCTGCACGTTGTCACCGCCGTGTAATCTGGAACACGTTCGGTTGACTTTGAAATAGGTAGGTATTTGATGAAAGGCTTATGTAATCAACTACCGTGCTAAAATATGGGGACAAATTAATTGATCAGAAAAACAAAAATCTTATGAGCAAAGTATATAATTTGATCACTCAACAATTATTTAAGTCAGCAGAATAATGAGTGAATGAAAACACTATCCCTGTATCCATCGTAACCAGTTTAGTAACCAGTAGGTAAACTGTGACGTACCTAACCTACTTTTTTATATTTCGCTTCATATATTATTTATTTAATTTTTAAAGAACAGAAACTGCTGGGTCGTCATCATACTGTATCTATTGTATCGCATCCCAATTTTTGAGCTAGTAGGTAAACTATTACGTGACCCCTTATTATTTTATTAAATTTTTTCAATGGCTGGATCGACACCACACCTGTAGTCATCGTATCTTAGTTAGGGACTTATTAAACTAACCCCTTTTCACAATATCATCATCATCATCATCAGCCATTTAACGCCCACTGCAGGACATTGGCCTCCTTCGTGGTTTTCATAACCATGAAGGGTTTTGCCATAATCGCCACGCTTGGCAGGCGGGTTGGCGATCGCAGTATGCGGTTGGAATCTCAGGAAGACGCTGCTGCCCATCTCCTGGTAATTGATTTCCTTAGTCGCCTTTTACGACATCCATGGAAGGAAATGGAGTGACGCTATTTTTAATCCGGCGCCACACGGACAATATATTCTTCACAATATATTCTTCATTTATTTTTTTTAAAACACTTCTGTTTCGACACTGCACCTGTATCGATCGTATCCTAGTTAAGCATCCAGTAAAGTATAACGTAACCCCTTTTCAGTTTTTTTATTTAATATTTCAATAACAGAAACTGCCGGTGGATCCATCGTATCCTTGTTAGGGATCAAGTAGACCATTACCTACGAATGGTAACCTCTTATCGCATTTTTATCCATTTATTTTTCTTTAGAACAGCTGGTTTGACACCATACCTGTATTAAAAACTAATAAAATAGATTTTTAAAATTGTCCTCAGCACGGGTTAGTGCAACATGTGAGTACAGCGATATCATTCCAATGTTAAAACCTTACTGCACAGTGGATTACTCGGGGCTGCAAGTGATGTAAATTGCTTCAGCCAGATGTCGCTGCCTGTACGTAATACAGAGAAGTTTGTCAAATGGCTCGAAATTTCGCAGATGCTTGCACTTGCTCATTAGCTCAGTTGGGAGAGCGCTGGCACAGTTAGCCAGACGTCGCAGGTTCAAGTTCAAGGCATGGGTGGAATTTTTAGCCTCTAAATACGTTTTTAATATTGTCCTCAGCACGGGTTAGTGCAACAAAAAGAATATAACCATACCTGTATCCATCGTAATCCACGATGACCAGTATCTCCGGGTAGATGACGTACGGCGCGTCTCGTTTCCGCCGACTCTTAGCCGTCGAGCGCTTCGTTCTAAACCTCTTCGATAGATGGTCTGGTTCCATAAAGGCTGTAGAGGGGAAAAAGGCTTTGTTAGTGGGTGCTAAGGGAATTTTTAAAAGCTACTTTTCGCAAAAAAAAACTATTTTTTTTATTGATGGCGCTGGTAAACCCAGATCCGTCCAGGCTCCAGCTCCCGGTGGCAGCACTAAACAAAAACAAGCCAATATGAATGAATACGAAAAATAATAGTAAATGAAGTAAAAATAATGTAGGTAACCAAGCAATTTTAATGATTTGCGATGCTCACACATAATTAGTTATATATTCAACGGGTTTAGTCGCGATTGTTGGAATTAACTTTAGGTGCCTAATAATAAGCTTATACGCCGAAAACGTACCTACATTGACGATATTGATGTACCTAGACCTATTAAATATATAAATATGTAACCAAGCAGGTGCTAACTCAATTTTTTCATCGATCACGTTTATAAATTCAATCTAGACTCTACGGTTTGATCGAGTAATCGGTCACGTTGCCAGCTCATTTTGTCGGCAAACAAACTGTCGTACGTGTGATCTGTGTTAGGTTTTATTTATATTGAAACCACGAAATCAAAGAACTTGCTTACACACAGAAGGTCGGCCTGTTAATTTTTTACAGTTCGGTCGTTACAGTACCCCACTTGTAGGTACTTTATTTTGTACAAATAACCACAGTCTGGGTGTTTTTCCATGTTTGTGATGTTCTTGTCTGGGGAATCCTAGTTTGTTTGGGACCAGGACAAGTGATTCTTATGGGAGCATGTCATGTTATGTTGCGTTTCAATGAAGTGTGGTAATAAACGAATATAAATAAACTCACGCCTGTATCCCGGAGGGGCAGGCAGAGTCTGCGATTCTTAAAACTACGATTCATAGTTTTTGGACGACAATTTGATGAATATTACGTAACAGTCTCCCAGTGGGTTAATCGGCTATACAATGTACATCAAACTGACAAAGTAAACCTGTATTATTCCATGTTTGTGATGTCTTTGCTTGGTTACCACAGCATAGGGTATCCTAGTTTGGGATCAGGACAAGTGATTGTGTTGCGTAGAAGTTTATTTTATTTAATTGTAGTTCTATGAAATGAAGCCGTGGGTTTGTATCAAGAACGTTTTACCCAACATCCTTGGTTTGTATCGACATTTACTCTCGGCGCTTGAAATCGGCCATCTACGGTGGACACGCGTAGCGATCAAACCCGTACTCTCTCTCTATGAGAGAGCTCGCCCTTACATATGTATTTTCTTTTGTCATATTTCCCATATTGTGTGTGCAATAACGTATAATAAAGTAAAGAAAAGATGGCCTGCCCTGCTGTGGGACGTAGGTATACTGGGTTACCTCTAAATATATTTAAAACTAGCTGTCCCGGCGAACTTCCTACCGCCACAGCATCCGTTTATACGATTCTTGCACAACGCCATCTATTTTTAAAACACAACGTTCGCTCGCACAACGCCATCTATTTTAAATTTAAAATAAATATTATCCCACGGGAACGCATTACCGGGATATCAAGTATGCTATGTCTCAATTTAGGTCTTTGTCTATCTGTACGCCAAGTTTCATGTAAATCCGTGCAGCCGTTATTGCCTTAGCCGTGATTGAGTAACAATCATCCAAACATCCAAACCTCCAAACATCCAAACATATTAACAAACTTTCACATTTATAATATTAGTAGGATTATAGATTGATCGCGACTTCTATACCCTCGGATATCTAGCTAGAGTAAGCTCAAGCACTATAGATTATTGCGTATCCATAATCATAAAATAGGTGGTGCCATGTCAATAAATTTAATGACAAACGGAAAACTTTAATAACGCCGCAAAGATTACGCACAAAAACCTGTTAGTCTATTGATTGCCTAGGCAGACAAAATAGCGCTACATAGGTACCTAAAGTGTTATTTAACATGGGTGATAGTAACACTTGCTATTTAATCTTCGTTCACGTCGGTGAAAATATGAAAATGTTGCTCCTATGCAAGACAGGTACAAATTCAAAGTGTTTTTTTATTCAAAATAACGCAAAAAATGAGACTATGTGACCATTTCAAAATCTAGATCATTTTGGAGAAAAAATGGACAAAAAAAACTCCAAACTTAGTCTTTTTAAATTTGATCCTTAATTGAGTTTACATATTATTCTAAAACCTAGAACTCATGCATTGAACTGGCTTTAATTCCAGACGTATTTAATTTGTCATACTTATAGGTAAACCTGAAAACGTGCTGAAACGGTTTCACGGATTCACATAGAGCTGTCTAGTTGTCTATACGTTGAAACAGAAAATCAGATAAAATTATCAGCTATTCATTTTAATGCCGCAGGTGGTTACTTTACTATGGAACAATTTTTTTCGCGGATTCAAATTTTCCCTTTACTTAGAGTTGTTCGTACTGACAAGTAGAACCTCCCCTTGTATGTGGAGGTTTCATTAGCTATTTTGTTACACGCTGAATATGTTTTTTTTTGTTATTTTTCTTATATAAGCCTATATACGTTTATTGTTTAATTATCATATGTAATGACCGGTGTATATACAATAAACAATATTCTATCTATCTATACGTTCCACTGCAAGGCACAGGCTTTCTCTCAGCGAGAGAGAGTACGGGATTAATCACAACGCGATACCCACCGCGGATTGGCAATTTGAAGCGCTGAGGTGTGTGACCACCTCAGACATTCAGGTTTCCTCACAATGTTTTCGATGGTTGAGTAGTTTTGAAGATTATCTCCTACATCCAAACTCACAAACATTTTACCTCTTCTTTATAATAATAGTGTAGTTAAAGACTACACAGCTTTAACATTTAGTTGATCTTGACATTAAAAAACATTCCAAAGAACCTAATTTAAATTAAATTAATTTCACTGAATTGCAAATTGTTGATTGCACTCATAGGATCTTGTTAGGTAGGTATTCGTACCAATTTATGTATTTGATGATTTGAAATAAGATGGTCAGACTGGAGTTTTTTTCCCTCTGCCTTTTTCTCCACTGCAAATTCGGCCCCAACGCAGCGGCTAACATTGTAAATTGACATTTCACAAACCCAATGTAAATTCTTTTCGTTGAAATAAATTTCTGATTTCTGATTTCACCAAGACTAAAATACGTTTAACACGTGAAGAACTAGCATTTGTAGTTGGGTAGATATAAAGAAAGGGTAGTAGGCACTATATTCCATCTTCTTATTTTTTCGGCAACCTTGGCTCAGTATTGATTTTAATTAGTTTATCTATACATGTTTTCAGAAACAAAAAACTCATTTAACGAACCAATCACACAGTGACGCACAATTCTCGCACAAGATTAATGAATATTCAAGGATTTTCATTGTGAGCAAGTAATTACCTACATTTATGCTAAATCAAAACTCGTCGATCAAAAGACGGAAAAATCATAAAGTTCCTCCTATTATTGGCAAAAAAATCACCCTGTCTTTGTTTAGGCGATCTAGTGTGTAATTACTATCAAACATACCTAGTACCTACCGTTTCGTAAATCTACTAAAATAGATCTTAAACTCTAATCTAATAGACATCTTTATTGCAACGAATTATATCGTAAAAAATCGCATGATTTATTCAAATTGCAACGTTTCTATATAATCCGAACAGTGGTTCGATCAAAAAGTGGAAAAATATATTATCATTATGCTAAGTTTTACGGCTTCTAGACTGTCGGGTCAACAGGTCATCCACTGTTTCATGTTTTGCCTCGTCATCGCTCTGGAGCTATTTACATAGTCCGCTAAAACGTGACCTAATCTTACACAACCATTAGATAAGTAACTACCTAGTTCAGTTCAGTACAACTAATTATTATGATCATTGAAAGAAACAAGATTCTCTCAAAGTACATTCCTCTAAAAACAGTCTTTAAATCAGGATTTGATTAAAACATAATTTATAAAATAATATTTATTAAGATCATTACAACTTAAAACGTTCTTAAGGGATTTTAATTGTGTTTTATTTAATGAGATCCTCAACCATGTATTACCTCAAATTTGTAAACACGTACATTACATTACATAACCTCATATAGGTACCGGAGGGATAGACAGAGACCACTCAGGCCACTTGCCACGATTCAGACAGTTGCCTGATTTGAAAGAGAATGACTGTGAAATAGGATGGGTTAGCTACTTGTCAAATGCTTGCTTTACGCCGATGAACAGGTATTGTTCGCATCATTGGGCGAAGACCTGCAGACATAAGTAGGTAACAATAGGTAATGGGGCATTTAAAAGAAAGGGAATTGTGAGACGAAAGAAATTAGGAAATTAATGATGATGAAATTGAAAATGAAAGCGCAAGATAAGGATAACAAATAAAAGGGTGGAATAAGTGAAAGAGTTCGTCTATTTGGCAGCCTGTTTCCGAAAGATGGAAAGAGTGAAGAAAAGCAGAAAATTCTGTAAACGGTTTCTTGCACTCTCTTGGAAGTAGCCGAAAGAGCGAGATTGGCTATCCATAATGCAATGCTGGTTGCAACACTTATGTATGATAGCGAGACTTGGGTATGGTAGAAGAATCAAGAAAGTAGGTAATATTAATGCCGTCCTTGAGATGGGCATAGGTGTGGTGTTACTTTGAACAAGTTACGCAATAGAATGATTAGAGAATGTTATTGACTGAAAGAGGATGTAGTGACTAGAATTGAGAAAGGTATGTTGCGTTGGTTTGAACATACTGAGAGGATGAGGTAAGAAAGATTGACGAAAGAGATATATCGAGCAAATGTAGAAGGAAAATCCGATAAAGGGATGTCCTAGGCTGACATCATCATCATCATCATCAGCCATTTGACGTCCACTGCAGGACATAGGCCTCCCTCATGGTTTTCCAAGCTTCCCGGTCTTGTGTCGCCCGAATCCAGCGACTCCAGGCCACCGTAACCAGATGGTCAGACCATCTGGTGGGAGGCCTGTCCATGCTGCGTCGTCCGGTCCGCGGTCGCCAGGTCAGACCACCCAGTTGCCATCCGGTTCTCCGAGCTATGTGGACTTCGCCCAAACAGGGGAAGTATTAGCAAACGGCAAGATAAAAAGTACCCGAGGATGGCGTGCGTGTATGCAGCGATTCATGTATGTTTTATATATAAGACTGTAGTAGTTAATGAGGTACCTAATGGATAGGATAACGTAGAATCTATGACAAGTGATATACTTAGGTGCTAAGCTGATCATAATATAACAATGTGACTTTTGATTAGCCTTTATAATATCTTGAATCCTTATATCCTCACGGTAGGTACCTAAATGGCATGAGTAAGTATAAATCAATACCTGCACATTTTATGTTAAAGGAGTGATTAACGTTGATTTACAGTTCTTTTTACTGCCATTAATAATGTCCGTAAAAGGCATTATTGCTTTGAGGATGATTTGTCGACTAGTCGTATTTGTCTTGGTATATTTATGCCCAATTTGTAACTGTACGGGAGAACGTCGTCGTGAGAAAACCTGAGTGTCTGATAGGACACACATCAGGTTTTCTTATCAACGCTCAAATCGTGGTAATATAAGCATTAAAACAAAAGTTACTGACTAAAACCGCATGCAACAAAAGCATGTCGCCTCGGTGAGGGCTATAACTCTGTAACTACGTACTTTTTTTCGAATATACTGAGACATACATAATTCTATTCATAAACATTAACCTCGACACAAGAAAAAAACTGATGTTAACTTTATTTCTATGAAACGTTTGATCATCATCATCATCATCATCATCATCATCAGCCATTCGACGTCCACTGCAGGACATAGGCCTCCCTCATGGTTTTCATAACCAATTTCATAATCAATTACCAGGAGACGGGCAGCAGCGTCTTCCTGACATTCCAACTGCATACTGCGATCGCCAACCCGCCTGCCAAGCGTGGCGATTATGGCAAAACCCCTCGTGGTTATGAACGTTTGATAATACTTTTTTTATTTGCCTACAATTCTAGCACTGCCTTAAAAAAGTTTAGATTTTTCATAGATGCAGGTAAGACTTAGAAGGTGCTGATATCATCTATACGTAGTAGTAGATTACATAAAACAGTCAAACCTACTTAAACAATACCTGTGACAGAGTGAGTGACTGACTGAACCAGTGGACCTAGAGATTTGAAAATTGGTGGAAATATTCCTTGAGGACCTTAGGCGGTTAAGGAACTACACATAGGTATATTACGCGCACCAAATTCTGAACGATTACAATCGTTTAACTGTCACACTCCATACTAATTGCTATCGCAAACCTCAGTGCGCGTTTTAGTGCGCGTAATTAGGTCTAGATTGTGACCAGACTGCGTGAAGACCGAGTCTAACTATATGATGAGGTAGGCTAGAGGTAGACTTAGAAAGGATTTTTTGAAACTCCTAGAACAGCTATCTCTAAATGGTTGGTATAACTTGTGAGTATGAAGAAATCATCATCCACGCGAAGTTGAGGGCAAAAGCTAGATCTTTTCCTAAAATCCTGTCTCCTAAGGCCAATGCACAAGAAGCTACTTGGTTACATTATCATCACTAAAACGTGCCGACATCCACACCCGACCGGTACGGACGATTACCATAATAATCAATCGATTATCATTAATTGACATCTGTTTTATCGTCGCAAACGGATAGGCAAAACGCGACAAAGCACGTGCAAACGGGTATGCTTATGACAAGTTTCGACATGTTGTTGACCGTACGGTCGACAGCACGTCAACCGTTACATTCATCATCATCATCATCAACCCATTATGTCCCCACCGAGCGGCTCGGGTCTCTTCCCTGAGGAAGGTATAGGCCAACCGTTACATTATGTGCACTCTAATCAGTTATGTTAAGGCCGACTTTGCAACAAGATTGTAAAATTCATTGCTGTCAACTGATCCAGCGTAATATGGGGTAACAGCCGGAAGGGCCATGCCCTCCCCAGAGTGGTCTAGACCTACGCCCCGTTGTAGAGTTTGGAATGGTTAAGGTAAAATAATGAAGGTCAGGCGTGTAAGCGCTGTCAGCGGAAAATATGACAATATGTGAGTGGCTCATACAGGTTGCTGGTGCATTTGGATTCGGTGTGGCAGACCATCGCTTTTCAGGGCCGGCCCTAATTGGAAAATAGCCTTAGATACGACAATGCTTACCAGATTGGCCTGAAAGTCCTCTCTTGGAGTAAGGCAGTGCTAGAATGGAGACTGTTTTATGCTGAGCACATTGGTACAAGTGAAAGTACGGCAGCCGCCAGTGAGAATCGAACCCACGACCTCAGGCTTGGTATCGTGTTACCATTACCAAGTCAGATGTTCAACAGTGGACGAATACGGGGGGATTGATTTTATCAACCGCACATGACTCAAATATTATAGTAACACCCCTTTGGATACTTAGGCGTAACAGAAGTTGAGATATCCGGTAGGTACGTAGGCGAGATACACATCTCAACAAACAATATTCTAATTCAAATTACCAACAGCAGCAAATGATGCAAATATCAAAGACCGAATGTCACTGTTTATCAATTACCGACGATAAATAACGTGTAATTGTATTATTACTTTAATTTATGCTCACACCGCTGTTTCCTTAATATCTCCCGCGTTGAGCTTCCGATTATCATAATGGGGTAAACAAATGAGGTAACAAGATTATTATCTAAAGAACCTGCCTTTATCCTAAGTCGTAAATATCGATTGGATCTTTTCAAAGTACTATCGTCGTCATTAGCTGCGATCAGACAGAACAGGGCCTGGATTCCGTTAACACATCTTAGTATAATGATAACTGGATGAACGGACCGTTTTCTTTTCATTGCCGCTTCAAGTCTACGCGCGCACACATATCAAACCTTCTAGGCGACAATGGTATAAAAACACGTTAGGTGCCCGACCATATATCTGTCATTGTAATATCATGCAATTAGACATACTTATAATATGTAGCGCTTGGGAGAATCTCATTATCATGTTGACGATTCAAACAAGGGCGTGAAGTTGGGTGTTGGGCATTTTTCCACTGACCGGTCCCGGCGACGGCCAATATCGGCGTCGTCACCGGTCAGTGAAAAAATGCGCCATCCATTTTCATAAAATTTTGTTTCTCCGGCTACCGGACAGTTGCCCAGCAAAAATTTGCGGCTGGAGGAAAAAACATACATTGGGTATCAAGCTAGTTAATACCTTATGGTGATAAATGCTTAGACATGTAATGTAGTCACTCACCATAGTCGCTGGGGTGGTCGCCAGAGTCAGGCTCTCGCTTGATGATGACGTGCCTCGCACCGTTGAGGGCTCGCTGCAGCTGCTCCTGCTGAGATCTCTGCCGCCTCACTGGAATCAAGTTACAATGCACTGTAGATATTTTCAGCTAGGTACCTAATCAAAAAGTCTACGTACAGTCCTGGCCACATAGCCGTGGACGTGGGGCGAAATCAGAAGTCAATAATTTCTTTCAACGTAAAGAATTTACATTCTGTTTGCTGAATCTCAATGTTACTATGTTAGCCGCTGCCTACGGGCCGTATTTGTGGTGGAGAAAAAAGCAGCGGAAAAAAACTCATCTTCAAATCATCTTAAACTTAATACATTAGAGAGCCTGTATAGTAAGATTATGCGAAACATTACTTAAAGTAAGAAAAACATTATTGCTGAGGCCAGACAAGCGGGGGCGCGAAAAAGATGCGTCGTCTTTCCAATTCACTTTCATACAAAGCGCATTGAAGGGACGGGGCATTGCCCACACATTAGAGATAGGGCGAGGGCGCGAACTCTATACGAGGAGTCGCGTCTTTTTCGCGCCCTTGACCAACGTCCCTTCTGTGGGCCCAGGGCCTAAGGATAACACCTTTAATAGAAATAGAACATGTTTATTTGTCTTCAAACATAAGATAAGATAAGAATATTCTTTATTGTATACCGGAAAAAATGATACAGAAACAGCAATGACAAAAGAAAAGATACAAAAAATTGGCGGCCTTATTGCTAATAGCAAACATAGTAAGGCACATAATATTTAATGTTTACATTGAGTTTACTTACTAAACAATACTACTCGATCCAGTCAAGTAGACGATTGCCGAAGGAGATGTTACTATCAGAGGCGGACTAGCAGTATTGGCCTTTTATTTGCCGAGCTAACTAACCGATTTTCTGTATTTCTTTCGCAACATCATCCTATTGTTATTCGTTCTCATAGATTTTGAATAATTAATGGTTCAAAATGTATATGTTTTCTCCGCGATTGGCCGCCTCTAATATCTGGCCGCCCTGGTTCGGGGCCTAGTTAGCCTTAAGGGGCTCCTCACCACAGAGTAACACTAGCGCGACCGAGGGAAAAAATTATATCTTTTTTTACAGATCGTAGGTATTTGCGTCACATTTTGCAAATACGATATCGGTAAAAACGATATGATTTTCTCCCTTGGCGGCGCTAGTTTTGCTCTATAGAGCCCCTCGAGAAAATTCCGCCACAAGTTATCATCAGAATGCAGCATAAGCAGCCTATATACGTCCCACTGCAGGGCACAGGCCTTCTCTCAGGGAGAATGCAGCATCTGATGGTAACTAAAGGTGGTCTTTCGGCTCACTCGCAGATTACCTTTTATATGTACAATAAAGTGTTCTCTATCTAACTACGAGTATTAAAAAAATACAGAAGTTGTGCGTATTGATAAGTTCACGAACCCCTAATATACCTTCTTCTTCAAAACTGTAAGATAGTAACTACAGACGGACTTTCGGAACACTCGCGGATTTCCTTTTTTAAATATAACAAAGTGTTCGTATGTATTAAAAATACAGAGCTGTGCATTGTATTGATAAATTTAATGAACCCCTAACATAATATGTTCTTCTTCAAAACTTTAAGAACTTTTAGCTTAGGAGGCTCCAGAAGCGAAGAGAAAAGGAGGTGCACTCACCGATAGGCAACCCCGTGTCAATGGAGACCATGTCGGCCATGCTGCTGACGTCCATGAACATCTCGTCGTCCTGCACCGCCGCAACTGAGTCCGGTACCGGCCGGATCACTAGCGAGTGCCCGATCGAGCCTTCCTGGAAGAATAAAGCAGAATAAGCTCGTGTTTGTCTTTGGCTCCGACCACTCACGGAGATGTAAGCAGAGAGCAGGGTTTGCTATTTGCCACTATTCTGGCAAACTTTTTTCGATTCATCGTGGCATGCATGCACGCCGGTTTTGGGAAGGCGTCTAGAATTGCTGAGGTGTGTGAACACCTCAGACACTCAGAGATTTGTAGTAAGCCAATATTTTATTCTATTGGTAGGCTGCCCACCGCGGAATGAGCGATTTTGGCAGTTGTAGAGATAGAATACCTCAGGGTTTCAGGTTCTCTTAAAAATTTTCTCTTCACGTATGCCATATGGGATGTATGATGGCTATTTCTTCTATACTTAAATACATAGTCAATATGGCTCCTTAATCTTCAACTTTGAGTCATTTAACGTTTTCAAATCCCTTCAGCTCCGGCTGACCTTACGTGCCCATGCCTTGATGATTCACGGCGCGTAAGCTCTTTTATAGCCACTTAGGCATTCAAACGCCGGCTCGTTTTAAAGCAAAAGGCTCCATTCAGAAGTTATTCACAGGCTGACAATAGAGCCCAAGTAGACTAAGGTCGCGTTGCGCCATACCATCGGGTTAACTTAACGTAGTGTTGATGTCGGCAGTTTTGGGTTAGGGCCACAGCTTGAAATGAGATGGAAGCCGAGGAGGTGCCTAAATTTGTAAAAAAAAACCCCCAATAATTAACGGACGATTCCTTAAGGCAAGTAACGATTTCGGTTCAAAATTGAAATCTTGGCTTTCAAAAAAATGCTATTCTGAATATAAAATTTGGGCGATGAAAACTACAATGTTTTACTAATACCTTGTGTGTCCGCCCATAGTTTTGACGAGCGCTGATCAGGTACATAATAACATAAGCAGCCTATATACGTCCCACTGCAGGGCACAGGCCTTCTCTCAGGGAGAGAGTGGCTTGGGCTTAATCACCACGCGTGCCCACCGCGGAATGGCGATTTCAAGCGCTGAAGTATGTGAATAGCTCATACACTCAGGTTTCCTCACGATGTTTTCCTTCACGGTTAGCGAGTGGTATTGCTACTATGACTTCACAAATGTAAATAACTTAGAAAACAGAGTCATAGGTACATTCCCGCACTGGGAATCGAATCTGGGTCTCTCGCTTCCGAGTCCGATGTTCTACACACTAGGCTACCACCGCTGATCAGGTGATCAGTTCATAATTCAATTCACAAATAAAATTTTAACCCGACCTTAACAATGAGGTGGTATAATTATTAAAGAAAAAACATAATATAAAATGTACTTGAGTATTATGTCTGTTCCGTGTGGCGCCGGACTAAGAATAACGTCACTCCATTTCCTTCCGTGGATGTCGTAGAAGGCGACTAAGGAAATCAATTACCAGGAGACGGGCAACAGCATCTTCATGAGATTCCAACCGCATACTGCGATCGACAACCCGCCTGCCAAGGGTGGCGATTATGGCAAAACACCTCATGGTTAAGAAAACTGCGACGGAGGCCTATGTCCTGCAGTAAGCGTCAAATGGCTGATGATGATGACGATGATGATTATGTCTGCTGCCATAGCTAGTCTCACATAGTCTCACGTAGCCTGTATTTATGGCGAGCAGGCCCGTGCTTCTGGCGAGGTGTATGCTAACACATAGATTTTGGTGGTGTCATGCTTTGGATGTTGCAAGTATTGGTGAAATGGAAGTAAAAGCCAGACTTATAAGTTTGACGCTATATAAATGTATGTTGTGTGTCTGTAGCATGGTAGGTCTCAAAAGGATGGATGGCTTTAAGGGTGCTCTTGCGGGAGTTTTAATAATTTTAAATGTAGTTTTATAAAAAGTGTGTTACTTGCCCATTAGCTCAGTTGGGAGAGCGCTGGCACGGCGAGCCAGAGGTCGCGGGTTCAAGTCCCGGCATGGGTAGAATTTTAGCCTATTTTAGGTTTTTAAAATTGTCCTCAGCACTGGTTAGTGCAACAGAAAGAATATAAGTGTGTTATATTTTCACTCACCACCGTGAGTCTTCCGTGCTTGGGATGGCGCCTTATGAGCAACGCGGCACCATTCTCCTCATCTTGATACAACTCGCCAATTTCTTCTTCGTCAGCCTGTAAAAAGAACGATGAAATATTATAAAAAAAGTTAAAATGCATTTAGCATAAAAAATATGGTGAATTAAACAAAATATTCCAAATATATTTAGATTTCTTACATATTTTTTAATTATTTATTTTATTATTAATGCTACGGAGTTAATGTCGTAAGCATATCAAATATAGCTTTTTTTTAAAATACATCACATATTATACAAAAAAAAAATCACGCCCAGTTCAGAACGTCTATTCTCTGTTGTGGCATTGGCGCGTATAACAGATACGTCTTATTACATTGCCTTTAGCGTAGAGTTAGGTAGGCATACAAAAAACGGTAATGCCTTTAACTGCCAATAATAAATAGCTCAACCTGCTGAGAATTACAAAAATAATTAGGTATTTTATTGTCAAAGTCGTTCCTTCGAAACGACGTGACGAATGTCCAAATTCATCGGTAGTCTCCACAAATATATAACAGAAGCACCAACTTTACCATTATCTTTGTTTGATAAAATGTGTTGATCCTATTTTTTATAAATTACGTATATATCGTATTCGGCCACAGCGGCTGGGATCTGACTATCGAGAGTGACTTTCAAGACGTTAATAAATTATCCAATTAATGTCAACGTTCATAACTAAAGCACAGACTAAAAAACCAGACAAGTGCGAATCGGACTCACCCACCGAGGGTTTCGTACAAATTTGTAGGTACTCTATAAAAAACAAAGATGATTTCTACTGTACGTGAATGTGATGCATTCTTCTGTATAGTATTATTTCGAGTTCAAACGGACAATCGACGGAAAGTCCGCGTCAAGGCTAGAATACGAAGGCGCGCGACGGCATTATAGGAGGACGTGATTGTATTGCCTTATCAGTCCTAGGAACTGTCAAACACGGTTGGGTGGGTTGTCTGTTAATTGAGACTTCTAGATAACGGTTTTGTTTTGGGACCACTGCATGTGCTGCCAAATATACATGTCACCAGCAGAGTTATTGCTCACGGATTCGATCGCATATTAACGTTTCCTCCTGCCCCTCTACGTTAATGTGGTTAACACAAATAGAACTTACATCCAACCAATTATTTTACAAACGTGAAAGTTTGTGAAGATGTTTGGATGTTTGGAGGTTTGGATGTTTGTTACTCAATCACGCAATAAGATTTACATGAAACTTGCGTACAGATACACAAAGACCTGAATTGAGACATAGCATACCTACTTGATATCCCGGTAATGCGTTCCCGTGAGATAATATTTATTTTAGGTTTAAAATAGATGGCGTTGTGCGAGCGAACGTTGTGTTTTAAAAATAGATGGCGCTGTGCAAGAATCGTATAAAGGGATTCTGTGGCGGTACGAAGTTCGCCGGGATAGCTGTTTTTTTTTATAAACGCACTTCCGATTATGGTAATTAAAACACGTCGAGATGGGCTACGTCTACAACATTTTCTGAGCCCACCCCTATATTTTGGGTTACTCCGTGCATGTATTGGAATTTAGTGTGATTGACCATCGCTTTTCATAGGCCAGCCCATCTGGAAAATAACCCTAGATGCTCCAATGTCAACTCAAGAATTCTAAAACTTCTAGGAGCCACAATATTAGGGACCAAGTAGCCACAATGGTTGGCAACCAACTACTTCTGGTAAGATCCGATAGCACTTGAAAATGTACGTACGGTGGACTGACCCCCGGTTTCTCGTTCTTTAACGATCTGTCGAGCTACTGATAACAGCTGTCAGTTAGCCAAAGTGCATACAAAACATATTTTAACTACACACTTACACTTAGACCACTGCAACCACAACGGTGGCGCCACCTGGTCAATTGTCATCGGTCACCGGTCACCTGTCATCGGTCACCGGTCACCTAGCCACACAGATCGTTAGTGAACGAGGGGTAAGGCTCCTTCGTGGTTTTCATAACCATGAGGGGTTTTGCCATAATCGTCACGCTTGGCAGTCGGGTTGGCGATCGCAGTATGGGGTTAGAGTCTCAGGAAGACGCTGCTGCAGTCACATAATCACCAATAATATTGGCAGTCGAGATTTCATAGATCGCTAGGCAGATGAGCGAACTGATTGGTCGATGAAATTACTAAGCCGGAAGGCATTAGACATAAAAAAGGCTCGAGGAGATTGAATGAGAATGGCCTCTGCCCAGCAACGCGCTCTATTCAGCAGCATTAATGAAATCCCTACTTTTGTACGAAAAGTAACTAATGTTTTGGCATTTAGAGTTGTTTATGGCAATCATGGAATCATAGGCAGCCACTGACGTATTTATGTTTAAGATGACTTGAGAAACGATGGTCAGAGTAGATTTTTTCCCGCTGCCTTTTTCTACACTACAAATTCAGCCCGAAGGCAGCGGCCAACATTGTAAATTAACATTAAACCAATAGAATGTAAGCGACACTTGGGAGGGCGGTTCAAGCCGGCCTTAGCCTTAGCCTAGTATAACTTAACTTAGTACAACTTAAATCTAATTTAATAAGTATCCATAATCCATACCTAATCAAGTATATCATAAATGTGCATTGCTACAAAGTGCGCATACCTTACTGTTATGCTTGTTTTACTGTTCATTAAATAGTGACGTGAGTATAAAAATATGTATAAAAAAACTTAGCCTGATAAACCTTCCTAATTAAGACTGTTTTTGCCTAGGATAAATTTACAGTAGGTTTTAACATTGTATAAAGAAATTATGTTAAATAAAGAACTAAAGAAATATTTGATTTCTGATTGTTTCAAAGGATGGATATATAAAGAGATGTCACTTTTCTAGTGTTAACTCAGTCACTATGCCATTCTATAAGCTAAGCACGCCCCAACGACATCCGTTCTTAATTATCATACGATTAAAACATAATTGCGGCGTGTTTTTGCCAACGTGCCTGCACGCATGTTTGATTGTCAATTTGTGTGAGTACTAACTAGCGAACACATTCATGCCGTTGAGCCGTAGGTAGGTAATATACGTAAGTCTCCATTATACGTAACATTAAATATCAGTATGGCTATTATGAGTGCAGACCAAGATCGGCAAACGTAGCGAGGGAAGACAGAAAGGGATGGCGTGCCTAGGTGTGCTCCAGTTCGTCGACAAAGATAGCGACCGGGGTCTGGATGTGAGGACCGTGGTAGAACGCTGGCTCAAAGGCTCGAATCCCAACATATACCAATGGCTTTGTTGTCTAAGTTACGCACATTTGTGAATATTTAGTAGCAATATCACTCTCTAACCGTTAAGGAAAATACTTTGAGGAAACCCCAATGTCTGAGATGTTGACATACCTCAGCGCTTGTTACGTACAATCGCCCAAAAATGAGGCTAAGTGCAGAAATCTCATGTCTAATAACAACTCTAACAATATGTTCTTAGGCTGGCTTGCGCTAACGCTATCTGATTAGCACTATTTAACTGTTTATCCATGGGTAAGCTCTATCCAGAGAACAAGTCCAAAAATATCTTGACAAATTGATATTCATCCATATATCAATTGTATGACCGACAACCCTGTAAATCAGCTATTTATTAGCTTATCCCTGGAGAAGTATTTATCTATTTACTTACTTATCCAGTGACTTGGCCTAAGTCGCCTTTTGTAGAGTGTTCACCTGTAAAGGTCGTGCTAACGACTGTGCCCACAGAACAGGAATAATGTAGACTCATGACTCGTATGCGAGATGACACGAGTATGGTGAGATGGGTATCGACTCACGACGTCAGATGACACATCCGATAGCGGTGACCGTCCACGGTCACCGAAATGCGCAGGAGTTGAGAAAACACTGCTTAAGGCTGAGTGCCTACTCGTGCGTAGATGTCCGAGGGATAAGTTTGACAAACTAACACTGCATAAGCGAAGCGGCTTATAATGTCTCATTGCAGGCCTCATTGCGTAGTGATAAACTGTAAGAATACAACAAAGGTCCTTGCACCCAAAGAGGAGATATTTCCTTCCATTTTCCGCTATTTTTTTTTTTTCACGTAGCCACGTTTGTGTCCCACTGCTGGGCAAAGGCCTCCCCCAACTCCGCTATAGTAGTAAAAAATGGACTCGCTTGGTTTTCATATAAATCGCAGTGCTTACATATGGACTCTATTTAAGCTTCCCAAAAACTGTGATTTTTAATCGCTTTTAGGGTTCCGTACCTCAAAAGGAAAAAACAGAACTGTAATAATAAAAACGTATATTGCGACACTCAAGGAAATCAAAATTTATAGGGTACTTTCCGTAGACCTAGAACTATAAAAATTGACAAGTAATATTGTGTTATACTACAAGTACAGGGAAAAATCTGAAAACTATAAGTTTGTAATTAAATAATAAAAAAAATGTCTTTGAAGTGCGGGAAAAGCTCGGAAAAAACTGCGAGACTCGAATCCTGAACTATTTATGGTGGGCCTCGGTGGGCGAGTCCGACTCGCACTTGTCCGGTTGATTTAAATTATCTTCTTTTACCAACTTTAAAAGTCCATCAATAATGTACCTAGGTATTGTGTTGTGTTTATGATACATACTACACTTATACAAGCTTCACAACTTGTAATACCAGTAAACATAATAAAATGTGAAAGTAAAAGTTTGTATGTTATATCATTTTATGATTACAAATATGATTACATTTATCTAAGAGATGTGCTTAGATAAATGTAATTATAGATGCTTAGATATAATTACATTTAAGTCTTTACTTCCTTAAAAATAGTACATAAAACAGTAGCTACATATGATTATAAATTACACACGTGAAGGAAAACATTGTAAAATATAGTATCGATGAGATCTCTAACAAACAAGCTTTGTACCGGATGTATAAACAAGCGTGTAAGCAGTATGTCTAGCACGCACGGAAATAACAGAACAATTTTGCGCATTGTTTTTTATTTTTAACTTTAAAATCCAGTAGAAACTAGAGCTCTATGCACAACATTCTTGTAAAGAATTTGTTGTAAGTATGTCCAATGCTATTTCAAAAGAACTTGTTTGAGAAACTGTAGTACGTACGAGGTGGGTGGCCTATTCATTTGAACTGTACCGATTGTAAACATTTTTATATTATATTACATAAACTCTAGGTATGAAGTTTTTTACCCTAAACAAATTTTCTTTTTTTAGATTTTATTTTAGGTACATGTTTTGTCGGCATGATTTATATGTATGTCTATGCCAAATTTCAGCTTTCTCTTGCTAATCGTCTCGGAGCTAGGCCGCGGACAGACAGACAGACGGACAGACGGACAGTCAGACAGACAGACGGACGGACCTTGTTGACCACGGAACCCTAAAAACGTTGTGGTCACAACCACCCAAAAATCGGCCAAGTGCGAGTCGGAGTATGATCTCGCTCATGATTGATATATTGCATTCATGCAAAGGAGATGTTTACAAAATACATGACACCCTGACTAAGATTTTGTATAGTACATAGTTCCACGTGGGCAAAGCCGTGGAGCAAATCTGTAAAATGTTAGTTCGCTCACGAAAATTACAAAAGTAAATGTGTGTTTGCACACCACAATGACACATAGACTCTTAAACTACAGAATCAATTTTGAAGAAATCTTTTGAACTTCAAATCTTATTCGGTTCGGTAGTCTTAAATTAGGGTTGTGGGCACGCTATCGTGCCCACAAGGGGATCCGCGCTTGTCTATGTCACGCCTTTTAATCCCCTGCCAATCTCGTCCACTGCTTTTCGACGGCTTTAGTAATTTCATCGACCCATAGGATCGCTGGACGCCTACCGATCGTCTACCCAACCTCGGCCACCACTTTGTGACTGCTTAGTCAATCAATCCTCCTACCGTGTGACCACATGCGTTGCCCATTTTCACTTTAACTTGGTTATTTGCTTTCCGACGTCTTTGAGTCGGACCTTTCGGTGAATTACGTTGTTAATTCAATAATATTCTGTAAATATGAATTCGGTTGTGGGTTCGAGTCCCAGCATGTACCAATGACTTTGTTTTCTAAGTGACGTAAATATGTGAAGTTTTAGTAGCAATACCACTCGCTAACTGTGAAGGAAAACATCGTGAGGAAACTTGAGTTTCTGAGGTGTTTACATACCTCAGCACTGGAAATTGCCAATCCGCGGTGGGCGCACTTGGAAATTAAGCCCATACCCTCTCTCTGAGAGAAGGCCTATGCCCGGCAGTGGGACGTATTTAGGCTAAATAAAAAAGAAAGCTCTCCAACCAGGGGCTGTATAAGTCCTCCTCTGATTTAACCTATTCCGAACTGTCAAATACATACACATTTTGACACTTTGGAGTCGTCAAAATGGCTAACCCGATAGAGTGGATAGTTACGTGATAGAAGGGCAGGTCCTTCAAGAGCGCGTGCGCGTATGCAGCCTACATACGTCCCACTGTAGGGCACAGGCCTTCTCTCAGGGAGAGAGTATAGGCTTAATCGGTTTACTAATGTATTGCCAAAAATCGTTTCCCAAAGTATTACTTCCCAAACTATTTTCCGCAAATTATCACTTGGCAAAAAAACATTTCTCAAAACAACTTAAAGCAAATAAACAGTTAGCAAAAGTTATTATGGCAAGTTATTGTTTACCAAATAAATACTTGGTCAAAATTAATTTTACCAAGTATCATTTCTTAAGTACTTTTCTGGTAACAATTCGTGTCTGTGGGGGTCGCAGTTCTAACCTAACACACTTTTCTGGTAACAGTTCGTGTCTGTGGGGGTCGCAGTTCTAACCTAACCTAACCCACTTTTCTGGTAACAGTTCGTGTCTGTAGGGGGTCGCAGTTCTAACCTAACCTAACACACTTTTCTGGTAACAGTTCGTGTCTGTTGGGGTCGCACGCCAAAATAAAACGTTAGCATAATAAACGTTTGTCTTAATAAAACTTGACGCAGTAAAATTATGCGAAATGATAATTTGACCAAATGAATAAAATGCGAAATGAAAACTTGCTAAAGTTTTATTTGGGAAATGAAACTGATGCCATAAGTTTATTGGGAAGTAAAATTTGGCGAAAATACTTTGGCTAAACGGCGGTATCCCGGCTTAATCACCACGCGTACCCACCGCGGATTGGCGATTTCAAGCGCTCAGGTATGTGAATAGCTTAAACACTCAGGTTTCCTCACGACGTTTTACTTCACAGTTGGCGAGTGGTATTGCTACTATAACATAACTTAGAAAACACAGTCATAGGTACATGCCCACACTGGGAATCGAACCTGGGTCTCTCGCTGCTACCAATTTTAGAAACCATAATCCGACAAACTGTGTAGCACTGTTATTGGTTATTCATATTACGAATGCTGGTGATATTATTCTTGTCCTTATTTTTTACTGAACCGCTATTAAGGAAAAGGGTTTCTCCAAATAGCCAATTTTTGAACTTCAAAACCAACATCCTTATGTCCCTCAGCATCAATCATGATCATGAGGTCACCACACCTGCGCACCGCAGTGACAGTAAATTCAATGCAGAATAAATGACGCTACTCCACCATCAGTTGCAATTAATGTAACGATTGCAGATAATTTTATGGTTTTATACTTCGCTTCCTAGTGGTGACTCATGTACAGAATTGCACCGTTGGCAAGTGACTATGCCATTGAATATATTTTATTTCTGTGACGGATACCTACCGCTGACTAATTTAGTAAGGCAAACATTTGTGATATATGCGAAACTAAGTAATTATTTCGTTTTTTAACCTATATTCGTCCCAATGCAGGGCCACAGGCCTTCTCTCAGAAACACGTGCCCACCGCGGATTGGCAATTACAAGCGGTGAGGTATGTGAACACCTCGTACACTCAGGTTTCCTCATGATGTTTTCCTTCGTAGTTAACGAGTGGTATTGTTACTAAGTACCCCATACGTTCCTATTTCCCCCTTAGACTGATCTCAATTAACCCATATCGGTTCGAGTAATTAGGAAGCACGATGTTTTTTATACTCTTAAAATTTTTGATTATAAATGTAATTTTTAACATTTTTCTTCACATTATTATGTAGCTAGATAAACAAAGTTACTGTTGTAATAAAAGTTTATTGCATTTGTGACATTCTTGTGTTATTTTTGGGGGTTTAATACCTCTAGCAGTAACGTGTATATGGGGATTTGTTATACGCTTCAGAGCAACGTAATGAGCAAATAAAATAAAATAAAAATTATATATGCAATTATAAAGCCGTAAAGCCAAGTCAGAGGCCTTAGGGCGGCTTGACAACTTCTGACAGTAGACGAGCCACTAGTCTACAAGCCTCCACCAATCCGGACTTGGCCCCCGTGGTGGAGTATGGCCTATACCTTCCTCAGGGAAGAGACCCGTGCCCCTAGGTGGGGACATAATGGGTTGATGATGATGCAATTATATTGGAATCGCTCGTAGCCCCGGCTGCCTGAGTGATCTTAAACGATCACGAAGGTTAAGCAACACAGGGCGCGTTCAGTGCATGGATGGGTCGCCGTCTATGCCTAACGCTAGTGGCATTTTCCCGAGCGGTTCCGTGCTTCGCAAGGCACGTTAAACTGTTGGTGCCGGCTGCCGTCGATAGATGGCAGTCGTTAAGCCAAGTCAGAGGCCTTAGGGCGGCTTGACAACTTCTGACAGTAGACGAGCCACTAGTCTACAAGCCTCCACCAATCCGGACTTGGCCCCCATGGTGGAGTATGGCCTATACCTTTCTCAGGGAAGAGACCCGTGCCCCTCGGTGGGGACATAATGGGTTGATGATGATATGCAATATATAAAATTTAATTGAATTGAAAATAAAGTGCACTTTGCAAGTATGCACTTATCTGCAGCCACTAAAGCCTGGGTGGGCGCTGTATGAATCCAGAGGGTATAAAGAAGCGCCTGTGAACACCAGAGGTTGCATGTCTAGCTTTAACTTTTCGTTATTAAAAAAAAGAAAGATGCATCCCTGTCTATGATTTGCCTGTCATTTTTTTATTCTCTCTCCTCTCTTCTTCAACTGGCCGTGCACAAAGCAACATATTTTTGTTACGCCTAAAAACTATATAAAATATAATATTATTTCGCTAATATTTCGATGTGCATTTGGCGCAGAAAAAACAAGGGAACTAAAAAAACTTACGTTACCGAAGTCATTGAACTCTTTTTTCCTCACAAAAACCAAAATAAAGTTGCTTACTTAAGATATTAAGTACCTACCCATTCGAACCTAAGCATCAGGTATCAAAATAACCATACATCGCTAGTTAGCTTAAAAGAATAAGGAAAACGTACAATGGAAACAAAAAGAAAGACGATTCATTTTCAACATAAAAAATCTCAACATCTGTTAAAATCAACCCAACAAAAAATAAAAACAGCCAAGAGAACTTTTCCACGACAAACCGTTGCCATTTATAGTCGGTATCGTCCCAATACTTACTAATGAACCTAATGAAACAGTCTGTTTGGCAGATGTCACCCCACTACCATTTAAGCTAGCTTATCATAGACATTAGGTGTCTCGATCACCTTGGATCTCGAGTGGACATCACCAATCGGTATACATAATGTAGACCTTACACAAAAAAACTCACTTGAGGCACTAACATTTAAGGATATGCCCATCAAGTGTGCTTTTGAGCGTTAGAAATCTGTAATCTGTGTCGTATCAATAAGCCAATAAGAACCAAATGCGCTCTGGTAGATCTGCAGTCAGTGAAAATACACTCAGCGGTACCAACCACTTCATTCATTTTGATAAAGTTCAAGTTCTAGCCTGAGAGAACCGTTTCTTTCCTAGAATGATACGCGAAGCAATAATAGAGATCCGCCGGCATCCAAATTTCAATAGAGATCGTGGTTGGAACATAGCTGCAGCATAGGATCCAGTGCTTAAGTGCATGAGACCCCCTTGCTAGAAGTGTAACTGTAGATTTAATTTTAATTTCAATAACTAATAATCAATATTTTTGAGTTTATATAAAATAATTATTGTTTTTTAGATTGAATTTTAACTTCAATAACTAATAATGAGTATTTTTTAAGTTTATATAAAATAATTATTGTTTTTTTAGATTGAATTTTAACTTCAATAACTAATAATGAGTATTTTTGAGTTTATATAAAATTACTAATAGTGTCAATTTCAATTTAAAAATTTGCCAATATATTTTTGGAACGTCACTTAATAATTTCTGTCGAGGGTAGTAAACTAACAGTTAATACTTTCAAAAAGACGCCTGTCACCTCAGTCTACCGAGACCAGGGCACTTGCAAAAGTACCGAAACGTAACGTAAACGAGTAAAAATCCGTTAAAAATCAGTTTTATTATGTCTAGTGCTAGTGTTATATACTTTATTAACTTCGGAACTGGCCCATAGCCAATTTTGGAACCAGTCCTTAGCAGTGCAAAGTAGCTACTTAAGTGACAAAAATAAATAGAATACTTATAAAACAACATTATTATAATATTAAGTTTGCATGTTTATGTTTTAATTACATATAATTTAATTGATTTGTTTAAATTTAATGGCATCCATATTCTGTCATAAATCGTAAGTTATTTGGTAATGTCTTTCACACGGTCCTCACAGGACAGGCTTGACCTAGTGTGAGGGCCACAATTAAAATTGTAATACTATCCATACTATCTGTAGATAATAAGGATGTAAAATTGTTTTTGGTAAATAAATCTATTTGTATTTGTATTTGTTTACCTCAGAAAATACTAAACCAAATGCTCACACACATATATCCCGCAGAGGTAGACAGAGACCAGGGTTTGCCACTTGCCACTATCCTGATAAACCTATTTCGCTTCATCAACAGTCGCGGCATGCACGCACGCCGGTTTCTGGTAGGTACTTATGGTTTCAAGTTGAACAAAAAATAAAAAGTAAAAACCGACTTCAAAACAATAAATAAAACGAATATGAACATCGAATTTAAAGGTCATATTCGTTTAGATTATATCTGGGTTTTTAGTGCTGTAGGTAGTGTTGTGTCGGTTTTTACTTTTTGTTAAAAAAAATCACGATTTTTTGTGATTACAATTTGGCGGAGTCGTGTATCACTACGACTCCGCCAAATTGTTTTTTCAGAAAGGAAATGCAGGAGTCACTATAAAATATAAATTTGCAAATTTGCAGATTTGCAGATGCCATCATCATATCATGACTTGATGACTGGGACCACCTGCGAAGTGTACCCTTTCAAACATAAGAAGAATTTTCCACATCGGTCCTCGCGTCTTCGTGTAATCGGGGAACATACATAAGAAAAATTATAAAAAAAACAGATTTCGACGAATTGAGAACCTCCTCTTTTTTGAAGTCGGTTAGAAATGTATCTACTGTCGTGTGTACATGTTAGTTGACAACAAGGGCGCTATGACGTAAGTTAACCGCATTGAAGCCACTATATTGAACAACTTTGCATACAAGAAACTCCCCCGAGTACCATCTTCGTGCAGGCAAAGCCACGGGAAATACCTAGCGGCCTAACAAAACCTCAAATCAGAAGGCACCTTAAAGCCGCGGCACCTGTGCGCGGAATAAAAGTGTTTCTATTATTAAAAGTCGCTATTTGAATAACAAATTAGCTCTGCGGTAAACTTAATGGCTCGCTGACGTACCATCGTGGGGACGCGAGTTTTAACCGGAACGCCTTGATTCACCGTCAAAATAAATAGGCACATAGAGTCAAACGTCGAAAGGTGGGGTTGTATCATCAATATTTTTTTTTGCGTTGCGTAAATAGATTAGGCCTTTTGGAGTTTATGTAGTTTATTTTGTGCACATACATAGACCCATTTTTTTACTGCTTCTCCTATACCCTAAGATTTGCTGGAATAAATCTCTTACAGAGACAAGCTCGCATTTGAACATGTTATTTCTTATGTTAAATAAGTAAAACAACCGGCCAAGTGCGAGTCAGACTTGCGCACGAAGGGTACCCTTATCTATACAATATTAGACACAAAGATCGAGAAAACCCGCAATCACGTTTGTTGTATGGGAATTAAATATTTATTTAATTCTATTTTTAGTATTTGTTGTTATGGCGGCAACAGGAATACATCATCTGTGAAAATTTCAACTGTCTAGCTATCACGGTTCATAAGATACAGCCTGGTGACAGACATACAGACAGGCAGACGGATAGTGAAGTCTTAGTAATAGGGTCCCGTTTGGCACCCTTCGTGTACTGAACCCTTGTTACATACAGAACCAACAGGCATAGCGCTGGCGCGGCTTTTACCCCAATACAGCCCGGCGCGACACGAGGCAGCTGACGCTGCATTTCCACATCGGTGTCGCGTACCTAGTTTTAGTTCACACACTCTGTATTCAAACTTCGAATCGGTCGCTAGGTTAATTAGCCCTAAGTACCTTTATTATAATTTTTAATTAAATTAATTAAAAAGCATTCGGTTTTTTTTGGAACCTCCGGCCGCAGCCTACGTAATTGGCGCAGGCGGTAGGATACTCGTGGGTCAGCTCGCGTGCGGTAAAACTGACCATAAAATCGCGTTCCTGACCTGGAGGCTATCAAGACTCCGTCCACGGGTATCCAGAATCTACAATCCAGCTGCAGCCAGGAGGGGACTCCAGACATCGACTCACCAAGAGGAACCGGAATGAAACTGTAAGTGCACTTGAATTGTTCTTGTGTTGCTTCCCTTATTCCTAAGTTCACCCCAACTCCCAAGATTTTTCACCCGAAAGATTCTAGGGCAGGCATACCTGCATCTCGACAGGCTCGCCAAAGTAGAATAGATAGTAATAGAGACTTAGACTTAGACTTAGATTTAGGCTTAGATAGGTTATTCAGAGATAGAGAGATGGCTCATGATCCAGATACGATCTTTAAAGCCTTGAGGCTCGTACCCGAGTTTGACGGGAACCCTAACGTTCTAACTCGCTTTATAAATATATGTGATACCATAGTAGGTCAATATATGGGCACAGCCCCAGGCAGTGAACTCCCAAATGTGTGTCTATTAAATGGTATACTTAATAAAATCACGGGCTCTGCTGCCTCAACTATCAACTCGAACGGCATCCCTGATAGTTGGCTGGGCGTTCGAACCGCCCTTATTAATAATTTCTCAGACCAACGAGATGAAACGGCGCTGTACAGCGACCTCTCATTAGCTGCACAGGGTAATAAAACACCCCAGGAATTTTATGACCATTGCCAAACCTTGTTCAGTACGATAATGACTTATGTCACTCTGCACGAAAGCGTAGCAACTACAGTGGAAGCGAAGCGAGCACTATATAAAAAGATCGCAATGCAATCTTTCGTACGAGGACTAAAAGATCCCATAGGATCTAGGGTTAGGTGTATGCGCCCTCCAACCATAGAGAAGGCATTGGAATACGTGCAAGAGGAACTTAACGTAATCTATTTACAGCAACGCAATGACCAACCGAAAGCCCAGCAGTCATTCAAATTACCAACCCCCTCTTTGCCCGTCACATACACTGCCCCACGGCCTCAATATTACCAACCCCCAGTTAACAACTGGCCAGCCCCTGTAACACAAAGAGGTTTCCAAGTCCCACCTCAGGCTTTTAAATTCAATTCGCCTCATCAGCAAGGTTTCTCACAAAACCGCATGCCTAACATGCCCACTCGAACACAACAAATGTTCCGTAGTGCACCCTCCAACTACAACCCCCAGAGTAACGTTTTTCGAATGCCACCACGAAATAACGCACCCCAAAACTCTGCACCAAGACCCATGAGCGGTGTGCAGCATTTCACCCCTAGACCATTGCCTCATAGCATGATGACAGGACACGATTGGCGTAAGGCAGGGAACCCTCCACCTAACAATTATTTCAAGTCCCGTGAAATGCATTTAAACGAGTGTGCATCGGCGTACGATGACTCATACTTCCCCGCCGAGTTCGAATATGACCCGGAGTACTATTACACGGACGATTCCAACTACAATACCTATGGCATTGAATATAATCCCGATGTAACGTACTATGACGACACTGGCGATAACCAGCTATGTCTTGAAGGCCAACCACAGCCAGGGCCTAGCCATGGTCATCAGGATTTTCAGTCAGCTCAGAAATTAGGAAAGCCAAAATAGAGGTCAATCTTCAGACACAACGTCAGCTACCCTACATCCAAATTTCAGACCCACCTCTTAGATTTTTAATCGACACAGGTGCGAATCAATCTTTCTTAAGCCCCGAAGCGGTAGAACAGTACTTCCCCAACTACCACCTTAACTATGACCCATTCGAAGTCACAAACGTGCACGCTAAGAGTAGGAGTGATTATTCTATAACACTGCCTTGCTTCCCGGAATTCAACGACCCGGACGATATTAAGCTTTTCGTGTATCGTTTCCACGAGTACTTTGACGGACTTATAGGGTTGGACCTGTTAGCTAAGTGGGAGGCTAATATCGACCTTAAAGACTCCAAATTACTGACGAAATCTGCTGCTAACCCAATTCACATGTATAACTCATACAATGTCAACTTATATGAGGACATGATACCGGCCGGCACCTCAAAATTAGTGCGTATTCCGATAAACGCCCCGGACGGCGATGTGCTCATAGAAGAACAAGTGATCTGTAATTGCATAATACATCAATGCCTCACGACGGTCACCAATAGTCGCGGTTACTTAGAAGTCGAGAATCCGACACCGAACGACGTTATCTTTTCACTTGACCAGCCAGCTCAAGCTGAGCTCTTTAACGTAGAGTGTAGTAGAATAGAGGAACGGCTTAACACGCGCGCGCAAGATGTCATCTCGCGCTTAAGAACTGACCATCTGAACGAAGAGGAAAAGGGTAATCTCATCACCCTTTGCTCTCGATATGCCGACGTATTTTATATTGAAGGCGAACCTCTCACCTTTACGAACAAAATCAAACACCAAATTAGGACGACAGATGAGGTCCCTATCTACACTAAAAGCTATCGCTATCCATTCATACATAGACAGGAGGTTAGAGACCAAATCACGAAGATGCTGGACCAAGGCATAATAAGACCTTCGGACTCAGCATGGAGCTCGCCCATTTGGATAGTTCCTAAGAAAGCCGACGCTTCTGGCAAACAGAAGTGGCGCCTAGTAGTCGACTTTCGCAAAGTAAACGAAAAGACAGTCGATGACAAGTACCCCATACCTAACATCAATGACGTACTTGACAAATTAGGGAAATGTCAGTACTTTACGACCCTAGACTTGGCAAGTGGCTTCTACCAAGTCGAGATGGACCCTTCTGATGTCCCCAAAACTGCTTTCAATGTAGAACATGGTCATTTCGAGTATGTTCGAATGCCCATGGGACTCAAAAACTCTCCATCCACCTTCCAGAGAGTTATGGACAATGTCCTTAGAGGTCTCCAAAACGAGATATGTCTAGTCTACCTGGATGACATCATTGTCTTCAGTACTTCACTTCAAGAACACATGGTCAACCTTGAAAAGGTCCTTCAGCGACTCCGAGAGTCGAATTTCAAAATCCAATTGGATAAATCCGAATTTCTAAAGCTTGAGACAGCTTACCTTGGGCACGTCATCACTAGAGAGGGTATCAAACCGAACCCAGATAAAATCTCAGCGATAACGAAGTACCCAATTCCGAAAACCCCAAAAGAGATAAAGCAGTTCCTAGGTCTTCTCGGTTATTACCGAAAATTCATCCCCGATTTCGCTCGTATAACGAAGCCCCTCACGCAGTGTCTAAAAAAGGGTAAAAAGGTCACTTTGGACACTGAATATGTCACTTGTTTCGAAAAATGTAAAACACTTCTTACTAACGACCCCATCCTGCAATATCCCGACTTCAGTCGAGAGTTCATCCTTACTACGGACGCCTCCAATGTCGCTATTGGAGCAATTCTATCCCAAGGCCCAATAGGATCAGACAAACCCGTATGCTACGCATCTCGCACTCTGAACGAGAGTGAGCTTAACTACAGCACCATTGAGAAAGAGCTACTAGCCATTATCTGGGCTACCAAGTACTTTAGGCCGTATCTATTCGGACGCAAGTTCAAGGTAGTCACCGACCATAAGCCTCTTCAGTGGATGATGAATTTAAAAGAACCAAATTCACGTCTCACGAGATGGCGACTGAGGCTCAGCGAATACGACTTTACCGTGACGTATAAAAAGGGTAAAGCTAATAGCAACGCTGACGCGCTCTCGCGAGTAGAGATACATAATGAGGAATCAAAGTCAGTCATCGACGAACTTTGCTCTATACTCCCCAACCCCACAGAAAGTCCACCGACCGTAGCAGACTCCTCCACTGAGACCGTTCACACGAGTAACGAACACCCCATACTTGAAGTCCCAGTTTCAGATGAACCCCTCAATAAATTTCACAGGCAAATTATTTTCACCATCGTAAGCGATGTCAAACGTAAGCCGACAGTGACGAAACCGTTCGACACTCACACACGCATAGCTGTACAGTTATCGGAATCGAACTTAGAGAGTGATCTAGTTACCGCACTGAAGGAGTACGTTAATCCCAAGGTCAGAACAGCCATTTTGATAAATCCGCCCCTCGGAATGTACAAGGTCATCCCCATCATACAAGATAAATTCAAAAGCTCTTCCATGAACTTAACTCTCTGCAAGTCAGAACTTGAGAACGTGAAAGAGTACCTTCGTCAGCAAGATATTATTCGCCTATATCACGACGGTAAAACAAACCACCGTGGAATAAACGAATGCTACCTATCACTATCACGCAAGTACTATTGGCCAAAAATGAGAGACCAAATAACTAAATTCATTAACGAATGTACAGTCTGCGGACAGGCAAAGTATGACAGAAACCCCATTAGGCCCAAATTCAATATAGTGCCCCCGGCAACTAAGCCTTTTGAGATAGTCCATATGGACTTATTCACAGTCCAGAGTGAGAAATATGTAACTCTGATAGATGTCTTTACCAAGTACGGACAGGCATACCATCTGCGAGATGGAACAGCTGTCAGCATCCTTCAGGCACTGTTACAATTCTGTACCCACCACGGAGTGCCTCTAACCATCGTTACAGACAACGGAACAGAGTTTACCAATCAGCTGTTCTCAGAGTTTACACGTCTACATAAGATAAACCACCATAAGATCTTAGCTCACTCCCCTAACGATAACGGCAATATTGAACGCTTCCATTCGACCTTACTTGAGCATCTCAGAATTCTAAAATTACAGCATAAAAACGAACCAATTGTGAACCTTATGCCCTATGCCATTATAGGCTATAACAGCTCAATTCACAGCTTCACTAAATGTCGACCCTTCGACTTACTAACCGGTCACTTTGATCCCAGAGACCTCAGTGACGTCGACTTAAATGAACAGTTGTTACAGCAGTATACGCAAAATCATAAGGAACAGATGAAAAAGGTCTACGACATTATCAACGAGTCATCCCTAGCCAACCGTACTGCTATAATTGATAATAGGAATAAAAATCGCGAACCCGAGATGGAATACGAACCGCAACAGCAGGTTTTCATTAGGAACCCCTTCGCTAGTCGTCAAAAAACTACCCCGCGCTACACGCAGGACACCGTTTTAGCCGACCTCCCTATACATATTTATACGTCAAAGAAACGCGGCCCTGTAGCCAAGTCAAGGCTAAAGCGGGCCCCTAAGGAAGTTACCTTGTTACAGGACTCTGCTGTTAATCTTCGTCCACGTGACGCGGCCTCAAGAGATAAGACTTGAGAGTCTAGCGGATGGACCCGGACTGCTGCCTTATAAGCTAGGACCAACCAGACTTACCACCCACCATCATACTTTCCTTCAGTTTATTCAACTAGATGAAATCGAAGATAAAGTTAACCTTTTACAGACTCAGCTAGATAGCATTAGCACGCGACTCGTGAACAATACCTACTTACTCTATGAGGTTCAGATACATTATCTTACTAACAAGCTTGGCAAGGTAAAATCTCAGTTAAGATCCTTAGAACCCAATCGCGCTAAAAGAGGTCTTGTAGACAGTCTCGGTTCGGTAATAAAAAGTATCACTGGTAACTTGGATTACGTGGACGCGATCAAATTTAACAGTGCAATTCAAGCTTTACAGAAAAACCAAGATAAGGTAGTCACTCAATTTAATGAACACGTAAGCCTTAGTAAAAAATGGATGTCTCGACACACTAACGTTTTAGAGCAACTCTTAGATAACCAGAGTAAAATAAACGCAACGCTGAATTTGTTACTAGATAATAATGCGTACAGAGAGTCCAGTCTGATGGAACACGTTAGATTCGCGCAACTGTTAGACGTAATGAGAGAAAACGTAGACGACCTTCTGTCGGAATTAATTAGGGTAGAAAATAGCTTAGCATTTATTCGTGCATCGAGCACTCATCATTCTATGATAGATATAGACGTTTTAAGTTCAATGATAGATAAGTTAAAAGGTATATATAGTAAGGATCAGATTTTAAGCTTAGAGCTCAGAGAGTATTATGACGTAATCAAATCTGGATCATATTTTAACGAGAAACAGCTAGTTATAGTCTTTCGGTTCCCCATAGTTTCCCTAAACACCTATGACCTTTATAGACTATCCATAGTCCCTAATAAAAATAACCAGGCTCTTATCCCTTCCCATCCTTTCATAGCAACTAACAAGGATTCATTCGTGTACATGGAGGCAGAATGCCCGAAGTTAAGTACCTGGTTTCTCTGCGAGAAGGAGATAGGACGTCAAATTCGCACACAGCCTGACTGCGTTCAAGAACTTATCCTGCATCAAAACCTGGAGGAATCCTGTCACTTTTCATCAGTTCAACTATCAAAGGAGGCCATGGAGAAACTCGACGATCAGCACTACGTACTGTCTTTCCCTCAACCTACGAAAGTACAGTTAACCTGCGGAAGAGATGACTTTAGCTCAATCCAAGGAAGCTATCTTACCACTATCCCTGTCAACTGTTATCTGCGTACTACGGAGTTCACCCTAACCAACGAGAACGACCAGATCAGAGGACAACCCCTTAAACTAACGGAGATCCCTTACGACGCTGACAAGCAAGCTGATACCTCGAGGAACATGCTACGTCTCAACTCAATCGATCTACAAGGATTCCCATCCAAACCGAAAAAGCGCAACCAGATGTCCTGTACCACACGACGATACCTCTCTACACTATGATATTGATCGGCGGTGCCCTTGTAACTGCAGTGGTAACCCATCGCTATGGATTCTGGAGCTGCAAGAAACGTAAAGACCCTGAACCACCCACACCTAAGAAGCACACCTATGAAGACATCGAAAAAAGAGATGAACCCAAGGGAAGGTTCCCAGCAACATTTTCACTCAACGTGCCCAAATAGTTGCTGATCTGAGGGTGGAGGTGTTACATACAGAACCAACAGGCATAGCGCTGGCGCGGCTTTTACCCCAATACAGCCCGGCGCGACACGAGGCAGCTGACGCTGCATTTCCACATCGGTGTCGCGTACCTAGTTTTAGTTCACACACTCTGTATTCAAACTTCGAATCGGTCGCTAGGTTAATTAGCCCTAAGTACCTTTATTATAATTTTTAATTAAATTAATTAAAAAGCATTCGGTTTTTTTTGGAACCTCCGGCCGCAGCCTACGTAATTCCCTAATAAACAACTTCCACACAACAAAAACACTTGACCAAGGATACCCTGTTCTGTGCTGTTATATGTCTTGTGTGCAATAAAGTATAATTCATAGTTTATTATGACAATGCGATGTACTTTGCGTAGCCGAGTTTCCTACTTGTTAAGCTGTGGGTTAATTGACTTTGCAATGAACATCGAATTGTCATGGTCAACCATGAGTTGTAGCTTTATTAAACAGGCCCCTGATGGCAGTACTAAATATATATTTAGTGTAAGTATAGAGACTAAACGAAACCAAGATAAGAGAGGACGTGACTCGTGAGTCGCTAGTTTGAATCAGGTTATTACACAGATAGAAAAAACTTTATAATCATAAAGATAATATTAGTTGAAAGTCCAAATAGTTTCCGAGAATTGGGTATTTGTAGGCATATTGCGTAATTGATTGGTTCAACACAAGAAACGAATAAAATCAGGTGTCCAAATGACCTGATATTGACCCTAAGCCGGCTTACGTTTCCTGTGAATTTAAGTTTAGGATTTTCCGTAGTTTATATTTAAAAAGCTATATTATGAATGGGTCGTAAAGTTTTTAGCTCTAACCTATTGAGAGTTTGGAGAAAAATGGTTATAGATATGATGTTCACCAATATTTTTTTTTTTACTTAGACCGACTTGCACCACTTTTTAAATGTCACTTAAGTCGCCATTTAAATCGAATTTTGAATGAAGAATTTTAGTTGAATCCCGTTTAAGCCTCATTCAAGAAAGTGGTACAAGTCGGCCTCAGTATACAAATTCCAAGAAAATTTACACACTTATCAAAGTCAACTGTACTGTATCTTTGTAGGTAAATATTTCATGTTTGTGTTTTTCTCTTACCTATATTATCTTGTCATCAGTACGTCAAACTTTATTTTGTGTGCTTCTGCTATTTCTTGTAAAGAGGCCAATGACCTCACTGGCCTCTTCACAAAAATATGTAGAGGATTATTATCTGTCGAGTGTACCTTAAAATTAATTTAGTTTGACAAAACTAACAGTGACCATAACTTTAATCTGCTGACATAAGTTTATTAATGCTAAATAGCCGTTTTATACAACGACCCTTCACCAAATGTTGATCAATTTATTTAGCAGCCACTATAAACACGCGTTTGTTAAGATGTTATTTGATAGATGGTAAACGATTCGCCACCAAATGACTATATAAACGGCTGGTATTGTCAGCAACGCAGTGAACCTACGGTAGCTCTTATTGCGAGCGGCATAAAAGAGAGAATCAAACGAAAATCGTATGTCTTTCGACCGAAGAGGCATTGCTACATAAAGTTACGATAAGGCTGACTTTGGTAGCCTAGTGGGTAGAACATTGGACTCGTAAGCGAGAGACCCAGGTTCGATCCCAAGTGCGGGCATGTAGGTTTTCTAAGTTATGTACATTGTGAAGTTATAATAGCAATACCACACGCTAACGGTGAAGGAAAACATCGTGAGGAAACCTGAGTGTCTGAGATATTCACATACCTCAGCGCTTGAAATCACCAATCCGCGGTGGGCTCGCTTGGTGATTAAGCCCATACTCTCTCCTTGAGAGAAGGCCTGTGCCCTACAGTGGGACGCATATAGGCCGATTATGCTTATGCTAAGGCTGACTTGCACCATTTTCTTAAACGTGGCTTTAACATTTAACTTTACCATTTAACTAAAATTCTTTATACATTTGAGTCTCTATGAACTCTAAATAATTAGTTCAAGTGTACTTAAACTACTCGTATAGGGGCTTAACCTCAACGAGGTTTAGCATAAAAATTGCACTCCTTCGTTAAAATCTACCTCAAAAAAAGACTAGAAGCAAAAAGCCATCTCTTAAACTAGACACTTAAGTGTATAGGAATGCTAACATTGACTTTTGTTAGTCCAGGGCCGGAGCACACCAGGAAAGGTTGAGCTTACCTTAGATTTTTTTTTAATAAGTGCAGGTTGACACTTGAAAACGCTTGATGGTAAACGAAGACGGGGTCTAAGATGTTAGGCGTTTACCTGTTAAATGGCGGTGTACTCTGTTTTTAAAGACATCCAGGTTATATTTCTCTGGAGAAACAGACGACGGCAACGCGTTCCACATCTTTGCCGTTCTTAATAGGTATATAAGTTTTCACTCACTTGATATATTTGTTCTCTCTACGGGGTTGTTTAGACAGGGTGTATTGTCCTTGCTGGATGTGGGGCCTTTATAGTAAGAAACTCGATATTGAGTACGTAAATATTAATCCTTCTAAAAAGCATATAATTTAGCACACTTTAGGTTTAATTTCTATGGTTTACTTTCGTCGTTGAAGGTTGAAACTAATAATATATTAATCTTGTTAGTTTTAATAACTTAGTTCTAATAAGTCAGAAGTTACCTTTAGTTAGGCCTTTTTTTTCTTTATTAGCGTTGCTGGTTATTCAATTACTTAAAATACTTAATTGTTACCTATGTTTCTGTTACCACTCATTGTATAATTGTTTGTTTACCCTAATAAAAAAAAAAGAATTCGCGAATCGCTGTTTGAGTCTGCCCTAGCCACTTATCTGTGTTTACGGAGGATTATCAAATTTGTAAAAAGTTACTAAAATGTAATACTTAGTGAAATTAAATTAAAACATAAATACAAGTTAATAAAAAAGTGGTACGAACATCGGCTTCATAAAAAACTTATAATTTACTGTCTATCGATTTTTTTGAGTTATTTGTGTTAAAATTTACGAGAGCAATGTGAAATATTTAGATCTATCCTTATCGATATGGGAAAAGCAGTTTCCAGAACGCTTTTAGCGGTAAGACCGCCAGTTGTATAATATTATTATTAATACGTTTATTGCACATACCTAAGTAAAAATACAATGGCAATGTGGCGGACTTAATACTACAAGCATTTTCTACCAGTCAGCCACAGGTGGTGCAAGAAATTAACTGGTCACAAAATAGGACTACGGCGTAACTTAGGTATTTAAGAAATTTCATGTAGATATCATGTTATGCGTAATGCATTAATGAAAATGCTTATAGCATTAAGTCCGCCGTATTGTACGTTACACTTCTTCTTCAATAAAAGTATTAATAGGTAATATTATTAACATATTATGTATGGTGGTTCCGTGTGGCGCCGGATTAAGAATAGCGTCACTCCATTTCCTGCCGTGGATGTCGCAGAAGGCGACTAAGGAAATAAATTACCAGGAGACGGGCAGCAGCGTCTTCCTGAGATTCCAACCGCATACTGCGATCGCCAACCCGCCTGCCAAGCGTGGCGATTATGGCAAAACCCCTCATGGTTATGAAAACCATGAGGGAGGCCTGTGTCCCGCAATGGGCGTCAAATGGCTGATGATGATGTATGGTGTGCAATAAAGAGTTTTGATCTAATCTAATCTACGGCACTGATTGTAACCACACAAGGACAACGAAATAATGCAGGAAAAAGCTCAGGTCAGCGAGCGAAATAATTGTAAAGCGCCCTTCGTTCAATCAATCATGATTGGTTAGGACTGATATCAACCCGTATTCGCCCACTGCTGGCACTGCCTACCCCAAGGCACGCCACTTCTTTCTGTCCTCGATCATCCTCATCCAGCCGCTGCCAGCAACCTGCCTCAGATTGTCGGTCCAGTGAGCTGGCGGGCGTCCTACACTGTGGTCTCCACTCGAGAAGGCGACTTAGTTTTAGTCAGAGCTCAACGTTAATATTAAATAGATGGTTTTAAGATGTAAACAGCAAGATACACTTTTTTTTTTACTTATAAATAATATATACTTACTTAACTTACACGTAAGTACTTGGCTGTTGTAGCGCTAAACAAACCAACAGGAATTGTTGTTACTCTATAATTGGTCACAGACCTACAATAAAACAGACAAGGTCTCTGTTCTGCTGACATTCTAGAATTTGTATTTGTATAATATTTAACTCCATGTTTGTGATCTCCTTGCCTGGTTACCATAGCACATGACATCCTAGTTTGGGACCGGGATGGTTATTTTGTTGCGTGTAACACACTACATGCAACGGAGTTGCTGGGGTCTGCTGTTTACTCTCTTTGGGGATTAACTATGTTACCCTGCGGTTCGGTATGGTATTCCAGTGAAATATGGATCTATGAAAACGTATAAGGGATATCAAGGCCGGTTAGGTTTCGATGCTCGATTAAAAGCCAACGATATTATTGTTTAGTTAGATCTTATCCGAAACTAAGCATGCGCCATAAACTAAGATTGAATTAGTCGTTTACAGAGGCAATGGTAATTTTGAGATACCTAAGGTATGCTGGAATGTTGTCGATTTTTGGGTTAACGGCATTCATTTTGATTTGCTACTGTGTTTGTTGACTATAGATCGAATCTGAATCCTGCTTAAGTACGATAAGTACCTACTAAAGTAATCTAATGCAAATACCTTCATGCTTCTTAAACAGCTCATGCCCACTCATACCCACATCACTCATGTGATAGACACATAATGTATACCTTACATATTAACAGCCAGTTTATTAATTGAAAATTTCACTAAGGAAATACTTAAGTATCAGTCTGTATCTATTCTGTAATGTTCTTTACACACTTCAGTAATCGTGATAACTAACCCCATATCTCTCAGTGAGAGATGACTTGTGTCCTGCAGTGGGACGTATTCAGGGTGTAAATACCCGGCTTTTATAATGAAGAAATCTTGAAATTGCGAAAAAATATCAGCTATTCTTTTAATGCTGAAACACTTAAAAAATAATTTCGCTCAGAGTTTTTACTGTGTGAAAGTTATTCGAATAAAATAAGGGGTCCTCAACCTTAGTTTTGGATGAGATTTTTTTAAACCTTGTATAGTCTGCCTATGTTTGACTGCCTTGTTGGTCTAGTTGTATCACGCCTAATTACCATGCCGGAGGTCGTGGGTTCGATTCCCAATGGGGGCCGCCGTACATTTGCCCAAATGGCCTCAGTCTGGGTGTATTTCCTAATTTGTGATGTCCTTGCCTGGTTACCATAGCACAGGGTATCCTAGTTTGGGACCAGGACGAGTGATCGTGTTGTGTGGAAGTTATTATTATTATTATTATCATCCCTGCACTTTCTTCTCTTTCATCCTTTACTCCAATTTGTGCGTGAAAGATGCGATCTGTGTTAAGCTAATTCTTTCCACGTCTCTCATATGACTCGTGACACTACGGAAAAGCTTCGGAAACTAAAGCGTCGGCACTAAACTGGGGCATTCTGGTGAGATGTGGGCTCTTACAGACAGTTGAACCAGTAGGGTGACCAGAGATGTCACCGCTGGAGACTTGTTCTCACAGTGATTGTCACAAAATAAAAACAACAGAAAGGTTAGGTTAAGTTATTTGGTTAGTCACTGCCTAGCCCTCCGGGATACAGGCTGAGTTTATGTAATGTAATGTAATGTATGCTTTTATCGCACTGTTTGCTTCTGTGATAAAATTATGTTGTGGACTGAAAGAAGATCCGAAAAGAATATAAGATCGAGAAAGAAATATTGCGTTGATTTGGAAATATGGAGCGGATGAAGGAAGAAAGAATGACGAAAAAATATATCGAGCGAATGTGGGTGGAAGGGCCGGTAAAGGACGTCTCGTGCGGACATACTTCGACCAAATAGGGTATGCATGCATGCAGTGACTAATTGATATAAAAAAATGATTTATTTTGCCATGCGAGAGGTCCCGGGTTCGAATCCCGGCTGGGGACAAAAAAAAGCCCCAGGTCTTGGATGTTTACATGTTTGTGATGTCGTTGTTTCTGGTTCCCACGACACAGGGTATCCTAGTGTGGGGCCAGAAGCAATGTATGTGCCTGTATGTAAATGTTTATGTTTATGAGAACTTACAGTTGCATGTTGATGAAGCGAAAGGATTTTGTGGCCAACCCTGGTCTGTCTACCCCTCCGGGGTACACAGGTCTATGTATATTGTATGTATGTAACTTTTCTTCTGTGCCCCCAGCCCCGTCTTCGGCGTCATCTAGCGTTAGATAAGACGCTCGTGGGAACATGGCGCCCAGCTTTCACTCGTCAAAACGGGTGCACTTTTTGTCTGTTGTTGCTTGTTGATACACTGGGGCGGGGTCCCAATTGACATAGACACAGACATCATTTATTGATAACTAGCTTTTGCCCGCGACTTCGTCCACATGGAATGAGGAATTTCCGGGATCTATCCTAAGGAGAGTATCCTATATCCTTGGTTGGGACTCAAACTATCTACATACCAAATTTCATCTAAATCCGTTCAGCCGTTATTGCGTGATTGAGTAACAAATATCCAAACATCCAAACATCTTCACAAACTTTTACATTTATAATATTAGTAGGATATTCATTAGAAGTCATTGTGAAATTATAATAGATAATTAAATTTCGTATAGGAATGGGTATAAAATAAAAAATAAAAATCATATTTACAAATGTCAAATATTACACGTCAATTTCATAATGAATGTCAAAAATATAATAATAACATTTTATAGAAAATAATAATCAAAATTCTATTAAAAGTGTTTTAGTCCATGACTGTCGAACTCCTTGTATAGTACTGGGGCACAAGTCTCTTAAATGCATAGTAGATAATATCGCTAGTCTAAAGCCAGTTGCATTCCCATGTAACTTAATTCGGCACCTCGCGCGATAAATTTTCGCGGGTTATACCATCGGAATGACATTGTACTGACGTTGCTTAAGAGACTACCCAATAGCGACAAATAACTAGCTTTTGGCGCGCTTATACAATTCTACTGAATAACTATGGAGCTCGACTGCTCAATGTTTTAAATAGATTTTAAATTATCCCACCTATATATAAGGAATTGTTACGAAGAGCTTGCTGATAAACTCCATTAGCTGTTTGGCAAAATGGTGTAATTGTGTGTTTTCATGTTTTTCTTATATATATAAGCAGCCTATATACGTCCCACTGTAGGGCACAGGCCTTCTCTCAGAGTGAGAGAGAATATGGGCTTAATCACCACGCGTGCCCACCGCGGATTGGCGATTTCAAGCGCTGAGGTATGTAAATAGCTCAGACAGTCAAGTTTTCTCACAATGTTTTCCTTCACTGTTAGCGAGTGGTATTGCTACTATAACTTCACAAATGTACATAACTTAGAAAGAAAAGTCATAGGTACATGCCCGCAATGGGAATCGAACCTGGGTCTCCCGCTTCCGAGTCCAATGTTCTACCCACTAGGCTACCACCGCACTTGTGGTTAGGACCCTACGTTGTTTTTCTCATGAATTAATATAAATAAATAAATTACAGTTTATGTTACATAGTGTGACTGCCACTTAGGACGTCTAGTGCGAGAACAATTGCCAATCGTTACGCCCCTCGCGCCTCGTTGTATAATCGAACCCGATTAATTATTCAGCATTGTTCCCATCTCAATATTATATTTATTTCCGAGCGATTTGCGGTTTCCCTTTTCACTCTAGGTGTTGGATTGATTATAGAGACATCGAGGGTAGGTCTAGCACGCATTCTAATGCATGTCGTAATATCGCGATATCTGCGAAGACGATGTCGTAATGTCTGTATTTTCCGTGTGTATCCTTCTTAACATATCCCTTTGCAGGGCAAAGGACTCCTTCTCTCCAACCAAGGACCGCTTACTACTTTTTTTTATGGAGCCTATATGTATACGCAGATACGCCTCACTGCAGGGCACAGGCCTTCTCTCAGAGAGAGAGTATGGGCTTAATTACCACGCGAGCCCACTGCGGATTGGTAATTTCAAGCGCTAAGGTATGTGAACACCTCGTACACTCAGGTTTCCTCACGATGTTTTCCTTCACGGTTAGCGAGTGGTAATGCTACTATAACCTCACAAATGTAACTAACTTAGAAAAAGTCATTGGTACATGCCGGGATTCGAACCCACAACCTCCCGCATCAGAAGCCGGCGTTCTACCGCTCCGCTACCACCGCTGACTACTTACTCTAAGAAAATTGTATCAATTTTACTTCTTAGACCTTTACCTAAAAAGATAGACTTCAGTCACTTGAAAGATGAAATTCAATACTAACTCAGTGTTGGTCCCGTACAAAAAGTTATTTTTACCTATTGATGAAGGTAATAATAACAACTTCCACTTAACACAATCATTTGTGATGATAACCAGGCGACGACCGAGTCCATTTGTAATTCGTCTCCAGTGGTAATCAAACCCATGACCTCCGTTTTGGAAGTCAAGCGTGTTAACCGCTAGACGAACGAGGCAGTCAAAGATGGCTCTATACATTATCACTAGATTTTTAATATAGGACACTACCTACCGGCGTAATACTTAGTACTTTGGGGGTTGTCCATTAATCACATGATGATTAGTATTTTCTAAGGTTAACACGAGCACTAGACATAATAAAACTTTTTGCCGAGGGTAGTGGTTAATGGTAATGGTAATGGTGGGTAATGGTTTCAAAAAGACGCCAGTCACCTCAGTCTACCGAGACCACGGCACTTCCAAAAGTACCGAAACGTCGGAAAATGGAAAAGTAAACGAGTAAATATCCGTTCAAATTCAGTTTTATCACGTGAGGTTTTTAAACAACTTTTCAAACGGTATTTTCGATGCAACGTGAGGTTTTAGACTAAGAGAATAATATATCTAAGTACCAATAACTTTATTATCTTGAAATACCATTTAACTCTAGAAAATTAACAGAGTTAGGCAACGTAATAAATATGTCCTAAAGTTGCAGGTTGTTATTGTCAAGGCATAAACATCACAAAGGAAAAGTGTAACCATGTTAAAATCGGTTGAGCAATCGCACATTCCCCCCCCTGTTGCGATATTTCGTGATTTTTAGCGAACCCTCTACCCCCTTTCGAATCTCACGTGATTAATGGACGATCCCTTACTAGGCTTGAGTATCAGTTTTCACCAAGTTCACACACGCCACGCGATTTATGAAATGCTACCTCTGAGAAAGTAAAGAAACACCTTCCAGATAGTGAGAATGCGATGGATTGATAGTACCTAAAGAATAGCTTAAGGCTGGGAAAAGGCACTATCGGTAGAGATTATAACTTACTAGTAAGTACCTGTGCTAAGTGCAGTGGTAGCGCAGCGGTAGAACGCCTCACATTCGTGAGGTCGTGGGTTCGAATCCCGGCATGTGCCAGTGACTCTTTTTACTAAGTTACGTGCATTTGTGAAGTTGTTGTAGCAATATCACTGGGTAACACAGTAAAGGAAAACATCGTGAGGAAACCTGAGTGTCGGAGGTGTTCACAAAACTCAGCGCTTGAAATTGCAAATCTGCGGTGGGCACGCGAGGTAATTGAGCCCATAGTCTCTCTCTGAGAGAAGGCCGGTACCCTGTGTGGTCACATAGCAGAATCACTTGTCCTGTTTCCAAACTAGGTCACCCTGTGCTATGGTAACCAGACAAGGACATCACAAACATGGCAATAATACACCCAGACTGAGGCGATTTGTACAAATGTACGGTGCCCAGCCGTAGGAATCGAACCCACGACAATTTTGATTTTTCATACATAGAAAAAGTATTTTATGCTAAATAAAATTTTATGGAAGTAACAGTTTTCTGATTTTTAGAGTTCCGTGCCCAAAGGGTGAAATAAATTAATTTCGTTTTTAGTATTTGTTGCTATAGCAGCAAAAGAAATACATCATCTGTGAAAATTTCATCTGTCAAACTACCACGGTTCATGAGATACAGCCTGGTGATAGACGAACGGACGGACGGACGGACAGCGGAGTCTTAGTAATAGGGTCCCTTACCCTCTGGGTACGGAACCCTAAAAAAAAATAACCCACCGATTCCATCTCCTCATAGTCCACCCCATGCGGCTGGCTCTCGTTTCTCAGCACGTTCCACATTTTCAGCCCGTCACTCTTCACCAGCCCCTCCTGCCTCCTCAGCACCAGCTTCATCGGCTTCCCGAAAGCCTCCAGCTCGATTTTGTGAACGCCCTCCTCCTGGTCCTCGACTGCGACTTCCGCGTCACTGGCTTCACTCATCGCGTCACTTTCACTTGCACTATCACTTTCACTAGATTGAGAATTCGACACGTCGAACGATATGTCTACCGTGTTATTCAAATCACCGATCAAATCCACATCCTTTATCGTCTGCCGCGCCCTGACGAACATCTCGTCGTTAAGCAACGAAGGTGGTTCGGTCTCCGTCTTCCACTGTTTTGTCCTGGTCTTCTCGTGGGGAGTTTTTCCGTTGCCGGTGTGTAGTTGGTTCTTCTGGTGGGAGGTGGGTAGGTGCCGTCGGGCCAGGTGGTGCGTTAGGTGGACTAGGTGGTACTCGGGCACCAGGCTGTGGTGCTCCACGTGGAAGAGGTTCCGGAGCTCCTCTGGGGTCATGTGCTCGTGGATCTAGGGAGAAAGAGAAGGGGTTTTTAGTACTTAAGTAAAGCGGAGTGGCAGCAGTACAGGATATAAAAAACACCCCGAATTTATTCTAAAAGTGGGGTACTCCTTGTCAATACGAACCACTTAAATTATGAGCGAAACTTTAGAATTAATCAACTTCACCACGACGGCATTGTAATGTATGGAACAAACAGGTCATATTTTGTTTCGCGTTTGCCAAGTTTTTCCTATTGTACAATTTATTCGTAATAACAAGTAGAACTCCCCAGATATCGGGGGTTCTACTAAACTGTATAGTGTAGTAGATTTGTAACGGTGTAAACCACACTACATTTTTTAATACCACTTTTGATATTATTTCATTCTGTCCTATCATTCTAAAATCAAAATTTAAAATAGCGTCATCCACTCTAGATTTCTTTTGGATTTTCAATGTTCTACCCACTAGGCTACCACCGCTTTATCAACTCTTTATGGCCAGTTAATTATCATTGGATCGATCTCCGCCGCAAGAACAAAGCTGCGTTATCAAATTAGCATTTCACTTCAAAATAAACAATCGCCCGAACAAAGTTAACCGCAGCCGAAAATGAAATATGCATTTAGTTAAAACCAGCGCAAAAAACCGTTCGGCGGCCATCGCTTCGCTGTACATAATGTATTTATTCAAATGAGCGAGGGGCGGGTGGGGGAGGGTTAAACAGATTAAAATGTACATAGAAAAAAGTAAATAGTGATAAAAAAGCCGCCATCGGATGCGCCATGCGAAATTTTCTCGTTTCCATGTGGTTGTGTCCCGCGCCTAGATACAGGCTGCTCCCAAATCGTGCTAGACTAACCGTGTCACTTCTGCAATAGCCGGAATTTCAACGAAATCGCCTAACACTACCTTTAAAAATAAAAGCTCAAACTGGTAAAAACAGACTTCACTGTGGTAAAAAACGGACCTTTTCCTTCGTGCTAGAGAGCTTAAATTATTTTACGTAATTCATCATCAATATCAGTCCACCACTGCCCGTAATTGTAGACTTAGTAATATGGCGATTAAGATAAGATAAGATAATCATTTATTAAATTGCCACAACACACAAAGATATTACAAACACTACAATTGACAACTATTGCAATTGAATCGTGTGATTTTAAAACAACACAAGTCACATGTGTTTTTAAAATAACACTTGCCCATTTTTTTTTTATTAAATTATTTACACCTACCTATTGATTTACATTAGAAAAAAAATTGTAGTTTATTCATACAGAAATCAATATAATATGCTAAAATATTGCTGTTGTAGATATTAGTATTTGAATAAAACAGTTTTTTCTATTTCCTGCAAAGTTGTAATGAAAGGACATGTGTCGTTTTAAAATCACACGATTCAATTATCATTTATCCTGTTTATTCTGTATTTCATCGAAGTTTTCTGCTACAGTCAAATAAAACACAATTTTGGAGGGTTTATATAATTTATAATAGTTTATCATTTACCTCGTCCCAGGTTATTAGGCAAATAAATTATAATAATAACTTCCACACTATACAATCTCTTCACCTGGTCCCAAACTAGGATACCCTGTGCTATGGTAACCAGGCAAGGTAGTTACAAACATGAAAATACACCCAGACTGAGGCCATTTGTACGGACAGTCGGAGTCGAACCCACGACCTCTGTTTTGGTAGCTGAGCGCCTCAACGGCTAGACCAACGAGGCGGTCGAAATGGGCACTCAAAAGGAGGCCTAGAATTGTCTGACAAATAGTATCTTCTTTAAATTATGTTCTACTCTTCCGCGTAACTAGGGCCGATGTTAGGGTCTTTCCGGTCTGTCTAATCAAATACAATTTGCGCCAGTTTAAAATTTTGTACATAAAAAAATGGCCTTCGAACTCAAGGAGGATAAAAAATATTAGGTATTTCTAGAATCACTTGAGTTGAATCCCGGGCCATTCTCCTGGGACAAAACCTTCTATTAGAAAAATTCCATTAGATATTAAATACCAAAACACACTTCTCACACCCGAAAACGTTGTGCGAGCGTGCAGCGGCTAATGAATGTTCATTAATGCATTTAACTTAATGTGCAATACGGTGGACTTAATGCCATAAGAATTTTCTACCAGTCAACGGCAGGAGGTGGAAGAAAGATTGGTAGGCGTGCAAAAAAAGGAGAGGCGAAAAAGCGAAAGCCAACCTGCCTACCTCTCCGAGATACAGGCGTGAGTTCATGTATGCACGTATGTCTTTGGACAGTATTTATGATGAAGGCCTAGAGTTGAATTTTGTTCGCCAGTGTTACAGGGAATGTGCGGTTGACAGTACAGACTGTACCTGCGACGTCCTACGCAGCGTGCGAAAGCAATCCGCAATTAAAACCGAAACGAACAAAACATTTAGCATTGCTTCCTCACCGCGAAGCCTTTCATATTTCTTTGTTCCCAACTGCCAAGGATTTCTGGTGACTTCAGCGCACTTTGCCTCTTACTGCGCGTTAACATAAAAGCCAGAATCGAACGGAAAGCCCTACTTTATGTTGTGGCCAGCAAGGTGATTCAGAATGTATTCCAAAAGGATTAAAGGGAGCAGTGGTATTGATTTATTCTTTCTTCAAGTGCAAGGCGGTATGTAAGACTGTGTATAATTGTAGAGTGGTTTATTTATTTCCTTTGCCAAGTTAAATGAATGACAGAACGATGAAACATTGTTCTGGAGTAACAGGAATAAAAATTTAACATAAGAACAAGTAGGTTTTTAGTCTCCCGTGACGCTATCGCCTAGCACTCCCTAAACTTACGGTTTCGTCCAAAGGCCTAATTATTCGCACCAAATCTTGTCGGAATCCTGACGTTTGCAATAGCAATTAGTGTGAAATTTGACAGACGATTTGATTCGTTCAGGATTTACGGGCCCATTAGGCGCACCATTTGCATTTGGTTGGAGCTCTTGTATTACATATATTTTTCGGTCATCTCCTCCCTTCATATGATAATATTTATTTATGTATGTTTATTCTATATTTATTTCATGTTTATGTATGTGTATTAAATATATAAATATCTTGCTTAGTATTGTTTAGTTGCACCGACTACCCGTCATTTAGCTTCTCTTTTTTTTTTTTTTCTTCTCCGTCAATGGTTGTCTGGAAGAAATTACTTTTAGTAATAAGGCCGCTAATTGTACTGTACTATATTATTGTTAAATTCTCATATGTAATTATGTATGTACATACAATAAAGAATCTATCTATCTATCTATCTACACAGGAGCTCCAACTAAATGCAAACATAAGTTCACACGGTATCACGGTAACAAATAGATCGCTCTGATTCGCGAACCTTGATAATATTTTCCAAAGCAAACACGTAATTCCACGTATTTTTGTTACTGTGATACCGTGCAAGGCGCCGTGAAAAGTTAGCACGCATTCATGTTGCATAACTTTGACAAAACTGTATGTTTCTACAGTTTTGCGGTCGAGTTGTTTGTATGTAGCAGTTAAGATGAAACATTTCAGTTTTCCTTAGAGTGTTCAATTCAAATATCTCAGCGCTTGAAATTGCATATCCGAGGTGAGCTCGCGTGTCCTATGACCTTTAGTGGATCGTATGGGCTATGTGCATGGCAGCAAGTTTTAGAGAAAAGTGAATCGTATTTTGGTTCGATGACGAGCTTTGGATAAATGTATACTAATTTACTTCACTTCAAAGCGGTGGTAGCCTAGTGGGTAAAACATTAGACTCGGAAGGCAGAGACCCAGATTCGATTTCCAGTGCGAGCATCTACCTATGACTTTGTTTTCTAAGTTATGTAAATTTGTGAAGTTAAAGCAGCAAACCACTCGCTAACCGTGGAGGAAAACATCGTGAAGAAACCAGAGTGTCTGAGCTATTCACATACCTCAGCGCTTGAAATCGCCAATCTGCGGTGGGAACGCGTGGTGATTAAGCCTATACTCTGCCTGAGAAAAGGCTTGTGCTCTGCAGTGAGACGTATATAGGCTGCTTATGTTATTTAAAATTTATAGTTTATTATATTGTCGTGGCGTGGATGCTGCGTCCAATGAATGTTGATGAAGCGAAAGAGACTTATCAGAATCGTGGCAAATGGCAGACCCTGGTCTCCGCCACCCCTCCGGCATACAGGCGAGATTATGCGTATATTAAGCAGTGCCCCATTTAGTTCCTGAGCTCGTAAACAGTGAAAATAAGATAAAGATAAGATAAGATAAAGATATTCATTGAGAAACAATTATCGGTATACATGTAAAGTTATGACTAATTAACAAGTTGACTTAGAAGTTAAGAGTGTACCTACGTAATTTATTTATCGCGTTCGAAACCAAACTAGGTACATCCTGTACTATGGTTTCCAACGCCCCCCTTCGGATATCGTTAAGTGAAGTAAAATTAATTACCAAAGAAATTCAGCAAATGTGGTGAAATCGTGTAACTACCAAATCCCCTACCAAATATAAACCAAATATAAATCGATCTGTTGTCGACTATACAAAGAGTTTTATTCTTATATTCATAATATAGTCCTTGATAGTCTCAGTTTTATTCTTATTTTCACCTTTTGATCCAGTTTCGCGTCACCTCCGCATTATTGGCGCGGCACTAACTTTTACCAGCTGGCGAACCTTGAAAACGGTGAGCTAGCGACTTTAGAGCTACATTTTATTGTCAGGATTCCTACTTGTGGCCTGCCCTGGGCTCTGCCTACGACGCCACGCTAGAGGTAGAGAGTTTGTGTATTTATGTGCATGAGTTCTATTTATACAACTTGTTATTTCACATCTCGAAACCTGAAAACCGTTTCTTCAGTATCGGATTTCTTTTGTGTATCCACTTCCGAAACACAACCAAAAGTTTAAAGTTCTCAATTTTTATTTTTTGTAAAGGGTGTAACATAATCTAGTAGGTGTTCTATTCATCAATACGAAGAACTTTTACTATGGAGAAAAAAGTAACATTTCATAGTTTTTCCCGTAGTAAATTGAACCACGCATTTACGGATGCATAATTATGAAGATTTTTATTACACCCTGTATTATATTACGCACCCACGGCTTATCTGTAATTTAATTACGCAACCTAATTATATTTTTAGTCGGTCACCGCCGTGCGTGATAGATAGAGCAAAATAATTATTGCACATTCCTTACGGAACGGAAGTGATTCGATTTAATATTGTGTCCTTTGTCTATTGATCGGTCTGTTTTACAATAGAAAAAGGACAGACAGAATACCGAAAAGTCTAGTCGGAATTGGGATTCGAATCCTGGCACGCTGATTCTGATTACCACTTTGACGAAATAGGAAAAAAGGTCGTCCTCTCCTAAATTTTTAATCTTATCAAAAGAACAATAGATGCAAATGCAAAATCCTTACCCCCGGTTCCCTGTACACTAGCAATCTGTTCATCTACTGTTAAGGGAGTAAAAAAACCAGTGACTACTGTTAACATCAGATTAACAGTGATGTTAGTATGCGAAAATAAACAATGTCATAGGTACATGCCCGCACTGGGAATCGAACCTGGGTCTCTCGCTTCCAAGTCCATTGTTCTACCCACTGGGCTACAACCGCGAGTTAAGTACATCTGGGAATTTGTAATAGCAATACCACACGCTAACTGTGAAGGAAAACATCGTGAGGAAACCCGCGGCTTGGTTGGCCCCGCACGTATTGACTTGTCTTTCATGTGGCCCAGGCCGGCTAAGCTGTCAGGATGGTATAGGTGCTGGGCAAGCCTACTCCATCTGAAAAACAATGTCCCAGGTACTGCAGCGTCCTAGTGGTCCTAGTATTTAGGTACGTCCTAGAGAATGTACCTAAATGAATGAAAATGAACACGAGAGAATGTAAATGAGTTCTAAAACTGATCAAGCAGAAGCATAGCCACCTGTGAATTTGTAACGTGGCTTCGTTCCTCTATGTAAATCATGCCTTATAATACAGCAGTCAATAAATTTAAATGCGAAGTTACGATTTTAGTCTCGACATTTGACATCTGACTTAAGCACACTGTTGCAATAATTATGGTGCTCTCACGTTTTACTAAGAATAACAGTTATTATTCTTTTATGTTAGGTCTTATGTTTGGTGCCGCCGAAGTTCTTCTTAATATCAAAGGATTAAGGAAGATATCGGAAAATATCGAAGAGAAAAGCAAAACAAAGTGTACAAACCAACGAGATGATGATTGATGACCGTATCTAGTGACAAACTGTTATCTACATACATACATACATAAACTCACGCCTGTATCTTAGAGGGGTAGGCAGAGACCAGGGACTGCCACTGTTATCTATAACTGAAGTAACTACTCAGAAGGATGTGATGCCTGGGATAGATTTCATATTTTGCCATACCAACACAATGCCATTGCAAGGGTAATATAACCCGCTCAAATTTAATAACTATCTCTCCAGAAGAACATTGAATCGCGCGAGGCGCCGAGTTAAGTTGTACGGTATACCGTTACCCTTACTCACCATAGGCGTGAGCTTATGTATGTATAGTACCGTTGGAATTCAATTGGTTACTAGACTACCATTAGTGTCAATACGTGCGGAGCCAACCAAGCCGCGGGTTTCCCCACGATTTTTTTCTTCAAATTTACGTGTGGTATTGCTACTACAATTTTGCAGATGTGAGTTTCTTGAATGAATTTATTTCCTGTGGGCTAGGCCGACCAAGCTGCCAGGATAGTATAGGTGCTGGGTAATCCTACTCCATCTAAAAAAAGCAATGTCCCAGGCACTGCAGCGTCCGAGTGGTCCCTTCATCCATCTAGTGTGAGTGAAGGTGCCACTGGACGTAGATACAAATGCCAAAGTAAACAGTGACAATGAAACAACCTCAACAGCATATTTTGACTCTATTGATTAACTACGCATTTTAGAGTGTTACCTCTGTGCATAAGTGTGTGGACGTTATTTATTATTTAATCAGAGATATCTAGTTAAGACCCTACGCTCTCTAGGAGTTAAAGAACCGAAGAATACGAAGAATTAGGCAATACGGCGGTAATATTGAGCGAACGTACTGTATCTTTCATTCCAGTAGTTTTAGGCCTACGTAAGGTCTCGGCATGTAGAATAGTGTAGTCGATATTGACAACGTATTGACTACCGGTCCAACAATGGGACATGCATAATGACACCCCGAAATAGTTGTGAGTTAATCTCCTTGATGCTAAACTCCCAAGGTTATTATTGGCTGTTATCTAATAGATCGGTTACATATTATACATTTCGCTCATCCGGAACGACAACGGTGGAATTACACTTATAGCTAAGTATAACACAATAGGTACCTACTCCGAAAGGGAAGTTAAGCACGGGGAAACATGACACAATTTAATTCACTATTCAGCGAGGTAATGCTGCCAGCCTTCTAGGGACCTTGCCGGCCGACGGCAGCGATTTGGCTTCGATTTTCTATTTAAATTATTAGTTATTTTTCTTTTTCAATTCTTAGTTTATTATTATTTATATTGTCATAACACATCATGTTGTATAATATAATATACTGTGATAACGCATCATGTTGTATAATATAATACATTTTTTATCGTTTAAATATTAAAAAAAAACTAATAATGTCAGTCAAATGTCACATTATGCATTATAAACTGATTCATTCTAGTTTCTGTAAGAACATCGACGGAATGTTCTCCTGTCAAATTTGCAAAAGTGTTGGTATTCCAGATAAGCAACTAGTGCGACTGTGGAGCACCTCTCTGTGTGTCCCATGTGCCCACATGCACTCGAGAGGACTTGCTGGAGGCTACAGACGCTGGAGTGCGCGTGACCGAGTTCTGGGCCAGTAAAATCTAATTGTTTTTGTCACCGACACGATAAGAAGAAGCGATTAGTGCATTAATGGAACTGCAGCTGGAAGATTAGTTACCTAGGGCATGTGCTGTCATACGATAGAGAATGCCGGCTTAAATTGCTACGATTGGCGTATTAGCCTTAAGTCCACCCTGAAGGTTCATTCTAAATACTGGTGAAGGAATTTTTGAAATCGGTTAACTAGTATTTTCTGAGTATTTTTAGAGTTTTAAGTTCGTATAAAATTATTGTAGTGCCAATTTAAATTGAAAATGTGTCAAAATGTTTTTGGAACGTAACTTAATAATTTTTGCCGAGGTTAGTAAACTAACAGTTAATGCTTTCAAAAAACGCCTGTCAACTCAGTCTACCGAGACCACGGCACTTGCAAAAGTACCGAAACGTCGGAAAATTGTAAAATGGAAAAGTAAACTAGGTAGTAAATATCCGTTCAAATTCAGTTTTATTATTGGTTTACCTCCTACATATAAACTTACGAACTTTTACTCTTTATAATATTAGTATAGAAGGATAGATTGACTTTAAGAGTAGAGCTTGTAAGCATCATCGATACGAGGTGACACGCTAGAAAAGTGTTTTTGTGAATTCAGGTCAGAATACATTTAAAAGTAAATTATAGGAGACAAATTATTACAGTTTCATTTAAATCTGCGATCTAGTACGATTCCGATATAAATATGTATCAAATTGCTTACGATCGAACGGTAAATTTACCTGCGACTTCGTTCGTGTATAATTGGGATAAAAAAGAAGCATAACATGCCACTCTGCGGCTCATAACCTGTCTAAGTAAAAAAGTGAAAAATCCGTTGTTAAGTTGCTATGAAAGATGGAAAATCCAATAAACATATTCAAATTTTTAATAGTGTAGAGAAGACCAAAGTTGTAGATGTGTGTGAGTAATAGCATACCTCGACCTACACCCTCGATCTAAATCCAGTGGTTCCACAAGTTCCGATTTTTTATCTCATATATTTTTCGGGGCTTAAGCAAACTTTTAGAACAAAATTGGTTTGGTAGAATCACATCTAAATCGGGTCAATTTTTACTGCATTAATCCTACTTTCTCGCTTCTTTTGCCATACCCAAGTCTCGCTACCACACATAAGTGTTGGGACCAGCACTCCATTAATTTTGTGTCTTGCATAAAACGACAGTATCTTATTCTTGTTATGATGAATTAATTTATGATTCTGATTCTGTACTTAGATAACAGGAACATTGAAATGCCAACAACAACTAACCAGCTGGTATGATGCCCTTACAACATAAACTAATAGTTAGCTTAGCACGCAGCTAAGTAGGCAGGTAACTAATTATTATCAATGATCAAAACCCTACCTACGTAGTAATTATGTTCATTCACAAATGTGTCTACTGTTTGCAAACTGATTATCATGCATTGTTTTGTTTAAATCAGCAGTTTTTATCCTGTCAGCAGCTTACTTAATACCGCAGAGTATGCAAAAATAGAATAACACAAAAGGGTACAGAAGGTGAGATTGTGTAAAACAGCATGAATTAGTAATTTTAAATATTTTCTATGGTCATTCCCCAACTTAATTTTTTTCTTTTTTTTTTACTACCAAACTATATTAAAAATTGTTCATATAGTTCTAACACTTCCTCTTTTAGATAGATAGCATTTTTTTAAATTTAATCGAACAGATACAAGTATTTTACCACACCCTACATAGTTTAGTAACTTGTGACATCTGTCGAAATAAATTCCTAGTTACTAGTGCGTTAGTAGTCTGCTATCTAGCTGTTAACTATTAGCTGCTAACTGCTGTTAGCTGTTGGTACTTAAGCATAGAAGTCAAACTAATTTGTTCAAGTTATTTATCGGGCATTGTATAAAAAAATCGGCCAAGTGCGAGTCGGAATCGCGCACTAAGAGTTCCGAACCATTATCAATACAACATTTGAATGTTTCAAGCGTCTACCTGTTTCCGTTATTAATATCGAGCAAAAAACGGCAAAAATATCACGTTTGTTGTATGGCAGGCCCCCTTAAATATTCATTTTATTCTGTTTTTAGTATTTTGTTGTTCTAACGGCCACAGAAATACATCATCTGTTAAAATTTCATCTGTCTAATTATCACGATTCATGAGATACAGCCAGACGGACGGATGGACAGCGGAGTCTTAGTAATAGCGTACCTTACCCTTAGTGTACGAAGCCCTAAAAAAGCAAATGAGAACAGTGTAAGTGAAGCAGACAAAGCCATTTAATGTGCAAACTAACAGACTCACTTCACTGTCTCATGTTGCGAGCTGACTGAGTTTACTTATCTCTGGCTATTAATGCGTCCCGCCCCCCGCGCTTCAGGTTACGTGACATGTTGCTATGTTCTATTTCTACCAAGTTAGGGCGCTAATACACGGGCGGCACGTTGCGAACGATATTGCCCTTATTGGGTTGAGCGCCATTACCCGATGACCGCCATTACCCGATGACCGCCATTACCCTAAGAGGTTGATATGCAAATATTCTCTCTCACTCTCTCCACTTAAAATTGTTGGTGAATGAAACTTCTGTGTATATCGCATCTTATGAAGTTATGATGTGTTGTATTTCATAAATATATGCAACGACCTTTCTGATAACCTAGAAAGAATGTATCGGTTTACTTTTACATGTTTGAAATACATAATAGTATTGACAAAGGTTAAGTTCGTTATTTATGAGTACTAAAATTCATGTAGAGGTCAAAAATTATCAACAACACAAATGTACAATGTCAATCATAGAAACATGCCGCAGGCAATGAAATAAGAATTCATATTGGGTGGTAATCTTGTTTACAAACACTCTTTCCGATATGTGGCACAGTCTGCGGAGGGCCCGTGGATGCGGATGGCGAGAGACCGCGAAAGATACGTTATGGGGAAAATACCAACAGTACTTAGCACTGGGCCGCGGTGGGCTGACGATGATACACAGTAAAAGTCTCACTCAATATCTGGAACAAGCATTTGAATCGAAATAATATGATCAAAAATATTTCTAGAGTTTTTTCAGTACCTATAATTTCAGATAGATTGATAGACAGAATATGATTTGTTTTATGTAAACCAGAAATTACATTTATGAGAATTAAACAATAGTACAATTGGCGGCCTTATTACTAAAAGTTATTTCTTCCAGACAACCATTGACGGAAAAATATGTGAAGCTAAATGACGGGTAGTTGGTTTTAATACCCTCCATGTTACGATTTCAAGCTTCTGTGTACAGGAAGAAAGTTAGAACTTATCTGCTGTTGGTCTGCACAGCTGGGCACCGAACGCGGAACCTAGAATTACCTAATGTCTATCCGGAACGAAATATAGAGAGTCCAATGTTCTGCCTAAAAGTACCTGAGTATACCAATAAATAATGTCTTTTTTTTTCTAGTATTACCTTATTGTCTTTAATAAACTTAACCAGTCTATAGTGATTAGATTTATAATGCAAAGCCAATTTTCTAATGACATACTCTTAATTATCTTATAATCAAAACTGAATTTGCAGGAATATTTACTCGTTAATTATTATTTTACAACTTTAATTAACGTCGTTTTAAGAAACGTCGGGAAATTAAAAAATGAAAATAAACGAGTAAATATCCACGCAAATTCAGTTTTTATTATGTCTACTGCTCGAGTTAACCCTAGAAAATGCTATATCTTATAATCTTCTAAATATAACATATTTTCGTAATAATTATTGAACTATATATTCATAATTATCTAAAACCGGTGTGCGACTTAGACTCGTGCATCAAGGATTCTTTACAAATACTTATATAATTATAGTAGCTGTGGTAGTAGCATAAAGATAAAATAAAAATATTCTTATTTTTTTTATTTACATAGCAGACACAAAATATTTAAGAAACTAAGAATGTTCTTCAATCGGAACTAATCATACAATGGTGCAATCGGGCCCGTAACTTTACCTATTTCCTAACTGGAGCACAGAATTCAAAAGGCGGACTTAATACTAGCCTTAATAGATTTACAATGATGTAAACTTGAGATTGGCGCGCACTACGATAAGATAAACCTCCAATATGAGCCGAGGTATTACTACATCTACTCAGTAAGAAATAAAGCCTATTCTGTACACAATAGTTCGAGTGGCAAGGTCAGTAAAGGCTATGCAGTTGTCTGTGTAGAAAGCTTTATTATTAGTGGACTTAAGTTTGGATTAACTGGTAGCACAGTGGATATTATTTGGTCATGATAAAAGTATACATTGCTTTTTTTTTATAATTGTAGAGTTTTGTGATAAACGAGACTTTTTAATGTAGGTAATATGTACACTCAACAGCACATCTACCTTTAAACTCGTGCACTCAACTCAGTGACGTTACCAGCGATTTTACATAAATATAAAGGTTGACCTAATGTCGACTGTACTTCATGAGAGGTTTTTCCGCACAGCCCACAGCACATCGACCCTTTTGTTTTCGTTCCAAAGTCCTCCGTAACGTAACTGAGTAGAGTGCAGGCGTCTAAAGGTGCTGTCGACTGTACCAGCACATAAAACTTTACATTTTAGTTCCAATGTCGCCTGTAACGCAACGGAGGAGAGTCCATAGGTACATGCAAAGGATAATTTAGTTAGATCATAACTGCAAAAAATCTGATTTTACTATGAAAAAAGGTACCTACCTAAAGTCTCTGATATTAAATTCGAAGAATAAAAATTAAGAATATACTTATCTTATGTAATTTCATAAAGGACAGATTAAATGTTTTGTAGTAGAACATCGAATCAATCTAAATGAGGGCAAATCCGATAACCTACGATTAAGAAACGATTAGTGCTTCTAACAAAGTTGTACTGGCAGATTGAATAATTATAACAATCTAATATTAACCGCTTATTATCCAACCATGGAGCATTATACCTACTTTCGCAATCTTCTTCTTATAAACTTTTCGGTCGTGATATGGCATTCGGCAGTCTTTTGTTTCAAATGTTTGCCAACAAACATAATCAAAGTGTACTGTAGAACATTTGTAACGCAGTTTTGTAATAAACGAGTTGCACAAGTAGTTAGCTTATTAAATTGGTCGGTGAATTTTCATTGAATATTTTAGAGCCTGATTTGTTTGAATAAGAGGGGTTCGACAGAAATATTTCGCAGATTTTTACCCGACTGCGCCTAAAAGAGGATTATTTATAAAGTCCTTAAAAGTGAACCCAAAATAGCCCTACCAGTACAACGTCAACGTTTTGAACAACGTCATAAATAATTTGTCCAGCAGGTGGCTCGTTTACAATCTCCATCTGATTATCTGTAAAAATTGAAATTAACGAAATTTTGCAATCGAGATAGGGACAGGTCAATTGAGATTTCTCGATAGGTCCGAACAACCAATAAAAAAAGCCATAGTTGTACAGAACCCTAAAAAACGAACAGCCTAATTGAGATTCTCTATTCACGTGTGAGTGTTATGAAACATTTGGTAATTCAAACGCATCGTTTCCGACCGACACGGCCACAAATCAACCGTTAACACTGTAACCTACCTTTTTCACACAACCACTGTAATTTGTACATAGACCTACGTAGCGCGCCGGCTAAGATCGACGTGATGTGACCTTGCAACTTACTGACACAATCAGTAATAAAAAAAGTAGTAAAACAACTCTCTTTTGTTTCACTTAGCCACTGGCCATCGACAATCGAAAGAAAAAAAGCTCCGATGAGAATGGATTTGGCGCGAAAGCCGACATTCGCGGCCATTTTGTTTGACCGCCATCTTAGCGTAACCTTGCTCCAGAAAGGCACCGGTTTCTTTTGCAATATGCCAGTGGGAAAAATTCACTTAATGGTAAAGAATAAAGATTCCGTCCTTTTATTTTGACATCTACCGACACTTTTGGGCAATAGATCGTTAAACTTTTGATAGTTTAGCGAGTATTTTCATAAAGCCTTGAATGTGGAGCTGCGCCATGTTCCTTTCATTGTCCGAGCATTGTCTTCGGGTCATAGACTGTGAAACAAACGAACAGTTTTTGCATCGAATTCCATACATTTACATACAAACGAATTTAATTCTCAGGCTGCAAGCAGTACCTATGATATAAATTATGTAAAAATTCGCCTTTGCAAACAGAGTTCCTACTCTCAAACTTTAACAAAAACTCAACTAAGATCAATTAGAAATCTGACGCTATTCATCTTGAGGTCCTCGTAACATTCGCATCGACAGATTTATTTAATACATATCGCGAGTAGCCTTGACCATAAGTACTTTACAATGACATTGATTTGTAATCTCACTTCATAATGTATTCACTCAGGCGCTGATAGTCAAGACAAGAATATTTCAAAGGGCTGGATTGTATTGTAATGTACCTATTTACTCAGGTTTAAGAAGGTCACAGGTACAATGACATTAAATAAAGATCCTTGCACAGAGTGACCTCTTTGAGTTTATATCGATCTGGGTAGATATTAGCTATCCATTACACAATATAGGTACCTACCTACTTTACATAGATTATATTTTCACTTTATGATTAGGTATAAGTACTTACCTAAATATCTAGTCCAAAATAAACTTTAATCGAAAAAGTTACTTATTGAAAAAAATCTATATCGGAAGTCACAATTTCAGTTCGTGGAAATTTAAGTACGAGTATTGTATGAACTTAATTAAGGATTTAAGCACTTCAGCATGTTTTCTAAGATTTTAAAAACCTATTAATCGTCCTCAGCACGGGTTAGTACAACAAAAAGACAAACAAACTTCTCTGTATTACGTACAGGCAGCGACATCTGACCAAAGTATGGTGAGCCAGAGGTCGCGGGTTCAAGCATGGGTGGAATTTTTAGCCTCTGAAATCAGAAATCAGAAATCAATAATTTATTTCAACGTAAAGAATTTACATTCTGTTTGCTGAATGTCAATGTACTATGTTACTATGTTAGCTCTCTCCCTGATAGAAGGCCTGTGCCCTACAGTGGGACGTATATGTATAGGCTGGAAGAGATCACTTTTAGTGATAAGCCCGCCGGACGTCTATTCTCACTAAATATCTGTGTAATTTCCTTTTTTGTATTTAATCAAGTGTACCTATGAATAGGAACCGAAAATTCCTCAGCTATATAGGTAACTTTGATAACAACTTTCGATGTTTTTAAGTTTGTTCAAGTAAGAGGCACTTTTAATTTTTGCTTTTTTTTAAGGATTAATCTATCATTTATATTTTTGACCCCAAATCAGGTTTCTGAGCCTCTGGCTTAGCAATCAACAAGTCTCAGCGGTGACCTATTTGTGCTTATTTAATATGCATTTGGTTTTAATTAAGTATGTATATCACTTTTTACAAGAAAATTACGTAAGTAGGCGAATCAAATCGGTAATCATTGGGTGAATATTTTTTGGTGTACAATGTACCAAAAGAGTTGTAATAACAAAGTACCGGTAAACCTTGAAACATTTTGTAAAAGAAAATAATTGTTAAACGTCGCGTTGTACACAAAATAATATAAACTCAGAAGAACTTAGAACATTTAACGGATGTTTGTAGAGAAGATAAGGTCCCCATTTCGTATAACAACAACTCATGGTGTACTATGACAATTCGACAGACATTGCAAAGTTTATTAACCTACAGATTAACAAGTAGAAAAACTCAGCTACGCAATGTACATCAAATTGTTACAATAAGTTAGGAACATAAAAAGTACTTAAGATTAGGTACCTACTTACTTTTTTACAAACAATAAGGGCAAAGCCATTCTGCAGACAGCCACAGCATCATTACGTTCGCGTTACGTTATCCGCCGACAGGCAACAAACGAAATCGAAAGTGGTTCTCGTGCCGATCGGAACTTAAGCAGGGAAGTGGGCCGCCGCTGCTGCAATGTTTAGCTATTATTCGAACGTTGGTGGTAATTATGAACAAACCGAACGAACCCCTCTTTAACAATTGTTGTTGCTGGCCACTTAGCCCATGTTTATTTTTTAATAGACTTAAGTGAATTAAAAACTAAAAGCGTTTAGTTTTTTCAGGAAGTGAGCGTTGACACTGGCACGTTATAAAAAAAAAACATAGATGATGCGTTTTAAGTTTTTGACACGGCCATAAAACTATGTCATGTTTTTACGACGGCTATAACAAACACTAATACGTAAGTATAAAATATTGCAGAAAATAAAACAAACCATGTACAAGATTGTGAACATGACGGGGCATGACATGAGACCTAACAAAGAAATACAATCTTAATTGGGTTTTAATTTACGACAAAGGTAGTTGATTTATCGTAAAGTCAAAAAGTCGTTTCCATATGAACATGGAAAACATGAGAGAAAATTAAATAAACATGGTCACTTAGTGAGTTCACCAGAAAATAGTAGGAATGCCAGTGATACATTATTACACAGAAAAGTATGATGATAGGGCAATCATCAAACTAACCTAGAGGTTTCGTCAAAAAGGAAGCAACTACATGCTTAGTTATAGGAAACAACTACATACCTACTTCAGTATGACCTCTCACTACAAAAATAACTCATAATCATAATATAATATTCAGCATAGGCAATTATTCTACTAGTTTTCGGAACCAGTTCTTTGATTATTTAAGAACATAGTCGGACAAATCTTGTGATTTCAAGAGCACGCGGTTATTCGAATGTGTTGAAATTCTTGTAATGCGTTAAGTAGGCGCTTAGGATATTGGCACACTTGGCTATAGTGTATTAGGTAATAAAAAGAGAGAGATAGAAAGAGTGCCACGAAAAAGCGAAAAAGTCTACTTTCAAAAATTGCCGTGGTAAGTGTTTGTATGGGCGATTATACACGGGCGGGACGTTGCGAACGAGAGTGCTAACTGCCGCCGCCGACACACGTCGACGACAGTCGCCGACACGTCAGCGTCGGATATCCGCGTCGACGGATATTAATCGCATCAAGTTTTATATTTATGAACTACGACGGCCTTTGCGCTGTCCTGTAAAATCACATAGAAAAAAGCACTTTCAATTTGCCCCGGTTTTTTCCAACATCCCGAGCGACATTTTAAATTTTGCTCTCCCTAAAAAGCTTATTCAAACCTTATTTAAACTTTAACGACATTTAAAAAAATAACCAAATCGGTTCAGCAGTTCTCATTCAGCTGTTCGTTCGCTTCATTTGTCCTGGTGCATGTTATAATCGTACCTACATAAATTCATAAGCAGCCTATATACGTCCCACTATTGGGCACAGACCTTCTCTCAGAGAGAGGGTATGGGCTTAATCATCACGCGTGCCCACCGCGGATTGGCGACTTCAAGCGCTGAAGTATGTGAATAGCTCAGAAACCCAGGTTTCCTCACGATGTTTTCCTTCACGGTTAGCGAGTGGCATTGCTACTATAACTTCATAAATGTAACTTAGAAAACAAAGTCATAGGTACATGCCCGCACTGGGAATCAAACCTGGGTCTCCCGCTTCCGAGTCCAATTGTAACGAAATGTAAACTATTAAACACATTTCATTACATAAAAGACAACTTTAATTAAGAAATTGATTATTCACAATAAGTACCTAATTACAAGCTTACCGACTAGTTAGGTGCTTGAATCGAATAGATAAGATAGATTAATAATTTAGCAACACTTGTATACGTATACGTATGGTATACTTAATTATCCTATAATTAAACTTAAATACACTCAACCCTATGTACACTTAAACCTATGAACATATTTACACAATAAATAATAATTTCAACAGACGAACCGATCTGACGCCACGATTTTGATATAGACGAAAGCCAGGCGCAAACACTAGTATTGCGACTTGTTTTCGCATGGGAGGGCGAAGGCCGGTCTGCCATAGGGGCTCAGTCGCTCGGATCTTTCTTCTTGTGATAACCTCATATTTGTTGCTATTCATTTAGCTGAATTAATTACCTACGACGCCCTTGGTCGTAAGGTGTTTGCAGTGGTACCAAATATTGAGCATCGAACTTCTATTCTAATAGGAAATCCCAAGCTTGGGAACTCCGCACGGGTTCAGACACCCGCCGCTGTGCTTTTACCAAGTGACCCTGCTTTGGCTCTTCCCCAACGCTTCCCCCTGGCCGTTTGGTATTAGTACCCGAAACCGGCGTGCGTGCATGCAACGACTAATGAATGTTGAGGAAGCGAAAGTGATCTGTGAGGATCGTAGCAAGTGGCAGTCCCTGGTCTCTGCCTAGCCCTCTGGGATACAGGCGTGAGTTTATGTTATGTTTTTAATTTGTTCCCGTTTTCTGCCCTTAAGAATAAACGTGACACAATGTCCGAGTCTACTCACTAGGCTACCACCGCTTCATAAATAAATAATAAACGATTACCTAACTAAACTTCGAGTAAACACACAACAGATGATTAGCTAAGCTTTAAGGACCTTAACCATAAGAATAAGCTGATATTAGTTTGCGATTTCCTGATTGATCCATTGAGGCATAGAGGAGTAAAATAACCTACTTAAGTTCTTATGGGACCTCTCTGCAATAGCCCGTATACTTCCTATACCAGGGCTCAGGCCTTCTCTCGGAGAAATAAAGTGTACCCACGCGAGCCAACCGCAGATTAGCGATCCAAAGCGCTTTTTACCTTTTTTGCGTCCACACAATACAATCACTTGTCCCGGCCCCAAACTAGGATACGGTAAGATATGGTAACCAGACAAGAACATCACAATCATGGAAATATACCCAGGCTGAGGCCATTTGTACAAATGTACGACGGCCCCTTGTGGGAATCGAACACACGACCTCCGGCATGGTAATCAGCTAGACCAACGAGGCAGTATATGTGAACACATAGACGCCCCGACTCCGTCTTCATTACCCACAAGTAAAGCAATGTAAAATTGATTTGATTATGTCAAGCCTGTCTCAGTATTCGCCCCAGTCTTTTCTTGTCGCAGTCCTCCCATAGACCACAAGTCGGCAAGCAAATGATGCAATCGCAAACTCGACTCATTGTTAGCAGCCGTCTGTCGGAAGCGGGAAGTCGGAACCGTTGCGTCACGGAGTTAGCGTGGCTGACGACAGCACTGGATGACATTTGTCTGTGGCTCTTGATGGCTTAGAAAAAAGTTAAGTAGACTTGACACTGAAAACTTTTTGGCGGATGATGTTTGTTTCCGCGCGCTTTTTTTTTTGCACAAAATACGAGGATGTTTTTTTCTCTTTTATGCCAGGACTTCAAAAGTCGTTCACTTGAGAGATCGAATTGAATTTGCAAGTTTGTAACGAAAGGGATGATGTCACGTAATATTTTTTTGTGTACTAAAAAGTCATGATTACGGTGTTACTTAAAGTTCCAATCAATCTCTAACGATAACGATAACCTCAATTCCTGTTTATTTTCGATAACCATCGCATGCGATCGCCAGTGGTTTTTTCCTAATCATAATTTTATTTAACTAACTAGCAACATTTTGAATGCTATAAACAGTCTTTGTTTAACAAAAAAAAAAACTACCGTGGTCGAAGGCTCCTGTGTCACTGTGACACGCTGTCACGCGATCGCGGCCCTGCCTGCCCTTTACCTAGTAACATAGATTTTTCAGCCAGTCACTTAAGAAATTTATTGTCATTTAAAAAATAGGCTTATTTTGTGAGTATCAAAGTTCAAAATGTCCAAAGCAAACAAAGCCACCACTATTTGGTTTAGAAACATGACATTGGAACCGATTGTTGAGACAATGAGCGGAACAAATGCGTATAGTGCAGCGATTTAATTGTAACCATAATAATTTATAAAAAAACCGGACAAGTGCGAGTCGGACTCGCTCACCGAGGGTTCCGTACAAATTTGTGGGTTTTCCCAACCTTAAAAGACTATTTTTAGGGTTCCGTACCTCAAAAGGAAAAAACGGAACCCTTATAGGATCACTTTGTTGTCCGTCTGTCCGTCCGTCCGTCTGTCAAGACCCTTTTTCTCAGGAACGCGTGGAGGTATGAAGCTGAAATTTATATCAATTACTCAGGTCTACTGTCCCTTGAAGCTGTGAAAAAATCAAACTTCTAAGCCAACGCAATCAAAAGATACAGCCGTTTATGCCGCAAATTTTCGACACTTGCAAGGGAATCAAAACCTACAGGGTGCTTCCCGTGAACTCAGAATCTTGAAATTTGGTACGAAGCAACGTCTTATAGCATAGATAAAGGAAAAATTACGAAAACCATAAATTTTTAGTTACATCACATAATATATTTTTTTTTAATAATTTTAAACTTACTACCCATTTCCTCATAAACGCGTAGAGGTATTAAATTGAAATTCATACCAAATACTCAGGTCTATAATACCTTTAAGCTGTAACAAAATCTAACTTCTATGTCAACGCAATCAAAAGAAACAGCAATTTAAGCTGCATATTTTGAAACTCGCAAGTACTCGCAAGGGAATCAAAACCTAAAGGGTACTTCCAGTCGACCTAGAATCTTGAAATTTGGCATGAAGCAACGTTTTATAGCACACATAAAGGAAAAATTCCGAAAACCTTAAATTTTTAGTTACATTATAAAATATATATTTTTTAATAAATATAAACTTATTACTTTTTTCCTCATGAACGCGTAGAGCTATCAAGTTGAAATTCATATCAAATACTTAGATCTAATTGCCTTTAACCCGTGAAAAAATGTTGTTGACATTGCAGGTTTGTACGGAACCCTCGGTGCGCGAGTCCGACTCGCACTTGGCCGGTTTTTTTTGTATGATTTAATTACAAATGTATAGTTTTCAGATTTTTTCCAGGTCAACGATAAGTACCCTATACATTTTGATTCCCTTGAGAGTAGAAATATACGTTTTTTGCGGCATAAACGGCCGTAACTTTATTTTAACTTAGAAGTTTGTTTTTTTCGCAACTTCAAGGGACTGTAGAAATGAGTATATGGTTTTAATTTCAACTGGTTTTAACCTTCCACGCGTTCCCGAGATAAAGGGTCTTGACAAACAAAGTGATCCCATAAGGGTTCCGTTTGTTCCTTTTGTGAAAAACAAAACAATCTTTACATGGGTAACTCTTTATTTATTGTGTTATAGAATTTCAGAACTTATATAATATGTAAGTATTTTTTTTATCTTATTTGTATTATAAGCAATTAAAGTCCAATCAGAGATAAATAAAACTTGCCTTTTTTTTGTTATTTAGTAAGGTAGTTAAATTCATTAAAGCAGACACTTATTTCCTTTCAGTTTTGCAATCAATGCCTTTAATAATTATTTAACGAATTGGATACGTTCAAGGCTTTATTCGCACAACATTATGTAGGTAAATTGGTCTAATCTAATACGCAATCATCATCAGCCACTCGACGACCACTGCAGGACACAGGCCTCCTTCATGGTTTTCCTAACCATGAAGGGTTTTGAATAGAATATAATAGAAACAGTTTATTTGTTGCACACAAAATACACAAAAGAATTTTAACACAGAGTCAACCAAAGAAATACATAGATAGTTAATCGCCATAATCGCTACGCTTGGCAGGCGGGTTGGCGATCGCAGTATGCTGTTGAAATCTCAGGAAGACGCTGCTGCCCGTCTCCTGGTAATGTATTTCCTTAGTCGCCTTCTACGACATCCACGGAAGGAAATGGAGTGACGCAATTCTTAATCCGGCGCCACATGAAAGTAATAATAATACGCAATAGCGCTAACATATCGGGTGTTAATAAACTAACGGGCATTCCGAAACCTACTGCAGTTCTCTGCAAATTTCATTACGCAATTTTTCCACAGGGACTGCGTCTAGGAAAACAGCGGCTTAGGTGATATTATGGTTCAAAATCGCAGTTTTCACTTGCAAACATATTTACTGCAATGTATCCAGTATCCTAAGCCAACCATTTCTACCTGAGGAACCTTATCGCTATGCTTCCTCTATGTACCTTAAAAACGCAGAAAGTCAAGCGCCCGTTGAGCGCTTACATTTTCGACATTTTCCTAACCCATATTTAATTGATTTCCTAACGTTTATTTCCGATTAAAGTAAGTTTTTGTCCACAATGTGTAGGTTTCGGGACGGACTTCAGTCATACATACATCATCATCATCATCAGCCATTTGACGCCCACTGCAGGGTACAGGCCTCCCTCGTGGTTTTCATAACCATGAGGGGTTTTTCCATAATCGCCACGCTTGGCAGGCGGGTTGGCGATCGCTGTATGCAGTTGGAATCTCAGGAAGACGCTGCTGCCCGTCTCCTGGTGATTTATTTCCTTAGTCGCCTTCTACGACATCCACGGAAGGAAATGGAGTGACGCTATTCTTAATCCGGCGCCACACGGAACAGTCTTTTACATTGCATTAGATAAACTAAGAGCGTATCCCGGAATCGTTAGTCGCTGCATGCACGCACGCCGGTTTCAGGTACTTTTTCAGTCTTTAAACACTCGGTAAAAAGCATTAAGTCACGTTTTTTATGTAGCCTATATAATATATCCCACTGCAGGGCACATGCCTTCTTTCAAGAGAGAGTTACGTAACATCTTAGACCCCGCCTTCGTTTACCATCAGACGTGACTGGGTTCAAATGTCAATCTGTCCTAATTAACACAAAAAAAACCACGCGTGCCTACCGCGGATTGGCGATTTCAGGCGCTGAGGCATGTGAAGACCTCACTCAGTTTTCCTTAAGACGTTTTCCTTCACCGCTAGAGAGCGGTATTGCCACTGCAACTTCATAAATGTAGGTACCTACGTAACTTAGAAAATAAATCCGAACCCACGACCTCCCAAATGTGAGGCCGGCATTCTACCGCTCCGCTACCACCGCTCACCGCAATGATCCCCAGTTTCTCGTACGCTAACAAGCTGTTAATCTACTGTTAATAGCTGTCAATTGACCAAAGTGCATACAAAAAAAAACCTCTGACAGCTGTTAACAGTAGATTAACAGCTTGTTAGCGTACGAGAAACCGGGGGTGAGTCACTTATTGTAATGTTAATGAAGAAAGCACAGCACGTTGACAAGTTCGACAGGTCTGCAACAGTATGACAGCCGGAAGTAGACAGGAAACAATTACGTACCACCTTTTCTTGCACTTCCGCTGTTCGGAACATTCTTTATGCGAAGGTCAAGGTTCGGGCCAAAAGCCTTATGACATCGGTTGACAGCATACCATGAGACAAGCAAAAGTGATATGATGTGATGTGGTGTGATATTTACATTTTATTATTATTCGACAAATGACAACCACGAGTCTCTTCTGGATCAACTTAAAAGAAATAAAAAATAGAGATTAGAATTAAAAGCTTATTCGATTTTCGTTTAGATTGACTTTATTTTCTTTATAATCGAAAGTTTTGTAAAAATATCTTAGTGGTTTCTCTTACTATCCTGTATGTAGTTTTTACTAGGATGTTCCAACTTACTGTCATACAAAATATAAAATTTTTCAAGCACTTACATTTGATAAATTTCTATTGAATTGTTGCTGTTAGTGGGGTCTTATCGCGATTCCCCGATTTCATTCGGGATGTCCGCATTTGGAAAGTTAAAAATTACGGGGGCGTAATCGATCAAATAGGGGGCGTACTAACAAAGGGCAAGGCAAAAAGCACCCAAAACCGGCGTGCGTGCATGCAACGACTTATGAATGTTGATGAAGCGAAAGAGGTCTCACGACCGTGGCAAGTGGCAAACGCTGCCTACCCCTCCGGAATACAGTCGTGCGTTCATATAATAAATGTGTAAAATTTCACTAAGAAGAGAGAGGCAAAGGTAATATTTTTTGTGTAATTTAACTACAAATTACCAAGATGTGAGCCCTTGCTTTTAGTGAAATTTTAATGACCCTTAATCAACGAGAAGTGCCAGTAGGTTTTGATATGAATTTTTTTACATTAATGGTCACTTCAAGTAAGTAAATCCGGAATTAACTTAATAATTAAATGGTCACAACTTTTAATTTCTTTGACTTAGAAGCTTACATTTTATACTCGTCTAAAAGGCAATGGGCCTTTAGAGGAGAAAAAAATAGCGAGAAATAGGGTCTTGACAGATGAACGGGGGGATACCCGAGCGGACCTACAAAGATGCCGTTTAATCCTCTTGAGGTACAGAGCCCCAAAAACACCTCACCTAATTAACATATTACTGATCCCCAATATCTTTTGTTTGATCACTCCCACTTTCGAGCCGTCCGCGAAACGTACAAAGCAGTCAGGTATCCGCTCACCGCACGCAAGTAAAAGTAATTATCAGTTCGCCGATGGCTCACCGCTTCCTGCTGGAAATTGAGTCTGGCCGCAGCGACATACTTGGCCACTATCACTTTTCCAGCCAGTTACCACGTGGAGGGAAAACTCGAGGTTTCCAAAACCACTCTGAGGCCTAGAGTCTAATACACACATAGTTGTCCAATAGAATGATATTAAACTCCTCTGTCCTGACCTTCGAAATAACAAAGGTTTTCAATTGTTATTTTCAAGGTCAGAACTAAGGAGGTTAGCACAACAATAGCTATTATTTGCCTCTATTTCGTAGTCTACAGAGCAATAGCATTCCAATGGTATAACCCCGGCAAATGAAATAGGCTCTCCCGCGAAGAAGATCGATAAGTTGCACGGGTTATATCATTGGAGTACGATTGGTTATTAGACTGCCAATTGAAATAATCATTAGGTACCGTACTGGGATCAGTTTACATAAGCAGCCTATATACGTCCTACTCTAGGGCACAGGCCTTCTCTCAGGGAGAGAGTATGGGCTTAATCACCACGCGTGCCCACCGCGGATCGGCGATTTCAAGCGCTGAGGTGTATGAATAGCATTACAATTAATTAAAAATTACGTCTTAAAAAGACCTGCTCCCTTTGTTTAATCTTGGCTCACAGTTTCCGAGTCGAGCCCCAGAAGAACATTAGCTCATTGACACTGTTCCAGCCGCGGCTCGTGGAACGTGGAGAGAAAGGTCTCCAAAACCACTCCGGGTTTAAATTTGGCTCCTGCTGAAAGTGAGTCTAGCTACCCACAGAAAACTAGATCGCTGCCATGCAAAAACGAACTCTCCGAAAATATTAAGTACTTACTATTTGCGCTCAATTATTTTTCACTTCAATTCATACAAAGTCCCGGAGGGTAGGCAGAGACGAAGGTTTTCCACTTGCCACAATCCCGACAATCGCTTCATCAACATTCATTAGCCGCTACATGCACAATCAGAGGACGAGCACCAATGCGATGGACGGACACTAGAAGTAAAGCTACGGAAGGGACCCTACAAGCTGCCGTACATCTGGCGCATAATCGGTCCAAATGAAGAGCGTGGGTGGCGGAAGCTGCCCATATTTTTTTCAATTCAATTCAATTCAAAATTTATTCCTTATAATCACGTAGTCACGTCCCTCAGTCATGAAGACACGACCACAAAGAAAGAAGACATGCACAATCGTCGGATACGGGCACTTTACATACATACATAAACTCACGCCTGTATCCCAGAGGGGTAGACAGAGACCAGGAATTGCCACTTGCCACGATTCTGACAGATCACGTTCGCTTCCTCAACATTCTTTAATCGTTGGATGCACGCACGCCGGTTTCGGGTACTTTTATCTTGTCCTTTGCTAATACATTCCCTATTTGGTCGAAGTATGTCCGCCTGGGTCGTCCCTTACCGGCCCTTCCACCCACATTCACTCGATATATTTGTTTCGTTAATCTTTCTTCGTTCTTCCTCTCCACATGTCCAAACCAACACAACATTCCTTTCTCAATTCTAGTCACTACATCCTCTTTGACTCCACAACGTTCTCTTATCAAACTAATGCGTATCCTGTCATTCAAAGTAACACTAGACATACTTCTCAAGAATCTCTTTTCTACTGTATTAATCCTACTTCCTTGCTACCATACATAAGTTTACATACTAACGGTCTTTTATAAAAAAACGCCGATTAAAGTAGTCTGTGGTGGAGATTTTACAAGGAAAAGTCGTAACCACAGATTAAATAAACTGCCTTTTAAGGAGTTCCTTAGAGAAATCGTGGTTTTGTAAATAAGGCCGTACATGTATAACTAATATAATATACTAGACGTATGCACGTCCACTAATCAGCTCACCAATTGATTTGGGACAAAAGAAAAAAAATAATTAGAAATGTCCTTATTTAAGCTTAAGTTCCTATAAACTTGTGCATAGGAATCCAGATAATTATCCTTCATCACCACACAAAATTATTCCATCGAAAATAACGTTGACCGAAGCTGTATGCCTTTTTCCGGAAAAACAAATACTTACTCATTTCGAAAAGGAAAGGCGTAACAACACCTTGTAAAAGAAATACAAAGAAGCAAATTGTAAGCACAAAGAAAAGGTCGCTGTCCGATCTCAGCTGATTGTCTCAGCAAATATTGGCTTGTCATAAAAGCATCGTTCTTGACCAGCTTTGGTTGACCCATGTAGATAACCTTAAGAAGCTTTTTAGTATTTTACTGCATCCTAAAGTGAATCAGTTTGGAATTCTTATTTCTCATCATTTTCCATTTGGAACGAAATTTTCAGGTGCACTACTCAGTTCTGTTACGGACGACTGCGATAGAATTCTTGGTTAGCTGTCCATTTTCATCTATTGCACTAAGCAAGCATTGTATTTTAAATCCAGTAAGCATTCAAAGCTCGACAGTGGAAATCGTGACGGTCCTCGTCCGAGTAAAATTACTTCCGATTGAAAGCTGAAAACATTGCCAGCTGGAGATTAAGATTAGAAAAAAACCGGCCAAGTGCGAGTCGGACTCGCGCACCGAGGGTTCCGTACAAACCTGCAAGGTTTACAAAGTTCGTTCATTACGACAATCGAGTCATAACTATGGTATTTTTATTGCAAAACATGAGGAAAAAAGTAATAAGTTTATATTTATTAAAAAATATATATTTTGTAATGTAACTAAAAATTTAAGGTTTTCGGAATTTTTCCTTTATGTGTGCTATAAAACGTTGCTTCATGCCAAATTTCAAGATTCTAGGTCGACTGGAAGTACCCTTTAGGTTTTGATTCCCTTGCGAGTACTTGCGAGTTTCAAAATATGCAGCTTAAATTGCTGTTTCTTTTGATTGCGTTGACATAGAAGTTAGATTTTGTTACAGCTTAAAGGTATTATAGACCTGAGTATTTGGTATGAATTTCAATTTAATACCTCTACGCGTTTATGAGGAAATGGGTAGTAAGTTTAAAATTATTAAAAAAATATATATTATGTGATGTAACTAAAAATTTATGGTTTTCGTAATTTTTCCTTTATCTATGCTATAAGACGTTGCTTCGTACCAAATTTCAAGATTCTGAGTTCACGGGAAGCACCCTGTAGGTTTTGATTCCCTTGCAAGTGTCGAAAATTTGCGGCATAAATGGCTGTATCTTTTGATTGCGTTGGCTTAGAAGTTTGATTTTTTCACAGCTTCAAGGGACAGTAGACCTGAGTAATTGATATAAATTTCAGCTTCATACCTCCACGCGTTCCTGAGAAAAAGGGTCTTGACAGACGGACGGACGGACAGACGGACAACAAAGTGATCCTATAAGGGTTCCGTTTTTTCCTTTTGAGGTACGGAACCCTAATAATCTGTCTACTTCTCCAAGGTAACTGTAACTGTTTTGTTTTAATCTGACCCGCACGAGTTTAAAGGCAAATACAAGTCCATTGGCTTACAGGTTCCTTTCCGGGTATCAAAACTCAGGGATTAAATATATAAGGTAAGTAGCTTTTGGTTATATAACCACACGCAAAGGTTTCAGGCTCTTTTAGTAGTATCAACGTAGAAAGAAAAGATCTTAGACTAACTTGCTTCGGTCGTACTGGCCTTCTTGAGCAACCTTCAGGTTTCCAGCTAAGGGCAATCTTTGTTATAGATATCACCGAGCATCAATAACCTAGTCCAGAATATAGAGAAATTGAAGAAACTTCAGTTGGCCTAAGCTCCTGTAGAGTAATGGAATTCAAGAGAGATAATTATTCTCCTGTGGAGAACACTGAACACTAAACTGTCATCATTGCTTTATAGTATAAGTGATTATTGTGCCTTACTATATTGAAGACAAATAAACATTTTCTATTTCTATTTCTATTAGAGGATGGTGCAAAAGCTGGATATGCCTAGCCAATCAATCTAACTTCATATAACCAATCAGTAGATACAGCATGGGAGTTATAATTTCACCTGTTATAGTTTATGCAGAAAATTCCAAGCTTACGATATCTACATGGATGATCTCATCGATATGAAAGTCTAACTTCATGAAACAATTGTTTGTTTCTAAGAGATTTAAATACTTCGTTAAGTGCCAAGTCAAGCTACTTAGTCGACACGTAAAGACAATTAAATTGCCTAAAAAATTACCTAAACACCAGCAACCAGTAGAGTCACAGTCAGTCGTGACCACGCTCAGCTGAATGACAACACGGTCTAACTAGTCCAAGATTACCGTAATCAAGGCTTCTAGGTGACCGGAAAATTAATTTACTTTGCCAATGGGTCAAGATAAAGACTAGATACAAAAAATATATAAACGAGATCACGCACTTCAGCTGTTGAGGCTTCAGTACAAATTCTGGAGACTTAAATAACTTCGTCGTTACATCAATGCTTCATATGTCACATCTATGTCTCATAAAGTTGTCTTGCTCAGCACCTATATCCACTTCTCGGCTTAATAATGAAATAATAATGATAATCACTATACGACAACGTTATGGTTAACTTACGCACAATATTCTGTAACGACCGAAACATTTTAAAGTGATTACAAAGACAAACACAGCAGCTAAATGTGTCAACCTTAAAAAGAAACTCATCTAATAAAACACCAACGTAATATCAAAAACATATTGAGCAAAACACTAACACATTGGCCGCTCGTGTCAACATTGTAATCAAAATTTTTACGTAACAAGTAACAACCATGTCTAAAACAGCAGTTTGATTGCCAACAAAAAGACAAAAAATCTTAATGATCGATCTACTGTGGTAGAGTATTTGGAAACTAGTCGGGAAATAATAAACAGATTATAGCTGACAAAATATAACTGTCAATCGACATACATTATTTATCCGGTTGTACAACAAATATGATTCCAGATATTACGGGTCTAATCGCAATTCAATTCATAAGGTAAACGCAACAAGACGCAATACTGCCGAAATTTACCCCAATAAGTGTAATTGCCATTTGAGCCGTGAAATCTAGAACAATGTGTGAGAATCGCGAATCACTAAAAGTTACTAATAAAATGCTAATTATTGCTGGCCCGCATGCCTGAAGAATTACGGAATTTGTAAAGCAAGGTTTTTTTTTTACTTAACGTGATTAAACATACCATAAAACATAATCACACCGTATCCCAGAGGGGAGGAAAAATGTACTTAAATTATTATATTCTTTTTGTTGCACTAACCCGTGCTGAGGTCAATTTTAAAAACCTATTTAGAGGCTAAAAATTCCAGCCATGCCGGTACTTGAACCCGCGATCTCTGGCTAACTGTGCCAGCGCTCTCCCAACTGAGCTAATGGGCAAGTACAGACATCACTGAAATTTCGAGCCTCTTTACAAACTTCTCTGTATAACAGAATTGGTGGCATTGGTGGAATTTTTAGCCTCTAAATAGATTTTTAATACTTAAATTAATCAAAAATATTTAAAAATCGCCCAACCAAGTCATGTACGCTTGTTGATTAAGCCTTTACTCTCTCCCTATCTTTAAGAGAAGGCTCGTGACCGGCAGTGGACATATACTGTTTATGCTTTAGGACAGATAAACATACTTACATAATGAACATAAATAAAGTATTAGGTAGGTAGTTCAGAAATGTGGAAATAGCTGACTTAACACTGTCCGTATTCTATCACCTATCTTTAGTTTGTAGAAGTTGAAACGTGTACATGAATATTCATAAGGTATTTCGCAAACTAACAGGGGTCTCGTGAACGAACCTCAGTATTTAAAGGCCATTCCATCAGCCAATCAATCAGGCGAGGTGTTAAAGTAGCTAAGTGCACTTTGCGTAATAGATATTTTAGTGGATGTATGGCGATTTCAAAGAAAGTAAAATAAGATGGAGTTTTGGAATCGCGAACGTTCAATCAAAGCGAAAAATATCAGAGCGTCCTTTTGACTTCGAGAATTTTCAGAACCCAAAAAAATCATCCCACTCATCAACCCACCCGACAGAAGTCCCCGGGGGTGAGCCCTTACAGAACAGCCTTATAGATAGAAAGAAGAGGTTGGACGTGGCTCTCATTTCTCCATTCATCAACCTTTTTATTGTTAACCTTCAGCGAGTTATTTACAAAAGAGTTTGGTGTACTTATTTAAAAAATAATTTTGATACGTAGTTGGGTCGCCAAGATGCATTTATGATAGTACGAGTATTGTGTAAAGTCGACTGATCATCCCTTATCTTCATTTAATTTAGAACCGATCTTGTCGCAAAGCCATAGAGTCAAAATCAGAATTCAAATATGTATTTCAACGTAAATAATTTACATTCTAGCATTAAAATGTGAAAATTACTTTGCTAAATTCCGCCAAAATTCCACAGTCACCATGCGGTTAGTTAATGCAAAGTAACGCCTGATTCCATACAATTTACATTCTGTTTGTTGAACGTAAATGTAGGTACGGTGGTAGCTGCTGTCTTTAGAGAAGTCGTGGACCTAAAGGCAGCAAAATAAACAACATTCTGACCATTTTTCTCTAATCATATTAAATATATTAGATTACATATGTAACTAAATACGGACTTACATATGTACGAGTAAAGAACTACTTAACAAGATCACATAAGTGCAATCAACACTTGGCGTCAGAGCAATGTGATCTTCATTAAGTTTCCTATGGATTAAGGCGACTAAATTGAAAAAGATGACTCATGCCACCGGGTCAGGAGAGTTCCTGGAATATTATTATTTGTTACAAAAGGAGAGGAGACTTCCTGGGACGTTTCTATTTCTTACGAAAGTTAAGGAAAGTTGCTGGGACGTTTTTATTTCTTACAAAAGGTGAGAAGTGTTCCTGGAATATTTTTATCTCTTACAAAAGGAGAGGAGACTTCCTGGGACGTTTTTGTTCCCTATGAAAGTTATGGAGAGTTCCTGGGACGTTTTTATCTATTAAAAAGTTGTGGAGAGTTCGTGGGATATTTTTATTTCTTACGAAAGGTAAGGTGACCTCCAGGGACAGTTTTATGTCTTACGAAAGGTAAGGAGAGTTCCTGGGACATTTTTATTTCTAACGAAAGGTAAGAAATAAAAATCCTGTCTCTGCGATCGATACACTTGACTGTGAATAAAAAAAATATAGGGTCACACAGTTGGAAAAGGAAAACAAGTAGTATTGTATCAATATTGTGAAAAACTTACCTTGCGTGGGCGTAGTTTTGTACAAGGATAAGTCTAGTTGGTAACAGTAATATCTTAAATTTTCGCACACCAAAAGTAAATCTATAAATTAAAGTAAATGCATAAATATTAGCAATAATTTGTGTCAAAAATTAATTATTATTCGATTTATAGAGCAGCAAAAAGTCTTCTTTCAAAATGATAAATTGGGTCAACTATTCTACTGGACGCTAATAATTTAAAACACATATCTATGAATGGTTAATCAGATCATTAGCATTATACAAAGTGTATTGAAATTCCCGTATATTTCCAAAAACCGGCCAAGTGCGAGTCGGACTCGCGCACCGAGGGTTCCGTACAAACCTGCAATGTCAACAACATTTTTTCACGGGTTAAAGGCAATTAGATCTAACTATTTGATATGAATTTCAACTTGATAGCTCTACGCGTTCATGAGGAAAAAAGTAATAAGTTTATATTTATTAAAAAATATATATTTTGTAATGTAACTAAAAATTTAAGGTTTTCGGAATTTTTCCTTTATGTGTGCTATAAAACGTTGCTTCATGCCAAATTTCAAGATTCTAGGTCGACTGGAAGTACCCTTTAGGTTTTGATTCCCTTGCGAGTACTTGCGAGTTTCAAAATATGCAGCTTAAATTGCTGTTTCTTTTGATTGCGTTGACATAGAAGTTATATTTTGTTACAGCTTAAAGGTATTATAGACCTGAGTATTTGGTATGAATTTCAATTTAATACCTCTACGCGTTTATGAGGAAATGGGTAGTAAGTTTAAAATTATTAAAAAAAAATATATTATGTGATGTAACTAAAAATTTATGGTTTTCGTAATTTTTCCTTTATCTATGCTATAAGACGTTGCTTCGTACCAAATTTCAAGATTCTGAGTTCACGGGAAGCACCCTGTAGGTTTTGATTCCCTTGCAAGTGTCGAAAATTTGCGGCATAAACGGCTGTATCTTTTGATTGCGTTGGCTTAGAAGTTTGATTTTTTCACAGCTTCAAGGGACAGTAGACCTGAGTAATTGATATAAATTTCAGCTTCATACCTCCACGCGTTCCTGAGAAAAAGGGTCTTGACAGACGGACGGACGGACAGACGGACAACAAAGTGATCCTATAAGGGTTCCGTTTTTTCCTTTTGAGGTACGGAACCCTAAAAACGGGTTGTTGTACGTTTCGTGGTGATTGAATAATTTATTGAACAACAGAAAAATGTTACATGCAAACAAAAATACGCAAGTACGTTTTAACTTCAGGATGAAGAAGATAATATTTTTTCAAAGTCTCTCATTGACAAGTGGATATTCCTTTGTCCTTTTTACACCCTGTATTTTACAGTTGAACTGATGGCGGTTCAGCATTTTCCCGAAACTCCTTAATCAGATCAGAAACCAACAAATTTACTTACGCAGTGACGAATCATCATTCTCTTTTAAGTCTTTCTTGTTTGTAATGTAAATTGTGGAGAATCCTTTCAAATCTCGGGTCAGTCAATGACCTTAGGAACCCGTTAAACAGTTTGGTCAGATAAATCAATCACTCAGTATCGTGACTTTACCCTCAAAATAATAGTAATAACAGAAGGCTGCTTTTTATGTATTTATTTTGCCTCCATGGATATAATCATACAGACGACTACAGAAAATAGGCGGTAGGTGGCGCTGCCGTCACACATCCATCGATCACATCTTCATCAGTTGTTCAAACGTCAAATAAAACAATATCGGATAAGTCACATTGTTTGTACAGTATTTACCAGAATTACCTTATGTATGAAGCAGATTTTCTATCCGTTGATAGTTTATGCTTCGCTTCTTCTAATGATATTGAAATGGCATGTATGTGGGTTAGCAAAGCAAAGTATTCATGAGTTATGATGACGTTTTGCATAATGCGCTTCGGACTCTGAAAGGTCGTTGTTCTAGTTAAAGACCACGCTCTTTTATCGTCCAAAAAGCTCCGTGCAATCCATTGTGTCTCGGTAGTAATCGTCCAAAAAGCTCCGTGCAATCCATTGTGTCTCGGTAGTACACAATTCTGTCTATGCATTTGTCATAATAAGTACATAACGGTCTTTTGTTTACTTGAATAAGTTAACGAGATCCAGTGCGCAGAATGTTCTCCGAGGAAGATTTCACACTCCACGATAAGGGTATGTATGAAGCCAGATATCGTAACCATCCAATGTCCTCGTATGATGAGATCTTATAAATTGAAAAATTATATGTTTATTCAATTAATTTCAATCAGTTATTCACTGTAATCTACTAACAGTTTACTGTAAATTATTTCAAGAAAAATAATTCACACATTTTTCCAATTTTCTCATTATTAAACCCATTAGCAAACCCTGATCTCTGCCTACTCATCCGAGGTGCAGGCGTGAGTATATGTAATGTAATGTTTTATGTTAGAACATTCTCGGGAGGGGTTGAAAGAAAGAAAGAGGATATTTATTTAAATTGTTACAGAAACACAAAGTAAACATAAAGGTACACAAACAAAAGACACGAACGTCAACAAAACAGAGATAAAACAAAACAATCGTGAAGAGAACATGTGAGGCATATAGGATTGGAACATAATTTATGCGCTGATAAATAAATGTCATAGCAGGAAGACGCTTGATGCAAGCCGCTTCCAACAGGTCTTTTTGGAAATCCATGGAGGAGGCCTATATCCAGCAGTGGACTTCTTGTGGCTGAATGATGAAATAAATGTACCTACACCTATCAGTTTCGTGTGACATACTTATTCCATATATCATGCGCTTTACAAAATATATATTAAATCTTTCCTCGCACATTGCTCTCACGAACCATTCAAACACCATTATAAGGAAACTGTAGCAATTTACCTCTATTTTTGACTCTACGTGTGAGTTCCTGCGAAAGGCTTGCACAACGTTGGAAAAGTGGCGAGAGATTAAATTATGCGGTCAGAGTCGACGCAAGGCTAATTCCAAGTATGTGAAACTAAACCCACAAAGTTTGCAAGCTTAATTCGTGCTAGAAAGCAAGTTCAGAACGTAATAAAAATACCATTTCATTGTAGAACTTGGTTGATACCTCCTCTGCTTACTAACCGTAGGGTGAGAGGCCAGTAATTTTAAATAAGTCCTTTCTTTTGGTCTTTTAGGAATCGGCTCAAAAATACGAAAAACGGGGGTGAACTCGTAAGCTCGTTTGGGAATCTAATAATAACAATGCTTTAGACTACGCGGAGTGTAGTGTAGATTTTACAAATATGTCACAAGGTAACTACAAACAAGAACTAAAAGCCATACATTCCAGTCGTGGGACATTACGGATTTTATTACCAAAAAGTCGTAAAGATGTCTCAACGCTAACAAAGCGTACTCTGGGTTTACTCTTCCTTAACGTGACAAAGTAATCTAAATAGGTACGTAATTAAAAAGACATAATACGTCCATAAACTCACGCCTCTATCCCAGAACGTTAGGCAGAGACCAGGGTTTGCCTCCTGGCTTGATCTTGACAAATCTCTTTCGCTTAATCAACATTCAAATTAAATTGCATGCAGGCACCCCGGTTTCGGGTGCGCGATCTACATATTAAAACTTACATAGATACTTACTAGCTGACTCGGCAAACGTTGCTTGGCCGTATTAATAAAGCTTACGACCTATTCTCAGACCTACCAAATACACACAAAAAATTTCATAAAAGTGGGTGCACCCGTTTCGGAGGAGTTCGATAACAAACACTGTGACACGAAATTTTTATATATTAGATTAATTATTCAATTTTTATTTGCCATTCTTCAATCGTTGAATATTAGTGCAAATAAAGTTGCAAATGTAACTGATTTTCAAGTAGCTAGGACAAGCCATCTGGAGGCTACGTATCGAATGAAAGTTTTTTTTTTAAATTATCGGTACTGCATATCCTCACAAATATAGGTAATACTTTAATTTGTTAGATTGCGACCCTAAAAAAAAAACAATTTATCACCATTGTTGGGTCCTTAAGAATTCTACAGATTAAAGAGGATTAGTTCAAGTTATAACGTTATATTATTTTTTTTTACAAATAGCAGCTCAAGCACCGATTACGCTCAATTCGTAGTTCCATTACATGCATATAATTAAACGGCACGGATACCGTCGACTGTATGAAGCGGCGGCCATTTTTTCTAAATGTCATTCAAATACGCGTGTCACGAGTCGGAAGAGGCAACCCTATTAGGTACATCTTCTGCGGCTCATGTCGAAATGACACAAGAAGTTTTAAAAGAGGAAAGCGGCGTCCTTCACCCAGCATGCCCTTTGGAAGAAGTTTTAAACGCCGTAATGGACGCTTGCTGTTCGTAGGTTATTATTTATTGTTTCGCAAGTTTCGGCGATAAACGGTCACTGGGTATGTTGAAGACACTGGAGTATTTGTGTAACACGGGCCATGTTGTTTGAGCCTATGTCATTTAAAGTTGTTGATACATTCTCGAAAAAGGAACGTGATCCTTACCACGATTTATTCATTAATTCATTATTTACTAATACGTTTATTGTACATACAAATACAATGGCAAGGCGGCGCAATTAATGGTATAAGCATTTTCTACCAGTAAACTACACTATTTCAGATACAGATACTACAGATATTTCAGCACCATTTGGGCCTATTTTAGATTCCAAAGTAAAGTAGCGAACCTCTTTTGCTGTCGCTACGCAATAAGTTCAGGAACTCAAAAGTTTCATAAAAAGAATTCAGAGGGTTACTAGCTGACCTGGCAAACGTTGTTTTGCCATATTAATTAGCCTACGACCTATTCTCACACCTACCAAATATACACAAAAAAAAATCATAAAAATTGGTGAAGTAATTTCGGAGGATTTCGATAACAAACACTGTGCCACGAGATGCTCCAGATTTTCGAGATTTCCGGTGTTTCTAGACTTGCACATTTTATAAATAACACTGCTAATACTAATACTTTTTTTCCCTAAATTTCAATGAACAGTCTCTTAACATGGAAGTACCTAACCAAAAACAAATCGTCTTCCTGAATCCTGAATCGTCAAAATACCATACAAGGAAATTAGAAATAAAACACTGAATCGTACGATATCAAAACCCGGAATCAATATCCGATGGACCAACAGTTGCCCAGTGTAAAGATGACAAGTTGCGATTCACGAAAAAAAACATGTAACTTTTAAATACCTGCCGAAACCGACTATCTAGGTCATCCGATGACGAATCGAATGATCTGTCGAGCTATGGCTGACAAACCCATTATGAAGAAGATTCGAAACAAGACTTCTTAACATGTGGTAATGTATAATTTGTGAATGACTTATAGATACATGAAGCTACGTTTAAAAGGTATTCCTGGCCGCATGAGTCTTAAGAAAGAGACCCTTAGACAAAAACTCTAATTATGACCTGAGAAATAAGGTTCAAAACCTTATGTGAAGCAAACGAATATCTCTTGAGTAACGGTTGATGGCTTTAACTGTGAATGCACCCTATTACGAACGTTATGTAAATCAAACCACAGTTAAATGGTGTAACTAAGCGAGAGAGACGCATAATTAAAACTAACAAGGCTGTTATCCAAATTAATTAATTAATTTCGTAAAGTCTCGAAACATATGTTCCAGCTGAAAGAGATGGGTAAATCTCTAACGTTAAAGGTCTAGGTGATCCAGTGAACTTAAATGACGTGAAATTATCTGCATCGAGGTGGGACTCTTGTCCGGCGGTGGCGAGACGATCTAATAATTAATTAATACTTTATTCATCAATTTGCTTCTTAGCTAATATTAGGCTGACTTGCACCATTTCTTAAATGACACTTAAGTCGTCATTTAAGAAAGTCGTGCAAGTTGGCCTTAGTGTCTTATCTAGTATATAGTATATAAAAAGCTATATTCACCAATTAATAACCAATATTAATAATCTTATCTTATGTCATCTTATCTCATTTCATCTTAATGGTAAATAGTAAGCCTAAAAATAATAGAATAGGAGCAAAGGAAAACGTAACTTAAAAGAAAATACGGCACCGCAATTTTAATTTCGGGGGTAAAGAATATTATAACTATCTCTCTCTTTTATTGGTCACAGAAAAAATTCTATTCCGGACCAAGACCGTAGTCTTTTGCTGCAGCTGCACTATATCCATTGGACAATATTTTCGTATAATAGGTACAGTAGGTAACTCAAAATTAATAACAATGTCGTCACCGCCCTACGCTTTAAAAATCGAACGGCTATCCGTTCAATTTTCATTAAGGGGCTTCAGGGGTAACACGCGCAACGATAAAAAATTATATCTTTTTTACAGATTGAATTTGCAAAAAGTATCTGTACAATCTCTCGATCATGTTAATAGTAATTGCACAGACACTTATTGCAAGTACGATCTGCAAAAGAAGATATGATTTTTTTTTCTTTGGTGGCGCTGGTTAGCCTACTGGATCCCCTTAAACAATATTTTCATATGATACACCTACAGCAGAGTAGATACACTTAAAATGCATAACATTTTCGCCACCGCTGTGGGGCGTGGGCCCTGGATAAGGTTTCATAATTCCCGACCGTTTCTCGCCCAACCGGTCGGTGACAAACACTTAACTGACCAATATTATACCAGTATTATGTACGAACGTATTGAGTTTATTTCATGAAGTGCGAATTTAGGAGCCGGCAGTTCATAAGCAGCCTATATACGTCACACTGCAGGGCACAGGCCTTCTCTCAGAGAGAGAGTATGGGCGTAATTACCACCCGTGCCCACAGCGTATTGGCAATTTCAAGCGCTTAGATATGTGAACATCTCAGACACTTAGGTTTCCCCACGATGTTTTCATCCACAGTTGGCGAATGATATTGTCATAGGTACATTCCCGCACTGGGAATCGAACCTGGGTCTCTGGCTTCCGAGTCTGATGTTCTACCCACTAGGCTACCACCGCTGATCAGCCCCTATATTACGCTCACCAAATCCTGAGCGATTCCAATCGTTTAACTGTCAAATTAGTATGGAGTTTGACAGTTAGACGATTGGAGTTGCTCAGGATTTGGTGAGCGTAATTAGGCCACAGGTGATCAGTTCATAATTCAATTTGCCATCAATCTGACTTTCGTAGGCACAAATAAAATTTTAACCCGACTTTAACAATGATGTGAGTGATATTATTACTACAACTATTTAATACTATGTAAGAATAATCATTTCTTTAAACACGCCTATGCTTCAATGTAGGCGTTTTTAACGTGGAACATTTGCGAAATGCGCCCATGGCGCGATTTCAAAATATATCATTCACACTTTGCTTTGGAAACCAGATGACATATGGACAAGGCTTTAATGACCTGGGCGCAGCATGGGCGTATCTTGTGATAGATGTGAATTATCCTTGTAATCCTTTTTTAATAAGTACTCGTATATCCTTGTTAAAAAAAACTGTCCTATCCTACAAATTTTAATATATGTTATTAGAAAAGAAAGATTAAAACACGTATTAGAGCCATCACCTACGGCGACATACAAACGCGATTCAATTCAAACGCAATATGCAGCGCTTCCGTAAGAACGGAAGCAAAACACATGCAACGCTGCAGCGCGCTTCCATCGCTTCAGAAAACGCGATTCAGATGCGAGTATAAAAGAAATCGTGGGCGATGGCTCTTATAGTTAGCATTTAAAATGAGTTAAAGAACTGGTACTTTATAAAAATATTTTAACCTTTACAATTGTCTGCAATCATTGGTCAGTGGCCAGTTGAGCGGTGGTAGTCTAGTGGGTAGAACATTGGATTCGGAAGCGAGAGACAGGTTCGATTCCCAGTGCGGGCATGTACCTATGACTTTGTTTACTAAGTTATGTACATTTGTGAAGTTATGGTAGCAATACCACTTGCTAACGGCGAAGGAAAAAATTGTGAGGAAACCTGAGCGTCTGAGCTATTCACATACCTTAGCGCTTGAAATCGCCAATCCGCGGTGGGCACGCGTGGTGATTAACCCCATACTCTCTTCCTTAGAGAAGGCCTGTGCCCTACAGTGGGACGCAGGTATATAGGCTGCTTATGTAATTTGCTTACCACGCGACCGTAGTCGTGGGCACTGCTAGTTAATAATACGGGAGAGAAGTACTCACTTTAGTCGCGCCCGCGTGTGTGGCGAGGAAGGTGCAGAGCAGGAGCACGGTCGGCACCCACGCCGACGCGCTGGGCGAGTCCATCTTGTGCTGAAACAAGCGAGACAAACTATTAGTTGGCGGTAACGCTTAAGGATCAATCGCTCGTAGCCCCGGCTGCCTGAGTGATCTTAAACGATCACGAAGGTTAAGCAACACAGGGCGCGTTCAGTGCATGGATGGGTCGCCGTCTATGCCTAACGCTAGTGGCATTTTTCCGAGCGGTTCCGTGCTTCGCAAGGCACGTTAAGCTGTTGGTGCCGTCGATAGATGGCAGTCGTTAAGCCAAGTCAGAGGCCTTAGGGCGGCTTGACAACTTCTGACAGTAGACGAGCCACTAGTCTACAAGCCTCCACCAATCCGGACTTGGCCCCCGTGGTGGAGTATGGCCTATACCTTCCTCAGGGAAGAGACCCGTGCCCCTCGGTGGGGACATAATGGGTTGATGATGAACGCTTAAGGGGATCCAGGAGACAACACGAGCGCCACCGAGGACAAAATAATCCTATCCTTTTTTTACAGATCAAATTTGCAATAAGTGTCAGTACAATCTCTTAATCATGTCAATAGTGATTTTTAAGGCCCATGGCCCTGAACCTAAGGCAAAAAACCTAGGACTAGACAGCATTAACGCCAGAAATCGTCGTTTTTGGCATAAATGCTATCTAGTCCAAGGTTTATGATCCTAGGTTCTTTGTCGTGGGTCCTAAAATCACTAAATCATCATGTCGATAAATTGTCATTTCCACTATTTAGACTTGAAAAAGTTAACACATCCTTTATGGGGCACTGTATAAGGTTCTACAACAAAATTCCTCAAGATATATTAGAGTTACCTCCAACGCGATTTAAAAAATGTGTTAAGCACATTCTGTGCAAAAAGGCTTACTATAACATCAAGGATTATTTAAAAGACAAAGATGTTTGGCATTAAACAGTAGATTAATATTATTTAAAGGACGATTGTGACTAGTGTTCAACACATTCATGACTAATATTTTAAGTTAAAACGTGTTTTGAAAAGAATAAATGTGGAGTTTCTTTGTTAGCTTCTTCTCCACATAATCCATTAATTGTGAAACTAACAACTTTGACGTTCATTAAGTAAACATTCTGTTTTTACAATGAATAAAAATATTTTAATTGAATTGAATTGAATTGAATTGAGAGATTGCACTGACACTTTTTGCAAATGTCTGTAAAAAAAGATATGATTTTCTTGTGGCGCTAGTGTTACTCCCTGGACCCCCGTAACATGGTTGACTATCAAAACCGAGGTCGTGAGTTCGATGCCTACTGAGGACGCCGTAGGTACTTGATTTGCACAAATGGTCTCAGTACAGGTGATCAATAACAATAACTTTCACGCCTGCACACATCACAATCACTTGTCCTGGTTCCATACTACCTCTAGGATACCCTGTGTTATGGTAACCAGGCGAGTACATCCATAAACATGGAAATACACTCAGATCGAGGCCATTTGCACAAATGTACGGCGTCCCCCAGTTGGAATTAAACCCACGACCTCCGGCATGGTGATCAGGGTGAGGGCGCTAGACCAACGAGGCAGTCAAAATTAATTCGAGCTAACGGTTAAAACGCTTCAAACGCACTGAGGTCGGGAGTTCGATTCCCAATGGGGGCCGCCGTACTTGATTTGTACCAAATGGCCTCAGTCTGTGTGTATTTCCACGTTGCGATGAGTTTGCAAATCACAGGGTATCGTAGTTTTAACCAGAACAGTTTTTGTTGTGTGGAAGTTCATTATTATCTACAGTTGCCAGCTAAATTACGGACCCAGGACAAAAACTTCAAAAACCCGGACATTTGGGGGAAAAAAAGATCTTTCCCCGGACTCCGTTATTCAACTTAAACCTCATGAATTCTGGTAACAAACATAATTAGGAACTGTTCTTTTTGGCATCAATGAAATTATAAAATACTATAAGTTATTATTAAAAACGACCGCCTGCCAAGCGTGGCGATTATGGCAAAGCCCCTCATGGTCTTGAAAGCCACGAAGGAGGCCTATGCCCTGCAGTGGGCGTCAAATGTGGCCGATGATGATGATGATTAAAAACGAATTTCAATTATTAAAAACAAATTATAAACTGCGCAGAACGGGGCCGACTAGGGGGGACACGTCACGTCACGAGTGCACGGTGCTCCCCGGACGCCCTCCAAACTAGGACAAATCCGGGTTAACCCGGACAAATGGGAACCCTATTATTATCACTATTAATTGGCGCTAGACATGCGCAAAGTGTGTCTTTGAAGGCAGTATCTCATATCTTTGCAATCTTTTTCATAATTTATGCTACACTGCAGATGTTTTATGTTTTGCGCCGGCCTGCTAGTGTGTGGCAGACTTTATCTGTAAGGCCGTAAGTGCATAAAATTTTAAGTTTTATCGCGAAAAACGTAAACGAAAGTGCATATTACATCTCGAGGATTCCTATCACGATGACTTTTCACATGATACAACCTTTGCATGGCTAATATAATACTGACACATCTTATGCCTCGTTTACAAGTGTCAAGTGATTTAGTACGTGACAAAATTTTAAGTGGTCAGGTGTTACGCGCAATTTATTTAAGAACCTTTACAAAAATACGCAAATGCTACGTCTATCAGTTCGCCTGTGCGTTGCTAGGTGTAAGGGTACTAAACAGAAAAATTGGCTCAATTCTATTTTACTTATTCACTAAAACTGTTAATGACTGCCTTGTTGGTCTAGCAGTATCACGTCTGATTACCATGCCGGAGTTTGTAGGTTCTATGTCCACTAGGGGCCACCGTTCATTTGTACAAATGACCTCAGTCTGGGTGTATTTCCATATTTGTAATGTCCTTGCCTAGTTACTATAGAACAGGGTATCCTAGTTTGGGACCAGGACAAGTGATTGTCTTGTGTGAACGTTATTTATTTTATGTTATTTAGTGCTAACAGCTAACATTTGGCCAATGTGGATACAGAAAAAATAATGAACAGCCGCTAACAATGGATGAATAGATTATTAGCGAATGAGAAACTGGGAGTTACTTGCCTCTTGCTACTAAATAGCTATTCTATTTCATAACTGTTAACACTTCCGTTTTAGCTTAAAACTTAGGTAAGTAACTACTTGGAGAAATTATTTGGGTGTTTAATTGTTTTTGCAGAGTTACGTAGGGTTTCTCGTAGGTTAAAAATTATTTCTCCTACACCGTCTGTTGTGGGCAAGGCCCTTGACTGGTCTATGGACTCCGACGAGATCTCCGACCCTGGCGGAGGGGAGTTGCCGCGGCCGGTCTCGTCGGTTTCCCCAATCCTGTCGGGGGTAGGGGCCCAATCCCGGGAGAGCCCAGTTGTCAGGTCGGAGTCGGAGTCTGCCGATGCGAAGACGCGGAAGAGACCAATGCCGGAAAGTTCGAAGTTCTTTGTGGGCCCTTCCATCTCAGACTCTGAATCCGACCTGCCGCTGGTGGAGGTGCAACCACCGAAGGTCCCACGTGCCCGTAGAGGTAGAGGGTACTACCACAGTGTGGGTCTGTCCCAAGCTCGACGCGAGCTCCATGCCGTAGATCTGGCGGACTCGGAGCAGGACTCGACTCTCACTGAGGGGGAAGAAAACGTGGGAAAGGCTTCCAGGGCCACAAAAGGGGGGAAGTCGCCAGAGCTCACGACGGAGGCTCTGATTGAGCGAGCGGAAGAGGACGCGGGTCGGCTGGTGAACGTGTCGAACGTGTCAAAAAATCTGAAAGGCACGCTCGTCAAAGAGCTCCGCGAGGCTTCGAGCTCCATGATGTCCACCGTCCGAGCTCTGGCGTCTAGGTCCTCGAACGAGGAAGTGAGGAGACTTCAGGCGGATAATAAGCGCCTGAAGGGCCAGCTGGCGGCTCTGCAAGAAGAGGTGGTAGCTCTGAGACGGGCATTCTCGGAGCGGAGCGCCCGTCGTAGGAGCCCAGTTGCAGCCGAGGCGGTGAACCCTCAGGGGTCGGAAGGTCTCTCCAGGGCGGAGTTTGCGGAGGTGATCGACCGGCTTCAGAGGGAGCTCTCCGACCAATTCAGTCGCATACTGGGGGCCCGCCTGGAGGGTCTCGAGGTAGACGGCCGGCTGCTCCCTGCGCAGTCCCACCGGCCGCCGCTGAGGGCAGATGCCAAGGGGATAGAGAGGGAGAAGGGAACCCACTCTCAAGTGGCGGTACCTACCACCCTCACCCCGCCCGCAAACTTGCCGAAGGAGGCGAGGCAGAAGAAGGCCAAGCAGGCCCCAGCTGCCTCGGCGAAACGGGCCTCGCAGCAGTTCGCGGGCACGTCACGCGAGGAGCAGCCGGTCGTCCTTGATGAGTGGACGAAGGTGGTGAAGAAGTCAGGGAAGAGGGTCGCACCGGCGCCTGAGGCTGTCAAGGCTAAGCCCCAGAAGCCTAAAGTGCCCAAGCCGCCCAAGACCCTGGCGGTGGTGTTGACCCTTAACCCGGAGGCTGTGGCGAAGGGCGCCACTTACAAGGACGCCATCGCAAAAGCGAAGGCGTCGGTGAACCTGGGGGAACTAGGCATCGGGCCGGCGAAGTTCCGGACAGGGATGACGGGGGCGCGAATCATCGAGCTCCCCAAGGAGACGACGGCCTCCCAGGCTGACACCCTTGCGTCCAAAATTGGAGAAGCGCTGGGAGAGGCTGCCAAAGTCACCCGTCCGACAAAAATGGGTAGCATCCGGGTGGCGGGGCTCGATGACTCCGTCACAGAGGAGGAGATTCGCTCTGCCATAGCGGAAAAAGCGGGATGCGCACCGGAGGGGATAAGGGTAGGCAAAATCGCGGTGGGACTCAGGGGAGTGGGCTCCACGATCGTCTCGTGCCCCACCGAGTACATCGCCAAGCTGGCAGAGGCTGGGCGGATATGTGTGGGCTGGAGCTCAGCCTCTATCCAGGTGCTGGAACAACGCCCAATGCGGTGCCACCGCTGCATGGAGTTCGGCCACCCTCAGGCGCTGTGTCCCTCGAAAAAGGACCGCAGCGGTCTGTGCTACCGCTGCGGACAGGAAGGTCACCTGGCGTCGGGTTGCACAGCCGCACCTCACTGCGCGGTGTGCGCCGACCGAGGGCTACCGGCGGGGCACCGCATGGGCGGTCCATTCTGCAACCCCCCTCCGGTCAAGGGCCGCCCCATGCAAGGGGATGCCGCCCCCCGTTCCACGGCTACACCGGCCGCCCCTGTAGTGACGCCTATGGAAACCACCAATGCCAATTAGGCCCATAGGCAAAATACTGCAGGGGAATGTGAACCGCTCGTCTGCTGCCCAGGACCTTCTGTGTCAGTCAGCGGCCGAGTGGAACATAGACCTGGCAATCGTCGCGGAGCCGTATGTTGTCCCATCGTCCCCTAAGTGGGTGGGGGCGGCCGACGGCCTCGCGGCGATAATGGTGACCGGTGTGGCCCCCCCTCTGGTATTGGTAGAGAGAGGGACTGGATACGTGGCGGCACAATGGGGAGGAATGGTGGTTGTGGCCACCTACTTCTCCCCGAACGGCAGCCGGGTCGACTTTGAGCGTCTCCTGGCTGCCGTGGAGGGGGTGGCGCGCCGGGCGGCCCCCGGGTCGGTGCTGGTGGCGGGAGACCTTAACGCAAAATCCACGGCCTGGGGGTCCCCCGCCCCGAACATCAGAGGAGGTATCCTGGAGTCCTGGGTTTTGTCCCTGGGACTCCAGGTGCTCAACAGAGGCACCGTCCCTACCTGCTCCCGTTGGCAGGGCACGTCCATAGTTGACGTGTCCTTCGCCACTCCGGCACTCGCGGCCCGCACCAGCAACTGGCGGGTGATGGAGGAAGTGGAGACCCTATCGGACCACTTGTACATCCGATACGAGGTCTCCACAGTGTCCTCCGGAGCCCCTCTGCCGCCGAGTCACGTGGCGGGCGCCTCGCCCTTCCCAAGATGGAGGCTTGCACTCCTCCGGGTGGACGTGGCGGAGGAGGCGGCGATGGTGAGGGACTGGGCTGAGGCGCCAGTAGCCATCGCAGGGGATGCCGACGGCATGGCGGACCTGTTTGCGGACGACCTGCAGGTTGTCTGCGACGCCGCCATGCCGAGGGCGCGGGCCGGAGCAAACAACAGGGGGCAGGTGTATTGGTGGACGCCCGAGCTGTCGGGACTGCGCGCCACCAGTTTGGAGGCCAGGCGCGCATACCAGCGATGCCGCAGACGCGCCACGAGGGTGCCCGGCGAGGAGGAAACCCTCCGGCGGGCCTACTCCGAGGCACACCAGGCCTTGCGAGTGGCCATCTCCGAGGCGAAGAGCGATGCCTGGGAGCGGTTCCTGGGCATCCTCGACCGGGACCCCTGGGGAAGGCCCTATAGGTCGGTCAGGGGAAAGTTCTCCTCGCCGGCCCCTCCGACGTCCAGCATGGAGCCGGGGTTGCTGCAGAGGGTCCTGGGGACTCTGTTCCCGAACCCTGGGCCCTTTGCGCCCCCACACATGCCGCCCCCATGCATGCCGCCCCACGAACTCGCTTCGGGGGAGCGGGCCGACGGTCCTCCAGTCATGGACTCGGAGTTCGAGCTGGTCCTGGAACGGCTGCGACGCAAAAAGGGAGCGCCGGGGCCGGACGGGGTGCCAGCCAGGGCCCTGGCTATAGCTCTGGGTCCCCTGGAGGGCCGGTTCCGCGCTATGCTGGACGCCTGCATCGCGACGGCTCGCTTCCCCAGGCGATGGAGGGTTGGGCGGCTGTGCCTGCTCCGTAAGGAGAGCCGACCAGCAGACTCTCCGGCGGGCTATAGGCCAATAGTGTTGCTCGGTGAGGCGGCGAAGGCTTTTGAGAAGATTCTCGCCTCCCGCGTCATCGAGCACCTAGAGGGCTCCGGGCCGGACCTGGCCGATTGCCAATACGGCTTTCGGGCGGGCCGGTCCACGATGGACGCGGTAGGGCGCCTCAAGAGGTGGACTGAGGCGGCTACGGCTAGGGGGGATGTGGCGATCGCGGTGTCCCTAGACATCGCGAACGCCTTTAACTCCATCCCCCACGAATGCATAGAGGAGGCACTAAAATTCCACAGAGTGCCTCCCTACCTCCGCGCTCTGATCAGTAACTACCTGCGGGACAGGGTGGTCCTGTACGAGAGCGCGGAGGGCCGCGTCCAATCGTGGAGCGTGACGGCGGGAGTGCCCCAGGGTTCCGTTTTAGGCCCACTCCTATGGAACCTGGGGTACAACTGGGTCCTGCGAGGTGTGTCGCTGCCGCGGATGGATGTCGTCTGCTACGCGGACGACACTCTGGTCGCGGCGGCGGCTAGAGACTGGGAGGAAGCGGTCCACCTTGCGTCGGTCGGCACCTCCATGGTCGTCCGGCGTATCCGCCTCCTGGGGCTGGACGTGGCCCTCAGTAAAACGAGGGCCTTGATGTTCCTCGCCCCGCGTCGCGGGGCCCCGCCGGGGCTGCGAGTCCGGGTGGAGGGGGTCCGGATACCGGTCGAGGTGCACATGAAGTACCTCGGCCTAACTCTGGACTCCCGGTGGAGATTCGATGAGCACTTCCGGCTCCTCGCTCCCCGGCTGTGCAACATCGCGGTCGCCCTTGGGCGTCTGCTCCCCAACGTGGGAGGGCCGGGTGCAACGTGCCGTCGGCTGTATAATGGGGTGATACGGTCGATGGCACTATACGGAGCCCCGGTGTGGGCAGACTGCCTCACCCCCCGCACGCGAGCCCTCCTGCGCCGCCCGCAGAGGACCATTGCGACCCGCACAGTGCGGGCCTACCGCACGGTGAGCCACGGAGCGGCGTGCGTCCTCGCGGGCACGCCGCCCTGGGACATTGACGCCTCCGTCCTTGCACAGGTGTACTGGCACCGGCGCGGGTCTCTAGTGCGAGGTGAGCGTCCCACCCTTGAGGAGGTGGTGCGCGTTAGGACGGAGGCGCAGGAAGAGGCCCTGCGCCGGTGGACGGAGGCTCTTGCCAACCCGACTGCAGGCCACCGGACGATTGAAGCCATTCGTCCGGTGCTGGAGGAGTGGTTGGGGCGCCAGTGGGGCACCCTCACCTTCCGACTGGTGCAGGTGTTGACCGGACACGGGTGTTTCGGCCACTACCTGCACCGCGTGGCACGTCGGGAGGAGACGCCGCAGTGTCACCACTGCAGCTGCCCCGACGACACGGCCGAGCACACACTCCTGGAGTGCCCGGCCTGGGAGCAGGAGCGCCGCGAACTCATGGCGGCGCTTGGAATTGGCAGCCCCGCATTTACAAGCATGGTTAGAGCCATGCTTGGCAGTGCGGAGGCATGGGAGGCTGCCGCTTCCTTCGCAGAGGCGGTCATCTCGGCGAAGGAAGCGGCGGAGAGGGAGCGGGAAGCAGACGCAGCGGCCCCTCCCCTCCGGCGCAGACGAACGGGCAGGAGAAGGCGGGCAGCCAATGCCAGTCTTCTCCAGCCTTAGGGTGGCCAGCACGCGCCAGTGGCACTGGCGCGTGCACCGCACAGGTCCCCACGTCTGGGGATTGCCTTGGCTTTCCTAGGCAATCCCCCATCGGCGCGGACGCCCGGCTAGTAGCCGGGCAGCCCCGGGGGCGGTCTGGTGAATTTCACAGGCCCCAGACCGCCTTCAGCAAGGGCAAGAAGGAAGGCCGAGGAGTTTTAGTGAGTATTCCCAGCGACTAGTCGCTGGGCGAGTCTCACACAAGCCCACTGCCTCGCCCGCAGTGGGTAGTCCGTAAATGGATTTCTCCTCGTAAAAAAAAAAAAAAAAAAAAAAAAGGTAAGTAACTACTTGGGTACTAAACCTGTGTAAACTAGCCATAGTGAAATGTGTACAGCATCAAAATAAGTTCGAATCACTTTCTATGTTTTATGAAAGTCAGGTGTCATTGTGGTGAGTGATAAAAACAACGTATCCACTTGTTTTTTAGAAAATATTACAATAAGTAGGTGATCCGCGTACAAAAGCTATTGTGCTACAAAGATTTCACTAAATTATAACAATGTAAAATCATTGCCCAGACAACTTTCTTTACATAGATTGATTGTAGGCAAAACATTTCATTTCCAAATAAATACTTTTTACTGTACATTAATTTCAAAAAGCAGAAGCATCGTCTTACAACTACACAAAACCGACTAAAGGAATTGGGTATTTGACAAAATATCAAATGAGTAACTTTTAAAACGGAAGTTTGTATGAAAATACTGGCTTATGATGTCACATTTCAGAGCACTCTTTTTATGTTTAATCTATTTAAATATTGTAATAACTAGTAATTGACTAAAAGAGATACATTTTCCGAGATATTTTGTAATTTTGGTTTTAATCGAAATGAAATAATTTATTGTTGATCGTGTCAAATACCGTATTTAATCTCAACTCTGTAGCGCACGAAAACCAATCACACATAATGTGTCCAAAATAATTGGAACTTTTAATGCAGAAGACATTCAAACGGCGAATTTTCGTCTCAAGTAACCGAACTTTATGACTCTCCAATTAATTTCCAAGTGTTCAAAAGCCGAATTTTTATTTGTTAATCACTTGTTGTCTTGTCCTTAAAGTTAAGCACCGAAGTGAAACCAACAGTGCGCGGCGGGACAAGGGTGAATAATACGGTATTTGACACGATCAACAATAAATTATTTCATATGCTCGATTAAAACAACAATTACAAAATATCTCGGAAAATGTATGTCTTTTAGTTAATTACCAGTTATTACAATTTAATGTGACGTCCTAAGCCAGTATTTTCATACAAAATTCCGTTTTAAAAGTAACTCATTTGATATTTTGTCAAATACCCAATTATGGTTGACCCCGAAACGGTGTTTTTACGAAGACACCGCAAATGTGCCGAAAAATCTTCAGAAACACATCGGAGGTTGTTACAAACACCAGTCAGGATCAATCGGATACCGGTCGGATTTTAAAAAGGGTACCTACTCAGTACTTGCAACATTGTAGACCTAATTTAAATACATTTCACTGCATGACTCAGACTCGTTCTTACCAGTTCTTTATTAAGTACAAAACAAAAGCTTCAACAATACACAAATGAACAAAAACAAATCCAAATGTCGTAATAAAGTAAATATATACAACCTGACTGGTTACTGTCATTACCTTAAAATCTGTGTGATATACCTATTTAAAAGCAATTTTGTAGGTAATTACGAGATTATTGAATCTTGCGTTGAATTTGATATTACTAAATTAGTAGATAAAGTGTCAACGATGTAGATGATTGGGCGAGACTAGTATGTGTTAACGTGAACGTGAACGTGAAAGGCTTACGCCCAACAGTGGGCTCTGTTTATGAGCTTATTAAATGTAGTTTTATTGCATGGATATAGTATCATTTTATTCTCCGCGGAACCGATATGAGAGTGTATACTACGTCTCTATATCTAGAGATATCAAATAGAGATCTAGAGATACGTACTTAGTTTTGAAAAAAAATACGCGCAATGAAATCAAATTCTATACTAATTACGGATTTCGACAGGACTTGGTGCTCATAAATAGGCATCTGGGCATAATTGAATGGTTTTGTTTTAATTAACGAAAAAGAGTGACCTAAAATGAAAAAGTTATAAGTTGTCAAGTTTTGTAATATAAATTGCTTCATCAAAGAATACATTTAGAGACGTTTATAGCACTCACAGTACGGTATAGGACGTTACGAATTTTAATAAGAAGCCCTATAAACATACCGAATTGTTGTTTTCTTTTTGTTGCACTTGTTGCCGGTGCTGAGAGCAATTTTTAAAAACCCATTTAGAGGCTAAAAATTCCACCCATGCCGGGACTTGAATCCGCGACCTTTTGCTAACCATGCCAGCGCTCTCCCAACTGAGCTAATGGGCAAGTGCAGGCATTCGCGAAATTTCGAGCCTACAAACTTCTCTGTATTACGTACAGGCAGCGACACGACATCTGGCCGAAGCAATTATCATCACTTGCAGCCCCGAGTAGCCCACTTTGCCGTTAGGTTTTTACATCGGAATAATATCGCTGTATCTTCATGATTTTGTTCTTGCTCAGTTGGGAGAGCGCTGGCACGGTTAGCCGGAGCTCGCGGGTTCAAGTTCCGGCATGGGTGGAAGTTATAGCCTCTAAATAGATTTTTAAACACCGAATCGTGTTTTTTGTTATTTTTTTAAGAACCTATTTTTTGTTATTGTTAAGTTCTGGGTAGTATGATCAAACTACTAAAACTTTACATTTGTACACATTGCCAAAGGAATGAGACATATAATAGAACTATACGAAAATTATCTTTTCAATGCAATTGCTTTTTTTTTTGGTAAACACACAAGCGTTTTTTTTTTTGTGTAAACACATTGTGCGGAAAGGGACCCTTTAGAGCACGCGTTAAATAAAACACTACAACCAGGAAGTACGTCATAATAACAGTAACCTAAGCCAAACTATAAAATTAGCGGACAAGATCTGCACATTCAATTTACACAATTGCTCAAATATTACTTTTAATTTTAATAAGCTACATCAAATAAATGGGTTATTTGTATTAATATTTTTATTTTATTTCCTCGCAAAATACATTGAAAAATGTCGTATGACACGTGAGCGTGAACCTACTTTCCGCACGTGTATCATAAATAACTATTCGCTCCTGTAGGTACCTGCGCCCCTTAATTCATAATGTGGCAGAACGTGCAAAGCCGCTTAAGTGCACTCCCAACTAATATTGGTCAACCATCTTTATTATTGGATAACGGGAAGCGAGGTGGCACTCAAAAAGCTTGGATTTTGTTTAATCGGAGGAGGTCAATCGTCATATAACCGTGGTCATGAAACAACCAAACAGAACGATTGGATGGACAAAAATGTTTCTGTATTTAGAAAAGAATTCTATTATTATAATCTAGAGCTAAGATGAATTCATCCTCGGTTTTTCGTACATAAACAGTCTGTTAACAGCTGTCAAATTGTACGTTTGCATATAAAAAAAAACACTGTTAAGCGGATCCCTTACTTGAATTTTTGTCGTATGAGTCCGACAAGGTTTCGCTCTTATTCTTATTAAGTTAATAATGTACAGTGCTTACGAAAGATTTAGTTCCAAAAGAACAACTGATAACCGTCAAGAGTTACATGGATAGAATATTCCTTACTGTACACCAGTTAATATAAGGGGAAAGTGGGGTAATTTTGGAAGAGCTGTTTTAATTGAATAATTTCTAAAATATGTGACGTCACACCGGGAGAGGTCACATAAATGTTTACGTCATTTATGAATGGCCCCTAATTTGCATATTAAGAACTACATATTTAGTACCGTAAGCGGTGGTAGGGCAGCGGTAGAATATCGGCCTCACGTTCGAGAGATCGTAGGTTCGAAGCCAACTTGTACCAACGACTTTGTTTTCTAAGTTACGTACATTGAAGTAGCAATACCACTCGTTAACTGTGAAGGAAAAAATCGTCAGGAAACCTGAGTGTCCGAGGTGTTCACATACTTCAGCGTTTGAAATTGCCAATCCGCGGTGGGCACGCGTGGTAATTAAGCCTAAACTCTCTCTTTGAGAGAAGGCCTCGGCTCTTCAGTGCGATGCATATAGGCTACATAAAAAACATACATGTTATTTATCTAATTAATGAATTATGTTCACAAATTACCTAATATATAAAAATCTCGTGTCACAGTGTTTGTTATCGAACTCCTCCAAAACGGCTTCACCGATTTTTATGACATTTTTTGTGTATATTTGGTAGGCCTGAGAATAAGTCGTAGGCTAATTAATATGGCCAAACAACGTTTGCCGAGTCACCTAGTTGCTCTATAAATATTTATGTAGAGTTATCTACATGAGAACAATGAGAAAACGTCCATACAAATCAAGCGGTTCTTCTGCGATATTACTCAGTATCGTGTAATGCTCAGATAATAGTTATGTTTCGGGATCGGCGGGGGGTATGAGCTGGCGATTCGGTGCGGTTTGACGTTAAAATATTTGCAGTGCGGCGGCCGGGGACCGTGAACTTGGAGAAAAGTTCTTCCTTTAAGCTGCTAAAGTCATTGGTAAAAGGATTCGTAAACAATGCAGCCTATATACCGGACGGCGGTCAGTGGGTAGACCGACAGCCCGATGGTCTGACGATGTGATCAAGTCATGAAAGTGCCCGTGGATGCGAATGGCGAGCGACCTCGAAAGATGGCGTAGTGGGGAAAAGGCCTATACCCAGCAGTGGGCAGAGGTGGGCTGATGATGATGATAATGATGATATACGTCCCACTATAGGCACAGGCACTTCCCTCAGAGAAAGAGAGAGAGAATGGGTCCAATCACCACGCGAGATGGACGGATTGCCAGTTCCAAGCGCTGAGAGGTATATGAATGCCTCAGGCACTCGGGTTTCCCCACGACGTTGTCTTTCACAAATAGCGAGTAGTATTGCTACTACAAATTTAATTAACAAATCTAAGTAACTTAGAAAACAAAGTCATAGGTATTGGTTAAGGCCGGGGTTTGAAAATAAGTTTCCGAGAGTTCCCCAAGTTACACAGCTCGGAGCTGAACTCCAAAGGGTCACGGTAAGCGATTGGTAGCGGTGCTTTAAAACCGACTTTAATACGTTACTACTTACAACACGCATAATAATAATAATAATATTTATTTATTTCAGATAACATTGATCCATTTGATTAGTAAGCAATATACACACAGTTTGGTTAGTAGGCGTAAAGACAAAAATTAATTAATTATTTTAGATTATTAACAAAAATATTTACATGTGATCGACACCATTGTTTTAAAAAGCGTGTATCATGTCGATCAGCCATCACTCTCAGTATGCTGTTGGTGCTGGCGCGCAATCTGCTCAGCGCGGAGGCACTGCGCTTGCGCAAGATGGCATAGAAGCAGTCCGTGCGCGCCGCCGCGAACATGCCTGACGCGCTGCAGAAGCGCGCCCGCCGCAACAGCACCCGAAAGGCGTTATTATACTGGATGCGGAGTGCACTAAACGACCGCGCCGTATATTTCGTCCACAGGCTACAAGTATACATGGATGTACAGTAAGCTTTAAATAGGGTGATTTTTACGGCCTCTGTACACCGAGCAAACCTGTGGGCGATCATATTGACATATTGAGCATATTGACGCTCTATCGTTCAACATGACTCAGGAGTCTTATTTAATAATACTCATAGCATTAAGCGCGAAGTCCACTGCTCTCGCTTGGCACGGACTTGGGGACATAGCGGAGGCATGATACGGGCATGACTATTAAAAGGCGTGGAGCGAAGGAACTAAACTGCCAACTGACCTGGAACTGACTGCAATCGGGTGCGGTCGCCGAAATGGCGTGCTATAACGTCTGACGAAAGGCTGTTGAGTGTGTTCAAATAATGACCTTATGACCGTGTGTTTGGTACGGTATTTGAATGAAATAGAATGATGTCGGCGCCATGCCCGAGCCAGAAGAAAGATCAGTGGGCTCCGCGCTTTAATTTCGACACGGTGTATGGGATAAAAACAGCGCTTCGTTGACAACATGGTTGTTACCCGAAAAAACACTAACAGCCATCCCCAGCCAAATTAGACATTTTGCTAGTTTAGATTAGATAAAATCGTAGGTATAAAGTATACATAAGAATTAAATTACCATAGGTATGGTGAATACGTAGCCTAAACTAGGAATAAACCTGTATTTTAGGCTGTGAGATCAGTGAGCTTAAATTATTATAAGGATAAAAGGTAAAAATAAGTCAGGAAATAAATTTTATGAATCAATACAATCAGTTAGGAACCCTAATACCTTAGAAGTGAACATAATTTACTAGTTTAGATTATTTTAAGCCTTCAGGTACCCATGCATTTTCGTTATATTTAAATGTAGTCTGTGACTAAATGAGCTTTAAAAATCAATGAATGTACAACCATTTATTGCTAAGGACCAAGTTATTATGTACTTACACTTGTTACTTTATTAAAAACTAGCTGTCCCGGCGAGCTTCGTACCGCCACAGAATCCGTTCACACGATTCTTGCACAACGCCATCTATTTTTGAAACACAACGTTCTCTCGCACAACCCCATTTATTTTAAACTTCAAATAAATATTATCCCACGGGAACTCTATTATATTCTATTTTAAACAAACCCAGAGTAGACGATCTTTAGTACCTAAATATCAGTCTGTCTATTCAGATTTTTCCAAAAAGGACGAGACAGTACGTTACTTATTTAAGTACTTAAAGAAATTATCAGTTCAAAAACTGCGGTTAGAATGAATTCGTTCTACACTATGCACACCAGTGTTTCTAGAGTTAGAAAATCCGATTAATTTATGTACAGAAGTCCAAAACGACACGCAAGTTAAAAACGCAAATAAAATGGTTTTTAATTGACTCTCTGTGATTCACTGGCTGGAAAATGTACGCGATAATAAAGATTAATCATTATATTATCACCCGTATTGACAACCAATAGTCAAGGCTGCAGTTCGTGTCATCTCCTACAAAAGAACTACGGCCAGAAGACAATCTTGACATCATCATCATCATCATCAGCCATTTGACGCCCACTGGACATAGGCCTCCCACATGGTTGTCCAAGCTTCCCGGTCTTGTGCCGCCCGCATCCAGCGACTCCCCGCTACCATAACCAGGTCGTCAAACCATCTGGCGGGGGGCCTGCCCCTGCTTCGTCCGTTCGCGGTCGCCAGGTCTGGCCCTGACCTAATCCAGTAATATTGAACTTAACCTGGAGCTCTATTTTTGAATCACTCGTATGAAATTGTATCGTCGAATGCGACTTAAGTCACACTCGTCTTCTAAGTCGCATGATGTCGTTTTTCCGTATTTTTGAATCGTTCGCCTGAAGTTCGCCAGTACAATTTGAAGTATTGTATTTTATCCATTCCACGCAGAAATTAAAAAAACCGGAAACTACCGTAACAGAAACGGAACGTAAAACACTGTTTTATTGGCTGTTTAAATAAAAAATCTTTGTCTTTTGATACAAACAAAACACTACTACTGTCATTTTGATTTGTGTTTAACGAAATGTCGAAATCGTTTTTTGACAATCAATCTACCGATCGCCATGCGAGACGAGTGGTAAGGACCATTCGTTGCAGTTCGAGTGATTAAAAAATACGGAATTTCAGATGTCGAACGAAAATCAGTAGAAATCGAGCGCTCGACGCGATACGAGTGATTCAAAAATAGAGCTCCTGAATAAAAATACCTATTTATTTTTTACGTATGTGTGGAATGAGCAGCTTTGCCGTGGCCTTTCTTCACACCTCTTTCCTTCTTTAATGTTTCGTGATGTTATTAGTTTGATTCCGGGCTCACTTACTTGATTTTTGTCGGAAGAGTCCGACCAGGAACGAGGCCGATTCCTTCGAGTCTGTCCGATCCGGAATTTAGCTAATTATGTGTAGTGCTTACGAGTGTTTTTGTTGGTGTTTGTTTGTTTGTTTGTTTGTTTGTTTGTTTGTTTGTTTGTTTGTTTGTTCGTACAGCTTCTTGAATGTGGCATACATTCTAGAAACTCTAGAATGGATATTTATAAGGAGAACTATCTGTGAAGTTAATAAGTTACTAATATTGGTTATTATAAAAAGCGTCTAATGAATGTTGATAAAGCGAAAGTGTCAGGATCGTGGCAAGTGGCAAAACCTGGTCTCTTCCTACCACTCCGTGATACAGGCGTGAGTTTATGTAATGTGTACAAAAATCAATTTGCAATGAAGGGCACTGTTCTTTTGTAAGTGTTTGTAGTATAATCTAGAGTCTAGGAAAAACTTGAAATAACACACACAACAGAATAAACCACACGCTTCCGACTATAAAACAAGCAATCGACATTTTAAATGTTAATGACGGAATGGTTTTTTCACAAATCGATATTATTGGCTTAGTATCTAATTTATCATGTCAATGTAAAACACATACAAGTAAGGAAGAAGTAAGGGCGCTTATACACGGGCGGCACGTGTGCCAATTGCAGAAGCCTGCGCACGGCTGCTGTTGGCACACGTTTATAAGCGCCCTAAGGTGTAACTGATATAAAAAGAGGGAAAAATGCGTACTTCGCAACATTTTATAGATGTAATCTGTGTTGTGTGTAATCATTTATGTTGAAAGTTTACACATAAATTGAGCTTCTTCTTATTAATTGAATGCTTTTAATTCGGTCATTCTAAAACGACTTATGTTCATCAGAATGATTTTGAAAATAATCTTTGCTATTTTAAAATATAAATGTCACTGTAGTACAGTCCACAGCACATACGTGCACTCTAATCAGTTGCGTTGAGGACTTAGCTTAAGGGCTTAATTGCTTAGACACCCTAATGGGGAACATCGTGAGGAAATCTGAGTGTCTGAACTATTCACATACTTCAGCGCTTGAAATCGCCAATCCACGGTGGGCACGCGTGATGTATATATGCTGCTTATGTAAGGACTTAGCAGACGAAAAGGTAAAGTTAAAAAAGAAATCCTGTCGGGATTCTGACGATTGTGATAGCAATTAGTATTAAATTTGACAATTACATGATTGGAATCATATTCTTTTTGTTGCACTAACCCGTGCTGAGGACAATTTTAAAAACCTATTTAGAGGCTAAAAATTCCACCCATGCCGGGACTTGAACCCGCGACCTTTGGCTAACCGTGCCAGCGCTCTCCCAACTGAACTAATGGCTAGGTACAGGCATCGGCGAAATTTCGAGCCTCTTCACAAACTTCTCTATGATTTTTATGATTAGAATCGTTTTGGATTTGATGCGCGTAACATATCAGTTGTTGTCTATTTAGTCATTCGAAAAAGTGTCAAACTCTTACGGTCTTATTTATGAAAAAGAGGATTCCTCAAAACGCCGATGAAAATAGTCTGTGGTGGAGATTTTACAAGGAAAATTCGTAACCACAAATTAAATAAACAGCCTCTTAGGAGTGCTTTAGAGGAATCGTGTTTTTTGGCACTGCATAAATCACAGAGGCCTATGGCGATGTCCACTTCGCACAAACTTGACTGCTCGCCTCTAGATCCCTCTTTACTGAGGGACTGACTCTGGATTAGCGAAAAAATATATCAGCCGTTTCATACTGTATCTTAGGTGATACTCTTTAGCGATTGCAGGTTGCTCGCATACCTACTACAATCCAATCACCACACGAGACCACCGCAGATTGGCGGGTTTCTTCAGGATGTTTTCCTTCTCGATTACCGAGTGGTATTTCTACAACAAATTCATAAACCTTCTCGTACAAATTCACGAACTGCGAATTCACAAACTTAGAAAATAAAGTTGTCGGTACATATCGGGATTCAAACCCGCTACCTCTCGAAAAGGCCAGCTTTCCGCCGATGCGCTACCATCTTAAGGGGATCCAGTGAGCTAACTAGTGCCACCAATGAAAAAGAAATCATATCTTCTTTAACAGATCGTATTTGCCAAAAGTGTCAGTACAATTTCTCAATCATGTTAACAGTCATCTTTATGACCCACTTAGGACCACGACAAAGAACCTAGGATTTTTTACAGATTTTTGCCTTAGGTTCACGCGGCCATGGGTCATAAAACTCTCTATTAACATGATTGAGAGGTTTTACAGACACTTTTTTCAAAAATAGTTAATTGATTTTTATTTCCTCGGTGTCGATACTGTTACTCGCTGGAGCCCATTAAGGACATAATAAGGCTCATATGAAATCGTGCAAATGTCGTCTCTAAATAATTTATGAGCGATTCAGTAGGCCCGTCCCAGCTGGCGAGTTCAAAGACCCAACAGTTTTATCCATCACATTCAAGTGATGCGAAAAAAAAAACTTCGAATAGACTTAAATTATTATGTGGTTTCTTGAATCCTGATTTTGGCGAAGAGGCTTGGCAATTAAGTAGATAGGTAATACGCAAATGATTTCGCTTGATTCAAATAACGCACATGTTCCAGTATATCCCTGTATGTCGGAATATGTACATGCATATTAAGATGTCCATAAAAACATTCAAGTCATTTTATGAATTTCATTTATTACTAGTTGACTCGGCAGAGGTTGTTTTGCCATAGAAATTAGTAAAGTTAATATTGATTTAAACGACGGGAACCCGTGCGACTTTCACCTGAACGTCCCGATACTAATTTGTATGGGTGAGCATGCATCAAAGTAACAAAGGTCATAAAAAAATTAAGGTTTGTTGCTACCAAACTTTTTTTAACCATAGGCAAGATAATAATAGCGTTTATGGCGCTAAAATGTCAGAATTTGACAATAAATGGAGTGGAAAGTCGCGACTTTTGATATTTTTCATGTATCTTTATAAAGTATGGTGTGCATGCAATAAAGAGTATTCATCTACATCAGCCTATGCTTGTCCACTGCTGGACATAGGTTTCTCCTATAGCACGCCACTGAGCACGGTCCTCGGCTACTCTCATCCAGCTCTTGCCAGCCGCCCTGCGAAGATCATCGCTCCACCGATGTGTATTAATCTCGAAAGAGTATTAATCTAATCTAATCTAAAAACGCACGACAAGCGTAGTCACGCCACCTTTTGACTGCCCCGTTGGTCTAACGGTATCACGTCTGATTACCATGCCGGAGGTCGTGGGTTCGACTCCCACTGCGGGCCGCCGTACATTTGAACAAATGGCCTCAGTCTCGGTGTATTTCTATGTGTGTGATGTCCTTGTCTGGTTACCACAGCACATGGTATCCTAGTTTGAGACCAGAACAAATGAATGTGTAGTGTGGAATTGGTTGGATGAATAAATATTTTTGTATTTTTGTATTTTTTTTTTGTATTATTATTATTGGCTGTACGCACACAAACACAACTTCCACTATAATGAGTGTACATTATTATAAATTTTGTATTGCACAAAAGACACATGGATTATCGCCCGCGTAACCACAGGACTTCAAGGACTGGAAAAGAAAGCTGAACCTTCTAAAATTCGTTAGTTTATATGATATAGGCTCATTAGGACTTCCGCTAAAACCGCAAATCGATTTTTTTTTATCGCGACTATGTTTGTGAACCCAGTACAGATTTATTGGGCTTTTTGCTTGTTAACCGGACACTTTCAATTATAACATTAATTAATTTGCTGGCGATCGTGACTTGTTAAGTAGCTGTGATTAAACAACATGGGGTGTTCAATAAGGAGTGAGAATGAGATCTAATCTCCTTGGATAGAATTTGTCACTTATTTGTCGACATAATAAATAAAAAAAGTTTGATGCTCTTTTGTTTTTTTAAGCATAGAAGGTTGTGTTCTGTCGCAAAGAGTAATCGAAAATGGCAAAAATTGAAGTTCGCGCGCTAATAAAATACTTATGTATCTTTGAAAAATTGAATCGTGTGATTTTAAAACGACACATGTCCTTTCATTACAACTTTGCAGGAAATAGAAAAGACTGTTTTATTCAAATACTAATATCTACAACAGCAATATTTTAGCATATTATATTGATTTATGTATGAATAAACTACAATTTTTTTTCTAATGTAAATCAATAGGTAGGTGTAAATAATTTAATAAAAAAAATGGGCAAGTGTTGTGACTGGTGTTGTTTTAAAATCACACGAAAAACACGGAACAAGTAAATCAAGACTTGCAAGATACGTGAGGGGTTCATGCTCCTCCTTATCCACTAACTAGACGACTCGCGCTCAGGGCGCCCTACGACTGCAGCAACTGAAGAAATGATCAGAAATCAGAAATCAATAATTAATCTCACCGTAAAGAATTTACATTCTGTTTGCTGAATGTCAATGTACAATGTTACTATGTTAGCCGCTGCCTTCGGGCCGTATTTGTAGTGGAGAAAAAGGCAGCGGGAAAAAAACTCCACTCCGACCATCTTTTCTCAAATCATCTTAAACTTATACATCAAAGCCAATATGATTCTGTGATAAAATAACAAAATAACACTTCTTACAAAAGTAGGAAAAACATTAATGCTGCCGCCAGACATACGAACAGCATCCGTTCACAAAAAAAATATAAGATATGAAAAATTTGAAAAATTTGTTTTGGCAGATCGTCATACTACTCTCCGTTTTGTTAAAGTTGCTGGACGAAATACGCGAAAAACTGCGTGGAAAACTCGCTAAAGTTGTTTTGTTTTAATCAAGATAACGCCCCAGAGCACAAATCCAAAGTTGCGATGGCTGCCATCAATGAGGCTTCGAATTGGTGGAACATCCTCCATATTTTCCAGAGCTTGCTCCTAGTGACACTCATCTATTTCCGAGATTGAAAGAATATCTAAGAGGCCAGAAATTCGACGATGATGACGCAGTGATCGCCGGAGCACAAGATTTTTTAGAGAATCAAGATGAAGATTTTTTTAAGAAAGGAATTTAAGGTTTAACCTCCTCAGTCCTGACCTTGAAAATAACAATTGAAAACCATTGTTATTTTCAAGGTCAGGACTGAGGAGGTTAAACAAGATATGCTGAGTGTATACAACTAAAATGTGACTACATAGAGAAATAAAATAACATTTGATAAAAGTTAATTGAATCTTATTCATTTATACTACTTATTGAACCTCCCTAGTATTCCATGGTTTCTCGTAATTCGCTTAGTATTTCAATATTTTATTATCATATGGAATAGTACAGCAGAGTACCAACGTGTTACTACCGTCCCTAAATCGGGCGTCTCTGTCCGAAACCAACGCCTACATATTTTATTATTATTATTATTATCATGTACCACCCTTTCACAGCCACATTAGACAAATAAATATCTTTATTTACAGTACATATTTTCCCACTAAAGTTTGCGATATTAACAAACAACTGAGAACGCAACCAGTTTGGCATTTCAATACCTTTATGCTCGAGCAGGACATTTCGTTATTTCCAATCAACTCGTAACATTAACTTGACCATTACAAAAAGTCATCGTACGGGTACACCAAGTGAGCCACTGAATAAAGTATGATCTTAATTGTTGGTCGAACTGAGCTTGTGTTATCTGATCTATTTAATTGTATGTATATTATTAATTGCATTTATTTCTTCCTTTTAAATGCACCACAACACGGAATTCGTAGTACAATTATAAGTTACCGCAGGCACTGACTGAAAATCATCGCTGAGGGATCACTCCCTGAGCACAACGCTGAATCAGCTGTCCTTTTGTGGCAACTTATACACCCCGTAGGCTACATCTATGGTCTTGTTTTATTTATTTGTTTTCCCTGTTGTGTATTTAGTTTTCTTTCTGTTGTTGTGCGTGTTATATTACTTCGGTTTATTTTGTTTCTGTGATGTGTCTTGTTGGTATCACCATCACTATCATCAGCTATTTGACACCCACTGCATAGGACATAGGCCTCCCTCATGGTTTTCCAAGCCTCCCGGTCTTATGCCGCCCGCATCTGGTTGGTATAATAAATGTCTTTCTTTTTTTCTTAATTCGCACGCCATTTAACCTGTTAGATTATGTACCTTGACTAAATAACAATTAAAAACCATTGTTACGGTTGCCCCATCGGGTCCTTTGGAATTCTATAGATTAAACAACATTGCAATGCCATTTTTTAATAGACTAGAATTAGTTTTGATGTGAGTCCACTAGGGTATTCTGCATTTAAAAGACTCGTTCCTCTGGTCTAAAGCCAAAAGCGAAATGTCAGCGCCTATGACCAAACCGCTCACATGCCCACATGTTACACAAATTCGGAGGCTTGTTTGAAAAGGCACTTTCGCAACACCCCTGCATTGAATCCCCGGTTCACACGGTGTGAAGACGCGATGCTTAAGTGGTTAGGAGTTTTGAAACTGTTCATAGATACGTTTGTACGGGTTTTCGTTGAGTTAAGAAGGTTTAAGGCTTCACACTACTAAGTGGGTGGTAATAAAATAACAATAGTCATTCATTTCAGGCATTGGGACCCGATTACTAGAAGTAATAAGAAGAAATAACATCTATTTACCTCTACAGAAGAGGCAATACAGATTTAAATTCAAATGTTAAAATAAATACAGAATTTACACGTAAAATAATACAAAATAAAGAAGGGGCGTGTCTTGGGTGAGGCCTATGTCCTGCAGTAGACGATTACAGCCTAATTAATTGATTCATTTAATTAGGAAACACAAAATTACCAATTCAAGTGTATGTTTTTACATAAAACCTGCACCTGCGCTCAGCTTCACAGAGTTGGAGCGTTCATAGATTGTCATAGACGATGAGCAAATTGCTAAAGAATACGGAGAACATGTTTTCAGAAGTTTTCTTGTAATAGCCTAGGATAAATAAATAACTTCCACTCAACACAATCACTTGTCCTGGTCCCAAACTAGGATACTTTGCGCGCTATGGTAACCAGACAAGGACATCACAAACATAGATATACAGATAAGCCCAGACTGAGGCCATTTATACAAGTGTTCGGCGATGGAAAATTACTTAAACTTGCCACAGAAAAAAACAGTTTACATATCATTGGATTTTTTCAATACCTAATCAAAACTCAAGTCTTTATTGCAGCTATAAGATTAGTAAGATCTTAAATAATGTTACATACATACATATGAAATATCACGCGTGTTCCCAGGGGGGTAGGCAGAGATTAGAGTTAACAACCACTTGCCAAAGTCCTAATAAACCTCTTTCATCAACATTCATTAAAAAAAGCTGGAACAAAGAAGACACACAGAAAGTTTAATTAGATTAAATGTTTAATCCTTAGCCAAAAAAACAGAAGATTGAATGACTTTGCAATTGTCTGTATATGGATTATAGGAGTTAGCTTACATATTTTTGTAAATGTCTGTTTATATACATTACATTACATAGACTCACGCCAATATCCTGGAGGGGTAGGCAGAGACCAGTTGTTACGATCCTGACAAATGTCTTTCGCTTCATCAACATTCATTAGTTGCTGTATGCACGCACGCCGGTTTCGGTTACTTTATATATTATTTATGTCATACAAAATCTTAAAGCATTATAGAAGTTAGCTTACAACTTCTTGTAAATGTCTGATTGCACCTTTACAATGTCTACTTACAGTTGCATCTACGTGAACTCTACGCAACTCGAGTGTGCAAATTGACGGACAAATCAATGTGCAAGCTTACATTTGATAATGTCTACCTACTGAGGTTTCGGTTATTGTTTGAGTTATCAACGCAAGCGCAATATTTTGATGGCTTTATTGTTTCGAAAGCATTCTTGTTGGCTGTTAGTGCAATCATCGAGGTATTGTAAATGATAGTTTTTTTTTTAAATTAAGATAAACATTAGAGTACTTTTTAAAAACCTATTTAGAGGCTAAAAATTCCACCAATACCGGGACTTGAACCCGCGACCGCATGGATGGAATTTTTAGCCTCTAAATAGGTTTTTTAAAATTGTCCTCAGCACGGGTTAGTGCAACAAAAAGAATATAATTAGAGTACTTACAATTACCTTTACAGTTGTGTTTTGAAAAATAAATAGAATTATTTTCGAGGAAAGAAAATTTTTAACATTTGGACTTTGGATGTAATGAGTAGAATGTATAGACTCAAAATTGGATTTTGGATGTAATGAGTAGAATGGTTAGACTCAAATTTTTAAAATTTGACTTTGGTTGTTATGAGTAGAATGTACAGACTATACAACAACTTGCTGAGATTCTTATGATTTGAAGTGAGTAACTACTTTTAAAAACATGAAATAACACTAAATCACACTAAATCACACATTTACTTGGAAAGTTACTCGGTGAAACTTAGTTTCGTGTCACCAATTAACCATGATGTACTTTCATTAACAAACTTTTTTATTCACGCACTCAGAATAAATTAAGTAACTATTTATAAGTGCTTAGAAGTAGTTTTATTTACTTTAAAACCAATCAAAATTCTTAAATAAATTCTTGCTAAGCACAGTGACGTCCGAAATCGTAGCTAAAAAATCCGAATCTGTGATCAAAATGACATTATCCACGATCAAGAACAAGACATCCGATTAAGAGCCGATTCGACCAAACTATTTATGCTTGGTATAAGTGGTAATCTTGGAATAAGTCCAGAAATACTCTGAAGTAAATCTATATTACGTTCTACCAACTACTAATCCCGGGATAATTCGCAATGTAATCTGAGATTAAAATTTGACGACCTCGTGGCGCAGCGGTAGTGCATCTGCATACCATGCGAGCGGTCCCGGGTTCGAATCCCGGCTGGGAAAAAAAAACCAGGTCTTGGATGTTTACATGTTTGTGATGTCGTTGTTACTGGTTCCCACGACACAGGGTAACCTAGTGTGGGGCCAGTAGCAATGTATGTGCTTGTATGTAAAGGTTATTGTTATTGTTATTATTAATTGAGGGAGTAAATTTGTTATGAGATTAGTTACTCCTGGTATAAAGCTTAGTTGGTCGAATCGGCCCTAAGACTCTCTTTTGTCTACTAAGTTTTCGCACTAATTCAGCCATGCACTCGCTACTTGTTCGCATGTGCTCAGCATATAACCACAATAACGATTCCAATATCGATATATTTTCTGATTTTAAGCGTAATCTACGTTAAAAGTGTGACGAACTTATGTTACCTATGTATTGTTGTTTAGCCAGAAGTTTGATTTTTTCCACTTAGCGAAAGCTGCGAGCATATGTAATTGGTGCACATACTAGTTGTAATACTATTGTAAGAATATTGTGAATGTTACGTATGTACACTGTTTATGTTCCTAATGAAGATAAATAAATTATTGTAGAGTCTTTTAAATTTTTCTATAATCTGTGTACAATAAAAAAACTTTTTATTCTGGTTTATGACTACTAGCTGAATGTATAAAATTAACGGTTGCGCTAAGTATAAAAATTGAGGGTAGATTGCATTTTAATTTGTTTATTGGTAGCCTTCTAGTTCTAGTTCTAGTTAAATCTGAGATTTCCGCACTTAGCCTCATAGTTAGGCTATTGTACGAAGCAAGCGCCATGGGTTTCCTCACGATGTTTTGCGATGATTGCTACTACAACTTCACAAATGTACGTAACCTAGAAAACAAAGTCATTGGTACATGCCAGGATTCGAACCCATGACCTCCCGAATGAGAAGCCGGCGTTCTACCGCTCCGCTACCACCGCTCCTACTGGTAGCCTTAAATAAAAATTTTACCCGACTAAGGCGGAATCAACAGGAGGGTAATGTGTATGGCTCGTATGTATGTCTGTATGACCGGTTCTATGTTCCGTTGACGGTCAGATTTTGACTATTAAGATCTTAATGGGTTCGTCCTATTTTCGCGAGTTTCATATGATATGTTTTACATAAGAAGTCACTAAAAAGGAAAAAAAAAACCGAAATAAAAAATACCCAACAACCCGACTGTTGAGCATTAATTACTAAGCAGTTAGTACCAAACTAAGTATCTCGCAATAAATTACATTCTTAATATTAGGTCCCGCCTGCTTAGTCCGGGAACTAATATTAAGAATGTAATTTATCGCGAGATACCTAATCTGACTGCTTAGTAATTAATGCTCAACAGTCGGGTTGTTGGGCATTTTTTATTTCAGTTTCTTTTTTACGTAAAATTAAAACATTCAACCATAAGTCTGCCTAATTAATTTAAGCAACGAGGCGAGAGTTCATTCCTACAAATACCTAACTGCGTATTTTCACACACGGAGCTAGGTAGCGCCCCTGATAATGTGGCAATCGGATCAGCCCAAGGCCGGCCCGGGTTCGACTCCCGCTCACTTCCGATCGCACGCGCGCCGCGGATCTACGTGACAATTCGACAAACATTGCGCGGGCGCCGATATCTGTCGATCAATTGGGTCGTGCTCGGATCACAATCGTCTTGTACAATGTAATGTACAGACAATGCCATGAAGATTTTTGGTCGATAAATACGTTCTGTATCGAAATATACGTACCATGAAGCTATGCACTGACATTATTTTTATTAAAGTTCCGTTTAGATATGTAGCTACCGGTCCTCTTTTTACGCAATGACCGAGAGTTTAATTTGACAGACAGAATACTCTACGTAAAAGTTAACTAGATAATTACTCAGACATAAAATTAAATAGAGACGGGTATTGTTATCAAAGAAATTAAACACCACAATATGGAAAGCCTACACAGAGCATAATTTGATTTAGTCGACAGCTGGTTTCTATAACAAGGAAAATCTTATTGAAGAAATTACACGAATAAATGATCTAGTCCGGCAGATAACCGTTTGACAATTGCTTACAAACAACGCTATTCATCCGACACAGGATATTATGTATCTGATAAATTGCTTACTAAAACAAAAAAAACCATCTGCAAGAATCGAGCGACAAAATTAATTTAACATCTTTCCGAGGGAGCCTCATAAAAATCAAACATAGTAGGCGTTGAGAAAACGCATGCCCATTAATTACTGCCTAAGCGCATATAAACAAAGCCAGTGACCCCTTTAGACGACCGAGCCTGTGCTCCCAAAAACATTGACCCCAAAAGAAGTATTTCACACTTGCAGGTTGGAGTAAATAAACAAAACGAGAGGAAGGTCGATGCACTTGGGCTCGACCCCATTGAGAGACGAGCTTGGACCTAAAGACTCTTGCGCACTAAGCAAACAATAAAAATAAAACTCTGTGTGCGACCGTGCGTGTATATTATTACTTTATTGCACACACAAGAATAGAGTACAGGAAAGGTAACAAAAGAAAGTACATGTACAAATACCATTTTTTTTTTTGTGAAACCTTCTTTGCTGAAAATTAAGCATAGTGCGTTGGAGCTCAGCAATTTTGTTGTTGTTGTCTGTTGTTGACGATTGACACAGGGCCGGTTTCTGAATTAAGAATTTCACTAAGTAAATACTTAAGTAACGTTCTGCCACACTCTTTTCTGAGAAATTTCAAGAGACAGCACTACAGTTAACCATTTACTTAGCGAAATTCTCAATTCAGAAATTGGCCAATAATCACTCAGAGAAAGGAAAAAATCTGATCTGTAACTTTGACACCTAAGATTAAGGAAACAAGGCCTTGAGGTTTTCATATTGACATAATCGCAGAGCAGTTTCAATTAAAACAAAAAAACTAAATTTGGGATTTCAATCACAAATGGTAGTTTTAAGGGCTTCAATGAAAGAAATTAATTTTATAACAACTAATTATTTGACCAAATTTTCAAAAGGAAACATCCTAAAGAGGTACCTAAGAACTTAAAAGCCGTTGTCAACGAGTTTTTCTGGACGTATCCTCGCAGCATCACCTGAATAGATCAACTGAGTGACCATCAAGACGTAAGTATCAAATACAATGCGAAATTTTACAGGATTAATTTGACAGGGGCCGCGACTCTCCTACTAAAGAAAAGCATCAGGAGAGCAAGGGCCAAGCGGCCGTCCGAACGTGTCATAATCCAAGAAAGGACAATGCCATTTCTCGGTAAAAGGCTGCACGAAAATATATTCCGGAGCGGGTCTACCGTTTCCGCGTTGGCACAACCGGTCGATGTCGTTGCCACGGGCCGCGTGGGGTCGAGAATAAGTCGAGACGAGCGATGGCATAAGAGGAATTTCGGAAAAGATTTCAGCCAAAAACTTTCTAGGTCAAACGAAAAGACAAAAACAATCGTCTTGAAAATGTTACAAGGATAGTGCCTGGTTCGCAAACAAGAATACTCTGTATTATTAAAAAGAAAACCGGCCAAGTGCGGGTCGGGCCACGCGCAGTGTAGGGATCCGCAGAAAGAGGGGATTTATCTGCTTTACAGAACTAACAACTTCATCAACTGCCCTCGGGGAATGGAACGTGTAGGTGGCCCATACAAAGTTGGCCACAGATCTGTGTCGCGGCAGACGAGTGGTTAATGGATTTTGTACGAAGCTTTCCTTTTGTAACTTGGTCGCCTTTACCATTACTCTACAAAACAAACAAAAAATTGCACTTCAAAGCTTAACATTTTGCAAACGGAACCCTAGATCACAAAATTATCTTCCTACACTACATATACAATGATACCCACACTATGGTGCAGGCGAGAAAAAAAAAATTGCTCACATATTTTATGTCTAGTAGGGTAGAAACCCTCACAACAAAAAAAAATTCTAAGATTTTATTCTATCGTTTTTTCGCCGTGATTAATATGTATGTCTATGCTAAAATTCAGCATTCTCGTACCAATCTTCTCTGGGCTAGGCCGCGGACACACAGACAGGCAGACATGTCGAAACTAGAAGGGTTCCTTGTTGACTACGGAACCCTAAGAACCCTAAATATCTCTCTATAATAGATCAATAGAATTGTCTCAATGTTGTAAAATTGTGCTCTGTTTTCTCTTGTGCAACTATTTCTTGTATTTAAATTGTTGTATATGTGTGTGTACGCAGATGCAAATAAATGTTTTATCTATCTATCTATCTATCTAAAAGGCAACATTCACAAAAAGCTTCGGCATAAAAGGAGACACAACAAACACAAACAAAAATACAAAAACTGAATATCAAACAACATACATTAATCACACCAACATACACCTGTACCCCGCAGGGGTAGGCAGATGCTAGGGTTTGCTACTTGCCACGATTCTAACAAACCACTTTCCATTCATGAACATTAATTGGTCTTTGGTAACCAGGCAAGGACATCACAAGATGAAAAACACACAGACTGATAAATGATTTACGACACAATCATACTGGTATATCCTACCTAGTTTGGGATCAAGACAAGTGATTGTCCTTCCCCAAAGGCTTGGAAGTTTTCACAATACTCGTAGTTCTTTGAATTTAGTACGTTTCTTTGTCTTTTCTTTCCTTAATTGCCTTTGATCTGCAGTCAATCAATTTCTCAATGCTTATTCAATAAAACAACAGTTACAAAAACATAACTTTACAATTTTTATTGCGTCATTTTTATTGGCATCTAGCCAGAACTTCCAGTTGCTAATAACATTATTGCCGTCATTTATATTTTAGATAAACTATTTACTGTTTCGCATTGTTCAAGACTACAATACGTTGTGGTTTTATGCCCGAAAGATGATATAACTGGTCGTTTATTTATCAACTAGCTTTTGCCTGTGACTTCGTCCGCATGGAATGAGTAACTTTCTGGATGATTTTATGTCCTCCCCCGGGAATCGAGCTATCGCCATAGCAAATTTCATCGAAATCCGTTCAGCCGTTATTGCGTGATTGAGTAGCAAACGTTTCACAAACTTTCACACTTAAATGTTATATAGTAGGATTAAATGCCTCGAGGTCACCATTGGCAATCATATTTGTCTTGTCAGTCACATCTCTGAGGAAATATAGTCTTGTGCTAAAAAATCACATGTCATATATTAGGTATCCGCAATAGATAAAGTTGAAAAATATAAGTATACCTATTTGAAGCGGTTATATAGAAACAATAGATTTTTTGCAAAGCGGATGGACTGAGTAACCTTAAAAAAACCTGTGTTTAATGTTTACCATAGATGGGCTGAGAATTGTACTGTCATGCGTGTGTGTTCCTTCCTGAAAGAGACTGAGAAAAATCTTGATTTATTTGCTATAGTGCCTAATGCGTAGTAGTTCCTATTTCTATAGATACCTCTTCGTTTCTATGTAGTTCGACACGACTAGAACAGCAATCTATAGGTATAATATTTGAGGAAAACGTATTAGAAACTCCACTTGAGTGCAGTTGCTCTCAGCGGGTATCAAACCCATAATCCCTGTTTTGGTAATCAAACGTGCTACCGCTAGACCGTTAATATGCTCAGTTTGTTTTATTAAATAGCGTGTTTCCTATTTCCCTATAGTATCATCCCTGTGAAGGTCACCACGTGACATAACAAAAAAAACTCACAAAAAGGGATAATCCAATACCGTGTTAAATCGATTTGACAGTCATCGATTGTTTGTTCAACGCGTGTGTGTTGGACGTAGGTGCGTGAAATTGCAATGGCAATGAATTTAAAATGTGCTCCGGATTCTATAGAAGGTCCTTTCTGTAACCTCAAAATTGTGTACCAAGTTATCAACTTATTAACGTATTAGTACTTAACTGGTTTACTGCCACGAGGGCGCTGGATGCAGGCCGCTTCCAACCGGTCTTTTTGGAAATCCATGGAGGAGGCCTATGTCTAGCAGTGGACTTCTTGTGGCTGAATGATGATGATGAGTGCTTAACTAATACTTAAAAAAATTCAATTGGGACCGTTTATTATCATACACATCACACACATAGACTCACGCCTGATCCCCGGAGGGGTAGGCAGAAGCCAGGTTTTATTATTATAGAAAGGCCTTATACATCTATGTTAGAAGAATTATAAAGCTAGTTGCAATTCCTACACTAGACGTAAGTGACCGCTCAGACGCTGTAGTACCTACCTGCAATATATTTTTAAATGAAGTAGTCTTGCCCATCACCTATACCATCCTCGCAACTCAGGCAGCAATATAACATACTAACTATAATATTAGATAATACCTAACAAGTACATGTATAAGCAATTAATCTTAGGAAATTTTTATTTTTTCCCTTGTAATCTAAGCTTAGTGCATACAGTTTCAAGCTCATAATTTTTTCCTGGATACAGCTGGATGGCTTTATATGAATGGCAATTTTGAACAACATGTGAATTGTGTATAAAACAAACACAAGCATAAATTATCTGCAAATTAAAGGATTTCTACAATTATACATAAGGTGCACGCAAACACTAACACACACACGCACAAACACAACACAAACATTTAATGCTTCCCTAAGCAAAGGGTGTTGTAGCATTCACTAATAATAGAAATAACAACAGATTAAACATTAAGTGCAGGCGAATGTGTTAAGGCCATATTCTCTGTCTGAGCTGAGATTCACTTGTACCTGGAAGTTAAGACCTCTTTTACGCCAGAACAACATCATGCTACAGTGCAGCATGCTACAAATTGTCGCATCCCGCTCCTTGTCGCCAACATCATGCGGCCGTTGTAGCATGCGGCAGTCTATTTTACGCGGAGGCAACAGCGTGTTCGGATACAAGCTGCGACAGTCTGCCACATGACGCAAGGTGTTGCTATGCCGCACGATTTTTGCCACAATGTGCGACATTTTTAGTTACTGTAGCGTGCGGCTGTGTGGCATGCCGTAATGCCGCCCAGTGTTGCCCCGGCGTAAAGAGGCCTTTGGGCTCTTACAGTGATAGTAAAAAGGTTCTGATCAAACTGAAACTCAAACTCTTAGGTTGCCATGTTCAAACATGTTAATTTGCTTAACCGAGGTCCTCACAATGCAGATGATAATCCAGTGTGAAGACCATTGGTTAATTTTTTTAAATGCCAAATTTGCCAATAATATCTCTTATGCTGATTTTTATAAGGATTCAATTACATAAATGAATCATAATTGGAACATAATTGTCTAAAATATTGTACAAGAAGTGATTCTTAAAATAAAAAAATATCTTAACTTTTTATATATTTTTTTGTTGCACTAACCCGTGCTGAGGACAATTTAAAAATCTATTTAGAGGCTAAAAATTCCACCCATGCCGGAACTTGAGGTCGCGGGTTCAAGTTCCGGCATGGGTGGAATTTTTAACCTCTAAATAGGTTTTTAAAATCTTAACTTATGTTACGAGTATCATGGCTGCAATAAAGTACTTACAGTATCGTGTAGTTTTGAGTTGTGTTGCATTCTCGATATTTAGTTCCGTTTTCACTTTTCACATCGACGAGCGTGCGTGACGCGGCTCTATTCTGTTTGCGTTGCGCTATCCAACAATTTTTTGTAATGGATTTTTCGGTTGAGATAAGCAGAAATGGGAAGCGCACGCTTCTTCAAAGTTACTCATAAGTATGTATTAGGCGCCATGCAATAGCAAATAACCATCTAAACATATATTCTGTATCAGAGTGTACAAAAGTTTTACTAAATTAAAAAATAACCAACAAACTAATCTAACAAGCTAAGCATTAGATAACTGCCAAGCGGCCAACATAAAAATCTCGCAAGGAGTTACAATGTTGAATTGTAGTCGCGCCTGCTTAGTAGTTAATGTTTAGCAGTCAGGTTGTTGGTTATTTTTTTAATATAATTTTTACCTTTTGTTAGTGAATATATATTTTTTTTTTTTTCATTTACGGTAATTTCATATAGCCTATAACACTCGCGCAAACATGACGAACCGATCATTCGTCAAAATCTAACCATTTATTAAGGAGTTATGAGGAAACATAGAATCGGATATACTTACATACATACATACGAGCCAAACACATTACCCTCCTTTTGGGCTCCGCCGCTGTCGGGTAAAAACACGATTCCCTGAAAACACTCCATAAGCGCAGAATAAATAGCCTGTGGTAGTTCGTTTTCTGCTAAAGTCTCCATCACAGAACATTTTTACGGCGTTTATGGTAGTATTTTAATGCATCATAACACGGGTATTTTTTAATCGCGTTTCGGGTAAGTATATAAGTAACACCGGTACTTATGTACAAGTTAGAGTGTACAAAAGTAACTTAGACGGATTTGAACTTAGTTTGGCACAAAGATAGACTATGTTCTAAATTAACACATCCTAAGCCTATATACGTCCAACTGTAGGGCACAGGCCTTCTCTCGGGGAGAGATTATGGGCTTAATCACCGCGCGTGCCCACCGCGGATTGGTGATTTCAAGTGCTTACATACATATCTCAATATGTGAATAGCTCAGACACTCAGGTTTCCTCACGATGTTTTCCTTCACAGTTAGCGAGTGCTATTGCTAATGTAACTTGAATTAACTGTAATTAACACCTACTATGCTATTTTTTATCTGAATCTCATCCAATGGAAGCCAAACCATGAAATAAGGACTCCACTCCTTATTTCATGGTTATGAAAACCACGAAGGAGGCCTATGTCCTGCAGTGGGCGTTAAATGGCTGATGCTGATGATGATGATGATGACTCCACTCCTAGCTTTATTTTGTTTTTCCCTTCCCAAAACTCATCATTATCACCAGCCCACCTCTGCCCACTGCTGGGTCCAGGCCTTGACGCCATTAAGTCGCTTTCGCGGTTTCTCGCCATTCGCAAAACTACTTTAACGGAATTTGCGGAGTATTTTAGAGGAATCGTGTTTTAATAAGTAACACGGCTATGAAAATAACACATAACATAACATAAACTCACGCCTGTATCCCAGAGGGGTAGGCAGAGACCAGGGACTGCCACTTGCTACGATCCTGACAGATCACTTTCGCTTCCTCAACATTCATTAGTCGTTGCATGCACGCACGCCGGTTTCGGATACTTTTTCGCTATCAAAATATGATTCCTTAAAACACTCCACAAATGCAGTATAAGTTGGCCTTTGCCTTTACGCATCAATAAATATATATTGCCAGAAACGCGATAAAAAAAATGTGTTAAGTACACTTTGTGACAAAAGGGCTACTATAACATTAAAGTTTAATTAGATGACAAACATGTCTGGAATTAAAGCCAGTTCAGTGCATTGAGAGACTAAGTTTGGAGTTTTTTTGTCCATTTTTTCTCCAAAATAATCTAGATTTTGAGATGGGCACCTTGTTTTACTCGTAACGTTCATTAAGTCACAGTTTGTGTGCCATTTTAAAAGAGCATTTTGATTCGATTTATTGATTTACGAGAGACTATGTAAACAGAGGACTGTTTTAGAAGGATCGTGTTTTCTTAAAAAAAAACTGTTAGGCTAAATGATTAAATAATTTTAACGCACTTTTTCTGCGGAGAACACGAAGGCTGATGGGCAACAAAGTCACAAGACGATCTCTTTTTGAAGCGAAACCACCTCAAATTCATTTTATCGCGATTCGCGGGCATATCCAAAACCAGTCCGAATATTGATGCAATGAAGGTGAAATAATAATTTTATCCGGCCAATAACAGGTGAATCGACCCCATTTTAAAGTCACAAATGCCAGAACTCTGAAGCAAGAGACGTTTTTTTTTATTAATGCATTATTATTCATAGAGAAATTTAGGAGTGAGAAATTTATGATTTTGGAGTGCTGGTCCCAACACTTATGATAGCTGTGATGATAGTGAGACTTGGGTATGGCAAAAGAAGCAAGAAAGTAGGATTAATGCAGCAGAAATGAGGGCCTTGAGAAGTGTGTCTGGTGTTACTTTGAATGACAGGATACGCAATAGTTTGATTAGAGAAAATTTGTAGACTGAAAGAGGATGTAGCGACTAGAATTCAGAAAGGAATGTTGCGTTGGTTTGGATATGTGGAGAGGATGAAGGAAGAAAGATTGACAAGACAAATATATCAAGCGAATGTGGGTGAAAAGGAAAGTAAGGGACGTTCCAGGCGGGCATACTTCAACCAAAAAGGGGACGTATCAGCAAAGGGCAAGATAAGAAGTACACGAAACCGGCGTGCGTGCATGCAACGACTAATGAATGTTGAGGAAGCAAAAGTGATCTGTCAGGATCGTGGCAAGTGGCAGTCCCTGGTCTCTGCCTACCCCTCAGGTGTGAGTTTATGTATGTATGTAGAAATATAAAACAAATTACTAAAATATTTATTTATACAACACTGCTCTATGCAGACTATATAAACTCTAATGCAGTTTAAACAGTCTATGGTAAAGGGAAGGGCCTGTGTCCTGCAGTAGGCGTCAAATGGCTGAAGATGATGATGATGATGATGATTTTGCATACCATGCGAGAGGTCCCGGGTTCGAATCCCGGCTGGGGACAAAAAAAATCCCAGGTCTTGTATGTTTACATGTTTGTGATGTCGCTGTTTCTGGTTCCCACGACACAGGGTATCCTAGTGTGGGGCCAGAAGCAATGTATGTAAATGTCTATGTCTATGAAAGGGAAGGATTTTACCTCAGAATATTTAAACTGCAATTGAGGAGTGTTTTAGAGGAATCGTATTTTTAGACTCATTATTTGATTATGAAGCATTTTTAAAACTAAACAAAATACTAAATTACAAAGAAATATACTGCTCTCCATTTGTTATCGATTGTGTTAGAATAAGTAGCATTACTAATTTGCACTGATCGCTATCGAAGTCGACTTTGCAGGGTCATAATTATCCTTTGCACTCAATTATGTAGAGCAGGGCTTCCCAAACTGCGCTCTGGGGCGGCGTCACGGTATTATTCCAGGGGCGACGCGAAGCGATCCACACAGATTGCCAGTTGCAGTCATAAAGAACATGTATAGATCGCAAATAAATGTAGAGAAAGAGATGAGAGTGGCAATTTCCATACTTGAGCCCCAGTTTGAGAAGCTATGTGTAGAAAAGCAAGCACATCCTTCACCCTGGGGCGTCGCAAAGGAATGAAAAACTGGAAAACCAAGGGCGTCAGAGTCAAAATAAGTTTGGGAAGCCCTGATGTAGAGGTTGATCAGCTGTGCGTAGTCGATAGCAAATCAACCTTTACATTTTAATCGCAAACCTGCAACTTGACCGAGTAGAGAGCACGCGTGTTAGGATTGACGTGCTGTCGACTGTACTTAGCTTTAATCTAGGAGTGACTTTATCCTTACTAATATTATAAACGCGAAACTTTGTATGGATGTTTGTTACTCTTTGAAGAGAAAACGGCTCAACGGATCCGGATGAAATTTTGCACAGAAATAGATTATAGTCGGGATTAGCACATAGGTTATTTTTTATCCCGGAAAGATACACATAAAAAATTACCACGCGAACGAAGTCGCGGGCAACAGCTAGTAAAAAATAATAATACCATATCAGTATCGGTGTCTCTAACGGTGGAAAAGTAACTAAGTGCAATAGTAGGCATCATGCGATCAAATCAAGGAAAACATTGTGAGGAAACCTAAGTGTCTGAGATGTTCACACATTGAAAATCCGCTGTATGCACGCTATCTATCTATCTATCTCTCTCTCTCTCTGAGAGAAGGCCTGTGCCTAGAAGTGAGAAGTAAATAGGCTACATAAAAAAAAACAGTGTCAATGACCTCGAAACACACAAACACACATAGGCATGTGCGCACATGTGGGTTATGTTACTTATTACGTAGTTTAATGAATGCGTACACGCACTCTCGGTCACCTACGCGCAATACTGTTCATATGACATCACGGTTCACCAGTACAGTACTATTATTAGGTTCTAACGAGTATATCAAATATTCCACTATTGACATTCTTCCTTAGTGACCGATTTATAGGTGTTATGACGTTGACCTGACGTTAGCGCCGTATTATGGATTGGTATTGACCCCCATTCGATCTTAATCGATCTTTATGTATCTGATTTAGTTTATAAAACAAGCTTGTTAATAGCACTTTAACTCGGAATCGGCGTAATCTCCGAATAGGCCCACCGCGTATTGGCGATTTAAGGCGATTATCACACTGCACCGCACTTTTTTCTTATTTTCTTTTTTGTTTTTCTGTCATCTATAATATAAATTAAATGTCACTCGAATCTAATGTCGAAGTAAGTTCCTCACTTTATATATTTCTTATTATTTTTCACAAGCGAATTTAATCATAAGCTCAGGTACAAACAAAGTGAAAAACTTTACTGCTTCCTAGTTCTTAGCAATAAGGAAGGCGCAGCGTCAACTCCAAGAAATCCTATTTTAGCTAAGCAAATCCTTGCATACACTGTATCAGTTAAATGTTCTCTAGATTATAGCAAAGAAAAACAAAATATATATTGGCATTTCTTGAATTAAATGGCCAAGAACAAACAGGATATAATAATAAAATAATACCTTTCACACAACACAATAACTTGTCCTGGCTCCATACCAGACAGATAGATAGAGATAAAGATCACTTTATTGTACATAGAAATGAAAATTACAAAGATATGTCTTAAGCTAAGAGTACAGATGTCGGCCTTATCACTAAAAGTCATGCTCTTTCAGACAACCTTTGGATGGACTAAACTCATATATTGGAAAAGGAAGTACGAGTAGATTTGAAAACAAACATAATGATCGTTTCAGTGGTATATGAATTATACATGCCTAAATAACCTTATAATAATAACCTTACTTATATTAAATTATCAAAAGATACATACAAATAATTTACACAAATAAAAATGAAATTAATATTATATACTAGATGACCCCGTGAACTTCGTGTCACCGACGTCAACCGATTTTTTTCTTCTCACCGTTTTAACCTTCCCTGGACTTGCACAAATATATAAAAACAACAATTAGCCAAATCGGCCCAGCCGTTCTCGAGTTTTAGTGAGACTAACGAACAGCAATTCATTTTTATATTTAAGATAAATACATAAAATTATAAGTTAAGCCTATTTAACAGAATATACATGTCAACGGGACATATTAAGTAAAACACAAATAACAATAGAAAAATATTACAAACAATAGAAACAGTATTACAGTAAACTAGCGAGATAGTACTCCTTTACCATAGCCTTAAAAATGGGCAGGGACTTGGCTTTACGCACCTCCACCGGTAAAGCATGGATACCCTGTGCTGTGGTAACAAGGCAAGGATATCATAAATACACCCAGAGTTGAGGCCAATTGTACAAATCAAATGCGACGTCCTCCGGAGGGAACCGAATCCACGACCTCTGGTTTGGTAGTCAAGCGCGTTACCGCTAGACAAACGAGGCAGACGATAGACATTTCCGTGTTTTAGAGTCAACGATGTGTTTGATTCTTTGTAAAAATCAACACAGAAAAAATATCCGAGCCAAACCGTCAAATTCCGATTTTTATTAGGCCTATTAGGTAACATTTTGAAAAGCTTTGTATATTTTCGTTTACAGCCACTCAACAAAAGCAAAGGGTTATTGGATTAAAATTATTCTTGCATTAGGCACGCTGTCGAGCATTTTTAGTGTTCCTTATCCAAAGGGCAAGGGAACCTATCACTAAGACTCCGTTCGTCCGTCCGTCCGTCTGTCACCAGGCTGTATGTCATGAACCGTGATAGTTGGATAGTTGAAATTTTCAGAGATGATGTATTTCTGTTACCGCTATAACTCCAATAAACTAAATATTTAACAGGGGCTCCGATACAACAAACGTGATTTTTTTGCCGTTTTTTGCTCGATATTAATAACGGCAAGAGGTAGACGCTTGTAATATTCAAATTTTGTATAGATAATGGTACGGAACCCTTCGTGCGCGAAACTTGGCCGGTTTATTACTATTACTATACTTGAGCATTTTGTAGGTTACTTTTGTAAATGGTGCAGTAATGTATTGAAATAATAAATACAAGCAAACTTTATCTGAAACGCAGTATACAAACTATTGTGTTGTTTCGTTTAACAATGTTTGAATATTGTTTACGCGGACCTTGTGCGATTTCTCACTAAAACTTATGACATGTCAGGTTACTATTGACGTCATTGTGTGGTGAACTTGTAACTGCTTCTAACTTGAGACCTTTTCTAAAATCCCTGATGAAAATTTGGAGGAAAATACAATCAGAAACTAAAGTTCTTAAACAAAACTAACTTCGTTATTACCCGACTGCGGCGAAAACCAAAAGGATGGTAATGTGTTTGGCTCGTATGTATGTATGTCCGATTCTAAGTTCCCTCACAACTCCTTAACCAATGGTCAGATTTTGACAAACAAGATGTCAGTCGATTCGTCGTGTTTGCGCGAGTGTCATAGGATATATAAATCAGCGTAAGACATACATACCTAAAAATAGAAAAATCTATAAAAAGACACAAATAAAAAACTTGAATAAAAAATAACCAACAACCTCTAACCTCATGACCTAACCTCGTTTTACGTAATACAATTTCCCAGGGCCTAGATTTTAATACATTGTAGATTAAAGACGACACCACATCAACCTTTACATACGTGCACTCTAATCAGTTACGTTAAGGACGACTTTGCATCAAAAATGTAAAGGTTGACCAGGGGCCTGTTTCATAAAACTACAATTCATGGTTAACTATGATAATTCGGTGTACATTGCAAAGTTGATTAACACACACGTTTAACAAAACTACGAATTGTAGTTTTGCGAAACTCGGCCCTGCTGTCGACTGTACAATGACAACAGCATGAACGCGTCGATTCCATTCTATTGCTGCATCAAGTCTACGCGCGCACACGGATCAAACCCTTTAGGCGTCAATGGTATGAAAAAATACTTCACGTGACCCGACCGTGTTTCTATGATTGTAACTATTAATGCTCTAGCAGAATCGAGGCTCAGGCAGAGTCTGGAGAAGTGGACGATCATTGACCAATTGAAAGAAAGAAGAATAAGTAAAACAATACATTTATACCACACCCACTCAGAAAGTGTCTCATTGCTCGTTCATAAAGGATCACAAAGTTCGTAATTTCTCTCTTATAAATGTGCGGCGGGAACAGTTATATGGAGTTTCATTCCTGCCCTCCGTAGCAGGGCAGAAAAATCCCACCTGTTTTTTTAGGATTACGTACCCAAGGGGTAAGGGACCCAAATACTAAGACTCCGCTGTCCGTCTGTTCGTCGATCCGTCTGTCACCAGGCTGTATCTCATGAACCGTGATAGTTAGACAGTTAAAATTTTCTCAGATGAAGTATTTCTGTTGCCGTTATGACAATAAATACTAAAAACAGAATAAAATGAATATTTAAGGAGGGCTCCCATACAACAAACGTGATTTTTTGACGTTTTTTGCTCGATATTAATAACGGCAGCAGGTAGACGCTTGAAATATTCAAATGTATAGATAATGGTACGGAACCCTTCTTGCGCGAGTTCGACTCGCACGTGACCGGTTTTTTATTTATAAAATCCGCCACTTGAGCTGTCAAATGTGACGTAAGAGGTGTATTTTTCGGCGCATTGTGCTCAGCGGCCGTGACCGCGTCAGAGCTAGACAAGTAATAGTCGACAGGTCAACTTTTGCATTTTTATTGGAAAGATGCCAGTAATTTAATTGTGTAGAGTGCAGTAATGTAAAAGTCGATGTGCTGTTGACTACATCTATACCATTGCGCCTCTGTCATTTTTTCTGATGTACAATAAACAATATCCCTCTTCTTCTCACTGCACTCTGTGGGAGTCTCATAAGTTAGATAGATAGAATATTCTTTATTGTACACAGAGATTACATTAACAGAAATTCAATAAATCTAATGGGCGGCCTTATCACTACAAGCAAGTTTAATTTTATATCAAGTTTGACGTTTATGACGACATGTATGTATCACAAAAGTAAAAACAAAAACAACCGGCCAGGTGCGAGTCGGACTCCCGTACGAAGGATTCCGTACCATTATCTAAACAACATTTGAATATTTCAAGCATCTACCTGTTGCGGTTATTAATATCGAGCAAAAAACGGCAAAAAAATCACGTTTGTTGTATGGGAGCCCACCTTAAATATTTCTTTTATTCTGTTTTTAGTATCTGTTGTTATAGCGGCATCTTATTATAATAATCTGTGAAAATTTCAACTATCTAACTATCACGGTTCATGAGATACAGCCTGGCGACAGACGGACGGACGGACGGACAGCGGAGTCTTAGTAATAGGATCCCTTACCCTTTGGGTACGGAACCCTAAAAATCTTTTTTGTGGTTTTAATTTTTTACTTTTTATTGTTCCGTCCCTGGAGGAGGCCAATAACAAAACGGTATTAATGACAAGTCTCTATTTAAAAGAAGTCAGATTTGCTTAGACTTTAGTTGTGCAACCAGAATTTCTAGTTTAATAACTGAATTAAGGAACTAGCGCAACAAAAATCTAATTAAAATCCAGTGTTACCTAAACTTTACCTAATCCTCGCTTCACATTTTGTTTAGGGACTAAAAGAAGACGTTGCTCTCTGCTGTTTAGAAAGCGCGCCAAAAGGCAATTAAGAGCAATTTTCGCGCGCATTATCTGGTTTGCGTCATAGTACGCCATGTTGGTACCTAAAATAGATACCATCATCTTTAAAATGTTTTGAGGACCAAAGTTTCTAATCATTTCTTTAATTTAAAAAGCGGTAACCTATCCCTATTATGTATGTACTCTTGTTGAGTTACCGTAATTACAGGACGTATTATTTTTATCTACACTCGTGTCGTAAGATTCGAATTATGATCTTAAAAGTGGATACATAAATAAGGCTTAGTCTTATTTCACAGACAACTGTAAATATAAAAAAAAATATACAAATTTTGTATGAGAATTTCTGCCGACCTGTATCGTAAAATAACTTTATACTACACCTGCTTGGAAAGTACCTTGATACTTTATCAAATTTACGGTAGAAAGTACGTCATTGCATATCGAACAAATATGCGGGGAGAAAACGCATCTGAGCGGGAGAGAGAAGTGTATGAAAATCCATTTCTTACGTGGTTTTTCTTTTTTAATTTTGGGTAAGACTATGCGCCGGTAACCTAAATATCAAAAGCCAAAAAGTTTTTACAGTGAGTTTTTATCTCCAAGTTCGCAAAATGACACTGGCCACTAGCTGTGTGTTGGATGGTGTCGGGCTGGCAGTGCGACCCTGCGGCGGCAGGATAAACAATTTGAAAAAAGAACATGTGAAAATTGCAGACGCCATTGGCGCCATTTCCAATTTGTGTGTTGTTTGAGGATTCAGTTTTCGTAGAAAGTAAAATAAAACTATCAAGCAGGTGTAGTATAAAGCACTATGTATCACTCGAGAGAAACTGCGATTCCCGATCTCGGGTGTTTTAAAGCCCTCGCCTACGGCTCGGGCTTCAAACGACACCCTCGACGGTAATCGGTCACTTTCTCCTCTCGGTGAACAATGTACTATTTTTTGTTATTACGATACACTTCCGCGTAAAATTCTCCTTGCTGATACACTTCCGGTTAAAACTCCCCTTGACGTAAACTTGGCTGTATGTAGGTATGACTCTTTTGTCTATTCCAAAGAGAACAAATTAAAAAAAAATTAGCGGACCTGCGGAGTTTGGATTTGTTTTGCCGCCATTATAAGTACTGTTTACTTTAGTGTCACTTATAAATGAGTGAAGATAAAGTAGTGTATGCAACTGCACATAAAACGATATTAGATTACTCGCACACTGGTATTCTAAGAATCTCGCTTGTATGACAGTTGCATAAATTACTAATATATTCATAAATGGATCGTTGGCCGTTTTTGGCATAAAGGCTATCTAGTCCCAGATTCGTAATCCCAGGTTCTCGGTCGAGGGTTCTAAAATCACTACGAGTATTAACATAATCGGGATATTGTACAGACATTTTTACAAAAAACGATCTGTAAGAAAGATATGACTTTTTTTCATGGTGGCGCAAGTGTTATTTACGTCGAACATGCTGTCTCGCTTGCACAATCTAGCATTTCTATTGATTGTAATAAAATGAGTAAACTTTTGTAAATGTAGTCTGAGGGCACTGTATAAGGTTCTACAACAAAATTCCTCAAGATATATAAGAGTTACCTCCAACGCGATTTAAAAAATGTGTTAAGCACATTTTGTGCAAAAAGGCTTACTATAACATCAAGGATTATTTAGAAGACAAAGATGTTTGGCATTAAACAGTAGATTAATATTATTTAAAGGACGATTGTGACTAGTGTTCAACACATTCATGACTAATATTTTAAGTTGAAAACTCTGTTAATTAAGTTAAAACGTGTTTTGAAAAGAATAAATGTGGAGTTTCTTTGTTAGCTTCTTGTCCACATAATCCATTAATTGTGAAACTAACAACTTTGACGTTCATTAAGTAAACATTCTGTTTTTACAATGAATAAAAATATTTGAATTGAATTGAATTGAATTGAATTGAATTGAATTGTTGCATAATAAAATTGAGGACAATCAAGACATATTTTCCTTACCCTGTACCTAGTTTTCGATTGAGAAAATTTGACTAAAAAATTAATAATGTTGGAAACCACTTTTCTTTATTAAAAACTGCGTATCATCATCATCATCAGCCATTTGACGCCCACTGCAGGACATAGGCCTCCGTTATGGTTTTCCAAGCATCCCGGTCTTGTGCCGCCCGCGTCCAGCGAGTTGGGGGGCCTGCCCACGCTGCGTGTAAGAAAATAAAAATATTCTTGAAATGTCGGTAATTTAATTTTGCATCAAACCCTCAGACCACATTTATCAAAAGTTTACTCATTTTATTACAATAATTTAAAATGTTAAATTGTGTGAGTGATACAGCATGCTCCACGTAAAAACGGTCTTGACGTAACTGATTACAGTGCACGGATATAAAGAAAGAAAGAGGAACAATTTTATTGTAAAGTGCATTATTGCAAAAGCATTATAAAGTGTTTACGTGTTTATGTTTTTGGACAAAATCACTGGATGTCTATAAGGATGGAAGGTTTCTAAAGATATTAGTCGACAAAAATACAAAGTTAGAACTTAAAGATAATTACGAGCTACTATTTGAAAAACTTAAACTATTACCAATTAATAAGAAATGCCTTTACTTAATAACAATAGATGAATATTGGAAAGATACTTATAAAGTTAAAATAGACCATAAATACTATACACGTCACAACAAAGCTGGTCTATCTGTGCTACCAGATAAAATAAACAATTTTTACGGCAAGCGTACCAAAGACTGGGTAATACCGAGAATATTCAATGCCATACCAAGCGATCTAATAAACCTACAAGGAACAAAACAAAACCTAAAACACAAATTAAAGGAATTTTTCCTAACAAGTAAACCTATTCTTTAAGTCTTTCCATAAATGTATTAACTAAACACGGCCCGCTGGCGTGACGCACATGCGCGTTCGCACGGCGGTTGCATGGGCAGCCGAGCCGGAATGCCGTCGCACTGTACAACTTATTATTAGACTACCTACATATTAACATTTTTGTGAACTTACAATTTGTATCTCAACATATTATTATTTACTGAGAGTGTCTGCCGTTAAACTGCAATACAGTTTGGCAGAAGGGAATATATTGTATAACTTTGTCACTGTGCTTAATTAAAATAAAAAAAAAAAAAAAAAAAAAAAAAAAAAGACTAATACTCGACAGATAACTGGAACAAAAATCTACGCTTTCCATTCGAAACCAGTCATTTGTTCAAGTTATATGTCGAGCATTATACTAAGTTATATTATAATAGCCTGGCATGACGTAATTTTAGCTTACTACCGCCTCTGTGATCTAATTTAATTACTGCTCTATTTATCTGCAGAGAGAATGCAGATAACTTCCTAGGAAAGTCGACCCGGAATGAGTAGGTACCAACTCGTGATTGCTAAATCAAATTCTCAATGGGACTCTACATTAGGTTTGTTCCTATTTAGTAGAGTTATAATTTTGTCAAGCCTTGCATTTTCGAATAGAAACAGCAAACGCTGAAACACCACAGGCTACATCTATGGTCCTGTTTTATTTATTCGTTTTGTCTGTTATGTATTTAGTTTTCTTTCTATTGTGCATATTATGTTAGTTATCTGCTTATTTTGTTTCTGTGATGTATCTTGTTGGTATAATAAATGTCTTTCTTCTTCTTCTTAAGTACTATCATTGTCACACGCACACTTCCTTGTTACATAATTACTATTATTGTTATGTAAGCGTGTTTGTGGCCATAAATCATTCATTCATTCGTTCAATCATTCATCAATTCATTCGTTTATTCATTCATTCATACATTCATTTATTCATTCATTCATTTTTGTTGCAAAGTCACCCTTAACATAATCGAGCAGAGAGCACGCTTGTAAAGGTTGTAAACGGGTTTTACAAGGCTTTACAACATTATTTGCGCGAAGCACTATTTTCATCACAGATCATTCGTAGGTGAATGAGAGTTGGGGATAGCGTCCAATTTTTGCTTGTATTCCGTTTTGACAGCTAAAGCATAAGCAGCCTATCTAAGTCCCACTGTAGGGCACAGGCCTTCTCTCCGAGAGAGTATGGGCTTAATTACCACGCGTGCCCACCGCGGATTGGTGATTTCAAGCGCTGAGGTATGTGAATAGCTCAGACACCCAGGTTTCCTCACGATGTTTACCTTCACCGCTAGCGAGTGGTATTGCTAATATAACTTCACAAATGTACATAACTTAGAAAGAAAAGTCATAGGTACATGCCCGCACTGGGAATCGAACCTGGGTCGCCCGCTTCAGATTCCAATGTTCTACCCACTAGGCTACTACCGCGATATACAGCTAAAAGGAGGTAAAAATTACCACCATTACTAATTTATTTGAGTTTACATACGTGTACTCCACGTAATTTCTTCACAATTCACTGGCGGGCAATTTCGAAACTATTCAAAAAAAGAACCGTAATTGTCACCAGATTCGAGTAAATTGTCGAGCTCAACCGCGACGTTGACGACCCTTCCGAACATATCGCTGCTTCATAATAAGGGCCCTGTATGTCCACAAATGCGAGGTGCTGTCAACGGTACACTTATTTCACATTACATAAGCACACGCCTGTATCCCGGGGAGGTAGGCAGAGACCAGGGCTTACTAATTGCCATGACCTTTAAGTTAATATAAGATAAGATGAGATAAGGTAAGATAAAATAAAAATAAAAGTATTGACAAACCTATCTATCTCAAGCTATCCTGACAAGCCTCTTTCGCTTTATCAACATTCATGCGTTCGATTCCCACTGTTATATTTAAGTGTTTGTGATGTTTATACCTAGTTACCATATAACCGCGTAACCTAATTTGGGACCAGGACAAGTGATTGTGTTGTGTGGAAGTCATTATTATTATTTTTACCATTCACAATCAGCCATCCAAAATCTCAACACCGCGAAGCCCTAACAATATTTGTCATAACTAACATAGTTTGTCTCGCCGTTGCCCAATGTCGTAATTGCAGGACAAACAATGCGTTTGGAAACGCGCGCACGCGTCGCACGTTCTTGAGAGTCGGGTTTTTGGGCGGAGTTAAAATGTCACGGTGTTTTTGAAGCACAATGGAGGTTCGGTGTTTAATTTGACATCAATTCGTCACTTAGACGCGTGTCTTAATTTTTGGTTCCAGCATTTGACTTTAACATCAATATCGGTGTACACAATGTTTCTTATCTTCTCATAGCAGGGGGTTTCTACACATGAACACAAACAACTTTAAAAATAAGGTTAATAAATAACCTATCAAAAATATACAGGGTACAATATACAATTCTCAATTTACTTCCGAAAATATCGAACAACTTTTATTGCAAAGAAAACTTCGACAGGTGATAACTTTATTTAAGGCATAGAATTACAATTCATGGTCTTCTATGACAATTCGATGTACATTGCACAGCCAATGAACCCCCAGATTGGTTAATTGGCAAGTAGGAAGACTAATTGTAATAATTAACAACACAATGTACATTTTTCGTAACAAACTATACGCTATAAAATGTAATTTTATGAAACGCATTACATATTTTATGGCTTATCAGTCGCGTAAGCCATTACTGCGCTATAGCTGGTTGATAGTTTAATTTTATTTTATTTTATTTATTTTGAGAAAATACTGGCACATATAATGAAAATTTTACGTTTCACAATATTGGGTATGGACTTATTTGTCCACGGAACTTTTCTCACTTACAGATAAGGCAGTAAGTGTAGGAGCGGGAGGCGCTTATTATTGTCTAACACGCAAAAAAAAAACCTAACAAAGTGAACCAGGTATAGGCCACTCGGCAAGTTAACAAATCACATAGTTATTTAGCTAGAGTCGCAATCAGAATACAGTAAATTATACACAATAGCATAGTTCCATCAATCAATCAATCAATCAATCAGTCAATCAGCCCATATTCATCCATTGCTGGACATAGGCCTCCCCCAAGGCACGCCACTTCCCTCTATCCTCAGCCATCCTCATCCAGCCACTGCCAGCGATCTGCATCTGCCTCAGATCGTCGGTCCAGCGAGCCGGTGGGCGTCCCACGCTGCTTTTTATGCAGAAAATAAAAATAAGGCCCTTACCTACTAAATACTATCTCAACGAGAAAAGTCTTGCTGGTAATGTATTGCTTCACAACATAATCCAATCCAATCCAAACGTGTTTCATGGGACAAGTGAGCGATAAATCTGATGAGATTATCAACTTACTGGATGAGATTATTCCGGGCATATTACATGTTTTATGGTTCCGTAGAAAACTCTCTTTCTCTGATATTAGTTATTTCCGACAGCATAGGTTGTATTACCTATTAGTTTTACGATCAGTGTTATCATTAACAGTAAAGGTAGTGCAAATAAGTACTTACTAGTCACTGATTAATAGATAGGCAAGAGCAATACAAGTATACAAGAGATATTGATAGAGACTGCCTCGTTGGTATAGCTGTTAACGCGCTTAGCTACCAAAACAGAGGGCGTGGATTCGATTCCCACAGGGAGCCGCCGTACAATTGTACAAATCGCCTCAGTCTGGGTGTACTTTCATGTTTGTAACGTCCTTGCCTGGTTACTACAGCACAGGGTATCCTAGTTCGGGACCAGGTAGAATTTGAACTGAGTAGGTTCTTTTCTAATACCAAATTAATTTTTACTTGAAAACGTTATAATAATTTATTTTTCCTAGATTACCACATCACAGTCTAGCGTGGAATCCGCTGTAATTTCTACCAGTGTTTCAATATCATTATGTGACCGAAGTTATGTTTGTGAACACAATATTTTTATGTTTCTTCTTAATTTTATCTGTCTTAAAACCACCGAAAATTTTCTCAAAGCTACTTACAAGTTAGTCAGTCAAACGATACTAAAATGGCTCGTTTATCAAGTACCACATGCTTCACGCCAGATCCCTAAGTCACAAATACACAAGCACAGTTTTTACGTGCGCCCGCGCCATTGTGCCCGCATAGAAAGTGTCTGCTCGGATACGACATGAGACAAGCCCATTGTGAAGTAGCGAGAGCAAGATGTGGTGCGCTCTTGCTCTGGACTAAAGGGCTGACCCCTCTGAGAAATAGCTACAGCGGTACGCGAAAATAGCCCTTATTTGGCGCAACATAAAAAAGAGAATAACGAACTCCAGTTGGGTCAGAAATTTGCCCCCTTTAGAAAGTAAACAAGAACGTAACAAGGGCTTGTTACGAATGTTTTACTTACCTACCCCCATCAGGTAGGGAGTTCTAATAACTTCCACACAATACAATCAATTATCCTAATCTCAAACTAGGATACCGTGCACTATGATAACTAGGCAATAACATCACGAACAGGGTCAGAATAAGGCCATTTGTGCAATCCATTTACATCTGCCTCCAGCGGGAATCGGACCCACGACCCCTGTTTTGGTGGCGTCCAATCCTTTCCTAGCCTAAACTTGCATTGTTTGTAACTGGCGTTAATTTTCATAGACTCTAAGATTTTCTGATGTATCTCCGAGACGCTTAATATGTGGGTAGTTCTGTTACCGCGCAGCATAGATAGATAAAACTTTATTGTATACAAAAATGAGTGACCCTTTAATTACCAACAATCATTGGTAATTAAAGGAGTGGACTTATGTATTCCATACTGAAGTAAATCTGTCAGAGAAATAGTTCCCACCATTAGTCACAATTCACCCATCGTGCAGCCAATTGATGCAATTTACCTGTAAAGAAAAAGAAAAGCTGTATTAACAAGATGAGCTTGGTAGATACTAAATAAATAAAGATCTGATTGATACAATTCAATTATACAGAACACTAGATAAACCGGCCAAATGCGAGTCGGACTCACGCACGAAGGGTTCCGTACCATTATCTATACAACATTTGAATATTTCAAGCGTCTACTTGTTGCCGTTTTTAACGTGAGGTTTTTGCCGTTTTTCGAGCAAGAAACGGCAAAAAAACACGTTTGTCGCATACTTGATCACGTTTGTGGGAGCCCCCATTAAATATTTATTTTATTCTGTTTTTAGTATTTGTTGTTATAGTGGCAACAGAAATACAACATCTGTGAGAATTTCAACGGTCTAACTGTCACGGTTCATGAGATACAGCCTGGTGACAGACGGACGGACGGACGGACAGCGGAGTCTTTGTAATAGGATCCCTTACCCTTTCGGCACGGAACCCTAAAAAAAGATAAGTATAAGAACTTGAACACAATAAAGATCGTACAGACATTTAAAACAATTATTTCACATACAATCATTGGAGTGGACGACTGCCAATTAAGTATTCTTATTTTTTATTACCATCACTTCAACGAGGGCCAACAAAAGTCCCTTCCAGTTAATGACGCAATTACTCCCACCAAAGCTATAAATAGGGCACTATCTTAGTGGTACAAAAGGGATTATAACAAAGTTTATTACAATTAGTTAGCACCGACAAGTCTAGTGGATAATAACGTTGAGAGGAGTGAAGGCATTGTGACTTTGTACCACACAATGGCTTACAGGTAAGGTCCTTTAACTTTAACACTTACACGAGATTGGCTTTTGTAAATCGTTCAAAGAACAATCAGTAACACCCATATATATATGGCTATGTTCCTTCAAATCTTAGTCAAATCAGTATAATTTGTAGTCGGTGCCCAGTTTCATGACCAGCACATATATTTTGGGCACCGACTCCAATTTATATTTTTACAATACCTACACGTATACGTAAATATATTACTTTAAATTATTTCAAACTTTTTAGTGCTGTACGGTTTTCAAGTCGATTTTAATTTTTTTTTATTTAAAAATGTTTTCATGTAAACTGAGTGCCTGAGGTATTTACTTACTTTAGCGCTCGAAATTGCCAATCCGAAATAGGCACGCGTGGTAATTAAGCCCGTACTCTCTCTCTCTGAGAGAAAACCTGTGCCCTGCTATGGGACTTATATAGGGTACATAGAAAAATAGCCTGATTTAAACTAATTGTACGGTATTTACACTGCTAAGGGACTTAAGCGCGATTCCGCGCTCTTTCCCGCGACATCGTGTGGATGCGGGTGAATGAAATGAAAAAATCGTCCCGCAAGTGCGCAAGCTTCAGTACATTTTCATTCATTCTATAAATGCGGGTATTTGACCGCATGCTTAGTAACCGCTAGTGCGTTTGTGCGTTAGTGCGTTACTCTGTGGTAAACTAGGCAAGTGCAAATATTTTTGAATAGGTTTTACTCAAGGCTTAGCTGGGCAAGACTGGCCACCGAGTGGGTACCTACCGTGTTGCGGCCTTCGCAAACGGGGGCGGCGGAGAAGACGCGAGATGATCTCGACAAGTTCTAGCGGAAGTGGTCAGAGGTGGCAAATGACCAAAATGATCTTGATCTAAAAGGGGGAAGGCCTTTGCCCTGCAGTAGGACACCCATGTTATGAAGACTATATAGAAAAAACAGGTTTAACGCTCGTTTTTGACGTGCTAAAAAGTAACTGAAAGTATAAATGATTTAGGTCATGGAAAAACATGAAAAAACAAAATACGTCTAGTGAAAAAAGTAGTTTGAAACTGAAATACGCAGTTTCACTACGCCCACCTCACAAAACACGATAACTGTGTCACTTCCACAATGACACGCACTCACAGACAACTACCTACTATTATGCATTATTAAATTTCTTTATGGTCAACTCACAGACATAGGCAACAGAATCACTTTAGTTCAGTTCTTCTACAATGTAGACGCTTTCAGAGTAGCTACTCGTACTAACATCAATCTGTTTATTAAGATCGGGTTGTCCGAGGAGCGCATGATTTCCATTGGACGCAGATACAGCTAAATACAAACTATCCCGGCGAACTCCGTACCGCCACAGAATCCGTTTATACGATTCCTGCACAACGCCATCTATTTTTAAAACACAACGTTCGCTCGCACAACGCCGTCTATTTGAAACTTAAAATAAACATTATCCCACGGGATCGCATTACCGAGATATCAAGTACCTATGCTAAGTCTCAATTTAGATCTTTGTCTATCTATACGCCAAGTTTCGTGTAAATCTGTTCAGCCGTTATTGCGTGATTGAGTAACAAACATCCAAACATCTTCACAAACTTTCACATTTATAATATTAGTAGGATACCGCAAACAAGGATACCCTGTAATATGTAAACCTAGCAAGGACTTCACAAACATGGCAATACATCCAGACTGAGGCCATTTGTACCAAGTACAGCGGCCGCCAGTGGGAATCAAACACAGGACCTCTGTTAGTCATGTGCGTTAACAAATAAACAAGCTCGTGTCCACACACGAAGATTACTTCTGTGCAAGTATTTTGCGGTCAAATACAGTACGGTTACACAAATCATATTTACCATAAGACTAAAGGCCCATGACCTATATGAGCATCCGAGTACGGAGCGCGATTATTTTATACTTTGCGAAATTACTGTAGGAAACGCAACGCAAGTGACATGGTGGCAGGAAGACGATGTGGCGTAATAAGCGGGTGGCAAGTTATAGTAATTTTATAAGTCGTTGCCATTAGATTGGCTGGCCTGCGATATCAGTTGATCGTACACGACTGGCCTCCAATTTAGAAAGGATTTTTTTATGGGTCCCTAACTGATTACTCATATTCTCGACGAAATCTGCTTGACTTTTTCAATATGCTTTGTATTTCACAATTATTGCGAAAAACTATTCTCTGCAACAATCATCACAGATATCAAGATGGAAGGTACCCGAAACCGGCGTGCGTGCGTTAACGACTAATAAATATTGATGAAGCGAAAGAGATCTGTCAGGATTGTGGCAAGTGGCAAACCCTGGTCTCTGCCTACGCCTCCGCGATACAGGCGTGAGTTAATACAATGTAATGTAACAATTCTCTTGCAAGAAACACTAAAATTTTCAGTAATTTCAATAAAAAAGTAGGACTGACGACCCGAAATCGTTCACGCGAAGTCAAAGTCATTTCGTCAAGTTACTAGTCGGGGATTATACCTGATTCTAAATACAAGATCATTGCATGCGCACCGAAGTCGCAGGTTTTTCCACGACGTTCTCCTTCTCGATTACAGAACAGTATTGATACCATAGCATGTTGTATTGTTACTATAGTATTGATACTATGTATTATGCAACCGTATTCTTTACAATAGTATCGAGAATTCTTCTTCTTTATTATATGCCGTCACCTATCAGAGGTTAGCAACCATTTCGGCTATCATGCTTAGCCGCCAATATAAACAAGGGAAGTGCTTAACACTGTCGTAAGTTGTGTAGCCATCGTATCTTTGGTTTTCCAGGTCTCTTCATTCCTGGTTACTTTGAATGATCGAGAATCCAAAAACACTAACATAGGGCTCATCATTAATGACCTTTACATCTACTGGAGATGGTTTATGGAGCGTTCTTAAGCATTTACGCTCGTGATTAAAAATTCCTGTTTGGAAGAGGACTCCCCGCCCGCATACTGGTTATGTGTAGGCAGCAGGCCCCTGCTGATCGGAGTTAAAGGTTTAAAATAGGATTTACCAGATCATAACATGGAGTGTGTGTAAACACGTGCATAGAAATTGCAAGCACGCGAGAACAAGGTTAGAAGCAGGTTTGAGAAAGTGTTGTACATGGTATGTTGAAGTGGGAAAACGTATATTCACTTAGATGTTGTAAAGGGGCTCAATTTTTACGCATCCAAATAAATACTTTACTCTTCTGATGAATGGGTATTTGTATAACTAAAGCTTTTGTGTTAGAATTGTAATAGCATGTATAGACGTGGTATGGTGTAGATTTGTTCCAGTTATATGGATTCGTTATGCACCATTAAAAAATATTTCAATAATAATGTGTATTGTACGGTATTTTTGTAAATATTTCATGTTTGTATTTTTCCTGGTACAATAAAGAATATTCTTATCTTATCTTATTCTTGTAATGCCCGACAAACAACTTGAGCAAGTTGGCTTTAACAACTGTAATAACTCGCAAAAAAAATTGCTTGCATTTCTATATGTCGAAGTTGCTCTGGACCTTTCTGAAATAACATGTGTACACCTACCAACACGGAACACAGTACTTTTCTGCAGCTTTCATAACATTAATACATTGCATTACATGACATTACATTATATGACATGACATGACATGACATCACATTATACATTACAGTACATTACATTACATTACATTACATACAGGTACTTCACTATTTGTAAATAAGCCAAAAATATACGAAAATACGTTTCAATGCAGTGATTTTCACTTCTTTCAAGTAGTTTACTGAGATTCATACTGCATTAGCATTTACTGCATTTATTGAATTTGCAAAAGCGGCAATAACCACTCTGAGTGCGATTGCATCTCGTCTAGATAATCCACCGATATAGACAGCCAGATATTAAATATTAAGTGCTAACAATAGTTCAATTTATTTATATATTCTCTAAAATTAAAATAACAAAACAAATAATAATAATTTGAAGATACTTTCACTCAGCTCACACGGGCTAAGATTAAAGAAACATCTCAAGTATGTCAAACCCACATTTGAGGCTTCAAACCGCCTTCAACCAAGTATGAAGTAAAAGGAATTTCATACTAAGTAAGCTGGAAGTTGTAATATTATCTCGATGTCTAAAACCAATGGTAGACTGCACAGCCAGTCCGATGTTATTTACAGTGTGATTCTTCTGGCTTCCCTTCTGGCAAACCAAATTGTCTGTATCGAGAGGTGACCAGAGGCCACAAAGCTACAATGGGCAGCTGTTTGAAAGTGAACGTGCTCTCGCGTAATACCAACGCCTGAGTTTACTATTGCTGAAAGTCAGCTTGATCCATTTAAGTAGAGCGGTTATCTGCATGACTAAACGAATGGTTAATTTCTGTTTTTCCAGTAAAGGTTAAATTATGCAATTTTTAGGGTTCCGTACCCAAAGGGTCCCCAACGGGACCTTATTACTAAGACTTCACTGTCCGTCTGTCTGTCTGTCTGTCACCAGGCTGTATCTCATGAACCGTGATAGCTAGGCAGTTGAAATTTTCACAGATGATGTATTTCGGTTGCCACTATAACAAGAAATACTAAAAACAGAAAAAAACAATATTTAAGGGGGCTCCCATACAACAAACATTGTCTAACGACAGCGCTCGCCATGTAGCGGCCATCTATGTAACCTTCACTGCGCCGATGTCATGTCATTAACTGCGAGACTAACCCATGGCTTTTTTGTGTCATTATTTTACTTACTGTATTTTACTACTGTAAGCTGTAAGATCTCCAAATGTAAAAATAAATAAATAAATAATAAATTAAATGGCAATATTAAACGCTTCTTGTTGGTTTCTATAGATGGCGCTGTTCTAAAATTCGATCTTTGTCTAATGTTGTATAGATGTTGTACGGAACCCTTTGTGCGCGAGTCCGACTCGCACTTGGCCGGTTTTTTTATCGAAACTCTTCCTACACACACAACATTACATCTAGGTCTACTAGGACCTAAAGGTTGATCAACTGTCGTGTGTAGAGAATTTTAATAGCTGGGTACATATTAAAATACTCAGCTGAAAAGGCTCTCAATACAATGGCATGATGCCTGTGTTTATAAGGTTTTCATAGGTCATTGTCCAAGTAGTCAGACTCCAGTCGGGTAATAGTTAATTTACATGTATAATAATTTTATTATAACCTTTCAATCTTTAGCTGTGAAATCTTGCCAAGTTGCATTTTTAATAGCAAATAGGTACCCCAGCAACATTGTGAAGGCGGCTGGGAAATACTGGACGAGGCTAGCAAAGAACCGAGTGAGTTGAAGTGAAAGATAAGAGATGACCATAAGTTGGCTAAGGTTAAGACCTCAACAACAAGTGAAAAAGGTTGTCAAGTATTATTTTTGGTAAATAACACAATTAATTAGCAGAGAAAAAAAGCTGATATGTATTTCGATAGACAGATAAAAATGGATTGATTATTATAAAAATATTTAAATAAATGTCAAGTGTTTAGATTGCCAGTTACTGTAAAAAGAGATTTTGAACACCTTGCTGTTATGATTTGAGGTACCTCCACAGGACTTGCCATGAATTTTAGTTCCAATTCTTTTATCGGTGAAGTGAAGGCGACACACCAGCACTTCCTTTGTAACGAACTTGGTCCGTCTTCGACATTACTTTTTGGTAGGACTAACGACTTTGTTTCGGTGACAATCCTTATCACATATTATAATTATTTTCGGTCGACAGCACATCAATCTTTACATGCGTGCACTCTATACTGTAACGTTACGGTTGACTTTGCAATGAAAACTGTAAAGGTTGATGTGCTATCGACTGTACCCGTAAGTCGACCGAGCCGAGTCGAGCCGAGTATATAAAATGGACGTTTACAACTTATCACATTGTACACGGACTTATTGCAATCGATAGGAGGTTTTGCCGCGAGCCGTGTGCTGATGTACGAGGTTGTATTTGTGCGAACTGGTGTAGTCTGTAATTGACTCTAAAACATATTAACTTAACATCGCATATACTTACACACCAAAATTAAATTTTATATATTGATGTAACGGTTTCACTTACTTTTATTAACGTTGGGATATCCGACTAGTTTCGGCCTCGTTCGGAAGCCTTAATCATGGAGGAGAGTCGATGCGTTCACCATTACACCAATATATAAAATGTGCAGTGAAAGAAACGAACGAAAGTTTAAGTTTCAAAATGAAGTTATTTTATTTTACTCATTTCATTCGATTTTTTTTTTTTTTTTGTGGAATCCACTGACGATGGATGAACATTATAAATGCGAATACATACAACGGTTACTATTTTTGAGTATCTGTAAGTCATTATTCACATAACATTTACTGTGTCCGCGACTTGGCTTGGGATTCAGATAAAAAGTTTATGCTCTCTCTTAGTATCCAAATATCTTTCGAATCCATTCAGCAATATAAATACAAATATAGTTTATTTCGTATAAGAATTATGTCAGTCTGTTACACATGCATCAAGACTTAATGCGCTAGGATACCTTTTTAAACTTACTTAACAAAGTATAACTCTTGGTGAACATTCGAGGGTAGGTACATATTTTGCCAAGTCTAACAATAAGCGTGACGACTACATAACTTAACATACAAACTATCATATTTTATAAGATTAATAAGGTTTTATCGCTCGAAGCGATAACACCGCAAATTTTATACCACCAGTTATTAAAAAAAAAAACTTTTCTCTGGTTATGCAATAAAGTGTTATCTATCTATTTATCTATAAATAAATTTATGCAAAGGCCTAACGAGACCAAAGCCGCTGCAGCTAGGAAGTGACGCAGAGATGAATTTCACGCTTCATCGTGAAAGGAAAAGCGTCCGCTGTTACTTCAGCTCAGATGATTGAGTTTAATAGTGAATTATAAAACGATCTCGCTATTACATTGTTTCTAACAGACAGTTAAGGTAGTTAAGGTCGATAATATTATAACAGGCAAGGATGTGCTTTGTTCTGTATATATGTTTTTTTATGTAGCCTATATTCGCCCCACTGCAGGACACAGGCCTTCTCTCAGATAGAGAGAGTATGGACTTAATTACCACGCATGGCTACTTTAAGCGCTGAGGTATGTAAAGAACTCAGATACTCAGGTTTCCCCACGATGTTTTCCTTCATGGTTAGCGAGTGGTACTGCTACTATAATTTCTATATTGCTCTTTAAATCGTTATTAGTTTTCTTAGTATTTTTAATGACTCGCGATGCTCATCCGTACTTACATACATATTTAACGGGATGCCACGATCCTGACAGACCTCTTTCTCTTCATCAACATTCATTAGTCGTGGCCAGTGGCAAACCCTGGTCTCTGCCTACCTCTCCGTGATACAGGTATGTAATTTATGTAATGTAATATTTTTATAAATGAGATTAAGATGCAGGTTAAAATAAAAAGTACCCGTAGTATGCGATCGTTTGTGCAGCTACTAATGAAAGCAGTAGAGGTATGGTATCTGGCAACGCTTTGTGTCAGCTACTTTTCCGGGATATAGATGTAATTTTACGTGTGTATACATAAAACATACATGTTTTTTTGTTAATACAAAAACATCTCGAAACGAAGTTCTGTGCCTCGCATGCAATCGCGTTGATGTCTTTTGTACTGGAGAACAATAGAGCGAGTGGGTCGTGGTATAAAATTACGTAAATTTTCCAACGCAGTATTAATAGTTACAAAACGTAAACTCACGTAAAAATTTACTCAGTTTACTATGAAAAAAAAGAAGTAAAATTTCCATTTACGCTAATATCTTATCTGTAGTTTTTTTTAACAAATTGTATATCAATTTAGGTACGATTGAGTAAAGTACCGGCAAATTGAATACCTACGCTAGCCTCAAAACTCATCACGAAGCCAATTTTCCTACACTATTATTGAAAAACTATTTCATTAAACGCTTTATGCAGGACACAAATGTAACACGTTGTATTAAATAAAAAAATCTTTATTCTTTATTATTATTAATTAAAAGAAAAACTAAGTAGCTCTTATTACAGATGTCATAAAAGCGACAATCAAGCAAAAAATATACTTAACTCAAAATCAGAAATTTCCATACTTTCAGTACAAGTATAATTAATACTTTCTTGCAGTGACCAATCATTATGATCTCCTACTATAGTCGCATTAGTCTATTACGTAGGTCAATAACAATTTGCCACACTTCATGCATTTGGTGACATCCCTTTTGTAGAAAATTATACCAATTCAGAGGTCAACGGAGCTTGGTAAGCATATATCGCTGGATGAGTTGGTGACCTGTAATTTAATACGGATTTGTAGAGGGTCACACATCACTATAGTTATATACATGTGTTTGGCTTGCGTGATTGTCTTGTGTGAGCTTCCTCATTAATTTCCTCAGATGTGTCAACAAACATTGATGGTAACGCGGAAGTACCTACTTAAAGCTGTGTTGTCATAAAATTAAAATTGCTATGTAATAAAATTACGGATATAAAATACATTTTTGTTATCTTGTATTCAGTTTTTAATTACGAAAATATGCTGCTAATACTAATAACTTTAGTATCAACATTACCTATTTCTATCAAAAATCAAGTGTACAAAAATAAAAATATATCTTAAATGTCTGTAATTTTAATATGAAGCCCATTAATAAAATGTATAATTCTTATTTTAGAATCATTAAATATATTAGAGTAGCGATAACCGATAACAACAGCTTTTATATAAACTTATTAGTTATCTACTTGGACTAGATTGCTAGGCCTATATTCAAGTATGTACCAATTTCAATGTTATTGTTCTTGACTTATATCGTATTTAAATGTAGGTAACTGTTTGCTTACATCGAAGTCACGAATATCTCAAATAGAGTATAATTTTATTGGTTTTGTAGTAGGTTTGCTTTAGAGAATATGATAGTACATAGATTTCCACTCGCAATCTGAATTCAGTGCTTTGTCTTTATAACAAAAAATTGCCATGTGGGAGTCAGAGTCGCGCACAAAGGGTTCTCTACCATTATCTATACAACATTTGAATATTTCAAGCGTCTACCTGTTGCCGTCACCAATATCGGGCCAAAAACGCCAAAAAAAAAACCACGTTTGTTGTATGGGAGCCCCCGTTAAATTTTTATTTTATTCTGTTTTTAGTAATTTTTCATCTGTGTACATTTCAACTGTCTAACTATCACGGTTCATGAGATACAGCCTGGTGACAGATGGACGGACGGACGGACGGCGGAGCCTTAGTAATAGGCGGAGGTCCCTTACGCTTTGGATTTTGGAACCCTAAAAATGATCCTTCGTGAAATCGGATCCTATGCCCAAATCGTAAAGGATGATCTTCTAGATAAATGTAGACATACCACTCTAGTGACAATGTTTAACTTTTTTTTAATTTAATAAGCATTAAGCAAAAACTAAAGACTATTTAACGAAATACAGACCGGCTCTCTAGCTACTACACATTTTAAAACAATTTTGAAAAACGCTAAGACTATACAAGTGATTAAATTAGTATGGATAACAAATCATCTACCTTATATGAAACGGTCACTGTCAACTATGAAACTGGGCCATTGTACCCTGCGAGCGCAGATGTTCCTCACGATGTTTTTATTACTACAAAATCACAAATGTACATATCCTAGAAAGAAAAGTCATTAGTATAAGCCGGAATCGCACCCAAGACCTCGCGGATGTAAGGCCAGCTTTCTACCAGTGCGCTACCACCGCTGATTCGATTTACCATTTAATGTCGACGTAATCAATTGAGCAATTATTTTACATTCTTACAAAACTAAATACACCGATGACGTCTTAATCCAAACGACAGTTAATTTTAACTCAATGATAGAAGACACCAATTGGCATAAAACAGGAAAAAAACAAATCAGCCTAACGATGTTTATTGGTCGATGACATGCGAATCAATTTGATGTAACACGTTCGCCATTCTAAGCGCTTCAAGTAAGTGGTAGTGGAGCGGTAGAACGCTGTCCTCACATTCGAGAGGTCGTGTGTTTGAATCCCGGCATGTATCAATGACTTTATTATAGACAGATAAATCATTTATTTGTGCTTTGAGACACACACACATAAAGCAATAAGTACATATAGAAAAGTTGATGACATACAATAGTTTAGGTACAAGTACAGACTTATCTTACAAACTAACCTATATGTATAAACAAAGTTCTATGGCACTCTTAGGCCATATATGGGTGTGCCATAGAAGCTCAAAAGGCCGTATAAATATCCACTTTAAATAAGCAGATATTTTACTGATTTCCAGCTACAGCCAAAGAGTGTGAGAGCGGCGATGATAGATATTTATAGACAATCATTAAAATGTCTAAAATAAAAATAAAAATTTTTACAAATCAAAACATAACACATAACAACAAAAAACGCTCTGTACATTAAATATTTTAGAAATTCATTATAATTCTTAATAACTTTGGTTTACCAGAGAAGTAGTATTAACAAACTTATTTTGCGAAGTTGGTAAAGAAAAACATCGCGATGAAAACTGTCTGACGTGTTCGCTCAGGTACAGCGCAAATCCAAGGCACGCGTGGTGATTAAGCCCATACTATTTCTCTCTCTCTCTCTCTGAGAGAAGGCCAGTACTCTGCATAAAAAAATAATAGCAAGAACTTTTAATATATTCTGCCTGGGTGACCGAGCTCTGCACGTTTGTTTTTGTTGTGAAACACCAATGAATGTCGTGTGACGCGAACTGATATTGGACAACGAAAAAATAAAATATAAATTCCCATTTTGCTGTCATTTTTGCATTTTAATATCTAAAGCAAAGAATAAGGAATAAGAAATATAAAAATAACGCGGAAAAAGAACAAAAATAAAATCTGATTTGAACAAGGATTCGAACTACTGACTCATTTTTTCATAGACTCGCTTCTCCCCAACTGTGGTATCGTAACGTTACTGATGGTTGGTCGTAAAATGTATGTTCTAAAGATATTGCCAATAATTTTTTTTGCCTAAGAAACGGGGAAAACGAGGGTCCCTTAAATTTGATCTAGCCGGATCCATTTATCGTCATGGAAACCCCCTACATACTAATCATCAAAATCGTTGGAGCTGTTATCGAGATTCTTACTAAATATTTATATACATATACAAGAACTGATCTAAAGCAATTAAATTCATGTATTGTGGTTCTCGTCCACATCTTTTCACGCTGTTACCACAAAATATTTAACTATTTTGCTCTTATTATATAACATTATGCTTTTACCCATCTGTTGCATAATGCAATAAGTACAATTAAATAACAAAACAAATTAAATAATAAAAGTGAAATAATAAAAATGAAATAAAAGTGCTGTTTAAAAAACTATAAAACACGCTTATGTCGGCAACGTACTGAAAAGTAGAATATAACTTCCTAGTTTTGTAACTTTAAGTGACTAGTCAAAAAATGTTGAGGCGCTTATTGGTACCTACCCTAAGACTATTGGTATCATTCAATTACCTTAAAATCGGCACTAAAAGAGTATTATCGAGGAGGTACTACCACTACAAAGCTAAAGCTATTCATATGATTTTTTTTTATTTCCACACAACAAATCAATAAAATTGTCCTGCTCCCAAACTAGGATACCCTGTGCCATTGTAACCAGGCAAGAACATCACAAACATAGAAATACACCCAGACTGAGGCCGTCTGTACGAATGTACGGCGGCCCCCATTGGGAATCGCACCCACGGCCTCCGTCACGGTAATCAGACGCGATACCGCTAGAACAATGAGGAGACATTTTATCAATGTAACTCTGCCTTAAACTTGAAGTCTGCATTCACTAAGGTAAAGAAGCTCTAGTAGTGGATGCAGATTTTCAGTCGAGTCAAAGAAAGAGAGAAAGAGACAACAGAGAGAAAAAGAGAAAGCGATAGATTTAATATTCATCGCTGAAAACATAACTTTAGTGTTGTTTGCCCCAAACGTTTGCTCATCGGTGCAAAGCGTCGTTAACAATAAATGAATACTAATTTAGCAATGACGTTCTTCATACGCTTGACGCTTACAACGTAAATGTGTCAATCAAATGCGTTAGTAGTGTTTATGGCGGTTTGTTATTATTTGCCATAAAAATAATTAGTATTATTTCTAAACATTGCATTTCGATTGACAGCGGCTATAAATGTAATTAATACCAAAGCAATGTCTATACAATACGGTAACTTCTGTACTTAATTGATTTATATAATTGTTTTAAACGACAATGCAGTCATATCAAGTTGACTACAATAATGAGTTTTTAAAATCTACTAATAGAGTTCAATTGTCTGATCTTCACAGTTTTCTATATAATATGTAGATCTTTACAGTATCTCTATGTAGACGGTGCCCAAAACGATCACTATCAAGATAGAATTAGTATTAACCCATTTGCAATCATATTATTATCAGAACATGAATGTCAAATAAAATGTAACAATTGTGCTAATCATATAGCAACTTATTGCAATGTAATCTTGGAAACATATCACTGTTATCATCATCATCAGCCATTTGACGCCCACTGCAGGACATAGGCGTCCCACATGATTTTCTTAAGCATGAAGGGTTTTGCCATAATCGCCACGCTTGGCAGGCGGGGACTGTTATATCATACCTTCTTGTAATAAATATAACAAGCCCAACTTGATTATTAAATAAAATATTACAAAGTATTGTCGTGTAAACCGCATTGTGCCTTCTTAAGGTGAAGATTCACAATGATTTTCATAGTATGAATTTCAGTTTTATTCAACTATTCTATGGAATATAAAGCTGCCCCTTAACACTGTGCCTTAAGTACATTGCATAACACAATGAGTTTGATGTGCAAAAAGAATTGACAGTAGATTCTTTGTAGACGTATTCGTCTCAATTACTTGGGCGTATTTTCACTTTGCTTTCATTATACATAATAAACTCATACCGAACGAAATTAGTTCTAATATTGTTACTTAACAGTGTTAGAAAAATTATGTAACCGTTATTAACGCAAACACAATCGCACTCACGTGATAAAGATGTAATTATTATAGTATTTAACTACTAGATACAAAACCGTACCGAATTGCAGACATATAAATTATAATGCGCTTCTATCATGGTCTGTGATAGTGAATCTTTCCTTGCAATGATTGATCGATTTATTACTTAAGTACATTAGATAATTACGTATTTGTTTTTTGTACTTCGCTAATATTGTCTTGTTTTTACATATAGTTATCTTTTGCCCGCTTTCGTCGGCGCTTGACTTAAAATTTTGAAATTTCGTTTTAAGAATTGTTTGCTTTAGATTTGAAATCGTTTCAACCTATAATTAACTCATCTGGTTTAATCTGTTTTGTCACGTCACTTTAGTGGTTGATATTTTTTTTCAAAAGGTATAAAGCAAGGGGAAGAAGTTGTAATAAAAATAAATACATACAACACAATCACTTATCCCGATCTCACACTAAGATATGGATATCCCAAACTAGGATATGGTAAAATGTACTGTAGTAACCAGATAAGGACATCACAAACATGGAAATAAACCCAGACTGGGGTCATTTATACGGTGGTGGCGGCCCCGGGTGGGATCCGAACCCATAACCTGAATGTTATAAAATATACCGGTGTTCCGTAGACATACTGTCTAATTAACAATAAACTAATACCGGAAAAAGGAATCAAGAAATCAGGAAATTGTGGCATTGCATAAATATATCCCAAGCTGAAACAAATCTCAAAAAATATCGAGACAATACATGTACGTCATGCAACGGCGTCTTTTTTCGAAGTCATCATTCAATTATCTGTTACTCAATGCACGTGTTACGTTGGTAGTAGGCAGCTTTTCTGTAACGCTACTGTTTTACTTTTTTCCATTCCACCATTTCACTTATAGCAGGGAAAATTAGACTTTATACTTCTAGTTAAAAGGGTAAAGAAAATATGGACTGGCCACTCGGCGAGTGTATTCCAAATTCAAAGTTATCTGTTTGTTTGACTAATTGGTTTTGTTTTCTTTTTTAATATTGGTAAATGGGTTTTTTGCAGCCAGTTACATGAGCTATGTAAGTGGTCAGGTTACTTAACTGTTAACAGGTTTAAGTGCGGTGCATTCTTTGTTCGCTTGACGCAACAATTAAAGAAGGTCAGTGAAAACACGAATACAGGATAGTACTTAGTGTGCCTTAGTGCCTCCCCAGTTGTAGCGTTAAATTAGTAAAGAAGAAAACAATTTGATACATGAGTCGACGAGAACTGGTCGATGCGGCTTACCAAAGGTCCACGATTTTGTTAATGTAAAATTGTGAAATAACCACAAGCGTCTGACAGATGTTTTGATACACAGACCAGACTAATCTTTGAGAGATAATACCCAGCCGTGAGCAGGTGTATACTGATGATGGTGCCATAAATTTCATATTTTTAGGTAGATCTCAATTACATATTACAAATACCATCAAACTAAGTTCAATCCTGTCTATAACACCGTCTTTATTCACTGTTAGACACAGGCCTCCGCCACTTCTTTCTGTCTTCGGCCATTCTCATCCAGTCGCCATCAAACTGCCTTGGACCGTTGTAGGGTTTAGCTTACGCGTCTAGCGCGATTCTATTGCCTAGCACCCTACTCTTTCTATCAATGCAAAAAGTCTTACGTTTTGTCCAAGTTGACCACTGAAATCCAATTTTACAACACTTTCATATTATCACGAACGAAATCATAATGTTGGTTCACTATTATTTCAAAGCTAATACGTATTTCTAATTATTTTTCCACCGTTCACATTGTAAATATTGTATTTTGCTTTACTGTCAACGATTCAACTGTTAGTCAGATATTTCTTTTATTTGAATATTGTTCTTTATTTTTCTAAATTATGTCAAATAACCGCCATACTAAGAAGGTCGAATAAGGAAACTTCTGGCCTATGGAGACTTCTAGAAGACTTTTCACATTCCAAATCGAAATTATGAATTTAATTCAAGAAAGAGAAAGAAGATCTGGAATTCGAAATTATGGATTTGGAACAGGATCCGGAAACTTCGAGAAGAATTCTGACGCAGATTCAGATCAAATTTGAATATTAGAATCGAACTACTTTTTTTGAAGGCTTTCGAGTCAGTCTTACCTGAGTCTTACTTGTGAGTCCTACCTGAGCTCTTGCTTGAGAGACTTACCTGAGTTTCTGTCTACCTCTCCACGGCCTGCCTTCGCAACTTGCCTGTCCGTCTCCACGGCCTGACTCCACGACTTGCCTGCCCGTCTCCACGGCCTGCCTTCGCAACTTGCCTGTCTGTCTCCACGGGCTACCTCCACGATCTGCTTACCCTTTTGGGACTAAAGGTTTCTTTTGTATATATTTTTGTTGTTTTTATTAGTATTAAGTTTAGTTTCATTGTATAGATTAGTTAGGGGTTCTGATGTTTATACTTTTACGTTTCTAAATCTTTCTTTTATTTCTTCACCTTCCGATACCAAGGGTTGTGCCTTCACACTAGCAAGCTGGCATCACGCTGCGTTCACCAGTCCCTGGTCTCCACCCGAGAACTTTCCCATAACAGCTCACTCGAGAAACTAATAAGTTACAGCCACATAGCAGGGACCTGTCTACGCTTAAATAATAATCACGTTAATTGCCCCTTCTCTTCACTTATAAGTCATTTTGCCTCTTATCTAGCCAAATCATATTTTAAATTATTTAACTAGACCTCTACAATACAGATCAAAATCAAGCGTGGAGACCAATCGATAACTCTACTTTATATGCTGTCTGTACAACCACTGCTTCTAACAATGTAACTTTGTCACAAATGTATGGTTATTTGAATACCTTTCATCTTATCTTATATGTTTATCTCAACTTAGACGTCCTACACCGTACCAACACGATCATTACTCCCGAAGCGACCTCCAATTACTATATACAATAGTTTAACTCAAAAGAATCTTACAAAAACATGTCCAATCAATTAGTAATTAACAAGTCTCGCTTGCCAAGAGTCGTTGCCTCAGCAATCCGATGATTTCGAGTTGTGAAAATCCGATTCGCTAATTCGACGTCGGATTTGACCGTGGGCCGGTTGCATTTTCATAAATAATGCAGCTGGCCCATCAATATCCTAAGTTGTGTAAAGACCAGAAGGTCTCCTCACGATGATTTCCTTCACGGTATATGAGTATTATTGTTATAACAAATTACCAATTGAACGTAAATATATCTTTTCACGAACCAAGAATATTTGAAATGCATTTGAAGAGTGTATTTTTATGAATAACCGTGTGTTATTTATTTTTTAAGGGCAAGATTAAAAGTACCCCAAACCGGCGTGCGTGCATGCAATGGCTAATCAATGTTGAGTAATCGAAAGTGATCTCTCAGAATCCTGGTAAGTGGCATTTCCTGGTCTCTGCCCACCCCTCTGGGATACAGGCGTGAGTATATGTATGTATGGATTAATTCTTTAAGTTAAGTACATTTGTGAATTTGTAGTATTAGTACCACTCGCTAACGGTGAAGGATATTAAGCTTTCTACAGCGCTGCAGAAGGCTGGCATTATGGAGGCTATACGACGTAACTCAACTCCGTTAAAATCTCAGGTAAGTCAAGTCGGATAGTTGCAAACGTTCCTTCGGGTAACAATTCAAAAGCTTAAAAGTTTCATATGTAAACGAATCAACACATTAACTCAAGTTACGACCAATAATCCGTGCAATTACGTACACTACATTGGATTCTTAACACAATTACCCAATTGGTAAATTATTGGATCCAATACTGGCCCTACTCGCTCGCCATTTATTAAGAAAATGGATGATGTAAATCTGTGAATGTCATTAGCACATCAAACTTTATATTTTCGTTGCAAAGCCGCACATAACATAAGTTAGTAAATGTTGATGCGCTGTAACGTTAGAATAGAATAAAATTATTGGGAACTATTTTTTATGAGTGTCAGTTTCTTCTGTTTTTCGGGTTGCTTTACTTGTGATTCTCTTGGGGTGGGCTAACAGCAAAGTTTTTTTAATAACGTTTTTATAATTGAGCCAATTGAGTCGTACTCAAACACTTCTTAGGAAAATCTAGTTATCATATGGTAGTGACGGGATACCGCCGTTTAGCCAAAGTATTTTTCGCCAAATTTTACTTCCCAATAAACTTATGGCATCAGTTTCATTTCCCAAATGAAACTTTAGCAAGTTTTCATTTCGCATTTTATTCATTTGGTCAAATTATCATTTCGCATAATTTTACTGCGTCAAGTTTTATTAAGACAAACGTTTATTATGCTAAAAATATAGGTGCGACGAAGCGCGTAGCGTAGCGGAGCGCGTAGGAGCGTGTTAGGTTGAACATGTAAGACCGAAAACTAACCGAAATTATTAGTTTAGGTTAATTTCCAAGCCAAGCAAATATTGACCAAGTATTTATTTGGTAAACAATAACTTGCCATAATAACTTTTGCTAACTGTTTATTTGCTTTAAGTTGTTTTGAGAAATGTTTTTTTGCCAAGTGATAATTTGCGGAAAATAGTTTGGGAAGTAATACTTTGGGAAACGATTTTTGGCAATACATTAGTAAACCGGTAGTGACAAAATGTAATATGTTACTGTTGACAATATTTTTGGAAACATCATTGTCTTCAAAATACGTTGTAATCGAAAAAGGACAAATGGGGTTAGCTAACCCCTTAAAGCGTTCAGAAATTTATGTTATCATTTTAATTTTATCGATAAAAATAAGGGATACACCTCACAATATACTTAAAAATTGTTTCGTATTTTCAATTAATTTAAGCCTTTTGTAAATCCGTGTTTTTCCAAGTTTTCACTTAATTACCGTTTTCGGCTTATATTTTACGCACTTGCTTTCATATTCACACTGACCGTGACAGCTAAGCTTATGTGTCACTCTTAATGGATGTATCTTTGTGAAAATGAATAACAAACACAACTAATCAATAAATCGACACAGTCTAAAAGAAACGTCTGGATAGAACAATGAAGATAATAAATTAGAGGAATACAGGTTTAATAAACATGTTTTGTGATGACATAGTTATCTCATCTGAAAAGGGACAAAACGTCGTCATTCCCAAACAGATCCATTAATGTGATTAATTGGACGAAGCGATTTTCCTCATGATCCCAATCTTCACAAAACCAGACGTTTCTCGCGGCTAGAGAAACAGCAAATAAAATAAAACACTTCAATAATACGATGCATTGTCAAGAAAGTCATTAAGGTAACGTTAATCTCGTTATCTAACATTTATAAGGGATAATGTAGATTATAGCCAACGAATCTTACGCAATCGTATTATACTTATTTCGAAGACCTACTTTTTCTATAGTCACGAATGTGAATGTCAACGGAAAATGTACCGTATTCGTGTAGGCGGAGTGAGTAAATCGCTCTGTTTGAACGGTAATTTTGCTTATGTAATAGGTCCTGGGAATGTACACAAGCGCATTATATTTCTCTGAAAGAAATTGGGTTGTTAAATACACATTTCGGAGTTGATTCTTTCGAGAGTTCACTTCATTGCAGCATTTTTTTAAACGATTTATAAACACAAAAATCTTCTACACATCTTGTACGACTTATTAATCCTATCTCGAGTAATTATTGCCAATTAAACACTTTCCCTTACCTCCTGCGGTTGACTGGTAGAAATTGCTTATGGCATTAAGTTCGACGCATTGCATGACATTTTTTAAAGTGCAATAAAAGTGTCAATATATAAGTAATTAAACCGACTAAGAGGTGATTATACGCATCATATCAAACAATTTGTCATCTGTGTTATTTTTTAAGCTAAAACTTTCTTAAGCACTACACATTATTAACTTAATTCCAGATTACAGCAAATGACGACGTGAGCTCCATCTTTACTCACCATGATTAAGCTTTGCGAATCAGAGCGAAGCCTGGTCGGACTCTTCCAACAAAAGGCGAGTAAGTGAATCCGGAATTAAGTTAATAATCTGCATGTTTGCTTACGGTAGCGGGGAGTCGCTGGTTGCGGGCGGCACAAGACCGGGAAGCTTGGAAAACCATGAGGGAGGCCTATGTCCTCCAGTGGGCGTCAAATGGCCGATGATCATGATGTTTGCTTAGTTTGCGAAAAAAATACGATATTCAATACTACATTTCAGGTGTCCGCGAAAAATGTAAGCTAGAAAACTGTTGTACTTTCGCGAAATAAGAAAGCTTGTAGAACAAATTACGAGTAAAACTCTCCGTACAAAATTTACAAATAGACCCCGTGTACTAGTCATATATGGCGGTAGCCTTTACCAATGTAATTGACATGCATAAACTTGTTCATAGATACATAAACTCAGGCCTATATCCCAGAGGGGTAGGCAGAGACCAGGGACTGCCACTTGCCACGATTCTGACAGATCACTTTCTCTTCCTCAATATTCCTTTGTCGTTGCATGCACGCACGTAGTCCCTGGTCTCTGCCTACCCCTCTGGGATACAGGCGTGTGATCGTCTATGTATATATTTATGTACTGAAGTCGTGTATTATTTACACAAAGTAGCATAAAAAAGTATTGCATCGCCCTGAGTACAATGTAGGAGAGTACAAGAGAATAGTTTTTTACCCATTTTCCGCGAAAGAGACCTCTTTAGAGGCAAATGAAACGTAGAACAGTAAACTATCGTTAAGTTTTATGGTGACATCGACCCCGAGGTAGATTAAGTATTAATAATAAGAAAAACAGGTTTTAACAACGAATTCGCAATTTTTTCTTAGCTGACGCGATGAGTAATAATTTATTCCTTTGCTTCTATTCCATGTGTGTGTGTGTGTGTTTGTGTGTGTGTGTAACGTGATACTGATGTTGTCACAATGGTGGTTCCTGTTTTAGTCATCATCAACCCATTATGTCCCCACCGAGGGGCACGGGTCTCTTCCCTGAGGAAGGTATAGGCCATACTCCACCACGGTGGCCAAGTCCGGATTGGTGGAGGCTTGTAGACTAGTGGCTCGTCTACTGTCAGAAGTTGTCAAGCCGCCCTAAGGCCTCTGACTTGGCTTAACGACTGCCATCTATCGACGGCAGCCGGCACCAACAGCTTAACGTGCCTTGCGAAGCACGGAACCTGTTTTAGTAATTATTAAATATAAATACTAGACTTCCCACCTGGATTTAGCCGTTAATTTAACTGTCAGCAACTTATCTTGTAATAAATTAGAGCTTTGACCGCGATTTCATTTATGGGATACGTATAAAATAAAATCTATTGTACTCTTCGGCTTATAAAGGGTTATTTCTAAAATGTGCAATTTCGAAAAACAATTTATTTTCAAAGTTACGCACATCTGCGAATTTTTAATAGCAATACCACACGCTAACAGGGAAGTAATACATCGTGCGGAAACCCGCGGATTGGTTGGCTCCGCACGTATTGACTTGTCTTTTCTGCGGGCTAGGCCGACTAAGCTGTCAGGATGGTATAGGTGCTGGGCAAGCCTACTCCATCTAAAAAGCAATGTCCCAGGCACTGCAGCGTCCGAGTGGACCGTTGACCCATCTAGTGTGAGTGAAGGTGCCACTGGACGCTGTATAAATCATCTCATTACGTCTCATTAAAGGCCAAAGTTATATCTCTATCTAAATGTCGCACACTCCGGTAAATCATTGCCTTAAAATATATTTTTTCGTTATCTATCAGACATAATAAAAAACCGTAAAACACAATAAAAACATATTGAATCTTGAAATATGTTTCAAAAGTTTACTGAATGACGTGTTTCAACAATTTGGCACTTTGAGGTACTCTTACCTAACCCTGTAGACCTATGGAAAAAAAATCAAAGCATTTTGCAAATAACACTTTGTCAAGTGGAATAGCTGCCGATGCTAGAGCAAACCAACGATAGCTAGATTACAAGCAAACAAACGAAGAGTCATAGTTCGGTAGGCACATAGTCAATGCTAAAAACGTACGCTTCATGTTTAGTCAACAGCGGATTACACTATCTACATTTTCATTGAAAAGTCGCCCATAATGTAACAAAGTCAGAGTCCACACTATTTGCTTTTGACTGTGCAGTATCTTGATACTCCGAAGTCAGTCACCTCATTCCAATATATATCTGTCTAAAAGTGTCTATTCATCAAACATTTGGGGGGTCTAACTGAGACTATACAAAGTGTGAACACGTGCGACCAATTTTTCAACTACATATTAACCAACATTTCGACTTGCTCGTTGAGTCAATTTTTTTATTCAATGTAGTCAATGTAACATTTTTTTAACTACGTTACCCTTGTCTAACGGTATCACGTATGATTACCATGCCAGAGGTAGTGGGTTCGATTCCCACTGGGGGCCGCCGTCCATTTGTACAAACGACCTCTGACTGGGTGTATATCCATGTTTGTGATGTCCTCGCCTGACTACCACAGCACAGGCTATCCTAGTCTGAGACCGGGGTGCGACCACGTAAGTCCTCCACTGTATGCAGTTGTCTAATTTATTTAGCTTACCAACATCTTAACAGCTGCATGTCAATACATTTATGAAAATATTATGTTACGTTAGAAAAAATATGAAAGACTTCGAAAATGTTGGTACTAGAAATCATCATGTTAATACTAGAAATAAACACAAATAGTCATTTCTAATATTTACACTTGCGAAAGTTAATACATGCTTTATGGGGCACTGTATAAGGTTGCAACAAAATTCCTCAAGATATATTAGAGTTACCGCCAACGCGGTTTAAAAAATATGTAAAGCACATTCTGTGCAAAAAAGCTTGCTATAACATCAAGGATTATTTAGAAGACAAAGATGTTTGACACTAAACAGTAGATTAATATTAATTACAGGACTATTGCGACTAGCGTTCAACACATTCATGACTAATATTTTCAGTTAAAAATTCTGTTGATTACGTTAAAATGTGTTTTGAAAAGAATAAATGTGGAGTTTCTTTGTTAGCTTCTTCTCCTCGCAATCTATTAATTGTGAAACTAACAACGTTGACGTTCATTAAGTAAACATTCTGTTTTTATAATGGATAAAAAAAATATTTGAATTGAATCGAATTGAATACTCCAAACAGTAAAATACATACATATTTTGACACTTTGGCGTTCTCTAAATGCTCAACTGGGCGGGTCCTCTCAGATGATGAAAGAAAGAAAGAAAGAAAGAGGATATTTATTTAAATTGTCACAGAAACACAAAGTAAACAAAAGGTACACAAACAAAAGACAGGAACGTCAACAAAACAGAGATAAAACAAAACAATCGTGACCATCTTTCATCGTGCCCTGCGTGCCCTAGCACCTGCACTCAGGAGGTCCTAATGACTGCAACTGATAACGCAGTCAGCATCGCAAAGTTTTCAGCCGCAACTGTTTAATAAAGATTTTAATAAAATTAGTTTTCCATCGACACGCTAAGAAGAAGACCCGACGGAGTGGAAAGCTACGTGATACAAGGGCTGGACAAGAGATTGTGTGGTATGGAAGTTACTATTATTATTATTTAAATGCTTACTTTCCTTCGGTTCCGTAGAGCTTAACGGGCTATTCTATCAACAGATAGATATAAATAGTCAGAAGAACACTAATCAACTGATCCATTTTTCTTCTTTTTCCATGAGAAACAGCTCTTCGACGCTGGCGACATGTCACTGTTCCTTAAAACATTGTAACTAATGTACGAGTATACAACTGTTATTCCATTCAACCGCTACTATCAATCAGAGCACCAAATCCTGTCGGAATCCTGACGCTTGCGATAGCAATCTATGTGCAATTTGAAGAGGATTGGAATCGTTCAGGATTTTGTGCGCGTAATACAGGAGCAGGTCTGTGCCAGCCCGGAAGATAACCGACGCTAACCGTGGTTAATTTTAAAGTCGTTGGCACAATTAGTTTAGTTCTATTCGACCTTTCCGCAACACTCTATTAATACGAGTAAGTATCTGTATCCGCGACTTTGCAACTCTCGACACTTACTTACGTTAAACAGTATAATTTTGGTTTTTTATATTATTCTTTCACAGAATATGACAATTTACATATTTCCACACAAAAAAACCTTTGTGTGGAAATATGTAAATTGCGTTTGAAACTCCCTAAACAATATACTCTTGCTTGAGGTGAGTTACTCTCTAGCGGCTAACTTAAAAAAGGTCTAAAGACTAACATAATAGTGCCAAGTGGAATCTTGATCCTAACTAGTACACCGCCTAAAATTTTTGTGAGCACTACACGTTCTTAACTTAATTCCGGAATCACTTGACAGGAATACTTGATTTTTGCAGGAAGAGTCCGACAAGGTTTTGCTCTTGTTCAAATAGCTTAAATTCAAATAAGTGATTCCGGAAGTAAGTTAAGAATACAAATTGTTTTGTGTAATGCAATTTAAAAAAATGCCAATTTAAATAAATCTCTTCTTTCTTTTAATGTATGCTAGCAAATTAAGTGTAGGCAATATTAAGCAAACTCCGAAAACGTCCATTTTTATTAAAAGTAATATGATATCTCATCCAACCTCATAATTAATTGTATTAATAACTAAATCATAATAATACTGGTTTGAGACAGGCCTCTTTTGTTTTTGTGCCTTTGTCACTAAAAGGAAAAAACTACTTGAATTAAACTATTACCAAGATATGGCGATTACCGATATTATTTTAATAAACAAAAACTTGTTTATTAACACATACAGATCTACCAAGATAAGCTTAGAAAAGATGCAATGTCAATTGTCAACTCGATTCATTGAAAGTAAACAACAGACATGCGAGCTATTACTATTCTTACCAATACATTTTATTTTTGACAACATACCAGCCTTAGACCACATTTGCCATTTCTTTCCATGGAGAATAAACGCCCTTAAGGGGATCCAATAGGTTGGTCTAGCGGTATTACGGCTGCTTTTAGATAACGTTTGTTGTATGGGAGAGCCCTTAAATATTTATTTTATTCTGTTTTTAGTATTTTTTGTTATAGCGGCAACAGAAATACATCATCTGTAAAAATTTAACTGCTTAGCTATCACGATTGATGAGATACAGCCTGGTGACAGACAGACAGGCGGACGGTGCAGTTTTAGTAATAGGGTCCCGTTAAGGGTGCCCCTTCGGATACGGAACCCTAAAAACCACCACGTCTGAGGCCATTTGTACGCAGATTTATTGAAAAGAAAATACACATTAAAAAAAGTCTACCAATGAACTTGGTTAACCTCCGCAAAGCAAGAAAGAATAATAAACCGTGAAACTATAATTTGCAAATATGCTTATTAACTTTTTCACGAGTTGTACAGTTCACTGGTACAGTCAACGATAGTATTTATATAAGTAATACTTCTTGTCACAGGCTGCATAGATGATTATATTGAACAATGATTGGTACCGTTTCTCAGGGTGACGATGTTAGTACCATTGAGTCATCTTAAAGGTGAACGCAGACCTGGCCGCACCGCACGCGCCGCAGTCGCCGCTTTTGTTAATGGTCTCGCACACCTGTCCGCGCCGCAGTCACTGCAGTCGTTCCCGTTCCGTCGTCGCACGCATCGCCCTGGATCAAATAACGCCGGCCGCAGCGTCCGACGCGGGTCGGCCGGCGCGGATGACGTCATCATCTGTGTCTTGGGGAGTTCGGCCGCTTCAGGTACTTTGGAGACTGCGGCGCGTGCGGTGCGTGCGGCGCGGCCAGGTCTGCGTTCACCTTAAGGCTGCTGTTACGTTTGGCGTTAGTCTCGTTCATACATTTTAACATTTTTAAAGATCGTAAAAAAAATTGCCTCATTGTTCAAAAGTACGTATTGTGTGATTAATAAGGCTTAGGCTTTGCTGCATAATAAAATACTGTTATTTTATATACGTTTTTGTCTTCTTACACTTTTGATACAGAAAAATTGCTACTGGTGTTATGAATTTTAGTAGCAAATTTTCACATACCAAAACTAAGTACAGAAAAAAACATGCCTTAAATTTCGCTGGAAATTTTGTTATCTAGCAAATTCTCAGAACTAGAACACATTTATCAAGAGTAGCACGCATTTTTACAATCTTTAAAATGTTAGCGAACAAGACGGATGCTAGACGTAAAATACGCAAAGCAAATTATACACAATGCAATTTTGTTAATTTTTTTTTTTTTGTTACTTACATAAAACTCTCGTGTCACAGTTTTGTTATCGAACTCCTCCGAAGCGGCTTCACCGATTTTCATCATTATTTGCAGAACGTGTCTGTACAATCTCTCAATCATGTTAACTTTTTAGAAACCTATTCAGAGGCTAAAAATTCCACCTATGCCGGGACTTGAACCCACGACCTCTGGCTAACCGTGCCAGCGCTCTCCCAACTGAGCCAATGGGCGAGTGCAGGCATCGACGAAATTTCGAGCCTCTTTACAAACTTCTCTGTATTACGTACAGGTCTAAATGGGTTATTAAAATTGTCCTCAGCACGGGTTAGTGCAACAAAAAGTACATAATGACTTTTAGGACCCACGACAAAGAACCTAGGTAGCATTTATGCCAAAAACGGCTGTTTTTGGCGTTAAGGCTATCTAATACTAGGTTGTTTGCTTAGGTTCACGTTAAGGCTATCTAATACTAGGTTGTTTGCTTAGGTTCACGGCTATGGATCTTAAAAATCACTATTAACACGATTGAGATATTGTTCAGACATTTTTTGCAAATTGGATCTGTATAAAAAGATATGTTTTTTTTTTTCTCAGTGGCGCCAGCGTCACTCCCTGGAGCCCCCCTTAAGTAAATAAATCCGATGGTACTAAAAAAGGGCGGATTTCTATGGAAAAGTCGATTTTCAGTACAAAATTTTCTTATAAAGTGTGTAATTTTCAAACTTTAATGAGTCGGTGGCCAAGTCGAACGGTCGAGTGTCTCGGCAGCGTGCCTCCGCCTCCAGCTAAGCAATGGGTTCGGCCTTTGGCCTCCACCGATGGTACTAAAAAAGGGTACAAGTTTTAAACAATTAGTCCAAAAGTTTTATGACTATTGCTAGTTGTTTGCACATAATTAATATCATCAGACTTTAATACGCTAAGATAGATCTAAAATGCTCATACTACAGGTATAGAAACCATTTTTTTAACACTATAGGTATTACTTTGTCTGTTTGCATAAAAATCTAGCTGTAAAGGTCATTGTACACTGAAGAAGCTTGGAGACAGTTATTCTCTAAATTGTCAGTGGGTTTTTGTCCGCTGACGATGACCTGTCGAAAAACGAATAGGTACAATATCCTCTCTGAGGACTAAACAAATATGTTGGTTATTAAGTTTTTTATTCATACTGAGTTTAAAAGGTTTAAGAGTAAATTTATGATTGTTTTGTCGCATAAGAATTTACACATGAAGTACCTACCTATCATTAAGTGTTAGAATTTCGTCGCCTGATTAACAAAACTGAGTACCCTAGCATTTGAACACCGGACAGGTGTAACTGTTTTTTTATGTTGCTTATATACGTCCCACTGCTTAATTACTATGCGTGTCTGAACACCTCAGACACTCAGGCTTCCTCACAATGTTTTTCTTCACAGTTAGCGAGTGGTAAGTCTGTTATATTGTAAACATTTTTAAACCTGCTAATAACACTTCTAGACCTCTATTATCGTGAATCGTGTAACTTACGCAGTTCTACGGGAATAAAAGAAGAAAGAAAGAATAAAGTGATAACCAATACTTACCATCATATTCCTTATTAAAAGAAACCTGTTTTCAAGACCTACAATCAAGAACAGCAATTATAAAGACATGTATCTCAGTGAAGTAAATAGATCATAGATCAAAGAGCCACAGAAAGGTCAGCGGTGCGCGAGGTCACTTGTCCGAGCGAAAGCCCATTGCAACAGTCACTTGTTGCATTAATTGTGGGTATTCGCCTACGTACATTTGTGAAGTTAAAGTAGCAATACCACTCGCTAACTGTGAAGGAAAATATTACGAGGAAACCTGAGTGTCTGAGGTTTTCACATACCTCAGCGCGTGAAATTGCCAATCTGCGGTGGGCATGCGTGGTAATCAAGCCCATACTCTCTCTGAGAGAAGGTATGTGTCCGCATGGAATGATTAATGAAGTATTCTTCGTCCTTCCCGGGCACTCTAACTATCTCCATACCAAATTTCATCGAAATCCGTTCAGCCGTAATTGCGTGATTGAGTACCAAACATCCAAAAATCTGCACAAACTTTCACATTTATAATATAGGTAACAAAAAAATCGCCCACGCACTACTGAGAGCTGAACTGCACAGCCCTTAGTGCGTGTTTAGAAGCTAATACCGTCAGTAGGTTTGCCCTTATTACCCTAAACGTGACCCCTGTGTCTTGCCAAACGAGTAGCGTTATAACTAGCACACAATAATTTAATTTTTAAACTGCCTAGTGGAGAAAATTTTTTTTTTTTTTTTTATTCTGTCAACAGAGAGTCATGGTTTTACAAGTAGGTACAAATTATGAAAATATATTTAATGAAAAGACTTACGGTTTTATTTATAAAAAAAGTCCATTCTATTTAAACATTCTTAAGACAGAGTTAAAGCTGGCTTACAATAGGAATTCCTCTCACAAGCTGGCTTTAAGACTGCCTCAGGAGAGTTTTAGTGGAATCGCCTTTTTTATAAAATAAGACCTTTAGCTGTGCCGTTGTGGGTAGGTACGTATTTAAGCATTAGCCGTTTATGGTAACAATTATAGTAGATACGCAATTCAACATTGAAAAATTATGGATAAAAAATAGTATCAGCTGTTTCACACATCTGTCAGTAATTGATGATGCTATTGTGAACGGTGAATGTTCACCATTACAAGAAGCATCTCAGATGCATTGCGACATATCCCTGTAAAGGTCACATCTGTGATGTAACGTGCATGTGCAGTCTATGGTTACAGGTTACGTTTATGTAATAGGATAAGGTGATGTGCAATGTTTGTTTGTAATTTCGTGGTATTTATTTGTCACTTCCAAATGATGATGAGTAGTGATTTATGTGTTGCGTTTGTTTCGTCGTGTCGAAATAAGTGCCCGGGTTGGTTGAAAATTTATCTAATTGGGTTATTTTAAGTTGTGACCATTGAATGTGGAAATAACTGTGTACAGGGTGGTCATCGAATTGGTCAGTAAAATTAAAAGGGGTTTGATCTGATCATGAGTTAGTTAGCACAACTATGTAGCATAAGAAAAAAAGGTAATTTGAAAAAAAAAATTGATTCCATAAATTACTTTAGTTAATCAAAAGTAAACAATATCAGCCCAAATTGAAATAAAAATCGAAAAAAAACTAGATACCTACTTTGTTTACACGTAGGTATCGGACGACAAACTTTTTTAAATTTACAACTATAGATGATAGAAAATATATTTAACGCTGCAATTCTTCCTACCACGTTGAATTAAGATCCGAAAAACGAAAAAGAATCATGTTGGTCAGAAAATAAACCAACCAAAATAACTTGAAGATGTAAAATTGAAAGTAAGCCCATTCGATCGTGATCTACGGTCACTAAACATCGTATGCAACCAACTTTATCATGCAGAAGAGCGTTACGCAATGTTCCCAATCACAGACTAGTAACACGGAACTGTAACATAATCCAGGCTAATTTGCGAACTTAGTACCTTCAAATAGGCTTGTATACGACTTGGCCAAACAAAGGAGATTTCTTAATTTTATGCCTGTGAGATCCGTAGACGAACGAAAGTCGTCGACATAGCCCAGCGGATTAGTAAGTTGAAGTGGCAGTGGGCGGGGTACATAGCACGCAGAACCGATGGCCAATGGGGCCGAAAAGTTCTCGAATGGAGACCACAAATATCGGCAAGTGCAGCGTAGGACGACCAGCCACTAATGGATGACCAGACAAATGACCTCATCCAAGTGGCAGGAAGACACTGGATGCAAGCCGCTTCCTATGTCCAGCAGTGCACTTCTTGTGGCTGAATGATGATGATAATGTCTATTAGTTTTCAGTATATTATTATTAAGACGGATTAAGACGTCCGTGTGGCGCCGGATTAAGAATAGCGTCACTCCATTTCCTTCCGCGGATGTTATAGAAGGCAACTAAGGAAATCAATTACCAGGAGACGGGCAGCAGCGTCTTCCTGAGATTTTCTACCAGTCAACCCGCAGGAGGTACAGGATAAGCAAAAATTAAGGTAGGCGTGCAAAAAAGAAAGAGATAAAAGTACTTACAAGTACCTAAATGTATTATAAGTATAATGCCCGACAGCCCGACAGATAAGCTGAATAAAAATCCGGAGCGCAGTCCGGATGAGCTTGCGATAAAGAGCTCGAGCATTTTGTTAATTATCTGTTAATCGCACTAACCTGAAATCTGAAGAATTCTAAATAGTGCCAAACCAACGCGACGCGAAACACGTCCAAGGAAAGTCTGTCTATAGAAAAAATGAAATTAAGTTTGTAAAACAATTAGGTTCTCCCATCCGATATCTACTCTTTTTTGTCAAGCTATATAGTGCCACCAAAATAGTGTAGAGTGGACTCAATAAAATGATATTGTTTAAATTAGAAACTAAGACTTATATCCTTCTTTGGCGGTCTAACGATATTCTAATGTTTTGTTTTATTTTGAGATTTACTCGCCAAAATGAGGATTTGAAGCCAGTGTATTTGGTCAGTTTAAAAATGGCCAACCGACTATAGCTCCAAAATTTATGACACGACTTAACCCGACAGGTATGTACTGTATTACAGCACCAGTGGAGCAAATAAACACTAATGACGTTGTCAAATAACATCTAAGAGCTTCTCTTTCAAAACATTTTTCACATTAGCGAGTGAACGTTAGTCTAGTCAACCTTTCAGGTCTGACACAAGCTTAATTAAACCTTTTAGCGCTGAAAGTACGTAGTAAAATGAATGTCTGCTTCTAATAATGCAATAGTAACGACCGAACATATTTGCTGCTGTACTTTGGGTGACAGGTGAAGGACTTACCTATTTAATACGTGCATTGGCGTAGGTACGTAATTATGTACTCAAAATGGATCACTAAGTATTAGCACAGGTATTAGTAAATTCGATAGCACACCGACTTCATGTGTCCAGATATAGATCGTTCAGGTCGTTACGGATAACTTAATTTTTTTTTTCTTGTTTTACATAATAAAATACCTACAATAAACACGCACTTAAAATGAGATTTTGATGACTTTCTCATATAATTAAATCTCCCTGGAGGTATCCCCTTTCAAACAGGAACGAATCAAAGCAGGCAACATGGTAAAGAGCTATCGCTGAAAATACCGACATAAAAAACGGTTAAATTGAGAACCTCCTCATTTTTAGACGTCGGTTAAAAAGAGTAAAGAGTATCGCACCAAATTATAGCTGTCCCTGTTTTCCTTTCTTTCTGACAAATGTGTAAGCAAGCAGGCACCACACCTGTGAGCCTCTACCCAAGGTAAAACACGTGTTACTCAAGATCAGGGGGGCGAGTCTGATAAGTGCTTAGGTGTTCAATAGACTGATATTAGTACGGTAATGTTCGTTTTACTGACACTGTTGAAAGACTACTGCATTCCACTGGTATAACCCGTGCAACTTAACTCGACGTCCTGCGCGATTCGATCTCCTTCGTCAGAGATGCTTATTTAATTTGCGCGGGTTATACCACTGAATTCCGTGTGACGCCGGATTAAGGTTCCGTGTGACGCCGGATTAAGAATAGCGTTACTCAATTACCTTACCGGACCAATTAATTACCTTGACGGGCAGCAGCGTCTTTCTGAGATTCCAACAGCATACTGCGATCGCCAACCCGCCTGCCGAGCGTGGCGATTATGCAAAACCCCTCATGGTTATGAAAACCACGAAGGAGGCTTATGTCCTGCAGTGGGCGTCAAATGGCTGATGATGATACCACTGAAGTAACATAGTAATGCTTAGTAGACCACTTGCTTTCAGTAACGCTTTCAGTGTCGATGAAACAATCATTTTCGTGCTAATATGAGTGTATTGAACAGCTATGCATTTAAGAGACTTGCTCCTCAGCTCGCGGAAGCCTGCTGGCACGCGAGCATGCCCAGCCAACCGTCCGCGCCAGTTCGATACCCGGCGGTGATTGAGTAAACGCCCCAGAACTGGGACAGGACAGCCGCGAATGTAATCGCCGCTTTTGATTAGACGCCGCGTTTGCACGTGATTCTATTTTCAACAGGCCTTATCGATCTAAGTTTCTGAAGCATGGACGGGCAAAAGCAGAGGCGAGGCGTGGTCCAAGACTTACCAAGACTGAGGGCAAGAAAAAACAAAGGGCCGGCCCTTCACGAGGCCAACATGATAATGCACCAACGATGCTAACAACGGAAACCTTACGTCTAGTTCAACCATGAGCGAACACGATTTTTTTAGAGGTGAAGCAAGAATAAGAAACATTGAGTATTCAAATTAGGTACTATTTACTCAAAATGCTATTAATACGCTCGAATCAAAATCGTAACGTTTTGAACAGTAGTTTTGAATTTTAAATTTACATAGGTAACTTAAAATAAATAATTTCATGCTCAACATTTTTAGCTTGTCTGGGCCATAATAACTCGTAAGGGTAGGACAAGGGTGCTGTCCTGCCTCACTATATCCATGGGTCAAACTTTGACTTCACACAAGAATCAAGATAAGAGTGACCATGAGTCATTGAATGCTACCAAAAAACAAAAACCTATTAACAATCGTTTAGCAAAATGATGAAATCAAACTGGTTGTAAAATTGCGAATAGAATGAGAAGTCGACATTCTTTCGCTCTCTTCGATGACATCATTGGATCAAAATATACCTCAAGGTGCGTTGTTTTCTTAAATGCAGCTGATAGTTAGGTTTATTTTAGAACCTAACATTATAAATAGATAGTACTTTATTGTACATAAAAAAAGAAAATTACACTGATACTTAAGCTTAGAGTGCAGTTGGCGGCACCACGGACCATCAGATTTCATATCCTGCTTTTTGTCTATATTTTCCATCTTTATTCAGCCGCTACCAGGGCGCTGCCTCAGATCGTTGGCCCAGCGATCCAGCGATTTTTTGTCGCGTTTTCTGCTTTGTCTCTTTCTTTTGTTTTCTATCCCTTTTATAATGTCTGTGTCGCGATAAACAAATGTTTTTCTTCCTCTGTTTTTCTTTAGAACCCCTAACCTTATGTAGGTTAACCTGCAAGCGTCAGGCGGCGCAGAAGCAGCGGAGCGTGCGCGCGAGTTGCGAGTTACGACAGAACCGTTAACGCCGTTAGCCAAGCGGCCTAGGGTTAGCCAAGCCTTAGGAAACTGAAACAGCGTTGTGAGGGGCTGCCGGCGCAGTGGGTTTGTAATTTTTAAGGCGGCCCGGTGCGCATAGACAACTGCAGGGTACAGACCTTCTCTCAGAGAAAAAGAGTATTGGTCTTATTCATTAACACTTCATAAACATTTTCCACGATTTAGACTTGCAAAAGTTAAAACACCCTTTATGGGGCAATGTATAAGGTTCTGGAACAAGATACCTTAAGATATATTAAGAGTTACCTCCGATGTGGTTTAAAAATGTATTAGGCATACTCTGTGCAAAAAAGGATACGCAAAAAAAGCTTATGTTATACATATTAATTTTTTTGATATTAAACAGTAGATTAATATTAAAGGGTACTTATAGGACACATTCAAAGTAATATTTTAATTTGAAAACTTTGTTAATTAAGTTAAAACGTGTTTTGAAAAGAATAAATGTGGAGTTACTTTGTTAGCTTCTTCTCCACACAATCTATTAATTGTGAAACTAACAACTTTCACGTTCATTAAGTAAACATTTTGTTTTTATAATGAATACAAATATTTGAATTGAATTGAATTGAAACGCCTTATAAATAGTCTGCGGTAGAGACTATACAAGGAAAAGAGTTTAGAATTTAATGACTAGATGAAGACCTTGAGAAGACGGTCAGGTACCTGGTGAACTGCGCCACCACCTCCCATAAGGTTAGACGAGGTTCTTTCAGTACTCTACTTCATCTACTTTATGGTTTTAATTACTATGGTGTACTCAACTACTTGGTGGTTGTATTGAAGAGTTAACTTTTGTACGGAGTCCAAACAGAACTGTATCGTTCTTGAAAAAAACTTTCATTAACTGACTGAGCAGAAGATTCATGGAATCTGACTATTTCAGTGAGTATGTCCTAGTTTTGACAGCATAAAAACTCTGGTAACACGATTTCGTAACCTTCAATCTTTAAGACTAAAGCGACTGCAAATAGCTCGCATAACTTCATAACATCACGTGCAGTACCATGTCTTTAGGTAGCACATCGCTAAGCCGTATGATTATCTCGCGTAATCAACCATTCTCAGCAATTTCTACTGAAGACGTAACTAAGTAACAAAGTAAAGAGTTGGCGAGTCAGTGGACTGAGGAAAAAAAGTGTAATTTTTAGCATCGCCCGGTTACCAGACGTGTGAATACGAAAACTAATAGAACGCGGCAAACGCAACGTGCCAGTTATTACCTACCAAATAAATAACTCGTAACCACACCCGTACCTCCGGACAGGTACCTATCTAAGGCGACAGTAATTATTCGGCTACCGGCAGAATTCACTGAAGTTCTTACCGAACTTTCAGCATATGCCGAGCTGGAGTCCGTTTACATTCGCCACATCTATATTCCCGGTCTTGTGCATCCAGCAACTCTCTGCCACCGTTACCAGGTCGTCAAACCATCTGGGGGGGGGCTGCCCACGGAGGCCCCGGACATTTGTACATAATATGTGTACAAATGTACGTCCTCCGTCTGAGTATATTTCCATGTTTGTGATGTCCTTGGCTGGTCACCATAGCACAGAGTATCCTAGTTTGGGATCAGGACAAGTTATTTATGTGTCTTATATAGATAAATTATCTATCTATACAATTTTCCTCTTCTTCTCATGCTTCAGGTCGCGATTTTCCTCTCCATTTTTCTTATTGTAAGTATTTTCAAAGACGCATAGAGTGCCTGGTTCGGAGTCTCTTAGAAGGATTGTACCAGAATGAGAGAATTTTAACAATAATAACTTCCCCACCTTAGCACGATCTCTTGTCCTGGTCCCAAACTTCGTCAGACCAGATAGAGTTGACATGACCTCTGCCTAGGTCTATCTCTTTTCGCCAATAAACTAAGAAGATTGATTTGGAGGCTTCCTTAAGAGCTGATAACTAATGGGGTACATACGTTCTTTAGGGTTTAGGTTCATGAAGAAGGCGTGACGGCTGCATGAAGTTTGTTGATGGCAGAAAAGAGTAGCATGCCTTGGTGGAAGGGCCGTAGCTAGCAGTGGATGAGATTGGGCCGATGAATTGAAATGAATGGGATTCCTTTTTCTTCGAAAGAAGACCTTCCAATTTTAAATATTATAAATTATATTTTTTAATTATAAAATTCATATTAACTTAGGTTAGGCTTCAAATGCGAAGTTCAAAGACCATGAAATAAAGATTGCCACTCCAAAATAGACTCTAACAATATCAGGCTACGATCGATACTAGGTTTTTTGTTACTCCCGGGGGTCCATAGAGGTCAGGGGTCATAGACTGTTTTGTCGCCAGACCGGTCGAAGTGTTACGCAAAAGTGGTCAACACATTATTCGATTGGATTTCTTCAAATATGTCGTCCACGTGACTGTGCGATATTACATTTTTGTTGGAAAATATTTGCGTTCAAAAGAAACAAGTATGAATCGAGCTGTGTCGGCCCAGTTGGTGAGCAGATAGAGGTCGAATGAAACTGTTTTTTTCCGATTCATTAGGTATCATGTATTCGTTGACGGTGTTTCTCCTATATTTAAAGCAGCATGTTTGTTTTTTGTAAACGATTTACAAGTTAGGCATAATTATGGAGTGGTTGTCATTTGATACTGATCTAAAGATGAAAACGGCTATTTCATTAATAAAACTTCTTCCTGTGGATATGTTCGTAAGAATTATTGAGATCATAATTTTGGCGTAAATTAATCAATAGATGCACTGCATTCAGCCTAAGCAGGCTCAGCATGGTCTTGAATCATACCTACTGTAGTGACGCTATCTGATCTAAGAAACCATATCGTGGTGTGAATCGCGATAATAAGTTCTTAATCTGCAAGTTTCCCAAATAAATAATAATAATAAATAATGAGCCTGCATGGCACGCTGTCCGATAATTGTATATATGTCGTAGGATGATCTGATAAATGGAATTTTCGCGAAAACTCTAGGGATATTGCTAAAACACCGCTAATTAGATAATGATGACGATATTTCTCAATCTTACTGAAAAAAAAACACGAGTTTTTGCAAAAACCGAAACGTTAGTTGTAAGAAATATTGCTAAACCTGGAACCGGTATCACATATTTCTGTTGTATTCTACCTCCATGTCCAGTTGATATTGGTGCTTGCAGGATAAATAATTACTCTCATTACTTGAAGTTACTTGATATTCATTAATTTTTCAAATAAGACCTATTTTTAGGTACATGTACGTAAATACACAAATACACAAACAAATACGTAAACTCCAGCCTGTATCCTGAAGCGATATAGGGCGTAGGGCGGGCAGGAGGGTAGTTAAATAAAGAAGTTAAGATTTAACCCGAATTGCGCTGCCTCTTAAGATGTCATTTGAATTGAACAAAACTCAACTACTTGTATGTCTGCGTTTGGAAGAGTGGCGCATGTCAACCTTAGAATAAGAGATAAATTAAGAAGTGCTCTATAATTCGCCAACAAACTGACGCAGTGGTATTCCTTGCATGTTTCTTTTTAATTTTAAATTGTATACTTTATATGAGTATTCTGTCATTGTACTGTGTTTTAAGTGAATAAATAATTTCGATTCAATTCAATTATTAGTTTTTGAGAAACATGTATTAACTCTTTATAAATAAATAAATAAATATTTCTTTTATTTTAAAGAAGACCAGGTTTTGGCACATGCCATGATCCTGTCCAACATCCTTCCAGACTTTAGTTTCTTTTGAACTTTCGTGTCAATACAAAATTATTTCTTTAACGGCACAGCGGGTACACGTAGTGATTGTTCCCACACTCAACCTCCTTCGTCTTAAGAGAAGACCTGCAGACACATATAGGCTGCCCCCGCCTTGCTGGGGAAACATCCTAAATTCATCAGAAACCCCATATCATAGAACTACAGTTCATGGTGTACTATGTCAATTCGATGTTCATTGCATAGCCGATTATACCACATATTAAGCTCTTCTTAATCACGGTTCACCTCCTGAGACCACCTGGGTGAAACATGGGAATTTTTGTTTTACAACGGACCAGCTTTGTTCACCTGGGTGTTCGCTGGGAAATATTTTTTTCCACCGTACACCTTGACATCAAAACTCTTCAAAGTCTGAGGTAGACTGTCACCAATAAAAAATAGAACCTTTTAATGTTTTATCAGAGAGGTAAACCGTTGTAAAAAAACATTCCCACGGTTCACCCAGGTGGTCTTAGGAGGTGGACCATGGGTAAGGAGCGAAATTGAGAAGTTGGAACACGTACCCGGTTCCTCGAACGCTAACAAGCTGCTAACGTACTTTTAACAGCTACCCATTGTTTTTTCTTTATGCCAAGAACTTTGGCCAATGACAACTAAATTAAGATATTATTAGTGTATGAGAATTTTAGAGTAATCCTTATCGGCTACGCAATATACATCGAATTGTCATAATGAACTATGAGTTGTATTTTTATGTAACGCGGCACAGGTAAGTGACGTGACAATGGAAATGCTGCAGTGCAGTAGGATATTCGCAGTTTCTGGTAATGTTAGACCAGGTGACACTCTCGAGTGAAATACCTTTTACTAGTACACCGAGGACAATACGGCACCCGGCCGGTCACCATGAGACAAACCTGTTCAGCAAATGCAAATATTAGGACATTATGTTCACACAAAAGCGTAGTCTCAAACGGTGCTATACCTAATACCTAGCCTATGGCTACGTTGCCAATCTTTTGACACCCAAAAGTCATAGTTTTGACTCTATAAGGAAATTAACAGTTAACTGCAAAGGAAAAGGCTCTATATCTTTACAGCGTACGGGATATTTGTTATTTCTCTTGACTTTGAGTGAATAACCATTTATTTCCAAGAACCGTTGCAAGAACACGAGTTGCTATGATTGCGTAAATGTAAAATCCAAATGGATATTTTTAATGTAAAGTAATGAATTCAAATAACAAAGTGTTAATACTAATCAGACGAATATTCTCTGCCTGTCGTGCTTCTGGATTGCAGTCGTGAGGATGTAGAGATATAACTCAAAATACAGATTGTTACGTGAAAAAATTCCATGTTTAGTATCATATTATCATATCTTTAGATAACGTACCTACGTAAGTATCGATGCTGAGTCAGCTCTACATGACTCATTGACGGACGCAGTCAGACAGAGTATAAAATTAAAAGATAAATTGCTCTATCGAGTTTTTTTGTAAGCAGCCTCTGAACAAAAGTACAGGGTGGGCCTTCTCACAGGGTGATTGAGATGACCTAAATCACCTCAGACCACTATCCACTATGGCATATTTAAATATAATAAGATGACTCAATAATAAACATGTCACTAGAGTAACACACTAAGGTGCCTCGTGTTAAAAATATTACACACTACAGCGCGTTTCCCATGCGCAAAACATTTTTGTTGCTAGGAAAGCAAATTAAGAGGCTCCATAGAGTTATACTAGCGCTGCCAACGGAAAAAAACACGTCTTTTTAGGGTTCCGTACCCGAAGGACCCTAATTTCTAAGACTTCACTGTCCGTCTGTCTGTCCGTCTGTCTGTCTATCTGTCACTAGGCTGTATCTAATGACACTTGATAGCATTGAAAGAGCCACGAAGATTAGTGGCATAGTCTCAGTGGCGCCCTCTATATTTTTTTCAATATCGTGGAGCACGATGAAACCTAGCTAGATCGATAGAGGACAAAAAAGTAAACAAGAAATTATTAAAGTCACCATGTCCTAAAGTGGCACGTTTAGGAGTTATTGAGCTTTGAAGTTTGTATGGAATTTCCACTAACTGAGTTTCATCACTGAATTTGTCACTTGATATGAGTTTTCTCGGGGATTCAAACCTACTTTGATGTTTTTTAAAGTCTGGGTAGCTATGTCTAGTAGGTACCTACCTACTTATATACATATATACATGAAATTATAGTATTATTCATGCATCCAATTCGTTCAATTCGATTAAAATTCAAAACATGTCAATATAAAACCTACAGTTTAATTAATATAGATAGGTTTAGGTGGTAGGTAGGTACCTATAAATAATGTAGATAGGTACATATCGCTAGAAACTTAAACCGCTGCTGTGTGTAAAACCATGTTCAACCATGTTTTTAACATAAATACCATTTCCTGACGTAGCGTAGTAGGTAGGCAATATCCAATAATTAGGTAGGTACCTTCATCTTCAGTTGGGCAAAGAAAGAACCTACGGACCTACCCACTGAGGTACCTACCTATTACATACAAACTTCTTTGAGATTAATCTTTTTGGTGAGTGGGTAAACTACTGAAGTGACGTTGTCAACATTGATTTATATTTGGAAAGTAAGTACCTCATTTGTTTCGTTTTCTTTTCATTTTCCAAAATTCAATCAAAGCATTTTGTTGACTTAGTAATTGGTTTATTGTTTGAAAAATGGCAGATTTATCTCGACAATGTTTTTTTTGTAATCGAAGTCACGTAAGTGGACCTCGCTACGCTCGGGTGCCTTAATATACGGTATCTATAATAAACTGGGTGTTTTTTTAAAGACTTATTTAGCAATTTAGTCAAGAATCGGCAACGAGTCACAGGTGCCAAGCATATAGTCCAGTATTTAGTGAAAAATGATTCAAAAGTTAAGTTTTATAAAAATCTCATACAAACTTCAAAGCTCAATAACTCCTAAACGTGCCACTTTAGGACATGGTGACCTTAATAATTTCTTGTTTACTTTTTTGTCCTCTATCGATCTAGCTAGGTTTCATCATGCTCCACGATATTGAAAAAATATAGAGGGCGCCACTATGAACTATGCCAGGCCCCATACAAAAATCTTCGTAGCTCTTTTCACGTGATGTATTATTTCTGTTGCCGCTACAATAAAAAATACAAAAAACAGGATAAAATAAATATTTAAGGGGGCCCACACAACAAACGTAATTTTTTCCCCTATTTTGCTCGATATTAATAACGGCATCAGGTAGACGTTTGAAATATTCACAGAATATTAAGTTCTATATTCGCTTTAAAAATAAATAATTAAATTAAAATAAAATAAATATTTAAGGGGGTCTCTCATACAAGAAACGTGATTTTTTGCCGTTTTTTCTCGTTCTTTGTGTCTAATGTATAGATAATGGTACGGAACTCTTCGTGCGCCAGTCCGACTCGTACTTAGCCGGTTTTTTACAGATAGTATTTGCAAAAAGTGTCAGTATAATCTCTCAATTACGTTAATAGTGATTCTTCCCATGGCCATGAACCTAAGGCAAAAAACCTAGGACTAGATAGCATTAATGCCAAAAACAGCCCTTTTTGGTATAAATGCGATCTAGTCCCAGGTCCGTGATCCTATGTTCTCGGTCGTGGGTCCTAAAAATTACTATTATCATTATTGAGAGATTGTACAGACACTTTTTGCAAATACGATGCGTAAAAAATAAATATGATTTGTCGTTATTGTCCGTCCGTCCGTAAGTCAAGGCCCTTTATCTCGGGAACGCGTGGAGGTATCAATTTAAAATTAAAACCATATACTCAAGTTTACTGTCCCTTCAATGTGTGATAAGATCAAACTTCCAAGTTACCGTAAAAAAAGGAATACGGCCGTTTATGCCTGCTTAACAGCTTAACGTGTTTATGCTTCGCAAGGCACGTTAAGCTGTTGGTGCCGGCTGCCGTCGATAGATGGCAGTCGTTAAGCCAAGTCAGAGGCCTTAGGGCGGCTTGACCACTTCTGACAGTAGACGAGCCACTAGTCTACAAGCCTCCACCAATCCGGACTTGGCCCCCGTGGTGGAGTATGGCCTATACCTTCGTCAGGGAAGAGACCCGTGCTCCTCGGTGGGGACATAATGGGTTGATGATGATGCCGCAAAAACCGATATTTTCCGTTGACCTAGAACTATGACATTTGTTAAGTACCTAATATCATTATGCTACAAATACAGGGAAAAATCTGAAAACTATACATTTGTAATGTAAATTAGTCTTTGAAGTTCGGGAAAAGCTCGGAAAAAACTGCGAGACTCGATTCCTGAACTATTTACAATATGTAAAAACCCTCGATGTGCGAGCCCGACTCGCACTTGGCCGATTTTTAACCTTGGTGACGCTAGCGTTACTCTATGGAGCCCCTTAAACGTAATGTTTCACGAAAATCATGAGGAGAAGATGCGGCCTACCCCCCGTTTATCGTACACTAACAGTCTGCTAACTGTAAACAGCTCTCAGTTGGCCAAAGTGCATACAAAAAATTACTGACAGCTGTTAACAGTAGATAAACAGATGGTTAGTATACGAGAAACTGGGGATTAAAAAGGATGAGAGACAAAAAGACGCCTGATGATATGACAGTCGAGAACTAATAATAACAACTTCCACACAACACAATCACTTGTCCTGGTCCCAAACTAGAATACCCTGTGCTGTGGTAACCAGGCAAGGACATCACAAACATGGAAATACACCCAGACAGAGGCCATTTCTACGAATGTACGGCGGCCCCCATTGGGAATGGTTGGAAGTGGCGAACCCACGACCTCCGGCATGTTAATCAGACGAAATACCGCTAGACCAAAGAGGCAGTCAAATACATAGATCTTTGTTGAAAAGTCGCCCGTAACGTAACTGCAGTAGAGTGACATGCGTTTAAAAATCTATCATAGGACCAACCTCATTAAGTTACCAATCTTTGGTTGCGAGAAAAAATAATCTCCAAGAGCTAATTAATTTTAATTAATATAGTAGTTGTGTTTGAGTAATTAAGGTGAAGGGAATGTGTGTAATGTAACACGTTTTTTTATTGTGTGCTAATTTGGGATATAATTGTCAGCTAAACATAATTTATTTTACAAAAAGCAGGTTTGGAAATCAACAAAAGTTTTGATAATAATTTAAAACTTTTAAAGGCGGACCCTACTTCGACCAAATGGGGGATGTATTAGCAAAGGGCAAGACAAAAAGTACCCGAAACCGGCGTGCATGCAACGACTAATGAATGTTGAGGAAGCGAAAGTGATCTGTCTGGATCGTGGCAAGTGGCAGTCCCTGGTCGCTGCCTACCCCTCTGGGATACAGGATTGAGTTTATGTATGTATGTATGTATGCATGTACGTTTAAAACTCTGCAATTTAAAGTTATTGAACGATTTATTTTTCTTAAGTATTATGTGTTCTTTAACTTACTACAAGGGAAAATAAACTTAATATTTTTGGATCGAACATATAGATAAAAGTAAAGAACACTTCATTGTAGGTACATCTATAGGATTAATTAATTATTAGCAATAGTAAAACTTTCTCACCTTAAGCACCTAAAAATTAAAATCTTTCTTCGCATTTATGACATTGTAAATATACACTTGTAAGCAATAAATAAGGCTCACTAACGAAATCCTTGACATCTCAGCAATGAATAATCCTAAAAAGTTTTATTTATTAATTATTACATAATTACGAGTATGTACTTATGTATACTGTTAATTAGATATGAAAAATTATAATTTGTAATTTTTTTTTCTGGTTGTGCAATAAAGTGTTCTCTATCTGTCTATCTGTATCACTATGTAATAAAAAGTAATATTTATTATGCTTTTTATTACATTAAGCAAGCATCCTGCCTTGCCGAGAACGAAAGATTTCGTCAGTTACTCTCATTTATTGCTCACAAGTGTCGAGGTTACATACTGGAAAATTTCAATATTATAAAATAACGAATTTCTGCTTGCGACTCCCGCCAGCTGAAGTTGGTGAACCGATGAACTACCGCTCATCATCATCATCAGCCCCTTGACGAAAACTGCAGGACATAGGCCTCCCTCATGGCGGGCAGGCGGGTTAGCGATCGCAGTATGCGGTTGGAATGTCAGGAAGACGCTACTGCCCGTCTCCTGGTAATTATTTCCTTAGTCGCCTTCCACGACATCCACGGGAGGAAATGGAGTGACGCTATTCTTAATCCGGCACCACACGTTCAGGCCTTAGATTTTTTTAAAGCATTGTAGTACTAAAAAACCGGCCAAGTGCGAGTCGGACTCGCGCACCGAGGGTTCCGTACAAACCTGCAATGTCAACAACATTTTTTCACGGGTTAAAGGCAATTAGATCTAAGTATTTGATATGAATTTCAACTTGATAGCTCTACGCGTTCATGAGGAAAAAAGTAATAAGTTTATATTTATTAAAAAATATATATTTTGTAATGTAACTAAAAATTTAAGGTTTTCGGAATTTTTCCTTTATGTGTGCTATAAAACGTTGCTTCATGCCAAATTTCAAGATTCTAGGTCGACTGGAAGTACCCTTTAGGTTTTGATTCCCTTGCGAGTACTTGCGAGTTTCAAAATATGCAGCTTAAATTGCTGTTTCTTTTGATTGCGTTGACATAGAAGTTAGATTTTGTTACAGCTTAAAGGTATTATAGACCTGAGTATTTGGTATGAATTTCAATTTAATACCTCTACGCGTTTATGAGGAAATGGGTAGTAAGTTTAAAATTATTAAAAAAAATATATATTATGTGATGTAACTAAAAATTTATGGTTTTCGTAATTTTTCCTTTATCTATGCTATAAGACGTTGCTTCGTACCAAATTTCAAGATTCTGAGTTCACGGGAAGCACCCTGTAGGTTTTGATTCCCTTGCAAGTGTCGAAAATTTGCGGCATAAACGGCTGTATCTTTTGATTGCGTTGGCTTAGAAATTTGATTTTTTCACAGCTTCAAGGGACAGTAGACTTGAGTAATTGATATAAATTTCAGCTTCATACCTCCACGCGTTCCTGAGAAAAAGGGTCTTGACAGACGGACGGACGGACAGACGGACAACAAAGTGATCCTATAAGGGTTCCGTTTTTTCCTTTTGAGGTACGGAACCCTAAAAATTGCATAAACTCGCCGATTTCATTACATTGCCGTTTGAAATCTACTCGCACACACGTGTCGTATCAAACCTTCTAGTCATCAATAGCATGAAAAAACACGTCACGCGACTTGACCGTGTACCCGTCTAACAGAATCGAGGCCCAGCAGTGTAATGTGGGTAATGTTAATCCAATCCGATGTTCTGGAAAACATCGGATTGGATTAACATTACGCTACATACATTACATAGTGGGCAGAAATCAGGGTTTGCCACTTGCCACGATTCTGGGAGACCTCTTTCGTTTCATCAATCGCAGGCATGCATGCCGGTTTCGGATAGTTTTTATCTTGCCCTTTGCTAATAGATCCCCTAATTGGTCGAAGTATGTCGGCATAGCCTTACCGGCCCTTCCACCACATTCACTCGATGTACCTATTTCTTTCGAAAATATTACTTCCTTTTTTTAGGGTCCCGTACCCAAAGGGTAAGGGACCCCATTACTAAGACTCCACTGTCCGCCTGTCTGTCTGTCTGTTGGTCTGTCATCAGGCTGTATCTCATGAACCGTGATAACTAGACAGTTGAAATTTTCACTTTTCACAGATAGTGCATTTCTATTGCTGGTATAATAACAAATGCTAAAAACAGAATAAAATAAATATTTAAGGGGGGCTCCCATACGACAAACGTGATCTTTTTGCCGTTTTTTGCTCGATATTAACAACGGCAACAGGTAGACGCTTGAAATATTCAAGTATTGTATTGATAATGGTCCGGAACTCTTCGTGCGTGAGTCCGACTCGCACTTGGCCGGTTTTTCTTCTCTATATATCCAAACCAACGCAACGTTCCTTTCCCAATTTATAGGATTGTATTAAAAGTAGGTACATAAATGCTCTACTGCTGCGCAGCCATTAAGCATTTGATTTGCAATATGATCAAGGTGTGTCAACAACTAGGAGGATCACTTTCCAAGCGGAAAATCTGGTTCACGCGAGCGAAAACGCAGGCTATTGCTAGTTGTAAATGAAAGGAAACTAATACGAAGTGAATCATCTTTTAAAAGGAAAGTGGGTCAAGTTTATCTTTATTATATTATTATTATTAATTAATTGACTGGTTGGGAGAAGAGGGCCTTAGCCTATTGGCGAGCTTTTTACAGCCAAGATAGATAGAGAAATGGATTGAAGATCTAAAGCAATAACACGAGTTTTCAAAAATTGCAATTTATATCTTTAATGAAAGTTATGTTACTTGCTCCGTGTGGCGCCGGATTAAGAATAGCGTCACTCCATTTCCTTCCGTGGATGTCGTAGAAGGCGACTAAGGAAATCAATTACCAGGAGACGGGCAGCAACGTCTTCCTGAGATTCCAACCGCATACTGCGATCGATAACCCGCCTGCCAAGCGTGGCGATTATGGCAAAACCCCTTATGGTTATGAAAACCACGAAGGAGGCCTGTGTCCTACAGTGGGCTTCAAATGGCTGATGATGATGATGTTACTTGCTTGGTATCTGAGCCACGAACAGACTCCTATTTATAAAGTATTCAAAACTAATACGCTTAAATAATTTATTTGATTTATCAAGGCTGAGTTCACCGACATTACACCTAAATCAGGTGTTGTGAAACAAAGAAAGAGGATATTTATTTAAATTGTCACAGAAACACAACATTTTACTCTCCAGTGGTTAGTATTTAAAATCTGAAAAAAACATGTATTACTTTTCAATGTCCTATCTGGGGCCGTGGCCAAGGCCGTTAGCGAGTGGTATTGCTACTTTAACTGCACAAATGTACGTAACTTATAAAACAAAGTCATTGGTACATGCCCACGACCTCCCGAATGAGAAGCGGGCGTTCTACCGCTCCGCTACCATCTGTCTTTGGGCAGATCTATAGCTACTGACATTTATTTAGTGGACAAACATTTCTGGGTTTAGCTAGTACAGACGATGTAATGTTAGAAACCTGTAGTTGAATTTAGTGCAGGATAAAGTTCGATAACAATGCAGCCTATATACACCCCCTGTAAGGTAGGCCTACTCTCAGAGAGAGAGAAGTTCTCGGGCTTCACCACCAGGCGTATCCACTGCAGATTGGCAATTTCAAGCATTGCGATATTAGAACAGCTCAGGTACTCAGCTTTCTTCACTAAGTTTTCCTTTACAGTTAACAAATGGCACTGCTACAAAAAATTCAAAAATGTATATAACTTAGTCTGCCTTACGCCAATGTTATCTGACAAGAATATATTTATATGTTTATCCATGGGTAGGCTCTATTCTGTGAATAAGTCCAAAAACGTTTTGCATTTATAATCTCTTAAATTTCAATACAAGTTTAACAAAAAAAAAAACAGTCCAAAAAAATCGTAGATGTACATAATCGACATGTTTCAGGATAGGTTTCATGGTATTATTAACTTGATTCCGGAATAACTTGAAGGAAAACATCGTGAGGAAACTCTAGTGTCTGAGGTATTTAGATACCTTAGCGCTTGCTATGTACAATGGCCCAACTATGAGGCTGAGTGCGGAAATCTCAGGCTTAACTTAGATCTGCCCGTAGATTACTGTTACAGTTCGAAATTATTCTAGGGCGCTCGAAAAGTAAATGAAGTTTTGGAGCACAGAGAAATAAATAAATGTATGAACGTCGAAGTTTTCATAATAGTATCACGTTTTTATATATAGAGACGAAGGCGGTTTGAACGGATGTGCACAGTTTTCTCAACGAACTACTAATAAATCTGATACCAGCAAAATAATGTCTCAGCAAGAAACTAAGATAAGATAAGAATATTCTTTATTGCACACAAGAAGCGAGACATAAAATATGAAAGTTACAATGAAAAAGTACAATGGGCGGCCTTATTGCTAACAGTAATTTCTCTTAGACAACCTTGTGACGGAAAGGTTTCCGAAGGAGAAAGGGAGACGGAAAGGGAGACATTTTTTTGGACCCTTGCAGATATGAAAACGTCGCATAAATGGTTCAATAGATTTCGGCCATACTTGGCACAATGATAGACCAATCCCTGAACAAACACATAAGCATACTTTTTTGAATGACTACTCAACTTTTTATTGAACACACACATATTTGCCTTCGTTTGAAAACGGTCTATTCTTTTGTACTCTTTGGCTGAAATTGTGAGAGAAAACCTAGCCTTTCCACTATCGTACAGACTTAAAGACACCGTAGCAGTTTCCAGTTGAATTGGCGCGTAGAATAATGACCATTATGTGTAATTGTGTAAGGCACATAATCTGTAGTCAGAGAGCTCAATAAGTCAACATTTATCCATATAGTTCAAAGGTTACCTTGCCATTCTGGTTTGTCAAGTAATATGTGACTTAGGAAATACGTGTATAATGCCAACCGGTGGGCTGGTGCTGTTTCGTTACTTGTATGTTTTGGTCACTAATTATAATCATTAGAAAATATGGGTGAGCCGATTCGCTAATAGTTGGTGCTGGAGTAATAGTTTCTTGTGTAATTATATATTCTTACGACAATAAATTAGATCACATTTTTGCACAAACTAAATCATGGTTGAGACTATTCTTATTTACGTTCTTTTAAAAACCTATTTAGAGGCTAAAAAATCCACCCATGCCAGGACTTGAACCCGCAACCAATACAACTCTAATTTTTCGGGCACATTACCTACTCGTAGAGTATTCTTAACTCAAATAGAGTTATTTTGCATCTTGCATGATTTATGAAAAGGCCATTTTCAAATAACACTCGCTAAATTATGACGGAGAAAGACATGCATCCGGGTAAAGCTAGCGGACATGCGTATCACGAAACATTTTCGTGTATTATGAATTTTCGAGAGACTGACTAATGACTAACCGAGACTAGCCTCATAAAATATGTATGCCTCGAAATAATAAAGCACCTATTTCTATGCGAAATGGTTGTGAAAAAACTTTGCTGTTTAAACGTTTTTCTTTTAATTTATCATGCTCGAGACACTGTGATTGTTTTTTTTTTTCATGGCCACAATAATTGCGACATCCTTTTCTATCGATTTGTCATGTTTAGTTTGACAAGTCTTTGATGTTCTCGTATAGTTGACAGCATTTCAACCTTTATACACGTGCACTCTACTCAGGTACCTTAAAGGCGATTTTTCAATAAAAACTGTACCTATCTATTCGGTAGGTACTGTACCTATAAAAACTGTATCTACCCTATCTATTCAATCAAATCTTATTTTATTGTATAAAATGTTTTTTGTGTTTTATCAATGTTTTGGATGTTTGAGCTCTACATTTATTTAGCAAAAAAATTATTCTCCTTATTACCCGTTATAAACCATTGTCAAAATTTTATGTAGTCGTAATCCATTTTTTAAGTAAGCAAATGTATTTAGCTCCGTGAGCTTAGTCACAAGACAAAATTATTTTTCAGCACCGAAAAATTAGGTCGAAGAAGAAATTAGAGCAAAATCTAAATTAGCCGAGCAGCAGATACACTGTCCATTTGATAATAACTGGTGCCCCACTCAGGCCATTGTGTTTTTTTTCCCAAGTCCGCTTGTGTAATGCGCTTGCGCAACCCGATCCAGCGGAGATAACGTTTTGAAACTGAAAGTGTTCGCGAGAAACACTCTTGAAATATTGTGACCTGGGAGTTTATTGTTATTTTAATTTTCGTTTCTTTACATACTGGCCTTCTTTGGGCATTCTATATTTATAGAAACTTTAATTGCCTATCCCACTAATAGATGAAGGCTTTAGGGGTACTGTGTATCCACTAGGTACTGCACAAAGTTTCCCAAAAGAATTAATCGTGTTACAAAAATAGAACGCTATATTTTAACATAAAATAGTTCTTATTTACTGAAAGCTTTTCACCGAAACATAAAGTAGCTAATATGAGAACAAATAATTTCTAAGGCACCTACCTGTGCAAGTAGAAACTAAGACAGGAAGGGCGGCCCAGGCGCGGACGGGAGTAGACCACTTTTCGCACACTTACAACTTTCCGCCATGCGCACAATCCATTTATTTTGCGGAACCCTCCCCAATCCAAACAAAAGAAACACGCCGAAGAAAAACAGAAATAATATGTCACCAAGGAGGTCCGTAGCAAGTCCTTTTTTTTTAAATGTCGACACACGCGGGCACAATTTTTCTCCGGCAGAAAACTATTGCCCGCTGCGCGCGCGACCACGGCGGAGTTGATCGAGTGACTGGCCGCCGAGAGCCTCCCCACGCAAAGGCTAGGCTCTATAGGGGGGAAATGTTCAGTGTACTTACACGGTGCATTTTACAGCGGCAGTCTTATATGGAGGAAGGATGGTGTTTTTCTCTATTGTTTTTCGTCTATTATTTGACATGGCATTGCCTTATTGGGAGGAAGCCATTTTTTTTATACGAACCAATCTTACTTGCTCCATATCACCCTGTAGAGTCAATAATTGTTAAACCTTTACTATTTTTCAACTGAATAGGGCAACCTTAACTTAGGAGTAACCTAATATACTGCAAAGAAAAAATATAGAAAAAAAATCACTATTAGACTAGTTAAATGTATGTAATCGTATACTCGTAACTAGATAGACAAGAAAATCAATACGTAAATCTTCACAACCAAACAGATCCAAGTGTCAATGAATATTTACATAATTCATGATACTAAATTGAAATAAGGCAACAAGGAATGAATTTCGAGTTCTAACAACGAAAGCTATTTACAAAGAAAAAGACATCAACGGGGGTTCGAAACGGCATTGCCTGATATCAAGCAACAAGCTAAATCTGAGGCATGTTTAACGGAACGACGGAACTTTCACATAACACAATTACTTGTCCTTATCCCTAACTAGGACCACGTCTCCGTATTTCGCGCACAGTTCAAGTGGCTCCCGATTCGCCTCCGACGGAATGCACGCTTACTGTTTCTTCTCCACTCTATACTATTCAATCCAGCCACCCCATCCTACCTCAAAGAGCGATTTCATTTTCTCCACTCCTCTCACAGCCTGTCTCTTTGCTCATCCCAAACTCTACTCCTTAAGGTCCTTTCCTACCGTACCAACTTTTACTACTCTTCTTTCTCTGTGCAATCCGTTCGACTATGGAATGCCTTGCCAGAGGAAGTGCGAAAAGCAAAGTCCTTCCCTATTTTCAAAGAAATGGTAAAGTCTCACTATCTCGCTGAAAACCTGTAATGCTGTTGCTATGATTCTCTATATAGTAACCATAGTACCTAAGTCTTGTCTGTTGTCTGTTTATATGTGAAATTTATGTATTAGTATATTGGGCGGGGCACATAGCACGTAGAACTGATGGCCGATGGGGCCGAAAAGTTCTCGAATGGAGACCACATATCGGCAAGCGCAGCGTAGGACGACCAGCCACAAAATGGACAGAAGACCTCATCCAAGTGGCAGGAAGGCGCTGGATGCAGGCCGCTTCCAGCCGGTCTTTTTGGAAATCCATGGAGGAGGCCTACGTCCAGCAGTGGACTTCTTGGGGCTGAATGATGATGATGATGATGATATTATAATTATATATATGTTTGTATAGTACATATTTGTATTATATAGTTAGTTTAAAGATTTCATTAATATTAGAGTATGAATATTAGAAGTAAGTCAGTTATTTTATGTACATTTTCTTCCCATATATTTCATGTACACCTACCTAACTACTCTCTTCATCTTTCAGTTCTGTCCATCCTAAGTTTGTCTGGAAGAGATCGCTTTTAGCGATAAGACCACCGATTGTATACGGCAATACTTAAACATGTAAGCCTGTATTTTGTTTTCTGGTTTGTGCAATACAGTATATAAGCAGCCTATATACGTCCCACTGTAGGGCACAGGCCTTCTCTCAGAGAGAGAGTATGGGCTTAATCACCACGCGTGCCCACCGCGAATTGGCGATTTCAAGCGCTGAGGTATGTGAATAGCTCAGACACCCACTTTTCGTTCACCGTTAGCGAGTGGTATTGCTACTATAACTTCACAAATGTACAACTTAGAAAGATAAGTGTGCAATACAGTGTTCTAATTTAATCTAATCTAGGACACCCTGTGCTATGATAACCAGGCAAGAACATCACAAACATGGAAATACACCCAGACTGAGGCCATTTGTACAAGTGGGCGGCTCCCAGGTGGGTACCGAACCCTTCCATGACCTTCGTCACGGTAATCAGACGTGATGGTGGTACATAAGTACGTTATGTATTAATGCTGAATGTTGATGAAAGGAGATATAAACCTATTTAGAGGCTAAAAATTCCACCCATGCCGGAACTTGAACCCGCGACCTCTGGCTAACCGTGCCAGCGCTCTCCCGACTGAGCTAATGGGCTTGTGCAGGCATCAGTGAAATTTCGAGCCTCTTTACAAATAGGTTTATAAAATTATATTCTTTTTGTTGCACGGGTAAGTGCATCAAAAAGAATATAATGAAAGGTTTGATAGGATAAAAGGATAAGTTTGTCCGGATCGCGGTAAATGGCAAACAAAATATGATAAAATAAAATATGAAACAAAATAATATAACAAAATTAATACGGTGTTTTAATTACTTAATAATAACAGGCTTTAATGAACATCAACGTCTAATCACAACAGCTAGGTTCAGAAAAGCGTAGAGGCTTCGCCGCAGTCGGGTAAAATAAGAGGCGACCCAATAAGAGTGCACGACTTAGACCGGATTTTTCAATAGTCAGATAAAACTTAACTGGAGAATAAAACTGATAATTTAGACAGTCATAGCATGCAATTTATTCTCCAGTTACGTTTTTATCTGATTATTGAAACATTGGTCCTTAATTTAAAAACAGTAAAAGTTGTTCACGTATTATAACGGTATAGTTCTGGTTCGACTGGAGATTTCCGCTGTTAGCCTCATAGTGGGGCCATTGTACGTAGCAAGTGCTGAGGTTTGTAAAATACCTCAGATACTAGGGTTTCCTCACGATGTTTTCCATTCACCGTTAGCGAGTGGTATTGCTACTATAACTTCACAAATGTACGTAACTTAGAAAACAAAGTCATTGGTACATGCCGGGATTTGAACCCACGACCTCCCGAATGAGAAGCCGGCGTTCTACCGCTCCGCTACCACAGAACGGTATATAAAATAAAGGTATTTGATACCCCGATTTTACTTTACTACAAATTTCACAGGAAGTTTCAACTTTGCTTTCGCAACCCTAGTTATCAACTGAAATAAGTCCCAAAAGACTTCATTACAGACTGCATGTTTGACTGGCTAACTCCAAAGAAGCCTTGACACGGGCGATCAATACTGATAGACTTAAATCCGTCGTAGGTGAAGGTCGAAGGCTATCGAGTAACTCAACTAGATCTAGGCTGGTTTAAAATTTAGAAGTTCACGTGTCGGTTAACATTAGTTTTACAAAACCTGCATGTGTACTTGAAGCTATTAAGGTTTTAATAAGGGCTAACTAGCGTCGTCAATAAACATAAAATCACAAAATCACATCTTCTTTCACAATCCGTTTTTGCAAAAAAGTGAACGACAATAATGTCTGTGTTGGTAGCAGCAATTTTTAAAACCTACAGCTTAGAAATTAGGTTCAAGAATCTAGGCTACAATTTCATTTTGGCGAAAACGGCTGTTTTTGGCGTAAATGAAATTGTGAACTAGGTTCTTGACCCTAGGTTCTAAGTTGTAGGTTCTAAAAATAGCTATCACTAATACAGAAAACTCTGACGTTCACTTTTTTGAAAAAATGGATACAAACGAATATGTAATTGTTTTTCATTGGCGGCGCTAGTTAGCCCTCATTAAAGCCTTAATATATGTTTATGAAGTGAAAGCGGATTTTCAGGATCGTGACCAGTGCTACATGTTGGTATCTGCTTACTCGTCAGTTTATATAATATATGAATACATATTATGTATTATTAGAATACATACATACATAAACTCACGCCTGTATCCCACAGGGGTAGGCAGAGACCAGGGACTGCCACTTGCCAGGATCCTGACAGATTATAAGAATAGAACAGATTTAACGAGTCTGTAAAATATTTTATGCGGTAGATATATTTGCGATTCACAGAAGAAGGAGTTGGAGCATGATTACTATGTTGCATTACATTTGTATAAAGAAATATTACATATATATTCAAGGCATGATCTGTGTGTGATCCAAATTCTATCCAAATCCGTACCGCTGTTTATGCGTGATTTTACAAGAATCGACACTAAAAAATTAACTGAACTAGGCTCATCTAGTTTTAATCCAAATTTATGTAGTAGCTTATACTTATTTTGCCAACGTTCATCCAACCTAATTGATTGATATTTACATACGGCCATAGTCCTCAGCCCTTTCTTGACGACTTCTGAAGTGCCTTGCCTTCTGGTTCCCCTACCTGGTATCTTAATTTTCAAATACAAACTTCTACGTTTATTGAGTTACCCCAAAGTCCGTGACCTCAGCTACACGGATCTGTGTCTTTAAACAGCGTTATTACTTATTATCATTGTTTCCGCCGTCTGTTGCAAAAAGAAGGCAGCGCGTGCGCTGCTGGCTGTTTATGCATTAAATTACAACTCACGGACAAATAGGTAGGTATTTGATGTACGAAACATTACCTATTCAGTGCTGTTTATTTATATAAGTTACTCTATGCTGTTTATAATAATTGTGAACGAGTCTCATACGATGATGGTAAAGTGCCAGTGAGAGATATGTACTGAGTTTTATACTCTTTTATTTTAACCTCCTCAGTCCTGACCTTGAAAATAACAATGGTTTTCAATTGTTATTTTCAAGGTTAGGACTGAGGAGGATAATAATAAATAAAATTTTATTTATTATTAAATAGAGAAAATGACTTAGCTTAATACGTTTTGTTGACTCCTAAACATTCCTCACCGATAGATAAAAGCTTAACGATCTTAATAAATGTCTGAAAACAAATGGCATGCAAGAAAATATACACACAAAAATTATGTATATATATATATATAACTTTCGACTAGTCGATAACACATCAACCCTTACATCCATGCACTTTATTCAGTTACTTTGTAAATAAAATTTAAATGTTGATGAGCTGCAGTCTGTACAGCTGACGTCAATATTTTTTTGAACTTAAGTCACTTACGCAAGAAAAATAGAGTTTCATTTTATGCTCATATGATATTACTCTATATGTAGGGTCCTATGTGGTAACCGTTGCGGGCTTTACTCAAACAGTATCAAGATACGTTAATTGAGACCCTCAATGGATATCACATATCAATCAAGATCCTATATCAATATATGGACTCTAATATCGACAGAATAAAGACCGGAGTGCCATCGACTGCAGGTTGACGATACCGTAAGATACTCTGTAATTATCACACCCGTAAAATGTAAATTCAGACAAAATTTACTGTGAAAACCCGAGCACAGGTAAGACAGCCGATGTTTGAACTACGAGAAATCGGTATCGCTCGGAAATCACGCCCAGATTCACGGAATCGTTAATTCCGGGCAAGCCGGACACAGACCGTCGACACACATTATACGAATTTTCATGTGCCTAGGATTATTCATTTCATGCAATACTAAGATTACAAACGGTTAATTCCGGACGCAATTCCGCAGCAATTGCGGACGCTTGTAGTCCTTAGACTGGCTTGCGCCAAAGCTATCCGACTGTTCTGTCTGTTTATCCACGGGTAAGCTCTTTTCAGCAAATAACTTCAAAAACGTCTTGCACTATGAGACTTGCAGAACTACATAAGCGCCTATATACGTCCCACTCTAGGGCACAGGCCTCCTCTCAGGGAGAGAGTATGGGTTTAATCACCATGCGTGCCCACCGCGGATTGGCAATTTCAAAGCGCTGAGGTAAGTGAATAGTTCAGACACTCAGGTTTCCTCACGATGTTTCAATTCACCGTTAGCGAATGGTATTGCTACCATAACTTCACAAATGTACAAAACTTAGAGTCGCTGAATGCTGGGTCTCTCGCTTCCAAGTCCAACTAGGCTACCACTGCTCTTGCAGAATTAGCCACAGATAAATTGTAATACTGACAATGACAACCATTTATTCGTTTGTCCTTTGATACGTATTTATGTATATATTCAAGAAAAAGGGTCAATTGCGCCAAGTCACTAGAGACAAGTACTTACCTATCGTTACTGTCACCCTTAGGACAAAGAAAATTGTATTACGCGGCACGTAATGTAATAAGTCTGGAATTTTCAGATGACTCATCCACTACTCATCTTGACATGGTAACCCGCATATTTTAATGAAGACTAAGTCTACATACAGGGTTTCCTCTGAAACACGCAATTACTGAAACAAATTAACACTCGACTCCATTCACGACTGATGGTAAACGAAGGAATATATTATTTTTTTAAATTCGCGTTTCACGTACTGTTCCAATGTCACAACCATCAATAAATCATTATCCTACATAGAAGAATGTCCATTCTATGAAAACTTATGGTTTTCGGCATTATCTAATAACAAATGTCACCAAAAAGCGGAAAAATTGCAAAAACGTACATTATTTAAAAAAAAAATTATCTATTAAAGATTGATTTTTATTCAAATAAATACAGAAAAATACATTAGTTGTATTTCTGCCAAACTGCATTAAATAACAGTTTGTAGGTAGATGCCCTTGGTTTTACAATTTCTATTGGCCTTAAGGCTGGGTTCTCCGAACGTACAGATTTGTATAGGACTTATTGCGCTGCGTGAGCGAATAGTTGGTGAAAAGTGGGTATTAATGAAATTACAGAAATATAAATCAATGAAATTACAGAAATACAAATCCTATTAATAAAATTTTGATGACCGACGTCAGTAACATATTCAGTGATAGTCATTTTAGTATATTTTTACCATCCAAAACTCGGTACAGCTCAAATAAAACCATACCTAGTGATAATTTAGATACATGTTCGCCATTTTTTTTATGCTATAAAGTTTATAAAATAAATAATGCCCTAGACGGCCCTGGATAGGACATTGAAAATCATTTTTTTTTCAGATTTTAAATAGTAACCATTAAAAATAAAAATGTATTTTAAAACACCTGATTTAGGAATAATGTCGAAGAATACAGCCTTAAGTACTTAGATTCTCTTAACTTCCAATACAAGTTTAAAAAATATATTAATCCAAAAAGATTGTACATATTTCAGGATATGTTTCATGGTATTATTAACTTAATTCGGGATTCACTTACTTGAATTCTTGTCGGAAGAGTCCGACAAGGTTTCGCTTTTACCCTCAGAGCTTCCGGCAAAAATTCAAGTAAGTGAATCCGGAATTAAGTTAATAATTTGTAGTGCTTTCATGGTGATAGAATTGGCGATATTGGAAATAACCCTGTATATTTGGGTCTGTTCAGTCAGAGAGAAACTAGAGCCCGTGGTACACTAGAGTAACCGTAATTCTCCACCATTATTCCTATTACGGTGCCTTACATAAACTGAAGCGTCATATTCATAACATTTGATTGCGCACCTCCAGCGCTCCATTAGCGCTAAACGTAATTTGTTGAAGCAAACTTAACACCGAGGCACTGAGGTATGTGAACATCTCAAACACTTAGATATTAATTTCTAGCCTCCAAGTAGGTTTTTAAAATTGTCCTCAGCACGGGTTAGTGCAACAAAAAGAATATAACTTAGATAGATAGATAGATAGATAGAGAACACTTTATTGCACAACCAGGTGAAAGATATTACAAATAGTTTCTTATATCTAAGTAGTGGTATACAATTGGCGGTCTTATCGCTTAGAGCGATCTCTTCCAGACAACCTTTGGATGGAGAGGAATGCACCAAGAATACAGTCGGTAGATGGATGTACAGCGAGAGATTACAAGAATATAAGTACTTATAATTACATATTGTACCAATAATATACTTACATGAATACCTAAAAAAAAAATATAGCTACTACATTAAATATATATAAGCAGCAGTTTACATGTATATAATATACATGAATACCTACAAAATAAATACATAATTAAATATATATAAGCAACAGTTAGGTGTCAGTTGAATTGATTTTTTTATATGGAATAGGCTTACCTCGCTCATACACCATCCTGTCAGCTGATTTCCTTTCAGACGACTGCCTCGTTGATACAGCAGTAAACCGTATGACTAATCAAGCCAGGGGTCGTGGGTTTGATTCCCCGCGACCTCTTCTGGCCTGGGGGCCACCGTTCTTTGATTTGTACAAATAGCGTCATTCTGGCTGGTTTCCCACGTTTAGCTAGTTTGGGACCAGAACTTTGTGCATATTTTATTATTGCTTTGGTTAGGCTGTTTTATAAACGTCTCAAGTAGCACTTTCAGCTGCATAGTGGTGATGAAAATGAACATTACGTCTCAACATAATCTCTATATAATATTTGTACAATTGTTTCGCGTATTGAGGAAATAAGGTGAAATGAGAACTATGATTGGATTGGTAAACATAAAGGAAAGACAAACCTCTGTATTAGCTAAGTAAATATGAATCAAATATAGACCATGTTTGACGCCTTTCTACTCGAGTCTGATTGGCCCGGTCGGGAACATTTTCACTTGACCTAAGTAGCTCAAGAATGATTAGCTGATTAGATTAGAACTCTTTATTGCACACCACAACCGCGCGGCGCCGGATTAAGAATAGCGTCACTCCATTTCCTTCCGTGGATGTCGTAGAAGGCGACTAAGGAAATCAATTACTAGTAGACGGGCAGCAGCGTCTTCCTGAGATCCCAACCGCATACTGCGATCGCCAACCCGCCTGCCAAGCGTGGCGATTGTGGCAAAACCCTTCAGTTAGAAAACCATGAGGGAGGCCTTTGTCCTGCAGTGGGCCTCAAATGGCTGATGATGATGATGATTGCACACCATACATAATAAAAGTACTTGAAATTTCTTAAATATATCGTATATAACTGGCGGTCTTATCGCTAAAAGCGATCTCTTTCAGAAACCTTAGGATGCATAGGACTGAATGGTGAAGAGAGATATCTAGGCGACTTCGCCTAGAGGTTCCATTCGAAAGATTTGCGTCTTTTAAGAAATCTTTTTCTTTCTTTTCGTCAGGTTCATCCTAGTTTGGTTACTTCTGTGATCCATGTTGTGTAAATTCATATTTATAAAGATATTTGTATTTTAGTCTTGCGACCGGCACGCGTCTTTTAAAATATTAAGACATATTAAATAGCAAATCTTTAGATAATGTTGTTATCCTCTCCGGATACAAATATATTATTAAATTCATACATACATACATATATAAACTAACGCCTGTATCCCAGAGGGGTAGGCAGAAACCATGGACTGCCACTTGCCACGATCCTAAAAGATCACTTTCGCTTCCTCAACATCATTAGTCGTTGCATGCACGCACGCCGGTTTCGGGTGGTTATTAATACCTATTTGGTCAAAGGACTTGTCGATTAGGTGTCTATTTGTTTTACATTGTAAAGTTTCGTGTAAATAAATAATAATTCACTAGGAGCCAATAAAGTACTCGTTTGGGCGTTACATGATGGACATAATTAGTCTAATTTGAACAGTTCAACTGGGTCGTTACGTTTGAGCGGTCTAGTCGGTAAATAGTTCGTATTAGATACTCGGCTAACGTAATCATGCGCATGCGAGCAATTCGGCAGTTCATTAGTATTCAAGTTTCAGAAAAATACTAAGCACAGTCGACCTTATCAGTCTTTTTTTTTATTGCAATCTTTACAAATTCAATAAAGCGGTAGCCTAGTTAAAATGGCTCGTATAATGAATGAATGAAAATACTTATTTCAGACCTGGGTCCATATTTGACAATAATAACAGCAATGCAAGAAAAGCAGTATAATGTCCGACAGATAACTTGAACAAAAATCCGCTGAGTTGGGTTGGGTTTGCAATGCATATAAGAGTAATTTTTTTTTTTATTGTTCGTTGATTTGATTAAAATTAAGTTTAAAGAATTTCACATCCTTTGAATGTATCACAGACATTTGTTAAAGTTGTTTGTCAGGTATTATACTTTTTTGATACCGGGTTATCTCTAAAATACGCTATGCCTAAAACACGTCGGTTACAGTTTGTCATTTTACAACAACTTTTATTCCTCCAACTTCGATTTTTTTTGTTTAATTTTCAATTTCTGTATAAAATCGACATAAAACAATAATAAAACACTTATGAAATATAAAAATTAAAAACTAAAATAACTAACAACCCGACTGCAGAGCATTAACTACTCGCAGGTGGGACCCAAATTCAACAAGAAACTCAACGCGAGGAACCTGGGTTGGTCCCGCCAACATGGAAAGACACCCAGACTAAGGCCATTTGTACAAATGTACGGCGGCACCCAGTGCGTATCGATCCCACGACCTCCGGCATAATAATCAGACTGCATGCCGCTAGATCAACGATGCAGTCACTCAATGATTTTAGAAATCACTTATAAGACCCGTTTTCACACCAAAAATCGTTGAAACTGTTGGAAAGAAGTGACAGGATACGATGAAGGCTCTACCTGATCACGGAAGATTTTACTAAACATGCATGAAAATTGTTTTTCTTTCCTGATTTTCTTCCGGTACTTGGTAAACAATGGTTTTCCAATTAGTGGTTTTTGTTCGGGTTTTTGTGCGATTGGTGTCGAGCGAATGATACATGACGGGTTACTTAATTAAGGTACTTGGTTCCTGTACTTTATATCCTTCTTTCTATGTTCCTTTTACAGACCCAACACCTGACAAATATTAGCTCCAACTTTCTATACCAGGCTTTCTCAGAGTGATAATGCTGTGAGCGCTGGAGCGGCTTCCAGGGCCTGTACCCGACCACTGCTGGACATAGACCTCCTCAAGGCACGTCACTTCCTTCTGTCCTCCGCCATCCTCATCCAACCACTGCCAACAATCTTGCTCAAATCATCAACTCACCGAGCTGATTCGAGTCCGACGCTGCGTCATTACACAGATAAAGTTAAACGGTGTAGGTAGGCGAGGTCAGAATAAAAAATTGTAAAAATTGTGTTTTTGATATGTATTATCGCAGCTGGTTTCAGGCGCCGTGATTAAAAGTAAGAATTCGTCGAGATGAGGCGAACAATAAGAATGAAATTGTTCGATATCACGTTTTTCCAGATTTGTATACATTTATATTAGTTTATAAATTACTAATTAGTTAGCTTTTAGATAATTAATTTAGGTTCACCATATTTACGTTTAAATTTTTATTGTTTTGTGACTAATTTGAAAATAGACTTGCTACTTTGCAATATGTTCTAAATTTTTGTTTAAAATTAAAAAGTATACATTACTAGCTGATTCGGCAATTTTCATTAGTGGAGTGGCGTTAGTGTTACTGCATGGAGCCCCTTAATAATTCCAATCTTAATATTTACCTCCCACCCAGAAAAGGTAAAATACTCTAGGAACACTATTTAGTTATAACACCTGAAATTTACCCTATTTGTAAAGGTTCTAAGCCCGAGGTATAGCCAGTCTACCACGCAAGAAGACCACGTAGCTAACAGAATTGCCCATTGTTTGCTGTCCTTAACCTGACTGACAAGAATTAATTCACCAAACTTGGTACTGGACATTCAACCTTACTGCACTAGGAATAACGACCAGTGCATGAAAGTAACTTGAAAGGCTTTATGAGCAGTAGTGTGAGGTTCATCTACAATGGTTACCACATGTTTTCTTATCATAGGGGCATAGATACTACAATAGAACAAAAGGATTACCCTAGATGTCTCTAACTGCACATCGGCTTTACGTGCAGGGAATTCAGCCTCAAAATGCATTGACGTGATGAATTATGCTTTTGAAACCTACTTATTTTTCACTTCAACCACTAAACAAGACTCACCAAAAGAATATGACTCACCGTGTTTTAAAACAATAGTGATGCGGTAAGTTTATTTCAGAGCTGCGTATGAATGTATGACTTGGTTCTCTAAGTTATGTACATTTGTGAAGTTATAGTAGCAATACCACTCGCTAAGGGTGAAGGAAAACATCGTGAGGAAACCTGAGTATCTGAGCTATTCACATACCTCAGCGCTTGAAATCGCCAATCCTTGGCGAGCTTAGTTGGCACGGTCAGCCAGAAGGCGCGGGTTCAAGTCCCGGCATGGGTGGAATTTTTTAGCCTCTAAATAAATTTTTAAAATTGTCCTGAGCAAGGATTAGTGCAACAAAAAGAATAAAACAATGTAAGAGCCATCAATGCAGCTATGCATGTTAGTAAGTGTATGTAATTTTTTTTATAATTTTCATTTACGGCTTCAGTGCTCCCACAGATGTGGAAACATTAACTAAGGCAGCGATTAATGTATTTACAGTCAAGTCTGTCCACGACAGGATGATTAGTATTTTCCAAAATTAATGAAAAGATAAATCCTTCACTAATAAACTTTCAATTCCTCATCAAAATAGATATTATTTATGTTACTTAACGGTTTTTTTGTGCAATAAAGTGTAACAAACAAATAAATTTTTACCCAATTTTGATATTTAAATAATTTAATGAAAAACGCAATTTGTTGAGAATTTATCAGTTATGGCAGGGATTTTAAGTTTTTGGTAAACGCTATACCTACATTTTTTTATCCACATGCAGAGTACTCTACACTCATCCTCGTCTTAACGGCCACGGTCCTCAGTATTGAGAGACCGACTGATGGGATTGGATACATTTTAAGGAAGACTTTTATATAGTTATGAATATAAAATAAATAATAAATCTATTTTGCAGTCACTAGTTCCCCAGAATGTTACACAAACAAACACCACGCAAGCCAAATCACTCATTCAACAGATCAATGTAATATCATCGTATAATCGACAGCTTATAGCCAATTCGATTCCAGGTGGAAGCCACCTTACTTGATTTATATGAATGGCTCCAGACTGGGTGTATTTCCATATTTGTGATGTACTTGCCTGGTTACCATAACAAAGGGTATCCTAGGTAGTTGGAGTCCAGGTCAGGTGGGTCTGTTTTGTGGAAGTTATTATATTTGAACATTCGCATTTACAATATCATTAGTCGCTATCCTATGAATAAAAATACTATCACAGTGACTGCCACAATTTTAGCCCCGACAAAAACAACGGCTTGTGATTCCGTACATTTTGCGCAGTGGCCCTTACGACGCATTTGACGCAGCTAACAATAATAACATAGGAAGTTTTATTAATATGACATGACATGCCGAATGATGCACCTGATATCCTTGCTTGCAGTGAGCCTCTGCATTTCCGTGTGACTTCAAATGCGATGGACATGGCAAGATTATGACAGGGGAGACTAATCGAGTGTTTAATTTTATGCTATAAGTAAATACTTTTTAACGGTGTGAATACATTTTTACACCATTTTCGTTGTTTCCTTCATTCCGTCCTACAATTTTAAACTAAAAATTTATAATTATTAGACATTATCACTGACAACTTTTAGTTTGCAAATTATCTTTTATTCTGTTTTCTTCTTCTGTTATAATTGAGATTAAAGTCACTTTTGGAGGGTTTATTTATTAATATTGTATCATTTACCTACACTCTTACAAATGACTGATGAAGGACTGGCCTTAAAGTAATAACAATATCATCTACACAACACAATCACTAGGCCTGGTTACAAACTAAGATACAATTACACGCAAACATTGGCTTCGCAAAAAGAGCCACGAAGATTAGTGGCATAGTCTCAGTGGCGCCCTCTATATTTTTTTCAATATCGTGGAGCACGATGAAACCTAGCTAGATCGATAGAGGACAAAAAAGTAAACAAGAAATTATTAAAGTCACCATGTCCTAAAGTGGCACGTTTAGGAGTTATTGAGCTTTGAAGTTTGTATGGAATTTCCACTAACTGAGTTTCATCACTGAATTTGTCACTTGATATGAGTTTTCTCGGGGATTCAAACCTACTTTGATGTTTTTTAAAGTGTGGGTAGCTATGTCTAGTAGGTACCTACCTACTTATATACATATATACATGAAATTATAGTATTATTCATGCATCCAATTCGTTCAATTCGATTAAAATTCAAAACATGTCAATATAAAACCTACAGTTTAATTAATATAGATAGGTTTAGGTGGTAGGTAGGTACCTATAAATAATGTAGATAGGTACACATCGCTAGAAACTTAAACCGCTGCTGTGTGTAAAACCATGTTCAACCATGTTTTTAACATAAATACCATTTCCTGACGTAGCGTAGTAGGTAGGCAATATCCAATAATTAGGTAGGTACCTTCATCTTCAGTTGGGCAAAGAAAGAAAAGTCCAAAGTTTTTTTATTCCGACATGAGCTTACCCTTGACCACAATCTTGCCTAGGGCGTAGATGTTCGTTTTTGGTGGCTCTCATAGTTGTCTGCTGTCTTACTCGTAGCTGTGAAGACTGCGGCTTTATGTATCTTGTTAGTGGGATGTGATGGACTATGGATGAACCAAAAAGATATGGTGTAATAGACTGTACTTGGACTTGGGGAATGAGGATATATGTATAAAAATGACTTCTGTCAGCCAATAATTACCTACATTGAAGTGACATATGTTTACTATGAAACCATATTAAACATAGAAACAGGGATTAATCATATTTTCAGGTCTAACTACCTAATTATTTATAACTTATAACTAAACACAGCCACCATAAAACTTAATTTAAGTACAAATGTTTCTTCCGGTACCTACTTCTCCGATCAATAACTCGCTCACTGTTCGGTAGAATGATTTAATGATAAGTAATGCCTAATTGTATATTGTAATTAGTCTAGCAGCTAAGTGTAATTTGTAATTAAAATAAAGGAATATCTTGTGAATTTTCCTTTAAATACACTATTTTATTTATTTACCTGATAGGATTGATGAAAAGCAGATTTATAACTCTGGTAAAAGCTCCCGTAATACCCTCGCATTGTAAGCATCCTCGCTACGCTCGGGTGCCTTAATATACGGTATCTATAATAAACTGGGTGTTTTTTCTACGACTTATTTAGCAATTTAGTCAAGAATCGGCAACAAGTCACAGGTGCCAAGCATATAGTCCAGTATTTAGTGAAAAATGATCCAAAAGTTAAGTTTTATAAAAATCTCATACAAACTTCAAAGCTCAATAACTTCTAAACGTGCCACTTTAGGACATGGTGACCTTAATAATTTCTTGTTTACTTTTTTGTCCTCTATCGATCTAGCTAGGTTTCATCATGCTCCACGATATTGAAAAAATATAGAGGGCGCCACTATGAACTATGCCAGGCCCCATACAAAAATCTTCGTAGCTCTTTTATAATTTACTAGCTGACCTGGCAAACGTTGTTTTGCCATATTAATTAGCCTACGACCTATTCACAGACCTACCAAATATACACAAAAAAATTGATAAAAATCGGTAAACCGGTTTCGGGGAAGTTGGATGACAAACACTGTGACACGAGATTTTTATATATTATGTTAGCGTAGCGCCGGATTAAGAAACCGTGTGGCGCCGGATTAAGAATAGCGTCGCTCCATTTCCTTCCGTGGATGTCGTAGAAGGCGACTAAAGAAATACATTACCAGGAGACGGGCAGCAGCGTTTTCCTGAGATTCCAACCACATACTGCGATCGCCAACCCGCCTGCCAAGCGTGGCGATTAAGGGGCTACAGTGTGCTGGAACTGGCTAGCAGACGTTTTTGAATCGCTTGTGACATCCTCTAGGAACATGGCAGACCGTTGAAATTTATATATGATATAATTTAACTCCTTGATTCCCTATTGGATGTTTGACAACTGTCATAACCTTACGCCTTCTATGAGTAAATATATTCCGTAAGAATGCTTAAAAAAAAGCTAAGAATTTATATACCATTTTAAATGCGCAGTGGATTACGTTTAAGCTTATACAGTCTTACGGGCAATATCAAAATCTTGTATGTTAATGTTTAAAACTAACAGGAACCATAGTTACTCATTCAGAAAAAACGTTTTCATCAATTTATCACATTACGCCTTACGAGGTGAGCCCAGCCTACTCGTTGCCTGTTGTCTGTGAACAGGCGCTCTTCGCATCACCATTGATTTCATTGTAACTTTTCATAAGCGATTTATCAATCATAAATCAACCTTCCAAAGTTCACCTCGAGCGCCATATAGTGAAATTAATTCAGTCTTTTAATTATTTCAAACATAAAATAAGAGACTTAATTAATATATAAATGATAAAAATATACAAATAACTAATTTTTAGTAGCAATTCTCATACAAAATTACCGATTGTAGGCCAAGGACGTGGGGCGAGGGACCGAAAAAGACGCCGCATCTTTCCAATTCACTTTCGTACAAAATGTACTGGGTCAAGTTTCATAAAACTATAATTTCGTAGTTTATTATGACAATTCGAAGTACACTGCGCAGCAGAGTCTATTTGTTAATCTGTGGGTTAATCGGCTTTGCAATGTACATCGAATTGTCATAGTCACAATGAATTGTAGTTCTATGAAACAGGCTCCTGAAGGGATGGGTCTTTTCCGCGCCCTCGCCCCACGTCCCATGTCCGAACAAAACAAAAAAATATTATATAGCTATTAGTCCAATCGGTGGAGACATTTTCGAGTGTTTGCAAGACCAACGCACGGCAACTGATTTTTGTAGTAGTGATCGAGCTTCAATCGTTAGAAAAACATACAATATAAAATCCCAATTCTTGTATTTTTTTATTTAAGTAAATAACTAAAAAAGAAAAGTAAAAAGGAAACCGATCATTTACTAGTATTCGAACCAAGAGCTCTCTGCCGGTCAAGGGACGCCTCTTCCCATCCGAGCTATTGTAACATTACCAACCCAAGCGAAACATCGTTTTAGTATTTGTGCCTAAATCACGGTAAAAGTGAGGTTCATTAAAAATTAAACCTAACTACCTATGTATTATAATCCCTTTATTGTCGCGATTAGGTCGGCCGCACGCGGCCAGACTTGTTGCTCGAGCCTTGTAGTCTCTAAATACTAGCATTTAAGGTTCATTTTAGTTTGATTGAGTTTTGTTTCACTCCTTGCGCTCGCACTTCGCCTCCTCGTTAGATTGTAGGGTACATAGGCGGTAAATAATGTGTTGGTAAATAATAATTTCGATTGGGGCGTTACGAATAATACTTGATTCATAACCTTTGAGTGAACCAAGCCGAATTACAGTACTTAGTATTTCCGCACCGCTCACTTCCGTAGCGACAGAAGAAGATAGCGCTATCGAACTCGGCTCGGTCGTTCCCATCCGGATATATGTATAGAAAAATATTTTACATAGTTATATGAATTGTGTCAATAATGTTATGTTTAGAACCTTTTCTAAACATACAAAACGAATCTGTGTAGATTTCGTCTCTGAATTTTTTTTCTATCTGCCTGACATGTTTTTCTGTTTTAAATAAAATAAAACGCTGTATATTTTTATCACGCATTTTATTGTACATGCGGAAGTATTTTTAGAAGAATCAATGGCGTAATGCTAAAAATTTTGTAGGAATTATAATTTATATACTACGTGTGTAGGTACTTGTTTTTAGTTTTTTTATTTTCTCGAAATTCCGCTGTATTGGGATAAGTTATATACACTGCAATAATTATGCTCTTTACCTTCCCTACATGTAATATAAATCACACTTCCATGACATGTATAAGTTGATCCTATTCAATTGTTTTTGCTAGGGTTGGCACAAAATCCGGGTTTTTTTTATTCAAGATTTATTCGGTGCTCATTTTTAGGTACAACGTAATTTAAATATATAATTTAACGCGCATAATATTTTTTGGGTTCCGTAATTATAATGACAACAAAAGAAAGTAGGTAAGTTTTTTGTACACGTAACAAAAAAAAAACAACTGAAACCTTAACAAAAAGGAAAAGTGTAACAAAAAGTAACCAAATAGAAATAGAAGTACTGTATCACACAGTAGATTAAACAAAAATCTGCGTTCCTGGTTTACCGATATTACATATTTTTATTTAAGTGTCACAATGAATAGTTTAATGTATCTTGAAAATATTCGTCGGTGGGGAGTTCCAAAATTATAATAATAATAACGTCCACACAACGCAATCAAACTAGAATTCCCTGCACTATAGTATAGATAGTTTTTAACTATCAGCTTTAACGCCAAAAATCACTTAAATGCTGTATGTTTCCTGTGCTATTGGAATGAAATAATAGAAATGGTATGAATTACACTATTAATACAATTATCAACAGATTAATCTGTTATAATATACCAATATAAGTTAAGACGAGGAGGCACTGTTGATTAATAATTATATTTATCAGTCTTTGTGCTGAAACAAGGATGCAGGCCAAATAAGCACTCAAATCCATTTGTAGCTCTTTTGCCAACATCCTTAGCAACGAAGTCTTTTTCCATTTTCATAATTTTTGTTTTATTTCTTTGGTCAATATCCATTTTGAAATGTTTTTTTTTTCTTCTGTAAAAAATTAATTATTTTGCTTTTGTTCTTAAATTTTTTATAATTTTGTTTGCGTTATACCATAGAAAAAAATTATCCAGTCAGATTTGCTCAATGGACTATTGGCCACACAGGCACGATAGCGATGACACATATTCACCCTTTTGAAACCGCTTTAGTGAATGCGCGTAGTGTAAAATAAAATAAAAAAATGCGTAAAGTCGATGATTTAAATTCAAAGATTTTGAGCCAAAATCTTAATCCAAGCTTCAAATTTATCAAAATTTCCACTCTTTTAAAATGTTTATAAAAACCTCTGTATTTTTACACTATATTTTAAGTTTTCAGCAGCTTTTGTAAAGAAACCTCTCGAGTCATGGAAACACAAGAAGTCCACTGCTGGATATAGGCCTCCTCCATGCATTTCCAAAAAGACCAGTTGGAAGACTTGGAAGCGGATTTCATCCAGCGTCTTCCAGGCACTTGGATGAGGTCATCTGTCGGCTGGTCGTCCTACGCAGCGCTTGCCGATATGTGGTCTCCATTCGAGAACTTTTCGGCCCCATCGGTCATTAGTTCTGCTTGCTATGTGCCCCGCCCACTGTCACTTCAACTTAGTAATCCGCTGGGCTAAGGTGACTTTCGTTCCTCTACGAATCTCATCATTTCTGATTCGATACCGTAGAGAAAGCATAGGCCTTTCCATAGCTATTTGCGTGACCTTGAGCTTTCTTAGGAGGCCCATAGTGAGAGGCCACGTTTCAGTGCCTTAAGTCATCACTGGTTGTATAATTTTGTATTGAGCGATTGAGGTATATTAGACGAAAGGACTTTTCTAAGTTTCCCGAATGCTGCCCAGCCAAGTTGGATTCGACCTTTTTCACAAAGTTGGACCGGCCTAGTTGGACTGTTTGTCCTGAGTAGACGTATTCGTCTACATCTACAACTTCGAGAGTCGAGTTCCCCAATGTTATTGGGGTGGGCACAAAACGAGCATTCGATATGACCTTCGTTTTGTCCATGTTCATTTCAAGGCCCACCCGTTGGGAAACTCGACTGAGGTCTTCGAGCATTATGCCGAGGTCTTCCATCGTTTCTGCCATGACTACTATATCGTCGGCAAATCGAAGGTGAGTGATGTACTCGCCATTGATATTGATGCCGCGTCCCTGACATTCCAGAAGCTTGAAGGTATCTTCCAGTCCGTTTGTGAACATTTTTGGAGAGATAACGTCTCCCTGTCTTACGCCCTTTTTCAATGGAATTGCCTCCGAATTCTGTTCCTGTACTCGGACCGACATAGTGGTTCTGTGGTCATAGTGGACTGTTGTACAAGCATTTCAGCACCTCGATATACCGATAGTCAATACGGCAACGCTGGAGAGACTCGAGCACTGTCCATAACTCGATCGAATCGAAGGCTTTCTCAAAGTCCACAAACGCAAAGCATAATGGCAAATTATACTCCTCAGTCTTCTGTATAATTTGCCGCAACGTGTGGATGTGGTCTAATGGTACTAAAGCCCTTTCGGAAACCGGCTTGTTCGGGAGGCTGGAAGTCATCAAACCTGCGTTCAATACATGGCGCAGAGTAGTCATCAGCGACCGCAAAAACCTCCAATACTAATTTTCATAGAAAAACGGAGCCAGAGATAAAAATCAGAATTTTTAAATTTTTAGGAGCCAGCTTGAAATTTGACTTACGCCATTTTGTAAAAAGTAAGTTAACGTTGTCATCCAACCCAAGGTCTTATTCAACATTTTTTCGACAAGACTACCCCGTAATGTTACCGTTTTCTCAGGCTTTTGACAAAAAAGCTGTAGAGACCGGATTTTCCAAGTCAGATTTTTCTTATCGGTTTGAGGGATCACCCTGTAAGGATGGAAATTCCAAGTTTACACCATATGTGGAACTTGGAAATCTTTTAGCACCTGATAAGACCGAAATTAGAACAACCAAAAATTCAAGAATTTTCACACGTCTAGTTATTTTAGCATTCAAACGCTGTGTGACTATAAAGTTGATACCATATTAGTCCAGCCGCTAGACCAGCGGGGCCCGGTGGCAAAACCTGCATTAGGTGTTGGTTGAAAATTTAAGCAATTTTACTTTTCAATCGGCACTATTAAATTTGCCATAAAAATTAATTTACGTCACCGTCCTATCTAGGGTTTATGCAACGAGTTTATGTTGTTTTAAAAGACCACCCCTAAGTGTTACCATTATCCCAAGCCGTTGAAAAAAAAAGAAACTCATGGAGACCAGCTTCTCCAAGTTTTCGATTTTCTCCGTCGGTTTTAGCAAAAAAACTAATCGTATAGAAAATTTCAAGTTAGTAACATCAAAATGGGACAACAATTTTATCTAGGTGTTTTTCGCTGATAAACTTTATGTACCTATATACATTCTTCACGTCACACCGTGTACATAAAGTTGTTATATGCGATGTATATCATGTTACTATTTTAATTAATATCAATAATAACGGCACCAGGTATTTACATATTTTTTTCAAAATCAAATCAGATCCGGATTATAAATTACTATCTGAGAGCGTGACAACCCTAACGACGTAAAATCCGGATAACAATTAAAATGGTCGTAATTTCTACTTTCCATGGAATTGGCATTAGAAATATATTTTTTTATTTCATATGGGGAAGTCGCTTCCTACGTTCCAATTCTGCCACTGAGTCCCGAAATACATCCATGTGAAATCAAAGTCAAATTCACTTTATTGAAAAAAGATAAGATGATTTTTTTCACTTTTTGACATAAAAACCTGTTGTTGTGCAAAAACATGTACTATTTCATAAGTAGGTAGGTAAATAAATACGTACTTACTAAACATGTGATTTTTGTTTGAAAGCTATTCTTTCTACAAAGCATAGATAAGTTTTGAAGAGATGTATCTACCTTTATCTTTTTTGTTTGTAATGACGCATGCTATACAAGAAGGCATTAGATTGAAGTCTATTCAATCTACGCGTACGCGGGCGGGCTGGCGAGCCGGCTAGAAAAGTAGAAACCGCTCGGCTCGCTCGACGCGTTCGAAATTCGGCTATATATGTGTGCCTTTGGCGGCGTGTGCTTACGCGAAGGGAATGAGACTGTGTGTGTGCGGCAGCGCGAGCGTCTTTCTATGGAGATTACTACTAGGAATTAATTCAGTCGTGTCATCTAGCGGTGAAATGTGGAAGTGCTGCACACCTGTGTCAAACGCTCAAGGTCATCGGCACAGGGAAAAATCTTAATGTCCTGCAGTGGGCGTCAAATGGCTGATGATGATGATGTTAGTCTGTCTTTGATAATATCTGCTAATTATTGGTGGATCTGATTTATGTTCATCAAAATTGTCTGAATAAGAATATTTTTGTGCTGTCTGCTTCCTAAGAAAAAAACTAAATTTGGCTACCATTTTATGGATTCACTTCGAGAGCCCAGATTGCGGTTTTGTATCTTGTGGTCGCAGTTCGTTTGGTTCAGAGTGGGTGATTTATACTTTTAAGACTTCCGGAGCGGATCACACGGACAACATAATTGTTGATTGAGAGTTGGAAACCAGAAGGGAAGGCATATGTCCAGCGGTGGGATACAATAGACGCTAAGTAAAAAAAATATATAAAATTTTCAAACACTTTTAAAAACCTATTTAGAGTCTAAAATTTCCACCCATGCCGGCACTTGAACCCGCGACCTCTGGCTCACCGTGCCAGCGCTCTCCCGACTGAGCTAATGGGCAAGTGCAAGCATCGATGACGTTTCGAGCCTCTTTACAAACTTATCTGTGTTACGTACAGGCAGCGACATCTGACCGAAGCGATTTACATCACTTGCAGCTAGAGATGGGTAATGGCCCAGGTTATAATCCACTGGTGAGTTATAATCCAGTTTTGACCCAGTTATGCACCCGTTATAACCCATTATGGCGGTTCATAATGATTTCGTTCAATAGTAATACGGAATAAGTCGAATAATGTGCACGGCGTTGTAGTTGTAAGCTGCATGTATCGTTATGAAATTATGCACGCATAAATATACAGGAAATTCTCCATACAATACAATATTAGGGTGGGATTTCACTTCGAAGTTTAGTTTTTATCTCTTGCGCTCGCATTAGTACTAAGGGCCAGTGTCCTAAATGGAGTTTAAGTCGAGATTTTGACAGTTCGTGCATTATCTGTCAAATGCTTGACTTAAACTCTAGTTTGCGAGATCTGCAAGTGGCCCTAAGTACCTTAGTACATTTAAACCTAAGCATTGCAGGCAATGTATCTCATAAAGTATAGCAAGCAAGCCACACTTTTATGATCCTTTGCGCCGGAAATCCCCGGGCGTGAGCGAGTGGGACAACGACATCGTCAATCTCGCTCGCACTTGCGCCGTGCACAATGCGTACGTCACAGCACTCACTCCAGTACTTTGTTGCTTAGAATGCGCACGAGCGTTTTTTGGTATAATTTCGTGTTTTTTTTTTTATCGAGCCGGCATTGTTTATTGTTACTGTGATCACTGTTTACCTGAATGACCTTGGCCTGAATGCTGACTGAACTTCCAACGCGATATTTTATGAACTTTTTCATTGTGTAAAGGATTCAGTCACTCACTGCAGTTCTCATGAAGTGATGATGCCCGCCTGTGTTGAATGCACTTGGCGTTTTACTTAAATATTTCTGGATTATTTAGAAAGTATAGATGCAGAATCATTATTAGGACTACATTATCTGAAAATATTTCACGGGGACTGCAGCGTGTCACTTAGTCCAAATCTTACAAGATGTTACTTAGGTTAAATCTTCCATTTTTAGGGTTTCGCAGTCCGACAAGGAACCCTTATAGTTTCGCCATGTCCGCCTGTCTGTCTGTCTGTCTGTCCGTCCGTCCGCGGCCTAGCGCAAAGACCGGTGGTACTTGTCTGTCTGTCTGTCTGTCCGTCCGTCCGCGGCCTAGCGCAAAGACCGGTGGTACTAGAAAGCTGTAATTTGGTATATGTATACATATTTATCACGCCGACAAAGTTAAATAATAAAATATCAGAAAGTTTTTTTTAATGTACCTCCCCGAACATGAAAAGGGGGGGGGGCTGATTTTTTTTCTTCTCTACCCCACCGTGTGGGGAATCGTTGGACAGCTATTTTAAAAACATTGGGAGTTTCCTAAGATCATTTTACAATTGAGGCATCCATTTTCGAAATATTTAGCTTGTACCTGTGTCCCCCCCCCCCTCTACAATCTAAACCTTTGCATTTAAAAATCTAAAAAAAATCACGATAGTAGCAAATATTAGGGGTTAAAGTATGAAATTGCCGTTTTATTGCAATAGGTTCTTTGAATTGACATAGAATCTTCATGGTTTGAGGTTTTCGAATGAAACTTTTTTCAAATGGTTTCTATGATGTTCTTTTTTTAAAAAATGTAAAACATTTGAATATCGACTTTCAATTGCTTTTGTTATTCAATTTAGACAAGAAAGATGGATACTGCGAAAATTCGAGTGATTTTTGAATACGAGTTCCGACGCGGAACTAACGCGGCAGAAACAGCCCGCAATATCAATGCTGCGTTTGGAGAGGGGTCTACTAACATGTCCAATACAGATCCAATATTCCTTCATTTCTGTACCGGTTCAACAAGGCAACACAAGTTTCAACACGCGTTTCTTTCTGCAGATCAGTAATTTTTCGTATTTTTTTATTTTATTGATTTGACGTAAGTGAGTCAATATTGTGGGTAAGGTAACGTTAAACCATGCCGCTAATTCCTGGGTAGTTTGGCTAGGGTCGGCTTCCACTATCTCTCTTAATTCATCGTTATTCACCTGTGTGGGCGGTCTTCCTCGTGGCTCGTTCTTTAAGTCGAAATTTCCATCACGAAAGCGTTTAAACCAAAATCGCACGGTGCGTTCATTAGTAGACCCCTCTCCAAACGCAGCATCGATATTGCGGGCTGTTTCTGCCGCGTTAGTTCCGCGTCGGAACTCGTATTCAAAAATCACTCGAATTTTCGCAGTATCCATCTTTCTTGTCTAAATTGAATAACAAAAACAATTGAAAGTCGATATTCAAATGTTTCACATTTTTTAAAAAAAGAACATCATAGAAACCATTTGAAAAAAGTTTCATTCGAAAACATCAAACCATGAAGATTCTATGTCAATTCAAAGAACCTATTGCAATAAAACGGCAATTTCATACTTTAACCCCTATTATAATAAATTTAAATGAAAAATTATCATAGCTGACTAGGCTTTACAGGTTAATGGTCGATTACATTAATGGGATTAGTAAAAAAGCCCCCTTTTTTGTTTTATAGCTGAATTTTGTGATTATGTTAGGTAATAGGTTGTAATAACTAGATGTCTGTTGAACCCTAAGCTACGCGTGGCCCGACACGCTTTTATTTGTACTTTTATTCATAGAAAACATAGTATTTTGAAAGTGTATGCAGTTCATTAAAACTTAAAAATACTTCAGTGGTGCAAAAATAAATCACTATGGCACTATAATGTCAAGCAAAACTCCCGATTACCCAAAGCATATTTGTTTAGTTGTAATTTGTTCTTGTTAAATCGAATCGCTCCTGTCTTTCATTTTGACCCACCAAAAAAGTAGTTAATGGGATAAAACTGGTCGATAACGTTATAACCCGGATTAAAACTGGATTATAACTACTGGGTTATAATCCACTACCCATCTCTACTTGCAGCCCCGAGTAACCCACTTTGCAGTTAGGTTTTTACATCGGAATAATATCGCTGTACCTACATGATTATATTCTTTTTGTTGCACTAACCCATGCTGAGGACAATTTTAAAAACCTATTTGGAACCACTTTTACTTTTCAAACACTGCCAATGAGATAAGTTTATAAACTCCTTGGAAGTGGTTGATTCTATCGATTATTGGCAATGGTTTTATTTACGGCTTTCACGTATCATCATCATCATTCAGCCACAAGAAGTCCACTGCTCGACATAGGCCTCCTCCATGGATTTCCAAAAAGACGGGTGGGAGCGACTTGCATCCAGCGTCTTCCTTCCACTTGGATGAGGTCATCTTGTGGCTGGTTGTACTACGCTGCGCTTGCCGATATGTGGTCTCTATTCGAAACCTTTTCGGCCCCATCGGCCGTATTGTGTTTATTTAAATTACAATTTGTAAGCTTATTGTAGGCAAGTTACATATGGCGGATGTTTGTTTTATTTAAAGTAGGGACGTAAAGTTATAATTAAAAATAAATTGCAAGATAACTTCTCGGTACATTACAGCGCCTTAGGTGCCACTTAATGCAAACAGTGCTGACTTCCACGCGAGACGATGACGCAATAGTTAGCTGGAAGAGATCAATCTGTGTGACAGGTCATCTCACTGTAAGTTACTTAAACGAAGATCCATCCTTGATGGTTACAACACTTCCATTTTAATGAGAAAATGTTGAGTTTAATGGAAAATCGAACAAATAAATTCTAAATTCGTAGGACAAAAGTCGTTAGAAATGACAACCTGTAATTTGACGTGTTTCTGTGCACTTTTAAGTAACCCTGTGTACAATGTATAAATAAATATACACTAAACCTCAAATTGTCAAACCTCTTAACGTATTCTGCAGCCATGCAACTTCCAGCTTAGACCTTAACCGAGGAGACGCAACGTGTCGATAGGGTCAATGTCAGATATAACTACTATACAGTTAAGAAATCATAGACTTTAAGTATTAGTTTCCCGACCGAAGCTTACCCAAAAAGTACTCAGATGGTTTGAAATAACTTCTACTTAAATATTAGGGGTTAAAGTATGAAATTGCCGTTTTATTGCAATAGGTTCTTTGAATTGACATAGAATCTTCATGGTTTGAGGTTTTCGAATGAAACTTTTTTCAAATGGTTTCTATGATGCTCTTTTTTTAAAAAATGTGAAACATTTGAATATCGACTTTCAATTGTTTTTGTTATTCAATTTAGACAAGAAAGATGGATACTGCGAAAATTCGAGTGATTATGAGGCACCCATTTTTCGTATTTTTTTATTTTATTGATTTGACGCAAGTGAGTCAATATTGTGGGTAAGGTAACGTTAAACCATGCCGCTAATTCCTGGGTAGTTTGACTAGGGTCGGCTTCCACTATCTCTCTTAATTCATCGTTATTCACCTGTGTGGGCGGTCTTCCTCGTGGCTCGTTCTTTAAGTCGAAATTTCCATCACGAAAGCGTTTAAACCAAAATCGCACGGTGCGTTCATTAGTAGACCCCTCTCCAAACGCAGCATTGATATTGCGGGCTGTTTCTGCCGCGTTAGTTCCGCGTCGGAACTCGTATTCAAAAATCACTCGAATTTTCGCAGTATCCATCTTTCTTGTCTAAATTGAATAACAAAAACAATTGAAAGTCGATATTCAAATGTTTCACATTTTTTAAAAAAAGAACATCATAGAAACCATTTCAAAAAAGTTTCATTCGAAAACCTCAAACCATGAAGATTCTATGTCAATTCAAAGAACCTATTGCAATAAAACGGCAATTTCATACTTTAACCCCTAATACTTCTACACAACAATGACTTGTCCTGGTCGCAAACTAGAATACCCTATGCTATGGTAACCAGGAAAGGACATCACAAACATGGAAATACACCCAGACTGAGGCCATTTGTACAAATTAAGCACAGCCGCCTCCAGCGGCGATCGAACCCACGATCTCTGTTTTGTTAGTCAAACCGCTTGACCAACAAGGCAGTCTAGTCAAAGATGCTTACACAATGTTCAGTTGTATTTTTACGAACTAATTTTGAGGAGGTCTCTCAGAGAGAGCATGCGCTTAATCATCACGCGTACCCACCGCCTATTATGCTTACCTCTAGTATGGTACTGTAACGATTCCTCTTTATAGTAGCTGGCTGGCAGAGCCTTCTCGTCTTATTTTGAATATTTTGAAGGGAATCGTTACGTTTTGTTTTAGATGTCAGTCGATCCCCAGCTAGGCGAGGGAATCGATGAAAAATACTAGAATAAAATAATATTGCTCCTTAAATTTGTTTATTAATAAAATAGCGTATTACAGTACCCACGATACAGGCTTGCCTAGTGTGGGGCCGGAGTGAAAAATTGTATCGCTGAATATTGTTTACTTTAAGATTGTTTACATAAAGATACTGTAATGTCTCACCTGTAGTAAAATAAAGATTTATTTATTTATTAATGGTAGTGAATACCTCGGGCACCCACGTTTCCTCACGATGTTGATGATGATATTGGAGAGTGGCATTTGCTACTACAAATTCACAAATGTACGTAACTTGGAAAACAATGTCATGGTGCATGTCCGCGGTTCGAACCCACGACAAACTCTTCAATGTGACCATGTGAACTCCAACGTCACCTCCAACATCACCTCCAACCTCTCCAAGTCCCAGTATATGTCGTTCAAAGGGGGCCAAGTTGTATGTACCTACGTTATTTATTTATTTCTGGCTGACTTGGCAAACGTTCTTTTGCCATAATAATTGCTTGCGACCTATTCTCAGACCTACTAAATATACACAAAAAATTATTAAATCGGTGAATCCGTTTCGGAGGCGTTCGATGACAAACACTCTGACATGAGATTTTTATATATTAGAAGTACATAAGAATATAACTATGATGACTATGTAAGTGTTTGCGACTGTAGAGCCTCAGCAGGTCATTGCTTCCGCATGTCTTGAGTGTTTACGACCTCGTGGCGCAGTGGTAGTGCATCTGCATACCATGCGAGAGGTCCCGGGTTCGAATCCCGGCTGGGAACAAAAAAAAAACCCCAGGTCTTGGATGTTTACATGTTTGTGATGTCGTTGTTTCTGGTTCCCACGACACAGGGTATCCTAGTGTGGGGCCAGAACCAATGTATGTGCCTGTATGTAAATGTTTCTTTCTTTCTTTCTTTCTTTCTACTTTTATGTATACTTTTGCGTTATGATTAGTAAAGTAGACAACACGTCAACCTTTACACGCGTGCTCTCTACTCAGTTCCGTTATGACTGTACAAAACTGCGAGAAGATTCATACTAATTATGTACCCATTTGATAGTCTTGAAAAGACGAATGTTGAAAGCCCTTTCATAAAACTATAATTCACAGTTTATTATGACAGTCCGATGTACATTGCGTAGGCTAGTCTTCCTACGCATCAATCGAATTTTCATAGTAAACAATGAATTATAGTTTTATAAAAAAGACTCCTGGATGTCTTGTAATAAATTTATAAACATCAAGCTCGATCAAATAAGTAAACTGTTTACAAACGTCTACGTTATACTTGACTACGCTAACGTGATACTGGCATTACGGGTTTGTTACACAGTTACCTAAAACTTACCTTTAGTGTATTTCGATCCCATTTGGCCATTGCATTGGGCCCTAGGAATAAAAAATCTCTCGGGCCTTATTTTTGCACTCCAATGAACAACAATGCAGTAATGTAAGATTATTAGGTGGTTGCTGAAAACCACATTAAGCCACCATGAAACAACGACAAAAAGTTATCAAAATTTTAATCGATTCAATTCTACTTTATGGACTCACTGCACTGATTATCCAGTACAATTTTGCCATTGTCACGTGTTAGGCAAGAAATGGCTAATTATAAGAATTATCCAAATATCAGAAATTAAAATCTATTAAAAATATTTTTACAAAAAGCCCGAAGTCAAAAAACTACAACCATACATTCTCCTCTAATTTCAATTTTAATCAAATCGATGATCAAAATCTTTAATCTGTGATGTCATCCTGTAACAACCTCTCTGCAACAGACGACAGACGCGCTTACAGAGTAGATTTTTTTATTGATGCACTGACCTCTATGGTGCGTACTGTGGGGACTCTCCCTCCACAGAGGTTTTTATTTTATGTTTTTGAATATTGAATTTGTGTTTTGCGTTTTTGCAGGTTTGCGCTTCAACTGCGAACATCAACTTTTGTGTTTATTTGATAGTTTATTATTTTGCGTCGCAAAATCGGACGGCATAAGGAGCTATTCACATACCTCAGCGCTTGAAATCGCCAATCCGCGGTGGGCACGCGTGGTGATTATGCCCATACTCTCTCTGTGAGAGAAGGCCTGTGCCCCACAGTGGGACGCAATAGGCTGCTTATGTATAGAAACAACAGATTTGGAGTGTTACTTTTGTAACTGGAAACTTTATTGGTATTTTTGGAGTGAACTGTTAGTGTATATGTTGTGAAAACCATGATTTTAATTAAAAACATAAAGTGTACATAAAGTGTAAATAGTTTTCAAACTAAAATGTATAAAAAGTTTGCCAGTTACCAATAAAAATAGAAAGAACTTCCAATATACATAAGAAACGATTTGTTATTCTTTCTCCTGGTTGTGCAACAAAGCGTTCTCTATCTATCTATCTATTTATACTTACGTTGAATTAAGTGCCTCTCCCTATTCAACCCTTCCTCAGATTCCCTACGTGTATGCAAAAGTCATCAGGTACTTTGAAAGGTTGTGATGTGAAGGTATGTTGACGATAATGATGATTTGTTTTTTGTGAAGGTCATGCTATACAATGATTGTGATTGAAAGGGCCTACACTCAGCCTCAACAGGACCAAATCCTCCTCCACAGCTACTTAGGTAGGTAGGTATATCGGTTCGTCAAGTAGTAAGACATGCACTATTTCTCATGGCACATTACTGTGTGCAGCCAGACGCGGTGAATTATTATCTAATACCTATAGGTAAGGAATCTACCTGATATGCGAGCACCCTTACGTCAGTGTTGGACGAGGGGAGAAGGTGCCGTGTTGCAAGCAGAGGTCAGATTTCGTTATGGTACCTTATTTTTTTTAACTGTTTTTAATTTTTGCTGGCTGATAATTCCGAAAATATTGACGAGAAATACCATAAAGCATATGAAAAAAGATTTTTTTTCTTCTTTTTGCTGCTTTATGGCGTTCGAAATTGAGATAGCCACAGCGTTATTTTCTAATTTACGAAACTTTTAATCCTCTGTTAGATAAAAACACATAACAAATAAGTCAGACTTTGTGAGCTAAAACTGTTCCGAACCGTCTGTGTTTCGCGGACCCTCTTAGCGTGAGACGAGTGAAAAGGGTACCGTGTTGCGAGCAAAGAGGTCAGATCATTTCATTATGATACCTTATTTTATTATATCTTTTACCTTTTCGCTTGCCGAAAATTCAGAAAAGATTTACGAAAATGCCATAAATTATATGAAAAAGCGGCGAAGCCCAGTGGGTAGAACATTAAAATCTGAAGCGAGAGACCCAGGTTCGATTCCCAGTGCGGGCATGTACCTATGACTTTGTTTTCTAAGTTATTTACATTTGTGAAGTTATAATATAGCAATACCACTCGCCAACGGTGAAGGAAAATATCGTGAGGAAACCTAAGTGTCTGAGGTGTTCACATACCTCAGCGCTTGAAATCGCACATCCGCGATGGGCACGCGTGGTGATTAAGCCTATACTCTCTCCATGAGAGAAGGCCTGTGCCCTACAGTGGGACGTATATAGGCTGCTGTAACATATGAAAAAAAAACGTTTTTTTTTTCTTCTTTTAGCTTCTTTTAACTTTATAGCGTTCGAAATTAAAATGGCAATTGTGTTTGTTTCTACTTAGGAATACCTCCTAAATTATGACAAATAAATCTCCATTTCTTGTACATGCTTAGAAATTTGAGCATTATTTTGACAACCTTCTTCGAGATAAATCGCAATTGCTGTACTGGCCAAATACATGCGAGTGTATGAAAACGACAGATATGGATTTTCATACAAAATTGTATAAATATCGGTCGTGTTTTATCGGCCAAATAAATTACATAGTACCGAAACTCATATCTGTCGTGTAATTTTAAATGGAACGAACTTTTTATTTGATATATAACTACTTTGAAAAGTAGTTATATATCAAATAAAAGGTTCTGCCTAGGTACGTCGGTAACTGCTACTTAGTTTTAATTTCCGCGCATTATTCGAGAAAATTACTATTCAAGCCTTGGCCACAACCAGGCATTGATGGACTTACTTACGTTTACAAGTTCGTCCATCGATGCCAATTTTGCTGGCCGCTGCAGTAATGTACTATTAAGCACTAGCCTAGTGGAGTATGTCCAGCAGTAAACAAGTAAGTGCTAATTGATTGATTTGAGCAAACGTTTCCGAGCAATGATTTCTTCGTTCCAAGAATGCTTTATTTCCTCATAGTACCTAACTAATAAAACAAACAGTGATGCACTTAGAACGCATTACGAATTCTCTCAAATGCTGCAGGCTAAGCAAAACACTTGTGATCGATAGTACAGTCAGTGAATAAAACCTTATAATTTGATTTTATAACATTTTAGTACACCTGAAGATTATTCACCTATGTTATTATTATTAAAAAAATCAATAGCTTAGAGTGAATTCCATTTTTACCACGACTTGAATAAACCCAAAACGTGAAAACCATATTCGATTGAAAACCGAACATGTGCGAGTACCTTGAGGGTTACAAACAGACGGTTACAAACTTAACTTACATTCCAATTGCAATGGTAAGCTTTTAATCGGAAAGAAAAGTAATTTATGACGTAAGTACCTACATTTTGTTGCAATTAAAAAAACATATTATTGAAATTATTTTTAGGTTTACTTTTATTCACTTGCCCCAAGCAAGTCCCGAAGCACTTTCAGCCTCGATTGTACGCGAATCGATCGAGACAAAGTTTATAACATCGTTGGGTTGCGCACGAGTTTGTACAGCAGTGACGCAATCAGCCCTGTTTCCTGCATAGCTTGCTAGGGCCGATTTCCACACCCCTCAAGATACGTGAGACACGCGGTGGCCTAAAAACCCGACTAAAAGCATAAAGACACATCAATTAGTCTAAGATAGGATACAGGAAGTTGACATAGCGGAGACCGCTCAAATGGAAGTGCCCATGCTGTCATTAACGACATAAGAGGTGTAACAGGTCATCCACAAAAAGAAGAATTCTAAAAGATAACGCGATGAAAAATATTCTCCTCTACTCTAACCTCTCCTACCCTACCCTACCTCTCTCTACCCTACCCTACCCAAACCTACCTTACCCTACCCTACCCTACCCTACGCTACTATACTCTACTCTATTCTACTAATTAACTCGACAACTTTAAAATCCCGAAAAAATATCAGGTAGGTACTTATTCTATACATTTGGTTCATCTATTCTATAATTAATATATAGGCTCATTATAGAACTTTCGTAGGTATATGTGCTTTAGAACTGTAGGGAAGATATCGAAAAAAAATCGATCCTTTGATATATACATACATGTATATCTCTATCAATATCGTGTATCTTTCTATCTCTCTTCTCCTTATTATTTCACTTCACTTATATTTATTCATTGAATTTAGTTTATTGTGGTCTTCCTCTATACTTCACGTCACTAACATACACATGTTAATTTGAAAGTGATAATATATGTTAGTATTTTATGATGATATTTTTTACTGTATTGTATGTATGTTATTGCATTTGTTTTATTTCTTTTAAATGCACCACGGCACGCACTCCGTAGTAGAATTATGGGTTACCGTATGCACTGACTGACAATCAGCGAAATTAATAAAATTAAATCAGAACAAAACTAAAGTCTTATCCGTCTCAGAGACAGCTACAATAAGCATTTTAGAACAGAATAATTTATTTATATCATCATCATCATTATCAGCCATTTGACGCCCACTGCAGGACCTAGGCCTCCCTCATGGTTTTCTAACCATGAAGGGGTTCGCCATTAATCGCCCCGTTTGGCAGGCGAGTTGGCAATCGCGATTATTTATATCAGTCCCCCAATATGATAGATGGAGGGCTGTCGTTTGCTGAAAACACAATGAAAGGTCAACCCAAAAGTACCAATGCGCACGGGCACACCGCAAAGATGACCCAAACAAAACCGAATGAGCGCCATTACCCAACAGTCCGTTTCACGGCAGCGCTTACCGTTCGCCCGACACTCAAATTGCAAATTGTTCACTTTCAGACTGACGGGGCTCTACTCGAGATCCATTCGCTAAGTTCGCGCCACTAAAGTCGTCAAAATATAAGAAGCCCGTTTTGACAGCTACAAAAACCATAGAACCTAACCTAGTTTGAGATCAAAAACATGAAAATTCGGACTACAAAATGTCTTTTTTCTTTCGAGCGTTAAATAATATGCCAGAGTATGTGTCTTTTTATGTATTTGTTCGCATAAATCCAAAATAAAATGCATTTTTGTTTAGCTGTCAAAACGGGCTTCTTACATTTCGACAACTATAAGTACCTCCCAAAACACGTCAATTAGCGTTTGTCATTTACAAAAACTTATGTTCTACGAGTTTATACGCCATAAGCAGCCTATATACGTCCCACTGTAGGGCACAGGCCTTCTCTCAGAGAGAGAGTATGGGCTTAATCACCACGCGTGCCCACCGCGGATTGGCGATTTCAAGCGCTGTGGCATGTGAATAGCTCAGACACCCAGGTTTCCTGACGATGTTTTCCTTCACCGTTAGCGAGTGGTATTGCTACTATAACTTCAAAAATGTACATAACTTAGAAAACAAAGTCATAGGTACATATCCGCACTGATGGGAATCGAACCTGGGTCTCCCGCTTCCGAGTCCAATGTTCTACCCACTAGGCTACCACCGCTTCGCTTTAGTTAAAATTCACATACTCTTGCGACGACGCGCGTTTTACCTAAATGTCAAAAGTCACAACTTTCCAGTATATGAAGAATAAATATTGTATAGTAAACTAAATATTAAATTAAACTAATCAAATATACCGCCCCGGGACACGCCTGACCCAAAAGTTCCCATGACGCTAGCAGCGTTGCCCCGCTGCACCGCCAGGGAAATCCTCTGCATCAGGTATGCCCCGGAACGATATATTAATTGTCAAATTCTGACATTTTAGTTCCACAAAACGGGTGACCCGTGCCATCGTACGGTAGTACGGTAGGCAGGCAAGGCCAAAAGCCAAAAGGTATGGAAATACATCTATTGACTAGAAAAATACACTTTATGTCAGACGTTACCTATATTCAGATAAGGTCGAGTGTAGCCTTTCATTTATATTTAACAAGTCAAAGAGTAGGCGTCCAGATACAATTATAACAGTCCCAAAGCCTTGCGTAATTGTTGTCAGCGTCTGCAGTCACGATGCCAAGATTGTCGGGGTAGTAAGGCACTAAAAATTATTATCAAAACACTCAGGTCAGCGGTTATGCAACCTCGTGCTCAATAATAAAATAACATGATAATAGAGCCCGCTAGAAAAAAAAAACGAAAGTGGATTAACTGGAGCGGGCAATGGACACAATGGCACGATGGGCACGAACTGGCTGAAAAAATGCGCGTAAAGTGAACCTATTTGCGAAAATAACTCCTTGGTCACCGCAAAAAATACTTTTTAATACAGTTGCTCAAAAAGTGGCGTATTGCAGAGACGTATAGCGTTCGGGATGTGGGCTATTACATACTCGTGCTTTTTTCTTACCTTTCCCGAACTCGTGCGTTCTCTTTCCCAACTGTCAAAATAATGTCTATTAAAAAGAAAAACCAACCATGAAGTTTTTACTAAAAAAATTCATAGACGTTTTTATGATTCATGCAAATACGTATATTTCTAAAAAGAAGCTACTAATTTGTTTCAATATCAGATTTAATGATTTGATTGAATGAGTTTGGTTAGGTTTCATTTCATTTCATCTCATTAAATTTCATTTTCATTCCATATCAATAAAAAACTTCTACTGAAGACTTGGCTGTATGGCCATAGTTCCCTTTGCCTACCAGAATGGGTGAAGAAAAAAAAACTGCTTATATTCTACGGTTGGCGCCATTTCTCAGAAATTTTCTTTGCGAGTTTAGTTGTTTGTTGCACAAAATGAGTAATTTCGACCCTAGTTTTTTTTAATCAACACCACCGGAACACAGTATAATTGCACAAAATGCTTCGGAGAACATTTTACCGGAAAAGTCAAAAAGTCACTACATATGTACATACGACGAATTTATTGCGTGGAGAGAAGAGAAAAAAGCAAATACCTAGTTTTTTATTTTTTCGCAACTGTATTAAAAATAGTCGTTCAGTACACGTGCGGAACCGTCATTGCAACTTGTTCCGACTGTCAACCCTCGCCTTCGGCTGCGCCTCGGCTCGGGTAGACATTTGTCGGAACTCTTTGCAATGACAGCCTTTCCACACTTGTAATGAAATATACTATTTCGAGGTTGGAAATAGAATTGGAATGTTGAATGGCAGACGTGCATCAGTGGGGAGTTTTCTTTTCTTCTTCTTTTGTCGGCAAATAGATTATGTGGCTGTTTTTTGGTGTTGAACGATCGATCAGCCTAAGCCGCGTTTCATAAAAGTAGGTGCACTGAATTCATAGTTTATTATAACAATTCGATGTACTTTGCGTAGCCGAGTGTTGCTACTTGTTAATCTGGTTAATCGACTGCAATGTAGATCGAATTGTCATAGTGAACCATGATTATGAAATAGAAAATCTATGAAATAGGATCCCGGTCAGTATTCGTTGTTTAGGGTTCGATACCGGAAGGGTCCCGAGCTGTCTTTGCTGGGTCCTCTCTTCCTGGCCTGCAAAGCTTATCGGTGTTATTTATAGAAACACAATTCCTTAAAACACTTCTGAGATGTGGTTTAAATGGTCTGTGATAAAGGCCATACCATAGACTATTCAAACTGCATTTGAGCAGTGTTTTAAGAAATCGTTTTTTTTAGGGTTCAGTACCTACATCAAAAGGAAAAAAAGAACCCTTATAGGATCACTTTAATGTCCGTCCGTCCGTCGTCTATCTGTCAAGACCCTTTATCTCGGGAACGCGTGGAGGAATCAAAATAACATTAAAACCATATACTCAGGTTTACAGTCCCTCGAAGCTTTGAAAAAATTAAACTGGAACGTAAAAAAAGATACGGTAACAAAAGATACAAAAAGATAAAACTTATATTTCGACACTCAAGGGAATCAAAATTTATACGGTACTTTCCGTTCACCTAGAACTATGAAATTTGGCAAGTTATATCGTCTTATACTACAAATACAAGGAAAAATCTGAAAATAATAAAAAAAAATGCCTTTGTAGTTCGAGAAAAGCTCGGAAAAACCAGCGAGACTCGATTCCTGAACTATTTATAATATGTAACCTACAAATTTGTACGGAACCCTCTTTCTTTATAAATAAGATGGTGTTTATATAAAATATATCGAGCGAATGTGGGTGGAAGGGCCGGTAAGGGACGACCCAGACGGACATACTTCGACCAAATAGGGGATGTATTAGCAAACGGCAAGATAAAAAGTATCCGAAACCGGCGTGCGTGCCTGCAACGACTAATGAATGTAGAGGAAGCGAAAGTGATCTGTCAGGATCGTAGCAAGTGACAGTCCCTGGTCTCTGCCTACCCCTCTGGGATACAGGCGTGAGTTTATGTTATGTTTATAAGATAGTAACTCTTAAACCGTAATATACAAGCTAGTTGAAATAAGTACAGTACCTCTAGGAGTATCATCATCATCAACCATTCGACGTCCACTGCAGGACATAGGCCTCCCTCATGGTTTTCCAAGCTTCCCAGTCTTGTGCCGCCCGCAAAGTTTTGTACATTTGTGAAGTTATGGTAGCAATACCACTCGCTAACGGTAAATTGAAACATCGTTAGGAAACCTGAGTGTCTGAGCTATTCACATACCTCAGCGCTTGAAATCGCCAATCCGCGGTGGGCACGCGTGGTGATTAAGCACATACTCTCTGCCTGAGAGAAGGCCTGTGCCCTACAGTGGGAATTATATAGGCTGCTTATGTAAGCATTAATTAAACTAGCATTCAAATAAAAGATGCTGCCTTTACGACACTGTAAAGCCACAGAAACGTTCTAAAACAAACAGGTAAGAGTGAAATCTCAGCCAGAAAGGTCACGATTCCCATTTCGCAGTGAACTGATTGCAGTCCGCTGTGAAGCATTGGCTTCACAGACAATAACAAACTCATAAACCTCCTTTAGTTCACAACCAGATCAAGGTTATCACTGCCTCCCCGAAATTGCGATAGATGAGCAATAATGGTACTTAATTACATGCTATTAGGACCTTTTATTGAGAAATCCAGTCAAGGTTGGAGAATTAGTTTCGGGATGTGGTTTGGCAATTTTTACTCGATTGATTTGATTTCATTTTACTTTATTGGGTAGGTACGGGTTAGTGTAGCTAAAGAAGCTTCGGACTGTATAAATGGTTTTGCATAATTCAGCCATTTCAAGAATTAATTTGCCGCTTTAATTCTGAAGTTCGCAATATTTTTATTTTTGCACCGTAATCGTACCCTTACAGAAACTCCCTATAGGAGAAAGGAATTGCTTTGCTATGGTTTGCACATATGGCGACGATGAAAAAAGAAAGAAATATTTCGAGCTGCTGGAAGGGCCGGTAAAGGACGTCCCAAACGGACATACTTCGATCAAATAATATATAGAGATAGAGCGTTCCGCCAACAAACAGCTACGCAGTTTGGCGAAATTGTGTACTACATTAAGGTTTGTTATTTTTTTAAACAAAAAAAAAATAGGGGATGTACTAAGGCCAAGAAAGAACCCGAGACCGGCGCGCGTGCATACGGCGTGGGTGCTTAAACTGATGAATGTTGATGAAGCGAAAGATCTGTCATTTCGTGTCGATCGTGGCATGTGGCAAACCCTGATTCCTGCCTACCCCTCCGGGATACAGGCGTGAGTTTATGTATGGTATGTAGGACCTAGGTACGAAGGGAGTAATAATAATAAGTACCTAACGATATATTTAGAAAATCGAGGAAATCGAACAATATTTTAAATTTTTGTTAATATTTCGATTGTTCAATAACACCTACTTACTATACTAACGCTACTTTTCATACTAAAATTAATAAAGGAGCGAGGTCGATGACACTACCACGCCTGAACCTTTTCATTAATTCTAGGTGATTCTACTAGCTGAAGAAGCCTTAGCATCGCAACAAAACGATCGTAATTATTTGAATTGTTCGATTTCTGTGATATTTTATTCATGAGATTCATTCATTAGCGAAAGAGGTCTGTCAGGATCGTGGCAAGTGGCAAACCCTGGTCTCTGCCTACCGAAACGGAGTCTGATTTCGGTTCCACCTAAGTGCCGATTTTGGGTAAATATATTAGATACTAGCTGTCCCGGCGAACTTCGTAACGCCACAGAAAACGATTGTATGGGAAATAGAAAAGGGCTGTTTTTAGGGTTTTCCCGGAAATTATTCGATTTTTTCTCGCCTTTTAAACCTTCCCTAGACCTCCACGAACATTTCAAGACTAAGATAAGATAAATCCGTTCAGCCGTTCTCGAGTTTTAGTGAGACTAAACGAAACGAACAGCAATTGCTTTTTATATAATATAAAATATAGATTTTAGAAAGAATGTGAGAGAAGGTCTGTGCCCTACAGTGGGATGTACATAGGCTGCTTATGCTATTAATATGTGCTATTAATATGTGCTATTAATACGTGGTTACCTTTATATGAAAAATATAAATCTAGTATTTTCTGTGGTTAACACGAGCACTAGAATGGATTTTAACGGATATTTACTCGTTTACTTTCCATTTTACAATTTTCCGACGTTTCGGTACTTCTGCAAGTGCCGTGGTCTCGGTAGACTGAGGTGACAGGCGTCTTTTTGAAACCATTAACTGTTAGTTTACTACTATTATTATTAAGTTACGTTCCAAAAATATTTTGTCAAATTTTTAAATTGAAATTGACACTACAATAATTTTATATAAACTCATTATTAGTTATTAAAATAAAAATTCAATCCAAAAAACAATTATTTTATATAAATTAAAAAATATAGATTATTAGTTATTGAAATTAAAATTAAATCTACAGTCACACTTCTAGCAAGGGGGTCTCATGCACTTAAGCACTGGTTTCTATGCTGTAGCAATGTTCCAACCACGATCTCTTTTGAAATTTGAATGCCTTCGGATCTCTATTGCCTCGCGTATCATTCTAGAAAAGAAACGGTCCTCTCGGGCTCTCGGGTTTCTTTGTTAGTTTCTTCTCCACATAATCCATTAATTGTGAAACTAACAACTTTGACGTTCATTAAGTAAACATTTTGTTTTTACAATGAATAAAAATATTTGAATTTGAATTTATAACTTGAACTTTATCAAAATGAATGAAGTGGTCGGTGCCGCTGTGTGTATGTTCACTGACTGCAGATCTACCAGAGCGCTTATGTTTCACGTCCGCGATCTATTCATTCACCCGCTCAGCTATGGTACGCTTAGTTTGACCAATGTACGAGAAACCACATTCACAGTCAAGCTTGTAAATCTGAGAAAAAAAAATGAAGAGTTGTAGAACACAAACTCTCATAATAATTAGGGTGTTTCAGTATTTGCGCGTTTTAGAAATAACTCGGTATTATTTCAGCACCGCCGTATTTGCACATTAGTAAAATCGACAAACGATCAACCTTTACATTTTTGTGGCAATGCCTATTGTAATAGAATCTTTAGTACTCGATGAAGGTGAGGGAAATCATCGTGAGGAAACCTGAGTCCTAGAGGTGTTCAGATACCACAGCACTTGAAATCGCCAATCCGCGGTGGGCATCTCTCTTATATAGGCTGCATATTTGTAAAGGTCGACGTGCTTTGATCGTAGGTACAGTTGGGTTTTACTCGAAAGTCGAACATGTTATTTTTCGTTTACTGATAAGTTGCAAAAACTTTTTAAATAAATAATAAAAATAACTTCCACATAAACAATCACTCGTCCCGGTTCACTAGGATACCCTGTGCTATGGTAACCAGGCAAAAACATCACAAACACACCAAGACTGAGACCAGTTGTACGAACCCACGAGCTCCGGCCTGGCAATCAGACGTGATACCAACGAGGCAGTCTTCATAAATAGAGTCAAGAGCTACCGCAGGGCAACTCCGTTATCTTCGAGAGTACTATATATACTTATTTAGTGCATGGTCTAATGCGAATCGCCACTTTCACTATTATGAATAATGCTTTTCGTACACGAAGGCTTCCCGTTCTAGATCTGCGATTGTCCTAAGCCTGTTACCGAATGGAATAACTGCGTTTGCATGCCATAATTTCACGTGATACTGTGTACTCTGCACCAAAGAAGATCTCTCTGAATGTGAACTAACGATCTTTTTTAACAAAACACGATTCCTAGAAACGATCCTCAGAGGCACTTTAAATAGTCTGTGGTAAAAGGAAAGATCGCTCGTAGCCCCGGCTGCCTGAGTGATCTTAAACGATCACGAAGGTTAAGCAACACTGGGCGCGTTCAGTGCATGGATGGGTCGCCGTCTATGCCTAACGCTAGTGGCATTTTTCCGAGCGGTTCCGTGCTTCGCAAGGCACGTTAAGCTGTTGGTGCCGGCTGCCGTCGATAGATGGCAGTCGTTAAGCCAAGTCAGAGGCCTTAGGGCGGCTTGACAACTTCTGACAGTAGACGAGCTACTAGTCTACAAGCCTCCACCAATCCGGACTTGGCCCCCGTGGTGGAGTATGGCCTATACGTTCCTCAGGGAAGAGACCCGTGCCCCTCGGTGGGGACATAATGGGTTGATGATGAAAAAGGAAAGACGTAAGGCAGATTAATTGAACTGCCGCTGAGGATTGTTTTAGAGGAATCGTGTTTTTAATCTAACATAGAAAAATCTCGTGTCGCAGTGTTTTTTTATTAAACTCCTCCGAAACGGCTTCACCGATTTTTATGAAATGTTTTGTGTGATTTGGTAGGTGTGAAATAGGTTGTAGGCTACTCGATATGACAAAACAATGATTGCCAGGTCAGCTAGTAATATTATAAGTTTGTAGGTAGGTAGGTAGGGGATAATGAACTACTTATCCGATTTCAAAAATTCTTTCACCAGTATCTAGAATGGACCTTCAGGATGGACATGGGCTATAGGCTCATTCATTACCTCGCGAAGTAAGTCGCGGGCACTGCTAGTTTACCATAAATTTTCAATCACACCGGAACCGTTTTCATGTAGGTACAAAAGGACAAGTTCTGGCCCGACAAAGTGCTCGAGGCACTTTTCCTTTCGAATCTAAATAGAGAGGTTGGTGCAGTCGACGGCACATCCACCTTTACCCGCGTGCACTCTACTCAGTCACGTTACGGGTGACTTTGCGACTAAAATGTAAAGGTTGCTCTGCTATCGACTGTACCTACGATAGGAAGGTCAATTATGAAAAATATCCAAGTATTCGGTTATTGTAGATACGGAGTCATGATCTAGTTCTTATTAATATTCAATCAATCAATCATCAATTAGCTCGTGCTCGACCACTGCTGGACGTAGGCCGCCCCCGCCGCACTTACTTCTGTCCTCCGCCATCCTCATCCAGCCGCTGCCAGCAATCTGCCTCAGATCGTCTGTCCAGGGAGCTGTTGGCCATCCTACGTTGCGTTTGCAGTTCGTGGTCTCCACTCGAGTACCTAACCTTAGCACTCCATCGACCATCAATTCTTCGGCACATTATGTGACCAGCCCACTGCCACTTCAGCTTGCTAATCTTATGGGTTATGTCAGTCACCTTAGTTCTGTGGCGTATTGTCTTCGAGTTATTTTAGTACATTTTAGGGTTATTCTAATTCGACTTTGCTACTAAAATGTAGTTTGAGCTGCTGTCAACTGTACATATTGGCAATCAAGTGCACCTAAACGCACCCTAAACTCCAGTCTACAAGGCTCGGACAATGGCTTCACGAGATCCGATCACTTCCCGGTTGTAACTGGTCACGATGGGTTAGTAAAACCAGAGTGCTGCCTTCCGAGAGTGTCACCTCATGACATCATCCTCGCAAGCATCGTTCAGCGAAAACTAAATAATTTACTACAAAGGCGTTATATAAGATTTTTTTATACTGATCTGTTTTATAGACGAATGAGGTACTTTACACAAGATGCTAAAACTCAAACACGTCTACAATTTGAAAGTGTGAAATCTTTAGATGGATTAAATATTATTATAATAATATTTATTTATTTCAGATAACATTGATCCATTTGATTAGTAAGCAATATATATTAGCAATATTAAGCAATATTATTATCTCGTTGCTTTTCTTTTGATATTTTTTCTTGGTTCATCATTACAGCGAGGTAGGCTTCCTCCTCAGACACTTAGGTTTCCTTGCGATGTTTATTTCCATACTAGCTGACTCGGCAAACGTCGTTTCGCCATATTACTTAGCCTACGACCTATTCTCAGACCTACCAAATATTCACAGAAAAAATCATAAAAATCGGTGAAGCCGTTTCGGAAGAGTTCGATAACAAACACTGTGACACGAGATTTTTATATATTAGGTTTCACAAATGTACGTAACTTCGAAAACAAAATCATTTGTACATGCCGGAATCAAATTCAGGACCTCTCGCATTTGACGCAACCGTTTTACCGAAGCGCTACCGGGGCTGTGCCAATAAAGGTACTTCCCTGAAAGAATTTAACTCATAGCGTTTACACTTCGCTTACATAGGTACAACTAAAGCAGTCACTTACCAGTGTAAACACGGTCATAAACGTGGCTGTTACGGCGTGGGAGTCTCGATTGCCTGAGCTATGTGGAAATTGGGGACTTATTGACTTCAGGACGTGGCGTTGCCTTATTTAGGCCTGGGGCACATAAGAAGGACTCGGGCGCAGAAAAGACTCGGCGTCCTTTCAATTCACTTTCATACAAAATGTACTGAAGCGATGGTACATATCCCACACAGATAAGACGGGGCGAGGACACGAACTCTATAGAGGTACAAAACGTCACCGATGGAGGCTGACCGAGGACAGAAAGGTGTGACGATTAAGGGCCGATTGATTGATTACGCTTTGATGTGTATTTTGCCGATTTTTTACCACGTTACGGGTAGGTCCAAATACTTCTACTATAATATTATAAATGTGAAATTTTGAATGGATGGATGTTTGTTACTTAATCGCGTCAGAAGGGCAGAACGGATCTGGATGAAATTCGGCGCAGGTAATGAATGGCCTGGAATAACACATAAGCTACGTTTTATTCCGGATAAATACACATCTGTGAACATTTCCAGTGGTTATGGTTCAAGAGCTAAAGCCCTATAAAAAACTAAAATACAAAATAACTAACAACCCGACTGCTAAGCATTAACTACCAAGCAGGCGGGACCAACCTAGGTACCTCGTATTTTTTTTATTTTGGTCTCGCCTACTTAGTAGTGGTTAGTAGTTAATGCTCAGCAGTCGAGTTGTTGGTTATTTTGCATTCCAGTTTTTTTTTTTTCGTTTTTTTAGAATCTTTTATTTTATAATAGTCTATAACACTCGCGCAAGTGCGACGAATCAATTGAGATCTTATTTGTCAAAATTATCATTGGTTAAGGAGTATGAGGGAACATAGAATCGGACATAGGTACTTACATACATACATGCATAGGAGCCAAACACAACCCTTCTTTTGGATTTCGTCGCAGTCGGGTAAAAAGGACAGAAAGACAGAAGGCCACGTACGCAATATCAACAGTGGCAAGTGATACTCTAGTGGCATAAGGCATAGGGGCTCCTTCCTAATTTAACGTAAGTAATTAGATTGGCGAAGTGCCCACTTAAACGCATTAGTGACTGGGCTTACTTTTAGGCTAATTTTACTTACCTAGGCAAATCGTGAATAGTCTCTGCCGAGAGAGTAATAATAATCATACCTTCCACGCCATACAATCACTTGTCCTGGTCCCAAACTAGGATACCCTGTGCTATGGTAACCAGTCAAGGACACCACAAACATGGAATACAATGTGTACAAATGTACGGCTAGTGAGATTCGTGTATATATCGTGTATTCGTGTGAGATGCGTGTATTCGTGTACTAAGCTAGAGACCTCAAAATCTCAATTTCACGAACAAAACCAGCGCCCACTCGTTCCATTACCGAAACCAGCTATACCTACGTCATTACATCTAAGCTTATTACGTCAGACGATGCTACGAGCTCTAATACAATTACATAGCCGTTGCAAACTGTAACAGCTGTTTCTCTACAAACTTTACGCTGCGATTAGAACACGCCAACCTCCACCTTAATGCTTAGGTTTTAAGTATTTTGTAAAGACCTTAACAGCTGATGACGAAGCCATTTTACACGTGGCTCCAGCACGACCAATTTAAGTCTCTACGCTTAGTAGTTAAGGTTCAATAGAAAGGTTGTATAGAGCTGGTGGAACTTTCACTCAGTGAGACGGTGGTGTTGGGATCGATTCTTCGGTGTTTGGTAGCCTTTGTTTGGACCCGCATGAGGTTTATTGGTGCTGGTGATTTGTATTGTATTTCCTCGCTCCATATTTTGTAGAATTGAAGCCAGAGACGGTTACGTAAGCTACCTCGACTAAGTACTAAGCTACAGGCTCATCATCAGCCACTCGACGCCCACTGCAGGACATAGGCTTCCTTCGTGGTTTTCATAACCATGAGGGCTTTTGTCATAATCGCCACGCTTGGCAGGCGCCTTGGCGATCGCAGTATGCGGTTGGAATCTCAGGAAGACGCTGCTGCCCGTCTCCTGGTAATTGATTTCCTTAGTCGCCTTCTACGACATCCACGGAAGGAAATGGAGTGACGGTATTCTTAATCCGACGCCACACGGAATAGCTACACAGGCTACAGCTAGTGATTTTTCCTCGCAGATGAGAACAGTTCTCATCTGAGAGGAAAAATCTTAGTGTAAGGGTAAGGAAATTGCAGGAGTGTACGAATTTCAACTGTTGCGTGTTGAAAGTGATCTAATAATATCGATACCAGCTGAAGAAATACTTTTCAGGTTTTGCGTTATTTCAAGAACACGTTCTTCTGAAGCCGTCAAACAACTTAAGTAAAAATCTTCGCAAAGGGGGAATTAAGCACGGTTCCAGGGATCGACTTATCATAGTTATTATACAATCGCGTGGCCGAACAATCCTCTCTCATCGTCCGCCAAAGAGCCCAACAAAGAGCACTTCAAAATACAGTATTTACAAGGTGTAACTAATGGAATGTAATTTAACTAAGTAATTCTAATTTGTAATTCCTGGTGCACATACAATAAAGAATATTCTATCTATCTATCTATCTATCTAAGTAATATACATCAGTGCTTGGCATTGGCAAAGATAGGGGGTGCCAGGTGGGCCGCAGAGCCGGATTTTGAGGTCTGGAGGCCCTAAGGCAACGAAGGAGCGGAGGCCCCTAATTATTCCCAAATAAAAAATACGAAACAAAAACTACAATGAATACGATTTTTTTTTTAATTTGAAAAACAAACAGACGTTATAAGTACTCATAAAAGATTGGCGTTTAATGATAGTACATAATTAGCCTTTTGTGGGGGCCCTTTTCTTGTGGAGGCGCCAGGGCAGTAGCCCTGCCTGCCCTCCCCTAAATCCGGTCCTAGTGGGCCGTACCCACCACAGACTGTATAGCGCCCATCCTAGGATGTTGGGTTATTGCAATGCATTGGGTTAGGCTGGTTGATGGCTTGACAGACCAACGGTTTTCAGGGGCCAGGCCCCTCCTGGGCCAAGAATATGTTAAAAACCTGGATGTTCAATAAAATGATAGGTATTATCACAACAGCTGTTATTCGACTCTATTTCACGCGCAAATTAACTAGGCATCTCTCGCGAAAAAGTCCGAGTGAAGTTGCACGGGTCATGCCATTGGAATGCAATTGGTTAGTAGACTAGCAAATAGTGTCAATGAAACAAAACTAATATCCCACTATAGAGAAACTATGCATTTAAGAGACTCGCCACTGGAAGATTACTTACGTAGATGTTAGCAATAAGTGCGCCCATTGTACTTTTTCATTGTAACTTTCATATTTTATGCCGCGGTTCTTGTGTGCAATAAAGAATATTCTTATCTTATCTTATCTTATGCCAATTACGGTTCTTTAATTTTGTTCACTGTTACTTTAGTGCCTAAGCAATGTAGATGGGTAACAAAAACAACCGCGAAAATTGTTGCTAATTGAACTTACGCAGGCACTGTTTAAAAGACAAATTAAGAGAAGGGGTAAGAGGTAATGAGAAGATGAGATATTTATTATGTTCTTATTTTATTTCGTTTAGTAACCATATCAATTGAAAATCACTATTTCTGTTCTTTTTACAAATTTCAATTACATGATTTATACTTGGCACACGAAACATTGAACAGGACATTACATAGGTAAGAAATAGCATCACGAAACATTGAACAGGACATTACATGAGAAATAGCATGTACAAAGGCGAGCTTATATCTAGAAAATCTGTAAAAGATTTCTTCCAGCAAACCTTGGAGAGCTTGCTGGAAACTTATATCACATACGGTTACTAATAAATTAGTAATTCACTTCACCGGAGATTAACTTAGCTTAAGTGCCAAATTCTATGTCATTGGTCTAGATCAAGAACATTTTAACCCATTATTGGTCCAGATGGGTAAATAAAAACTCATAGCAATGTAAACCTAGTTTCTTGAGCTGTTGTCATTAATCCAAAGCCTTCATAGTAGTTATTGATGGCAATCACTGAACCTTATCACATAGGCACTGATGTATTAAGTTTAAGATGATTTGGGAAAAGATGGTCAGAGTGGAGTTTTTTTCCAGATGCCTTTTTCTCTGCTATAAATACGGCCCGAAAGCAGCGGTTAACATAGTACATTGACATTGAGCACAAAGAATGTAAATTCTTTATGTAGAAATAAATTATTGATTTCTGAAAGGATTTATTGTTTAGGGTACATCCATTGCCACTTATTGGATTGACTGAGCTGTTATTGCCCTGGGCCCTGAGCCTTCCAAGATCTATCAATAATCACAAGTGTGATAGATAAATTGACAATGATGACCTCTTATCCCTTATTAGGGCTTGTAGAAGATATCTTCACTTCTTGCGGTCTTGTGCAACAGTGAGATAAGTTGTCGTATTATAAATTTATGGCTACAACATAAATTGAGGATACGACAATTTAACTCACTGTCGCAAAGCCTCAATCTGATCGCCAACCTCGCTGAGCGTCTCAACAGACTTTTCAATGTTCTCGTACTGGTATCCCATGTGAACGGCTATGAGTTGCATCTTTTTGAGGTTTTCTTCCGTACTTTCCATTAGGTTCTCTGTGGCTGTGAAGTCCCGTGCTGCTTTTGATAGTAGCTGAAATGGTACAATACTTTTGGTTATAAATTACTTTAACCTTCACAGAGGTAGGCATAGAGGTAATTCTTAATTTTAAAAACGAAGTCATTACTGTATTAAGAAAAACATGGTAGCAACTTTTCATTTTTCAGAATTAAAGGTGAACGCAGACCTGGCCGCACTGCATGCACTGTATTGTTTGATCGAACCCGCCGGCAACTTTACCCACCAACCAATTGTTTTGATAATACCTAAATTTAACCATAGAATTCGAATAGTTACAAGTTCCTACCTCATGCGATTTGGATCCCCTTTGTATTTGTCGAGCCATGGAGGCGATGTTGTTAATGTTGAGTTGAACACGCTCCGCTAAGCGCTGCTTGGACTCAGCGAACAGCGAGCGAGCGCTGCTAGACGAAGCCGAAGTCATCGTAGAAACTGTCTTGAAATCTCGATGACAATCTACGATTTTTCAATTAATTTTCAAGATACAAAACGTAAACAAATAAATAAACAATAATTCAATTCAATTCTGCTTTATGGACTCACTGCACTGATTATACAGTACAACTTCGCCAATGTCACGTGTTAGGCAAGACTATAGCCAATCACAACCAGTGTTGCCAACTCAGTAACTACAAAATATGCTAGATCAACGTCGAAAATAAGCCAAAAATATGCCAACTCTCTGTTAAATATGCTAAATTAAAATGCCAACGTATGAATTAAAATGTTTATTCATTTAAATGTTTCATAATCTAATTCCCATATAATGTTATGCGGAATAATAGGATATCAGTCAAACAAAATATAGCAGCTGCTGTTGAAGGCTGAGATCTATCGTAAGTTTCTTTGCAACCAATACAGCGCAGAACACTGCCTGGCACTTCGTAGGAATAACAGCACTTCCCTACTCTCTTGAGTCCAAATCTTATATACAAAATCAAATGAGTTTGGTTAAAACAAAGCTCAGAAATCGATTGACAGTGAAAACGCTCAACTCTATTTTGTAAGAGATCATCAAGTAAGAGACTGTTCTCCTGATCTCATAAATCTGTCACAATTTCGTTTTCAACGGGCTGCAACCATCTTTAAAATCTTTTATTTGCTCCCAATCAGTGTTGATTATACTTAGGCGGCATTATTTTTTTGGTGATAAAACTCAAAATTAAAAAGAAATTTGTAAATTACGTCGTAGTTACGTTCGGAAACATGTTATCGCTCACGTTATTTATGTAGGATAAAAAATGCTAAAAAATTATGCTATATGCTAAAAGCCAAATAAATATGCTAAACATACAGAAAATATGCCAAATTTAGCATAAAATATGCTAAATTGGCAACACTGATCACAACAGCGAACGAGGCTCGGTCAGAATTTTGAGGCAATCAGAACTGTTTGTCGGAAGGTTATTATGGGATGCTTAGTGATTTTGACCGTTTGTTTTTTAAGCTAAAGTTTGATATTGTTGTCTGAAAGGAATTTACCTATAATGTATACAAGAGGGGAATTTGCCTGGGAGAGGATAAGTTTAAGATTAGTAGGTCGGACAATGTTATCAGGGAGGACATCCAAAAGAGAAAACCGGAGATTAGGGCAATTAAAATAAACAATAAATAAATTCCTAATTTGTGTGAAACGCACGGCAGGCAGTGTGACGGTCATGTTTCTAAAAGTACTCTGTGGTGGTTTCTATCTCAAAAGTGGAGAACCTGCCTGCCACACACTCAGTGTTGCCAGATTGCACTTTGAATTTCCCCTCCAATCTGAACAAAATTTTCGAGAAGAAAAGCGGGTTACAATGTATCATTATGATTTTATTAAATAAAACTGATGTTTACAAGTACACAGGAACATTGTTTTACTTCACTTACAATTGCAGCAATAATAGCTGGCTTTAGATTTGCTAAATGGGTTGAATTATTGATATCAAGGCTTGCATTTCTCGTTTTTATTTAGTTTTTAAGTTTAACAGTCCAGGTACCTAAACACTGCCTCCGTTTTTAACGAGTGTGAAAGATGCAGACCTGAAAACAAACAAGAATGATAAAACATAACTCAAATAATGATTCTGAATGTATTTCATTAGTATTATTTGTATTTACCTGAATAGAAATATTTGAAATGTTGCGTTGGTTTGGACATGTGGAGAGGATGAAGGAAGATTGACGAAACAAATATATCAAGCAAATGTGGTTGGAAGGTCCGGTAAGGGACGACCCAGACGGACATACTTCGACCAAATAGGGGATGTATTAGCAAACGTGCCGAGCCACTAGTCTACAAGCCTCCACCAATCCGGACTTGGCCCCCGTGATGGAGTATGGCCTATACCTTCCTCAGGGAAGAGACCCGTGCCCCTCGGTGGGGACATAATGGGTTGATGATGATGATTAGCATAGGGCAAGATAAAAAGTACCCGAAACCGGCGTGCATGCATGCAACGACTAATGAATGTTGAGGAAGCGACAGTGAATCAGTGAAAAAGCCCCTAAATAGGTTTTTAAAATTGTCCTCAGCACGGGTTAGTGCAACAAAAAGAATATACAATCATGTACATACATACATAAACTCACGGTTCAAGTCCCGGCATGGATGCAATTTTTAGCCTCTAAATAGGTTTTTAAAATTGTCCTCAGCACAGGTTAGTGCAACAAAAAGAATATATAATCATGTAGGTACAGCGATATCATTCCAATGTAAAAACCTAACTGCAAAGTGGGTTACTCGAGGCTGCCGGTCATGTAATTCACTTCAGCCAGATGTCGCTGCCTGACGTAATACAGAGAAAGTTTGTAAAGAGGCTCGAAATTTCATCGATGCTTGCACTTGGCCATTAGCTCAGTTGAAAGAGCGCTGGCACGGTGAGCCAGAGGTCGGGGGTTCAATTCCCAGCATGGGTAGAATTTTTAGCCTCTAAATAGGTTTTTAATATTTACAATTTTATTTTTATATCACTAAGTTTTTTGTTACTTAGTCTTAGCTATCAATCAGGGTCAAGTCTCTAATAATGAATTTGAGTCCTAATAATAAAAACGAGTTTACCTTGCGGAGAGTTGCGGGTAGTACACGGCGAAGCGGAAAACGCGAGCGTGTTGCCGTCGGCGGCACCGGGCAGCAGGTCACAGCCAAGCAGTAATTCAGCAAAGAAGTTGTTAGTAGGAAGAACCCGGGAAGTCCAAATTGGGCATTTCTTGGAATATCTGAATTTGTGTTACTGCTTGCAGCATTCCCATTGGGAGTATTCATGGAGATCGAAGATCAGCCATGCAAACGGCCCTTGATCGTACATTAAGTAGTGATCAATGATATAGAAGAATCGTGCAAAATTGGTCTAGGTGACTTAGGCATTAACTAGGTACCTAGCGATTACAATAGAAATAAAGGGAGAATACCAATGAAAGATGTATGCACAGCTAAAACAGCATCACAGCATGCTGAGGGCTATTATCTATTAACTAATAACTAGGTTTAGCGTATAAAAGCGAAAAATAAAATTACAATTTCTTTTGTCCAAAGAATGAAGGTAGGAACAAACACCCAGCGGCTGCATACAAATTACATAGGAAAGAATTACTCACCACTTATGGGGAAAACACACTTATAACACTAAATATTGTAGTTTGTAGTAAACTAAAATCCGAATGCGAGTACTTGTATGTCTCGCTAGTTAAATAGTGGTGTCGTATCGTCAGGTTAGGTGACCGGCACTTAATGGCGAGCGAAGCGCGATGGCTCTGCGGCGGAGTATTCGTGCCGTGGCCGAACGTCTCCGACCGAGTAGTTCCGAGGTAATCAGCTAATTACGATTAAGAATCTGTTTGTACAGTTTGTTTGTCCGTTAGTTTAGGTTTGTTTATTAGTTTTAATAAGTTTAGTGTTTAAGTTAAGTTTGTAAGTTTAGATTTAGGTTTTTTTTTATTTATTTCAGGTACATTTCATTATTATTCTTTATGTTACGTTTATTTTTATGATTGTAGACATAGTTTTGAACGTAACCGTTACAAGCCTGCCAGCTACGCAAGGTCGTAACACAGATCGAACATGGAATGTGAATGTGGTGTAGAGTCAACCCCACACGTAAATTCCCATTGAAAACAGAATAGAACGGAACCCTCAACAAAAGTCGTACTCGCACTTGATCAGTATTATTTGAAAGCAGGTACCTATGGCAATTGATAGCCTATCTACGTGTTATTTAGCATCATTAGACTATCTGAGAGGAGATGAGGGATACACCAGTATTGATAATTACAATACAATAAGTACACTACATTGGCCTCAAAATTTTCATTTTAATTTTCCGTATACACCGATTTTGATAACAACTTTGCGATCGTATCTTTAAGTAGTTGGTTTAAAGGATATACAGTCTCCGTGTTCCTTTATCACCCCTTTCGTGGTCATGATAGCTGACACATCATGTTTGTTTATGAACCTGTTCGTTAGGTATATTAATTTTATTCAGATTTCATTGGGAGAATATTCTCTCACACGAAGCGTTTGACAGCGGCAAACTTAAAAGAGATCTTAAAAGAGAATCATAATATCTGTGTAAAAACTGAATTAGCGGGGAATCCCCGTATAATCTGGGCGTGAAACAGAGGTTGCCAGTCTGGTAAAACAATTTAGTAACAAATATACTTATATGGAAAATTAAAAATAATTTAAAGGTGATTGTAGATGACTTCATTGAACATTAAAACTAATACAAGTTCACTTGGAATCTTTCAAAACTGCCAAAATCTGCCATTTTAGTAAATCGTCAGCATAACTGCCACAGCTAAAATCTTGGAGCCAAATCTGTCAAAATGGCAGAAATCTGCGACGAATGGTCACACTGGCACACTGTGAAGGCAGTGTTGCCAGATGGGGAGATTGAAAATGCGGTAGCAATGCTTAATATACGCGGATTTTTTAACTCATATTTTAACCCTACAGTGGTCGCGCCCCCAAAAATCACACCCACTGGTCGCACGGATTACATATTATGTAGTCCATTTTAGATTCAGTTTTTTTTTAAATAAAATTCATTTTTATGCCAATTTCTTTATTAATATTTCAAGATGCTCAATAGAAACTGAAAAGAAACTCAAAATCAACATAATTCATTTAAAAATCCACAGAAACATGAATTTCTTAAAAATTGTCTTTGAAAAATTACTTTGGATAATATGAGATCAAAAAATGAGTACCTATTACTTATATTTATTCATTATTTTCTAAACATGAATTGCACACAATATCTAGCATGATCCGGACAAATGTGTTTGCTGCATATGTTGCAGCATCTTCGGGTGCTCTTATTACCTACGTATTCGCCCGCAGTGAAATTTCCCTTTTCATTTTGACCTGCCTCGCATGTGTTATCCGCCTCCTGCTCAGATTCTTGAATCTTTGTCATCAGATTTCGATATTTAGTCACATTCTTGAAGCCAATTCTGGATTTGAAGCGAATATAGATCTAAATATTCTGTGAATATTTCAAGCGTCTACCTGTTGCCGTAATTACCTAATATCGACCAAAAAACGGCAAACAAAATACGTTTGTTGTATGGGTGCCCCCCCCTCAAATATTTATTTTGTTTTTCATTTTATTCAGATAGATAGACGGACAGACAGACAGACAGGCAGGCAGACGGACAGTGAAGTCTTAGTAATAGGGTCCCGTTTGGCACCATTCGGGTACGGAACCCTAAAAATAGTATTAAAATTTGTTGTAATTAGTCTGTAGTACCCTTATAGCATTAGTTAGAATAAGTTTTTTTATTATTGTGTTAATATGAGGTAATTGTGTCGTAACTGTGTCGGGATATTAGGGATATTCGCTTTACTCAATATTGTTAACTGGAAATCCAAGACAGCAGGGAAAGGACTGTAAATTGTTAATATGGCTTACAGTAAGTTATAAAAAGTCTTTGATTATTAAAAGGAAATAGTATAGCAAAAACGACAAGAAAAAACGGACACAGTAGCCTATAAATTTTGATTCCCTTGAGAGTTGAAATATACCGGCCGTGTCTTTTTTTCACTTTAACTTAGAAGTTTGTTTTTTTCACAGCTTCAAGGGACTATAGACTTGAGTAACTGTGCTTTCCCGAGATAAAGGGTCGGACGGACGACAAAGTGATCCTATAAGGGTTCCGTTTTTTTCCTTTTGAGATTCGGAACCCTAAACATAAGATACAGTCGTTCTATTCTTTTGTTTGGCGGGAAGGAGGGAATTCTTCCCCCACAGAAAATTTCACGTTTTAATGAATGAAAGAAAGAATAATCATTTATTGCCATGCAAGATTTACAGTAATTAAATTATAGCTAGTAGACAGGACTTAACTATACAAACTTAAACTAATGTGGTATTAACTTAAATTAATGTAAGGAAGTTTTTAACCACTTTGGTTCTGTGCCCTCTCTGGTTGGCAACCACAGATAGACGGAATCTAACATAGTCTTAGTAATCTGTGAATCCAACAAATGTTTGCAATCTAAGTTCTTATTTTTGTTAGAATATGAATGAAAATGCCCTACCGATCGTGGGGTTCGATTTGAAAAAAGCGGAACTGCAAAGATCTAAAGCGGAAGGAGGATCCATTGCAAAAAAGCGGAAGAGCGGTGTATCTGGCAGCGCTGGGTGAAGGTAAGTAAAGCACAGACAGTTTAATATATATTTCGTTTCATTAGGCTTTTTTCGTTGAGTTGTTAACTCACCCCTTTTAGCATGGATTTTTTAAAATGTTTAAAAAATATAATATTCTCTGAATAGTAAGTTAGACTTGGGAAAAATACAAATAAAAATCTAAAAGTATGTATTAAATAAGTTGTTTTAAGAAATAGTTTTGTTGCAAATATGGAACCCTATGCAGTCGGGTATATATTTTTATTTGTTCCAAATCTGGAACTTTATTCATGCAATGCAGCATGTGCTAGACAATTTACTTACATAAACATGTTAGGAATATTTATATTTAAAACAGTTATATTACTGATATAGTTTTTTACTTAAAAAAAAAACACTATATTAGATTGTCATGACAGATCTGTTCAAAAACTAAATAAAATACTCATAAATTGTTATTTTTATAGGTGCCCCCCTTCTTATAATAGGTACCTATAACTACTTTTATCTCTTTCTTTTTTGCACGCCTACCTCAATTTTTGCCTCTCCTGTACCTCCTGCAGATTGACTGGTAGAAAATGCCACTAGAATTAAGTCCACCTTTTGTACACTGTCTTTGTGCAATAAAGAATTAATAATAATAATAATAAATGTATGACATACACAAACAAAAGGAAATATTTTTGTGTGGTATCCCTTTTGATTTATCTGACGTGGTAGATCTTAACAGCAACACTTCTGGCAACCCCACAAAGCTGACTTTTCGCTCGTCACGAAAAAGGTTTTTGTGTAGAGAAAATTTCTGTAATCTAATTCAATTATTAGCCCTTTTCTTGAAATGTTTGCCTCAATAACTCTTCTGCCGGTTATAGTCCACACGTCAGTCAGTAATTTTCCCCCGCAGCAAGCGTCAATATAAAAATAATGTCATTTATTTACGAGAGGTGATTTAGCTAACTTGAACACTTATTTACGTATACTGTGCAAAAGACCTTAGTTCTTGCGATGGATAAAGGCGTGACGTGTGAGCATCTGAACAAGCTGGCTGATGTCCTGGGGCAGGACTTGTGGCAGTCAAAGGAGGTAAATACTCGAGATAACCTAACCTCAACTTTTTACTTGGTAATCGGCATTCCTTAGGACTATTATCATTGTGTAACCGTCTGACCGTTAGTGCCATTACACTTTATAGCGTGCTCTTTCTGCATAACTACATGCAAGCTAAACGCCCGCTTGTGCTGTCCTCATTTCTTATGTTTACATTTTACTTCCTTCATTGGACAGCCAGTGTTGTGCAAAGTCATTGAAATGAATTTGAATATGAAATCAGACACACCTTACCTTTGTAGGGAATTAACTGAAAAGTTTATTAATAATGCATTTGATAGCACAATATTAGCAAAGTAACTTTGAAAAGAGTTTTGAGAAGTGTGTAATTTTGTATTGTCTAGGCCCTTACATGCTTCGACTGTGGATGTCCCGGACCGAACCTGTGGATATGTCTCCAGCAAGACTGCCACCACATTGGCTGTTCCGAAGTCAAAAATGATCACAGCACATCACATCAAAGGGTAAGTTGGAAAAACAACTGGATTCACTTTTTTATATTATGCCAGCTTCTTTTGTACATGCTGGCAGTTTATTTTGTTTTTAATGCACAACTTGCAAACTAAAAAGCTTAGATCTCATTGGAACACACATTTTAAAAGGTAAATAAATGTGATAAAGATTTTTCTCAACCAATCCTTTTTTTTAATAATAATCCTGTTGAAAAGTAATTCTAGTCATGTAGTACAAAAAGGATTTGTACAAATCGAGCAGAAACTGACATCACAAGATGGTGATGCCTTACAAAGCATGAAGCATTTAACAATACTTGAGTTATGAATCATTATTATTATACTTTATTGCACATGAAATTTATTACAGGACATAAAAAATATATTTCACAAATTAATGATTTGTATAATGTTAAAAAATATTTAGAATTTCATAAAAAAAACTACATAAATATAACAAGTTGGTTCATTCTTAGGGTAACTTGATAATTTCATTTCATTCTTAGGGTAAAAATGATTGTTTTTTTAAATTCTATGGTAATTTATCCATATTGTTTAAGGTATAAATGATACTTCACTCCAATTCAATTTTGAGGGATGTTCCCCATTGCACAGTATAATTGTTTTATTGTCATCAGCATGGACAATCTAAAAATCATCTCTCTCATTTTGTTTATTTCAATGCTGTGACATACATGTATTCTTACATAGTAAACATGCACATAACTCTGCAGGCCAAGGAAACTGAGATAAGTGTAAACAAAGGACATCCTGTTTGGAATAAGCCTTGTAATGTAAACGTTTTAGTAAAACTCCGAAAGCAAACACTTTATAATAATATTAACATTTCTCAAAGTCTAACAGAATATAAATATCCAGTAATTTCTCTTACACCTGCTACAAATATTGAAAATTTGAAACATTAAAAAAAAATTAATTTTTTTAAATATTTGTAGCATATACCTCCACTACCACCGCGTTGGTGTGTGTCCTTTACACATGTTACAAAATATATTGAAAATTGAAGGCCTTGTTGCGTTTCATCCTTAAGAAAAGTTACTGGTTATTTATATTGTAGCTACATACAAAAAAGAGTGGTCTATATAGTAAACAAATATTACATAGAAGGAAAAATTTCAAGAAATTTACTTATTATTAACTTAACTCCGGATCGACTTACTTGCTTTTTTGTTGGAAGAGTCCGACCGACTCTTTCGACAAATAGGCAAGTAAGTGAATCCGGTATTATGTTAATAATGTGTAGTGCTTAGGGGCCGTTAAAGTATTACGTAAGCAGATTTATTACAATTATTAACCCCCCCCCCCTCTCACCTCGCCTCGGCAGCAAAAGTAAGCCAAGCTCTTTTTATGCATTTTTCTTTTAATGTATTCAGACCGTCAATCATATCGAAACGAAATAATATATTGGCGGAGGAAAGTTAGACAAGTGAATAGCGCGGTAATTCCCCTACTCGGTTCTAACACTGAGACCTAAACATATCCATGATTTAGGGAATTCCGAATTATATGTGCTACTACCCTGACACTGACTACTACACCCACAATATTTTTTCAACCACCAATCCAACGATACCCCTCATGATGGTGTAGGCGAGAAAAACAATCATCCCCACTTTTAATGTTAGGGGGAGGTACCTACAGTAAAAATTATTTTTCCAACATTTTATTCTTTAACTTTGTCGTCGTGATAAATATGTCTACACATACCAAATTACAGCTTTCTAGTAACACTGGTCTTTGCGCTAGGCCGCGGTCGGACAGACGGACGGACATGATGAAACTACAAGTGTTCCTTGTCGGACTACGGAACCATAAAAAGTAAAAAAATTAATACCTACTGCTGACCCCACCCCAGACCCCAACACCCCCTATATATGTCATGTAAAATAAGCAAAGCTAAGACCCCCCTGCATAGGGGATGTATTAGCAAAGGCCATGATAATAGTACCCGAAACCGGCGTGCGTGCATGCAACGACTAATGAATGTTGAGGAAGCGAAAGTGGTCGGACAGGATCGTAGCAAGTGGCAGTCCCTTTTCTCTGCCTACCCCTCTGGGATACAGGCGTGAGTTTATGTTATGTTTATGCTTAATCGTAGATTTATAAAATTGTTATTATTATTATTATTTGTAGACGGGCAGGCAGTTGGAACAACTGATAATTGCCCGCATCCAGTTTCACTTGGTTATTTTTTTCTTACACATAAATTTTAAGTTAACTTAATCACTAGCAAAGGTGCTTATAACTTATATTGTATTAGTGTACTAGCTACTGGTTGTTCTAATGAAATAAAATAAAAATAAATAAAAAAGTAATTTCTTCCGGACAACCATTTAGGAAAAAGAAACAGATGATCAGTAACATGCAATATCAGCACAGAAGCATGAACTTTGTGCTCAAACAAGTGCTCTTTACTCTTTGTACTCTTCACATCAGTGTTAGGAAGCTGATGTGTGCTAAATATAGACTTTATGAATAATAAAGTTGTCTGAGCTATTCTGAAGTATCCTGTTAGTATCGTAGTTGGTGAAAAGAGACATTTTAAACTGTCGTCAGTTTGGTTGATGAGAGTCAGCACCCATCTGTACAAAATGTGTACAGCAAAAAAAAACTTAAATATTGATAAATGCTTCACACATTGCAATAAGGCGTCAGTAGCATTGTGCCGTCACGCCCGGTTTGTACTGTCGACAGCCGGTCAACCTTTACATTTTTCTTGTATAGTCGCCCTTAACGTGCTTAGAGTGCACGTATGTAAAATTTGATGTTCTGTCGACTGTACCACGTGACTGAAATTACTTTTCGAGAGATTATTTATCTTTTAACATGGCCTCCAACGAGGTTTTCACATTTCAAGTTCCGCATTAGGTACAAAATGCGGCGTGCCCGCAATCTGGACAGTTATTCGAGACAGACAATAAGTGCAGACAGGTGTTGTAGAGTGCGTGAGGAGGAACCTCAGCGGTTCCTTTACAAACATTTAGGGAGTGAACGCGTGGATGTCGTAGAAGGCGACTAAGGAAATAAATTACTAGGAGACGGGCAGCAGCGTCTTCCTGAGATTCCAATCGCATACTGCGATCGCCAACCCGCCTGCCAAGCGTGGCGATTATGGCAAAACCCCTCGTGGTTATGAAAACCACGAAGGAGGCCTATGTCCTGCAGTGGGCGTCAAACGGCTGATGATGATGATGATGATGATGATGATGAACAATATGATCAAATTTAGAATAAAAGTTGTAGATAATATTATGAGATTTCTTATGACGCTACGTTTTCGAGATATAATATAAGCAAAAAATCCAAAACCTTTTCATGACTCTGGCTCATTTCCTAAACGTCAGCTTTTAATTTTTAGTATGTTCAATTCCTAATCTGCCTGAACAAGTTTCTGAAGGAATTGCTCTGGGCCCTGCTTAACCATCTTTCGGGCCACTCATTGACTGGACTAGTTGTATAATTAGAACTGAGATTTCCCCCCACTAACTTGCCATTGAATTACTTAGCAAGTCACTCACAGTGCGTAGCAACCACCCGCCAGTAGTGAAGAAAAATATCGTGAGGAAACTTAGAGGTCAGCGCCATGTGAGTCACAAGGGTTTGATAGCATGATGCCCACTATCGCACTTTGTTACTTTTATTCCGCTTCTATACAATCGATAGCTGAATAACAACTTTTGAAAATCTTCATATTAGTGCCCACTTCCATTATAATATGTTTTCGTTTTTTAGGGATCCGTACCCGAAGGGTAAGGGACCCTATTACTAAGACTCCGCTGTCCTTCCAGTGCGGGCATGTACCTATATGACATTGTTTTCTCAGTTATGTACATTAAGTTATAGTAGCAATACCACTCGCTAACGGTGAAGGAAAACGTGGTGAGGAAACCTGAGTGTCTGAGCTATTCATATACCTCACGCGGGCACGCGTGGTGATTAAGCCCATACTCTCTCCCTGAGAGAAGGCCTGTGCCCTACAGTGGGACGTATATAGGCTGCTTATGCTATAGTGGGCATTATGGTTTCGAACCGCCAGAAGCATCCGTAACTACATTTTTTTAGTCATTTATTTTTTTCATGCTTTTGTCACTTGGTGACCATGTCAGCGCCACAGTAATATATTTTATTTTATTTATTAAGGAAATAAAAACGGTAGTACAATGATAAGTTATCATAACCCGAAACCGGTGCGTGTTCATGCAACGACTAATGAATGTTGAGGAAGCGAAAGTGATCTGTCAGGATCGTGGCATGTGGCAGTCCCTGGTCTCGGCCTACCCCTCCGGAAAACAGGCGTGAGGTTATGTATGTATGTAACTTAACATAATTACTTAATTATTTAAACTATTACGTAGTTGTACCTCCAGCACCGTTAACCACAGATTAAATTAATTAGGAAACCAATTAATTGGCACCCAATTAAGGCAACAACAACCTCGAAGGAGGCTTATGTCCTGCAGTGGGCGTCAAATGGCTGATGGCTATTGTACAATCAGGAGGAAGAGATTAGTAATAAACTTACAATTTATCATCAGTCGTTTTTGCGCAAAGTAACCTCATAATTGGTCGGTTAAGTGAAAATGACTCACAACTGCAAGTTTATTGTTGTCGACTGACAAATTAAAAATCTACTCGTACGATTGGGGTGAATTTAAACGCTCGACAAGATTGATGACACACCCAAATATTTAAACGATCATTACATGACTGATTACCCATCAAATACTAGTCGTGCCAGCGAGGGTAGTGCGGCGACGCGACTCGCGCGTTTTAACCTCAAACGTCGCGACTTTCCCGTACATTAATTGTCAAATATAACACCATTTGGGAGACTCTATTTCACAAAACCACGCAATCTGTACCTTGGACCCTCGCTATATAATAAATTTAACCGCACACATCCTATTTTCACACTTACGTCACACGAATGTAAAATGAAAGTAAACACGATAATTATAAAATCCCTTTGTTACGAACAAACCGAAAATATTCTAATATCCTCTAACCATTTCTTCAGCTGATTAGTTAACACTTAATCAATGACTCAAACACAATCTCACACACGCACACACACACACGCAGGCACGCACGCACGCACGCATGCACGCACGCACGCATGCACGCACGCACGCATGCACGCACACACACACATACATACATACACACACTCACGCGTGCACACACACACAGACACACAGCATGTTATACTGTAGTAAACAATTTAGTTTTAGATGTAATTTTGTTTATCATCCTCTTTAGATTCCCAAAATAATTACATTAGCTATTAGTTCCATATCTCCATTGCAATATCCAAAGCATGATACCACAAAAATCTATGTCTTAGCGTGTACCTCGTCAGAGGCAAGGGCCTTTTTTTGTAATCTTATTGGTAAGGGAGGGACTTTTGTCACCGAGTCAGCCCCCTCGTAACTTATAATGACATCATTTCACACATAATTACATTGGAAAACAAATGAAAAAACTAAAAACTACTTAAGTATCTTATCTAGGGAGAGCTGTTCTTCTCTTTGACGCAGAGAATGATAAACGAATTTGTAAACTAAAAAGGACTCTTCTGATAAAGGATTTGCTAGAATAGATTGAAAACTACCGACGTCAAGCAGATTTATTTTAAGGTAAGATAATAACAGCTCCCTCTCGAACCGATTGCGATTGCATTCGGTTAACAATTTTTGAACGTCTTCAATGGTATCAAAACAAGCACAATTTGGATTATCCGTCTTTTTCATTACGAATGCAAATTTGTTAAGAGGCATATGACCATCGATGTGCCATTACTACACACACACACAGACACACAGCATGTTATTCTGTAGTAAACAATTTAGTTTTAGATGTAATTTTGTTTATCATCCTCTTTAGCCTCTCAAAATAATTACATTAGCTATTAGTTCCATATCTCCATTGTAACATCCAAAGTATAACGACACCACAAAAATCGATGTCTTAGCATGTACCTCGTCAGAGGCAAGGGCCTGCTCTGCTCGCCATAATCACAGGCTACATGTGAGCTTAGCTATGGCAGCAGACATATACCTAATTACGTTTTATGTTATGTTTTTTTCTTTTAGAATTACTTAATGTAAATGTATTTTTCTCAAAAAGTGGCGTATTGCAGGGACGTATAGCGTTCGGGATGTGGGCTATTACATACTCGAGCTTTTTCTTTACCTTTTCCGAACTCGTGCGTTCTCTTTCCCAACTGTCAAAATAATGTCTATTAAAAAGAAAAAAAACAACCACGAAGTTTTTACTAAAAAAAATCCTAGAAGTTTTTATGATTCATGCAAATATTTCTAAGAAGAAGCTACTAATTTGTTTCAATATCAGATTTAATGATTTGATTCAATGAGGTAGGTTAGGTTTCATTTCATTTCATGTCATTAAATTTAATTTTCATTTCATATCAATAAAAAATTCTACTGAAGACTTGGCTGTATGGGCATAGTTCCCTTTGCCAACCCAAATCTCTGCTTATATTCTTTTACGGTTGGCGCCATTTTCCAAAAATGTTCTTTATTAAATTGCTTCATTTTTTCGCAACTGTATTAAAAATAGTCGTTCAGTACACGTGCGGAACCGTCATTGCAACTTGTTCCGACTGTCAACCCTCACCTTCGGCTGCGCCTCGGCTCGGGTAGACATTTGTCGGAACTCGTAATGAAATATACTATACTATGTAACCATTACTTTCAGTAAACGATATATTATTTCCTATTTAAATTCTGACATTTTTGCGCCACAAAACCCGTGACTCGCCTCATCGCACCACCCATCGATTAATACTATTTCACTTTATCATTTATCTTATCAATAATGTTTCGCGACATTGCACCTGGATTGATTTTGTTTGTTACTTTTATTTGTTACGTTACAGCAGCAGCGACCTAGAGATTTCAGATAAGCCTCATAATGTAATTAAAATTAATATATGAAATTTACAAGCATGCACCTTCTTTTGCCACGCCCTGGAGGCCGTCATGTATGATCCAAGTAGTGTAATGATACCATCCTATGTACAAAATGACTGCGATAAATTAATATGAGTAATAGTTACCAATAGAAAAAACCGACCAAGTGCGAGTCGTACTCGTGTACGAAGGATTCCGTACCGTTATCTATACAACATTTGAATATTTCAAGCACAAAGCGTCTACCTTTTGCCGAAAAAAAACGGCAAAAAAATCACGTTTCTTGTATGGGAGCCCCCTTAAATATTTATTTTATTTTGTTTTAAGTATTTGTCGTTATAGCGGCAACAGAAATGCATCATCTGTGAAAATTTCAACTGTCTAACTATCACGGTTCGTGAGATACAGCCAGACGGACAGTGGAGTCTTAGTAATAGGGTTCCTTACCCTTTGGGTACGGAACCCTAAAAAATAGCGGGTATAGTATTAATTACCACTCGTGCGCAACGCGGATTAGCGAAACACCATAGACACTTAGGTTTCGTCGCGATGTGTTTCCTTCACCGTTAGCGAGTGGTTTGACTGTTTTCACAAATGTAGGTACGTAACTTCGGAAAAAGTCCGCGACCTTTCTGACACGAAGCAAATGTTCTACAATGTGCTACCACCACCGCTGGCAATATAGTATAAGCAGCCTATGTACGTCCCACTGCAGGGCACAGGCCTTTTCTCAGAGAGAGTGTATGGGCTTAATCACCAAGCGCGCTCACCGCAGATTAGCAATTTCAAACGAAGAGGTATATGAACACTTCAGACACTCAAAAGCATTTTTTTTTTCCAGAACTACCCGTCCCACTGCGTACATATGAACGTGTCGACGGAGAGGATTTGGTGCTACGCGTGCGAGAAAGAGGTCCACATTCGGGCAGCCGTCCCTTTTCGGGTAAGAAAACTTGCCTACATATGTCTAAGCCCAAGGTTTTTTTTTTCTATAAAAAAACGGACAAGTGCGAGTTGGGACCTGGGCCCTATTTCATACAACTACAATTCATGTTTTACTATGAAAGTTCGATGTGCATTGCAGAGACGATTAACCCTTAACGAGTACTAAGGATCGGATATCAATGTATCTCGGATACTTGCATCGAATTGTCATATTCACTATGCAGTTTAGTTTTATAAAACGCCCTGAGAGCTTCTAACAAAAAAAAACGCCTAATTTTGCAGTGGAAAAGTATGTACGAAGTGGTGTTTGTCATCTTTTTTATGCGAAACATAGGAGTGAATGAGGCCAGAGACAGAGTAAAATGCAAGAAGATATTTCAACGGAAAAAGACCATATGAGAAAGCTGGACCACTATAATATAAACTAGACATGCGCAAGTTGTATTTTGGATAAGATCGACTCACTCACCTATCATTTCGTCCTCCGATCCTTAAAATCACATTGATCACCTGTATTAGGGTTCTTTCTAGGGGTAGATACTCTTAACTCCCAACTATCACGACTCCTATCTAGATCGCAGAGTTCACTAGCTCAGGAAAGTAGGAGTGCGCCCCGTGTTAGAATGAGAACTTTAACTCGTATTGTTAAAAAAACTATTTAACATGGAAGAAAATAATACTCGATTAGTTGTTTAATTATAGCAACATTTAAAACTGTCATTCCATTTTTTGTGTCTGGCAATTTTCTTGCCCTTTTTGCATTCGTGCCGGTCGGTTGTACATTTTTCACTTCTATTATAAAATACAGTCCACGCTCTTAAAATATACCAGCATTTTATTCCCTACACGTATGTTCGTCGAATTTGCGCATCTCGCTCGCACTTTAGTATAATCATTACCGCCTTGAAAGTGTCTAAGATAGAAGCTATGATGATACAATACTTGCTCGTGAGTTGAAGATAGATCTAGTGCTTCGAGGTCAGTTGTATCATCAAAATCTATTTGATTGTGATCGACTGCCTCGTTGGCCTAGGGGTATGACGTCTGATTGCCCTGCCGAAGCTCGTGGGTTCGGTTCCCACTGGAGTGCGCCTATAGTGGCTTCAGTCTGGATGTATTTTCATGTTTGTGATGTCCTTGCCTGGGTATCCTAGCTGGGGACCAGGACAAGAGATTGTATTGTGTGGAAGTTATTTATTTATTTAAATTATTTACTTATCTACTCATGCCTAATGTAAACCATTTCCCGCGCAGGCGAGCCCCGAGGCCTGCCCGCTGGGCGGGTCGAGCGCGCGTCTCGGCTTCGGCCAAGGCGTCGCCATGAACGTCGCTATGGGGGACGACGAGGACGAGGATCCGGAGTACGCGGACGACGACGACGATAGGCCGAGAGGTGAGTTCTTGCACACATTTCTTGCTAACGGACATTAGTCGGTCCACATTCATACAAAACTCATGCCTGTACACTGGAGGCAGAGACCAGAGTTTGCCACTTGCCACGATCCTGACAAACCTCTTTCGATGTATCAACATTCTTCAGTCGCTGCGTGCACGCAAGCCGTTTTGGGGTACTTTTTATCTCGGCCAGTTCGGTCCAATTTCGTGCAGATTGGCCTCGTCTCAGGCACGCCACATTTTTTCTAACTTAGCAGTCCATCACCCAGTCGCCACCAGCTGTGTTAATTTAGGAGAAGTGGTACAATGAATAGCATCATATTTCTCGGGAATTACACTGTCAACACAAGGAAGGAATGAGCCATGAATCGAGATGCTTAATGGCAATCAAAAATTGCCAGTTCTTTCGTACAACTTATCTGTCGATCTATCTATACAGCCCATGAAAGACGCCCACTGTTGGGCATAGGCCTCTTCACCGTCACGCCAACTTATGTCCAGAAACTTACTGTCAGATATCAAGAAGAACCAAATAATCCACAAGGATTTAAAGGACCGTAAGTGCCCAAGTAGCACAAAATTAGGATAGTTAGGTCTAAAAGGTGCCCCATCAGTGCTTTAGTGGCTTCAGAAGAGCTGCATAATGCGCACTGTAGCATTCTTGTTGGCTTGAAGCATTCTACTTTGTACTAGTTGAAAATCCCTACAAAATCCCTTCACCCTGCCCAACCCAAGTCAATGTACAGACAGCCACCTCGGCCCGCAGGTCTCGTCGGCCTCCAAAACATGGGCAATACCTGCTACATGAACGCTGCGCTCCAGGCACTCAGCAATACTGCGCCCCTTACCAGCTATTTCTTGGAGTGCGCGCCGGCTCTCCGCGCGCTCACTGCCGATGCCAAACCTGGGTTAAGCAGGTGAGAAAAGCTCATGCTACTCCAGGACTCAACAGATTCGGACACCAGCTTTCCACGTCTTAAGAAATACTGCGCCTCTTGCAAGCAATTTCTTGGAGTGCGCGCCGGCTCTCCGCGCGCTCATTGCCGACGTCAAACCTGGCTTATGCCGGTGAGAAAAGCTCATGCTACTCCAGGACTCAACATATTAGGACACCAGCTTTTCAAGTCTTAAGAAATACTGCGCCTCTTGCAAGCTATTTTTTCGAGTGCGCGCCGGCTCGCCGCGTGGTCACTGCCGACGTCAAACCTGGCTTATGCCGGTGAGAAAAGTCCATACAACTCAAGGACTCAATATATAATGCTTATTGCATCGCCGTATTGTACACGAATTAAAGTGCGATAAAAGTATTAATACTGATAATATATCAGAACACCAGCTTTCACAGTCTTAAGCAATACTGCGCAAATAGGCATTGTATAGCACTAAAAAGTAAAAGACTTCCCCTGTCTAATCAAAGCTTAATACGTAGACTCGTACCGCCCATCAATAGTTCTACATCAGCAATTGTTTTGGGCCATTCCTCTCGCGCCTAGTATATTCTGCTTCAGCTGTCGTTAGTAAGCGGGACATATGTTTGGCGGTCAGGTTGCATCGAAATCCTTTATCGTCAGATCTGGTCCCTCTGATAAAACATTTGGTTTTTCCTACAGATCATACCAAAAACTAATAAGGGAAATCTGGAGCAAATCGCGAGGCTGCGCTGTGCCTAGCGGCATACTATATGGCATCAGAAATGTGAGTATGGTTATTAACAGCATTCCTTCACACACACATTTATGAAGGCGTTATTAGGGTTCCTAATCCGTGTGGCGCCGGATTAAGAATAGCGTCACTCCAATTCCACCCGCGGATGTCGTAGAAGGCGACTAAGGAAATAAACTACCAGGAGACGGGCGGCAGCGTCTTCCTGAGATTCCAACCCCATACTGCGATCGCCAACCCGCCTGCGAAGCTTGGCGATTATGGCAAGACCCCTCATGGTTGTGAAAACCATGAAGGAGGCCTGTGTCCTGCAGTGGACGTCGGGGGGGGGGGGGGGGGGGCTTGGGCTGATGATGATGATATTAGGGTTCCTGTTACCAGCAATAAGGTCTTTTATCTCTTGGCAGGTGCACCCGATGTTCCGCGGCTACCACCAACACGATACGCAGGAGTTTCTGCGGTGCTTTATGGATCAGCTACACGAGGAGTTAAAGGAACAGGTGTGTAGTTTATTGTTTTACGTAGCGCTTCATAAACATATTGAACACTTGAAATTCCCAAAAATAAAATTACTCAGAAAACTCAGTTGTTCCTGTGAGTATTTTATTCGTTTTAAGAACATTTTTTTTCTGTACCACGAATATACATATTAGATAGATAGATAAAACGTTTATTTTCAATACCAGAAACACAATACGGTGTTATTTATAAAAACACGATTCCTTAAAATACTCCATAAACGCCGAATAAATAGTCGGTCGTAGAGACTTTACAAGAGTTATACTTCACCACAGACTATTTATGGATTCTATTTATCTATACTTTGGCCTTTGCATCTACGTAATGAGATGATTTATACAGGTTCCAGTGGCACCTTCACTCACACTAGATGGGTGAAGGGACCACTCACGCGCTGCAGTGCCTGGGACATTGTTTTAGATGGAGTAGCCTTGCCCAGCACCTATAACATCCTGATAGCTTAGTCGGCCTAGCCCCCAGGAAAGGCAAGTCAATACGTCCGGAGCCAACCAAGCCGCGGGTTTCCTCACGATCTATCTCATCAGCCCATAAATAACTCATATTTCCCCTTATATTAGACATGTAAGCCTTTTAATGTATTTTGTTTTCTGGTGTGTACAATAAAGTTTTCTAATCTAATCTAATCTACACGATTCCAATCATATAACTGTCAAATTTGTATGGAATTTTGCAGTTAGGTCGGAATCGCTCAGGATTAGTTGTGCATAAGCAGGCCCCAAAGCCCACTGTTGGGCATAGGCCTCTTCTCGTCTAATGTTCCGCTTTCAGAATGTCGTCGGCCCACCGGAGATTACGAGTATTATGGAGTGTTTTAAGATAACAATGGGAATTTAAAATTTGTCTTCTGCGTGTTTATTATTTTCAAATTTTTTTTACGAAATTAATCTCGTTCGATAAAATACCGCTTCATGCCTTCGAATTCATTTATACGAAAACAACCCAATGCATGAAAAATGTTGTAAAATGCCTGTTTCATCTTGACATTCTTTACAGTCAGTGGTAAATTGTTTCTCCTGTCGTTCCGTCTAGGTCCCCGAGGGAGTCCCATCGGAAGACAACCTGAACTCTGAAGACGGTGACCACACAGCATCCTCGAGGAACGTCCACGTGCGACGCCGGGCTGCCTCGTCCGGTGGTAAGCATCTGAAATTTTTATTGAGACTTTTATTTTCTTAGAATGTCTGATAGGTTAGTTATCAATTCATTCACATTTTGTCTGGATGTGAACAGTAAAAGTCAAAGTGAAGTTTTAATAGCAATACCACTCGCTAACTATGAAGGTAAACATCGTGAGCAAACCTGAGTATCTCAGGTGTTCCCATACCTCAGCGCTTGAAATTGCCAATCCATGGTGGGCACGTGTAGTAATTAAGGCCATACTCTCTCTCTGAGGGAACGCCCAAACAAAACTATGGAAGTAAAAAAATTATAATAGGAGTTGATATTAAGTGAAATTAATCAAATGAATGAATAGATTGGTTACTGGTTGAAGTGTAATAATCAACGCCGATGATTCGCCGCCGTGTGGCGCCGGATTAAGAATAGCGTCACTCCATTTCCACCCGTGGATGTCGTAGAAGGCCACTAAGGAAATAAATTACCAGGAGACGGGGAGCAGCGTCTACCTGACATTCCAACCGCATACTGCGATCGCCAACCCGCCTGCCAAGCGTGGCGATTATGGCAAAACCCCTCATGGTTATGAAAACCATGAGGGAGGCCTATGTCCTGCAGTGGGCGTCAAGGGGCTGATGATGATGATTCATAAAACATAATTGAACTGAGATAAATAAATTAGTCATATTTTAACGTTTTCTATCGACGAATTATTGCTTACGTCATCATCATAAGCAGCCTGTATACGTCCCACTGTAAGGCACAGGCCTTCTCTCATGGAGAGAGTATGGGCTTAATCACCACGCGTGCCCACCGCGGATTGGCGATTTCGAGCGCTGAGGTATTTGAATAGCTCAGACACTCAGGTCTCCTCACGATGTTTTCCTTCACTGTTAGCGAGTGGTATTGCTACTATAACTTAATGTACATAACTGAGAAAACAAAGTCATAAGATAAGAATATTCTTTATTGTACCAGGAAAAACACAAACGTGATATATTTACAAAAATGCAGTACCATTGGAGGTCTTATTGCATACAGGTACATGCCCGCACTGGGAATCGAACCTGGGCCTCTCGCTCCCCAGTCCGATGTTCTACCCACTAGGCTTCCACCATTGCTTACGTATTGCTTGCTTATCTCAAATATGTTCTAGGGGCTTCAGTGTCTGAGTGGTCCTTTCACCTAACTAGTGTTGGTAGGAGTTGCATTGAGAACTCCCACCTACACCTACATTTGGTGAGACGCTGTAAATCATCTAACATATATGTATGTATGAGGTCTGTTTTGCTGTCGCTTCTCTGTTTGTGTCCAGTGGGACAGGGACAGCAGTGGTTGGGCAGAGGCCTGCCCACTTCAGTCCCATATAATTAATGTTACATACATACGTTTATTTTCAGCGACAGACGCTCCATTCTACGCGCGGATGCGACGGAAATCACCAGCGCCTTCCAACTACAGTGAGCCTAGATCGGATGGATATCTAAGGTAAGGGCTGCCCAGGCCATGTTTATAAAAGTAAGTGAAACCGTTAAACCAATAGATAAAATGTACCGAGTACTTTTTTTTCTAAGTTATGTAGATTTGTGAAGTCATGGTAGCAATACCACTCGCTAACGGTGAAGGAAAACATCGTGAGTATGTGAGCTATTCACATACCTCGGCGCTTGAAATCGCCAATCCGCGGTGGGCACGCGTGGTAATTGAGCCCATACTCTCAACTTGAGAGAAGGCCTGTGCCCTCCAGTGGGACGTATAATTATAGGTTGCTTATGTTGTACACTTTCCTTTGAGCAATAAAGAATTAATAATAAGGGCTTGAAAAGGTAGTGGATGGCACGGAAAACTGCCTCCGCGTCTGTAACCTCGGCTTCAGCCAACGTCTCCCGGCTTCCCGCCGACCTTCCTCAGTAGAGCCGGTTCACGCCGACGTCCGTCCGTCCCCAGAGTACACACGCAGTCAGAGAGCGGCGCGGGGCGCGGCGCGGCGCGGCACCGACGCTCGGCGTCGTTCGCGGGGACGCAGCACCTCAGTTACGGCGCACAGGACGCGCGGTACCACCACGGTACGTCTCGTTTCACTTGTGAATAGACATATACAGGGGTCACTTTGAATTCGTTCATCGTTATATTATTTTTGTTGCACTAACCCGTGCTGAGGACAATTTTAAAAACCTATTTAAAGGCTAAAAATTCCACCCATGCCGGGACTTGAACCCGCGACCTCTGGCTCTCCCAACTGAGCTAATGGGTACGTTTACTCTTTACAAACTTCTCTGTATTACGTACAGGCAGCGACATCTGGCCGAAGCAATTTACATCACTTGCAGCCCCGTGTATTTCGTTCATCATATTTTGAGGGATTAAGAATAGCGTCACTCCATTTCCTTCCGTGGACGTCGTAGAATTCGACTAAGGAAGTGCAGGAGGCCCGTACCAGGAGACGGGCAGCAGCGTCTTCCTGAGATTCCATCCGCATACTGCGATCGCCAACTCAAGCACTGCCAAGCGTGGCGATTATGGGAAAACCCTTCGTGGTTAGGAAAACCTCGAGGGAGGCCTATGTCTTGTAGTGGGCGTCAAGTGGCTGATGATGATAATGATGATATTTTGAGGGAATATTCTATTCGTTGTGAAAAACAGTTAGCGATTTATCGGGAATGGTATATAATATATTTGTAAGTATTCGTGATCTCCGACCTTTGGCTCCAAACTGTGAATCCAAATTCGAAGTGGTAGGAAGTGCCGTAACGTTGACAAATGTTCTCTAATGTGTCAAATGCTTAAGAGTCTGACGTCAGATATGCTTAAACAATTAAAAAAACGACCATAAGACGCTCAAAACATAGTTTATTTTAATTTCTTTTCGTCCAGATATTGTTTGTTAAAGCTTAAATGAAAAAAATGAAATATTTTTTTCTAGGCGCGTTATTTTTCTAAACTAGCACCAGATGTTTGTAAATCATGGTTAGAATGTCCCCTTAAAATACAGTGAACGAATTCAAAGTCACCCTGTAGATAGTATATTTTTTATTGTGCGTACACCAGGCAATAGGTACCCACGAGCGGTTTCGGCACGGTATGCTACGAATAAAAATCCAAAGAATTATTTCTTCCCAAATTCAATTTCAGAAACGGCCCCCGTCCTCTCAGATGAGCGCAAGATGTGCTGTAGAGTAAATCACTCTGTGTTTGGCTTATTCTGTGCGCCATGCGTGACGACGTGAACGTTGATTGGGCGATAGTAAATGACAGCGTAACTTATGATGGGTTTTATACAAAAACGACAAACCATTGACTTCATGATGTGTAACCCGTGGAAATACCTGTCCGTACCCAAAGGGGTAAGGGACCCTATTACTAAGACTCCACTGTCCGTCTGTCTGTCTGTCTGTCACCAGGCTGTATCTCATGAACCGTGATAGCTGGAGAGTTGAATTTTTCACACATCGCACCTTGATTTCCTTAACGTCACTAAACAAAAATCATCAAAATGGAGGTAAGTACCGCCTACCTACCATCTACCTACAATCTCGGGCCTATGTTTGCTGAAGACACTGGTTTGAATAGTTCACTAAAAAGCCCCTAGATGGCATTGTGTCGTTAGGTACTTTCTCGCGGAACGCATGAGTTTTAACTGAAGAATGACACCTTCGCTGAAAATGTGTGTATTTCGTTTAGTGACGTTAAGGAAATTAAGGTGCGAATGATGTATTTCTGTTGCCCTTATAACAACAACTAAAAACAGAAAAAAGAAATTTTAAAATTTCTTGAACTAGTGAAATTAATGAATAAACTTGCTTGCTTGTAGTAAATAAGGCCGCCAATTGTACTGCGATTTGTTGAATTTCTGTTAATGTAATCTTACAATAAAGAATATTCTATCTATCTATCTAAACTAGAGCTTGCAAGCAACTTGATAATCATTATGCTTTCCGTACTTTAACAATTTTTATCAACGGTTTGTTCACAGGCAGAATCTCAATATTTGTCAGTGCTCTTCACATTCTATAGAGTTCAAGTAAAACTCCACATGCAGAATCTCAATATTTGTCAGTGCTCTTCACATTCTATAGAGTTCAAGTAAAACTCCCATCACTGGACAGGCCTCCAGGGAAATTAAACAACGATTCATTTTAAACATTCTAGTTAAATTTTTCGATTATGTTATTTAATTTAATTAAAATAGATGTAATATAGTTTAATTTATTTATTCGTTATGTTAAGAAGGCTTTGCCTGTGTAAAATTATTTACTATTCTAATCTTAATAGTTTTAATAATTCAGATGTTACCTTTCTCTGAGGCCTTTATTTTCTTTTTCTCCAATTCGTGGTAAGCGTTGCTGGTGGTACAATTACTTTAAATATTTCCTTGTTACGTAAGCTGCTCTTACCGCTTATTGTACAATTGTTCGTTTACCCTAATAAAATAAAACAATAAAATCATTGTTACAGGCGAATCGTCGCAGCGCACCGACACAGTCGGTTCAGAGTCGGAACTGTCGTGTTCGAGCGAAGCGGAGGAGCGTTACGAGACATGCTCCAGCGGCGGTTCCGACGCGCCCGACCCCAGACCTGCGCCCGCGCCGTACGGAAACATTATTGCCTTTGTTTTTGCATTTGTGTTTGCAATTGACTAATTAATGTTGAGGAAGCGAAAGTGATCTGTCAGGATCGTGGCAAGTGGCAGTCCCTGGTCTCTGCCTACTCCTCTTGGATACAGGCGTGAGTTTATGTATATATGTATGTATGTTTGCAATTGATTTTTGCCTGTAATACATCACGGCAAAAAGAAAATATGACCGTCTAGTTGCAAGTGATTTACAAATTTAAAGCTATTTCCAACTCCGAAACTAGGATTTACCTTTATCTTATAAAATGGACCTCTTTAGTATGAGTGCCTTGAGTGCATTACACACTAACTAGACTGTATTTATTTCTAGTTTCGTAACAAACAGTCATAGTTTTAAAAGTAGGTGCAAATAATGGAAATACGTACGTAATAAAAATAACTTTGTAAATAGGCTCGAAATTTCGCTCATGCGTGCACATGCCCATTAGCTCAGTTGGGAGAGCGCTGGCACGGTTCACCAGAGGTCGTGGGTTCAAGTCCCGGCATGGGTGGAATTTTTAACCTCTAAATAGGTTTTTTTTTAAATTGTCCTCAGCACGGGTTAGTGCAACAAAAAGAATATATTGGAAATATGTTCAATGAAAAGACGGCCTTATTTATAATACGCTCCTTAGAGGCAGTGTATTTAAACTGTGGTTACGTCTTTTCCTTGTAAAATCTCCGCCACAGACTGTTTTAATTGGCGTTTGTCGAGTGTTTTAAGGAATTGTGTTTTTATACATAATACCGTTCGAGTGCTAAGTATAACATTGGGTACTTATTTGGAGTTAGCCGTTTATGATAACTAGTTTCGCAGAAATACATATATACATAAACACACGCCTGTATGCCAGAGGGGTAGGCAGAGACCAGGGACTGCCACTTGCCACGATCCTGACAGATCACTTTCGCTTCCTCAACATTCATTAGTCGTTGCATGCACGCACGCACGCACGCCGGTTTCGGGTACTTTTTATCTTGCCCTTTGCTAATACAGCCCCTATTTGGTCGTAAAATGTCCGCCTGGGTCATCCCTTACTGGCGCCTCCACCCACATTCGCCCGATATATTTGTTTCGTCAATCTTTCTTCCTTCATCCTCTCCACATGTCCAAACCAACGCAACATTCCTTTCTCAATTCTAGTCACTACATCCTCTTTCAGACCACAACGTTCTCTAATCAAACTATTGCATATCCTGTCATTCAAAGTAACACCAGACATACTTCTCAAGGACCTCATTTCTACTGCATTGAAATACAACTTATGTGTTTTTCTGTATTTATCCAAATAAAAAACTTCAATCAATCAATCTTAACGGCCCGTGTGCCCGCCAGATCAAACAAGGAGCCGAGCGGCGCGTGCGGCGACGGCGGCGCGGGCGCACGCTACCGCAGTGTTATCTCCGATGTGTTCGACGGAAAGCTTCTGTCCTCCGTGCAGTGCCTCATTTGTGACCGGGTGAGCTCATTCACCTTATCTTATGCCTGGCTTAAACGTGTTAAGCAGATATAGTAGTTGTAATTTTTGTTATCCTACAATTTTTCATGTGGCCTATTTACGTCCCACTGCAGGGCACGGACCTTCTTTCAGACAAAGTATGGGCTTAATTACTACGCGTGCCCACCGCGTGTTGGCAATTTCAAGTGCTGAGATATGTGAATACCTCGGACATTTAGGTTTACTCACGATGTTTTCCTTCACAGTTAGCGAGTGGTATTGCCATTGGTACACGCCGGAATTGGAACCCTCGACCGCCCGAAACCTTTTATTTATTGCACACATTACACAAAACAATTTTTCTCGCGATGTTTTCCTTTACGGCTAGGGTTCAGTAAGTAGAGGAAAACGAAATATATTACTAACACGAAAATAAGTACAATTTTTTTTACAATACTTTAAAAGCTTAGAATGCTGGGCGTAACAGCAGCCTTGTGCGACCGACGACGCACCGCGCTTTCCCCTGCCTCCATAGCGGAGTCCAAGACATCTAAGGTTGTCTGTAACAGATCACTTTTGGGGTTCTCTGCCTTTTTGCAGAAACATTTTTGGCCGATTTTCATTTGGCAACTAACGTTTCGAAGAATATTATTTTGCGGAATAATTATTTGCCAACTTTTCTTATTATTTTTTTTTATTTCCCAACTTCGCAGTTGCCAACTGTTTGTTTGGTTTGCTTTTTATAATGACATTTTTTCAAAATGCCAACTTTTAAGTAGCGTATGTTTTACTTAGCGTAATATTCATTCAGTTGTTTATTGTATACCAAATGTTGTGACAGGTATTTATGATTTATCATTATTATATTGGTAAGAAGGTTAGGGCAAACCTATAGATAAACCTAAAGGTTAGGAAAACCTAGTAAAATGGATAGAATTTTCGTAGCACTCGCCGGCCGCTGCCGCGCCACGCTCGCTTCGCTCGCTCGGCTCGTGCGTGTGTTGGTCACAGTTCTAACCTAACCTAACCTATAGGTTTGCAAAAAAAAAAAAACTGTATTCAAACAGCACCCGTATGCTTTGAACTTTAATTTAACATGTTCTAATACGTATCCTACATTTATTGTTTTTTTTTTATATATTATATCTATTTACGAAAAGGGAACTGTTTCACAGACGAAACTTTATTCATCTTATAGTTGTTTGGCCTAGTAAAAGATTTGAAAAATAATAAATACCCAAAACGTTTTGTTTCATTATAATAATCAGCTTAACAACAATCCTACCAAATGAAACTTTGCCATACAAAAATTTGTAAATCGTTTGTTGTCAAAGTGAAAAATAGGTGAAATGTTGGTTGGCAAGTGATAATCAGCTTAACAATTTTCTGCGAAAAGGCAGGATCCCCACTTTTGGTGACACGGCCGCTCTGTACTCTCAGCTTAACAGTGATTCTAGGACCCGTGGCCCTGAACCTAAGGCAAAAAACCTAGGACTAGACAGTATTAACGTTTACACGTTAGTCGCAGGTTCGTGATCCTAGGTTCTTTGTCGTGGGTCCTAAAAATCACTGTTAACATGTTTGAGGGATTGTGCCGTCAATTTTTGTCAATCTAATGAACGACTAATGAATGTTGAGGAAGCGAAAGTGATCTGTCAGGATCGTAGCAAGTGGCAGTCCCTGGTCTCTGCCTACCCCTCTGGGATACAGGCGTGAGTTTATGTATGTATGTATGTATGTTTTTATCAATCTGTAAAAAAAGATATGATTCTTTTCCTCGGTGGCGCTAGTGTTACATCCTGGATCCCCTTAAGAAATATCTGGGTAATTTCCTTTCTTATTTACAGTAAAGTAATATCTACCTATCTATCTAAACGTGATATTTTTGAGAGTTTAGAGAGTTTTTTTGTCCATTTTTTCTCCAAAATGATCTAGATTTTGAAATGGACACCTAGTTTAACTTGGAACGTCCGTTAAGTCGCAGTTTCTGTGCTACTTTGAATAAAAAATTTTGATTTTGATCTTTGATTTCTATTTTGCTCCCAGGTGTCAACTCGCGTGGAGACGTTCCAAGACCTGTCGCTGCCGATTCCGTCGCGGGAACACCTGGCAGTGCTGCGCTCGCAACAGCCCTCGTTGAACCACCATATGCCCACCGCCGGCGATCACGACTCCTGGGTAAGTCTAGCACCTTCTTGTTCAATCCGTTCTAGCCCATAGTAATATATTAAACGGGTCCAACCGCGATTATTTATTAGGTAAAATTTAATTACCTTTGATTCCCGACGTTTCGGCAACGTTGCTAATTGGGGACGGTTGTGTGTTTTTCCTGGATAAAAAATAGCCTATGTGCTAATCCAGACTATAATCTATCTCTGTGCAAAATTTCATCCGGATCCGTTGATCAGTTTTTTGCGTGAAAGAACAAACATCCATCCATACCATTGAATTTTAAGTAGTCTACTTAAAATTCAATGATCCATACATACAAACTTTCGCGTTTATAATATTAGTAACGATAGACGGTTTATGTAGCAAACTCACCCTATCTACTCAGTAGTGTCTAACCCCTCTATGTTGACGCGCTAGGGTGTGGGTGGCTGCTAGACTAGCTTCGTTCCTGATTTTTTGAAAGCCGTCGTCTTGCTGCAGTACTGCCTAAGTGTAGCTGCTTTCTTCGCCTAGAATTTCAGATTTGTCACGAAAAGACCATAGTATAGGCTGTTTATGTAGCAAACTCACCCTATCTACTCAGTAGTGTCTCACAAGTGAGACAATTGTCTCACGCCAAACAGTAGTGCCTCACCCCTCTATGTTGACGGCGCTAGTTCCCGCAGGTGTGGTGGCTGCTGGGCTGGCTCCGCTCATGGTTCTACGGGCCCGTGGTCTCGCTGCAGGACTGCCTGGCTGCATTCTTCAGCGCTGATGAGCTGAAGGGTGACAATATGTACAGGTGAGGTGGATTCCGCTGCTTTGTTGTTCTATCCTTTTTTTAAATTGTTCTACTCCATCTGACAACTATGTGCCAGAACAACAGCGTGTGTATGGTGGCTTTTTCTAGTGTAAGTAAAAGTTTTTAGTAGACGCTTGTATCAATCATCTAGTATAGATACAAAAAGTACAGTATTTAAAGATTTTATTAAACAAAAACCATTACAAAAGTTTGACAAAAGTTGCGAAACTGCGCAGCAGTTTATCGGCAGCTATTTACTAGTGTTTCATATTGTAAACAATATTTTAGTATATTTTTTATGTAGTTAATGTTTTTGCAGCTTTAATAGTTTATGAACTGAATATTCTCGTTTACCTAACCCTTCCAAGACAAATATATTTATTCAGTGTCTAGATAGATAGATCAGTTATTTGTATTTTTATCACATGAACACACACGCGCGCATACACACACACACACACACACACACATACAATTTTAATTTTGTGGCAATTCGTACCAACACTAGATAGGTGAACTGACCATGTATGTTCATTTCCTATTATATTCTATATATTCAACATATGCCTACCGACACTAGATTTTTGATTATATGAAAAAAACTATCTTTCTTTTCTAAACCCATTTTTCCCTCCGTGGACTGCCCAATCAACGCAATCTAACCCACTCCGTTCCATTAGCTGCTCCCGCTGCAAGAAGCTCCGCAACGGCGTGAAGTTATCGGGCGTGATGCGTCTGCCCGAAGTGCTGTGCGTGCATCTGAAGCGGTTTCGGCACGAGCTCATGTTCAGTGCCAAAGTCGGCGCGCGGGTCGCCTTCCCGCTGCACGACCTCAACATGGCGCCCTACAACCATAAAGGTGAGTAGGTAGTTATCAATGCCGAAAAAACTGTAAAGGTAAGTTACTGTAAAAACGCTACAAACTATCAACTAACTCGAGGGAATAGGTAAATAGCAACGGCACAAACGGGTAAAGAAAGCTGACGCTTTTGAAAGCAACATGGCTGACATCAGAAGTGGGATCGCTTGTGGGACCAACCTCAATGAACAAAAATTTACTGCCGAAATTCTAGTGAAGCTCTGCTGATAATGAAGTGGCACAGGTCGTTCTGGAGGTCAGCGGCAACATTGCTGGTTTTCTAGGAGATTAAGTTGGCTGCAGGACTTGATAAGCCGCGCCAGAACCCACAAAAAACCAGTAAATACCAGTTCTGACTGGAGTATTTAGTAGACTCTTATCCATGGGCCAGATAGAAGGAGGTGAAGTTATCAGGAGTGGTGTTCAGTGCCAAGGACGGCGCGCGGGTCGCCTTCCCGCTGCATGACCTCAACATGGCGCCCTACAACCATAAAGCTTGGTGCTTAAAAGATCTAAAAACTCTACAAAACTTAACTAACTCATCAACAAACTCTAGGAAACGGCAACCGCCCAAACAGATTAATAAAACGTGCGTCATTTAAAAATACTTGAAAAAACAACTAATTTAAATAACTAAAAACGGCTAAAGAAAGCTCACGCATCTGAAAACAAAATAGCTCCTATCAGAATACGGTATTTGACACGATCAACAATAAATTATTTCATATGCTCGATTAAAATAAAAATTACAAAATATCTCGGAAAATGGATCTCTTTTAGTCAATTATTACTAGTTATTACAATTTTTAAATAGATTAATCATAAAAAGAGTGCTCTGAAATGTGACGTCATAAGCCAGTATTTTCATACAAAATTCCGTTTTAAAAGTAACTCATTTGATATTTTGTCAAATAACCAATTGACATCGCTTTGAGATGGGCCGGTAGATGCATCAACAGTGTCTTGCCATGGCAATGACCTCAACATGGCACATTACAACCACAAAGGTAAGGCACATACACTAATTTCACACACAGAATCAAAGAGCTATAGAGACCTCCGTGTCTGAAAATAAAATGGCTGACATCAGAAGTGGGATCGCTTCGAAATGCCAACACACCAACTCCAAACAGCATGCCAATCAAGCGCTGACCATCTTCATATGCATGTGAAAATAAAATTGCTGATATTATTCACCTTCATTTAATCATTCACCTTATTTCGTACTCTCATTCATTCATTCTCATATATACTTATCCCTTTCTATATATGTCAAATTAGTTGCTTGTTGGTATTGCTACTACAAATTCGCAGATGTACATAACTTTGAAAATAAACGAAGTCATAGGTACATGCCCGCACTGGGAATCGAACCTGGGTCTCCCGCTTCCGAGTCCATTGTTCTACCCACTAGGCTACCACCGCATTCTACGCTAATTGTGAAAGAAAACATCGTGAGGGAAGCCGCGGCTTGGTTGGCTCCGCACGTATTGACTTGTCTTTCCTGTGGGCTAGGCCGACTAAGCTGTCAGGATGGTATAGGTGCTGGGCGAGCCTACTCCATCTAAAATAATGTCCCAGGCACTGCAGCGTCCGAGTGGTCCCTTCACCCATCTAGTGTGAATGATGGTGCCACTGGACGCTGTATAAATAATCTCATTACGTAGATGCTAAGGCCAAAGTTTTTAGTTCAGTCGCTTGTTAACACGGAGAAAGAAGCTGACTGGAACGGAACACAGGAACAGAAACAGCGCCTTCTGACGGAGGGATCCCACCTAAAACAAGTGTTTTCTTCCGCCGAGCAGACTGCACGTCCAAAGTCCACCGCTACGAGCTGTGCGCCGTGATCTGCCACTCGGGCACGGCCGGCGGCGGGCACTACACGTGCGTGGCCCGCAACGGTCGCTCCTGGTACGAGTTCGACGACCAGTGCGTCGCCAGGGTCTCCCCGCAGGCCGTGGCGGCCTGCGAGGCCTACGTGCTGTTCTATAGGTGAGCACAGGACAATATAGTTAAAAAAACTTCTTACTCTTCCTTAAGATGTTGTTACGTGGAAAATTATGTCTCGCACGCACAATTAAAGTTTTTTTGTGATTGTAATTGAGTATACTGTTGATAAATGTGTTCTGAGGGTTTAATGGATAATTAAATTGCCGATATTTAAGGCATATTTTTCTTACACTGTATTAAGTTTTTGATTGAGATAATTTGATTACAAAAAAAATATTTTCTTTCTTAAACACTACATATAGAAAAACGAATATGTAATTAAAACTTCCGTAATTTAATTTCACCCTCAGACCACATTTATCAAAAGTTTACTAATTTTATTACAATAATTAAAAATGTACATAACTTAGAAAACCAAGTCATAGGTACATGCCCGCACTTGGGATCGAACCTGGGTCTCTCGCTTCCGAGTCCGATGTTCTACCCACTAGGCTACCAACCAAGAACGTTTTACCCAATGGACACGACACAGTTGACGTTTTCCTAGTTTCCCCGCGTGCCACTTACCGTGTAAAAATTAACACGGTCCTGATTTTGTCTTATCAGTATGACATGAGAAATTATAGAGAAAACATCAAAAGAAAAGTGCAAAAAAATATACGAAATGCGCCCTATTATTCTGTAAAAATGAAAGCAACAAAACAGTTAATGCTTCTTATAACTCGTAACTTTGATTTTATGCATCTGTAAGCGGTATTTCTTTGGTAAATTAATAAAACGTGCATCGTAAACAACATTAATACGCCGAAATAAAAATGGTTCCTGCTTAAGGCTATTTATGCCACTTTCACATTAGCTGTATTTAGTGGTGTAATATTGTTCATTCAGACCTCATTCTGTTCTTTTTGGGTTTTTTTTTCCTCGCGATAGGGTTTGACACAGTCGATAAAATCTTTCGATGTTTTAATTGACTTCTAAACATGACGTAGGAATCATTATTATCTTACTTAAATATCCATAAAAATATTCGTTCGGTGTTTTATTTAAAACGTTTTATAGATTACCATCAAGAAAAGTAAAAAAATAGTTGGTATCAGTTCATAAGGAACATTAATTTCAAACCGAATATTTACAAAACGCAAAAATCAGTGCAGGCTATACGGAGTTTCCTCTAAAATGTATAGTGGGAAATGCGTTTTAACGGAAATTAGTGTTTGTGTTTTACAACAACTTTTGTATGATTTTAATTGTACCAAATGTCAGGGTTAACATAATTTCACTTATTAAATTGGCGCTTATAGGATAGTACTAATGTCGCAGCTTCCGGTAAATCAGTTTAAAACAGAAGTATGTATATCCATTCTATTTATCATATCTCTATGTATAAAAATTATTTGCCGTTCGTTAGTCGCGCTAAAACTTGAGAACAGCTGGACGGATGTAGCAATTTTTTTTATTGGTGAAAGTCAAGGTGAGAACAAAAAAAGTGATACGCGTCAACTAGTGTGTCATAAAAAAAAGTAGGTACAAAAAAAGTCAAGCCGTAGAGCAAATGTTTTTTTTTTAAATGACAAACTATTATTGACGTATATCGGGTATTCATTTTATTGACAATAACTCTTCTTTTCCAATACAGCATTTGCTGCATTCGAATTTAATGTATTGTTATGGACCCCTGGAAGTACACGGACCAAGGATACCTTCTGTCGCATTGCATAAGTGGCATTGAATTCAAATTACAAAGGAAGAGACAGACATTATGTTGTATGTAAAAAAAATCTTCAAAATCAGTTCATTAGTTTCGTCAGATACAGCCTGTGACAAAAATTGGTAACCTGAAAATTATTTCTTCAGTAGGTATCGGTAATAAACCACACATTCCTACAATCTTTAGGTGAGAATAATTGAATTACTTCAATTATTTATACCAAAGAAACGTTTTTATTTATTTAGGTTATCCATACAATTTTCCAGTTTTCAGAAAAAAAAATAAGTTCAGGGATTCTATGAGATTTACTAAGTTCTCGGTGGTCAGTTTTAAAAACCACTAATAAAATTATTGCGAGAATAAGAAGAAACATTTTGCAAAAAATATCTTTAAAAAAAATATATTTTTTCCTAACATATCCTTTCACCTCCTCAGTCCTAACATTGAAAATAACAATTAAAAACCATTGATTATTGTTATTTGAAAATTACTGACAAATGGCCCGCAAATATTAATAAAATAAAATGGAAATAATGGAAAGCAAACTGTTTTAGAGAAATAAATACATATATAAATAACTACTTATTTGATATTTGTTATTGACTACAAATTTTCTTAAATTAAATTATTAAATTTCTGTTTCCCTCATTCATTCATTTCGTTCAATCATCACTTATCGATAATATTTTTATCGACTTTTCCAAGCTCTTAAGTCATAATTTGACATTGACAGCTACCTCCCGCCCCCCAAAAAGTGGTCGTCTGTGTTTTCCTACAAAGTTTCGGTCATGTCATATCCTTTGGCTAAAACATCCTTGCTACCAACGCATTGTTTTCTAAGTTATGTACATTTGTGTATATGTATAGTAGCAATACCACTCGCTAACGGTGAAGGAAAACGTGGTGAGGAAACCTGAGTGTCTGAGCTATTCACATACCTCAGCGCCTGAAATCGCCAATCCGCGGTGGGCACGCGTGGTGATTAAGCCCATACTCTCCTTGAGAGAAGGCCTGTGCCCTACAGTGGGACGCATATAGGCTGATTATGCATTACGCAATAAAAAATGTAAAATTGTGCGAGCGAGACAGTACGCTCCACTTAAGAACAGTCTTAAATGCGGACTGTGAACGAAGGTGATTGTGACATAGCTCGCCTTCAAGGTACGCCACTTCATTTTGTCCTCGAACATTCTCATCCAGCCGCAGCCAGCACACTGCCTCAGATCGTCAGTTCTGCGAGCTGATGGACGTCTCACGTTTCGTTGGCCAGTTTGTGGGCTCCAGTATCAATTATTGGTATTATGTGTCTTAAGACCTGATGAAAGTGGGGAACCACCAGACACAGGTTTAATACTTTTTAATACAGTTGCTCAAAAAGTGGCGTATTGCAGGGACGTATAGCGTTCGGGATGTGGGCTATTACACACTCGTGCTTTTTTTTTACCTTTCCCGCACTCGTGCGTTCTCTTTCCCAACTGTCAAAATAATGTCTATTAAAAAGAATAACCAACCATGAAGTTTTCACTAAAAAAAAATCATAGAAGTTTTTATGATTCATGCAAATACGTATATTTCTAAAAAGAAGCTACTAATTTGTTTCAATATCAGATTTAATTATTTGATTGAATGAGTTTGGTTAGGTTAGGTTAGGTTATTTTATTTCATCTCATTAAATTTCATTTTCATTTCATATCAATAAAAAACTTCTACTGAAGACTTGGCTGTATGGACATAGTTTCCTTTGCCTACCAGAATGGGTGAAGAAGAAAAAAAAACTGCTTATATTCTACGGTTGGCTTGTGTTCTGAGGTTGGCGCCATTTTTCAGAAATTTTCTTTGAGAGTTTAGTTTTTTGTTGCACAAAATGAGTAATTTCGACCCTAGTTTTTTTGAATTAACACCACCGGAACTCAGTATAATTGCACAAAATGCTTCGGAGAACATTTTACCGGAAAAGTCAAAAAGTCGCTACATATCTACATACGACGAATTTATTGCGTGGAGAGAAGAGAAAAAAGCAAATACCTAGTTTTTCATTTTTTCGCAACTGTATTAAAAATAGTCGTTCAGTACACGTGCGGAACCGTCATTGCAACTTGTTCCGACTGTCAACCCTCGCCTTCGGCTGCGCCTCGGCTCGGGTAGACATTTGTCGGAACTCTTTGCAATGACAGCCTTTCCACACTTGTAATGAAATATACTATACTTGGCTGGTTTTAGCACCACGTGCTGTAACTTTACTGGACTGAATAAATATTTTTGTATTTTGTTTTTTACTTCGTGGTCGCCGCTCGAGTACCTTTGTACACATCGAGTATCGACTTACGTCCAACAGTGGAGGACCACGGGCTGATTGATTGATTCGACAATCTTGCTTTTCGGGGCTGCCAGTACGAACAAGGAACTGGTACTCTGTTCTGTAAAAAAAGCTGCCAAGTGTGAGTCGAACTCGCGCACGAAGGGTTCGAATGTTTCACGAATATTTCAAGCGTCTACCGGTTGCCTTTATTAATATCGAGCGAAAAAAAGCAAAAATATCACGTTTGTTGTACGGGAGCCGCCCTTAAAATATTTGTTTTATTCTGGTTTTAGTGTTTGTTGTTATAGCGGCAACAGAAATACGTCATCTGTGAAAATTTCAACTGTCTAACTATCACGGTTCATGAGATACAGCCTGGTGACAGACGGACGGACAGAATAGGGTCCCTTACCCTTTCTGTACGGAAACCGAAAAAGACACACGCAAATAACACATTAATAACATCCACACAACAATCACTGTTCTGGTTCAAAACAGTGCAGCACAAACCAATGAGACAAGGACATCACAATCCTGGAAATCGCCCAGAATTAGGGACTTTGTTCAGATCTCAGAAAGTAAAAATAAAAACGTAATGAACTAATATTCTGTTAGTTCAATGTCAATGTACAAGTTTAGCCGCTGCATTCGGGTCGAGATTGCACTGAAGAAAAAGGCAGCGAAAATAATCCATTCTGATTATATTTTCTCAAAAAAAAAAAAAAAATTAAAGTATAATACATTACTTGCTACAATTAATGGGGAACTTGCGTCAAACTTAGATTGAAGTGGAATTGCTTTTATACTGTAGAAAATATAGAAAAAGTCAAAAACGTAATTTTTCGGGGTTTTCTTGGTCTCAAAAAATGCGAAAAACCAAGTAAGTCAAATAATAAAAATATATTAGATTTCGTTTTTTCGTGGAATTCTAAACGCTTTCTAAAAAGGGTGTAGATGCATAAAAACATTATTTTACGAGATAACTCGAATATTGATATACGCTTCATACATTAACTGTTATGTGCAGGTTGTGACGTCATAGCTTGAGTCCAATTTGTACGGCGCCTTTTTATACCACGTGACTAGAATGACTTTTCGTCAGGTCACACTGAAAAGGATTAGTCGTAGAGAAAAAAAATTACCACGTTTATTTATCTTCTAACATGGCCTCTGCGATTATATTAAAACATGTTTGTGTGAGTTCTCCATTATGTACAACTTGCAATGTTTTAGCGTTGCAAGTTGTTGACTGCACTCATTGGATCAAATAAAAGCACTGTATCCCCCAGCGGGAATTACTTTACTGATTGCAATTTTGTTTTTCAGAAAAGTGAACCCTCAGATGGCGATTCTGAGACAGAAGGCCGCGGAGATTTTAGAATCCACCACCGTGGAGTCGAACGATATTAAATTCTTCATTTCTAAGCAGTGGATCAACAAGTAAGAAACTTCCCAGAACCTTTATCCAATGCGTCACCACTTATTTACAATTTTTTGTTTTTAAATTTGAGCGTGATTGCTTCTCAATCATTCACATTAACGAGTGTGTTTCTAACGTGTGTGTGTGTGTACACACTAACGTGTATGTATGCTTTGGCTTAGAACCATAAACTTGTATGGTATTTATACATAAAAACAAAACGCAAAATTCTACATAGTTAAAATGTAACCCAAGTTAGTTAAAACAACAAAACAAATAAATTGAAATAAAGCATAGTTATATTTTAACTCCTGACCTGCCCTCGCGGAACGCAACGTATAGGTGGCCCATACTAAGTTGGACACAGATCTGTGTCGCGGCAGACGAGTGGTTAAACGGGTCCAATCCCGATTATTTATCAGGTACAATTTAATTTCCTTAATGGGGAGTTTTTTGACAGTTACTTTAAAAAAAAATCTAAAAGCTGGGACAGATGGCGTTGTTAAGACTAGTTTCATACAAGGATTTGACACAGAATAGCTTAATTACTCTGTGACCGTATCACATTAATAATTACCCAGTACCATACTAAACATAAAACATTAAAAGGACAGACAGCATTAATACATAGTAATTGAAGCCTACAACTGGTAGCCTATCGAGGCACCATTGCATTACAGACTCAGGTGCTTTTCCTTAACTCACCTGAATGAATTTTGTCAACAAGATACAAACACGCTGCTTATCTGTATCTTGATTGCCAAGCGTGTAGATCCACATTCAAAATATATTTTTCACTTCTCATGCTCTAAAAGTTCGTCTTTATGTCGTGCGTAGGCGACATAAAGTCGCTTTTTATGCTCTAGAGCATAAAGTAAAATCTTCGTCGAAGACCAAGGCAATCGCTGCAACAGCCACACGAACATCTTTAACTTCATACAACAACCTCTTTATTTTATTTCGTTTCGTTCGTATTCTAAGACCAAGGCAAAGATACCAACAGCCAAAGTACACAATAAAACTTCATGAAATAAACTTATAATTTGTATTTCGTCTCATTTATTATTTTTTATATTTGTTTATTTTTCAATTTAGTAGATCAGTATAGTATTTAAGCCATAACAACAACTTATCATAGTTATAAAAAGAAAATGTTTTTATAACTGAGCAGTATGTAACGACCTTAAGTCAGGTGTCACGTCCCTACAGAAAAAAAAAAGAAAAAAAAGTTAATTGGCGGGAACCATAATTATTTTTACATGTTGCTGTTTCAATTCCTCGCAATCGAAGTGAAAAGTAGAGTGTACAACTCGTCCATAAAACCCATTTTACACTCGACTTTATATCTATCCTCGCTCGCAAGCTCGCTCGGATGGATAAACGTCTCGAGTAAAATGGTGCGTTTTATGCACTTGTTGTACAATCTACTATTTTTTAACTGGCAACTGGCATCAAAAAAGGAAAAAACCTACATGGCCAGCGACATCTAGTTACAAATTTGGAACTTCAATTCGTGAGCTGTCAGAAAATCGCTCATCGCGTCGCGAGTAAGGGCGCCTATACATGGGCGGCACGTTGCAAACAACAATGCCAACTGCGGCAGTCGCCGACATGTAAAATAGATATGAAATAGAAAGCATTTATTGACAAGGGTCGAGGCTCAGCATTATGCAACCAAGTCAACGCAGTGATCTTGGCAGCGCTGATTTTGATGTCAGCGTCGCATATCCGCGTCGGCGCGTCGACGGCTGTCGTCGACGAGTGTCGATGTTGTTCGCAACGTGCCGCCCGTGTATAAGCGCCCTAATTGCCGACCTGTTGCTTTTCAACCTCTTAACCCCACCGTCTTCCGCCAGATTCAACACGTGGGCGGAGCCGGGCCCGATAGACAACAGCGACTTCGTGTGCGTGCACGGCGGCGTGAGGCCCGATCGGGCGCGGCACGTCCACACGATGGCCGCGGTCCTGCCGCAGCCTCTTTGGGAGTTTCTCTACTCGCAGTGAGTGATTGTAGCCCATAGATTTGTTTTATGTAACCTTTATACGTCTCACTGCGGGGCACAGGCCTTCTGTCTGAGAGAGAGAGAGGCTTGATTACCACTCATGCCCACCGCGGATTGGCAATTTCAAGCGCTGAGGTATGTGAACGCCTCCGACGTCGGTTTTCCTTCAAGGTAGCGAATGGTATTGTTACTACAACTTCACAAATGTACGCAACTTAGACAACAAAGTCATTGGTACATGCCGGGATTCGAACCCATGACCTCCCGAATATTAAGAATGGTTATAAGGAAGAATTATTATAATAATTGTTGGCCAAATTGAGATGCTTAGCGTAGCCGCGTAATGTGTGCGTGCCTACGTCGCTGACTACAGAGAGCGTCACGAGTAATGAGCGCTGACCTTGAATGCGCAGAACTCATTTCTTTGGTCCGTTTGGCGCGGGGACGTGAGGGGCGACGCAGAGGCGGCGATGCCCGACGGGTGATTGGTAGATCAGTCGCCTTTCGTTTCCCGCGCTTGGCACGCACGTCTATAGTCCTCTAGGTACAGTCGCGCTCTTCGCTTTTTTGGTTCCGTCGTGGAAAGGATGCCGAAACAAAATGTGTTAAAAAGACAATCGAGAAAAATAGTTTATGATGTGAATAGATTTATTCAAAATGTATTCTACTATACTGGCTATGTATACCTTACAATGGCAAAATTAGATTAATTTACACTCTGGTTGATTCACAAAGGTACTGCGAGACTTAAAGGAACAGTTATATTCATCAATACAAACGACTTGTGTCCGCCAATTTGGATTGAGATTATTTTTCACTGATTTTACGCTCGTTCTATTGTAAAGATCGTTAAAAGTAATGTAGTAGAAAATATTTGAATAATAAAACGAGTGTAAAATCGGTGAAAAATAGTTTCAAGCTTTAAGTTTAGTTATATTTCAACTATCGCTGTAGTTCAGCGCCAATCCTAGGGCCACGTGGCCATTAGAAATGTTGTGCGCGATTGTACACATGCGTATACACCCCCACCACTTTTGTCGAACGCTCATTATTCGTGACGCTACCTGTACAATCCGCTCGCTGTAATCACATGTTACGTTGATATGCGTGTCGGCGGTAATTTTATTAAAAACCTATTTAATTGTTAATATTATTGTTTAGCAAAACGTATACTATTTTTTACAATCGATAAAAATGTTACAATGCGGCTTGCCAAACGTAACAGCAGCATTAACATAGTAGAAATAAGTTTGTTGGGTTTTTTACTACATAGATTCTTTTAAGATTAAATGTTACTAACATATTTAAGATAATGTTTTATTTACACACTTGGGCGAAATTAACACATAAAACGTCTGAAAAAATAGAAATATAAAAATAAAAAGACACAAAACACCAACGGTCCCATTTATAAAAACACGATTCCTCCAAACACTCTTCAGAGGCAGTTTAAGTCGTGTCCTTGTTAAATTTCAGCGCAGACTATTTTATACGGTATTTATAAAGTGTTTTAAGGAACGGCGCATTCACAAATAAGACCGTAAAAATATGGCATCAATAAAAAATATTTGTTGAAGTGGCAGTGGGCTGGTCACATATTAAGCCGAAGAACCGATGGTCGATGGGGTGCAGAGGTTCTCGAGATTGGACACCACGAACTGGCATACGCAGCATATGACGCCCACCAGTTCGCCGGACTGACGATCTGAGGCAGATCGGTGGCAGCGGCTGGATGAGGATGGCCGAGGACAGAGAGAAGTGGCGTGTCTTGGGGGAGGCCTATTTCCAGCAATAGACGAATACGCTCTGATTGATTGAAATTTCAAGTTTTCAAAGCGAGATGGTGGTACAGGACGTCCTATTAAGTTTTTTTAAGAGGTTGTCCTATTAAATTTCCAATCCGCGGTGGGCACGCGTGGTGACTAAGGCCTCTGCCCTGCAGTGGGACGAATATAGAGACAACACATAACATAAACATTTACATACAGGCACATACATTGCTTCTGGCCCCACACTAGGATACCCTGTGTCGTGGGAACCAGAAACAACGACATCACAAACATGTAAACATCGAAGACTTGGGGTTTTTTTTTGTACCCAGCCGGGATTCGAACCCGGGACCTCTCGCATGGTATGCAGATGTACTGCCGCTGCGCTAAGAGGTCGTCGAAAAAAAGTATAATATTAACCCTGTTCCCGTGCCCCCGCAGTTTCGGCGGCGGGCCGGCGTGCTCGCACGTGCACGAGTGCGGCGCGTGCGCACGCGCGGCCGAGCGCATGCGCGCGCGCCGCCGCTCGGAGCTCGCCGCCTTCGCCGACCTCAACGCGCGCTTCCAGGTAAAACCTTGTTCCTTCATTACAGTTGAGACCTTGCCCGTTAATCTCGTATAGCTCGAAAGGAGGGGGAGGGGTTAGGAAAAATTACGAAATATCAGAATGGCGACGGCGTTTAGTGAGATATCACGTTTAGGTATATTTTTCGCTGAACGCACGATTTCTAAACCCGTCTAAACAAGATTCTAACATGACTAAACCTTTACTTTATTCTCGTTATGCCTGCCGAAAACAACCTGCAACCTTTTAAAGTCTATCTTGTTACGGGGCCTCATTCCCCTAATTTTCCAGAATAAAATTTTAGATTATACCTGTACTTAAAGATAAAAATATTAACATATTTTGTACAAAGTATACACGGTTGTTGAAGGACGAAGAGAAAACTTAAAATTTACCGGCTCCATAAATTTCTATAGGAGCAAGAGAGGCCGCGAGCGATCTACGCGATCAGCATGAACTGGTTCCGCCAATGGCAGGCGTTCGTCCGCAACAAGGCGCAGGCGCCGCCGCCTTTGGACAACTCGGGCATTTGCGTCAAACAGGTCAGTGAGCTTGTAACGGCTACGTTAGTCTGTACACCTTGTTTGCTTTTGTTGTTTTATGTACTCCACTTATGTATTTAATTATTATTTATGAAGATATGAAGAGTAAAAGCGGGAAATCGTGTAAACGGTTGCACTGCTTACCCCCGGTTTCTCCTACACTAACAAGCTGTTAATCTACTGTTAACAGCTGTCAGTGGTTTTTTTTTTGTATACACTTTGGTGAATTGATAGCTGTTAACAGTAGATTAACAGCGTGTTAGTGTACGAGAAACTGGGGGTTAATGAGTTCCCTAAACATCTCCAAAAGAGCTAGATTGGCTATCCATAATGGAGTGCTGGTCCCAACACTAATGTATGGTAGCGAGACTTGCAAAAGAATCAAGAAAGTAGGATTAATGCAGTAGAAATGAGGTACGTGAAGTATGTCTGGTGTTACTTTTAATGACAGGATACGCAATAGTTTGATCAGAGAACGTTGTGGTCTGAAAGAGGATGTAGTGACTAAAATTGAGAAAGGAATGTTGCGTTGGTTTGAACATGTGGAGAGGATGAAGGAAGAAAGATTGACGAAACAAATATATCGAGCGAATGTGGGGGGAAAGGCCGGTAAGGGACGTCCCAGGCGAACATACTTCGACCAAATAGGGGATGTATTAGCAAAGGGCAAGATAAAAATTCCGTGTGGCCTCGGATTAAGAATAACGTCACTCCATTTCCTTCCGTGGATGTCGTAGAAGGCGACTAAGGAAATCAATTACCAGGAGACGGGCAGCAGCGTCTTCCTGAGATTCCAACCGCATACTGCGATCGCCAACCCGCCTGCCAAGCGTGGCGATTATGGCAAAACCCCTCATAGTTATAAAAACCACGAAGGAGGCCTATGTCCTGCAGTGGGCGTCAAATGGCTGATGATGATGATGAAGATAAAAAGTACCCGAAACCGGCGTGCGTGCATGCAACGACTAATGAATGTTGAGGAAGCGAAAGTGATCTGTCAGGATCGTGGGAAGTGGCAGTCCTTGGGCTTTGCCTACCTCTCTGGGATGCAGGCGTGAGATTATGCATGTGTATGTAATTATTTATTTGCAATTTGAATTGAATTTCGTATGAAGAATTTTAGTTAGATGCTACATCAGCTGTTTGTATGTCCCACGTTTGGGAGGGTGGTTGCGGGTCGGCCTTAGAATAAGATAAAATAAGAAATGTGGCTTAACTTTTGATATTAAAAACCTTTTACCAATTCTTTAACAAATAAATAAAAATACTGGTAACGGTGAAGGGAAAAATAGTGAGGAAACCCGAGTGTCCGAGGTAGTCGCATACCTTAGGGTTCGAGATCTTCACACGGTGGGCACGCGTGGTGATTACTCCCATACTCTATAATGTTAGAAGTACCTTAATTTTTTTTGCACCGTTACCGGTTTAGTTTATTTTTTTAATGTCCTCTTGAGGGAACTATCGCGTTCTAACAAGGAACCAAACATTCACAGGAGGTCGACGGCGCGACAACCTACGCCCTCAAGCCTGGCTCGGACCACGCGCAACTCAGCGAGGACCTCTGGCGGTTCTTCACAGGCATCTACGGGGGCGGGCCCGAGGTCAAACTCAAGTCGCCAATGGCGCCGCAGCCCGCGCCGGCCGCCCCGCCCCCTGCCGACAAGCCCCGCCCCCCGCCCAAGCACTCCGAATCCGACAAAGAAGACTACTGCACGAAATCCACCTCCGAGACCAACATCAGAGAGTCCGTGCACACAGAGCGATTGCAAAAGAACCAGTCCCTGCAAAACATAAACAGGCGCTACCGAGTCCACAGAAAAACGGCCGAGTCCGACGACGATGTCACCTACAGGCAGTTTCAGTACAAAAAGCACGAGCCGAACGGCAACTACCAGGACTCTGACGAGGAAATGGAGGTGACAACGTCAGTAGACCATCCTAACACAGTGAAGATGGAGAACGGAATCGACAGCTCCGACCACGATGCCAATGACAATCCGGTGTTCAAGAAAATGGCGGATAAACCTGCCGAGATAGAGCTACCGAACCTGGACAGGATATCTCTCAAGAACAAACCCTCGAACGCACGCAAATGGAGAAAGGCGAAGCGCCGGACGGTCAAATGATTCTTTCTTGCTTTTCAGTTCGTTCACAGACTGCGGAGGAAGGTTGAGACGGTGGAGACCCGCGTGTGAACATTCCCGTTGCGTTCCATTTTACTTTTCCTGGTGACTGGTGTTTGCATTACGTGCATTTAAAGGCGTGGACGCCTTAGCCTAAGGACGGTAGTTAGAACGATATTTTTCTATCATGAAACATTAATTTCTGGCAGTCGCGTCGGATGGTTAGTGTTTTTTAGTACAATTCTCTCTGTTAAGTCGAAATTCGAGGGTTCTATTTGAAAGTAATAGAAAATTGTATATTGATAAAGAAATTGTATATCTGTAAATGAACGATAGAATTACCCCGATAGTTGTGTATCACTTGTATAGGTAGATAGATAAAATCGTGAATCGCGATTATATTTAAAAATGTGCATTTTGTTTTTCTCCATTTCACCTGCGGAGTTGGTATTTACGTTTTTGTTAAAACTGATTCTAAGTCTATTGTGTTATCTGTTAATCAATTGGATCAGCAATAAAGTTAATATATTTCATCGAATTGGGCAGCATCACATTGTTTCATTCAGATGCCTTTTTTCCTCTGTGATTCAGATCATATTCCTACCATTTCGTTTCAGTTTTGGTCTGGGTGTAAACTGGGCGTTTTAAATACTACTCAAGAAATTGTTAATAGTGGTTATTTCTTGAAGCAATAAATTGAATGAGTGATATTTTAACAATTTCTGTTTAACGGTTTGTTTTCATGTGGACCATAGTTGAATTAAATTAAATATCCTGCCTTTAACACATAAATTCCTTGTCACGAGTCAAGTGAGTGAACATATGCGTATACCTATGTATCTGTCTTACGATAAATCGATGCTAGATATTTAATTTGATCTTACAGCAATGTACGAAGGTCACTGGGATAACCCTGTATACAACACAGGGTGGTAATTTAAGTGGGATAAAGTATTAACGATTTACCTATTCCAATAAAATAAATAACATCCACTGAATACAATCACTTGTCCTGGTCCCAAACTGGAATACCCTGTGCTATGTATGCTAACCAGGCAAGGACTTCACAAACATGGAAGTCCTTGCCTGGACTGAAGCCATTTGCACAAATGTACCGCGGCTCAGTGGGAATGGAACCCACGGCCTCCGGCATGGTGATTACCAAGCCAGACGTGATACCGCTAGACCAAGGAGGCAGTCGTGGAAACCACTGAATTACAGTTGTTTTCACGTGATAGGACTACAATAATAGGGTACTTACGCATGCGTTAACAAAACGAGACAGTTCTTGGGCATCCTACTATGGATACCCATACTAGGATGTCCAAGAACTGTCTCGGACGAATTAAACATATAAATGACCAAAAAATATTTATTACAGCGAAGACCAATATTACATAATTATAAACCAAGTACAATCGTTTATAACATTTCTGTTTAAAACTTCCGTGCGAGGGTATTCTCGGTTCACAATGTTAGTAACAATTTAAACTAAAATCCCGAACAAAAAACTATGTGTCTTCTAAAAAGTTACAAATTACTATTTATAAGTATTAAGAATCCGAAGTTTGACTTCATTTAACATGGAATTATAATTTAGAACAACATTTTAAACCTGCTTGTTAAGGTTGTTTTAAAACTTTAAACTGTGTGAACTAATATATATTTATGTTACCAAATACAACATCTAATAATTATTATGTAAAAATGCTGTACTTCTAAAAGCGTAACAAAAAATAGATCATTTTTAAAACATACAATTCCAAAAATATTTCTCTTTTTTTTATTAAGGCCCCTATATTATTTTGTATAAATTTTTATTATGTATCAAAATTACAGCTTGGCAAGGGAAACTTCACTCATCGTATTAGCAAATTCAGACTCTTCAGATTATTTTAATCACCAGTGTAATAATTAAAAATAACAGATACACCACCGGTTTCTGAATTAATAATTTCAATAAGGATCAATTTGTCTCTTCAGATTTCTCAATAAAAACTCAGAAGAAGAGACAGATGCTTAAATTTTGATTGAGTGAATTTCACTTAAACTTGTGTTTCTGTGACAATTTAAATTGTCTTCTTTCTTTCTTCTTTGTTTTTACTCTTTTGCCAAGCTGTATACGTAAATTGCGCTTATTTTCGTTCAATTCAAATCAAAATATTACAGGAAAAATATAAACAGATAATTAATTCAATGAATAAAATTATACACATTTGGTATATCAAATACAAATTGTTATAAAAAAAAACAATAAAAATGGAGTCATACTCTCAATTACAGAAACATAATAACTGGGTAATAATCGTTAACATTAAACAAACATAAATTATGCAATGAAACTTTAACACTCAAGTGTAAAAACAATAATCAAAGGTACTTACGTTTCGTCTTTGACGTGGTGTGTTATTTAAATACAATGATAATTTTATATAAAAAATCTATTTAGAGGCACGGTTTCGTCAACAAAGAATATAATAATTTTATATGTAGGTACTGAACAGAAAAATATTTTCATAATAAGATTAATTGAACATCGGTGTAGTCTTTGATAAAGTTAATAATTAATTACATAAATACATACTACAATCTAAGAACATTACAAAAATATATTGCAATAACTCGTTGTATGCTTCTGTCATAGTTTTTATTACAGACACATGAAAAAATACAAATATCGATTGATGATATGTTAGTCACCAGTCACAGAATTAGGCACTGTATTAACGGATGGTTGTAGTGATGATGGTCTTACATCCTAATTGACGTATCCAACCATGACAATAGTAAAAAAAATCATCTTGAATATTGATACAACGTTGGTTCGTTAGATTTTTGTGTATAAAAACTTAAAATAAAGTATAATCTAATTTTTTTATTACATAACTGCGTGAAAGTCGAATTTCTATTGCTGTCTATGACTAGGTGATTGAATGGTTATATCAGGTTTTTACTAAGAAATAAAATGAAGGTATAACTGTAGAATCTAAAAAGTATTTGAGTAAAGTATCAAATATCACAGTACAAAAAATATTCCGAAAGTTTGCCAACCACACACACAATTTCTACTAAAATGCGGTCTCTGTATCAAATCCGGATGGGTCAGGTTTTTTTACTGATTTTAATATAATGAAATACAAAATCCTAAACTATGGTCGAAAGCACTCTTAGCGCCTCTTCATTTATTACAGAAGACGATTTTGTCCATTTTCTTACACTGTCTGGTAAGTATTCCCCCTAGGAGAGGAGGACGGATGAAGGAATCGGATCCGATTCGCAGATATTACACATATTATCATAAATAATTAAAAAAATATTTAAGACAAACGTGGGACGTGGCAATTGAACCAAAAAACTGGTACAGTCGGTTGCGAGACGATCTCGACCGATATAAGCCGGTGGGGTCTGAGGTGGCCCAGGACAAGGAGAGGCCATGTAAAAAAAACATTAAGGCCGTCCGCTGCGTTGAGCGGGTGCACGGCGCTGACAAATACAACTCGTCACGGGCGCCCCCGCGACGGAGTTCCGCCTCTCGAAGCGCCGCTACTCTGCCACTACAATTTCGATCGCGCGGATGTATAGTCGATATCGTAATGGATTATTTGTTAATTTACTACCTAGCCAAAAGACGACGTAGGCAAGAGAAATATCGACACACGAGCGCGCCCCGTTACCCTCGGGGCGGGCTTCGTCGACCGCACCGCGTGCGTCGGGAGACCCGCCTGACACAACGCTGTTTTATGAGATAACATGAAACAGCACGCCGCGTCCGGGCGCCCGCGCCCGTGTACCCGCAACGCAGAGAACGGCCTTAATACGTAGAATTAAGACTTGTATGAAACCTCTACCCTTAAATCGTTTTCATAATAAATGAAAAGCATCTTACAGAGTATGATTGACGAAGCGATTAATAATGAATTTTATTTTTACTTTTTCTGCAGTAGCCAAGCTAGCACACATTAAAATAAAAATATATTATTTTAACACAACAAGAACTATATTAAACTGTGAACCATACGACCCTGTGGTTGCAATGTAGTTTTTAATATAAAAAAGGACCAATTCATCCTTGCTAGACTTACCTAAAATAAAGATATTAAAAATTCTAATCATATTATAATGTATAAGTTGCGATTGAGGTAGATATTTTTTTACATTCCTATTAACCTAAAATATTAAGAATATTTACAATGTTCATTTGATGAAACTTCTACAACAAAATGGTTTATAAGTCTAATTTACCGTAGATATTATCTTAAAGGTATTTTTTCTTTAGACGCCGAAATTAACTTTAAAACGTATTCTACGAAACAATTATTAATATTTACAAGAGTGTTAAGTGTCAGGAATGAGATTTTTTCGTATGGTTAAATGCTGGGCGCCTAAATATAAGAAATATATAATATCTTTCAATTTACCACAAAGGTATTTAGTAGCTGACACTTATTAACACTCGTAAGGTTTTGAAGATTTTCGAATTTTTGATTATCAGCAAAAGAAGCCTTTCAAATCCGAGCTGTTTTAGTTTTCTGGGAAGTCCAACATCGAAACATAATTTGTAGTTTTGTACTTCTCTGAATATTATAAAAAATATTCCTGTATTATATAAAATATAATATACATAACTCCAACGATTCATTCATTTATATGTTATTGAATTTTTAATGATGTTATTTTCTTTTTTACATTATATTATATTTTATATAAAGTTCTTATTTCTAAGGAGACTAAATGCCTCTGAGGTATGTGCTTTTATTCATATTGAATTCGTTTTTCTAGTATTTTGATCATGAATTAGGCTAATGACATTCTATAGATACCAAAATTATGATAATCTGATATTCTTGCAATTAATGTGAGAAAGAGATTTCGTCTCTCTCACCCAGTCAATGATTTATGGTGTTATGAGAATAACTAGCATCAATAAAATGTGTTAGTTATAGATACAGAGGTCTATTAATTAGGCTTTTCAGCAGCGTACTGTGCTCATATTTTAAAAACAAAAAACTTATTACTTATAAAAAGATGGGTATCCATTTATACCCTTAGCAGATCTGATGTTTTGCCTACCTGTGCAAAAATTCCGTGGCACAAAATGGTGTACTATCGCGTTTAAAAGTAGCATGCGTCTCCGAAACATATTGTAATGGCATGCTACTTTTGCTGTGTCCACGAATTCAGCTAATTCTGATTTATGACTGAAGGAAAAACAAATTGTTTTTATAAGTGTTTTCTTAGAGATGCAACACATAAACAAGAGCTTGGAATATCTTCACTCTTCACGTGAATTGGTAAACCATGTTCAGCGCAACTTTGGCATCTTCACCATTTAAAGTGTTAAACTTTACTGTTTTAACTGACCAGTTTTTTATCAAATATTGCACCTCTAATGCTCTAAATCATACCCAGTAATCTTCAGGGAACAGGCGACACTGCCAAAACATCATAAGAACTAGTATCACTTTGCAGTGTCCCCACTAAGCATTTACCCCAAAGACAATAAGGTATGCTACCACGAAATACACTAACATTACCCCATAAAAGCAGCATACAAAGTTGGTCCCATTTATACGCCAAATGTACGCTTTAGCTTAAACTTCAATATTAAACTTTACAATTCCGAAAGTACATACACGACTAGATCACATCTTCATGTAGAATTCGGAAGAACCGCTAAAAGAAAACATTAATTAAAACATTTTGGTATATCGAACGTACAAAAATACAACAATTTGGCAAAATTTTCATAAGACGGGGCAGAGCCCATGCTAAAACTTTACAAGAGATAAGAGTCCTCGTCTCCTAATTATAGCTTAAGCGAATCTTACCTAATGAGGTAGTTCGGAGTGCAAGTCAGCTCTAAGCGCCCTTAGTGGGGCGGGGGTGGCGGCGGCGGGGGCTTGGGGCTCTGCGCCATATGGAAAGCCTTCGTGAACGCAGGCAGTCGCTGCGGCGCCCTTCCCTCCTCACTGTACGTAGGTTCACTTTGCTGCTCCAACAGATCTCTAAGGATCTGACTGGACAGCCCCGAAGGCCCTTCCCCAGGGTCTAGAAGAATTGACTGAGGGTCTATTATGCTACCAAGTGGCTCGTCCAAAGGTGCGGTCGACAAGTAGGGCAAGTCAGGTGGTGGATCTGTAAAAGGTGGTGATACCATGTACACAACTGGATAGTCTGGAAGGAGCTCACAGTCTGGTGACAATGGATCCTCAAGCTTTATCTCCAGTTGGTCATCAAGCTCCACATCCAGAGGCTCCACCTTTATGTTGTGGTCCGCTGGAATTTCCACTATTATGTCTGACGAAGGCACTCTTGTTCGCCTGTCTCCCAATGTACTTTCATCAGATTGTTCACTTTTCCATAAATCGAATCCAGTTTCTTCAATGGAGAAGGGAATAGGGAAAGTTTCTGCTGGAGAGGGATTAGGGAAAGTCTCCGCAGGTGAAGGATTAGGGAAAGTCTCCACTGGAGAAGGATTTGGGATAGTCTCCTCTGGAGCTGGCTCCACCACAGTCTCACTCGAGGTCCCAACTGCTGCTGATCTCCATGACTCCTCAGGGTGTGCATTCTTCACATGTCGTACAAGATGATCTTTACGTCCAAACTTCTGAGGGCAATAAGGACACAAGAAATCTCTTCTGCCCGTATGAACGACTAAATGCCGTCGCACATCCTTGGCTGTAAAAAACCGTCTATCACAAAAATCACAAGTGAACTTCTTGTCTATTTCATTCTTTACTGTTCTACTTCCAGTGTGGACTTTCAGATGGTCAAATATTTCCTGTTGTGTGGCAAATGTTTCATCACATATTTCACACTGCAAGTTCCCCTCGTCGGCAGAGTGCATGGCTGTATGTTTCTTGTAGCTCAGTAGAGATGTGTAAGATTTGCGACAATCAGGCCGGTCACAAGTGAACAACTTCTTCTCAGGATTGTGTACTCGAATGTGATTTGTCAGATGATCTTTCCTATTGAATGTCTTACCGCACACTGTGCAGGCAAAGGCTCGTGCCTCACTATGAATCAGACTGTGGCGTACAAGCTTGAATTTGGAGTTAAACTTCTTTTCGCAACGATTACAGGAGAAGGGGAGCTCTCCAGTGTGAGATAGGACGTGCTGACTGAGCTTTCCAGGTGAACTGAAGCGCTTATCGCAGGTGGAGCAAGCATGGCGCTTGGAGCGGTCACGGCGCGCGCGACGCTGCGCGGGCGGCGGCTCGCCCGCGTCTTCGGGGCACGGTTTACGCGGTAGGGTGGGCACGCGCCGCGCCGTCTTCACTGTGCGGTAACACTGCTTGATGCCACTAGGCCCCGGCGCGCCGTAAGCCACGTATTGCAGCCGCGACGGTAGCTCGGACGCGGGTGGCGCTACGTAGCTCTTCTGCGGGGTGGTCGCGCGTGGCGTCTCCTCCGCAAACTCGGCGCCGCCCTCCTCGTCACTAGGGTTCGGTGGCGGGCTGGCCATCTCGCGTACATTTTTGACGCTCTTTACCTAAGTCGCTGTTCGTGTATCACGCGATGTGCTCGTTGAGGCTACGCGGTGGCGTTCTCTGGACCCGATGGCAGAAAACATTTCTGTCACATTGACGGTCTGGAAGCCCTTTTTCGTATTCGTGTCACATGGTTCTCGCGGAATTTCTTGACATCCCTGTTGGTTCACACTGAAGGCTAACTTCATCCAGTTACATTGCGTCGCTCTGTGACTGGATAATGGAAGAAAACTGTAAAAAACGATGAGAAAAGGACTTTTTTCAAGGAAATACGTAGCGCTTGGACCACGAAATGTCAAAATAATGAAGCCATGTCAAAAAAAGTCCGCCGAATCGTCAACGGGTCGACGGCCGACACAGAGAATATAATCGGCCGATGTGAAGAAGGCATGGCATCCCCAACCCATAATTTTCGTAAAAAGATAATTTTATCAAGATCCACTGATATTTTTGTTAAATTAATTTTAGGTGATATTAGTAATAATTTAAACAGTTAAGTCTTACAAACAGTTATACAATGTAATTTGTATGTTTTAATGATAAATTCCCGCTTTTTTCCTTATATTATCGATTAATTTTATTAATTTTATCAAAGTATTTGAACATGCCGCTGTTTTTATGGCTGCGTTCAAAGAAATTTTGCAAAACCCGATGATAAAGTGACGCTTACACAGTAAGACGCGCCTCGCGTCCGCTCCACCTTGTGCCGAACGGGAAAGCATGTCACGCTTTTCCACACTCCGTGCTGAAGCTCCCTGCCTTTGCCTTGCCTTTTTATGTGATTACGAAATCTTACATGATTACGCAGCACTTAAGTCGTTTTGGTGGTGGAGTCATGGTGAAGGGAACGCATGGCGCGTCGAGTAAATGTGCGAACGTACCTACATAACAAAAGGAATAAATTATTTCTAACTTGGCAACACCAAATTAGCCGCCATTATTATTTGTCTGTCATTATAAATAACCTCAACCGCGGGTGCAGTATTTTTATGATTAAAATTTTTCGATATTCGCTAAATTTGCCTAAAATAGAGATCGTCTTTTACAGTTTTTTTGTGCTCTCATCTAAAAAGGTTTGTGCATTGGCCCTGTCCTTAAAAATCCGATCATCATTGTTATGTATATCTCTTTTTACCACCTCAAGCTACCACCTTTTTTCGGCTACTTACCACCATCAGTGCATCTTTCATTTATCCTGAGGGTTAACGTGAATAACTTACTGAACACTTGGCTTGGGCCTTACAAACAAAAAACTCAAAATAGGCTCATTGAAGATCGAACACCTTTGTCTATCCCTATGGGGTAAAAGAGATTTTTACTGACCAACTAAGACGTTAAAAAAATATATCTTGAGGGTCTCCACTAAAACTGTTTCACTGTCTATTGATTACAGGACCATGTCTGAGGCTAATGTAGCTGGAGGGTCTGGCTCCGCAGCCGCGTCCGCAGCCGCGTCCGCCGTCCCATCGACGGGTCCTTCGGCGGCCAGTGTCGGAGAAGAGCAGCGCTCTGCCACGATCTCTGGATCAGGTAAAATGCTGCTTGTACATTATTTATGTTACCCACAGGAGCCTATTTCATAGAACTACAATTCATGGTTTACTATGACAATTCGATGTATAATGGTTGATTAACCCACAGATTTAATTTAAGTAGGAAGATTCGTCTACACAATATACATTGAGTTGTCGTAGTAAACTATGACTTGTAGTCTTATGAAATGCGGTCTGATAGTTGGAAGGTAAACAACACAAAGTAATTCAAATAAATTCTTTTCTGTGGCATCCCTATGATTATACCAATGTCAGGTTTGTGAAGATGGCAAGTCCTTGGAGATGGATCTTCTATCTTTTTTAAACTGTTAGATTATGACCTTGAAAAGAACTAAAACTATGGTTATGGTGGACCAATAGGGTAATTTAGAATAGTACAGATTAAGTGTGTTTATTCAACATCAAACCAATCCGGACTTGGCCCCTGTGGTGGAGTATGGCCTATACCTTCCTCAGGGAAGAGACCCGTGCCCCTCGGTGGGGACATAATGGGTTGATGACGATTCAACATCAAAATAAATACAGAATAAGGTTGTGATAAAACCTGGTCTAAAACCTAAAGAGGTTTAACTGCTGCTATTTAAAATGAATACTGGATCAATGGAGAAAGAAGTCAAAGTTGTGATATTGCATGCCAGTGGCTTTTTATTGACACTATAGTGTACTAACTAATCCTATTTCAATGGGGATGGCAACACGACACTAATTATACATGGCGCCACTGAGATTTTCCCCGACAATGTTTGTTTTGTTTTATAAGTGTTGCTGATTTTCGGATTTTTTCATGGAAATTCAACATAAAAACGTCATAAAATGCTTTTCACTAAAAGCTATTATTTATACCAAAACTAAAAAGTAAATTTTGGTATACCGCGAAAGGAATACAGACTGTAATACAAAGGTAACCACAAAAATATTTTTTAATCATTTCTTGCAGAAATGATAGCATACATTTAATGAAATATCTCTTTACTGGCTGATTTATTGATTATAAAGTGTAAAATGTTAAATTTACTCAAGAAAGTTACCCAGAAACATTGAAACTCGTAAAATTATCCAGACTATGTATATGAACTCTCTTAATTTTATTCCAGTTTGGAGATGAAGCTTTATATGCACATAAAATGATGCTGCGGGACTACTATTTGAAGGATCCTATCATCAACTAAATTGTCCTATCAGAAGCATTGATATTTATTCAGTGCTGTCCAGTTCAATGTTATGGACTGGCTCTGGGTAATTAAGTGCTGCTCCTTACCTATTTTGAGATACGGGCTTAGGCCCAAAGAAATGCGTGTTACAATGTATGATTATGAATTTATTAAAATAATAAAACCGATGTTTACAATGACCCAGGGACATTGTTTTACTTCACTTACAATTGCAGCAATAATAGCTGGCTTTACATTTGCTAAATGGGTTGAATCATTCATATCAAAGTTTTAGGTTTAACAGTCTAGGTACCTAAACATTGCCTCAGTTTTTAACGAATGTGAAAGATGTGAACCTGGAAACAAACAAGAATGATAAAACATAACTTTAAACTAGGATTCTGAATGTATTTCGTTAGTATTATTTGTATTTACCTGCATAGAAATATTTTTTTGGTATTTGTTTACTACCTGTAAACTTCTTGATAATCGATTTGCTTCCTCCAAATGGTTTAGGAGTCACAGTTTTTCTATTGTAAACTGAGCAGTAAATGCGTAATCCCTGATTTTTTTGAAAAAATACACTACACACGTATTTCTGGGGTTTATATAATTACAAATATGGTGCTTTTCCCATATAAATAGTCAAGAAAACGGGACGTCCTCCATTTTGAATTTTTAACTTAATATTGTCTAATATTGAATAGCTTGTCACCTTGTTATCCTGTGTTTGGATATGTTTAATAAATAAAACCACGGAGTGACCCTTCTTCCTTTTTAATGGGGAAACAGACTGATATGAAAAAACTACTACCCGGTTCCGAAATACCCGCGGTACCCAGTTCCACCAAGGTTTCCACAGACCCGGTTCTGAACAAGCCCTTCTAAAGAAGTTAAAAAAAATCATAATTTTTCTTAATTTTGCATTGATAGCAAAAATAAAAAAAGGTCGGGAGTCGAGTATTGCACAAATGCATTAGCTGGCAGCATCTCAGAAAAGTATTCATTAAAGTATTTAACTTTTATTTGTCGCTTTGTTATTTAAATGAAAAGATATTATTTTATTTTGTTGTTACATGTCGATAAAAGTTTGTGAGAGACTTGTAAGAGAATAAATAAATAATAATAGAATAAATAAATTATTTATTTCCAGAACAAATCCAATACAACATAATAATAATAAAATTAAAATATATTAATAAACTTCTATTATGAATTTTAAGGTTTAAAAAAATAAAAGTTCATTAAAAAAAATATTAAATACTGCGAATTTTATGATTGTGGTTTGTACGACTGATTATTGCATAGTAAAACTTAACACGTTCCCTGTCCCCATACAAAGATTATGGTCGGCCCAGTTTGTCCCATTCCCATGTCATGTCCCATAATTGTTACTTTACTCTAAAATATTGTTATTTGTTAGTAAAAAAGCACAGAGTAAAAGAGTATTTTTTTCTTACAAAACATGGTGTGCAGCAGTTTTTCCTGTGACCCAAATATTGTGTCACGGACTTGTGAGTAAAAAAATACTGACTGATTTTATTTTATTTTATTTTATTGAGTCTACAAAACAGAATACAGTCGATTGTTTTACAAAATAAAGTTAGTAATAAACTATTTGTGTTTTGGACTGTAGTCCAAGGTATGTAAACATAGAAGTTTGCCAAAATGGAAGTGGGATATGCAGTACATACTTAATCTAAAACATTAAGCCTAAATTGAACATAAAGTAGATAATTTAGAACTGAAGCAGCTTTAATTATTTAATTAATGGGTAATGCGTTGGACGAAGACGGGTTAGATATTATAAAGCTAATAATTTTGATGAATTTTGAAGGCCTTGGTTCAAATATGTCAATACCAGAAAATTCGGCGAACAGGTTGTTATTATAGACGTCACATTCTAGGAATAGGGTTGTAATACGATTGGTGGTGATTGTGATTGGTAAAACTTGTAATCAGATTTTGAGGGTAGATCGCAAAGTCATCGTATTAGTCAATTATTATCTCACAGTTTTAGTCAGTTACTGCTATTCGGTCAGTCTTCTTGTTTTTGCAAATAAGCATTCGCACTCTGAGCCTTCATGCCAAATGTTTTGGAAGGTTATAATTTTTTATTCCCGTTGATAATTATAATGATAATAATGACTAATCTAGAGTGGCCAAATAATTGTTAATTTGATATAATTTACCAAGCTTTTTTTTAATTTTAAGCCTTGTTATAACGTATCCTTAGTTTCTCAGTGATGCAGGACCATTATTATAACTTACCGTTTTCTCGGCGTGTACCTATGACTTCGTTTTGTAAGTTATGTACATTTGTGAAGTTATAGTAGCAATACCACTTGCTAACGGTGAAGGAAGACATCGTTAGTGTCTGAGCTATTCACATACCTCAGTGCTTGAAATCGCCAATCCGCGGTGGGCACGCAATTGCATACGCCACACGGCCCTATCTTTTGTTCGATATTTTTATCAATGTTACGCTACCACATGCGTGACTTAGCCTCGGATTTCGTTTTCACCACCCCAAAATGTGGGTCATGAAGCATAATTGTTCGCAGAATTTCGCTGGTATCACCACTTTATGCCCCCTCATTAGGCACCCGTTTTCTATGGCTAACTGCCAGAATGTACCACTCTTGTATAATGTGATCGCTTTTGTGCGAGGTGTCCACGTCATTTGCACGTGTTATTCAATTTGAAATTTCAATTTTCCGTGTGGCGCCGGATTAAGAATAGCGTCACTCCATTTCCTTCCGTGGATGTCGTAGAAGGCGACTAAGTAAATAAATTACCAGGAGACGGGCAGCAGCGTCTTCCTAAGATTCCAACCGCATACTGCGATCGCCAACCCGCCTGCCAAGCGTGGCGATTATGGCAAAAACCCCTCATGATTGTACTGGGGCTCCTCCCTCATGAGGGAGGCCTGTCTCCTGCAGTGGGCGTCAAATGGCTGATGATGATGATGATTCAATTTGAATGACATTGCAATGCTAGATAACAAATTAGTCTATACCAGATTAACAATATTAGCACGGTATAGCAGACTACACGGTATGCATATTACTAACAACTCACTCGTTAACAACTATGGGTCTAGCCATTCTTAATATGTATCTCCCTTTAGCAGGTCCTTTACATACAGTGTTTTCCAATCATCCCCTGAGATTACAGCTAGCTAGAATATGTATATTAGTCTTCAAATATGATAAAATAAGAATATTCTAACTAGATCTTTTAATTGGTTTTTTATTGCAAAATTCAAAATAAAAACATATCTCCCCAAACCGTTACTTGGGGACACAGCAAGGTGTAGATCTTTCCATATCAAAACCACTAATAAGGTACAAAACAGATTAAGCACTTAACTTCTATCAATAACAGATGTTGCCAGAGATACTATTTTGTCTCCAGCAAGCAAGCAACCTCTGTAAGCTTTTAGACATAATTTTGTTTACCTATGATATGGATTCACCTGGTGTGGTATTGGCAAGAACGAACATCCTTGTGTATTGGCAGTGTACTGAAAAACATGTATTTTTTTAATGGAAATAAATATCTTTTTACTCTTATACAAACGTTTGTATCTTACTTCAGTGGGCACTGAGGAGAAAGTTTATGGAGGCTGTGAGGGCCCGGATGCTATGTACGTGAAGCTGGTCTCCTCCGACGGCCACGAGTTCATCGTCAAGCGCGAGCACGCCCTCACCTCCGGCACTATCAAGGCCATGCTCAGCGGGCCCGGCCAGTTTGCCGAGAACGAGGCCAACGAGGTCAACTTCAGGGAAATACCGTTAGTGTTCTATTATGACCCTATTACATTAATGTTTTTCCTACTTTTGTAAGAAGTGTTATTTTGGCTTTTAAAGTTATTGGTGGCTTTCCGGCTTTGATGTATAAGTTTAGTATGATTTGAGAAAAGATGGTCAGAGTGGAGTTTTTTTCCCGCTGCCTTTTGCTCCACTACAAATACGGCCCGAAGAAGGCAGCGGCTATTATTGATTTCTGATTTCTAATAATAATCAGTGTCTATGTAACATGCCTCAGCGCTTGAAATTCCCAATCTGCGGTGGGCATGTGTGGTGTGTTGATTAAGCATTTCTTAAAAGAAAGCCTGTACCCTACAGTAGAATGTATAAATATTGGCTGCTTTAATACAGTCACAAAGAAATGTAAATGTTTAGGAGAAAGTGCTTTTCAGTAATTATTTACGAAACACCTTTGTTGCATTTTTTTTTTGTAGAAGCATCTAGGTTGACATGATTAGCCTGTATACGTCCCACTGTAGGGAACAGGCCTCCTCTCAGGGAGAGAGTTTGGGCTAAATCGCCACGCGTGTCCACCGCCGATTGGCGATTTCAAGCGCTGAGGTATGTGCATAGCTCAGACACTCAGGTTTCCTCACGATGTTTTCCTTCACATTTAGCGAGTGGTATTGCGACTACAACTTCACAAATGTACATAACTTAGTCAAAGTCATAGGTACAAGCCCGCTCTGGGAATCGAACCTGGGTCTCTCGCTTGCGAGTCCAATGTTCTACCCACTAGGCTACCACCACTCTAGATTGACATTGACAGCATATTCAGATCGTAACCAAGAGAGAGAAAGAGAAGGCACAGCCCTGCAGAAGTATGTAAGTAGTAAGTAATTTATTAAACAATACATACAATAGCTACAACATTCAATGCGTAAATACAGTTTTACAAGGCTGCATAGTGTCCTGACCCCTAAACTAGGCTAACCTGCATCTTAGGAGTCAGTTCTTCCCTTTTTAGTGCAATAACCACTGTTAACTTTTACAATTCATAATTATAATGTGCTTCCAAAAAATTAAAATTTACAAAATTTAACTATAATTTAGTTAGGAATGCGTGCATGCGTGCGTGCGTGCGTGCGTGCGTGCGTGAGTGCGTGAATGCGTGCGTGCGTGCGTGTGTGTGTGTGTGTGTGTGTGTGTGTGTGTGTGTGGCATTTGTTTCGTATGTAATAAGCAGGCTGCTTATGTTGCAACCCAAAGCCAGTTACAAACTCCTTCTTCCCAGGTCCCATGTCCTGCAGAAGGTCTGCATGTACTTCACATACAAGGTGCGCTACACCAACTCCTCGACCGAGATCCCGGAGTTTCCCATCGCGCCCGAGATCGCTCTGGAGCTGCTGATGGCCGCCAACTTCCTCGACTGCTAGACGAGACGGGTCTCAATAAGAGATTGGTCTGTGGGACTCAATAAACAGGAGGGCCAGCCTCTACAATGCATAGTTGTTCAATAGAGTGACATTAGTATGATGATGGTCGTTTCATTGACACTTTTCGTAGTGTAGTAACTAATCGCATTCCCGTGCTTAACTCTTAACTCGACGCGTTGTGCGATTCGATCTTCTTCGCGTGAGATGCCTATTTAATCCGCGCTGGTTATATAATTGGAATTGCATTGTACTGCTATTGCTTAGTGGACTACCAAACGGAGGCAAATAACAGCTATTGTCATGCTTATATCATTCTATTGAAAAACTGTGTGTATGAGACTCTTTGTGTTGAAAAACTATGTGTGAGGCCCTGGTTTAGACTAGGTATTGTCGGCATTTGTTTTCCTTATGCCAATAGGTCAAAATATAGTATCATTGATAAAATTGCAGAATGACACGATCATAGTGCTTATAGTGTCAAGTTTGTCAGTTGTGTGTATGATACCCTAATCTCCAATTATATAGCACTATATTGTTGCTTCACGAGGAAGGAATAAAAACAGTTGTTTGGTACAATGCGGTATATCCGAACAAGGGAGGAGGGGGAACCCTCCATGCGTTGCTTATATTTGTGAACAGAAACGTAAATATAAACAACGCTCACTATGTTGACAACTTCAGAATAGTAGCATAAGCAATAGTAAGAAAAATATAAATTTCATACTAAAGTTAGTACTAACTATTATTCATTCTTTGTTGCACAAAAGGTAGTACTAAGGTGGACTAATGGCAATTAATCAATCAATGACCGTTCGATTTTGTACCGCCAATCAATAATACATTTCAAGGTCAAGGGAATGTTAACATTGAAATAGCAGGGTGACAAGCGTCCATGCAACTTATCAGTGAAGCAACTGCACAGTTCGTTGACTAATCATCCGTGTCTAATGTAACTGAAAGATGATACTCGTATTATAAATAATGTGAATGTTGGTGAGTCCCACGATTTTCGAATGCGATACTACTGACATAACAATTTCTGTAACTAAAATGGTAAAAACTAAATCGGGTGAAGCTACTATTGAGCCTGCTAGCTGTGCATTTGGTATTAGACTTTGAACTCTTATTTGAACATTAAAAAACCAGGTTTCTCGTTAAACGGGGCTTAGTAAATTCATGTTTGTAACTAACCGCGTTTAATATAAATGGTGAAATGGTGTCTGCACGACTGTCTGCAAGCAGAGCAGTTGGGTGTTAGTCAAGAGCAGAAATAGAATCAAATATATCAGTCCATCAGAATGATATTGTAAACTCAGGATTTTGGGTTTTATCCGGCACCCGATCAATACCTGTTTCTACGTGGTATTTATTTGTTGCCTAGATATTTACTTTCATTAATTCATTACAAAATTACCATCCCATTTGTCTATTTCTTGGCTTCGATCGTGTTTCAAGATTGTTTGTATCCAGGAAGGAGGCACAGAGTCCATTTCATCTGGTACTTCTGATGTGAGCATGTCACTAAGGCATGGGACACATAGGAAGGACGTGGGATGAGGGCTCGGAAAAGACGGGACGCGTTAAATTTCGCATCCTCGCCCCGTATTATCTGTGCGGGCTATGTCCCATTGCTTCAGTTTTGTATGACAAAGTCGCCGCGACTTTTCCGCGCCCACCTCTCACGCCCTTCCTATGTGCTCCACGCAAAAGGCCGACATGCACCACTTCGTAAATGACACTTAGTGGCCATTTAAATTGAATTTTCTATGAATAATTTTGGGTCCTTAATTCACAATATTTTTAAGGTGCAAGTTAGCCTTAATGGGAAGCTGTAATACAAGCTCTTTCTTAAAAAATATATAACTCTATTAACAGTCCATATCTCATGACAACATAATGTTTTTTTAATTTTTATAACCCAGTTATTTTTTCTACTTTTGTTTTCGCGATGTAGTTAAATGTTTTATACAATTCCGTTTTTGAATGGTCCGTTTATAAAAATAAATAGCTTCTTTGTGATTCGTTTGAGTATCTGAGAATAGTTGTGAAGACTCTGTTTTCATGATATCTGCTTGTATTTTTTAGAGAATCAAAATTTTCTTTTCCTCTGTACAAATGCAGAAACTACTAATAATTTGTTAACTCAAGACTCTGAAAAGCTCAGTACATACCAGCACTACGGACTTCGTATATTTTTATCATTGTATTAGATTGATTTCACACTGTCAATATTTACTGAACAGTGGCACAATAGTTCCCACCATAAATAGAACCTTATAACTTTGAAATAAGGTCCAAAACCAACCAAAATGTATACTAGCTATGCCCGTTAAAGGGTTATATAATATGTTTATTTCAGAGATAAAGCTTTAGGACAAATTCATTAAACATGTAGCAAAATGCAAACTCAACTTTCTATGACTTGTGAATTAAATGCACATAATTGAAGCGCAGTATTGGCGTATAGACATTGAGACAGGATTACTTGAAATAGTTACTGTAAATAGTTACGTGAAATAATGCCCATACCTACAAAATACTGGGATGGGAACCAGACTATTATGGCACGCTAGGTAATCTCCTTAGAAAGGCGCGAGCGCAGCCGCAAACACCAGCCTTGTTCCGTTCCGTGTTTGTACACGCCGCCAAACGCACACACAGGCGAATATCGACTGGTACGGAGGTATTCAGACGGGGTGTTCAATGCGGGCCGGCACGCCGAGCTCGATTTCATCCAAATTGCGACTTGCGCATGACCTGCACGCACGTCGTGGCAAGATGGGACTAAAACATTGTTATGTGTGTGGTTGCGTCAACAATAGCGAGAACAAAACAATATTCAAGGTAGGTACCCCGAGAAATGTAAGAACCGTTGTAACCAATTTGTAACGTAATCTAGATGGAGGTACAAATAAATAGCTTAGTTATCAACGGTAAATCAAGAATGAATTGCTGTTCGTTAGTCTCACTAAAACTCGAGAACGGCTGGGCCGATTTGGCTAATTGTTGTTTTGATATATTTGTGGAAGTCCAGGGAAGGTTTAAACGGTGAGAAGAAAAAAAGCGGTTGACGTCGGTGATACGAAGTTCACGGGGTCATCTAGTTACAAATAAAAAGAACGGTTCTAACATAAATAATGATACTTCGCACTGTGAAAAATTGTTTCACTGCAATAAAATAACTTTATATAAATAAAATACACCATAATTTCCGTTGCCATAAAAATTAACTAACAGCTCTAATAATAACGCATGTTTTGAACTATAAATAAAAAGTGGCTCTGAAATGTCTTGCTTAATTTCTTCGAAGTGTCATGTCTGGATATCTCAATGGTGTTTTGCCAAGATCCTGATACGAAGGATCCAGGTTCGGTTCCCAACTATTCATTTTAAGGAACAAGGTTTTTTTTTTAAGTAAAAATTAAATTTGTTTGGAAGGGTTTTTTATGTTTAATATCGGCAAGTTATGGAGCAAATCATTCTTATAAAGATCATACACATAAGCCAGAAACCTCTATTTTAAATATACCGCTTAAAAATGGCGAGTATTATTATTAATTTGTGATGTCCTTGCCTGAATACCGGAGCGAATTGTATCCTAGTCTGGGACCAGGACAAGTGATTGTGTTGTATTGTATGAGAGTTATTATTATCGGCCGGCGCGCGCCGCTCGCTGCACATTGTGGAGCCCCTCATGCCCTCGCATTCGCGCGCTCGCCCGGCGTCGCTGAGTCACACAGCCCTCTGCATTTTAGCTAGTGTAGGCTTCGCGCGAGCCCAAAGATTAGTACTTACTATGTATCTTTATTTGTACTGTGATTACGGGATGGACACGGCCCACCCAGCTACCCTCTTATCTAAGCCAATACCCGTAACGTAATAAGTAGAGTATACAAATGTAAAGGTCGATGTGCTGTCGACCACAACAGGAACAGAAACTTCCTGAGGGATTGTGAAATAAGCTCTTGTATTAAGGTCCGTTCGGAGTTTTATTGTAATTTTTTCAAATGCCTTTCATAGTCTGAGTGTCGCCTTCAGAGTCAAATGTGTGATGTCATTATTTATTTCAGGTCTAACCTACTTTGCTTCGGGTTTTGCATTGTATTTTGTTAATAAAAAAAGATATTTGTAAACAGGTGTTTCTTTTTCAGTTCCATTACCCAACCAATTCAAATTACTAATCCGTCTGACTCCTCTCGACACGCAAGAACATAACTTTATTGACTTTTCACTTGCCTTGTCTTCTTATAGAACGAACATAACACAACGGAACAGCGCAATTGCCGAAACAGTTAATTCGAAGATAAGTGGTACGCCTATTCCATTCTACCTTCTGTGTCAAAAGTACCTACAGTAAACAGCTCGTTAACTTAAGTTTTTGCTGCAAAGTCGCCCGTAATGTAACTGAATAGAGTGCATCACTAGTGAGTAAAGTCCGCTGAATGCGGGCGCAAGTAAGTCACCTCTGACTGAAATCAAAGATGTGACCATAGAACCGGTAGGTACAAAGCTTCAGGTAAACGACCCTATTGTGCAGTCCGCAGCAACGTCACCCTTTGCTTTCGGGCACTCTAATTAGGCAGGCAGTGGTAGCCTAAAGGGTGGAACATTGGACTCGTATGTACTCTAATTAGTTACAGCAAATGCGATTTTGCTACCAAAATACAAAAGTTGATGTGCTGTCGACTGTATTTAAAATAATGTAGATATTATTTATTACCCAGAAGATGACTGTGTATTACTGTAATGCCCGGCAGACAACTTGAAAAAATTGCGCGCAGTGGAGATAATTAATAATTTAAGTCTTTATTGACAAATGGCACAAATTTCTAATGCGTTGGACGCGTAGGAGCAAAACTCTTTTTTGATTAATTGTTAATTTGACTAAACTGATAAAATTAACGAAGTTAATTCAAATTAATAAATGTATCATTTGAAAAAAATGCTCTCACATATCCATCGCAAACTCATATCGACAGCGCGGATTTTTGGTCAAGTTACTTGCCGAGTTACTCGTCGACATAGCCCAGCGGATTAGTAAGTTGAAGTGGCAGTGGGCGGGGCACATAGCACGCAGAACTGATGGCCGATGGGGCCGAAAAGTTCTCGAATGGAGACCACATATCGGCAAGCGCAGCGTGGGACGACCAGCCACAAGATGGACAGATGACGTCATTCAAGTGGCAGGAAGACGCTGGATGCAGGCCGCTTCCAACCGGTCTTTTTGGAAATCCATGGAGGAGGCCTATGTCCAGCAGTGGACTTCTTGTGGCTGAATGATGATGATGATGATGACTTGCCGAGCATTATACCTACAGAGTGGTGGTGTTTACTGTGCAATTATTAAAACACGTTTGATTGTTGACTTGTCCTTTAATCAAGTTAATGCATAAACAAAACCGGTCGATAAAAGGAATAATTACACGGTGAAAATAATCTCATTTCGAACACTGCTACGGTTAAAACAGACTGCTAGTAGTAACTCTGCTTATAATATCATAGACTTTGGAATGAAATCCCTATACAGACTAAGCCCGGGCTTCTGGGAGGCATATCAATGGGGCTGGCAAGACGAAGCTGAAATAAGGCTTATGACATGTACTCTGTCCCTAGTCTTAACACACATAGTTTATCTATAGAATGATGTAAGCACGACACTAGATTATTTGCTTCTGTTTGATAGTCTACTCAGCAATAGCAATACAATGTCATTTTAATGGTATAACCCGCGCAAATTTAATTGGTATCTCCCGTGAAGAAGATCGAATCGCGCGAGGCGCTGAATTAAGTCACACGGGTTATGCCATTGTATTGCGATTGGTCACTAGACTACCAATAGTATGAATGAAACAAGTTACCGTATCTACTAATATGACTGATAGAACAACTATGCACTTTATGACACCCTTTATACAGATAACCTCAGTCCTTCCTTCCTTCCTTCCGTCCTTCCTTCCTTCACAGATAGCGGGTTGTATTGCTGCTGGGCGAAACTACTCGAATTGTCGCCAATTGAAAATTTTTCACCACAACAGAAATGTAACAATATGTAAAAGTGTCAATCAAATCTAACTAATATAGAAAATAAAATATTTTTAATGCGCTGACAACGATGAATTGACTTTTACGAAGATAACGACGGCGACAATTTCGAGTAGAGTCACCCTATTACAGATTCACAAATGTAGGTACGTAACTATAGAAAAAAATTGGTAGGTCGGTACATGTCGGAATTGAATCTAGGGCCTTTCGGATGTGAGGCAGGCATTCTACCACCTCCTTATCCGAGACTTTTGTGATGGGCTAACCAAAGCCAAATTTGTATTTAGTAACATTGCCCAATATGCTGGTCTAAACATTTTTATTATTGTAAAAAAATAATAATAAGTATGTACCTTTGATAAATGTGGTTTGATTTGTGGATGAACAAATTAATTAAGATTTAACAGTTCGGTGCAAGGTACATCACCCCTTAAGGGGAGCTCCACGAGGTTTACGAGCGCCGCCAGCGCCAGTGGAAAAAAACCCAGATCGTTTTTGCAACGCGAAAACTTTTCTCGGCCATGGAGTGTTACTCCAAGTATTTGGTTAGTGAAATTCTCAATTCGGAAACCGGGCCTAAAGCGGATAATCAAAGGGACTAAGTAGGTACCTATGTACGGTTTCTTTTTGCTGCCACAGCCTCAGGTGGCGGAATTTCGTCAGTTGCCTTCCCCGGTTCGATTTAAATTGTGTTTCAACGTTTTGCTGAAATGTTCTTTCAACGTGTCCTTTTTGAAAGGCCTTCCAGAAACTAGGGACGACTACTCCCATTCATAAATTTACCAGTCTCCGCTAAGTACTTCATGTTTGCATAGACGGACAAAGGCTGCGAGTCTTAACGAAGGTAGAACTTTAGAAATGGGAAGTTTTATGCCTTATTCCAAATGAGAAGGGCACATGGACTAAAATTGCTTGTCGTCTATCAATTACTATTGTTTTTCTACCTAAGACGTAGAAGCCTAAAGAAATTATGGGAAAAAGAAACGCGAAAATCTGAGTACCCTTCCCATGTGGGACAAAAAGTTATGTAACAAAACACATTTTTACAAATAAAAAAGTAACATACATACATATTATAGAAAGATTAATAAATAAATTCTGTATTTTCCATTAATTTCAATTATACAAACTAATCAATAGAAACGCACTAAACTGCTACTCAAATTCCTTGTGAGATCTAAGCTTAATAATAGAAACTTTGGATATTACAATAGTTAAAACAAACAAAGAAAAAGTTTTGTACATTTTTACAACACAAAAATATAGCGAGTTTTTTTATAAAGGAATACTGAGAAATAGAATGTAAAAATAAATGCGTCAGTAATTGATAAAGAAACGTTGACTTGTGACAATACAGAAATGCACCGTTTAAGAAAACAAAAATAACTATCGATTCAATACATTACAAATTAATACATTTCAGAATACAAAAAATAATACTTTTGAAAAACTGGTAAGTTATATTGTTTTTAAGTATTCTCTATGGAAGTACATTTAGGCAGCGTAATAATTATAATATGTAATTAATAATTAATTATGTTACAGCCACGGTTACACATTTTCTACAATTAACACACGATTCCCAGGTAAAAAATCTGTAAGACAGTTACAGCAAAAATATAAAATTTTGTATGAAAATAATTATACGACTTATTATGTAGGTGCAAGTTTCAAGGTAGGGTTTTCGACAGTAGGTATACGCTCCGTTTACATTGACTACTGAGCAATATTTACTTACATCCGGGTCACTGAAAGAATGCCGATGACAGCTATAAAAATAAATAAATAACTTCCGCACAACACAACCACTTGACCTGGTGACAAACTAGGATACCCTGTGCCATGGTAAACAGACAAGGACATCACAAAAATGGAAATACACCAAGGCTGAGGTCATTTGTACAAATGTATCGCGGCCCCCAGTGGGAATTGAACCCACGTCCACCGGAATGGTAATCAGACCTGATACTGCTAGACCAACGAGGCAGTCATAGAAAATAACTTTTCAATGCTTGTAATCACTTTCGCATTATATTCGCATTTTTTACTGGAATTTTGAAATAATACTTCATAGGCATTCTTATAATAATTGCGGATATTTGTCGTTGATGGAGCTCATTTTTAAATTAATTTTAGCTCATACTCTAAATAGAGTGAAAGGGGCTAGCGTACCTGTGGAAAAACTCGATTCAAATATGGTGCTTCTGCCTGCCCCTTTTGGTACGTAAATATGTTTGGGATGGGGCAACCTCTACTAGTTGACGGGTAAGTGTTGATTTATTGTTTAACTTTATTGGCATTAATATCACAAATTAATATTATCATGCGATTCAAACCAGACTGCGCCGTTTTTTTTTCTTTGTATAAAGAAGGTATTTTCGAATATAAATGGAATAAAAAAGAAAATCGAAAAAAAAAAATCGATGAAGACGCTAAGTGACGATGGTAAAATAGATTTGTTTAATTTCTGCAACAAGACAATATGTCAATTAAGACCTTTTGAAGCGCAACAATGCCAATGTAAAGTATGATTTATGATATGTATTTTAATAGATATATGTAACGAGTAATACGATTTTCTAGATTGATTCTACGTTGGATATATGGACTGAGTTAGACGAATAGGTATACATCACTGTCGTGCAGCGATTTATCTTGGAATCCGCAAATGGAATACAAAATGAACGCAATATTGTAGTTACATTTCAGAATTGTTGAATTCTAGGCGAGATAGATCTTACATAGAAATGTTGCTTTTAATGAATATTGAGCAAACTAATGATTGTCTTTTTTGCAACGATTTAAACATTTCACAAACTTTCCGCTTCTTCAATAAACAAAGAAAGCGTAATTACCTAGTTAAAGAATTAAGTAGATAACTGTTTCTTTAAATCCTGAGCGTTCCAGTAATTACGTCTACACTACGCATTCTAACATCGCACAGCAAAACTATACTCTGACCAACATTTATACTCTTACCGATCTCTGCATAACCCTCGAAAAAAAAAGTAAAATTGACACGAATGACGAAAAAAACGTCGGCCAGAGTACAGCAAGTTCGAAAAGCTGGTCCCGCCATCTAGAGGACACTCGAAGAACTGCTACAAGCGAAACTAAACCCGACCATTGCTGCCTCATCCCTGATCGGTATGTCCTAAGTTCTGCTGCATAGGTTGCATTTTCTTACTGACGGAGTAGATGGGAGGGGATTCGGTTCCAATCTTCGTCAACGCTTGGACGCGGCTTTTGACAGACTGCATTGGAGCATCATCGATCTTTGGCTCGTCGCTCAGTGAAGAATGCTGTAATGAGCTCACAGCTTCAGCATTACCATAGATCGGCTGTTGCTCCATTGCATTCTTTTGAATGTTATAATTCTGTATGAGGGTCGAAACTCTATTTGAAGGTAGGCTGGTGTGCTCTTTAGGCGAATCGGTCATCATAATCTGTCCAGTTGTCACAGGTTGATTGATCCTGAAATCCGGTTTCGGTGGCGGCGCCTCCTCATCTTGAACGGAAGACTGGTTGCTCAGGACTGGGCTCTGGTTTGTTGACGTTTGATTCTGATTGATAACCATTTGATTCTGATTCATAATCATTTGATTCTGATTCATAACCATTGTATTCTGATTCATTACCGTTTGATTATGATTGTTTTGGGCTGGAAACTGCGATGGCTGGCCGGAAGATGGCAGCGGTTGGTCCACGGTGGCGTGGCTTTCAGGAGCGATGGCGGATCGCCAGTCGATGATCGGGTATCGCTCGCGGATGCAGTCCACCACGTCTAGAAGGTTCTTGGCGTCCATCGCAAGGACGTGGGCTGCTGAGAGCATGTTCCTGGGAAAGACAGGCAGGTTAGAACAGCGGAGTTGGCAACGTATGAATGGCAGGTTAGGTTTATCTATTGGAGAATATATATGCATCATATTGTTGGTATCTCATACCATACCATGCTCAAGCAGGTTTAATTAACTCGAAAATGTAGAATATTATTGAGCTAACTAAAGCACCAAAATGGACATAATACTTGTGTTACCATCAACAGAGACCAGGCTTTGCAACTTTCCACGATTCTCACAAATCTCTTTCGCTTAATCAAAATTAATCTGTCAATGCATTATTGGTCTGACTGCAATAGCCAAAACAATAGCACTACAATGTCATTATAATTGTATAACCCGCGAAAATTAAACAGGCATCTCTCGCGAAGAAGAACGAATCGCGTGATGCACCGAGTAAAGTTCCACGTGTTATACCGTTGGAAGTTCCACGGGTTATACCGTTGGAAGTTCCACGGGTTATACCGTTGGAAGTTCCACGGGTTATATCGTTTGGTTAGCAGACTACCAATAGCGTCAATAAAACAACCATCTCCATACACATAGGCATTTAAGAGACTCGCCCCCCTGTTATCGGCCGACGATCGTTCAATTAAAATTTATTTACATGCTAAAAAAATTACAGGTAGGTAACAATATCCATTAAACATTCAAACATTGAGGTTAGTTTAAGTTTCTTTGCTGACTTTGATTAGCTATGACCCCACAGTAGGTCGTTGATCGTTGAGTTGGGAGGTCCGTGGATGCGGATGGCAATTTGGAATTTGGGTGAAAGGGTCTATACCCAGCAGTGGGCAGCTGGTGGGCTGATGGTGAAACTCACTTGGTGTACTCGTGGTGTAGGGTCGTGGCGGCATACTGTATGGCTAGCCGCATCGCCTCCACTAGAGCCGCCATGTCTTTGCTGAGCACCTGATGCGCCATCTCAACTTCTCTGCGAGAGAGAGAGAGAGAGAATGTGAGTACTGGGCTCTGTTTCATGAATCTAAAATAAGTAATCAACTTACAATTGTCAGTAACTTTCGCTCAAACGCCTCTCGATTGGTCGGTTGGGCAAAAATGACTGACAGTGGAGAACTTACAAACAAAACACAAATCCTTTAATCTCCTTGGAAAGGCAATGTTAAAAGATAAATAATAGTGATACATTGAAACTGAAAACATTTCATCTAAACTTAAATAACATAAGACACTGTTAGTAAATTTAAAACTTGACTAAAAAACAAAACCGTGGTTTTACCTAGAGTTAGTCAAACTTAAATTTATTGTTAGGGTAGACATGAATGTATGGCCCAATGCTAAAGATTTTTCTCGACGCCTATAACTGTTCATCATATAACCTGTAATAAAAGAGGTTTAAGTTACTTTTACCAGGAGACGGGCAGCAGCGTTTTCCTGAGATTCTAACCGCATGCTGCGATCGCCAACCCGCCTGCCAAGCGTGGTGATTATGGCGAAAGCCCTCATGGTTATGAAAACCACGGAGGAGGCCTATGTCCTGCAGTGGGCGTCAAATGGCTGATGATGATGATGAAGTTACTTTTACGGATCTTTTACTAACTGTAGCTTTATGAAACTGGGATCTGCCTGGATGGAACGATGGCGAGAGTCACGCGTTTTGTGGCGCTGAAACGGGAAATCCCTTGTCGCACCATCTTAGGCTTGTCCGGACGTCAATACCTTCCTACATTAGTTATTGTGAGAATTTAGTCTTCTCCTCAAAAGTAGTCATTTAGGTAACGTAACCATTAAAAAAGATATAAGAAACTATTTGTAATTCTTTTACCTGGTTGCGTGTTTAATTAAAGTATTAAGGGTGATATTTTTGAGAACGTTGTCTTTTCGGGGAAAATAATCATTACGGTAATGTTAACATTAAAGCTGGTAGTCATATTGGTAATATAGACTTTGTGTTCCTAAAGGCTTTGAGCATGTTGCGGATACAGAACCAGCAGGGTATCCACGGCGGCACACAAAGCCCGGAGCTCCGTTCCCACAGCTCTTATCAGCTAAACTAAATTGATAGGTTTCACTTTTTTTCTACTTTCCTGCCGTCCGTTAACCACTTGAAACTTACCTCTGAGCATGTTGTGGATAAAGAGCTAGCAGAGTATCCACGGTGGCACACAAAGCCCTCAGCTCCGTGCCCACAGCTCTGACGGCCGCCAAAAGCTGCGCGGGCGCCGGCGCGGCGCTGGCTGAGGAGACGCCAGCCAATCGCATCACGCAGCGCACCACCGACGTGGTAAGTGCGTAGATCGGGTCGTTCGCGTTAGGTTGGCGGACCTGTAAGAGAATGGAGGAAATTTTTTTCAATATATCGGAGAGGCTATGTTAAAACATAAAAAAACGTTGTTATTATTCTTTCCTTACGACTAATTCTTTTCATAAAGTTACCTGTCGAAAAGTCATTCTAGTCACGTGGTAAAAAACGCGTCATACAAATCGAACTCAAACTGTGATGTCACAACATGCACGTAACACCTTATAATGTAGGGAGCGTTTACCAATATTCGGTTATCTCGTTTCCTTTTCAGAAAACGTTTAGAATTCAATGAAAAAACGAAACCTAACATGTTTCTTATTATTATATGGTAACTTGACCCCGAAATTAATTTTTTTGTGGTTTTATTTTTCTTGATTTTTTTATGTCTTCAATGGTATATAAGCAATGCCACTTTAATCTAAGTTTGTCGCAAGTTCCCCATTGTTTACTGCAACTGTTAGGTATAGAATGTAGAACGTAAGAACAACGTAGGTGTGGCCGTCCACACCTACGTTAGACGCACGTCTAACGTAGATTCGAATTCGTTAGCAATATTTTAATGAAAAGTTCTCTTCATTATGACAAACATTAATATTGATTAAAAAAACCTATTTAGAGGCTAAAAATTCCACCCGTGCCGGGACTTGAACCCGCGACCTCTGGCTAACCGTGCCAGCGCTCTCCCAACTGAGCTAATGGGCAAGTGCAGGCATCGGCGAAATTTCGAGCCTCTTTACAAACTTTCTCTGCATTACGTACAGGCAGCGACATCTGGCCGAAGCAATTTACATCACTTGCAGCCCCGAGTAACCAACTTTGCAGTTAGGTTTTTACATCGGAATGATATCGCTGTACCTACATGATTATAATTTTTTTTGTTGCACTAACCCGTGCTAAGGACAAAAGGACCTAACCTAACTGCAAAGTGGGTTACTCGGGGCTGCAAGTGATGTAAATTGCTTCGGCCAATCGGGGACGTATAAAGGCTTCATAAAAAAAAAAAGTAAACATCTAGGCCCGGCCGGAGGCCAAGCCGACCGCCAGCGACGACATCTTCAGTAGCTACTTCACGGCGCCGCTCTTTGGTTCGAAACCGTAAATCTCAATTGGAAGTTTAGGTATACTTCATTAAAACAAGGAACTACTATGGACGGTATCGCACCGTCCGATTAAACCTACTGCAAACTGTCAAATGCATACATATTTCGACACTTCGGAAATAGTTACGTAATAGCCTGGCTGGACCTTTGTTAATCCGTAGAATTCTAAAGGACCGATCGGGCCGTTATAGAGTTCCGTACTGAAAGGGTAAGGGACCCTATTACTAAGACTCCGCGGTCCGTCTGTTCGTCCGTCCGTCTGTCACCAGGCTGTATCATTCATAATTGATAATTAATTTATTGATTCGTGAGACACAATACATCAGGTGTTATAGTTAAAAAATACAGTTTCTTTTGTGCTCTACCTAAATAGGCATACAAATCTTAAGTCGGAAGTATTTCGTATTTTCGTCGGAAGTATATCATGAACCGTGATAGTTAGACAGTTGAAAAATTCACAGATGATGTATTTCTGTTGCCGCTATAACAACAAATACTAAAAACAGAATAAAATAAATATTTAAGGTGGGGCTCCCATACAACAAACGTGATTTTTTGCCATTTTTTGCTCGATATTAATAACGGCAACAGGTAGACGCTTGAAATATTCAAATGTTGTATAGATAATGGTACGGAACCCTTCGTGCGCGAGTCCGACTCACAATTGGCCGGTTTCTGATTGTTCTTTTGAAGGGCATAATCTAACGGGTTAAGGTTCAAATACACGGTTATGATTACTTACCCTGTCTTCACCCGGCGCCTTTTCATTTGCCCTTACAGTGTTTGCTGGACTCGTTTCAGACGAGTTAGCACCTGGAAAGTGTTAGAACTATTACATTCACAGAACAAAAGGACGAGGGACTAATCCAGTCAGATAACAGTCATAATATCACTCTATTGAATAACCCACAAAAAATTTACATTATTTAAAAAATAAATTCGTAATTGAACTTTTTGTAGGGCAATGTGTTTGGTTCGTATGTATGTAAGTATGTCCGTTTCTATGTTCCCCCATAACCCTTAACCAACAGTCATATTTTGACAACTAAGATCTCAATCGATTCGTCGTGTTTGCGCGAGTGTCATAGACTATATAAAATCAACATAATTCCAACAAAAAATTACTAAACGGCACAAATAAAAAAAAATTGAATAGAAAATAACCAAAACCCGACTGATGATCATTAACTAATAAGCAGGCGAGACCCAATTTCAACTATGTAACCCATTGCGAGGTACCTAGGTTGGTTTCGCCTGCTTAGTAGTTGATGCTCAGCAGTCGAGTTTTGGTTATTTTCTATTCTATTTTCTCCGTAGCTAGTTTTCTTATGCCTACGGTTATAAGAGCCATTTTACCTGAGTGCACTTGACTAGAGGCCCTCTGCTCCGGCGCGCTGATTGGCCGAGCGCCGTCAGCTGACTTGTCTTCGCTCGCTTCGATTGGCGACTGGATCGAGAGGCGTTTCTTCTGGAACGAACGTAGGTGTCAATGTTACTGACACAAAATCAAAGTATTTTTATGCAAAACACACACTGTGACTTAAGGCTGCTGTTACGTGAATTGTAATAATATTACGATAAAATGACAATTATTAATAATCTTTTGATAAATGTGTGGCGCCGGATAAAGAATAGCGTCACTCCATTTCCTTCCGTGGATTTCGTAGGAGGCGACTAAGGAAATAAATTTCCAGGAGACGGGCAGCAGCGTCTTCCTGAGATTCCATTCCAACCAACCCGCCTACCAAGCGTGGCGATTATGGCAAACCCCTTCGTGGTTAGAAAATAATGAGGGAGGCCTGTGTGCTGCAGTGGGCGTCAAATGGCTGATGATGATGATGACGATAAATGTGGTCTGAGGGTTTGATGGATAATTAAATTGCGGATATTCAAGGCATATTTTTCTTATCCTGTAAGTACTACGTTTGTCATTGAGATAATTTGATTCCAAAATTAACAACTTTTCTTTATTAAAAGCTACGTATCGGAAATCAAAAATGCATTTAAAATGTCCGTAACGAAATTATGCATCAAACCCTCAGACCACATTTATGAAACGTTTACTCATTTTATTACAATAATAAAAATGTTAAATTGTGTGAGCGACACAGCAACCTTCACGTAAGAACAGTCTTAATGAACGTTACAAGTTGAAAAAGGTGTCCATTTCAAAATTTAGATCGTTTTGGAGAAAAGTGGACAAAAAAAATTATTATACCACAGTTAATTAAAGAAAAGGTCTCGACAACTGTGCGCCTCTCGCTCACGCGGTATGTATGGCAATACTGTATGAGCGAGAAGTAGATAGTTGTCCAGTACCTTTCTTTAACTAACAATGTGTCATACAAGGGTACTGTTAAGGCTGTTGTTACGTCTGGCATGCCGTCCCGCTCGAATATCCTAACATATTTAATAATTGGGTATTTGACAAAATATCAAATGAGTTACTTTTAAAACGGAATTTTGTATGAAAATACTGGCTTATGACGTCACATTTCAGAGCACTCTTTTTAAAATCTATTTAAAAATTGTAATACCTACTAGTAATTGACTAAAAGAGATAAATTTTCCGAGATATTTTTTAATTTTTGTTTTAATCAAGCATATGAAATAATTTATTGTTGATCGTGTCAAATACCGAATTATAAAATAATGAGTATACTTTTGATGAATGGTCTGCGGTGGTTTTAGATAATAACATTACGGAAATCTTAGAGATATGACGAGTATAATTTTCATCAATGACTTATTAGGTACTTTTATTCAACCTAAGTGTCTGAGGTGTTCACATACCTCAGCGCTTGAAATTGCCAATCCGCAGTGGGCACGCGCGGTTATTAAGCCCATACTCTCTCTCTCTCTGAGAGAAGGTCTGTGCCCTGCAGTGGGACGTATATAGGCCACACAAAAAACAAAAAATATTATTTGATAAAGAAAACTGGGAAAAAAATATGCTTGAACTTCTTACCTCATGTTACTTCTTACGTTATTTTACGATAATTTAAAATGTTAGAATGTGCAAGCGAGAAGGATGAAATCACATGAGTCAGATGAAAAAAGCAGCCTTAATTATGACGATGACATGATCGCCAGGCCCAAAAAATACAAAAAGCGGCGCCGCAGAAAATCTGACTTTTGACCGACATTTTGATACCAAGGCCGGGCATATTTTTTACAATACGAATTGTGTGAAACTTCCGTAAATCGATTTTCTAATGCCGTAGACCACTTTAGTCAGAAATGTATGTCGGGGAATGTCGGTGTAGGGACATCCCTACTTCGATTGGATACACTGACAGCTCCGAATGTCCCACAATGTCGGTCAACGATTCGGTTAATCTATGGTTATATGAATGGTTCTACTCTATGGCATTGTCTTTGGCATTGCCCCGGTATTGTCTCTGGTTTTGATTATGGTACGTTTCCGGTATTGTCTATGGTATTATCTCTGGTATTAAAAGGTAAAGTGTCAGTCAGTAGTTCAACTTCCGGTGATACTCCGAGAGGTATGACTGCGCCATAGCTTGCGCACTGACGATTTAAAAAGAAGAGATAAAATGGATCCTGAGGACCCGGCGGAGGAAATCTTGCCTGGGTTTCCCACAGCAGCGGTGGGATCGGCCCAACAGCCTTCCCTGAGGGCCTACACCAACAGGACGGCCCCGATTCAATCGGATTCACATAGTGAAAATGTGCAAAATGGTAGTGAGCCGCCATTACCCGGTGCTACTGCAGAAATGTGGAACTCGTTTTTCCAAACGATATTGTGCAAAGTGAAGCAGGCTGACGCCCCAAGGAAAGTGAAACCTAACGAAATCTACATACCTTGCTTTGACCCGGACACGAGCGAGTTCACAGCTTCTCAGTGGTGCAACGAAATTGACAACCACCAGAAAGAAAACTCATGGACAGACTATGAAACAAAAAACGCAGCATTCACTCACCTGCGGGGACGCGCTATGAAATGGGCAACGTGCTCGTACTCCCTTTGTAAGACATGGGACGAGGTGAAGGAGCGATTATCCTGCCAATTCGCGGCGACAAGGCGTTTCCACGACTTATACCGAGAGATGGCAGACTACACCAGCGACCAAGCGGGGTCCTACATCGAGTACTCGACAAGTAAGCTGGCCATGATTGACCGCCTGAACACTGGATGGTGTGAGTCAAATAAGATTGAGGTTATAATTGCTGGCATCGCTGACACCCAGGTACGTTCCGAACTGCTTAAAACTACACCCACGGACTTGATCACGCTGGACAGACACCTTAAGACATACATTAGGCCTGCGAAAAGACACTCCGATGACCGTTCTAGTGTGTACTTACCCTCTAAGAAACGCAAATTCAATGAAAATTATGACAACAGACCTAATTATTCGTACCAGCTAAAGCCAGGTAAATTAATCTGTCATAATTGTGGTAAACCAGGCCATCTAAGGCGTAATTGCAAATCTCCGACCAACCAAAAGTGTAACAAAGTGTATTCTGATGTTAAACCCAACTTAAAACTGAGCACCCAATGTACTTATTGTCATAAGTTAGGACATTCAGAACAAGTTTGCTTCACAAGACAAAGAGATGAGAGAAATAAGACAGTGAGACGAGATCATGAAAAATCTGTAAACGTTTGTTCAACTGATAGCTCTCTGGTAGAGATAATAATCAACGACTACAACCTACAAGCTCTAATAGATAGTGGCTCTGAATGTTCTTTGATCCGTAAAGATATAGCTGACAGTTTGGAAGGCACACGTGACTTCGAGTTCACTCGGATTACTGGCATTGGCTCGTCCCCCTCTTACTCATTTTCAAAAATGACTACACTTGTCACTATCAGTGACATTCATGTCGAAGTGACCTTTGTTATTGTTGAGTCCAAGATCCTACCCTATGACATCATATTAGGTAGGGACATTTTCAGAAGACCCGGCCTGGAACTGGTTATGAACCACGAAGGCATTAAGATAGTCCGTGATGTGAAAGTGGCGGTTTGTTATACACAGGACATTGATCTCAACCAAATTGATACTGACCTGACAAAACATGATGATACACTAAAACTCCAATCCATTATAGACAAATTTAAAAGTAATTTTGTCCAAGGAAACTCACAATCTTCGGTCACCACCGGGGAGATGGAAATCAAACTCAAAAACCCAGATAAGATAGTCCAACGCCACCCCTACAGGCTAGCACCACTGGAACGCAAAGCTATGAGAGAGATCATTGCCGACCTTGAGTCCAAAAACATTATTAGAGAAAGTTCTTCCCCTTTTTGCAGCCCGGCTCTATTGGTTAAAAAGAAAGACGGCTCTGACAGACTATGTGTCGATTTTAGAGAACTTAACTCAAATACTGTACGCGACAACTATCCTCTGCCTCTGATTTCAGAGCAGATAGACTCCCTTGGCCGCTCAACTTGTTTCACTACATTGGATATGGCATCAGGTTTCCATCAGATCCCCATGTCCCAGCGCTCTAATTCCATCGAAAAAACTGCCTTCATTACCCCAGATGGCGTATGGGAGTACTTAAAAATGCCTTTCGGCCTGTGCAACGCGCCATCAGTGTACCAGAGAGCGATTAACAAGGCTCTTGGCCGACTAAAAGATACCATCGCGGTTGTGTACATGGATGACGTGCTGATTTTTTCCAAGACACCCGAAGAAGGCCTTGCTCATCTCGAGCTGGTCCTAAAGGCTCTTACAGACGCGGGGTTTTCCCTTAATTGGAATAAATGTAAATTCCTAAAAAAATCTATTGACTATCTAGGATATACCATATCTAATGGAGAAGTCAAGCCGAACGCAAAGAAAATTGAAGCGCTAGTTAATGCACCCTTGCCATCTAACGTCAAAGAATTGCGCCAGTTCAACGGGTTAGCCGGATATTTCAGAAAATTTGTTCCAAATTTCTCATCCATCATGGCCCCCCTATATGAATTAACCAAAAAGGACACAAAATGGTGTTGGACAGAGCAGCATACTAAAGTCCACCAAACCATAATTGGACATTTGACATCTTCACCACTTCTAACCATCTTTGATCCAACAAAGCCCACTGAGCTCCATACGGATGCTAGTTCCATTGGATATGGGGCAATACTTTTTCAACGGTTTGACAATCAACTCAAAGTTGTGAGCTACTATAGTCAGAGGACGACAGAGTTAGAAAGCCGATATCACAGCTATGAACTCGAGACCTTGGCAGTATTTAAAGCTTTAAAACATTTCAGACATTACCTACTCGGACTTAACTTCAAAGTTGTGACGGATTGCAACAGTCTTAAAGCCTCTCGTCATAAAAAAGATTTGTTGCCAAGAGTCCACCGATGGTGGGCGTTCATGCAAACGTTCAATTTTGAAATTGAGTACCGCAAGGGTGAACGCATTCCGCACGTAGATTTCTTGAGCCGCAACCCAGCTGTCTCCAAAGAAGTAAACGTGGTACGCGTGAACAACAATTGGCTGATGGCAGAGCAACACCTTGACCCAGATATTCGTAAAATTATCGAGTCCATCGAAAACGATACCATTGAACCCAGTTTACGCTCAGCATACACAGTCAAAGACAATTTACTATACAAAACATTTCAGGTTGATAAGAAAACCTTAAGCCGTGTCATTGTTCCCAAAAATTTTCGTTGGCAAATCATCCATAAGTTTCATGAAGAACTCAAACACCTAGGGTGGGATAAAACTTTAACCAAAATTCGTGAGCACTTCTGGTTCCCGAATATGTCATCATGTGTCAAAACTTTCATTGACAGATGCATGTCATGTAAAGTAAACAAAGGACCATCTGGTAGAAGACAGGCAACTTTACACCCTATAGATAAAATTCCTGAACCACTACACACTATTCACATAGACACAACCGGCAAGTTGACAGGCAAACGTGCCACAAAAAAATATGTGATAGTGATAGTCGATGCCTTCACAAAATACTGCCACCTTACCGCCGTAAAAGACCTAACAGCAAAATCTGCCTGTAACGCACTTCGCGCGTTTGTAGCTCTGTTTGGTGCACCCAATAGGATAATCTCAGATCAGGGTACCTCATTTAGTGCACAAGAATTCCAAGATTTATGCAAAGAATGGTCGATAGAACTTCATGAAGTCGCGAGAGGCATGAGTCGTGCCAACGGGCAGGTAGAAAGGCTTATGTCCACACTGACCAATTGTTTCACCATAGCTGAAAATCATGAAAATAAATCTTGGAAGTCAGTGCTGGGAGAGGTACAGTTAGCCTTAAATTGTACTGTTTCGAAAGGTACAGGACAAAGCCCAATACAGATGCTAATTGGTCATAACAAAAGCCCACCCCGTCTAAACGCACTTATACATGAATATGATAAACTAGACCTGTGTCAGATAAGACATGAGGCTAAGGTCAGAATGGACAAGCGGGCTTCCGCAGACAAACTCCGGTTTGATCAAAGTAAAGCTAAAATCCAACCCTTTGATGTAGGTGACTTTGTCCTAGTAGAGAAAAACCCCAGAATGATTACAAAACTTGCTGAAAAGTTTTCACAACCATGCAAAATTATTGAAGTATGCCCAAATGAAAGATACAAAGTGGAGCCTATGTCAGGGGGCAGAGTACAATATGTATGCCATGAAAAACTGCGAAAATATCCTTCCAGTCTGTCTGATCCATCTGATGAGCTAGAAAGTACTAGTTAAATCACATTCGCATTTATATAACTAGATTATATAACTAGATTAGTTTGTATGCTCAGTGAGAATTTAAACACGGTGATTTGAGTCTAATTCAATTAATTATTTTTCCTGCAAATTAAGAGGATGCTTGGTTTTTTTTTTCTTTTTGACGATTTTCTTTTTGTTTAATTTTGCTTGAAGGAAAGTAAATTTTGTCATCTTTTTTTTGTTAATTGATTTAATTGAAAGCCGATATGTTTGCGTCAAGTCATAAATGTTAACCATAAAAACTCCTTATCATGTATGGTAATGGCCCAATAATTTTCTAATTAGTTTCTTAATAATATTTTGGTTGTCTTAGATGGATAGCAATAAATTTGATTCATTTAAACTTCTGAGTTCTTGCTACCTTAACATTACTACCACCTGTGTCAGTTGGAAGTCTGAAACGCTTCGCTGTGTATCTTATACTGAAACGGTTGGAAGTCTGAAACGCTTCGCTGTGTATCTTATACTGAAACGGTTGGAAGTCTGAAACGCTTCGCTGTGTATCTTATACTGAAACGGTTGGAAGTCTGAAACGCTTCGCTGTGTATCTTATACTGAAACGGTTGGAAGTCTGAAACGCTTCGCTGTGTATCTTATACTGAAACGGTTGGAAGTCAGTAACGCTTCGCTGTGTATCTTATGAGTACTACTTACCATACTGTATCAGTTGGAAGCCGACAACGCTTCACTGATTGTCCTAATACTTTTACCATGTTGAAATGGCTGGAAGTCAAATAACACTTCGCTGTGTGCTTTTATATTCCGGAAAACTAACACATTACCTGAGTTTTACGTGGAAGCTACTGTGCTTCACTGTGTGATTTTGTACTTTGGAAACCTTATCATATTACCTGAGTGTTAATTGGAAGCTTGTATACCTTACCGTGTGTTTTTTTTATACTTTGGGAACCTACACCTTCATTTCAGGTTTACTTCAAAGCTCTTACGCTTTATTTTGTGCATCTTTGCGCTGAAGAATTAAAATTGTTTTAGTTCTATGTGGCAGCCCCGTAGACTTTTGTTCTATATCAGAAGTTCCTGTAACTAACGATCTCTTACAGCCGATTGTGGTCCCAATCGATGACACTAACGAGGCCTTGGTGTCTACAGGAAGAGTGGAACGCACGCGAGAACGCGCTGCTTGTCAGAATGGCCGTGTCGGGGAATGTCGGTGTAGGGACATCCCTACTTCGATTGGATACACTGACAGCTCCGAATGTCCCACAATGTCGGTCAACGATTCGGTTAATCTATGGTTATATGAATGGTTCTACTCTATGGCATTGTCTTTGGCATTGCCCCGGTATTGTCTCTGGTTTTGATTATGGTACGTTTCCGGTATTGTCTATGGTATTATCTCTGGTATTAAAAGGTAAAGTGTCAGTCAGTAGTTCAACTTCCGGTGATACTCCGAGAGGTATGACTGCGCCATAGCTTGCGCACTGACGATTTAAAAAGAAGAGATAAAATGGATCCTGAGGACCCGGCGGAGGAAATCTTGCCTGGGTTTCCCACATGTATATCTTCGCAGTAACAGTCTTTTTACTTTATGACCAAGACATAAGGTCCAATACCGCACGTACCAGGTTATCCTCCTGCATCTGCAGCCATCGCCTGTCCTCTTCACTCTGGTGTTGCTGTCTCGCCAGCTCCGCTAGGAGCCGCCTCTCCACCGCCGCCTCAGTGTCCAGTTCTGGACTCTGTTACGATGGATACAAGGGTTAGAACGCTTTGGAGAGCTTTCTTTATTCGTTGTAACTAACGGCGAAATTGGACGGTTCACTTGTACTTTATTTCTCTCTTTCATTCCGCAACCTTCACTCGCAATGAATTATCCAAATAGAACGAACGTCCAATGCCGAATGAATTAATTTGTCGACCTGATGAAACAAATTTGGATTGGTTCATTCAGCATCTTTTGTTTTTCCAGAATAAACAAATTGTGAATCGTGGAAACCCAGAGTGACATCGGATTACATTTAATTTGGCCTCCTGTATTGTACAACACGATCAATTGAAGAAGTTCACTAAGCAACTCTTTGCCTTTCGCTCATACGACATGGATGGCATTTTTAGTATTTATTGACGCGAAACTTCTGTCGGTTCACTTGCTACAACCTCGTGCAACGAAAACATGTCGCCTCGGCGAGAGCTGTAACTCTGTTACTACGTGTCGTGTGCAATTCATTTATATGTCGTTGAGCAGAGCAAAGTAGCCACTACTCAGATCCTCTTGACTCGTGCCGCTAGATGGCACCAGTGCCGCGTAACACATTGCGCAGTTTGAGCTAAAAATTGACACTTATAGCCGTTTCACGTTAAACCAACGGCCGTATTACCCGACACAGCCCCAGCCGCTTTTTTATTTCCATAAATATAATATTATCACTATGTTATATAATAAATAATAATCTTATTAAGTATTACCTATCTGTGGGAAATGCTGAGGAATTGGCAAAATGTACTATATTGACTCTAATATTTTTTATACTATAAGTTTGTCAATTCTGTTTTTTCTCCTTAAATAAATAAATAAATAAATAAATTATAATATTATTAGGCCTGTGCCCTACAGTTGGATGTTTAAAGGCTGTTTATGTATGTATGTATCATAGCATTATGTGTGAGTTGGAGGAAAATAGTGGTTCCAACGTCTTTTCTATTTGACAGTTATTTTAACCATATAAATTACAGATTCATGTTGACCTCGTCATGTGACCGGGGAATGAACGAGAGAACGAACGATCACTCGAGTGAACGTTCACCCAAGTGAAGAGTCCGATTTCACCTTAACATAAGAGGATTTATATGCATGTTTTGTTATTATAACTAGTATAGGGATGTTTTTGTAGAGATTATTTACAAACAAATGTAATGAAAAATACTGTACACGTAATTCACCACTGAAGGTTTTAGGACATAAATCAGTAATTAGTCACAAGTTCTCATTACCAAATAGCCTTTCAGTACCGGTTTGTACAGTTCGAATCAGGACGGAGACAGACATCATTAAAACCGCTTACGTTAGTTCTGATTAACCTACTTAAGAGGTTTTAATCCTCGATCAACTTCACTGAGGCACTCTTGTAAAATCGCTAGAATACTCTTAGCTGATGATTTTTTTCATATTAACTAGTCCGTTAATTTAGTTTAAAATAGTAAGTCCGTTAGATATTTCGTCTAACGAAGAGCAAATTTTATAGGGTCGGTTTTAGAGTGCTTTGTGCGTAATACAGTCGGCAACACGGCGACTTTTAGACCCTAGTTGGTTACGTTAAAGGCGTTTTTAGAACAAAAATATAAAAGTTGATCAGCTCTTGACTAAACATGCGGTACACTTCAGTGTAGTTGATGGAATGTTTTTATTTTCAGTGAAATTCATTCAGCTTTGGTCTATATGTAAACAAACCGTTGATAGAAATCGTTAAAATACGGGAAGCAATAATGCCTATCAAATTGTTTGCTCGTCCTAGGTCATTCATATAATTAATTCAAGAAATGTCAACGACTATTACGAATATGAATTTTTTGACTTGGGTGTGTTTAAAGTGTTTAAATGTTTTTCTACATCCATACCAAAGCTGATTGAAACGAAATACAATAAAAATAGTTTCATGTATCAGTTGTGAATGAACGAAGTTGAGCTTTACATAGGTACGTATCTTAATGGACCTATTAGATACTTGTTACGGTCGGATTTGGTGCAATTTTCATTCACAAATGATTCGCAAAATAAAATAATGATAAACCAAAAAACTACCGGAGAAACCCAACGATCACACAAATACTGTAAAAAGAAAATAAAATAAATTAATGTGAGTACAATGAAATAAAAAGTTCTTCTTCAGAGAGAGTTCCACATTTGGGGAGAAGCCGTTTACCATTCACGGGGTAACCAGGGATAAGAGTAATTTCAGTTTTTAATCTTTGAAAAAAAACTATTACACACAGCATGCAGAGTAAATATTAAATTTCGAATTTTGAAAACACATTTACATTTGAAAGTAATTACAAAATCTCACAAAACAAAATGCTATCTACGCATTGCCAAATTTGATCTGTGAAACTTTGCTATCGTAATCAACCAACCAAATAGAAAAAAAAAAACTATACAAGTAAAAAAAAACTGCCAATTATACATGCTCTCTCTACCATCAACTATCTACAACAAAAAAAATGTTTACAAAACTCTCAAATCAAAATCACCTGTGCTTGCAATGTCTGCACGACCGGCGAACATTCCTGCCTGGTCGCGTAAATAGTAGCGGTATCTATCGACGCCACTGGCATCTGAGCCTGAACGAATTGGGGCCTGTAAACTGGCTGGGACGTATGGACGACACCCGGCTGACCAGCATAAGAAGACATGGGCTGTGGCGACATCGGCTGGGGCGGTATCGAGTACTGGAGGGGACTGGCCGATCTTTGGGGGTAGAAGCCCTGAGGTTGCTTAGCCATCTGTATGTGGCCTTTTTGGTACGGAACGCCTTGGACTATCCCTACTGGCACTCCGTAAGAGGTAGGATGTGAGGCCGACATAGACGGACGGTAGCTCTGTTTAAGACCTGCCTTCTGAGCGGCAATCGCTGCGCAGCTCTTCACGTTATCACCGCCGAAGTCGTAGATCTCTTCGACCAAAGGAGGCTCGGGCTGGGTGCGCATTTTGTGCATGATAGAGGCGGCCAGTTGCGCGTTTAGAGCGCCCTGCACGGAGAACTGCCCCACGTCCTGCTCGCGTCTGCTCCTAGGCGGGGGCGAGGCGGGGACGGAGTGCTGGCGTGTGAACGGGGCTATCGGTACCGGGGAGCCTCTATTGGACAAACTACCTCTAGCGTTACGCTCGAGCGAGCCCATTCGGACGGGAGCCCGCTCCGCGGTCGAGAAAGTGCCTCTGGTGTTCCGCTCTAAGGACCTAACCCTGCTAGCGTAGCTTTCCACCGGCGGTTCCTCGACGTTAGACTGCGGCTCGTTCTGACACAAGTTGTCACAGCTCTCTCGAGCTCCTACCACGACAGTTAGCGTCTCATCTGCCTGTGACTCAGTCGGTACGATAGGGTCCAGCTTGTGTAGGCTAGAGACGGCAATGGGGACGGTCTGGAGGGGTATGTCGACCCTCTCGTCGGGGTGAGGGTTGATAATTTTCTCGACGATGTCGGGGTGTTTCTCCGGGAGTTTTTCGGCGAAGTCGACGGCGACGGTGTTGAATACCGAGGCTGGGGTGTTGTAGGCTTGCGGGTCGAGTGCTCTGGACTGGTTCTCGCGGAGCAAGTGCGCTAGCACGAGCGGGTTTTGCGCCACGATGTAGGTCTGCGGGGCCGCGGCTGCCGCTTGGACGGTTGGCGTGTCCGCGCCTGAAACAACGTGGCTTTGTCAATTTAAAATAATCAATCAATGAGGAGTTTTCTTTCTATTGTTTTTAAATTATTTCCTAGTCGCTGCATAGATGTTACTTGAACTTGATAAGTTACTGCAAGAAACGGAAAGGCACATTATTTTATATTATGTACACTTGGATGTAATTTTTAGATCATAAAACGAAACTTACATATGTCACCACAAATAAATATGGTTCCGAATTGATCCATTCACGGTATCGCAATATCGCGAATACGTGAGCAGTCTGTGGTGCCTTCCGATTTGCCCATGATCGCTCACGGTCGCAAATCGGAACGCACGGCTAGTAACATAGTCAGTTCAGCGCCATCTACAGAGTTCTTGGAAGATACTTTTTTCTCTTAATAGTCTCACAGAAAACCTCTTATTGGCGACTGCCTCGTTCGCCTATTTATTTTTGTTTGTTTGTTTGAAACGGCACACCGACGGCTATTCTGGTTAATATTACAGAATACAAGATTCGATTACGTTGCGGCCAGGATTCGCCACTTATTAGGCATGCACAGCACTGCATACGAATACACCGTAAACCAAAATTACATAGTTTAGCGGTATCACGTCTGACTATCTATCCTAGTTTGGGACCAGGACAAGTGATTGTGTTGTGTGGAAGTTATTATTATTATACTCTCTCTCCTAGAGATCGGCTGCGTCCTATTGAGGGACGTGTATTATACATAAAATATGCTCCTATAATCAGCCTATAATAAGGGGAATTATAAGAGAGGCACTGCAGCATCCGAGTGACCCCTCCATAAAATAAAACTAAATAGGCACTCATAAAAAGAAATACAACTTCAACACACGCACGCACGAACCGCACGCACTCATGGACGCACGCACGGACGCACCCACGCACGCACGCACGCACGCACGCACGAACACACACACACACACACAGACACACATACACAATTGTCTAAACTGTAACTATAACAAAAAAATAAAATTTCTTCGTAACACTGTTATGTTAAATAAAATAGTGTCTACAGGCACAACAACGTCATGTAAATTAAAACTGTGAAAGAAACCCTACATGCCTACAGTACAGGTCAAGGTCATGTAAGATGTAATTATATGACAAAAACTATTTTGTAAACATTATTGTAAACTTTCCGCTCAAATAAATTATCTTATCTTATCTAGTGTGAATAAAGGTGACGCTGCTTAAATCATATCACTACGTAGATGCAAGGGCCAAGGGCCTTTTTTTCATTACCCCCTAAGATCTGGTGTGCTAAATTTTGTACGAAAACAATTGATACTTTCAAGGTCAGGACTTAGGAGGACAGATAAGACAAGAGAGGCCTACCGGCGACGTTGGCGGCGGGCCGGCTGGGCTTGGGCGGCGGGTCGTCGCCCCGCGAGCCGAGCTCCACGCGCCGGTTCTCGCGCCGCATCGTGTCCCACGCAGTGCTGCGCTCCTCCTGCAGGATCTCGCTGCAAGCGGCACGTTCCGTCAGTAAACGGCACCAACACGACAATAGACAGGGAGACGTTCGATCTATGCGTCTCACAAACTCGAAAATGGACAGGATCGTGGCAAGTGGCGTCTGTGTACCCCTCCGGGCTACAGGCGTTAATTTATGTGTGTGTGTGTGTGTGTGTGCGTGTGCGTGTGCGTATGCGTGTGGGTGTGCGTGTGTGTCCTGCAGATGGTCGCACTTACTGGAGCGTCTCCTTGAGTCGCGTGGCGGAGGGACGCTGCGAAGGTTCGTAGGCCCAGCAGCGAGACATCACGCTGTACAGTCTGGAAATTAACAGTTTAATTACGATTTTAATTTTAGGGGAACCCTGGCCTCCGCCTACCCCTCCGGGATACAGGCGTGAGTTTATGTAACACAATATAATGTTGCGGTGGTAGCGGAGCGGTAGAACACCGCCTTTGCCTCTTTGTCTGCCTCTCTCATTGTCTTTTTGCCTGCCTCTCTATATGTCTCTTTGACCGCCTCTCTGTTTGTCTCTCTCTCTCTATGTCTCTTTGTCTCTCTCTTTCTCTTTATGTGCACCCCTCTCTCTCTCTCTCTCTGTCTATCTCTCTCTATATCAGTCTTCCCACGAGAGGTCGCCGTACTTGAATTCCACAAATGGCCTCAGTCTGTGATGTCCTTTCACGTTAGTGATGTCCTTACCCGTTTACCATAGCACAGGGTATCCCAGTTTGGGACCAGGACAAGTGATTGTGTTGTGTGGAAGTTATTCATCATTATTATTATTCGCGGAGAGCGGTGGTAGCCCAGTGGGATGAACATTAGGCTCAGAAGCGAAAAACCCAGGTTCGATACCTAGTGCGAGCACGTACCATGACTTTGTTTTCTAAGTTATGTACATTTGTAAAGTTATAGTGGCAATACCACTCGCTAAAGGTGAAGGAAAACATCGTGAGGAAACCTGAGTGTGAGCGATTCACATACCTCAGCGCTTGAAATCGCCAATCCGTGGTGGGCACGCGTGGTGATTAAGACCATACTCTCTTCCTGAGAGAAGGCCTGTACCCTACAGACGTATATAGGCTGCTTATGATTATTATTCCCTCTGTCTCTCTCTCTCTCTCTTGGTCTCTCTAACTCACCTGGGCGGACAGCCCTGCGGCAGCGCCAGCCGCTCGCCGTTCTCCAGTTTGCCGATGACGTCATTGTTCTTTACTCCGCTGAATGGCTTGACGCCCAGCATCAGGATCTCCCACATGCAGACGCCTGGAGACAAAAGTAGAGTAAGTATATATTGTCGTAGTTTATACTGGGGACCCGTTCGGACGGGAGCGGCTAGCGTGCGACGCGAGGCCGTCTGCTTTGCCTTTCCTTTTAAAACTACACTCCGATTATGGCCACTTTCGATTATGGCGAAACCCCTCATGCTTATGAAAACCACGAGGGAGACCTATGTCCTACAGTGGGCGTTAAATGGCTGATGATGATGATGATTAGAATCACAAAATTTCAACGTGAAAGATGTCACTTATTTGCTGAATGTCGTTTGTCAATGTGTTTTTAATGTGTATTTTTTGCGATCTTCTTCAGATGAACTCACAAAACCAGTTGTAATTTTCTAGTGTCAACTGGATTCCCATCTTTATTTCAACAGTTTTCATATCAGCCTTTAATCCGCCATCTTTTTTTCAACTACTCCTGATCGGCTGACATGGCTACAACGTTTAGTAGTGGTTCCTCAGATGCTCGTGGCATCTTCACCAAGAGCCATTTCAGACTGAAATCTCGAGCTACAAAAGCTACTTCACTTACCGAACATCCAGACGTCAGAGGCGGAGGTAAACCGGCGGAAGTTGATGGACTCGGGCGCCATCCACTTGATCGGCAGCTTCCCACGGGAGGCCTTGTAGTAAGACTTGTCTTCCACCATCTTGGATAGGCCAAAGTCCGCTAGCTGGAAAAGAGAGCACCAGAGTGCGTTACGTGGCTTCACAGATACCCTAAACTACACTTATATAGAATGAAATTAATTTTCAATTGAATTTTAACTCAAGGACGGGTGGACCGATATCTTTGATTTGGAGACCAATCTCTAAATAGCAGAAAAACTATTACAGAATAAACAAGGAAAACATCAATGACATTGTACATACTTTGTCGGATCAGCTAGTACATAAATATATAAATATTACCTGAATTGCCACAATTATATGACACAACGAGCATCACATGAGTACCAATGACTTTGCAACAATGGTGACGTAACTGAGTAGAGTACATGTGTGTAAAGATTGATGTGCTGCGTATATTTCTTTCTCTATCTCTCCATCTCTCTAGTTACCTTGACGCAATTAGGTGTGGATACGAGCACGTTTCTGGCGGCGATGTCTCGGTGCACGAACTTCTTGCTCTCCAGATAGCTTAGCGCTGTTGACAGCTGGTAGATGTATAATACTAAGGTACACGTCTCCAATCTGCGGGGCAAGAGATAAATAGATGGACAGTTTATTTGTGCTTTGAGGTACATACAGGTGACGCATTGTTATGCCAAAAACGATTACCAACACAGAATTCAGCGAAAATTCAGCCGTGTGTGTGTATGAGTCTCTTTGATGGCTCACACGACTGCCTTGATGTTCTAGCGGTATCACGTCCGATTCATTTCGACTCCCACTGGGGACCGCCGTATATTTGTACACAAGGCCTCACTCTGTGTACTGTATTTGTTTGTGATGTCCTTGCCTGGTTACCATAGCACAGGGAAGTGGCAGTGTGCTGGTCACATATGCCGTAGAACCGACGGTCGATCGCACCCCCCAAAGGGTCTCGAGAGGAGACCACGAACTTGGACACCCACCAGCTCCCTGGACCCACAATCTGAGGTAGATTGCTGGCAGTGGCTGGATGAGAATGGCCGGGGACAGAAAGAAGTGGCGTGCCTTGGATGGACGAATACGGAGTGATTGATTGATTTATTTTCATTTTTTTTAAAAGCCCTGCTCAGAGTGCTCTTTAGCATTCTTCCGGTGATAATAGTATAATGTCAGTTTTCTACCTGTGAGAATTCTGTTGCAGATAGGCGCGCATCTCGCCAAGCGTGGCCAGCTCCATGACTATCCAGATGGGCGGAGAACTGCACACGCCCACTAGCCCGATTATGTGGGGGTGGGAGAACTGCTGCATTATGTCTGCGGACGTAGAGACATTAGTTAAGGCCGTATATTTATCCTATGTTACTCTATAGTGTCATTGCTATAGGGCCTATGGTAATGTTACGTCGGGATATAGCATGTGTAAATTAAGAAAAAAAATTGTCAAACACAACTGTCAAATAAATGATTCGCAAATGAATGAATGAAGGAATTCATGAATTAATCAATTAAGATCACTAACAACTTTATATGAATTTTTATATTTGAATAAATGAATTGGATGGAATTAAGGAATTAATTACCTATGTAAATTTATTTATTACCACAGAAAAAAGCGCATTGCTCAAAATAATAAAAACACAAGAATATCAGTCTGCGTGACAAAGAAACTTGTGGTGCTAATAGTGTCCGCGTTTGCAATTCGGAAGTTCTCAAATAGCACCTTCGAAGTAATAACAAAATATATATCCAAAAACTACTATTAACTACCAAAAAACACCTATTTAAAACCTTATGTACAAAAAGAAAGCTAATAAATGTCTATTCTATTCTATAAAAATAGAAGCGCAACACCAACAAACCGCACCGCAGTCCGGCGACATTTCTGAAACAAAACTGTAAAGGTTTTCATACCGAAAGATATGTTGCAAATAAGAAATAAGAGCCCCAACTCACAGGCCTCCTCCAAGAACTTCTCAGCGGTGTCAAGGTCGGCGTCCATCTTGCAGATCTTCACAGCCAGATTTTCATACCCCTATATATGTTGCACGTAAGAAATAAGAGCCCCAACTCACAGGCCTCCTCCAAGAACTTCTCAGCGTTGTCAAGGTCGGCGTCCATCTTGCAGATCTTCAAAGCCAGATTTTCATACCCCTATATATGTTGCACGTAAGAAATAAGAGCCCCAACTCACAGGCCTCCTCCAAGAACTTCTCAGCGGTGTCAAGGTCGGCGTCCATCTTGCAGATCTTCACAGCCAGATTTTCATACCCCTATATATGTTGCACGTAAGAAATAAGAGCCCCAACTCACAGGCCTCCTCCAAGAACTTCTCAGCGTTGTCAAGGTCGGCGTCCATCTTGCAGATCTTCACAGCCAGATTTTCATACCCCTATATATGTTGCACGTAAGAAATAAGAGCCCCAACTCACAGGCCTCCTCCAAGAACTTCTCAGCGTTGTCAAGGTCGGCGTCCATCTTGCAGATCTTCACAGCCAGATTTTCATACCCCTATATATGTTGCACGTAAGAAATAAGAGCCCCAACTCACAGGCCTCCTCCAAGAACTTCTCAGCGGTGTCAAGGTCGGCGTCCATCTTGCAGATCTTCACAGCCAGATTTTCATACCCCTATATATGTTGCACGTAAGAAATAAGAGCCCCAACTCACAGGCCTCCTCCAAGAACTTCTCAGCGTTGTCAAGGTCGGCGTCCATCTTGCAGATCTTCACAGCCAGATTTTCATACCCCTATATATGTTGCACGTAAGAAATAAGAGCCCCAACTCACAGGCCTCCTCCAAGAACTTCTCAGCGTTGTCAAGGTCGGCGTCCATCTTGCAGATCTTCACAGCCAGATTTTCATACCCCTATATATGTTGCACGTAAGAAATAAGAGCCCCAACTCACAGGCCTCCTCCAAGAACTTCTCAGCGTTGTCAAGGTCGGCGTCCATCTTGCAGATCTTCACAGCCAGATTTTCATACCCCTATATATGTTGCAAATAAGAAATAAGAGCCCCAACTCACAGGCCTCCTCCAAGAACTTCTCAGCGGTGTCAAGGTCGGCGTCCATCTTGCATGTCTTCACAGCCACCGGGAGCACGTACTCGCCGGCCCCGGCCTGCCCGGCGCCCTGCTTCCTCTGGAGCGCCAGCTGCCGCCGCAGCGAGGGGTGGTTCGCTGACGTCACGCGGCACGTGCCTGGGAATGGGTTAGTTCGTTGAGCAGTGGTAGCCTAGTGGATAGAACATTGGACACGGAAGCGAGAGACCCAGGTGCGATTCCCAGTGCGGGCATGTACCTATGACTTTGTTTTCTAAGTGATGTGCATTTGTGAAGTTATAGTAGCAATACCACTCGCTAACTGTGAAGGAAAACATCGTAAGGAAACCTGAGCTCTTCACATATCTCAGCGCTTGAAATCGCCAGCCAATTTACGTAATAAATTTTAAAGCGTAGATACCTTTATGCACATCACCGAACTGGCCTTCCCCAATGATGCCCGTCAGCTCGATCTGGTTACGAACTAGTTCGTAGTCGCGAACTGTAAACAAGACAACATATATTATGTTACCAAAACACACAACAGTAGAGACATAAAAAGGCTTTTGTTGCTACAACAACAAACTAAAATTGACGAGGTCGGAGCTGCAACCGCTAAGCTGGTATTGGGCGGACCACGTAAGCTGTATGGACCCAGACAGGTTGGCAAAAATCGCCACTGACTGAGTTCCAAGCGACGGATATCGCAAACGTGGCCGACCCAAACGAAGATGGCCTGCCAACCCAGCCAAAATGGAGGTCTATGCTCAGTAGCGGGACACAATAGAAGATAAGAAATGATAATAAATGAGAACACGAAAATGTGCCTTGCAACCTTTTTACTAGCGCAATAAAGTCTACAGCCGTCTAACCTGCAGGCGTGGAGTAGTCCGCGTCATCGTCAACGATCTCGGCGTAGTCTTCGGACAGCATCGTTGAGCTGTTCGCCTCCCAAGACCCGCTTTTGCCCTCTGAGGAACTGCTGCTCATTTCCGCTGTGAGGGAGAGAGTACACTTAGGAAATGATACTAACCACTCATATAAAGGCGGGCGAACTAATTAGACACACTTTAAATATAACCATTTTCTCTATCAAAAACAATTGTGATATACTTACCCCCGGTTTCTCGTACACTAACAAGCAACTACTGTTAACAGATGTTAGTGGTTTTTTTTGTATCCACTTTGGTCAATTGACAGCTGTTAACGGTAGATTAACAGCGTGTTAGTGTACGAGAAACTGGGGGTTAGTATAGAGAAAAAAACCGGCCATGTGCGTGTCGGGCCACGCGCAGTGAAGGCTTCCGTAGCAGAAGGGATTTGTTACCTGCTTTGAAGAACTAACAACTTCATCAAAGTAAGTAAATTAATTTGAGTAGTTGATAGTTCCGTAAGGCACGCCACCCTACACTTCGCGTGGCCCGCCAATTGATCGGTTTTCTCTATCAATGAAAATTATCCATCTAGAATGTCCGTAATTTTATTTTCACTTCTCATGCTCTAAAAGTTCGTCTTTATGTCGTGCGTAGGCGACATAAAGTCGCTTTTTATGCTCTAGAGCATAAAGTAAAATCTTCGTCGAAGACCAAGGCAATCGCTGCAACAGCCACACGAACATCTTTAACTTCATACAACAACCTCTTTATTTTATTTCGTTTCGTTCGTATTCTAAGACCAAGGCAAAGATACCAACAGCCAAAGTACACAATAAAACTTCATGAAATAAACTTATAATTTGTATTTCGTCTCATTTATTATTTTTTATATTTGTTTATTTTTCAATTTAGTAGATCAGTATAGTATTTAAGCCATAACAACAACTTATCATAGTTATAAAAAGAAAATGTTTTTATAACTGAGCAGTATGTAACGACCTTAAGTCAGGTGTCACGTCCCTACAGAAAAAAAAAGAAAAAAAAGTTAATTGGCGGGAACCATAATTATTTTTACATGTTGCTGTTTCATTTCCTCGCAATCGAAGTGAAAAGTAGAGTGTACAACTCGTCCATAAAACCCATTTTACACTCGACTTTATATCTATCCTCGCTCGCAAGCTCGCTCGGATGGATAAACGTCTCGAGTAAAATGGTGCGTTTTATGCACTTGTTGTACAATCTACTATTTCAAGTGCCTATGTTTTCTCTATTTGTCAAAAAAAGGCAGGTCGACTCCTTCGAGAACGGGCACTGCAAATCAAAATATAAAAAAAAACATAATAAATGAGAATGTTTAATGATGACGCAAATCCATACTTACTTGTTTTACACTGACAGTTAAGTGATTTCCAAATGGTCGCTTGAAATGAGATAAACAAGTTTTCGTACAGTCTAAACCACATTAATCGTTACATGCGTGTAGTTACGTTACGAGCAAGGATGTTTTAGCCAAAGGATATGACATGACCGAAACTTTGTAGGAAAACACAGACGACCACTTTTTGGGGGGCGGGAGGTAGCTGTCAATGTCAAATTATGACTTAAGAGCTTGGAAAAGTCGATAAAAATATTATCGATAAGTGATGATTGAACGAAATGAATGAGGGAAACGGAAATTTAATAATTTTATTTAATAAATTTTAAGTAATAAGTAGTTTGAAGGCAATAACAAATATCAAAAAAGTAGTTATTTATATATGTATTTATTTCTCTAAAACAGTTTGCTTTCCATTATTTCCATTTTATTTTATTAATCTTTGCGGGCCATTTGTCAGTAATTTGCCAGTCGGTTAACCGGACTGCGAATCTAAAGAAGAGTTGAGTTTTCTAGCTAATTTCGTTTATTTATTTGGTTTACAAATCACCTCGTAACTATGACATATTATATAATAATAAGTATGACTATGACACAAAAACTAAATTGTGGTCTAAAGTGCGCACACACACAAAGACAACTCATACATAACCTCTTCAGTTCTGATCTTGAAAATATCAATGGTTTTTAATTGTTATTTTCAATGTTAGGACTGAGGAGGTTAAAGCAAATTTTACGAAAAAATAATATTTTTTTTAAAGATAGTTTTTGCCAAATGTTTCTTCTTTTTCTCGCAATCATTTTATGAGTGGTTTTTAAAACTGGTCACCGAGAACTTAGTAAATTTCATGGAATCCCTGAACTTATTTTTTTACTGAAAACTGGAAAATTGTATGGATAACCTAGATAAATAAAAACGTTTCTTTGGTATAAAATAAATAATTGAACTACTTCAAATAAGCAAAAGCTTAAAAAATGACCGTTCTCATCTAAAGATTGTAGGAATGTATGGTTTATTACCGATACCTACTGAAGAAATAGTTATCAGGTTACGAATTATTTTCACAGGCTGTATCTGACGAAGCTAATGAACTGATTTTGAAGATTTTTTTACACACCACATAATGTCTGTCTCTTCCTTTGTAATTTGAATTCAATGCCACTTATGAAATGCGACTGAAATATTAAAATATGATAGTCTTATTATGGTATTCTTGGTCCGTGTACTTCCAGAGGTGCATAACAGTACATTAAATCCGAATGCAGCAAATGCTGTATTGGAAAAGAAGAGTCAATAAAATGAATGCCCGATATACGTGAATAATAGTTTGTCATTTAAAAAAAACATTTGCTCTACGGCTTGATTTTTTTGTACCTACTTTTTTTTATGACACACTAGTTGACGCGTATCACTTTTTTTGTTCTCACCTTGACTTACACCAATAAAAAAAATTGCTACATCCGTCCAGCCGTTCCCAAGTTTTAGCGCGACTAACGAACGGCAATTCGTTTTTATACATAGAGATATGATAAATAGAATGGATATACATACTTCTGTTTAAAACAATGATTTACCGGAGGCTGCGAGATTAGTACTATCCTATAAGGGCAAACTTAATAAGTGAAATTATGTTAACCCTAACATTTGGTACAATTAGATTTGAAATCATAGAACAAAAGTTGTTGTAAAACACAAACACTAAGTTCCGTTAAAACGCATTTCCCTCTAAACATTTTAGAGGAAACTCCGTATAGCCTGCACTGATTTTTGCGTTTTGTAAATATTCGGTTTAAAATTAATGTTCCTTATGATCTGATACCAACTATTTTTTTACTTTTCTTGATAGCTTGATCAACTGCTAATCTATAAAACGTTTTAAATAAAACACCGAACGAATATTTTATGGATATTTAAGTAAGATAATAATGATTTCTACGTCATGTTCAGAAGTCAATTAAAACATCGAAAGATTTTATCGACTGTGTCAAACCCTATCGCAAGGAAAAAAAACCCAAGAAGCACAGAATGAGGTCTGAACGAACAATATTACACCACTAAATACAGCTAATGTGAAAGTGGCATAAATAGCCTTAAGCAGGAACCATTTTTATTTCGGGGTATTTTATGTTGTTTACGATGCACGTTTTATTAATTTACCAAAGAAATACCGCTTACAGATGCATAAAATCAAAGTTACGAGTTATAAGAAGCATTAACTGTTTTGTTGCTTTAATTTTTACAGAATAATAGGGCGCATTTCGTATATTTTTTTGCACATTTCTTCTGATGTTTTCTCTACAATCTCTCATGTCATACTGATAAGACAATATCAGGACCGTGTTCATTTTTACACGGTAAGTGGCACGCGGGGAAACTAGGAAAACGTCAACTGTGTCGTGTCCATTGGGTAAAACGTTCTTGGTTACGAGCGACTGTGCGATAATGAAGTAAAGGTTCATCTGTTGTTAACTGTACACACACACACATCCACATTCTCTCCATCTCCCTCTCGACAAGGTGGTATCATTTACTTTTCCAATACAAAAATAAAGTACGTTTGATACTGTAGCAGTGAATAGAGGTTATGCGCACCAAATCCTGTCGGAATACTGACGTCTGCGATAGCAATTAGTATGGAATTTGACAGTAACACGATTGGAATCGTTCAGGATTCGGTGCTCGTAATATTAGGAGAATGTAAATAAATAAAGTTTGATATTCTACAATAAAACTAACTTCGAGAGTAGACTGAAACGGTCTTATTTATAAAAATACGATTCCTTTAAAGACACTTCTCAGAGGCAGTTTAAGCAGTCCGTGGTAAAGGGGAAGACGTAACCACAGATTATTTAAACGTGTTTTTATAAATAATACCGTTAGTTCGTTCTTGTGGCGAGTTGTGTTAAGCGCAGACATAACGCCTGCTACCAGAAGAGCAGATAAAACGCTTATTTTCGTATTCGAAGATATCTTGGTAGTAGAATATTCTACTCTGTTCTTTAACTTACTTGTCCTGTTCCACAGGGAAGTCTGCGATTCCGTCACCAGCCTGCAATAGCCGTCGACCAAATCCGCCAAGCTCTCTGCAGCCTATAAACATCATCATCATCAACCCATTATGTCCCCACCGAGGGGCACGGGTCTCTTCCCTGAGGAAGGTATAGGCCATACTCCACCACGGGGGCCAAGTCCGGATTGGTGGAGGCTTGTAGACTAGTGGCTCGTCTACTGTCAGAAGTTGTCAAGCCGCCCTAAGGCCTCTGACTTGGCTTAACGACTGCCATCTATCGACGGCAGCCGGCACCAACAGCTTAACGTGCCTTGCGAAGCACGGAACCGCTCGGAAAAATGCCACTAGCGTTAGGCATAGATGGCGACCCATCCATGCACTGAACGCGCCCTGTGTTGCTTAACCTTCGTGATCGTTTAAGATCACTCAGGCAGCTGGGGCTACGAGCTGTTAACATATAAAATTAAAAAAAATACTTCCACGCAAACAACAACACTTGTCCTGATCCCAAAATAGGATACCGTGCTACAGCAACTAGGCAAGATCTCAAGCATAAAAATACACCCAGACTAACGCAAATTGTACCCATCATGTACCACGGCCTCCAGTGGGAATCGAACCCCCGACCTCTAAAAAATAAGCACTTTCCGTGAAACGTCGGAAATAATACTGGAAATAGTGAACTCCCTCCCTCTCCCTCAGAGAAGGCCTGTGCCCTACAGTGGGACGTATATAGGCTGCTTATTTAGTGAACTCCTGTAAAAGCTAAGCAATTGAAACTAAAGGCCGTTAGAACAATTACAATTACATACAAAAGGATGAAGCCCTAGTTCCCACACTAGGATTCCCTGTGTTGTGGAAACTAGGCCCCTCCGCTTAATGAATGACAATAATGGAATAGGAACTTATAGCATTAATAAGTTAATTCTTATCAATCTCGTAAGAATAACAAAGTAGAATCTATATAAAATTAAATAGAATAATTTGATTGTTTGATGTCTAACAAGTTAAAGAAATTAACTTGTTAAAGGTCAAACAATATAGAATTCAAGGCTGGATTAAATATGGATATAGGTAAAGATTTGCTATTGACGTTTTAGTGACGTACTTCTAAGAAACTCCTTTACCGTACGGACTCGTCCGATTTAATCTGAACTGTCAAATAAACACTTCGGAAACATTAAATTGGTTAGCCCAATACCAGTGGACGGTTACGTAATAGGAGGGCTGGTCTATGCGATTTGAATGGCTCTGCCAAAACCAGGGTTGGTACGCTTCTGACTGTAACGCGAACATCAACGGAACTTTATTCCAACAATAATAATCAAACGTAAATAAACTTTATCATAAGAGCAATAAGAGTGACAGTACCTCGACACTGCTGCACGTGATGGTAAGAGTTTCCGTAGCCCCCTTCACTCGCAACTGCAGCGCCGCCTTGCCACAGGAACTGCCGCTCTGTAATGCGAATGAACACACTTTAATACGGAAAATACTTATTGAAAAAACTGAGCATACACCTATAACTTTTTTTTTTGTTTGTGATATCCTTGTTTGATTAGCATATTACACGGTATTCTAAGTGACAGTTGTGTGGATGTTATGTTACTTACTCGTTCTGGACTTCCTGGATGCCTTGTGCTATGGTAATTAGACAAGGACATCACGAACTTGAAAAAACACCCAGACTGAGGTCATTACTATTTCTGACAAATTTTAATCCACACAATGCCTATACTGTGGATTAACATAACATAACATAAGCAGCCTATATACCTCCCACTGCAGGGCACAGGCCTTCTCTCAGGAAGAGAGCATGGGCTTAATCACCACGCGTGCCCGCCGCGGATTGGCGACTTCAAGCGCTGAGGTATGTGAATAGCTCAGACACTCAGGTTTGTCACAAAGATTGGTCAGAAATAGTTAAAAGTGATCAGAAATTACCTTAGAATAAGCATAAGCTTTTTTAAGCTCCATACCATAAGAACGCTGAATGTTACGCGCCCATTGCGTCCTAACACATTTGTCATTTTAATAACCCAAAAATATTGATTACCTAGCAACAATAATTTCGGACCGGGCGGGCGTCTGTTTTTTATTACCCTGTATAGCTAGGGCGGATACAGATAGCTCAGGATATAAGTGGTTAAACCTGGAGTAGGCCTTCACCCTAACAGGGGTTCTTCTAACGTAAATTAAACGTTTTGCTTTTATCATCATCATCAGCCCTTTGACGCCCACTGCAGGACATAGGCCTCCCTCTTGGTTTTCATAACCATGAGGGGTTTTGCCATAATCGCCACGCTTGGCAGGCGGGTTGGCGATCGCAGTATGCGGTTGGAATGTCAGGAAGACGCTGCTGCCCGTCTCCTGGTAATTCATTTCCATAGTTGCCTTCTACGACATCCACGAGAGGAAATGGAGTGACGCTATTCTTAATCCGGCGCCACACGGCGCTTTTATCGTACCTATTGTTTATTGATATTTTTATGAATTACTTATTATATTTTATTATTTATTATGTTTGACCACGCGTGCCCACCGCGGATTAGCAATTTCAAGCGCTGAGGTATGTGGACACCTCTGACACTCTGGTTTCCTCACGGTGAAGCAAGAACAAATAAATTTTAATTTTTTATTTATTCATGATAGCAAGGGCGAAATCAACGCACCTGCGTCTGCGACTGTGTGCAGTTGGACTTGAGGGTTTGCACCGCGACAATGTCGCTGAAGGAGGCGATCTTCGTGTACGTGGGCGGCTCGCCCGCCTTGTGGGACACGTATGATATATCTGGAAGGAGAGAGGGAAACGATTTAGTATAGACTCAAATTTTATACCGTCGCACATACGTTTAGTACAGATTCAAAGTTAATACTGTCGTATGTACGACACATGTGGAGAGAGAGAGAGAGACAACCGTTTTAGGATAGATTCAAAGTTTATACCGTCGCACGTACGTTTAGTATAGATTCAAAGTTAATACTGTCGTATGTACGACACATGTGGAGAGAGAGAGAGAGAGAGACAACCGTTTTAGGATAGATTCAAAGTTTATACCGTCGCACGTACGTTTAGTATAGATTCAAAGTTAATACTGTCGTATGTACGACACATGTGGAGAGAGAGAGAGAGAGAGAGAGAGAGAGAGAGAGAGAGAGAGAGAGAGAGAGAGAGAGAGAGAGAGACAACCGTTTTAGGATAGATTCAAAGTTTATACCGTCGCACGTACGTTTAGTTAAGTATAGTTTCAAAGTTAATACTGTCACATGTACGACATATCCTGTTTGTGCTGTTGTGTCATGTTTGTAATGTAGTCTACTCTTGTGCTAATCTCTATAAAGATTTTTTTTTAATATTTAATATCGGCTAGCATGTCTAGCTACCAACATGTCAATTGTTAGCAAATAGGATGTGCTGAAAATCAGCGCAGCGCTGATGTTCGCACACGCAGCATTAAGCTGAACATATCCTTAGATTCATAGTTTATAGCGTCGTACGTACGTTTATTTTAGCTTCAAAGTTAATACAGCCGCATGTACGATATATCTGGAGTGAGAGAGAGATGGAGAAACGATCTGTATAGTTTTCAAGGAGAACTTAAAACGATCGATTCTGAGCAAAAAGTTAACTATCTCGTCTGCAATTATCTTTTTCCAATAGCCAGTACTACGTGCACCGATATAGGGCCCAATGGCCAGTTCCGGAATGGCCCAGCCAGTACCGAGCGCGCCGGTGAAGGTCTCTTGGTCATAATCGTAGTACGTGTGCATCGTCTCGAGGTAGTTATCATATCCTCCGTGTCAAAGAGGTTTGCCAATATGCTGTGCAATACGCGTCAATAGCCCAGTACTCACCGATATCGGGCCCAATGGCCAGTTCTACGGGAATGGCCCAGCCAGTGCCGAGAGCGCCGGTGAAGGTCTCTCGGTCATAGCCGTAGTGCGTGTGCATGGTCTCGAGGTATTTCAGCATACATTCCGTATCGGAGAGGTTCGCCACCTGGAAATAAAAGAGTGAGTAGTTGTGTCAGTGAGTGTTACTTTATTGCACACGAAACCTATAACAAGACATTACATAAGCAATAACATGTACAATGGTGAGCTTATCTCGGCAAATCTTAGAGAATAGGAGAAGCAATAATTCCGAGTCCATAACAATTTTTATCACTTAGATCTTGATAACCAACAGGAATGTAGAAGTATTTTCAATGGACACAATAAAAACAGGGTTCTAGTCACCCTATATAAACTCACGCCTGTATGCCGGAGGAGAAGGCAAATAGGAGGATTTGCCTTTCAATTTAAAATTCTTACTTAATTGAGATAAAATTCCTTATACGAAATTCGAATGATGTTAATATTGATGTCCAAAGAAGCAGACGTTTCGCAGCTAATCAACGCGTTTTAATGTTTACAATTTCTCCTATGGCTCCTAACATACCTTTTTGAACTGCTGCTGTATTGCCTTCTTCAGCACCTTGGGTTTTATGGCTTCAAGCACAGATTTTGGCAGGAATTTGTGTAGTCCAAACTCCTTCTCCAGATATTCAATGTTGGACTTCTTGTCCATCGAGATTTGCATGTCTTTGCTGAAGTATCTGTGAAACAATTTTTAAGATATGTAGAGGCATTTTTAAAACTTTGGAGTTGCAGCAACCAGCAATCAGCACTGAGGCAAAGGAATAGCTCTGTCCAAACAGGAGTGCTAGGTGGCCAATTGATAACGTTTCTGAAACACATTCACAAGTCCTTTCACATACGTTCGCTGGTTTCAGTCACTATTATTTAGTAATAACAAATATTGTAATAAGGTATTCTTAATTTTTGTAACGGAGTGAGGTTCTTTAGGTGTTCTCGGTGGATAGTAAAAATATGTGAAAGACTCCATGTAACTTACTTTATTTCTAAGCAACATATCGATACAGCCAAATCTTGGTCCACCATCGGATGATTGGCATTGAGGTAGTCGTGTCGAACCTGGAATCGAGCAGAAAATTCGTTTTAACTGTATCATAACACATCACACTCTTTGCGATGAACCAATATTTGGGCAGCTCCTATCGTTAAGCAATGCACGTACTGGAACTCACAGTTGGGCACTAAACTCAGAACCTTAGATTAGACAACAAACAAACTTAAGCACACCGAGCGTCCCACCCACGTGGTACTAAATCCAAATCCAAAATTCAAATTATAAAATGTTTTATTCAAAATAGAACAGAAACTGCGACTTAATGCAAGTAACAAGTTAAACTAGGTGTCGATTTCAAAATGTGGATTATTCTGAAGAAAAAATGGACAAAAAAACTCCAAACTTAAATCTTCCTTAACTTATAAACTTTTCACATAATATATAAACAGAGTTTACATATTATTAAGACCTAGAACTAAAGCATTAAACTGGCTTTAATTCTAGACATCTTTGTCATCTAAATAATCTTTAATGTTATATTAGACCTTTTGGCACAAAGTGTGCTTTCCTCATTCGTGTTTCTGGCAAGCTTAATACTAAGTATAATAAAAAAAAACGGAATCAATCATATTGAGGTATTGTTGATTTGAATTGAGTAGGTTCCCGGTGGCAGTCTATTACTTTTGTCGACGTTTCGAACCCACTATTGGGTATAAGCATAGCGTAGAACGCACAATTGGGCAGTACTACAAAGAGCTCACCTGGTCGTAGTAGTAATGGAAGGTGACCCTGTCGCGGTCGCAGAGCGCGCGCAGGTTGGCCGGCAGGTAGCGCACGCGCAGCTCGAGCCGCCACTCGCTGGCCGGCCAGCGCGTCTGCAGCTCCGGCACCGGCGTGTCCTGGTGGATCCAGCGGATCTGCAGATGATGCCCCATGCGATCAATTTATTTGGCGGGGGATCGTATTATTTTTGTGTTTAGTTGATTTTCAACATCAGATCCATGTTAGGTTTGATAAGCAACTTTACATGTGTCCTCTAGACGCACCTTGCCAGCGCTTTTACCAATTATGAGATTCTGAACTAGCCCTGTATCTATAAAATTTCGACCCTGCGTATTAGTTTTCAAAACTAGGAAATAGTTTTCCACTGAATTTTGAATAAGGGATGTGAGTTGAGTAAATGAATAATTTTCAGCAAGCCGATAAATTCGCTTTGATTCTTCTAACTAATGCAATCTGTTTGTTAATGCCTATTGGCGATTGTTATGAGAAATCTGCAACTAGCTGACTCGGCAGACGTCGTTTTACCATATTAATTAGCCTACGACCTATTCTCAGACTTACCAAACATAGACAAAAAAAAACATAATATCGGCCCAGCCGTTTCGGAGAAGTTCGACGATAACAAACAATGTGCCATGAGATTTTCATATATTAGATAATAAGGCTAAGCAGCCATTACGCTATTTAGCCTGCTCCGGCCCAATTAGGCGAGGTGGTTCCTTCAATGGTTTATGCCAAAACCTCTTTTATGCCAACCAAAGTACAACATTGAACTCTCTGTTGGGAAGCGAACTCTGCAGTGGGCATGGTCAACCTTACCTTCCCAGTAGTGAGCCGCCGCGCTCGTAGCGCGTAGCACGACGCGAACACTCGCTCCCCGGTAGCCAGCCGCGCTGCCAGCAACCGCAGCACGGATCGCACATCTTCCTCGCCACCCGCCGCGCGCACCACGTTGAACCCGCCGTTGGGCAGGTGCACCTTTAGCGTCGACTGGTCATTGGCGGCCAGCGCTGGTGAAAGGGAAATTGCGTAACCCAGGGTGGTTATTGAAAGAATGCCCATGACTGCTTTGTTCACCTATGTTACATTTATTTAGACATAAACAACACATTTTTCGTTTTACTTTTGAATGTAACTAGCAACTCGATATTTTGGATTTCGTAAATTGAAATGAAACGTCATCGTCATCCTTATGTTGAATGAACTGTAATTTGGTTAGCTAATGGTTAAAATTGAACCAACATTGGTGAAAGGAAATCGTGAAGATTATGAAAACGTTATTTGAGTAACTTTGTTGGCTCATGCAGGCAAGCCCCCGGGCGCGTGTTAGACCCCACCCAATGCCCATTGCGGTGCCCAACGATTCACTGCTACGCAAAGTAACTCACACTGCGCGGCCGCTACATTGGACTGGCGGGCGAGCCGCCGGACACAGCAAGATAGGTTCTTATCGCAATGACCACTTCAGGCCCAGTAACCCGACGTATACGGCCGCTACGCTGGGCTGCCGTTTGGGCGATCCTCCGGGCGCTGTAAGTTGCGTGCCTGCAGACCTTCCTAATTCCCAGTGCCGAGCCCAGAAATTCACTGCAACGCCCAGTAACTCAGCCTGAGCGGTAGCTGCGTTGGGCTACAGCTAGGTCAAGTCCCAGGGCGTGGTCGGCTTCGTGGAATGCCCTATATGTCGCCTAATACCTATTTAGAAGCCCAGTGATTCACTACAATGCTCAGTAACTCACCCTGCGCGGCCGCTGCGCTGGGCTGCCGCTTGGGCGAGCCCCCGGGCGCTGCAGGCTGCATGGCGCGCGCTAGACCCTCCGCCCCGCACCGCCCGCCGCCGCCCTCCGGTTCATGGCTGTAACAAACAAACGTACTGTTAATTTCTTCATCATCACCATCATCCATCCCTTGTATGAAACTTACTCAGGCCTTTTCAAGTAAATTTTTATTTATTATACTTTATTGCACTTTGCACACAAGACAATAATATTTTTTATTTATTTTTACTTATGCCTTCGATTTCTGCTTCAATATTTTTCTACTGTTTCAAAATATTTTTCCGCCGCTTAGAACCTTTAAACAAGCAGTCAGCAATAAGTAGGTAACGAGGCAATTATGGTAATGACTAGATTATGCAAGTGACCCTAAAACCAGCCCTTTCAATTCAAGTAACAATGATAAATATGTCTTTAGAAAACAGATGCCGTGACTAACAACAGTCGTCTAAACATACCACAATAGTACTTAATTCTCATGCTAAATACTTCCGCCAAGGCTATGGAGTCTTTACTACACAAAAAATTACACATTTTTGTTCGATTCCAGTATCAATGCAAAGTGCAATAAGAGCTGTAGGCAATTCTGCAAAAGCGTACCTAATGGCTGCATCACAAACGAACTGGCACAAGGATGCAAGTCATTGTATTTTTACACTATTACAGTATTTAATCTGTCATGGAGGCTGAAAAGATACGAGTCTAGTTTTGTTACTTCCTAAATCCAGAATGGTTGGTTTTATTAAGCGCATCCATGGTTCAACCTTGGCTATAGAAGTATCCAGGTCATCTCATGCAATCGAAGGTAAAGGTGCGATCACGAATCGTGTAGAATTGCAGAGCCGTAAATGATGACTGTTTCGATTCAATCCAAGGACAGAATACGTAACCATTGACTTAGGTATGAGATATTATGTTGAAACGAAGCTAAAGTCATAAACATAACCAGGTACTTTATTCTCGCTACTCGTTGAAGTCAAGGGTATACCTATTTTCAGTTGATATTGAGACCCTATTCTCGTCCAAGATTCTGGCTTATTGTAGGTAATAGATGCATTTCTATGTGTATATGTTATAGTCAAAGTCCGATACACAGTCTCTTCGCGGAAGGACTGGTTTATCCTAGGTTTGGCCAAAGCCATCAGGCAATCCCCGAAATACATTTCAATTTCGCCCTTTGCCCGAAGTATTTTTAGTCAAACCCAGGAGCTCCTAACTTTTCAGTCAAACGTCGAAAGTAAATTATTCTGTTTCGGTTTTGGCCTAGTCAATCCTAGAAGCGACTGCAAAACTCGGTCAAACGTTGATCTGAACATGTTTCGCATAATTTTACTGCGTCAAGTTTTATTAAGACAAACGTTTATTATGCTAACGTTTTATTTTGGCAAGTGTTATATAGCAAATAATTGTTTGATTAAATTTATATTTCGCATTTTGTTTGTTAGGTCAGTACACATAAGCAAAAATAGGTTCGAAGTTCCAGGATGGAGCGGTGTTAATAAAATTGTGTTTTGACGTTTGCCTGACCAAATTAGTCTCTCCCAGGTTTGACGAAAATTGTTTAGTCAAAGGCCGAAAATTTACATTTGTTTGGGCTTTGACTAAGTCATTCAGTCTGACCTGAGGATTGACCAGTCCAACCTAGGAGCGCCGGAGCTTCGGAGTTTGCCTATAACATATACACACATTTCCGTTTCATGATACCCGGCAGTTTAATGGAAGTACAGATAGAAGGAAAGAGAGGTAGGGGAAGGCCAAGAAGAAGTTATTTTAACTAAAATTGATGTGTCGTGAAGTAACTTCTCAATGACGTACAGTAGATATCTCTCAAATTTTGCTACATCTTTACCAATGCATTCAAATTTTCCTGATCCTACGTGTGTGTATGCGCTGGGTGACATTCTAGCTAGATCTACACTGTTAAACCTATTCTGAATGTTATTTATTGTTTGTTACCTGTTTTAGACACCAATAAAGTAAAATAAAATAATAAGCAATCCTTTAGTAGGTATGCTACGAGTACTATTCTGCTAGGCATTGTAACGCCTGAACCAGTTCACGCCTGCAGCGAATTGGTTTTTGTACTGCAAATTAACGCATAAAGCATAATGTATGGCGTAAAATATAATTGTTCCCAAAAACCAACAAACAGAACCGTGGTAAGCCATTGACAATGCGCGTCCCTCAAATGATCAATTTGCCCGCACGGAAGCCACTAACGGGCCCTGGGCAGGATAACAAGGGATGCTATCAGATTTTAATTATCGGGACACTACTGTGTCTAGTGATGGGCTGCGGGTGGTAACTATTTCCACTCCGCGAAATATTACCATTCTTTTATTGTCAATGTTAGCCACTAAGAGGCCTGAAATACAGGTATTTATTAGGGGTTAAAGTATGAAATTGCCGATTTGTACTGAAAATCTAAATTGTTTATTTTTTAAATTTTTAACAAATTTATTTAATCAAAATAGTTGCCATTATTATCTATACATTGCTGCCATCTAATGGGAAGGTCATTAATGCCTTTGCGATAGAACTCCGACGATCTAGACTGCACAAACTGTGTGAAAGCATTTTGTACTGCCTCCTGGGAAGAAAACTTCTTGTCACGTAGATAATTGTCCAAATCACGAAAAAAATGGTAGTCCGTTGGAGCAAGGTCTGGTGAATACGGAGGATGACGAATGGTTTCTAACTGCAGTTCCTGAAGGGTCAAAATGGTTTCTCGTGCTGTGTGAGGTCTCGCGTTGTCATGGAGCAATAATGGTGAAGATCGATTCATGAGTCGGGGCTGTTTATTGATTTGACGCAAGTGAGTCAATATTGTGGGTAAGGTAACGTTAAACCATGCCGCTAATTCCTGGGTAGTTTGACTACGGTCGGCTTCCACTATCTCTCTTAATTCATCGTTATTCACCTGTGTGGGCGGTCTTCCTCGTGGCTCGTTCTTTAAGTCGAAATTTCCATCACGAAAGCGTTTAAACCAAAATCGCACGGTGCGTTCATTAGTAGACCCCTCTCCAAACGCAGCATTGATATTGCGGGCTGTTTCTGCCGCGTTAGTTCCGCGTCGGAACTCGTATTAAAAAATCACTCGAATTTTCGCAGTATCCATCTTTCTTGTCTAAATTGAATAACAAAAACAATTGAAAGTCGATATTCAAATGTTTCACATTTTTTAAAAAAAGAACATCATAGAAACAATTTGAAAAAAGTTTCATTCGAAAACCTCAAACCATGAAGATTCTATGTCAATTCAAAGAACCTATTGCAATAAAACGGCAATTTCATACTTTAACCCCTATTATTTATTTACTTTAATATTCCTGGAAATTATTGAGTGTAAAATTAGGTATCAGATTTGCTCTTGGGTACACAACCACTGTATCGAGTCTGAAATGGCCATTGGCGGGACGTGTGAAATGGCAGCCGAGAGTTGGATGTAGGTCAGTGAGTAGACCAACCAACATTCGATGGTCGGACGATGTTAAATAGTCGTTAGAGGGTCCGTGTGGTAATTGATATGATTTCCTGAATATATAATAGATATGATTTAGTGTGAAGTGCCGAGATCTTCTAATCGTCCAAAAACTATCAAATTTCTGAATTTTGTTGCCTTTTTCACTCCAAGAGCAAATAAGATCGTCATGGTCCCGAGGGAGAGAGTGAGTCTCTTCATGCTTGCGTACAGTCTCCAGGAATGTTCCCAACATAAGATGACTCATTAACTAATGGGAACAATCGCGGGAATAATATTCCTGTCAACGCACATCAGCAACAACCCAAAAGGTCCCTCGAAACTAGCTCTTGTGCCAAGCCTGATAAGTGCTACGGGTAGATGTACTTATCGGTGACCACTGCAGAGGGGGATGCCCACCCTCCCCTCTAAGCCCCCGGTAACGTGACTGACTGTATTCACGTTCGTTCCGAGTAGAAAGGCAACAATCTCTAAAGTCACAATGTTGATGGCTATACCACACAATAATATAAATTAGCTGTCCCCACGACTTAGTTCGCTTGAGATTCGGATTTATATTCGCATGGGATTCGAACTGATGGTATCCTATTGATGATATGCCGGATATCGTCAGAATCTTCTAAAAAAAATACACAGTAACTTATCCTGGACCAAAACTAGACCTCGTGCTATGATAACCAGGCATCCGTGCCTGGTTACCACACCCAGGTGTTTCCACGTTTCTGATGTCCGCAAACATGGAAACACACCTGGCTGTGGACTCAGTCTAAGTCTGGACTGAGATGGATGTAAATAAAGTAACCCGACCAATGAAAACTCTAATTCGATTCGAGTAAAGTGCACTGAATCGGGGTATGTGCAAACGCATCGATTGCGGGCGACGCGGGACGCTTGCAAATGCGCTGCCACCCCCACGTTGCATCACAGCTACTCGTATACAGTACGTACTGCGCTAGGGACCTGTGTTTGCTTGCATTGCATTCGTAAATTTTAAACCGGCAATTAAAGCGTTCGAAAAAATTGAATGGACTACCAACGGGATATGAATATCATAGCACGGGTCGATATTTATAGTTTTGCAGTAGACTGCTTCGTTGGTTTAGCTGTTATACGCTTGATTTCCAAGATGGTGATCGTGGGCTCGATTCGCGCTGTAGGCCACCGTACTTGATTTGTTTAAAAGGCCTCAGACTGAGTGTTTTTCCATGTTAGTGCTACGGTAACCAGGCAAGCACATCTCCTTGACTGGTTACCATAGCACAGGGTATCCTGCTTTCGGACCGGGACAAGTAATTGTGCTGTGTGGAAGAACGTTAATAGAATGTAAGTAGATATTTCCTGATTTCAATGCTCCTAGGGGGTACACATAGGGAATGCAATCTTGATCTTGCAAGATCAAGATTCCACCAAGATCTTGAGTGATTTTCCAAGATTCAATCTTGAAGGCCATCAATCTTGAATTTTGAAATCCCTTTCGCGATCTTGGCAAAATAGACCAAGATTGTAACAAGATTTCAAGACTGATCGCGCGTGAAACGTCATACGTGTTCATACCTGCGCGGCAACGCGCGAACTGTCTCGCCTGAGCCGTCTCACGCGCCGCGCCGCGCTCGGCCGACCGTCTGACTGGCGACTAGCAACGGAGCGGGGTGTGTGTGTGTGGCGTGGGGTCGCGGGACCAAATCTTGATCTTGTTTAATGTTTTTTGCTCTTAATTTCATTTATAGGTTATACTAATTATGATCTCATTGCATTGTTGGCAAGAAACAATCAACATTTTAATGATTAAAATAAAATAAATGCAATATTTAATGTATTGCATTTATTATTATAGTCACTAAAATCTTGATTGTTTCTTGTTAATTTTTGAAATAAACGTTGATTATTGTGTTCATGGAAAGTTGCTTACTTTGAAAAGTATACTCAATTATATAAAATAATCCAAAAATACTGGTTACTCTCAATTTACAGAATTTGACTCAAAAATAATGCCTTTTTTAATTATTCTGCTCAATCTGGAATAATCCCGATAATCTTGATTCGAGACCAAGATCTTGACCGGAATCTTGACAAGATCTTGAACTGACCAATCTTGATTCCGAAAAGAGACTCCAAGATCTTGAATGGTCAATCTTGGCCCAAGATTGCATTCCCTAGGTACACACCGCAGTTAAGTTACTGAGTTGATAAACCCTCTAATCTTAAGTTCAATATTGCCATACGAAGTTTCAATTAAGTGCGTTTAATCTAGAGATAATATTATAAATGTGAAAGTTTGAATGTATCGATGTTTGTTACTCAATCATGCCAGAACTGCTGGACGAATCTGGGCGAAATGTGACACAGAGATAAATTATAGTCTGGAATAGCACATAGGCTTCTTTTTATCTCGGAAAAATACACTTAAAAATCTCCAAGCGAGGAAGGCGTGGACAATAGCTTCTATACAACACAAAGTAGCTTTGTGAATTGAATAAAAGAATGCCCGTCAACTACGCGCTGATGGTAAAGGAGATCGTTGTAAATTGTGAAGGCGTGAACGAGTTGTACTTAGTATGTTATTAGTCGGTAGCACTTCTGTACAGTTGACACTACGACACTACTATTTTCGATTTAGATAGAATATTCTTTATTTTGTGTACACCAGGAATTCAATCTTAAATTTTTCCACGACTCTTTTTACCATTGTTCACGGTTTTACGCTTTAGACAATAATTTACTGGAAGTAGCGACATTTGTGGAGTCTTTATTAATAAAATTATATAAGCCCTGATATATCAAAAATAAAAATCTGAGAAAAAACTCATAAAACAAACGTTGCCCAAACTTTAATTGGGGTGTCTCAGAGATTTATAGAAATAAAACTGAATTAAAAAATAACCAAGAACCCGACTGCTCAACATCAACTACTAAGCAGACGGGACGGGACCGACCTAGATACCTAGTAACGAGTCACAATGTAGAATTTGGGCCCCGCCTGCTTAGTAGTTAAGGGTCAGCAGTCGCGTTGTTACTATTTTTTTACTTCAGTTTTAGTTTTTTGTCTTTTTAGTGATTTCTTGCTGGATTAATGCTGATTTCATAGAGCCTATGCCACTCGAGCAATAAAGACGAATCGATTGAGAGCTTATTTGTCAAAACCTGTCCATTAATTAGGGAGCTATGAGGGAACATAGAATCGGACATACTTATACATATACATACAAATAAGCCAAACACATTACACTCATCTTGGGCTCCGCCGCACTCGAACAATAACTCTGCAATCTTCCTATATAGGAAACGCCGGCGTAACTATAGTGCATTGGTCTAGGTATGCAGCTATGAATAAACATGCGCACATTACGACAGACAAACAATACTTGCGGAGCGTAGAGACGTTAAGGTGATTCATCACTATTTATTAAGAAATCCTCTTAGGCTGGGGATCCTATTGATCTTTGTGGTTTATGCTAGGTGTTGGCTGTTCCAATGTTAGGTTAGGTTATAGGTTGTGCATTGTATTGTAATAACGTAAGATAAGATAAGAATATTATATATTTAGCGGTGGTAGCCTAGTGCATAGAACATTGGACTCGGAAGCGAGAGACCCAGGTTAGATTCCCAGTGCTAGCATGTACCTATGACTTTGTTTTCTAATATATGTATTTGTGAAGTTATTCTAGAAAAACTCATTAACAATCGGTTAATAAAATACTTAACAAAATTCAATATTATCTCAGAGTCGCAGTTTGGTTTCAGACAAGGAATGTCTACGGAAGATGCCATTCTGGCACTTACTAAAACTGTTACAACTAAGGTAGATAAAGGGGATAAATGTCTCGGCGTTTTTCTTGATTTAAAAAAGGCGTTTGACACGGTTTCTGTCTCCATCCTCCTGCACAGGCTAGAAGAGATTGGTATTAGAGGATTACCACTCGAATTGCTCAGAGACTATCTTTGTGACCGCAAGCAAACTGTCAAAATAGGACAAACCGTTAGCTCACAAGTAACGGTGTCCTACGGAGTTCCTCAGGGCAGTGTCCTGGGACCGACACTCTTCTTAGTATACATAAACCAGCTCTGTAATTTGAAAGTGGATGATGGACAGACTTTCTCATACGCAGACGATACGGCAATCATCTTTGCTGGTAAAACCTGGGATAGTGTCCGCAGATCATCTGAGAGTGGACTCCTAAAAGTAGCGGCCTGGCTAGAATCAAACCTTTTGACTTTAAACGCACTAAAAACAAATTACGTTTGCTTTACGAAGTATGATCGCACTCAGCCACCAAATGACTTTCGCATTAAAATCCATAAATGTGGAAACCCACCGAAAATGAACTGTTCGTGCGTCACTATAAACAAAGTTAATTATGTAAAATACTTGGGTGTCATTGTTGACCAACGACTCTCCTGGCATGACCACACCGAACTTATCATGAATAGAGTTCGTAAGTTAATATGGACATTTAAAACCCTGCGACATATAGCTACAAAAGACCTCCTTAAGAACATTTACGTCTCGCTGGCGCAATCGGTTATCTCATATTGCCTTCCTATATGGGGTGGGGCCACAAAAACAAAATTTGTTGAATTGGAAAGGGCTCAGAGATCTCTTCTGAAAGTAATGTTTTTTAAACCCTACAGATTTCCGACAGAGAGTCTTTACACATCAAGTGATCTACTTACTATTAGAAAACTATACCTACTAAACTTAATCTTAAAGAAACATAACTCTCTTCCCTATGATTCAAATATAAAGACCAAAAGAAGGAACTATAAAGTGACCATTGAAGCGCAAGCTAAATCAACTTTTGCTAAGAGGCAGTATGAAATACAATCAGGTCGTCTATATAATCTCATAAATAAGGAACTCCAAATTTATCCCCTAACATACTGTCACTGCAAAAAGACACTGACTATTTGGCTTAAGACAAAAAGTTACGACGAAATTGAATCAATGGTGCAAACGATAACATGAATGTACACACACGCACACGCACACACACACACACACACACACACACACACACACACACACACACACACACACACACATACACACACACACACACACACACACACACACACACACACACACACACACACACACACACACACGCGCGCGCACGCGAACACACACAAACACGTACTAAAATTTGTTTAATTTAAATTTTTCCTATAAAATAAAATGTTATTTTTAAGTGTAACTTCTAGAAAATAGTTTATACTGGCTATGGAAGAGCGGAGTGTCCTAACACAGGCATCTATTTGCTTAAATGGAAGCTCCACATACTGTTAAGACAAATGTACCTTAAGTTGATGAAATAAACATTTATTATTATTATTATTAGTTATAGTAGCAATGCCACTCGCTAATTGTGAAGGAAAACATCGTGAGGAAACCTGAGTGTCTGAGCTATTCACACACCCCAGCGCTTGAAATCGCCAATCCGCGGTGGACCCGCTTGGCGATTAAGTCCATACTTTTTCTCTGAGAGAAGGCCTGTGCCCTACAGTGGGACGTATATAGGCTGCTTATGATATCTAACATTGCGGCAGGAAGACAATGAACAAGATTGGCAGGGGATCGGCGGGGTTGACGTGATAGTGAAAAGGGCTAAGCCCAACAGGCGTCTTCATGGGCTATATATATAGAACATATATACTCGTATCTAACATGGGTTTCATGTTTTTAAGTCAATTAAACCGGCGTGCGTGCATGCAACGACTAATGAATGTTGAGGAAGCGAAAGTGATCTGTCAGGATCGTAGCAAGTGGCAGTCTCTGGTCTCTGCCTACCCCTCAGAGATGCAGCCGTGAGTTTATGTTATGTTATGTAAGTCAATTAAAAAACTTGTAATTCATGTCATGCATGTTTAATTCCTATATTTATCGGCAGTAAATAAATAATAATTATGATTACACCACGATAGGATCTTAATGCATACAAAAGCGAGTAAAGCCGATTGCATAAAGCCAGTACCTACTTACTTATTGAAATATTATTATCCATTCCGATCACAAATCATGAATATTCAGGGCACGGCCTCAGGCCGGGCGTTCCGTTGACAATTATTTGCCGTATTTCAGCAGGGTTATTTTTATTTTATGTGTGGACTAGCCACTCTTACGGCACTTTGCATAGGTACACAACACACACACACACACACACACACACACACACACACACACACACACACACACACACACACACACACACACAGGTATCCTAGGTAATGGAGGTAGAGGAATTTCATGCATAAAGATCTATCAACGTATTCTGTAGCCTCGATATAACGTTCACACAGCAGAATTCCCGTACTATGTTATGGTTAGGTAAAGACACAAAATGAGAGAGTTCCACATTGACGCCGTTTTGTACAAATTTCGACCCCTGCTGGGATCGAGGCCACGACCTCCACGTTGCTAGACAAGCTCTTAAACGCTAAGCCAATTCTACAGTTCATCTACGATCAGCTGACATGCGGCGACAGGAGGAAACTAGCGCCAGCAGATGTCAAAGTTACGGCGGACTTTATGGTATTGCCAGATAAAGTGAATGAATATTCATTAATGGCGGTAAATATGAGTGTTATTTCGAACTTTTTCATTTGTGACGAAAATGCTGATTGTGTACGTTGAATACCCTTACGGTGTTATTTATAAAAACATGATTCCGGTAAAACACTCCTCAGAGGCAGTTAAATAATCTGTGGTTACATTTTTCCCCTTACCACAGACTATTTAAACTGCCTCTGAGGAGTGTTTTTTATTAATAAGACCGTCTTTCTATAAGCCTGGGCATTATTCTCCATCCATGGGAAATCTCTGAGTAGCTAAGTATAGGAGACATGCAAACATATGATAGACGACCTATACTATTGCTGAAACTAGGTTTTAACGGTTTTATTTTTGTTTTGCGAGTTTAATGAAGAAAATATTTGATTTTGATATTTTTGCAAAAGCCACTTTCCGGTCGAAAATTGCCAACATTAAATTTATAGACACGAAACGAAAACTCGAACTTTTGGTTAAAAGACCTAAAACATTAAAAGCAATTAACTAGCAAAACAATAAAAAAAATATTCTGCACTGAATTTAGAATCAACCTAAATATGGAGGCCGCATAGAACAAGGAAATATTAAACCCGCGTAAATCAAAGCTAGCTGAGGATATTTATTTTTAAAAGACGCCCGTAAATCAGTGTCAACGAAACGGAAAATGGAAATTATGAAACAGCTCTGAACGCAACCTATAAATGTCAAAACGAATCTAATGTAACTGACAAAACATTGTGCCGAGACCAAATGGACGAGAAAACGCGCGTGTACTCAGCGTGTACCTTCAGATACGTTACGAGCACAGAACAGAGGAATCTCTGTATTTTTTGTGAATAAGTTTATGACTTTGAATCGACTTTCATTTCACACGTGAAAACGCCAAGATGTTGTCATCTTGGTCAACTTCTGAAACGTTTGCACAGATTAGAATTCTTATAAGAAACCTCAGATTAAGGAATTAATCTGAAGAAACTGACAGCCTATCTCTTTTTAGTCTGTGCTGCAGATACATTTTATTAGCTTTAAAAAAATCATTAAATCAGCCCAAATCGAAATATTCGGGGCAGGCTTTATTTTTAAGACAATGCCCATTAGTGCACTCAGCATTTGTTATGTACGTTATAGACGATGTTGCAATATCAGTCTATGACAACTATTACGTTTATCCTCATGATTAGGTTAGAGCAACAAAACTTAGGTACCAGCAACAATACATGTAAAAGTGCAAAGTTCCTAAGGAGCTTAGAGCCAATAAGTTTATTACAGAAACAACAAGACGTTTGAATGAAGTAAATTATTATATGTCACGATTACATAAGCTTTCGATTTCGAGCGATTTTTCCTTCCGGGACATGTTAAGGTACAAATTTTTATGACTTCCTAAGTTCCTGCACAAATCCTTTCTTACCATCTCCCGTCACGTAAACCGCAAATCACCAATGAAATATCGAAGTTTCGTAACTTCCGTTTCACTGGGCACTTCTTCCATCTTCGCACCAGCAAGATTCACTAACTAGGGTGGACACGAGCTATAAAAGCCGGGAGCCTGTTGGTTTATAAGCATCATAAATCAAATTACGGGAGTTAGGAGAGTTAGTTGTGATAAATCATCTTTCTTCACAAGACATGACAGCGACGTAGCATGAATCGCAGAGCAACTTAAGAAATGTCACAGAAGCGGTATTGTGATAATTTTTCTCTAGTAAGCCTTAACATATTTAAGCCCTTATCTCTAAAAGATTGATGCAGCACATGACCATATATCTGTATTGTTGTTAAATGAGTCTTTAATTATCACGTATTTTAGTTATTTATTAGATTATTCGTATGGTGCCGGATTAAGAATAGCGTCACTCCATTTCCTTCCGTGGATGTTGTAGAAGGCGACGAAGAAATCAATTATCAGGAGACGGGCAGCAGCGTCTCCTATGATTCCAACCGCATACTGCGATCGCCAACCCGCCTGCCAAGCGTGGCGATTATGACATGGGCCTCCCTCATGGTTATGAAAACCACGAAGAAGGCCCATGTCCTGCAGTGGACGTGAAATGCCTGATGATGATGATGATGATGATTAGATTATTACAGAGAGTACCTACACCTTATCGCTACATTAGTTTATGCAAAATCGTTCACATTGTTACTCAGCTGGATTCCGTCTGTTCTAGTCTTCATGTAAGGCGGCTTGTGCATATTAGAGCCTCAGGTAATTTCCATCGCGTCTGTAACTGCCAACGTTTAGTTATTGTATTGCGTTTCGTGACTACTTCACAACAAATCGATGCCGAAGATAGCACTGGTAACCATAGTGCCGAGATTTTACTATGAAACCGCTTGCAGTTTCAATGAATATGTTAGGTTGTTGCACCAAGGCAAGAATAGATCGGATCTAAATATAGCCCTACCGAACGTACCTATTTGAGATGACGCCGGCGCATGTCAAGTCTGACGGCGCCTGTTATGTTGCCAGTGACAAGCGGTGGATAGGATTTGCGTCTGACAGGAGAATTCGGTTCCTATATAAAAAATATTCCTCAGTAAAATAATAAAAAGACTGCAGACTGCATTTCTCTCTCTTTTTTTACACTTTAGACTTTCAAATGCAAGTATTTTATTCGTTACTAGCTGACTAGGCAAACGTTGTTTTGCTATAATAATTAGCCTCCGACCTGTTTTCAGACCTAGATATACACAAACAATTTCATAAAAATCGGTGAAGCCGTTTCGGAGGAGTTCGATAATAAACACTGTGACACGAAATTTTTATTATATAAAAAGATAGACACAAAATGTTTACTTAATGAACGGGAAAAAAGCGGGAGAAAAAGCTAACAAAGAAACTGCTTTTATATTTTTTTACGTGTCAAGCATATTTTTTCATGAATAATGAAAATCACATACAAAACTAAAAATGAATTTCACGAAAATCGGTTTTAATCGGCTTCAATGCGCAAAAAATTTTTGTATTTTGCTTCTCTTAGCCACGAAAATATACTGCGCATGGAAAACAGATATTTTGTTGGAGCAGGTATAAACACTTAGTATGGAACAGCAGTTTTTTTTTGTGATATTTTAATAAAATCTACAATGCGTGACGTAATTTTAAATTTTGAGTTTAAGATGAGAGTTTTAAGAATGAAAGAAAATAACAGAAATGGTGTAAGAATGGTTTGCACCGTTACAAACTAATTTTATTTTCGTTGACTTCACTGACGGATAAATAAAATCTAGGTCATAGGGAGATTCTTTAAAATCTGTCACCGGCCTTGTTTGGAAGGGAACCATTTCTGAAATAACTGACACGAATGAAACACACGAACACATTTTTGGCTAACCGTGGTCTCTGCCTACTCCTCCGGGACACAGGCATGAGTTTATGTATGTGGGTATGTAGATATTACTAGCACCAAGATGAAACGTGTGGTAAAGAATTAATTATGATTCCTTAAGTTCTGTAACGGTGGAATCGTACTATTTGTATGACGGCTAGGGGCCTTTAGTTGCTCCAACAGCAGGACCAAAATGTCGTTGAGACTCGTAAAGGCATTCAGCAATATAATGGCGCCTGCATGCATAATCCGTGAGTCATGTGCGTAAATCATAACGGAACATCACGCATGACAGCACCGTGCCTCAACTCTCAAAGACAATATTGCGATATCGTATCAGAATTAAGGATAAAACACACCAACGCGGTGGCGGCGGTGGCAGTCCATACAAAATACTACTGCCGTAAATGATTTATGTATGGACCGCCACCGCATTGGTGTGTGTCATCCTTTAAGTGTACGAGTACTTTTTCAGATAAAAAGAAGTCCGATATCTCTACTAATATTTAAGACGTGAAAGATTTTATGTTTGCCATGCAAGATGAGGGAACGACATATGCAGTCTACAACGTGTTATTGAAATGACGCAAAACCTGAAAACCGTTTCTTCCGTACACATCGACGAAGGTTTAGAATTTCTCAATGTTACTATTTTACTTTGCATACAATCTTGAAACTGGACGAGGCCAACTTGCATGAAAAATAAAAAAATATAATTTGAAACTTAACCAAATTAACAAATATAATAAAATATCTAAGTCATAGCCACATGCCGAGATTCGAACCCAGGACTTCACGTATGTGAGGCAACACCAAGCTTCTACGTAAGCGTTCCTATTGTTTTTAAGTTTAAGTTTTCAAACTTTTCACGCTACGCAAAGGAAGCGGAAGCGGTGGTAGCCTAGTGGGTAGAACATTGGACTCGGAAGCGGGAAACCCAGGTTCGATTCCCAGTGCGGGCATGTACCTATGACTTTGTTTTCTAAGTTATGTACATTTCTGAAGTTAAAGTAGCAATACCACTCGCTAAGGATGAAGGAAAACATCGTGAGGAAACCTGGGTGTCTGAGCTATTCACATGCCTCAGCGCTTGAAATCGCCAATCCGCGGTGGGCACGCGTAGTGATTAAGCCCATACTCTCTCTCTGAGAGAAGGCCTGTGCCCTACAGTGGGACGTATATAGGCTGCTTATGATGACGCTATGCAAAACAAGCATACTGATGTTCACGACAATAATATCGACGTCTAGAGTAGAGGCGTAGGTCAATAAGAGGTCAGAACGCTGGTTGACGAACCCATAAAGACGTTTAGGGAGTCTGTCATTGGATGTCGCACCCGATTTGGGCACGGGAATGCTGTAAAATCGGTGATAGGTGTTGAATGAATGCATCATAAAATGTAGGAAGTACAACGCTCTACAGTACAGTCAACTGCACATAACCTTTCTAAGCGTGAGTAGTCAGTTACTTTAAGGGCGACTTTGCAAAGTGTGTAAAGTTTGACCTGCTGCTAGCTAAATAACCTAGGGGACCAAGGGCGCCATTATGTAACCTCTTCACTGTGGAATCGTCCGATTTAACCCACTCCGAACTGTCAGATACATACATATGTTGACACTTCGGACACGTCAAAAGGGATAACGCAATATAGTAGACAGTTACGGAATAAGCTGGCTGGTCTTATGAACTTAATTTTACCAACCGAAGTTAGTGGAATCCACAGAATCCAATTTCTAGTTTAGTAATAAGCCGGGTTCAATTTCCGCAGTAAAATTGCGAGTACAGAGACAACCGACGTCATTCCTCAGCAAAAAAAATAATTTCAGTGAAGGTACAGACATTTTACCAAAATGTTGATCGCCTAATATTAACAAATATTGAGACTGAACTGTCGTTAAAACATTTATTAATACCTAAATATAAATTTCTAATGGTTCTGATATTTACTGTAGCGCTCTACTTTATTAAAATCCAGATTCAGGGGTAAATACCTACCTACATACCTACTTCATTATATTTATAACGGGTTCAATAGCGGTTGCGTTTAGACGCCAAATTAATTTCCATTGCATAATTAATTAGATGCGTCGTGACTAATTAATTGAAATAAGTACCTACTAATTAGTGTTGCAATTAAATCTACAGATAAGAACCGTTAGAAATAAAAAAATGAATCAATGAATAATGGTCTCTACACGGAGTCAAACATCACAAACAAAATATTGTACAGTTTTTGGGCAACTTTCATCGCGCAAAAGTCTATTTTACTCCATAATATGTTCTATATTCTTTATTGCAAATCATAAATTAGAAAATTTATTACATAGCATTGTTACAAAGGCGAACTTATCCGGGTGCAAACATCCAAATCCATTTACACGTCGTCCTGTGACAATTTTTTCTAATAATACAATAACAATGTCTTCGACCTGAAACTTCCAAGTTATCAAAATTGACAGAAGCGAGAGAATTTAGTTAATTTAAAAGAAATGTAATATCACAAAATAAAAAATAAATTATCAAACTGTTCCCTGTTTCATAATCCTTTATTTTCGGAGAAAAATAACAAGGTCGTAACAAGCTTTCGTGCTTCGTCCACCGACCCACAAAGAAAACCTGTCGCGAGAGAATCCTTCAATTAACACCCACGCTCGCTTGCGCAATTATTTAGTTAGAGTACCAAAGCACTGCAACCGTGATTAAAACTGTATCAGTTACGCAACAAATAATCAACATCTCGTGATGCATTTTAGTATAAGTCTTCAAGTTTAGACGTTCTAAGGGGATTTCGCTAGGCGGTAAGACAGGCCACAAATGAAGGTAGCACAATTTTATATTAGAAAATTGTACACGCTGACAAACAGTAGACATGGGTATGTTATAAAAAAAGGCTTATGCCCAACAGTGGGCTCAGTTCATGGGCTGATTGAGTATACAGATTAGATACAAACATTATTATGTAAAGTAGATAAACACAATCGCGATTAGCATTATAAATTTATTGCCAGCTATAACCTGTCACAGTCACAAATTACCAATCACAGAATGGTGGCGAGCTCCGAATAGCTTAGTTAGTGGCTAGAGCGTTCGCACAGTTCTAGAGGATCCAAATCAGCTTATCTCACTAATAAGATCGACAGCAGCGACGGCAGCAGTGTCGACATAGCCCTAAGGGCCAAGCATGCCATAGCTGTCATGTGCCCCGCACGAGTTGAGTTTATCGGGCGTCGAATCAGCAATGTGCCCACGTGGTCCCACCCACACAGTTTTGCACAATGCGACACGCCGCTCGTGGCATTACGTGCTAATTGGGAAGTGATATGGTTTAATTACTTTTGTCTACCTTGTAAGATCGAGGAGAGAAAGATCACCGTAATAACAACTTCCGCACAACGCAATCCCTTGTCCTGGTCCCAAACTAGGACGCCCTGTGCTATGATAACTAGGCAAATATATCACAAACATGTCAAAATATTAACATTTCAGTTTATTTAAATAAACACGGTAATACACTCGGACTGAGGACATTTCATCAAATCAAGAACGGCGCCCGCCCTCCAGGGGGAATCGATTCCACAACCTTTTTATTGGTAGACGTAAGAGCGGACTTTTCAATAGTCAGATAAACTTAACTGGAGAATAAAACTGATGTTGTCACTGTCTTGTCGTATGATTTAGACAGTGATAGCATGCAATTTATTCTCCAGTTAAGTTTTATCTGACTATTGAAAAATTGGACCTAAAAGAACAAAATCACGGCTTCGCAACATGGAGTGGATAGGCCAGCGTCGAAGACATATTATCTCTCTTAGCAAAAATAAGTGAGGATACGCAGAGCAGAACGGAAACTATGTCCAGCGGAACGGTCACCCTCAAATCGCGGACAGGCACAGACTAAAAGAAAGACAAGGCTGTCTAAGAAAAAGCTGAAAAAAAAAAACGGTGGTTGAGTTAAATTAGGCTACCGACTAGCCTAATTTAACTTAACCACCGTTTTTTTGATCCGACATCAACAAATATTTTCAATCCTTTGACGCCTCTCAGACATCTTCAATAAAATATTCTCTTGTTTATTTAGGTAATGTGAAGTGCTCACGAAGGTTTTAGTTCCAAGATCTAGTATGAATTAAATTTAATTTTGTAATAATACTCAATGGCTCCGAAGACGTATACGACGAGAACTTTTCCTAAAAAAAAACAGTTTTTAGCAGTCTGGTTTTTATGTTATTTTATATATTTACTGAAAACTTTTTAGTGAAATTTTGAGCAATATGTCAGCTGACGGCTACCATTTTTTTTTTCAATGTCTGCCATTTATTTTATTTTTATCAAAATTGGTGAAACCGTTGCTGGGTGGTCTGGTCATAAGGGAACCGTCCTACATTCTTACATACATACGCGCGAGAAACATTGTTTTTGCAATCGCGTAAAAAGGTTTTAGCGACTAAATACTCCACTATGAAATTATACGAAATTATCTGCGTTATAGCTTCTCTTACGACCCGGACATAAAGTGAGACAGATGACGTCCTACTTCGAGTGCCCAAAATGGGCTTTAAAATGCGTCTCTTGAGACGTCATTGAAGCACCCAATGTTTTGCTCGGTTGCCGCCAGGTACAATGTGACCGCCTTACGGTATATCTTCACTTCTCGTCACTCTGTGGTTGAGTGCTACGTATAATGGTATAACTTTGGCGGAAATCTCAGGTCTAACTGCGGTTGATACTGTCAGGTGTCGGATCAGCAATGTGCCCACGTGTCTCAGCCCACGCGGGTTGCAACATGGCGCGTGTGCGTAAATCTGTTTGGAAAGTTTTATGGGGGCTCGACTTTTGGGCTAAGGACCTGACATTTGGTTGAGCCCACGAGTTTTTCAGAGTACTAGGTCAAGTAAAGCTCTCTCTGAGGTAAGCTGGTACCTTGAAATCGCTATAGCTTATACCTTAAATTATATAAATACACGCCTGTATGTAGGGTAAGGCCGAGACCAGGGTTTATCACTTGCCACGATCCCGACAAACTTCTTTCGCTTCATCAACATTTCTTTGTCGCTGCATGCGCGAACGTCGGTTCCCAGTACTTTTTATCTTGCCCTTCGCTAATACATCCCCTATTTGGTCAAAGTATATCCGACGGGGATAATCTGAGATAAACCCTTGCCTAAAAACACTCGGCCGTAGCAAGGCTAATATGTTCAAGTGGGGTCACAGATGACAATAACCGAAATGATTCGAGCGGTACCCCTCAAACGATAATCCACCTTTTATCCACCTCTTATACATAATCAAGAACACCATCCTAGATAAAGCAGTCGTAAAAACAAAGTCACAAACCTCTTGGACCGCACTCTGGTGTATCTCCACGTGTTACTGCTATAGTGTCCCGAACTAGATGGGCACAGCAGCAGCTGCAGGCTATTAGGCCTCGGCTGTCTTTGTTTCTTCACCCTCAGCTTCACCACCTCTTCTCGTCTCGTGTCTATAACTGGTGGCTTCTGGACTGTCCACTTGTGATTGTAATCCCATTTTGTTTCCTCTAAATGCAGAGGTTCTAGATTCTTTCTTGATACCTCGCGGTCTCTGAAGCTTCTATTCCGAATCAGATCGGGGAATGCTTCTGAATTCCTCGTCTCCGGGTAGATTTGGGTTGTTATAGGCGGGGATTCTTTGATTTGTGAAGGTACGTGTAGAGGTCTTCGGTTTTCGAAGACGACTTTGGGGTATTCCTTGCTGCGACGCCACAGGCGGGGCGAGAGGGGCCAGAACCGCCCCGTTTGGGCTGGTTCCATCACCATGTTTGTGTTAATTTCACTTTTGTTTCAATTACACTTGAACGGTTTTCACTTGAGACTATCACGGTATGATATTAATTTAAGGAATTCAATTGCGAGTCCTGTTAAAAGCAAAGATGCACATTTTCTTATAAAATTATTGTGACTGGCCTTCGAACCATACTGTTGTTATTTCTGTCTTTCTTTAGTAAGATAAAATAAATAACTAAATATTATAAAAGAACGTTGTCTCCGGTATGTGTTATCTAGTGGAAAGAAAGAAAAAAACTGACTGCCGATTACGTTGCACTCGTGTCTGTGCAAGTCTGTGACATGATACCCCCTCCAGTTACTCATGACTTCGCATATTGGCCCAAATGTTTGGACAAAATATACCACCAATAAACAGGTGCACCAGCACCGAACAAAGTTGACGTGTTTGTTTAGTCTAGCCCCAAAGATATTGTAACAATTTTCTCTAGATATTGACATCGTACGTTGACTTACAGAGTTGGTGAGATTGTATGCCTAATGGAAATGTCCAATATACGCGCTTAATTGCTACTGAAGCCAGTGAAACTATTGGTACCAACGTTTGACGCCAACAATCATCCACGTAAGGCGTCGTATAATGAAGTGGCAATGACTCAATCGCTATCGGATATCAGCACCGCAGTGTGTTGCATAGAAATCGGAAACGAACAGTTCAATAAACTGCCAGGTGTTGCGGTACTGTTACTTTGGCACAAAGTTTGGAAACTCTCAACGCATGTTCGAGTGGGCAAACACTTAGCTGGAAAGATGTGAATCAATATGTGCAAATAATATATCGAAGCTATTCGGGAGCGCACCCCGAAATAAAAAAAATTAGGGAAATAACGGAGAATAATCCTAGACAGGAAGTTTTTATTTTTTACCAACATAACATTACGTAACGATTTTATTGCTTAGTAAAAAATATAGTACTATTACCAATACAACATGTCTGTTTAATGGACGAAGTGGACACAATTTCTAACACTAAGAAAACATTTCAAAACTAACCTACATTGCATTGAATGGCAGGAAATACCACAATCCAACGGGGACTTACTTGACTCAGCGCCGACAATACAATGTGCTTTGCTTTATTCAACGGTAGCCTGCAGACCCCACATGAACCGAACGAAACGGCGCGGGCGGCGAAACTAAAACCGTAGTAATCTTGAATCTTCTTTGTATTCAACTCGTGAATCTAGAGGTACAATCACAGAGTCCCTTTTTTTTAAATAAATAACTGTAATCAATCGGTAGAGTCGGAATTTGTAGGTATTGTCTATTTGTTTTTCTGTTTGGTTCATCTATTAACAAAAAATATTTGTATGATTGCCGTCCTTAGTACTAAACAGGAGTATGATATATTAGCGCGTGTAATATCAACTTTGTTTGATATTCAATATCAATTAAACATTACTGAAAGAAACAATCTGCAAACGATACCGCTGGCTAGAGCTTTACTGCCCAAGGGCCATAAACAATCACCGGAAGATTACACAGTAGCTTGTCTTTGCCAACATAAATGTTTTCTCTTGCCAAGACAATTTGACCTCTAAGGCTTGGGAATTAGAGTTAATGGTAGATAAGTTCTACGTCCGGAACACATTGAAGGCAAGCGTCACCTTAAATGGTGTCAGGATTATCATTCACATTTCATCGAGCATTGGCAGCTGTTACTATACGTGAGTAACTAAAGAATATTATTGTGTAAGGAAGGAAGATAGTTATCATTGCAATGACTAAACTCTAAAGTAACCAAGTAATCAACTTCTATGCAGATCGCGTACCGATAGGTGAAGCGAAGCTTAGATTAGAATACATTACTACTGTTATTGGGTGCAGAACGACGAATACTTAAATAATAGCCGAAGATATACGCGAACTATTAATAGTGTCCACAAAAACTGCTACGTTAGTATTTTCGATGATTTTAAAGCGCTTTAAAAACATCCTGTCATGATTTAGGACCCTGAAACTGCGGAGCGTAGAACACCACAATTTATGAGAATAACATGAAATTATTTAGACTCTAGTTCAGATGCAGAAAAAGCAGGAAGAATAGATTGTACAAGCAAATGCAAAGACGTTATTGAAATTAATAATGAAAGTAAAGAATTTACATTATGTTTGTTGAATGTCCATGCACAATGTTATCCGCTGCCTTCGGATCGATTTGTAACGAAGAAAAAGATAGCGATAAAATAACTCCACCCTGGCCAATTTTTCTCAAATCATCTTAATATACCTAGATAGTCAGTTGTTTGAGAAGGCTGAAAAAAATTTATCCCACAAGCAAACATTGAAAACATTGTATTAAAGTAATAAGAGAGGATACATTGAATTTCCTGAAACTTGTGCCAAAAGTGTTATTATTTATTGGCGATGATAAATACAGAAGTGGCATTAGTACGCTGTGTAGCATCTTCTCGACATCACAGGGGAAAACACAAGACGTTCCCTCTTCTTTATGGGGCAACGGCATCTAGAGAAACTATGACAATTTAGAATTATCCATCTTGTTTATCGACTCAACGTAGGAATGAAAATTACTGATGAAACGAAGTGCAAAAGATACCAAACAGCAGCTTCATTCCAAAGTAACATAAAGTATGTTATGAGATTGAAGACACCTTAGTCCAACGGTTGAAGGAATCAGCTTATGAAAAACAGAAAAGGTGGTCAAAAACAGAAATCAATCTCTGGTCTCTGCTAACGCCTCCGAGATACAGGCGTGAGTTTAAGTGATGTGTCTGAAAAATGGTGATTTACGTTTTACACACGATGTGTCTGTTTAATAAAATCATTTTGCAACTAAGCGGATCTTCTGTAGCAACGAGGAGGTCGGTGCCAAAGTTTGGTTAGTTGCCAAAGGACCGATGATATGACTCAGGTGGATCGGCTGAACGTGGGGAATTCTTGTTCATACTAGACTGATGTCATTTTGTTGCAACAAACACAACAACGGAAGGAAAATTAAACACTGTCTTTATTTGTACATAAAGTAGGATATTATTAATTTGGAAAATACAAATATTCAACACAATGTCATGACTCGTGTCTTTGACCTGGGTTGGTCACTGAACTGGCACCGTCTGAGCAATTTATTTGCATGACCTAGGCATGCCCAACTGTCCATCACCTATGTAATTCTGAGTGCTTAATTAAGTAAACCTTCAAGTTACCGATTTGAGTATTTTAGGTTAACCTACACTTGTTAACCTTATACCGGTTTTTTAGAAACATTCTTTATCTATTTCTCCTCCGGCAAACTCTCCAATATTAGGTTGCCTGGAAGAAATCCCTATTAGCAATAAGGCCGCCAATTGTACCTTTTCTTTTGCAAGTGCTGTTGCTGTAATTATTGTTCGCTGGTGTACCATAAAGGACATTTTTATCTTATCCTAAGTAAATCGTCGTTGAAGTTCTGGAATCATAAACTGGAGGGCAATTTCATCGTCACAAAAGCTAAAGAGTATAACATTAAATGTTTCTGTTTTAGCTGCATGAAATGAAATGAAAGATGTTTATTGGGCTGAACAAAACTTAACAGTATATAAAGGAACATGTGGCATGTGGCTAGAATGAAAAAGCATCGCTACGTGTCTGATTAAACGTAGCGAGATTGTAATTTCACTTTAATTTGTCCACATTCATGATTATTCAGTGTTTCATTTAATAATTGATCTTGGCCTTGTACAGCATCTTGTCAGTCAGTTATTAAAATGCGTAGGCTACTTAGCCGCTTCGTCACACATCATTAAGTTGTCAGAAATTTGCACGTGGGCGTGTCATTTGTACGCTCGGCAGATAATATAATCAACCTTTACCAAGTTTTGAAACGTTGATAGGGTGAGAGTAAAGTTGATTTTAGATTGTACTCATTCCCAACTTATAGCTCTGTTAGATAGATAGGACACTTTACTGCACATAAAAAAAGGAAATTACAAAGATATTTCTTAATCTTAGAGTACAGATAGCGGCCTCATCATTAGAAGTGATCTCTTCCAGGCAAACTTTTGATGGACTAGACTAATACGGTCAGAGATATACGGATACCCATAGGGTATCAATGTGATGTTTATGAAAGCAAAGGGAACTTATAAGCGTCCGGCGTCCTACTCCAGGCTTTCTCTAAGAGAGAGAGAAACTAACAACTTTGACGTTTATTAAGTAAACATTCTGTTTTTATAATGAATAAAAATATTTTAATTGAATATAGGCTGTATGAGCGTAATCCCCATGAGGAACTGACAGCGAGCTAGCTATATAAGTGTTGAGGTTTACCCGATAAAAAAGACCGGAACAATCTCACCAAATTTAATATAGAGTAGGGCTCTCCCAGTGAAATCGTGAAAATATCACGTCAACTTTATAATTCGAAGTAGTATGTAGTAAATTCTCTGTTTTACTCAGTGACGGGTGTTATGTCAAAAGGTCTCTCATAGTGCTACGAAGAAAATCTTACTTTACAGATTTCTTTTGTGTCCACTTGTATTTAATCTAGGAAAATGTAGGACTTTAATTAACCATCCAACAAAACCCAAGGCAAACTGACGTCATTTACACAGTAGGTAAATAATAATGAAAACACGGTTATTAGCAAATTAACCACCACTGTGTTCCGCGCCATATTAGTTGAAACGCGGGCGCCGCGGATCGTGGGCCATTCGGTGTCGTTTGTTCAATTAGTCAGGTCTGAAATTTGTGTGTCAGGTCAGGTTTGTTGAACTCAGGTTTGTTTCATGGCTTTGTTTTTGATTTTGTTCCGAGTCAATATCTGCAACATCTACAGACCGGTCCTGGTGCCAAATTAGAACCGTTGGGAACAAGAGCCTAATTATACGCACCGAACTCTGACATTTGCGATAGGAAGTAGTATGGAATTTGACAGTTAGACGATTGGAATCGTTCAGGATTTGGTGCGCGTAATATAGGAGCGGACTAGGGGCATCACTATCATGAAAATAACACCTAGACAGAGGTGTATATACCAATCGAAGTACGAGAGCCATGAATTAATTGCTAATTGTGTGTAACCCTACATCACAGGAACGACATGGCAGGTGAAACCAAAACTAATAAAAGAGAAGTCAAAGAATAATTCACTTGTCGCACGCACTCTGCACACGTGACAAACGCTATTTAGAACACGCCAATTAAGAGAACACAAACACCGCAGGCGCTGCGATCACATTATTGGAAACGAGACGCAGTGGGCCGGAAACGAAACTGGTTTTTTTGTGCGAAAGTGAAATTGTCTTTGCACAAGCACACACTCGGTTGTCTGTCCCGGTGCCCTTACGAAACGGCGGCGTAATTATTGTTTTTAACACAGCTTATTTATGCAAAGGCGATGGCACCCTGCGTGGGCTTTTCAGCCGTATGCGTGTCGGATGGACTGCCGCGTTGCTATGAAAATGTTGAAGGCAAAGGGTGAAGAATCAATAGGCGTAGCATACTACTTTCATAAGGCTGCTACAAAAGTAGTCTTGGTTATATGCACATCAAAGATTTCATGCATTTGAACGAATGGAACTGGAACCGAAATGGAATGGCAAAAAAAATACTACGACGCACGATCCACGTACGCTAAAACACATGATGACATTATCGCAATCTTCACGTACTTGGTGCAATTAAACATAGTGTTACTGAAATACTTACAAATTGATAAACAAATTGCATCAAGTTTCAAAATTGTACGATTAAAAACAGGTTTTTTTGTTGCTTCTTAATAATGAAGAAACAGATTTCAGACTATGCGTTCTTCAATAACACCTCGCATTATCTATATGATAGCACTTGAACCGTGAAGATCCGTAAGGATTACTTCCAGTCGACTTATTTTCCAGATTTAGGCATCATACACATCGATGCGCTTACAACAACATCTCATGCGTCTGAATAGAAACACCGACAACGCATTGTTGTGCAGTAGATGGGCAGAAATTATTCGGCAGTGTGAACACGGCCTAGCCGAGTGAACCAGGAACAGCTATCGTAATGAGATCTTCGATATATCATAAAGCAGTTGTTAATTCCTGAATGGCTCGGGTAAATTGTGCCTACACGGAAAGAGTGGAGCTGCGTGTTGGGAGGTCAGCGCTGGTAAACGACGCTGGGTTGTCACTTGACATTTTAATCTAAAAACACGCGGAAAACAGAAGTTCATAATAATATGACGTTAATTCTCAGTCTCAGAAAATCAATAAGATTGAACGACACATCAGTCAAAAAGGTTTTAACACGAAGATTGCCGTGAGAAATAGAAAGAAAAAACTACTAACTATTGGGGGATTGTGAAAAAAGTATTCATCAAATTGATTTGATGTTTTAATTAAAAACCTATTTAGAGGCAAAAAATTCCACCCATGCCGGGACTTGAACCCGCGACCTCTGGTTAACCGTGCCGGTTCAAGTACCGGCATGGGTGAAATTTTTAGCCTCTAAATAGGTTTTTAAAATTGTCCTCAGCACGGGGTAGTGCAACATTAGAATATAATGTTTTAATTAATCAAAACTTTAGGTCCAAACAATATCTGTCTTAAAATTAATTGGGGTAGTTAAAGTTTTTTTGGAACTCGAGGATTTAGCTGGTCACGTCTACCAAAAAACTAATACTCGATGGTACTAAGATAAGATAAGAATATTATCCAAAGGTTCTCGAGTTAAGAGTGCGAGCTGGAAAACGGAGCGCAGGATGCACACCAGCTCGCTGACCCAATGATCTGAGACAGCTTGCTGGTAGCAGTTGGATGAGGATGGATAGAAAGGAGCGGCGCGCCTCGGAGGAGGCCTATGTCATGCAGTGGACGAATACAGGCTGATGGATCGATCTTTTGTCTCGTTGACTAATTGATCCTTAGTCTTGTTATACAAGCTTCGCAAGTGAACTTCTGCCACCATCAATTTCCTGATTAAAACGTCACTGGTAAACAGTATACTCGTGACAAGGAGGTAAGTAAAGCCTCCTACGGTGACTTGACATTTCAATCGGCCGTCTCTCTTGTTGATCGTGAGTTGACACGACAGCAACAAGACACGTATTTTGGGTTTATGGTAAAGACCATAGGGTTGAATTTAGAGCTTCATAAACCTTGATGTGTGGTGTCGTGTGTTAAGTAAATTGGTAAGCAGAAAAAGTCTTTGAAGGTACTCAGGGATATTTTTATTGGTTTTGGGTGTATCGTTCTTGACTTCTCGTTCTTGAAGGTTCAATCTTTTACTGTATGGATTTTTATTTCTGTTCTACACTAAATTTAAGGCGTGTCCCCTGCCAGTATACGATAAACTAAACGGTAATGTTAATTAAAAAAAAAAACAAGTGCAGGAGACACGGCTTTACGAAACAGAACAGAACAGCTGATATTTTTTTATTATCCCCATTGTATTTCAATTTGTTGTTCGTAATGACTAGTGGAACCCCCTATTCATATTATTTTAAAGGGATTCTGATCCACGCTGTATAAGCTTATTCTATGTATTAGTATTAGGAAGTAAAATTGGTTACCTTAATCGAGCCTTACATTCTTGCAATTAGTCACAGAAAAAGTATTAACGAACACCATTTTAGTAAAGCTATAAATAAGCGGACACGCCTTTGGCACTGCCACTTACGCCCGGCCACCGGAGGTAGTCACTTTAATTATAAGCCTTATTACGATCGTCATACGAGCTACGTATCTTACAGACCACCCTGAAAGCTTCCTGAACACGAACAAAAAAAACTGACAAGACAAATCGTAAATCGTCGCCTCCCCGCACTAATATAGCGATCATAAACATGCGTATGCGCATATTAACGCGCGTTTGCCATATGGGACTAATTGAATCGTGCCTCCATTTGACTTCGTTCTACGTGCAAGACTTGAGGTCACTGAAATCTTTAAATAAGGATCAGCTAACTGCATCAGCAGTTGAAGTGCGACACCTGAAACGGGTTTCTGTAGTCAATGTTGTAGGAGCTGGGATTTTTATTTAAAATCCTCTAAAATGCATGAAATATTTTTATTTGAATTAATTCAAGTATTATTATCCTACTATTCAGTTTATATATATTATGCTCCATCTATTTAGATCTTACAAATGGTATTCAAGTTACAAAGTAAAAGATTTATTGTGGGTATACCTACCTATGTTTCTATTTTGAATGACAGTTTTTGCTTATTGTGCACTCTCGATATGGCTACCTTAAATTGGCCTAGAAATTAACGTTAGGTTTTTTCATTGATTATTTTCAAGACTATTTTTATGTACTTTCATGCATCTGTTCATAATTGCTTGCGTTGATTGTTCGTCCGTCACTTACGTAAGTTCTGACAGAATACCAGCGTCACGGGTCAACCGGGAACCTGTGACATTTGCTGAGTCAAGAACCTTTCCTTGTATTATGGCACACAGCGTCTCCACCATAATCACTTCACCACTACTGTATGATTGTTTAGCATTAGTTTATTTATTGTTACTTCTTTCTTACTTTAACTGAGTTTTCTGGTTTTCTATTTTATTATTTGAAATGAAATGAAATGAAATGAAACTTTATTGCTTGAATTTGGGTTAACATTAGCAGTTACAGGTGCTTTATATAAATAGGTACATGTCCAAATTCTTCCTTTTCAGGAGTAAGTACATTTTCTTTTATCTAATGCTTTGTAAAATTTTATGTGTGTTGTGGTATTTGAATAAACGTTTTTCAATTTCATTGAAAGGTCTATCGTTTCTACTGTGTCCTCTTTACCTGTGACGCAGACAATTACTGCTTCTCTATTTTTGTGAATGTTTTGTTATTTTTATTTTTACATTATGTCTTCTGGTTGAATTTATGTGGTTTAACTATAGACGCAGGAGTGTTCAAGTTTGGGTTATAATAATTAAAGAGATGCAAGTAGTTTAGTCGAAAAGTCTCACATGTTCGACCTACATATTACCTACAGCATACGGGGAACGTTAAGATTAGGCTCTTAGCTCCGCGGGGGATTATTTTGCTGAGGTAGCTGATGTTGTTTATTGTTGTTAGAATAGGTCAAACGATGAAGACAAAAGTTTCTGGAAAATGCGATGGGAAATCTGACAAAGCTATCAATATACTTTACAGTCGAGAGCAAATTAAAAAATAATTAATTATTTATGAAAAAAAATACATTATTAATCTAGCTCTGGAAGCTGAATCTTAAATATGAGATTATAGTGTTTCCAGAGGTTGCTCTATATTAAAGAAGAATGATATAAATAAAGTGCATACCCGTATTCATACTTATATTATAAGTAAAAGGACAGGCATGCAGAAGAACGCTGTAAACATGCAAGTGATTATTTTACATCGACCTTTACATGCATGCAGGCTACTCCGTTACGTTACAGGACAGTAAACCATGAATCGTAGTTCGATGAAACAGGCCCCTGCTGTGAACTGTATATGGGGCGCTTTCGTGTTGCGCACTGTCCTTTAAATTTGTGTAGTCTACTTATTTATTTTTTGCGCGTCTTTGCAACAAAGGATATGTTGATCAGCCGCCCCAACTGTATAAAGTATAACGAATTCGCTCTATCGAAAGCTGAGCCAAGCGGCTGTTAACATGAGGCGGGTAGCACAGTATTTCAAATCAAATCAATTTTTTTATTCAAAGTAGCACAGAAACTGCGACTGAATGAACGTTACGAATTAAACTGGTGTCCATTCCAAAACTAGACAATTTTGGAGAAAAAATGGACAAAAAAACTCCAAACTTAGTCTTTTGAAGTCCTTAATTTACAGAAATTATATAAATATTCTAAAACCTGGAACTCATGCATTGAACCGGCTTTAATTCCAGACATCATTGTCATTTAAATAATCTTCAATGTTATAGTAGCTTTTTTGGCACAAAGTGCAAAGCACATAGTTTCATACATTTTGGTGTCGTACTATGTATGTTGTGTTGTATTTTATTTATTGCTTTGCGGAAGTAACTTGTATTTTTTTAGCGATTTTGAAGCGGCCCCCATAGGACCAACAGGAAAAAAAATCACATGTATGAGTCGAATCTTCTCTGCCCTTGTTTTTGAAACATACTCAGGTAATTTGTAATGTGGCGAGACATCATTACAGTGGGACGATTCTATTGAGTTAATCTGTCTCTTTATTTAAGTAGTGTGACATTAGCTCGGCCATGGTTGTCTCATTGACACTCTTAGTAGCCTGCTAACCAATTGCATTCCAATGGTATATAATTCATGCTTTAACTCGGTACCCCGCGCGATTCGCGAATTATAAGTACTATTGGAATGTCAGTGAACTGCTATTAATAATAATAACCTCCACCCTGTGCCATAGCAACCAGACAATGACGTCACAAATATGAAAAAAACACCTAGATTGAGGCCATTTGAATAAATTTACGGCGGTGCCCAGTGGGAATCGATCTCCATTTTGGTAACTAAGCGCCTCAACGGCTAGACCAACGAGGCAGTGCTTAGTAGACTACGAAATAGCCACAATAACAGCTATTGTCGTGGTAATATATTTCTATTGAACAACTATGTGTGTATATAGCCGCGTCTCCTGTGCGTGTTTCTTCGAAACATTACCCAAAACCATTGAAACATTGGGGCGTGGCTATACATATACACAATTGTGTATTCAAACACAATGTTTTTGTTTTCCGCGGCCGACGGAAACCGTTCCCCGCACGGGGTAGAGGGGTAGGATTTTTCGCGTTTCTCGTCTTCCTCGTCAGAACTCATGATGACGACAAAAATGTTTTGTTTTAGACAGAAACATTTTACTATAGCTGTAGACGGTTTGTGCATGGAAAAAAAATGTTTTTGTTTCGTGTTTTCTGTGTAATGTTTCAAAGAAAACACGCGCAGGAGACACGCCTTTAGACTCTAGGCCCAGGATTCTATTTACTCATGTAGAGTAAACATGTCTAGAGCATCTTCCGTTCAAAGCATGCCGATAAACAAACTATGCAAGTAGGGTGACAAGTCACCGGTCCTACAACTACTCCTGGTTCTATTTCAGTCGTTAGTATAAACATCGAATAAGTCTAACGGCCCTTGGCGTGCTGGTCATAAACTTTAGATTGTAGTACCTACGTCGACAACATATCTTTACTATGAAAATCTGAAATCAACTCTGTGGCTTTGTGATAAGAACGTGCCTAAGTCGAAAAGCGTAAAGGTTGACGACATTTGGAAATAGTAAGATTGGCAACCTGGGCCTAGATTCTGTTAATGCATTGTAGTAACATGACAACAGCATGAACATGGCGGTTTTCATTTCATGGCTGCTTTAAGTCGACGCGGGCACACCCATCAAACCTTCTAGGCGTCAATGGTACGAAAAAACACGTCACGTGACCCGACAGTGTACCTGTCATTATACTACAATGCACTAACAGAATCGAGGCCCTGGTTTGCACATTGCTTACGCACAATTGACAAACTTTTTTTTAAATATTTTTAACGGTCTTCAAAAAAACAGCGAGAAAGTTCTCGAATCGTCAGGAGGTATTTTTGGGTGTGTGTTCAGCAATAATTCTTTAGCACATTGTTCCATTTCATTATTTCTGTTAGAAAGAGTACTTCAAGGGTAGTCCCATATAAATTTGGTCACGATCAGTTAATAAGATCAATGAGATAATCATTGAACTCTTTTTTTTGGTGCGTGATTTTCTTGAAGTGACGAAGATTTTTCTAAGAGTAGTATTATTTAATAAGTAAACCTAGTAAAGGTTACAAGTAAAAGACCGAAAGTAACGCCGTCACAACTTTGATCACGTCCCATTCAAAGCGAAAATTAAACAAACTGAGTGATTAAGAACACTATTATTTTGAACGTTCCCCGCTGGGGCGACAGATTAAATGTCGCGTCTATTTTAGAGACCATTCTATGACCAACTTTTCAGGAGCCTCCGTTTGGGGACAATGGTCTTTATTAGAATATACAAACGAGTTATCAGATCGAACGAACGAACGAAGATGTATTTTTTAAATAAAATGGAGGATTCATTGAAAATTGGGATGAGTTGTAAGTCAAAATTATGATCTCTTCATTCAAGAATTTGCTTAGTTTCGTCCCTTATAAAAGAAACATTCCAGACGGGATTAACACTTAATGGATTATTAACATAGATGCCTATTTGTAAATGGAATTGTGGAGTTAAGTGGCAATGTCGAAATAAACAGACGGTTCACAACACCCGTAAATGCCAATAATGGTAATAAATCAAATGATTTTCCATTTATCATCATTGCAGAATATTGTGTTTGAAACTTCGCAACTATCCGAGTCCTACATAATTAAGGCAGCGAACTGAACCACAACTCAGATTAATTAAATGATCGCTCATGTAAAAAACTTTGCAAAAAGCCCTACACACATCCTGTGAATAAATCAAAGCAAAAAAAAAAGTTCACGATATGACTAATAAGATAGGCCTGGCACAAATATAAAAGAAATCCGGACACTGGCAACTGAATTCCACAAAAAACATACAAAATTAATTTATCACCATTCACTAGAAACATTCGGAAAACTAAACACTTCGAACTCGTTCGAATCGCTATTCAAATCGATATTTCAAAAATCGAATTCGACGTTCGGCTGCCGTCGGCGCGCGTTGCGTCGCACGCGCCGTCCGAGACTGGCTGGAGTCACCACCATCGTTTAACAATTGATCGCCTTCTCTCACACACTAGCAGAGCTTCGTTGAAGAGGAAAGAGGACGGCAAAGGAAAGCTACATATCATTCGGTCAGAAGATTCACGTAGGTGTTTATTTCGAAAAGTTTTGCAGTCAAGGACGTGAGATACGTTACAAAATTATACGTCTCATTGTGAGGGAAACAATCAAATATGCATACCTATACAAGTTTGAGCCTGTTTGTGGTAATGCCATATTTATGTTTTAAGAGTCAACAGTTTGAGTGGGCTTGACAGGTTAATTAACCTGAGGTTTTGGTTCTTTAATTTGTTTGGACTGTTCTCAGTTTAGCTAATTTATTTATTTATTTACATATCTATGGTGAACCAACAGCTATTACAAGAACACAGAATATCACATAGGGAAACATAAAGGCAATTACAGGTTCACAGATATAGCGCACAATTTAGAAACCAGATTCTTAAACTTCTAAACACTAAAAAAAAGAAAGAAATCGCTCGCTGCACAAATTACTCATATCCAGCATTGCCAGAAGGGTACTTTTGTTTCAGGCGATTTTTAGGTACTAAGTCAGATTCAACCTAAGTTACACGACTCAAAAGGTTACTTCATCTGATTTTTTGCAATCTGTAGGATTTCCTTTTTTTTTTTTACTTGAAACAAATGTAAGATGAAACGCAGCGCCCTTTTGCAATGCTGTCAACTCACCATCGTTTTCGTTTCGTTCATACATGTAGTGAGAGCAACTTCCAAAGATGTCTTTCTCTCTCGCACTAATTTATACCTACCTAAAGTAAAATTTATGTCCTTGTTCTTGTCCTTGTGTATATAAATGTCAGCAAGTAATTATAGAAAGAGTGTAATATAAGGGTAGTTTTCAAAAAATTGCCGATTTCACCTGCCACATTTTTTTGTGTTGTGGTTACTTAGATTACCGTTTTAGGGCCACGCTTTTAAACCGAAAAGCATAAAGTACATTAGCTGCATGAAGGCCAATTCTTTACACACGTTTAAAACAGATAATACGAACCTAAAACTTTATTTGAAACTTCATTTTCTAATTCACCTGCTTGTCCAAGCAACGATTGCATGCGTATTTTAAACGTGAAATATTATACACTCGAGATATAGGTAAATCAATGAAAAGGGTAATTAATAAAAGCCCAGGCTACAATCTGAATAAAAGTGGATCTCCCAAACCGATTTAGAAGGTAAGCAGGAAAGAAAAAGATTTTGTACACAAATAATTCTACATAACCTGTCACCTTAAATAATTTTAAATTGAACGTGACCCCTAAGTCTTTGCGAAGCAATAACCCACCCTGCCACGTCGCCACAGTTGCTCGCCAGCGGCGAAAGTAGGCACACGCTTGCAAGTGTATTTTTTGTGACCAAAAACAATTTATCTCAGTGTCGCAGAACATTTTGTAATGGTAAGTTCTATTTTATCTGTCTACAGTAACTTTTACATATATTACACAATCCTGGTTTACGTTTCACTTGATTACACAGTACATCTGGTCAGCTTTGTAGTGGAGTAGGTCTAACCTCGCTAAACTAAACGTTTGTAGGTATCCAACGATGTAACCGTCATTTTCTAATTAACCCGTTTCTAAATAACCTGCCGGTATGAAGACAGGTGAATGAGAATAGTTCGAGTGAATGAGATTGCCTTAGCTTTCCACATTATCGGTAGTGGTTATCAAAAAAATAATCTTTGATAAACTTAAAATAGATACAGACAATAAATCTATTTGTAATTTTGCTTGTAGGTCAACGATGGGTCGACCAAAAATTAATTCTACAACTACTGAAAAAAGAAATAACGAAAACGAGAAATAGAAAGAAAGCGATGTCAGAAAATTAAAGGAGATCCACTATTGTACGCTCAATATCAACAAAACAATAAAGCTAAATATGAGAAAAGGAAGGCAGAGAAAAAAGTGGTTTCTATAAAGGAGATGACACCTAGAGCTAAGACAGCGCAAAGAAAAAAAGGCGTGACGCCTTTAATGCCCATTATAAAAGAAAGAAAGAAGCAAAAGCTGCTACTGTAAGACGATGAAATGATCGACAAAAGTGATTCAGAAGAAAATGACTACTGCAAAGACGCTGATGAAGACAACATACATGAGGGTGATTGGGTCGTAGTAAAATTTATATCAGAGAAGAATTTGATTCATCGATATGTGGGCCAAGTTGTTAATGAAAGCCTAGCTAGCCTTGATATAAAATTTGCCAAAAAAGTAAACGAGAGAAAATTTAAATGGCCAGAGAAACCTGATATGAGCGTAATTGAAGAAGAAGAAGAAGAAATACATTTATTATACCAACAAGATACATCACAGAAACAAAATAAGCACATAAGTAACATAATATGCACAACACAGAAGGAAAACTAAATACACAACAGACAAAACGAATAAATAAAACAGGACTATAGATGTAGCCTGTGGTGTATCTACATTGCCACAAAAGGCAGCTGACTCAGCGTTGTGCTGAGGAAGTGATCCCTCAGCGCTGATTTTCAGTCAGTGCCTACGGTAACCCATAATTGTACTACGGAGTGCGTGCCGTGGTGCAATAAAGTAAAAAAAATAAATAAAATATCGTCATAAAATACTTACATATTGGAAAAGATCAAGTGATTAAAAAACTTCCAACATCATATTTCAAATCTTCCTCTAAAAAGATTGGAGCATTTGAGTTTCCTAAATCACTGAGACAATAAAAAATTGATTAACATCCATATTGACTAAATTTTAAAATGACTGATTATGACTTTGTATTTTTAGAGAAGACTTGTTTTTGTTTTTTATAACAATACCTAAATTTTATTTGGTTTGTTATCATAAGACTGATTATGTTAGCGATAGAAGATTTTTATTTTTATTTGAATGTTGAGATAATTTTTAATAATAAAATAAGACAGATTAGACAGAATATGACTTTTTAGAGAAGACTTGTTTTTGTTTTTTTATAAGAATACCTACAGTTTATTGTCTTTGCTATCATGATATTGATTAATCGCTAAATATTTCAGAAGATTTTTTTGTTTAATTTAATGCTGATTTTTATTTGAATATAAAAAAAAAATTACGGATTAGTCTGATTATGTATGACTTTTCAGAGATGACTTGTTTTTGGTTTTTGTAAGGACATCTACAGTTTATTTTCTTTGTAATCGTGATTCTAATTAATCGCTAAATATTTCAGAAGTTTTTAAATATTTTCAATGTTGACTTTAATTTGAACACTAATTATAAAAAAAATTGTTGATTCATTATTGTGATAATAAGTTTAGTTTGGATACTCAAGGATAATTTAATGGAACTGCATTAGTGTCTGATTATTAGTGTAACTTAAGATTAAGATTACATTTATATGTCTTTGGTTATTAATAAAAAAATCTGATTAAAATTCTGTTTTTTTACAATGATCGCATGATTTATAATTCACCTGACGGCTTTTCTAATATAACCTGCCAGATTCTAATTAACCTGTCAATTTCTCATTAACCTGCCTCTTACCTCATTGAAAATAGCTTATTTGCTTGTTCCCTTGTAGCGAAAACTACACATTATGACATAATAAATGGAATAAAATATCACTTTACCATGTTCTAATTTTTTTTTAACTTTTTGTCAAAATCGGCAATTTTTTGAAAACTACCCATAAAACATGTATCAGAAAACAGTACAGAACTTTGGCAACACTGCTCTTAAATTACACAGAATAAGTTACAATGCAAGGATACATAGGTGTGCAATAATAATGAGTCGCTTTTAGTTATTATTAGCATTAAATACAATCTAATAACAAATACTTTTTATTTCTTTGTTCGTACCTCTCCATTAAAAAATACCATTAATATGTCGCCTAACAGCTGCTACACTGCAATTGAATAAATCAAGGTCTAATTCGTGTGATATCTGATTGACGCTACAGCAGGCGCGCCGGAGAAAATAGTAGATTGTGTCTCAAGGGAGCAAAATGATATATTTACGGCGAGGGCGGTATATTGAATCCTGAGTGAAGCTAAAGATTCTACAATAGAATCCCGAGCGTAGCGAGGGATTCTAAAGTAGAATCTTGAGCGTAGCGAGGGATTCAAGTGTTTACGCCCAAGACGGAAATAATTTTGCTACCGAGTGACACATACTGCTTTTCACACCTGCTATAAGGAAAATTTAAATCAAACACAATTAAGATATCGAAAGAAGTTTATTATTTGTAAGCAAATTGTATCAGTTATAAAGTAATTACATTTTGTGAAAATCTGCACACGGATCATGCTGAGGGCAATAAAAAAAAACTAGAATATCAGGGAAGAAAAGTACAACTTTGATCCCTCATTTGAGGGAATCAAGGGATCTTTTCTGAGTAGCAGGTGTGAAAACGCATTTTGTTCATAATTGGTCATAAATAACTAATAAATGGAATAGGCTGTTGTTATACATATTGTTTACTAACAATGTCTATAAGTTACTGTGATAATATGTATGGTATCAAATGGGCCAGTGGCTAGTAAGCAGTGATAGATACTTTATACTTTATTTACAGAATTAAAAAGTGTACATGGCGAGCTTATTTCAGCAGAAATCACTTCCAGCCAACCCTTGATGTGGTGATACGAACATTACATAGATACATAGACAGATAGAGAACACTTTATTGCACAAGCAGAAAAAACGAATTACAACTAGGCCACAAGAACACTTAGTTCATAGGCTAGTCAAAGACGAGGTCCAGAAACAATATAGATAGATAATCAGATGAATGGAGGTGATCAACAATTTCCACGTCTACAAATTAGTATTGGAAAATAAGAATAAGGAAACAATTTGAATGAGGATAAGGAAACAATACCTACTGAATATGGTGTGACATAAGGCTAATTGAGTCACAAAATTGAGTCAACAACATGAAGGAAGTAAATTCATACATTACATACAATATCACGCCTGTATCCTAGAGGGTTAGGCAGAGATCGAGGTCTGCCACGAAAACGAAAAAGTAGGGAAGTAACTGGCATTGAAAATCTCTGCAGTGTTGTAAATTCAATACTTCTTCCTTAATAGATAGAAAAAGAGTTCCGTAAAATAAATCAATATTAACCAAGTTATCACTTGACACAACATGAATTTATTTCACCGGCTGGTAGTAAATCAAATAAAGATAAGTGAACATGTACACTACGTCAAATAACAGCCGACGGTGAAGAAAAAACAAAAGGAATTCCCTGTGAAGCCTCAAATGTCAACGCCCGGGAAGTAAATAAATACATCAATTCACGCCTGTCTCCCGGAGGGTTAGGCAGAGACCAGCGTTTGCCACTAGCCACTTTATTTATCATTCATTAGTCGTTGCATGCACGCACACATTCAGTAGTACCCGCTTTTATCTTGGTTTTTAGGGTTCTGTACCACAAAAGGAAAAACGGAACCCTGATAGGATCACTTTGTTGTCCGTTCACCCGTCTGTCCGTCTATCTGTCAAAACATTTATGTCGGGAACGCGTGGAGGTATCGAGTTGAAATTAAAACCATATACTGAAGTCTACAGTTCCTTGAAGCTGTGAAAAAATCAAACTTCTAAGTTAACGCAAAAAATATAACGATGTTTGGCAAATAATATCGTCGTATACTAGAAGTACAGGAAAATATCAGATAATGAACGATAAATTTGTAATTAAATCATAAAGAAATTGTCTTTGAAGCTCGGGAAAAGCTCGGAAAAACTGCGAGACTCGATTCCTGAACTATTTATAATAGGCAAGTACCTACAAATTTGTACGGAACCCTCGGTGGGCGAGTCCGACTTGCACTTGTCTGGTTTTTTACTTACAAATTGTTTATTGTTAATTTATTGATGCGACGCACCTCAATTAAATGAGATGAAGCACATATATCGAGAAACTAAGACTTCGCTGTCTGTCTGTACGTCCGTCCGTCCGTCTGTCTGTCACCAGGCTGTATCTCAAGAACCGTGATAGCTAGAGAGTTGAAATTTTCACAGATTATGTATTTCTGTTGCCGCTATAACATCAAATACTAAAACAAAATAAAATAATTATTTAAGGGGGGCTCCCATACAACAAACGTGATTTTTTTGCTGTTTTTTTTATCTTTGTGTCTAATGTTGTATAGATAATGGTACGGAACCCTTCGTGCGCGAGTCCGACTCGCACTTGGCCAGTTTTTTTTTCAAAACTAACAACTTCATCGAAGTAATTTTCAATGGATTTTGTACGAATTTTTACTTTTATAACTTGGTTACCTATAACTCATATTTTTCAACGACCAATCCAACGATGCCCCACATGATGGGGTAGACGGAAAAAACATCCCCACTGTTCATGTTAGGGGAGGTACAGTAAAAAAAAATCCAACATTTTATTCTTTAACTTTGTCGGCGTGATTTCGCATGGCGAAACTATAAGGGTTCCTTGTCGGACTACGGAACCTTAAAAAATCATGGTGTTATTGATTTTTGGGACCTGATCCTCACATACGCTCACTCTATTCAGTTACGTTACTTGTGACCTTGTAACAAAGGGGTAAATTTTGACCCGCCCGTCGGCTGTAGGTAGGTACTCGTAAATAATAACCCAGGGACACTTATTTCGCAAAGCAGCAAAACAGACCGTTAGTTCCAATCCTGACTACCAAACTAGGTTGCCCTGTATCATGGAAGCCAGAGTTAGGGAAATGAATAAGGAAACGACACGCCTTCGCGTCGCGTGACCCCGGCCTCGACAGACGGACGGACTAAATAGCGGATTATCATTATACTGTGTCATGTGAACGAGCGTGAGACGTGGAAACTGGGTGTGAGAACTGTACATTCCGCTTTGTGTTTATTTTTTCTAAGCTTTGATATAAAAATAAGGTGCTTTGATTAACCCAATGGACGAGTTCACATTGGACGATAACCGCTAGACGAATCATTGGACTGTTAGTTTCAATTATTTACTATGGTCTGCGCCGGCCGCTATATAAAAAAAAAAGTGGAGTTACACTATGCCAAAAGATTCGTACACCTTTCATAACATTTTTATGTGGTACACAATGGGACTGACCAACAGCCCACTATGCGGGGGATGCCTCAAGGAAGAGGAAACATACGTCCACAAGACTATACACTGTGAGAGCGTCGAAAGCAACAGACAGCCATCTCTGGAAAGCTGGGACTCTTCAGGAAGCCTGCAGTAACATTGTAGCATTGCTGGCTTTCTGGATTTAGCAATCACAATCCAGAAAGCCAGCCAATGCTGGCCGGAGTGATCTCACAGCCCTGCTACGTACAATGGCCCATTTATGAGGCTAAGTGCGGAAACCACAGGTCAAACTAGCTAACATTTTTATAAAATTGGGGCGCTATTCAAAATTCAACTATTTAATCGAAAACTAACAAGGCTATCTTAACTAAGCTACCGTTAGTTCCTCCTCCTTACAACGCTACCTCTACGAACACGTCTCTACCATAAACAAAATAACACCGGGGCTTATTTACATGGCAAAGGCACCACCTTGATTGGCCTATAAATAACCCTGGCGATAGTGCGAGCGATTAATATTGAAATTTTGTAACGGGCACAACAGACTGGCTAGGTTTCGTATCGACATTATGCGGAAAAAGGGTGATAAAGTATGCAATGGTTCCTCAGCCCCAAGGGTGCAAAGAGGATCTTATTTATTGTGCAAAGACTTTGTACAAAGTTGTCTTACTGTAATAAACAATTTTTTTCATTCATTCATTCAATGACAAATAGATTTATTTATTACCTGAAAAAAAGCGGGTGGGGCTGTGTCGGGCTACACGGCCGTCGGTTTAACGTGAAACATTTCATCCGTATTATCTAGAGATAGTATGGACTAAAACCAGGACAGACCTGCCCTAGGAGGGCAATATAAAAATATCACCGCTAGTTTTTAATGTGGCTCTGACAGAAGGCCAAAGTGTGCGTGGGAAGGCCACCCACCAGATGGTCTGACGACCTGGTTACGGCGGCGGGGAGTCGCTGGATGCCGGCGGCACGGGACCGGGAAGCTTGGAAACCACGAGGGAGGCCTATGTCCTGCAGTGGGCGTCAAATTGCTGATGATGATGATGATGATGATGATTTTCTCGGAATGACAGAATGGATTAATAAAAGGTGTTTATTCTATAAAAAAAAATATGGACACTTCCGCTAAAATAATAATAGTTATGGGCATAATAACCTAAACCTGGATGATAGAGCTTTGCTCGGTATTTTTTTGGTTACTCGTGTTTTTTGGAAATTATATTTAGATACGATGAAAAAAAGGGAAAAAAATAAGCGAACTGGAGACATCCTGGACTCCAACTAGGGTCTTCTGGTTTCGGGACAGCCCGATTTCTCACCTGAGCTATTAACCTTGTAGATGGTAGCGAAATTTACCTTCGTAATTTAATGATATTGTAGCAGTTTTTCATTGCCTGAAAACACGGATAAAAAGACGTTTTATAAAAATAAAACCTAACACTAGATCGATTTATCGCCCCCGAAACCACCTGCATACAAAATTTCATGAAAATCGTGGGAGCCGTTTCCGAGATATCATTATCATCATCGTCAGTCCTTTGACGCCCACTGCAGGACATAAGGCCTCCCTCATGGTTTTCATCAGCATGAGGTTTTGCCATAATCGCCACGCTTGGCAGGCGGGTTGGCGATATATAAAAGAATTGTTCGTTTAAAGGTATGCTCGTTCTATCTGTCAGTCAGTCTGTATAAAGCGTTATCTCTTGAGCCGTAATAGGTAGCGAGCTGAAATTTTCTGAAAAAATAAATGGGTCCCTATTTAATATGTGAAGTATGAACTATTATATGGACAATTAACGTAAAGACGACACAATAAATATGTAGTAAAGGAATTAATGTGTTGTTTTACTACGTGAAAAAATGCACCATCCCTACGCGGTACTTCAATCACAAAAAAATTATCCAATCTAAATGCAAAAGTATGGTACGCTTGAGTTGATTTCAATTCACTCAACACTATACACAAAATCATCATTCGATTCGACGAATCGAGGCCATCCGTCCGAATTAACAAATCGATTGGATCGATTTATTAGCGTTTGTGATTACAGCGTTAACTATACTAACTTGTTATTGATCTATTTGTTTGGTATTGTGTCTTCAAATTTGTTGGTGAAGTCTGAGCAATTACAATTTCGTTAATATTTCAATGTGAGATAATTAGTGCGTTAATGGCTCTACATACTGTCGCCACAACATAACCCGTACTAGAGACTAGACATAGAATTAGCAAACCCACCAGTTATTAATTATCGAAGCCTATCGCACTTATAGCGCTGAAACATGGACGCTCAAGAAGGGCAAAACCCATCCTTGGCAAAACCTCTCGCCGCAAAAACAGACACGAGTCTGTAATCGCTAAGTCGGGCTATGCTATGGAATATTATTTACTTTACTTTAATTAAGTATATATATGTACATACATATAAATTGAATAATATCTATAATTTTTTAAATATAATTTATGCTGGTTTATTCATTTGTGTATGATTTTATTAAGAACTAGCTGTGCCCGCGACTCCGTTCGCGTACATTTCGATTTTTACGAAGCATTTGTATGGGGGCCACGTCTTATCATAACTGGAGCTAGAATTTAAATAGCCTATCCTGTGTCCCAGATGTCTATATGTTTTTATACCAAATTTCATCAAATTCGGATAATTGGTTTAAGAGTTATGGAGGAACATACATACATACATACACACATACAGAAAAAAATTCTAAAAATCGTGAAATTAGTTTCAGTATCATATATTGAGCCTATAAACACAATATCTCTGAAAACAAACTAACTTACTCCATGACCGACCCTTACAGATTTATTATTAGTATAGATATGTTAGATACTGTATAAATAATAAGTATTCTATTGTATATAATTATTATTCTGCATAACATAGTATTCTACTATATAATATTGTTCACGGTTGTACCACACCGCGGTCTGTGACGCTCGCGGGGTAGCTCCTGGCACTGACTGAAAATCAGCGCTGAAGGCTTGACCCACAGCATACTGCTGAGTCCGTTGCGTTTACATTTCGTTTTCCATTCTTTTTTTATAAAATATAATGATGTAATATTTTCTTGGGTGTTTTTTTTTTGTTTTGTTATAGTGGCGTGTGCATTGCTTTTATAATAAATGTTTTTTCTTCTTATTCTTCAATATGGAGACAATCCAAGTCGCGCAAAGGGATATGGATCGGACCGTGCTAGGCATCTCACTTATTGACCGTGTGCGAAACGTCGATACTCGGCAAAAAACCAAAGTCGAAGGTGTAGGCAGGCGAATCACAAAGCTAAAATTGAGATGGGCGGGGCATTTGGTTATACGGGAAGACGGCCGATGGACTAAGGTAACCACTGAATGGTGGACAAGAAAGGGTCGACGATCGTTGGGCCGACCACCGGCCCGGTGGACTCACGACATTGTGAAGACGGCTGGGAAACATTGGAAAAGACTGTCAATGGACCGGATGAGTTGGCGCAAAAGAAATGAGGCCTATGCTCAACGGTGGGCTCGTTTATGGGCTGATTAGTTGGGTACATATATACTTTATACTGGCTGATTTCTGGGTGGTTTGAAAGCTGCGGTTATGTAATTAGTAATTAAAAACCAGTCAAGTGCGAGTCGGACTCGCGCACGAAAGGTTTCGTACCATTATCAATACAACATTAGACAAAGATCGAGACAAGATAGATTACGTATATTGAGAACAGCGCGATCTCCAACAAGAAGCGTGTACATTGACATTGACGACATGACATTGGCGCTGTGAAGGCTACATACTACATAGGTGGCCGCTAGATGGCGAGCGCCACAGAACACTTTTGTGTTCTGAGGCGAGCGCTTTCTTTAGACAACGTTTGTTGTATGGGAGCCCCTCTTAAATATTTATTTTATCCTGTTTTTAGTATTTGTTGTTATAGCGGCAACAGAAATACATGAGCGCTAATATACAGCGCTAACTACCTCCCTGACAGACAGGCGGCAACAAGTAGAAAGTTTTTCGTATTCTAAATTAAGACTTAATACCCTAAGCGCAGTTGCCAATCCAAGCAACAATTAGCTGAATCCATTAAGTCGAGAGGCTGTTAGGCATACTAAGTAATTAACCTGACCTTAATAAGTCAACATGCCATCCATAATATTATCATAGCATAGAGATCGTTTCATTATCATGGCTCTAGATTCCTGGCAGCGACCGCCGAGGACAGAAAGAGCTGGCGTGCCTTCGGGGAAGCCCATCAACCTATGTCCAGTATTGGACGAATTCTGCTGGGCTGTATTCAGTCCATTTGGACTGAATAGAGCTCTTAGGCTATTTCGGTACAATTAGTTATTAATTATTGGAGGCTGACCGCCCCAATGGTGATGTTATTTGTAATTATAGGTAAGTACTAGTATTGTTTTTGACCCGAGACGCTTGTTAAATTTACGGGTCTTATCTCAATTCTGCAAACATACATACATAAACTCACGCCTGTATCCCGGAGGGATAGACAGAGGTAAGTAGAGGTAGGGTTTGCCACTGGCCACGATCCTGACGAAACTCTTTCGCTTCATCAACATTATTCAGGGTACATTCTCATCTTGTACCTCGTGCCTTGCCTTTTACCTTGCCGCTCGATATATTCTTTCGTTAATCTTTCTTCCTTCATCATCTCCACATCATCATCATCATCATCAATCATTTGACGCCCACTGCAAGACATATGCCTCCCTCACGGTTTTCCGAGCTTCCCGGTCTTGTGCAGCACGCATCAAGCGACTCCCCGCCACAGTAACCAGGTCGTCAGACCATCTGGTGGGGCCCTGCCCACGCCGCGTCGTTCGGTCCGCGGTCGCCAGGTCAGTTTTTCGCTCCAACGGCCATCAGTTCTCCCAGCTCTACACATCGCAATTGTTTATTTCGTAAACTTAATTTATACGTTAATTCCCGCCGCATTCGCAAACATTGCCGTTACCGCGGTGAGTATTATTATTTCTGTCCCTTTAAAACGCAATTTAATTGTAAAGTAATCCAGCATTATTTACGTCCAGAGTGGAAGGGCTGGCAGACAGATCTCATTATGTATTCAAATAAACATGGGCAACAACGCTTTCCGTTGCCACCGCTCCGTATACGGTCGGCTATAGTAAATACTGGCTGCTATTAACAACTCAGTTGTGTTTCAATGGTCTGTACACACGGTGCTTCGATTAATGGTGTTGTAGATTACTATGCAAATAACTTATTTATAACGAAGCCTATATACGTCCCACTGTAGAGCACAGGCCATCTCTCAGAGAGAGAACATGGGTTTAATCACCACGCGTGCCTATCGCTAACTGGAAATTTCAAGCACTGAGGTATGCAAAGTTGTAGCTTAGAATTCTAAAATTTATTTATTGATTTTTCATACAATACTGCAACTTGACGCGATCAATTTGTATGAAAAATAAAAATTATAAAATTTAGAATTTTACACATTAATTTTACGAGAATGGATACTGAAGAAACGGTTTTCAGTCTTGCTATGTCTTGCTATTTTTACTAGCAGGTACAAAATCAATCAATCAGCCCGTTCTAGACCACTGCCAGACGTAGGCCTCCCCTAAGGCACGCCACTTCCTTCTGTCCTCGGTCATCCTCATCCAGCCACTGCCAGCAATCTGCCTCAGATCATCGTAACAACATCAATATCAACGACTGCCTTAGCAAGACAGAGGTCGTGGATTCGATGCCCACTGGGGGCCGCCGGCCTCAGTGTGGGTGTATTTCCATGTTTGTGATGGCCTTGCCTGGTTACCATAGCACAGGGTGGGATACCCTTGGGACCTTTGGGACCAGGTCAAGGGATGCGTGGTGTGGAAGTTATTTATATATTATTTAACATATTGTTGGGGACCTAGCTAGGAGTTCTTCAGTGAGGATCTTCTATTTGTGAAAAACGTAGTTTTAATAATTTTTACGATATTTTTTCCGCTAGTAGACATGATAGTAAAAAAAAACGTTCATTAAGCGGCTATATTATTTTTTTCCTAAACACATATCTTGAAATAATCATGGATTTCAAAAGTAAAATGAGGATACCGTCACAGTTACGGTTTCCCTCTTTGAGAAATTTCGAGAGACAGACTGATAACTTACGTGTTTACTTTGTGATCAAATCAAAGAAAATAAAAAAAAAATTATTCAAAGTAGCACAGGAACTGCGACTTAATGAACGTTACAAGTAATACTTGGCCTCTCATTTATTTTCAATTTAATTCACGTACTTTAATTTACTTATTTGCATTTCGTTTAAGACAGTTCCTGCGGTAGCAGCTTCATATAGGTACCAAGCTTTTTTCGCCGGAACTCTCGCCAAGAGCGCCTACCGGGCCCCATTACGTCGCTACGTAGCCAATTTCACACACTATTGTTATCTCCTAATCTATTGTTGCGCTCCCAGTTGCAACGAATAAAACGCCACAGAAAATGCAAGAAATCGAAATAAATACATATTTTTAAATACTAACGGTGTTGATTAAAAAAAAACACGATTCCTCTAAAGCACTCCTTGAATGCAGTTTAAATAGTTTGTGGTAAAGGCTTCCCCTTCATTACAGATATGAAACTGCATTTGAGGGACGTTTTAAGGAATCGTGTTTTTATCCCTGTTAAGGTATTATAAACAATTAAATCGGCGTAAGAGTCACATATTTAAATAATTAAATAAAAAAATTATGTCTATACTATACATAGCAAGACTGCACAACCTTAGGGCCGCGTTTCATAAAACTACAAGACAGTTTATTACGTAAATTTAATGTACGTTGCGTAGCCGATTAGTACAGTTAGCCTTCCTACTCTATCCGTGGATTAATCGGCGATGTGCATCGAATCGTCATAATAAACCAAGAATTTATTGTAGTCATATGAAACGGGGCCTAGGCCGCGATCTACGCGGCTCGATAATGCATTTGAAATAATGTTGCTGGGGCCTGTTTCATAGATAGATATATATATACTATGACAATTCTACGTACGTAGAATTCTATGTAAGTAGACTCTGCTACGCAATGGACTTCAAATTGTGAATAGTAGTTTTATGAAACTCCGTTCAGCTAACGCGCCGGACCCATGCGATTGCTTTTCGGCTACGGAATAATTTCTTGATGCAAATATTTGGCAACGCCGCAGCCAGGTGGTCCGCTCAGCCTTGGAATCTAAGTTATGGCCCACTTCGAAAATCGGTTGGGCACAATTGCCCTACATCATAATTATACAGTGACTGAGTAATAGAAGGACCGGCACAACACTAACAACGATGGTGTTATTTATAAAAACACGATTCCTCTAAAACATTCCTCAGAGGCAGTTTAGTTTATACGGCTTTCGTTTTTTTTTTTGGTTTTTTAGGGTTCCGTACCCGAAGGGTGCCAAACGGGACCCTATAACAACAAATACTAAAAAAAAGAATAAAATAAATATTTAAGGGGGCACCCGTACAATAAACGTGATTTTTGCCGTTTTTTCTCGATCTTTGTGTCTAATGTAGTATAGATAATGGTACGGAACCTTTCGTGCACAAGTCTGACTCGCACTTGGCCGGATTTTTTGTTAATTTTCAGAATAAATAATTTAGATTTCTCTTAAAACTAGTTAGCCGCTCTCGGAAACCCATTTCAAGGTAAAGTTGATTTCTTTATATAGTTTCTCGTTAAAACATTCTGGTTAAAGTTTATTCTTATTCTTATTCTTATTCTTTAATAGTAAAACCATATTGTGTTAAAACGGACTTTCTTCTACACATGACAATGGATTAAATTATCGTAGACGAATTGGTAAAGCGCGAATTTTATAAAATTACTAGCTGATCCGGCAAACGTTGTTTTGCCATATTAATTAGCCTACGATCTATTCCCAGACCTACCAATAAACCCAAAAAAAAAACATCAAAATCGGTTAAGCCGTTTCGGAGGAGTTCAATAACAAACACTGTTATTGAACTCCTCCGAAACGGAGAGAAACAGAGATTTTTAATAATAGAGCCCTGATATTTGGACAAATATCAATCTTAGAACAGTTCAACAGTTCAGTTCATGACAGTTCATACATACACTTATAGTTAGTGTGTCCTGTGGTACTTACTTCGTAGTAATCAGGCCATTTCAAGTAGCAGGGCTAGGAGATCACTCCAGCAATGCAGCAATGTTATACTGCTGGCTTCCCGAAGGGATTCCAGGCCCCAGCTTACACTTACACTTATGCCAATGTCAACTGTCCATAACACTACAAATGTCTACTACAAAATGTCCTATGTGAATGTTTATTTCTTTTTGTGCACAAAGTGTATTATACCTTTTCGTTGTAAAGTCGCCCGTAACGTAACTGACTAGAGTGCATGCGTGTACTGGTTGATGAGTCGACTGTACATCGCGTATTCTAGGAGCGAGTTCAACACCCGCCTCTAACGTCCCAAGTGACGCATTGTGGCAAAGACTATGTGAGATAATAGATGGAACAGATAAGTGGCTGAAAATCAGCGCTCCCGGGTCTGCACTAGCTGAGCCACTACCATCACTAGTAAAGCGTCACTTTGTTTTAAGTTTTTTTTTTATGAGGCAATAAATACTTTTTTTATCTTTTATCTTTATCAGATAGTTGAATACCTACCTACAGTAAGGTGAAAGTAAAAAAAAATTATAATAAAACAATTAATTTGTAACAGAAAATTAATATTACATAAAACAAACTTAAACAAAATAAAGACACAACAAAGATGATAAAAATACAATAGAAATAAATAAATTACAAACAGCCCGCTATGGCGGGGACGCCTCAAAGAAGAGGCTCAAACTAGCGTGAACGTGGAGTAGAGGCGTGGACACGTAACGTACCGTCATCATTGGATACCCTGGTTACCTTTAGGAGGCCAGCAGGGATGCAAGAGCGCTGCTGGATTTCTGGAAAGACATAAGCTCTGGAGTAGTCTGAGCCTTGGAGTAGTCTCAGAGCCTTGCTTGCTACAATGGCCCAACTATAATCTCAGGTCTAACTGTCTGTTTGAAAAAAATAAACGCTTAATGGTAACAGTGTCACATCTGCGGACCACAATTACCTACTCTTTGGCCCGCAATTGCAAGCCTGGCAGCTCGCCAGGAACGTAGCAATTTTATTAAAAATCGCGATACGCGCCTCCCGCGCCATTGTTAACACGTGTTGTGTAAATAGAGGAGTTACGAGACGGCTTGTAACCAACTGATGAACTGTCATGTCAACTCAATATTTGTGCGGGCTAGCAGCGTACACCTTTCTTTTCTTTGGTCACCGTACATTTGTACAAATCGCCTCAGTCTGGGTGTATTTCCACGTTTGTAATGTCCTTGCCCGGTTACCATAGTACAGGGTATCCTAGTTTGGGACCAGGCCAAGTGATTGTGTTGTGGGGAAGTTATTTAGGCATTTATTTCTAGGTCGCCATGTTGCTGCCTATGCAGGGCGCACAGTCGAGCTCACGAGCCGTGTTGCCTGCGACAGACAGTTGGCTATTGCCTCTCTTTAACAACATAATAATATGTCTTTAACACCTCTTTGAACCTATACACACGCTACCGGCAAACCGTGCCGGTGGCTCCTGAATTTAGGTAACGTTCGTATGTTGGAACTCTTCGTGACTCCGTGTCTTTGTCTCATGTTAGCAATATATATATTTTGATAGACGTTGCACTGGCATACATTTTAAGTGTTAATTTTACTAACAAATAGCCCAACATTTTTGCTCTGTTGCAGTTAAGAAGAAGAAGAAGAAAGACATTTATTATACCAACAAGACACATCACAGAAACAAAACAAGCAGATAAGTAACATAATACCTATGCACAACAACAGAAAGAAAACTAAATACACAACAGGCAAAACGAATAAATAAAACAGGACCATATAATATTTAGCCTATAAGTTCTCATCTTAGTAAAAGTTTGTAAGCATTGACGATTAGAACTCCTTTTTCAGATATAAAAGGGGTTTTTGTTAAACCCTGCGGTAGTAGAACAATAGAATCGGAAGCGAGAGACCCAGGTTCGATTCCCAGTGCGGGCCTATGACTTATGACTTTGTTTATTTTCAAAGTTACGTACATAGGCGAATTTATAGTAGCAATACCACAAGCTAACTGTGAAGTAAAACATCGTGAGGCAACCCGCGGCTTGGTTGGCTCGGCATGTATGTGTTTACTGTCGGCTAGGCCGACTAAGCTGTCAGGATGATATAGGTGCTGGGCAAGCCTACTCCAACTAAAAAACAATGTCGCAGGCACTGCAGCGTCCGAGTGGTCCCTTCACCTATCTAGTGTGAGTAAAGGTGCCACTGGACGCTGCATAAATCATCTCATTACGTAGATGCAAAGGGCATGGACATGGATACCTAAAACTGTGCAATTCCTGAAATACTTCAAATAGACAGATAGAAAACACTTTATTGCACAACTAGAAAAAAGAATTACAAAATATGTATGATTTTTTTATATCTGAGTAATTGACTTCATATAAAAAAAATATTACGAAATATAGTTTCATATGTTTACAAAAACGTTTGTTCTATGACTGCCTCGTTCGACTAGCCGCTAAGGCACTTACTACCAAGATAGAGGTCGTGGGTTCGTGTCCCACTGGGGGCCGCCTTGCATTTGTACAAATGCCCTCAGTCTGGGTGCGTTTCCACCTTTGTGATGTCCTTGCGTCATGTCATAGCACAGGGTACCCTAGTTTGGGACCAGGCCCAGTGATTGTGTTGTGTGGAAGTTATTATTTTTATAGTTTTATCTCAGATTTATATTTATGTTTAAATAACCTTCTCTACCAATGTAGCGCCATCAGAAAAATATCGTGATACGTTTTCTGGCATAATCTATTAAACAGAGTCGCTACTAAGCAAAAAAGCCGTAAAATCACGTAAGAAAATGTTGAAAAAATCGAAAAAACGCCAAACTTTAATTGGCGTGTGTCAGGAATTACTCATTGTTGAGTTAACCCTGTACTTGACTGTACTTCGACTTTTACCTACTAATACCCAGTTTAGGTGAGTGGCAACGTCACCTAAACTATCTAGCCACCTATCTAGGTGAAATGGCCAGTCGGACGCTGCAGACTAAGCAACAATAAACAACAGCCAACCTGACTCCCAGGCGTAATCTCGGTAACTGAACTGCAAACAACAGTTACTGCGAACTTAGCATGACGACCGCAGGACAAACTTCGGCCTAACTTCCAGTCTAGACCTAGCCGGAAACTAGACTGGGACAGAAGTCAAAGAGATGAGTGGCTTTTTCACATAGGGCATGACTTAGATTTTCTTGGAGATGCAGTTTGGTTTTGTTTTTTTTTTAGCTACTGAGTAGTGGTCAAGAACGGGTCGACGGTCGGTGGGCAGACCACCAGCCCGGTGTGCGTTGCATTGGACGAGACTACCAAGGGACCGGATGGGTTGGCGTGAAAGAGAAGAGGCCTATGCCCAACAATGGGCTCTGTTTATGGGCTGATTAGATAGATAGATAGAAGTTTTTTTAGCATATAAATAAAAACAGTTCCTTCGAAAGTTGGAAAGTTTCGTTACACCCAAACAAATTATTCCATCGTTGGTTTTTGTGGCGGAGTTGTAGATGTCAAACGATTTTATTTATAAGAATAGAAGTATAAGAAGAACATTATGGCGATGGAAATGTCGTCCCTTTCCTTAGAAATAAGCATACAATGAAGAAGTCAGCATACAATGCAGTCGGAATTGTTCTCCTAGAATTTTCTTTATTGTATACCAGAAAACAAACAAACAGAAACAGCAGTTACAAAAGAAAAGGAACAAAAATATAGTAGTAGGTAGAAGTATAGTCCGTTCACTACGCAACTTCAACATGGGTAATGTACTTACTATGTACTGTTCTGTCAGAATCGTGGCAAGTGGCAGTCCCTGGTCTCTGCCTACCCCTCTGGGATACATGCGTGAGTTTATGTATGTATGTATGTATATATGTATGTACTTACGCATGCTTATAACCTTAAAATGGTGGGCGGATACTTGATGGGCACTCGGTTCCAACTATAAACACTGGGCGGAAACTTGGCGCATTAGCAGATAGCGGTAATGACTGAGCGAAGCTTAAACGAGACAAATTACGGGGCCTCGATTCTGTTACTGCATTGTAGTACAGTCGACAGCATATCCACCCTCACATGTGCAATCTACTAAGGGTCGATTCGACCAAACATGGAGTTACACCGGTGTAACTATTCCGAGAATAAGTTTACTCCTTGGATTTACTCCTGGATAACTTCGTTTACGTTTTTCCAACTTACTCGAGGAGTAAATTATCCTCGGTATTGTTAATCTGTGGTTTAAAAGAGAATGATGAACGAGTGAATAAACCGACAAAAAATTATGCAACATTGTTCCTTCCAGCTTGTATTGAAATGTCGATACAATTTAATTTTGTAGTATGACATGACATGTGTATTTGACAATTGACAGGAAAAACTTGAATTGTTTATTGTTTACCTATTTCTTTTCGTTCTCTGTTATTAAAATAATAATTATGAATGCGGAAAAACGAAAACGCAGTCCCAATTGGCTTCCTTCGCAAAGTCGTGGTCATCATAGTAATGGACTCTCTCCTTGAACCATCTTGGACGTTTTGGTCTTGGTACATAATCGTCATCACTGTCGCAATCTTCCAACATATTTCTCAGTCGTTCCATCGTGGTGCGTAGATAATATTTCTCTTCAAAGCCGATTTCAAAACAAACAAATATGCTTAAAATAATGCAGTGACAGACAACTGATTATAGACATTTGATAATTTAATCTGGGTATAGTGTTTTACTCCGCCGAAATTGGCCGTATAAGTATTTACTCTCGAGTAGCTTCCTTAATCTTAGATTAGCGGTTGGTAAAATGCAAAATCTGCTTACTCTAGAGTAAATAGTGATTTACTCTCGAGTAAAAAGTTACTCGCGTTTGGTCGAATCGGCCCTTAGTTATGTAACGGGCGACTATCCAACGGTAATGTTACGGCGGATCAGCTGTTGACTGTATATAACGTGTTTTTTATATCATACACAGACGCCTAGAAGGTTTGATATGTGTGCGCGCGTAGACTTACAGCAGCAGTGAAATTAAATCGCCATGTTCACGCATTCGTCATTGTACTACAATGCGTTAACAGAATCTAGGCCCTGATTGATATGAATCTTGGCTTACGCTTATCGGGCACAGTAACTGATAGACCCGAGCTGGATAGTACACCTGATGCTCTCTGTTTTTTTTTTCTTGGTTGATTGATATTTAAATGTCACCCCTTAAAATACAAAACTATCGTGAAAACCTGATCATGTAAATTCTCTCTTCATCTGCTGCGCAAAGGGACGCCCATTGCACCTTGGCCATATAACTCTCCCCTAAAGGCGATATAAATGTACAGGACGGAAAAGCTTTCCGGTCATAAGACAAGAGTATTCTGTATTGTACACCAGAGAACAATAATTATAGAAACAGCAGTAACAAAAAAAAGGTACAATTGACGGGCTTATCGCCGTCATACTCAGTCCGTATGACAACGGACGGATCCAATTCATAAGTCGTAAGAGGATTTGGTTAAAATTCGGTTAAACCTCACACGTAATAAATGCAGCCGTCAACCAATAAAAGTTCAAAAATAAACTGCACACGACCACGGACCAAACGACATGTGAAACAGATGGTAATCGTATGCTAATGATATTATTGAAGAGTCTCGACAATGCTTGACGAGTATCATAAACAATACTCAAGTAGTTATTATAAACGTTACCCTCTCGACTCAGCGTAGCGGGGGTGCAGTCGAGCGAACCCTTGCACAAAAGGGTTCGAGCCTTTTGGTATAGTGGTGACAGTGGTATAGAAGCAGAAAGGCATTAAAGTGTACGTTTTATGGCCCTTTTTGTTAAATACAAAATGACAAAAACATTGCACGATTAAAGGTACATATAACATAAACATATTACGGGTAATTAGTTTGAGACTGTATTCTTAAGACAGTTATACTCAAAACCAGGAAATATCCTGTATATAAGGAGCTAGTAATTTTATTTATTTATGAGCTAGTGAGTAGACTAAGACCTGATTTTTCAATAGTCAGATAAAACTTAACTGGAGAATAAAACTGATGTTATCACTGTCTTGTCGTATGATTTAGACAGTGATAGCATGCAATTTACTCTCCAGTTAAGTTTTATCTGACTATTGAAATATCGGGCCTTTATCGAATATGTCACGCAACTTGAAGCGACAGTGGAACGAAATTCACGCGTTCATGCAATTGTCATTGCACCTACTAAATGCAATTCCGTGTACTTTTGTATTTAGTAGAGAATTAGCTCCCATGATACGTATCGTATTATGTTGATGTTCTCCAACTTAACATAACATCCATAAAACACAATCACTTGTCCTGGTCCCAAACTAGGATGCCCTATATGTAGTAGAGAATTAGCTACCATGACACGTATTTGTGTTATGTTGATTTTATAAAACCTAAAATAGCATCCATTAAACACAATCACTTGTCCTGGTCTCAAACTAGGATGCCCTGTCTATGGTAACCAGACAATGACATCACAAACACGGAAAAACTCCCGGACTCAGGCTTTTTGTACGAATCAAAGTAGGGCGTAAGTATTGAACTGTACCTTCGCTTTTCGAAGCCGTGTAAGTGGCCTGTCTCGTCTGCCCACGCGACCATTGTCTCCAACCACTCATACAGCCTACTTAAAACACACTCTTTGACCCTTGCCCCCAAAGACATAAGTGTTCGAATTGAACGATAGCTTCTTACCGCTTGGAGAATAAAACACACCTTTTGGTCTTGAAGGGGCGCAACGGGCTTCAAATACAGTCTTTGTGCTTTGCTACTCAAGACATAAGTGTTTGAATTGAATGATAGGCTTCGACTTAGGCGTTGAAGTGCCAGGATGGTGCCAAGCATAGCTACTCACAAACATGATGTTTAGAAGACGTTATTCTACTCGGCGTGCAATGAAAAGGGCTAAGGTCTGGGTTTCACTGAAAGATCGAATTCGAAACGAGGTGATCAGACAGAGAACCAAAGTCACCGACATAGCCGAGGACCGTGCTCAGTGGCGTGCAATAGGAGAGGCCTATGTCCAGCAGTGGACAAGCGTAGGCCGATGATGATGATGAAATCCTATTAATAGAATTTTGACGACCGACGTCACTAACACATTCAGTCACTCTGGCATAATTTATCATTATCCAGAACTTAGTACACCTCAAATAAATATCTAGAAATATAAATAAATAAATAAATAAATTATCTAGTGATAATTTAGACTCATGTTCGCGATTTAGACGCTATAAAGTTTAAAAAATCATAAAAGAAGTAATGTACGTATGTTTGGGTTTCTAAATACATTATAGAGAGTAAAATGTAAAAACACCTGGTATTATTGGTATTGTCGAAGAACCCAGCCTAAAGGCAAGAGCAATAATGTTTACCAAATAAACAAATGCAATAAGACCCGTAAAACCTAAGCCTACGTAGTTTTAGTGCCACCACTGACCACATTTTTATAGCAACACTATTTTTTTACAATCATTAAACATAATATGTAATAGAATCTGGCGACTGCTTATTTGCGGAGTAGAATACTCTGAGCGCTACTACTTTCCAGGTAGGTAGCTGGAGTGTTTTGCGTTTGAATAATTCAAACTAGCTAAGCGTCTGAGGGCCTAATATGAACCTCACGTTACGAGACTGACTCCCAGTTTTTCGTACAATCTTTTAATCGACTGTCAACAGCCGTCTGTTGGCCAAAGTGCGTACAAAAAAACAACTGACGGTTGGTAACAGCGGATTAACAGATTCTTAGTCTACGGGAAACCAGGGGTGATTCGTATATCAGGATAATGTAATGAAGAATAAGAGACTAGGCACAGGATGTGTCAAGCTAAATTCTCGGTTCGCCTGCACTTTGCGTAATAGTTTATACGAACAGATTCAAGTAATTCTGAACTTCCTTTTAGTTTCAATCAAAGCAATATAGAACTGGAAAATTCCACGCCCAGTAATGACCGACAAATAACGACAATACTGTCGCATAAAAATCCCATGCCCTAAGGCCACGTCGGGGCACGTCACGGAAACGGGAATTGTAGTCTCTAACTTGGTAAGTATTTAAAGAGTATTTTACATTGAAAACGTGCCGCCCGCACTTGCCGGCTTGTTGGTGTGGATATACCTTAAATGAGTCAAATAACATTCTGGTATGGTACATTTTAGTTCCCGCAAATAAGTCTGCAATCGTCACACGATCCATATTTCAAATTCTACACATCAATCAACTCAAAGGCCATAATTACTATAAATTTTGCTCAAAAATAATGTTCAAGACGGATTACCTCACGTTTAAGTCAAAGCCTAACCGAGAATTAGTGGCCAATTATGCATACATTCCAAAATACTTGAGCTACATAACATTATATTTCGCAACTCGATACGTTAGTACACGTGGATAGCAACAGCTGTTATTGGCTGTTGTTATTTTTAGTGTTTGGTTAATTAGTAATTAGATTGGCTGATGTGTTTAAGTAAAATAAAACTTAATAGGTGATTAACCCACAGATTAATGAGTAAGAAGACTCGGCTACACAATGCACATCGATTAGTCATAATAAAATATACTATATTCTGTATGTAGCATAAAGTTGGTGTGCCTAATAAAATAAAATTGTAGTTTTATGACACTCGGCCCTGCGGACCCGGTTTTAGGGCCTGAACGCCCTTGTGCGGGCGAATGATATAAAAAAAAAATCGTAAGCGCGAGCTTCAGTACATTCTACAAGGTGACTTCAAATCATCATCATCGTCATCGGCCTACGCTTTTCCACTGCTGGACAAAGGCCTCTCATATTGCACGCCACTGAGCACGGTCCTCGGCTACTGTCATCCAGCTCTTGGAAGCCGCCTTGCGAAGATCATCATTCCACCGAGTCTGAGGACGTCCTACACTACGTTTGCCGATCCGCAGTCTCCACTCAAGAACTCGTCTACGCCATCGGTTATCAGTTCTTCCTCGACTTTGGTTCTCTGTCGGATCACCTCGCTTCGAATTCGATCTTTCAGTGAAACCCCGAGAAAATCCATAGCACGTTGAGCCACTTGAAATGACTTCAAATGCGATTGACAAAATGTAAGGGGACATTATAACCATGATTTAGGAACATACGGCACTAGTTTTGAAAAAAATAGGACGTCAAAAAAAATACTTGACATAAACATAGACAAACAATATTAGGACGAACAGTTGTAAAAATCGAAAAAATGTATATGTCGAGCGTCTTATGGTCGGCGCCGGCTAACTCAATTGTTCTTTTAATTGTTCACGCATATCGGAGGACAGACTTATACATTTAGAATATTAGAAAACATTTTTCAATGTCATGGTACTTCCTACCACTTTCAATTTGTATTCACAGATTAACATCTTAACAGTTGCTAGTCAATACATTTATGAAAATATAATGTAATTATGTTAGAAAAAACATCAGCAATTTCGAAAATGTTGGTAGCCATCACAATATTGATACTAGGAATAGACATAAATTGTCATTTCCACATTTTAGTCTTGCAAAAGTAAATAAATCCTTTATGGGGCACTGTATACGGTTCTAGAATAAGATTCCTCAAGATATATTATTAGAGTTACCACCGACGCGGGTTAAAAAAATGTATTAAGCATACTCTGTGCAAAAAAGCCTATTATAACATTAAAGATTATTTGGAAGACAAGGATGTCTGGTACTTAAATAATGTTAACAGGAACGATTGTATCTAGTGTAGTGTAACTTTCAGTTGAAAACTCTGTTAATTAAGCAAACCTGTTTTGAAAAGAATAAATGTTGAGTTTCTTTGTTAGCTTCTTCTCCGCATAATCTATTAATTGTGAAACTAACAGCTTTGACGTTCATTAAAAAGTAAACATTTTGTTTTTATAGTGAATAAATTTTTTTGACTTTATTTGATTCAAGCAAAAGGTCGGAAATCACGAATTGTTACCAATTTGTTATACCTACCATCACGGATAGTATCCGTATCCGTATATAGTATCCGTATGTATTACATAATTAATAATACTGTTTTTCATAACAATAAGAAAATTCTCTCAAAATATAGCAAACGATTTCAAAATCACCCTGTTTAGAGGGGAGCTTTTAACAGTACGCTAAGCGGTTGCTAGTGCGCTTCAACCCTAACAGCCCTATTACACTAGCGATATGCGAGCGATTTGAATCGCAATCGCGGCGAGCTCGCTGCGCAATCGGGTCGCTTTCAAATCGCTCGCAAATTGCTAGTGTGATAGGGCTCTTTAGCGGCTTGTTGGCTCACTGTGATAGCTCCGGTTAACATCGTGCATAAATAAGTTTTCATAACGTTTCGTTCAACCGTATAAGGCTCTGATGATCACATTGGCATGACGAAACGACAAATCAATAAGTTGACTTTTTATTGAGGCGCTTACGAAATTTGTGGCTCGTGTTTTATGCTCGGATCGCATTACGGATAGGTGACGGTGGTGTCATATAGGCTGCTTATTTATTATTACTGAATATAATTCGGGTACTAACAAATCTTAATCTTATATATAAAATTGAATTGCTGTTCGTTAGTCTCACTAAAACTCGAGAACGGCTGGGCCGATTTGGCTAATTGTTGTTTTTATATATTTGTGGAAGTCCAGGGAAGGTTTAAACGGTGAGAAGAAAAAAAACGGTTGACGTCGGTGATACGAAGTTCACGGGGTCATCTAGTTTTTAATATAGAAGGGTTACATTCGGTCAGAAAGTGGTTAAAATTTATCTCACTTAAGAAATGAACAGCTCCATAAGATTAGAAGTTAAATCTAGGTTGATGATATATTTTTTACTAAAAGTCAATAATGCTTGTTCATAACACCAAAAATACCCAAAACAAACAATACAGGTCTAGTGCTTGATAAAAAATGCAATTTATCAAATAAATATAAAAAAACTGCAAAAAAACTATTTTAAGCTGGTATTGGTCTTAAACTACGTTGAGTTGAGTTTGATGTACACTGATATCCCGGCTTTTAATGTAGAACATTAAATATCATACATAAGACAATCAGTTTATAGACAACCCCAACAACATCAGTGGCATCTTAAATTAAGTGCGAAACGCTAAAAAAAAACTACCCTATCAATACAGTTTAGTGGCAAAATTTATCAACAGTACTTTGTCGACCACTATGTAAGGCGTAACTTGGTGTTGAATAGCAAACCCTATGTTTAGTTTCAGCCTTATGTACCACATACCACGATGCACATAAAACGTGACTTTCTTCCCACTTACTCAAAGTTAGACACTTGTTGATTGTTACCGTTATTTCAAGTGTCGTTAGTAGACTTTTGTAACTTTGGGGCGAGAATATGCCGCTGTAATACGCGCAACAAATCCTGAAGGATCTTTGACGTCTAGTTGTCAAATTCCAATTCAAAAGTCCGACGTTTGTCGTTTATTAAAAAAACGTACCAAAATACTTAAGCTCCCTTACCTCAAAAATAACTTTTTTTTCCTATTGGTGTTCTTTTCTTTATTTTGTTTATGTGATGTATCTTGTTGGTATAATAAATGTCTTTCTTCTTCTTCTTCTTATTGCTAAAACAGCGGCATACTCGTCCTTGAATTTTCGTAATAATAATAATAATTGCTTTTAGCAATCAGGCCGTCAATTTTACAATGTACCTTTGTAAATGTTTTGTGTTTGTTGTTTTTTTTCCGGTGTACAATAAAGAATATTCTTATTTTATCTTATTACCTGTAGCAAACATTCATGCCGACAAGTGTCACGTTCAAGAAGAGAGCACCACACTTCACTACACCTTTTCGCATACACCTAGTTACTAGAAGCACCCAGCAACACTCGCTACTTCATCGTAGCTCTTACAGCCCGTGACATAAGTGCTAGTATACAAATCGGGTTACTTCCCAATGACGTTGGCTGTACATACGACAGCTGTAGATAGCTTTTATGGCGGAGGCATAGAGTTGAATTCAAATTGTCCGCGTGCTATGTGTACGGGCAGCGTGGGCGGACGGATGCTGCGGCCGATAACGTATCGGGTACTTTGGCGAGCGTGTTACGCATTCGCAGTTCAGTGGTGATGGGGGAGGTATCGAAATATCGATAATAAGGTATCGGACTCTGGTGGACATTTATGATATCGCTAAGGCTGCTTTTAAGCATTTAATCTGTAGAATTCTAAAGGACCCTAGTGGCCCGCACTATATAATAGCAATGGTTTTTAATTGTTCTTGTCGAGGTCATAATCTAGCAGGTTAAACAAACATCTGACCTCTCACTCGCTCGCATATTGTAACAATTTCATGATTTCAATTTGAACGTGATCTGAGGTGGCGCCGGAAAGCAAAATTATAAATTAAAACCTACACTCGAATCACCAAAAGAATGCCGATGACACTCCTTAGAACGTAACTGTTTTAAGTTCAGCATAATTTTGATTAAGTAATTTTAGTTCAAATTTGGTTTATCTATTTTATTTACATACTAATACAAACAGGACGTTTCCAGTTTTACATTTAAAACATCCACTGTTTCTCACAGTAAGCATCCGTTAATAATGACTCGCCGCAATTTTGCAGCGGATGATGCAACAAACTCAAAGTCTAAGTAAGTTTGAACGTCTAAGCGATGACACCGAAACAGCTGTTACAGTTAGTGGAACAAGCTTCAGATATAACTTAAATACAAAGTCTTAGTATGGTTGTGTATATAACACTCTATGAACTTTCCTACATTATTTAAATAACTTTAACATTTCAATATCTGGATGCGGACTGGGGACTGTAAACTCTAGCCACAATCACTATTGCGCAACGTTTTCATGAAACTACCGACCGATTGCCGATAAATTGAAAAAAAGAATAATCATTTATTAAATTAAAGATATAATGTAATCCCATCACTATCACCCTAAAACTCGTTGGCAGTATCCAGCTGAAGGCGCATTATATCTCAATCTCGAGTGATGTATCACATCTACTACACAGCAAGGAGTTATGTTAATGTCGACCAATGTTTCGACACGTTAGGACAAAGGCATGGTTAACCTACTCGAAGGTTTGAAAAATAGAATGTTTGAGTATGTCGGTGTTGTTACAAGATTCGAGAGACAAGGTTGCCAAGTTCAAAAACACAGAAGCCAGACTCAGCGTTATAAAAGGCCGGACATTCTGTACTCAAAGCCGGACATATCTTAACGAATTAAGAACATAAAAAATATTAATTTAGTGCGGGTGCTTGTCGCAGCTATAGATTGGCATATCGCATAACCGAGGGGCAGATTTGCATGGGTAGTAAGTACGATGACGCGAGTCGCGCGTTTTAAATGTTAAAACCGCTAATTTGCAATTTACGTAACACTGTCCTAAGAATTTGATCGCCTTGGAGGCTCTTAAGAAAAGCTGGGCTTGTGTATATTTAGCCTGACATGTCCTTAAAAAGTCAAACACGTCCTGCTAAATACAGATTTCTGACAATCCCATTTAAGAGGCAACTAAAATATGTATCAATTTTTAAGTACTTAACGCCCGCGTCACAAACGAAACGGTACTCTGCTCTGGTGCGCACAGCATTCAAACGACGAATTCCTTGTATTTTTCTAAGAAACTTATGGAAACCTTCCTCATCATATTTGCCATACGCCACACCGCAGGGCACATGCCTCATTTCAGAGAGAGTGGTACCACACAAAAGCCAGACTAAAATCAAGTCTAAGCCATCAAACGGAATCATAACTAACCAATTAAAGCCCGACATCTCGAATCGATGCACCGCATTTCCATCCATTTATTAAGGACACACACACGCGTACGTGTATCGTGATGTGGAGACACACACATGAAGGAGCGAGGGAAATTGCAATTTCCCCCATGTACGCCCTGCAGGCGTCTGTGGATATTCCGCCTTCAAACATAACATTACGCAAACAATACACCTTTCCGTATTTTTCCACGAGAAAATTAACTAAGTACGTACATCACAGTTTCTTCGCGGGCTTTATAAAGACAAGTGGAACGCGCTCCCGTCGTCTGTTATCCTGGAGACACATAATATTATGTAACCTGGGTCTCTTTGTCCGTTTGTGCTTATTTTGTTTCTGTGATGTATCTTGTTGGTATAATAAATGTCTTTCTTCTTCTTCTTCTTCTTCTTTTTATTTTGTACTACTAAATGACGAATATGTTACATTTTTTTTACCTATTGCTTGCGTTGCTGTTGACTTTTTAAAAGGAATATTTGTGTTTTAGACACGGGTAACTAAAATAAAACAAGCAAGCACTATCAGCCGAGATAAACGTACAAAGCAGTCTAAAAAAGCCATAGATATAAAAAAGAACTTATCCATAAACGCAACAATTTTTTTTTTCGTTAATCTTCGTAATACCTGGCTCTTCATATACCTTATTTGTAGGTGTTTGAAATACTTATTCCGTACCAAAAGTAAGATGATGCCGGCTAAATAATTTTTTGCGCCGTCACATACGCGATTCCCTGTTCTCCATAGCTGAACACCGAAATAAAATTAATAAGACACACGCACATGCGTATATAAACTTACCTACGGGCGAACAACAGACCCCTCTGTTTGTATTCGCGGTCGGGTGACCATAAAAAAATCCTTCAGTACGAAGCCTACCCCTACACGTCTAACTAAAATGACAGCCGACCAAAAAGCGCATAACGCTCGGCGTATATTGACTCTATACACATGTCAAAACCAACGCAACATTCCTTTCTCAATTCTAGTCACTACATCCTCTTTCAGTACACAACGTTCTTTGAAGGAAATGAACTAAATAACGCTATTCTTTTCAATGAAGCATTTGGCGCACGTCTAGTAGGAGCTATTTGCATACAACTGACGGCTTGAGGTATGACTGAATAGCATAGGGGACGTCACAACTTTGCCGGGTAATATTCTGGAAATGACAGGAGGTTTTATCGAGCGCCGTATTGGCTATCAATGGTTTTCACATAACATACTCAACTCAACTTATACGTATGTGATTCTTACTCATATAAGCTAGATATGTTTTAGGTATAACGGTTTACACTTACATACCTATATTTTTCATCAGTTATAAAGGATACAGCTATGATGGCTGGCTTAATTAGCTAGTCTGATTATTTTGTTACTTTTTCTTACTATTAGAATTAATGTTCATTGTGTTAATTGTAATTATTGTGATAATAGTAATTTTTGTGATAATTGTAATTATTGTGATAATTGTAATTATTGTGATGATTGTGATAATTGTAATTATTGTGATAATTGTGAACTTTAATTATTGTATCCGAATTATCAATTGACGTGTAACTAATGATTATGAATAAAGATGTCTATGTCTAAAAATAGCCCAAACGATGTTGTCGAAAAAAAATTGTAATTGTAAAAAAAACTTTGGCCTTTGCATCTACGCAATGAGATGATTTATACAGCGTCTAGTGGCACCATCACTCACACTAGATGGGTGAAGGCACCACTCGGGCACTGGCCTGGGACATTGTTTTTTAGATGGAGTAGGCTTGCCCAGCACCAATACCATCCTGACAGCTTAGTCGGCCTAGCTCACATGAAAGACAAATTCAATACGTCCGGAGCCAACCAAGCCACGGGTTTGCTCACGATGTTTTACTTCACAGTTAGCGTGTGGTATTGCTACTACAAATTCGCGTAATTGTAAACCCTTACAAAATTCTGACAAGTCAATTTGTATGTCAAGTTCAGTCGATCCAAAACGTTGTATAGGTGAAGTGACCATATGTATCCGGGGCATATTTAACTTAATATTTTCACCTCTAATATCAGTCAATCACGACAATTTTGAGAGCACATGAGAATCCTACCACATATATCATATTCAAACGCTTTAGAATCGTGGCCCAAGTAGAGGCAGACAGTTCCAATGCATACGTCACTCATCATATCATAAGCAGCCTATATACGTCCCACTGTAGGGCACATGCCTTCTCTCAGAGAGAGGATAGGCTTAATCACCACGTGTGCCCACCGCGGATTGGCGATTTCAAGCGCTGAGCTGTGTGAATAGCTCAGACACTCAGGTTTCCTCATGATGTTTTCCTTCGTCGTTAGCTAGTGGTATTGCTACTATAACTTCACAAATGTAAATAACTTAGAAAAGTCATACGAGTTGATATATGCCCGCACTGGGGATAGAACCTGGGTCTCTCGCTTCCGAGTCCAATGTTCTACCCACTAGGCTACCACCGCGCACGTCGTCATACGTCACTAAGGAGCAGTTTCTAGCTAAGGCAGTTTTGTTCGCATTGGAGCTCGGTGAATCACGAAAGGATCTGCTGATAGTTATAAATTTAACGGTTTTAACGCGAAAAAAATCCAAATAATAGTTATAAAACTAAAAGAACACGCCTCTGTCGGTAACGCACTAAAAAGTAGAAAATACTTTTCTAGTTTCGTAATGCTTAAGTACCAACAGAATCGGGCTATTAATTCGAAACATATTCAACTTGAAGTGAAAAAAATAGTTTTTACTTAATTTTGTTTTAAGGTAAGTTTAGCGCTATGAAAAAAAAGATTTTTAAAGATAAGATACATTTACATACATCAACTCATGCCTGTACCGCAAAGGGGTAGGCGGAGACCAGGGACTGCCACTTGCCACGATCCTGACATATCACTTTAGCTTCCTCAACATTAATTAGTCGTTGCATGCACACACCCCGGTTCCGGGTTCTTTTTAAAGATAAGATATGATTTATATATTTGTAGAACATACGTATACATTGGTCTAAGGTGTTATAAAATGATAATTGTTCCAGCATGTTTTGCCACGAAGGCGTACAAATATTTGGATATAAGTAAAACAAATTTAAATTGTAAACAATTACGAAAGTTATGTAAAATTTCACAAGTCTTGATAATTGATTTTATTTTCAAGTTTCTCACAAGTTTCAAGTTTGTACGTATATGAATCACGGAATGACCTTCAACAGAACTCAAATATGCAATTTATATGACCAATCGCCTTAAAAAGAAATATTAAGTTCTCGACGTGTCAACAAACGGAGCAGGAATAATTTGCTGTCTTATGTAAATTCGTATCCTTACTAAGACATAGTTTCTCAAGCAATTATTTAATTAAAATAAACAAACACGCATACCAAATAAACGGTATGCTGCTAGCAACCTTTTCCATACGACACGATCATATGCCAACAGCATACAAGAAACAAGTTTATTAAAACACAAATCCCACCCTTTAAGGAGTTGAGAAGTAATTTCCGTGACACGATTCGTGTTATTTACTATAAATCACTTCGTAGTAACCTTTATTTATAAACGTAGTCACTACATGAGAAATATAACTTAATCTCTCTCCATGAGAATATTACTAGAGATACAGTAATATTCTCATGGAGCGAGATTATGTCAATAATCGATCTAAATATTTATTTTTAAATCTTTCTACTCTACATATAGATCAAATCGAAGACAATGCAAGAAGAAAAATGTGAATCAAATACACCAACAAAATTAGGCGAAACCAGGAAGAAATCATTAAAACAATTCATGAAAAATACATTATTTTCAAACAAACTTTTTGTAATCATGTCCAGATTTGACCCACCATATGAGAATATCATTGCACTCAATTGCATCAAAGAAGACAGCAGATGCAGATGCTTCCAACCAGTCTTTTTGGAAATCCATGGATGAGGCCTATGTTCAGCAGTGGACTTTTTGTGGCTGAATGATGATGATGAGACAGCAGACTGTAAAAAAGAGCCTACACAGAATCTTCCAGGCTCTTTTCAGTCTGATTTTGTTAAATCAGGAAACAGTCCCTAGGCCCTACCACTACCAAATACTGTTCATGCTAATTGTGCCTAAACTAACTAGAGCTACATGACTTGTGCGATGCAATGTGCATAATGATATGATAATCAAGTGATTGCAGAATAGCTTTGTTGCATGACTGGACATAATAGACGAAAATAATGATGATGTTTGTCAGCATAATTCAGATAGGCAGATGGTGCGATTCGGATTTAGCTGTGACGACGACACAAATTGCTGGGTGAAATTAACTTCAATGCAGTGAATTAAGGTATTTCGGCGTGCAGAGGTCGGATTCTACAACTGAATTTGGAATTTAACTATATTATGTTGCCTGGCATTAATGACAGACGTTATGTATCATTCGTTAGGTATTTATTATTTATTAGTATCATTCAAAGAATCCATTTTTACGAGCTGAAACTTTCGTAAGTTGTATTAAAATTTGGCTTGTGTCTAAAAATGAGCCTGTATATTTTTTACAGTAACCTGTTCTCGGATTACAATTATTCAAGGTACGACTTTTAGCTTTGTATACGTGCGTGTGTCTTATGTAAATAAATTATAAATATCTATCTTTCTTATTGCGTTGCCAGAATCAAATCTGGCATCTAAACAAGACAAACATTATTTGATGTAAAAATATTATTATTTTATTTGGTGTTCCTCTCCGCCAACGAAATAAAACAGAATGGTCTATGAGAAACTGAGTTTCTACGCATTTACGCCAAAGCTCTAACCAAATTAGCGCTGTGTTTACAATAGACTAGTCTAATTCAGGGAGCCAAATTGGTTCTTAGAGCAAGACCATATCCATATTACCACAGATCACTATGGTACATTTTGTTAGCAAAAACGGTGTATGCGTAAAAAATACATAATCCGTTGCCCCTTTGTTATCTTTTAACCTATACATGTGTGTGCGAAAGTGAGGCGATCTGTATCACACATAGTGGATATCACGATTCAATGGATATTGTACTGTGACTTTGATAATACTATATTAAAACACAAATGTATGCATTCAATGAAACATAAACAGACAGAGGCCTAATTATGCGGACCAAATCCTGTCGGAATCCTGACGGTTGTGATAGCAATTAGTATGCTATTTCAGTGGACGTTAGGTATCCTTCAGGATTTGGGGCGCTTAATTACGACTCTGGACGGAGAACGAGTATACTAACATTGCTGAACCACCACCACGAAAAGAGAGGTGAAATACAAAACAGTCTTACCGTGGCAGCGGCGGTAGTGAGAACGAGACACGCTTACTTATCATGCCATGCACATAACCGTGGCCCTTACCTGCAAGAAAAACACAGAATACATTAGAGACGTAAAATATAGACGATGATTATACTAACTTCGTCCCTTTATTCACGTTGTAGTTCACAGGCGGACTCAGATTATAGGAGCGTAACGCCAATAAACTACACCGCAGTTCGGCGAAACTTGTAAAAAAAATAAATGTAAAGGTCTTTATTAATAAAATAATAATAAAAAAAAGAAAAAGATACTCTGACGGAGAAAAGAAAAAATACTTTCGCCTTATTAATCATTCATAGATAGATAGATAGATAGAATATTCTTTATTGTATGTACACCAGGAATTACATATGAGTATTTAACAATGATATAGTACAGTACAATTGGCGGCCTTATTACTAAAAGTAATTTCTTCCAGACAACCATTGACGGAAAAAAAAAGAGAAGCTAAATGACGGGTAGTCGGTGCAACTAAACAATACTAAGAAAGATATTTATATATTTAATACACATACATAAACGGATTCATATACACAATACACATACATAATTCATCATCATTAGCTTTTTATTTCGTGTTTATCAAATATTATTTATTTAGTTAATTCGTCACTGGCCGTTCAAAAATGTTAAAATTCGCCATGCTACATTTTTTAATCTCAAAACCGTTACGAGAATTTTGCTTTACGTACAATTTCTATTCATCAGATTTGTAAATAAGTCTATATTTTATAAGATATTCAATAAAAAGCTTTGACCTTAAATGACTTTTGTATGACGTCAGCAACAGCAGTTTGAGTATTAATCCTTTGCCTTACAAAAAAGAAAAACGAAACGTGTTGAAGTGTCGGTTTCACAGAGTGTCGTCCTTCGGTTTTATTTTGAGGTTAGCTCACAGAATACATGGTTAGCCGACCAAATCAACTGACGTTAATGACATTTGTTTTTTTATGTAGGCAAAGACTATCTCTTTAATTATCCTCTGATGACGTCACACACCACGAAAAGTATTAAAAATAGAAATAATGAATAAAATTCAAAAACAACGAAATTAGTAAGTTAAAATGGTCCATATTTTCGAGATAAATTTTAAAAAACGTATATCAAAAATAAGTAGCATGGCCAATTGACGTCCCCTTGCACAAACGTCTTTCGTTTTATCAATAATTCATTATCATTAGTCTTTTATTTCGTGTTTATCAAATACCTACTATTTATTCAGTCAATTCGTCACTGGCCGTTCAAAAATGTTAAAATTGACGTCCCTTGCACAAAGGTCTTTCGCTTTATCAATTTCGTGTTTATCAAATATTATTTATTCAGTCAATTCGTCACTGGCCATTCAAAAATATTAAAATTTGACATCCCCTTGCACCGAACGCACAGTTTTGATCAAAACTATTCTCATACCCGTAATATAACCAACCATTCAAAACTACTCCTGGGTTCTACACAACACAAATGATACTGTAAGTTTGTGAAATGAAAAACACAAGACACGCTAATATTACCACTAGCTGACCAAAATAGAGACCGATATTTAAACATTTTAAACTTTGACTGCCCCTTGCACCGAACACACAGTTTTGATTAAAATAATGAAGATACCCCTAAAAGAACGAACTCTTTGACACCACTTCTAAGTTCTACACAACAAGTTATACACCACACCACCACTGTACGTCTATAAACTACACAGGACAAAAAAGCCATCGACGAAAAAGAGCATCATTAAAAGCGGGCAAGTACACTGCGTATAGGCATTTTGTAGAGACGTCATCTTTGACTGTGTATCTATGGTTCAGCAGGAAATCTAAGTAAACTGAAATAATGACTTTGTAATTTGATTTACCTGCTATACAGCATGTCTTTAACAATATAAAATACATCTGTATACGCTTATTTTTACCAGAATATATGTACATACTGTTAAAAATTTTAATTTTGTCAAATACCTCAACAGACTGATGAAGCCTCTAAATATTTCTTCAAAAATAACGTGACAGAAGTAAACTTTGTGTAATGCACGTTTTCACATAATTCATAATTTCACGTAATTCACAAATTCAAGATTTTGTTTCTTTCATATTATGGTCTTCGGCCAATTGTCTCATTTCGGATACGATACATCAAAGAGACTCCGAGCCATAGCACGCTGAGCTACTTTGGATCAGTGGACTAGTACTGCCGTCAGTATCCTCTTTTCAGCTCCATAGGTTATAACTGGCAGACCGCTCTGGTTGGAGACTCTTGTGTTTAGGCGCTGAGGAATAGCCGAGGAGAGAATCTTGCGTAGTTTTCCGAATGGAGCCCAACCCATATGTTACGCGCAGCGAAACTTTGATGTCTACTTTGGGTAAGCTTACGGATTTAACGTGACTTATTTATATTGCTAATCTATTTATGTGCATGTTTTAGGTAGAGGCGAGCTCACTAATCGGCAAAAGATCTACACCAGGCGCACTCGCTTGCGTTTTCCGGATAATGCTAAATAAACCCTCTGAAACGTCAAAGGCTCGTGACATGAAAGGGTACTAGACTGCTCGGCGGGCCGGAAAAACTGCCTTTATTCCTGGCAACCCTGCGCATTATATTGGTTTAGTTTTTTGCCAACTGAGGGAGGTTTTGACTGGAGTTTTGCCGGTAAAAACTAGACCCAGTCAAATAAGGGTTTTAAAAAAAAATATTTGACCGTTATTCCAAAGGGCACCCACTAGGTACACGACTTTTATGCAACATAAAAGCGTATAAAAAATAAAATATAACCTGACAGCTGAGCATTAACTATGTACTGTAACTAAGCAGGCGGAATTAACCTCGGTAACTATGAGTCACGATGTTGAATTTGGGTCCCGTCTGCTTAGAGTAATTACTGCTCAGCACAACAATCGTTCTTATTTTTTTTTAGGCAATATCAGCACGATCTAGTGATGAGTAGATCTTAAAAACTAACTATCAAATATCTCTTACCGTTTTGTCAGGCAGTTGACCATGTCAATAAACGGCCGAGTAGATTTCCATCAAACATGGCTAAGAACCATCTCGATCAATCTAGCATTCAATATAAAAAGAACCGCATCAAAATCTCTCGATCCGTTTACGCGCTACGACAGAACGTACAGACATACAGACCTAGGCATCAAACTTATAACACGACTCTTTGCGTTCTGTCGGGGGTTAAAAAATCAGTTGGCTTAGAATGGTAATAAGTGATGCCACAGAGCGATACGAGCTGATGAGAATGACTCTACACTGAGTGTAGGATAGATTACTATAGGAAGAGTAGAATCTACGTAAAAACACGGAAATGTAAAGGAAAACAAGCACAAATTGTGGGGATTTACCAAAATCTCCTTGAACTAATTATTTCAGCGCCGTCGACAGTGTCCTGAAAAAATATCTCTAGCATCGTTATCCTTTAAAAATATTTCCCTCAAGATATTTTCTTTCAAACCTCTGGGGTACCCAAGCTTCCGGGCCGCAAATCGCGAAGGTTTGTATTTTATTGCGAATCAAATTGCAAGGGCTGGCGAATAATGACGACCGTATCATTAACATTACAGTGATAAAGTTGTTACTTATTGCACTACTTATTACTTTAAGCAGGTACTTGTTTTGAACAAATATTGTTCGCTCAATTCCAGTAAGTAATTCCGGAATTAAGTTAATAATGTGGAGTGCTTACGAAAGTCTTAGTTCAAAAAAAGTACAAATTGTATCATACTATTGAACGAAAAGTAATTATTGTGTGTGAAAATGGGGGCGATTCATGGCGTCAATGCATAACCATAATTTTCACTAGATGACAGTATTGATCGCTGTAGCGTTTATTGATTTGATTATATAGTATTGTACAGTCGATTTCTTGTACATTACTTAGTAGAATCTAGTAGAGCGAGAAGAGAGGGCACAATATAGCTGCACTAAATTCGACAGAAAGAGCATCGATCACTAGATGTTTTGAGATTAACGTAATAATAACTTCCAGACAACACAATCACTTGTTCTGGTCCCAAACTAGGATACCATGTGCGACGGTAACCATTGCGAAGGATGGATGAATGTGAGTACACCTGTTAAGGTAAGACTTGGTTATTCTATTTGAAATAGCAACTGTTACTGCTAAATGTGTAACCCATGTCTAAGCTCAAAATAAATATTCTTGATTCTTGAAAATATGAACACTGATGGTAGGGCTAGTTTAAGGTCTTTCAGCATTTTAAGATGATTGCCATAGTCACTAAGATTAATAATAATAATAATAATAATAATAACTTCCACACAACATAAAAACTTGACCTGGTCTCACACTAGGATACCCTGTGCTATGGTAAACAGGCAAGGAACATGGAAATACACCTAGACTGAGGCCATTTGTACCTACAATTCAAGTATGACCGATTGGCGACCTCCAATTGGAATCGACTCCAAGAGAAAGAAAGAAGACATTTATTCAAATTGTCATAGAAACACAGAGTAAACAAGAGATCTGTTTCAGTACTAAAGCGTGTCAACCGCTATTCCAACGAGGCAGTCAATACTAGTGGCATTGAATATGCTAGTAGTATGTAGTAGAAGACGTTATTAGTAAATTTTAGGACCGGCTCACGCACATTAAGGACCCCTGCCGTATTTCTTCCAGGCGCCATTATCCCGTACGGCGGCAAAGTATGAAATACGAGCTCGCAGTCATTCTTCATAGACACGACTCTTTAGCGTTGCCGTGAGTCATGGCCTGTAATAACGGCTGCAGAGGCGAAAGAGTCTGGAACACCTCGAACATGGTTGAATCTTCGGGATTTTTTCCGATTCTGTTCCGGTTATGTAAATTCAGATTTTTTTATGACCAAATTACCAGATTCTTTTAAAAAAGAAACATTAAATATTAATAGTTTTAAAAGATTAACAAAGAAGTGGCTTCTAGATTATTGTTTTTATAGTTTGAATGAGTTTATGGAATATGATATTGAGTAGTTTTATTATGTAAGTGTGTCAGATGTCGATATGTAGCTATTAAGTTTTTAAGATGATCTCATACAGTTAAGGATTTTTATTTTAAAATGTTGTTATAATTCTGATATGTTACTCTTTCCACCATATAAAAAATATTACCTACGTGAAGGATGGATGAATGTGAGTACGCCTGTTAAGGTAAGACTTGGTTATTCTATTTGAAATAGCAACTGTTACTGCTAAATGCATTACCACATAGAGTGTATTTCTGTCGTATATTTATTTTCCCCATCGCGCCGTTCTCTGCGGTCTCTCGCCGTAATAAACAATATTATATTATTGGTTTTTATTATGGTTAAAGCCAAGTCCTTTAGAGTTGGACTATTCAATGCCGGCTCTCTGGGAACAGGGCACGATGAGTTAATCATAGCCATGGAAAATCGTTCGGCTGACCTGGTAGCGATCAACGAGACGTGGCTCCGAGAGGGAGAGGAAGGCCGCGCGCCCACTGTACCCGGCTATCGCTTGCGCCACATCCCGCGCCCGCGCGAGCTGCGTGCGCGCGGCGGCGGCGTCGGCTTCTATGTGAGGCGCGGCGTCTCCGCCCGGCTTTGTGCGCACCCGCCCGCCCCCACAGTGGAACAGATGTGGCTCCGTGTTAACATTGGCGGGAAAAAACTCTTGATTGGTACCGCTTATCGCCCTCCATGGCTGAATGCTGAAACCTTCTTTGATGCGATCACAGACTCTGTGACTTCTATGACTGGTTACGATAATATCTTGTTAGTAGGTGACTTTAACATTAACTTCACTGACTGCTCTGATAAGAATCACGCATCTTTGACACAGTTCTTAACCTCGTTAAGCTTGACTCAAACTGTTGACAAACCAACTCATTTTACTAATCATAGCGAGACGACTATTGACTTGGTCTGTACTGATGCACGAGTTCGTTGTACTAACGTGTACCACATACCCGACTTGGGTAGGCACGCATTTATTACTATCGATTTAGACGTAAAAAAGAAAAAACTGCCACAAAGATTTCTGACATATCGACCTATTAAAGACATTAACCGTGACTCTTTTGATAAAGACCTCGACTCAATAGACTGGGATAGCGTACTTTTATATGACAACATTGATGATATGGTAAGATCCTTTAATACACTTGTTACTGAACTATTTGACAGACACGCACCTGTTAAGACTGTAGTTGTGAGGGAATCTCCCAAACCGTGGCTAACGAACAATGTGCGTTTGATGATGCGTCTTCGTGATGAAGCCCATAAAAGGTACAAAGGCACCAAATCTGATGCACATAAAAAATATTACTTAGACCTCAAACATCTCGTTATTTCTGCCATTTTTAATGAGAAACGTGCTTTTTTTGAAGAAAACATAAATAGGTGTGCAAGTGATGCTAAGCGTCTTTGGAAAAATCTAAAACGCACAGTTTTGCCAGACAAACGGAATCAGGAATTACCCTCGTACTACAATGACGCTGACGCAATCAACGACCATTTTTTAAATGTGCCAGGCAAGCCTGATGTGACCATCTCTGACCTGACTTTCTTTGAGTTTCATCGACATGACAAAGCTACCAATTTTTCACTTTATACTCTTACTCCCTTCGACGTATCAAAAATACTGACGTCTATCAAAACGAATGCCACTGGAATTGACTTAATTAACATAGACATGATCTTGCTGACGTTACCTAGGACATTAACGATCCTGACTACGATTGTAAATTGGAGCATACTGACAAAAACTTTTCCGACCGACTGGAAGACTGCGAAAGTTACTCCGCTTCCCAAGAAACCTAACCCAGTCCATATATCCGATCTTCGCCCTATCAGCATCCTTCCCTGCATGTCCAAGATAATTGAGAGGGCTGTGTATAATCAGCTATCGGGGTACCTGGAGGAAAATGGCATACTGCCAGATATCCAGTCAGGGTTTCGAAAAGGTCGAGGAACGGCCACGGCATTACTAGACGTCGTCGACAACGTACTGCTGGAGCTCGACAAAGGCAAAAGTAGTATTCTGGTGCTGCTAGATTTCTCCAGGGCTTTCGACTGTTTGAATACCACCCTCCTATTATCGAAGATGTCGTATTATGGATTTGACAGTGCTGCGGTTCGGTGGTTCGACGGCTACCTGTCGGGCCGTACGCAAATAGTAGGGATACAAAAAGGTAACGGCACAACGCAGTTTTCATCGACAAAGCCACTATGTAGGGGTGTGCCACAGGGGTCTATACTGGGGCCCTTGTTGTTCATTCTCTATAGCGCGGATATCGTGAGTGGGATCAAAAACAGCCAGTGCCACCTTTATGCTGATGACACACAGCTGTACCTATCCACTTTGCCATCAAATGCAGTTGATGCAGCCAGCTTGATCAACAGGGATCTGGATCGTATTGCATCATGGTCGGACAGGAGCTGTCTGGTGCTGAACCCCAGCAAGTCCAAGTACATAGTGCTCGGGACTAAAAATCAAATCCATAATACGGTGCAAGCTCTCACTGACAATAATATAGCCATCATGGGCGTACCAGTAGAAAGGGTGGTAGAAGTCAAAAATCTTGGTGTGTTGATGGACGGTGAGCTCCGTTTTGAAAACCACATTAGAAATGTTGTTAGCAACTGCTTCTACCGCCTTAAGATTTTATATAATATTCGCGATTACCTCAGCACTGATTTGCGTGTCAGGCTGAGTGAATCGTTGATATTATCTAGATTAAACTATTGTGATTCTGTCTATGGTAGTTGTATACTTGGCCGGACAAAGAGATTAATACAACGAGTGCAAAACGCATGCGCTCGGTTTTGTTTCAAAGTCCCACCTAGATCCCATGTCACTCCATACTTGAACGCTGCAAAGCTCCTAAACATGGAGGCTCGGCGACGACTTCACCTTGCCACACTGCTTTTTGGTGTAGTCAGTTCTAAATCACCGGACTATCTTTATAAAAAGCTCGAGTGGTCGTCCCGACAGAGATCCGTGCATAAAAATAAAATCTGTGTCCCCGCGCACCGAACTATGGCATTCCGTGGTAGCTTTAGGTATGCGGCGTCCAAGTGTTGGAATGATATTCCTCCTCCAGTCCGTGAAGCGCCTAGTGGATTTGCCTTTGGGCGCAAGCTCAGGGCATATTTGCTTGAGCAGCAGAGACTTTCCCATCCTGTCCCAACTTCTCGCCGCAAGTGACTGACAATGTGATCGCATCATAATCATTAACCTTGTAAGTCATTAACATTATCTGTATTTTATGTAATTTTATTCATTTTCTTATTTATTTAATCATCTATTCATTCATTTATTTAACTATGTTATTATTGTTATGTACTGCACCGCAACCTATTATATTTGTGAGACGGACAGGCACTGGCTGAAAATCAGCGCTTTGGGTGAATACCCTCAGCACAATGCTGAGCCAGCTGCCTTTTCCAGCAACAGGGACACACCACAACTTATGTTAATATAAAGTATTTTATTGTTTTTTTCTTTACCTTTTGTTTTGTAATTTAATATTTTATATTGTAACTTGTTAGTGTATGTGTGTGTATCTGTTGTTGAAATAAATGTTCTTCTTCTTCTTCTTCTTCTTCTAAATGTGTAACCCATGTCTAAGCTCAAAATAAATATTCTTGATTCTTGAAAATATGAACACTGATGGTAGGGCTAGTTTAAGGTCTTTTAGCATTTTAAGGTGATTGCCATAGTCACTAAGATTAATAATAATAATAATAATAATAACTTCCACACAACATAAAAACTTGACCTGGTCTCACACTAGGATACCCTGTGCTATGGTAAACAGGCAAGGACATCACAAACATGGAAATGCACCCAGACTGAGGCCATCTGTAAAAATGTACGGCGGCCCCCAGTTGGAATCGAACCTACGACCTCTATCTTGGTAGTAAGCGCCTTAACGGCTAGTCCAACGAGCAAGCAAGCTAATTTTATTTAATTTATTTAGTAAATTACTTAAATTAATTTTTATGAATTTTAACTCGCTTTTAAATTTATAAAATACAATGAGCGTAAATTTAAATATAAGGACGAATTACAAAAAACAGGCCATGTGCGAGTCCGACTCGCGCACGAAGGGTTCCGTACCATCATCTATACAACAGTAACATAAAGATTGAGAATAAACGCCAAAAAAATCACGTTTGTGGTATGGCAGCCCCCCTTAAATATTTATTTTATTTTAATTAAATTATTTATTTTGGAAGCGAATATAGAACTAAATATTCTGTGAATATTTCAAGCGTCTACCTATTGCCGTTATTAATATCGAGCAAATAACGGCAACAAAATTACGTTTCTTGTATGGTAGCCCCCTTAAATATTCATTTTATTCCGTTTTTAGTATTTGTTGTTATAGCGGCAACAAAAATACGTCATCTGTGAAATTTTCAACTGGTTCGCTGTCACGGTTCATGAGATATAGCCTGTGTTTGACTTTAGGTTTACAGTAGCGGTAACGTATTAATATTAGTTAAACAGTTGTGCCTACTGTTATAAATTTAATTTAAGTTTGTGTCTGTAATATAGCCAAGATTTTTCGTCTTTGATATTTTTTTCTTGTCTTAATTTAGTTTATTTCACAGGTGTGTTGTAGTTCCGGGAAAACGGACGTCTACAACTGAAACTCCGCATTTCATAATTGCAGCATTCCACGTCGTTTATCTTGCGCTAACATCGCAAATTGCATTATAATAAAACAATTAACCAACTACGAGGCGTCGAGTCCTCCGGTCTCTCAAGTCTAGCGCTCTTCATGTCTGGGAGCCAATTTGCAGCAGGCTACACCCTCGAGTAGCGTCTCCGGTGTGCGCTGATGTTGGAATATTCATATTCCCGGGGCGCGACCCGGCCTCACTATTTATGAGAGAAGGTATATCTTAGAGTGAATGGTGGGAGTACGCGTGGAAATTAGAAATTAGTCACTAGTGATTTATGAAAATGTGATTATACTGTGTATGTGATTAAAAACCATGAAGGAGGCCTGTGTCCTGCAGTGGGCGTCAAATGGCTGATGATGATGATGATTATACAGAACATAAGCAGCCTATACTATCTCCATACCAAATTTAATCTAAATCCGTTCAGCCGTTATTGCGTGATTGAGTTACAAACATCCAAACATCTTCACAAACTTTCACATTTGTAATATTAGTTGGACCAATTGTTTCTTGGTTTGTGGGTGCAATATATGGTCTGCTTTTAAGCCCAGGCCTCTGTCCTTTTCATAACACGTCGGTTTTAAGTCTATCTGTTTCGTGGTGAATAAAGTATTTCTTATACAGGTTCTACAATAGGTGGACCTGTCACCGATTTGTATTAGATTCTTACCATAAAAAATGAGGAAAATTAAATTCGGAGATGGGCACCCTCGTGATAGTAGTCAGACTGACAGTGGTAGCAGTGGACAGCAGAGGACCTATGTTTATTTGCTTCTTTGTATATTTTTTTTGTTAGGTATAATTTTTAAGATTTATTGATTTATTATTTTATTTTACCTATTCTAAGACTATTTTTTCATAAGAACTTTTTTTATAGCGTCTACTTGTAGCGTTACCGAACCTGTTGACAATTACTTTAGTAAGTTTAACAAGGTCTCTGCAATACAGACTTAAAGTCTAGTGCAGATACCGCGGGTATTGTAACTATGCAAATTTTTCTTTGGTAAATAAAAAATCTTTATCTTTATCTTCTATGAAATTGTGCCCAGTCGCGCCAAATGCCAAATTTTAAAACTTATAAAAACACGATTCCTTAAAACACACCGTAGAGGCAGTTTATTTAATTTGTGGTTAGGTCTTTTCCTTGTAAAATCTCTAACACAGACTATTTTAATTGGCGTCTTTGGAGTGTTTTAAGGGATCGTTTTTTTTATAAATAAGACCGTCATTTTTTAATTTCATTCCATGATGTAACCCCATAAATTTTAATATAGTTCATCTATCTGCCTACCTACATCTTTAGACTTTTTTTGAGTTAAGACATGGACTTCACGGACAAAGGTTTCAGTCAAGTCTTTCAATAAGGTAAGTGGATTGCACAGTAGTTTTACAAACTCTATCCACAATTTCCACTCCCGGCAACGAGTGGACACAACAACATGTTTGCTGGAATTATATTTTTGGAGACCTTTTGTTCCGTAGTTTATACAGTAACTAGGAGGTCACAAAATACACGAAAAGCTCTTGGGCCTTTACTTTTTGGCTCGTCGCGCTTTGTTACCGAACACCGGGTGGTCTTTGTTTTGGTGCGCCTTCTTTTTGCACTAAAATCTGGCTCAAACGCAAAATTACGGGCTTTTGTTCGTTCAAACGAACCTCGTGAAGCGAAAACTGGGCGGAAGTAGGTTCGAGAGCAACGAATACTATCTTCTAGATACACCCTGCTTGTCAAGACAAGTTTGACCCGAAAAGAGCAACGCACCATTCGAGTGCATATTTACATTTTCGAGGAGGAGGAGAAACGGAGGGGGGAGGTAGAACTAAGAATCGGACCTACTTATACATACGTCGTATGTACGAATGTATAAGTATGTTCGATTTTGGGCTCCCCGCAATCGGTTAAAAATATCATACAGTGCCAAAACTGTGAATATCTCAGATTAATAAATTACATTAATAAATTAATTGTGAAATTGGCTCGCTAACTGTGAAACCTGAGTGTCTGAGCTATTCACATACCTCAGAGCTTGAAATCGCCAATCGCTGTGGGCACGCGTGGTGATTAAGTCCTTACTCTCAGTCCTTACCCTGAGAGAAGGCCCGTGCCCTACAGTGGGATGTATATAGGCTGCTTATGAATAAATTACGTCTAGCTACGCTAAAATATGAATGTCACATGAAATAAGAATTCGTTAGCAATGTCAAAAGCAAAATCTCCATCACATATAGTTCTTACAGAGCCTCTCTTTCATAAGCAGAGTATCTTCATCAATAGCGAAAGTTTATAAAGAGAAAAGCTACTCTGCATAATTTGACTTTTGAACAGACAGAATGTTATTTTCGCCATCCTCAATTTTAACACCATTGTTTGAACAACGTTCAACCCCTTGACGTAGCATGACGTCATACCTCCTTATAAATTGCGAACCGCAAGTTCAATATAAGGATTGACGCACTAGAACCCTCCCCTCCTCACCCTCGGAAACAGCCAAACTTTTTCCCAAACAAATATACCTTTGGCCAGCACTTGCATAAGAGTGGAGGCACTATAACTTTTGCTTAGACTCTTAGTATAGTCGGACGTTTGAGCTCCGCCCTCGGACGCTTACTCGCTGATAACTTTCATCCTTTAAAGGAAAACAGAGAAATGTGAGGATATGGCCCAAGGTATGTTTCAGTCAATATTTTGTGTAAACCTGTAGTATCTAAAGGTAGCTTTAGTAGCAAGTTAAAGATTTACGGTCTTCTTATAACGCCGATTAAAATAGTGTGGTGGAGATCTTACAAGAAAAAGACGTAACCACTTAAATAAACTGCTTCTGAGGAGTGTTTTAGAGGCATCGTGCTTGTATAAATAAGCCCGTTACTCCCACTAATACACTCTTGAGATGGAGTTAAATCCGGTTTATGAGAGGAATTCCTGCTATAAACCGGCTTTAACTCCGTCTTAAGACTGTTTTAGTGCAGTCGACTTTTTATAAATAAGACTGTCAGTAAATAATGAACCATATTATTATACTGTCGGTAAACGTAGTGTGGGACGTCCTCAGACTCGGTGGAGCGATGATCTTCGCAGGGCGGCTGGCAAGAGCTGGATGAGAGTAGCCGAGGACCGTGCTCAGTGGCGTGCTATAGGAGAGGCCTATGTCCAGCAGTGGACAAGCATAGGCTGATGATGATGATTATACTGTCATCGAGTCTATTTTCCAAACTGCGCGGACACACCGGTGGCGCTCCCTTGTGCATTTGCTTGAATGATTTTGTGTACATTTGAATGTCTGACCACTGAAAATCAACTTATTTAATTTAGTGACTAATTTATTAATAATAACTAATTTAGTGGACTGCTAATTCGCTTAACAGCACGCGTTGCTCATACATAATTATACATAAATATAGTTATGTATATCGACAACAACATAAACTCACGCCTGTATCAAGGAGGGGTAGGCAGAGACAAAGGGTTAGCAACTTGCCACGATCCTGGTAAATCTCTTTCGCTTCATCAACATTCATTAGTGGCTGCATACACGCACGCCGGTTTCGGGTACAACTATGTCAAATGTTATCTACAATTTATAGGAAATTAACTAACTCAAATTTTTCAACAATGAAGTGGATAACTTGAAGCAATTTCCGTAGCCTCGTTTGTGTCTCACTGATGGACAAAGGCCTCTCCCAACTTATCGATTAGGCAATGAAAGGATGTGGGAGTGGAAAGTTGTACTTTCATATGTGATAACTTAATCTAATAGAAGTCAAAATCGAAGAAGATTTGGTTTGAGAAATTTGGTACAAAGATATCAATAGCATACTTAATGCAGCGTAGTGTAAGAAATATAAAGAGGGACGTTTACAAACATTTGGTCCTCAGGAACCTTTATATTTAGAGCTATCTAAAGAGACGGAAGTGAAAGTAATTGAAAATTCTTAAAAAATTAAAAGCAAAAGGCATGAGTTCAGACATCAGGAAAAATCCACGGTCAACGCTGATGTTCAGCGTAATCCGTAGATGTTAGGTTAAGAGATGTGTAAAACAGTTACACACTTGGGAACGCGGTTTTAGAAGTTGAGGCTCTTCCAAAGACCTACATCTCAGGATCCGCCAAACCCCTACCCGACCCTATTCTATCCGGGGAAACATGTCAAAGTCACGTCCATTGTGGGGACCTTAAACGCCCCTAGCCCGTAACACGGGGCAAACACTTTATCCGCCACTTCTCTCTTATTTACTTTCACAAACATTCACTATGTTTACCCGGGATATTTTCTGTGTGCGATCATAGGAACAGAAGCTCTTTTCGGCATAAGAAAAATGCTCGATGAGTTGGTTGGTTCAATTAGTTTGTACGGTTTTATATTCGACTATAAATATCGAACGAAGTGGTTGGTCTAATGTTCATACAACGTTGACACAACGTTCGCACAATGGCCTTAGTGAAGGTATGAAGCAAATAGTCCGATGATTTAAGGTCGATCTAACAGCTCAAAACAACAAATTTTGATTCGAGCTGTTGGCTGTTATTTGGGGAAGATCACGGCTTAGAACGGTATGGAACAAACTTTTCTTAGCCCAAACCTCCATTTTTTTTAATACATGAATTTGTTTATTGCAACAATTATCTGAAATTAACCACAAATAGGAAAGACAAGCAAAGAGAATTAAAGGGACAAATAACATTTTGATATTAAACATGTACCAACTACGCAAAATGAATAAATAGCAACACAATTTATAAGTACTAAGCAGTTATCAACACACAAAAGACACAATCTTACAGTTTTCGAGGCTTCGAAACAAGTAATATTCACGACAGCGTACCACCTTAAAGATCTCCTAAAGTGTTTTTAGGTATCTGTCTCTTTCGAGATAAGCCTCTTCACCGTTGCCCATTTTGTGATGTTACACTCAAGAAGCATCTTTGCCCTGTACAATATAGAGTCTAGCCAGGCGACAGGAATCTCGTCTACGCTGTTAGGATAAAGGTGATATCAAAAGAATACCCGCTTTTACGTCTGGATTTTTACTGTTTTAGACGCAACGAGAAATCCCTTTTTGTTCTGGTGTGTTTGTCCACCCGGATGTCATTGATATTTCTCTTTAATAGATAAGAGATTTTTCTCGCTTATACTGCAGGAAGACCATTTTTCGATTTAGGGTTCCGTTTGCGCAATATTTTTGATCGAGTAGGGCGTCCCCCCCCCGTCTCCTGGCTAAACGCTTGATTGTAGAAACGTGAATAAATTCTGGGCAGTCGCGCATATAATGAACTTAAAAGAAAAAGTATCACGGCTTTACTAGTTAATGAGTAATAGGCAACTTATAAAAGTAAAATTTTGTACAAAATCCATTGAAAATGACTTCGATGAAGTTGTTAGTTCTGTAAAGCAGATAAAAAAACCCTCTTTCTATGGAACCCTACATAGCGCGTGGCCCGACACGCACTTGGCCGGTTTTGAATTTTTTTATTTGTTTTTTGTTGTATTGTATTGTAATTGTAAAGTCGCCCGTAACGGGACTGATTAGAGTGCACCGTGCGAGTGTAAAGCTTGATGTGATCTCGACTGTGCATATGGATTTATTTATGTGAAATAAAGGCTATAATAATATGATAATTTCTGTGACCAATGTAATTTTAAGTATATTTCGACCTGAGGCCTAATTAAGCGCACCAAATGCGAAGGATTCGTAACGAGACGTTAGCTGTCAAATTCCATACTAATTGCTACTGAAAACGTCAGGGCATCTCAGGATTTGGTGTGCGTAAGAGGTAGAGCGACAATGTACTAAAGGTGTTACGTATAAAAACACGATTCCTCTAAAACACTCCTCAAAGGCAGTTTAAATAGTTTGTGGCAGTCTTTCAATTTACCACAGACTATTTAAACTGCATCTGAGGGGTGTTTTAAGGAATCGTGTTGTCATGAATAAGACTGTACGTGCGCCGCGAACTGAAAAAGCTTGGCAGACCCTTCAGTAAAGGTATATACATCATCATCATCAGCCTATGCTTGTCCACTGCTGGACATAGTCCTCTCCTATTGCACGCCACTGAGCACGGTCCTCGGCTACTCTCATTTTATGACGATATTTTATTTATTTTTTTAGTTTATTGTATGTATGTTATTGAATTTGACTTAATTCTTTAACTACACCACGGCACGCACTCCGTAGTACAATTATGGGTTACCGTAGGCACTGACTGAAAATCAGCGCTGAGGGATCACATCCTCAGCACAACGCTGAGTCAGCTGCCTTTTGTGGCAACGTAGATACACCACAGGCTACATCTATGGTCCTGTTTTATTTATTCGTTTTGTCTGTTGTGTATTTAGTTTTGTTTCTGTTGTTGTGCATATTATGTTACTTATCTGCTTATTTTGTTTCTGTGATGTATCTTGTTGGTATAATAAATGTCTTTCTTCTTCTTCTTCTTCATCCAGCTCTAGCCAGCTGGTATATACATATCTAATCATTATAAGTCACTTTTAAACCGCCCGCAGACGACAAAATAAAAAGCCTCGGAGCCTCGTTTGAAAGTCTACAAGAGCGAGTGAACCACTAGACTTGAGGACTTTTCCATCTCCATAATTAGACAGCTTGCCCCGTGTGTACCCTTGCAGTGAAGTTGACCGCTTTAACTTTTTTAATTACGCCAACTTCAGGTTCTGTAAATCGAGTTGGAAGTTTGTGTGTTTATGTCGTGTTGGGACTACGCAGGTTTATTTTTAAAATGCGAAATTCCACACAATCTATTTGACGTGTTTCAGTACAACGGTTTTTCGTTAAGCTTTATTTAATAATAGATTAAATTGAAGTTATCCTTTGAAGTATGTCATAAATTATGTCGGTACATGATAAGATAAGAATATTCTTTATTGTACTCCAGAGCGCATGAAATTTGTAAAGATACACGGCCCATCGGCGGCCCAGATACAATGTACATATTATTGCTAAATTAAGGGATAACTAAGGATAAATTAAGGTATTTTGAGGTCTCGAGGCCCTAGGGCAACGAAGGAGCGGAGGCCCCTAATTATTCCCAAATAAAAAATACGACACAAAAACTACAATGAATACGACGAATTTTTTTTTAATTTGAAAAACAAACAGACGTTACAAGTACTCATAAAAGATTGGCGTTTAATGATAGTACATAATATTAGCCTTTTGTGGGGGCCCTTTCCTTGTGGAGGCCCCAGGGCAGTAGCCCCGCCTGCCCTTCCCAAAATCCGGCCCTGGCAATGCTCCATCCAAGAATTAAACTTTACTTATTTTTCATTTGGATCCCGGCCTACCTATAACAGCTAATTAATTCCATAGTTGGAATCGTACTTATAGCGTAAATGTGAAAGTTTGTGAAGATGTCTGGATGTGTGTTACATGATCACGCAATAACGGCTGAACGGATTTAGATGAAATTTGGTATGGAGATAGTTTGAGTCCCGGTGAGGACATAGGATACTTTTCATCCCGGAAATAACTCGTCCCGTGCGGACGAAGTCGCGGGCAAAAGCTAGTAGAAAGCGAGGCTCAACAATATACGACAACGCAGTCATCTTGACAGCGCTGATTTTCACCCACTACAAGAGAAAGGCAACAAACATACAATATGAATTACATTATAGTTTCTACACTTAGCCGCGAACACGGCACGCCTTAATCTCTGGTTAAGGGCTGACTCGGGTGAGTCAATCCGGTTACAATTTAACGAGCAACACGACCGCTGGCGTGAAACGCCGTTCGACCCGAGTTTCCCGTCGCAATTTACATACATAACACCGGTGTCTTGGGGAAAACTTACGCCGGGGCCCGGGACGTGTGACAATATGTTGGCTAACAATGGATGCGGTTAAAGGCTATACCCGTGTACAGGTACAGGCACCAAACCTCTTTCAATAATTTACCAATCACATTTTTATTGAAACCTCTTTCAATACTGCTCTTATTACGACTAGGCACCTAAAGTTTATTAAAAAAATCACCATGTTGCTCCAAGCCGATTGATTTCAGTCCAATATATATTTGTACGGAAAGAGATGGCACATCAGTGTAAAAAAAATGGTGGGTGTCGCTGACTCACAAGTGTCAAAACAAAAAGCTTGAAATATTTGACATAAAAAACGACCAAGTTAATGATGACCTAGAGCCGTCTTGTTTTTTGCAAATATATACCTCTTTATGCCCTCAACATCATACGTTAATCACAAAAAAAACGGACCAGTAGTTTTCAAGATATTTAGAAAAGTAAAAAAAACTTTCAAGTGACATTGCAAGGAAACTGTCAATAATTAAGACATAAAACTTGGCAGATTAATAACTAGCAATATTACCAATACATAGGATATATTCATTGGCTAATAACGTCAGGGGCATATTTTGTTCCCTTACACGGGTATAGCCTTTAGCTGAAACTGGGAAGAATCCTTAAATCGAGCAGTATAATGCAGACGATAACCTAACCTAACCGTTTGTGACGTCCATGTCTGGTTAATATAGCACAAGGTATCCTAGTTTGGAACCAGGACAAGTGATTGTTATGTGTGGAAGTTATTTATTTATTTATTAAACCTCTACTTTTTTTTCTTTTTAATGATCTAAGAAAGACGGGGTGTCTTCGAGTGTAAATAAACATGAATTCAGCTTCCGAATTCACTCTGTGTATCAAAGCTGCCGTTTTGTCACAAAGATTGAACCCTATCGCTTGTTCGTAGCTTGCAATATTTCCCGGTGCATTTATCTCGTGCCTTGTGACTAAGGCTTGGACTTCGCATATTCGTTTTATTCGAATATTCGCCTGTTTTAATTCGTATAATTTGGACTTTAGTATTTGAAATCGTCAAAGTTTTCGAATATTTCATAAATTTTCGAACTATTTTCAACGCTACCGCCAGCCGTTTAAATAAAATTAAAGATTACTGCCAACCAACTTGTCAATTACTTATTTTATGACACTTTTTCGTCAAATTCAAGTTAAATATTTTGATATGGCATCTTTGGTTGGTGTAAATAGAAAATTAAAAAAGTGATATTAATTTGAATTTTTGTTACTAGGTTTTTATTTTAACGAATTAAAGTCTACTACTACGTTTAGTAAGGCCTTCCGGAAACTACAAAATTATGATGTTTGAGGAAATAATAGTTATTTAAGATATACGCGCGGAAAGTAAGGTTTTATACGAATAAGTGCCAAATTGAAAACACGAGCGCAGCGAGTGTTTTTATTGGCACGCATTCGGATAAAAACCTTTTACGCTCAAGTATCTTACAACATTTTTCAATGCATTTTGCGAGAAAATACAACAAAAAAAATAAGTATAAAAGTAATTTTATTTCACCAAAGCCTATTTACAACAAAATGGCGTGCTTTCTTTGCAGAGCGCGCGTTTCATACAGTTTTTTTTTTCTTGAGGCAAAGGTACAGTATACATACAGCCAATAATGTGAAAAATATTTTTGTTTTCGGAAACAAAACACGTATTTTTAAATGAGATAATCAAGAATCTTATGTTTTATGGTATTTATCATCATTCAATTATTGTTAGAGCGCGCATACTTATAAATAATTGTTTTTTTTTGGACAGCAAAACCTCCTTGCATCTTTGTAATTTTTTAAATTTTATGACTTGCACCATGCACCACAGAGTCAAAAACTAAAAAAAAATACTTTATTTCACGCGTGAAATAAAGGATTTCAGTACTGTTTTATTTCACGCTTGAAATAAAGAGTCGGTTTCCGCATAATTTTGTTACACAAAAAAGAAAACTTTACGAGCAACTGCATTGAAAAAATTGTTTTTTCTATAAAATAGCTAATATTCGTTTTTTTTAATGTTCGAATAATTGGGCTTTAGAATTGACTTTGTTCGAATAGCAAAAATGGGCGAATATTACAAGCCATACTTATGACGTCGGCACGTTTGGAGCACCCACGCCAGTGACTGATAAAAAACTCCGTTTCACGTTTTATTTAGCAAGCACTGGATTAGTAAATAAAACATTTGATGTACGTATTTCAGTTAATTTTTTATTCGGCACGGTTTGAAATGTATTTCCGGACAGCATCGCTGGTCTGTCTGTCAACACAGAATTCTCAGTACTGGCTCAGTTGGCATTACACCAATACGGTTAATGCCGAACCACTTAACGAAATTGGTACTCGAAGTCTATATATCTATCTAACCACGTGATCGCGTACGCGCACGGAGGCGCATGGTGACACAAACATAGCTTTTTAGGCAATTTTATCCATATCTCATAGTCACACATACGTCCAGTATTAAGCTCTCATTTGGGCAACATTGTTTTTAGTGCTGAGTGATTTTTTTATATGGCCTCCATAAGGTACTACAAGGCAAAGGCTTTAGACCAAGATATTCGGTCATTTGCCACCTCTGACCACTCCGGAAAGAACTAGTCGAGATCATCCCGCAGTCCTGCTATATAATAGGGGTTAAAGTATGAAATTGCCGTTTTATTGCAATAGGTTCTTTGAATTGACATAGAATCTTCATGGTTTGAGGTTTTCGAATGAAACTTTTTTCAAATGGTTTCTATGATGTTCTTTTTTTTAAAAAATGTGAAACATTTGAATATCGACTTTCAATTGTTTTTGGCAATTTCATACTTTAACCCCTAATACTATATCATACTGAGTGATACTTAAAGAAACATATAGGGGCTTGTTATTTACCAACGATCTTATTATTCAAATTTGGCTAGTAACTAAAAAGTAGGCTGTAGTATACAGGCGCGAATGAATAAGTTAATTTATCTTTTAAGTTTAAAGATGGGCAGGGCATGTGGTCAGGCGGCCGGACGGTCGATGGACTAAGGCGGTCATAGAGCGGTGGCCAAGGTTGGGTAAACGATCGATAGGCAGACCAGCGATCAGATGTCGTCGAAAAGCAACGGACGGGATTGGCAGGGGACCGAGAGGTTTAACGTGTTAGGGAAGAGCCCTATCCCCATAAGTGGGCTCTATTCAAGGGCTGGATAGATAATACTTTTTAAACCAGCACCGGCTATACACTAACTCACGGCATAGAGTTTACTTTTTCAATACGCAGCTTAGACCACTTTCACGCGTCTCTAGCCAAGCAAAGGCGAGGCGAAGACAAACGAACTGTTCATTGGATTTGTCTAAAGGAAAGTAATCTTCGCCATGGAAAATTGGCTTCCCCTGAGCCAGACAGGGTAAATCCACCTTCGTAAGTTGAGATTCAGTCTACGACTGTGTTGGTAACTAAAGAAACACAGAGAGTCTACTTTAGTGTGACATTATCTTCATCCTTTACTGGAAGGTACGAAAGGTGGCCGACTGAACGGTAGAGACCCATGTAACAAACGAGCGATCTCTCGCCATCGAACTTAATAGTTTGGCGAGTTTCAATGTACTGTATTACCTTCATTTGGTTAGTTGAAAAATAAAAAAAACTACAATATTACCACAAAAAAGCCGGCCGATGGGCTATTTTTGCACTCGAATTGTAGCCTTTAACTTCTTAAGTATTTGACGAATATTTTAGTTTGAAATCGTTCCACCCGCACGTCGCCAGCCCGTCGTAACGTGGATAGACTCTAAGCATGCAAAACAGCGGGCGAGCCACTGAGTGCACTCAGCGAACGCAATGAAGTGTAATACTGTGTGTAAACTCAACTCCATTGTTCACTCTGGCCACTCATGCAGGGTCGGGTAGGGTTACCGGATACGAATTTTAAAAATGCCTGACAATAAACCGGACTTTTTTCAAAATATCCTGACATTTTGTTGGAATTAAACGTTTTAGAGTCTCATGATTAAAGTGGAAATGGGACACCTGGCGAGGCGGGGAGACGGCAAGTGGACCAGGGCAATAACAGAGTGGCAGCCGAGAATAGGACGACCGACGGTCAGCGGGCAGACCAGCAATCCGATGGTCGGAAGATATAGTTAGGTCGTCGGAAGGCCCGTGGATGCGGATGGCAAGGGACCGTGACCATATGTCACTTGGGGAAAAAGGCCTATACATACCCAGTAGTGGGCTGCGGTGGGCTGATGATGATGATGAAACGTTTTAAGGCAACAATTCATACATTCATATTACATAATAATAAATTTCGCGTGGTTCTCGTTGTAAGAATATGACCGAACCGACAAATTTCTTGGGTGTAGTAAGAAGCGACTATACAAGGGAAAACCAGGAGGTAGACAGCAGTACCTCTCGTGTACTAAAGTAAACCTCTACTGCGATCACTAACACGTTTGTAAAGTCAATGGGAAAATGCCCCCACGGTAAGAACGTCTTTGTGGCGCGTCCTAGGGGAGTCCTATGTCAAATGTATGCTGATGACAAATTCGAACCTTTGTCTTACTTTGAACACGATTTTGTTGTAATTTTCTCTCTTGTGACACCTGTGACTGTAGCCGGCGTCGAAAACTTATTTGCCCAGTGAAATAGGTATTCGACGTTGTACTAACTGACTTCACGAAGAATTTTTCTTCCAAGTCGATTGTCAGACAAATGTTTAAGAACGGAAGGAGAGTCAAAAAGCATGTTAACCCTAGGCCTGGAGAACTTCGTCCGCCCGGAATGGAGTTGGGAGTCGATGAGGTTATTATGACGGAACTTAATCCTCTTTATAGCGCGTGCTTTAGTGGCAGAATTAGTTTGTCAAAAGTTTCAGTTGTTGTCCGCCGGCGTGCCACTAAATTTCACTGGGATTTGACAGCTTAAAAATAAAGTTACAGATCCGAGTGTCGAGAACACAGACATGAGAAGGTGTTGATGGGTCGGGCATTAGCTCAAGATAGCGACACTTACATACTTTGCCATGATCTTGGCTAAAAATTAGAAGTTGGTTCAAGTTGGCTAGTGAATTAAAATGGTTCCTCACTTCTGAATGTGACTTTCCTAAGGACTAGGATGGTGTAAGGTGACTGGATAGCCTATGCACCGCAAAAGATAAATAGATGCTGTGGCTTCTGGTATATTCTTAGATCAGCTAGGCATGAGTGAAATGTTAGCTCCCTGTAGGCAAATAACATATAGGACACGTTAGGTGCCTACAGGAAGCTAACATTTCACTCATCAAACTCCTTTTTCCTTGCCGAAATTCTAAAAAGAGAAATTCAAAATGCGCCTCGCATAATTGGTACGAAGGGGTAGAAATGCAAAATGAAACGCGAGAAAAAAGTTCAGACTTTTAAATCATCAGGCCGCAAAAACGCGGCAACCCAGTAATTTTCCAATATGACACACGACAGAGGACTAAAATATTTTGTTTAAAAAGAACGCGCAGAGCTGGGTCCCTATTCGGAATCACACGCATGATCGATCCACGATGCTTGTATCTTCTCTTTCATAGCACGTTGCAGGGTATGGCTAGGTAGTCGAAGAAGGCGGTAAAATGAAGTATAGGAATAATTATCAGTAAGATCCTCATCATCAATCTATGACTGTCCACAGTTGCTGGATAGGGCTACCCCAGTGCGTGAATATTATCTCAGACTTCAGCATTACACGTAGAATGAGCATCCGTCTGTAATATGAATGTAATATGAGAGCAGGGAATTTGACATTGAAGAAATGTAGAATGATAGTTTGATAACATTAAATGTACATCTGACTACCAGAACTAGGATTCTGCCATCGCCATTGAAAATATTGGGAACATTATTGTTGCTGTTAATCATGCCAATATTCCCAATATTTTCACTGCCGCCGGTTAGAATAGCGGAATATCGCTAGTCTGAGCTGTAGAGATCAATGCACTCACATTTTGAATTAATGTAGACTGATAGTTTGATAACGTTTAATGTGTCTACATAACGAACTAGGGATATAGGTACTAAGCGGTCACATTGGCACTGCTCAGCATCGAATTCATTAGAAACCCTGCCGGTTATGGATTTACTGGGAACATTCCCAAATATTGTTGCCGTCAATGATGGCAACATTTTCACAGCCTCTTGGAGAAACGGCACATCGCTAGTCTGAACAGATCAACCCACTCACCCAGCTTAAAATACACTTTAATCATGGGTGCACCGCGCTCATTGTCCTCATACATTTATCGCACGGAAGTGCTGTTATCGAGCCTCGCTGAATCGGCCGGCTAACCGGACAGTTTCCCATTAATTCTCTTGCATGAAACAAAAAGTGGAGAAAAAGACACGGGAGGAGGGGACTGGACAAAGCGCCCCCCTAAACCCCCGTCATCGATTTGCATCCGGCCCCATATTATAACGAATAAGTGCTACAGAACCACCACTCTGTGAAGGCGGAAACTGTGTACAAATATTCAATTCAATATTTACTTGCAAGCAGTGTTTATTACAAATTAGCGGTTAGAACCTTATCGCCTTCTACGGGCTTTGCAACTTAAAAATATATAATGCATGCGTTACATATTTTAAGTCCATAAAATCTCATAAAAAAAAGTTTAAATACACTATTCACTTATGATTTGATCAATTCTACAAGATTTGTTATCTGAGGTAATATTCCGATACAAAACACCTTCTGCTGCCTCTCGTTTTGTGCCTCCGCGGTTGAGATAGACGGTGAAATATTTAAACCGTATTTTTGCCCGGTTCAGTAATGCCGTTATTAGTCTGGGATTAAAGCTGTCTGTTTTAATTAAAGCGGGCTTTTGGCGAGTTGAGTTGGCCGGTTGCATTTGAGTAGTGAAACACTCACATGCATCTCTACTTTTATGCTATCAAGACATTGGAGTTATAAAATGAGTGTACTGTATCCGATCTATATGAAACCGGTATTAAGTGCCTACCTAAACAGATTAAATTGTCATTAATCATTACAGATTTAAGTATCTGTTTCTTTTCATACAGTACCATTAATTCTTTAATTCTGTATTGTAGAATAAAAGCAGGAGTTAAATTAAATCACCACGTTTGTGAAGTTGTACTAGGCCCTGGGACATGTTTCTTAAAACTAAAATTCATAGCTTTATGATAATGATAACGTTTTATTATGATAATTCTATGTACATTGCTTAGCCGAGTCTTCCTACTTGTTAATCTGTGGGTTGATTGACTTTGCAATGTACATCGAATAGTCATAATAAACCATGAAATGTAGTTCTATGAAACAGGCCCCAAGTCTCACAAGGATCGCGTGCCTCACGACAATCAGCTAGAACTTGGACGGAAGACGAGGTAATTCAACCTGTCGAGACACGATGGCAGGGAGGGTAGACGAGATGGGGATCTACTGGATATTGCGGTGATAGTATGGATCTTCGCTGTTTGCTCCGCCAGAAAGACTGGAACGGCGTCCGTGTCATGTGTATAAAATAGAAAAAAATATACTTTACGTTATATTCTTTTTGTTGCACTAACCCGTGCTGAGGACAATTTTAAAAATCTATTTAGAGGCTAAAAATTCCAACCATGCCAGGACTTGAACCAGCCAGCGCTCTCCCAACTGAGCTAATGGGTAAGCGCAGGCATCAGTGAAATTTCGAGCCTCTTTACAAACTTATCTGTATTACGTACAGGCAGCGACATCTGGCCGAAGCAATTTACATCGCAGCCCCGAGTAACCCACTTTGCAGTTGAGTTTTTACATCGGAATGATATCGCTGTACCTACATGATACTTTACGTTTCCACCGAAAAAGTAGAGAGACAGAGAGAGTAGAATAGCAGTGTTTAAAGTATGTGCTGAGGGTGATATTTAAAATGCGTAATTCTTGAAATATGTCGGTAGGAGTTTATAATTTACAACAACTTTTGTCCTACAACTTCTGTGCGTAACACAGATAGGTTGGTAAAAGTGGTTCGGAATTTCGACGATGCCTGCACTTGCACATTAGTTCAGTTGGGAGAGCGCTGGCACGGTTAGCCAGAGGTCGCGGGTTCAAGTCCCGGCATGGGTGGAATTTTTAGCTTCTAAAATAGGTTTCTGCAACTTCTGGATTTTATTTTGCACAATAATTGTCCATTTGCCCAAAAAAAATCATGAAATATTTAGGGATTTTCTGTTTTTGAGTGGCATTATTTGACAGAAATGCTTTAAACCATTTGTAGTAAATGAAATGGTCATTCTTCTATGTAGGACAATGATTTACTGAATGACTAGTTGATCGCAAAGCGCGAATTTAATAAAATTGTATATTTTGAAAAATAACAATCGGAGAAAAACACAAAGTCTAATTGGATATTTCAGTAATTGCGCATTTTAGAAACAACCGTTTTATTCATAAAAGTGAACAATGATAGTGCCTGGTCCCCAAACTAGAATACATATTATTTCATCTCAGCCCTAACGAACCAAGTTACATAGTAGACGCCATCGGTAATCGGTGCGTTTACGCGCGATTAGACGAGACTATCGCGCGAGCGCAAAATGGCCGACAGGACAATCGTAACGAGCTCAATATAAAGGTCTATCCATGATACAACGGGCCGGCGACGTGCGGGCGGCACGATTTCAATCCAACGTTAGAGGCTACAATATAAGTGCAAAAAAAATCCTGTTCCCGTGTCGTGCTCGTCGGTCGTACGTTTTTAGCGCTATTATTGTGGTTTGTAAAAGTATTCAAGGTTTATTTTATTGTGAAACGTCGCGCCCGCACGTCACCGGCCCGTTGTAATGTGGATAGTACTTAAGCGGCTCCATAGAGGAACACTAGTGCAAGGGAAAGAAATAATATCTTTTTAGGGTTCCGTAGTCTGACAAGGAACCCTCATAGTTTCACCATGTCCGTCTATCTGTCTCTCTGTCTGTCTGTCCGTCCGCGGCCTAGCGCAAAGACCGGTGGTACTAGAAAGCTATAATTTGGTATGTGTATACATATTTATCACGCCGACAAAGTTACAGAATAAAATATTGGAAAAAATTAAATTACTGTACCTCTCCTAACATGATGGGCCATTGGATCGCTGGATTGGTCGTTGAAAATTTTTGGGGGCGTAGGCAGACAATTTTTTTATTTATGGTTCCGTTTGCGAAATATTAAGCTTTAAAGCGCAAAGTTTTCTCTCTTGGCTAAACGGTTGATTGTAGAAACGTGAAAAAATTCAGGGTAGGATAGCACATATAATGAACTTAAAAGGAAAAGTAGTCGGCTAGACGGCTAAGTAGGCTTTACTAGTTAACGAGTAGATTAGATTGATTAGATTAATACTCTTTATTGCACACCATACATTATAATAGGCAACCAACTTAAATTTAAATTATAAATTTCGAATAAAATTCATTGACAACGACTTCGATGAAGTTGTTAGTTCTGTAAAGGTCAAAACGCACTAGAGCGACACTGCAGCGGAGAGGCGCGTCGCGGCATCGGAACGGCGCGTTAGAAAAATATGGTTTCCACCACAGAACAAAAGTTTCCACTGTTTCTTATGAAATAAAACGCACTATAGCCGCGCCGCTTCACTGCAGCACCACAGCAGATAAAAACCCTCTTTCTACGGAACCCTACATTGCGCATGGCCCGACACGCACGTGGCCGGATTTTTACAGGACATTTTTCAAAAAGTGTGTTCAATCTGGCATCATTATCATGTTAATGGCGATTTTTAGGACCTACGGTCGTGAACCAAAGGCAAAAAACCTAGGAATAGATATAGCATTAACGCCGAAAACGGCCGTTTTTGGCATAAATGCTATCTAGTCCCAGGTACGTGATCCCAGGTTCTCAGGTGGATCCTAAAATCACTACTAACATGATTGCCAGATTGTACACTTTTTGTAAAAACGACCTGCAAAAAAGACATAACTTTTTCCCCCTGTACGTGGCGCTAGTGTCTCTATGGGGACCCTTAAGCTGGAGAGGTAAATTGCAGGTCGGAGCGCTTGGCGTGCTAATTAGGACATTGCGTTCTTGGCTATTTCGCAACTAGTGTACGACCAATAGATCGTTCATTTTAACCAGATTTGAACCCATATCCATCAAAGATCCATATGACTTTTTTTCCCCAGTAGGTGGCGCTAGTGTTACTCTATGGGGCCCCTTAAGCTGGAGAGGTAAATTGCAGGTCGGAGCGCTTGGCGTGTTAATTAGGACTTACGTTCTTGGCTATTTCGCAACTAGTGTACGACCAACAGACAGTTCATTTTAACCAGATTTGAACCCATGTCCATCAAAGTTTCCGAGCATAGGCCGTTACATATCACGCTGAGCGACTCTGACTGACAGGACTAAGGAGGAGTAAAATATGCTCATCCTCATTCATCATCCTCTCGGGTTAGTCCCTCAATGGATTTACCTAGAGGCAATACTCCTACAACAACCTAGAACGTAGCAACTAGAGAACGGCGAGTGTTGAAGCTAATGAGGGATTTTCTTTTTATTATTTTTTTAATTATTACCTAGTCGCTGCATAGATGGCGCAGAACTTGGTAAGTTCCTGCAAGGAACGGATTGTCACACTATTTTTTTATTATTTCACTTGGATGTAATTTTTAGATCATAAAACGAAACTTACATGTGTCATTGTCACATCACAAATAAATATAGTTCCGAATTGATCCATTCACGTTATCGCAATATCCATTGACGTCCATTTCGGAACGGCTATCATAGACACGATTACGTGTGAGCAATCTGTAGTGCGTTCCGATTTTCCCATGATCGCTCACAGTCGCAAATCGGAACGAACGGCTAGTGACGTAGTTAGTTCAGCGCCATCTACAGAGTTCTTGGGAAATACTTTTTTTTCTTAATAGTCAAAAAGGAAACCTCCCATTCTCTATTCGTTCGAGCGAATATCTCGGGAAGAATTTCCAATACAGTTTCATCCATGCGCATTCACGTTTCGCATTCGCAGACGACGTGGCGAGGTTGGACGCCTGGATTTGAACGTCGGCGGTGACGAGGCGCGCGGTGGAATGCTGAATATTCGCTGTTGGAGACGAGTCTAAAGGCTAAAGTTGAAGCTAGGATTTGCCTGTCAATCATTTGATTTACGGGCTGGGATACATACACACACTTAGTATGCAAATTAAGAAGGCCTGTGCCATACAGCGGGACGTATGAAGGCTGCTTATCGTCGTTCATATTGCAAAATGTCACATGTGAAAAATATACTATTTTTGTTTTTTAATTTCACCATCAGCTGGTGTAGAGCTTTTTATGTTCACGCCAATTTCAATTTTGACCGTAATTGTTTTCGTGACATGTGTTTTTCGATCACTCTTATTACATCATCACATAGACCACTAGTCATCATCACCACCACCACTAAATGGTAGATAGCCTACTCTAACCTGAGGGCAAATGCGCACTCGAGGTTCCATTTTTGCACAAACTAATATATAGGAACCATTCATTGTTTTTAATGAAAACCGATGGGTTGAGACAAAAATAAATACCAATATTCTACGAACGTTGCGGATGCGAGAACTCATACTTGAACTAAGTACAAATTAATGGTCTCAAATATAAAACAAGCTTGCTCACAATTCAAACACAAAACTCAGTTCATGGTAAAACTTACTTTTAATATAAAGTTCACTTTAAAGCCTGCGCTTACACTGTAAGTTACAAACTGAAGTCTCGCTGCAAGTTTAGAGCTTCACTCCGTGATAACACTGGAAGCTTTCGGAGTGTGACGCTATTCGCAATAACAGTTGCTGGGGGCCGGAAATATGGGAAGATACTCGTACAAGACGATATACTATTGGAGAGTTTCGTGGTTGTATGTAGACGTGAATCGTGATAAGAATTGGTAAATAACAAAGTGTTATTTAAAGGACTCTATACTAACTTCAGTAGCGCCAGCGATGAACCAAAAATGTAAACAATCATCCCATACTGTCGACACACTTTTGGCAAGTCAACTAGGCATCAATATTAAGTGTATTATTTAGTTATGAGCCAAATGGGAGGCCTTTGCCCAGCAGTGGGACACAACCAGGGTTACATAAAATAAAACAATGGTAACAGATGTACGTAATCTGCGAATTTGTAGTAGAACTAAAATGGCCTGACATTTATGTTAAGACCTCAGGACACTGTGTTCTGAGGTTAAGACATTTTGTCTATGTCTTCTTTATTTACTATTCCAAGAGTTACATTCTCTGCTCTCATGCAGCGACAATGTTTGACGGACAACAGACAGAGTAGGACTTAGTTGCAGAACAGTTTTCTATAACGGCCCATTAATCGCTAAATACTGAGCGAAGTTTACGGCTAAACACCCAGTTTATAAGCAAGCCATTACGAACTTTATCGCGCCATCTTCTCAACACACTGGCAAAGTATTCGCCAAGTTCCGCAGAGAATTACTGGGGATTTGCACTCCAGTCTCGAAACTTTCAGCGGGACGGGAGGCTATCGAAGGTTCGCATCGGTTTTAGAGTTCCGTATCCGAAGGGTGCTAATGCCAACTATGCCTACGCTGTTGGCTGTCTGTCCGTCCGTCCGTCCGTGATAATTTTCACTTTACTTTATCGCGTACTTAAAAGGTATACATAAAACGCAAACCATAAAATGCTTCTTGATGTGGTGACACGAATATTTTCACAGTACCTACCTATAGTAGAAATTTTGACGGCATTTTACTACTGCAAATTTGTACTGCGGAGGATCGCAAAAATAAATAAATAAGAGGGTACAAGACACGATAGGCACAAAATAACCTTTTTTTTTACTATTTATAAAATACACAATATGTACTTATAATATTTGTGGTAGTAGGGAACTTTAGAAGCGCGAGAAACACTCGTACTTGACCGGTTTTTATTGATAAGTACGTAGTTTTATACCATACATATTTTTGTGAGTGAAAGTTAGTAACTATTCCGGTCGATAAAAAAATCAATTTACGTAGACTATTTTTGTTAGCCAAAGTAGTCTCTAAATAGAGTTGAAGACGTAAGAGAATATAAAGCACTTCGTACTGGGTTCCATGCTAAGTAACGTTCTGATATTTACTCGAAGGAATTAAGAACGAATAAAACAGCTTGTATTTTTTTTAAGTTTCGGAGCTGCTCTCATAATAAAAGGTGTTTATATTGATTATTTGACCTTTATTTTATTTATTTAGTACAACAGGTGACTATCAGAAGAAAATATAAAATTACAAGTGTATGGTTCAGAGCTTTACTGCCTCCCAAAACATACGCACACGTTCGTTTAGCAAATAAACACAATTTTAATAAACAAAATAAACAAACCAAATTAATAAACAAAATATAAAACACAAAAGATTTTATACAACATAACATAAACTCACGCCTTTATCCCAGAGGGGTAGGCAGAGATCAGGGACTGCCACTTGGCATTTCGGCATTAACTTCTAAATGATGTGAGGCTATCATTATATAAATCGAGATCTTTATAAATTACGGAAACAGAATTAAAGAGGCGACACATGCGTACCACTGGATTATAAACGGAGGTGTTATAAAGTGTTTAAATATGTACTTGAAGGCTAAAAGGTTAGTGGAATAACCCCCTTAATTTTCACCGGACCTTTTTGCTATCGCCCTTTATGCCTAAATATTGGCTTGCAATTGCATATTATGATCTTCCGCCTTTTCGCTTGCATCACAGCGGAGTTGCTCTCAGAATGAAAGTTATTTGCACTGAATAGTAAAATAACCCCATTAGGACGGCGCCTCACGGCGATTCCCATACAAACGTAGTTTGGCTTCATTTTCAAACGACATGCCGGATTGCAATGGAGCTTTGTCAATATGCTAAGACGACACAATAGAGAATAAAGAAATGAATTAAAAATAAATTAAAACTTAGTGAGATCTAATTTCCTATTTATAGATAGATAGAGAACACTTTATTGCACAACCAGGTGAAAGATATTACAAATAGTTTCTTATGTTTCTTATATCTTTATTTATATATTCTCAATTCTTGGCACGACCAAACCTTGATTTGTGTCTTCTAAACAAATAGTTAAAGTTTCATTACGATCCGGTATGCCGTTTGTAAATTAAACGAAACTAAGATTGTATGGGAATCGCTTCGTGAGGCGCCTTCTTAACTTTCACCGGACCTTTTTGAATCACCCTTCATACCTAAATATTACCTTGCAAATGCATACGATCATTGATCAAAATCCAACCCATCCCTTCCGCCTTTCCCTTGCATCACAAACCTACCATACTCAATTTACACGATGATTGCACATCATAAAGATACAGCTCGCATGTATTGCAGCACTGCAGTATAGGTTCAATAGATGATTGATGTGATTCCATAATTCCCTTTTTCGAGCTACGGGGGTCGTAATGTCACAAAACAGAAAGACGTAAAAGGACGGTTTCTGGCTGCCTATACCGCCAGAGCCGCGTTCAATAAAACTACAATTTATTATGACGATTCGAGTACAATGCGATGGCTATGCGATGTACATCGGATAGTCATAGTAAACCATGAATTGTAGCTCTGTGAAATATGTACCATCACCATAACGCTTTACAACAAGAAAAGTCCAATTGCAGGGGTGAATGATAGTCCTAGTACTTTTTTTTTTTCAGGTCAATGATTTTTTTTTTCACATCAATGATAGACTACATTACATGATGAAGTTCGGATCCCAATGTTGTTTTCATTGCGGATTAGTAGATAATACATAGGTACATACATAAGCAGCCTATATACGTCCCACTGTAGGGCACAGGCCTTCTCTCAGAGCTTAATCACCACGCGTGCCCCACCGCTGATTGGCGATTTCAAGCGCTAGATAGCTCAGACACTCAGGTTTCCTCACGATGTTTTCCTTCACGGTTAACGAGTGGTATTGCTGCTATAGCTTTACAAATGTACATAACTTAGAAAACAAAGTCATGGGTACGGCACTGGGAATCGAACCTGGGTTTCTCGCTTCCGAGTCCAATGTTCTACCCACTAGGCTACCACAGCCGATTAGTACTCGTACTAATACCATAAATGTGAAAGTTTGTGAAGATTTTTTGTTTGGATGTTTATGATCGTACGAAGTTCGTCAGGACAGCTAGTAACTAATAATAATAATAAGCTTGTCAATTGCTGGCAATACCTACTGAAGTATGGTTTGACTGCCAATGCAGTTTTGTTATAATTTATTGACAGATGAATGATGCTATGTGTTGTGTATTTTGATCGTGAATATGATGCGTAACGGATTCCTTTGTTTCATTTCTGTTTTCATTCGTTCATCGGAAAACTTATGGAAATCAGGTTATTTGTAAGCTGATAAGCCAAAGGGCTCCAACCCACAACTGAAGTCGTCTGAAAGTACCAATTTACTTAAAAACTTTTATTGGAAACGCACAAAAGACCCAAATGTACGTGAGTAAGTCCGCCTTAAGAACACCAACGTGTTTGCTTACTCTTACGGAGATTGGCGTCAAGGTGTTGCAGAACGGTCCGACAGTAAGATAAGATAAGAATATTCTTTATTGTATACCGGAAAAAATGTTACAGAAATAGCAATGACAAAAGAAAAGATACAATTGGCGGCCTTATTGCTAATAGCAATTTCTTCTAGGGAACCTCATGTCGAAGATTTGCCGAAGGAGAAATAGACACGGGTAGTCGGTACTTACAGTACTTAGCTAGAGCAAGTATAATAATATTCATCATCATCATCAGCCATTTGACGCCCACTGCAGGACACAGGCCTCCTTCGTGATTTTCATAACCATGAGGGGTTTTGCCATAATCGCCACGCTTGGCAGGCGGGTTGGCGATCGCAGTATGCGGTTGGAATCTCAGGAAGACGCTGCTGCCCGTCGCCTGCTAATTGATTTCCTTAGTCGCCTTCTACGACATCTACGGAAAGAAATGGAGTGACGCTATTCTTAATCCGGCGCCACACGGATAATAATACTGATATTAATGAAATTCAATTCAGTAATAAATGTCACATAACACATTCACTTGATCTGGTTCCAAACTAAGATGCCCTGTGCCATGTTAACCATAATCACAAACACGGAAAGTTGCATGGTTAGTCCCGCGATAAAGTTATGTGTGCTAATGAGTAGAACAATCCCCTTAAGTTCTACCGAACTTTTCTGCAACACCTCGTATGAGTCAGTTTTTAGGGTTCAGTACCCGAATGGTGCCAAACGAGACCACAATCGGGACCACACTCAGCCTCCAACATCTGTCTGTCTGTCCGTCCGTCTGACCTTCAAAGGGCCATATCTTTGGAACCGTAATTGGTAGCCAGTTGATTTTCACAGAATATGTGTTATTACGGCGATTTATCTAACAGATAATAAAATAATTAAAATAAATTGTGGGTTTGTTGTACAGACGTGTTTTTTCGCCGTTTTTTTATGCTCTATCGTAAAAACGGTAATTCATACGGGCATCAAACTTGGCGTGATTGTGGAACTTAATAAATATTCTAACGAAAAATATAAAGAACGGTCAAGCGCGAGTACGGTTTTTGCTTTTCAATGTTGTCAGTTCTAGGCATCCAATCAAATTCTCCGATTCAAAATTGGACAGAATCGCGCCACCCCCACAACTCTGTTATTGGATCACATACTCCGCTAATCTATCCACATACAAGCTTAGTATGGAGACCACTATTGAAATGCATATTTGTGTACATACATATTTTACTGACAAAATCTATTCTATTCTTCTGCGTTCCAACTCTGTGCTAATGTCTACCCAGCTAGGGTAGCAGCGCCATTTTATTGCAGTTCAATATTGGCAAGAGGCAATAAAATTAAGTGGACACGGCGATATGTTCTTATTGGATCCAAGGCTGACGTGGTTAGTTGCCGGGCAAGTGAAGTGGGGGTGGAAATCAATGGCGCTACCATAAGCTTTGTGGAGTAATGGCAAAACTAAGAATTTCTCTGTGAGTTATATGAATGACGAGGGGTGGAAGTAGGGTTGCCACCTCTCATCATCTACATCATCAGCCATTTGACGCCCACTGCAGGACACAGGCCTCCTTCGTGATTTTCATAACCATGAGGGGTTACGCCATAATCGCCACGCTTGGCAGGCGGGTTGGCGATCGCAGTATGCGGTTGGAATCTTAGGAAGACGCTGCTGCCCGCCCGTCTCCTGGTAATTGATTTCCTTAGTCGCCTTCTTCGACATCCACGGAAGGAAATGGAGTGACGCTATTCTTAATCCGACGCCACACGGTTGCCACCTCTGATTAGTCTAAATCCGGGAGAAGAAAAAAACATCGATTTTCTTCTTCTGGATCGGTCCCTCAATTCTGAGGATCGTGACCGTATACAATGGTTCTCCACTCATCAAGGTCATGGGCGAGATGGAATGCTTGCTGGATGGATCCACCTTTACATAACTTTTAATTTTAATCTGAACTTATACTTATCATTTGAACGCAGAGAGCTCAACATATCTGGCCTAGGACGTACAAATTGCAAAAACTCTTTGCAGTCCATTTAAAAATTTTTGGGATTTCTGCCTTGACATGGTCTTAATTTTGGTTGAGTTGGCAACCGTAACTGACCAGCGGACTGCGCCGGCTGCGCGCGTTCGTATGATTTTCCCACTCTCAAATCATTCCGCCAGCAGCGCGCGTAAATTTGAAATTCCGAGAGAAAATTGTTTACTTGAATTTCTATACGGGAGCCGGGAGATTTTAATTTTCATTGCTTAATTCCTGGGACTCCCGGAACGCCGGGAGGGGTGGGAACCCTAGGTGGAAGAGGTGAAGGTGATATAGAAAGAAGAGTAAAAGCGGGAAGTTGTGTAAAGGGTGCCTTAGACTCTTTCGTGAGTACCTAGCCAGAACCTCCAAAGGAGCAAGATTGGCTCCATTATGGAGTGCTGGTCCCAACACTTATGTATGGTCATCCGAAACCGGCGTGTATATGTACAGCGACTAATTAATGTTGTTGAAGCGAAAGAGATCTGTCAGGATCGTGGCAAGTGGCAGACCCTGTTCTCTGTCTACCCCTCTGGGATACAGGCGTGAGTTTATGTCATGTTATGTTTTTTTATATGAGTGATATGGACTAGTCTGAAACGAAGTAGTGGGACGAGAATATACGAACAAAAAGGAATGAAATCTAGTCCCCTTCCATTCCTTTATGTCTTTTATATACGAATGACTTTTATGAACTTTGTCTTATGCCCATTTTCTTTCCACTCAGCCCCCAGTTTCTCGTACACTAACACGCTGTTAATCTACTGTTCACAGATGTCAATTGACCAGTGCTTACAAAAAAAAACCACTGACAGGCTGTTAACAGTAGATTAACAGCTTGTTAGTGTACGAGAAACCGGGGGTAAGCCTTTCAAAGTAATGAGGTTCTGAATGTTTTCCAATGAACTTCTGAAAAGTATTTAAATCGCTTTTTTGAAATCACTTTAGCGTAAAAGGTTGGAGACTTGGAGTCGGTAACCTCTATTCGATCATAATTTAAGACACAGAACGAGCAGACACAGAAGTCTCAATTTGAAACAGCAAATATAAACTAGATAACGTATACAACTGGCGGCATTATCGCTAAAAGCGATCCCTTCCAGACAATATAGCAAATCAGATATATCATCGACTGCTCCTATAGTAAAAAGTATCACCTGACTTTCTTTATGAAGTAGATATTTGTGTGGCTGAACTTACCTGAAACAAAACAAAATTAACAATAATTAACCACTCGTCTGCCGCGACACAGATCTGTGTCCAACTTAGTATGGGCCACCTATACGTTCCATTCCGCGAGGGCAGTTCAGGAGTTAATAGGGTAAGAATGGCAGTGGCTGTATGAGGATGGCCAAGGAGAGAAGTAAGTGGCGTGCCTTGTGGGAGGCCTATGTACAGCAGTGGACGAGTAATCTTTAAACCAAAATAATAAATAATTAATTAGACTTTATACCCCCTGTGAAGTACTTTTCCGTCTCTATGCGGACTCCACGCGACACGCATGACAGATTTGTATGCTTTTTTTTTTAACGCCGTGTCTTACAGTGGTCCTTCTCCGCCCATCTATGTTACGTCATACATAACTGAGGGTGCCGGAGGAAACATTAGGGCGAGAGGGTTATCGATCGAACGCTATCGGTGACGCCGGTAATGGTAAGGGCCTTTTTTGTCGACTTCGGCGGAGTTGGAAGTCGAGGTTTTCAAGTCGAAGTAGACTAAAAAAACCGATCCCTAAGACACAGGTTTTTTAGGGGTCACAAGTTCGAATTGTATAGTGACAATGTGTACGAACAACTTGTGTATTTAGGCTAAGATAAAATCTGTATAAGACCGTAGAAAAAAGTAAAATTATTCCTTATTAATTTTTGGTATTATTTATTATTTGTAGGTGGCATTTTTAGGGTTCCGTAGTCAACAAGGAACTCTTATAGTTTCGCCATGTCATTCCGTCTGTCTGTCTGTCTGTACGCGGCTTAGCACAGACAAGTTAAAGAGTAATAGGCGAACGAATTATAAAAGGAAAACTTCGTACAAATTCCAATGAAAATTTCTTCGATGAAGTTGTTAGTTCTGTAATGTAGGTAAAAACCCCTTCTTCTACGGAACCGTAAACTGCGCGTGGCCCGACACGCCCTTGGCCGGATTTTCGAAACTGTTTCGTTTAATCAGTCTGGGAGAATTGAAAAAAGAAAGTAATAAAACTCAAGACAAAGGATTTTACATTTTGAAATTTTACGTTGGTTTCCTATATGCAAATTGTGCCTACCGATAGTAGATTTTTGACATAGGGACATATTACAGAACTGTCAAATTTTAATAATATACGTATGCGAAAGCTTCACACAACATACCTATTCAATTGGATTCCGATGCTAACCAATTCAATTCAACCGTTTTTGGTGTAAATTTACATTGAAAATGTCAAATTCGCTACCACTAGAATTAATAATGCTATTTGCACAGAACAGTTGCATACACGCCAAATTCTGCTCAGCTAGGTGTTGTACGTTCTGAGAATCCTTACAATTCAGTTTCAGTTTTCAGAACGGGCAGAGGAACAATACAACGTTAGTGTCAGCTGCATAACATTGTCATAAGACTCAATCGGCAACAGAACATGATAGCCCTACTGTTATGACACTTCGATACAAAGATTCAAAACAATATTTTGTCACGTTGCTCTGAATCTTAAAGAAAATCCAAAAACCGGCCAAATGCGAGGTGTCTGTCGTCGACAAGGAGCGTGTCGGGTCGGTTCCGTAGAAACAGGGTTTTTATCTGCTTTACAGAACTAACAACTTCATCAGTCATTTTCAATGGATTTTGTACGAAATTTTACTTTTATAAGTTGGTTGCCTATTAGTCGTTAACTAGTAAAGCAGTAGGCATTAGTAGTTAACGACTTTAGCCGTGATACTTTGCCTTTTAAGTTCATTATATGTGCCCTGAATTTTTTCACGTTTCTACTATCAACCGTTTAGCCAGGAGAGCCCCCTACGCCCTACTCAGACAAAAAATTGCGTTTTAAAGCTGAATATTTCGCAAACGGAACCATAAATCAAAAAATTGTCTTTCTGCACCTACAATATTTTTTAACGACCAATCCAACGGGCATCGTACATGATGGGGTAGAAAAATAATAATCCCCACTGTTCATATTAGGGGAGGTACAGTAAAAAAAAATTCCAACATCTTTCTTTAACTTATCGGCGTGATAAATATGTATACACAAACCAAATTACAGATTTCTAGTAGTACCACCGGTCTTTGCGCTAGGCCGCGGACGGACAGACAGACAGACAGACATGGCGAAATTATAAGAGTTCCTTGTCGGACTACGGAACCCTAAAAAAGAAAACACAGATAGGTAACACTAATTGTTTGCTTAGCGGCGATTATATGAGTTGGTTTTTCTCAAATTTAGAATCCCCTCCCCCTTGGTAAGATTTGGTGAGATGTGGAGGGAATCAGTCCTCCCCCTCGCGTAAGATTACCCCCAAAATGTTTCAGCTATGTGAATTAAACCTCCCCCCCCCATTCCCCCTAAATGCGATCTGCCGGACCCCTCCGCCCCGCCCCCATTTTAGCACACATAAATAAATGGTCACCTCCTCGTTGGTAAGGGAACCAACATATGCCCAAGCACTTAGATTAATCACATTACGCTGACGCAACTGCCATAATTCTATCAGAAATAGTGAACATTTGAGGGGTTCACACACCATGCAATATGATTTATCACCAGTTGTATCATGGACAATTATTTTTTTTCCTTTACAACGAGCGTAATGGATTTGAGTGCAATCATTTATATGGCGGAACAAACGCCCGGCTCAGGACAAACAAGGGTGGGTTTTATTTAAGGCGGCCAGGGGGTGCAATGCACGTGTTGAATTTCACACTTGATTTTAAACGAAAATTAAAGTAACATCGACAGCTCAGTGACGTTTCAAGAAGTGCTTTCTATTCAGTAACATAGGATATGAACAAAAACATAATTGACCTGCTGTAAAATATCTACTTGAACTCGCAATATACTTAAACGCACATTGTACATATTGAGTGGGTGAGTTTTCTGATAACACGAACTATCGTAGTTAGGTTGCATAGCGATTGGACCAACCTCGAAAATTAGTTCAGCACCCTTAGTCTAGTTCGTAGCTCTAAAACAACTCCTAGCATCTAGCAATTTCAATAACCATTTGCTTCCTTAATGGACTATAAATAAACCATTTAATTAAGAACCGATGGCAATGGACGCCTCTCTAGAAGGGTTATTTCCAGCCCTAAGGGCGGAGTTCACCAATATTGTAATCGGCTGTTAACTATCGGCTATTAATGTTTACCACGCGCTAACTAATGGTTGCAACCTTAAAACAGCCGATAAACGTCAGTTGGCGCATTATTTGACATCCGTTGTTAATTTTGCCTTTATGGTCTTCGTTCGCATTAGTTTTTTTTATGATAATGCAATCTGATACGAGCAAAACAAATACTTTACATTTGTGCAGGAATGGGCTCTTCAATATTCCCTCCCTATCCCTGTATCTAGTTTTTAATTTGAAAGCATTTTTATACTAAATGCAGATGTCACCTTTGCACGTATTAGCTAGTTAGTAATAAATAAATATAATTTCTCGTCCATTCGTTAATAATAACAATTGGTAATCGTTTGATTTAGTAATCATAGTTCTAAATTTCAAGATGATCAGGGATTAAAGGGTCGGTTGTCTCACCGATGTATATGTTCAGAAGCTAACCGCCTGTTTATCTGACCGTTGGTTAATCGACGGTTGCCGAGCTCTGCCCTTTATACGAACACCCTTTTAAAGAAATGTTTGCACAGTGGGGGGTGGGTCTGACGTAACGACCCTTAGTTTGTTGAGGGAAGGTACTTTTTTAAGACTCACCGTGATGGGTATTTTTGTACTAGCAAAAAGAGTATTGACGATACGCGCAGTGACTTTTAGTGGTTTTGGATGCTGAGCAGATTACATTCTATTTTATTATATCTCTCAGTTTCGATTCCATACGAAAAAATGAGAGTTCGAGAAAATGTGATTTGTTGTAATGGTGTATAAGAAATTTCACGCTTGCATCGATGGCAGATCTCTACAACTTCAAATCCTGTTTATCTCATGCCGTAAATGACCTGTTGGGGCTTATTACGTAACTAACTAATTACGTAAGAAACATAGGGAGGGTCAGTACAGTCTTCCGTTTCTATACTAATATTATATAAAGAGGATGTCTGTAAGTTTATATGTTTGTAAGTTTTTATGTAGGGGGTAATCTCCGAAAGTACCTACTTATCAGATTTCAAAAATTCTTTCACTAGTATTTAGAATAGATGTCCAAGGTGGACATAGGCTATACCAGGGCTTCCTATATTTAAATGGGGCGTCGCGGAGCGATCCACACAGATTGCCAGTTGCAGTCATAAAGAACATAGATCGCATGATTATATTCTTTTTGTTGCACTAACCCGTGCTGAGAACAATTTTAAAAACCTATTTGGAGGCTAAAAATTCCACCCATGCCGGGACTTGAGCCCGCAACCTCTGTAGTCTGTACGTAAAACAGAGAAGTTTGTAAAGAGGCTCGAAATTTCGCCGATGCCTGCACTTGCCCATTAGCTCAGTTGGGAGAGCGCTGGCACGGTTAGCCAGAGGTTGAGGGCTCAAGTCCCGGCATGAGTGGAATTTTTAGCCTCTAAATAGGTTTTTAACATAGATCGCAAGAAAAACAAAACTAAGCTGAACTAACTAAACTACACTAACTAACTAAGTAGTAATCGAAATACCACATAGTACAGTAAAGTTGATACCAAAAGATAACAATAAAGTGGCTTACTTCTTTGAAAATCCGAAATTGTAGTTACATAACGTCCAGGGATGGCGGACCTGTGTAGTACGTGCCAATTTTTATTATTAAAAAATACGAGTATATGACGTGCAAACTTTGTCTGAAATTTTGCCCGATTCAGCAGCTTTCCCAGACCCCTATATGTGACTGGAATTAAACTCCACCTTTCCAAAATTTTGTTACTGGCATTTTTACCCATTTTGTCTATACTCTTTCTATTTTCTTTCCTTATTTCGATACATTTTTGATTACATACTGAAATCAATAAAATTTTGTCAAGTTTACACTTAATAAACTCCGTAATTATTAGCGTTCTTAAATTATTATGTCGCGTGTCATTGGTTCGCCATCACTGATATAGTCTGTTATTTGACAAACGATCAAGTCAATGAATCGAAAATAGCACTAGATCTTTAATATATGACCTACAATAATAATAATAATATCTTCCACACAATCACAATGGAAAGACATCACAAACATGGAAATATACCCAAACTGAGGCAATTTGTCAAAAGTACGGCGGCTCCCATGGGAATCGAAACCACGACCTCCACCGTCGTAATCAGACGTGATACCGTTAGACCAACAAGGCAGAATAGGATCTACATTTTGCATAATTGTACGATTTCTATCAACAGCTTAAATCTAAGTAAAATCTGACTCGGAGAATGTAGGTAGCAGTTATATAACCCAGCTGGGTTCGTTCAACTCTGCATTAAAAGTTACAAGGTAAATATTTTGAATACTCCGTCTTCGTCCGCGCAAGATTCTCCTCTGAATATTCCCATATCCACTGAAACGTCTCCTTGCATGCAACGTTTCGGAAATTGCGGACATTTTATTATCTCGCAACGTTATCGCATATAACATGTGGGAGAACTTCACAAGTATAAATAAAGCAATAAGGAGTTAGACTGTGCCTCGAGGGTTTCAGGAGCTTTATTCCGCAAATATGCAAAACACACGACATTCCGAGGGGAAGTGAATTAATACAAAAAGTATTTTTTTTTTATTCTGGTAATATTTATCGCTGTGCCTATCACAATAGAAAAGTGAAGTGGCATCTTTATTTTCAATTTTAATCAATTGGTATACTTTAAAATATCATATTCAAAGAAGCATAATTGGGTGATAATTTGGACCATCTTTCATCGTGCCCTGCGTGCCCTAACACCTGCACTCAGGAGGTCCTAATGATTGCAAGTGACAACGCGGTCAGCATCGCAAAGTTCTAGGCCATCATTGTTTAATAAAGACTTTTAATAAAATTTGTTTTGTCATCGACACGCTCAAAAGAAGAAGAGGCATACAGCGAACTGCGAACAGTTTATGGAGGTAGATTTAAACAGACAAAGATACAAAGATATTAAAAGCAAATGTATGCAACTGCAACGGTCTGAAAGATGGCATCACAAAAGTGCCAAGAGTTCCTACTAGATTGATACACATATTCAAGGTAGATTTACAAAGAAAGCAGTCTCAATCTAAGTTTTTCACACCTCCCTTAATCCCTTTTCAAAGTAACAGCTGAGTTTATTCCTTTTTTAGCAGCTCCAATACCGGGTGGGATGTTTTTGAACTGAAACTCTAAATATAGCCTGCCGAAAGGGGCGCTGCGCTAAGTGTTTTGAATAGCCTTTAGTCTTACAATGTCGGTTTAACAGCACCACTTGATCTCAGGCGCTTACGATCTGTTTGTCGCTGGAATGTTCTGCTTTTCTTACTTTTTCAACACTAGATTTTAGTGCTTTATGCTTATGAATTCGTTACTCACCTACTTACATCGTACCATTTAGCTCCTTTCCAGTCTCGCCTTTTGCATTCCCTCTGATTGTAGCGATAGAAAAACTGGCGGCGCCTTGCGCTGCTGTTTACTATTAACCAGGTTGTAAATTAGCTATTAAACGTTCGTTCCTCGTGTCAAATAGTTTAGGTAATTTATCGTTAACAACTGCTATTGGGGAAGGAGTTTCATTTGTCCATTTGTTGAGCACCTGGGTCATAATTGCGGTTGTTTAAGGATGTGAGGTGATAGCACAATGACTCGCACAACATATTATAGAAGTACAGAACTCAAATGGTAAACTAACCTGAAAGTGGTGCACTCTGCCGAAAGCTAGTTATGTTGACCAATCTGCTAGTGACCTCTAAAGGAAGTATTTACTTAGTTAAATTCTCAATGCAGAAACCGGCCCTAAGGCTTGTTTGTCTGCCTCTTAAACGCCGTTTGCTACCGTCCACTGTAAGTAGGTAGTTAATTATTTACTCTTTATTTCACGATACTTTTCTTGCACATTTGCCAATCTCTTCTACTATTTGTTATTTGCTACTCTTAAGCAAAATTTCTTCTTCTTCTTCTTCTGTTACATTTTGATTATAAGTAACTTTCTGTCACGCTCTTTTCTGAGAAATTCGAAGAGACAGCACTACAGAAATTCTCAATTCAGAAACTTACCCTTAGTCATCCCTGTCGGGGGGGATACGAATGAAAGAGAGGAGAGACCAGGCGATTCATGGAAATTAAGTGAAAAAAAAAATTTACTTAATGCTAAATTGTCTATTATTATTATTATACTTTATTGCACACAAGAAATTTAACAGGACATTACATTAGAAATTACATGTACAAAGGCGAGCTTATCTCTGTAAGAGATTTCTTCCAGGAAACCTTCGGGTATAAGAGAAGCAGTAGTTGTCTACTAGCGACAATATAAACAACACTGTTTATGTAAGTATATTATGGTGAGTGGTTTCCCTCAACATTATGGATATATTTAAATGCATAACTTAGATATGATTGCTGCATGGTTATTTGAAAGGCTACATAAGGGCATTGTTGTTAACTATTTCGGATGTCGGATTTCAATTATAATTAGTTTCGGAGACAACTATGTTTTCAGAAAGATACTCGAGTATGACATATATTCATTACGATATACTACCAGATTTTGATAAAAAAAAAGTTTTTTAATATTATTAGATCTTTCGCTTGGCAAAGAATTGAATGGCAAATGGGTTGTCAACCTACCAGGAAACGATGAGTCGCCTTTAAGAGAAAATAATACAATAGGAAGCCTGCGTACTTCTCCAACCGTTACAACTTCAATGGATTTTAATGAGTTCCAATAAAATGTTTGTTATTGTAGAAGAAAGGCATTCGCACACATTTTCCGCTCCGCTGCCACTCACCCTAAGTTTTAACCCTATTAACTCAGCCGTTTCCGTGCAAACAATAATAAAGCTAATTGCTCCAATAATAAGGGGGATTATAGCTTTCATTAGCCTTGTAAGCCTACGATTTTCAAGTTAATTACACTTGGGATTTGCACTTCAAAGCGCTGGCTCGGTCTATATCATTTGTACGAATAGGAAATTAGCCTTTGACTTTCTTTACCTTCCTTGGGACTTGGGACTTTCATCATCAACCATTTGACGCCCACTGCAGGACATAGGCCTTCTTTGTGGTTTTCATAACCATGAATGGTTTTGCCATAATCGCCACGCTTGGCAGGCGGGTTGGCGATCGCAGTATGCGGTTGGAATCTCAGGAAGACGCTGCTGCCCGTCTCCTGGTAATTGATTTCCTTAGTCGCCTTCTACGACATCCACGGAAGGAAATGGAGTGACGCTATTCTTAATCCGGCACCACATAGATTGTGACTTGGGACTTTACCATGAATTTAACGGTATCTTTTATTGGAACCCCATACGAACGAAGTCGCGTATACAGTTAGTCATAAATAGTTATAGATAGATAGAAAATAGAATATTATTCTTTGTTGTACTTGAAATTTACATTAACAGAAATTTAATAAATCGAGATATAGTACAGTTGGCGGCCTTATTACTAAAAGTAATTTCTTCCAGACAACCATAGACGGCGACAAGAAAGAAATTAAAGACGGGTAGTCGGTGCAATTAAAAATAGATTGTTATATCACTCGGTGTAAATGTCCTTGCTATGCGGACGGAAAGAAATTAAAATTTTCAGGAAAGTTGACAACCTTTTATCAAATCCTTAAACTTAACGGTAACTCAAATAAAAATCCTGAAAACTGGGATCACTTCCATCAATGTTCTTGATGAATGAAAGAAAATTACATTTTTTCGGGAAAGTTGACAACATTTTATCAAATCGTTAGCCTTACATAACGAAAATCAAATAAAAATCCTGAAAACTGAGATCACTTCCTGGTGAATGAAAATAATCCTGCTATAACGCAACCAGCTGTGGTACAGTCGACAGTACATCAATCTTTACGTTCGTACGCTCTATTCAGTTACGATATAGGCAATTTTGCAATGAAATAAAAAAAATATATTTTTTGTATCACCACTTAACATCTATCATTACAGGTGTAGTATATTATTTATATTATTATTTACTGTAGGTGAGACAAAAATCCACTCCAACCAAAGGTTGTCTGGAAGAGATCGCTCTGAGCGATAAGAGCGCGAATTGTATACCATTATTTATTTACATATAAGAAACCATTTAACTGCCCCGTTGGTCAAATAATAATAACGTCCGCACAACAAAATCACTAGTTCTCAAACAGGATACCTGTGTTAGTCACGTTATTCAACCTGTGTCAATCATGGTAATCAGGCAAGGACTTGGACCACAAACCTGGAAACACACCCAGACTTAGGTCATTTGTACAAATGTTCGGTACCCCCAGGGCGACTGTACCCACGACCTCCGGCACGGTAATCAGACGTGGTAGACCCACGAGGCAGTCAGATAGGAGAAGGCACATAAAGAACAAGAAGAATCAAAGGCACCCAGTGTGTGACCCTCCACAATATGCAACTATAGTCTCATAATCCGAGTCCGAAGTATCGATCGCACGCGAATGGGGCAGCATCCGAATGATGCTGCTTAATATTTCAAGGGCGTCTGCGAGCTACTCCGTTACTCCGGAAACCGTGATCGATTCTGTCTGTCTAGCTTCAGCAGAGCTCAATCCAGTCGGGGAAAAAGCGTCGATTGTGCTGAGGAATATATTGTGCTGTTCAAACTGGGTAGCTCCTTTGATCCTTCCAGTTGATACGCTTTGGCATGTCAAAACAACCTCACGCCAATGTTTGACAATTTTTTTTTTCATCCTTAGCCTCGATTCTGTTAGCGCTATAAAAAAAGTGCAGTTAATTTTACAACCATAAAAATTAAACCGGTGTGAAGTTAGCTGACAAACTTAGCTGACAAACATAGCTGACACTATTACACGACCAAATAAAATGGTCGTTTTTAAAAAAGGGAACATTCTGACCGTACGTAATTGTGACAATAAAAGATGTTAAAACATATCTTAATTATGGCTAAATACCGTGGCATAGCAGTGAAAACGTGAAGAAATAAAAAATATTCGCAAAATTTTCAGTACGCGTTTATGTTTCTTATTGGGATACTAAAAAAATTAGAATTTCTAGAAGGCTGGATCTTAGTTCTTACGGTTCCTTAGATACTAAGGAAACTGTTAAGGTATAAATAGAAGCATCAAACATGTTCAGTTTTTGTGATAAAGTGGAGCAGACAAACAATTTGTGAGAAAAATCTCTCCGGAGTTGCGCCCTGGACGACATACAGCAGAAAACAGAATTTCTACCACTTTAGAAATACAAAATTATGATTGCATAGACTCTAAAGTATTTTAAATAAATCAATTTATACCTTCAGACCATTCAGTTTCTCTGAAATCGGGCGATAGACAAAAATAATGGAGAAAATTTCAAATAACCTTTGTGTTTTTCTTGAGATATACAAAAAAAAACGAATTTCTACCAGGCTGGATTTTTGTTATTTCGGTTCCTTAGATACTACCTAAACTACTCAACTATAAATTGAGACATGAAACCATTCAGTTTTTGTGATAAAGCGGAGCTGACAAATAATTTGTGAGAAAAATCTCTCCAGAGTTTCTTTCTGGGCGACGTATTGCAGCAAAACGAATTTCTACCACTTTAGGAATGCAAAATTATGATTGCATAGACTCTTAAGTATTTTAAATAAATAAAATTATACCTTCAGACCATTAAATTTTTCTGAAATCGGGCGATAGACAAAAATAATGGAGAAAATTTCAAATAACCTTTGTGTTTTTCTTGAGATATACAAAAAAAACGAATTTCTACCAGGCTGGATTTATGTCATTTCGGTTCCTTAGATACTACTTAAACTACTTAACTATAAATTGAGACATGAAACCATTCAGTTTTTCTGATAAAGCGGAGCTGACAAATAATTTGTTAGAAAAATCTCTCCAGAGTTTCTTTCTGGGCGACGTATTGCAGCAAAACGAATTTCTACCTCTTAAGCAATGCAAAATTATGATTGCATAGACTCTAAAGTATTTTAAATAAATCAACTTATACCTTCAGACCATTAAATTTTTCTGAAATCGGGCGATAGACAAAAATAATGGAGAAAATTTAAAATAACCTTTGTGTTTTTCTTGAGATATACAAAAAAAAAAACGAATTTCTACCAGGCTGGATTTATGTTATTTCGGTTCCTTAGATACTACTTAAACTACTCAACTATAAATTGAGACATGAAACCATTCAGTTTTTGTGATAAAGCGGAGCTGACAAATAATTTGTGAGAAAAATCTCTCCAGAGTTTCTTTCTGGGCGACGTATTGCAGCAAAACGAATTTCTACCACTTTAGGAATGCAAAATTATGATTGCATAGACTCTTAAGTATTTTAAATAAATAAAATTATACCTTCAGACCATTCAATTTTTCTGAAATCGGGCGATAGACAAAAATAATGGAGAAAATTTCAAATAACCTTTGTGTTTTTCTTGAGATATAAAAAAAAAACGAATTTCTACCAGGCTGGATTTATGTCATTTCGGTTCCTTAGATACTACTTAAACTACTTAACTATAAATTGAGACATGAAACCATTCAGTTTTTGTGATAAAGCGGAGCTGACAAATAATTTGTTAGAAAAATCTCTCAAGAGTTTCTTTCTGGGCGACGTATTGCAGCAAAACGAATTTCTACCACTTAAGCAATGCAAAATTATAATTGCATAGACTCTAAAGTATTTTAAATGAATCATTTTATACCTTCAGACCATTAAGTTTTTCTGAAATCGGGCGATAGACAAAAATAATGGAGAAAATTTAAAATAACCTTTGTGTTTTTCTTGAGATATACAAAAAAAAACGAATTTCTACCAGGCTGGATTTTTGTTATTTCGGTTCCTTAGATACTACCTAAACTACTCAACTATAAATTGAGACATGAAACCATTCAGTTTTTGTGATAAAGCGGAGCTGACAAATAATTTGTGAGAAAAATCTCTCCAGAGTTTCTTTCTGGGCGACGTATTGCAGCAAAACGAATTTCTACCACTTCAGAAATACAAAATTATAATTGCATAGACTCTAAAGTATTTTAAATAAATCAATTTATACCTTGAGACCATTCAGTTTTTCTGAAATCGGGCGATAGACAAAAATAATGGAGAAAATTTCAAATAACCTTTGTGTTTTTCTTGAGATATACAAAAAAAACGAATTTCTACCACGCTATATTTATGTCATTTCGGTTCCTTAGATACTACTTAAACTACTTAACTATAAATTGAGACATGAAACCATTCAGTTTTTGTGATAAAGCGGAGCTGACAAATAATTTGTGAGAAAAATCTCTCCAGAGTTTCTTTCTGGGCAACGTATTGCAGCAAAACGAATTTCTACCACTTTAGATATGCAAAATTATAATTGCATAGACTCTAAAATATTTTAAATAAATCAATTTATACCTTCAGACCATTAAGTTTTTCTGAAATCGGGCGATAGACAAAAATAATGGAGAAAATTTCAAATAACCTTTGTGTTTTTCTTGAGATGTACAAAAATAACGAATTTCTACCAGGCTGGATTTTTGTTATTTCGGTTCCTTAGATACTACTTAAACTACTCAACTATAAATTGAGACATGAAACCATTCAGTTTTTGTGATAAAGCGGAGCTGACAAATAATTTGTGAGAAAAATCTCTCCAGAGTTTCTTTCTGGGCGACGTATTGCAGCAAAACGAATTTCTACCACTTTAGCAATGCAAAGTTATGATTGCATAGACTCTAAAGTATTTTAAATGAATCAATTTATACCTTCAGAACATTCAGTTTTTCTGAAATCGGGCGATAGACAAAAATAATGGAGAAAATTTAAAATAACCTTTGTGTTTTTCTTGAGATATACAAAAAAAACGAATTTCTACCAGGCTGGATTTTTGTTATTTCGGTTCCTTAGATACTACCTAAACTAGTCAACTATAAATTGAGACATGAAACCATTCAGTTTTTGTGATAAAGCGGAGCTGACAAATAATTTGTGAGAAAAATCTCTCCAGAGTTTCTTTCTGGGCGACGTATTGCAGCAAAACGAATTTCTACCACTTCAGAAATACAAAAAATTATAATTGCATAGACTCTAAAGTATTTTAAATAAATCAATTTATACCTTCAGACCATTCAGTCTTTCTGAAATAAGGCGATAGACAAAAATAATGGAGAAAATTTCAAATAACCTTTGTGTTTTTCTTGAGATATACAAAAAAAAAACGAATTTCTACCAGGCTGGATTTTTGTTACTTCGGTTCCTTAGATACTACCTAAACTACTCAACTATAAATTGAGACATGAAACCATTCAGTTTTTGTGATAAAGCGGAGCTGACAAATAATTTGTGAGAAAAATCTCTCCAGAGTTTCTTTCTGGGCGACGTATTGCAGCAAAACGAATTTCTACCACTTTAGAAATGCAAAATTATAATTGCATAGACTCTAAAGTATTTTAAATAAATCAATTTATACCTTCAGACCATTAAATTTTTCTGAAATCGGGCGATAGACAAAAATAATAGAGAAAATTTAAAATAACCTTTGTGTTTTTCTTGAGATATACAAAAAAAAACGAATTTCTACCAGGCTGGATTTATGTTCTTTCGGTTCCTTAGATACTACTTAAACTACTCAACTATAAATTGAGACATGAAACCATTCAGTTTTTGTGATAAAGCGGAGCTGACAAATAATTTGTTAGAAAAATCTCTCCAGAGTTTCTTTCTGGGCGACGTATTGCAGCAAAACGAATTTCTACCACTTTAGAAATGAAAAATTATAATTGCATAGACTCTAAAGTATTTTAAATAAATCAATTTATACCTTCAGACCATTCAGTTTTTCTGAAATCGGGCATTAGACAAAAATAATGGAGAAAATTTAAAAAGCCCTTTATGATTTTCTTTGGATATACAAAAAAAACGAATTTCTACCAGGCTGGATTTATGTTATTTCGTTTCCTAAGATACTAGTTTAACTACTTTACTATAAATTGAGACATAAAACCATTCAGTTTTTGTGATAAAGCGGAGCTGACAAATAATTTGTTAGAAAAATCTCTCAAGAGTTTCTTTCTGGGCGACGTATTGCAGCAAAACGAATTTCTACCACTTAAGCAATGGAAAATTATGATTTCATAGACTCAAAAGTATTTTAAATGAATCAATTTATACCTTCAGACCATTCAGTTTTTCTGAAATCGGGCGATAGACAAAAATAATGGAGAAAATTTAAAATAACCTTTGTGTTTTTCTTGAGATATACAAAAAAAACGAATTTCTACCAGGCTGGATTTATGTTACTTCGTTTCCTAAGATACTAGTTTAACTACTTTACTATAAATTGAGACATAAAACCATTCAGTTTTTGTGATAAAGCGGAGCTGACAAATAATTTGTTAGAAAAATCTCTCAAGAGTTTCTTTCTGGGCGACGTATTGCAGCAAAACGAATTTCTACCACTTAAGCAATGCAAAATTATGATTGCACAGACTCTAAAGTATTTTAAATGAATCAATTTATACCTTCAGACCATTCAGTTTTTCTGAAATCGGGCGATAGACAAAAATAATGGAGAAAATTTAAAATAACCTTTGTGTTTTTCTTGAGATATACATAAAAAACTAATTTCTACCAGGCTGGATTTATGTTATTTCGGTTCCTTAGATACTACTTAAACTACTTAACTATAAATTGAGACATGAAACCATTCAGTTTTTGTGATAAAGCGGAGCTGACAAATAATTTGTTAGAAAAATCTCAAGAGTTTCTTTCTGGGCGACGTATTGCAGCAAAACGAATTTCTACCACTTAAGCAATGCAAAATTATAATTGCATAGACTCTAAAGTATTTTAAATGAATCATTTTATACCTTCAGACCATTCAGTTTTTCTGAAATCGGGCGATAGACAAAAATTCTGGAGAAAATTTAAAATAACCTTTGTGTTTTTCTTGAGATATACAAAAAAAAAACGAATTTCTACCAGGCTGGATTTTTGTTATTTCGGTTCCTTAAATACTACCTAAACTACTCAACTATAAATTGAGACATGAAACCATTCAGTTTTTGTGATAAAGCGGAGCTGACAAATAATTTGTGAGAAAAATCTCTCCAGAGTTTCTTTCTGGGCAACGTATTGCAGCAAAACGAATTTCTACCACTTCAGAAATACAAAATTATAATTGCATAGACTCTAAAGTATTTTAAATAAATCAATTTATACCTTCAGACCATTCAGTTTTTCTGAAATCGGGCGATAGACAAAAATAATGGAGAAAATTTCAAATAACCTTTGTGTTTTTCTTGAGATATACAAAAAAAACGAATTTCTACCACGCTGGATTTATGTCATTTCGGTTCCTTAGATACTACTTAAACTACTTAACTATAAATTGAGACATGAAACCATTCAGTTTTTGTGATAAAGCGGAGCTGACAAATAATTTGTGAGAAAAATCTCTCCAGAGTTTCTTTCTGGGCGACGTATTGCAGTGAAACGAATTTCTACCACTTTAGGAATGCAAAATTATGATTGCATAGACTCTTAAGTATTTTAAATAAATAAAATTATACCTTCAGACCATTCAATTTTTCTGAAATCGGGCGATAGACAAAAATAATGGAGAAAATTTCAAATAACCTTTGTGTTTTTCTTGAGATATACAAAAAAAAACGAATTTCTACCAGGCTGGATTTATGTCATTTCGGTTCCTTAGATACTACTTAAACTACTTAACTATAAATTGAGACATGAAACCATTCAGTTTTTGTGATAAAGCGGAGCTGACAAATAATTTGTGAGAAAAATCTCTCCAGAGTTTCTTTCTGGGCGACGTATTGCAGCAAAACGAATTTCTACCACTTTAGCAATGCAAAGTTATGATTGCATAGACTCTAAAGTATTTTAAATGAATCAATTTATACCTTCAGACCATTCAGTTTTTCTGAAATCGGGCGATAGACAAAAATAATGGAGAAAATTTAAAATAACCTTTGTGTTTTTCTTGAGATATACATAAAAAACGAATTTCTACCAGGCTGGATTTATGTCATTTCAGTTCCTTAGATACTACTTAAACTACTTAACTATAAATTGAGACATGAAACCATTCAGTTTTTGTGATAAAGCGGAGCTGACAAATAATTTGTTAGAAAAATCTCTCCAGAGTTTCTTTCTGGGCGACGTATTGCAGCAAAACGAATTTCTACCACTTAAGCAATGCAAAATTATGATTGCATAGACTCTAAAGTATTTTAAATAAATCAATTTATACCTTCAGACCATTAAATTTTTCTGAAATCGGGCGATAGACAAAAATAATGGAGAAAATTTAAAATAACCTTTGTGTTTTTCTTGAGATATACAAAAAAAAACGAATTTCTACCAGGCTGGATTTATGTTATTTCGGTTCCTTAGATACTACTTAAACTACTCAACTATAAATTGAGACATGAAACCATTCAGTTTTTGTGATAAAGCGGAGCTGACAAATAATTTGTTAGAAAAATCTCTCCAGAGTTTCTTTCTGGGCGACGTATTGCAGCAAAACGAATTTCTACCACTTTAGAAATGAAAAATTATAATTGCATAGACTCTAAAGTATTTTAAATGAATCAATTTATACCTTCAGACCATTCAGTTTTTCTGAAATCGGGCGATAGACCAAAATAATGGAGAAAATTTAAAATAACCTTTGTGTTTTTCTTGAGATATACAAAAAAAAACTAATTTCTACCAGGCTGGATTTATGTTATTTCGTTTCCTAAGATACTAGTTTAACTACTTTACTATAAATTGAGACATAAAACCATTCAGTTTTTGTGATAAAGCGGAGCTGACAAATAATTTGTTAGAAAAATCTCTCAAGAGTTTCTTTCTCGGCGACGTATTGCAGCAAAACGAATTTCTACCACTTAAGCAATGCAAAATTATGATTGCATAGACTCTAAAGTATTTTAAATGAATCAATTTATACCTTCAGACCATTCAGTTTTTCTGAAATCGGGCGATAGACAAAAATAATGGAGAAAATTTAAAATAACCTTTGTGTTTTTCTTGAGATATACAAAAAAAACGAATTTCTACCAGGCTGGATTTATGTTATTTCGTTTCCTAAGATACTAGTTTAACTACTTTACTATAAATTGAGACATAAAACCATTCAGTTTTTGTGATAAAGCGGAGCTGACAAATAATTTGTTAGAAAAATCTCTCAAGAGTTTCTTTCTGGGCGACGTATTGCAGCAAAACGAATTTCTACCACTTAAGCAATGCAAAATTATGATTGCACAGACTCTAAAGTATTTTAAATGAATCAATTTATACCTTCAGACCATTCAGTTTTTCTGAAATCGGGCGATAGACAAAAATAATGGAGAAAATTTAAAATAACCTTTGTGTTTTTCTTGAGATATACATAAAAAACGAATTTCTACCAGGCTGGATTTATGTTATTTCGGTTCCTTAGATACTACTTAAACTACTTAACTATAAATTGAGACATGAAACCATTCAGTTTTTGTGATAAAGCGGAGCTGACAAATAATTTGTTAGAAAAATCTCTCAAGAGTTTCTTTCTGGGCGACGTATTGCAGCAAAACGAATTTCTACCACTTAAGCAATGCAAAATTATAATTGCATAGACTCTAAAGTATTTTAAATAAATCATTTTATACCTTCAGACCATTCAGTTTTTCTGAAATCGGGCGATAGACAAAAATAATGGAGAAAATTTAAAATAACCTTTGTGTTTTTCTTGAGATATACAAAAAAAAACGAATTTCTACCAGGCTGGATTTTTGTTATTTCGGTTCCTAAGATACTACCTAAACTACTCAACTATAAATTGAGACATGAAACCATTCAGTTTTTGTGATAAAGCGGAGCTGACAAATAATTTGTGAGAAAAATCTCTCCAGAGTTTCTTTCTGGGCGACGTATTGCAGCAAAACGAATTTCTACCACTTCAGAAATACAAAATTATAATTGCATAGACTCTAAAGTATTTTAAATAAATCAATTTATACCTTCAGACCATTCAGTTTTTCTGAAATCGGGCGATAGACAAAAATAATGGAGAAAATTTCAAATAACCTTTGTGTTTTTCTTGAGATATACAAAAAAAAACGAATTTCTACCAGGCTGGATTTATGTTATTTCGGTTCCTTAGATACTACTTAAACTACTCAACTATAAATTGAGACATGAAACCATTCAGTTTTTGTGATAAAGCGGAGCTGACAAATAATTTGTTAGAAAAATCTCTCCAGAGTTTCTTTCTGGGCGACGTATTGCAGCAAAACGAATTTCTACCACTTTAGAAATGAAAAATTATAATTGCATAGACTCTAAAGTATTTTAAATAAATCAATTTATACCTTCAGACCATTCAGTTTTTCTGAAATAAGGCGATAGACAAAAATAATGGAGAAAATTTAAAATAACCTTTGTGTTTTTCTTGAGATATACAAAAAAAAACGAATTTCTACCAGGCTGGATTTTTGTTACTTCGGTTCCTTAGATACTACCTAAACTACTCAACTATAAATTGAGACATGAAACCATTCAGTTTTTGTGATAAAGCGGAGCTGACAAATAATTTGTGAGAAAAATCTCTCCAGAGTTTCTTTCTGGGCGACGTATTGCAGTAAAACGAATTTCTACCACTTTAGAAATGCAAAATTATAATTGCATAGACTCTAAAGTATTTTAAATAAATCAATTTATACCTTCAGACCATTAAATTTTTCTGAAATCGGGCGATAGACAAAAATAATGGAGAAAATTTAAAATAACCTTTGTGTTTTTCTTGAGATATACAAAAAAAAACGAATTTCTACCAGGCTGGATTTATGTTATTTCGGTTCCTTAGATACTACTTAAACTACTCAACTATAAATTGAGACATGAAACCATTCAGTTTTTGTGATAAAGCGGAGCTGACAAATAATTTGTTAGAAAAATCTCTCCAGAGTTTCTTTCTGGGCGACGTATTGCAGCAAAACGAATTTCTACCACTTTAGAAATGAAAAATTATAATTGCATAGACTCTAAAGTATTTTAAATAAATCAATTTATACCTTCAGACCATTCAGTTTTTCTGAAATCGGGCATTAGACAAAAATAATGGAGAAAATTTAAAAAGCCCTTTATGATTTTCTTTGGATATACAAAAAAAACGAATTTCTACCAGGCTGGATTTATGTTATTTCGTTTCCTAAGATACTAGTTTAACTACTTTACTATAAATTGAGACATAAAACCATTCAGTTTTTGTGATAAAGCGGAGCTGACAAATAATTTGTTAGAAAAATCTCTCAAGAGTTTCTTTCTGGGCGACGTATTGCAGCAAAACGAATTTCTACCACTTAAGCAATGCAAAATTATGATTTCATAGACTCAAAAGTATTTTAAATGAATCAATTTATACCTTCAGACCATTCAGTTTTTCTGAAATCGGGCGATAGACAAAAATAATGGAGAAAATTTAAAATTACCTTTGTGTTTTTCTTGAGATATACAAAAAAAACGAATTTCTACCAGGCTGGATTTATGTTATTTCGTTTCCTAAGATACTAGTTTAACTTCTTTACTATAAATTGAGACATAAAACCATTCAGTTTTTGTGATAAAGCGGAGCTGACAAATAATTTGTTAGAAAAATCTCTCAAGAGTTTCTTTCTGGGCGACGTATTGCAGCAAAACGAATTTCTACCACTTAAGCAATGCAAAATTATGATTGCACAGACTCTAAAGTATTTTAAATGCATCAATTTATACCTTCAGACCATTCAGTTTTTCTGAAATCGGGCGATAGACAAAAATAATGGAGAAAATTTAAAATAACCTTTGTGTTTTTCTTGAGATATACATAAAAAACGAATTTCTACCAGGCTGGATTTATGTTATTTCGGTTCCTTAGATACTACTTAAACTACTTAACTATAAATTGAGACATGAAACCATTCAGTTTTTGTGATAAAGCGTAGCTGACAAATAATTTGTTAGAAAAATCTCTCCAGAGTTTCTTTCTGGGCGACGTATTGCAGCAAAACGAATTTCTACCACTTAAGCAATGCAAAATTATGATTGCATAGACTCTAAAGTATTTTAAATAAATCAATTTATACCTTCAGAACATTCAGTTTTTCTGAAATCGGGCGATAGACAAAAATGATAGATCAATACTTATTGATTTAGTGATAATAGTTATTGATTTAACCAAAATCGTGATGTTTTTTTCGTCTCAAAAGGCACTCAAAGTAAAACAAGATACCCAAATTTATTTATAGAGTTCACAGATTTTCACATTCAAATCGCGAGATATAATATTGTTTTTTAAAAACTGTCACGTTGGTAGAAATTCGTTTTGCTGCAATACGTCGCCCAGAAAGAAACTCTGGAGAGATTTTTCTCAAAAATTATTTGTCAGCTCCGCTTTATCACAAAAACTGAATGGTTTCATGTCTCAATTTATAGTTGAGTAGTATAGGTAGTATCTAAGGAACCGAAATAACAAAAATCCAGCCTGGTAGAAATTAGTTTTTTTTGTATATCTCAAGAAAAACACAAAGGTTATTTTAAATTTTCTCCATTATTTTTGTCTATCGCCCGATTTCAGAAAAACTGAATGGTCTGAAGGTATAAATTGATTTATTTAAAATACTTTAGAGTCTATGGAATTATAATTTTGCATATCTAAAGTGGTAGAAATTCGTTTTGCTGCAATACGTCGCCCAGAAATAAACTCTGGAGAGATTTTTCTCACAAATTATTTGTCAGCTCCGCTTTATCACAAAAACTGAATGGTTTCATGTCTCAATTTATAGTAAAGTAGTTTAACTAGTATCTTTGGAAACGAAATAACATAAATCCAGCCTGGTAGAAGTTCGTTTATTTTGTATATCCAAAGAAAATCATAAAGGGCTTTTTAAATTTTCTCCATTATTTTTGTCTAGCGCCCGATTTCAGAAAAACTGAATGGTCTGAAGGTATAAATTGATTTATTTAAAATACTTTAAAGGCTATGCAATTATAATTTTGCATTTCTAAAGTGGTAGAAATTCGTTTTGCTGCAATACGTCGCCCAGAAAGAAACTCTGGAGAGATTTTTCTCACAAATTATTTGTCAGCTCCGCTTTATCACAAAAACTGAATGGTTTCATGTCTCAATTTATAGTTGACTAGTTTAGGTAGTATCTAAGGAACCGAAGTAACAAAAATCCATCCTGGTAGAAATTCGTTTTTTTTTATATCTCAAGAAAAACACAAAGGTTATTTGAAATTTTCTCCATTATTTTTGTCTATCGCCCGATTTCAGAAAAATTTAATGGTCTGAAGGTATAAATTGATTTATTTAAAAACCTTTAGAGTCTATGCAATTATAATTTTGCATTTCTAAAGTGGTAGAAATTCGTTTTGCTGCAATACGTCGCCCAGAAAGAAACTCTGGAGAGATTTTTCTCACAAATTATTTGTCAGCTCCGCTTTATCACAAAAACTGAATGGTTTCATGTCTCAATTTATAGTTGAGTAGTTTAGGTAGTATCTAAGGAACCGAAATAACAAAAATCCAGCCTGGTAGAAATTCGTTTTTTATGTATATCTCAAGAAAAACACAAAGGTTATTTTAAATTTTCTCCATTATTTTTGTCTATCGCCCGATTTCAGAAAAACTGAATGGTCTGAAGGTATAAATTGATTTATTTAAAATACTTTAGAGTCTATGCAATCATAATTTTGCATTGCTTAAGTGGTAGAAATTCGTTTTGCTGCAATACGTCGCCCAGAAAGAAACTCTGGAGAGATTTTTCTAACAAATTATTTGTCAGCTCCGCTTTATCACAAAAACTGAATGGTTTCATGTCTCAATTTATAGTTAAGTAGTTTAAGTAGTACCTTAGGAAACGAAATAACATAAATGCAGCCTGGTAGAAATTAGTTTTTTTTGTATATCCAAAGAAAATCATAAAGGGCTTTTTAAATTTTCTCCATTATTTTTGTCTAATGCCCGATTTCAGAAAAACTGAATGGTCTGAAGGTATAAATTGATTTATTTAAAATACTTTAGAGTCTATGCAATTATAATTTTTCATTTTTAAAGTGGTAGAAATTCGTTTTGCTGCAATACGTCGCCCAGAAAGAAACTCTGGAGAGATTTTTCTAACAAATTATTTGTCAGCTCCGCTTTATCACAAAAACTGAATGGTTTCATGTCTCAATTTATAGTTGAGTAGTTTAAGTAGTAACTAAGGAACCGAAATAACATAAATCCAGCCTGGTAGAAATTCGTTTTTTTTTGTATATCTCAAAAAAAACACAAAGGTTATTTTAAATTTTCTCCATTATTTTTGTCTATCGCCCGATTTCAGAAAAATTTAATGGTCTGAAGGTATAAATTGATTTATTTAAAATACTTTAGAGTCAATGCAATCTTAATTTTGCATTGCTTAAGTGGTAGAAATTCGTTTTGCTGCAATACGTCGCCCAGAAAGAAACTCTGGAGAGATTTTTCTAACAAATTATTTGTCAGCTCCGCTTTATCACAAAAACTGAATGGTTTCATGTCTCAATTTATAGTTAAGTAGTTTAAGTAGTATCTTAGGAAACGAAATAACATAAATCCAGCCTGGTAGAAATTCGTTTTTTTTGTATATCCAAAGAAAATCATAAAGGGCTTTTTAAATTTTCTCCATTATTTTTGTCTATCGCCCGATTTCAGAAAAACTGAATGGTCTGAAGGTATAAATTGATTTATTTAAAATACTTTAGAGTCTATGCAATCATAATTTTGCATTGCTTAAGTGGTAGAAATTCGTTTTGCTGCAATACGTCGCCCAGAAAGAAACTCTGGAGAGATTTTTCTAACAAATTATTTGTCAGCTACGCTTTATCACAAAAACTGAATGGTTTCATGTCTCAATTTATAGTTAAGTAGTTTAAGTAGTATCTAAGGAACCGAAATAACATAAATCCAGCCTGGTAGAAATTCGTTTTTTATGTATATCTCAAGAAAAACACAAAGGTTATTTGAAATTTTCTCCATTATTTTTGTCTATCGCCCGATTTCAGAAAAATTTAATGGTCTGAAGGTATAAATTGATTTATTTAAAATACTTTAGAGTCTATGCAATCATAATTTTGCATTGCTTAAGTGGTAGAAATTTGTTTTGCTGCAATACGTCGCCCAGAAAGAAACTCTGGAGAGATTTTTCTAACAAATTATTTGTCAGCTACGCTTTATCACAAAAACTGAATGGTTTCATGTCTCAATTTATAGTTAAGTAGTTTAAGTAGTATCTAAGGAACCGAAATAACATAAATCCAGCCTGGTAGAAATTCGTTTTTTATGTATATCTCAAGAAAAACACAAAGGTTATTTTAAATTTTCTCCATTATTTTTGTCTAATGCCCGATTTCAGAAAAACTGAATGGTCTGAAGGTATAAATTGATTCATTTAAAATACTTTAGAGTCTATGCAATCATAATTTTGCATTGCTTAAGTGGTAGAAATTCGTTTTGCTGCAATACGTCGCCCAGAAAGAAACTCTTGAGAGATTTTTCTAACAAATTATTTGTCAGCTCCGCTTTATCACAAAAACTGAATGGTTTTATGTCTCAATTTATAGTAAAGTAGTTAAACTAGTATCTTAGGAAACGAAATAACATAAATCCAGCCTGGTAGAAATTAGTTTTTTTTTGTATATCTCAAGAAAAACACAAAGGTTATTTTAAATTTTCTCCATTATTTTGGTCTATCGCCCGATTTCAGAAAAACTGAATGGTCTGAAGGTATAAATTGATTCATTTAAAATACTTTAGAGTCTATGCAATTATAATTTTTCATTTCTAAAGTGGTAGAAATTCGTTTTGCTGCAATACGTCGCCCAGAAAGAAACTCTGGAGAGATTTTTCTAACAAATTATTTGTCAGCTCCGCTTTATCACAAAAACTGAATGGTTTCATGTCTCAATTTATAGTTGAGTAGTTTAAGTAGTATCTAAGGAACCGAAATAACATAAATCCAGCCTGGTAGAAATTCGTTTTTTTTTGTATATCTCAAGAAAAACACAAAGGTTATTTTAAATTTTCTCCATTATTTTTGTCTATCGCCCGATTTCAGAAAAATTTAATGGTCTGAAGGTATAAATTGATTTATTTAAAATACTTTAGAGTCTATGCAATCATAATTTTGCATTGCTTAAGTGGTAGAAATTCGTTTTGCTGCAATACGTCGCCCAGAAAGAAACTCTGGAGAGATTTTTCTAACAAATTATTTGTCAGCTCCGCTTTATCACAAAAACTGAATGGTTTCATGTCTCAATTTATAGTTAAGTAGTTTAAGTAGTATCTAAGGAACTGAAATGACATAAATCCAGCCTGGTAGAAATTCGTTTTTTATGTATATCTCAAGAAAAACACAAAGGTTATTTTAAATTTTCTCCATTATTTTTGTCTATCGCCCGATTTCAGAAAAACTGAATGGTCTGAAGGTATAAATTGATTTATTTAAAATACTTTAGAGTCTATGCAATCATAACTTTGCATTGCTAAAGTGGTAGAAATTCGTTTTGCTGCAATACGTCGCCCAGAAAGAAACTCTGGAGAGATTTTTCTCACAAATTATTTGTCAGCTCCGCTTTATCACAAAAACTGAATGGTTTCATGTCTCAATTTATAGTTAAGTAGTTTAAGTAGTATCTAAGGAACCGAAATGACATAAATCCAGCCTGGTAGAAATTCGTTTTTTTTTGTATATCTCAAGAAAAACACAAAGGTTATTTGAAATTTTCTCCATTATTTTTGTCTATCGCCCGATTTCAGAAAAATTGAATGGTCTGAAGGTATAATTTTATTTATTTAAAATACTTAAGAGTCTATGCAATCATAATTTTGCATTCCTAAAGTGGTAGAAATTCGTTTCACTGCAATACGTCGCCCAGAAAGAAACTCTGGAGAGATTTTTCTCACAAATTATTTGTCAGCTCCGCTTTATCACAAAAACTGAATGGTTTCATGTCTCAATTTATAGTTGAGTAGTTTAGGTAGTATCTAAGGAACCGAAATAACAAAAATCCAGCCTGGTAGAAATTCGTTTTTTTTTGTATATCTCAAGAAAAACACAAAGGTTATTTGAAATTTCGCCCGATTTCAGAGAAACTGAATGGTCTGAAGGTATAAATTGATTTATTTAAAATACTTTAGAGTCTATGCAATCATAATTTTGTATTTCTAAAGTGGTAGAAATTCTGTTTTCTGCGGTATGTCGTCCAGGGCGCAACTCCGGAGAGATTTTTCTCACAAATTGTTTGTCTGCTCCACTTTATCACAAAAACTGAACATGTTTGATGCTTCTATTTATACCTTAACAGTTTCCTTAGTATCTAAGGAACCGTAAGAACTAAGATCCAGCCTTCTAGAAATTCTATTTTTTTTAGTATCCCAATAAGAAACATAAACGCGTACTGAAAATTTTGCGAATATTTTTTATTTCTTCACGTTTTCACTGCTATGCCACGGTATTTAGCCATAATTAAGATATGTTTTAACATCTTTTATTGTCACAATTACGTACGGTCAGAATGTTCCCTTTTTTAAATACGACCATTTTATTTGGTCGTGTAATAGTGTCAGCTATGTTTGTCAGCTAAGTTTGTCAGCTAACTTCACACCGGTAAAAATTAAAAACATTTTTGCCGTTTTTTGTTTTAACTGAATGAAATTGAAATTATTCATAAAGGTTGTGGAAAGTAATGAACTTTTATTGAGTGTTGAAAGGTATTTTAATTTTATAAGGATTTGCCGTACCATTTAATGATTACATAGAATGTTTTACTCTATGTTCTAAGTTGTTCCGCCGTTTACCGTAAAATTACACTGTATTATAAATGTCAAAATGTAACCCTTGAATTGAATTGTACAATGACGGATACATGGTCGAGAGAGCGGTTCACACTACGTGTTTTTAGGGTTCCGTACCCAAAGACGAAAAACGGGACCCTATTACGAAGACTTCGCTGTCTGTCTGTCCGTCCGTCTGTTCGTCCGTCTGTCTGTCTGTCTCTCACTAGGCTGTATCTCAAGAACCGTGATAGCTAGAGAGTTGAAATTTTCACAGATTATGTATTTCTGTTGCCGCTATAACAACAAATACTAAATCAAAATAAAATAATTATTTAAGGGGGGCTCCCATACAACAAACGTGATTTTTAGCTGTTTTTTTATCTTTGTGTCTAATGTTGTATAGATAATCGTACGGAACCCTTCCTGCGTGAGTCCGACTCGCACTTGGCTGGTTTTTTCATACCAGTGACGCCTACAATGTATGATGCGTTTGCGCACGAAGGCTTAAAGCGGCAATGAAATGAAATCTGCGCGTCCACGCTGTTGTCATTGTACTGCAATGCATTTACAGAATCTAGGTCCTTATCTGTCGGTCTAGAACAACAGCCGGAGACTGCTATTTGCTCTCGTTTACGTAGTCTACTACGTTTGCGTCTCTTTCTAGCCTACAGAACTTTAGGATTACCGTCTCGCTTAGAAGTAGACAAAATTCGAGCCTGCTATGTTACTAGGACAGGTTCATAACACAGAGTAGCCTAGTTTGGGACCAGTACAAGTGATCGTAATATTTTGGAAGACTTCTTTTCCGGTCCAGGTCACACCACCACAAACACTTGCGAAGTGGTGCGAAGTATGAATTCTTCTTTCAACAGTATTTAGAATGGACCTTCAGGGTAGGCTATAGGCTACTCTGTTTACCACGCGAACGTAGTCGCGTTCACTGCTAGTTTGAAATAACTTCAAGTCTCCGGTAACCGTTTTGGGGGTGCGATCGTGAAATCTTTATATGCAGAAGTATCAAGCTCCTAACAGCTGAGGTTCCTAACCCTCACTTGTTTGAGAGTAGAGGCACAAATCTTAAATACTAACGTACTCACGTTTCTAAATACTGGAAGACCCTGTAGACAGGTTTCCGGTACACCAGGAAACCATCGCAGCGTTCCATTTCGTCGATTTTCAAAGAGATCTCGACGAAAAAGCAGCACAAGTCACTTCAACACTTTACCGATCACACATTGCTTACATCTTACACTTGTAGACGACATTCTTAATTTATAAAAAGTATAAAACACTTATACACTGCAATTTTTGGTACAAACGCTACCAGCTAGTTTTATTGTACAAAATTTTAAGGCATCCTCCACTACAGTTTTTTTTTAATACGGTTATATAAAATCCTTTATTTACAAAAACTTGGACCTTTAAGGTTATATTCGATCTAGTATTTAAGGCGGTTATATGTTATTGTTGGTTATATAATTTTTAATAATAAATATTTGGTTTGCAAGCACTTAATCGTTAGTTACGTTTTTCTGCCATCAAGGCCATCACAGTTCACATTTCCTCCGTTTTATTTATGCATATTACATAGTTTTTCCATGGTCGTTTTCTGAAATATATATTTTTTGTTACGCACTTGTATGAGCTAAGTTATTGGATTAATAAAGGATTCTATTTTCAAATACGGTTGCAGGTAGCGCAGGTTGCAATTTTTATTTTATTCTCATTACTCATTACTGAATATCCGCAATTTTAATGAATATCTACATTTATAACCCCCGGTTTGTCGTCGTTCTGTTAACTGACAGCTGTTAACAGTACGAGAAACAGGGAGTAAATATAAGAAAGCACTCAACGTTACAGCACGATAGGAACACCAACATACCGACAGTTAACACAAAATCTAACTCAACTATTTTATATTTCGTTAGATGGACGACAATTACTTAGTTACGGAGCCAACCACAAGGTAGTAACAATTAAGACTAGTTGCAAAACTGAGTCGTGAAATCGAACTGTCAACTTCGCCGGTATTTTAATACAGTCTCGAATAACTTCAGTCTCCGACTGATATTATTTATCATTTGTAGGCCACGCAGCGACAGCCTTCCGGTGCCGAGCATTGTTCTGTTGCCGATAAATTGAACAATAGGTATCGCACAGACAACTGGCTGTGGCACACTGGACTACCCTTTGCGTTTCACGGTTTGCCCTACATTGTTTAGAGCCTTACGACTGGTGTTTGCGAGTCTCACCCCCAGTTTCTCGTACACTAACACGCTGTTAATCTACTGTTAACAGCCGTCAATTGACCAAAGTGCATACATAAAAAAGTCACTGACAGCTGTTAACAGTAGATTAACAACTTGCTAGTATACGAGAAACCGGGGATAAGTCTACTCACATTACAAAGTTTGAGGAAAGCATCGAAAACATCGATTGTAGCGGTCGATGTTTTCGCTGCTTTCTTGATTAATGCTTGCTAAGCGACAGCTAAGTATCATCATAAGCAGCCTATATACGTCTCACAGTAGGGCACAGGCCTTCGCGCTTGAAATCGCCAATCCGCGGTGGGCACGAGTGGTGATTAACTCCTGAACTGCCCTCGCGGAATGGAACGTATAGGTGGCCCATACTAAGTTGGACACAGATCTGTGTCGCGGCAGACGAGTGGTTAAGCCCATACTCTCTCTCTGAGAGAAGGCATGTGCCCTACAGCTAAGTATCATCATCATCATCATCAACCCATTATGTCCCCACCAAGGGGCACGGGTCTCTTCCCTGAGGAAGGTATAGGCCATACAGCTAAGTATATTGAAGCAAAACTCCTTCCTATATCTCGGAAAAGTACGTATGTATGTTACGTTGGCACAAAAATTAAAAACTAGCTGGGGTAAGGTAGCAAGAAACCAGGCCTTGCCACTTGCCACGATCCTGAGGTGTCATATCTTTTTCACTTTTTAACATTCATTAGTCGCTGCATGCATGCGTATTTTATAAAATTCTTTGTCTAATACATTATTCCCAATGCTGTAGGCCGCAGTCCATATAAAGTCTGAGTGGCAACTTAGATTTCTCTAGTGTAATACAGAAGTAGCTGCATAAATCATCTAGCAGGGGCGCAGAAGCCCAATGTTTTTCTTTCTTTCTAACACGCAACCGACGCAACCAAAAACTCTAGCAAAGTAGACAGAGAACAGTATTCTACACAAAAAATATCAGTATCGGTACTATAAATTAGTCAGTATAAATTGATCCCAGTCTCACTACAACCGTTCTATTCGATATTTTATTGGATAACAGGCAACTCCGTTTTTCTCACTTCACACACTCGATCGTTTATACACATTATATTAAAATTATAATAATAACAGTTAGTCAAAAATTAAATAAAATACTACCGCAACGAGGCCAGTGCCCTACAGTGGGACGTATATAGGCTACCGCGTAAGATGACTACCGCACCGACAGTTCATTGACAACTGACCAGCAACTTGTCCACGGCATTTCGCATCCGAATATGCGCGCGCGCAAGGCGGAAGCAGGTGACACGCGCGCCACCTGTCGCGCCGCGAATAACAAAAGCCAGGGCGCATTGACCTGTCTCTCTAATTAGTTGATACGATGGTATTACAAGATCTTCCTCTTAAACGAAAGTCTTATTAAGTGGGCAAAAAGTGGGTAAAATATTATTTTGGGCTTTCCAAAGAGGTACTTATTTATTTTCTTACTTTAATTTGAAGCTTAATTAATAGTAGTTGAAAAACGACACGAGATTCTTAAAATATTTGTGTTTCCAGAATTAATTTTCTGGAGCGAAACAAGTGCAAAATGTAGGTCGAGAGGAAAATGCACACAAACAGAAAGTTAATAATTTCACGAAGGACGGAAAAGATAAAGATATTTCAGAATCTCCAACAGTTTCCACAGCGGAAGTTGCAAAAACTACTCGTAGCTTTAAGATAGAAAACATGGTCATCTGTTCCCAAACTGTCACTAGTTAAAGGCTAAACATTTACTCAGCTGGTTTTCTCCTCTAGAAAAACAAAACTTTTGAAGTTTTTTCCCGAAGAATACAATATTTCATGTACTATGTTACTTGCTCTTTCCTACCTTTTCTCGTTAAGAAATTCCTTGCTTTTATCAACTTTTATATTTGAAAAACCCCTTCTTCCCACACCAGACCCAAAGGAAAACAACTGCAGTTATGAATCTAGATGAGGGAGCTGAAAAGTTGGCAACACTGCGCATTCGTGCAGAGTAATAATTTAGTACTCTCGCTTTGAAACGCGAGCGGTTTCGACGACAAATAGGTTTTGCGCACGCGAAACTGTGACCCGATTTGCATTGGTCGTCGTATGTAGAACGAGTCTTGTCTACTTGTTGTATCAAGAACGCAGCTGAAAGGGCTTTGTTCCAGAATATGGGGGTGTAAACTTGCAATCCTCACAACGCAGAATATCTACTAATTTATTAAATTAAATAACTTGAAACTGAGAAACAATTTGTTTTATTTCGCCGGTCGCAAAATGTAACTTTCTCAAATGTCTCTGTAGCGAAAGTCACTTTCACAAAATATTTCTAAGTCACCTGTATTTTTTATATAACGATCCATCTATGTATTCGGCCCACCTAGTCTCTATTCCTTTATAATAATAATAATATAATCCTTTTTTACAAACACGGACAATTTCGAATAATTAAAATGATTCAATCAATTCAGAAGTCATGCATTACATTTATTAAATTAAAACAATTTATATTATAACGTCTTAGATTAAAAAATAATAAATCATCGTAATTTGATTTTACAACATACTAAAATTATAAACATTTACCACGTCTATGTATTCAGTCCGTGTATTCAGCGCTCTTCTATATTCCTTTATATGAGGCCCTTATTTCTAAAACTGGTTAGCATAGGGGGTAGAGATCTATGAAACAAAGGAACAATAGAATGCATAATGTATTGTAGGAAATTGTAATTAAGGCAGCACAGTAAAAATCCAAAAAACATGCGCAAACTTCAGGCAGAGCTTCTGTAGCTTCAAGAGTCCATTCAGACAGTGCAGCCATTTCCGAAAACCCTCAGTTACAGTTACACTGCGCAAAACCCTCTCCAATTAATTAAAACAGGTGGAAATTACAGGCAGCAGGCTCCCATTTCCCCCCTTTGTGTACTGTTAACGAACACCCATTGAAAAACTTGCCGAAAACGATGCCAATTAACTGTCAGAAGAGAGCTCGATGGGACGAAGCTTGCAGACCTTACCGCTGTCGACACCAGAACATCTCTGATCGCGCGGAGCATAAATGCTAATATCGAGCAAAACAGGTTAGGATAATGGATGAAAGATTGACGAAATATCTCGTGCAAATGTGGGCCGTTAAGGGATGTCACAAGCGGACATACGTTGACCAAATCTGCATGCATTAGCGAAGAACAATATAAAAAGGACCTGAAATCTGCGTGCGTGCATGCAGGGACCAATGAATTTTGATGGAGCGAAATAAGTTGGTCAAGTAGACCCCTCCGGGATTCAGGCGCGAATTTATGTACCTATGTGCAGGTTAACACTATGGTGTTGAACGATACTTGCACTTATGCCACAAGTGTTAAGATTCAGGGTTCGAGGGTCCTTATATCAATAGATATACATCACGATATGTACCCGATATATATCCGATATTTTGACGACCTCGTGGCGCAGCGGTAATGCATCTGCATACCATGCGGGAGGTCCCGGGTTCGAATCCCGGCAGGGGACAAAAAAACCCCCAAGTCTTGGACGTTTACATGTTTGTGATGTCGTTGTTTCTGGTTCCCACGATACAGGGTATCCTAGTGTGGGGCCAGAAGGAATGTATGTGCCTGTTGTTTCTAAAAAAAAAAATGATTTGATTTATTTGTTTCAAAAAAATATTCTTACAGCTGTTAATAAGATACAGTGCGAAGTGCTTAATAAGTAACATGTAAAAGGATAACCTACATATTAATTAATATCTTTATCAAACGTAGTAGGTATATGGTATCATAGGGTAGTCTATAAATTAAGTAAGTAAAAAGTAACAGCACAGACGAGTTCCTACCCTCCGTACTAGCACAGGTACTAGTAAAAACTGTGTTACGGCCAGTATAGTTGCTCTTCCCAATACGGCTAAAATACACTGACACATATAAGTACTGATCGCGTTTGTAAGGCAGGTTCAGCTGACAGTGGTTGTTATTATCAACTGGTTCTTTATGTACAGTATATGGAAAAAACTTAGAGGCTACTTTTTCATACTGAAAATTAGTTATATATTTCACAGGCTTCACTTTAGATATAAATATGAATACATAGTATAGTTATAAATACATATATTTTAACATAATTACACATTTTAACATTCAATAATTTTTAACTTTTTTAAATTGTTATATGTTTAATGCATTGAAAAATTTACAAATACTTATGTGTTAAATAATAAAATATGTTTATAAATAAAACAAAACTACTGCCTGCAAAGTATCCGGTCACCAAAAATTCGTTATTTTATTACTAAATATATACATATTATACATATGCTGAGATTTCAACAGCATACTGCGATCGCCAACCCGCCTGCCAAGCGTGGCGATTATGGCAAAACCCCTCATGGTTATGAAAACCACAAGGGAGGCCTATGTCCTGCAGTGGGCGTCAAATGGCTGATGATGATGATTACACGAATATTTTTAATAGTTCCTCAGCTTCATCATATTATTATGTCAAGTTTATAAGATAGTCGTGAATTGCTTTTTTAAATTGATACTTAACTTTATCATTCAGGGATATTGTTTTATTAATTCGATTGTAAAGGAACGGTCCAAGAAAATAACTAAAACTTCGTGCAAAACTCGTCTTACATGCAGGTGTTTTATATATTATATGTGTGTTTCGCTTTGAGACTCGTGATAGTTGAAGTATAGGCACAGAATGTGTCCTAAGTATTACTAACTTGATGAAAAGTTTATGTACAGATAGTACCTGGAAGTCTTAAGTAAAGGGCCTCAGTTGGATAGCAGTATTTTTTTAAAATTCACAACCTTCATTACCGCTTGTGCCCTTTCTATTTTTATTAGGCTCGTCTTTTTTGCAGTTCCCCAGATCGAGATACCGTAGGTCGTTATTACCTGGCACAGAGCAATATATGTGACCGTGACTGTGGAAGGACCTTTTGTGTGTCGTATTTTCTTAAAGATTCAGATAGGCCGTCGCAAACGAGAACTAAGACTGTCTATATGGCATTTCCAATTTGGGTTTCTGTCAATAATAACCCCAAGATACTTGATGGATTCAGAGGACAAAATATAGCAGTTATACGATGTTGAACTCTTGCAGGTATGCAGGCTTTAATGTTAACGTCTTCCTTAGGCTGCATATTATTTCTTATGCTAAAAGTTATGTATTTCGTTTTATCGAGGTTCAATGTTAATAAGTTTTTATTAAGCCAAGTCAAAACCTCAAGAAATCCATTCTCAGCATACATTTTAAAAAAAAAACCGTGTATCTGCTTAGAAGAGGAGTATTGTGACGACTGCAAAAGATATAATTGGATGAACTAGCTCTTTTTGGCAGAGGTCATTAAGTATCCACCAAAAAAAGTATCGGCCCAAGAACAGAACTTAAGGAATGCCAAATATCAAATGTTTTTTGTGATATATATCAATACAAAAAATGGTATAAAAATTTGATATTATTAAGTTAATTTTTAAAGTTTGCTACTGTATTTCTACTTTATGGCGTTGGTGTAGAGTTAAAACGTATTCCCTAATAGTAAGTTTTAATACTTAAGGCATTTCTGTCGTCAGTCACGTCAGTGGACTAGTGAAAAAATTCGTCACTGTAAAGTAAGACACAAAAAATAAACATACGTAATAAAATAAAGAACATACTTAAAAAAACAAAAAAGATCCCTACGAATTGCTGGTTATATTATATACTTATAACCTGATTATATATCTTAATTAGATGTGAGCTCATTTTAACATTAACAACCTACTGCATCAATACGGTTTCAGAAAAGGAAGTCATGTCATGCGGGTGTCATGTTAATAAAACATATTTTGAGTGCATGGGAGGGATCAGAGGACGCCATTGGTGTTTTCTGTGACCTCTCGAAAGCATTTGATTGAGTCGATCAAAAACACTTGCTGCAATTAATCCACTATGGTGTTACGAGTCTCAGAGATAAATAATACAGGAAAATAATAATATGGCTGTCATACAAAATGGATACATATAATTTTTTTTATATATATCGGATATATGTCATAAATATTAGATATTTTGATATTAATATTAAACATCGGACATTTTTGAACCCTGTTAAGAGGTATAACTGATAGTACCTGCACAAAGTTGATGTTCACGAGATATCTGCTTTGGCTGACTGTTCAGTGTGTGAATGAAATTATGCTGTTTTCAAAATCGTACTTCAGCGGATCATAAATCACGTACAGATTCTGAAAACTGGTTGCAAACAAGTGGACCAGCGGCAAAACATTGGAAGATATATTAGCAAATTCAGCTACAAACAACTTTTTACTATTCCTGTGGGCAGATTGGACTGAATTGTTAGCGGCAGCACGCAGCCACTTCTTCATCGCCGCGAAATATATATATTATTTTTAAAAACTAATCAAACGTAATGCCATCCACTAAAACGCTGTCAACGATACGAGTAACACTGTATCACAGCGATGTAGCTGCAACATTTTCAGACATCCTTATGGCATTTAAAGCTTCTTGTTTGTCGAAAGGCTTATAATTTAGCCCGTTAACGAACGGTGGACGTCATGGGCTCAGGGTGGCCGTTAATGAATACAAAACAGAGGCGCGTAGTAAACAAACACGCCGCCTGGCCCGTCTGCCAAATAAGGGCCTATGGCAGACGATACGATAGCAAACATCCTGGTGAAAAGTTATGCAGAATAATCGGCCTGTTTTGTGGAGTCGGCAGAGGGACCGTTAATGCGGATGGCAAATGGCAAAAAGGATAGTAATAATAATATCTTCTACACAACACAATAACTTGTCTTGGTCCCAAACTAGGATACCCAGTGTAATGGTAACTAGGCAAGAACATCACAAACGGATATACATCCAGTCTGAGACCACAACATGGACATTTAGTATCATTCAGGATGCAAAAGTTAATAAACAAAAATTGCAAGAAGCGACAAAGTGAGAGGTTCACAAACTGTTCAGCTCTATGGTTCAGGTGCTGGCAATCAATCTCAATCCACATTGTGGCGAACTGTCAAATAAATAAACTCGAGTGCGGATTCAGATGCCACAGCATTTCAACCTTAGATCAGTTCAACCAGAACCAGTCGTAGAAAGAGTATTCTACGCTATATGCACCTGATGAAAGAAGCCCAATGTTGGGCATAGGCCTCTTTCTGTCACGCTAACTCCGCGGTCCCTAGCTAGTCTCGCTGGAGGAAGTCTCGCCCATTGTCTTACTCCCGCAATCTACGGCGCGGCTGGCAAAATATTTGTGTGCAAACGGCATTACTAATTCCTCTTTGGCTCCTTCGTAGCATATCGTCAAGTTCATGATAGACCTACTGTGTAACGCCCTCTGGTGCTCCAGAGTATTCAACAGTTTGTTCGGGGAAGAGGTCTCCAAACGCATCTTTTCCCAAACCCTGTCTAGTAATCAGATGAAAGGGGTCTATGAACTAGTTTAATGGTTTGGCTGGAATAGCCAAATAATAGGACTGTGTTACCTAAAGGCTGTCTGTTCTCGTAGTTCTCAGGATTTCAAAGATTCTTTATGTATCCAATCAATTTAAGAGTTTGTTAAAAAAAAAATTTGGTGACTAATACTATGATCAAAGTTGTGGTGTACGGTTAGTACACTTATTACAGTCGATAGCTGTTCAATTTCATGAACTACTTACATCATCATTATCATCATCATCAGTTATTTGACGCCCACTGCAGGACATAGGCTACTACAACCATTACTTACAACTTATGTAATTTCTAGTGTACAAAACTGTGTATTCATTCTGAGAATATTATACTTTTTATTATTGGAAGTGGTTTCACTATCGATACTGGATAAAAAGTTCGCGTTATTTCAATAACACGTTGTTCGCGCTCAAATAAAAGCTGACGACTGTGCCTAGGCCTTTTCCACTTCTAGGCTACCAAGTAAAACAGTGAAATAATTACCAATATCTCGAATTCTCCATCCCTAATCTCGATATGAAAAGGCTAAAATTTTGCAACCGGCGGCGTGCGTGCATGCAACGACTAATGAATGTTGATGAAGCAAAAGAGGACTGTCAGTATCATGGTAGGTGGCAAACACTGGTCTCTGCCTGCTCCTCCGGGATACAGGCGTGAGTTTATGTAATGTAAATTTCCAAACATGTCATCCTCGGACCATGAATTAAGTGAAGAAACATAGAACCCTTAATAAAAGAGTTATGTACGGTCAGCGACAATCTACGCTGAGAATAACATGCGAATATTGGACAAAAATAGCTCAGGGTGTTGTGGACTGTATAACACTGGGGACTGGAGCCTGCTTATTATTTCTGCCCAGTCCTTCAGGACGCCATTATTATCAGCCCGGCGAACTCCCAGTGGTATACAGAATAGCTCTGGAAGCCACGGAATAAATATAAAAACACAGAAGGATAAGAGCTAGTTTCGCGTTTTTGGGTTTTGGGACACCAAATTACATAAATTAATAATTAAAACTTCTCTAGCGTTGGGATATGTCTTTGATTATATTTCTTTCACGGCGCATTCACATCAACAAAGGTTGCACCCTAAGTATCCGCTAAAAGTAAGTGTACGTTACACTAAAACAAAGAATAATTGGCGGCCATTGTTGCCAAAAAATGGAAGTTCTTTTTAGGGTTCCGTACCCAAAGAGTAAGGGACCCAATTACTAAGACTCCGCTGTCCGCCTGTCTGTCACCAAGCTATATCTCATGAACCGTGATAGCTAGACAGTTTTCACAGACGATGTACTTCTGCCATAACAACAAATACTAAAAACAGAATAAAATAAATATTTAAGGGGGGCTCCCTTATTTTTATGCTGTTTTTTGCTCGATATTAATAACGGTAACAGGTAGACGCTTGAAATATTCAAATTTTGTATAGACAATGGTACGGAACCCTTCGTGCGCGAGTCCGACTCGCACTTGGCCGATTATTTATTTTTTTATTTACTAAGGAAAAGACAGTACTACAATAAAGCATTTTACATTTGTTTTGTGTAATAATTAGGCACAATGACTTAGAGTGAATTTTTCAATAGTCAGATAAAACTTAACTGGAGGATAAAACTGATGTTGTCACTGAATTGTCGTAGGATTTAGACAGTGATAACATGCAATTTATTCTCCAGTAAGTTTTATTTGACAATTAAAAACATTGCCCTTAATTATTTCATAAGCAGCCTATATACGTACCGCTGTAGGGCACACGCCTTTTCTCAGAGAGAGTTGGGCTTAATCACCACGCGTGCCCACCGCGGATTGGCGATTACAAGCGCTGAGGTATGTGAATAGCTCAGACACTCAGGTTTCCTCACGATGTTTTCCTTCACAGTTAGCGAATGGTATTGCTACTATTACTTCACAAATGTACATAACTTAGAAAACAAAGTCCAAATAGGTACATGCCCGCACTGAGAATCGAACCTGGGTCTCCCGCTTCCGAGTCCAATGTTCTACCCACTAGGCAACCACCGCTTAATGAATTATTTAAAAAATATAATTACACCGCATGCACCGCAGTATAAGTTAATTAAGAAAACAAAACAGGAAACCGTTTTACATTATGAAACTGAATTAAAAAAAATGTTTTCGGGAAAATAACACAAAACAAAAACATAAGCCCCGTAAAATTTCTCCTACTTACGCCACTTCTGTGCTCTTCGATCTATTTTGTGACGCTGTACGCTGAAACTTTTGGTCGCATCCGCTTCGCCAAACGAAATCTTATGAACCAAAGATCACAAGTACATACAGCCATTTGGGACGTAGGACGGTGGCGTTCGTTCACTGAATATTTTCATACAATAATAATAAGGGGAAGGAATGGCAGATGGTCCTTGAATAAAACTTCTGCGGGTGGACGGAAATATTGAAAGGAAAAATGTGTTTTGTGCGCAAACGTCGTGAAGTTTTATGAGACTTTTGACTCTGTGTTTAGATTACCAGCTGACATTGTAAGAATTCCTTGCCACATAGTATTATTTTAAGATAGATTACGCTAAAAACAGTTATTTAATCTCCGTGTCGTAAGAACGTTAAAAACAAAGCGTCCATTGCAATCTCACGTTTGTGACAGTTTAACAACCCCAAAAAGTGTAATCGACTACTGTAAAATTTTATGGATAAAGTAGTTTTGGAGTCCAATATAGCTTTTGGGTCGGGCGTCGGTTTTAACACCTCGTATATAAAAAAGTCAGTCGCTTTCTAGAGGACAGACTATTCTTGAGAAGTAAGCTAACCTAACCACAAAACTGTTTACTCCACAACTCGTCCTACGTGCAGAATTACACTTATATTGTGCCTAGAGTCCAATAAACACAGTTTTTAGATAGTACGACAATAGATGTTACCTTGCCTCCATTCCGTAATCTACTACGCAATATCAACACAATTTCATTCCAATTGTATAACCCTTGCAATTTAATTAGGCATCTCCCGCGAAGAAGAACAAACAGCGCGTGGCGCTGAGTTAAATTGCACAGGTTTTACCATTAAAATGCGATTGATTATTGTACTACCAATAGTGGCAACAAAACAACCATTAAGGTACTGATATTCCTCTATTGAACTACTATGCATTTAAGAGAGACTGGCCCCTCTGGTAGCACCACATCTTTTAAAGAACCCATCTAGATAACCACAAAACATAAAAGGACAGTTAAAACGTAGACAATAATGGTCGGTTATAAAAGCATCTGCCGTAATAACCGCGCCCGTTAAATGGAACTATCGGTTAGGTCTTTTTATTCGCCTCTTTACTGGTACGGGGCTTTCGCCATCAAATAAGGGCTTAGAAGGAGCTTAATAATTACAATTTGGGTTCGATCGACACCTTCTGGAGTTTAGACGAACTTAATTGGAGTGAAATATGCGAAAATTAACGTCGAAAGACCGGGAAACTGCTTGCGTTCGTAGGTTGATCCTTGTTACCCCACATGTAACCCCAAGGCTGAAGCGAGTAACCACCCACGAGTGAAGAAACGCGGCCAAGCAATTCGTCGTGTTTTGGCGTGATGTTTTGTATCGCAACTCCTTATGAGCACGTAAATTAAAGTTTAAGTCCTCATCTTTTCAAAGCATCAGGTCCTGAATTCCGTTGATGTGGAAGTGCATGAAACCATTTTGAAGCCCACAATCTCACCAGGGAGCTTACCTGGGCCTCGATTCTGTTAGTGCATTGTAGTATAATGACAGGTACACTGTCGGGTCACGTGACGTGTTTTTTCGTACCATTGACGCCTAGAAGGTTTGATGGGTGTGCCCGCGTAGACTATAAGCAGCCATGAAATGAAAACCGCCATGTTCATGCAGTTGTCATGTTACTACAATGCATTAACAGAATCTAGGCCCTGGTAAGACAGAGGCCAGTACGGGTCTGACATACGAAAAACCAAGCTTTCTCAAAAGGATTTCGTCGCAGACACACTCTTTTCCTTATAATCCTAATAAAGCACACAGCATCAGCTAAACATAAACATATTCATTCATTTTTATTCATTCATTCATTCTCGCTGGCTTCCAGAAAGTGGATCTTGGCCTCCGGAACCGAAGCATCCTTCCCTGTCTTGACTTCCTATCAAAACGACTACCTGGAGCTAGTACAGACACATACGATGGATACGTACGTATATGTGCTAGCTACACGACGATGGACGGCGATGGTACGATGATAGGTTCGACGATACTATGGATAGTGGATACCTATCGCTTGAAAGGATCGCATCCGAGTATCGCAGGGTAGCCAGCGGTACTAAACGGGATCCAGAGAGCTAACTAGCGCCACCAAGGAAAAACAAATCATATATTCTTTTACAGAACGTATTTGCAAAAACTGTCAGAACCATCTCTCAATCACGTTAACAGTGATTTTTAGGACCCACGACATAGAACCTAGGATCACGAACCTAGGGACTAGACAGCATTTATGCCAAAAACGGCCGTTTCTGGCGTTAGTGCTATCTAGTCCTAGGTGTGTTGCCTTAGGTTCACAGCCATGGGTCCTAAAAATCACTATTAAAATGATTGAGATATTGTACTGACACATTTTGCAAAAAAAGATATGATTTGTTTCCTCGGTGGCGCTAGTGTTACTCCCTGGAGCCCCTTAAATAAGCTCGACATATCACATTATTCTGTGCTTTTCTAACTATGCAGTAATATTATCGCATTGCAAATCGCTCTACAGGGTACCCACTACCCAATGCCCATACACTACAATATTAGAGGTGTTTATTGCCCTTGAACGCATGGCATCAAAAACTCAATTAAAGAAAAGAACACCCTATTTATTTATGACAGTTCATTGGTATTCTACTTGAGGTCCCACCGTCGACAAATCTCTATCTAGCAACTTTTAATAGCCGGGTCATGTTAGAGCAGCATGTGTCAGTTTAACTGGTCGCTTGGTTAATACATAACAGACTGTACGTATTATTAAACGAAAGTTCTTTTAAGGCGTTCTTTAAGGACCTGTCGTAAAACTTGACTGGCTTTTACATAGTTGGCCATTAACGAGATTACGGTAATGAAAATAGACACACTGTTCTACTGGTAATGGGAGTGCTCTATGCATAAATTTACTCAAGTAGAGTACAGTCCACTGGCTGGCTGATATTATTAGCTTTTTTTTTTAAATTGTAAACATAACATAAACTCACACCTGCATCCCGGAGAGTAGGCAGAGATCACGGTCTGCCACTAGCCATGATCCTGATAGATCTCTTTTGCTTCATCGTGTAAATTAAATTTTTTGAAAGCACATCATAATTTTTTAAGACGCTGGGTGCAAGCTGCTTCCAACCGATCTTTTTGGAAATCCATGGAGGAGGCCTATGTCCAGCAGTGGACTTCTTGTGGCTGAATGATGATGATGATGATGACATTATAATTATGAATTGTTATAGGTAGTTAACAGTGGTTATTGCACTAAAAGGGAAAAACTGACTCCTAGATACAGGTCAGCCTAGTTTAGGGGTCAGGACACTATGTAGCCTTGTAAAACTGTATTTACATAATAGAATTTTGTTATTGTATGTATTATTTAATAAATTACTTACTTTCTCATCAACATTCATTAGTTGTTGCATGCACGCACGCCGGTTTTGGGTACTTTTTAACCTTGCCCTTCGCTAATACATCCCCTATTTGGTCGGAGAATGTCCGCCTGGGACGTCTCTTACCGGCAATTCTACCCACATTCGCTCCATATATTTCTTTTGTCAATCTTGAAAAGAAATTTAAATTTGACAGACAAGATAAAAATTTTTAAATAAAAAATAAAAACCGACTTCGAAACACTACAGCACTAAAAAGATAGAAATAATTTAAATAATTAGAAGTATTTATAACTGAAATCTTTTTTGTTACTGTAGATTATATTATGATTTTTTCTTCTTTTTAGATTCTTTATTTAAAAATAAAGAATTAGAACACAAAACAATAACACCGTTCAGTTGTTTTTTTCATATTAAAAGGCTTTCAGTCCTAGCTTAAGCTCATTCAGAAATCTGATTTAGTCAATTATAACCGATTCAAGATATTTTTTGCGGAAAGTTGTGATTGAAAAAATGCCAAGAGGATTATCAGAGGTTTTACGAGCAAGAATAGTAACTTTGAGGGAAGAAGGATACACCACGAGAGTACTAGCACGCAGACTTGCTATATCCCAATCCTGTGTCGTGGCTACGTTGCAGAGGTACCACGGAATGGGGAATTTAGCTGACCGACCCCGCAGCGGTCGCCCAACTGTTTTGACAGGTGCCCAAAAGCGCTATATTAGATTGCTGGCAGCCCGTGATCCAATAATCAACGCCACTAAAATAAAAGCAGAAGTCAGGACCGCCTCTGGGCTTGAAGTTAGCACGCAGACCGTTCGCAATTGCTTGCACCACGCTGGATTACGAGCACGGAGGTCTTGGCGAGCTCCGCTCAATTCCCGGCAACGTCAACAACGAAGATTGCAGTGGGCTAGACTTCGGCAAAATGAAGAAGGTGAGGAAGAAAACATTTGGCAAAACTGTCTCTTCGTTGACGAATCCCGAATCAGCACTCATCCAGATAACCGACGTGTCCGTGTCTGGAGAAGACCAGGCGACCGTGAAAGACAAAGAACTGCCACTGGAACAGTTCAGCAAGGCGGAAAATCGGTGTCCTTTTGGGGTGGCATTATGATTGGAGCTAGAACGCCTTTGATCCCGTATCGGGGCTACATGACAGCAGACATGTACAAAGCAGTTGTGATTGATGATATCGTCAGACCATTCCGAGTAAACCATGGGCACCAATTTGTACTGGTCGATGATAATGCGCCCGCACATCGAGCTCAACGAGTCAATGCTGCTCTTCAAGTATACGATATCACACGTTTAGACTGGCCTGCCGGCTCGCCCGACTTAAACCCAATAGAGCACGCGTGGGATGCTCTTAAACGAGCTGTATGGAACCGTGAGCCACGTCCCCAGACATTTCCAGAGCTCAGGGAAGCCGCTATTGAAGAGTGGGATAGGTTACCCCAGGAAATGCTGGATAACTTGATCCTCAGCATGCCCAGGAGGATCTCCGCATGTGTTATTTGTTATTTGTGGGAGGAGTTATTTTATATTGAATTTAACCTTTTAATAATAAATTGTTGTTTAAGTTTAATTAAACAGTATTTTTCTTTCTATGAAATTTCTATCACAATTACATTATGATTAATGGCTCAATTTTTTTAAAATAAATAATAAAAAATAGTTTTATATTTTAATTTCAAACAGGGTATTCCTATTTAAAGAAGGCATACAACATAGATTTTTTCTTGATAAAGTTAAATTTAAAGAATTATAGGAGCTTATGCTATTGATCACAAACTTTTTTTGATGTGTGTAGGTATTGTAGAAGTATAATTTGTAGTCGGTGCCCAGTTTCATGACCAGCACATATATTTGGGCACCGACTTCAAATTATACTTCTACAATACCTACATGTATAAATACTTCTAATTATTTAAATCATTTCTATCTTTTTAGTACTGTAGTGTTTCGAAGTCGGTTTTTATTTCAATTTTTTTATTTTTCAGTTTTTAGTGGAGGAGCGGGAGAAAAATAAACAAGCCCCTTATAACCATAATTTACCGTACATGATTCGTTCCTTCAAAATTTGATGTTCTATATCTCCGAAAGTCTTCACCAGAAAACCACCAAATTAACTTGGGACTACTTTTACGCTATTTTATGAAACATACGGATATTACTAAAGAATGGGCCCCATTAGGGCTTATGTACTGCTGTCCATTGAAGAGTTCCGTTCTCCATCTCTGAAAGTCTTCATCAGATCTTCACCAAATTAAAATGGGACCAATAGGACGTTATATCTGTTCGAACAAAAAAAGAATTGTCGAAATCGGTTAAGATTTGACGGAGTTATGGAGGAACATAGCCAAATAAATATATATACGCGTCGAATTGATAACCTCCTCCTTTTTGAAGTCGGTTAAGGTTCAAAAGACAGAAATCTTCTCTATCATACAGGTAAAATTATCTCCTAACCGAGTGGAACCGACTATTCCCGATTTGAAGCTAGTATTATTAGCTTTTGCTATTTTCAGTCGACCTCTGGGCTGACATAATTAGCTTCATTTTGGAAATTGTACGGACTAGAAACCGAAGAAATCTTCTATATTATACAGGTAAATTATCTCCCAGAGATAAGAGAACACTTTATCGCACCGCCCGAAGAAAGAATAAAAGAAAAGAAAGTGTTCGCTATATCTCTATTTAAAATCCCTCCTGACCGACTGGAACCGAGTGTACCCGATTCCGTCTCACAGACCCGAGCATAACTGTTGTTTCGTTCACTGTACAGAAAGAGCACAAAATGCGCCTAAATAAGTCTGCAGCATTGGGCTCAATGTACCAAAATTATCAGATAATTTTCCAAACCTATTATTACGTGTACGAACATAGGCACGCTTGAGCTAATATCACTTGTAATCTGTAATTTGCAACATAATTTTTACTGTGTTAGACGTTCTCTGAGATAATAGAGGCCAAAAGACCCATAAAGGTGTGCCTGCATTATCGATAATAATATACTAAAACGGTATTCACGTAAGTTTGCTACATAGTTTTTTAAAAGTGGTCACATTTTGGAGTGTCCTCAATGTAAGTGACACATAACCCATCCAAGAAAAATCAATTTTTTTATTCAAAGTAGCACAGAAACTGCGACTTAGTGAACGTTACAAGTTAAACTAGGTGCCCACTTAACCCAGTGGGTAAGTTATTTTCTGACTAATTATGACCGGCTCGTAGGTCTAGTTGACACGCTTGACTGTCGAAAGGTCGTGGGTTCAAAGGCCGCTGTACTTGATTTGTATAAATGGCCTCAGCCTGGGTGTATTTCCATATTTGTAATGTCCTTGCTTAGGTGTCATAGCACGGGATATCCTAGTTTGGGACTAGAACATGTGTTTGTTTAGTGGAGAATAAAAAACTGGCCAAGTGCGAGTCGGACTCGCGCACGAAGGGTTCCATACCATTGTCTATACAACATTAGACAAAGATCGAATTTGAGAACTGCGCCATCTATAGAAACCAACAAGAAGCGTTTAACATTGGCATTTAACGGCATGACATCGGCGCTGTGAAGGTAACATAGTACAGAGGCCACATACCTCAGTGCTTGAAATTGCCATGCGTGGTAACTAAGCCCTCACTCCCCCTCTGAGAGAAGGGCTGTGCCCTGCAGTGGGACGTATATACATAGGCTACATAAAAAATAACTAGGTACTCACTAGTCAACTTGTGACCAATCGCCCTAAGCGTCAAGTTGAATGACACTCGACCACAAAAGGGCACGGTGCACCATCGTATCGTAATTAGGATGCGACAGACTCGTCGCGTCCGGCGCCTAACTTTACCAATGTGCATTATGTGCATTGCATGCCATATAGCTCTTACTGTATTTGATTTTTAAGTACCCATTATAGCCCTCATGCTGAGAATGGCCCTATTCTGACAACTTTGTATTCCGAAAGTTCAGGTATATTATTATTATTAATATTGTCTATCGCACTGTTAAATACAATAAAAGTACAAGGGCAAACTTAACGCTAACAGTACCTATAGGCATATGGCACAATCTACTCATTTTTTTAAGAACCCACTATGTGATAGTTGTTTGTAATGTTGTCAAACAAAGTTTATTTTTATTCTTATTCCGTTCCGTACGCATAATCCATTTTTATGTATTATTAACGGTTATACCACATCGCAGTTTGTGACGCTCGCGGGGTGACTCTTGGCCCCGACTGAAAATCAGCGCTGAAGGCTTGCCCATCACCATACTGCTGAGTCAGCTACCATTTATAATAATATTGACAAGTTGTGTATAAATAACTGAAACGAATTCGAACCTTGGCCATTTTAGGGACGAAAAAAAAGGTAAGCATTGGCTAGAAGAAGTTAGTAAGGTTTTATGAAAATTGACTTCCAGATTTGACTGCACGGATGGCGTGTCACCAAATAATTATAAAATGCGTGTTGTAATTTGGTTCATAACTAGTATTAATCGCGTGAATAACTTACACAGATTTGCTGATAGCCGTTAATTTTATGCATGAGCTCGGAATTTGTACATTTTGACAAACATTTGAGGTGGTGGTTGGGTCTAAACTTAAATACACATACACAAAAGCCTTTGTTCTAGAGGGGTAGGGAGAGGGGGAGAGGGGGGGGAGAGAGAGAGAGAGAGAGAGAGAGAGAGAGAATATCTTCTCCTGGAGTATCGATAATTTTACCATTCTCATCAAGTAATTTGAAATGTATTGTTTTTATTTGTCATACGAATTGACCGCGACAGGACATATGTTTGAAAAAAAAAATATTGAAGCTTTTTAAGCTTTTTTGTTGGGAGTAGTTCAGTTCAATTATTATTCATACTGAAGAAACGGTTTTCATTTTATCCATTCTTCACTTTATGTCATACCTGTATATGCAAATCTGATCAAATTGTTGCAGGTATAAAATACGAGAATTTATTGTTGCTGGAGTACAAAGCTAGAGAAAATAGTTCACCAGACAAACTTAAAACTACTTCGCCTCGCAAAACCTAATTTCAGAATATCAACAATGACTTTCCTACTTGCCCTCTTCAAGATCAGAAAACCGACAGCGAGTAAAATAAAGTTAGAAAGAATGGAATGAAGATCTAATTCAACTCCTTTCTGTTTAAATAAAGACCAGAATCGAGTGAGGTGGAAGCACTTCAAGTCTGGATGCGGCGCAATTCGATTTGTAGCTCAAATAGCGCAGCTCGTTCGCGGAAATGAGTTTAAAAGAAAAGAGACGTGGCTAGGGTGACGGCGAACGCTAGGAAATATCCTTTTTATACGAATCTTGCTTTTGTTTAAAGCGTTCTAAGACTCTGGTAGTTCATAAATATTGTAAGTTGTTACAGAATAGTAACAGATGAATAAAATAAGTTCTCTTTTTTTGGACATGCGGAGCGTGATATGAGAATGCTGGGCGATGTTTCGAGGGTACCTACAACTACACAACAGCAGCTTAGCTATCAGAAATCAATTATTGTCTGCAAACTCAAGGATTTCTAAAGGGCAATGAAGCGCAGCATGGTAGGCATAAAAAGAATTGACAAAATCCAGAACAGTATGATGCGCGAAAAAACCAAAATCACTGACGTTGGAGCTGCGACTGCTAAAATCAAGTGTAGCTAGGCTGGCCATGTCAGACATCCAATCACATGGTCCCGCAATGTCGAGGATCGTGGCTGCTATGACGGGGATGGGTGTAGACGGAAAGGTGGCCAAAAATCGTCACCGATTGGGTGCCGTGCGATGGCTACCGCGTGGAAGACGCCTCGGTCTTCGAGATGATGTGACGGCTTCTAAAATTTTTACCCCACAGGAATTGGCTTGGCCAAGGACGAGCAGAAATGGAAGTCTAAACGGGAGGCCTTTGGACAGAAAAAAGCTTGTAATCATGGCTACATGATAACTTTTCAAAAATATTATAAGATAAGTGAAATCTATGGTAAAGTTTGATCAGGTATTATGGGTACTGCAATGGATACACGATGACCAGGCCATGGCTACCTACAACAATAAGAATTGTATAGAGTAAGGGACATCATTAGTGCACAGCCCTTTAAGATAAGTATATCAGTCTCAGTCTGGGTGTGTTTCCATGTTTGTGATGTCCTTGCCTGGTTACCATAGCACAGGGTATCCTAGTTTGGGACCGGGACAAGCGATTGTGTGGTGTGGAAATTATTATTATTATTATATCAAAAATGTTGGTTTTGTATCAATCACCAATATTAGGGTAATTATCGATGTGTCTTCGATGGGTTATCGCTTTTAAGGTTAATTTTGTTGAAGAGGAAAGCATGTTTCTGGAATATTCGATAAGTTTCTGTAAAGTTTCAGCGTGAAATCCGCCGGCGCGGAATTTTCTTTTATGAATGCGAATGATTTCGCTGAGGGCACGGGCTGGGACTCGATGTCAGCTTGGCATGATTACAATATTTCTGAACTAGCAGCTGCTGCGATCTTTTGGTGGTTTTCGGAAGCCATGACTTTTGGTGGTTTTCTTTTAATTATTTTTCAGTCATACTGAAATGGGATGGAAAAGTTGTTCTCAAGAATGGCGTAGCAGATCTAGCCAATTTTCATCATGAGATATTTTTATTGTTTACTAAATCAGAACTCTTTGAACGGACTTTAAGTTACCTTGCCCTCTAAATATAATTTGTGGCATTTTCAATTGCTCCCGTTAGTTATATTATAAACAAGCATTTGGGAGCAACCCCTAATATGACAAAAAATGACATTACAGACTACACTACGTCATAGCACCTTTACACTGTTAATATGAAATCGACTCTATGCTTATAGAGTCATTACCTCCACCTAATCAACTAATAGTTAACAATCAAAGGCCAACAACGCCAACAAAACGCAGGGTCTAATCCATCTCATTTGCGCTTTCTAGTCGGTCGGTCAAACGTACCACGGCCTATAATAGCATCCTTGCCCGCTGCCTACGCTGTTCAGACAGACTTGGTAATTCTAGCAAATTGCTCGCTTTGTTCAGTCTATTCCACAGGTACAGTCGAAAACGCGGACTTTTGGAGTGGGTTCATCAATATTTTTTAAATATTTCCTAAGGAGGAAACCCCGACGGGGTTTTGTAAATTTGGTTACGAAAATTTTATTTTCAGGACGACTTCGATAACACGAAACTCGCTGGACCGACGGTCTGAATTGCCGAATTGTCTGAATTGCAGATTGCCCGTAGCTGGATGAGGATGGCCGAGGACAGAAAGTATATGTTTAGCTTTGAAAGAATGTTGGCTGATGGATTGGAGTTTGATTGAGAAGAAATAAGACCGAAAGCAACGACGGTTCAGCACTGTAACTTCGCAATGTTTGGGGTAAAACTTCGAACAATTTGCTCTCTCGGGGGCTTTATTATCGAGGTATTCTTATTATTTGGTCTCATTCTTGTTTATTAGGACTCCGGTATTGGGAAATGATAAGGTTTGCCGTACAATAATAAAGTAGGACTTAATCATTGTTCCTTTCGCGTAAGGGATTCTAAGGGATCCAGCAGATGACACTTTTTATGTAATAGTAAAAAACGAGGTCACTGGAATTGAAGCACAATAGGAATAGAAAGGCACAAATAAACTTGCGGGGTATTTTGAATATTATGATGTCGGGGTCAGCAGAACTGTTCTATTAAGGTGTGTAAAAGACACGGGCCACTATTTAAATCTTCGGTCTACCCACGACCCGCCTGCAACGTTGCCGAAGTATCGGTGATCTCAAAGCCCAAGAACAGATCTCAAAGTCAAATCTAATGGATGTTTTGGTTTACACTTGCACTTAGATAATGCAGAACGTCTTATGTTCTCTACTAGTAAGTGATGTGGCTCCAAATCTAAGGTAATTCAGGGCATCTGCAGACTGGAAACAAAAGGCGTCCGACAGACACTCTCTGAGGCGGAGGCAGGCATCGTTACGTAATTCCACAGACGATGTTCCGTAAATTAACTGCCAGCCTGCATTTGCGAGGTATGGGGGAATTTCAGAAGTTACACAGGAGGGTAGAAGCGGAGGCATACGGAGACAGATTTTCAAGATTGCATTGAGAATAATCGTATATTATTGCAATCATATTTTAATTGTGTAGGTTTAGTTCTAATTACCAAAATTCTCAAACTAGTACCTATATGCGTGACAGACTGGGACAACGATCACCGAAGACCAAATTCGCCGAAATTAATACGAAAATCAAAACGAAAATTGATAGATGGTATCGAGAATCAATACATAAATACTGAAACGCAAGTTGATGATTCGATTAACTTAATATCGAGACTCGATACATCTGATACCAATGATCAATAATTCGATATCGAGAATCGGCACACGACTTTGCCATTCGGTCCTTTCGTTTCACACCGTGCATCGGTAGCAGAAAGTGCGCCTGCCAACACTTATCACTTGGAGAACCAAGTTTCTAAGCCGTGTGCACTGAAACCGATACCACCAGAACAGGAACAAAACCGTGGAATTATGGTGATCTTGCTAATGATGTAAAAGCAACGTTGGTGCAGGTCACAAAATTGTGGTGGTACCAGGCACGGTGTAACTGACGGCAGTCAAGATAATGCGTCAAATTGCATCGGTTTTTAATGCCTTGCACGCGAATGGGCGATAATGAGATGATTAGCAAAGGGTCCTTATTTTTTTGTGCTGTTTGGGTAAGGGCCATTTTGCATAGGAAGTTTGGAGCCGTGTTCTCAAGTGCGCCATCAAGGGTCACCCGTATTTCTGAACAAACATTAGCAACATTGTTAAGGTGGTTGTTAATGGAAATTCTTTGCAACGGCGTTTAATTATATTTTCGTTTCTTCGCCACTGCTCTGTCGGCTCAAGAATCCGAAATTGGTTTTAGCAAATTTTATTTTACTCCGCTACGCACGTACAAAAGTCCGCAAAAGACCTTTCAAATGTGTGACCTGGACTCTTCATTATCAGATGTCTTTGCAATTTCTAACTCAAAATAACCTGGAGATCAATTCTTAACTCAAGGCGTTTCCTCATGAGTAGGACACATTACAGGCAAATTTAAAGAATCACACTAATATCCTCATGGATCTCGAATCGGGCTCAGACCACCGTTGTAGCTAGGGGCTACACGGAACGGTGCAGTAAGCAAAAAGTCATAAGACGACACGCATTAGAGTCGCTCGTGACAGCTTGCGGGTAAAGTGTACCAAAGCACCCGTATGCTACCAAAGTGCAGGGCGGCTTCATAAACTACAGCTATTCTACTACGTTGGAGACTAGAGGCCTAATTATGCGCACCATATCCTGTCGCAATCCTGTCGTATGCGATAGCAAGTAGTATGGAATTTGACAGTTAAGACGATTGGAATCTTTCAGGATTTTGTGCGTGTAATATGAGAGCAGAATGATGCGCATTCTACATGCATCGTCGTTAACTTAAACGAGCTCAAAATGTAGAGTACACTTGAACGAGACATAGCCTGGCCTGCCAAAGCCATAAATTCCGTCGCACGATTTTTCATAACTTTTTGAGCCGTCCCCCGTCCGTTCACAAGTGGTCACAAATACGTGTAACTATAACAAATAGATTGTCATTTTATTTATGGCGGCAAATGGAATTGCCAAGGTACAGCTTAATTTCAGCCAGCCACTTATGCCCGAGTTGTAGTGCCTTTGTTTTCTTCTAAATAGAATTCCATTTGCAAGCTGAATACTTCTCGGTACGAGTAATGGAGCTGCCATTCCTCAGCTAGCGTCTCGGCGAACGGCTTAACCCCCGTGAACACAATAGCTGTAGTATCCACGAGCAAAGTGCCCTGCTGCCGACAGCAATTGAAATCGGCCACGGTCCTCCGCAATACAGAGACGGCAAAACTACTGCATATTGATCGAGGGGTGGTAGCCTAGCGGGAACATCGGACTAGGAAGGAGAGACCCAGGTTCGATCCCCAGTGCGGGCATGTACCTATGACTTGGTTTTCTAAGTTATGTACATTTGTGAATTTGTGAAACTTCACAATAGTAGCAAAACCACTCGCTAACGGTGAAGGAAAACATCGTGAGGAAACCTGAGTGTCTGAGCTATTCCCATACCTCAGCGCTTGAAATCGCCATTCCGCGGTGGGCACGCGTGGTGATTAAGCCCATACTCTCTCCCTGAGAGAAGGCCCTTCAGTGGGACGTATATAGGCTGCTTATGTTATGTTATTGATCGACCTCCTAGTGGCTACAGTCTGGATAGATAAGAATATTCCTTATTGTACACCAGAGCACATGACATAAAAAATACACCGGACAATTGTCGGCAATCTAGCATTATTTATGTTAGAACCATAATTCACAAAAATAGAGGTTATAAACCTATGATGTTTACAATAAGTGGTTTGCTTTATACTTTTACGGATAGTAGCGACGGAAACTATACTTTAGTCGGATGTATTTTTACTATAGAAGTTTAATTTATTGCAGTGTAACAATTTTTTCATAGTGCGATGTAGCATTATTTATGTAAGAAGTTTTTTAAGTTAAGTTTTTTTAAGAGCCTTAAAATGGGTCCTTCTTGTAATGAAGTGCGTGCTTTTTGCGTGTAAACACCAACTTTAAAAGTTGTGCTCTCGATTGAACACAAATCAACCTTTCCATTCCTCTCGGCTTCGTTACAGGGGTCTTTGCAACTAAAATGTAAAATTTGCCAAGGGCTGCATGACATCAATTGCATACGAGGTTTTTGGCTAATTAGCTCGAGTATGCAATTGATGCTTACAACCGAGGTAAACACTCTGCTTTACATATCGATTGTGAGGTAAGTAAAAAAACAAGAAAGCGGGACTTTTGAGAAAGAACTCCAAAACAAAGAGAATATAACCACTACTCCAAAACACGAAAAAAATTTACTTTCGCGCCTAGCTAGTCGACTGACTTTTTTACTCTTCACGATTTTATGGCACGCAAGCGCGTCAAATCGTGCTGGCCAGTTTGATTTTTAAATCGATTTCAGTTAACATACGATGTGACTGCGAAACAAATAGTTCGATATTTAAAATAAAATCTTCATAAATTCTAATATAAATTATCTCGATTCCGATTCGAGTAAATAATCGATACCGAGAAAAAAAATATTAACTTTTAAAAAATATTCTTCTTGCAGTATGAGTATGACATTTTTTTTTCAAATTCCAAAACCTATGCTGTAATGTTAACATTACATTGTATGTTTTGAAACCTATGCTGTAATGATATCCACACACCCCGGCATTCAGGGAAGTAAGTGACTACTTACAGAGCAAGAGATATGTAAAATATTATTATAGCGTGTAAACTTTTGCATTTGGTATGTGAAGAAGATCTTAAAAACCTATTTAGAGGCTAAAAATTCCTCAAATTGTCAAATCGCTAAATTGTCCTCAGCACGGGTTAGTGCAACAAAAAGAATATAATCATGTAGGTACAGCGATATCATTCCGATGCAAAGTGGGTACTCGGGGCTGCAAGTGATGTAATTCGCTTCAGTCAGACGTCGCTGCCTGCCCTAAGAAAATCCAATGTATTTCTTTATCAATGACGCATTAGTAGGAGCCATATTTGTTTACATAAAAAAGGCATGGGTTGACACTGTGTCACAGAACATCAAAGAAGTGTTCGGACAAATCTAATGGACTTGACATTAGGGTGAACTAAGCAGACGGTTCTGAATACCAGAACAATAAGTTGATCATCTCATAACATAACATAACATAAACTCACGCCTGTATCCCAGAGGGGTAGGCAGAGACCAGGGACTGCCACTTGCTACGATCCTGACAGATCACTTTCGCTTCCTCAACACTCATTAGTCGTTGCATGCACGCACGCCGGTTTCGGGTACTTTTTATCTCTCTCACTATTGGTTATATACAATAACAAAGATTGGGCTCTTGGAATCTGAATTTCTCAAGTATTCTACTGTTGTGCGTACAATTTGCGTATTCCCTCTAATATTAATGGCTGTGAAGATACCTTAAGATCCAGATACATACCAGGGAGAACGTGAGGGTGCAATCCCCCACGCGGAAATTGAGGCAGCTATACGTCGCGCGGAATGCGCCCTAGCCGTAATTTTATGGATTTAGTTGATAAGAAAAAAAGTGTGACATAAAAGTGTTTATCTAGCGGTATTACGTCTGATTACGGTGCCGGAGTTCGTGGGTTTGAATTCCGCTGGGGGCCGCCAAAAATTTGTACACAATGGTCTCAGTCTGGGTGTATTTCCGCGTTTGTGATATCATTACCTGGTTACCACAGTACAGGGTATCCTAGTTCGGGACCATGACAAGTTATTGTGTTGTGTGGAAGTTATTATTATCAATTGGAAATCAGTTTTGTTGAATTTCGTGAATCTGAAATCTCGCTCAAGCAAAAGATTTCAGCAAAGTTGTGTTTTGTTGAAGATCCTTGCTAATATTATAAACGCGAAAGTTTGTATGTATGGATGGCTGTTTGTTACTCTTTCACGCAAAAACGGCTGAACGGATCCGGATGAAATTTTGCACAGAGATAGATTATAGTCTGGATTAGCAATGTATATCCCGGAAAAATACACATCAAAATTACCACGCGAACGAAGTCGCGGGCAACAGATAGTAGGTAATATAAAAATCGGACTATTAGAAATAGTTCCAGGTTCAGACGGCACCCTCGCTCCTACCAGAGAGCGGAACAAGTCCTAAGGTCGGTAGCTAACCATTATCGCAAATTAAATTGTGTAGTCTGTGCTGGCGCAAAAAGAACAGCGTTTTCACAGAGTAGACAACCTACGAAGGGCATGTCAGCATGTAACAGTAAGGTTTCCTGCGTCGCGTTACATAAAACTACAATTCATAGTTTATTATGACAATTGGACGCATATTGCCTAGTCGTTTAGCACCATTTAGTCTACCTACTTTGTGGGATATTCGGGACATGAAAACGTCTACGTAAAACTATTTACGTATCTTACGTATCACGTATTCATACAGCGTTCGCTCAAAGGCATGTATATAACTACTAATTGACGATGTCGTTCAGTTTACAATAAGAGACCGGCCATCGGAAAGCTACTTTAAGACCGCTCGCTCAAAAGTCTATCCGTTCAACCCGAACTAGATACTTCTGAGTCTATTTATTTTGTGCTCAATGCTCATCTCTAGCCAAAACCAAAAAGACGCAGTGGTGACCTCCAATACACCCTTTTTAACCTTGACACCGGGCTCACCTGAAGCGTTAGCAACGGAGAGAGGTACGAGGTGAATGCAACCAGGGAATTGAGTTCCGTGCGAAGTTTCAATTTCTCGTTTCACGGACTCTTGTTTCGGCTGCATCCGCAAAGTTTCGGAATTAACTGACTATTCAGTAAGAAGCGATGTGGCACCGGCGAAAAAAACCACTAGGACGTACGTAAGCTCACGCCTGTATCCCGGAGGGCTAAGCAGAGACCAGGCAGTTTGCCACTTCCTGTTTGCTAAGAAACTGCATTCGTTCAACACTAATTTATAGGAGTATTTTTTTTTCATTATAGAGTTTAACAAAAAGTATTTTCTTGAAAAATTGGAGATTTCTTCTCCTCGATTAGAACACTGTTGGTATTGCAACGACTCTAAATCACGAAAGAATCAGCTGTCACGGCCTCTTTCCCTCCGGGATACCGGCCTTCAGTTAATATAATGTACCTGCAGTCCCGTCCTAAACCTATGGCCAAAGTATGGTGATGAGACCATTCAACTCGGCTTCTTTTTCCAATCACGCAAGGTACAAGATCAACTAAATGCTCCCAATTTCATCCCAATCAGCTAATAGGTATCTTGAACATCTTCGACACTACTCAAATTAACCCGAGCTTCCTAACTTCAACGATGATCGTACGCATTAAAAACAAGGGAAAACCGACCCTAATCCTTTCGGATTAACGACCAATGGAACGGAGCTCCTGTGTGTTCTCCACAGACCCATTGACAAACTCATCGTTTGAATTTAAGTAGCGGAAAATCAACCTTAATCCCCTAGCATTAACAGTAAATGTACACGGACACATCTGGCTGGGAACGTCTACGTCTATATCTGGTGATCCTGGGCATCATACATAAAGACTGACGCCAAGGTAAGTCCACAAAAGTTGATACTTCAAGGCATTTCCAATTGTTCGAAAGGAATCGGGAATCCTCTCAATAACAATTGGAATCTCGTCAAGTTAAATGGAAGGCTGATGAGATATTGGTGTTTAGTATCAGCATTTAGTAAGTGGAAGAGCATACATTATTACACTTACTGACGTTAATTTCGAGCGAGCTTAATTCAGTTCCATGACAGGTAGGTAGGATGATAGACTATAATAGGATATTCTTAATTGGACACGTCTATCTGTCTATCTAATCAACCACATTTTGTAGGGACGTCCGGCCATATTTTTTAGGGACCCGTATATGAAATTACGTTATGAAACATAATAAAAATATTTTACGAGCAAAGTCAACATCTCAGAAGCCCAGATACGTCTTGCGTATCCACGAGACGCTCTAGGATTATTATAATAACGGAAAATGTTTCGTGGGATCGTGTTGTAGCGTATTGTTACACAAATTGAAGAGCTCTTTATAAGTCCTTTAAAATTTGTAAGTACACGGCCAAATTTTAGAATTGAGAAAGGAGTATTGCAATGGTTGCTATGGAGAGAATGAAGGAGGAAATTATGTAGGTGGACTGGACTGAATACCCTAGGCGGCCACACGGCGACCAAATGTGGGATGTCTTAGCGAAGGGCAAGATAAAAAGTACTCCTAACCGGTGAACGAGCACGTAGCCAGTGAAGGAGATTTGTCATGAACCGTTTCTTCTAAAAAGTCTAGTTTATCATTCCCCAATATAACATTGCTGTCAACCATTTTGACATTTGTAAACTTTATACATTTTGTCTTTTTTAAATTTAACAATAAGTTATTAGAAGTAAACCAATATAGTGCCTTAAAGAGAGCATTATTTGTATCCTCAAGGTCATTTTCTTGTTTCTTAATTTTAAAAATAAGTGGCGTGTCATCTATGAACAATACTTTCTCTGACATGTTTTAAACCATGAATGGCAAATCATTTACATATTCCTTGTGGCACTCCCATCTTAACCTCCGACCCTGACGATTTAGTACTATTTATGTCAGCTGTTTAAACCCTCCCTTCTAAATATGATTTCATAAGTTTTAAGTTTTTCCCATTGATTCCGTAGTGTTTCAATTTTAAGTTTTATGGTCTACGCAGTCAAATACGCCTTCGACAAGTCACAGAAAACGCCTATAGCATCCTTCCGATCCTCCCATGCACTAAATATATGTTTAACTAATGTGACACCAGCATCCGTCGTAGACCGCCCTCGCGAATATGTTTTGTTTTGACGCATTAAACCTGCTAAATGGGTGCAAGAATTTTGGCATAAAATAATTGCACGTTAGGTTTTATGAATCTCCAGATTTTAGAATGGCATCGTCTTAGATCCAAGTGAAAAAAAAAAGATATAAACTAGGTGTTTTAATAGGGAAGAATTTGGCACGTAAAAATCTACTAAATACCCTCGAAACAATATTGTAAACTAAATTAAAAGAAAAATCCTGTAAAACTTTAGGTTTGGTAGTTAGCTGGAGCTCGTCCAAAATATCCATAAACACAGTGACACACCAAATATGCAGCTCCTCGTTATAGGGCTTATCCCATAAGCCAATCCCAGTTCAGCTGAAAAGTTTCATTTCACGGTGGACTTGGAACATTTACAGAAAAGACCTTGTCTGCCACGTCGGTGTCCCATTCACTAATACCTCCAGATAGCATCTCGGCGTGTCTAGGTAATGGTCCGGCCTAGATTTACTGTCTCCGATAGTGATTCGCTTGTTAGCCCATAGTTTCTGCGTTTGTTGGGATTTTGCGCAATTCCGATCGTTGTGTACATTCGCCAGTAGGTAGGAAGGTAGGAAAATCAGCTTTAGCGTAACTGAGTAGAGTGTACACATTGAGGGTCGATGAGCTGCCTTCTGTACCCGTGGTTAGGGTTAGGCCAATTATGTGGCTAAAGCGAAGATTTGAAGGAAGATAGAATGGACAACCTTTCCGAGAAGGTGACGCAATATATCGTCTAGAATATAGTATATTAAAGAACTTTAAAACATTAGTAGATTTTTTTACGGAAAAAAAATCAAGAAAATTCTGAAAGAAAATCAAATTGAGAAGAAAAATATTTTTAGAAATTTGAATACTTACTGGTAACATACATTTAGGTTGTAAGCACAACATAAAAAATCTGCATTTTGCAGTAACAGCGTTTATTCAAGTCATTGTAAAATAAACTAAACTATTGCACTACGTGGAGTAGGTCAAAAACAAACAATCACAATGGCCTCCGAAGCAGCCCCGCCTGAGTAAAACCGTAAAAGGCAACACCCATTTCTAACATAACGGCGACGTTTTACCCGGAACATTCCCGGCATTTAATGTTTGCCGGCATAATTGATGTCGGAGGCATCTTTCGCGTATTTTTTTGCACCTACACCGCTAATTACGCCCTAAATTAAGGTCTTAAAAACGTGTTTCCTTTGGGAACAGGGCGGGTACCGTATCCCGGTTGTTTAATAAAGGAACTGACATATTTGACGTCTATTAAAACTGGTGGTTAATTACGTACAGCTGACAGCTGGACAACATTACATTGCGATGCGTGGAAAGGTTGGCGTGCTCTCGATTCAGCACAACTGGACGGCACCTCAAAGATCAGAGTTCAACTCCATATTCTCGCCCTGTAAGGGGTTGTAAAACAATTTAACCACTTCCGAACTACCTACCCCTCCGTAAGACAAAATAAGACAATTTTTTTCACGTAAAAAAACGTCACAACACAATAATTCATTAATTGGCATGATCGCAAGCCAGGATACCTTGTGCTGTGGCCACCAGATAACGACATCACAAGATTGGAAAATCATCCGGACTGAAGCCATTTAAGGCATATTCTGTTCATTAATTACCGAAAAATAATTTTAGCTACTTTCTGACCCCTCCTTCCTCCTTACGTAATAAATGAACTGATACAATTATTTATTTTATTTTGCATATGGTATACAGCGGATTAAAATACGAAAGTGAGGCAATCAATCCACTCGGTGACTTCCTCGTCCGCCTTGTGAATTTTCCGAATGCCTCCTTTTATGGACCATAGTGGACAGTGGTCAGTAACGAGGCACATAGTCTGCACCTCTCCGCATCTGCAGGTGGGATATATACCGAACTTTCACCTATGCATCAGGTTGGCGCATCTACCCAGCGAGGTTCGATACCTATTAATTTGAGTCCAGTATCTTCGGGTTATATTCCAGGAACTCTTGAGTTTGGATCAGTCACCACTGAAACACTCACATGATATATATACAAATTAATAAAGTACAACGGCTTCCAGCAGATCTTTTCTATTCTTAATCTATAGATGACTAGGTACACTGTACAGTTAGCGAAGATGTTTACTAACAACCGAAATAAATTATCAAAACATGTCATCTCCACGGTATAATTTACATGACCAATCGTGCACAACGAATGGCGTCCAAATATGTGCGGATCGTACAATCACGGATGGCCTGTTTTCAACTGTAGCTAACGCTTTAGGTTAGTTATTTTACTTTAACATTTAAAAATAGGCACTATAGCTAGTTGGTTAAAAGTCAGATTATATTTTTGGGCTATGGAAACGGTGTTTGGCGTGACGAATTTGCATGTTAAGACTTCAAGCAATTGGCGAACGCCAATCTGACTTATATTTTTGTTCCACTCGCGGTGGAGACTTCGGGGGTTTGGCGGCACAGGCCAAGATATTTGTTAGAGAGCAGGGGCCCCGATTGAGAGACCGTGGGCTCGACTGCCGCTTGGTGCGAATCTTGGCTGAGGCGTAGGCCATACGGAAAAGACGCGGGGCGAGGGCGCGGAAAAGACCTCTTTCTTTGGCTTTGGCATTGCAATGCTGCCGGGGTGGTTTTTTCGGTTAGGGTTGATGAAGGGAAAGAGATCTGTCAGGATCGTAGCAAGTGGCAGACCCTGGTCTCTGTCTACCCCTCCGGGACAAAGGCGTGAGTTTACGTTATGCCGTTATTTTTCTGCATGTTTGATGAAACTTTTGGTGGATATTGTATGGTACACGTTGTTCATCTGTAATTTCTATTTTTATTATATTATTATCACCATTTTCTGTATGTGAAAGTTGGCAAACTTTTCACATACATTTTTTCCTAAAAACGTATCCCATGTGTTTCTAAATCATGGTTTGTGTGCCCGCAGTTCACGCAGTTTTCATCACACTACAATGCTTTAACAGAATCTAGGCCCAGGCATTAATCAATCCATCAATATATTTAGTAAGTATTCGCGGGCCCCTTAAGGCTGGTCGTACCCGAGTAGAGATCACGCAATATCGACTCTGCAGTTAACATGCATTTACGCTGGTGTTACGGTACGGGCGACTTAGCAACAAAAAATGTAGAGGTCTTGTACAGTCGACAGCAGCACCTTTACATTCTCCTTGTAAAGTCACCCGTACCGTAGAGGAATAGAAGCACCCGCATAAAGGTCGAAAATGTGCGGTCGACCGTACCTGGCGAAACCAGGGCATTAGCATAAACGTCGGTTACTTTATCATTCGCGCCGACGCGTCATTTGCATGAGTCCGTGCTATTCTCGTACGATCGGTGTATGTGATGTCTAGACCCTTAGATAGATACCCATCTCTTTTTAACTGACTTCAAAAAAGGGGGAGGTTCTCGATCTAGTTTGATTAGAGAACGTCGTAGTCAGAAAGAGGATGTAGCGACTAGAATTGAGAAAGGAACGTTGCGTTGGTTCGGACATATTATGGAGAGGATGAAGGAAGTAGATTGACGAAAGAAATATCAATATATTTCAATCAATCTACTTCCTTCGAATGTGGGCGGAAGGACCAGTAAGGGACGCCCCAGGCGGGCATACTTCGTAAAGGACGAAAACCGCGTTCCATAGATACGTACTTAATACTACTGCAGAAAATGACGTATGTATGGGCCGCCACCGCCACCACGTTGGAGTGCATCATCAACAATCCCATCAAACATCGTCAGCATCGTGGCAAATGGCAAACCCTGGTCTCTGCCTACCCCACCCCTTCGGGATACATGCTTCAGTTTATGTATCTAGTTTTTATTCATGTAAGTTCAGCGATAATTCCTTACCACGTAGTTATTGGTTCTTTTTTTTTCTTTGTTAGAAAGGAGGTGCCTACCTCAGATGTGTTCTCATATAATTTTGGTCAAGATCGGTTAACGGGATGGATAATAAAGCAAATCTCTTTGTATAATTAATATTTCATTTTGCAGAGTACGAAAACTCTACCTGTATTAAGAAAATTGTAAGTACGCCTCTTTAGGCGTATCTTTACTGGAAACAATAAAGTTACCTAGTTTGGGGAACAAATGCTTTATTCTAGCCTAATTTTTTTTAATGAACTGTATAAAAATAATAAAAAAAATTCTATAAAGGAAAATAAACATATTTTTTAGGAGTTGGTGCAAGTTCCTATATACGCTATTTAAAATATCCTAAGTTTTAAAGCAACACCTTTCCACTGCCAAATTAAGAACAATGTAAGAGAGAGTCTCAACTTTCAATAAACACACGAGCTCCTAACAAACAGTTTATACTTTACGAGCTTGGGCACAGATAAGGAGACGCAGAAGTACCACACTGCACGCAGGGTTCCTGAACACATCACATAGATCTTTACGCTGAGGATATAAAATTAGGTATCCATTTACGCCACCGACTAAGTTTTACATCTACAGACCGACACACGCGACACTCTAAATATACCCTTACGTATAAAGCCTACAAATTACTGAAAAAAAAAACATTTAAGGCACGACGATCGGTGCGAAAGTGACGGTTCGATCCGCAGCACGTGTAAGTTGAGACAGCGATAGGTCGGAATGCACCCGAGCATATTTGATGGTTCCGATTAATAAGAAAATAAGTGTGACCTAAAACGAAAAAAGAATCTTATCACGGTCTTTAAATGTTAAGTGCTTATTTAAAAGAAGAAAAATAAACCGGCCAAGTGCAAGTCGGACTCGCGCACCTTGTGTTCCGTACAAGTTTGTAGGAAAGTACTTACATATTATAAAATAGTTCAGGAATAGATTCTAGCAGTTTTTTCCAAGCTTGTCCCGAACCTCAAAGCTTATTTTGTTATGATTTAATTAAAACTGTGTAGTTTCAGATTTTTCCCTGTATTTATAGTATAAGACGATATTACTTGCCAAACTTCATAGTTCTAGGGCAACCGAATGTACCTTATAAATTTTGATTCCCTTGAGTGTCAGAATATACGTTTTTTGCGGCATAAACGGCCGTGAATCTTTTTACGTTAACTTAGAAGTTTGGTTCTTTCACAGCTTCAAGGGACTTGAAATAGACTTGATATAGGGTTTTAATTTCAACTCGATACCTCCACGCGTTCCCGAGATAAAGGGTCTTGACAGACAGACGGACAGATGGATAGACGGACGGACGGACGGACAACAAAGTGATCTTATAAGGGTTCTGTTTTTCATTTTGAGGTACGAGACCCTACAAAATAGACACTATAGGTTAAAGTAGTGTGGAGTGAGCAGTGATAAAGTAATATAAAAAGTCCTACTTCGGAGCTGATTTCTATCAAGAAAATATTATCCAATCGCGTTTTTTAGCTTTACAGGTTCTCGGTAGTATAACATTACTGAAATCTTACATTTTTCATCTTAGTATTAAAGAAATGAGTACTGTTTAAAACTGCATAAAAATCCTCCTTGGCCTGGTAACCGGGCCTTAAGTGTAAATTTATTTCATTTGGCTCAATCAAAATAATTTAATTAATTTTGATTTAATCTTGATGAATGTTAAATTATACCCATTCGTATTTTTCAATTCAGAAAACCTGGACTGTGCTTCTGAATGTTATTATTGTGCGCATGATTCATCGCCGTCTATTTGCTAATACGGCCATTAACTATTCGTTACGTTACATACAGTACCTAGTGCACTTACGGGCAACGGCCCGGCGACCTATAAAAGTGATCAGAAATACACGTGGGGTGACAACGGAACATGAACATATTGCGGAATTACTGTATTCAGATCAGAAATACACGTACGGTGTAGGGTGAGCAGACTATTCACTGTGAGAGCGTGGAAAGGAACCGACCGCAATCATTGGGAAGCTGGGAGGCCTGCAGTGACATCAGAGCGCTGATGGCTTTCTGAAAAGAGATTTTGCTACTTACAATGGCCCAACCATGAGGCTAAGTGCGGAAAGCTCAGGTCTTACTAATGCTTCGGTTACACACACCGATTAATCGCTGCGAGTAGATTCACTCGAGTTGAAGTCGCCGCGACTAGAATTGAGCATGTTCAATTTTACTCGCTGCGAATGCGCTCTGACTGACAGTCCAAATTCTCCTGTAGAACTCGCTGTGTGTGACAAGCAGGCAGCAAATTGTCGCGGCGACTAGTAATCGCGGCGAGTGCACTCGCAGCGACTAGTCGCTGTGTGTGACCAAAGCTTAACAAACTACACGTAGGGTGACTACGGAACTTAGACATGTTGCGGACTTACAGTACTAAGATCAGAAATACAAGTAAAGTGACGAAGGGTCCCGTAACCACATTGCAGAATTACAGTCTTCATAAAGTGATCAGAATTCCACGTAGGGAGACTACGGAACGTAGACGTAGTGCAGACATATTGCAAACTCACAGTATTTGTACACATAAATAACCAAAAGGACGAGAATGATATTGCGGACTTTCAATTAGACGAAGTACATATACAAGCAAATAATAATTAAATCTTTATGTCTTCTTTTATGATGACAATACATTTTAATTAACCTGATGATAAATCCAGGTAGGGTGACCACGGATCCTGGAAAAATTGCGGAGTACGTAAGTAAAATATAATAGATTAGAATATGTACATACATCATAGAAATATTTGTAGAAATATTTACTATTTACTTTACTGTGCATAATGACAGTAAGTAACAGAAAATCACTAAAATTACGTATTTATTTAATAAGAATTGAATTGTGAAATACGAAACACGCATTAAATTTTTATTAAGAGCGGGATTGATAATAATTACGAAAATTAAAATCTACAAAATTCCTATGTCCGCCATATTAAGTTGAAGTTATAATCTGTGACATAGGTAGTAAACAAACGCTCTGGTTTTATTTTATTTTTTAGCATACGAAATTGCTGTGTTGATTTTTAAATCTGAAAACAAAAATGTCTTTACTATTAAACTTTAACTGTATACCAAAAATATGAAATAGATTGTATATAATGCACGTTTTGGGACATTATAGGACAGTTTTTCAAAATGCGTCATAATGCCTATTGCACGAAGTGGAATAATACATGCGTAAAATGTAAACCTGTAAAATTATGAATTAGCTGTGCCCACAGCCCCATATTATAGAACGATGGTAGCGCATCGGTCGAACGCTGGCTTCACATTCGAGAATTCGTGGGCACGCGTGCTGATTAAGCCCATACTCTCTCACTGAGAGCAGGCATGATACTTTCTAAGCTGTTCAGATACTTAAACCACTTTGAATAAGAAAATGTTTTATCGAATTTAAGACTCAGTTACGCGTTGTATCTTTAGATCGAAGCTCTAAAAGACTGTGTACAGATGGCAAGACTGCGACCGTCACCCAAACAGACCGGTCATTACCCCCCGCTGCGCTGGGGGTGAGCCACCGAGCATAATTATTGTCGACAAATGACTCTTATCTCGCATTATGGCATCTTTGCGATACGTGTTACGGTTTGTTACCATTTCATACGGGTTTATGGAAACTATTTTTATTCATAAATAGCACACGCAGCCATAGGTATTAGCAGAGCGGTAGGACGCCGGCTTCCCATTCGGGAGGTCGTGGGTTCGAATCCCGACAGATACCAATGACTTTGTTACGTACATTTGTGAAGTTATAAGTAGCAATACCACTCGCTAACCGTGAAGGAAAACATCGTGAGGAAAGAAAGTGTCTGAGGTGTTCACACACCGCAACTCTTGAAATTGCTAATCCGCGGTGGGCACGCTTGGTAATTAAGCCCATACTTTCTCTCTGAGAGAAGGCCTGTGCCCTACAGTGGGAGGTATAAAGGCTACATTATTATATTATATGCAGCCATAAACGTCCAACTAGTAGGCACAGAGCTTCTCTCGGAGAGTAGAAAGCTTTATTCTCTACTGCAATAATGTTAAGTGGTTTGAAAGACATAGCAAAATGAACATGATGCCTGACAATAGCTATTAAAAAATATCTCGACCCAAACTCGTATCTATTAGAACCATTAGTAGCCACCCAGAGCGGTGCGTGCGTGCCGCGGGTCCGCGGGTCATTGTTCTTTATTGGCGCATTTTTTAAACAAGATTTCTCAACTATTTTTTTTTATTGACGTCATTTCTTAAAATTAATAGTCTAAATAGATGTCATTTTTAATTACTAATTACATAACCACGCTCGCTCGAATCGCTCGTAGCCCCGGCTGCCTGAGTGATCTTAAACGATCACGAAGGTTAAGCAACACAGGGCGCGTTCAGTGCATGGATGGGTCGCCGTCTATGCCTAACGCTAGTGGCATTTTTCCGAGCGGTTCCGTGCTTCGCAAGGCACGTTAAGCTGTTGGTGCCGGCTGCCGTCGATAGATGGCAGTCGTTAAGCCAAGTCAGAGGCCTTAGGGCGGCTTGACAACTTCTGACAGTAGACGAGCCACTAGTCTACAAGCCTCCACCAATCCGGACTTGGCCCCCGTGGTGGAGTATGGCCTATACCTTCCTCAGGGAAGAGACCCGTGCCCCTCGGTGGGGACATAATGGGTAGATGATGAAAACATAACCACGGCTTTCAAACCACCCAGAAATGAGGGTGTATATCAATACAAGAGAAAGTCTCTTAATCATCATGCCCACGGCGGATCGGCAATTTCAAGCGCAGAACACCTAAGGCACTCGGGTTTCCTCACGGTATTTTCGTTCACAGTTAGCGAGTGGCATTATTAAACTATTAGTGTAGTCGACTGTTCTGCGTACTGTACAAAAATAAATTGATGTCTTATCTTTATTTTTATCTCCTGCTTATTCCTCAAGCAATTGCAAGCCAATGTACGATTGTTTATCGGATACGGTAGCCATCTTAAAATGTTGCATAATTTTGTCCCATCTGGCTACATCATCATCATCATCATCAGCCATTTGACGCCCACTGCAGGACATAGGCCTCCTTCGTGGGTTTCATAACCATGAAGGGTTTTGCCATAATTGCCACTCTTGGCAGGCGGATTGGCGATCGCAGTATGCGGTTGGAATCTCAGGTAGACGCTGCTGCCCGTGTCCTGGTAATTGCTTATTTTCGGTTTATTCTTGCTGAAATCACAAAAATTGGCTGTTTCCATCGTGTGCACGATACGAGTGGCATCCGAGTAGCCACTTTAGCTCACTCGGTCCGAGTGCTCTAAGATCGTGAAAACTGGATAAGTATCGGAAGATGTTAGGTTTCTGGTAGTTAAACACTTCAGTTTTGTTTACGAAATATGTCAATCTCTGACCGAACTGTTGCCGTGCCGGAGTATAATATAAAATTAGAAAAAAGAATACGATTTTCTTGCAATAATTTTATTCATTATGAGATGTGTTATTCATGACTGAAGTGTTTTTATTACATTGTCAATGGTAATGGTTTCCGACGAACGTTTATTAAAATAACAAATCTGTGTAATGTTATTTGCAAGTACGAAATACCGAATCCATTTATGTTTTGACCTCCCTTTCAATGGATTTGTAGTATTCTTAATATTGTGTTTAAAATGAGAAGAATTGAACTTGTGGGTCGCGATTATGGGTGCTGCAGAGCAAAAAATGTCGGAGCGGAAGTTTAAAACATAATAGAAAGAAGAAAGAAAGAAAGAGGATATTTAATATCCTCTTTCTTTCTAGCTTTTCTTTCTTTCTAGTTATATAATCGGTGGTTGAGCAATTATACAGGATGTTCCATTTCTTCAGTATCCATAATTTGACAACTTTCAATAAGTAAATTTATCATACGAGTTGACCGCGTCAAGTTTCAAGATGGTAAGAAAAAACAATTTTTTACATCCCCCCATCTCGGAAAGAGTATTTTTGAGTGCTCTCAAAAATACTCTTTCGTTATCTGAGTGCAAAAGCCGTTTTTATCCGCTAGCTAGAGGATAAAGTAAATTGAATTTAGAACATCGAGTGCACTAAGTTCGTAAATTCAAAACATCATTAAACCTGAATGTGAATGCTGGCTGAAGCAAATGTGAAGATAAAGATAAAGATATTTATTTGTGAAACATGAGTATGCATAGATGGTACAATAATAAATATTTGTTCTGCATGTTTGAATGCTGGCTGAAGCAGCATTTTTCCTACTAAGATTTGAAGTTCATTTCAATTGGCACAAGTATCTATTTTATGCCACGCTGCAGTGTGTAAATTGCTTTTAAAATTAGCAAGCCCGACCTACAATTATCATCGCCCGAGATATTACTCATAGCGTAGATTTATGTTATTAAAAGGACATTATAAATTGCAAGCAGCCACAGTCCGTGAGAATATGGACTGCATGGACTGTGCGAACGGCATGTCTTGAATCATGAATTAATATACTTAGATATTTCTATCATTAAAATTCACTTTGTGGAAAATTTTTTACACAACTGAAGTTCGACGGAAATTAACCACAAACTTATTTTGAAATGGCGTACCTATAGACATAATGGCTCCATAAAACCCTGGCGATATTTTGGTGATCAGAATCCAATTTTCATATCATCCATGATTATCAGTAAATAAACTGTTTTAATTACCGCGGCATTTTACAGGATATTCATAATTTCCTAAATAAACGACTGCAACGAGCACGTAAGTGCTATAAGGTAAATTGTGACAACCAGAATAATATAATAGAGAAATCCCTAATAAACCTTAGCTCATACAAACCGGTGCAATAATATTGCGAAACGTTCACTACCAGTCACGTTTTATTGCGGACACTAATTAAAAAACACTATAAAGCAGTATTTTATCTATTATTACTTTTTATATATAAAAACACTGGCACACTGCAGCGTCCAAAAAATTTACGTAGAAAAAGAAATCACGTTTTCACACCACGTTCGTTCGAAGTTCGAACCTACCGCAACCCCTTTATCGAACGGGAGGGATTCGCGAGCATTCCCGTTTTAGGGTGACAACACACGTACGTCGGTATTGGAGCCCGACGGAGCACTGCGGGCTACGACCGCGTGCTACCACGCGCACCGCACAGAATTCTAACATCCTACACCCCAGGAAGCAGCCCAGCATATACAACCGTATTTTAGGGTGTCCAAGAGCGATTTTACTACGCACTGTCAGAGGGAACGCCAATCGATGTGCCTGGAACACGACAACACATTTCCCGCCTCCGCACTTAACTTGTCACATGAACTGTGAGCAAAATGCGAAATTTAAACAATATCCAAGGTGCAATCTGGCTACGATCTGCAATTTAACATTGTTGTGGTCATCCCACTGATTTTAAGTTGGCTGCTAATGTTCTGCAGCCTCTCCAGTTTCGCATTTAACGACTGCAATTTTGTGGTCCATAAAGTTGGGTATTAGATTGAATTCGACCAGGTTCAGTTTTAATGACATCGAGGCAAGCGACGATTTCAATTTATGGAAGCTGACGATCTATAGACTGGTCTAACGACTTTGGTTTCAGAAACTAGGTATATATGTATAACTCGTCAAAAATGCGGAAGTATTTGAACTTAACTCGATGAGGAATTTAAAAAAGTCAGCTCTTAAACAATCGATTTGTACATAGGATAGAGCGCCAGCAAAACCTCGTTATAACAAAAACAATCGTTCAGCAAAATCATCATAAACTTGTAAACTTACCACCTCCATTCACGAGGCATTGTCTTCACGAAGATACTAAGGAGTCAAATCCTAAATCACTTCTAAGACCTTTCAAAGAAGCCTTTAGGTCTAGGGATTTATGTAGGCCGGTGCCAGCCTCGATGACGATGCTTCTGATGCGCCCACCACATCCGTCGAGCAAACTCAACGACCAAAGTGGTCTCAATATTGCAGTCTAGCAAACCTGTTCCACGTTGTTATACAAAACTGTTGCCGGATTGGTAATCGATGAAGCTGGTAAGCTGTTAGGTTGATTGTAATAGTCATCAATATGATTAAGAATTGTCCTTTCTTCGGTGGAGCATCTTCCACGTACTCCGGTGATAAGCTAGCTCTTTCACAGCCTGGTACCAGGCGTCCGTCACGATTTCCTTCTCTTCGTGGCCTTCCACATCTACCTATTTTTCCTTTTATTACATACATACATAAGTTCACGCCTGTATCCCAGAGGGGTAGGCGGAGACCAAGGACTGCCTGCCACTAGCCACGATCCTGACACATCACTTTCATTTCCTCAACATTCATTAGTCGTTGCATGCACGCATGCTGGTTTCGGGTACTTTTTATCTTGCCCTATTTATCCTTCTATTCTACATTATTATACATGTTTATCTTGAGAAAGTGAAGTGCTACTTTGGAAGTTTGTCTTTCCCTTCATCTGTTTATTTATTCCTATGTAACTGTGTACATATATTAATTTATTAAGCATGGGCGTGAGCCAATGATTTTATTTTATTCCTTTTTAGGGTTCCGTAGACGAAGGGTGCCAAACGGGACCCTATTACTAAGACTTCACTGTCTGTCTAACTCTCTGTCTATCCGTCTGTCTGTCTGTCTGTCACCAGGCTGTATCTCATGAACCATGATTGCTAGACAGTTGAAATTTTCACAGATGATGTATTTCTGTAGCCGCTATACCAACAAATACTAAAAAACAGAATAAAATAATTATTTAAGTGGGGCTCCCATACAAGAAATGTGATTTTTTTTCCTGTTTTTTGGTCGATATTAATAACGGCAACAGGTAGACGCTTGAAATAATCACAGAATATTTAGTTGTATATTACTTCAAAAATAAATAATTAAATTAAAATAAAACAAATATTTAAGAGGGGCTCCCACAAAACAAATGTGATTTTTTTCCGTTTTTTGATCGATATTAATAACGGCAACAGGTAGACGCTTGAAATATTCAAATGTTGTATAGATAAGGTACCTACGGAACCCTTCGTGCGCGAGTCCGACTCGCACTTGGCCGGTTTTTATTTTAGTGAACTGACGCGCTAAGACGAGATTCTTTAAAAACTATCATTACGTACTTTTTCTAGTGACTCTATTTTTTCAGGAAAGCATTCTATATTGTAAATTAGGCCGACTTGCACCACTTCTTAAATGTAATGCTGACTCGCTCGCACAATTTAACACTGTTCTATAACATAACATAAACTCACGCCTGTATCCCAGAGGGGTAGGCAGAGACCAGGGACTGCCACTTGCTACGATCCTGACAGATCTCTTTCGCTTCCTCAACACTCATTAGTCGTTGCATGCATTCTATATTGTAATAATATGAGTACACTTTTGATAAATGGGCCGGATTAATGGTTATGAAAACCAAGAGGGAGGCCTATGTCTATGACGATGATGAAGAATTTCAGTTAAACGCCTTTTAAGCCACATTTAAGAAAGTGGTGCAAGTCGGCCTTACATATTAAACACATAAAAAAAACACAGAAGTTATATCGGTCCTAAATGTTCGTAAGTGTTTTGTAGAATCACAATCTACCCAGATAATCTCAACGTCAATTCGACACATTTGCGATAAGGATCTAAAATAAAATAAAGTATTTATTATGTCTCCATTGTATTTTCATTTCTATTGGATCTGCCAAAACAGGTCGACCATAAATTCTTTCTGTTCTTGTGCATATTATGTTACTTATCTGCTTATTTTGTTTCTGTGATGTATCTTGTTGGTATATAAATGTCTTTCTTCTTCTTCTTCAAATATAATACCTATATATATTACAGCTAACAAACTAGCCTATCGTCTCAAATCAAAAGAAAAACAACCGCAATGCATATCATAGGCCAAAAAAGAATTCCCTAATCAAAATAACGGCTCTGGCACGCACGACCAACAAGTACACAGTACAGTCTGCTATAGTCAAGGTTATCCCGTCAATAGCCTTTATCTCACGAGGCATGAGAGCTAACATCAAACAAAAAGATACCTCCAAGTGTCATCAACTGTACTACTACGGCATGCAAACACTCGAATAGGCTAAAAAACTCCGATAAAACGTCACGATCCGTATCCACTTATCATAACAAAGTAATCGGGCACGACCGACGCTGCCCGTTATCTCTCTCTTTTACCACATAACAAAGAATTACATGTATACAGGCTGTAACAAAATCCCCATATACATCCGATCATAGGGGGGTCAACTCGTCAATACAAACATCTTTACTCAGTAGTTTGTAGTATGGGTTGCTGCACTTGCTGGTTCTTAGTTTTGCCGAATTGATTCAATTATCAGGCACTTGGACTTATCGGGATTGAGGGACAAGCCTTTTTTCTGTGACCATCTTGCATCTACATAGCTCTATTCCTAAGCTTTATTATTATTAGGTTAAGGTTAATTATTAGCCAAGGAGGTGAAACGACCGTAACACTAGCTAAGGGATGATCCAAGGTAGAAATGTCTGCCTAGCAATGATTTACTACACCAAGACTTAGTTATAAGTTCTGAGTTTACACAATTTGTGCATCTGTCTCTCAACTTAATTCTCAGTTCCTAAAAAACAATTTTAGAAGCCAAACTAGTTAATATTTTGAATTCTAAAATTGTTCTAGGGAAAGCGAAATTACAAAAGATCTTGTAGACACTGTCCAATTAAAAAAAGGTTTTACGGTGTGACGGAACAAAACTTTACCCCGTATTTTCAAGTGATAAGGACGTGAAGGACTCTACAGTGCCTGAAAATACTGACGACTGACCCAAAAGCTACGCATACTGGACATGCAAGGAAAGTGACATCCATAAAAATCACCTGAGAAATATTTTTTTGGGTTGCTGAAAAAATTTAAATTTTTTACCGCAATAGATAGGAAACTTTTAGCGTTCTCATGGCAATGGCACTGAGCATACGTGTAAGCCAGCACTACGTTTGTTTGAGATCACAATGTCTCCTAAGTCGTTGATCCCACAGGCATGATTCCTTTGGAAAAAATATTCGTAAGGATTATTGAAGAGCGAGCGAGAAAGTTCTCGCCTGGCGAGAACTCGAAATTGGAAAAAGGGTGTAACTATATTGCATAAATTCAGTATTGTGGATTACAGTGAATAACTTTGCAGAATTTATTAAACGATGGCATCATTTATCAACTTATTAACTGCGCAATGTGTTACGCGGCACTGGCGCAATCTAGCGGCACGAGTCAAGAGGATCTGCCTAATGCCTACTTTGCTCTATTCAAGGATACAAAAACTGCACACGATTCATCATCATCATCATAATTCCTTCATCGTTTATCAACTTTTAGGTCTGGTCATGCGAGAACCTTCTCTCTAGTAGTGATGCGGAGAAAACGTGAGCTTAGGGAAGAGAGTTAGTAAATTAACACCCATTATAGATTTTCTGCGATACTGCGATACTTTCTAGATACTGCGATCGCCAACCCGCCCCTGCCAAGCGTGGCGATTATGGCAAAACCCTTCATGGTTATGAAAACCACGAAGGAGGCTTATGTCCTGCAGTGGGCGTCAAATGGCTGATTGTGATAGATTTTCGTGCTACGGGAGCGGTACACGACACATGGCTGAACGAATCCGCATTACTAATCGATCGTCTCGAGATTCTCGAGTAGTGCACGCAAATCGCAATTACATTCTGAGTATTGATTGTGAACCTGACACGTCCGAGATATTATATATTTACGAGTATGTGTCATTTTTGGGCCTGTGACATAGGCGAGTGACTGTGACTGCCTAAGCTTCTTGCCTTGGGCCTCTTTAAACTAAGAATTTATACAAAATTTTAGCTTTACTCTACTCATTGGGCTTAGAAATGTAACAAGGAATAGCCGGGAATCTGTAATATAGGTTTCGAGTCAGTACAGAGCCCCAATGACATGTAAACTATAACCGCTGCTTATTGGATAAAGATTTTATTTATTTTATTTTTTTAATTAAATATAGCACTACTCAAGTCTTACGCTATTTGTATATATACAATTTGGAAGTACAGAAATAGCGTAAGACTTGAGGTCTCTAACAATGAGACACTCTTTTATAAGCAGAACCTCTCAAAGAAAGAAAAAGCTGCACATCCTTCTCGGACAAAAATCGGTCACGTTGAGTGGGCTCCGTCCGTTCCTAGATCTTCAGACACACATCTAGGCTTGTCGCGAGCGTGCCTAAGTGTCCGAAAGAGGCTCTTAACTAGGTTAGCGGGGCGACACACCCAATTACGACGGGCACAAAGATGCAGAGGGGAGACTGGTGCTTGTTCGTTGGAGGTGCCCGATTCGCTTTTCGGCAGGTCCTGTCGAAAGCACACTTTTACATGCGTAACTTCACGTTACAATTTTGAAAGCATCATAGTTGCCAGCTCTGCAGTAAATCGCTTACTAGGTAACTTGTCCGACATTAGCACTTATGCTGCATGCTTTAAGAACTTCTACGGGTTACATAGTGAACATCATCACTCTACAGACTATTAATACAAAGGCTAAAAGAATTATTTTGAATATAAGAATATAATTGGTCTTAAAATACCACGCTTGGTCACAGGGACGGGGCGGGGCTTAGGTCTTCGTCAAGTAGTCAATATACTCTAAGAAAATCTCGCAGTTTTTCGAGATAATCACAGGTGGCACAGCACATGTGCCGCAACGCCAGCTGATTTAAAACTGCCAGTTTTTATACTTTTTTGTAATTGTGGTGAGGCAATTTTTTTTTTAAACTGCAAAAAATTATTCAACACCGTATTTATTAACTGCTCCGTAAAAACTAGACGGGGAAGGGGGATCTTGGCATATACTACGGGTGGTCACCGATGGGGTCAGGGGGGAAAAAAATTGTAAAAAGTGGGACACGTAGCATGGGTACGTTCCCCAACCTGAAACTCTTGAGGAGAGAATTCTTCCGCTTCGTCCACAAGCATAAATATTGTACTGTATTTATTAATATATAAAAGACCATTTTACACGACTGTTACAAATAAGGCCTCAAAACCAATTGCTTGTTTTGACAGTGGGAGCAGTCTCGTTTACAATAAATATAGGTTTACGTAGCACATGTTTTACTTAGGTAATGGCACATTAGCACTTTAGAGAATTTTATGATATATCACTGATAGCTTACAGTACCATTGTCATGTATTATTACTTATCACGATTTGTTAGTACGCATGCATAAATGCATATACGCTCGCCGGCTAAGACACTTATTGTAGTGTCAAATGACGATAATATCTTCCTTTCTTACAACACACGTGCCACGCTAGCCTGCGGTAGATGACCTAGGCGAGCGAGACCCATAAGGCTAGGAACATACTATGCACACTTCCGTGAACATCTTCTACGGGGTTCTACTGTTATTCTAGGGATTGTGACCGATCCCTTGTAGACCGATTCCTTATATACATCTATCTATCTACCTCCCTTACATAGAACAGAAAAATCTACCCATAAATACGAGAAAATTTTACAACTGAGAAAACGTTGAAACCGTGAAAAAAAATCGTAAACATCAAGTCCTTGAAACGCCAATGCAAATTGAATAGAAACTGTCAAATATCGTTTTGGGCCTGACCTGGTACCTTATACTCTTGCTACCGTTAGGAATGGCATATGGGGGGAAAGGCCTTTACCCAGAACCGAGAATTTTCGGACGTTCCCGGTCGTTAGGCCTAAAGTAAGGTCCAGTACCGGATGAATTAATAAATGTATTTCTTCTTCTTCAATTCGTGTGGACGCCAGTGCCGTATTAATTCACGCGAAACGATTCACGGCGATTCGTTCGCCTTCTGGACGAGGTCTTACGGCCGCAGGGCGGCGGATATCCGAAGCCGCGACTGTAGTTCACGACTAGACTGTCGGTCGCACCCGTCAGTGTGCTCCAAGCCTTGAAGTGAGAACGGTAAAAAACTAAAGTGGTGTCTCACTTTCAACCGGCGCGCCAAGATCGTCAAGAGATTCTGTGTCAGTAGGTACAAGACGCTGGGAACCGCGAAATAAACTGCGCAAAAAACCATAATTTCCATTTTTGTTCCGAATTCGCCCGTAACATGACAAATATGATCCTTTTACTGCCGTGTGGCGCCGGATTGTCCGTGGATGTCATAGAGGGCGACTAAGGAAATCAATTAGTACCAGGAGACGGGCAGCAGCGTCTTCCTGAGATTCCAACCGCATACTGCGATCGCCAACCCGCCTGCCAAGCGTGGCGATTATGGCAAAACCCCTCATGGTTATGAAAACCACGAGGGAGGCCTTTGTCCTGCAATGGGCGTCGAATGGCTGATGATGATGATGATGATCTATGATCCTTTATTTTTTAGTTGCAAATGAAAGATCATGTATTAAGGATACAGTCTTCAACATCCTTGGGTAGATTGATATGAATGTAAGTAATTTATTTGTGACTTAAAAAACTTATACTACACTAAAACTAAGTCCTGACATTAAAGGTTTTGGTTTGTACTTACAATTTTCTAGCATCCGCTGCTGTGCTAGGTATAATACAGCACACAGCGCCTTATTCCTCCCTTTACAAAATTAGTACCAATTCTAACAGAGGTGGTTTAAATAAATGGATAAATTTCACAAAAGTAAATAAACCTCTAATATAGGCAGGCACATAAATAAAAAATATGACTTACCAACTGACGCTATTGAATCTTAGCGAAAATCTACACCTGAAACAAAATACAATAACTTACTGGTGTCCAATCTATGGAAATGACAAAGCATTTAACACGGTTACAATCTAAGTAGGAAATATCTATCCATTTAGAGGCTAAAAATTCCACCCATGCCGGGACTTGAACCCGCGAACTCTGGCTAACCGTGCCAGCGCTCTCCCAACTAAGCTAATGGGCAAGTGCAGCCATCAGTGTTTCGAGCCTCTTTACAAACTTCTCTGTATTACGTACAGGCAGCCTCTAAATAGGTATGGTTGCCAATCCCATTGGCGTGTCCAGCTTAACAACATGCAGCCGGTCAGCCTAAGACTTTATTTCTCATCAACGAACTGTTTTTTCTCTACTTTACTGTTTCTGGATTTGTTATTTCTACCAACTCGTACTTACGCCGGGCACAGGGAGATTATCAGACAATAAACCACCCGTTTAAGGCACACGTACGTATAGTTCCAAAGGAGAATATGCTTTGTGATTTTGTTGCTAGAAAATTTAATAGACAGAGAGAATAGAGGAAAAAAAACACAAGTGCGTGTCGGATTCTGGCACTTAGAGGAACTCGGGGTGAATCCGTAGTTACTATCAAAACATTTTTTTTCATGTTAACCAATTCTTGAAAATATTTTAGAACTCGGGTTTTATATTACGTTTTTTATTTGAAGCTTGATAGTTTTTTTGCGAACATTATGACAGCTGATGTCCGCCATTATCTATTTTTTCGTCGTGTCATGTACTTTTCGATACTAATTTTATTATTTTATTCTTGATCGTGGCCAGTGGCAGACCCTGGTCTCTGCCTACCCCTCCGGGATACAGGCGTGAGTTTATGTGTCGAATATTTTTCTGTATCTACACACTTGAGTCGTCATTACGTTTCATTTGACACCTCATTTGCCATAACCGATCTAGCCGTTTGGCCTCTGTGTGGTCATAAAGTTATAATTTTTTTAAATTATGAATTTTAAATTCGGCGATCAAGTAATATTTAAAAATATTTGCACACCAACAGGTAGAACATGACGGGACATGTATTCATGTTCTAACAAATAATTATTTTTACTTTAACACAATCCTCCTTTGCCTTCGCGGTCAGACAAAAAGCCAAGTGCGTGTCAGACCACGCACAGTGTAGTGTTCCGTAGAAGTAGGGGGTTTAAATAAACCCAAGTAAATACTTGCTTTACAGAACTAACAACTTCATCAAAGTAATTTTCAATGGAATTTGTACGAAGTTTTCTTTTATAAGTTGTTGTATAACTTGTAAAGCCTACTTAGCTGTAATAGTTTTCCTTTAAAGTTAATTATATTGCCACTGCCCTGAAATTTATGCGATCTTACAATCAACCGTTTACTCTAACAAAAAAGTCAACTCTCTACTCTAACAAACAATTGGCGCTTTATTATTTCGCAAAAGAATACCTCAATCGAAAAATGGTTTTCCTACACTCCCTGTTTCATAGACAACCAATACAACGATACCCTACACTATGTTGTAGGCGAGAAAAACAACTTGCATCCCTGATTTAAGTGTAGGGGAGGTACCCCCACATTTCGTTCAAAACATTTTTTTTTAAGATTTCACCCTACCGTTTTGTCGGCGCGATTAATCATCGTACATCGTACATCTTTGCCAAATTTCAGCTTTCTAGTACTTGTCGTCTCTGTGCTAAGCCACGGACAGACAGACGGACGGTCATGCATTGCGGGGTTTCTTCTTGTTTGGAACCCTAAAAAGGGCGAGGGACTTTAAGAGTATGGAGTAGTCCTTCTGTAGGTTCCGCCCTAAGCTGTCCCGGTACCCTCGTTTCGTGACAGCCCCGCTCCATTTCGCGCCGTTGGCACCGGCAGCCATTTCCGGAAATGGCGCGCGGGTTCTCACTTCCGGCAGCGGTTAGAGAGCGTTTTTGTCTGGTTGGCGGCAGTTTCTTTTTATTTTCATTTACCGAATGTTATCGCCCTGAAGTACAGTCATTACCATACATTTGGAAATACATGTGAACCAAGAAGGCTAAATTTTGGATTCACTGTGCTTCAAATTGTCGACTAAGATTGTGCATTTTCCGCCATCTTGAAAAAACCGGCCAAGAGCGAGTCGGACTCGCGCACGAAGGGTTCCGTACCATTATCTATACAACATTAGACAACGATCGAATTTGAGAAAAGCGCCATCTATAGAAACCAACAAGAAGCGTTGAACATTGATATTCAGCGACATGACATCGGCGCTCTGAAGGTTACATAGGTGGCCGCAAGATAGCGAGCGCTGTCTTTTGACAACGTTTGTTGTATGGGAGCCCTCCCTAAATATTTATTTTATTCTGTTTTTAGTATTTGTTGTTATAGCAGCAACAGAAATACATCAACTGTGAAAATTTCAACTGCCTAGCTATCACAGTTCATGAGATACATACTATTAATAAAATTTTAAAACATTTTATTTTAATAAATGGTTCATGTTTTTTAAACACTCATGTTTGTTTGCCATATTTCACAAAAAATATTGTAACACTTTCAAACATCAAATCCAAAACTTTTGAAATGCACACTGTTTTGTTTTTTGGTCAATTTAACAAAAATGAAAATAAAATAGACAAGAAATTTATGAATGAACATAACATCATTCGGGTTTCACCACAGTCACTGTCGCTTATATTCACAGAGGTTATTTTTTTGTTGGTCTCGTAATTTGTTATAACTTAGTTTTTGCAAAATGAATACTTTCCAGAGAATTCCCGAACTGTGTGTGTAAGTAGATAAACATTGAACACATGGGTCAAACATTGGACGGCAGTTTATATGGGGGGAAATCTCTTGACACTTTTTTGGCTGTATTGGTACCATAAGAAAGTAAAAAAGGTCAACAAAAAGTATAGACTTTGTTTAGTAGCATAAGAAAGTAGAAAAAGTATAGATTTTGTTTGGTAGCATAAGAAAATAGAAAAAGTCAAGTAAAAAGTATAGATTTTGTTTAGGTAGCGTAAGAAAGTAAAAAAGTCATGTAAAAAAGTATTGATTAAAAACAATGTTTTTTTGAAATCACTTGATTTTAATAACAATTTAAATCATATCCTCCCCATTGCATACCTACTTGCCTCTCGTTCACACATAATATACTGTGTGAGCTACAGGGAAATAGACTTTCTGATACGGTTTTATATAACTGTGACAAAACACATTATTACTTGCCTGATAATAGCTTTCTTATTTAATTTTATAATAACACGATTCCTGAAAACAATTTTCAAATGCAGTTTATATAGTCTGTGGTAAAAGAAGACTGCCACAGACTTAAGCTGTACTTGAACAGTGTTTTAGAGGCATCATGACTTTTTAAGTAATTAACACCAGAACATTGCATTGCTATGCAATAAATTTACTGTTACTTTTAATAAGCGGACCTAAAACGACCATACAATGGCATTCCAATTAAACAGATAGAATGAGTCAATCTCATTGTAATCGGAATCATTGCTTAGCATTCCAGTGAGACATATCAGTCTGAAGTTCCCACATTTACTCAGACAGCATTGAACCCTCATTACCGTCTCACAAGGAGTAATTGAAGCTGATTGAGACCGCACAAATAGCAATGTGGTGACTTAAAACCGGTCGCGAAATGTCACTATTTCGTCGCAAATAAATATAACCGTATCTTTTAAGGAGATAAGTTAAACTATGAGATGCAATGTAGCGGTACTACGGATAAGTCTGAGGTTAAAAAATAATGCCATGTAAACAGTTTACCATAACAAAACGAAGATCATTGGGTCAAGAATTGGTGGCACTTGTTTTGTGAAATATTTCGTGTCCTCTAAGATATTTTTGAATGAAATTAGCAAAGTTACCTTACTTTAGTCGCTTATTCACGACTGCAGTTGAAGATTTTCAGTGACTTCAGGGTTAACTCCACGAAATAACACGAAAACAACAAAATCTAAATTATTGACGAGATTGGCGATTTGACACCCGTAAACCGTAGGCAAAACCAAGGCAAAACAATACTTACAGTGCCACAAAGTTATCTGACCCGGTAGAGGTGTCAAATATAGTATGGGAACGTCAAGTTTACTATGAGAAAAGTGACGCCTTCACCGGGTCAGATAAGTTTGTCGCACTCTACTAGACTAGACTCACCTCACATAGTCTGTGACACAGACAATTAATGCACCTACGTTCAGACTAAGACTGTGACAGTGGTTCAGACACAGATGAATCCTCGACGCGCGTCGCGTTCACTACAACTTGTGCAAAGAGAAAATTGAGTAAGATGAAGTTACGTGTATGTATGTCTTTGTGGCGTTGAATAAATGTGTTCTTTTCTTTTCTTTTTATACTTGTTTACGGGGCGCAGAAGTTGATTGTGGTGGGGTGAACGTGCGGCGCGTCGTGTAATCAGCTATGTCTGGACGTACCTTCACCTACTTTTTTTTACTATTGGCATTTTGCACTTGTATTTATTAATCTGAGGGCTTGCAACATTTTATCGTGCTGTCATTGTCATCTGTCATTGAACATAACTGTCAGGCCTCCTCTCATTTGTCAGTCAGCTGTCGTTTTGTTGGTCTGTCTGACACCATCATTCTTATTATTGTGCGAAAAAAAAATTAATAATTTTATTATCAAAGCTAGTCAACTTCTGTATCAATGGAATAGATTTCATATCTACGGCCGCCCTTCCCAAGATTTACAAGGCAAAAAGTGCAGTAAAGCCACCGGTTACGCAAAAAAGTGACTGTAAACATGAGTGCCCCAGCGAAAGAGTTCGACGCAATCTCTGACCCTTGTCTATCGAACGCGGCCGTAACACAAGGCATAGGCGCATCGCCCTCGTTTCGGAACTCCATTCCGTCCACATCCACGACTAATGGTCCAATGATGCCTGTTTTACCCCCTAGACCAGACTTAAACATGGGCTTACAACCCAGTTACGGTTATGGCTCAGGAATGGGATATGGTATGACAGGTTCATACGGGGGTTACGGCATGGGGGGAATGGGCAGCTATGGCGGCTACGGAATGGGGGGGATGGGCGGCTATGGGGCATACAGTGGGTATGGAGGGATGGGAGGCTACGGTATGGGAGGATATGGAGGGCTTAACAGACCTCACGGGGATGTTGAAAACAGGTATGGAGGCTATTGGACTTTGTTGTTTAATGTGAATCTTTGAAATGGAAACATAATGTTTAATCAGCTGTGGACCATTGTACTGTTTACATCTGATTAACAAAAGAGGTTAAATTTATCATTGTATTTGCATGTTTAATAAGCCTTTGTTTAATTTTATACTGTTTTTATTGCTGAGCTAAATAAAAATTAAGTGTGACCTCTACTGCATGTCTTGTTCAATGATTTGGTTCCATACAAACAAAAATGTACTATATTACAGAGTTGAAGTAATAAGTTCATGAAATAGGTACATACTTAGTGTGATTATTTTATTTTATTTTATTTAGCATAAGCAGCCTATATACGTCCCACTGTAGGGCACAGGCCTTCTCTCAGGGAGAGAGTATGGGCTTAATCACCCACCGCGGATTGGCAATTTCAAGAGCTGAGGTATGTGAATAGCTCAGACACTCAGGTTTCCTCACGATGTTTTCCTTCACTGTTAGCGAGTGCTATTGCTACTATAACTTCACAACTTAAAACAAAGTCATAGGTACCACCCGCACTGGGAAATGAACCTGGGTCTCCCGCTTCCGAGTCCAATGTTCTACCCACTAGGCTACCACAGCGTATTTTATTTATTTAAGAGAAATCCACAGCAATAAAATAGGTTCTTAATCATTTTTACATGCAGCCAATAATGGATTTTACTATGTAGGTTAGAAAATTATATTAAACTTGACTATTTCAGTATCATACATACATACATAAACTTACACCTGTATCCCAGAGGAGTAGGCAGAGACCAGGGTCTGCCACTTGCTGCGATCCTGACAGATCACTTTCGCTTCATCAACATTCATTAGTCTTACCATGCACACATGCCTGTTTCGGGTACTTTTTATCTTGCCCTTTGTTAATAAATAAATACCCATTTGGTCGAAGTATGCCCTACCCTAGTTACTGATATAGCTCGAAGAATTGCTCAGTTGAAGTGGCAGTGGGCGGGGCACATAGCTCGGAGAACTGATGGCCGTTGGGGCGAAAAAGTTCTCACCTAGCGACCGCGGACCGAATTACGCAGCGTGGGAAGGAAAGTGGGAACCAGATGATTTGACCAGCTGGTTACGGTAGCGGGGAGTCGCTGGATGCGGCACAAGACGGGGAAGCTTGGAAAACCATGAGGGAGGCCTTGTCCTGCAGTGGGCGTCAAATGGCTGATGATGATGATGATGATGTCCTCCTGGGACGTACCTTACCGGCCCTTCCAACCACATATCAAGCTAAATATATTTTTGTTTCATCTAACTTATTTTCCATGCGGGCGCTTCACTTGGCTAATCATTTTTGCAGATGATTTAATGCATTGAAAGTTTTAGAAAAACAGTGCTAAAAATTTGTTGCAAAACCGGTTTCTTGTGTACCGTATAGCATATTCTTATCTTGTCCTTTTTTATTTGTTTCTTGTGTGCTAAAAAGGATAACAAATTAATATAATAACAAGGCGTTAGTAGCCTAGTGGGTAGAATATCAGACTCGGAAGCGAGAGACCCAGGTTCGATCCCCAGTGCGGGCATACAATGTACCTATGACTTGGTTTTCTAAGTTATGTACATTTGTGAAGTCATAGTAGCAATACCACACGCTAACTGTGAAGGAAAACATCGTGAGAAAACCTGAGTGTCTGATCTATTCGCATACCTCAGCGCTTGAAATCGCCAATCCGCGGTGGGCACGCGTGGTGATTAAGCCCGTGCTCTCTCCCTGAGAGAAGGCCTGTGCCGTACGGTGGGACGCATATAGGCTGATTATGCTATATAATAACAAATAGATACTTATTTTTATTTTATTTAGGACACAAACAGTCTGACTTTTAGGCCAGCTTTGTACCATTGTTGCTAAGTGTGCTTAAACACGGGCGGCATGTGTGCCTTAGGGCATGAATACTCACACTTTGACAGGCTTCTCTTTAATTTTTGTTCTTTATGCAAATTTTTATTTTATATTTTTCTTCTGATAATTTTTAATGCGTGTATCCCAGAAGGGTAGCCAGAGAATAGTCTCTAAGGGGTAGCCGTAGGGCTTGCCACAGTCCCGTCAAACTTTCACTTCATCAACTCTTTGTTCTAGATTCATTCAAATGGCCGAGGAAAGCTCCAGACCAGCATTTGACTCCATTCAAAGTGTGGTAACGGCTGTCGGCAGTGTTGCAATGATGATGGAGAACACATTCTTCGCTCTGACCAGTTCTTTCAGAGCCATATTAGGTAAATATCTGCTTCATATTCGCTAATATTATAAAAAGGAAACGTTTATAAGTTTGTGTATAGGGGTTAATCTCCGAAAGTACTTAAACGTGTTCAAAAATTCTTTCACAAGTATTTGAAATGGACCTTTACGGTGGACATAGGCTATAGGTAATCAATTTACTACGTGAACGTAGTCGCGGGCACTGCTAGTTTATTATACTATAGAAAGAGTGGAGTGTCCTAGTGCAGGTATATATTTACTTATAAGGAGGCTTCTATAATGGTCTGTATGTGCATGTTTTGTAATACAGGAATCTTTATTGTAGTTTTTGTGTTAAAATATTTATGGGAAACAGATACAAAAGTCTTATCATATCTCTATCTTAATTTTTAGATTGGATACTTTAATAAAAAGATAAATAATAACATGATATTGAATGTATTTGGTGTCTCTAATAATTTAGTATAATTTTTCTTTAAAAATTTCAAATTAGAAATAAAGATTTACTTAGTAATTTAAACAATTTTCACAAGCATGTTTTTCAGCTACATAACTTGTACATTTATAATGTTAGTTATAAGGATTATTTTAATGTTAGCGCACTTAGCTTGTCTTTCGTGGCAAGTGGCAGTCCCTGGTCTCTGCCTACCCCTCTGGGATACAGGCGTGAGTTTATGTATGTATGTAAATTGGCTTGGTATCTGCCTACTTTTCCGACATTCAGGCATTCATAGTGAGAAAAAGCAAGTTATTTGTTGAGAATGGCCTTAGTAAGGTAGCAGGATACCCTGTATCCTAGTTTGGGACCAAGCCCTAGAGTCTAATACTCACATTGTATTTTTCAATAGAATTATATGCACTACAATGTGTGTTATTTGGTAGTCTAGAAGGCAATAGCAGTGCAATGTCATTCCAATGGTATAACCATTGAATTTTAAGCAGGGTCTACTTAAAATTACCCTCGCAAATTAAATGAAAGGCGAAGAAGGTCGAAACGCGCGAGGCGTCGAGTTAGTTGCATGGGTTGTACTGTGGTTGTACCTCAGATATCTGTGGGTTGTACCATTGCAATGCGATTGGTTGCTAGCCTACCAGTAGTGTTAATAAAAACAACCATTACAGTACGACTCATTAATCATTACAGTATGACTCTAATGAAAAATGAATTTTATAGACTCGTCCCCTTAGACAACTGGACAAGTGATTGTGTTGTGTGTAAGCTTGTATATTTTTTTTGCGTTCAGTATGTATTCTTAACATTTTTCAATGATTTCAACAGGTGTAGCGGAGAACTTTGGCCGCCTGAGGTCACTTTTCGCACAGTTCTGGTCGACGTTCGCCGTGGTTCGCTCCCTGAACTGGCTCGTCAGGAAACTGATGGTCATGCTCGGCATCCGGACTGAGGGCGAATTCAAGGTACTAGTTAGTTAACTTCCTGCAGTGCTAGGCCGACGTGCTCTTAAGTCACTTAAGTCCCCATTTCAATCTTCTTTTGTGTGAAGAATTCTAGTTAAACGCCGTTTAAACCACATTGAAGAAAGTGGTGCAAGTCGGCCTTAATGTATATTTTCGAATTATTTCTAGTGGTAGTTTTGTAAATCAATGGGGAACTTGCGCCTAACTTAGATTGGAGTGACATTGCTTTTATGCCATAGAAATCATATAAAAATCACCTAGGAAAAATAAACATAACATAACATAAACTCACGCCTGTATCCCAGAGGGGTAGGCAGAGACCAGGGACTGCCACTTGCTACGATCCTGACAGATCACTTTCGCTTCCTCAACACTCATTAGTCGTTGCATGCACGCACGCCGGTTTCGGGTACTTTTTATCTTGCCCTTTGTTAATACATCCTCTATTAAAAATAAAAAATAAATAAATAAAAAAATAAAAAGCCCTTACTCTAATAACGTTACTCTAATAACGTTACTCTAATAACGTTACTCTAATAACATAAAACTTATTAAATTTCGTTTTGTCATTGAATTCTAAACGTTTTCTTATAAGGGTGTCCAATGTCCATGCATAAAAACATTATTTTACGAGATAATTCAAATATTGATACACGCATACTCGTACATATAAGGCGTAACGTTAGGGAGTGACGTCATAGTCTAAGGTCGATTTGGGTGGCGCGTTTTAGTACCACGTGACTATATTGACTTTTCGACTGGTTATTTAACAAAAAGTATTAGTCGCAGACAAAAAATATACCACGTTGTTGGGGCCATAGGGATCTGGGGTCAAGGAACTTTGAGGGTACACTTGCAAACAGCTGACAGACAGGTACACAGATGATTGTAACTACCTCCCACCTTCCCTATCCTAAAAGGAAACTGCCGGTAGATGAACAACTAGCTGGTGTCATCTGCCAACCCCAACGGTCAACCCCTCTCGGCCACTTCTACTATCGCCACGTTACGAGTCGGTCGACACACGCACTTGTCCCGCCACTCCCGCGTTTCTAGAAGCACGTTATTCGCCGCGTACTACACTGTATCGTAGTCCTACGCCGCGCAAGGATCCTCAGCAAATCAACCTGTTGGAGAACGATTGGGAAACCGAAGAGGTCAAAACACATTTGCCCAGTCGGACAGCCGTTCCTGCAAGGTCAGTTTTCCTTCCTTCCACATCTCATTCCTTTTCACAACATTTCCTGGTCCTTCGTAAACCGGATTCCCTATTTCAGTCCAGCCCGGTTTATTTACAACCATCTGTCTAAACTTCACAACTGAAACTGAAGTCTTCAGTCAGCTGTTTGTGCGTGTCATCGTTACGTCACGTTAGTTTTTCTCTGGGTGTCTGTGGTCAATCGGCATAAATCGGTTAGTCGAGTTAGTTCCCATCACTAGTACCCAACTTCAACCGTATTCTGAGAAATAGATTCACAGACCAATTTTAGTTTTGACACTTAACTTTTTTAAATATCTGGGACTGTTTTAGGTTATAAATTATAAATTGACTTATGTAAACAAATAAGTAAAATGAGCAAATCAGAAAGCAAACTTGTTAGGGGTTCCTCAGCCGACCCTATTAAAGTGTGCATGGTCCAGCTGGATACTGCAGAGCAGTACCTAGGTGGGATCTACAAGCTAGCTTGTGGTTTGCAGGGAAAGTCAGACCCAGCTGGCGTTTCGATGTTCAGAGTCCGTTTTAAGGACTTAGAAAGGATGCGCAACCAGTATCAGGACGCCTACACGAACCTGAAGGGTCTGCCGGTTGAGGAGTCCGTGCTGCAACAGGCTGACCATCACTATACAAAATTTTACGACATGTTTTATTCCGTGCAAGTGATGGCAGAGGGATTTTCATCGGCTAGTAGCGGTACTCGGGTGGAACCGAGATCAACTCAGTTTCAACTGCCCAAAATAAATCTACCGAGTTTCTCGGGGGTCTACACCGAGTGGCCCAACTTCATGGGGTTATTCGATAGCCTCATCCATAACAATGAGAGTCTATCCAATGTGCAGAAAATGCATTACTTGGTCGGCGCATTGGATAAGGAACCTCTCGCCTTAGTTAAGCACCTGCAGTTATCGGACAGAAATTATGATATTGCCTATCAGCTTCTAAAAGAGCGCTATGAAAATAAGAGACTTATAGCTGATAAGCACCTAGAAGCCATACTGTCTACATCATTGGGACAGGGTTCAGCAGTCAACCTCCGCAAATTTGTTAATGTCATTAAGGAGAACAGTATGGCTCTGGGTGCTTTAGGCTTTGATGTGGAGTCCTGGAGCTTCTTACTACTCCACATCATCCTTAGGAAACTGACCCAAGATCTTAGGAGTAGGTTTGAGCTTAGCCTCGATGGTTCTTCTAGCACCATACCCACATTCTCCTGCTTGCTTGCCTTCTTGGAGAACCAGCTGAGGGTGTTGGAGGCTGTTGGTGGCTCCAGGGGTTCAGGCAACCAGGGGACTCCGGGGACTTCCCAAAACAAGACAAGTCTTGCCGCGATGGATATTTCATGTGTGCTCTGTAGGGGTAGCCATAGCATTTATAACTGCGACACATTCAACGCCATGACACCTAGCCAACGTAAGGAGGTAGTCACACAGCAGCGCCTATGTTACAATTGTCTGCGCTCCCACTCTGCAAATAGGTGCACATCAAAAAGTAGGTGCTCAGTGTGCAATGGTCGCCACCATACCAAATTGCATCTGCAACCGTCATCCTCATATTCACCAACGTCTCCATCACAGCCATCATCATCATCACCTCCGATGGCTCCTACATCATCATCATCTATGGTAGTGCCCTCTGAGGGTCTACCTACAGTGTCTGGGCATTCGGCTGCGTCCCTCAACTCTACAGTCTCTGATGGTAGGGTGCAGAGCACCATGCTGCTGGGAACAGCGATGGTCGGAGTACATGACTGTAATGGTCATGTACATATAGTGAGAGCCTTGTTGGACAGTGGATCTCAGGTATCAATTGTTACGGAGAATTTGGCCCAGAAGTTGCGGCTTCCCCGCAGTACATCTGGACAGTTGTATGGTTTGGGAGGTGCATCAGCTCAGCGGACCAATGGCAGCATTGAGATCAGAGTGACATCCCGTCATGATCGGTCAGGTCCTGTCTTGGTAACCACAGCTGTAGTTTTAAAGCGCATTACGGGTAGTCTCCCTACTGCTTCTGTATCTCCACGTGTCATGGAGCGGTGTCAACATATTACGCTTGCAGATGACAGGCTGTCCACCCCGGGTCCCATCGATGTCCTCATAGGCGTGGACCTGTATAGTCAGGTGTTCAAGGGTGGTTCTTACCAGTTGGGTGAAGGGTTTCCCACAGCGCATGAATCTGTGTTCGGGTGGATTTTGATGGGGCAAGCGCCAGTCAACTCTCAGGTGTGTAGTCTCATGTCTCTGTCTTGCACGACCGACGAGCTGAACTCTACCTTGTCCAAGTTCTGGGAGGTAGAGGAGGTTCCAGCCACCGCCGTGCAGGATCCAGAGAACATTCTTTGTGAAAGGCATTTTGTGGAGACACACACTCGGGACGAGACGGGACGTTTTATTGTGCGACTTCCCTTCAAATCCACTCACATGCCTCTGGGTGATACCCGTACGTACGCCTTGAAAAGGTTTTTTAATTTAGAGCGCAAGTTACAGAGAGACGCTAGGCTTCACCAACTCTACAGCGCATTCATGGCCGACTACCTTGAAACTGGCCATATGCGGCCTGTGTCCACGCCTAGCTGTAACGACAGGTACTACATACCTCATCACGGGGTTCTAAAGGAGAGCAGCAGCACCACCAAACTTAGGGCGGTCTTCGATGCATCTCATCCCAGCTCCACCGGTGTCTCGCTGAACCAAGTTTTGATGCCTGGTCCCAAGCTGCAACAGCACATTTCGGACATCATATTACGCTTTCGCACATACGCAGTCGTGTTCACTTGCGACATAAAGCAGATGTACCGGAATGTGCGCATGCACGACGACGATTGTCGGTACCAGACCATCTTTTGGCGCGAGTCACCGGACCAGCCCCTCCGGGAGTTTGAGCTGACAACCGTCACCTATGGCGTATCCAGCTCGGCTTATCAAGCGATCCGCGTCTTGCACGAGTTAGCCAACATCAACGAGGTCAAGTGTCCAGAGGTTGCCCGTATCCTTCGGGAAGACACCTTCGTTGATGATGTGGTCAGTGGTTGTGGATCCATTGAGGAGGCGAAGCTGTTGCAACAGCAGGTGGTCGATGTGTTGTCACAAGGGGGTTTCACTGTTCGGAAGTGGGCCAGCAACCGTGATGAGGTCCTCAACGGCTATCCTAGCGATCATTTGGAGTGTCCCTTTCGATTCGAGGAATCAGGGGACAACATCTTCAAGATTTTGGGGATCGAATGGAATTCGGACTCGGACAGCTTCGTCTACCATGTTTCACCTTTCGGGAGATGCAGAAGTAAGCGGGAGATTATGTCGAACGTTGCTCGTATCTACGATCCCTGTGGTTACCTTACTCCTGTGACCTTCAAGGCCAAGGCCTTCTTACAAGGTCTTTGGTCACAGAATTTAGGTTGGGATGAACCTCTGCCCGAAGAACTCACTACTGAGTGGGCTTCCTTCGCAGAGGGCTTCGTCAATTTACGGCTGCCCCGGATTACGAGATTTGTATCGTCTGATCAACCTCAAACCCGTGAGTTGATGGGTTTCAGCGATGCCTCGGAATCTGGGTATGCAGCCGTACTCTATTTACGCGTGCTAGACGCGTCAGGTGAGGCGACGGTGCATCTTCTCATGGGCAAGTCCCGTGTGGCACCCATCAAGCAGAAGATGACCATACCGCGCCTCGAGTTATCAGGAGCATTCCTACTGGCTCGCATGATGCATCATGTTTTAATGGTGTTGCAGAGTAAGATGACCGTCGACCACTCAATTGCGTGGTGTGACTCCAGCATCGCTTTGGCCTGGATTCATACTCCACCGCATAAGTTAGGGGTTTTTGAAGGTAATCGGGTCTCCCAGATTCAGGGTCTCGTTCCTTCAACCGAGTGGCGACACGTTCCATCAGCGCTCAACCCTGCTGATTGCGCCAGTAGGGGTCTTCGTCCCGACGAAATTGTCGGGCATGATTTATGGTGGTCCCCGTCTTGGTTACGGGACGACCCTTCCACTTGGCCGGAGAACATTGCGGTGAACTCGTCCAGTGCCCAAGTGAATACTGGTACCAATGCGAGCGAGGAGGAGACAGTAGCTGTAGACCCTTCGTTTATTGTCGGTCGCTACAGTTCCTTATCAAAAACCAAGCGAACAATGGCTTGGGTTTTGCGATTCATCCGCAATGTTCGAAGTCGCAATCATCCCTCAAAACATGACCCGTTGGTCGTACCGGAACCATTGACGGTTTCGGAGCTTGATGGTGCCTTGCTGAGAATGATTGGGTTGGTGCAGATGACTTCCTTCTCCGAGGAGATCACAGCCCTGCGCGAGAAGAAACCCCTCAAACGACTGAGTCAGCTCAGTCCCTTTTTGGATTCAGAGGGTCTTCTTCGTGTAGGTGGGCGTCTTCGGCACTCCGGCTTGCCATTCTCTGCAAAGCATCCCATCCTTTTGCCGTCGAAGCACTGTCTGACCGATCTGATCGTCGACTATCACCACGTCACTCACATGCACGCCGGACCTGCATGCTTGATTTCAGTGCTGAGCCAAAGGTTCTGGATCCCTTCAGCGCGTCGTGTGGTTCGACACCGAATACATATGTGTCACCGGTGTCACCGCCTGAAGGCTAGACCTTTGCAGCCGCTCATGGGTGACTTACCTCCCAACCGTGTAGGCCAAATTCGTCCCTTCCTGAAGGTCGGCATTGATTTCGCGGGGCCTTTCCTAGTAAAGGCCTCCACCTTGCGAAATGCGAAGTCCCATAAGGCATATCTGTGTGTCTTCGTTTGCTTCGCCACTAAGGCGATGCATTTAGAGGTCACCACAGATCTCACTACGGAGGCCTTCTTGGCAGCATTCCATCGGTTTGTGTCGCGAAGGGGAATGGCGTCGGATGTCCATTCCGATTGTGGGAAGAATTTTCAGGGGGCTAGGCGCCATCTATCGGAGGTAGACACCTTCTTGCGGAGCAAGCAGAGTGACATAGACGCTGCTCTGGTTGGTCGGGGTGTCAGGTGGCACATGAATCCACCGTATAGTCCGCACATGGGGGGGTTATGGGAGTCCGCAGTGAAGTCCGCGAAGCAGCTGCTAAAACGAGCCATCGGGGAAAGGATTCTTACCTTGGAGGAGCTGATCACCGTGTTCTGTCGGATAGAGGCGGTGCTTAACTCGAGGCCGTTGTGTGCGCTGTCGAACGACCCAAATGATTTGGAGGCGCTCACCCCCGGGCACTTTTTAGTCGGTCAACCGTTGGTGGCGCCACCCGAGCCCTGCTTCGAGGATGTCCCAATGCCACGCTTGAAGCGATGGCAGCTTGTGCAGCAGATTGCTCAGCACGTGTGGCGCAGGTGGCAGCTGGAGTACTTGCATACTCTGCAGCAGCGTGGCAAATGGACCAAAGATCTCCCCAACCTTCAGTTGGGAGACTTGGTTTTGATTAAGGAGGACCACTTGCCACCTCTACAATGGCGCAAGGGGCGAGTGCTCGAGCTGCACCCTGGACCCGACGGGGTCGTGCGGGTTGTCAAACTTAGGACGGGCTCTGGCACATGCCTGCGCTCGATGGCTAAGCTGTGTCGACTTCCCACTTTGCAGGATTAGGCTGGCTTGTGGGTCCCACCCCGGTTGCACTATTAGGTTTACTAGGTAGGTAATTTAGTTTTATAAAATTTAGGTATAATTTTGGGTTTTTTATTTTCTTATTCATGTGGAAAATCATCTTTTCTTATTTTTTTTTTTTTGCGTTAAAGAGCCTAGACGCTCTTTGGGGGGCGGTTTATGTTGGGGCCATAGGGATCTGGGGTCAAGGAACTTTGAGGGTACACTTGCAAACAGCTGACAGACAGGTACACAGATGATTGTAACTACCTCCCACCTTCCCTATCCTAAAAGGAAACTGCCGGTAGATGAACAACTAGCTGGTGTCATCTGCCAACCCCAACGGTCAACCCCTCTCGGCCACTTCTACTATCGCCACGTTACGAGTCGGTCGACACACGCACTTGTCCCGCCACTCCCGCGTTTCTAGAAGCACGTTATTCGCCGCGTACTACACTGTATCGTAGTCCTACGCCGCGCAAGGATCCTCAGCAAATCAACCTGTTGGAGAACGATTGGGAAACCGAAGAGGTCAAAACACATTTGCCCAGTCGGACAGCCGTTCCTGCAAGGTCAGTTTTCCTTCCTTCCACATCTCATTCCTTTTCACAACACACGTTTATTTATCTTTTAACGTGTCCTCTCCTATGCTATTAAAACATTTTAGTGCATGTTCTCAGTTGGTCATGTTACATACATCCTACTTTTTTAATATTATAAATGTGAAAGTTTGTAAAGATGTTTGGATGTTTGTTACTCAATCACGCAATAACGGCTGAACGGATTTACATGAAACTTGGCATACAGATAAACGAAGACCTGAATGGAGACACAGCATACTTGTTATCCCGGTAATGGGTTCCCGTGGGATAATATTAGGGGTTAAAGTATGAAATTGCCGTTTTATTGCAATAGGTTATTTGAATTGACATAGAATCTTCATGGTTTGAGGTTTTCGAATGAAACTTTTTTCAAATGGTTTCTATGATGTTCTTTTTTTAAAAAATGTGAAACATTTGAATATCGACTTTCAATTGTTTTTGTTATTCAATTTAGACAAGAAAGATGGATACTGCGAAAATTCGAGTGATTATGAGGCACCCATTTTTCGTATTTTTTTATTTTATTTATTTGACGCAAGTGAGTCAATATTGTGGGTAAGGTAACGTTAAACCATGCAGCTAATTCCTGGGTAGTTTGACTAGGGTCGGCTTCCACTATCTCTCTTAATTCATCGTTATTCGCCTGTGTGGGCGGTCTTCCTCGTGGCTCGTTCTATAAGTCGAAATTTCCATCACGAAAGCGTTTAAACCAAAATCGCACGGTGCGTTCATTAGTAGACCCCTCTCCAAACGCAGCATTGATATTGCGGGCTGTTTCTGCCGCGTTAGTTCCGCGTCGGAACTCGTATTCAAAAATCACTCGAATTTTCGCAGTATCCATCTTTCTTGTCTAAATTGAATAACAAAAACAATTGAAAGTCGATATTCAAATGTTTCACATTTTTTAAAAAAAGAACATCATAGAAACCATTTGAAAAAAGTTTCATTCGAAAACCTCAAACCATGAAGATTCTATGTCAATTCAAAGAACCTATTGCAATATTACGGCAATTTCATACTTTAACCCCTATTATTTATTTTAAGTTTAAATAGATGGCGTTGTCGATGTAGCCCGAAGTCTACCCGGAACAGGTCTTCTGGCAACAGAGCCTATCTCTTGGATACGATTCCAAGCATTTTGGATAGTTCTGCGAGATAAACCCAGCTCCAACCCCACAGAACAGAACACTGTGAATGTTTTTCTTGAATCAATGTAGTGTTTGCAGTAGTTAGTTGTGTCCAAATGTTTTCGTACTCTTAGCATTGTTCACTTGAAAAGATAGTTACATAAAAAAATTACGATTCCTTGCTTAAAATCAATGCTAAAATAATGCAAGTTAAAGCCAAAATTATACTAAACGCCTTAAAGCGTTCAAAAGATTACTGAACATTATGGCCAGCATCTGGTCTCAAACACCAGAAGCAAAAAGTTCAGATAATAAAGTGTTCGTAACATCAGTATTAGCTCCTTATAGTTTTGTTAAATAAAATACGTATATGTAATTAATTAACTAGTAGCCACTATTTTGTTTTGACTAGTATATAAGGTAACAATTACTTTACATAATATTGACCCCCAGTTTCTCGTACACTAACACGCTGTTAACAGCTGTCAATTGACCAAAGTGCATACAAAAAAAAACTACTGACAGCTGTTAACAGCTTGTTAGTGTAAGAGAAACCGGGGGTGATGATCCATTATGATTTTTGTTCCTGTTATCAGTTGTTGTCACTCTCTTGTTATTGTTGACTTTTGTTATTGTTATCACTCTTTCTTCATTTCACGTGTTTAATCTGAGTTGTTCGAAGATAAGATTGTGTTGTTTTGCTGAAGATAAACATACGTTCAGTTTGTCATATTGATGAGAAAATAAAATGATATTTAAAATTGCAGTTTCTTGTAAGTGTAGTTAAAAAGTAAGAAATAGTTTATCGTACCTACTAATATTATAAATGTGAAAGTTTGTGAAGATGTTTGGATGTTTGTTACTCAATCACGCAATAACGGCTGAACGGATTTACATGAAACTTGGCGTACAAATAGACAAAGACCTGAATTGAGACATGGCATACTTGATATCCCGGTAATGCGTTCCCACGGGATAATATTTATTTTAAGTTTAAAATACATGGCGTTGTGCAAGAATCGTATAAACGGATTCTGTGGCGGTACGAAGTTCGCCGGGACAGCTAGTTCCTCATAACTTAAAAGTAGATACTTTATTCAGCTGTACCCATACTACAGCGGCACCCACACTACAGCGTCACCCACACTACAGCGGCACCCACACTGCAGCGGCACCCACACTACAGCGTCACCCACATTAGGAGACCCCGTATCGTGGGGTTATCGTTCATCATCTCGTTAATTCGAACTGTTACATTCTAAACGGCTGTATCCCAAATTGTAGGCAGAGTATGCCGTTTGTCACGATATCCTGATAAACCACTTTGTCTTCCTCAACATTTATTAGTCTCTTCATGCCCGCACTAGAATTAGGAGATATTGAGGCTCAAAGTCGCATTTTGTGGTTTACAAACTGATTTGGAATTCGAAAGTGAAATTTAAAAATTGTGGAAATTTGAGATCTCAAACAACCGTAGGTAAAATTAGTGCTTTTTTTGTGAAACTCGCCCTTATTAAATATTATTATACTCTGCTGCACACATGACATAGGACATTCCCTTATTATTAATACTTTAATAAACCGAATTTAATTGATAAACTAAGAAAATATATGTAATTTTTTGTATTTATATATATATTTTAATTTATATATTTAAAGTGAAAACTTCTTTAGGCGCAACTTTTTGAAAATTGAATGAAACTGAACCGTCTCGCTCAGGTTGTTGACGCTGAACCAAATATACCCACTCAGTTCCAGTTTCCATCCAAATTTAGAAAATCATAAGTTTTCACTTCTATCGTGCGGTCATAAACACACACGCCCTTTTTTATAATACTAACACTATAGAAAACGCACTACACTACACTAAACGTTCTTCATGAGGCACACGACCGCTCTCTCCGTACCGACGAAGAAAAAGGAGTACACTATAGACTTGTGCTGAAATAAAAATAAACGACACGTAACATAGCATAATCTGACGTCCGTATCCCCGAGGGGTAGGCAGAGACCAGGGTGTGCCACTTGCCTCGATCCTGACAGATCTCTTTCGCTTCATCAAAGTAAAATAAAAATAAAATGTACTGAATTATAGCTTCAACCCCCGTTCCCAAAATTTAGGCTGGCAAAGGTTAATACATCCTTTATGGGGCATTGTATACGTTTCTACAATAATATCCCTGAGGATATAATAAGCTTGCCAGAAACGCGGTTCAAAAAATGTGTGAAGCACACTTTGTGCCAAAAAAGCTACTATAACATTAAAGATTATTTAGATGACAATGATGTCTGGAATTAAAGCCAGTTCAATGCATGAGTTTTAGAACATTTATATAAATCCTGTAAATTAAGGACTTGAAAAGACTAAGTTTGGTAAGTTTTTTTGTCCATTTTTTCTCCAAAACGATCTAGATTTTGAAATGGACACCTAGTTTAACTTGTAACGTTCATTAAGTCGCAGTTTCTGTGCTACTTTGAATAAAAAAAAATTGATTTTTGATTTTTGAAACCTTTTCCAGGCTTGGGCAGAAGCGGTGGCGGCGACCCAAGCGGGGACGGCGTCGCCCGCGCAGCAAGCCAGGGGCTCCGGCTGGCCGGTCCTCTTGTTCTTCGGAGTGATCACCGCTGCCCCCTACATCCTGCTGAGGATGTTCAGCCGGCTCAGTAACAGCATACACGAGCGATGTGAGTATATTGGAATATCTAGCGCTTTTTTTTCAGTGTTACAGGAGACGCAACTGGTCATAGTTTTATACAAACAATATACTTACATAACTGGTGGTGGTAGCCTAGTGGGTAGAACATTGAACTCGGAAGCGAGAGACCCAGGTTCTATTCCCGGTGCGGGCATGTACCGATGACTTCGTTTTCTCAGTTATGTAGTGTGAAGTTATAGTAGCAGTACCACTCGCTAACTGTGAAGGAAAACATCGTGAGGAAACCTGAGTGTCTGAGCTATTCAAATACCTCAGCGCTTGAAACCGCCAATCCGCGGTGGGCACGCGTGGTGATTAAGCCCATACTCTCTCTGAGAGAAGGTCTGGGCCCTACATTGGGACGTATGTATATAGGCTGCTTATGATGATAAATAACCCACCTTAAGAACTGTTAATCCTTTTTCCCTGAAACGCCAAGGGTTCTCATCCCCACATTTAATTTTCCCCATTTTCCATGCGATTTTGGTAAGTCAGGCCACAAGGTTGATAAACACGATTAAGAACGACACGTTTACCAGTAAAGCACACTAATAACGGTGTTATTTTTCAAAACACGATTCCTCTAAAACACTCTTTATATTTAGGTTAAATAGTCTGTCATAAAGAAAAATACTAACTTAGACTAAGATTTTATTCTAATTCTATTTTATTTTAATTATTTTCCTTCTCCGTACAGTGAGCGACCCGAAGACCTGGCAGCAGCCACTCCGAGCGGTCGCCAACTACGACTTCCAAGCGACGTCGCCCCAGGAAATTAGTTTCTCAGCCAACCAGGTCCTCCACTTGGCCCCACAACACCTCCAAGGAAACCTCTGGAACTCAGGATGGCTTATGGGCTCCACTGACCGTCAGGTCGCAGGACTTGTACCGGTCAACTACATAAAGGTCATCCGGCCGACCAATGAGGCGGGCCATTCGAATTCGAATTTGGAACAGAGTGAAAAAGAAAAAGAAAAGGCGGCGCAACCGTCCATGGAGGATTTGGATAAGTTGTATGCAAACGAGCTGTGAGCGTACGGAAATGTATAAAACGCTTTTTAGAGTGTCTAGTATGTAACGCCGAAGGAATAGATTACGCGATGCTCACACGTACACTTCGACCACGATAAGAGTGGAATGGTATTCAAGTTCGAACTCTATTAGGTGATTAAATAGTTCTTTTTTCATTTTTAGGGTTCCCCACCATAAGGGGGACCCTATTAATATGCCTACAAGGTCTGTCTGTCTGACATATAAACGGCATTACCAGTCGAACCGTAATAGCTAGCTTAGTGAAAATGTTCACGGGACATGCGGAATTATTGCGGATTGCCTAAAAAAAAAATTTGGCGGTTCAGCATACATAAAAAGTGTTTTATGCCACACCTGGCCAAAAAGCGGTTTTTCCGCACGCTACGCGTACGGGAAAACCCATTTTGAGGCCAAGTGACGGCATAAAATTGTGTACACAACACGGACCGTAAATTAGAAAGTCCTCTATCGCATATTTATGACCCTCGCCTGTGGCTCGGGTCTTAAACTTCTGCGATATCGGCCTTTCTTTATTTTACGGCCCTAGTTGTGTAAATAACTATTTTAACGGTCTGGAGCTGAATTTAAGAAAATACATTTTTGTTAAATAACTAAGACAAATATTTTTAATGTGTCGGTGTGGAGTCCGCTAGTATGGTCCGCGAGTCCGACACGCACTTGACCGGTTTTTACGTAGTAGCACTGTAGTTATAGTACAAGTTATGGTTGAAGTTGCCGGAAAAATGAAAAACTTTCTTATAACTATAACAGTATGATAGCCTTAATAGGCCGCGAGTGGTCGAAGCTTCAAGTAAAACTTGCAATTTAGATAGTTTAAATTCATTTTTTACGACAGCGCTTAGGCCGTTACCGTCTCAGTGTGAATATAACTATTGTTTTTTTTTGTGGGATGAAACCTGGGGTTTCTTATTTTTTTCAAATAAGTTTGTGACTAAGTGTCACTGTGATTGTAGACGAAGTGATTTAATGTGTGGCAAGGGAGTGGAAGTCATTATTTTAGGTATAAAAACTAGTGATTTATAGTAGGTACAGGAAAAGGTAGGGTTAGTGCATTTCACACAATTTTATATTGAACTATGAGATTATAAACACGTTTTCAAACTGAATTACTTAATTAGGTATTTTCTATATTTCAAACTTAAGGGGCTATGCAAACATTACGTCACAAAAATTTTATTTCTTTTAGTGGAATCCCTCCGTCCTTGTGTGTGACCATTTAAAATTATATGTGACGTCATACCAGGGAGGGGCCCCTGGTGTGACGTCAAGGGGAGGGGGTGTGACGTCACATATTATATATTAAAATGATTAGATTAAAAAAACAAGGAAATTCACAAATCTTCACAGAAAATTTCAGTTATACAAAATTTAAACCTTGGACAGAGTTAGCAATATTTTAAGACGAAGTTTTGATTTTAATAGATACTTTAGATTTGTAATACTTACCTACATGTGACGGCACGAAACTTAGAACTCGTCCGTGTCACACGATGTCAAACTTTGTTGACCTCCTCCCTCCCCCTTACAGTGTGACATAGTTTATAGATGGGCCCTTAAGTATTCGCGAAAAATATTTTTTGAAACGTCTTTCAGTTCGATCACTTGCTAAAACCGCATACAAAGAAAACATGCTAGATACAGATCTACGCGTCGTGAGGAATTTATTTATATATCGTAGAGTAGAGCCATGTAGAGCAAAGCAGCCGTTACTGAGATCCTCTTGACTCTGCCGCTAGATAGCGCCAGTGCCGTGTAACACATTGCGCAGTTTGAGCTAAAAATTAAAGCGCGCTTATAGATGTTTACTACATCTGCTTCACGTTAAAGCAACGGCCCTGTAACCCGACCACAGCCCCACCCGCTTTTTAAATTCAACTCTGAACTTTGTTGTATGTGCGAAGTGAATTTTGACGTTGTTTTTAAATTGAGTAAGTATATAAAGTATCAAATTTCCCAAATAGTCCCATAATAATGGTTTTACTTGTGGAACCCATTCAAAGCTACTGTGGTTTTGTGGTACTGTGGTCCGCACAAATCTTTTTGGCGGTATCTTGAAAATAGTCACAGATCGTTAGCACATCGCTTACTGCCTTTCCAGTGTATGTGTGAGTACTTTAGTAATTGACCAATAGTAATTTACTACGCATCACACTACGTCAATTACTCATACCTACATACACCGTAAAGGCAGTAATCGATGTGCAAACGATCTGTGACTATGTTCACGTTACCGCCAAAAATATCTGTGTTGACTATACCTGGCTCCATGTTTATTAAGTGCATTTATATAACAGAGAAAGACTTATCTATACTTTTTTTAAACATGCTTGGAAATTTGAGCATTATTTTGACAATCTTCTTCGAGATAAATCGAAGTGCTGAACTGGCCAAATACGTGCGAGCAGCGGCCGGCAAAAGTTGGATGAAAATCCATATCTGTCGTGTTTTAGCGACCAAATAAATGACATAGTAAAGAAAATTCAAATCTGTCGCGTAATTTAAAAATAAAACGATATTTTACTCCGAAACATGGCAACCAAGGAGGTAACTTAACCAAGGTTTTATTTAAACGAACTGGCTTGCAAATAGGAAGCTGATAAAAAAAAAAGAAATGAACACTTCAACGGGGGAAAAATTATTGTTGATCGTTGTTCGTCATTGCTTTGAAAAGTAGAAAGTTCTGCCTAGTTGAATTATGCTTAAATTATGGAAATGTTCTCGAGCCCAGACTTAAAGAAGCATTCTATACTGTTAATAATTATAAATAATATTTTTATTATCAATAAATAATAAGTTATTTTTTGGTTTTTCTCGTTGACACGAAGTACCTACCTAAAGATAAGATGAAAAAAGTTTATTCAAATAACCCCAAATTGAATGGCACAGGTGAAAAGGTGTCTAACTAGCGCTAAAAAAATACTCCACGTTCCATTGTGTAAAAGCGGCCGGTGGCTTGTCAATTGTGAATCAGAGCGAGTTCAATATTACCCGGCAAAATATATTATATCCACCCGCCACCGTCAGACCGCCATGCAATCTTGCGCAGTACCTAGATATTCGACGGGTTATACACGAATGGAGGCAATTGTTTGACCTTGTCAAAAAAATCTTACTATGAGAGAATAGTGCTATGCAAGCATGCTTGAATTCCGAGGAAGTTAGGAGTAAAACTGATCGTGAAAACAATTTAGTTATTATACCTCTCAGCTTTATATAGATTGTTCCTTTAGATAGGTTCTTTACTTTATTTTCTTCTGAACTTGTGGTTTTTGTTTCTCTTTACTATTATTCTTTATTTCCTTCTAATCCTGGGTTCCCAACCCTAAATTCTCAACCAAAATTATTAATCCGTTTCACTGGTTTCCTCCACACAGGGTAACCTAGCGAGGGGACTAGGGTTACACTTACACTTAATCACGTTACGGGTTGAACTCAGTAGGCCACAAATTTTTTAAATCAAAGAACATCCTTTTAGTTAACTATATCACCTGTTATTTTTAGGCTTACTGTAACTTACTTAGTAAGAAGCAGAAAAAAGGATAGAGTATTATTATTATGGTTCAGTTTTATACATGTTGTTCAGTGCCGGCCGAAGCACACTTCGTTTTTCTTACGAAGCGTTATTACGAATCACGAAGCTTGATTGTTAAAATCGCCGGCTTTCCGTTTTTTTAGATGAAATACCGTGGATTGCATTACTTCTATTATTATTGCTAATTACTAATATAATATACATAATATAATAATTACCTACATAGCTACAATCCGATGTAGAGACCGACTGATTGATTGACTGGCTAACTGATTAATGGACTACATGATATCTCAGGTAGGAAATGTATGAATTACGGCCATCTTATGGAGCCGATTTTTAAGACTAGGGGCCCACCACGGATTTCAATACACCTAGTCACGTTTTCTTGTGCCATTAACGACAGTTACTGCTGGATAAGATAGGATAAAGTCCTTACGCAACTAAATAATACTGTTTTACTGCAGTGCGTGCTCTCAGTGGGGGTTCTAGCGTAGAGCGAGAGGAGGCGCTCTAGGCGCCTTGTGGCAAAAGGCGCTAAAATGTGTGAAGGGCTTTCCTTCACTCATGTTAGCGACCGCGGCGAAGGGGTGTGCGCCGTTGTTTATGTTAAATAATCAGGAGGTTAATAATTTCAGTCTTATGTAATATTAACTGTCTATCACAGGGCGCCCTGATTTAGGGCTATAACCAGCACTGCATGCTCTCTATAGAGTTCATCAATTACGACCAATCCAATTACTTAACTGCTTTACCTTTTGAATGAAAACAAACATCGGTCACGCTGCCACTTACCCCCAGTTTCTCGTACACTAACACGCTGTTAATCTACAGTTAACAGCTGTCAATTGACCAAAGTGCTTACAAAAAAAACCACTGACCGCTGTTAAAGTAGATTAACAGCTTGTTAGTGTACGACAAAACCGGGGGTTACTATCGCCCAATCAAAATTCACGTCACGCATGGCGCACAGATTGAACCAATCACAGAGTGATAAACTCTGCAGCACATCTTGCGCTCATTTCATTGGTAAAGACAGTTCAAGTCCCGGCATGGGTGGGATTTTTAGCCTCTAAATAGGTTTTTAAAATTGTCATCAGCACGGATTAGTGCAACAAAAATAATGTACCTACTTAATCATGTAGGTACAGCGATATCATTCCAATGTAAAACCTAACTGCATAAAAGTGGGGCTGCAAGCAAGGATGTTTGGCTGCAAGTGATGTAACTTATTTCAGCCAGATATCGCTGCCTGTAGGTACGTAATACAAGGAAGTTTGTAAAGAGGTTTCGAAATTTTGCCGATGCCAGCACTTGCCCATTAGCTCAGTTGGGAGAGCGCTGCCACGGTTAGCCAAAGGTCGCGGGCTCAAGTCCCGGCATGGGTGGAATGTTTAGCCTCTTAATAGGTTTTTACAATAAATACCTACATTAAATTAATTATAAATATCTCTACCTAACATTATAAGTACAAAATTGAATTCAATTAAAGTTTTGGATTAATGACAACCAGCCGATCTGAAGGAGTTTGGTTGAGTGTTGACTGGTTGGCTGCAAGTTGAATTATGCATGAATTTGTCATTGCCAAAATCATATAGAGATGACGTTTCTGACGAGTTTCTGTCATTTGTATTATAGAAAAGGTGTGCCGTATTTGAATGTTTTAATTTTTTAATTATTTCAATAGATAAGGACGAGGAAACGTAAAAGATGAATTTTGCCCCCGAACTTATTACCCATGCTCAAAGAGTCTGTAATTTATACAAGAGAGCTATGCGCACGCTCGAAGGCTACTACGTTTATAGGTAACTCGTGTCTCTGTTTACACCAACAACTTCTACTACATTATGGAGCTCTATTTCATAAAACGACAATCATGGTTTACTATGACAACTCGTTGTAGGCACATTGCAAAGTTGATTAACTCAATTATCAAGTAGGAAGACTTGGTTACGCAATGTAGGTACATCGAATTGTCGTAATAGAATGTTTTACCTACTTGTATGAAACCCGGTTTTACTAACCCCCGGTTTCTCTTACACTAACAAGTAGTTTTTTTGCATGCAGTTTGGTCAATTGATAGCTGTTAAGAGTAGATTAACAGCGTGTTAGTGTACGAGAAACGGGGGTAAGCCACGTTTCGTACAACTACAACATTACTATACAGCCTGGCAAAAGAACTAGAAATTAATCTTGGGTTATTAATCTCGTTATTTTCTTGTATTGTTGTTAGAAATCGTAACTTTGGCCTTCACGATACAGGCTCTGCTTAGTGTGAGGTCCTGTCCGAAGTCTAACTTTTAAGGAAATCCAATCTTGTAATATATTATCTAAGGTTTGCTGGAGGAAATCTCTAACAGAGATAAGCTCGCCATTGTACATGTAATTTCTTATGTAATGTCCTGTTAAATGTCTTGTGTGCAATATAATAATAATAATATTAAGTAAAAGTGTAAATTTTTTGGTAATGAATAAAAAGATGATTTGTAGCTGAGCAGTCTTCCTACTTGATAATCTGTGGGGTTGATGATGGCTTGATGAGCTGTGTAGGTATTTGATTGAGAAATAATAATGCAACAAAACAGTCGAATGATTTTTGTTCATTCGGAAAGATTAATGAAAATTGGTGACGCGTCGCATAACCATTTGTGTCTGAACGTACTTATGTGTGTAGCAAACTACGCAGCATTTGACGTTTAATAGGTAAGTACCTACCTACCCAAAAAAAACTAATCCCCACCAAATACGGTATTTGACACGATCAAACATTAATTATTTCATAGGCTCGATTAAAACAAAAATTACAAAATATCTCGGAAAATGTATCTCCTTTAGTCAATTATACTAGTTATTACAATTTTTAAATAGATTAAACATAAAAAGAGTGCTCTGAAATGTGACGTCATAAGCCAGTATTTTCATACAAAAATCCGTAACTCATTTGATATTTTGTCAAATACCCAATTGCCTTTACAAAACAAAAGTCGAAAGCCCAACAATGACGAATACATTCTCATCAATTTACTTATATGAAAAAAAAATACTTAAGTAGCAAATTTTGGTAGTTTTATTTTATAATAAATATACTTATTCATTTTGGTTGCCATAGATTTTGGGGTGGCTTTAAATTCTAGTATCAATTAATTTTTAGTACGCGGGGTAGAAAAATATATTTTGGTGAGTAATTATTAGGTAGGTACCTACATATACGCCTTCAATTAGGTACCTTGCCCTTATCAAGTGCAGACTAGGTAGGCTTGTTTGTTTTTTTTTTCAGGAATGCTGTTCGTTATCGCCAAGTCATCTTACGTAACGAATTCGATAAGAACCGGTGCGAGTGTGACCCGAAGGAGCAGCGTCGCTTGCTTTGGGTTGGGGAGAACGAGTTGTTCAAAGTTAAGCATCCGATACCGATCTCTAAATGTGAGTTTAAATAATCAACCGATCTTCGAGATAGGACTTCCTTTTATTCGTATTCTTTGTTAACGACACTGGGTACCATCATTGGTATCAGTGCACAGTGTATTATGGGAGCCATTTTTCGGACGTCTGCAAGCTTATTACAAAAACTGATACAAATCATCATTTAAATTGTTAGAGTAGAACTCCCGTGCATCAAATGTGCTTAGGTTAAGGAAAAAAAGTTAATTTTACCAATTTTTTAGGAGCTTACAGCTAAAAAAAAATCTGCACTGAAAACAAAACGGAATACTATTTAATTGCTTAGGCAGGTTGAAAGCACTTTAAATGATTCCCCTTTCAGAGCTTTAACGAATCGCGCAACTTGCTTAGAACAAGAGATATAAATTTTATTTAATTTTTGGTTATCATTTATTTTCTCAGTAGGGTAGACCGAGGCGAATCGGATCACTTTTTTTTTGAGAGTATGAAAAACACACTAAAGTGTAATATATGTAACATTTATTGACAAAATGGTAATCAGTAACAATCCAGCTACACAATTAATATTTCAAAACTTAAATTGTTCAAAAATTCTCCAAAATACCTATTAACTGAAAACTAAAAAGACAGAAATATCCGTATCGCCCCAATTCACGGGGCGAATGGGATCGCACATAACATTATAACAAAATTATTTTTTTATTCACTATAAGCTTTGTAATCATTAACAAAATTATAATAATCAATAATGAGATCAATATTAATTACTACCATATAAATCACATATATGCAGGCCTTTTTTCCCTCTCATATCAGCACGTTTTTCGTGGCACCATTCTTCGCATGCATCGCATAGAATCCAATCCTCTGATGGTGGATGAATGATTTTTTCTGAGCAGTAGATCCAATGCCAATCTGTCTGGTTCGCAGACGAACCTTTCATTTTTATTCCAGGCGTTCTTTTATTCTTCTTCTTCTTCACACTTTGTTTGTCATCAGTCTTTTTCTCCTTTTCCCCAGCTTTTTTGTCAGTCTTAAGTTTTTTTTAGCATTTTTTTCGAGAAGGTTATCCTTACTCTGACTCTTCTTTGTAAACTCGTGTATGGTAATTCGTAAATCTCAGCAGCCCGACGTAAGGTTAACTCTTTGGCCAGGACTCTATTTGCGGCTTCTCTCATTTTTTCTTGAGACTTTCTCCAGCATCTGTTTTTCTTTTGTACGTGTATGACTATCGTGCAAACCATCTAAAATGAATTAAAAATGCATCATTAACCTCAAATATAAAATAATTCATTTTACAAAAGTGATTCAATTCGCCCCCGATGACGCGATCCGAATAACCCCAAATTAAAGACTTTCGAAATAAATATTTTACACATTAAACTATAATGTTGTGCTTAAAAACTAAAATTATTTCTAAAATAGACCCCTTCCCAGTCACTTTAAGCAATATAATTTAAAGTTTTAACACAAATTCTTAGAATGACACAAATAAATGGTAAGTACGAACCTTAGATGAGCGCCAAAATTATAACACACACAAACACCCGAATCGCTGACGAATAGCGCTGACATTAATGTACTAGTAGTCGAATCGAAACACTACCGGTGGCGGGGGGTGCGGGGCGGTAGGGACTTCCTAAGACGCCAGTCGCTCGCGTTCCGTGTCAACGCGTTATTCAAAATATCCAGCCCCGCCGTAAGATAGGTAACCGTCGCTGTCTCTCGCACCCTTCACATTAATTTTAAGTGATTAGTTAAGTTTTATGTATCTAACTCTTGTGATATATTTTTATTCATATTTTTAGTGTAAATGTATGTACTAACTTTTATATGGGTAAAGCCTGAAATAAACGATTTTATTATTATTATTATTATTTCTTATTTCGATCCGATTCACCCATTGATCCGATTCGCCTCGGTCTACCCTACCTAACTCCACCAAAGTGGGAAAAGTTATATGGATGAAAATTAAGATCTTTTATTACTGTATCCACTATAAAATAACCCAAATACCATTCTCGTGGAGTCTAGATACTATTTCCTTTTTTAGTTATATCCGGATTTTTTACGCTTTCGAATAATAAAATTATCCCGGTATGTTTTTTACGAAGTTTATTATAGATAGAGTTACAAAATGAAACTGGATAAATGGCGGTCTTATTGCTAAAAATTTCGTCCAGGTAAGCTTTCGAAGAAGAGGAATTATAGTCAAAGGGTGATCTTTGAGATCAAAATGGGTGCCAAGTTCTTCTCCAAATGCCATATTATAAACTCAAACGATCTTTGCTCCTTAAACATAACTTGGCAAGTTTCAACAAAATTTAATTTAACCGTCTTAGAATCTTACAAACAACTGAAAACTCGCCAACTTATATTTAGAAGCAAAGATCGCTTGAAGATTTGTAATAATCAAATTTAAAAAAATACATAAATTTTACATTTAGGTATGTTTCTGATGAGATATAATATAAGAAGAAGAAAGACATTTATACTGAAATCAATGTAAACTCATTCCAGTGATATGTTATGTGTAGCATGGGAAGGGGTCCACCCTCGTAAGGTATTTTCCTAAAACCCCATATCGATACATATAGCGTTGAGGAACGGGGATGAGGGTGAGGGTTAAGATGTGGAGAATGACTCAGAAGTCAGAACAAACGCGGCTCGTTGATGCTAGAAAAAAAGAAATTCAAAATCAAGTGAGGGTAAAATTGGGTTTACTAGTAGATGTTGTTCGTCCTAATTCTGGCACGAGTACCTAATGACGGAAACACCGCGCGAATAGCCTTATCTGACAAAAACCGACAATTTTTTCCCAAATTTGGGATCTCGAAAAATGGCTGCTTGATGACTTACATGTTATTTTCAGTGTTTTATCTAGTGGCTTACTAATAGATGATCAAAAATTTGGCGAGTTTTTTAAACAAGTTGCTTACCAATACGTCAACACTTACCCTTGGTATCCAATGACAGTAACATTACATAAAATATTGGTGCACGGCGCTGATATTATCAAGTCAACGACACTGCCCATGGGTATGCTCTCTCAACAGGCCTCGGAATCAAAAAACAAATATTGGAATGGAAGGAAGTGATCGCGAGCACCATTGTAGAAAAATGGATCGCATAAAAACAATGACAAATCTGTTTCATAGGGCTTTGGCACCTTCAGATCCTTTGATCTCAAATGCACGGCTAACCAAAAGACAAAATAAACAGCTGAAGACCTGCAGCCGAAATAAAATTATTAAAATCTGTAGCTGTCTCAGATTTTAACCAAGATAATCCTAGTACCACCGAGATAGAAAATTTGATTTTACAAAATCTTTAGTACTCCGCGTAGAAGAAGATTGAAGAAGAAGAAGAGAAGATTGTATTTTGGTTTAATTAATAATATGGTTGCTAGCATGTTGCATTTCTAGTAGGTACGTCAACTTTTCTATATCACTCATGGTATCAAGATGAAGCTTTATAACACAAAGTATGTACTTAATTTTTTCCAAATTGTATTAATATTATATTTTTTGGGTGGTTGGCGTGGTATGTAACCCTTGGTACGCGAGTCCGACTCGAACTTGACCGGTATTTTTATATCCGGAATCCGGATATTTGTGACAACCCTTATAAGAAACAAATATTTTACTGTAACTCCTAGACTCCACGAAAGTGGGATGTGGGTTTTTTATGATGGATAGAATAATAAGAGATCTAAATTTTCATCTATATTACTTTTCCCACTTTGGTGGAATAATTGAGAAATTAAATAAAAACTATTACTAAGAATTGAGAAAGGAATGTTGCGTTGGTTTGGACATGTGGAGAGGATGAAGGAAGAAAGATTGACAAAACAAATATATCGAGCGAATGTGGATGGAAGGGCCGGTAAGGGACGACCCAGACGGACATACTTCGACCAAATAGAGGATGTATTAACAAAGGGCAAGATAAAAAGTACCCGAAACCGGCGTGCGTGCATGCAACGACTAATGAATGTTGAGGAAGCGAAAGTGATCTGTCAGGATCGTAGCAAGTGGCAGTCCCTGGTCTCTGCCTACCCCTCTGGGATACAGGCGTGAGTTTATGTCATGTCATGTCAAATAAAAACAAAAAATTTAAAATATTACATCTAAGCAATTTCCAACTTTCGTTAATACTGTGAAAGTTAAAGCTTTTAAGGTATGTACTTTTTAACTACTTTTGTCATTGATGTCTATTGATGTTACTTTTAAGCGTAGATTTTTTTTTTTAATTTAACCGGACAAATTTTTTAGAAATTTCAACAATTTTTTTTTCTTTAACTAATCACATTTGACCCACGAGAGTTCTAGTGTTTGTTTTGATGATTTGTATCAGTTTTTGTTATAAGCCTGCAGACGTCCGAAAAATGGCTCCCATAATAGGTACCTACACTGTGCAGTGGCTTCCACAGTCCGAACTTGTGATCCGTCCGTGAGAGCATCGAACGGTCCTCAGAAGGGTCCATATACCTAAATGAATTTCCCATAAACAGACTGTGAAAGAAAGGAACTGCAGTAAGTAGATATTTTCCGATCGACTGCATACTTTTGTCCTAAAGTATCGTAACCAAGAGAACCATTTTTTTGTTTCAGTTGCTGAATCCATAGGTATCGCGGGTGGCGTGGCGTACGGTCGCGTAGTAGAGCCGCCGGATTGGGTGCTGGACTACTGGCATCCGCTGGAGAAGGCCCAGTATCCAATGTATTTCTGCAAGCGTGAGGCAAGGAAGTGCGAGTACATTGCGCACTGGCGTGATGGAGTTCTTTATTGAATAAATGTATAGCTAATTTCAATAAAGGAGTTTTGAACACAATTTCGATTAATCTTATCGGCTGCATCCTCACCTCAGCACGTGAATGATTTACTTATTTGAGATGCTGCTGCTCCTTACCCAGGTAACATAAAGTATGGGGAGATGAAAATAGAAAGTTTGATTACGGCTAGCTTCAATCTTGAATCAAAGGTTTTAGACAAATCTAGGTTTCCGATCACAGATATCTATATCTGTGTTTCCGATCGTCTTTCTTCGCTGTAAAGTAGAATTTGAAGAAATGGCTACGCGGCGCGCCGCGCTTTACTTCCAAGGGAAAGCGTGACGCTACGTGGAACATTCTGCGACGAATCCGCCGGGTAGTTTCTCAACATGTCTGGCTACTGGCTAGTATAACGGCGTGCACGTAATCCTTTTGGCACTCAAATGCTTTTCAATTGGAGCAGATGCACTGCACGGCACGTCAAGTAGACATCAGAGTGTGAAAGTAACTTGCGGGGCGATATTAGGGCTGGCAATGTAAAGAATCTATAGAGGCAACACTGAAAAAAAATGAAACGTCAAAGCAAAGTTTCATTGAGTTTCATGCATGTTTCATCACAGTTTTTTTAAGGAAATAAATCCGTCTAAAGGCGAACTGCACAAGGGAAACCCAAAACAATTTTAAAATTACAACTTGACCACCTCCGAAACGGGCGCAGAACTCACTGGGAAGACTTATAGGTTATAGTTTGTCAAGAACCCCTAATCATGGCTGAGGAGACAAAACCTGAGAAAAAGCAGCCAATGACCGATGAAGAACGGCTAGCGTTGTGCCAGAAGCTCGACAAGGAACTGGACGACTTCATTGAAGGCCTGGAGCGTAAAAGATACACTGAGGGATGGCCCGAAGATCGATGGGAGGTAAGCATTTGTTTCACCAACATTTCGTGTCAGTGTGAAGCTGTTTTTAGGTAAATCTTTTAATTATGGTAAAGCTTGTAGTGGTGAGCGTTGATTTAATGAACTGGTTAAGAAGCTGCTTTCAATTTGTCAATGAATAAACCCATTTTTACTTAAATTACTTTTAACGGAAACACATACAGTAGAACGTCGACGTACTAATTGAGGGACAATGGTGTTCGGAAAACCGATTTATTCGGATAATAGAACTATGTACTTTTATTTACCTTAAAAGTACATAATTTAGCTAATGCTGCCCCTGCGAACTTCGTACCACCACAGAATCCGTTTATACAACACTTGTACAATGCCATCTATTTTTAAAACAACATTTGCTTGCACAACACCATCTATTTTAAACTTAAAATAAATATTATCGCACGGGAACGCATTACAGGGATATCAAGTGAGCTATATATCAATTCAGATATTTGTCTATCTGTATGCTAAGTTTAATGTAAATCCGTTCTGCTGTTGTTGCATATAGGCTTTGATGTATAAGTTTAAGATGATTTGAGAAAAGATGGTCAGAGTGGAGTTTTTTTTCCTGCTGCCTTTTTCTCCACTACAAATACGGCCCCAAGGCAGCGGCTAACATAGTAACATAGTACATTGACATTCAGCAAACAGAATGTAAATTCTTTATGTTGAAATAAATTATTGATTTCTGATTTCATGATTGAGTAACAAACATCCAAACATCTTCACAAACTTTCACATTTATAATATTAGTAAGTAGTATTTACCAAAAATAACCATATTTAATAATTTCAATGTCTTTTCTTTCCAATGGCAAATAGTAGTCAAACCTATTTTTAAAAGTTGACAGCCCATAACAAGTATATGGATAATAATAGGTACAATCCACAATTAAAATGATCTTTAATCTTCGTTTCCCGAAGCAAGCCCCCCCACTTATGATGAGCTGGATCACTCGTTGTTCTGGGTATCTAAGTATGCAAATGCTTCGAAAGTAGCAGGTATGTGTTCATCTTCATTATCCAACTTACTAGTTGATCTAGTACTGGTGGTGTCATTCATGAGGTCTAAAATTTCACTATCTTGCATTATCTCAATCGTCAACATCCATCTATTGTTGAACCTCTACTTCGGTACAAGTAGAGGGGTGAAGCGGGGCACGAGGTTCATTGCCGGTTCAGTTTAGCAGTTGTTGGATGATAAACATTCTACTTTAGTATTTGAACAGTCAATGCAACATGCTCAATACATCTCTCATTGGAAATGGAAATAAAAGATGTCTTACCTACTTAACCTCTGAGGTTGTAGAGTTTTTTATAGGGTCCTTGGCATTTGTAATGCCCTTGCGGTGTTACCACATCAAATAGCTAGTTTTAGACGAACACAGGTGATTGTTTTGTAGGGAAGTTTTAATTTTTGAAAGTTAACACAATTACAAGCCAAGCCACTTTCACAGCCACCCAACGTTTCAAATGTATGTACATACTGCAAGACACTCAAACCAACTCACTCTTGATCCCCAGGAGGAGATGGATAAGCATCCATTCTTCATGAAGTCACCACCAGAGACCGGAGAAATGTCTCCACTGGCTGAGGGCCTCGCCAAGCTCAAGTATGACCCGGAGGAGAATACACCACTCGAGCTGGCAACTAGTTACAAGGATGATGGGAATTTCAACTTTAAGCACAAAAACTATCGACTGGCTATTTTGGGGTAAGTTACTTGGCTTGTAGGGTACAGTTTTAGTAAATTTAAATTATTTGCAATGCCTATGCCAACTTACCTAGTTTTTGGATCTTTGTACGATTGGATTTATTAGGTAAACATAATCTGTAAAATTCTAAATGGCCCCATCGGACCACCATAACAATAGTTTTTAATTGTTATTTTCGAGGTCATAATCTAACAAGTTTTCACCTTTATTTAATTTTTTTGTATGGACATGTTTCTTCATTTGTTCCCTCATTTGTACATTACTTTTTCGTCAGCCGTTTGTTTATACCTGAAGTTTTGGCAGTGGTTATAATATCCTGGTTACAATGCAGGGCATGGGCGGACAGTTTGAGACTGATCCGTTAAATGCTTATGGTAAAATTTTTTTGGGGTTTATGTTTAGTTCGGGGATTTCGTGATGCGCGATAATTTAAGTGGACTGTTTGAATAGGTCAGCATACCACAGGCAGGAGCCGCTTCCAGCTCCTCGATTTACCTTCCACGACCGCCCACCGTGAGTAGCTTAGACTGACTTGCCGACGATTGAGCTGGGTCCGACCTTCAGCTCCCTTCAGCACTTTAGTTCTTGTGTTGGCACGATAGGATACGAGAGACGAGATCGATAGGTGATGCACGAGAACGATAGGGTGTCGATAAGGGCGGCAAACAGCAGCGAAAGTGACCGGGCTGTTGCCTCAACAACTACATCAAACCGACACGACAGGGAGATTCGAAATAGCAAAGTCCCAGCAGTGGTTGCCAGTGCAACTAACGAAAATTAAAATTTACTTAGATGGGAAAACTGAACAGTTTACTTTCACTGAGCAGTACACTAATGTTATTAAATTTGTTCTTTGTAACACAAATTATTTTATTTTTCTTTTTAACGAAAATTTATTTTTTTGGGTAATATAGTTTTGATGGAAGTAAGAAGAGATGAAAATGAAACAAAAATGTTTAAAAATATAGGGTAAGAGTTTTCGTGTCTTCTATAATTCTATCAATAGGTACTACACTGCATTGCATAAAATTCACTTAATTAAGAAGCAATATTTTGTTGTTTTGGTAGTAGTGAGTGAATCAGTAGAATAAAAGGAAAGGTATTGTGTAGTGCGAGAAGTTTTCTTATCTTATTCTAATTTACCAATTCCAGATACACCGAAGGAATAAGACTCAAGTGTGGCGATGCGGAAATGGAAGCAAGCTTGTACAATAACAGGGCTGCCGCCCACTTCTATTTGAAAAACTACCGATCCTCCCTATTTGACAGTGAAAAAGCTCTAAGTTTCAACTCTAACCACATTAAGGCACGACTTAGGGCCGCAAAGTCAGCTTTTGAAGCTGGCAAATACGATACTTGCATAGCACACAGCCAAAAGTACTTAGAAACAGAACCTGAAGACAAAACTGTGATGACGCTACTGAACAATGCAAGGAAGAAGAAACAACTGCAAGAGCGAGACGAAAGGAAAAAAGAGAAATTAGACACGAAAAAGAATGAGCAAAAGGAGTCCATAGTAAAAGCGATCATAGATAGAGGCATTAGAGTATCAAATTGCGACGACGAAGACGACATTGACCTGTCCAAGCTGGAACCAAGCTTGCCTGGTGCTCAAGACGCTGTTGTTCATATAGAAGATGGCATCCTCAAATGGCCAGTCTTATTCCTCTATCCCGAGTATCAAATGACAGATTTCATAAGAGGTTGTCCAGAAAACGTCCCGCTTTTGAACCAAATTGAGCAGCTGTTCCCTGCTCCTTGGGATGAAAATGGTAAATACAGCTCCAGCTCCGTAAATGTGTATTTTGAAGGTTACGATAAGATGCCACATGTTATAGATGTGACAGTGAAGCTAGCTGATTTGTTGTTACTGAAATTTTTTGAGTTGAAAGCTGGCACACCTGCATTCTTTATTCTACCAAGAGGTAGTAATATTGAGAGACGGTTTTTGGAGAGTTATATCTAAGGAGCAATTTAGTTTTCTTTAAGTGTATATTTTTGTACGATATGTTGTATTGAAAGAGACGTTTGAAAAAGTGCAATAAACTTTATTACTGAGACGCGCTATTTCATCTTAACATATTTTACACTGGACGAAACTAGACGGAATAACCCATATTACGCAAAGTACGAAACTGGCAAGTGAAAAAACTCGCTCATATGTATCTTTAGGGTTCCGTACCCGAAGGGTGCCAAACGGAATCCTATTACTAAGACTTCACTGTCCGTCTGTCTGTCTGCCACCGGCCTGTATCTTATGAACCGTGATAGCTGCTAGGCAGTTGAAATTTTCACAGATGATGTATTTCTGTTGCCGCTATAACAACAAATACTAAGAAAAACAGAATCCCATACAACAAACGTAACTTTTTTGTCGTTTCTTGCTCGATATTAAGCAACAGGTCGGCGCTTGAAATATTCACAGAATATTTAGTTCTATCGCTACAAAAATAAATTATTAAATTAAAATCAAATAAATATTTAAGGGGGGCTCCCATACAACAAACCTAATTTTTTGCGGCTTTTTCTCGATCTTTGTGTCTAATGTTGTATAGATAATGGTACGGAACCCTTCGTGCGTGATTCTTTCGTGCACTACGAGTGCACTTGACCAGTTTTTAAAAATAATATTATTAGCCTAAAACGTATCTTGAAAAGTGTTTAAAAAGTTGCAAAGTCGTTTAAGTGGTCACCTCACCTATCTAGTGCAGACTAAAGATTCCCTCTATTTACAACGATACGCCATCTAGCGTAAAATCTGAGCAAGAATAAACAACTTCGTAGTAGGCCCAGTGGAGGCGACCAAACCGGCCCGGGCGTCTGAGAGACGCGCGGGGCAAGAAGAGGGGCTCCGCGGCCTGCGACGGCCGGGGGGCGCAGCGCACAGCCCGCCGCACGGGCAGAACACTTCTCAACGTATCGCGACAGAGAGCAAATGTACTACATAGTTCGTTAGTCATTACAGCCACCTATGTTAAATACAGTCCACGCTTTTAATTTACCGGTTAATGTCTAGATATCCCTAAATAAATACAGATAGGGCACTAGTCTCACCACCCAGCGACTGACAAAGAAGCAAGGTTACACTGCTTACTGGTTTTAGAAAACATACGTACAATATAAACTCACGCTTATATCCCGGAGGGGTAGGCAGAGGCAGAGTTTGCCACTTGCCACGATCCTGCCAAACCTCTTTCGCTTCATAAAAACCACAATTTCATTAGTTTTCCAAACTGCCAATGCAGTTTATCGGCAAGCTCTTGGTAACAATCCTTATGTAACTTACACCATCTACACAACAAACAGAATCGATATACTTTCTAAATCTGAAGCAAAGAATGGGTTTATAAACCGCTTAAGCATCCTTTTAAATTGTGCTACATTTATTAGTCGCTGCATGCACGCACGCCAGTCGTGTACATTTCAACTAGGTACCCTTCGCTACAAACAAAAGGTGGAAAGAAAACAAGATGGCGTATTTTAGTCAGCTCATTTATGGTCTGCCTCCATAACCTCGTCGATCTGGTGAGGGTAGTAGCCGTTGGGATAGGCCCCGGGATCCGGCAGCTCGCCGGGTGTCATGTAGGGGTGCCGTGGTGGCGCGCCCATCCATTGCGGGTACCAATACAGTCCCTGGGAGGAGAATTTCCGGTTAGCAGGTTATATGGCTGATTGATATTCATCATCATCATAAGCCATTTGACGCCCACTGCAGGACATAGGCCTCCTTCGTGGTTTTCATAACCATGAGGGGTTTTGCCATAGGTAATCGCCACGCTTGGCAGGTGGGTTGGCGATCGTAGTATGCGATTGGAATCTCAGGAAGACGCTGCTGCCCGTCTTCTGGTAATTGATTTCCTTAGTCGCCTTCTACGACATCCACGGAAAGAAATGGAGTGACGCTATTCTTAATCCGTGTTACTTTGTTGGTACCTTGCTTAGCCCGCCAGCCTGGTTGCAGGTGAACCGGTCGTCGTGCATGTCGATGGTGTCCAGATAGCTCTTGCCCGCTATCGACCCGTAGTTGGGGGGGTACATCAATAAGCACCCGTCCAGCGCGTCTGTAATGGGGTGTAAATCCATAAGTATATTATGTTCTTCTCACTCTTTAGGTTTTGTAACTTTTTTGCCTTTAAGAAACAAAGAAACATACATTTCTACCCATTGGCTTCCACATTTAGCATCATGATCATGATAAGTCAATGATTTTCGTTCACGAATCTAGCCTGATAAAGTTGCAAAAAAAATCGCCCTAAGAAAGCGAAGGACGCCTGTCTTACGCCTACTTGCTACCCAAGACTCACAAGGGACGGTGTAGTTAGTGTCGTCTACATCGGGCCGCGGCGTCGGCTCCAGCCAGGGCGGGATCGGGTTAATGTTCTTGCCAGGGTCGCCAGGTATTAGGAACGGACCTGGATAGTACAGAACCAATAGTCCACTGATTAGGGATTTTTTAGAACAAAAGGTCTGAAACTTGGCAGTTGTGTAGACATTTACCGCCGTAGTGATTGGTATAATTCCACTCGCAGACGTGGTGGTGACAAACTAGCGGAGTGTGCTGCTCCTTTGTATAGAAAGCTGCGCCATTCGGTGTTGTCTGTAATAAAAGATGCGAAGGAGATGCTCGTTAGGTTAGGCAGAAGTGTGCAGACAACGAATGAGATGGATTGACGATAGCCAAAGTGGCCGGAAAAGACTGGGTGCGAAACGTTCCAAGACCGAACGGAATGGCGTGCATTAGAAAATGCCTAAACTCTGGTTACTCAGTATTGAGTGGTAGGTAGGTTGAAGAAGCTATGGTTAGCTACGGTAAGCAGTAAGTCATTTATTTGAATGTAGCAAATAATCTAATCAGGAAACCGCTTCCAAGGTTACCTGCATCAATATTGGTGAATGTGTTTTACCCACTCGGCCAACGGACTCTCAATACAGAATTACAATGCACTCTAATCATGCCAAGCATAAAGAGTGTTGATAGAAACATCGTCACGTGGTTTACCAACTTCTGTGTTTACATAAAGGTGCCATGATGAATAAGATGATGAAGGAATGCCGGACTTACCAGGAAATAGTCGTGGTGCCGATACCGCAGTCCCTGTATGTTGAAGTCCAGGATGAAGGAGCCTGAGGCGATGATGCAAGAGGCTGCAGTAAGGGGCGGCAGCTTGTACGTCACCAGGCCGCACTTGACGACCGCCTTGGGCAGGGTCGGGATGTCGTGCTCTCGCTGAACCACTTTCTTAAATGGAAACCTGGGGGTTTCAGAAATTTGGGTGGCCACTTTGCTCAATGCACGGCGCGTTCTTTCCACGAGTGCAAATATGAAGAACGTCGCGTCGCACGTAGCGCGGACGTTGCCAGGCTAGGGTAACCCTTGTCCTATAATACTTGGATCTATAGAGATGAACTAGTTTGTATCGCTGAATTTTCAAAGCGGTATCAATTAATTGGTTTTCCTTGTCTTGATACGGAAAAGAAGCTTTTCTCTCAACAACTTATTGAGCCGAAACGACGAAAAGTCATATTATAGCCTAATAGCCTATTGGGCCTCTTGTGCTTCTACTCACCTAAATATGCAAACGCCTACATGGCACTCCAAGCCATGTAGGAAGTTGTCCATTGGGAAAGAGATGCTAGGGTCATCCAAGAGGTAGTATTTCTTGTCATCGGCGAAGTGAAGTAATCCGAGAAATACAAAGGACCGTCCCTTGCAGTACGGGGCTGGGCCCTTCCCCATGTTGTAGATGTCGCTGTAGAGTTCCGACAGGAAGATGTAGACGTTCTTGCCGCAGTAGTATTCTGCAATAAGACTTAGCAAGATGGAGGCCAAACCGAAAGTTGCTCCGATATTCACTTTTGGTCCAATCTTACCTTGACTCATGTAGAATTCCATGGGTACAGGTCCACCAGTGTGCGTAGCCTTTCTTTCTGCAGCTATGGAGTTATGGTTCTCGTACATGGTCAGCATGTTGTCTATGACGTCGTCCAGGGTTATCAAAAGAACCTAAAATAATAATACCTGAATCGTTAATATCAGTTATTCTACGCGGATGGTCGGGAATCGAATGACCATTAGAAGTTTATCTAGACCTAAAATCAAAAACTCAGCCAAAATCAGAGATAAATCCCAGACCACTTGAAATCAACAATGCTATGACCGAATATTGTGACTTCACAATACATAACATACATACATAAGCAGCCTATTACGTCCCACTGTAGGGCACAGGCCTTCTCTCAGGGAGAGAGTATGGGCTTAATCACCACGCATCGCATTGGCGATTTCAAGCGTTGAGGTATGTAAATAGCTCAGATACTCAGGTTTCCTCACGATGTTTTCCTTCACCGTTAGCGAGTGGTATTACTACTATAACTTCACAAATGTGCATAACTGAGAAAACAAAGACATAGGTACATGCCCGCACTGGGAATCGAACCTGGTTCTCTCGCTTCCGAGTCCAATGTGCTACCCACTAGGCTACCACCGCTCTTTTCACAATTTTGGTGAATAATTGCGAAAACATCCCGTGATGAGGTCAAAGAATGGCCGGCTAATTTTAGCTAGACTGTCGTCCAAGGTTCCTTACTTTCAACTCCTGAACGTGAAGGTTGACGAACCTTTGCAGGTGGTCGGAAGCAATGTGGACTCGCTCGTTGATCAGATACTGGAATGCAAAAGAAATCTATTCGAAATAGTTCTATAATAATAATATTATTATTATTATTGTTTATTCAAGGAGAAAAAAAAGAATTGACGAACTTATAAGACAAAAAATATTAGAATCAATATAGTACATTTTGCCAATTCCTCAGCATTTCCCACAGATAGGCAATAGGTACTTAATATAATAAAAAAGTAAGAGGCTTAATACACGATGTAGTTCTAGATTTAGTTCTAAGATTAAAATAAACAAACTATAAAGCAACTGTTTCAGAAATTATTTATACATTGGAAGAAGTAAACGCAACAAATCGATACAGCTTATGGATTTGACAGGATTCTTGTGAACATTTACTTGCAGCACTGCTTTGACTAATATATAGTAATTTTGCGCAGAGGCTCTGCTGTCTATGCGATTCGCTAACGTAGAAATAACATGTACGTAGGTATTTCATAGAAAGCATTTTGCAGTACAGGTAACCTTAGTATTAGAACATGAGCGATTGTTAATCATGCTCGCATTTTCAGTAGCATGTCGTGGATCTCAGCATGCATAGCTAAAAGATGCCATCTATCTTTGTCCTAAGTGTACGATCAAGTTCGGTGCTTAATTTAGTAGCATTGCTTGAAATTACCAGTGATAAGCTTGAGATTAGCTCGTGATTTCTCTTTCTCGTGTCTAATAAAAATCCTGCGCTTTGCTCCAGTCTAATCCGCCATCTTCATTCAGCCGTCAACCCGCCGATCTGCCTTAATATGCAATCAGCCCTGGCGGACCAAATCCTGTCGGGATCCCAACGTTTGCGATAGCAATTAGCACGGGATTTGACGGTTAGACGATTGGAATCGTTCAGGATTTAGTGCGCGTAATACAGGGGCTGATCTATGTAGAAGATATACTTGCCTGGTCCTGAGCCGTCTTCACCTTGAGCATTTCAGTCTGATAGAGCCACAAGTTGTCCAGCTTGTCCGTGGGGTCGTGACCGTAGATCTCGAACGCGTCGATGATCATAGCCAGCGTCACATTCTCGTTCAGTGGTAGGCAGCACGGGTGGTTTCGGATGTTGTAGGGTTGCTAGGGGGGGGGGGGGGGACCTTAATTTAGTTTGTACCTTCTTTACAGAAGGTAAGCCTAAACAAACATATCTACCAGTGGTCAATTACTAAAGATAAGATATGAAGTTTGCATCAACTTTGCGGGACTATTATATCCTAAGATAAGATAAGAATATTATTTATTCCACACAAGAAACAAGAGACATAAAATATGAAAGGTATAATAAAAAAGTACAATCATAAGACCATTGTTCATCATCAGCCATTTGACGCCCACTGCAGGACATAGGACTCCTTCGTGGTTTTCATAACCATGAAGGGTTTTGCCATAATCGCTACGCTTGGCAGGCGAGTTGGCGATCGCAGTATGCGGTTGGAATCTCAGGAAGACCCTGCTGCCCGTCTCCTGGTAGGTAATTGATTTCCTTAGTCGCCTTCTACGACATCTACGGAAGGAAATGGAGTGACGCTATTCTTAATCCGATAATGGAACTCCACGATAACTTTTTTTTTGAGTTTTCCATTGTGTTATACTCGTACCTTGACTGATTTGACTTTTCTGAAGTTCAAATCCCTCCGATAGATAATAATAATAACGTCCACACAGGGTAACATGTGCTCGTAAATACTGTGACCATGCTAGGTACAACTCAATTGAGGTACGGTGGTTTTCTGTGGGAACAGAACCCACGACCTCTGCATTAGTATAACTTATGAGGTAGATCCGATACATGAATGAGGTGAAAGATAACAAGATTCCTTACTGTAATCTGAAAGAACGCGAAACATAGTACGAGCAGCAAGCACCCGCCGCGAATACGCGCGTCCATTTTGTCAACATGGCGGCTGGCGTAGAAAAGCGCGGGAGCCGCATATTCGCGCTAATTGTCAATTTGTTTCACCTAATTTTATTGCTCCTATTGTTAATTTAAATGGAAATATTTCTGGAAGAAAGATATTGAGGTTCGTCTAGAATGTTCCGTTGAACACACTAAATCAATAGGTCCGAGTGTTCTTATAGATTATAACCAAACCAAAGGATTAGGTACCTATCTTAATGGTTCCCTATCTAAAATAATTTATTTAGTTCAAGGTGGCTCAAGTAAAGATTTCGAATAAATGTAAGTGTACGAGGAGAAATAAATTAAAAGTATCCATTAACATTTTATATTCTTTAAAATACACACCTAGAACTGTTCAGTTTCATCACAATACATTTATATTATAATATGTTTATATTTTTACAACATTATTGCAATTTGATACATTTCTAAATATTTACGAAAGCATTTTTGTTTAAATTCAATTCATAAAATTGTAGAAACAAGCTAGTATTTTTTTTATCATACGTACTTTTGGAAGCACATTTTAATCAAAACTACTATAATATTGTCTCCAGATAATACCACTATTTTAGAAATTATTCGTGGCAATTTCTCTTTACAAATATTTGATAACATAATTTTTTCTCAAACATGCTTGGAAATTTGAGCATTATTTTGACAACTTTCTTCGAGATAAATCGAAATTGCTGTACTTGCCAAATACATGCGAGCAGCGACCGGCAAAATTTGTATGAAAATCCATATCTGTCGTGTCTTAGCGACCAAATAAATTACATAGTAAACTCATAAATGTCGTGTAATTTAAAAATGGAGCGATCTTTTACTCCCAAACATGGCAACCAAGGACGTAACTTAACAAAAGTTTTAATTTTTCGAACTGGCTTGCAAATAGAAAGCTGTTTATTTAAAAAAAAGAACAAGTGAACACTTCAACGCGGGAAAATTTATTGTTGTTCGTTGTTCGTCATTGATTTTGAAAAGTAAAAAGTTGTGCCTAGTTACTACTTAGTTTTAATTTCCGCACATTATTTGAGAAAAGTACTATACTTACAAGGCTTGGCCACAACTAGGCATTGATCGGCTTCGCCTCGGCCCACATTCGTCCATCAATGCCTCTTTTGCTGGCTGCTGCAGTAATGTGTATTCCGCACAAATCTTTTTGGCGGTAACGAGAACATAGTCGCAGATCGTTTGCGCATCGCTTACTGTCTTTGACTAGGTACTTTAATAATTGACTAATAGTAATTTACTACGAATCACACTACTTTAATTACTCACGCATATAGGTACTGTAAAGACAGTAAGCGATGTGCAAACGATCTGTGACTATGTTCACGTTACCGCCAAAAAGATCTGTGCAGACTATACCTTGACACGCGCAGAACAAGTTCTTGGGTTATCTTAATGGTAAGAGTTTTTTATTGTCTTGTTCTTTATTCCACCTTTTTTTCCAAAGGCGCATGTCATCTAGCAAAACTTGTGGTAGTCTTCTATTTTGTATTTGTTATAAATGGTAATTCTAACTAGTATGTATAATTAATTCTATAATATGTATAATCAACAACAATCATCTAATTTTGGAAGACTTCATTACACGAATCTGTAACATTATTTTGACTTTCTTTTTTGTTAATATCATCAATATTTGGAAGACAGTTGATGTTAAAATCAATCACATTTTCTACAGTACACAACAGCAGACAAGACATTTGTTATTATGTCAAAATAGGTTTTTACGCAGATTTATAAATATTTTTCTTCATTTTAAACATTCCAAATATTCGTTGTAAAATAATGTAAGGTTGTATCCATTGGAAGACGTTGGATTGCTACTATTTTATTACATGTTTGTGGAAGACGTTAGTCCAAATACGTCAATATCACATAGATAGGTATACTATTTTTAGCTATTGTTTATCTAGTTTTCGAATCAAAATAAGTAAATTACTTGTATAGAATTAATTGAAATTGGAATAAGTCATTATATTTTTTATCGACCTCAGTAATAGAATATAAATATTGTCAATCTCGTCGGATTCGATAGTGCTACTAATATACAACACTGCGTCACAAACAACCAAAAGTTTGCGACTGAACATTATTTTGCGTATATTTAATTGCATAGTCTAAAAATAGATCAACAATTATCTAACACTACGAGATTATTTTAAAACGGCAATCCTATCTTGAAAGCCTTTATCAAGGCTGAACCAGAGTCATACATACCAATCACACCAAAGAGGACACCTAATCCAATGATGAAGTAATCATAGGCGATAGTCTGACTATCCAGCTGATTACCTTTCAGTTTAATATGGAAATAAGCCGGCCAGATGAAGCTTAGCATAGTTCCAGTAAAGGACCCAATGAATCCCATCAGAATAGCAAAATGAGGAATGAAGATAGCCATAAGGATCGTGAACATAATGACACCAAGCCTCCACGCCAAACCCCAAACTTTGAGCTCCCCATCCAGAGCATAGATGACGGGAAATAACGTCTTAGGTTTACCTCTGAACAGAGCTCGTTCTAGCAGATCGCAAGCGGCGTAGTAAGGTAATGGATAGCTTAGAACAGCTTTCATAACCAAAAAGAAATTCACAAGACCTTTGAAACCTGCTGAGCGGAGATTGTTAGTGATTACCTGTTGGGTATCGTTTTGGAACGTTAAGAAACACAAGTATCCAAAGATAGACTTGAATGCGGCTGCTGCAATATGTGACCAGTTTAACATCCATTCGAACCTCGAGCGGTCTTCCATGTTCCCTTCCAAAGTGGGCAAGAATATTTGCGAGGTGTACGAGAATACGATGACACCAAGACTGATGGGGAAGTTCTCGAAGTCCAAACTCCACTTTACTTTGCCCCATCCCCAGTCGCCGATATAAAGGATGCAGTAACCCAGCACTATCGCATTTATGATCAGATGGCTCATTGTGCACCAGAAGGAGAGCATACTGACACTTTTGAGCGACTTCAAGAAGCCTAACGGGAGAAGGAATATCCCCATTAGCATCATCCAGGAGCGGGTGTCAATCGACCCATCCGGGAAGGTACCGATCATCAAATCGCCGCACACGACGACATATAAAATGCAAGTCATGAGGAGTTCTATAATTTGTGCCAGATTAACTATTCTGGCGCCGTATTTTCTCCCGAAGCACTCCTTGGCGATACTGACGTAGGAATCGCGAACTCTGACACGTTGACCGGAGACTGGGTCATCTTCGTAGAGGCATTCGACGAGGATCTTGCCTGTGTAGCAGCAGATATGAGCGATGCCAATCATCGCTGCGATAGCCCAGTAGCCGCCCTGGAGAACGGCGAACGGAAGGGACACCACAAACATGCCCTGCGAAGGAAAGAAGCTATTGAGAGAAAAGAAACAGGTGTATATTTTATGGTAAGTCGTGAATTGATTAACTTCAGCATTATTGTGTTATCAAACACTGATAATGTTTATTTACTTTTTTGACTCGCTGTATTTATCAAGGTCGGATCTTCGTAGCTTCGCTATTTATGCGGAAAGTGATGTCTATGATTAGGGACTTAGTGCGCAGTCCTTACTTGAATTGCATTGGTGACGTTCCAAGCGGCCTGGAATTCATTGATTTTAGCGCCAGGCTTCCCGCCGCCCTCTTCGAACCCTCCTTCCTCTGATGAAGCGTAGAAGTCAACGCTTTGCATGCTTTGGGCCCTGAAGGGAGACAAACTGTCGTGAGAATCTACTAATAACGTGTAAATATATTTGGGACGTTCTATCCAACGCCAAAAAAGCTAGTCTTACTCTAAAATGTTCTTTAGGATTCTGTATCTCAAAAGGTACCCTTACAATCTCTCAATCATGTTACGGACCTAGGATTTTTGCCTTAGGTTCACGGTCATGGATCCTAAAAATCACAGATTGATGATTGAGAGATTATACAGACGCTTTTTGCATATACGGTCTGTAAAAGAACATACCATTTTTAGGGTTCCGTAGTCGAGAAGGAACCCTTATAGTTTCGCCATGTTCGTCCGTCTGTCTGTCCGCGGCCTAGCTCAGAGACGATTAGTACTAGAAAGCTGAAATTTGGCATAGACTTACGCCGACAAAACGGTAGAATAAAATCTGGAAAGAAAATAAAAATATTTTTTTTTAGGGTACCTAAATTACAGATGCAATTTAATTTTCTCGCTTCACTATAGTGTGTCCGAGTAGGGAACCCCTCCTCTCCTGGCTAAATGGAGGCTTTAAAATTTAAAATTCGGAGGCTTTAAAAAAACATAGCATAAATAAGTTAAGCTTGACTGCTGATTTAAACTGTCAGCGCAGACCACAGAAAAGCCCCCCCTAAAGAAATTAATTTTAGCTAATCAGAACATACAGGGTGGCTTTTCTGGAAAGTTACTAGAGTTAGAATTATTTTTAGAACAACATGAAGTTGACATACTTTGTGTCACAGAGCACTGGCTACTAGAGACTCAAATGAATTTTACTGTACATAACTATCAAATAGCCAGTTGCTACAATAGAAAGTCTTTACTGCATGGGGGATCTTTAATACTAGTAAAAGATAGTTTAAAATTTAAACAAAGGCTTTCTTTTGAAAAAGTAATTGAGCTGTCATGTGTTGAATTGTCTAAACACATTGTAGTAAGCTTATACAGGCCCCCTACCAGCGATTACAGTATATTCGAATCGGTATTAGAGGATGTATTAAAAGTAGCTTCCAGTAGTAATAAGAAAGTTATAGTTTGTGGTGATTTTAATATCGACCTGCTAATAGATTCCCCTTTGACAACTAAATTACAAATTATTTTTAAATCATTCAATTTAGTCCATATTTTTTTAGAGCCCACCAGGATTACTGAAACTACTGCTACTTGTCTCGATAACGTCTATTGCGATTGCAATTTTTTTGATTACTCCACAGTGAATTGCTTAAAGTCAGATCACAGTGGTCAAATTGTAAATTTTGAAATAGATTCAGAAAAATCTAAGCAAGTTATTCTATGCAGGCCCATTACAAGTAAAAAACTAGAATCATTTAAATTACATCTTCAAAGTAGCTTAACTGCTCATAAAGGTAAAACCCTAAATGCTAACGCCCATTACGAAGACTTCTTTAGAGTCGTTTCAGTTCATTTTGAAAATGTTTTTAAATTAAGAGAATTACCTAGCAATGAAAATAAAGTAGGGTTTAATGAATGGGCCACTGCGGGCATCCGAAAAAGTAGAAACACACTGTATGCATTGTATGAGAAAAAAACATACACATATGACCACAGTTTTATAGAGTATGTTAAACTATATTCTAAATTATTCAGGGCCGTCTGCCACAAAGCTAAATGCGAACATATAAAGAAACAAATCCTCCAGTCTTCAAATAAATCTAAAACAATCTGGACTATTATAAATAGGGAAACTGGTAAAGCCAAATCAGGAGCCAAATTTTCTCTAAAGATAGATGATAAAGTAATAACATCAAATGAGGACATTGCTGCGGCCTTTGAACAATTCTTTACAAATGTTCCAATTGAAACTACGGCTCCTTTAGATTCGTCTCCTGATCTTGCTGCAAGTTTATTAAAAGACAATGTCCCCTCGTGCGGTTACGAGTTTTCGTTCGACTTCATTAATCCCCATAGCGTAATTAAAGAGTTTAAACTATTAAATCTTAAAAAAACGGAAGATTTGTGGGGAATGTCAGTAATCATAGTTAGTTCAGTAATAGATGTCCTCGCTTCTCATTTAGCAAAAATTTTTAACAAATGTGTAGGTGAGGGTACATTCCCTGACCTAATGAAATACAGTAGGCTCGTTCCGTTGTTTAAAAGTGGCGATAGGCATGATCCCACAAATTTCAGACCAGTCTCGATCCTACCCGTATTGAGCAAAATATTCGAAAAGATTGTTTTAGTTCAACTACTTACGCACTTTAATAATTATCAACTTCTCCATAACCAGCAGTTCGGCTTCACGCAGGGACGGTCGACGACGGACGCTGGTGTCTTGCTAGTTAAACATATTTATAGTGCATGGGAGGATCGTAGGGATGCTATAGGTGTTTTTTGTGACTTGTCAAAGGCATTTGATTGCGTGGACCACGAGACACTTTTGGTAAAACTAGAGCATTACGGAGTAAAGGGGAAAGGTTTAGAACTGATGAGATCTTATCTAAAAGGAAGGGTTCAAAAAGCGGACATAAATCGTATAAAATCCACAGGTTCACAAATAAAAATGGGAGTACCACAGGGATCAATTTTGGGGCCGTTCCTTTTCCTTGTATACGTAAATGATTTGCCGTTTATGGTACAAAACATGTCCGAGATAGTGTTATTTGCAGATGACACGTCACTTATTTTTAAAATTAAGAGACAAGAAAATAATCTTGACGATGCAAATGATGCTCTCTCGCGTGTGTTGGATTGGTTCACGGCAAATAATCTGCTTCTAAATTCCAAAAAGACAAAATATATAAAGTTTACCTTACCAAACGTAAGATTAGACGAAAACAACATTGTACTCGGAAAAGAAAAACTAGAATTTGTAGAAGATACCGTTTTTCTAGGCATCACAATCGATTCAAAATTGCAATGGGGTCCTCATATTGTAAAACTAGCACACAGGCTTAGTTCTGCAGCATATGCAGTCAAAAGAATTAGAGAGCTCACTGACGTTGCAACTGCTAGGCTTGTTTATTTTAGTTACTTCCATAGTATTATGTCCTACGGCATACTACTGTGGGGTCGGGCAGCAGACATTGAGACGATCTTCATCTTACAGAAGAGAGCCATCCGATTTATTTACAAGTTAGGTAGTAGGGATTCGCTAAGAGATTTCTTCAAAGAAACCAACATCTTAACAGTTGCATGTCAATACATTTATGAAAATATTATGTACGTTAGAAAAAATATCAAAGACTTCGAAAATGTTGGTGGCCACCATAATTTTAATACTAGAAATAAACATAAATTGTCATTTCCACTATTTAGACTTGCAAAAGTTAACACATCCTTTATGGGGCACTGTATAAGGTTCTACAACAAAATTCCTCAAGATATATTAGAGTTACCTCCAACGCGATTTAAAAAATGTGTTAAGCACATTCTGTGCAAAAAGGCTTACTATAACATCAAGGATTACTTAGAAGACAAAGATGTTTGGCATTAAACAGTAGATTAATATTATTTAAAGGACGATTGTGACTAGTGTTCAACACATTCATGACTAATATTTTAAGTTGAAAACTCTGTTAATTAAGTTAAAACGTGTTTTGAAAAGAATAAATGTGGAGTTTCTTTGTTAGTTTCTTCTCCACATAATCCATTAATTGTGAAACTAACAACTTTGACGTTCATTAAGTAAACATTCTGTTTTTACAATGAATAAAAATATTTGAATTGAATTGAATTGAATTGAATGGCTAATTGTAGAAACGTGAAAAAATCCAGGGTAGTAGGTAGTACTATATGAACTTAAAAGGAAAACTATCGCGGCTAAGTAGGCTTTACAAGTTAACGAGTAATAGGCGACCAACTTTTAAAAGGAACATTGTACAAAATGCATTGAAAATTACTTTGATGAAGTTGTTAATTCCATAAAGCAGATAAAACCCCCCTCTTTCTAGGGAACCCTACACATGACCGGTTTTTTTCATTGGTTAGAGTTTGTCATTTGCAACATTTTTTTTTGAAAAAAAAATTGGGAATGTTCTGTTTTGTAGTAGCGTTGATTTGATAGATTAATGATTAAAACCATATTACACAGAATGTACATTATTCTTTGTAGGTTGTTTTGATAGATTAATGATTAAAACCATATTACTTAGAATTTACATTGTTCTTTGTGTTACATAGAACGGACATTGCTCTTTGTTGATTTACTGAAGGCTGCGACATTGGTAGAGCGCGTGAATCTTCTGAGAAAATCTTAGTACATATTTGGGGTTCGAGTGATACCTATTAGGTACAAGGTACAAGTGTCAACAGTTGGTTCAAGAGAAAAATCGCTTACCTAGGCGCCCCGTCCTGCTGTGGATACGTGTTCTGATAGCTGGTGAACGAGTCCTCAGCGTGTAGCTCGCCGCTCAGGAACGGGTTAGTCGGGTTGGTGGACTGGTACGTCGGAGTGGTCGTCTCGTTCATGGTCGAGAGCTCGCAGCTGTCGCCCATGTCTGTTGGAGTAGCTAGTTAGACAGATTTATTGTACATAAAATATCCGTGTGGCGCCGGATTAAGAATAGCGTCACTCCATTTCCTCCCGTGGATGTCGTAGAAGGCGACTAAGGAAATACATTACCAAGAGACGGGCAGCAGCGTCTTCCTGAGATTTCTACCCCATACTGCGATCGCCAACCCGCCTGCCAAGCGTGGCGATCATGGCAAGACACAGGCCTCCCTCATGGTTATGAAAACTATGAGGGAGGCCTGTGTCCTGCAGTTGACGTCAAGAGGCTGATGATGATGATTGTAAATAAAAAGGAAATCACACTGATATTCCTTAACCTTTGAGTAGGCTCCAGACGGTCTTGTGTTTAGTGAGTACTTTGGTTGTGTTTGGTTTAGGTTAATGTAGTGGGGAACCGCGATCCAGCTTACGCCCTATACGCAGCCCTGACGTTGAGGAGATTTTTCTTCAGGAATCTGTTCTGCAGTCTTACGCTTACGGTGCCCGTGTAAAATACAGTGTTATTGAGCATATGTCAATAGAATTGTCTGATCACGACATATAAAACAAAAACATGTCAATCCAACAATCGGAAAAGCTGACGAGTCTAATTTTGATATTATTAACATTGTAGTTGAATGCCCTCGTTGGTCGTGGGTTCGATTCCCACCGAGGCCGCCGTAATTTTTTACAAATGGCCTCAGTCTGTGTCTATTTTCATGTTTGTGCTTGCCTGGTTACCATAGCACAGGGTCTCTTGGTTTTGGGGCCAGGGTAAGTGAGTGTGTGTGAAAGTTATTTATTTATTCAATTGTCAGTATCTCGAACAATACCTATAGCTTATTAGTTATTGTTCTTGATGCTGAAAATCATGATATTTTGTATAAAAACACTGTCACTCTATAAAACCCACTGTCTATACAGTAGCCAAAATATTGATGATATTGTTATGAAAGTTTGAAGGTCAGAAAAAGGCTGTACTTTAAAATTTTTGCAATGTTGCATTTAGGTTTATGAAAATTATGTCGAATCGATCAAGTTCTTACTCTTACTTTTTAGCTCCAAGTTTCTAGCCTTTTTTTTAAATCTTTATTTAAGGGTTTGGTACACAATGTGACCATGTCACTCAAGTTTCTAGCCTTAAACGTATGTTTTCTTTTGTCTTAATAATATTACTCTCATACTTAGTATTTTCTAAGGTTAACACGAGCGCTAGACATAATAAAAACTGAATTTGCACGGATATTTTCTCGTTTATTAGTAGTAAACCAACAGTTAATGCTTTCAAAAAGACGCCTGTCACCTCAGTCTACCGAGACCACGGCACTTGCAAAAGTACCAAAACGTCGGAAAATTGTAAAGATGAAAAAAGAAACGAGTAAAGATCCGTGCAAATTCAGTTTTTATTAATATGACTCTCTCTATCTTTTTCCTTTTTACTCGGTTGGGAGAGGACAGCTAAAGCCAGGGAGGAGTAGAAGATCTCAGCTAACAGGCTAAGCTAAACCAAGCTAACAAAAATCATATCTTGGTGGTTTGTGTCATAATTTTCATACACTGGCTTACCCTGATTGGCGAAGCGTACGTTCTGCGGCGGGCGGGGCGAAGTCCCGGGCTTCTCCGGCATCTGTTGCCGGACTGTCTGCATGGCCACGTCCAGGGCATTCCTCAGCGGAGGCAGCTTGAAGCGCGCCAGGTGATGCATCTTGATCTCTTACAGCTAGTACAACTTGTAAAACGTAGATTTATGTAACTTGCTTGGAAGCACTGGTTGCTTATTTTTAACGAGGAAGATTTTTGGATTTCATACAACAGGTAAATACTTAACGCTAAGCTTTTTTGGAAGACTTCGTGATTAAACACTAGAGGAGTTACGACTACATTATTTTAGCGGAAGACTTTTCAATGATTTTCGGCGGCCATCTTTCGAGATTCGCCCACGGCTCTTCGCGTCCTCTCTTCACTTGCGCTTCTTTCTTCTATTCCATTTGCCACTTAATTCACCCTTGTATTCGGGCACGGCTTTAGCGCTTATTCGTCACTGTTTTTGACATTTTTTTGGTATTTCTGTAGTGTTTTCCGTGTCGAGATGTTGGGGCGGTGCGATGGCGCGGGATGCTGCGCGGACCCGCCGATCGATATCGTTGCCCTCTTCTTCACATTCCACCCCTGGGGGTTGTATTCTCGCGTCCCTTTGTTGCGTGGGTCGTTTGTTGATAACTGAAAAAGTTCAATGACTTCGTGTAGTTTTAGGAATAGCGTCTCCTTTGGGCCATCTTTAATCCTAGTTGGACATTTCGTATTTTGGACATAAGTCGTGCAAAGGATCGAAAATAATATAAAATTTATTAAAGTACAGTATACATAATATTGTATATACGTACATACATAAACTCACGCCTGCATCCCAGAGGAGTAGGCAGAGACCGGGGACTGCCACTTGCCACGATCCTGACGGATCACTTTCGCTTCCTGAACATTGATTAGTCGTTGCATGCACGCATGCCGGTTTCGGGTACTTTTTATCTTGCCCTTTGCTATTAGCAACCTCTATTTGGTCGAAGTACGTCCGCCTGGGACGTCCCTTATGTATATCATCATCAACCCATTATGTCCCCACCGAGGGGCACGGGTCTCTTCCCTGAGGAAGGTATAGGCCATACTCCACCACGGGGGCCAAGTCCGGATTGGTGGAGGCTTGTAGACTAGTGGCTCGTCTACTGTCAGAAGTTGTCAAGCCGCCCTAAGGCCTCTGACTTGGCTTAACGACTGCCATCTATCGACGGCAGCCGGCACCAACAGCTTAACGTGCCTTGCGAAGCACGGAACCGCTCCGAAAAATGCCACTAGCGTTAGGCATAGACGGCGACCCATCCATGCACTGAACGCGCCCTGTGTTGCTTAACCTTCGTGATCGTTTAAGATCACTCAGGCAGCCGGGGCTACGAGCGATTGTATATACATTATGCTATATAGCCTAAGGTTATGTTATTTTTTTTGCTCTTGTTATTTCATTCTTGTAGAATCTATTATTCTATTGCGGACGTTTGGGTAATTGGATGTCTGTTACTCAATCACTCGGAACGGCTATTACTCAGAATGGCTGAACGGATCTGGATGGAATTTTGCACAGATAGATTTTAGCCTGGAATAGCACATGTAGGCTATTCATCATCATCCGGAAAGAACACATCGAATTTCCACGCGAACGAGGTCCCGTAACAGTTAGTACCTCTATAATGAGGTAGATATTGCGTTTCGTGTTCACGTGTTTCATATTTGTATGATCAAACGGTCGTGTGATTTTCTTTTTTCTTCCCACTCGTCTGCCGCGACACAGATCTGTGTCCAACTTAGTATGGGCCACCTATACGTTCCATTTCGCGAGGGCAGTTCAGGAGTTAAGGAAAACTGTGTTTTATACCTACATTTGTGTTCTCAGATCTCAATCCAAATGCCCCAAGGGATCTCAGTTTGCACCAGATATTCATATTCGGTGCATCTCCCGATCCCGTTCCGTCAGTGATAGTTAAGTTCGTAGCGTTCCGCATGTTCCTATCAGCGTATTAATAGCTAGTAATATTACAAGAGCCAAACAATGCGACCAAGCCCTAACTTCCCATAACAACCCCAACAAATTGGCCAGTTAGCGCCTGCCTAACTGCCGCGCTTCGATAAGCCTTGATTGCTCGCAGCAGTGCAGTATGTACGCAATGTGACACCTCAGTTCACGTCAATATGGCGGATGTAAGCGGTCCGCTGGTTCTCTTTCTGTTGGCCTTGCTACGATATGTGGTAAGAGATATAAAATGTACCTAATGTAGTTTATATACGTCCCACTACAGGGCACATGCCTTCATTCAGAGAGAGAGAGAGTACTTACGGGCTTAATCACCACGCAAGCCCCCCACGGATTGGCGATTTCGACCGCAGAGATAGGTATGCGAACACCTAAGGCACGCAGGTTTCCCCACGATGTTTTCCTTAAAAGTTAGCGATTGATATTGCTAAGCCACACATGTACGTAACTTAGAAAATAAAGTCATCAGTAAAGCGCCGTCTTTGGACAACGTTTGTTGTATGGGAGCCCCACTTAAATATTTATTTTATTCTGTATTTAGTATTTGTGGTTACAGCGGCAACACAAATACATCATCTGTGAAAACTGCGTAGCTATCACGATTCTTGAGATACACCCTGGTGACAGACAGACGGACAGTGAAGTCTTAGTACTAGGGTCCCGTTTGGCACCCTTCGGGTACGGAACCCTAAAAATGGCAAACTTCTTGTCTCAAAAAACAGTTACATGATATTATTTATTACCTTCACGAAATTAACACTGGTTTGATAAACAAGAAAAATACTGTATGGCTTTTATATCTATGAGATATAATAGGCAGACCAACAGCCCGATTGGTCCGATGGGCGGACGATATCATTGAGTCGGCGGAAGGCTGATACTGAGCTGCGGCTGATGATGATGATGAGGACGTATCAATTGCTCTATTGACTTCGACGCCTTTCCCTCTTCCCTTTCATGCAAACGGATTTTTTTTTGTAGTTTTCTTTTAAATATTCTAGAGTAGAGCTAAAAATAAATAGAGCCGTGGTAGCCTAGTGGGTAGAACATCAGACTCGGAAGCGAGAGACCCAGGTTCGTTTCCCAGTGCGTGCATGTACGACTTTGTTTACTAAGTTATGTGCATTTGTGAAGTTATAGTAGCAATACTACTCGCGAGGAGACCTGAGTGTCTGAGCTATTCACATATCTCGGCGCTTGAAATCGCCAATCCGCGGTGGGCACGCGTGGTGATTAAGCCCATACTCTCTCTCTCTGAATGGAGGCCTATACCCTACAGCGGGACGTAGGTATATAGGCTGCTTGTGATATGATATAAAAATATTCGATATTAGATAAGTTTATTAGAAAAATTCGAATACTGAAATATCAGAATCAAACGAATATTCAAAGTCTAAGCCCTAGTCGTGATACGAAAATTTCTCCCATAGAATGCATACGACATCCGCAACCACCCGTGCTGCCAAGAGCCGGCCGAGAATGTGACGCTGGCGATGATCATCGACGCGTTCGAGATATACGGCCACGATCCCACGGACAAGCTGGACCACCTGGCCCACTACCAGCTCGAGATGATGAAGGTCAAGCGCGCACCCGACCAGGTACGACTGTGATCTTACAGACTAGGTACCTAAGGTGGTAAGTCCGACGTCGCAGCAAATGCCGTGTTGGAGAATAAGTGACTGCCTCCTCAGATAGCACAAAATTGAAACTCTTGCAGCTACATAGCGCACTTTATAACTCTTCGGCAACCGTTAAAGGCTTAAGGGGGCACCTTATGGACCCTCATGGAGTAAATTAACTCTTCCAGTTGCATAGTGCGCTCAGCAGCTGTTTCTAAGGGAGCGCCTTATGGGACCTTATGCTATAGTTGAGTTGTTGTACTAGCGGTAAAAGCGGTGCTTGCCTACGAAGACAAAGGTGGTGGGTTCGATACCTTCGATTTGTACAAATGGACCCAGTCCGGGTGTTTTTCAATGTTTGTGATGTCCTGATCTGTTTAAATAGCACAGGGTATCCTTGTTTCGGATGGACAAGTGACTGTGTTGTGTGAATGTGGACACAGCAATGCTTTCTAAAGTTATAAAGGAACTCCATGGTTAACTTCCATCACGGTCAAGTTGGAAGGCATAAGAAGGCAAGGAATAAGGACAAGCTGATGAATCAGAAATGATGAGATTCGTAGACGAACGAAAGTCGTCGACATAGCCCAGCGGATTAGTAAGTTGAAGTGGCAGTGGGCGGGGCACACAGCACACAGAACTGATGGTCGTTGGGGCCGGAAATTTCTCGAATGGAGACCACATATCGGCAAGCGCAGAGGACGATCAGTCACAAAATGGACAGAAGACTCATCCAAGTGGCAGGAAGACGCTGGATGCTAGCCGCTTCCAACCGGTCTTTTTGGAAATCCATGGAGGAGGCCTATGTTCAGCAGTGGCCTTCTTGTGGCTGAATGATATTGATGGTACAGATAGTTAGGGTGGTAACAATAATAATAATAAATTATTCATTTCCAGAACAAGCCAATATCACAGGCAGACTTGTCAATGCAGCAGTGAAATGCTCTCAAGTCGTGCCGTGTTCTTCTTAGTGCCAAATAATTGATTCCTCTCCGAAGTTTTCATTAGTGATCATTTGTTTTTTATTGCAGTGGATAATCAACGAGCATGTCCACATAGCGACAGACCACTTAGGCAGGTTCATTCACATGCACATCAAGGAGTTGAAGGTACGTTAATGTGTCGGCTATCCATGAACAGCTCTAATCTCGCGCAACAAAAGTCGTTCAGTCGACAGCTTATCAACCTTTACACGCGTGCATTCATTTTTTTTATTTACTCAGGTTTACATTAGATGTAGATTTATATTAGTTACACGATTTCATTATTATTCACTTATTACATTGCAACGATTCTGTGCTATCTACAAATATTAACCACAGCATTCGTACTTTTAAAAACACAAACTTAACCTAGTACTAGTGCTATGCAGTACCGTTACTGTTGGTACTTTAGGTAACCGGACTTTGCAACATAGTAACCCATGCATGTATCCTACGATCCTGACAAATATCTTCCATTTCATCAAAATTTGTCATTCGCTGCATGCACAGAACAGTCTCTGTTCTGTGGCTGCATGCACCCTTCCCGATTTCGGGTACTTTTCACGTTGCCTTTCGCTTACAAAACTGCCTGTTAGGTCGAAATAATTTATTTCGTCACTCTTTTCGTGACTGCAACTGAAATGTAGAGTTTGATCTGCTCTAGAATGTTCTTGCCGATTAGTTAGATCCACTGAATTCTTAAGTGTTCGCATTTTTTTATTGAGAGACACTTTTACTACACTATAGATCACGTAGACACTTATACGGACACACAGCCTCCACGTATGTTTCGGACTATCAATACACTGTTATTACGCACGGATGTTCGAGGTACCTATACCTACACTTTTTTGGAGGGCGGATGTACTAGCTTTGCCTCCGGTACCTATGCTTTGTACTACCGTAGCTGCAAGCATTGGAGTGCCTACAGTTATTTTCCAGAGTAGGTTGGAGCCTGACCTCTGAAACGCGGTGTTCTATCACCAACATACTGGGGTTGGCAGTCCTGGGATGGGAATCAACATTCAGTAACGCAGTAACAGTCCCGGAATGGGCACTGCCCATCCGGCTCCCTCAGTTATGTCAATGACTGAATATACAAATAGGTACCTATGTGGACCGTCCTCAGAACCATCAATTGGGTATTTGACAAAATATGAAATGAGTTACTTTTAAAACGGAATTTTGTATGAAAATACTGGCTTGTGACGTCACATTTCAGAGCACTCTTTTTTATGTTTAATCTTTTTAAAAATTGTAATAACTAGTGATTGACTAAAAGAGATACATTTTCCGAGATATTTTGTAATTTTTGTTTTAACTTTTCGAACCCCAGCGTCAACTCCGTTTGACAGCGCGATTTTGCACAGGCGCCCAGCGTCAACTCGGATGGACGGCACTTTTCACCCTACTTTAAACCATCGTTGCTTGTTTTAAGGTATATTTCGACTTGTAGAATGTGTGAATGAATGAAGGAAAATTTAATAACCAATCAAATGATGTATGATACTCTATGGTACATTTGACAGATTTCGACGTTATTTTAGTTTGAAGTTGGCGGAACCACGCATGAACGACGCTCGCTTTTCTTGCAATATATTACTTGTGTTTATTGTTGGAAAATGTGTTGTAAGTATTATTTCAATTCTAAATAGTGTATATTTAGTGTTAGTGTATAAAAGGGTAAGTTTATAGTAGTCCATAAGTCAGAAACTTGAATCGAAAAAGGGGTCAGTACGACAAGGAGGTTAGCTATACAAGTTTAGTGTTTTATTTCTATAATCATGAAAGTATACTTGTTATTATTTTCGCTTCTGTTTATAGAAAATTTCATCAGGAATCTATTGGTGTAATTAGTTTTTCAAAATAAGTTTCATTATTAGCACATTTAGCTTGCAAATCAACTTGAGTAATTCTGTCGCCGCCATGTTTGTGAAAAGTTACCAAATACAGCGTGTTCAAATTTTATTTTATACCTTCAGACCCCAGCGTCAACTCCGTTGGACATCACTTCTTTTTCATACGCGCCGAGCGTCAACTGTAGTTTTATATATATTTCAGCATGCGACTATAAGTAGTTTGAAAAAAATCTGAAAGTCGATATTTTGTTCAAAAATTTTGAAGTAAAGTCATCGTTTTTTTTTCTGTTGCTTAGCTGACTTATATATTTACCATTTTTTTTTAGACTACCTTTGACCAATATGGAGCGAATATATGTCAGATGAAGAGATAAGGACCATAGGCGAGTATGAGGTATGGTATGATTTGTAAATAGTATAATAATATGAGTAAAGAAAAAAAGAATAATTTACCTTTAGTGCAGTTCGCATATTTTATGGGTTGTAATAATTATTATGCTTGTTGCTAGATCGAATACATAGAGGATGATCATGAATACGCCACGAGGGTGCAAGAGGTGGAGATAGCGCCGTCGGTATGCATAGTATGTTTATTTATTTACCTTGCCTGGTTAAATAAAGTCTGTATTCTATTGGTATTAAACTCGTTTTCATTCGGCGACGGGTGGCGCTTTTTAAGGAATTATATTTCTCGTTTTCCTATACCACTTTACTTGAATAATTGAAATAGTAGCCGAAAAAAACGATTTTATTTCAATCTTTTCACTGTATTTTGATTGATTGTCTACAGAAAATAAATAAAGGACAAATATATTCTAGAAAATTGTAGCATTTTATTTTATTTATTCGACAAGAACCTACCAATAACAGTAAACAATAACGATTTATTTACCATTTTCAATTATCTTGCTTTTCTTTTCATTTTGTACATGAATAAACGCTGTTTATCTAACCGTTGAACTTTATTAGTAATAACGCGTACGAAGTTGCGGGCAAAAGCTAGCATATAAAATTCATTGATATTTTCACTTATTGGAACATCCTGTAGTGTGAGTATCAAGGGGCCCAGCGTCAACTCTAGTTGCCGTTTGACAGTTTTGCGAAATCTACGTGAACGCCCAGCGTCCACTCGAGTTGACGCGCAAAATTTTGCAAAATACCTCTGGGCTTTAGAAGTTTTGAGGTCTCAAATCCTGGGTTTCGAAGGGTTAATCGAGCATGTGAAATAATTCATTGTTGATCGTGTCAAATACCGAATTACTGATTTACCTTGCAGGTGTTACTTATAGCGCTGGATGACGCGATAGACAATATGCTGACAATGTATGACAATCATAACTCTATCAAGAGTGAGCGCGTGGCCACGTTCACTGGCGGCGCTGTTCCTATGGAGTTCTACATGAGTCAAGGTTAGTAACTAACAGGGTGCCGAAACTATTCAACGTTGTTTTAAAACATGGTGACCTTCTGTCCATGTGCCGTCCTCTTCAGACACCTCATGCTAAGAGGGCTCCTCACGAGGCGAATCCCAAACAAATGCAGTTTGCTTCTAATTTATAAACGATTTGACGGATCAGTGAAACTTAACCATTAGGTATGTTAAGAGGACCAAATCGAGGTTTGATCGTGATAAGATCAAAATCAATATGTAAGTGTTGGTAAAGTTTATGGCGATGATAATAAAAACTTGCCAAGTATGATCTGTTGATTTATATTCCACAAAACCGTAAGTGTATAAAAAAGGCCAACGTCTCGTCTGGTAAAATACGTTATATGTTGGAACTCTCGTAAGTTCCTTCTCCACACGGAATCAGCACTGTTTTGATAAAGAAGCAGAAACACTTCTTTAATTTCGGATCAAAAGCAATTTTCTCTTCCAGAATTCTACTGCGGCAAGAACGTATATATTTTCGTATCGGAACTCTACAGCGACATCTACACGATGGGCGCCGGGCCCACGCCCTATTGTCAGGGCCGAGGGTTCCATTTTCTGGGCTTCGTGCACTTTATGGACGATACCAAGTACTTCCTGGAAGAGGATCCGAGTGTGGTGTTCCACATGGACAACTTCGTGCACGGCTTGGAGTGTCACGTCGGCGTCTGTATATTCAGGTAAATGGGAGCGACAAAAACACTGTTTTTGTCAAGGATGGGTAAAACGTTCTTGGTTTTTGTATAAAATAAAAACACTTCATTGCTTACATACGCCTCGTCTCACACCGGACGGACGTTCGTCTACTCGCCGGGTGAGCATAGCGCGCGAATTGTGCTAGTTAGCTATCGCAGCCTGTCTTGTAGCCTGTGTCTGAACATTGACGGTTTATTAATGTCTCCCGCAGATTCCCGTACAAGAAAGGCTTGCAAAACGTGCGTGACGTGGTGACTCTACCAAAGGCGGTGGTTAAATGCGGCACGGAGGTGTATAAGCTGCCGCCGCTCACAGCAGCCTCCTGCATCATCACTTCGGGAACCTTTGTCTTCGACTTCAACATCCAGGGCCTACGCTACCGCCACTACGACTATTTGCTGGTGAGTTTCTGAGCGAGTCAATCAATTGAATGAATTAGTCCGTTGCTAGTATGAGTGATTTAATGAATGAATGAGTAAGTCAAATATAATTATTTATTATAACGAGACTCTCATTCGTTTACTGATTAATTCAGTGAAGGAGTGAGTCTCGTTAGCCCTGAACGCCCCGGCCTCCTGAATCATCTCCTCGGGCACCTTTATTTTCGAATTCAACATCCAGGGGTTACGCTACCGCCACTACGACTATTTGCTGGTGAGTTTCTTAGAGAGTTAAAGAAATTTGGCAATAAATAAGTGCGAAAATCAGGCAATTCAATGAGAGAGCTATTCAATCAATGAATCAGACAATGACAATGAGTGAGTAAGTCAACCAAAGAACGAGTCAATAAAATAGTTGATGAATAAGGTGAGTCAATATGAATCAGCATAGAATGAGTGAGTGAGTCAATCAATAAATGAATGAGCAAAGAATGGCAAGTCGGGGCGATTCTTAAGGAATATAATAACAGAGAGATGGGTTTCCTTTGATCGAAGCCTTAAAAAAATTGTTTTCACTTCTCATGCTCTAAAAGTTCGTCTTTATGTCGTGCGTAGGCGACATAAAGTCGCTTTTTATGCTCTAGAGCATAAAGTAAAATCTTCGTCGAAGACCAAGGCAATCGCTGCAACAGCCACACGAACATCTTTAACTTCATACAACAACCTCTTTATTTTATTTCGTTTCGTTCGTATTCTAAGACCAAGGCAAAGATACCAACAGCCAAAGTACACAATAAAACTTCATGAAATAAACTTATAATTTGTATTTCGTCTCATTTATTATTTTTTATATTTGTTTATTTTTCAATTTAGTAGATCAGTATAGTATTTAAGCCATAACAACAACTTATCATAGTTATAAAAAGAAAATGTTTTTATAACTGAGCAGTATGTAACGACCTTAAGTCAGGTGTCACGTCCCTACAGAAAAAAAAGAGAAAAAAAAGTTAATTGGCGGGAACCATAATTATTTTTACATGTTGCTGTTTCATTTCCTCGCAATCGAAGTGAAAAGTAGAGTGTACAACTCGTCCATAAAACCCATTTTACACTCGACTTTATATCTATCCTCGCTCGCAAGCTCGCTCGGATGGATAAACGTCTCGAGTAAAATGGTGCGTTTTATGCACTTGTTGTACAATCTACTATTAATTAATGAATTATTTATTCATGATTCAGTAAGTCAATCAGCGAAACAATCAATGGCAGTCAACGGCAGCAAAAAAATCCCAAGATTATACAGACAATGAGATAGCTCAACTTTTAAGGAAAGGCACAACTTTTAAATTGGTAAAAAAACCATTTGCGATTCCATAGTCAACAAGACGCATTTCAACTTTGGTAGGGTGACCAAGATATTTGATTGGAAAAAAATGGATAGTAAAAAGACATTGCTTGTCTTATATTTATTCATAAGGCGTAATGCCGTCTTAGGTGGTGTGGATGTTTGACGATCTGACAAGGGCCACCTTTGCACGGCATGTTCTACCCAACCGAAATTTAACAACATAGGTACCTTGCTAAAGTGGCCTTTGTCGGATCGATGTAACGTCACGTCCATCTTAGGCGTCGTCGTGCCCACTTACTTGGTAAGAAATTAGCTTTTGAAGGGGACCAAGATATTTCATTATTTAGGAAAATGAATAGCCAATAAAAATATATATTTTTTTGTTTTATGTTTCTTTAATTAGAAAAAAATAAAACCTGCTCTACTGCAGATATTTGGTACATTTGTTTGGTTCGTTTTACCTTTATCAAACACGGAATATCCAAGCTCTCAGTTCTTCACGATCACACCAATACCAAACCTTATCAACAACAAATGAAATAATTATGGCGGAGTCGACAACATGTTTACAATTTCACCAAAGACCACAATTTCAAACAAAAAACCACTCACATAACAAACCAACGTTGCACAAAGTTTGCCAAAAGAAAGACTAAAAGTAATCAGCTGTTGTCGTGACCGCCATCTTATTTTACATTATTAATCAACACGCTGGCTTTCGGTCAGATAGATAGTTAAACGTTTTCGACGCTGCTTTATTTAAATCAAAATGCTAGCGACTTGATTAAATATCGATCTTTGATTGACTGTCTAGAGATTCAATTGACTCTCTGATTTAACTACTTTACTGCGACACTTATATTTTGCTGATCGTTTTTATGGATTATCCATGCTCATCTCCCAACGGTCTATCGTTTACAGACCATACCTAATGGCGCCACGTATTACACAAAGGAGAAGTACACGCCACTTGTGTGCCACCACCACGTCTGCGAATGGAACAACACCAACTTCTATGGAGGTGAGGCTTAAGTCTTGGGCCACACAAAAAGGACTGACCACAGTCCTTGCTCTGTGGTCTGCGACTCTATACCACGCGTCGCGTCTTTTCCGCACCCTTGCCCCTCGTTCTTTCTGTGTGGCCCACGCCGAAGCAAACAGTACGCACACACGCACGCACGCACGCACGCACTCACGCACGCACTCACGCACGCACGCACGCACGCACACACGGTGTGTTGTTTATAGACATACTATTGATAAATAAAATTATTAATAAATAAAGGTTTACGCTTTAAAGGTTTATGAAAAAAGGTTTAAGGCGTAGGATGTCCACCAGGTCGCTGGACCGATAATCTGAGAGATTGCTGGCAGTGGCTGGATGAGTATGGTCGAGGACAGAAGGAAGTGGCGTGCCTTGGGGGAGGCCTACGTCCAGCAGTGGACGAGTTCGTACTGTCGGTACGCTGTTGATTTAAAGGTTTATTGGCTTTATTTCTGCGTCAGGTCCGTTCGTGATCCCGGGTGATCCCGGGAACGGCGAAGCGCCGATCCCGCCCTTCATCGAGAAGACTACGGAGCCGCCCATCATCCCCACCACGCCGCCTGGTCATGGCATCATCAGCAACGTCACTTGTGAGTACGGCTTGTAATATTCGCACATTTTTACTGTTCGAATAGTTGGTAAGTACTAAACCTTATTATTCTAATTAAAGGACATTTTTGAATATGAAGATAAAGAGCTAAGATGAAGATAAAATTTATTCGTAAAATCGTAATGTAGGTACATAGCAATTAAATTCAACATAGGTAAGAGTAAATACGTAGCCTACACTAGGAAGAAACTTGTATTTTAGGCTATCTATGTAAGAGCTTAAATTATTATAACGACATAAATTAACAATATTTCAGGAAATAAATGGCACGAATTGCCAGCGCTCTCCCAACTGAGCTAATGGGGAAGTGCAGGCATGTTAGCTCAATTGGGAGAGCGCTGGCACGGTTAGCCAGAGGTCGCGGGTTCAAGTCCCGACATGGGTGGAATTTTTAGCCTCTAAACAGGGTTTTAAAAATTTTCCTCAGCACGGATTAGTGCAACAAAAAATATAAAGCTTATCAAATCAAATCTCCGCGAACGAAGCTCGAGGTCTATAAGACCTTTGTCAGGCCCTGCCTCACGTACCTACACTGCGTCAGTATGGTATGCACTAGTCTCGGAGTCGAACAAGAAGCGGCTCAGGAGAATCTCTCTTGGCGCGCCTCGCTTCGTGAGGACTGCGTAGATTCCCTCGTTGGTGTAGCGGTGTTCACTTTTGGTTGTGGGTTCCACTGCCACTGGGGGGCGCCGTACATTTGTACAAATGGCCTCATCATCATCATCATCAGCCATTTGACACCCACTGTAGGACATAGGCCTCCTTCGTGATTTTCATAACCACGAGGGGTTTTGCCACAAATGGCCTCGGTGTGGTTGTATGTTCCATGTTTATTTATCTTTCTCTAAAATTGATACTTTTGACTTAATGGAAGTGTCGTCGTCACCCTATTTGCCCTTCCTTTGTGCACATAGTCCAACGTGTGAACACAATATTCTCCCCAGACTCCCTGGACGGATGTTGGTTCGTGTTCCCGCCGAACTACGGCTCCATTGCCGGCATCAGCTACTTGGACCCGCTCACTGTTCACGAGTACCGGCTCACGTGCCAGGGCACCGGCAAGGTAAGCCAGTGGCTAAAAAAGAGAAAACAAAGACTATTTACCGTAAGATTGTGGAAAAGTAACGGACCAACATAGTTGAGAAGCAGGGATCTCTTCAGAATACTAAGCTAAGGTTAAGATCTGTTAATTACTGGTGTGCAATAAAGTGTTATCTATCTATCCATCTAAGCGCGGAAATCTTAGGTCTAACTAAATAAATTACACTGCATGAAATGTCGGTGCAATGGCTTTCAGTATCCACGATGGCCAGTGACAAGGTTAGGTTAGTATCGTGTATAGAGTTATCTCTCAAAGGTATCGAATTTTCTTCAATCTGCTTACTCCTCCACGGAGCTGGGGCCGATGTGCGAGTCTTCTAGTCCTATAACATGGTAGACCTAGTCCTCGTAACATGGTAGACGTAGACTCTTTCCGTTTACTTCTAAACGAGACGATGAGATTCAAGTTTCGTAGGCTATAAAGAGACACAAGACTGTAAATACAAGGGACGAAGTTCACTGCGTAGAATGTTACACCTATGCCGTTTTGTTCCAGGGCGGACTGTACTGGTACCCGCAATGGATGGGCGCGCCACCGCACCACCCGTACCCGCAGGCCGGGGACAAGCCCAACCCACTACTGCCGCCACCCAAGCCTTACTACCCGCACCTGCAGCCCGCTCAATAATACATACTGTTTTAGTTACTTAAAACGGGTTTTTTCTTCAATATTATAAGCAGCCTATGTACGTCCTGTGCCTTCTCTTAGAGAGAGAGAGAGATTATGGGCTTAATCACCACGCGTGCCCACCGCGGATTGGCGATTTCAAGCGCTGACGCAAGTGAATAGCTCAGACACCCAGGTTTCCTCACGATGTTTTCGTTTGGGCGATAGTAAGTGACAGAGTAACTGATGGTTGGCTTTATAAAAAAACCTCAAACCAATGACTTCGTGGACGTATAAACGGTCGAAATATTTGTACCCCGCAAGATGGCGGTCCGACGGTGGCAGGTGCATAAATATTTTGCATTGTAATACTGAATTCGGCCCGCCATCCCACAATTGAACGTAAGGTCATTTTTATGAGAATGGCTAAAATTAATTTATATATTAGATAATGTCTTGCAGATAAGTAAATGAGAAAGGTTAAAATTAATTTATATTTTAGATAATATTTTGCAGACAAGTAAATGAGAATGGCTAAAATTAATTTATATATTAGATAATGTTTTGCAGACAAGTAAATGAGAAAGGCTAAAATTAAAGGTTTCAAAAACGATTTATTTGGTAATACTTACTTAAAGACTATAGTAAAATCACAGCACAGTTAGAACCTTAGAGGCACGCATAAATTAAGTACATCATACATAACGGAAAACTCAAATTAAATTATGGAAAACTGTTTCTCATATACGAGTACAATACGTACTAAAAAAACCCGTACCAGTTGCGATTATACTGCGATTAATTGAATTTCTGTTAATGTAATCTCTGTGTACAATAAAGAAATCTATAATCTATCTATACATATATGTATCTATACTCGGGATAGATTTGTACGATGTAACAAAAGACAATTTCATTTAACTTCAGATTCAGAGACTAGCCTTATTTATAAAAACACGATTTCTTAAAACAAACCTGAGAGTCAGTTTAAATAATCTGCGGTAAAAGAAAATACCTACGTAACCATAGATTATTTAAACTGCTTCTGAGAAGTATAAGACCGTAATTTTTTTCCAAGGAAACCAATTCTGGAATCTCGAAAAAAATCTGTTTTGTAAATGTTGCAGTATCGTTTTTAGCATTCTGTATCCTTATTTTAGATAGATATCGTTTGCCATTTAGCTCTACTAATAATTCATGCATTCAAATTCAAAGCAAATGCCTACCTGACTACATTGGTAAACTTCCGAGAATGTTCCTTTGGAATTGGTCATTTAAGGCAGTTATTCTTTCATCGTCCAAGGCATCACTGGTTAGACGTAGACAACCGTTCAGACTCCTCTGTAGGTCCTGAAAAAGTAATGAAAATAACATAAAAATTGGTAATCCATCGAACATGTTTGTGTTAAGTACCTACACGAATTTGGTTTTAAATTTGGTTGTTAAACAAAATGGCGCCCACGGTACGGGGGGGGGAGTCCTAGTGCGGGCTTCGCCAGAAAATGTAAAGTTGGATTAATCCAACTAAAATTTTTTTACTGCAAATAAATATTTTTTATCTTTTTATCTTTAAATTTTAATCTGGTTCGATAATATTATGTCGCCGCCAACTAGAAGATGAAAAACCATTTACACATTATAACAACAGTACACACGCCACAATAACACAACAAACACCAACCAAGAAAATGTAACTATATACATTTTACTAGGGGGTGAACCCCCTGCGCGCTTACGCGCGCCAACCCCCAGCCGCTCCGAGCTTCGCTCTCCGCGGCGCTCGGCCTAGGGCCTCGCTAGACACTTGACGTTGGGATTGTTTGAGTGGGAACATGTATGGTCTCGGCCTTCGGCCTCGGCCTGGACGGAGCTCGGCCTTCGGCCTCGCCGCGGCGGGGTTCTTCGTGCCCGCTTCGCGGAGCTCGGCCTCCGGCCTCGCAAGTTTGTCCCATCTGGCTTTTGCGTTGGTGCTTGTTCGCCGGAAGATGTATAGTCTCGGCCTTCGGCCTCGGCCTGAACGGAGCTCGGCCTTCGGCCTCGCCGCGGCGGGGTTCCTGGGGCCCGCTTCGCGGAGCTCGGCCTTCGGCCTCGCAAGTTTGTCCCATCTGGCTTTTGCGTTGTTGCTCGTTCGCCGGAAAATGTATAGTCTCGGCCTTCGGCCTCGGCCTGAACGGAGCTCGGCCTTCGGCCTCGCCACGGCGAGGTTCCTCGTCCCTGCTTCGGCCTCGAAAAATTGTTTATTTCAAAAATTGTTCATTTTTGTTTAAAATTTTGTACTAAAAGTCGATTTTCAGTACAAATTCTCCATACAAAATTTTCTCATTTTCAATCGTCGATATCTCGGCCGCCATCTTGAAATGTCAAAATGTCCGATTTTTCTCATATACCTGGGTCCTTTGACAACCCGATGCCGTTTAGGGCACGTCTCCAGCATGTGCCCAGTTGGCTGCCGACTTTTTTGCGCAGAGGTCGATTTTTCGGGCGGCCATATTCTCGCCCCTATTTTGAATTTCGAACGTTCAAAATTTTTTTTCACAATTAGATCACGAAACAAACAACTATTCCAAATTTCATCCAAATCGGCCGGTAAACAAAAGAGTTGGCCCATTTGTATAGGAGAACGCGTTCGAAATTCAAAAATCGGCTTCATAGGATGGCTGTAATTCATACATTTCCTACAACTTTTTCATACATCATTTTCCTCTAGCTATTGTCGTTTCGGAGAAAACGTATGGATGAATCAGTGAGTGAGTATACCGGATTGTAGCTTTATATATATATAACTAGGGGGTGAACCCCCTGCGCGCTTCGCGCGCCAACCCCCAGCCGCTCCGAGCTTCGCTCTCCGCGGCGCTCGGCCTAGGGCCTCGCTAGACACTTGACGTTGGGATTGTTTGAGTGGGAACATGTATGGTCTCGGCCTTCGGCCTCGGCCTGGACGGAGCTCGGCCTTCGGCCTCGCCGCGGCGGGGTTCTTCGTGCCCGCTTCGCGGAGCTCGGCCTTCGGCCTCGCAAGTTTGTCCCATCTGGCTTTTGCGTTGTTGCTTGTTCGCCGGAAAATGTGTGGTCTCGGCCTTCGGCCTCGGCCTGAACGGAGCTCGGCCTTCGGCCTCGCCGCGGCGTTGTTCCTCATCACCGCTTCGGCCTCGAAAAATCGTTTTTTTGAAAAATTCTTCATTTTTGTTTAAAATTTTGTACTAAAAGTCGATTTTCAGTACAAATTCCCCATACAAAATTTTCTCATTTTCAATCGTCGATATCTCGGCCGCCATCTTGAAATGTCAAAATGTCCGATTTTTCTCATATACCTGGGTCCTTTGACAACCCGATGCCGTTTAGGGCACGTCTCCAGCATGTGCCCAGTTGGCTGCCGACTTTTTTGCGCAGAGGTCGATTTTTCGGGCGGCCATATTCTCGCCCCTATTTTGAATTTCGAACGTTCAAAATTTTTTTTCACAATAAGATTACGAAACAAACAACTATTCCAAATTTCATCCAAATCGGCCGGTAAACAAAAGAGTTGGCCCATTTGTATAGGAGAACGCGTTCGAAATTCAAAAATCGGCTTCATAGGATGGCTGTAATTCATACATTTCCTACAACTTTGTCATACATCATTTTCCTCTAACTATTGTCATTTCGGAGAAAACGTATGGATGAATCAGTGAGTGAGTATACCGCATTGTAGCTTTATATATATATAACTAGGGGGTGAACCCCCTGCGCGCTTACGCGCGCCAACCCCCAGCCGCTCCGAGCTTCGCTCTCCGCGGCGCTCGGCCTAGGGCCTCGCTAGACACTTGACGTTGCGATTGTTTGAGTGGGAACATGTATGGTCTCGGCCTTCGGCCTCGGCCTGGACGGAGCTCGGCCTTCGGCCTCGCCGCGGCGGGGTTCTTCATGCCCGCTTCGCGGAGCTCGGCCTCCGGCCTCGCAAGTTTGTCCCATCTAGCTTTTGCGTTGGTGCTTGTTCGCCGGAAGATGTATAGTCTCGGCCTTCGGCCTCGGCCTGAACGGAGCTCGGCCTTCGGCCTCGCCGCGGCGGGGTTCCTGGGGCCCGCTTCGCGGAGCTCGGCCTTCGGCCTCGCAAGTTTGTCCCATCTGGCTTTTGCGTTGTTGCTTGTTCGCCGGAAAATGTGTGGTCTCGGCCTTCGGCCTCGGCCTGAACGGAGCTCGGCCTTCGGCCTCGCCGCGACGGGGTTCCTCGTCCCCGCTTCGGCCTCGAAAAATTGATTTTTTGAAAAAATTTTAATTTTTGTTTCAAATTTTGTACTAAAAGTCGATTTTCAGTACAAATTTTCCATACAAAATTTTCTCATTTTCAATCGTCGATATCTCGGCCGCCATCTTGAAATGTCAAAATGTCCGATTTTTCTCATATACCTGGGTCCTTTGACAACCCGATGCCGTTTAGGGCACGTCTCCAGCATGTGCCCAGTTGGCTGCCGACTTTTTTGCGCAGAGGTCGATTTTTCGGGCGGCCATATTCTCGCCCCTATTTTGAATTTCGAACGTTCAAAATTTTTTTTCACAATAAGATCACGAAACAAACAACTGTTCCAAATTTCATCCAAATCGGCCGGTAAACAAAAGAGTTGGCCCATTTGTATAGGAGAACGCGTTCGAAATTCAAAAATCGGCTTCATAGGATGGCTGTAATTCATACATTTCCTACAACTTTTTCATACATCATTTTCCTCTAGCTATTGTCATTTCGGAGAAAACGTATGGATGAGTCAGTCAGTGAGTATACCGGATTGTAGCTTTATATATATATAACTAGGGGGTGAACCCCCTGCGCGCTTCGCGCGCCAACCCCCAGCCGCTCCGAGCTTCGCTCTCCGCGGCGCTCGGCCTAGGGCCTCGCTAGACACTTGACGTTGGGATTGTTTGAGTGGGAACATGTATGGTCTCGGCCTTCGGCCTCGGCCTGGACGGAGCTCGGCCTTCGGCCTCGCCGCGGCGGGGTTCTTCGTGCCCGCTTCGCGGAGCTCGGCCTCCGGCCTCGCAAGTTTGTCCCATCTGGCTTTTGCGTTGTTGCTTGTTCGCCGAAAATGTATAGTCTCGGCCTTCGGCCTCGGCCTGAACGGAGCTCGGCCTTCGGCCTCGCCGCGGCGGTGTTCCTAGGGCCCGCTTCGCGGGGCTCGGCCTTCGGCCTCGCAAGTTTGTCCCATCTGGCTTTTGCGTTGTTGCTTATTCGCCGGAAAATGTATGGTCTCGGCCTTCGGCCTCGGCCTGGACGGAGCTCGGCCTTCGGCCTCGCCGCGGCGAGGTTCCTCATCCCGGCTTTGGCCTCGAAAAATGTTTTTTTTTGAAAAATTGTTCATTTTTGTTTAAAGTTTTGTACTAAAAGTCGATTTTCAGTACAAATTCTCTATACAAAATTTTCTCATTTTCAATCGTCGATATCTCGGCCGCCATCTTGAAATGTCAAAATGTCCGATTTTTCTCATATACCTGGGTCCTTTGACAACCCGATGCCGTTTAGGGCACGTCTCCAGCATGTGCCCAGTTGGCTGCCGACTTTTTTGCGCAGAGGTCGATTTTTTGGGCGGCCATATTCTCGCCCCTATTTTGAATTTCGAACGTTCAAAATTTTTTTTTAAAATTAGATCACAAATCAAACACCCGTTTCAAATTTCATCCAAATCGGCCAGTAAACAAAAAAGTTAGCCCATTTGTATGGGAGAACGCGTTCGAAATTAAAAAATCGGCTTCATAGGATGGCTGTATATCATACATTCCCTACAACTTTCTCATACAAAATTTTCACGTAACTCTTACCGTTTCCGAGGAAACCTATAGATGATCTGTCAGTCAGTCAGTCAGTCAGTCAGTCAGTCAGTGAGTATACCGGATTGTAGCTATATATATTAGTAACTAGGGGGTGAACCCCCTGCGCGCTTACGCGCGCCAACCCCCAGCCGCTCCGAGCTTCGCTCTCCGCGGCGCTCGGCCTAGGGCCTCGCTAGACACTTGACGTTGGGATTGTTTGAGTGGGAACATGTATGGTCTCGGCCTTCGGCCTCGGCCTGGACGGAGCTCGGCCTTCGGCCTCGCCGCGGCGGGGTTCTTCGTGCCCGCTTCGCGGAGCTCGGCCTCCGGCCTCGCAAGTTTGTCCCATCTGGCTTTTGCGTTGTTGCTTGTTCGCCGAAAATGTATAGTCTCGGCCTTCGGCCTCGGCCTGAACGGAGCTCGGCCTTCGGCCTCGCCACGGCGGGGTTCCTGGGGCTCGCTTCGCGGAGCTCGGCCTTCGGCCTCGCAAATTTGTCCCATCTGGCTTTTGCGTTGTTGCTTGTTCGCCGGAAAATGTGTGGTCTCGGCCTTCGGCCTCGGCCTGAACGGAGCTCGGCCTTCGGCCTCGCCGCGGCGGGGTTCTTCGTGCCCGCTTCGCGGAGCTCGGCCTCCGGCCTCGCAAGTTTGTCCCATCTGGCTTTTGCGTTGTTGCTTGTTCGCCGAAAATGTATAGTCTCGGCCTTCGGCCTCGGCCTGAACGGAGCTCGGCCTTCGGCCTCGCCACGGCGGGGTTCCTGGGGCTCGCTTCGCGGAGCTCGGCCTTCGGCCTCGCAAATTTGTCCCATCTGGCTTTTGCGTTGTTGCTTGTTCGCCGGAAAATGTGTGGTCTCGGCCTTCGGCCTCGGCCTGAACGGAGCTCGGCCTTCGGCCTCGCCGCGGCGAGGATCCTCATCCCGGCTTTGGCCTCGAAAAATGTTTTTTTTTGAAAAATTGTTCATTTTTGTTTAAAATTTTGTACTAAAAGTCGATTTTCAGTACAAATTCTCCATACAAAATTTTCTCATTTTCAATTGTCGATATCTCGGCCGCCATCTTGAAAATTCAAAATGTCCGATTTTTCTCATATACCTGGGTCCTTTGTCAACCCGATGCCGTTTAGGGCACGTCTCCAGCATGTGCCCAGTTGGCTGCCGACTTTTTTGCGCAGAGGTCGATTTTTTGGGTTGCCATATTCTCGCCCCTATTTTGAATTTCGAACGTTCAAAATTTTTTTTCACAATTAGATCACGAAACAAACAACTGTTCCAAATTTCATCCAAATCGGCCGGTAAACAAAAGAGTTGGCCCATTCCCCTAAGAGAAGGCGTTCGAAATTCAAAAATCGGCTTCATAGGATGGCTGTAATTCATACATTTCCTACAACTTTTTCATACATCATTTTCCTCTAGCTATTGTCATTTCGGAGAAAACGTATGGATGAGTCAGTCAGTGAGTATACCGGATTGTAGCTTTATATATATATAAATAATATAAATAACTAGGGGGTGAACCCCCTGCGCGCTTACGCGCGCCAACCCCCAGCCGCTCCGAGCTTCGCTCTCCGCGGCGCTCGGCCTAGAGCCTCGCTAGACACTTGACGTTGGGATTGTTTGAGTGGGAACATGTATGGTCTCGGCCTTTGGCCTCGGCCTGGACGGAGCTCGGCCTTCGGCCTCGCCGCGGCGGGGTTCTTCGTGCCCGCTTCGCGGAGCTCGGCCTCCGGCCTCGCAAATTTGTCCCATCTGGCTTTTGCGTTGTTGCTTATTCGCCGAAAATGTATAGTCTCGGCCTTCGGCCTCGGCCTGGACGGAGCTCGGCCTTCGGCCTCGCCACGGCGGGGTTCTTGGTGCCCGCTTCGCGGAGCTCGGCCTTCGGCCTCGCAAGTTTGTCCCATCTGGCTTTTGCGTTGTTGCTTGTTCGCCGGAAAATGTATGGTCTCGGCCTTCGGCCTCGGCCTGAACGGAGCTCGGCCTTCGGCCTCGCCGCGGCGGGGTTCCTCATGCCCGCTTCGGCCTCGAAAATTTGTCCCATCTGACTTTTGTTTTAAAATTTGTACTAAAAGTCAATTTTTAGTACAAATTCTCCATACAAAATTTTCTCATTTTCAATCATCGATATCTCGGCCGCCATCTTGAAATGTCAAAATGTCCGATTTTTCTCATATACCTGGGTCCTTTGACAACCCGATGCCGTTTAGGGCACCTCTCCAGCATGTGCCCAGTTGGCTGCCGACTTTTTTGCGCAGAGGTCGATTTTTTGGGCGGCCATATTCTCGCCCCTATTTTGAATTTCGAACGTTCAAAATTTTTTTTCACAATTAGATCACGAAACAAATACCCGTTCCAAATTTCATCCAAATCGCCCAGTAAACAAAAAAGTTAGCCCATTTGTATGGGAGAAGGCGTTCGAAATTCAAAAATCGGCTTCATAGGATGGCTGTATATCATACATTTCCTACAACTTTCTCATACAAAATTTTCACGTAGCTCTTACCGTTTCCGAGGAAACCTATAGATGATCTGTCAGTCAGTGAGTCAGTCAGTCAGTGAGTATACCGGATTGTAGCTATATATATTAGTAATATATATAATACTATGCTATATTTAGAATAATACTTACATAGAATTGAATACGTATTATGTAGGTATACAGTATGCAACAAATACTTAAATAGTTTTGATAGTGATAGAATAATGTACGACATCCCTGGTCTAAGCCGTTCATCAACATCAATATTCGAGTAATAGCAACCAACCGAGGTCGAGTATTTCTGCCAGTCTCGTCTTGACGCGACACGCGTATTTATATGGAAGTAAGATGAAATTGTCAAGTTTCTACAGGTGATGTTTTACACAGGCAAAATAATTCTTGGACTCCCGAGGTTGAATGGTTTTGGAATACAGTTTTTTTTGTCCATTTTTTCTCAGATTTCGAAATGGACACCTAGTTTAACTTGTAACGTTTATTAAGTAGCAGTTTCTGTGCTACTTTGAATAAAAAATTTTGATTTTGATATTGTATTGAGGTAGATTAATCTACTGTTTTCCGAAGAATTCTAAATGACCCGATCGGGCCACCATTACAATGGTTTTTAATTGTTCTTTTCAAGGACATAATCTAAGAGGTGAAGTTTCACTGGACCTACAACTTTTAATCTGAAATCTAGAAAATAATATCAGTTTAATACATTCACTAGAGTAAGCATCAAAATTTATTATGAAACAGCTGTTATTTGTTGGCAATTTCAGAGTAAGTCTCATAATAGAAGTGATTTGTATTGATGAGTAAGTAAATTTTACCAGACCTGTCTGCTATACATAGTACAAAGTAACAACTTACCTCAAGAATAGCAAACTGTGCTTGTGGAATTAATATCTTGCCAGCTTCATAATTGTCATACTCGCCATAGAATGCTTCAGAAAAGAATTCTCTCAGATGTCGAGCAGATATTATGTCACAACTGGATATCATTAGCAGAGGTCCAGAAATGTCATCTTCTATGATCTTCAACCTAGCTGTTTCATTGCCAATTTGTAACTGTATTTGCGTTTTTCCTAGGTGGAAGTCTTGAGAAGAAAATGTTTTGAGTAGGAAAGCTGATTTGGCCTTGGTAAAATGTTTCAAATAAGTTTCTTTTCTTGACAGCAGTCTAGCATAATCTCTTGGTAATTTAACATAGAGGCCCCATTCAACATAGCTGATCACAGTATCAGATACATCTGTGAATGCAAACACTTGATGGTGGAGTTTTTTTGCCATTTCTAATATCAAGTTTTCGAGTTTTCTTGGTGAGTTTTTGAGATTGATTATGTTTCTGTTTGAAGCTGTGCTTCTTATGAAGTGTTCAGAATTCAAAACTGTTTCTTCTTCAGAAAGGACTATCCAAATTTTCTGGCTTTTGTCCAAAGTTCCTGGTAAACCAGGTACTAATTTAATCTTAATAGTAACATTTGAAATGTCTTTGGCTCTCAATGGTGTTAAAACCTTTAACTCTTTTAGAACTTCATCTACCTTTACACTGACGGTCTTCAGGAAAACATCAGCTGAGAATATTGTTATGTGTACCTTCAAATCTTGTAATAAACAGACAAACATGTCGTTCAACTTATACTGCTCGGTAAATGTTACTTGGATCATGAACAACACAGTTTCCGGTTCAAAGTACTCGTGCATTTCATTTGTCAGTTTAAGGTCGGACTCCTCATTTCTGGCCTCTTCGTAAGTATCAAATAGTAGTACCTTGCATTTGATCACATCTTTAATAACATCCTGTCTGTTAGCCAGAGCCATTGTACCAATGTAGTTGCTCTCTATCCGCATTTTTTCAGCTAGTTCCACATTCTTCAATAATTCAGTAGTGATTTTATCATGCTGAGTGGAGCCTTCTAAGAATTTCTCAGCGGCATAGAACTCGTTTTCTGCTAGTGTTTTCACATAGATGGTTTCATCTTCTACTGGGAATAAGTATATCAGATTTGAGTATGTTACGCAGAGTATTTGATTGTCAAATATAATAAAATCCCTTGCTAGTTTCACAAAAAGTTGTGTAAGTTTCATATCCTTTTGTGTGTAGGTTTTTTCACTTTTCCACATTGCACTTCCATCAGTGTATATCAATGTATCCTTGTAGCCAAAAAACTTCAGTATTGAAATGTTCAAGTGAATTACCTGTGGTTTTCTTGTGTTGAAGGACAATCTTACAACAGTCCCAGATTTTAATCCAACCAGAATATCCAATGATTCTTCTTGTAGTACTTGAATATCCTGTATCTCTAATGGACAGGAGTATAATTTCACTAGATCAATTTCTTCTTCAGGCATTCTTTGATTGAAGAGGCAGCCGTAGACAGCCATAGCATTAAAAGTTGCAATAATCAGAACAGAATCTCTCTCAACAGTGGTTATGTTGAAAATATTTATAATAAACTCATGATCGATTTCTCTGATAGCACAAGTTCTCAGGATACACTTGCCTTGTAGTGTATGCAGTGGTGAGATGGGAAAGTCACATTTGAGTAGTATTTTACTCTTCAGCTGATATTCTACTGATATTTTGTGCAGACACAAGTAGACAGTCTGATTTTCTACTTTGATACAGAATGTGTGGCCGTCAGGGTACGCTGGCAGGACGAACGTGGCAACGCTTTGCTCTCGAGGATGAAATGTGGCTTTAAACCTTTTATGTGCTGGGTTATTGAAATTCAAAGAATGAATGTGGACGTTTCCATTGCTATCCAGGCACAACAAAAAGAGGTCAGACAGGATGATGTTGTGGGTGACGAACTCTGGGGCGAATGTAATCGGCTCACTTTCAAAGTTCATGCTCTCGTACAAGAATATGTGGTACTTATTCCATAGCGCCAGCATCAGGGTGGACTGGTTGTAAAGGACGTTCAGTTTGTCATAAACAGGAACTTTTACGTTGAAGCATCGTTTGGCTACTTCGGTGGCTTCGCTGGTGTCCATTGCTGAGATTGCAGAGGAATTTAACGCCATGTTTTTTCAGGAATTACTAGAGAATAAAGTTTTATGAAAACATCGCCGGTTGTTTTGAAACTTTTTGACAGTGACATTTCGGAATAATCGGAATCGGGATGACAGTTCAATTGCGTTTGGTTGGTGCCTTAAAAGTGTTGTCAGCACAAAATAATTTAAACTAATTCAAACGAAAAAACCGCTTTGCCAAGAATAAGATAAAGATAAAAGATAAAACATTTTATTTGCTAAAGCATGGTAAATACATTAAAGTAGCTGGTAAAGTAAATGAAAAGAACATGCATGCTCTACCAGTTAAGGTGTGCAAATATTATACTTTGAGAATAATGTAAATAACAAATTTAGAATCTTAGAATGAATTTTGAACACTAACTATCAGTAAGTACCTATATAACTGAAAGTTAGCATATTAATTAGTTGTATCCCGGAGGAAAAAAAAAATGAAGTTGTATTAATCTATTAGGAACATTGTTTTTTTTTACTCTGTTATAAAGGTACCCAAGTTGTTAATTAATGAGACGGTCGTCAAGAAATTCTCTTACACTGTAATACATATTATCTAATAAGAATTTATGTAACTGTGTTTTAAATTTAGTAAGAGGCAGGATTGAGATGTTTTGAGGCAAGTGATTATAAATATTTATAGCCATACAGTAAGAGTTGCGAGAGTGTAAAGCTAGTGTTTGGGACGGTACATGTAATTTATCTCCATTTCTGCCTCTTGCGTTGTATATTTCGTGGTTCTTTTTAAAGATATGCGGATATTTTTTAACAAAAATGCATATTTCATGAATGAAGACATGGAACCGGTAGAATATTTAGGGTTTTAAAGAAGGGCTTACAACTATCAAGACAACCCGCCCCTGTAAGTGCCCTGATACATTTTTTCTGTGCTTTGAAAGCTCTTTCAGTCTCAACAGAAGTAACATTCATCATCATCATCAGCCATTTAACGCCCACTGTAGGACATAGGCCTCCTTCGTGGTTTTCATAACCATGAGGGGTTTTGCTATAATCGCCACGCTTGGCAGGCGGGTTGGTGATCGCAGCAGTGATTATTTTCTCTGTGGATCGCAGTATGCGGTTGGAATCTGAGGAAGACACTACTGCCCGTCTTAGTTGCCTTCTACGACATCCACGGAAGAAAATGGAGTGACGCTATTCTTAACCCGGCGCCACACGGAAATAACTAACAGGTGCTAAAACCTAAGTCTTGATTTATAGATTGCAGCGGCAGCAACCCAGTCATAAAGTTTAAGGGACCTATTTACCTACGTAAATATATTTAGGATCCTAGTTGATACCCACTGCGGGTTTTACAGGACGTACCTTGATACCGAGTTGAGCAAATCAGGCAATGATGTCACCTGAGATACAATGTTATTGACAAAAAACGCAAAACCTGTTAATCGTTCTTCAGTATCGATAAACAATTAAATTACTTCTAATAAGAAAAAAAATACATTTAATATGAAAATTAAGAGAATAAAACTGTAAATTTATGCTAAAAGGAAATGGTTTAATGCATAGGTATTGAACAGTAGGGCTTACAAGTTTTGCGGTATTTATTAAATTAAAATAACACGTTAATAACGCACTTCACAAAACCCATACACGCATCACGATGCTGCACGTTTTTATAAATTACTACAGTTGTCCACGGGGAACAACGACGTCAGGAGTTTACTTCCATGTTGGTGCGTTTTGAAGTAAATAAATAAAACAATTTTACTAAAAAACATCATTCTTTTACTCCACGAAATAAAAATAGATACATCTCTGTACCATTTGAGGCAAATTCAAAGTATCTACAGTATTTGTGATGGCTTGTTTCAAGAAATTATTTTAAAACCCTTCTTATTAGCCGAGTACAAAGAAAGAAATCACATTTAAAATAACATCACATCTTACGACAATGAGGTAATCGGCGCAAAATTAAAAGAAATGCTTTTTTCTATGAAAATTTTACAATTAAAAAGTACTAAAAGAATAGCTAAAGTTATAAGTACCCTACAGTAGTAAATTACTAGTTGTTTTACATTTGTATGAGTAAATTATAATACAATACGACTTATCTGTTCTAGTTTGGCACTTTATTTTGCGCATTGTTTCTGAATAAAAAAAATACAAGTTCAGTAGTGACTGGCCAGTAAGAAAGCTCATAGGCCCATCCAGATTACATAGGAAACGTAGGTATCCTATGTACATTAATTACGTGAGCAAGAAATGGCGAGGAAGTCCGACCAATATTTCGCCACAATCAGCCAAAACCTTACGCAATTCCTGTTTACTCCTGGGTTTACATAATTTTATTAATTAAAGGTTTTACAAGCTTTACCAAAATCATAACATCCAGCAATCATTGTCCTAAATAGAAGAATATTGTCCATATTGTCCATCTATCCATCTAACCTTTTCAATACATAATATGTTCAAGAAGTAGTGAGAATGAGGTGTAAACTCCTTGGGTAGAGAAAAAGAAAATACTGGCAGGCATAGCCCACTTATTTGTCGACATAATAAAATAAAAAAGTTTGATGCCTTTTTGTTTTTTCAATCATAGAAGGATTGTCTTTTTTTCTTTTTAATCTGTGATAGAAGGTTCTTACTTGTGTTCCGTCGCAAGAAGTTATCGAAAATGGATTTATCGAAGCGTGGTAATTAAATATCTATGTTTGAAAAAAGTGATATGCTCTGAAAACTTGTACACACTTAGCATATATAAAAGATATGCCAAGTGTATACAACTAAAAGGTGTCTTTGTAGAAAAATAAAATAACATTTGAAAAAAAATTATCGCATGTTAATCATTCTCACTACTTATTGATCCCCCCTAGTAGCATTTAGTTTAATTTGAAAAAAATGCTCACGTAAAGAGGACGTAAAGGACCGCAAAGAATTAGGTTTGTTCAGACGAAGTGCATGACTCCTTTTAGAGTGGAAATGCAATGCGATCTAAACGGGTCTTAGCTTAGTTACTGGCTTTGGGTCCCCAGTTCGATACAGTTCATGAGTCGTAATATTTTGCTCTTCGTAGTAAAATTTACAGCACATAAACCTTTACACACGTGCACTCCAATCACTTACATTAAAGGGGACTTCGTAACGAAAGTGTAAAGGTTTACTTGCTGTCGAATGTATAGTGAAAGTAAGACACGGAAACACTTTTCGCTGCATCAAACTCGATGCAAAGTTCATGCTATATTGTTGGGGTGTGTGTGTAAACTTGCAGTTATGTACACATATTGACAATAAATACTTTTAAATAGGTAGAACACTAATCTAAAATCCACAACAGGGAGTTTCATAAAACTAATTGGCACACTTTCACATGATTTTTATATTCTCTAGCAAAAGAAGGCAAATATCCAGAATATAAATATAAAATCTTTAATTTATTTATACAAAAATGGATTATTGAACTCAGTAATAATGATATGTGTTATTTATTGCATTGCTTATTTGACTGTTGTTTGTTTTGTTAATTTATTACAATTTAACTATTTCAAAGATTTGAAACTCAGCAGATATTCTAATGCCGGAAGAATAATTATAGTTACTGAAAGTTTTATAAATGCTTAATTAATACTACAGTGTTGTAACTCTACACTTATTTATGTATGTACAAATTCTCACAATCTTGAGTATTATAATTGCACTTTATTTGTATGCGATCCGATACAAACGAAGATATTTATTAACCTATTCACACAATATTTTCATAGCAATCACTATGTATAAATCATCACCACAATGACATGACATTAATTTGGTTACCTTCTTCTTTTGAAAGTCGGTTAGAACATACTGACTTGACTTAACAGGCATTATGTGGCAGTATCTTGGCCTGCCACAGAATTTAAAAACTTTTTGTTTGTTTGTTTTCAATGTACAATTATTGCCACATTTTTCACGACGCATTTTCCGCCGTTCTTCCGCTATGGTTACTTCTTTATGTCAGGATCCATTTTCGTCTTGTCCATCGATGATGATACCATTCCACTTTGTGGATATAATTTTTCTAAGTGCTTCAGGGATTCGTTGAGGAAATTCTGGAACAAAGAACCAACTGTTCATAGAAAACAATTTAGTTAAGGTGATGTCACAAATTACAATAGAATAGGTACCTAGTTTCTTTCTACTATTTATCGATATGGCGTTACTTGCGCTATCTAATATATAAAAATGTCGTGTCACAGTGTTTGTTATCGAACTTCTTCGAAACGGCTTCACCGATTTGTATGAAATTTTTTGTGTATATTTCGTCAGCTTATTGCAAGAAGTCATTAACTGCAAAAACTCACTAACCGCTTTTTTTTTAAGGTATGGACATACCTAGAGATGAATTGAACAATGAGACAATAGTGGTGTTTTAGTATCAGGCATTATTTTAACGATGTTACTAAGGAGGAGGAAACACAACCATTAACTAACAACGAACTAGAAAGTCCTTTTTCTCCCAATAGTGAATATGTCGGTTAATGAGTTCTTGCAATAAGCCGACGATTTTGTATAATTTTTTGGGTAGGTCTGAGAATAGGTCGTAGGCTAATATAGCAAAACAACGTGTGCCAGGTCAGCTAGTAATCTTATAAAATGAAAATAAATAATCAAGCCAGAATAGAGCTGAACGTTTGTCTGCAGTACCTACCTGAGGCGATATTTTTTGCAGATTTTTTCAATTGTCTTTTTCGGCACGCCTGGCTAACTTTCAGTAGGGTTTTAACTTTACCAGCACTGCCGTACCATTGAAGTTCTCAACCCCTGTTTCAATATTCGTCTTTGTGCTCGCTGGACCGACGATCTAAGAGGCAGATTGCCGGTAGCGGCTGGATGAGGATGGCCGAGGATAGAAATAAGTGGTATGCTTTGGAGGGGTCTGGTCGAGGACAGAAAGAAGTGGCGTACCTCTGGGGAAACCTATGTCTAGCAGTCAAGTGTAAGTGATTGGTGGATTGGTAGATAGATAATATTTAAAACGCGCCTCACCTGTATGGCAGTAAGCGCCGCCACGATGGCCGGACCGCCAAAACCGTGCGAGATGAGCGAGAAATGTGTTAGGTGCCGCTGGATGGCCGGCTCCAGCAGGTGTGGCGGCCGCGTGTTGCACAGCGGTGAGCGGTCCTGGTTCAGCAGGTCCATTAGCTCTTTCGTCACCTGCGGGGGGAGGAATGTTGTAGATACTTTTTGTGTTCACTTAAATCTCTTTTTATGTTTGAATTTGAAGGTTCGCTAGTTCTGTTTATTTTAGATATTGTCACTCACAAAATATAATCTCAACAAGCAAGTCATATATTTTTATTTAAAATTTCCAACATACGTTATCAGCACGAAATATAGATTTAAAATATACCCAATAACTTGCGGATAAAAGTGAGATAAATAATATATTACATTTTTTGTGAAGTCATTTTTTTTTGAGATGTCTAGCGGTGATTCTGGTTCGACCAGATGGTCGTCCTCTTCATCTGTTCCATCGCTCATATTGTCTAACAGAGAAGGCTATCCAACATGGAAATTCAAAATGAGAAATTATCTTATTCATGAAGACTTATGGTGCACAATAGAAGGATATGATGCAGAAGATAAAACCGTTCAGGTAATTAGATCTCGAAACGATAAAAAGGCACTTGCAAAAATATGTCTGACCGTGGACGGGTCAGCTATAACGCATATTAGAAGTGCCAAGACTGCTCTAGAGGCTTGGAAGGCTCTCCAAGATGCGTATGAAGATAAAGGTATGGGAAGAAAATTAGCCTTAGAAAGAAAGCTCTATAGACTGTCGTTAGATGTATTTCCAAATATTGAAATGTATATTAATGCTGTGTTGAGTACAGCGCAAGACTTGGCTGATATCGGAAAGGTAATCGAGGATACTTCTATTGCTGCAATATTGTTAGGAGGTCTCACTTCTAGATATGAGCCCCTCATAATGGCATTAGAAAATAGCAATATAGAAGTTAGTACCGAGCTAGTCAAGAATAAAATACTAAATGAAATGTCAAAGAATGAAACTACAGGAAGTGATGCAGCATTTCGATCAAATAATAGCTCAAATTACAATAAGAATAAATCCAAGAAGAAACCAATTGTCTGCTATAAATGCAACAAACCCGGACACAAACGGCCTGACTGTCCTCTACTTAACAAGAAAAGGAAAGATGTTTGTTCGTCGGAAAAGGAGACTTCATTTAGCGCTATTGGTTTAGCTTCATTATATTCGGAGAAATGGTATGTTGACTCTGGTGCGTCAAAACATATGACTTCGAGACGGGATTGGTTCAAAAACATTAAACCATTACTAGGTAGCACAGTTACTGTTGCCAATGGTGAGAAAATCGACTGTGGTGGCATAGGCGACATATCTATTAATACTGCGTTTGGTATGGTAGATAGAATAGAAGATGTAGTGTACGTACCTGAACTGAAAAGTAATCTTATTTCTGTCAAAAAGGTAGTAGACAAAGGTTTTGTAGTTCTTTTTGATGTAAATGGATGTAACTTTTATAGAGGTACTGATTTTTCTTTTAAAGGTGAGGCGATTTTACATAGTTCGGCTGATGGTGGACTGTACTCTCTTGATTGTACTACCAATTCCCCGATTTGCCAGAATGTGGCGAATGATGCTGTGCACTCTGACTCGTTGAACAGGTACCAACTATGGCACAAACGGTTAGGTCACTTATGCCGCATTGGTATGAACCAATTAAAAAACTCTCATGTAGGTATCGATTATACTCAAGTCGATAAATCAAGTTGCGTTGCTTGTGTAAAAGGCAAGCAAGCGAGAAAACCTTTTAAGGCGATTACGTATAAGAAAGCTACCGCAATGCTGGAATTGATCCATTCAGATATATGTGGACCAATGTCTGAGACATCATTTCAAGGTAATAAGTATGTTTTATTTTTCATTGATGATTTTTCCCGGATGATTTATCCTTACTTCATTGCTTCTAAAGCAGAGGTCAAAGAAAAGTTTTGTGCTTTTCAAGCTTTAGTAGAAAGACAAACAGGCGCTCAAGTTAAAAGATTGAGAACTGACTGTGGTAAGGAGTACATCAACAAGGAGTTTGCCGACTATTTATCATCAAAAGGCGTGATACATGAGACTACAGTAGGTTATAGTCCTCAGTCGAATGGTGTAGCAGAGCGGACCAATCGCTCTATTGTAGAGAAAGTGCGATCCATGTTAGCTGGATGTTTACTGTCGAAAGCATATTGGGAAGATGCTGTCAAGGTAGCAGTTTATCTCAAAAATAGGTCGCCACATCGTGCTCTTGAAAGGAAAACACCATTTGAGAAATGGAACGGTCATAGAAGTAACCTGAGCCATTTACGTGTGTTTGGCTGTAGGGCACTTATACAAGTTCCCAATCTTCAACGGAAGAAGTGGGATGTGAAGACTAAAGAAGTAATATTTGTAGGATACTCAGAAGATCCAAATGGTTATTACTTTAGAGATGCTTCAAATCCAAGACGTATACAGAAGTCTAGAGATGTGACATTCTTTGAAGATTGTTATATACATCTGAAAGATTATGAGAAAGAATCCAAAAATTCTGAACCCATAATTATAATGGATGAGAAGAAGCAGGTTGAGATTCAGGAAGAAATTAGCAGAGAATCCGAACAAGAAGTTGCTGAAAGTCCTGAAAGGGTGGAGCCGGCTATGGAGCACCAAGTAAGCGAGTCAGCGAGATATCCCAGTAGGACTCATAAACAACCGGACTTCTATACTTCTATGGTGAATTCTGAAGATATTATCGAACCAAAGAACTATCTAGAAGCAGTGAATGCAGAAGACGCTACAAAATGGCATCTAGCAATGGCTGATGAATATAATTCTTTGATGAAATTGAAAACATGGAAGCTTGTGGATCGGCCTGATGGAAATAAAAAGATAATTCCTTGCAAATGGGTCTATAAGTTAAAGACAGATGCTGATGGAAATATTGTGAAGTATAAGGCTAGAATAGTAGCAAAAGGTTTCAAACAGGTAGAAGGCGTTGACTATAATGAAACGTTTGCCCCTGTGATTCGGCACTCTTCATTGTTTGCTTTAGCGGCGGAGATGGACCTAAAGATGAGACAGTATAACACAAAATATGGGAAAGAACATTGGATAGCGGCAAAAAGAGTATTGCAGTATTTGAGAGGTACTATCGATTATGCTCTTACTTTCAGAAAGACTGGGGAGTTTCTGAAGGGATACACGGACGCAGATTGGGCTAATTGTACAATTGATAGAAAATCGTACACTGGGTACTATTTTGTCCTGGCAGGAGGCCCTGTAGCGTGGCAAGCTAAGAAGCAGCAGACAATAGCTTTGTCTTCTACTGAGGCGGAGTACATGGCGCTTACTGCTGCAGCTAAAGAGGCTATATATTTAAGGCGTTTTATAATGGAAATTTGTGGTAAGTCTGATTGTGTTACGTTGTACAGTGACAGTCAGAGTGCACAAAGTCTAGTGCATAACCCTGTTCACCATGAGCGAACCAAACACATAGACACGAAGTATCATTTTATTAGGGAAACTGTGTCTGATGGGATTATTGACATTAAATTCGTCAGATCGGAAGAAATGTTTGCTGAAGTACTGACAAAGCCACTAGGCCGTAATTTACATAAAATATGTGTAGGCGGTTTAGGCTTAGCATGATTTTATGGTAGTTTTTTATTTAGTTTTTGTCTAGTTTTTTCTGTTTTCCTTATAATAATGTCTGGGTTTAAGAGAGTTTTAATTGAGGGTGGATGTTGTAGATACTTTTTGTGTTCACTTAAATCTCTTTTTAAGTTTGAATTTGAAGGTTCGCTAGTTCTGTTTATTTTAGATATTGTCACTCACAAAATATAATCTCAACAAGCAAGTCATATATTTTTATTTAAAATTTCCAACAAGGAATTATGTTAATGACTGCCTCGTTACCAAAACAGAGGTCATTTATTTATTTTATTAGGTCTACCAACACTTTTTGTATCGGATTACTGCTGACTTTGACATAATATTTTAACAGAAAGCTTACGTAGGTACATGTGGGTGCTGACTGATTTTCCAAAACATGACAGGACCTTTCTGTATCGTTTACTTTAAGGAATGACTAATGACAAACAAAACGAACCTGTTTTGTTGCCTGCAGCAGATTCCTGCGACGCCTCGCGTCATGATACTCCGCATACTGTCTCTTTAAGTACTCTGCCAGCGCACGGGCAGTGATGTCGGTCTCGTATACGTAAACGAAGGTACTGACCGCTTATCCAAAACATGACAGGACCTTTCCATAGTTTTTACTTTAATGAATGACAAACAAAACGAACCTGTTTAGTGGCCTGCAGCAGATCCCTACGACGCCTGGCATCATGCTCCGCATACTGCCTCGCTAGGTATTCTGCCAGCGCACGCGCAGGGAACTCGGTCTCGCACACGTAGCCGAAATCTCGCGCCAGGTGGACTGCCTCTGCTGTGGGGGTAGATGGGGCTTAGGACCTTTACGATGGTAAAATTAGTTAACTATAGGTATCTGTTGATACTTTGTCATAACTAAAAAAAAAACTGGCCAAGTGCGAGTCGGACCCGCGCACAAAGGGTTCCGTACCATTATCTATACAACATTAGACACAAAGATCGGGAAAAAACGGCAAAAAAACACGTTTGTTGTACGTGAGCCCCCCTTAAATATTTATTTTATTCTGTTTAGTATTTGTTATTATAGCGGCCACAGAAATACATCATGTGTGAAAATTTCTACTGCCTAGCTGTCACGGTTCATGAGATAAAGCCTGGTGACAGACAGACAGACAGATGGACAGTGAAGTCTTAGTAATAGGGTCCCGTTTGGCACCCTTTCGGTACGGAACCCTAAAAAAGGAACAAACTCTTGAAGGTTGGCTGCCTATTAAGTAACTGTCATTTTGACGTTTACAAAGTGTCGACGTATGTGTGTATTTGACAGATAAGTCACTACCTACGGGGTAGTTTTCTTACGAATATAAATAAAATTTCAGAAGTTTTAAATATTCATAAAAACTGAAAACTTGATATGTCATAAAAACCTAAATAAGGTTGCGCATCGCCTTAAGTGAAACCAACTTCTAAAAACGACTGCAATAATTTTCGCAACAGGAATTTTAAATTGTGAAAGAAAATAATTATTCAGTCTTAAAATTATTATTATTATACTTTATTGCACACAAGACTTTTAACAGGACAAAATGTTATTTATAAACAAATTATTCCAGAAAAAGCTTTTTAAAATGCAGTTACAGTTTGCAGTATTTAGGTACCTACCTCAACTGCATATTTTTAGGAGTGGTTTAGATAATATTTTATATGTTTGTGTTTTTCCTGGTACAATGAAGAATATGATTTTCTTATCTTATTAATGCATTTACAAATGACACTGAATTATTCATTTTATACACTTTTCAATTAGGTACCTACTTTTTGAAAGTGATTGTTCAAATTACCTTCCACTAAAGATGTTAACAATGTGACATTGGCAGCTTTTCGTCGTCCCGCCGGTAAATTGAGGCCGATTTTCTCCAACTTTTCACGAAGTAATCTACCGCCATTTTTGCTTTTCGCCCTGTAAAGAAGAAGGAATAGATAATTTATGTGCCGAGCTGAAAATATAAACTAACTTGACTCATTCCACTATAAAGTGAATATTCTGACATTTTTGTAATTAGGCTCAATTTGAATGACTTCCGATGTAGATAATTTAGCTCATCCATCCATAAACTCACGCCTGTATCCCAGAAGGGTAGGCAGAAACCAAGGACTGCCACTCGCTACGATCCTGACAGATCACTTTCGCTTCTTCAATATTCATTTGTCGTTGCACGCACGCACGCCGGTTTCCGGTACTTTTTATCTTGCCATTTGCTAATACATCCCCTATTTGGTCGAAGTATGTCCGCCTGGGACATCCCTTACCGGCCCTCCCACCCACATTCTTTCGATATATTTATTTCGTCAATCTTTCTTCCTTCAACTTCATACACCTCTAAATATTACGTCTATATTCATCATCTGAATTTCACGCGATGTTGCTGTCACAGCCAATAAGTACTTATAAGTACAGTCAACTAAACGCCAACATCAACCTTTACTATACAATGTTTCCGTTACGTTACGGGAGTGACACACACATACACACATAAACTCACGACTGCATCTCAGAGGGGTAGGCAGAGACCAGGGACTGCCACTTGCCACGATCCTGACAGATCACTTTGGCTTCCTCAACATTCTACATTAGTCGTTGCATGCACGCATGCACCCTACCTACTCAGTTACGATACGAGCTACTTTGCAATCATAGTAGGTATAAAGGTTGATCAGCTGTCAATTGTACAATCACTTAATAAACAATGTTGAGAACAAGGCCCGTGAATTCACGTTGTAAAAATAAAATCAAGTGTTATGAAATGGCGGCAGCGGCAACTCCGTTTGCACCTATTCATCATTCACTTTGCAGCCCAACAAAGGTTTTAAATCACCGAGAAATTACAATATGACAGACAGACAGTTAATGAACTATTCTTTTTGCCCGCCTTAATCAAAATGGTAAAGTGATTGAAAAAACCAGAGTGGAACTTTAACAAGGTTATTTAATTACAAATTACAAGTGCAATCCTAATTCTCTTGCTCTTTTAATTTCTGAGGTCAGACATTATACGTACCTACCTACGTACTTACTTAAACTCACGCCTATATCCCGGAAGGGTAGGCGGCCATGATTGTTTACCACTCGCCACGACTCTGACATACCTCTATAGGCTTTACATAATTATTTATCAGGATAAGATTCCTCTACAACACTCCAGAATGCAGTTAAAATAGCTTTGCGCTTTACCTAACTGCATTTTAGACGTATTTTTAGACGGACCATTGTGTCAATAAACTTTATAAAAACATCAGAATATTTTTATAACATGGATTGTAATAAGTGCTATATTAATTTTAATTTTTTCTGGTCTATGTGGCGTTAATGAACTGGACACCTGTGGCCAAAGTAATGAACTAGCCACTTTTGTGACACAAAGTGGCCAGTGCCAAGCGACTTCACGAGATTCAGGGCGTGAGCTTATGCGTGTGTATTATTAGCAAAACTTTGCATGGAAAGAAAAAATAGGCCGACGGACGATGCTCGTCCGTCTCATACTCGCATGCAGTGTCATTATGATGCACCTTAATTTAAAAAATACAGTTTGTATCCGCTACTGCCCGATAGATAGAGCTACCAGTACTCTACTTTGGCTTCAGATCCGGATCCTACTTTGGATCCGTTTTCTGATTTGAAAATTTTGGTCAGTACGTTAATATTATGTTTTTAAATATATCGTATTTCGTGCCCCCTATTCTCGACGCTAAATTGGCCCACTCAAATTACAATGGAGTTAGTTTATGTAGTAGGTAATAATAAATTATAGTCTCCTATTACCAAAAAATAAACGTGGTTTGTAATTTTTTTCTGGTATTCTACAAAAAAAGTTCAAATCTATCGAAAAAGGCCTTATAGATTCACAGTTATTTTCGCATTTTTTATGCTGCTTAGGGAGTTGGTACCCGTCTTCAACGTATCTCAGGTAATTTTTGAAAAGATTGATGTAGGCATTGCTTTGCCTTACCTACGTGTACTGACTAAACGCCGTTTAATATCGAACCAGGATCACGTAGATCGGTGCAATCGCTAAGGGCGTATTCTCAATGAACTGTATTTTCGCTAAACAGCGAGCGTCTTTGTATCGCTCCCCTGTGCTTGCGGGGAATGGAATGTGCTCGATATTATGTTAGCGGAATTTCGATATTATTAGTAGATGATCTCAGAATGAGCGGAATTCCTGACGGAAGTCTTGCTTGAAATTTATTTTAGTACGACTACTTGGTAGTAGGTAAGACGAGATTTTAATTTCTTATACAGCGTGTAGCTAAAAGGTCCGGTGAGATTTAAAGAGGTCTAAACATCAATACAATCATTAAATGTACTTATATTCTTGCAATCTTTCACTATACATACTTGTTACTTCACATACCAATACATTTCCAATTCTCTTATTTGTGTACATCCACCTACCGACTTCAATATTTCTGCAATCAACTCCATCCAAAGGTTGTCTGGAAGAGATCGCTTCAAGCGATAAGACCGTCAATACCATTACTTAGATATCAGAAATAGTTTGTAATTCTTTCTTCTGGTTGTGCGATAAAGTGTTTCTCTATCTACCTACAATCAACTATTATTAGGAGACCAACCATTTGTGTCGTGTTACGGCCTGATATCTCTGATGAAGCTAGAGGGATGCTTTTGTTTCGATACCATATCCTCGGCTAGGGATATGGTACCACAATGAAAAGTAAACATGTGAGCAATTAGTCAATAGCCGAATTAGTTGCCAAGCCTCCGATACGGCACATGAAGAAGAAGAAGAAACATAATGAGATTTAGCCTTTTTCCTATAGGCAGTCTGAAGAAGCAGCTTTCAGGTTTTATGTTATTTCAAAAACACACTTTAGATGCACTTGTCTGAAAAGGTAGATATATGATCAAAATCAAAATAATTTATTTGTTAAATATGGGTAAGTATATAAAACAGATGTTATGGACAGCAGTATACATTATTGTGCTCCATATTTTGCCTTGCAGCTACAAATTATAAAAAAAATATAAGTTAAGGTAGCACGCAATGTCAATTTTATAGTATAATATTAGGGGTTAAAGTATGAAATTGCCGTTTTATTGCAATAGGTTCTTTGAATTGACATAGAATCTTCATGGTTTGAGGTTTTCGAATGAAACTTTTTTCAAATGGTTTCTATGATGTTCTTTTTTTAAAAAATGTGAAACATTTGAATATCGACTTTCAATTGTTTTTGTTATTCAATTTAGACAAGAAAGATGGATACTGCGAAAATTGGAGTGATTTTTGAATACGAGTTCCGACGCGGAACTAACGCGGCAGAAACAGCCCGCAATATCAATGCTGCGTTTGGAGAGGGGTCTACTAATGAACGCACCGTGCGATTTTGGTTTAAACGCTTTCGTGATGGAAATTTTGACTTAAAGAACGAGCCATGAGGAAGACCGCCCACACAGGTGAATAACGATGAATTAAGAGAGATAGTGGAAGCCGACCCTAGTCAAACTACCCAGGAATTAGCGGCATGGTTTAACGTTACCTTACCCACAATATTGACTCATTTGCGTCAAATCAATAAAATAAAAAAATACGAAAAATGGGTGCCTCATGATTTGACTGATCAGCAGAAAGAAACGCGTGTTGAAACTTGTGTTGCCTTGTTGATATTCAATATTTGATATTCAAATGTTTCACATTTTTTAAAAAAAGAACATCATAGAAACCATTTGAAAAAAGTTTCATTCGAAAACCTCAAACCATGAAGATTCTATGTCAATTCAAAGAACCTATTGCAATAAAACGGCAATTTCATACTTTAACCCCTATTATTACATTATGTCAATCTCAGAATAATAAGATAAATGGCGTGTCTTAAAAAATAAACTAATTAAAAAAAGAAATATTCCACAAAAGTTCAATTCAGTTAACAGTCTATTACAAAAATTCATAAAGTTTATAAAAATATTTTTCAATCAAATATTCCGTTAGCTTTTTTTTATACAAACAGCAATTCAATTTTCTAATCGTCTTTGGCAATTTGTATTAACTATTTATGAACTAAACTGCAGCCAACTGTACAAGTACCTAGGTATCATTGCGCCTAGGTAAGTAGACACGTGAAAATTTCTCATGATGATTCATGCTGATTTACCTACAAGCTACGAATACAAGTAGGTACCCCAAGAGATTTGTAAGTTACCACCTCTTTTTCCACAAAGACATAGAGCATTCGTCTCGTTGACCTTTCGCCCGTCCATTGAGATTTCCTCACGATAAAGAGCCGCGAAGATTTCGAATAAAAAGCTCCCGATAAAGAGCGGTCGGAAATCATCGGATCATGCGACGAACAATGAGGGATTTCGAACAAAACGACAGAAAACTAAATCGGATGACTAGGCACTTTTAAATGATAGGTTTTTGCGCCAATAAACTCTGTACAGTTTACAGCAAATCAGCCTTTACATGGTGAACTTCACTCAATCGCTTTACGGGTGATTTTGCAACAAAAAGGCTAACGGCCTTATTCATAAAAAGTTGTTACCACTAAAACATTCTTAACACGGAGTTAAAGTAGGCTTATGGCAAGATTTCCTGTTACAAACCGGCTTTAACTCTATTCTAAGACTGTTTTAGTGGCCCTATAAAAAAAAAGTTTTAGTATGTTTTCAATTTTCTCCCAAATGTTACGATAGCAATCTTCAGCTAAGTAGGATATCGGCAGAGCCTATTCATCATTAATCACGCATCATTTGTATGGTGCCCATCAGAAGATTTGGCCATGCACACGTGGTTAAATCGCAAGCTCATTCCACGTCCAATTAACTATAGACATGTCAAATTAGTAGGAAAATATCACTTCTATTGATTCTACCATACAGGACATTCTCTTCTGGTGTAGTGAAAAACACACTTGCACTGGTTCTGACTAGAGGCGGTTAACCTCTTGTTTGCGCTTTTAAACGTTTCTTATCGCAATTAAGGCAAGAACGTATTAAGGTCATAGAGTTGAATTTAAATTGTAGATATGTGTGTGTAAAGATTTTTGTGCCGAGTTTCTGAGGAAACGCACTCTTGAAAAAGATAACATCAGATAAGAATTTGGAAAATCATATTTTCCTTGAATATGTACCTACCATCTTATTAAGACTGTAAATTCAAGAAAGGGACTCGACAACAATTTGCCACATCTCCCATACAATATTGCAATCTACAATGTGTGAGCAAGTAGTTTAGTCACTTGACATGGCAGAGATATAACTGGTTTTTAGGTTCCACGTAAGCCTTCGAGTATGCTATAGAGTAGCAGTCTTATGTAAGTATAAAACGTCTGTTCCACTAAAATACTGTTAAGACAGAGTTAAAGCCGGTTTATACGAGAGTGTTTTAGTGGAATCGACTTTTATAAATTAACTATATATATTAGTAATTAGACTGTTATTCTTTAAGCGCAGGTCCAACTGAAAACATGAAGTTACAAATGGCTTGTCAGGCTACGACAGGCCTGTTACATGAATCATTTTGAAGATAATTTTGGAATAGAATAGATAATTTTCGTACACTTACATTTCGCTGTACCAATAGCCGAATCCATTAATAAGCCCACGATTGATAAAATCAAAAATGGCCGTCGTACTTGTGAACGAAAGATCTCAAAATTAGAAACGGCATTTGTGACTCAAAGCGTCAATTCTAATAATATTTTTTACAGTGGCTTGTTTTGGCGTCGGAAGCCGACATTGATTAGGTAGATTAGGCTCTTTATCCATTGCATTATTATACTTAGGCACAGTATTATCGTGTGTATGACTAATGTGGCGTTCCCGGGAATTCTGGGAACAATATCCCGAAATTGTCTATACTGTATTTAATTATATTAAACGTTGCTTATTATATCTTAACTAGCTTTTACCCGCGACTTCGTCCGCATGGAATGAGTAATTTCAGGGATGAAAGTACCTATCCTATGTCCTTCCCCGGGTCTCAAACTACCTCCATACCAAATTTCATCTAAATCCGTTGAGCTCTCATTGCGTGATTGAGTAACAAACATTAATATAGCGGGGTTCGGTTTAGATGAAGGTTTCTTGATATAAACGATAAGATAATATGATGTAGAACTTTAATAACTGTGGTTTTATTTCGGAAAACTGTATATAAGTGGTGGTGAACAGAAAACTACGATCAAAACAAAATAAAAATAGGAAAATAAGTAATTCACAATAGATAACTGTCAGAGATAATCTGTAGTCAAAGGGTGAAGTAGTAATGAATATCCGAAAGAAATCTAGAATGGGTGACGTAATTTTAATTTTTGAGTTTAAGATGATAGACAGAATGAAAGAATGTAACAGAAATGGTGTAAGAAGGTTTGCATCGTTACAACCACAGAACAATAAGTTCCGTGGTTACAACCATTGCATTAAGAATTAAACTGTAATGAGAGAAGCGCTTTATAGAAAATCACATATCACACACGTTTACTACGCAATACTTATTATTTCCTAAGATGATTTATTTTGTTTAGATTATTTCTCGAGACGGTGATTTATAAAAGGCTTTGTGTCTTCGAGGTTTTGGAGAGACATGGAGCGGTATTTTATTTATCGACAACGTACAATGGCTGTATCAATCAGTCGGTAAAGTGACCTCTTGAGTGTGTGATGATGCCTCGATAAAGAGTGTTAAAGAAACTTGGAAGCGGGCATTGTGTTTAGTACTCGCTTCACATTGGGAGCTATAAGATATACCTGCGTATAATATGACTGCCTGGTTGGTATAGCACTTAACATGCTTGACTAGCAAAAAACGTTGGTTCGATTACCACTAGACGCCGCCGTACTTGATTTGTATACGTGATTTGGTAGTTTTATTACTCTGTCTAGTTATATCTAATATATAAAAATCTCGTGTCACAGTGTTTGTTATCGAACTCCTCCGAAACGGCTGTTTTTAATAAGATTTTTGTGTATATTTGTTGCGTCTGAGAGTAGGTCGTATGCTAATTTTTATGTCAAAACAACGTTTGCTGAGTCAGCTAGTATCATATAACAGCTGATATTTTATCGGAATTTCGTAGTTCTCCCCCATAGCAAAAGCTGTTCCTGTTGACGAATAGCACCTCATGTTGGGGTGAAGGTGTACGATTATTTTCTTAGGCTCTGTAAAATTTACGAAAAAAGTCTGTATATTAGCGTAAACAGACCCTCATACAGATGCGCTAATCTACTAAGAGCCTAGGCTGCGGTAGGTAACGAAACTTTTTAGATCGTAGCTAGGTAGGTTCTTTCTTCAAACTACAGATAAGAACAAATCATCTAACTACCTTATTGCGTGATCAACTGATCACGCTAGTATGCGGTGGGCATTAAAATTTTGTGTCCGAAATCACAATCTCATTTGGGAGTCACGAGCCGATGTTCTACAAACAATGGCTAACGTTAGGCCTAGCACGTACTCGAAATCAAACTACACATGGACGAGGTCACAGACACATAGTCAAGTGCATGCTAGGTACATACATGTACATATACAGTCGACAACACATCATTCTCTATATGCGTGCCCTCTACTCAATAACGCTACCCACGACTTTGCAACTAAAACATAAAACTTGACTTGCCGATGACTGTACAGCACCATGTGGCTGGCAGCGCTACTATTTGATTGGTAATCTTTGACCATCTATCCTAACGATAGGTTCCGTCAATATAGTAATGTGTCAGCATGGCCACGGTAGGTATTCCTGTTTTCGTGAAGTCTGTTCAGACATACCTACTTAAAAGTTAGAAAATTTATGTGACGTAATAATTTATTTTTAAAACAAAATTGGATGGCAGTGTCACTATTTTGCATGGGTAATGGATAATTAAATTAAAGCACCTTATAAGGAAACGTTTGACGATGAAAATTGTCGCGCAAAAGCGATCAAGAATGCGGAATATTTTTAAACAATCCAGCTGCGGCAGCTCTCGATAACGATGTTGCCATGTAAAAAAAGATTTAATTTACTTTTCTAAAAGCCACAGACGTGCCAGCCAGTGCGTTTTGACAGCGGATTCCGTGTAATGATGGCAATTACGCGCCCCCCAACGGTTAACCGCGTTCGCGGGAAAACTTGTTCTAAATTCAATTAACAAGGAGCCGAAAGACGTGGTTTTAAAGGTATTTTTGGAGTTTATGTTGGTTTCCTTTGGATTTTTGGAGCCTTTAAGAAATGATAATAATAGACGGCATACTGTCCCATTATAATTTCTAACAGCAATAGCTTCCAGGTTGAAGAGGTAAAAAGGCAATTATGACCTTTAAAAGAACAACTAAAACCATTGTTATGGTGACCCGATCGGGTCATTCAGAATTCTACAGATTACAAAGATGTTGCAACTTACTTTTTAAAGAATATTTTTTTTGTAATTATCCGAATAAGTAATAAATTTTATTATCTATGATAATGAGTAAAAGGTTACTCATGATAAATTGCACAAAATGGCGCGTATTGTACCAAAGAAATTACAGCCTAACGAAGCCAATTACATCGCCCACTGAAACGGAAGCCTTGAAAACCGCGAAGTGTAAATAAAAACCCAATCACTTTAGAGCCATCATTTAGCATAAAACCGCGAATAAACTGGACAAAAACCTGATAAAAAGCAGTCTAATAACTACACCGACCGATACCATCGATGTATGAAACTCAAACATCGCTTCCCGCCGCAAAGCACACGTTGTTGCCAGAGCAAAAAATGTAGAGCCAATAAATAAGGGTCGGGACACACTTAGCTAGAATTCAATAAAATTTAATCTAGCCATAAAGGTGTATACATTTTACCGCACTTTTTTAAGTTCTAAGCTGAGGATTTGTAGGAAAATCCCTAGCTATAGTACTGGAAGTAAGAGAATACCATATTATTCAATTATCTTCAAATGAAATAAATATTGAACACTCCTTAGTAGTAACCCGAAATTAATTATTCAATAGATTCATAGGTAAAATTAAATTAAAAAATAATTAAAATACAAAATTCAGGAACGGAATGTTACATGTAAGATGGCGCGGATGGCACCAAGTATTAAAATATGACTTAAAAGTTTTAGGAAACGGACTACTCTTTTTGTAAATGTCATAATAAAAAAGATCACTAAATATAAAACCGGCCAAGTGCATGTCGGGTCACTCGCAGTGTAGGGTTCCGTAGAAAGAGGGGTTGCGTCTGCTTTCCAGAACTAAAAACTTCATCAACGTCATTTTCAATGGATTTTGTATGAAGTTTTCCTTTTATAAGTTGATCGCCCATTACTTGTTAACTTGTAAAGCCTACTTAGATGTGATAATTTTCCTTTTAAGATCATTATAGGCGGTGTAGGCGAGAAAAAAGAAATGCATCCCTAATTTAGGTGTAAGGGGGGGGGGACCCTAAACAAACATTCTTTTAAGTTTCTATTTTTCAGCTTTCTCGTACTAATCCTCTCTGAACCACGCCCGCGGACTGACAGACGAACAGACGGTTATGGTGGAACAATAAGGGTTCCTTGTCGACTACGGAACCCTAAAAAGGCGTAGATGATACCTAGTAATAAAAAATAATTAGAAACCCTTTACGGACTTCTCTTTTAGTAAACGCCGTAATAAAAAAAAAATCACAAAATGTAAGATGGCGTGGATGAAATCTAGTAATAAAATGTAACTAACCCTCGGTTTTTTTATGCACCTTGGCCAACTGACAGCTGTTAACAGTACATTAGAAGATTTTTAGTGAACGAGAAACCGGGACTATGTACCTTTTTAGTAAAAGGACTACACTTTTAGTAGACGCCATAATTTATATTTTATGCGCCACATTTGCAGCCAGCCTAAAGCGGTCTCCTGTGATGCGGCCGACGTTTTTGCCCGCCGCCGCCAGTAGGTGTTTAGCATAAAAATTCTAATTAGCCATGATTACCGCAATTACGTTGTGTAGTGAGTGAAAATGTGTTTTAATTTCAGCCGCTTGACGCGAAAACGTCGTCTGGTTTATGTATTTTCACGTGATTAATAATACTTTTATATTGAGTTTGCTTGATGATTATTTACGGCAACCCTAGATACTTCGACAAGCACATCGGGACAAGTAATTTAGTAGTGAATGAGAAAAAATATAAAAGTTTTTTGGTGCTGGGAATTATACCTGGAACTGTGTATCTCATTTTAGTTATTTAATTTAAACTTTTTCCGTAGTCCAAGTCATGTTTCTGCTATAAAAAAAATATATTTTTAAAATTTAACTATCTACACTGTACTTTGTCCTTGTCTTAAGTCAGTGGTCATGTAATTTCCTGGTGGACAATAAAGAATACTTTAATCTAATTTGATCTACACTCAAATGGATGTAACAGCTATTACGTAGTATGCGAAGTCTTATGATTATAATTTTACTGGATAGATAAAAAACACAGAAAGACCGCTGCCCCGGTGCACATAAATGGATGTAAACCTCGATTATCATAGAAGGCAAAAAATACTCTGAAAATAAAAATAAAAAGCCACGTTGTAACTTTGCGCAACTTTTTGTTTAGTTTCTAAAGCTAATAAGTGTGATGCAACTGTGCTTCCTAAGTAAGATTAGCTTGAAATGTTAGGCCTAGATTTATTTTATAAAATTTTGTGGTGTGGACTTTTTTAAATTAATATAATATTTCATTTCTAAAGGTAGGTTAATAGAGTGCACAATCATACCTTCTTAGCACTCCGCCCAGCAACGACGCGTTCAAGCACTCGGGCGGTGACAACCTCCTCTGCACCTCGGCGACGGTGACCTTGTATTTGCTAGTCGACGACAGGAGCGACAGTCGGCCCGGCACTGAACAGAAGACGTCATTAGGTGTGCAGGAGCCGCTGCCGCCGAGGCCGTCGCGGCCTTTCATTGCTGGGGAGGGAAAATGGGTGTTATTCTTTGGGTGGTCTAGTTCAAAACGGGATAAAAGATTTGCAGAACTTTGGGCGCTGGTGTGATTAGCGTTGGGAGTTATAGGTGATGGCGGGATTTTTCTATACTTTCGACAATACCTAATTGGTAGAGTCGTCGCCAAAGGGAAAATAATAAAGCTCGAGGTTCAAATACAAACCACTTTAGAAATAAACGAGTCTTATTAGTTATTAAGTGTGAAAAAAATTTTTTTTGTGTGTATGTGGAGTTCTTATTGGAAACCTATATTCATTATTCCGCGTTTCTTTTTATAGCCGTTAGTGCAGAGTTATTTTATGAATTTCGATCTCTATATTAATATATAATATTAATTTTGTTCTGTGATATCAACAGAAAGAATGCAAAAAACCGGCGAACAAATTACAAAATTCAACAATAGCAATACTCCAATCCCGACCACGCCCCAAACATGCACGCAGCGTGATATTCATTATCATTGTAACATTCACACTGGTAACCCTAATACAATAAACATTACTGTGTCATTAGCTTGGCACCACACTGGCTATTTAACACCCCATATACAGACCCTTTTGAAAAGGGAACTGCATACAAAAGCTAAATTCAAAGGTGACTTTTTGAACTTCAAATAAAAAAAGAAATAAGTGTGCTTATATTAGTGGCCAATTAAAATGCGAATGTAATAAAATACATTATGTTGCACGCTGTTTTTTTTTTCTTTGAAAGGTAATACCGGGTCTTGTATCGATTTTCTAGGTAGATACGTAGTTTTTTAAGTTTCAGGAAAGCTTGGGCCTGTCAGCTGTTGTCCAAGCGAGAGTAATTTAGGTACCTATATTTGCCTAAATAGATTATAATAAATAGTACGCCCACAACACCGAAAAAACAGTGGTCTATTACCTAAAGCAATCCAATCCGTATTCTGTTTCGATACACAAATGAATGTAATCAACCTAACGGCATTCATTTTGCATGTAATTAAGCGCAGGGAGGCTGGTATCAGAAAAAATGGTGAGACACAAAAGGTCCGACTACATATTATAAGAACTTCTGTAAATAAATGAATTTTTTTGAGAGATTGGGAGAGGAATAGATATAGATAGAGAGATACAGAAGATTTTCCATGTTTGTGATGTCCTTGAAGGTATCCAGCCATAGCACAGGGTTTCCTAATTTGGGACCAGAACAAGTGATTATTTTGTGTATAAGTTATTATTATTATTGAGAGGGAGAGATGGAAACAGTGTGAAAGGTAGAAAAAGGGAGAGTGAGAGACAGAGCGAGAGAAAAAAATTAACAACAAGAAAAAAATTAAATCATAGATGTTGACTGTATAATGACAGAAAACTGATGAAAACGGGTAAAACGAAGTATAATAGGTAAATAGCACAATAAATGGGGAGTGAGATAGTGACAGCAAGAATATTACAAAGATGAGTGATACGAGAAAGAAAAGTCAATAAAAGAATAAATATAAAAACATCATCATAAAATATGATTCCAAGGAGTCTTTTACAATAGAGACATATTCGAGAGCCATTAGGGTCACTAACTAAATTCTTGATATCTCACCCATAAAAGTACTTAATAAAACAAAAAGTGTAATGAAGACCACTAAACTTATTATTACATAAATATGTAAGTAATAATAAAATGGTGTTTGTAATACGAACGCTTTTGTTTTACCATGAATCCTTCCTCTGAGGATTGAGCGGTTTCATCTATGAGTCTTATTCATTGCTCTCCAGGTTATAATCACAATTTTCTCTTAAATAGGCAATTAAAATGTTCGTTTGTAGGTATAAAATCTATGTGCACCCATGAAGTATATTTATTTATTCTTCTATCACAGCTATTCTGTTAGCTTCCCGTTCTGATTGGATATAATTTCTAATAATTATTGCTGTACGCAGACTATTCAAACATCATCTGATTGATCGATACTTTTATTCCCTTCGAATCGATTCGACCGAGCGTAGGATCAGTTGTGTGTGATGAGAGACTTTTTTATTCGTCTGCATGTAAGTAGTACAGTCCACTAAGGAGTATTTTAAATAGAGGTTGGTTGCTGAAGCGAAAGAGGTCGTGAGTAAGGAATAGTTTGTACGGTACAGGTACTCATGAATTTTAAAAGATAAAAAAACTTTATATGGTTCGGGATATTATTATGGAAGTGTAACTAAGAAAAAAAAAATCAAACACAGTTCGCACAGATCTTTTTGGCTCTACCATGAACATAGTCACATATCATTTGCACATCGCTTACTGTCTTTGCAGCGTACATACGTGTGAGTAATTGACTAATAGTAATTTACTACGCATTACACTACGTCAATTACTCACACGTACACTGTAAAGACAGTAAGCGATGTGCAAACGATCTGCGACTATGTTCTGACTTATGATTAGGTTGCTAGAATAAGAATAGTATACCCGGCTCTTGAAACCGCTAATCGAGAAGGTAAATAAGCCCATACTCTCTCTCTTCCTTTCTCTGAGAGAAGATTCAATTGCCCCGCTTTGAGACTTTTGTAGGCTGTTTATGCTTACCCCAAGAGTTGTGTACTCCGACGACTTATTTATTAAAACCCGGTATTAGTAAAACAACTTATTTTTATTATATCTTTTCATCGATTCCCTAGCCTAACTCGGGATCGACTGACATTCAAAGCAAAACGTAGGTAACGATTTCCCTTCAATCAGCTGAAAATCTAACTAGACAGCTGTGCGGTCAGGTATTATTTTATTTATTTAATATTAGGAAGACTAACAGCACATTACAATGAGCAACAAAAACTTTAGACATACAGAAGGCCAATTATAAGTCTTCACTTATAGAAACATTTAAGAAGAAGACTTACCTCCAGTTTCTCGTACACTAACACGGTGTTAATCTACTGTTTTTTTTTGTTTTTTTGAAAGATGGAAAATATTAACTGTTTTATTATATCTTTTCATCGATTCTGGATTCGATTCGATACGCCGGCCAGCTATTAAAAAGTGGTATCGTTACATTACCTACTACTACTTATCATAAGCGTATAGACTGCGATGGCCTTATCACTAACAGTGACCTCATTCAGAAAACTTGAATCTCCGCTAGTGCACTTGTCGCGGATACCGCGATGTCAGGCTTCACATTTGGTAAGTGTGAACGTGCCGTTAACATTATTTTATCTGTTGATATATACGTTACCAATTTCTGAACGCAACCCTTTGGTTTGACAGTATGAGGAGCCACATTTAAAAAATATGATAAGAGTAGACATCAAAATGGCGCGAACAAGAATTCGGGCGCTATGATTTGACGGTGAGAGGGAGCAGGCTGTGGAAGCCAGCGAGCCACGATAAAACTCGTAGCTGCGCTGCCCGCTGCCTGTCCTGTCGTTACCGGTGAGTCGCTATTTGTTCATCTTACTCGCCTGTCTATTACGTGGTACGCTCATGTGTGTTGTGGCGATTCGGAGATGAGGTCTCCTGATTCATGAGCCGCGATTTGTTGCTCCGCGGGCTCGAGTATACTATGGATAAGAATGAGGACACTGTCATGGAGGACAGTGTCATGCTTTGGCGGCAGTGGCAGGACTATAAGGGGTGATGTGGAGGTCCTGTGGGGTGAGTACACTCACCCCCTATATATATATGTATGGGCGCGATAGAAGGCAGACGGACTGAGAGGTCGTGACTTGCCCAGAATGGCAGGCCTTCTATCTCGATATGAGTGGCATGGAGAGATGCATTGTGCCGGCCTACACGGCGGCTTCTTATGAATGTGTTGTGTGTGTCAGAACGTTAAGTGAGTTGCTAGAGTCATTCATTAGACCCTAGACTGCCCACAATGGCAGGCTCCTTGTACGTTTACACTTCCTCAGAAGAGTTGTTAGAGTATTCAGATTCTATACTGCCCAGGACGGCAGGCTCTTCACATGCTACAATCCTAGAGGAGTTGATAGAATATTCAGGTTCTATACTGCCCAGAAAGGCGGGCTCCTGTGAATAATAATATGAGAGTGGGTAGAAGTAATAATACTGTACCGCCCAGAAAGGCGGGCTCTAACGAACATGTATTTAATGGTTTCAATACACTAATTCTGAATCGTTACAATAACATACTGAATTGTCTGTAATCTTATGTCGCAATCAATACCTACAGGTATATTTCTTCATAGATATATCAATAGTCGCGACATAAATTGGTGGAGGAGCTGGGATCGAACCCGGGGCCTTTCACATGCAAAGCGAAGTCGTAAATTTCTATTTAATCATCATTAAATTTCATGATTTAAGATAGGTTATATTTTTTATCTGTCGAAATTTTCAGAGGGTATCACGTTGTTGAGAACACTTACTTGTCTGTGTCCTGTCTAAGTAAAACACATTCTCCTTGCACGAACAAAAAAAAAAAAAAAACTTAATAAATTATAATGGTTTTTTACTTGTGGTTGTTGTTTTATTTAAAAAATAAATAAATAAAAAAGATATCGTAATGTTATATAATCGTACGTTTATACATTTTACAATAATACGATTTATTTTTTTGTTCTTTTCTTCCTCGAGGGAAACGAAAGACAATGTGTGAATGCATCTTTAAGTTCGTGCGCGTGTTTCCGAACGAATCCGTAAATTTGCCGCTAACCGCTCCTTTACTTGTCAAAAATTTTCACTAGAAAAGTTGTGGATTGTTTGTTAAGTGTTTATGTGATAAAAAACTGGAAATTGTTGTTAATATAATAAAGGTAAGTGAACTACCGGCCACCATTCACTGGGAATGGTGATTTTAGCTAGTTTTACGTTATAAGTACGATGTAGATTACTTTTTACAGTACATCCATTTCATCAGACTAGATGTACTTATTATGTTTCTATGTTTTACTAGGATGCTTTATTGTGAATAATTTGTTACTAGAGGTGCCGATTATATCTTCACCTTAATGGTTCATCGTGTTTAACAGAGCATCATTTCGTATCGGTATAGTCGTTATCGTAATTAATAATTACCTATAATGTTTAGCGTCCATGAATATGATGTTGACAATAGGCACTTGGTAGGTAGGCCCAGGATGCTGCCTTTCGTTCCACTTCTATAAAACGTTGCATTTTTCAAACTAAAAATGAAGTCAGTCAAGATACATAGTTAATCTGTGTAGTTCACAATATAAGTAAATATAAATAATAATTTCAGTGTATACTTGGGCTGAGCCGGTCTACAAGCGGTGGCAGTACATCTTCAAGATTGATGCTGATAAAATAAGTAAGCACCACAATGGAGGCTGCCATAAGTGCCAGGCTGAAGAAGAGACATCAACACTTAGTGCAACTGTCGGAGCAAGCCAACAATTTGCTGGCCGGAGAAACAGGCATCTCATTACTAGATCTAACTAATACAAAGGTCAACCTTAAGACTGCTATACAGGCTCTGGAGAGAGAGACACATGTGTATCTAGAAAAGTGTGCTGGTGGGTCCGGTATTGACACCGACCAGCTAATGGAAACACAAATGGCCGCCGAAGGGATTCTCTCTCAACTTGAGGCATTTGACACCGTATCAACTGTTGATGGCAACCCTGCACAAAACAATAGTTTTCATTCGGCTAAGTTACCCAAATTGAACCTATCAACTTTTGATGGAGACGTACTGAAGTTCACTGAGTTCTGGGACCAGTTTGAAGCAAATGTAGGTTGTAAGAATTTAAAGGATGTGGAAAAGTTGGCCTATTTAATGAAATGTCTTACAGGAAAAGCATTAGAAACACTCGAGGGATTGGGTACAACAAGTCTTAACTACCCAGTTGCAAGGAAAATGCTGATAAAGAGATTTGGTACCAAACAACGGGTAGTAGATGCCCACCACCTGGCTCTTATCAACCTGCCCAAGACAGCTGCATTCGCGGGCAACTGCAGAAGAACATTGAACCTCATAGAGAAACATTTACGGGTTCTTGACACACTAGGTGAGGACGTGAATAGTAACCACTTCCGTGTCTGCATTATTTCTAAATTCCCGGAGACTGTTGTGTACCAAGTCAATTTGAAGACTGGTGGCGAAGCCACAGTGTCATCTCTACGTGAGGCTTTGGACCATGTTATCACGGCCATGGAACTATCGTCGGCTTCAGGAAGTGATGCACTGCAAGTACCTATCACAGATACAGCTGGCACCACGTCATCCTTACACATAACACAACGGAGTCAAAAGAGAAAATTACCCATGCCGGGCAATAAGGACCTGAAGAAAAAACGTTTCAAAGGAACTACTAAATGTAACTTCTGCGGAGACAATCACTACCCTGACCAGTGCATGAAGTACCCTACCTTGAAGGACAGGAAGGCTAGACTTAAAGATCGTTGCTATGTATGTCTTCGGATGGGTCACAGAAGCAATAAATGCAATTCAAGGTCTAACTGTGTCCACTGCGGTGGCAGGCACAATCGTGCATTGTGTTACAAAAAATTGCATTACGATAAGGATGTGAACCAGCAAGCACAAAAGGTAGTAGATAAGTCTGCTACTGTTGCCAGCGGCAAAGGTAAAATGTCTGAAAATTGTGTCAAGGACACACAGAGCTTTTCTGTCTCTAATCATTTTACCTTCTTGCAGACCGCTGTGGCCAAGATTAATAAAGTACCAGTCAGACTCCTCTTAGACTCCGGTAGTCAGAGGAGCTACCTAAATAACCGGACTGCGAGAAGACTCAACTTAATACCTGACAAGTCAGACCTACTTATGATATATACCTTTGGCTCAGAGACACCTAAAGAGATGTTAAGCCCATCAGTAGAAATCGAAGTGACGACGAAACGTGGCATCACACAAACGATACAAGTGAATGTTGTAAGCCACATCACTGATAGACTGCCAGTGGCATCACTGGGCTCTGAGACTGACTGTGAAAAGATAGATTTCCTTGCTGATGATGATACGATTGGGGAAGCTGTTGACCTACTGATAGGTAATGATTACTACTTTTCATTTATAAGAGAAAAGAGGATTAAGGCACGTGATCACTTATACCTGATAAACTCTGACTTTGGCTGGTTGATATCTGGAAACATCACAGAAGAGAAGGGAGATAATGTTTTGTCAGTAATAACCTATTGTCAATGCTATCAGCCTGAAGGTAGTTATTTCACTGAACCAGATTTACCACTGAGGAATATTGACATGAAATTTCTGTGGTCTTTGGAGAGCATTGGTATCCTGGATTCCCCGAAAGCAAGTAGAGAAGAGGAGGTTGTTAAATACTTCAATGATACTACGCTTTACAAGGACGGTCGTTATGAAGTGAAGTGGCCTTGGGTACAGTTTCCACCTGACCTACCTACCAACTTTGGCTTGACATTCGGAAGATTGAAGTCTCTCTCTTGAGAAAAATAGATGAGGACACCCTGACAGAATACAATGCGATCTTTCGAGAACAAATGGACGCGGGCATCATAGAGATTGTAGAACCGAAGTCATCTTCTTGGACTCAAGTAAATCCACCTGTCCATTACCTTCCGCACCACATGGTAAAGCAGAAGGACAAAAGAGGTCGTATAGTCTATGACGCTTCTGCTAAAGTTAAGGGCCAGAAAAGTCTTAATGAATGTTTGTACAGTGGACCGTCTATGTTGGAGGACCTTACTGGTTTATTACTGAAGTTTCGAACCGGAAGGATAGGAATAACAGCGGATGTCGAGAAAGCTTTCTTGCAAGTATCTCTTCAAGATGAAGACAGAAATGTGACTAGATTCCTATGGGTGAAAGACCCTACAAAGGAACTAACAGAAGATAATCTTATCCACCTGAGATTTTGCAGGGTACCTTTCGGAATAATCTCTTCTCCGTTCCTGCTAACAGCTACTATTCGACATCATATTGCTCAAACCAATAAAGACCTACTCGCAAAGATCGCAGACAAGTGCTATGTCGACAATTTAGTACTGGCAGTGGATTCTAAGGACGAAGCCATAAATCTATATAAGGACACAAGGAGTATATTCAATGAGATTTCCATGAACATCAGAGATTGGATGACCAACAGTAAAGAGTTTTTGGCGTTGATTCCTGAAGATCAACGGGCAAAAGAGACCGAGCTAATAAAGATTCTTGGATTAAAATGGGACTTGAAACAAGATAAGCTGATCTTGAATTTTGACAAGATTTCTGAAGAAGTAGAAACTGGATCCATAACTAAGAGAGATATCCTAAGCACGATATCCAAGCTGTACGACCCTTGTGGCATCGTGGCCCCCGCAATTCTGCCAGCAAAGTTAATATTTCAGGAACTTTGCATTCAGAAAATAAAATGGGACGCAGTTCTACCCGATAATCTGAAACAAAAATGGGAAACCGTACTTGATGAGTTGAAATTGGCCAAGAACGTCAACTTACCGCGATACGTCGGCCACTGTATGCCGACAGGTGAAATTCGGTATGAACTACATTGTTTCTGTGACGCCTCTAAAGATGCATTTGCCGCAGTAGTGTACCTACGGATGATCGTTGGTAAAGTAACCAAGACAGCCTTCCTTATGTCAAAATCTCGAGTAACACCACATGAAGATAAAGATGACCTGAAAATACCGAGATTGGAACTTTTAGCATGCCTTATTGGTAGTAGGCTTATCAGATATATTAAAAACAATATCGATGTGACTATATCCCGACAAGTCTTGTGGACTGATAGTCAAATAGTTCTGGCTTGGATGAAATCTAACAAACTCCTGCCTCCGTTCGTACAGCGACGTATAAATGAGATCAAGCAAAACAAGGAATTGGAATCGTACTACGTGAATACTAAAGCCAATCCAGCAGATATAGCTACTAGACCCGAGTTATGGCAAGCGAAACAAACCCTATGGTTTCATGGACCTGAATTTCTGGCCAGGGATGAAACGTGCTGGCCTTCCATGGTAGTAAGAGATCAGAGTGTGCTGCTTTTGGCCGGGGAGGCTCTGGACGGTACAGATGTCGTAGACGGTCCAGAGATGACCACTAAAGGCTATGAAACTAACTACGAAGACACTACACACCACTTGCTCGACAATGAGGTTGAGTCATCTACTTTGGAGTTTGCCTTGCCATCAGAAGATGTCGAAATGACGGAGAATGAAAACAATGAAGTAGAGGCTCTGAAAAAGCTCCAAGCAAAATACTTCTCAGAAGAAGTATCTGGCAAAGAGACCCATTTGTCTAGGAACCTTGGTTTATTTGTTGATGTGGACGGACTTCTGAGAAGCAAGGGTCGCATAGGCAATGCTGGATGCCCATATGACACTAAACATCCAATTCTTATACCTAAAGACAGCTCTTTCACTGATAAAATTATCCAGAAAGTGCATTGTGATAACTATCATATTGGAGTTCCACACACACTCAATATCTTGAGAAGCAAATATTGGATACCTCATGGCAGAGCGCAAGTTTCAAAAGTGCTTAGCAAATGTCCTAAATGTATAAAACATGGCGGAGGTCCCTACAAGCTACCACCTGCCGCTGTTCTACCTTCAGAGAGGGTAAATTATAGTAACCCATTTACCTACGTCGGAATAGACTATATGGGACCTTTGTTTGTGGATACGAGCGCTGGAAAACAGAAACGATGGATCTGCTTGTTCACGTGTCTGGCTATACGTGCAATTCATCTAGAAATCGTGAATGATTTAACAGCCCAGGAATGTCTACTCGCTTTACGGAGATTCATAGCAACTAGAAACCTACCGAAGAAAATCGTATCAGACAATGCGCTCTATTTCAAACTCGTTTCCGAAGTCCTGTCGAACCCCTACTGCCAAGAAAATGGAATACAGTGGAAGTTCATTCCACAATTAGCACCCTGGCATGGCGGTGTTTACGAAAGACTTGTGGGTCTGGTTAAAAACTGCCTCAAGCGTACGCTGGATAAGCATCTCCTAAATGACCATCAACTGTTGACAGTAGCGAAAGAAGTGGAAGTTGTGATTAACACCAGGCCACTTACGACTGTTGGGACGGAACCAGAACACGTTTTGAAACCATCGGACTTCTTGTCGTTCAATAACTGCTTAGTGCCAGTGCCTTCTGGCCATGTTACTGGTAATGAGACCAGCACTAAAATCGACCTAATGGGAAGTTGGAAGAAAGGACACGCAGTCATTGGTGAGTTCCAAAAAATGTTCACGACTCACTATCTGACCAGTCTACGTGAACGGTACAGACACTCTTGTAAGCAACCCAGAGTGAAGTCAGGCCGTCTACCGAGGATCGGTGATATTGTTCAACTGAAGGATGCTGCCAAAAACCGAGAAAATTGGAAGGTGGGAAAGATATCGTCTCTCATTAGAAGTGCAGATGGCCAATGTCGAATTGCGAAAGTGATAGTCGGTGATACAGAGTTCACTCGTTCTATAGGCCACTTATATCCATTGGAAGCTGACGTTAGTGATGGGTCAATAGAACCTACCAATGTTGAGAGTGATGCGTCTACGGACCCAATTCTCATAAGCCAAGCTGACGAACTTCATCCTTGTGCAGCCAATGACCCGGTGCCTCTAATCCCAGATGGTGAATTTCCTTACCATGTCGATTTGGAAGAGAGTGGTTCAAATCCTAGAGAAGGCCACGAACATATGGATATAGATTCTTCTGAAAGTCAACCCGCACAACTCAATGTGGGACCTGCTGAGGTGCAGCCGTCTTCTGCTAGTGATGTAAATGTAGCAGATGATAATACAGGAAAGGCAGATGATGAAGTCCCACCACCACCTGTCACCGAGGTGGCTGAGCCTTTAACCAGACGGGATGCTGCCATTCGGGCTAGACAGAAAATAGCCGAATGGACCCGTCAGTTGATAGCGTTGCTATAGCACGCTTTCGCCGTTGGGAGTGTCGCGGATACCGCGATGTCAGGCTTCACATTTGGTAAGTGTGAACGTGCCGTTAACATTATTTTATCTGTTGATATATACGTTACCAATTTCTGAACGCAACCCTTTGGTTTGACAGTATGAGGAGCCACATTTAAAAAATATGATAAGAGTAGACATCAAAATGGCGCGAACAAGAATTCGGGCGCTATGATTTGACGGTGAGAGGGAGCAGGCTGTGGAAGCCAGCGAGCCACGATAAAACTCGTAGCTGCGCTGCCCGCTGCCTGTCCTGTCGTTACCGGTGAGTCGCTATTTGTTCATCTTACTCGCCTGTCTATTACGTGGTACGCTCATGTGTGTTGTGGCGATTCGGAGATGAGGTCTCCTGATTCATGAGCCGCGATTTGTTGCTCCGCGGGCTCGAGTATACTATGGATAAGAATGAGGACACTGTCATGGAGGACAGTGTCATGCTTTGGCGGCAGTGGCAGGACTATAAGGGGTGATGTGGAGGTCCTGTGGGGTGAGTACACTCACCCCCTATATATATATGTATGGGCGCGATAGAAGGCAGACGGACTGAGAGGTCGTGACTTGCCCAGAATGGCAGGCCTTCTATCTCGATATGAGTGGCATGGAGAGATGCATTGTGCCGGCCTACACGGCGGCTTCTTATGAATGTGTTGTGTGTGTCAGAACGTTAAGTGAGTTGCTAGAGTCATTCATTAGACCCTAGACTGCCCACAATGGCAGGCTCCTTGTACGTTTACACTTCCTCAGAAGAGTTGTTAGAGTATTCAGATTCTATACTGCCCAGGACGGCAGGCTCTTCACATGCTACAATCCTAGAGGAGTTGATAGAATATTCAGGTTCTATACTGCCCAGAAAGGCGGGCTCCTGTGAATAATAATATGAGAGTGGGTAGAAGTAATAATACTGTACCGCCCAGAAAGGCGGGCTCTAACGAACATGTATTTAATGGTTTCAATACACTAATTCTGAATCGTTACAATAACATACTGAATTGTCTGTAATCTTATGTCGCAATCAATACCTACAGGTATATTTCTTCATAGATATATCAATAGTCGCGACAGCACTTATTCACAAGAATTTTTTTATTAACTTAATTCCCGCTTCATTTAGTACTTGATTTTTTGTCGCATGAGTCCGACCATGTTTCGCTTTGATTTGCAGAGCTTAATCATGGTGAGTAGAAACGGAGTTAAGTCAATAATTTGAAGTGCTTACGAAAATTTTGGTTCTGAAGCAGTTCGGTTATTTTTTCTCCATACGAACGACTCCACATTCGTTACAGCGCCTACATGGCTATTAGTGGCTTGTCATGTCCTAGATATGAGAGTAAAGATAAAAATAACACGTACATCATACCATGTGTTAAACTGTACTCTACAAGTACAAAAAAACTGATACACCTGAATGATAAGGCTCAAATCGGGACCTAATTACTCTATAATCTTAAGCAGGTCATCACTAGGAAATGAAACAACGTTGTAACAAAAAAAAAAAAATACAATTAAAAAACCGACCACGGCAAAAAGATCTGAGTAGGTTTGGAGTTTAGGCCTCCTTCGTGGTTTTCATAACCATGAGGGGTTTTGCCATAATCGCCGCACTTGGCAGGCGGGTTGGCGATCGCAGTATATGGTTGGAATCTCAGGAAGACGCTGCTGCCCGTCTCCTGGTAATTGATTTCCTTAGTCGCCTTCTACGACATCCACGGAAGGAAATGGAGTGACGCTGTTCTTAATCCGGCGCCACACGCCACACGGAATTAAAAATGTAATAGTAAGTTAATAGACGCAAAATTTTGCTTTTTATTTTCGGTCAAATTTATACATCTCTGCTTGTGAATATTGCAGAAATTGATAACAAGCAATGGAAAAATCGCCTGTAAACGCTATGTAAAAAGTGAGGTAATAGTTTTCCGATTCCATTCAGACGAGATTCTATATACCTAGGTTGGAACACACGTGACATGATGATGTTTGATTATTTCTGTTCAAGAAAAAAAAACATGGCAAAAAGTTAGGGCACATTTTGGTTGCTATGGTAACCTAAACATTTGCTGATAACAGATTTAACGTTATGATAAAAATAAAATCGTACCTCGGTAAGTGCTAAATAAAGGTTAGAATTCAACTACCAACTTTAAAAGCTCGTAGCCTAATATTTTTTGCCAGTTTTAAGTCATGGCAGGAAGATTACAAAAAATCTATGCGATCATGTAGGCGTTAGCAAATAAAAATAAAAAAATGGGTACCTTCGTATAGGCCAAATTACAACGTACTTTAGTACTGGTTCTGGAGTAGTTTAAGATACCTCATCGTCATCATCATCAGCCATTTGACGTCCACTGCAAGACATAGCCCTCCCTCATGGTTTTCTAACCATAATTAACCATATTTAAGATACCTAATTGTACCTAAATGAAACGTAAGAATTAAAAAAAACTTACTTTTAATTAGAGGTAGATCAGTCATGAAACCCGAAGTGTCATCCATGCTCGCATTCTGTAAAACAAATGTTTATGATAATAATTTTCGAACTAAAACTTTCGTAAGTACTACATATTATATTAGCTCGATTCCGGATCGGATCTGGTCGAACTCTTCCGATAAAAAAATCAAGTAAGTTAATCCAAAATAGTGGCTAAAATCCAAAATCAGTAGTAGCCTAGTGGGTAGAACATTGGACTCGGAAGCGGGAGACCCAGGTTCGATTCTCAGTGCGGGCATGTACCTATGAATTTGTTTACTTTTAAAATTACGTACATCTGCGAATTTGTAGTAGCAATACCAACAAGCAACTATGACTTTGTTTTCTAAGTTATGTACATTTGTGAAGTTATAGTAGCAATACCACTCGCTAACTGTGAAGGAAAACATCGTGAGGAAACCTGAGTGTCTGAGCTATTCATATACCTCAGCGCTTGAAATCGCCAATCCGCAGTGGGCACGCGTGGTGATTAAGCCTATACTCTTTCCCTGAGAGAAGGCCTGTGCCCTACAGTGGGACGTATAGGCTACTTATTATGTTAGGTACGTAATATACTGTCTGAAGAAAATAACAAGAGGAATATTGCTCCATCCGTCCATCGATTAGGGTTTTTAATTTACTTGCGTTATTAAATTCCTATCTGTATAAAAACGGGAAATAACTTGGACATATTTGCGTATAGTAGATAATACTTGATAATACATAATACTTGATAATACATATTTTCCTTCTGTCGACGAAAGGTTCTCAAACTTTTTGCCCCTAGACTCGACCGAGCCATATTTGATGTTAGATTAGGTCATAATCTCAATTAGAAACAATTGTAACGGTTGCTCGATCGGGTCCTTTAGAATTCTACAGATTACAGTTTATTGAAAGAAGCTACCTGCACCTAAATTTTGTTGACTATCAAATTTGGGTGCATTTTCGTACCCCCTATTAACACCTCCTGAACCTCCAGATTCTTCCCGCTGACAAGGCCTTAAATGACCCCCGGGAGCAGTGATGGGTGGGGAGGAAGAATCAAGAACGTTGGGAAGAATGTACTCGCACGACGAGAACTTAAAATTGGAAGAGTTTAGTTAATTTAAACATTTTGCCATAAGCTTAGGATGAATTTTTTTGACGCTCCATTTTTTCAAAACTATCGCCATTTGTTTCTAAATTATGGTCAGAATGTCCCTTTACAATATGGTGAACGAATTCGAAGTCACCCTGTATTTAGATCAAATGTTCAAGAGTTGTAGTTGTTATAGGCATTGTCCTAATGTGTGATAGCAGTTACAAATGATACGGTAATTACTATAAGGTCAGTAAATAAACATAAATAATACTGCAATCATAAATTACCTAATAATATTAAGTAATTTCTGGTATATTTGAGAATTATTAAGCCCATTGCTTTCATTCGACTTCTCACATTTCGTTTCATACGTAGAGATAATTTAATATTTTTGAATAAGAAGGTGAGGTTTCATCGTTTTTAATAATGTTGCCATGAAAAATAATTATAAAAACAGAACTTTACAGAACAGGACTGCCACTAGCCACGATCCTGACAAATCACTTTCGCTTCCTCAACATTCATTAGTCGTTGCATGCACGCACGCCAGTTTCGGGTACTTTTTATCTTGCCCTTTGCTAATACGCCTGGGACGTCCTTTACCGGCCCATCCACCCACATTCGCTCGATATATTCAATCTTCGTCAATCGTTTTCCTTCATCCTTTCTACATGTCCAAACCAACGCAACATTCCTTTCTCAATTCTTGTCACGACATCCTTTTCACTCAAAGTAACACCAGACATACTTCTCAAGGACGTCATTTCTACAGCGGTAATTCTTTTGCCATACCAAAGTCTCGCTACCACACATAAGTGTCGATAACTTTAAGACAATGGCCATTGGGATAGTGGCAGCGTTACCGGCGTCTCCTCGGCGGAGTGCAGCGCGTGGTGCAGCGCCAGCTCGTGCTGCTCGCGCGCCCCGTAGTCGGCGCGCCGCTCGCCGCCGCCGCCCCCGTAGCTGAAGCCGCCGTGCGATAACTACCCGGGGAAACGGTTGGAATTAGTTTACGCCCTAATGCTGCCCTGACCTGACGCATCCTGGGCCCTTAGAAATATAAAAAAAAATTTTTTAACGTACTTAGCAGTAGTAGTTTACACTACTAAAGTTGCGATTAGATTAGACCCAAATAATACTCGATACGTTGTACCGTTGTATCCCTTGGTTTGGGATCATATGCTTTTGTCTACTGCTACTACTAGCAATCTGCCTTAGCTAGTTACAATGGAATGTACACCCGTTCAGAGTCTGAACGTAAACTCTTTTTACCTCCCCGGAGCTGTTATTTATTTTTCATTATATACCTACCTATATCACAATTGGAATATTTTGCTAACGCATTTTTACGCTATTAGTCTTACTGGAGTCAAATCTTACGTCAATCTTCATCAGAGTTAGAAACAAAGAAAGATCTTCAAGATTTAAAAAAGTGATATATCATCAATAATACGTTGATTATAAAAAGCATTCAGCTAATCGCATAAAATTGCGCCTCAAACTATGTCTATAAAAAACAAATGTCATAAATCCCTATTCAGCCGAAATCGCTCGAAATGGAAAGGTCGGATTTCTCATCCAAAATCGAGTAGGTTCTGCATTGTAATCGAATACTCGAATAGCCTCTACTTCCGGGAGCAGAGCATTATGGACAGCTAATCTACTAAAGTGAGGGCACCCTAACGTTCGACGTTCAAAATATTTTGTTATTGTTGGCTGGAAAATAGAAAACTCTTTCAGTGCAAAAAAAAGAAGATATCATTCAATTTTCGAAAACCGATAACTTTGAGAGGTATTGACGGAATTTATTTTTCACTTAGGTCACAGATTAAAGAGACAAAATTTAGGTACCGCACAGAATGATTATGTATCGACGTTGTGTAGTTTAGTTTTAATTTTCAAATTACCAGCAGGATTGGCTTTAATTTTTGTTTATTTACTGTTTACTACAAACACGCATTATCAAGATTTGCAAATGTGGTACCTATACGGCAAATATAATTGGCAAAAACAACCATTTGGGAAAAGAAAAATCCATTTGCACACCTCACAAAGCTTCAGAAAGCTTTTAAACTTCTATGAGACGGCGGATCAAATTCACATAACATTAAAATTCCAGTACTATAACCATGCCAATCAAAATCGATGTTTTTCTAATATTGTAATCTGCGTTGTATGGAGACTATGCCTCTACCAAGCTTCTACCAAGACATTCTTTCTGAGGGTGTTACACACAAAGAGGGTTGGAATATGGAATGTGTGGGGCAAATAGTTCATGCTTTGGTAACTGAGATGATGCATCGATTATGACGTTTTTAATGCACGGTGTAATTTTACTACGAATTTCTGATTGTATAAATGAGTAGCAAAATTCTTACGAACACGTAGGCATTAATCATAGGACAATATGGCCAGTTAGAACATAAATATGGGAACCAAACGAAACGTGTTTTTTTTTATGATCCACCTATTGTATAGATAGGTTCATGTCCTGTCAACTGTATTCGCGAATGGTGTCTTGTCGTGGTGCGCTTTAATGGGATCACGATACAGCCGCAGTTGCAAGTCTCGTCAATACTTATATGATGCGTACGACTGGCGTCACGGTGCGGCCGGAGGTGACTCAAGGGCTATTCTCGTTAGTACTCACATGGTGCGCATGACTAATGTCATGGTGCAGCCGGACGAAAATATGAGTCCCTTCTGAACTCACCTGGTGAATGGCGTCATAATGCAGCCGGTGGAAACGAAAATGTGAGTATCGTCAGGACTCATATGCGCGCATAAATAGCGACTTGCATAGGTATCATGACCACGTGAGTCAGGCACTCAAATGTCGAAAGTCAAAACTTTTCAGTACCCTGTCAAATTCTGACATTATAGCGCCATAAAACGCGTAAATCCCGTTGTTATGCTACCTATGATGACGCGGCCATTACGACGCAGATGCGAATCTCGCCAGTACTCACATGGTGCGCATAAATGGCGTCGTGGTGCGGCCAGTGGATTGGCGTCATGATGCAGCTAGGAGTGATACAGATGTGAGTCTCGCTGGCACTTACACGGTGCGCATGAATGGCGTCGTGGTGCGGCCGGTGGTGACGCAGATGCGAGTCTCGTCAGTACTCACATGGTGGGTATGATTGGCGTCATGATGCAGCTAGGAGCGATGCAGATGCGAGTCTCGTCAGTACTCACATGGTGCGCATGAATGGCGTCGTGGTGTGGGCGGTGGTGACGCAGATGCGAGTGCGCCTCGTGGTGCGGGTGTCGCGGCAGCAGCTGCTGCGGCGCGTAGTGCTGCGCGTAGTCGGCGCCACCGCCGCCGCCCCCGCCACCGTACTCCATGCCATGGTTCTGTGGACGAATGGTGATATTTAGTCTCCACAGTCTAATGTAGCATCCGCTTGTGACGATGTGTATTGGTGTTCTTAGGTTTTCCGATGATGGCCTGTAATACTGTGTTAGCACGTAAAATGGCTCATCCTGGTTGAGCGATGATCGATTAAGTGAGTGCTGTACTCATGAGTACTATCGCAACCAAGGAAATCAGTACTAGGACCTCGTACTCGTAGATCAAAAGCATCGAGATTTTTTTTTTTTTTATATGAAATACGTAACTTCATTACAAAAATAATGATTCAGTAAGTGGTTTAGCTTGGATTTTCACAATCCTACTCAGGGTGAATTTTCAGGTAATTTAACTAGTTCAATGTATTTCCACTCACCGTGTCTTGTAACAGATGTTGCATGTTGCTGACTTTTCATTTTTTTTTATATTTTCTCATTTTTCTGTCACACGTGTCGTTCGTCAGCGGTATCTCTTGTTTTTTTAAACTTTATAAGTGACAGAGACTTGTCCAAGTAACAAAATTGACATAACAGTCAAGTCAGATCTGTAGTAGGATGAATGGAACCTACAAGAAAAGTATCGAGTACAGTGAAAAGTATCGTTCCTTACTCAGTATCGCATTAAAAGTATCAATTATGAAATTAATTGGTATCGCAGCCAAGGTATCGAGTATATTTAGTCATCGATGCCTGCGGACAGCAAAGTGCCGTTTTGAATCATACCTGCTGCTGGTGGTGCGGCGAGGCGGGGTGCGGCGCGGGGGCGAAGGGCGGCGGGAAGTACGGCGGCTGGAAGTCGGCCAGCGAGGGCTGCGCCCCGCTGCGGAAGCCGCCACCACCGAGCCCTAGGCCTCCGCCGCCTAGGCGCTCCTGGTGGACAAAGAGGTTAGGTTAGGTTAGGATAAGATAGTCTACATCAAAACACATTTTGATTTCCTTTCGGCTGCTTTGGCAACTAAGTTTCACAACCAGTTTTGTAAATGACTGCCTTGTTGGTCTAGCGGTATCACGTCTGTTTGCTATGCTGGAGGTCGTGGGTTCGATTCCCGCTGGGGCCGCCGTACATTTGTAAAAATGGCATAAGTCTGGGTGTATTTTCATGTTTGTGATGTTCTTTCCCGGTTACCATAGCACAGGGTGGATACCCTGTCCGGATGGTAACCAGGACAGAGTCCCAGGAAAGAGTCCCTGGTCCCATTGGGAGTAGGACAAGTGATTGTGTTGTGTGGCAGTTATTATTGTTATTAAGTTGTGGGAAAGGTTTTGTTCTTATTTTAGCAACTTGTGTTTTTTTTTTACGCAACCTCTTTACTTACATGCGGTACTACCGCATCGGAAATATATCAATGTTTGTAATTTAGGAAATCTTAAAGTTCTATCAATGTGAAGCGCGAAAAGAGCGAACTTAAAAAAAATATCTAAGCCTGATTTAAAATACAAATCTGAGAAAACACTCATAAAAAGACAATACTATTAACCTTTATTTGAACACTTTTCCAATCAACGCGTCCAAAAAACAAATGACTGTAGCCACGTGCGATACCGCTATCCACCTCAACAACTAAGGAGGTAATTAACCTGTTACGAACTTATTTGAGAGAACTTTTTATAGTCTAATTATCATTTCAACATCTGAATGCTCCACAGTAATAAGAATTTAACTAATGACGACGTGTAGATTGTTGAGAGGATACGAAATTGAGCGGCCATTTTGCATGTTGTCTAATATTACAAGTAATTGGTCTTTGGTATAATTTTACCCAGATGTACCTTTTTGTAGTTTGTGTATTAGTTTACAAGGTTCCAGTAAAAAAATATTGTAATTTCGTATATCAAAGGCATTTGACTTTTCTGTGATTCTTTGTTCTTTTAAACTTGTTTATGTTATGTTATGTTACGTTACGTTACGTTACGTTATGTTACGTTACGTTACGTTACGTTACGTTACGTTACGTTACGCTACGCCACGCCACGCCACGCCACGCTACGCTACGCTGCGTTGCGTTGCGTTGCGTTACGTTGCGTTACGTTACGTTACGTTACGTTACGTTACGTTACGTTACGTTACGTTACGTTACGTTACGTTACGTTATGTTATGTTATGTTATTCCACGGGAACGTATTACCGGGATATCAAGTATGCTATGTCTCAATTCGGATTTTTGTCTATCTGTACGCCAAGTTTTATGTAAATCTGTTAAGCCGTTATTGCGTGATTAAGTAACAAACATTCAAACATCTTCACAAACTTTGTTCACATCACATTCAGAGAAAATTTAACAGAATGACAAACATATGTTGTAGGCACATTAATAGACTCCCATGACACTCTTCGGGTAGGTACGGAACCTTAAAAACTAAAACACCAAACAGGTAACTTAACACCGATTCCGTTTCGTCAGCCTGAGATTGAAGCCACGTGCACCTGAGAGACAACCGGACAACCTACGTGTAATTACGTATGTATGTGGAGCAATTTACTAAAGTAAAGGCCGGTACACATTTCATGAGGTGTGCCTCAGGTTGAGGCATTAGAAGTTTAGAGAGTTACCTAAAATGCGCATTTCTTGAGTTTGTTCACCACTTTTGTTCTATGAGTTTTTCGAGATATCAACGCGTACATGTATGTGGCATATGTTATGTTTCAGGCGTATGTTTAATGTTTTGTGTAACTATTGCTACAGTTTTTCTTCTTCTAGGTACATAATTTTGTCAAGCTCGGGCTTTTTGCGCTGAACCAAACGTCGCAACCTCCGATAATTGAGATTTTTCTATGTAGAACAATTATGTTCTACATAGAAAAATCACCATTAATTTTATTCAAAAGATGATTCAAGCATTACCTATCAAATAGCGCCACATAAAAAATTGGGTTTTTTTCAGCTCGCATGAAGAATCGCATGAACATCGCTCGTGTCTCTGAATGTATGGTAGAGACTTTATCTATCTCATAGACTCCTAATAAGGTTATTAGTATGTTGTGTAGATAGGGGCATGGTCAGTTTTAGTGAGGGTAATTGTGTTGTATAATGGAAGACTAGTTTAAATTAATTTAGAGCAGTAGAGAGGTAATTCTAATCGCTAAAAGGAGATACAATATGAAGAATTGATTGGATACTGCGGTGTCTATTTATAGAATGATTTATAGGTAGAGGAATGAAACTGTCTCCAATATAAAGTTGGCGATGATATGGATATACTGGTTTTAAATTAAATAAGTAGATAACATAGCACATCAAGATTTCGAATTGAGAATCAGTACCAAGCTTGAGACAGTCAATAGCAGATTAATCTATAAATGTGCACCAGTCTACATTTGAGTTACGGGGATTTTGTAAAGTAAATGTTGATCAGCCGTTGATTCAATTCGTCTGTTTGATAAGACCCGACCAAAATTAAAAGAGCCCACTATTTTTTAGCTGAAATGAGATTTGTATTTTACAGCTTTGCAAAAATAAAACTGAATAAAACACACAAGTTGTGTACTTTTTGCCCCATTCAGTAACTGTACGGTGGACAGCACATGAATCTTTGCTTTAGATAATTAAGGTACAGCGTCTTGATAGAAAAAAAGAGTTAACTTTGAGCAGCTGTAGACGCACAGTTGACAGCACATCAACCTTTATATGCATGCCCTTTATTTAGTTACGTCACGGATGATCTTGCAACTGAAATGTAAAGGTTGATGTGCAGTCGACTGTAAATCCGACCATGCGTCTTCGAAAACTTGCGACGGTCTTGTGTACCATCTGTGATGATAAAATTGGTCGAAATGTAATTAAGTGTCGGTAGCCGGGTCACGGGTGAGGCATTAATCACGTGTTTTGTTTTGATGCAGCTACTTTGAATGAGTGTAGATAGATAGAGATAAATACGGATAGGATGGTGACACCTTTTTAAATGGATTCTCCGTTACGTGACCAGATTTTTCACTAAAATCAGGGGCAATATCTAATAAGTAATAACTCAATTTTTTTTAACAGAGTCCAAATTATTATGTAATTAACCTCCTCAGTCCTAACCTTGAAAATAACAATAGAAAACCACTGTTATTTTCAAGGTCAGGACTGAGAAGGTTAATATAAATTTTACCGAAAAATAACAAATAAAAAAATGCTCTCTAAATAAGGCCACCGTACAGTCGATAGCTGATCATTCTTATTAATAACCCTGTATAAATACCTACTTACAAATTTTGTCACAAAACTTAGTGCCGTCAAAATCGGATTCATGTGAAGGATGATGTTCCAATAACCATGGTTTCTTTGGCATACTGTTCTCAGAATTTAACTCTACATAGTACTGAAAACTTATTAAACTTATCACAATGTAAGTAATTTAAATTATGGATGATAAAATTTTAATTACTTACAGACAAATTGTACATAGATATCTGTAAATAAGTAGTTTCATTGGCATGATAATTAGACATAAAAATTGTAGTGCTCTTACAGGGTGTCATGTAAAGCATCAATTATTTTTGTAAATATATTAATACCACCTGTAGTATTACCATGACATGCAATGAATAAATGATTATGATTATGATCACTTATCCAACTGGCCAGAAATATTTTTCATCAAAAACTGCTTTTAACTACTTTCTCAATAAAGATAAACAGTTCCTATTAAGGCCATTGTCCCAAGGGCTTAATGACATAAGCCCAAAACAACAATCCTATCGATGTCGATAAACTGTCAAAACGGCATGTCAAGAAACAGTTAGAAACCCAGCCTCATCAATCAGTGTACGGAATGCGTATTATGTTATATCTCTATCACAATACAAAGTAATATAATATATCATATCGCTCGATACATCGAATCGGAGATATGTCTCATTAACCTTTTTTCTAAGCGACTGGGCCGCCGCGTAATCATTAAAAAAAGAATCGATTTTAATGATGCTGGCTGGCAATCAATCGGTCCATACGGAAAAAGAAGCCTTTTGACGAGCGGCGAAATCAAGAAAAAGTCCAGATATTTGCGTTCGCGAATGTTAATGAAACGTTGTTTATAGCTGGCAACCGTTAAGTCATTATGTTTCCGAACGAAAATTTTATTATGACGGCGTCTATCGACAGTGTTAATTTATTGCACAAAATTTTATGTTTGAAATTAATTATGCTAATTATCGATCAATTATCGCTCTATAAATGGTATGTATCTGGTACATCGTTAAGAATAAAGTATCTAATAAGTAAAAATATTTTAACTAAGTTTGACAGAATTTGTTAAAGAAGTTAATTTTATTTTATTTATTTTTTGGTTCAATAAGGCCACCAATTTCTTGTCAGTCCAATTTAAATAAGGACACGATTCCTTAAAACACTCTTCAAATGCAGTTTCAATAGTTTGTGGTAAAGGAAAAGACTTCACCAAAGACTATTTAAACTGCATTTGAGGAGTGTTTAGCGGAATCGTGTTTTTATAAATAACCGTGTCATCATCATCATCATCAGCCATTTTACGCCCACTGAAGGACACAGGCCTCCCTCATGGTTTTCCCTAACTATAAAGGGTAAACTATAATCGCCACGCTTGGCAGGCGGGTTGGCGATCGCAGTATGCGGTTGGAATCTCAGGAAGACGCTGCTGCCCGTCTCCTGGTAATTTATTTCCTGAGTCGCATTCTACGACATCCACAGAATGAAATGGAGTGACGCTATTCTTAATCTGTTATTATTATTAAAAAAAATCATGTAGGCCATTACCTGCACTTCGATCACACTGGATAAGTCCACGTACGCCAGCGCCAGGTTTTTAGTGCACTTTTCGTAAAAAAAACCCTTTCTCAGGGTTATCAAAACACACACCACTATTTTGGAGTCACTCGTTCATTACACTGCCTTCATTTTCAGTTTATCGTTTTTTTTTTCTAAGAGTAAGCAAGTGGACAGCAACTTGCTTATCTAAGAACGTCCTTAAGTCCCAGAGTCCAAGGTAAAGAGGTGAGTACAGTAAGAAAGTAGATAGGTGATAGCGGAGCGGTAGAACGCCGGCCTCACATTCGAGAGCATATACCAATGAATTTGTTTTCTAAATTTTGTGAAATTGTAGTAGCAATACCACTCGCTAACGGTTAAGGAAAACATCTTGAGGAAACCTGATTGTCTGAGGTGTTCACAAACCTCGGCGCGCTTGAAATTGTCTATCCGCGGTGGTAATTAAGCCCATACCCTCTCTGAGAGAAGGTCTGTGCCGTATATAGGCTACGTAGGTAACAAAGAGATACCTGCATACTTAAGTAACTTTAGTAACCTACTTAAAAAAATTAAGATCATTGGCTACCTGGCTAGGTCATACTAGAAACACCATGTGAAAGTAATAAAAAATATCAATCAACACAATATGTAAATGATGGTCGAAATATCGTCAATTACGGAACCCTTATAAGGCGGGCGATTCCGGGTGTCGGCTACAAGTGATTGCTTTTTTAAATTGCCCTCCGATGACCACTTGGAAAATGTAGGAACACAGGTAGATGACGCCGACAGAACGTTCGATTGATATTTACATATTGAAAGTTCGAAACCAATGGTTTTTTAGGGTTCCGTACCCAAAAGTACCCTATTACTAAGACTCCGCTGTCCATTCGTCCGTCCGCCCGTCCGTCAGTCCGTCCGCCCGTCCGTCAGTCTGTCTGTCACCAGGCTGTATTTCATGAACTGTGATAGTTAGACAGTTGAAATTTTCTATGTATTCAATGTATTTCTATTACCGCTATAACAAAAAATACTAAATATTTAAGAGGGGCTCCCATACAACAAACGTGATTTTTTTTGCCATTTGTTGCTCGATTTTAATAACGGCAACAGGTAGACGCTTGAAATATTCAAATGTTGTATGGTACGGAATGGTACGGAACCCTTTTTGCGCGAGTCCGACTCGCACTTGGCCAGTTTATTTTTATAATTGACCGTGAGAAATATTTTTCGGTTAATTTAAACATTATTGCAATAATGCAATACACTACGCAAAGATCAAAGCAGATACAGTGACAAACAACTTCACCTAAGTGATGTTACGAGCGAGACTAAGTTTTGATTTTGATACTTTCAGAAACCAAAATTTAATTGGCAAACAATAAATGAAGTTATAGGTATATTATATTTGTGCCCTAGACAAATAAACGAGCCGTATAGTTACTTCTAATTTAAGATAGGAGAAAGCACTTATTTTTGAACTTTTTACTTATTTATACCATTCTGACTATTGGAGAACAATTTTATTATGCAAGTGGTTTTATATTAAGAAGTATCATTTATCATTTATTTATAATTTATTCATTTTCTTCTTAAAATAGAAGTATACTTATATGAAGAAGTATACTTCTTTCTTCTTAAAATAGTACAAAATAAAGCCATTACTACTACTAATTGATTATTATTTCTGTAACTCCTTGCAATCAATTCCCTGACCATCGAATATTGTTTATTGTACACAAGGAATTACAGTTGAGACCATGAAAGTGTATTGAGAGTCTATTTATCTATTTGTCTTGAATATTTCTACCAGATACCATGACAAGTTTTACTTTCTACAATTAAAACTTGTCATTGGCTCTCTGTGTTTATTTCATTTATAATGTATCTTTTTCATAGCTGCAAGTTTTCCTACTATAATAAAATAAATGCCCATTAGCTCCGCTGGGAGAACGCTGGCAAGGTTAGCCAGAGGTCTCGGGTTCAAGTCCCGGCATGGTTGGAATCTTTAGCCTCTAAATAGGTTTTTAAAATTGTCCTCAGCACGGGTTAGTGCAAAAAAATGAATATAATAAAATAAATTAATTATAGCTATCTCGGCTAAAGGCTAACATCCCAACTAATATACATATAGGCAGCGACTGATGTATTAGATTTAAGATGATTTGAGAAAAGATGGTCAGAGTGGAGTTTTTTCCCGCTGCTTAGCCTAAAGCCTAAATAATACTGAAATATTTGTTTGATTTCTGATTACCTTGGGCTTGGGTGGTGGCAGAAGGGTCGCAACTGCAAAAGTCAGTTTTTTACTTTGTGCCAGTTTTCTTGCCACTTCTGTGTGTTTTTATTTTGTATGGAAGCTGACTACTGGTCACTTTTTATCTACGCCACTTACAGTAGTGATGTGACGGTGTCGATGGTAGATTAAAACGTCAGTTCCAGTGACAGTTAAGAGAAGGCACTAAAAAGTATGCATGGAATAGAATGAGATTCGAATCTTCTAATTTAAATTTTAAGAATGCTTATTTTGAACTATAGGTACTTCGATTGGTATTAATACGTGCCCAAATTCTAATTATTGACGTCTTAAACTCTACTGAGGCTTTTTATTGGGAAAATCATCAGAATTTCTGGCCCAACGATTAGAGATATTACACATGACATTCTGGGGATAGTTATCATTTAAGACACGTGTGTCGGAAATCGATACTTTTGGATAACAGCCCATCTCTACGAGTAATAGGATCGTGTAAATTCGATTTACTACGCTGAATTAAGGCCTTTATTGTTAACAGACGAAAAAAGTAGCCCAGTTATTACTAACTAGTGTGCTATCAAGTATCAGATTGGTGGTTTGAATACAAAAAATTGAATCACAGAAGGTTTAAAATTAAAGTGCAAAGCCCCCATATTATAAAGTTTTAAATCATAAATAGGTATATGACTTGGTTTATAATAAATTGTAGAAAGGGATTGTAGCGGAATTATTTTATATATTAACATCTGACATTGAAGATAAAGTTGTTTGGTTTGATTTGTTTCACCACAGGTATATTATTATATTTATTCATAATTATATGTTATACCTCAATTAACTGAATTTGATCATTCACAGATAATAATTACAATAAAAAATAATCAGATAATCATTAAAAAATGATGTCAAAAGATTAGCACTAATAGGGTTTTCACTTATATGCATACCTATTTACATGTGCGTGCATGCAACGACTAACGAATGTTGATGAAGCGAAAGGAATTCAGCGTCAGGATCGTGGCGAGCGGCAGCCCTTGGTTTCAACCTACCCACTACTTATGCTTGTCACTTATATTAAAATATAAGTATTTAAATAACCTATAAAATCAGTAGATCTAGCCATCATAGTTATAATTTAGTCAAAAATAATTGTGATATTGCCGCGCCTTCATCAATTGAAAATTCGTTTGAATTAATTTGAAAATTGTTTATTGCACAAGCGTTTAATATGCACAAAGGAGATTTCGATACTGAAACGTGTTTTCTTCCAGCTAACAGCAATAAATAGGTGATGATTGATTATCTTAGACAGTCAGTAGATACACAAATATGTTTTTGGGAATCTTCTGTGACTCCGTATTTTGTGTTAAGAATGTTTGTTACAGTTATTTATCGCCGATAACTAATTGCCGCTTCAATAAATTTCTAATTAAAATGCAAATTCGTCTACCGAATAGTTCGCTAAATGGACCCGGTGATGGTCGTGGAACTAAAACGTACAATAAACTAACTACTGTTTCGGATTATTTTCAATTTCAGCATTCTTCTGTTATCGTGTGAAACCGCATATTTTGTATATTTTTTTCACTGACGTGACTTATTTGAGAAGCTCAGGTAACGGCTGCACGGATTTAGATGACTTTTGGTATGGATATTTGAGTCCCGGGGAAGAATATAGAATACTTTTCGTCCTGGAAATTACTCATTCCATGCGGACGAAGTCACGAGCAAAAGCTAGTAAATGAATAGAAAAAGTCTAGAATTAGAGCCTCATAAGTCTTCTCATAGAAATTTCTCACAAAGCTCTAAGGCTCTGTTTAATTTCGCAATTCTGATTGAACCTTGATTTTTGTCCTGTAAAAATGTTGGTAAAGTTTCATTGCGATTTGCCATGCCGTTTGAAAATTAAAACCAATCTACGTAAGTATGGGAGTAGCTTCGTGCAGCGCAGCGGTTTGATATTTTAATCTCTATCAATGGGGAAAATTCTTGAGTCACATACCTATTTAGAAGTAGATCGATAAGAATTATTAAATTAAAAACACAATAATATTGAGTAAGTTACTCGTGAATAACTTCGACAAAATAAGTATATTTCTTTTAAAAAAAACTGAAAAGTCATTGTAAAGCTTTTTTTCCCCAAAGACCCACTGCCCACCCAAACATACTCTACTGACAGCAACCACAACCTACTTACCTATTACCAACACAACTTTGACTTTTTACCCGTACCCGTACATCCCACTGCTGGGCAAAGTCCCACCCTTTAGCCTTCCACGACCCTTACCCACCAACCCTACCACTTACTGCCGTACTCAGAGACGTCAATTAAACTTAATGTTCATTAAGTGTCGTGCTATCCCTTTCATATGTCATTGAAATGAAAGAGATGACATGATACTTAATTGACATTAAATCTTAATTGACGACTCTGAGTACGGCAGTTAGAGCCTGGGACAGTAATATTTTTAAATAAAATAGGCTACGAGTATATCACTGCCCGCGAAACTCGTCAGAATATTCGTAACTATAATCGAGAAACTCGGCGGAATATTCGCAACTATAATCGAGTCGGTCGATTGGCGAGACGGCCAGCTCGAGTCGCGCTCCCGGCGGAGACTGCCGCGGGGCTGCGGACCGCCCCTCGGGCTCCGGCGCTCCAGGCCGTTTAGGGTACCAGCTGCGGAGACGCTACTATGGATTTACGATAAAGTCATTGAAGGAATTGTCTTTACAAACTTAGAACGTCGACAGTTCGGAGATATTATTAACTTAAGTCCGGTTTCACTTGTAATTTTGTCGGAAGAGTCCGAACAGTCCTCCAATTACGTAAGTGTAAACTGTTTTAGGCAATCTATTTTTATATCTCCGAAGAGGAAAAATATGTTCTATTTGACAGTTCAGAGTAGGTTTATCCGGACTTGTGTAATTGTCCATACAGTGGAGAAGTTACTTAGTAGGGCCGCAGATTCATATGAAAATGAATATGCAGACTTGTGCTGTACAGGCTTAGAGTTATTTAACTCTAAGAGTTATTTTGGTGTAACCCAGACTCGTCGACAATTTTCTTATATTTCTTACAATCAATCAATCAATCAGCCCGAACTCATTTGTTCCTGGCCGCATACGCCTCCTAATAGGTTTAATAGGCCTCTCCAAGATACGCCACTTCATTCTGTCCCTAGCCATCGTCATCCAGCCGCTGCCAGCAATATGCCATACAAACATACTTATTCGAACTATAGGTGGGTTAGTAACAGTCGACAAAACATCGAGTCATCATAGTAGGGCCAGTGCGCTAGTGAAGGCCCCACCTCCAGGCGAGAACGTTAATTAGGAGGCGCGCGCCAACGCCCGATTGGTGATCGGCCGTCTGTGAAACGTTCACGCTTTGAGTTATTGTGGTCCTAGACACGTCTTTAGGTACATACAGCGAGTGACAGTTAGATAGATAAATCATTTATTTATATAAAACACGCGCACGTATGTAAAGCAAAGTAAGACTATTCTAATTACAAGTCACAACACGAAGAAAGCGTAGAACAGAACAGCATACAGGAAAAGCAAAAATACACAGAAAATAAGTCTAAATTAGACAATTAGAAAAAGTAAGTCTGGTTGAAGTCTGGCCGACCTCGACACGTTTCACAAAACTGCAATTCAAAGTTTATTATGACAATTCGATGTACATTACTTAGCCGATTGTCTTCCTAGTACTGTCAATTATTATTTTTCTCATCTGTGAAGTAGTTCTATGAAATTAAAACCTAAAACCCATATATTGGAACCAACCGGGCTTGTTGATACTCGCACCTTTATTTCATCTCATTAACAGTTTCCTCGGCGTCATAAGCAGCCTATATAAGTCCCACTGTTGGGCACAGGCCTTCTCTTAGAGAGAGAGTATAGGCTTAATCACCACGCGTGCCCACCGCGGTTTGGCGATTTCAAGCGCTGAGGTGTGTGAATAGGTCAGACACTCAGGTTTCCTCATTATGTTTTCCTTCACAGTTAGCGTTAGTGTTATTGTTACTATAACATCACAAATGTACATAACTTAGAAAACCAAGTCATAGGTACATGCCCGCTCTGGGAATCGAACCTGGGTCTCTCGCTTCCGAGTCCAATGTTCTACCCACTAGGCTACTACTGCTTTTACTAGGCTGCCACCGCTTTTCGTGCATTTTTCCTCAGCGTAAAGACATTAAAGTTTTGTTTCAAATACCGACTGTCAAAGTCTTCTTCTTGGTTTTAGTGATATGAGTTTCACAAGAATTATAAAAGTCCTCCTTAAAGACAACACTCCTCAGAGGCAGTTTGAATTATCTGTGGTTACGTCGTTCTCTTTACCACAGACTATTTAAACTGCATTTGAGGAGTGTTTTAGAGGAATCAAGTTTTTATAAAAAACACCGTTTATGTATATGGAAATGAAAATGCAATACCACTCGCTAACGGTGAAGGAAAACATCGTGAGGAAACCTAAGTCTCTGAGATGTTTACATACCTCAGCGCTTGAAATTGCCAATCCGCGGTATTCACGCGTGGTGATTAAGCCCATAGTCTCTCTCTGAGAGAAGGCCTGTGCCCTGCAGTGGGGCGAATATAGGCTACATAAAAAAAATTATATGTAATGTAGGCAACGACTTCACCCCTCCAATGTAGAGATGGTTACCCAATCAATTGATTTTTGTCCACTTCCGTTAATTAGGCACCCCCATGTGAATTTGCCTCTAGGCCATTCATTATACAGGGTGATAATAAACACGTGTATCTACTTCCCGAAAACCATGTGCATTATCTTACTTATATAAATGCGAAAGATCGGATGAATGAATGTTTGTTACTCAATGCCTTTTTATCCCGCAAAAATATACATAAATTTTTTAAAAATATTCGTTCGATAATGTAGAGCATATTTTCTCGACATAAAAATGCTAATTAAACTTGCAGAACTTTCTAATAACACAGAGCAATAAAATTTTACATCCAATGAAAAAACAAATCCCAGCCTACTTCACGCATCATAGGAAAAGAATAACATGAAACAAATGTAATTTTTTAAAATTTTCGAATAAAGAACGAGGTCCCATTGGTCCACATAGCCCGAGGCAAGATGGCAGGGGGCCCAGTGTTGCCAGCCGTTGAATCGGAAATGCGATTCTATTTAGCTAATTAAGTTCCAAATTTGAAATGTGCTCTTTCAATTTTCTAGGGGGGTTTGCGCAGTTGAGTTGGAGCCATGTTATTGAAAGGGGTTCGATTGGTACACTATGTGGATGATGTAGGATGTACTATTGTATGTATGTCACATACATTTGTCAGAACAGGGTTTCTCAAAATGGGGTACACGAACCCCTAGGGGTTCGCCATTCGACGGTAGAGGGTACGCGACAAGATTTACATAATTTAATGTCATATGGACTTTTCTAACAAATTCTCACAAATCTGCTGTAGCTATAGGGAAGGTAGATCTACCGATTTTTCTTTTTCAAATCTTCCGATTTCTAACAATTTTTATAGTTCATCTACCGCTGGGTATTCTAAAACAAGAGTTGGCCACACTGGTTTGCTCAATGTTTATGTGTTTTATTTTTGCGGGGTTTGGGGTCCGCTGTCATCTAGAAACTTTAACAGTGGTACGTGAACCCAGAAGTTTGAGATACCCTGTGATTATGATTTATTTTTGACCGTTAACCCCTTCCTTGTAAATACTAACATATATAGAGATACCGGTTTCGATACAAAAAAAGTCAACCATCAAGCCAAATAATGCTAAGCTTATTTTATTTTATTAAGTCTATGAAACCGAACACAGTCGATGTCGTCTGTTCTGGAACTAGTACAAGGTAGAAAATTGCAAAAATGAAAGTGGGATATGCAATGCAGTACTTCATCTAAAACATAAGGCATAATTCAAACAAAGTAAGTAGATAATTTAGTACTAAAAAAGCAGCAATGAATAAGTTAATGGGTGAAGCTTAATAAACTTAGTAAGCAATGTTTCGTTCTAAGCCTAGTTTAGTTCTTATAATGATCAAACCGCAGCGTGGAGGCAAGGAGAGTAAGCCTCTCTTATTCTTTATATTTTTGAAAGTCTTGTGTCCTGCAGTGGGCCTTATACTAAGTATTCTTCTTTTCTCTCTTTTTTGAACAGCTCCTTTTTCCTTTGAAAAAAGTTATCAGGAGGTATTGAATAGTGCGTTTGTATATGTGTCCATATAGCCGTAGTCTTGAAGTCAACTTAAAGCTATTTAATTAAGTTCTTTTTTAGCGCGCGCGCGGGCTTGGATTTTACGAATTTTATCATCCATTGTCGGCTGGAAGTGAAATCTTGTTTTGGCCCCAGCGACATCTTGACGTGAAGCAAAAAAAGTCTTATTGCTTACGACATAAGTGTGACTATTGAATACAAGAGGATACATCAGGGTGTCACGGGCGGTACCGTCAAGTTTACGGAGAATCTGACTGTTGTGAAACCATAATTAAAGAGACTGAAAAGTTGAATGTCATTCATACAATGTTGTACAATTTTAATGAACTCTGAAGTATTTTTGTTTTTACCCGACTGCGGCGGAGCCCAAAAGGAGGCTAATCTGTTTAGCTCGTATGTATGTAAGTATGTCCGATTCTATGTTCCTTTATAACTTCTTAACCAATGGTTAGATTTTGACAAATAAGATTTCAATCGATTCATCGTGTTTGCGCAAGTGTCATAGGTTATATGAAATCAGCATAAATCCATCAAAAAATTAGAAAATCACACAGGCAAAAAAAAACCCAAATTCAACAATGTAACTCCTTGCGAGGTAACTTGCTTGGTCCCACCAGCTTAGTAGTCAATGCTCAGCAGTCAGCAAATAACCAACAATATTTTTTATTTCAGTTTAATATTTATTCTGACGTGTTTTTATTTGACACTTTTGCAATGATCTAGGTCCTTAGAAGAATTGTAACTATATCCGACAGCTGCAGACCCAAGGGCAGAAACGTACCAGCGGTACTTAACAAAGGGCCAAATGCCATTATAGAATGTACGAAAATGTATGGAAGCTAACGCACTTGAGGTACGATTTCTTCTTCGACTGCCTCGTAGGTCTAGCGGTATCACGTCTGATTACCGTGCCGTAGGTCGTGGGTCCGATTCCCACTGGAAGCCGCCGTACATTTGTGCAAATAGCCTCAGTCTGGAGTATGTTTATGATGTCCTTGTCTGGTCACCGTAGCACAGGGCATCCTAGATTGGGATCAATACAAGAGATTGTGTTGTGTGGAAGTTATTTATTTATTTATTTCATTCGCCCGAACCTGTACGAAGTTACGGGTAAGTGCCTGCAAGTGTGTACGTACAGTACTTAAAGGTGTAAAATGTAGCTACATTCGTTATACGGGGTTTTTTATCTGACTTTAGCAATAATTTAAGTATAAGCAGTAAACAAAATCGCCTTAGAAAACCAAACCTATGGGCTCATAAGTGGATTATCATAAGAGTAAACAAGACAATCCATGCAAGCCTTACGCAATACTACTTTGCATATAGCAATATAATACGAATCAAATTGCCTACCACACCTAACAAGCCTATGACGTACATTGAGGCCGCATTACCCGCACTTTTTCCTCCGGATTTCGCTCTTATGACACGAGTAATAAAGACTGTGCTTACTAGCTGACCGTATGAGCTATTGGAACACTTCTAACCCGATCATATCACTTATTCGGCGGTTGAGCAATGACATGTCCTCAGCGAGGCGAGATCGAGTGTGGAACAACTTTCTATCCGGACGCGGGGTGTTTGTCTGAAAGCGTCTGCAGTAGCACGTTCACACTCAGCTCGGCTTCGATGGAGTTAGTGAGTGACAGACTCCCTGTTTTTAATACACTAACAATCTGATAATCTTTGAACTAAAACTTTCGTAAGCACTATAAAATTATTAAAATTAGCTCTTTTAATCCGGAATTAAGCTAATAATCTAACAATCTACCGTTAACAGCTGTTAGTTGACCAAAGTACATAAGAAACAGTATACTGTTAACAATATTAACAGAAGGTTAGTGTTAGAAACCGAGAGAGAGTTTCTCATACGTTAATATTTTTATTTAATTTCATTCAATTTTCCCTAGGCGTAAACACACCGTCGATGGAAATCGTTAAAATACGGAAAGCCTTATTGTCTTTCAAGTTGCATGCTCATCTTAGGTCATTCAAGATTTAAATTATTATATGTAATATTTCATTCAATGCAACTTTGAGCCACGTTTATTTTGCTTATGGAGTTTAGCCCCTTTTGCAATTTGGGATATTTTCTGTCATAACTTATTAAGAATTAAAAATGAGTGGTAAATCAGCCAACATCGTTAGTGGTAACGCGCTCACCGACAAAGTCAAATATTATTTTTCAAATATAACTTGCTATTTAAAATAAAATACATTTTACCGCCTCATTAAACGTCAACAAGATACATTATAGTTCTTATGAGTTCCTTTGCATATCACAACTCCGATAGTCCAACGATATAGCCCGATGAGCCGGCAAACCGTGGTTGCGTATGGCGCAGGATCATAAAATGTGGCGTGAACATAAAGAGGCCAATGCAATGGGTGTTAAAAGGTTGATGACGAATAATGATTTCGATCTGGCGAGGCGGAAAGGACGGCAGTTGCACCAGGGCAGTAACTAACTACGGGCGAGAACCGGGCGGCGGCGGTCAGTTGGGTAGACCAACAGCCCGATGGTCGAACGATAGATGGTGAGATGGGTGAAAGGCCCAGGAGTGGGCAGAGGTGGGCTGAAGACGATGATAAGGTCGTGGCGTGTTATTTTTGTCTTCGCCAAATGTAAACAGTGACCAATGAATCAATTCAGGGCTACCTTTATACGTCATTGCTGGCGACACAGACAGGTGCAACTGCTAACGACGACATTAATTAACTGATATGCATCGGCTTAGTTTAGTTTAAATCGTTATCTAAGCGGTGTCCGGGTTTAGTCTCCGCTCTTTGAAGATCTTTAACTCTCCGTGAAGCCTTCTGTGAACTAATCGCTACCGAGATTAATCTTGTTTGAGTTTGTAAAACTGTACTGAATAAAAAGTCAAAAGGTTATGTAAGTTAACTCCGCATGGAAAAGGAATTTAACATACTTAAATCATGCAATCTACTCAGTTACGTTGGGGATGAATTGGGGACGAATATTAAGATTTAACCGTTGATGAACTGTTGACAGTGACTACGGCAGTTTACTGTCCACATTACGGCAATAGGTGTAAAGAGTTGAGGTTGACAGCATTTTGTACTCCAAACGACCAATATGTAAAGATAAAGATAAAAGAGATCGGAAGAGATCACTCTAAACGATAAGAACGCCAATTGTATACCGATCACACCCTCAAACTCATGGAAGAGGCTATTCAAAAGGACAAGGGCTCTAAAGACTTTTCCAGAGATCTGTCTATTGGCCAGAGCCGACTCTCGAAGTTGAAGACCGAAGATGGTAGCATCGTCTCGTCAGGTCCAGAAATTTTGAGGGAGGTCAATTAGGTATGAGAAATTTATTTGTAATAATTCTTTCTTCTGGCTGTGCTATAAAGTGTTGTCTATCTATCTGAGTATCTATCTTTAACGGGGTTCGCTTTTATGGTAGGCAAACATATCTAATCTGTCACTAGTAAATGTATAGGTACCATGTCATCATCAGCCATTTGACGCCCACTGCAGGACATAGGCCTCCGTGGTTTTCGTGACCATAAGGGGTTTTGCCATAATCGCCACGCTTGGCAGGCGTGTTGGCGATCGTAGTACCTACGGTTGGAATCTCAGGAAGACGCTGCTGCCCGTCTCCTGGTAATTGAGTTCCTTAGTCGCCTTCTACGACATCCACGGAAGGAAATGGAGTACCATGTAATGGATAGGTACCATGTAACAGATGTAAATAAATATTTTGTTACAGTAAAATTAAATGATGGAGAGATGAAACGGGGAGGTGCGTTTCTTGAATAACAGAAAAACGACCGATATGAAAATTCTGCCGCCTGTATTATACATTTGTAAATACCTACGCCTTACATACAGGATGGATACATTAAAGTAACCCAGATTAGACAACATTTTTTATGATAGCTTAATTAATTTTGGCCGCCACATCATCATCGACCCATTATGTCCCCACCGAGGGGCACGGGTCTCTTCCCTGAGGAAGGTATAGGCCATACAAAATATGTTAAATGTTATTAATCATCATCATCATCATTCAGCCACAAGAAGTCTGCTGCTGCTGGACATAGGCCTCCTCCATGGATTTCAAAAAGACCGGTTGGAAGCGGCCTGCATCCAGCGCCTTCCTGCCACTTGGATGAGGTCATCTGTCCATCTTGTGGCTGGTCGTCCTACGCTGCGCTTGCCGATATGTGGTCTCCATTCGAGAACTTTTCGGCCCCATCGGCTATCAGTTCTGCGTGCTATGTGCCCCGCCCACTGCCACTTCAACTTACTAATCCGCTGGGCTATGTCGACGACTTTCGTTCGTCTACACGTTATTAATAAAAATGCAAAAATTATTTATTATTTAACAAAATTTATTAATTACCAAGGCAAGTCAGAAAGCTATTAAAAATATTTTCATTAACGGATTATTTATGTCCAATTTTGATACGTAACTTCATGAAATTTACATTGACTCTAGTTACTTTATCCGTGTCGTGACTATGTATTAGTCACTGTATTAAATCATTTACGACTAACCGAAAGAGTTAAATCTTAATTAATTGCCTTTGCTTCAGATTGAAATAACTAACTCCAACGTAGTAGTCTACCAACTTATGAAAAATGTTTGGACTGTGATCGATAGTACGGTTGAAGAGTACACAAACCAACTGGGACCTAATATTTCTATTCTATTCTAATTTCTGTTATTAATCTCTTGGAAAAATACTAAAAGGGACAGGGAAAAATTAAGTTAAAAGAGATTAAAGGTGAAATAGAATAAAGATGATTAAAGTATAACAGTCTTGTTTATACAACACGATTAAATAGTACTCAAATGCAGTTTAAATAGTTCGCTGTAAAGCGAAAAAGCAACTTAAACAGCATTTGAGGAATGTTTTAAGGAATCGTTATTTTACTTATACTAACGGCCGTATTTTTAACAACACGATTCATCTAAAACTTTTTTTATTTAATCTGTGGCCACATCTTTTCCTTGTAAAATCTCCACTAAATAATCAGCGTTTTTGAAGCGTTCTAAGGAATCGAGTTTTTATAAATAAGACTGCAAGACTTTATAGAAGTTGAGAAGAGGAAATGAGGGAAAAAATAAAGATGAAATGGGGAGAAAAGAAAAGGACAAGAAGAAGAAGATGGAGAAAAAGAGCAAGAAGATAAAAAAGGAGAACAAACCGACCTACTGTCCCGCCTAGTTAGCGGGATGACCCATACGCCAGGGGCGATATCAACGAAATAATATTCATCATCATCATCATCTTCAGCCCGTCAACCTATACTTCTACGTCCGTTCCTCAGTTGCCATTCCAGTAGTTTGCGACACCATCTTTCACCCTCTCTACGACAAACATGACCGGCCCATTTCCATTTCAGAGAAGCGGCCATTCTTGCTGTGTCGGTTACTTTTGTTCGCCTCCTGATCTCGGAATCGACAAGGCAGGTAGGAAGTTTTCACATGCCAACAGTGGATACTGTTGGACAAGGGCCTCTTCATGCAAGCTCCAGTCACTTCTACCTTGCGCTGTTCTTCTACAGGTCTTCCGTATTACCTTGTCGCTTCCGAGATCAGGAGGCGAAAAAAGGAACCGAAATAGCAAGAATGGTCGCTACTCTGAAATGGAAATGGGCCGGTCATGTTTGTCGTAGAGAGGATGAAAGATGAAGTCGCAAACTACTGGAATGGCAAACGGGGATTGGACGTCGAATTGCGGGCCGCTGGGCCGACCCCCAGCCAGGTGGCGCGAAATAATATTAGTTAAATAAATTTTGGAGTTTCCAAGTCTAGGTCCTAAATATACGAGCCAGTGGGCCCAAGCCCGAAGAGAATGCTTTTTACACAGTTGAGGCGTTAGCGCGTGGGCGTAGGCCAATAGTTCGTCATAACCCGAAGCCAAACACCTGACCTGTACTGCTTAGCGTTACCTTCAGAACCAGAGGTCAAGCCAACCTGGGTGGTTTTTTATACAAGAAGCAAAACACGCTGTATGTCAACCTTGTGTCTATTTGACACATTTACCAATGGGCGCAATGGACAGGGTCAATGAACTTGGAGGTAATGGAATTTTACGTATCGTGTTGCTACTTAACTAGTGTGGTCAATGTAGGAATTAATTTTTGGAGGTTGATTGCACCTACACTGTACCTTTTTAATGGTTTTGAAGTTTGAACTAACTCATTAGAAGTGTTGTGTTGGTCTAGCGGTATCATGATTGATTTATCAACACCCAGGTTGTGGGTTTGAGTCCCGCTGGACGCCCGCTGTACTTTGATTTGTACAAATGGACCACGTTCGTGATGTTTTTATGTAGTTACCACAGCACAGCGTATACTGGTTTGGCGTTAGGACGAGTGATTCTAGTCAAAGTCCCAAGCTGAAAAAATAATTAAATTTGATATACTTAATTACATTTACTTACATTACATTTAAATTATCATGTTTTTTTTATGTAGCTTATATACGTCCTACTACAGGGAACAGGCCTTCTCTCAGAGAGAGAGACACGTGTGCTCACCGCGGATTGGCAATTTCAAGCGCCGAGGTGTGGGAACACCTCAGACACTCAGGTTTCCTCACGATGTTGGTATTGGTAACTACTATAACTTCACAAATGTTGAAGTTCACTTCACAAAAGTTAAGTAACTTAGAAAATAAATTCATTAGTAAATGCCGTTCTACCGCTCCGCTTCCACCGCTCTATCATATCTTAATTGTCGTATCGGTTGTTATCGGTTGTCTGGAAGAGATGGCTCCAAGCTATAAGACCGCCAATTGTATACCATTATTTGGATATAAGAAATCAATTATACAACATTACTTTTTCTCTGGTTGTGCAATAAAGTATTCTATATATATCTTTCTTGAAGTATTCCATTTTTTAAATATTCCGAATTGCAAGGAAGTGTTTTTTGAATTGGCACAGAGTGTAATCTATGGTCCCAAAGTTCATTCTCGGATCGGAGCGTGATTGGAACACAGCCGGCCTCTTGTAAAATGGTCCATAACCTGTCCGTAACACGACACGTCGAGCGTGACCCACCGCTTGTCTGTCTGGCCAGCGACAATAAGTATTTCACGGCAGCTCTTACATACCTCGGTATAAGGGCGATTATTGCACTGTAGACAAGCGCTGAGAGTAGTGTTGCCAAGTACATGGTAATTATTGTAGAAACGGTATTTAGACTAATGCCCTACAGTATTGATCTTCTACTGCGTACTGTGTAAAATTGTATTTATAAAAGATTTATTTTTACTGTAGAAATTGAATTTTTCATTGTGTTGCATTGTGTCTTATACGTGAAATACAGAATTTTAGACTAATCACGATACTTTTACACGACTATAAATGTTCATGTACTCATGTATATTAGTAAATTTAGGCTAGTAAATATCTTCTAAATGAAGGGCATGGTATTGCTAAAATATCCCCGTTACTTAAACTGGTAGTTTTTTATAAATATTTACATTATTAGCTACACGGTAGTAATTTAGTAATTTTAATCTGGTAACACTGAGTGTCACCGCCCGGGCGGGAGTTCGCAAAGCGCAAAGGTTTTCGGGATCTGGGTCATCTCCTGATGAAAGCGGCGGCCTTACAAGCCAGCAGGGTTCCCTGGGTGAGGTGTTTCGCCCTCACAAGAACCTACCGGAAGAGTGTTGGAGAAAAACAATATCTTTCTGAAGGACAGTCGACAGTACATCAACCTTTATCTAGTTGCACTCTAACGAATTACGTTAAGGGTGACTTTGCAATAAAATGTTTAAGTTTACCTACTGTCGAATGCACTTAGTGTAATAAAGTACCTATATACCTACGTTCGAAAACGGAGGGCCGCACTTGTACAACTACGACCATGGGGAAAACTTTGAGATCGGGAAATAAATATCAGCAAAGCCCTATTTCACTGAAGTACTTAAAATTCAAGCTTTACTACGACAATTTCATGTACATTGCATAGACGAATTACTCGCAGATAAGAAAGTAGGAAAACTAATTTTACTAATAGGCTACGCAATGCGCATCGATTGTCATAAAAACTATTACCTAAGTCCATTATTATAAGCGGCCCTGTTATGTGCTAAAGTTAACACCTGCGTCATTAATTTGTGTAATATTTTTTTCGCGAGTTCGAAATGGCTCTATAAAAAAACTGACGAATAGAGTCCTACCTTTTTTTGGATTTATTGCCAGTTACTGTCGATGTATATTACAGTACAAATGCAGGTAAAGTTGGATTAGCTGCCGACGCTACATAAAGTTTATATTGATGAACATGAAAAGTACAGCCAATAAGCAAAACCGTTTCTGTCAACTATATAGTATAATACAACGACATTATAGCCGGTTTCACTAAGAAGTAAAAAAATATCGAAAAATAACGAAACGGAATGATATCTACGTAGTTATTTTGTGAAATACTCTTTACAGAAACCGAATAACAGAAATCGAGATTTGATTTGGCAATTTATTAGTTCTGAAGCATAGCACCCAAACCCAATTACTTATGTAGGCATTGCACTTGAGTTCACTGCAGAACCCTCCAGCTCCCAAATCTAGCGACTGACCCGACGACATTTTTTTCACCTGTCCGACCGTATCGCCGCTTTTTCTTCCGATGCCCTTTTGGTATTGTGCCGTTTTATTTATGCTATAATGTACGATGAAAGATTGATGCCTCTCATCGCTTGAATGAGGTGTGGTGTGTTACGTAGGTAATAATTGATTTTACTGAATAATTGCATGTTTTTTAATGTTTAATTTACACCAAATGTTTATTCTCAATTTTTTGTCCAAAATGATCTAGATTTTGAAATGGACACCTAGTTTAACTTGTAACGTTTATTAAGTCACAGTATCGCAAGTGTTATCTTGAATAATAACATTTTGATTGTTTACATTTTATTTCTAAAAATAGCAATTATTTACACATGTTTTCTTAAGGTTGATCTTACGTGGAGTCTGCTGTCTCGCTCGCACAATCTTACATTTTAAATTATTGTGACAAAATTATTAAACTTTTGATAAACGAGGTCTAAGGGTTTGACGCCTAATTAAATTACGGTCATTTTAATTATACTTTCGTTTTTCTGTACGTAGTGTTTAACAAACAAAAGTTGTTCCAGAACTATTAATTTTGGAATCAAATTACGAGTATCTCAATCAAAAACTTAGTACAGTATAAGAAAAATATGCCTTAATGAAGACAAAGATGTTTGGCATTAAACAGTAGATTAATATTATTTAAAGGACGATTGTGACTAGTGTTCAACACATTAATGACTAATATTTTAAGTTGAAAACTCTGTTAATTAAGTTAAAACGTGTTTTGAAAAGAATAAATGTGGAGTTTCTTTGTTAGTTTCTTCTCCACATAATCCATTAATTGTGAAACTAACAACTTTGACGTTCATTAAGTAAACATTCTGTTTTTACAATGAATAAAAATATTTGAATTGAATTGAATTGAATTAAATATCCGCAATTTAATTATTCTTCAAACCCTCAGACTACATTTATCACAAGTGTACGCATTTCACAAAAAAAAAAAAAAAAAATTGTGCGAGTGAACCAGTACGCTCCACCTAAGAACAGTCTTAACATAAAAATGCTTATTAGTGGTACGCTTAAGTCACTAACAGGTGTTTATTGCGAAGAAGAAGAAATATTAGATACTTTCCTTCTATGCAAATAAATATCACTCGGTGCTATAAAACACGCCTGAAATTGCTATTGAAATACCGCGAAATCTAACCATTCGATAACTCAACCAAAGATAAAAAGTCCCATATTTTTAGCTGTGGTCGATTTGTTTATTAAAACATTAATTAAGATTTTTTAAGTTGTGTTCATTGGAAACGGATTTATTATTAACGATATAGAAGAAATCATTTTTACTTTCTGCAATATTATTTCGACAGCTTGTTATTTAGGTAAAATGAAGTACGTTTTAATTTTCAAGCCAATATAACGTTGTTATGTACGAGTATCGATCATAGTTTTAATATGACATCGTCCATATCGTCATAAAATGCTAAAGTAGGAATTGCAAGACCTTGCAGTCGCCGCTCAAGACCGCAGCAGATCTTTTATAAAAGCCCCATGTCCCTGATGTGGGGCCACAGGATATAAGTAAGTATATCGTCATAAGTGTGACTTACATGATTATCAGCACCATCCGCTTCTTGAAGCACATAATCATCATCGTTACTTTGTCCAGCATCACTGGCTAAGTTTTCATCATCACGAGATACTGTCTCTATTCTCGCACTGTCACTTCTTTTGACATTAACATTAAAATGGTTCAGGTCTACGTTTTCTATAGAGAGCTTGGTAATTTCATTATTTTCATCGGTTTTGTAGGAGCCTGTTTCAGGGTTCCTCAATTCAAGTCGTATAGTCTTGCTAGGATCATTTCCGATGCTTATATTGACCTCTGTAGAATTGATTTTGTTTATAATAAAGCAGTTCTCTGCCTCATCTTCGACTTTACTCAGTTTTCGTTTGAAATCCAGCTTTCTGTCTAGGAAAGTAATTTCGTTGTTGTTGTTTGTAAGTTTGAGTATGTCGCTCGCTGTTGCAGCGTCCATTTTTACAGCAGCTGCCAATTTCTAACTTGTAACGCTTAAAGTGGTTTTGGACCTTTTGTGGTATTAGTTACGAAAATTGTCATTCACGAAGTATTGTAATGAACTAACGTTGTTGTTTGTTCGACATGTAACTTGAATGCGATAATCGAACCGTTTTCTCCATAAAGCATTTGAATGCAAATACGTGGTTTACGAAGAAAGTACGTTGGTCAACTTGTCTGTGACGTTTTCCTTTTGTTTTCTGCAGTGTCACGTCCCTTGTCCTCCTGCCTTTAGTTCCGGCGAAAGGCAAATATTTTAGGCGGCATCTAATTGGTTACATTGTGTACAGACCCGTCGGGGGTTATCTAATGCCATTGTCGGTTTAACGTAGCGTAAATCATCGCCAGATGATTATCTATCAAGCCAAGATGACCGATCTCAGGGGCCAACCTAACGAGAGCCTTCTAGAAGTACTGGTTTCTCTTCAAGGTGGTGTAAGGTAAAGGCCAGAGAAAATTGGTATCGGTATATAGCTGCGGTCATCATCATCGTGAACTTTTACTAGATTATTGTTCGGCTATTACATTTCGTATGAGAATTCTATTTTCTTTAGATCGATGATTGGGCCCGGTGTCCCTCTCTAGCACTGTTCACTATCCTTGTCGCACCATAAGTATGTTATTGTTTTGTTACCCCGTTATTGGTATAGGAAATTGCTCGAGGTTGTTAACGGACGTGAGGACGTCTAAATCGCGCTACACTTCTAATGAGGTAGTTTTTGCTTCTAGCTGAGCCAATTAAATCTTACTTTTGTTAGTTATTTTCCATTAAAGTCACTTGAAAGGTTTTAGACTAAAGCAATAGTTAGAAAAGCTACCAAGAAAATCAATCAAAAAGAACCAGTAAAGAATAAAAGGTTAGGTAAGTATCACTTGTGTGCTGCGCGCAATCACTCATAGTAAAGTTTATTGCATCGATTTTAACACAAAAACGTTTAATTATTTTCTTTCCATCGAACTTTTCACCACCAAATGTTTCCTTCACATTGAACTATTTTCTTGGTCTGCTCTCAAAAGTATCTGTCTTCACAAAAAAAGTTCCACAAACTTTTATACCGGCGGCTTCCTTATTCAAATGTCGTCACCAAATTTTTTCTAGCAAAAAAGCGTTTTTTTGCTTTTCCATCAGTAAAGAGGATTAAAAAAAATTGCTTCTATTTATTTTTGTCACCAAAAAGGTCTCCGAACTATTTTCTCTTATTTCCGATTTAAAAATTTGGAATCGCGCGCGTGGAGGCCACGTGAGCTTCGCGTCGCTCGCGGCTATCACATGGAGCGTGCGCCTGCGGCCGAGACGAGATACAGAGATGGGGACAGGATATATAAGCTTTGGAGATGAATCAACATTGTACAATGAAAAAATGTCGTTATGATAGCTTTTAGTTCGTATGTACCTACCTTAATCGGTTTTTGTACATTAGAAAAGTAGCTACGATAAAAATAGCCTCTTTAAGTAGAATTAGGTAAATGAGGTAGGTTCATCATTAAAAACATTTTTATACGCATTAAACACTTATTTTGCTCATCAAAACATTACTCAACTAGCTGGGTTCAACCGACCTACCGCAGATTGACGTTTATTTTTTGTTGTAAAGTTACCCGTAATACAACTGAGTAAAGATCATTGTGTGTAAAGGTTGATGTAAAAATGAATGTACATATATAGGTATACTTAAATCATTACTGCTCAAAACGATTAAGGGAATAAGATTTCAAGGTGGAATAAAAAAAGTTCTTTGTTTTTTTAATTATAACTGCCCACCAAATATTAAAGGAACATTGTTAATGAAAATAAAAACCAAAAGAAGATCAGCGTTTTTGTTAGCATGGTTGTAAAGTCTATGTATACCTAAAAACAAAAATATGCTTAGATAAGAATATCCTTTATTGTACACCAGAAAACTATTACAGAAACAATAGTTACAAAAGAAGAGGTACAATGGGCGGAAGATGGAAGATTGCCAAAGAAAAAATTGAGATGGGAGGTAGGTGCTAATCGAATATTAATATACATAAACTTACATATTTCATACTTAATAATAATTTTTTTATTACCTCAGATAAGACTTGAAAGGCTACATGAAATGTTTGGGTTGGGTTTTCAAGGCCATTATGCCAAATCTACTGACTGAAATCCAAGTATCTCGAGCTGTCACTCTGCTCCAAGAGGGTCGAACGATGGCATATGTAGGAACTAGAGATTGAATTTCTACTCAGTACTTATCCCCCTGAGAGTAAATACTCAATCAATAACTCAGAAGACTAGAAAGGCCACTTTTAAGTCTCTTGGGTGAGTTTTCTGTAATTAAAACGTTGAAAAAAATTCAATGGCGTACTCTTGGTCACCATATTAGACGTGCGCGCCGCCGCGGCGCGCCGCCGCCATAAGGAGGCAGCGCTGCCGCCGCCGCCGGTAGTTTAAAATTCGCGCCGAGACAAAACCCGCAAGATCATCTTGTCCTACTGGCAAACCAGACAATCTGCCTACCCGCGTTTATCATCGTTAGCACAGGCTCTGTTATGCATTCCAGCAACCAGCACTCCGAGCGAAAGAGTGTTTTCGGTTGCTGGATTGGTTTTAACAGCCAAAAGGTCCCGGCTGAGTCCATTTAGGGTAAACAAAATCATTTTTGTGCACGACAACTATAAAAGTTGCAAACAATTTCTGTCAAGCAATTTCTGTCATGAAAAGTGACTATCATCTTTTTAATAAAGTTCTTTTGTTTAAGCGTGGTTTTTCATTATACGTTTACGTTTATTGCAAAGTCGAAAAATCCCACGCCGCCGCCGTGGATTTTTTTGCGGCGCGCCGCCGCCCGATTTTTTTCGACCGGCGCGCACGTCTACACCATATTAAGAACTGATAACAAAAACGCGGATATTCTTTAGTTTTTAATTTTCGTAAATGTGAGAGCATAAATTTATTTACCAACTTATATATCCACGTACATTACAAAAATAAACAATTTTGTATTTGCAAAGGATGCCACTTCAATATGGCTACTAATCAGTTATAATAAAAAACCTAAGAAAAAATTTTACTCCACTTTGAAACCTTACTCTCTAATTGTTTTGAGCAGTATATTACTGAATTGTCATTCATAATGTGTTGTATTCAGTAGTTTTGTAAATTGTTTTTGGGAGAGTTTCACTCTACGTACCGATTCTTAGACATTTAAACAATCTCAGTTGAAGAGCTTTCTTGAGCTTTCAACGCAACATCTGCAAAATTTACATGTACTGTGTACTTCAAGAAACAGCTTCCTACTCACACTCTACCGAAAATCTATAACATTGTTCCTTTCACGAAGGCTCTACACCAAATATAGCAGTGTGCGTAAGCTATAGAACCTACCATAACCACGCAATTTCAACTCTATATCAATAACCATTAAGAATCAATGTTTGAGAAATATTTTGTATGTTGTCTTTGGTCAGCCTTTAGATTCATAGAACGAGTTTTACGGGAAGGTGACCAGGATTTTCTTTGACTAAATTGCTATACCTAAGCAAAGGTCTAACCAAATTTGAATGAAGGGATTGTAGACTTTACAACTGTAGTATTAAGCTGTCTTTTAGAAATTTTAAGGCAAAGCTGTCGGACAATTCAAAACAATGTTAAGAGTTACCTATGTGTGAGTGCGTGATTGATTTTCGCTCTGTATGCTCGTTTACATTATGGAGACTAATGAATTATTTATTTTTATTTCTAAAGACATTTGTGCAAGCCAGAAGAGGCTTTTTATGCGCAAAAGTAGTACTTAATACGTATTGTTTGTTTTGAAAGAAGACAGTAGAGCAAATAAATATTGTGAGTTTTTGTAACTACCTATATACGTATATGAAATTTACGAAAGGGGAATTAGCCAAATGTATTTTGCTCTATCAGCTCATTGATTGTTGGAATTTTTAAAACAATTGAAGCACAATATATGTGGACGGGAGCGGTGGATGTCGTAGAAGGCGACTAGGGAAATAAATTACCAGGAGACGGGCAGCAGCGTCTTCCCGAGATTCCAACCACATACTGCGATCGCCAACCCGCCTGCCAAGCGTGGCGATTATGGCAAAACCCCTCATGGTTAGGAAAACCACGAAGGTGGCCTGTGTCCTGCAGTGGGCGTCAAATGGCTGGTGATGATGATGATGATATGTGGACAGCCGCAGCTACACTATTATCTAAGAAGTAACGTCAATCTATTGAACTTGTAGTTTAAACGATGCCTACGTCGCAACGAGTCAAGTCTACTTCATCAAAACTTTTCCAGAAAAAAAAAAGAAATATTGTCTACTCTTTATTAATTTTACCTTTTCAGTCGACAGCATGTTAACCTTTATATAAGTGCACTCTAGTCAGTTACATTAACGTTAAAGACTTATTTAAATTTAATTCTTATGTACACGTTATACCTACGATTTTATGAATAAATTTTATCTTATCATATTAAAGGTGAGTTTTGCAACAAAAGTGTAAAGATTGGCCTGCTGTCAACGTAGTAAGCACATAGATGTAAAACGGTAAAGAAACAGAATTTTTATTCATATCGGAATCTAAAACAAATCGTGGTTCATCGCGGTCAAGATTCTTTCACAATAACGTCAACAAAGTTGGATGTTTGAAAGAAAGAAAGAAGACATTTATTTAAATTGTCACAGAAACACAAAGTAAACACGAAGGTACACAAACAAAATTGGATGTTTGGATGTTTGTTACTCAATCACGCAATAACGGCTGAACGGATTTACATGGCACGATTTACATACAGATAGACAAAGACCTGAATTGAGACATACTTGATATCCCGGTGATGCGTCCCGTGGGATAATATTGATTGTAAGTTTAAAGTAGATGGCGTTGTGCGAGCAAACGTTGTGTTTTAAAAATAGATGGCGTTGTGCAAGAATCGTATAAACGGATTCTGTGGCGGTAGGAAGTTCGCCGGGACAGCTAGTTTAAGATATGAAGACACGGGCGTCGAGACAAACCAGTAATAGTTCTATGAGGTCCGAGTCCACTTAATATCAACCAACATTGTGTTGATTCAAAATTTAACTCAAATTTTTCTACGGAATTAAAACTAGTAATTGTGGTCTCTAGGTGCGTACGCGCATCGCGCAGCGGTCGGCGGCGCGGTGTCTAAGCGCCGATTGTTCCGACGTATCATTAATATAAGCATTGCGATCAGATATTTTACTGCCATGTACTTGCTGACCAGACTGAGCGTAGTTGATGAGCGAATTTAGGCCATAAAATGACGCAGATAGATGCTAAGGCTACTGTGGATTTTATCAGAAAGTTTGTGTTATAGAAAAAGAAAATTGCAAAAAAGTAAGTGTCATTACTGTACTCAAAGATAAAAAAATTCGAACGTTATTTATTGTTGTTTCTACATTGTTTTAGAATTGCTGTAGTTATAATCTTTAATTAGTCCATACTAGTACAAAGTCGTCGCAAGGAAATCACAAGTGAACTTTTTTTTGCCCTTTATGTGACGAGGTCCACTGTAAACAGTGGGTTAATTTAAGTAAAACTTAAAACTTAAGGTTCTGTTTAAATTAAACCAACAATAATTCATTAATGATTAGAATTCTACTCATCAACACAAAATAGGGTTTTTAATTATTACAGGTTGTGTTATTTCCATAAAAATACAACGATACAAAGAAAGAAAATAAGTAGTGCTCTTAAGCGCCCATCGCACCTCATCATTGCATTTATTTTTGTATATGTTATCTGTCGGACATTCCTTTTTTTGTATCATGTTATGAATAATAAGTAGCTTACATAGACAGCTAATTAATTTTTACATTAATAATATGAATAAAACCGGCGGTTTGTTCAATTTTACTTGTTATTAGATTCTATTTTACCTCGCTACGACCCTGAGCTACGACCTAATATCGTAGTACAGTTGACTACGATCGGAGCGCACAGCAAAAGACATCAACGAGATGCGTCAACTTACTGGCATAATTTTTTTATGCAGAAAGAGCTCGTTATATTCGAGTACGTAGTACGTGTCTTTATTTGTACTGTGGTACGTGTGTCATGTGAAATAGGACATATTTGTTTTTTATAACTTGGGGCCAGTTCAAGAGATGACGAGTGGGTGCGGGTCTGTAGAGGTCACCGACATGTCAATGAGTTCACTTATAAACTTTAGTGAACTTAGTAAACAGTTAGTATTCTTTGTGATCAGCCATATGAGATCTACATTGACACGGTATTTTTGTAATATTGAGCAGTGATGTTTTTTATTTGTAGTATCTTAGTTAAGAAAAGGTTTGTAACAGTTTTGTCAGGATCGTAGCAAGTGGCAAACCCTGGTATCTGCCTATCCCTTGGGGATGCAGGCGTGAGTTTATGTATGTGCGTATTTGAGTTACGAAAATCTAAGGTAACGCCACCTGTGATAAAAAATGGAACTACACCATATTTATTTTTTTATCAGCGCCACCTAGTGCCGAGTAGCGGAAGCACAATAAAATCAACCAAGCTATGGATTGTCGATGTCAACCATAAGATAGCGCTACAAGCGGAAATTTATTATTTTTATTTTCATAAATTGAATTTCTACCTAAGAAAATAAACAAAAAATAAAGAAAATTCTACATGCTTAACAACTATTTTTAAAACTTCTGATATAGTTTTCTCGAGCTTGAAACTGGCACTTGAATTTTTTCTGAATACATTTTAGTCCCCATACTCGCCACTTACCCAAGTAGCGCTGCTGTCGTTGGATACGGTCTGGAATGTAGGCACGCAGCGAAAAGTCATTTTGATAACTATATGAATACAAACTAAACAACTCAGTCACAGCCACTTCCACTAATAGCTACGTTTCCTTATGTAGATCTCTTCTCACAGCTTACCTAGAACAAAACGAAACACTTACTTAGTGATGCGAAGACAGTAAAGTTAGAGTAGGAAATTTATTAACGCTTGAGTGGCAGTCCGCGGTGGGCACGCATTGTAATTAAGCCCTTTCTCTAAGATAGGGCCTGTGCCCTGCATTGGATCGTTTCGTGCTCGCGTTTTAAGTGAATTACGAAAGTTCTTGTACCTAGGTAATTGTAAAAGAAATTCCTGTTACCACAAAAGTTTTAAAGTGTTCGAAAGCATCCGTTCCAAATTAATCTACTCAATGACGAGCTAATGCGGCCCCCATCATGGCTGACAGTTTTCAGAGTGCGTGGGCGAGATTGATCCAGTTAATTCCACTTTAAGTGCCGCTATTAGTAGATCGACGCCATGATGAGGCTTCTCTATCCGAAATAGGTGAATGAATCACGGTTCTACAAGATTGAATTGGTAATTGATAGCAGATATTCATTCATACATTGGGAGGTTACCTACATCTAAGCTTTTTGTATCCTTTATCAAGAAAATGTTACAGCTTACGCTTAATGCACGTCTCCTGCTCTCTCCGCCTGCCGGCGGCTCACTTGGCCACTCGTAGTTTCGTGTTTGGCAAATATTAAAGGGCTCCAGGGTTCGATCCCCTACCTATGACTTGGTTTTCTAAGTTATGTACATTTGTGAAACTTCACAAATGTACATAACTTAGAAAACCAAGAGTCCCTGAGAGAAGGCCTGTGCCCTACAGTGGGACGTATCATAAGCAGCCTATATACGTCCCACTGTAGGGCACAGGCCTTCTCTCAGAGAGAGAGTATGGGCTTAATCACTACGCGTGCCTACCGCGGATTCGCGATTTCAAGCGCTGAGGTATGTGAATAGCACAGACACCCAGGTTTCCTCACGATGTTTTCCTTCACCGTTAGCGAGTGGTATTGCTACTATAACTTCACAAATGTACATAACTTAGAAAGAAAAGTCATAGGTACATGCCCGCACTGGGAATCGAACCTGGGTCTCCCGCTTTCGAGTCCAATGTTCTACCCACTAGGCTACCACCGCTTTTACCGCCGCGTGGGACGTAAACATGCTGCTTATGTAAAGGGCTCCAGGGAGGAACACCAGCGCCACCGAGGAAAAAGAATCAATTCATTTACAGATTGAAGTTGCAAAAAGTGTCTGTACAAACTCTCAATCACGTTAATAAATTGTGATTTTTAGGACCCATGGCCCTGAACCTGAGGCAGAAAACCTAGGACTAGTAGCACTAACGCCAAAAACGGCCGTTTCTGACATAAATGCTATCTAGTCCCCAGGTTCGTGATCCTAGGTTCTTTGTCGTGGGTCCTAAAATCACTGTTAACATGTTTGAGAGATTACACAGACACTTTTTGCAAATACGATCTGCAAAAGAAGATAAGAGAAGATAAGAATTTTGAAAAATATAGAAGAAGAAGAAGAAGAAAGACATTTATTATACCAACAAGATACATCACAGAAACAAAGCAAGCAGATAAGTAACATAATATGCACAACAACAGAAAAAAATTTAAATACACAACAGACAAAACGAATAAATATACAGTACAATTGGTGCCAAAATCAGATAGGTATGATTTTTTCACTGGTGGCTCTAGTTAGCCCACTGAATCCCCTGGAATTCCTGATGAAACGTTAGCACTGATGTTGAAATACCCGCAATGTATTGTAAATCGTCGACTAATACGCGAATACGAATAGTCAAGGGAAGCGCCAGCATTAGGTACATGCAATCTATTTATACAAGGTGTCATCAAATGGATAAAAGACATCCTATTTACAGGGTGTCCCATGTGCAACACACCACAAAACATTTCTTACGTACCCACTGTAGTTAACTAGTTTATTTTTAATTTAAATAACGATTGTTTTAAGTGGGTTGGTAAGTTCAATATCTTTTTCTAGAATGGTGCGTTGCTGTTTGTAAATCTTCTCAATAAATTTTATATTGGCAATATAAACGAGCGATTACAGTTAAGCTATAGATAAATTTATCAACTTAGACATTGCCAAGTATTTCAGCCCCACCTTTTTGATTACAATAATCTGCGCTACGCACTTAGACCATATTTGGCCACACCCATACACGTTCCAAAGACGAGTTTGGCTCGGGATTACTCATCTTAATAATAGAATGGGTACAAATTTACTGTAGATAAATTATCATTACATGAACTGGTGTACCTACGTGTCTTATATACAAGGTGTTGCAGAAAATTCCGGTGGAACTTAAGTGGGTTCCTCAGGCGGAAATTCACATACAAACGACATTGTTATTAAATCGATTAAAACCAAACTACATTTGTATGGGATCGCCTCTCGAAGCACCTTCTAAAGAGGGTTCTTCTCGTCAATACAAACTATAATAATTAATTACCTCTCCACAACATAATCACTCGTGCTAGTCTCAACCTAGGACACCCTGTGCTATGGCAGCCAGGTAAGGACATCACAAATATGGAAGTACACTCAGTCTGAGGCCATTTGCACAAATCAAGTACGGTGACCTCCAGTGGGAATCCAATCCACGGACCTCTATTTGGAAGTCAATCGTGTTAACCGCTAGACACACGTGGCAGTCGACGGGATTAACATCGAAACGGCTAAAAATATTATCTGCTTCATAGAAAGTTGTGGTACTTGTTCTAACGAACGTATGAACCACTGTTCTTGTCGTGATTTATGAACTCATGCATAACTATGGGATCAACTGATCGCGTAGATAAAATTATTTGTATTGAATATAATACCCCTTTAAGCTCTACCGGACCTTTCTGCAAAACTATATAGTTGATACGAAATGGTATACTCCTTTAATCCAAAAGCAAAATTCATAGACAAGAATTGCGTAAGACCAAAAAAAACGAAAACACCTAAGGCTGCACCCAAACTAGTAATTTACCAATTTAATTTATTTTTCAATATCTGATCTTGTCTTCGACGCGTTGAAGCTGTGCTATAGATCTTTTGCCGATAAGTAACTATGGCTATCAGGGGCCTGTCTCATAGAACTACAATTCGTGGTATACTGTGACAATTCCGTGTAAATTGCAAAGTCGATTAACCCCAGTAGACTCTGTTCCGCAATGTACCTCGAATGGTTATAATAAACTACGAATTGTAGTTTTATGAAACTGCGCCCAGAGGAACGTCTTCCTTCTGTTTTTTGGTGATGTTTAACTGCGATGGCATATTTTCAATACATAAAGTGAAAGTTCTTATACAACCAGAAACGTCATATTGCGACATTCAAGTTAACTTTAATTATCAAAATCCCTTCACCCTGGTCTTTATCTGCTTCCTTTTCCTTCCACGGTAATAATGAATCTATCCTGGTATAGGTTTTTTACCAACCTTTTGGACCTTTTGGACCGTTTGGACCGACGATCTGAGGCAGTTCGCTGGCAGCGGCTGGATGAGATTGAGTACAGGTACTGGCATGCCTTTGGGGAGATCTACGTCCAGCGGTAGGTTTTTCATCGAAAGCGCACCTCTCGACACAAGAGCTGCGATGCTCAGACACCATACGTGAACGATCAAGATTTCTAGTCTCCGAGTGGACGAGTGAAATGGCCGTCGCCGGCCCGTGCCAAGCCTCAGGCTAAGCTTTGATGGCCAGCCTTTTTTATAATACCTTCACGCTCAAAACACACCCATAACATAACCATTTTAAGACCCACTTTTCCCTGCAAGGCGAAGGCAGGTTCTGCCTTTTTTTCAACGATATTTTCGGCACAGACAAGCCTTGTTTTATGCCTCATTGTAGCGCGTGTATGGCTGTACAGAGTTATTATTATGCCGGCATCACTCAGGGCTAATGGTTTTTGGTGGAATTTGGATGGATTTGTTGTGTTTATGTTGGCAGGTAGATGGTTGTTAGGCTAAGCGTAAGATACAACGTGTTGCAAAAAAGGCCAGTGAAACTTTTAAGTTTACCCTTTAGGGTTCCATGAGGCTTAGCAGCGACATCAATAAAACAAATCGTATCTTCTTTTAGAGTCAATACTTTGAAAAAAGTGTCTTGCTATTCTCTCCATAATGCAAATCGTGATTTTTAGGACCTACGACGAAGAACCTAGAATCAAAGACTTTACCTACTTACTATTCACAAGATTTAAAGAATTAAAAGAAACTTTTACGAACGAAGATAATAATATGATTTTTTTGGTGGCGCTATTGATCTCTTTCGCTTCATCATTACATTCATTAGTCGTTATTCATTACCTTTCACTTCTAATTGTTGTCTTGCACTCAGTCATTTTATCATCTTTTTCGAAGATCATTACTTTATCATCATCATCATCAGCCATTTGACGCCCACTGCAGGACATAGGCCTCCTTCATGGTTTTCCTAACCATGAAGAATTTGCCATAATCGCCACGCTTGGCAGGCGGGTTGGCGATCGCAGTATGCTGTTGGAATCTCAGGAAGACGCTGCTGCCCGTCTCCTGGTAATGTATTTCCTTAGTCGCCTTCTACGACATCCACGGAAGGCAATGGTTCTTAATCTGACGCCACTTCTCATTACATTAACACGTCATTACTTTATAAACATTGCTAATGGTAGCATTGATTGTCCAGACCTCTGAGCTCAGTAAGACATCCGAGTACCAGCCCGACCTCAGTGTCTTAATGCAATTTATCACACTCAATCTGGATTAAGGAATTACAGGAGAAATACATGGTGTTACGTGGTGGTTACGTGCGCGCAGAAATTTTAACTCAACTGTCAACCAACTCAACTCTGACCTATGTAATACTAGTTTGACCCCCGGTTTCTCGTACACTAACAAGCTCTTAATCTACTGTTAACTGCTGTCAGTGGTTTTTCTTGTTGGTATAATAAATGTCTTTCTTCTTCTTCTCCTTCGTGTATAATTTAAAGCTTCTTGTATAATAAAACTGAATTTTAACGGATATTTACTCGTTTACTCGGTAGACCGAGACCACAGCCCTTGCAAAAGTACCGAAACGTCGGAAAACTGTAAAATGGAAAAGTAAACGAGTAAATATCCGTTAAAATTCAGTTTTATTATGTCTAGTGCTCGTGTTTAACCTCAGAAAATACTAAACTTCTTGTATTTTTAAAAAGTACCCGTAACCGATGATGTGCGTGCATGCAACGATTAATGAATGTTGAGGAAGCGAAAGTGATATGTCAGGGTCGTGGGAAGTGGCATTCCCTGGTCTCTGCCTACCCCTCTGGGATACAGGCGTAAGTTTATGTATGTATGTATATTTTAAACCAGTGAATTGAATGCGAATTCATAGTTTAATAAGTTCATTAAATCATTAGCTTTTTGTTCTCTAAAAATGTAATGTTATGCTAATTTTAGTTGTAAGTATTCCTTAAGGTTAAAATAAAATAATATTCTACACACAATTACGTCAAACTCAAACGTAAAGTATTTACTCTCTAATTTACCAACCAACAAGTAGATGTCTAGATCCCAATAAATTAAATAGGTATTTACACCAAAAATCCGACCAAACCTCAAAAGCTATAAGCTAATAACCTATCATCTTAAACTCACGAAACATACAAAGAATCTAACAAAAAACAAATAAAATCTCACGGGTCTCACAGACAGACCCAGTCCGGGTTTTTATTGGCGAATTCCAGGGAAAGGTCTATTACGCAAGTATAGGTCCCTTGCCGATAAGTGAGCTCGGTTAACCGTTCACCGGGGTCGTGTCCTTAAAACTACAATTCATAGTTTATTATTTAATTTATTTAATAGCGTCACTCCATTTCCTTCCGTGGATGTCGTAGAAGGCGACTAAGGAAATCAATTAACAGGAGACGGGCAGCAACGTCTTCCTCAGATTCCAACCGCATACTGCGATCGCCAACCCGCCTGCCAAGCGTGGCGATTATGGCAAAACACCTCATGGTTATGAAAACCGCGAAAGAGGCCTATGTCCTGCAGTGGGCGTCAAATGGCTGATGATGATGATGATGATAATTTATTATGACAAATCGATGTACATCGCATAGCAGTCTTCCTACATGTTAATGTGCGGGTTAGTCGACTTTGCAATTACATCAAATTGTCATAGTAAACAATCAATAGTAATTCTATGAAACAAGGCCCCAGCAGTGGGTAATTGGGTACCTTTAATGGGCGTTCTTTGTAGTTATCCGTTAATATATAAGGCTTACTATTGATTGAATTGATACTGTTAACCATTTCTTGACAGTTCTTCCATGTCCTAGTTCGAGACCATTTGTAGGTACTGCGGCTTCGGGACTAGAACCCACGACTTTTGTTTCGTTAGATAACCTTTTAACCACTTCGTAACGAAGCAGTCAAGTATTACGACATACGCACACATGTGCAAAGATCAGTTGTCGGCAAAAGCCGTAATAGCCAGTGTAGAGTTATCGCCACGGCTTGGGTTTAGTTAACCTTTAGTTAACTGTAGACCGATTTTAATGGTTTGGGTCACGCTACGATAGAATGCAATGCTTTTGTGTAAGTAATCTTGTTCTTAGAAGTCTGAATAGTGTGTCGGGATAGAGATATTTTTAGGATCGTGTCAATTGGCAAACACTGAACTCTGCCTACCCCTCTAGGATATAGGAGTGAGTTTATCTAATGGTGTGTCCGTATCTGACACTGTAATCGTTTATGCAACCATGGTAGCGCGAGTCTTAGTCGCACTTGTCCGGTTTTTTTTCTATAACACAAAGGCATTTTATAATCCGTTGAATTTACCTTCAGAAGATAAAAATACGCTTCTATTACATACGGTATCTGTTAAAATCATCCACATTCTTGTTCGGAGGTAATAAATATGCAAGAACAAATTAACCCACTACACAAATTACCTGACTTCTGTTCTTCGCCCAATCAAATTCCTGGACAAAGTAATTTGAAACTAATCATTAAAGAATTAAAGTTCAGATTGAAATTTCGCCCGCTGTGTAAAAACGGAAGTCGATCGAATGTTGTAAAGGTCAAAAGGTTTGAAGTATAAAAAAGTAAGAAAAGAAAACTGTGCTTTATTCTTAAATGGTAAAGCTTATTTTCGAAGGATTTTCGGTGAAATGCGTAATTCAAAATTGGTAGCCAAGTTCGTTTCAACATTCCATCCGCCCGTTCTCTTTTTAAATTTCGTTCAGGTGGTTCGGTCAGAGATTTGTTTTGTTTTTTTTTACTCTCGTTATATTATAACCTGCCAGTGAACAACTGAACACTTTTGTTGTAAAATTTTAATTGTTTTTCTTTTTTCTTCAAAGGTTGGCTGAATATTTATGGAGGTAGGTACATACTGAAAGCAGGCAGGAGGATCTTCTCGTAATTTTTTTCAGTCTCTTTGATATTATCTCGATACATATCTTACTTTACAGAAAGTGAGAGCGAGATGGTGTGATAAGAAGTTCGATAAAAGGATAATGTTTTAGTTTTTAATGCTACTAACAACACTATGGATCCTGTTGTATCCGAAATAAATGTGTTATTATTATTAAGTGAGCAAATAAGCGTTTTCCAGCAAAACAATTAAGATAACCGGCGATCCGGCGCAATTCCGGCGCCGTGTGACGCCGAATTAAGATTTAATAAGCGTCACTCCATTTCCTTCCGTGGATGTCGCAGAAGGCGACTACGGAAATCAATTACTAGGAGACGGGCAGCAGCGTCTTTCTGAGATTCCAACCGCATGCTGCCATCGCCAACCCGCCTGCCAAGCGTGGCGATTATGGCAAAACCCCAAATGGTTATAAAAACCACGAAGAAGGCCTAAGTGCAGTGAGCGTCAAATGGCTGATGATGAATTAAGATAACAATTTATAAAAAATATTGCATATTATGTGCACAAACATGGTCAAAAACTTTAACAGCGCTATCACACCAGTGATTTGCAAGCGATTTGAAAGAGATGCGATTGCGTAGCGAACTCGCCGCGATTGTGCGGTGACGCTGCGCTGTCCCGGCGAGCTCGCGGCGTGCGATCCACGTTTTGGACACTCAGTAGCAAAATGAATTGATCTGACGAGGAAACACTACCTGCTGGCTTTGTTTCTTCAAAGACGCAGGGAACGAAAGCAGATAAAAGTCAACGACGAATCTGGGAGGTTTCAATATCAAGTAATCGAGTGGGAGAGAGCGACTACTATGTGTCTTCTATAACGGGACGATTATCAACTGTGTATCAACGACGACTAAACCTCTAAACGATGCTACGTCCGCTTACATACGTACCTATCTGCATAAATTCAATGGGGCGGACTGTCGAACGCGATTGTAAGTACAAAATGGCGTCGAGGGTGGTGATCGCGGCGACGACGCATCGTCATCGCGGCGTCGTCGCGGCGTGCTTGCCATGCAAGCTGCGCAATTGCGGCGAACTCGCTGCGCAATCGCATCGCTTTCAAATCGGTCGCAAATCTCTAGTGTGATAGGGCTGTGAACCTCTTTTTTCTCTAACCACCAAACCTAGTTTACTACAGATTAAATATAATAGCTGGCCCTCTAAACTTGTTCCAGATTTCAAATTATGTATTACCGAAGTGAACCTCTAGCCCGCCCAACGTTACGCCTTACGCCACCGCTAGCTCCCGCGCAGCGCGTAAGTCGGTGTTCAAGTTGGCGCGCGCGCATCGACTTAAAACTTTTTAATTTCTCCGGAGTCGTGACTCCACTCACGCGCTGCGCACGCGCTGCGTAATGTGGATTTCTGGAGTAATGGAGGTTTGGTTGAAGAAGAGGGAAACATATCTTGTAATCACCAAGCCAACGTAGGCACGCGTGGTGGATAGGGGATGTTTATTTGTTACATAAGGGTATTTTTTACTACTTTCCGATCCTCCCCTTATACTCACACCCTGGAAGTACATGCAAAAGTAATATTTCTTCGGACCCCGTCTGACCAAATAATTAAATTAATAAGCCCCTCTGCCTAAAGTGGTGGTAGCGGAGCGGTAGAACGCCGGCTTCTCATTCGGGAGGTCGTAGGTTCAAATCCCGGCAGGTACCAATGACTTTGTTTTCTAAGTTAAGTACATTAATTTGTGAAGTTATAGTAACAATACCACTCGCTAACGGTGAAGGAAAAACATCGCGAGGAAACCCTAGTGTCTCAGGTATATATACCTCTACATACCTTAGCTATCGCTTCTTGTGTGCAATAAAGAATATTCTTATCTTATCTTATCTTGCTACGTACAATGGCCCAACTATGAGTCTAAGTACGGAAATCTCAGGTCTAACTAGAACTGGAACTAGAAGCCCTCTGCCAGGTTTACAATACAGCACACTCATCATCATCATCACCCCACCGCTGCCCCAAATGCTACTTCGCACCGCACCTTCGCACCGTACCTTGGCATCCGCATCCACGAACCTGTCTTCGACTCAACTATATAAAACATCGTCCGACCATCGGGCTGTTCGGGCTGCCGGTCTGACCACTGACCGGCGAGCTGTTCTCGGCCGCCACTACTAATATTCAAATTTCATACAAATCCAGTAGCCACCACCAGCAGCACCAGCTCGCTGGACCGACGATCTGAGGCAGATTGCTGGCAGCGGCTGGACGAGGATGGCCGAGGACAGAAGAGAGTGGCGTGCCTTGGGGGAGGCCTATGTCCAGGAGTAAACGAGTGCGGGGTAATTGATTGATTCGTGCCAGATCTGCAGATCCGCAGAGGAGCAACAATTGAATAACTTGACTTCTTCTCCTTATATTTGGTCGTGTTCTCTGACTGATGGACGCAACTATCAGGCAGCATTCGCCAACTCTCTTCACTCGGTCCGATTGATAGTAAAACCCTACGAATAAAAAAACCACAAAAGTATTTCTCCCCGCAAAATTCACACTCAAAAACGGCCCCAGTCATCTCTATGAGTCTTTACCAATGAAATGAGCGCAAGATGAGCTCTAGAGTAAATCACTCTGTGATTGGTTCATTCTGTGCGCCATGCGTGAAGACGTGAATGTTGATTGGGCGATAGTAAGTGACATCGTAACTGATGATTGGTTTTATATAATAACGTCAAACCATTGACTTCATGGATGTATAACCCGTCGAAATATATACGCCCCTCGCAAGATGGCGGTCTGACGGTGGCAGGTGCATAGATATTTTACCGGGTAGTACTGAACTCGCTGCGATGGGTAACATAGTTGACAAGCCCCGTCCGCCTTTCCACAATTGAATGTGGGCTCATTTTTAGCGCTAGTTAGACATCTATGTTTTTAACTAACACTACCACATCAATTAGAGGTTAACAGAAAATTCACCAAACAAATCGCAGTTTCCACTAAATTCTTTAAGCATACAGGCGTCAATGAGTACGTCACAAAACTCTAATCTACTATTTGTATTAAAAGAAAGTCTTGTTGATTAGCCATATTTATTTTGTTAAAATATAAACACAAAGAGCAGTCAGTTCGTTGGCATTTCAATTAACTAAGCAGCTTCCTTCATTATTGCTTTACAAAAGATTAACCTCCAGCAAGGCTTCTTCTACCTCTGCCGACGCCCTTAGTCTAATGAAAATAAAGCTCAGAATGTACTAGCATGGAGGCAAAATTTACTTTGTCTTAGTAATAATGGATTCTTTAACTTCCTGTACCCTACTCACATAAAATGAGTCCTGAAGCCACCATGTATTTATACACAACACAACATATCGATTGCTACACTGATAATCTAAATTTAACATTATGTTTTTGCCAGAAGAATGATCATAAGTCCAATAGGTGTGCAATATCGCCTATGTTATCTTTACAAAGACCTATGTTGCCTATGTTATGTTATGATGTCGTATATTAAACGACACTACCTACGACATCACATAATCCTTTACTCTACAACATGAATTTTGGATGATTTCAAAGGCATCTGCCTTAACAATAGGTATCGAATACGCTATTTTTTTAATGGCACTTTCCAGCAATATCTCGATTGCGGGCTGTTTTTGCCGCGTTAGTTCCGCGTCGGAACTCGTATTCAAAAATCACTCGAATTTTCGCAGTATCCATCTTTCTTGTCTAAATTGAATAACAAAAACAATTGAAAGTCGATATTCAAATGTTTCACATTTTTTAAAAAAAGAACATCATAGAAACCATTTGAAAAAAGTTTCATTCGAAAATCTCAAACCATGAAGATTCTATGTCAATTCAAAGAACCTATTGCAATAAAACGGCAATTTCATACTTTAACCCCTATTACAAAGTGTTTTACTGTTTTTGTTTCTACCTTTGGTACCTATTGTGTTTTAATATTTTATATTTTAACGTTGTCAATGTGTGTTTCTGTTGTTGAAATAAAATGGTTTCCTTCTTCTTCTTAAACTAAAGTGTACACACAGAACTTCGCCAGAGTAGGTTAGCAAGCTGAAGTGGCAGTGGACTGGTCCCATAATATGACGAAGAGCCGGTGGTCGATGGGGTAGGACGCAGCGTAGGACGCCCACCAGATCGCTGGATCGACGACCTAGGCTGCAGCGGCTGTATGAGGATGTCCGAGGGCAATAGGAAGTGACGTGCCTTGGGGGAGGCCTTTGGCCAGCAGTGGACGAGTATACGGGCTGTTTAATAGATTGAAACAAATTAATAAAAAAATCATTTGTTGCCTACCACTATTCTGAATTTTAAAACTTTCTTAAAGAATACATTTTCTGTTTTTTTTTTTTAAATGTAAGCGTAAAATGTCTTGCTTCTATTTTTATAATTCAAATACACGTAGGTAGATAAAAGACAACAGGTCTTAGCAAATATTTTTTTTACAAGCTCTAAGTGAATACAGATCTAAATGAAAATGTTCAGTGCTCAAAATAAAAAAATATAACTTCCACATAAGACAATAACTTGTCCTGGTACCAAACTAGGATCCCCTGTGCTATGGTAACCAGGCAAGAACATCCCAAACACGGAAACCCAGACAGGCCATTTGTACAAATGTGTTGTACACTATACAGATAATAAGGATTCCGCGCGACGTAGAATTGCCTTGACCACTCGATATGCATCCATCACCTTGCCACGCCCCTTCTGCGTTAGTTTTCGACAACTCTGAACGGTCAGTTGCCTTAGGAAAATAATTAATGAAATAGTGTCTAGTTGTGTTGTGGAGTTGAACGTGGGCAAATAATTAATAAACGGCGGTGGTATGGTAGCGCATCGATAGAGTGTTGGCTTCACGTTCGGCAGGACGTGGGTTCGGATTCCGGTATGACTGTACTAATTGACTTTGTTTTTAAGCAGCAGTTTGTGAATTTTTATTAGCAAAATAGCACTCGCCGACTATGAAGGAAAACATCGTGAGGTTTGATAAAAATGTAAAATACTTATTTGAAAAATATAAAGACATACTATGTAGCTACTATTTGGTTTCATTGTTCTACCTATATATTTTCCTTATAAATGAAATAGATTAACTTTGGAATAAACATAAATTTTCACGATTTAGATTTCTAAAAGTTAGTAAGTACATCCTTTATAGGGTACTGTGTAAGCTTCTCAACAAGATTCTACCAACCTTGACGTTCATTGAGTAGGTTTTTTGTTTTACTAATGAATACAATATTTGAATTACATCTTGGAATTTTTTTAAAACATGGAACTATATACGTGTTGCAGGAATCGTGCTAGAGTACGTCTGATTGCTAGTTTTTTTTTTTACCAAGCACAAGGTAAACTTGAATATCTTATTTAACCAGCGGGTGAAAGTCACAAAAAGCTTAACCTGGCGCTGTTATCGCTCGGTTAGGTAACATACATTTTTATTCCTAAATACATAGATTTTAGTATCTTTTTACATTGCAGAGGCTTCCTCTGTAGGCTTTCTAGGGTTTCTGATGATAAATCTTAAGTATCTGAGATTGTATATACTCTCACTTTCGCTTCCCAAAGTAATTAATATATATTTTTAGGATGTGATTTGGCAAGGCAAGTCTTTTAGTTTGCACCCAATTAGCGTGAGTGAAGGTGCCACTGGATGCTGTATAAATCATCTCATTACGTAGAAGCAAACGCCAAAGACAGTTATCTCTCGAGTATGGTCGAGGCGTAGAATGAACCATTACTCAAAACTAAGACTAATTGTCTTCAGAGACAGGATGTAAGGCAAAAGAGAAACATAGGTATGCAATGCAAGGAGCGAGTATTATGTAATTATTGGTAATATTGATGAAATATAAAGGTCCTGTAAAGGTTTAACCGTCCAAGATAAGTTGGGACCATTATTAATAATAGTCCATTGCGTGGACAAGGATGGAAAATGGGCTAGAGAGAGACCGCTATAGTCTATTAAAATAATTGACGGTTGTAAGTCCGAAGGTGTCATGTCTTCCGGTTCAACGGAAAAAGTAAAAGATTTAAATGTCGAACATGAATCATATACCGGCTTGATCAATGAAATCAGGAATAATTAACTACTTAGCTATTCAGAGTATTCTAAGTAGTTTTTTCTGTGATTTACGAAAAACAAAACTTACTCGTATTTGAAAAATACAAAACAAGTAACGGAAAAATTTAAGAAAAAAAGTTGCAACCTCTTTTTAAAGTTTTTCAAAAAGCAATGTAATTTACTGGGCATGAACAAGATACGTACTGTTTGGTCCATTTTTGATTTCATAACCCTGCCGATGCTGAATAGCCTATTTTGACCCGTGCACTATATTTTGTGCGGACGTGACAGTGTATTCGGTGGTCGAATGCCATGTTACGCCCTCTATAATTCTCAATGGGGCGATTATTCGTCTTCGATCTTCGTATTTAATTGTATTCGCTGTGTTTTTAAGTCTGTTACTGGATTTGTGTATTTTGTCAGACAAGCAACAAAGAACATTGCGAAAAAGTTTTTTTGTTTGTTACTGAATTTGTGTATTTTGTCAGAGAAGCACCAAAGAACATTGTGAAAAAGTTTCTTGTTTGTTACTGTATTTGTGTATTTTGTCAGAGAAGTTTCTTTGTCCTTAAAATGTGGAAGTAAAGTAACAACTCGTTGGCAGTTTAATTCGTTGGCAGTTGCAGTTTTATTGAGCGGTTACAGCTAAGTTATTGAATCGTTCATAAAAACCAATAAAAAAGTGAAAAAAAACGGGCATATCCACATGAAGCATTCCGTTTTTCTTGCATTCGCGCACGCAAACTCGCATCCGAATCTGAAGCATTTAAATTGCACGTTATTGCTACCGTGCACGGCCGCGTTCATCTCTCCTCGAATTCCAGTGCAATGCTGTAATTATCCCACCGATGTGGCCAACAATAAAAATGTTAGTCTTGTGTTTTGAGTAATTCGCCTAATATCGTGAGAGTTCAAGCTTAGAATTTCGGGCTGTTTAGCGTGAGAAGGGATCCAAAAATTGAGTCACGATTTATTTAAATCATTGTGTAAATAGCCATAAATTGGAATATCTATTAGTATATACATTGATGCATTAATGTTAATTTGTTATGCGAAAAACAGAGGTGCCGATTTACTTAAATTAAAACGAGATGTGTCGAAAAAACGGATGCGACAACCCCGCTGCGCTGTGAGAGGTCGCGTGCTTTTAAAAAAGGAACGCGCTGTCTACTGAACTGTCAGTGCGCGAGACAAGAAATGTTGCCAGACAAAAAAGGACACAGATTCATTCATAAAGCCACTCGTGTCTTAGAAATTAGTTTATTTTATTTTAATTACTTGAGCGCGTATTGTTATTATTAATTTGAAGTCTCTCGCTTGCTGGACAATATATTTAATTGTCTTTCCGCTCGGCCGTGATTTATACGTCTAGTTAGTAAGTTATTTGAATTTTAATTTAGACGAGTTTTAATGGGGTACGCTTGAATGGATTCTAATTAGGGGAAAACAACCGGCGATCGGTCCACGTGAGTAATGTGCGGTATAAATTTCGGTTATGGCCTTAGAAAAGCTGTTCGCCAGCGTTTGACCTGAGTTTTATGAACACAATAGACAAGGCTGACGTTATAAATGTTCTTTAATAAAAAAAAATGGACGATGAGAGATGGCCAGTGTCGGAAGTGGTGGATTGTCTTTCTTTGTGTGGCTACAAAGTGGCGTAATAAGAGATGATTGGTAACTTGAACAAACAGTGCTAGAACGTAAATAGCTCGGGGCTACGGGCTAGAGAAATAAGATGTTGGAAAACTACATTCTATAAGGTACACTGCAATATCACTTACTTTGCTAATAAAATGTCGTTTTCGTGTGTGTGGCTGATTTGGACAATTTTCTTTGCTTATCATAACACCAGTATTTACAACTTATCTTTTCTAATTTGAAAACGACCAATCAAAGTTTACTGGAATAATAAAAATAGAAACTATAAAGTATTTGAGGATACAAAACCAATAACCAATTGGCATTGCCATAACAGGGCATGAATCAATAAATACACAAGAGAGCACAATTAAAATTTTCCGCAATTCATTATAAACGCGTAGTAGGTAATATAATTTTAATGATTCCACCCCGTGTTATACTGCTTACGAATAATAAACCAAGTCAAACAATACGAGTTACGATTATTGTGGACGATTATAATAAAACCGAGCCTCTACCTGCGACATTACTCAATAGTTCATTAACAGCAGCGACCACGATTCATTGCTTTATAAATCAAAAGATTTCTTTAAAAAAACTACCAACTCATTTGGCTGCCTTGCGCACCTTAACACAATAGTAAAAAGAGAAAAACACTGGCCGCATGTTCTTATTGCCTATTAAAAATATATATCAGCAAAATGTTATATTGAAATTCGAAATTTGAAATAGCCAATTAGCCAGTTTTGAATACAAGCGATTATTGGAGCCGTTTGCGATGGGAGTTGCAAATATGACATGTCTCTTTTAATTTATTTCGGTGCAGATGGTGAATTTGCAGTAAGGTTATGATGACAGTGTTAAAATAATTACTTATCTTTCGAATTCACTACGATTATGGTGGAAGTAACCTTTCATTTCGATCCAACAACGCTAAGAAATTAAATTAAAATTTGCATAAAACTAAAAAAAGGTATTTATTAACAATTCTTGAACTCAAGATACAACCTAGATCAGGGATGGCGAACCTTTATGGATCGACGTGCCATTATCAGCAAACGCTGAAATAGTATCGTTGTCACACGCACACTTCTTTATTTATTTATTGTATATATGTAAGCATGTTTGTTTCTGGCAATAAATCATTCATTCATTTTGTCTAAAAACAGATTTTCATAGAGGCATAGACGTGCCATGAATAAATGTTGACTTACGGATTAATGGGAAACTAAATAATATCAACTTAAATCTCACCAATAAAAAAATGCACTACAAGGATGCGTGATCGTTCGTTGCACTTCCTACTTTTAATATTTTCTCGATCGTTGCGCGTACCCATAATATTTTGTCACACGCCATCAATGGCACTCGTACCACTGGTTTGCCATCTCTGGACTAGATCGCCTCATCTGTAGTTTAGAAGATAATAGAAGTCAACAGCAAAATAAAATATAAAAAAAAATTGTGGGAAACAACTTATTAGGACTTGGACATATGAAAACCCTAAGATAAACGCAACGAGTCACAATGTTGAATTTTGTTCCCGCCAGCTTAGTAATGAATGTTCAGCAGTCGGGTTGTTGGTAGTATTTTTTATTTTAGTTTATTATTTTTGTCCTTTTACTGATTTTTTGAATTTTTTGTTGGATTTTTGCTGATTTCTTACATTATATGACACTTGCATACACACGACGAATCGATTGAGATCTTATTTGTCAAAATCTGATCATTGGTTAAGGAGTTACGAGGGAGCATAGAATCGGATATACTTACATACATACATATATACATACATACGAGCCAAACATCTTCCCCTCCTTTTGGGCTCCGCCGCAGTCGGGTAAAAAGCTTTGTAAGGAGGTGTAACATATAAAAAAAATGTTTCTTACAATGGCCATTCTTGATCATATTACGCATTTTTAAGCCACTAGGGACTTAAACAGACTAGTAAAAAGTCATGAAATCCCAGACTTACTGACACATTAGACTAAGTTCGTGTATTATAACATAAATGTAAAAAAAAACTGGCCAACATGTTGTCCCAAAAAATACTTGATATTAAAAAATAAAAAGATCTTGCCAAGTTTCTTAATTTTCTCGTGTTATAATAAATATGGAAAATTTGTGACATCTACAGATCATACTTGGCAAGTTTTCATTGTAAAAACATTCAATATTGTCTAAAAACTTGCCAAATTTGGTCTGTAAATTTTGGAAGCTACACAATTTTTCCTTACTTATAGTAATACTGATAATTCCACGAAGACAAGGAACTTGGGAAGTTCTTAATATGAAGTATTTTTGGGTCTAGAAGTTGACCAGTTTTTTTGTACATTCATGTTTTGGTGGGTTTTAACTATTACCTACACGAATTTAGTCTGAGGCGTCAGTAAGTCTGGACAAGGCGCTGGCCATTAACAAAAGAGCCTCGCTGACAACACGTTCCGAATTAAAAAAATACTTTGATACTCCGAAAATTAATGGCGCTTTTTGACAGGAGCTATATTGTGCCGGCTAATTCGAAATTGGTTTAAAATCTTATCAAGGGCGATGACAGCGCCTTAATGGGATCGCGGGCGATTCGAGAAATAATCCTTTTCAATTCGTTTCATGCGCGCTTGGCCTTTGTTTTTAATTTTCATTATTGTGACGGTTGATGAGAAGTTTTGTTTCGCTGGTCTTCAAGTCAGGTAGATACCTAGTGATCACCAAGATTAGTTGTAAAAATACAAATGGCAGAGGTCTAAGGAGTAAGTAAATTCAAACTATAATCGTAACTTAAAATAGGTAGAAATGAAAATAATTACAAAATTCCAGACCGATTCTAAAGCGGTAAAAAGTCAATTAACAAGAAATTGTTGACAAAAACAAAATGGCGGCAACACCACTGGCGACCCGCATAATGGACCTGTCAAAACGTGTAAATGATGCGCGCCGCTGAGGAGCTCACTGTTAACGGGTTAAACTTAATGTAAGTAGGTAGGTAGGAACATACTGTAACTCTAAAACAAAACTGAAGTGAATCAGCATTCTCGGAATCAGTATAGTATGTGGCAAATCTTGGTCTCTGACTACCTCTCGCGGATGCAGGCGTGAGTTTATGTTTGTATGTACTATCATTATCATCATCATCAGCCATTTGACGCCCACTGCAGGACATAGGCCTCCGTCGTGGTTTTCATAACCATGAGGGGTTATGCCATAATCTCCACGCTTGGCAGGCGGGTTGGCGATCGCAGTATGCGGTTGGAATCTCAGGAAGACGCTGCTGCCCGTCGCCTGGTGATTGATTTCCTCAGTCGCCTTCTACGCCGTCTACGCGCAAATACGGTTCAATTTGAAACCATTACATATTTGCGCCGTTTGGGGTCGAAACCATAGGCTTGGTTCAAAGACCTAGCGGCGCGCCTAGTCGACTCGGGAGACCAGGGCTGGCGCGTACCTCGGCCAGAGAGGTAACGTCACCAGCGTTCAGGGCTCAATTCCGCGGGAACCTGGGGCAGGTGTTTTATTTGTAAACATAGAATTTATGACGTTTATAATATATTACTTAAGTCCAGTTTTTTATTTAAATTTGCTTTTTTTTTCCGAAAAAACTTAATTCGTTAAATATTTCGCCCAGACCGTTACTAGTTTATGTGAACGAATTTAAAGAGGCACTGCAATCATCAAAACATCTGGCAAAAGTGGCAAAGACATTGAAGTTGGGCCTAGAGTCTACTTCACGTATCGTTGCTCAATAGAATGTTAATAGCACGGCAAAGGCTGTTTTGACACTACTCGTAGTCTATAAACAGTCGCATTGCGATGCCATAATAAAACCGGCTAAGTGCTGGTCGGACTCGCGCACGAAGGGTTCCGTACCATTATCTATACGACATTAGACACAAAGATCGAGAAAAACGGCAAAAAATCACGTTTGTTGTATGGGAGAACCCCTTAAATACCTATATTATTTTAATTTCATTATTTATTTTTGAAGCGAATATAGAACTAATTATTCTGTGAATATTTCAAGCGTCTACCTGTTGCCGTTATTAATATCAAGCAAAAAACGCCAAATTCTGTTTTCGGTATTTGTTAACAGAAAAACGGTATTTCGGCAACAGAAATATATCATCTGTGAAAATTTGAAAAAAATTTGAAAGTAGAACAGTGGACTCGGAAGCGAGAGACCCAGGTTCGATTCCCAGTGTGGGCATGTATTTGTTTATTTTCAAAGTTACGTAGAACTGCGAATTGGTAGTAGCACACGCTAATTGTGAAGGAAAACATCGTGAGGAAACCCGCGGCTTGGTTGGCTCCGCACGTATTGACTTGTCTTTCCTGTGGGCTAGGCCGACTAATCAGAGTGGTATAGGTGCTGGGCAAGCCTACTCCATCTAAAAAACAACGTCCCAGGAACTGCAGCGTCCAAGTGGTCCCGTCACCCATCTAGCTTGAGTGAAGGTGCCACTGAACGCTGTATAAATCATCTCATTACGTACCTAGATGCAAAGGCCAAAGTTTTATCTGTATTTTTATATTTTTTAATAGGGTTAGCTCTTTACACTGATGTGTCAATCCCTACTGCATTAGTTCTCAAATTTTTAAAGCTGCGGAGCATTAACAAACCAATTTGAATTCACTTCAAGCTTCTGAAGTAAACGCCACTGTATCATTGCATTGCTCCGAAGTAATAGGTCTATGTAGCTGGGGAATTATTCAACAGTTAAAATAATCCAACGATTCAGTTACAAGTGTGATTCGCGGAACCCCAGTGACTTTTCCAAGGAACCCGCTTTAAGAATCGCTAAGAATGTTTATTCCACCCTGGGTTTGTAGTTTTTTTCACATTGAACTACTTAGTCCTCAAGATCCCCGAGAACTGTAAACTATATATTGTTTAAACTGTATTGTTCTAAACTGTATATTGTCGTGTTTGCATCAAGCAAGAGGAATAAAAAGAAAAACAATCAGACAAAACAAATACGAATAGCACAAAGACACTCAAATGATTGACCACAGTCCACTCCAAACAGTAACAATTATCTACATAGTTTTTTAACGACAAAAGTACAAGTTTGTTCGTCTCGGAGATAATTACATCCTTCGGGAAGAATCTGGTTTGAACACGGCCGAGCCACAGGATTTCATTTGAGTTCTTTTGCATTGTTCGGTAATTATGAAAGCTCGTTTAAAAGGCCTTTTACTCAGGACGAGTTTTGTACGAGAGAAAAGTCTAATAGCATTTACTTACATGAGAAGCCAAAGGTTACTTGATTCAACGTCCAGTTGAACAAAAGGGTTTCTTGAAACTCTCGACCGAAATTTTACTTCAAAAATTAATTGCTGCAAGGATGTCTTGAGACTCTGGATACAAAGTTTGATTTATTTAAAAAACCGGCCAAGTGCGAGTCGGACTCGCGCACGAAGGGTTCCGTACCATTATATATACAGCATTAGACCCAAAGATAAAAAAACAGCAAAAAATCACGTTTGTTGTATGGGAGCCCACCTTAAATAATTATCTTATTTTGTTTTTAGTATTTGTTGTTTTAGCGGCAACAGAAATACATAATCTGTGAAAATTTCAACTCTCTAGCTATCACGGTTCTTGAGATACAGCCTGGTGACAGACAGACGGACGGACGGACGGACGGACGGATGGACGGACGGACGGACGGACGGACGGACGGGCGGACGGATGGACAGACAGACAGCGAAGTCTTAGTAATAGGGTCCCGTTTTTACCCTTTGGGTACGGAACCCTAAAAAGTATTATTTGAGTATTTCCAAAGTTTACATGAACACTGAGATTAAGATAAGAATATTCTTTATTGTATACCGGAAAAAATGATACAGAAACAGCAATGACAAAAGAAAGTAGATTCTTAAATAATAATAACACACTTTAATGCAGACCCATCAAGTTCAAATTTAGTCAATCCTAGTCAAATTGCGTTACCAAAAAAAGTTCAAATCCTGGCCAAAATCAATTAAATCTCACTAAATAGCGTTTTTAAATAAAAATACTTAAATATATGCAATTCGCTTACCATTTATACATTTTGGTGAAGTGATTTATTTAGTAGCCATTTATATTTATTTGGATCGTAGCAAGTGGCAAACATGTGTCTCTGCCTGCCCCTCCAGTACATAGGTATGAGTGTGCGTATGCCTATGACTGTGACTTATTTATTTATTAGTTTTTGCCCGCTACTTCATCCGCATGAGTAACTTACGGGATGAAAAGTATTCTATGTCCTTTCCCGGGACTCAAACTATCTCCATAACAAATTTAATCTAAATCCGTTCATCCGTTACTGCGTAATTGAGTAACAAACATCTTCACAAACTTTCACATTTATAATATTAGTGGTAGGATTTTGCTGTAAATTAAATTGACTCTAAATTAATTTAAAGTTAATTTACTTTATTAAAAGAAAGAAATGACGTCATTCAAGTGGCAGGAAGACGCTGGATGCAGGCCGCTTCCAACCGGTCTTTTTGGAAATCCATGGAGGAGGCCTATGTCCAGCAGTGGACTTCTTGTGGCTAAATGATGATGATGATGAAAGAAAGAAATAAAGAAAAAAAGAAATAGGACATTTATTTAAATAAGGCTCTTTGCCTTTAGGTACTACGGCCGACAAGTTTCTTTTGGTGAGTTCTAACGATTTCCGTTGGTGATTTCAGGGCCGCTCTTCATAAAACTACAATCCATAGTTCATTATGAAAATTCGATGTAAATTGCGATTATGCGAGTTAAAAAATAATTAGGTACGCTGTTTATTTCATAAATTACGGCTTTACAATTATATCGAATTGCCATAGTAAACTATGTGTTGTAGTTGTATGAAATAAGGCCCAGACTGTAAGCTACTATCAAGGTAAGGATCTCAAGGAATGTCGTTTGTTATTCATCCTCAGCAAAGCGTCGGCATGTCTAACAAGTGGCCGTAGGTTTTTTTATTCATTAAAGAGTTGGTACCTCCATGTTAATTTTTTAATCAAAACATGTGTAAAACTGCGTGGCACTTTGTTTCACTTTTTATTTTATCTTATTCTTAGGTTCAACAAACGGAGAAAGAGTAGGTACCTACTTATTTAAAGTTGAAAAAGTTAAGGAGTACTTATTTAAAGTTGAAAAAGTTAAGGAGTACTTATTTAAAGTTGAAAAAATAAAGAAGAAAGGGAGAAATATATTTTAACAAAGTAGACTTCACAACTTTGTTTAACTAAAAATTTGGTAGCTACCAATAGACCACCTCACGTGACCTCATGTTTTCCTTAACCCGTCAACGCAGCGAGTACGTTTTGTTGCGTTGTTAATTTTTTTATCGTAGGTATATTTTATATTCTTTTTATTGCACTAACCCGTGCTGAAGACAATTTTAAAAACCTTTTAGAGGCTAAAAATTCCATTCCGGCATGGGTGGAATTTTTAGCCTCTAAGGTATATTTTTGTTAATTGCAAATTTTATCAAAATAAACTACATTGGTTTGCATATGGTACTGTTTTTAACTACTTTGTAAAGAACAGTATCATATTTACAGTTTTTAATAGTTTAGATATTCATAGTTTAAAATGAGCCACAGGAAAGACAAGTCATACCATACCATACCTTCTAGCCACGTCAATATGTAGGTAGGTAGGGGAAGCCCGGGCAAAGAGAATATGCTAAGGTTAATTTAATAAATAAAAAAAAGTCATCAAGATAGGAACTTTATTTAATCATTTTTAATGGCACATGGTAATCACCTTTTAATATAAAACATACAAAATTGAAAACTTAAACGTTATATCCTCTGAAAACTCAACATTTAAACATTAGTCAAAAATCCGCTTTGCCCGACCCCGTCGGGCAAAGCGGATATACCACAAGGGCAAAGTGAATAAGGCTTTATAAACACTTTAATTAAACCATTAATCTTCACATTCGTCGCAGAAGTAACTGCCTCGACCTCCATATGATGTGCATGCTTCATGTGCCCACCGGCAACACTGTGAACACTGAATCCAGTCTTCTGTAGGTGGTTCAATGTACTTCTCAGTGCAGACCAGGCAAAAGCAATCCATTTTAGTTTTTTTTTCAGGCGTCTGTCTTTGTCCTCTTCCTTCTTTAGATGTGCTGGGACCAAGCAGCTTAGATATCTTGGTCTTCTGCCTATTTATTTTCTTGTATTTCACTGCTTGTACTGTTTTAACCGGTGTCGAGGTTAATACTTCAGATTTTTGACGTTTATGTTTACGGTTTGTTTTTGGAGCAGCCATAGTCGGTATAGGCCTTACTTGGAATGGAGAAACATCTCCTGCTGCTATGCTATTTTCCAACGCGGGTGAAAATGTTTGTGATGTTTGTGGATTGGTCACTTCTTGTGTCATCGGTGGTGGAGTAATAGATTCAGTCGGCTCTGTTGGACAAACGGCATCTTGTGACTTAGACTGTTGCAGTGATGGTAGACTGTTCGTTCCTTCTGACAAAGTTTGTTGTGGTGACGCTTCTTGTATCGTAGGTGATTGTGTAGCAGTCGGTTCAGCATGCAAAGGACGGTCTGTCATAGCAGATGGAGCATAGTCTTCTTCACCGAATATATGGGGATTGTACGGCCATATGCCAGGTTTTTTGAAACCTTGGGTAGCATTGTGAACTGATGCACATTTTGCGTAAGCTCCAGCAAAAAGTTTGGCTATGTCGTATTGATTAATAATTCGGCCTGGATGCATTTTTTGGAAGATATTCAATTCCTGCTCAAAATATTTCTTTAATGGTCCATAAACTGCAACATCCAGCGGTTGCATTCTGTCGGTGGTATGTGGAGCAAATGAAACAAACACAATATTGTGTTGGGTGGCATATTCTAACGCCGGATAGTATTTGTGCGACTCATGGTTATCGAGAAGTAATAAAACCTTCCTGTCTTGATTCGGCCGCGTCTTTTCGACAAAAATTCAAGCCAGTTTAGAAAAGCTGGTCCATGTATCCATCCGTTATCTGTCACTGTCGCTTGTGAACCAGGAGGGGCACCATCTAAAAGTCGTGGCTGCATTTTCTTACGCGCAAATATAAAAAAAGGCGGAATGAATGTGCCTGCAGCATTGCAACAGCATATGACTGTTGTTAATTGTCCTCTTTCTGCACTGCTTACCACACCGACTTGACGTTTACCCTTGATGGACAACACCTTTGGTGGCTTAGAAGTTGTTGATCTCACGCCTGTTTCATCCATATTGTAAATGGTTGTTGCATCAAAATTATGCTTCTCAACTTGATCCCAAAAGTTAGAGTAAAATAGTTCTACTTGCGGCCTGTTGAATCCTCTTGTCCTCGCTATCGAAGTGGGTTCTGGAGATCGTAGAACCATCTCGGGATGTCTCTTCTTAAACCCAGCAAACCAATCATCACCTGCCTTGCCATTTTTGAATGGATTTTGGATGTTGTTTTTTTCTGCATATTCATACACGAAACGTAAAAAATCTGCGCGAGTCATACCGAAAAACAAACTGTCCAACTTTGTCAAATATTCACACAGCCCCTTTTCTTGGTCAGGAGTAAATATTGGAGCAAATCTACCTAGCTTCTTGATCGTGGTTCCAGATTTTAGGTGTCTGTGTAAGGTGCCAAAAGGTATACCATACTTGGTAGCTGTTCCGTTGATAGATTTTTTGTCTTCTTTTACCTCTTTCATTGCTGCTTGGAGGGCGTGTTCGGACCATGATGCTTGTTTTGTTTTTCGTTTATATTTGAACACCATCCTGAAGAGCAAACAAATAAAAAACGCATATTAAATGTTTACGGGTAAAGCGGATAACTTATCCTCTTTGCCCATATTCGCTTTGCCCAGCGAGCAACTTTTTGAAATAAAAATGGTAGGTAATTATTGTGAGCCGTTGAGTGTAAACTTTAAATCACAAATAATACTTCGATACATGGTCAAACGATCAAACAAAAGTACTTTTGAATTACTATAAGCTATAAACAAAAGAAATCAACACATACCTGATCGAAAATCGCAAGAAAATAGGGAGTTTTGATTTTTTTTTCACCAGCGCGAAAGAAACGACTTGATTGTTTTAGTTTTACTGTCATGGCGTCGTTACACTGGCCATTCATCCACTGCACCAGGGCTTGTATCGCCATCTAGTGTATATTTTGGTAAAATCGCATTATTCGCTTTACCTCGGTTATGCACTTTGCCCGGGCTTCCCCTACAGTTGGCTACAGTATCTTTGAAGACCATGATGTCATGCAGCTAGTACCTAGACACAGGTATGATGATGGCGTATGTCTCTCGTTTTGTGTAGCAAAGGCGGAATTGCATGACTTTCTTAAATGTGGCTTAAACAGTATTCAATTAAAATTTTTCACACAAAAGTCGATTTAGATGGCGACTTAAGTGACATTTAAGAAGTGGTGCAAGTCAGCCTACATGTCATTATTTGAAAAATAACATAACATAAACTCACGCCTGTATCCCAGAGGGGTAGGCAGAGACCAGGGACGGCCACTTGCTTCGATCCTGACAGATCACTTTCGCTTCCTCAACATTCTTTGCATGCACGCACGCCGGTTTCGGGTACTTTTTATCTTGCCCTTTGCTAATTTGGTCGAAGTATGTCCGTCTGGGTCGTCCCTTACCGGCCTTTCCACCCACATTTGCTCGATATATTCGAAAAAATTTACTATAATTTACTGGAAAGTTACGACTTTTGACATGTGAGCGAGCGACAAGAGTCTTCTACTGGTACCACCTACTACAAACCAATAAATAAAACAGTATCATCCGAATTCACTGTCCACAAACTTAAGATAGTATAAAAGTATCCATACCTCACGATGACATTGCATGTACAGATTCATATCGTCGCGCACAGTGTCCTATCTACTTATTCTAAGGCAAACATATCACAGAATACACACAGAGGAAAAGAAAAACCGTCCGGCCTCTATCACAACAACGAAACCGCGAAAAGTCCACGCACGGAAAACTTTGGGCTATTCCCGGCGCACTGGTACATCGCTATCGATTTTCCGCGAAGCCGCCCGGGGCTATATGAGTAGAGATCACCGAATCACGCATACGAAATGTAATAATAAACGACTACCATCCCGCGGGCTTATCTGTAAACGACTGGAGGCGAAAAGGTTTTCGCTGGGGGCGAAACGCCGTGCGTCGCTCGAGGCTCCGCCCAGGGCGACACCATTGGCTCCGGGGCGGCGGCGGCTCTCCGCGGCGGCTCGCCATTGGCCGCCGGCTGCCCCCGGTGGGGATGCCATCCGGACAATATTTTGACGTTTTTTTCGCCTGACGCGGTGGCATTTTCTCGTCGCGGCGATTAATTGTAATTCTTTATGGCCATTGTGGGGTTAAGTGAGCAGTTAGACGTGACGCTGGCTTTGTGATCGATGCCTGAATGGGCCATTGGGGCTTGTTTGTTGAGCGACTCGGGGGTTTTGTGTGCGCCGGCGCATAGGAGGCTCGATCCGCTGTCTGTTCTGAAGGTTTTTGTGGATTGTTTGCGTTGCCAAAAGGCTTTGCTGCGAGGTTTGCGTAGGTTTGCTCTTTTATTGACGAATGTGCTTTTTCTATGGTATTGATTGAACATACACCTGTCAATTAAATGTTGTCAATAACGTTTTGTTGGCAAAAGGATGGACTGAGAATTTTGCAAAAAAAGGTATTTGTGCCTTTGTAAACGTATATTTTGTGAGCATTAGGTCTCAAAACAAGATTAGTTCACTGCACATGCATTCTACTAAAATATTTGAAAGCGTTGTTTTTCCTTCCCATCAAATACAGTCCAACTGTTATTAAAAATTCGAAAGTGTGTTTGTTAATTTATCCCTCTTTCACGTAGCAAAGAAGCCATTGATGTGATTTTTTGTTTAGATAAGTACAGATAGTTTACAAGCCGAAGGGTGACATGGGCTACTTTTATATGAATCCCACAAAAAGGTCACGTGTTAGAAAAGAAACAGCCAACTGTAACAGAACCTTTATCCAAATAATTATCAGAAAATAAAATGTATGTAAAAAAATATATAAAACCTACGGTCATTTTTCCACCACCGATAAAATGTATATTTTTCTTTCGCGAATCTTCAGAGGTCATATTTGCCATGCTTTGTGTGTTTTATGTAAATAAATGATTTATATATCATCTATTAAAAGGTCAATAACCGTAAAAAAGATTTCTCTCTACAACTTATAATTTCCATAATAAGTTAAAAAAAGTTGAAAAACAATTCTCGTGTTACAAAAACGCGCAATAGATACCTAAATACAAGGCGTGTCGTAAAGAATGGATTGAAAAGCGTTTCTTTAGTACCCATCGCATCGATAAATCAAACGACTTCCAACAAGCGAGTTTTAAATTTTCAATATTTTAATTTTATTTTCCATCTTAAAACTTGACGGGGTTAGGTCAATTCGTAATAGAATATTTTAAAATTTTGCTCATTAGAAGTCGTCAAGTTACCTCGGATGTTGAAGAAACGGCTTTCGAGTTACTCATTATTTCCGCCTGTAGGTACCTGAAGAACTAAAACTTTGCCTCCCAACACAAAAGCTACGTACATTATTCACATCGGCGTTGTTTTACGGGGGGCGCACAGATTTCGGAGCACTTTCCCTCTCAAGGGGGAATGTAAGGGGACGCAAAGTCAAGAGCGCAGCCCGATGGGGATCAATAACTGCTGCTGTACTCCATTCCACGAAACGAGCTCCCAAAGATATGTAAGTTAGATATGTTACAATAAACAGTTACTTAGGTATGCATGTGCAAAAAAAGATATAAAAGAGCGAGCCACCTACAAATTGCTGTGGCAATTTGTCGACAATTAAATATAAGAATCGTGCATGTAAACTGATTAAACAAATAAAAAAAAAGAAGAAAATCGTCTATGCGCGGCCCATTGGTTAATGCGTGTGACCTTCAATAGCAACTCTGCATTAAGTAAACCGGCGACGAAGCGGATCGTCTCCGTTTATTGTTTCGCATATCTCTAGTCGCGCGCATTGACCATTGAGATGCGAATATTTTGTTCCATAGGAGTCCGACTCGTGGAACGGTGTGTAAAGGTCTATCCGCGATACCACGGGCCGGTGACTTGCTGACGGCACGTCAATTTCAATAGGTATGTTATACTAGCAGTTCCCACCCTGAAGGCCCATTCTAAATATCAGTGAAAGAATTTAGTAAATCAGTTTTATAATTTCGGAGATTACCCCCTACATACAAACCTACAAACATATAAACTTACGAACTTTTCCTCTTTATAATATAGAATAGAGTTTTTGAAATCGGCTTAGTTCTTTCGGAGACTACCACCTACATACAAACTTACGAAAATATAAACATACAAACTTTTTAATTAATTAAGTCCAGTTTCTTTAGTTATTTTTAATTATAAACAATGAATACTATTAATTTATGATTGTAAATAAATATTGTACTTAAAGAAAAAAAAAAAAAAAACTTTTCCTCTTTCTAATATTCGTGTAAATGTAGTATAGTGCAAATGGTAATCTAAAACCAAAACCGGCGTGCGTGCATGCATGCAACGACTAATAATAATAATAACTTCCACACAACACAATCACTTGGCTTGGTCCCAAACTAGGACACCCTGTGCTATGGTAACCAGGCAAGGATATCACAAACATGGAAATACACCCAGACTGAGGCCATTTTCATGAATGCTGATGAAGCGAAAGAGACCTTTCAGGATCGTGGCAAGTGGCAGACCCTGGTCTCTGCCTACTGCTCCGGGATACAGGCGTAAGTATATGTTATGTTAATAACAAAGCATTGTTGACAACATTTAGACATTAGGTAAGTTTATCATGCAACATGATGATATTAATTTTAACTGACTTCAAAAAAGAAGGAGGTTATCAATTCGACGCATATATATATATATGTATTTGGCTATGTTCTCACATAACTCCGACAAATCTTAACCGATTTCCACAATTCTTTTTTTGTTCGAATAGATATAACGTCCCATTGGTCCCATTTTAATTTTATTATAAGCCTATCATCATCAACCCATTATGTCCCCATCGAGGGGCACGGGTCACTTCCCTGAGGAAGGTATAGGCCATACTCCACCACGGGGGCCAAGTCCGGATTGGTGGAGGCTTGTAGACTAGTGGCTCGTCTACTGTCAGAAGTTGTCAAGCCGCCCTAAGGCCTCTGACTTGGCTTAACGACTGCCATCTGTCGACGGCAGCCGGCACCAACAGCTTAACGTGCCTTGCGAAGCACGGAACCGCTCGGAAAAATGCCACAAGCGTTAGGCATAGACGGCGACCCATCCATGCACTGAACGCGCCCAGTGTTGCTTAACCTTCGTGATCGTTTAAGATCACTCAGGCAGCCGGGGCTACGAGCAAGTCGGGCGAGCGGGGCTATAAGCCTATAACATAAGTTTTATTTTTGTTAATGTTTTTTTATTGTGCAATAAAGTGTAACAAACGAACAAACATGATACTAAAGGTGCATGTTGTGGCTGCTTGTGAGTGAGGGGACATTTTAGTCTTAGTAAATGCTCAAAAAACGCTGCATAAATCATCTGCAATAGATATAAAGGCCATTGATGATGATGATGATTACCTACCTAATAGACGTTCGTTCGATTTGACGTTCATTAAGTAAAAATGTTGCGTGTGGTGCCAGATTAAGAATATCGTCACTCCATTTCATTCCGTGGATGTCGTAGAAGGCGACTAAGGAAATAAATTACCAGGAGACGGGCAGCAGCGTCTTCCTGAGATTCCAACCGCATACTGCGATCGCCAACCCGCCTGCCAAGCGTGGCGATTATGGTAAAACCCTTTATAGTTAGGGAAAACCATGAGGGAGGCCTGTGTCCTGCAGTGGGCGTAAAAATGGCTGATGATGATGATGATGAAGTAAACATTCTGTTTTTATAATGAATAAAAATATTTGAATTGAATTGAATAGAAATACGGAAAATCATAGAACAAAAGGCGTTATAATTATTATTAAAATCCTTTATTGCATTTAAACACACAGTTTTGCACATAGGCAAGCTTAATGCTTCTTAGCATTATCTACCAGCTAACCTAAGTTGTAAAACACAAGCTCTTGTTGAGCTATTCCAAGATTGGTGCATTTGATAGATAGGTACTCTGTCGTTATTTACATGGTCCTAGTAGTCTATGCATGGTTATTAATTAATTTCATTGTTTCAATAAATATCCATACCACACGATTTTGACCGTAGGTAACTTCCACACAGTACAGTCACTTGTTCTGGTCGCAAACTAAGATACTCTGTGACATGTTAACTCTGTGGCAAGGACATCATCACAAACATGGAAATAGTTACACCCAGACTGAGGCCAATGTTGTACAAACCAAGTACACCGGCCTACAGTCGAAATCGAACCTATTTAGTAGGTACCTACGGTCAAAATCGTATTTTACTTTGGAACAAAGTCGAAATTCGGCCCTCCAAGGCGAACCAGCGGCCTACAGTGGAAATCGATCCTATCTAGTAGGTACCTACGGTCAAAATCGTATTTTGTTTTGGACCAAAGTCAAAATTCAACCCCCCAAGGGGAACCAGCGGCCTACAGCGGAAATCGAACCTATCTAGTAGTTAACTACGGTCAAAATCGTAATCAACTTTGGAACAAAGTCAAAATTCGGCCCCCCAAGGCGAACCAAACCGCAGATCTTTTGACTTATTTAATTTCGGCACACACGATGTCTTCACACATAATTGTGTCTTTTTCAATTAAAATAATTCGCCTGCTGCCAAAAATAGGTAGCCAAACAATAATACCTGAACAAAACCCTTAAGAGTGTAGGTCACTGTATAACGATTAAAATAATTCCAATAACAGCTGTGGAAATGTTTGTGGGCCCGTAATGGTTTTTCTTGCGGTCTCAGAGCTCCACGCCGATTGAGGGTTAATAATTAATTTTATTTTTAAACTTCGTCCGTGCCTGTTTTGTGGTAATTTTGGCCCCTGAGGTGTCGGACATTTGGCCAGCGTGGAAATGTTGAAATAAACTTCTGTGAATAAATGTCAAAATATGAAGGACTTTTATTGTGAGCTTGAGTGAGGGAGTACGGTACAAAAAAAAAAGGTAAAAACAGTTTTTTTGTTAATTTTAGAAAATACGGCTAAGCAAAAAAGCTCCTAGCAGCATAAAATTGTATAAACGACAGCACACACATCTTTACACCCGTGACTAGATTAAGTTACGGGCGACTTTGGAACTAAAATGTAAAGGTTGATGTGCTCTACCCTAGGGAAAATTTTGTGATCCTACGAGCGTTTTTGCTTTATGCTTAAATAATTTTTAATTATTCTGACATCCAAAAGAAAAAACAAAAATCGACATAACACATTAACAACTAATTTGTCTCTAATTTACCACGACCACTGGCCGGTCATCAATAAAAAGAAAAAAAAAATACGACATTAAATCGTCAAAAAAGAAGAATCACTAAAAACGTCAAATGGATTTGATAAATTCGTCCGTTTGCGTTCCGAAACCGTTTTGTTTTAGCCGAAAGCCGACAGATACAGATTTGTTAAGGTGGCCCGTTATGGTCACGGGTGTTAGAACTTGAACGCATTATAAATGTTCCTGCCCTTGGGTTCCAGACTTCGATCCAATTTCACAAAGTTAAAATAGGCACTGGAATCAATCATCTATCCAGCTCATGGATAGAGCCCATTGCTAAGCGTGGGGTAAGTACCTACTTAATAAAATACTATTTTTATGTTTCCTTTTACAGTAGGGTTAATTAAAAACTAGCTGTGCCCGCGTGAGATGCCTGAACTTCTCTTAGAGAGAGAGAAAGTATGGGCCTATCCACCACGCGTGCCCAACGTGGAGTGGCGATTTCAAGCGCTTTCAACGGGTATGTGAAAACTTGGGTTTCCTCACGATGTTCCTTTACAGTTAACGAGTGGTTTTGCTAGGTACTATACATTTTCAAGTGTGTTAGAAAACAATGTAACTGGTACATGCCGAGATTTGAACCCACGATTAACGAAGCGGACCTCTACTATGTAAGGCCATTGTTCTACCATTGCGCTACCATAATAAAAAGATCAGACTTAAAAAGTAAGAAATCCTCCTAACGCAGGCGTAAACTTAAAAGGAGGATTCGACACAATAGGTGTCGAATCCTCCTTTTAAGTGTTATAAGTAAATAAATAATTTAGAATTTGGAATTTTTTTTATTTGTAGTAGGAGCACTAAAATATGGGATGAAATGGCAACAACACAACTTTAATGATTAACGGTAAAATGATAGTTTCGTTAAAATAAAACTCATTTGTAACTTTTTGCCTTGGATGATCTTTTGCACATTCGGTACTTACTATCCTTTTTTCCTGCATCGTTAATTTGGGCAGTCACTTGATAACCATGTAGAGTTCTCAGTAAGTGAGCAGTATTTATAGGGTGTAATGAAAATAGTAAAAATAGGTAACAATTCTTATTCGGGAGGTCGTGGGTTCGAATCCCGGCATGTACAATTTTTTTTGTCTTACGCATATTTATGAAGTTATAGTAGCAATACTAATCGCTAACTGTGAAGGAAAACATCGTGAGGAAACCTGAGTGTCTGAGCTATTCACATACCTCAGCGCTTGAAATCGCCAATCCGCGGTGGGCACGCGTGGTGATTATGCCCATGCTCTCTCTCTCTCTGAGAGAAGGCCTATGCCCTTCAGTGGGACGCACATAGGCTGCTCATGACGCTTATGACTATTTAAGGCTTATGGTTTAGGTCAGAGAGCAATGGAGCGTAGTATTTTGGGCGTCAGGAAGTAGACCGTGTTCGAAACACCACAGTACGCGTAAAATCACGAATATCGACATAGGCATCCAACCGCTGAAATGAAAGTGGTACTGGGTTGGCCATGACAGTCGAATGCGCCCGGATAGGCAGGCGGGACTCACCACCGAGTGGATGCCTCAAGACGGACATCGAAGTCGAGACCGGCTGAGATGACCTCGACCAACATCTACCAGAGAGGTTGGGTCCGTGGCTTAGGCCCCCAGTGGTCGACGCACCTGTGGCCCAGGACTGAAAACTCTGGACTGAAGTGGGGGAGGTCTTTGCCCAGCAGTGAGACATAAACATAGAGGCTGCAACCTGCATATAAGGAAGGAGTGAAAATCTGCCTTAGTTATTCAAAGATAAAGATACCATTTTAGTTTCAAATAAAGTAATGAGTCAACGACACCCCTGAAGCGTTTAATAACTAATACAAAACAGTTCCACCAGGATCTCAGACATTCCTAGCTTCTAACGATCGATGACTCTTCGCATCTGCCTATTAGATGGGTACTTATTTTGGGGCAATCAAACTCCTCGGCATTCCACGCACCGTATCAGGTCTCTCGACAATTACTCTGGCATTTTGATACTAGACATTTGTACGACAATTTGTCTGGCACGCGAGGCACGCGTCGTCCGGGCTACTAAATTATATGGGATTTTTATAATTCACGTGGGGTCACTTTCGATTCGGGCGTGTGATCGGGCGGTTTCACGGTCGGTGACGCTTAAAGGGTTAAGTGCAGAAGAGATTCCGAATTTGAATTTTGTAATTTTTTTTTATAATTTTAACTTTTTTTCGTTATTTTTACTGTTACTGTCTCCCTTTTGGGTGTTAGCCAGTACGTAAGTGATCGGACGTGACGTCCCTGCTTACGACAATGGATAGATAACCCTTCATTGCACATCTTAGGTCACAAGCCCAGGTGTACTTAGCTATCTATCTATCGACGATATTTACTATTATCTAAGTAGTTCTTAATATAATATTAGGGGTTAAAGTATGAAATTGCCGTTTTATTGCAATAGGTTCTTTGAATTGACATAGAATCTTCATGGTTTGAGGTTTTCGAATGAAACTTTTTTCAAATGGTTTCTATGATGTTCTTTTTTTAAAAAATGTGAAACATTTAAATATCGACTTTCAATTGTTTTTGTTATTCAATTTAGACAAGAAAGATGGATACTGCGAAAATTCGAGTGATTTTTGAATACGAGTTCCGACGCGGAACTAACGCGGCAGAAACAGCCCGCAATATCAATGCTGCGTTTGGAGAGGGGTCTACTAATGAACGCACCGTGCGTATTTGGTTTAAACGCTTTCGTGATGGAAATTTCGACTTAAAGAACGAGCCACGAGGAAGACCGCCCACACAGGTGAATAACGATGAATTAAGAGAGATAGTGGAAGCCGACCCTAGTCAAACTACCCAGGAATTAGCGGCATGGTTTAACGTTACCTTACCCACAATATTGACTCACTTGCGTCAAATCAATAAAATAAAAAAATACGAAAAATGGGTGCCTCATAATCACTCGAATTTTCGCAGTATCCATCTTTCTTGTCTAAATTGAATAACAAAAACAATTGAAAGTCGATATTCAAATGTTTCACATTTTTTAAAAAAAGAACATCATAGAAACCATTTGAAAAAAGTTTCATTCGAAAACCTCAAACCATGAAGATTCTATGTCAATTCAAAGAACCTATTGCAATAAAACGGCAATTTCATACTTTAACCCCTATTACAATCGGTGGTTTTATCGCGTGCGGCTAGATTAGGCGAAAATCAAAACATATCAATCTTTAAATGGAATGCACTCTGCGTTACGGGTGTAAATTTCTACAAAAAAATGTAAAGGTCAAGCTGCCGTCGACTATACCTACGTAGGCTAGGTACCCTAATCGTAATAATACGTAGGAAACACTTACCTATTTGCAAAAAAAAATTTTTTTATCAGCACGATTAAATAAGTTGCCAAGGACTTTTTCAACCCCTATTAAATGGTCCGATTCATAGAAATACTTAAACACATAATTGGGGTAAGGTAGGTATAGTAATTGACAGTCGGGGTTCCTCCACAACAACTTCTATGGCAAGCGGCATAAGAGCGACTATGGAATAAAAACGGCCATCTTCCGGTGCGCTGGTCAGTACCATCGGCTGACCCATGAGGATCCCAATATTGACCCTGACCCGAGATAAATGCTATCTGTCTGTCTTTGTATCCATACACAGGCCTTTTTCTTGTAGAAGTGTCACTTACCAAGCTTGTGTAGCGAATTTCAGCGCAAAATGACACTTAAGATTACTTAAGACAGCTAAAATTGAAAGGTATAATTGCTCACAGGTACAGCGCCCACTTCAAAGGTTCTCGAGTGGAGACAACGAACACGCACACGTAGAGTAGGATGCCCACTAGCTCGCTGGACCGTTTTGATGTACATTGCAAAGTCGACTAACCCACAGATTAACAAGTAGGAAGATTCGACGACGCAATGTACAACGAATTATCAATCAAATCAAAAACTATGAATTGTAATTCTAAGAAACGCTGCCCTAATGTAGAGGTGATGGCGGCGACTGGTTGAGGATGGCCGACAACAGAAGGACAGAAAGAAGTGGCGTGCCTTGGTGGAGGCCTATATCCAACAATGGAAAATATGGATTGAAAGGCCACTAATTGTGGATTGTCTTTGTTTTTTAGATTTTTATGAATATTACAAATATATCGAGCAAATGTGGATGGAAGGGCCGGTAAGGGACGACCCAGACGGACATACTTTGACCAAATAGGGGATGTATTAGCAAACGACAAGATAAAAAGTACCCGAAACCGGCGTGCGTGCATGCAACGATTAATGAATGTTGAGGAAGCGAAAGTGATCTGTCAGGATTGTAGCAAGTGGCAGTCCCTGGTCTCTGCCTACCCCTCTGGGATCTGTATCACGCCTGTGCGTGAGTTTATGTTATGTTATGAATATTATCATCTTATATTATCTATCACTGGGAAGAGAACCAACACCTTGCCTTCACCCGGTATCCGTAAAGCACAAAACACATTATAATTGCAAGTTTCGAGCAAAAGATGTTGTTAGCGCTTTACTCTGTAATAATTGGGCCCGAACATAGTCATTAGACTCCATTTTATTGACAACAAAAGAGTTTGTTTTGAACCGAGGGCTTGGGATTTATGGAAGGAAGTCCAAGCAACAGGATAAATTACGGCAGTGATTTGGACAAAGTTCTAGGCTATTCCATGAACATTCTATTATTACCTCTACTTCTATATGCTAATATTATAAAGAGGAAAAGTTTGTAAGCTTGTATGTAGGGGATAATCACCGAAAAAAAATTATTTCACCAGTATTTAGAACCACCCGTTTTCCACGCATAGTAGTTGTTAGGGAATAACACAAGTAGGCCACTGGCAACACTTTCTCTCTACTACTACTACGTATGCGCGAGCGGCGCCTGTGTATTTTGTCTCGTATTTTAAGGAAGAAGGCGCATTTTACTTCAAATTTCTCCACTAGTAGTCTAGGTTACTGTTAGTGCCGTTATAATTCCAGTGGCTTTGGAATTAAAATGACATTAGAGTGGAACTCAACGAACTCATTTTATACTTTAAAAAAAAACGTATTTAGAGGTTAAAAATTCCACCCCTGCGACCTCTGGCTAACCTTGCCAGCGCTCTCCCAACTGAGCTAATGGCCAAGTGCAGGCATCAGTGAAATTTCGAGCCTCTTTACAAACGTCTCTGTATTACGTACAGGCAGCTACACTTGGCCGAAGCAATTCACATCACTTGCAGCCCCGAGTAACCCACTTTGCAGTTAGGTTTTTACATCGGAATGATATCGCTGTACCTACGTTGGGAGAGCTCTGGCGCGGTTAGCCAAAGGTCGCGGGTTCAAGTCCCGGCATGGGTGGAATTTTTAGCCTCTAAATAGGTTTTTAAAATTGTTCTAACACGGGTTAGTGCTACAAAAATAATATAATCATTTTATATTTACTATAGACATGCCGGGGTATGAACCCAGAACCGCAAGAATCTGAATAATTTGGTCTACGCGCTGAACCACCACCGCTTTTTCAAGAAACCAATACCAGAATCATCATAAGCAGCCTACATACGTCCCACAGTAGGGCACAGGCTTTCTCTCAGAGAGAGAGTATGGGCTTAATCACCTCGCGTGCCCACCGCGGATTGGAATATCAGAATACCCTATCAATTTGTACAGTAGCCCACACATCCATCTTTACCTGCATGCACTCTGCTTAGTTACGTCACGGGCGACTTTGCAACAAAAATGTAAAGGGGTCGAGCTGCGGTCGACTGTACAATTAACAGCTGATCAACCTTTACGTTTCTGTGTAGGGTTCAAGTTTGATATGCTGTTCACTGTACTAGGTCTATACTTAGTCTAAGTGGATAGAAGGAATCTTAACTCTACATCGTTCCCCAAAATCCCCAGATTCATATCACGGTCAACTTATTATGCAGATGACGGTCATCATCACATGGTAATGATGAGGCGACATTATGTGCTACAACCTACACTTAAGCCGAGGTTAACCTATACTTAAGTTCGTATAAAAATTTTCCTAAAAATTTTTGATAATAAGGTCAGAAGATTTTGTTGGACATTATGGGCTCGAGATATGTTAATTTTGGGGCTTCGAAAAACAACTTTTGTTAATATCTGATTAGATAACTATTATTATTATCGAACTTAATAACCAACTGTGTTTTTAACTTCATTGTCATACAAATAGATCTCAACATCTTCTTATGTTACAACCTTATTGGTAGGAGTAAGAAAAACAAGACAGGCGAAAAGGAAAAGAAAAATAAAAAAGGGCCGTCAAGGCCGTTTCATTGTAAGTTATAGTCTATCAATCACAATTTTCATAAAGAGATAAACGGCCGAATCACGCGCGGCATTAAACGTTCCATTTTCGAATTTTGTCGACGAAAAAAGAAATGGAAGGAATAGGGTTAAAATTATTATAATTCGACCGCGGGATCGTCGAGAGCCTAATCCGATAATCGTTTGATTGACTCAACGTTTTTTTATGAAAAAGTTATTACAAGTAAGAGTTTGCTAAATGTTTTGCTTGTTCCTGAATTATATAAGTTTGGGAGAAATTGATTTTTTTTTCGCTTCCATGTACTGATAAAGTAATAAGTAGTATGAGTTGGTAAGTTGAATTTCTACCATAATTATTTACTTTTTTTTACTACCGAAGTTTGCAAGAAAGACATCTCTTTAATAAGCTCGGCTTTAAACATGTTATTTCTTGTGTAATGTCCTGCAAAATGTTGCGTGCGCAATAAAGTATCATTAATTAAGGTCTTGTCAAGTTACTCACTAGACCACAGATATCTCATTCAATGCTATGAGCACTAGACTGATGACAAAAATAGCTAAATAACTCTTTATCTAAGTTCAAACCTTAAAACAAGCAAAAATGTACCGGAACTTCATCTTTTGTCAACGTCATGATACAGCCGGTTAATCCATTGAAACATTAGTTAAATGTAACACCAATCGGAGCTTTCCAACTAAATAGCATTAAAACAATTGGGCCCAGACTTAAATTGTCTTAAATCAAAGTCGCTAGGCAATTTACTAAGACCACAGCTAGATTATAATAGAAGTACAAATTGTGGTTGAACAAAGTTTCCGTCATAGTACTGAAAACCCAAATTCTACATTATTCGGCCATTTCTTACTATCTAATCGATTTGTTTTTTTCTAAAATGTTAGTAACTTTACTAAGTCAAAATAATAAAGTTCAACTAAAGTTACCGTCAACTATTTAAGATTGAGAGATAACATAACATAAACTCACGCCTCTATCCCAGAGGGGTTGGCAAAGACCAGAGACTGCCACTTGCCACGATCCTGACAGATCACTTTCGCTTCCTCAACATTCATTAGTCGTTGCACGCCGGTTTCGGGTACTTTTTATCTTGCCCTTTGCCCTTTCGTCAGTATTTCTTCCTTCATCCTCTCCACATGTCCAAACCAACGCAACATTACTTTCTCAATTCTAGTCACTACATCAACTTTCAGTCCACAGCATTCTCTAATCAAACTATTGCGTATCCTGTCATTCAGAGTAACACACAAACTCGTACACAAATTTAGAGATAAACAACGAAATAGCGAATTACATGTTTGTTCTCACGAAGATTTTAAGACCGAATTATAATACTCGTCTATGTTGCACTTCTCACTGTTACAGCAGTGAGACTTTTATAAAAGAGATCACGATTATAATAGGTAATAGCATAAAAATACCCAATACGTGACTACGCCATGCATTTCAAGTACCTACAGATGTCGCGTTCCTAGAAATTTTGGGAATATTCCATCCGCAGTTCAGATTTTAGGCATAAATAGTCACCACATAATTTTAGCAACTGAGATCAGCTTGCTGTTGTTTCTTATTTTATTTATTATGTAATGCCCGGTTATATGTTTCGTGTACAATAAAGTATAATAATAATTAATATTTTGCTGGCTGACCGTGAAGGAAAACATCGTGAGGAGACCTGAGTATCTGAGGTGTTCATATACCTCTGTGCTTGAAATTGCCAATCCACGGTGGGACCCATATAGGCTACATAAACAAAACTGAAAGGTATCCTCGTGACAAAATTACTGAGAGTAGGCATTATTCCCAGCGGCACATCAGTAATTTCGAGAGTTGAATTCATGAGCTGATCCTTCTGTTATAAATAAGCATTTTATTTTAAGGTTGGTCCCATCGGCCGGACCACATTTGGGTCCATTTGGAGCGATCTCTCTAAGACAATATAATTTGACTGATTGATAGCTCCTCCGCGTCCCGAGTGCCGGATACTTACCCGCACGCGGCGAGGAAATTCGAGTTGGGAATTCAAATTGGTCCAAGGTATTTCGAAATTGGTACTGGCTGAAAAAGAAAACGAAAAAAGGACGATGACAAGCCGGTAAGAAAACGGCATCCGTAGAAACAAAAAAAAAGGTTATGTCATTGCTATCTACGTCCGTCATTTTTCATAAAGGTAAAAGTGAAAATAGCTTTATTGCTAAAATACACATACCTTACGGGTGACTCTACAATTAAATTGTGAATTATAATCTGCCGTAGACGTTTACACTATAAAACATACTTTACAGAAATATTTTTCAGGCTGAAAATTTTAATTCATCTGTACAGCGATTCGAACCCACGACCTCTCTCATATGAGGCAAGGGTTCTATAGAGTTCTCCCGCTAACTATGACTGCAATTGCTAAAGGCCGGGTTCTCCGAGCGCACGGATTTCTGTGAGACTTATTGCGCTGCGTGAAAAGTAGGCATTTTTGAACTTACAGAAAAATAAATCCTATTAATAGGATTTTGACGACTGACGTCACTTAGACATTCAGTGATAGTCATTTTGGTATGTTTTTTTCTATCCAAAACTCAGTACAGCTCAGATAAAACCACACGATAAAACCATATTTAGTGATAATTTATACTCACATTAGCGATTTTTTTTATGCTATAAAGTTTAAAAAATCATAAAAATAGTAACCGATGGCCCTAGATAGGACATTGAAAAGTATTATTTTTTCAGATTTTAAATACCAACCATTATAGAGAGTAACATATATTTTAAAACAGCTGATTTCGGGGTACCTAATGTCAGAGAACCCATATATTTATTTTTTGTCATGTATTTTGTTTTCTGTTGTGTACAATAAAGTGTTCTAATCTAATCTAACCTTAATAGTCTTAATTCGATAAGTTTCATCGCTGTCTGTTGTTATTGAGATTCCAGTCAGGCAGCTAAAAGAAGCTTAATTCGAAACATAAACAATGCAGGTGATTTATTGCGAATTCGACTGAGTGGCCGAATATTGCCCGAGATGATGATGATTGCGAATTTGGCTTTTTCGCGTGGTTTTTGGGCTTGTGATTTATAGCATTTTTTGTAACTTTTAGCAACGATTTCGTTTATTCAATAGATAGGTGATTCAACTACATTTTATCACTTTTTATTGAGTCTAGCAGTTAAACGATTGCCCACGAACTCGGTCCTGACAGGCTGGATGAGAATGGGTAAGGACAGAAGGAAGTGGCGTGCCATAATTATGTCAAGTAGAATGTGTTTTTTCTATGTTTTTCCCATTTATTCTTCCATTTTTACCCTATTTATAGCATTTAATTGCCTGTATCTATCTTCTAATATAAAAAAATCTCTTTTCACAGTGTTTGTCATCGAACTCCTCGGAAACGGCTTCACCGATTTTCAAGAAATGTTTTGTGTATATTTCGTAGGTCGTAGACTAATTAATATGGCAAAACAACGTTTGCTGAGTCAGCTAGCATATCAGTCTTAATGAACAATTGTTGTACGAACTTGGGCCAATTCATTACTCAATTAACAGTAGAATAATAAATAATTAGTATACGAGACACAAATAAATAAATAAATAACTTCCACACAACACAATCACTTGACCTGGTCCCAAACTAGGATACCCTGTGCTACGGTTATTGTGTTGTGTGGAAGTTACCAAACTAGGCAAAGACATCACAAACATGGAAATACACCCAGACCAAGGCCACATGTGCGGCGGTCCCCAGTGGGAATCGAACCCTCTCAAGAGGTAGCGGCAGTAGTAATAAAACTCTTTTACTAATGTGATCGCTCTTGAGTACGCTGTTGCGACCGCGACTGCGACTATTTCGAACACAGTCTAGAAATGGGCGCTCAAAACCGATCTAGAGATAAAACCGCTTATTAATACGGCCAATGAAAGTGGCAAACCCTGACCTGGCCTACCGCTCGGGAATACAGGCGTGCGTTTATATGACATATGGAGAGGATAAGGGAAGAAAGATTGACGAAATAAATATATAGAGCGAATGCGGGGAAGGGCCGGTAAGGGGCGTCCCAGGCTTGCATACTTCGACCAAATGGGGGACATGTTAACAAGGCGCAAGATAAAAAGTACCCGGAAAAAGAGTGCGTGTGTGCAACGACTAATGAATGTTGATGAAGCGAAAGAAAAAAAAGTGGCAGTCCCTGGTCTATGCCTACCTCTCTGGGATATAGGCGTGAGTTTATGTTACGTTACGTTATAGCAATCGCTTTATCGATGAAGGAAACGGCCTATCAAGCGTCAAACCAGACGAAGGAAAGTCCATTTTGCATTCAAAATTGTTGCGCCAAGTTTATCCAACATTACCAGATGCATCCGACCATATTGCACCATGGCGTGATCGACTATAACTCTGAACCATTCGATTAAATGCAAATCGAGATAATATCGATTTAGGAACAGGTGTGAACGGGAAAGGGGATTGAGGAAACGGATAATCGGGCTGGATGAATAAATGAATAGCTTTGGTGAAATCGGAATCGGAAGCGATTATGAAATAAGTACCCAGAACCGGCGTGCATGCATACAACGACTAATGAATGTTGAAGTGATCTGTCAGTTTCGTGGCAGTCCCTAGTCTCCGCCTACCCCTCTAGGATACAGGCACGAGTTTATGTATGTATGAAATAAGTAGCTTTTTTCATTCGATTATTATCTTTCTCATAAGTAACTTACACTATAGCTTTCACATAGATTTCCATTGCAAGGACAGTAAACTTGCACCTAACTTAACTGGCTAGGGTGGACCTATATAAATGTGGATTTCATTTTATTCAGCTTTTCCATAAACACAGATTATTATAAGACTTTTTAATATACGAAATGCAATCTTCTTCTTTATGTGTCGTTTCCTGCAGGAGGTTGGTAACCAATTCAGCTGTCTTGCTCGTCGAGGCTGCCAATGCAAACAAGGAACTGGCAGTCTATTGGAACCACAGAGGTAAGTTGTGTAGAGCCATGATATCTTTGGTCTCCCAGATCATTCATTCATCTGATCAATTCTAGAAATATCAATTTATTGATTTGATAGTTCAAAAAAATATTTGCTTACATACCTACCGGGAAAAACTGAATGAAATGAAAAACGGGTTTTTAAGAAAACCTGAAACACGTCGGTTAGAGTTTGTCACTTACAACTTTTGAAATTTTTGTTCAGTTTTATATATAAAAAAATATATATTTAAATACAAAATTGAACAAAAAATATTAAAATTTAAAAGTTGTTGTGTCCTATATATGTCCTGTATATATAGGATATACAGGACATATATAGGATGTAGGAGAGATGTATATATATATATGTCTAGCGAGGCCCCTTGTATATATATATATATATATGTATATATACAAGGGGCCTCGCTAGACATTTGAGGTTGGTACTGGTTGCGTGGGAACATGTATGGTCTCGGCCTTCGGCCTCGCCGCGGCGGTATTCCTCTGGATCGCTTCGCGGAGCCTGGACGGAGCTCGGCCTTCGGCCTCGCCGCGTCGGGGTGCCTCGTGCCCGCTTCGCGGAGCTCGGCCTTCGGCCTCGCAAGTTTGCCCCATCTGGCTTTTGCGTTGTTACTTGTTCGCCGGAAAATGTGTAGTCTCGGCCTTCGGCCTCGGCCTGAGTGGAGCTCGGCCTTCGGCCTCGCCGCGGCAGGGTTTCTCATGCCCGCTTCGGCCTCGCAAAATTGTCCCATCTGACTTTTGCTCTAAATTTAGTACTAAAAGTCGATTTTCAGTACAAATTGTCCATACAAAATTTTCTCATTTTCAATTGTCGATATCTCGGCCGCCATCTTGAAAATCTAAAATGTCCGATTTTTTTCATATATCTGGGTCTTTTGACACCCCGATGCCGTTTACAGCATGTCTCCAGCGTATGCCCAGTTGGCTGCCGACGTTTTTGCGCAGAGGGCGATTTTTTGGGCGGCCATATTCTCGCCCCTCCTATTTTGAATTTCGAATATTCAAAATTTTTTTTCAAAATTAGATCACGAAAAAAACACCTGTTCCAAATTTTATCCAAATCGGCCGGTAAAAAGAGAGTCGTCCCATTCCTCTAAGAGAAGGCGTTCGAAATTCAAAAATCAGCTTCATAGGATGGCTTAATTCATATATTTCTACAACTTTCTCATACATTTTTTTTCGTGTCAGAGTTGTCGTTTCTGAGAAAACCTATAGATGATCAGTCAGTCAGTCAGTGAGTATACCGGATTGCACCTATATATATTAGTAAGTAATTTTGCATTATACTGGTGCTGTAGTGGCCAGTAGCGAACAGTGGGCGTCTGTAATTTAGAAATAAGTACATAAATCTGAGAAAGACCTCGTAGAATAAAAGTTGTAGTAAAACACGAATTGGGGTATCTCAGGAATTGCACATTTTTTTAATAATCCCGTGTATCTCTTCTATTCCTACTGAATACACTGGTGAGGGGTGCAAATTGATTTAGCAATCGTTGCACGAAATCCTATTCGATTCACAATATTCGTTCACAATCTGAGAGGAGAATCTTTGATCTTGAATACATTCCACTTTTAGGGCCGAGTTGAAAAATTACATTATATCCTGTTTTGTAGCAACTCGTCTCTTGAATAACATATGGATACGGGTACCTAATCACGTTAACTCACTTTGTAAAATCACAAATAATCACGTATTTTTGATGTGAGTAAATATACACTGTCATAGAAGGCGACTAAGGGAATCAATTACCAGGAGACGGGCAGCAGCGTCTTCCTGAGATTCCAACCGCATACTGCGATCGCCAACCCGCCTGCCAAGCGTAGCGATTATGGCAAAACCCTTCATGGTTAGGAAAACCATGAGGGAGGCCTATGTCCTGCAGTGGGCGTCAAGAGGCCGATGATGATGACGATAGGAAAGCGACTGAATAACTATTTAGTTATGCATTGAACGATTGATTGATTGATTGGGTAAATTATTATTATTGAATAATTATTTGTTGGCAGGACGACCGGTGGCAGGGAATGGCCGGTGATAGGGAGGAGTGGAGAGCTTAAGGGGAGGCCTTTGCCCAGCAGTGGGACACTAAATAAGGTAATTCTATATATAAATTTATACATATATTGTTGCTTGGATGTCAATTCATCGCAATATACTTAAAAACATTGTCTTATATTTTCGATTAAGCCACTAGGCTTTTTGTAAATCTTTTAAGTTTGTTTTTTCTAACTTTAATTTATTTACAGTGGCGCGCCTTGTCTTTATTTGTATCTACACCAAGAGGGATGACTATAGCTGCCAGACTAAAGGGCGTCATACACGGCGATACGATAATATTTTGTCTTAAGATACAATATCGCTCGCCATACAATGCAATGGACAGATACGAAAATATAATTATGTTATCTTCGTCGTGTGTGATGGTCCATTGTACAGTATGGCGAGCGATATTGTATCTTAAGATAGTATCTTCACCATGTGAGACGCCCTTACATAACTGTCCACTTACACTGTATTGGGTTTCCGAAGTGTCAAAATATTCATTCTCAGACACTTTGGAATAGGTTAAAAGGTGAAGTGGAGGAGTTACGTAATGGCGCCCCTGGTGCGTCTTCCTAATAACTGTTGATATCTGCAGATTGTTTAAGGGAACACGCCACAAGCCAACCAATTACACATTATCCTGTCAATCAAACTCCACTCGCGATCCCAATATGTTAATTGTCATTTCACACACTAAAAAGGGCCCCTAAAACAAAACACTGCCCGTGTCGCACAATACGGTGGATGGACCCCCCGGCGGGACCCCTGGGGGCCCGTAACCCCCCGTGGGGGATGCGTACGCGCGCGCCGTCGGAAGTGCGACCTCATTAGTGCGGTGGAGTGGGATGATGGATTAATGAAAGGAGGCCGCGTTTCATAAAAGTCCAATTCACGGTGTATATAATAATTCGATTTACATCGGGTTATCGATTATGTCAATTAGACTTCCCACTTGTTAATTTGTTAATTTCAATCATAAATTAAATGTACCTGATTTATATTATGTATGTACAGTCGTCAGCAGCTCAACCATTATCTGAGTATCCTGACTCCATTACCTACATGATGATGATGTTTTTATGTATAACTAGTGTTTTCGGCATTTTTGGGTTAATCGACTATGCAATGTACTCGTACCAATATCAAATTGTAGTAATTTTGTAAATCACTTAAGAAATGGGGCCCCGAAGGTGAGCTTTACGCAGTTTTTGGATATTAGGGGTTAAAGTATGAAATTGCCGTTTTATTGCAATAGGTTCTTTGAATTGACATAGAATCTTCATGGTTTGAGGTTTTCGAATGAAACTTTTTTCAAATGGTTTCTATGATGTTATTTTTTTTAAAAATGTGAAACATTTGAATATCGACTTTCAATTGTTTTTGTTATTCAATTTAGACAAGAAAGATGGATACTGCGAAAATTCGAGTGATTATGAGGCACCCATTTTTCGTATTTTTTTATTTTATTGATTTGACGCAAGTGAGTCAATATTGTGAGTAAGGTAACGTTAAACCATGCCGCTAATTCCTGGGTAGTTTGACTAGGGTCGGCTTCCACTATCTCTCTTAATTCATCGTTATTCACCTGTGTGGGCGGTCTTCCTCGTGGCTCGTTCTTTAAGTCGAAATTTCCATCACGAAAGCGTTTAAACCAAAATCGCACGGTGCGTTCATTAGTAGACCCCTCTCCAAACGCAGCATTGATATTGCGAGCTGTTTCTGCCGTGTTAGTTCCGCGTCGGAACTCGTATTCAAAAATCACTCCAATTTTCGCAGTGTCCATCTTTCTTGTCTAAATTGAATAACAAAAACAATTGAAAGTCGATATTCAAATGTTTCACATTTTTTAAAAAAGTAACATCATAGAAACCATTTGAAAAAAGTTTCATTCGAAAACCTCAAACCATGAAGATTCTATGTCAATTCAAAGAACCTGTTGCAATAAAACGGCAATTTCATACTTTAACCCCTATTATTATTTAAATGATTAGCAAAAAATTGAGTTCTGGTTAAAAAGAGCAACAACTAAAGCAAAATAATCGACCAGAACAGCAGAAATTCCAAATTGATTAGTTTATTTCATGGAATGCCATAAGAGATTCGGATGATAAACGTAGGGAAAATAACGGTCTTAAATATGAAAAGACGATTCCTTAAAACACTCCTCAGAGTCAGTTTAAATATTGTGTGGTAAAGGGAAAGACATAACCGCAGATTATTTAAACTGACCCTGGAGATAGCTTTAGAGAAAACGTGTTTTTTTAAATAAAACTGTTAACCTATACCTTTATCTTAATTACCTTTTTTCTCAATATCACGGTAAAAATGCAATGAATTTTTCCTCATGCATTTATCCCAACCTGTCCTTATAATAACAAGCTGCTAAAAAGATGTGTCAAAATTAATAAAGTAGCGGTATCAAGTATCGACACGCGTCCGGGTTTTTTATCCCACTGCCTACCCTCTAATGGGCAACGCGTGGCGGCATGGAGTACCTACTATTGTCTGACAAACCCTCTTGAGTGAAAGCGTGATTATATGGCTTCGGTCTGTGATAATTGAGGTAAGAAAACACTCCTGTTGGTATGAGGACACAAACCGCCAATTTATGAATTAAGAGTTTGACTAAGTAAATAAGCCTTCAGATAACTCAAAAACCGGCCAAGTGCGAGTCAAACTGGCGCACGAAGGGTTCTGTACCATTATCTATACAACCTTAGGTACAAAGATCAGAAAAATGGCAAAAAATAACGTTTTTTGTATGGGAGCCCCCTTAAACATTTATTTTATTTTAATTTAATTCATTATTTTTTAAGCGAATACGGAATTAAATAATCTGTGAATATTTCAAGCGTCTACCTGTTGCCGTTATTAATATCAAGCAAAAAACAGCAAAAAAATTACGTTTGTTGTATGGGAGCCCCCCTTAAATATTTATTTTATTCTGTTTTTAGTATTTGTTGTTATAGCGGCAACAGAAATACATTATCTGAGAAAATTTCTATTGCCTAGATACAGCCTGGTGACAGAAAGACAGACAGATAGACAGACAGACAGACAGACAGACAGACAGACAGACAGGCGGACAGACATACAGACAGACAGACAGGCGGACAGACAGACAGACTGATGGAAGAGGTGAAGTATTAGTAATAGGGTCCCGTTTAGCATCCTTCGCGTTCGGCGTCCAAAAAGAACGAAACAGATGCGAATAATTTACTTTGTGAAACGCAGTGAAATTCTCACTTCGGACACACCGGCGGAAACTCTCATAAAATGATACTCAAACCTACTCTACTGATGGTCGAAATGCTACCTGGGACTAGATAGCATTATACGGCCGTTTTTGGCGCACGCCTACGTCTTTAGCCTTACATTCACGGCCGTGGGTCCTAAAAATCTCTATGAACATGATTGAGAGATTGTACAGACACCTTTAGCAAATGTGGTCTGTAAAAAAAGATATGATACATATTTTTCCTCGGTGGCGCTGGTGTTGCTGTCTGGAGCCCCTTAACGCAATAGAGTGGACAATTACGTAACAGGAGGGCTGCTCGTGTTTTTTTACGGACCATCATACAAAACATTGTTTTTATTTTCCTTTCCTTAGCAAAGCAAATGTTTTCCCTATGGAAATGCCCGTGAAATACTATTTCACAAAACAATCCGTAAAAAGTAAACATAAACGTTCGTATTGAAGTATAAAAGCACAATTCCTCTAAAACACTCCTCAGAGGCGGTTGAAATAATCTGTGGTACGTCTTTTCCTTGTAAAGTCTCTACCACAGACTATTTTATACGGCGTTTATGGAGTGTTTTTAATAATAAGACCAAGTATTATTCCTATTATTAACATTATTGATTGCACAAAACACCATTTTCTACCAGAATAACCATGTATTTGAACATACTCGTTTCGGTTACGGGCGATTTCACAACTAGTTTTGCAACTTATGCAATTTTGCAACAAATTTTGAAAATTTGGGTATAAAAAAAAAATAATTTAAGCTGTTTATTTAAAAAAAAAATTATATAGTATAGTATTCTATATGTTCTACGCTAAAATATGAAGGTTGTTCCGTCGTCCACTGTATGTATGTTTGTAGATCATAATATCATTATTGAAACATCAAATCCAATTAGCCGAAACATTTCACACAAACGAAATCGATACTAAAACACGGCACGCGCACTCCCAAAAGTGCCCACGTAACATTATGCATCCTACCAGCAAATTTTGACACCCCCATAGAACGTATCCCTGAAGCAATAAGGATTATTTTCCTATAACTCGATGGTCGAAGGTTTGAAGTGAGTATTTTATCCGCCACGTGCCAGTTACTTTTTAACTCAAAACAACATCGTGAAGAGTCGGCACGTTTCTTAATTATAATTAACCGTACTTAAACAAACTTCACATGGAAATAAAGATACCGGGCCAAAACGGGATTCGAACCCGCGCCTCATGTCAGCCATTTCAGCGCTCTTAGCAACTAAGCCATTCCGACATCCTGACCTTGCATTGCGAAACCTACTTAGTTAACTACTTTAAAAAAAAAACCGACTGCAAGAAAGAATAGTTCGATGATTCGCGGATCTCACTAACAGACCTTGACCGTAATTATATAAGACCAACCTTGAGGTATCCCCTTTTTAACAAAAAAGGAATTAATACAATCGGAGAACGTGGAAAAATTTATAGCAAAACTGCAATTAAATAAATAAATAACAATAATTATTTAAAAAAACATATGGATGAATAAAATAATATGTACGGGTGAATTGAGAATCTCCTTCTGTTTTTAAGTCGGTTAAAAAGGTAAAAGATAAGGTTTGAAAAAAAAACCCTTTTTGTCAACGTAGCGAAAAAACGCTTCATTTCTTCTTTGGCGACCGTAACAGGACCGTTACCAGTAAACGATAAAATATTACTAAACATAACATACTCCAGCCTGTATCCCGGAGGGGTAACCAGGCTTTGCCACTTGCCACGGACCTGTCTGACCTCTTTCGTTGCTACTAATAAAGATACTACCAAACGATACGATACTACTATAATACTAAACTGTACGATAATCCTACTTATTAATATTATAGATGTCAAAGTTTGTGAAGACGTTTGGATGTTTGTTACTCAATCACGCAGTAACGGCTGAACGGATTTATATGAAACTTTGCGTACAAATAGACAATGGCCTGACATAGCATACTTGATATTCCGGCAGTGCGTTCCCGTGGGATAATATTTATGTTAAGTTTAAAATAGATGGCGTTGTGCGAGCGAACGTTGTGTTTTAAAAATAGATGGCGTTGTGCACGAATCGTAATAATGAATTCTGTGTCGGTACGAGGTTCGCAGAGACAACTATTAATAAACAATCTAGACCAGTAAACGCAGAAAGTCTTATTGCATAGAATAACATGAATGTTCCCCAATTATTACCTAGCCAATTACGATTACTGCTCCCAAAAAATGTCGATAAGTAAACTACGCTTTGACAAGGAGACGCGCGCGACTAGGGTATTTGCCTGTACCACAGAACTTTCTCTGCTCTGTGGCCTGTACGTTCATACCAGCATACGTAGCATGACGCCTCAAATTAGACTGAATTTTGGTTTACAGAAGCACTTAATTAATTAAAATTAAACAAAATTATAATAAGCAAGTACTTTTTATGTGAAGCTTACTCCATCTAAAAAACAATGTCCTAGGCACTGTAGCGTCCGAGTGATCCCTTCACCCATCTAGTGTGAGCAAAGGTGCCACTAAACGCTGTATAAATCATCTCATTACATAGATGCAAAGGCCAAAGTTTTTTTATTGTGAAACACATCTAAAGATTTACATAAAAATAACGCAGTCTGATTGATTGATTGGAGCATTTGCGCCCCGCTACCCGCGCACACCCCGGTACGTTTACACACGATGCGAGTCCCGTTCAGCCGTGTAGAAACCTAAAAACGTCTGAGTTGGAGTTGCCTTTCCGAAGTTTAATAAAATTGTCCGCTACCTTTACCGCCAATTGTACCTCTTCTTTTGTAACTGTCGTTTCTGTAATTGTTTTCTGGTCTGTACATTGTATTCTTATCTTATCTTACATTGTATTTATGCATACAATGTATTATTGAAAACCTCTCACTGAAGGATACATGCCTTCTCTCACGGAGAGAGCATGAAGTCGAGATTAATCGCCATGTATGTTCTATGCGACCAGCCACAAGATGGACAGATGACCTCATCCAAGTGGCAGGAAGACGCTGGATGCAAGCCGCTTCCAACCGGTCTTTTTGGAAATCCATGGAGGAGGCATGTCCAGCAGTGGACCTCTTGTAGCTGAATGATGATTATGATGATATTTGAATACATCAGACACTCAGATTACTCACGATGTCTTTTTCCACAGTTAGCTACTATAAATTTACAAATGCAAGTAACTTACAAAACAAAGTGATTGGACCATGCCGGAATCGAACCTGTACCCTGTTGAATGTGAAGCAAGCGTTACTAGTAGGTGTGCTGTGTATGAGAGAAGACCCCACGGTATAAGCAATAGTTCATTTTGAGCTGGATCGAATCCTGTCATTAGTAATATTAGATTTGTGGCCGATATGAGGACGGGGAGAGGTGTAAAGAAGGAACAGCAACATGCTACTTTTGCTTATCAGAAGTGGTGTAAGGCCGGGTTCTCAGAGCACACGGATTTGTATGGGACTTATTGCGCTTCGCGAGTGAATAGTTGGGGGAAATTTAGGCATTTTTTAAATTACATAAATACAAATCCTATTTTGAATTTTGAGGACTGAGTAATTTTGGTATATTTTGTATTATCCATAATAAAATAAAAACATAAATTCAATGGATTGACAAATTGAAAAATAAATGTTGGAAAAGTCAACTATAAGACGCTTCTATGTTCTAGCACACGACCGAACGCGACTCGCATCGTGTACAAACGCTCTGTTTCGGATTTATTGTATATCACTGCGTCACCTTTGTCTTCGCATTTTTTCAGTTTGCCTGTAGGCAGCATAAGATAGTTTAAGACAAGACGAGACGAGACAGGACAGGACAGGACAAGACAAGATAGGTCAGGACATTCTTTACTGTACACTAGACACATGACATAAAAAAATTGATACGGAGTACAACTGGTGGTCAGGGTGGCATTAGAGTGTCTGTAACTCCGCTACCCGAAAAGAGTGTTTTAGACAAAAACCCGTCCATAGGGTCCGTGTAATTATAGTCGGTCGCCGTAATTTAGGGTTGGGTGACGAGCGAGGGTACCGTCTGTGTGATATAGCGGTGTCGTGAGTGTTGCTATGAATGTGCCTTTTTGTACATGATTTTTTTGTAGCTTTAGAAGTCTGGTGAGTCTGATTGTAAAAAGGTAGTCTGAAACTTTTTTTTTAATACCAGAGCATAGTAAAATAGTTTAAACAGAATACTTACATTCATCATCATCAGCCTATGCTTGTCCACTGCTGGACATAGGCCTCTCCTATTGCACGCCACTGAGCACGGTCCTCGGCTACTCTCATCCACCTCTTGCCAGGCGCCCTGCGAAGATCATCGCTCCACCGAGTCTGAGGACGTTCCACACTACGTTTACCAATCCGCGGTCTCCACTTAAGAACTCGTCTACCCCATCGGTTATCAGTTCTTCATGGCCAGCCCACTGCCATTATTAGCCATTTTTTGCAATTAGCATACTTAGATTATTTAAATATAAATAATAATAGTTGAATCTTCACCATCATCAGGCATTTGACGCCCACTGCAGGACATATGCCTCCCTCATGGTTTTCCAAGTTTCCCGATCTTGTGCCGCCCGCATCCAGCGACTCCTTGCCACCGTAACCAGGTCGTAGACCATCTGGTGGGGGGCCTACCAACGCCGCGTTGTCCGGCCCGTGGTCGTCAGGTCAGAACTTTTCCGCCCCAACGTCCATCAGTTCTCCGAGCTATGTGCCCTGCCCACTGCCACATAAACTGAGCAATTCTTCGAGCTATATTAGTAAATAGGGTTCTTCTGATTCGATCACGCAGTGAAACTGCTAACATAGCTCTCTCCGTTGCTCGTTGGGCGGCCTTGAGCCTTCTTATGAGGCCCATAGTCAGCGACCAGGTCTCACATCCATAAGACATCACTGTCAACACACATTACTTATACACCTTTGTCTTGAGACACTGGGGTATTTTGGACGCGAAAATGTGTTTCAGTTTCCCGAACGCTGCCCATCCGAGTTAGCTTCGACGAACGACCTCTTTCTCGACTTAGCTAACTGGACTGTTTGTTCCAGGTATACATAGTGGTCGACAACTTCGAGCTCAGAGCCGCCAACGTTGACAGGAGTGGGTGCTACATGGGAGTTCGACATTATCTTTAGTCTGGTCCATGTTCATTTTAAGACCCACTCTGTTAGAAGCTCTGTTCAGGTCATTGAGCATTGAATTTAAATCTTACAGGGTCTCAGCCATAATCACTTGGTCATTGTGGAATCGAAGGTGAGTGATGTACTCACAATTTATGTTGATGCCAGATCCTTCCCAGTCCAAAAGTTTGAATACGTCTTCAAGTGCAGCTGTAAACAGTTTCGGAAATATTACATCTCCCTGTCTCACTCCGCACTGCAAATGAATAGGATTCGTATTCTGATCCTGCAGTCGGACTGAAATTGTGACGCTTTACACAAACGCTAAGCAATAGTCGAATAATAAACTAATAAATAATTAGTTTTAAATAGCTTTAAATAGTTTTTGATAAGCCAGGACTAGGCTGACGGGAGGGGATGGAAAAGAGAAAAAAATATTTTCTTTTATTCAATGATAATGGAACCACAAAAAGTTAGAGGTATACTCTAGCTTATCGCATATTGAGACGGTCTTGCGGTTTAATAATGCAACAAGATACTGCTTGATCTTGCTGTTTTAACTCTTTAGCTGGCTGGTTTGGAGGTAAAACAGAACAAAAATAGGCTGGCTGGTGGAAATAGTAGATTGTACAACAAGTGCATAAAACGCACCATTTTACTCGAGACGTTTATCCATCCGAGCGAGCTTGCGAGCGAGGATAGATATAAAGTCGAGTGTAAAATGGGTTTTATGGACGAGTTGTACACTCTACTTTTCACTTCGATTGCGAGGAAATGAAACAGCAACATGTAAAAATAATTATGGTTCCCGCCAATTAACTTTTTTTTCTTTTTTTTTCTGTAGGGACGTGACACCTGACTTAAGGTCGTTACATACTGCTCAGTTATAAAAACATTTTCTTTTTATAACTATGATAAGTTGTTGTTATGGCTTAAATACTATACTGATCTACTAAATTGAAAAATAAACAAATATAAAAAATAATAAATGAGACGAAATACAAATTATAAGTTTATTTCATGAAGTTTTATTGTGTACTTTGGCTGTTGGTATCTTTGCCTTGGTCTTAGAATACGAACGAAACGAAATAAAATAAAGAGGTTGTTGTATGAAGTTAAAGATGTTCGTGTGGCTGTTGCAGCGATTGCCTTGGTCTTCGACGAAGATTTTACTTTATGCTCTAGAGCATAAAAAGCGACTTTATGTCGCCTACGCACGACATAAAGACGAACTTTTAGAGCATGAGAAGTGAAAATTATATTTTCTATTTTTTAGAATTTTAAAAAAGAACATCAAAAGGTCATAGTTGCGGTCTAGCCAGCTTCTCGCACGTCGTGACGGCCGGCGGCAGCCCGGCTACGCACCGCGTCCAGTCCAGCCGCGACGTAGTGATGCGCCAAGTGAGACTAGTTGGGTTAGCTAGTGGCTAGTTGGAAGAAAAAACTAAATAAAAGTGATTATATTCTTTTTGTTACCCGTGCTGAGGACAATTTAAAAAAACTATTTAGAGGATAAAAATTCCACCCATGCCGGAACTTGAACCCGCGGCCTCTGGCTAACCGTGTCAGCGCTCTCCCAACTGAGACCTCTTTACAAACTTCTCTGTATTACGTACAGAGTTTTTTCTTAAATAAAAGCGACTGGCAGATTTTAACGGCATAAGAAGAGGAAATGAAACAGCAACATGTAAAAATAATTATGGTTCCCGCCAATTAACTTTTTTTTCTTTTTTTTTTCTGTAGGGACGTGACACCTGACTTAAGGTCGTTACATACTGCTCAGTTATAAAAACATTTTCTTTTTATAACTATGATAAGTTGTTGTTATGGCTTAAATACTATACTGATCTACTAAATTGAAAAATAAACAAATATAAAAAATAATAAATGAGACGAAATACAAATTATAAGTTTATTTCATGAAGTTTTATTGTGTACTTTGGCTGTTGGTATCTTTGCCTTGGTCTTAGAATACGAACGAAACGAAATAAAATAAAGAGGTTGTTGTATGAAGTTAAAGATGTTCGTGTGGCTGTTGCAGCGATTGCCTTGGTCTTCGACGAAGATTTTACTTTATGCTCTAGAGCATAAAAAGCGACTTTATGTCGCCTACGCACGACATAAAGACGAACTTTTAGAGCATGAGAAGTGAAAATTATATTTTCTATTTTTTAGAATTTTAAAAAAGAACATCAAAAGGTCATAGTTGCGGTCTAGCCAGCTTCTCGCACGTCGTGACGGCCGGCGGCAGCCCGGCTACGCACCGCGTCCAGTCCAGCCGCGACGTAGTGATGCGCCAAGTGAGACTAGTTGGGTTAGCTAGTGGCTAGTTGGAAGAAAAAACTAAATAAAAGTGATTATATTCTTTTTGTTACCCGTGCTGAGGACAATTTAAAAAAACTATTTAGAGGATAAAAATTCCACCCATGCCGGAACTTGAACCCGCGGCCTCTGGCTAACCGTGTCAGCGCTCTCCCAACTGAGACCTCTTTACAAACTTCTCTGTATTACGTACAGAGTTTTTTCTTAAATAAAAGCGACTGGCAGATTTTAACGGCATAAGAAGAAAAAAAATTCATAGATTATGAAAATCCGATCTCGATTTAGAAAATGGAACGACGTAAAAAAATTTCAGATCATGAAAATTCTATTTTGATTTTAAATATAAAAGTTTATAAACAACACTATCGTGATAATGCGCCAAGCATGACTGGTGGGGTTGGCTAGTGGCTATTTGGAAGAAAAAATAAAATAACAGTGACTGGCAGATTTTAACGGCATAAGAAGGAAAAAAAATCATAGATTATGAAAATCTGGTCTCGATTCAGAAAATGGAAATAACCAATTTGCTATAATAAATCATTTTTAGGAGAAAGATTAATTTTCTTTTATGAGAATTCTACTTGGCCACTGGTATGTTTGTATGTTCTGTTAGGAATATCACGATACTCACCACCTTTAAATAAGAGTAAACAATAATTCAGTTAACAAAAACACCACAAACAAAAGCCCGACTATCTGAGTGTGTAATTAATTCCTCAGCCTGCGACCAGAGAGGGCGGGCGACGGAAGAAAAATGAAAGTAAATGATAAGCTGTGGCCCCATCTGAAACTGGACTATACGGTACCCACACGTGATCTAGATATCTTCCAAAGAGAAAAAACGATAATAACGAAAATAAAAAAAAACATTACAACCAACTTTTGTATGAAATTAACTTAAATACTTTGTCTGGTTTTTATATCGACGTCATAAAGCTTAACTTATAATAGGCCCACAGGTCACCAGTGCCTTATAGAGCACTAAACACTATAATTTGGACGTGTTCTAATGTTCAAGGATATATTATTAAATGTCCAAAAAGAGATTAGTCTAAAGAGTAACATATACTTACTCATGCCAAAGTGTTTATATATGGTTTTATAATGTAAATACTTATTAATAAGGAAACATTGGCCACAGATAGACGCAAAACTTGAAAACATCCCTGATATTTATTTGATAGAGAAAAATTACTCACATATAACGATTTTCCCTTACAGAAATTGTAGTATCCAGAACATTGATGAAAACCACGTCTCACTAAGTACATAAAATCGGCAGCACGTCAACGTTTACATGTGTGCACTCTACACAGTTACGTTACGGGTGATTTCGCAACGAAAATATAGAGTTTAAGCTGCTGTCGTTGCTTGTCGCGTAAAATGGTCGACAGCAGCTTAAACTCTATATTTTCGTTGCGAAATCACCCGTAACGTAACTGTGTAGAGTGCACACATGTAAACGTTGACGTGCTGCCGATTTTATGTACTTAGTGAGACGTGGTTTTCATCAATGTTCTGGATACTACAATTTCTGTAAGGGAAAATCGTTTAGCAGTTAATTCCTCTCAGCGTTGGAAAGCTTCGTTGAATTTTTATTGTTTTATACCAACATTGGTTGCTGTGTGTTGCTGTGAATTTAATTTTATTGAAATGCTATATTAAAGTTCTTCTTAAAATGGAAATGTTTGTACGAGTGTACAAACTGCATAAAAATTTTAATATGCCTGCATTTGCAATAGGTAGCATTTTCTCCTACATTTTTCTACAAAGAAGGTGCAAATACCAAATATTTACTGAAATTATATTATGCAAGTACAAATATTGACGAAACAAATACATATATCGAGCGAACGTGGGTCCGTGGGCCCGTAAGTGAAGTGAAATTGATCTGTCAGGATCGTGGCAAGTGGTAGTCCCTGGTCTCTGCCTACCCCTCTAGGATACAGGCGTGAATTTATGTTATGCTATTGTGCAACTGTTTATAGACAACCACATAAGAACTATTCACAAACTCACAGGAAAAAGAGAACAATACATAGAACTCCAATGATTTAGAGACACTTAAAGAAGAATTGAGGTACTTGCGACAGTGCCGGTATGCCAAAATCCTTCAGCACTTGAGCAATACGAACGTAAGTACCCTCTTAATAGACTTTTCTTTCTTTGCTAGCAAACAAAGAATTCCAAAGTGAAAGAAAAAATACACCGTAACTAATGCAGCTGCAAAATGATACAAAAGCCCTGATGTAGTATGCCTGGTACAGAAAGTGCAGGTATTTCTCAGATCAGGGTCATGCAAGGTTTATGTAAAAAGTACTTATGTAGATAGAGAACACTTTTTTGCACAACCAGGTGAAATAATTACACATAGTTCCTTATATCTAAGTAGTGGTATACAATTGGGGGGTTTTATCGCTTAACTTACTTATGTAATAAAATACCATATTTGAAAATGGGGGGTTTTAAGTACTTGTCAATACGAACAAACGATCAATGATAACTTCGAAAAGGTGAAAAAAGTAGGTGTCAGCCGTTTTTTACATTTTGTTTCTGTAGAAGATCACCTTAGTGAGGATGAGCTGATATTTTTTTAATTTTTTACTTCCCCCCATAGTAAAATTTTTTTGTATTTACAAGTACCCCCACTTTTTGGATCAATACAGGGATTTTCTTACATCGTGTATTTGTCAGAGTCAGGGTCACCACCCAGGTACTTGTTTACAAATCTGCGCAGTCGGGATAAGTTTGTAATGGACACAAAAGAGCATGGACCTTATTACAAAATTAACGACTCTAGATTCTGTAGCGGTTTTCTGTACACGAAAATAAAACCGGTAATTAGCTTTTAAATTAGTCTTTGAAAACTTGCATTACATAGGTTTTGGTATTTCATTTTTTTCGGTCGTATTAAAACTTAATACGATAACGCACAAAACAGTGCGTGTTCAAGACAAGTGACCTTTTTGTACTTGAAACACATGACAAACAATGACGTTTTCAAGTGACAAGTGACAAATCAGCCAGTGAGTTTCGCCCTGTTGCTGTCCCGGGCTGGTGCGTAGAAGCGTCGTGATGGCCCGAGGCCGCGCGTACTGCTTTCTGCCACTCCAGCAACCTGTATGCCACCATGCAGCGAGCGTGTGGAGAAGCATAGCTTGGAGTACATTTCAGTCATACTATCGCACTTAAAGTATGCCTGACAAATAACTTGAACAATTGATATTGACTTCGCTTGCACGTATTTCGGGTGTCATTTGCGTTGTCTCATCCCGACTGCGCGAATTCTTGTTCAAGTTATCTGTTCGGCGCTACAACTTTATAGGTTTGTTTAGTTTATGATAGGTGGTTAGCGTTTTGTTTTGCGTCAAAATTGTATTAACCTGTTAGATTATAATTTTGAAAAGAACAATTAAAACCCATCGTTATGGTGGTCCATTTGGAATCATTTAGAATTCTACAGATTCTACGAATTCTGATTCTGAGTCTGATTTAAGTATTTCCTTATCCTGAGATTTCTGAGAGCACAGAAACGATGTCAATGGAATTTCTTTTTATGTCAGATGAGGTCAAGATATTATTATCTTGAAGAATGTTAAAAAATTGCAGGAGAGCTGTATTTCTGTGAACTGTTCCCGATATTTCTCACGGCAACTGTACGCCACATCAAATGACGGGCGGGCGGTTTCCTTGGCTGCGAGTGTACAAATTGTGATTGCTATTGTCATAGGTTAGTGGTGTTGTAAGCACAGAACAGAGAAGCATGGAAATTCGTAAATGGCACGAGTTTTGGTAAAAATAGGCTACGGGGTTTGCAACTTATTATAAGACGGAAATTGTGAAGCCATAGCTTAGAGGGGATCACAAAATTACCTAGGATTCTAAGACGTTTTATCTAATGCAGACTGTTTTAAAAAATGTTATTTCACATTAATTTAACGGAAAAAGATATGAAACTTGCGTCTACACTTTAAATGTTTTTTATAATCTTTTATTTAATTTAAAAAACCAACAATCTCATAGAAAACGTATTCCGAACTTACTATTTTTATACCAATGTTTAGATGAATACATAACTTACGCCGATTAAGAGCCTTTTTTGTAAGTTTTTCCTATATAATTTTCAGTATATAGGTATAATAAAATAGAGGCGGCCATAAGGATTGTATTGAAATAATATCATAATTACAAACATTCATATAAACTGGCTGACAGTGATAAAAATATTCGTAATTATGCAGTAATAATACGCTAAATATAAAAGAAAAGTTCTGGTATTACAATTCAAGGCCCGGTATTCTTGCACGCAATTGTACACAGAAAGTGGGCGTAGGGTGGATAATTCGAATGGCAGGTGTATGGTGAAGTGAACGAGTGGATATGAGAAATCAAGTTGCATTATGTATTGCGCTACCTCTCTGGTTCTACCTAAGGCTATCCTAAGGGCCGATATCATCTATAACTTATTATGGCTACATATTTAGAATTCTAGAACAGAATAAAACAAGTAGGGAGCCTAACATAATTTTGCAATCTCAACTGGTGTTTTCTAAATAACAGTCGACTAATAAGCATTGAGAGGGTCGCGTAAAAGTCTTGTAACAAATTCTATGACATGTTTCAAGAGGTACTTTGTATCATCATATCCGAGAAGCAGGGACAAAACGATTGTCACTGTACAAAATACCCCCTCGTAATATATTCACCCTACTCTTACTCACGAGCGGTATTAAAACACAGAGCGATAAAGAACTAATTTACACGGCAAATTAACCACGCAATGGCCTCAAAAAGAAACTAAACAATAAATAAAACAATCCGAGCAAATGTCACTCGTAATTGACCTGTCAAAGTTTCGGAGGGAAAAATAATTGTAGCGTTCGGATACATACTGGCCGCTTCTTCTTTTGTTTTTTGATTAAGAATTTTATTAAGAAGGTTTGTGGCCAGCTTTTTTTTTGTTTAAGCTTGAAGTGCCATAATTTATAATCTAAATTCTCAAGTAGGCACAGAAAAATAACAAGGTTCTTAGACAACTAAGGTTACATTTAGGCACTTGAAGTCTTAAGTTATTAATAAGGTTTGTTTTTTCGGCGTAAACTGAAATTCAACTCCAGTACCTCTGTCAACCCCTCGTAGTTTATATCGGTTAATTCAAAATGGGGGGTTGATTAATTTTCCATTTAAACACAGCTAGCTTTGCGAACGCACCGCGAGGGTCCGAACTCATTTCGCGCCCAATTTGTGGTCGATTAAAAACAAATTTTCTATTAGAATGCGCGCGTTTTTTACAGTGGGTGTTGAACTCTAGTGTTGGGGCTTTAAAAAAATGTACTGCGAAAGAGCCGTTCTGAAACAAAATATTTTTATAAATTGCTTTTTTCTAGGCATCATGCAATATTATCACTGATCTGCCGCCTAATTATGCGCCTCAAATCCTGAAGGATGCCCCAACTTTTCAACTGTCAATCCTAACTATGAATATCTCGTTTCACACTGTTTGTTATCGAACTCCTCCGAAACGGCTTCACCGATTTTTATGATTTCTTAGGGTTCCGTACCCAAAGGGTTAACAGAGAATAGGGACCCTGTTACTAAGACTCCACTGTCCTTCTGTCTGTCTGACTGGCTGTCTGTCACGAGGCTGTACCTTATGAACCGTGATAGCTAGACAATTGAAATTTAAAAAAATTATATACTTTTGTTGCCGCTATAACAATAAATACTAAAAACAGGATAAAATAAATATCTCACATACAACAATCGTGCCTAAAGACAGCGCTCGCCATCTAGCGGCCATCTATGTAACCTTGACAGCGCGGATGTCATGTCTTTAAATGTCAATATTAAACACTTCCTGTTGGTTTCTATAGATGGCGTTGTTCTCAATGTACCTAATCTATCTTGTCTCGGTCTGTGTCTAATGTTCTATAGATAATGGTATGGAACCCTTCGGGCGCGAGTCCGACTCGTACTTGGCCGGTTTTGTGTGTATGTTTGGTAGGTCTAAGAATAGATCGTAGTCTAAATTAACATAGGAAAATAACGGGTCAGCTAGTTGTTCTATAATAATGATAGCAGACGTCATGAATCCGTCAGAATTTGGTGCGAATAATATAGGACCTGATAAGGAAACTGGGATTTTGATACAAGTATCCTATGCGTTAATCAGAACTTAGTTTATTTGGTCTATCTCTATCTAGGCATATGCCTTTTTTATCCAAGACCATTCAGCTATTTATATAGATAGATAGGTCAAGAATATTAATTACTAATTTGTGTTATACCAGTGAAAAACAAACCGTCCAAACTTGAAGTTCTTTGACATTGAGTAATGGATTGTAACGATAACTGTGAAGTAAAAAGTCGTGATCATATACCTACTTACATTGTGCCCACCCTGCACGTGGTGACAGGTTATTAAGCCCATACTCTCTCTCTCTCTCCTTCTCTCTGAGAGAAATCCTATGCACTGTAGTAGGACATTTATTTATTGCTTATATGAATATGATTTCGCTGGTTGTTCCTAAATTTTCTCTAAGTAATTCAAGTCAACTCTTTGTTACCATAATGCTCGGGTGAGCTACTAAATTATAAGTACTTAACCGGACCGAATCTACAGTGAATCCCAACCCTACATACGCGCCGCTTCACAAACATCGCAGACGCCCCAAATCGTTTGATGTCACTATCACGGGATTCGCGAGGGATGCTTTACGTAGGTACGCATGCACTATTACACAGTTGAGGGATTCTAACCGGAAAAAAGTAAACATGTTGAAAACTCATTTGAGTATCTGTGGCACTAAAAAGTTTACAATATCGAGGGAACTCCTTAGTGTCAATTGAGTCAAAAGATTTGCTGGCCAGTATTGCCGCCGGAAGATAAATCAAGAGCACTCATTAATATTAGGGGTTAAAGTATGAAATTGCCGTTTTATTCCAATAGGTTCTTTGAATTGACATAGAATCTTCATGGTTTGAGGTTTTCGAATGAAACTTTTTTCAAATGGTTTCTATGATGTTCTTTTTTTAAAAAATGTGAAACATTTGAATATCGACTATCGATAATTGTTTTTGTTATTCAATTTAGACAAGAAATATGGATACTGCGAAAATTCGAGTGATGGATACTGCGAAGATTCTTTTCATTTTGGCGATAAAGAAAATGTCACTTTGACTTCTCACTTTCAAAACAGTTAAGTGTGGCTATCAAAATAAATTAACTAAATAACTTCCACACAACACAATCACTTGTCCTGGTCCTAAACTAGGATACCCTGTGCTATGGTTTTCATTACAATCATGGAAATACACCCATACCTAGGCCATTTGTACAAATTTACCGCGGCCCCCAGGTGGGAATCAAACCCACGATCTCCGGCATGGTAATCAGGCGTGATAATAATGAAATCTGTGCTGAAACAAGCGCTGGGTCATCTTTAGGTTCTATACAACGCAAATACCTGTCATTTACCATTTAAAAATGTTACCATTGCGAACGAAATAACCAACTTCACCAGCAAGTAACCTTTTCCTACTGCCACCAAAACGCCTCTTTCAAGGTCATCATCATCATCATCAGCCATTCGACGGCCACTGTAGGACACAGGCTTCCCTCATGGTTTTCCTAACCATGAGGGGTTTTGCCATAATCGCCACGCTTGACAGGCGGGTTGGCGATCGCAGTATGCGGTTGGAATCTCAGGAAGTCGCTGCTACCCGTCTCCTGGTAATATTTCCTTAGTCGCCTTTTACGACATCCACGGAAGGAAATGGAGTGACGCTATTCTTAATCCGGCGCCACACGGAATCTTTCAAGGTCGAAAACTTGAATTTTTATTGAGACCCCTAACTAACCGACATACAACTAAGAAACAGATTATATCCACTTTTTGCAAAGCAAACGCAAGTCCACATACTGGACTAGTATAACAATTTTACAATTATAAATGAACCAACCAACTCTACCAGCAAGTAAACTTTTCCTGCTGCCGCCAATACTCCTCCCCCAAGGTCTAAGACTTGGATTTTTATTGGGACCTCATAAGTAACCGACATACCTCTTAGAAACAGATAAGAGGCGCTTTTTAAAAGAACAATCTTAGTCCCCAGAGCAAATTTGGTGCCTTTTGGCCAAAACGATTGTCTTACAAGCAAACCTTGGTGGTTTTTGTAAAATTTCCTAAACTTTTCGATGGAATAAGTGTGGACATAGGAAGGTTTTGTAAAAACTGATTAGTGAGCCTAATGCAACTTGTTGAACAGTGTTACGAAAAACCGAAAACAGAAATCCTTTAAAATAGGACATTGGCTGTTCTTGTAAAAAGCGCCTCGATTATTTTCCACTTTATGCAAAGCAAGAGCCCTTAAAAGTCCACATTAAGGCTAGTACAACAATTTTACAATGATAAACGAAATAACCAACTCTACCTGTAAGTAACCTTTCCCTGCTGCCGCCAACACATAACATACAACAGCCATCAACGGAGGCAATTACGATCACATGCAGAGCCGCACATACACACTCACACATAAACACTCACACAAGGCTCGGGGTGAGGCGTGACTGCCTACCGATGCACTTACCGTGCATTACCTGCTTATGTACTTACTTAAGTAAGGGCAGGTGCACATGGTCCGAGGAATTTCCTTTGACAAAGTTTTTTATTACGTTGACGCCTCAATGACATATGGCCGTTTCCTAAATCAGAGCCATGGCTACAGACAGTAAAAATTTGACTGATCTTCCATACAAGTTGTATCAATATATTTTTCCGCATCACGCTCCCTTTCGAGTTGCAGTAAAAAGATAGTTCTGGGAGAATTTCCTTATATGACGCGACCTTATAAATTGAAAAAATATGTCTTCGTTCATTCTGAGTTAGTAAGTGTCATCTACAAAGATGCTGAGTGTACTGTACATTATTTCAATAAAGAAGATACATATTTTAAAATACTATTTATTTAAAGAATTTTACAATTTCCATACAAGAAATTACTCAGTGACACCTACCAAGGTTTTAGTTTACTCAATTACATTTTTAAGTTCTCGTCATGCGAGAAAATTCTACACGCTAGAGTTGCAAGGTGTTACATCTTCACCGTGCTTCTATATGGAGCAGAGGCCTGGAAACTTACTCAGAGTGTGTCTAAACGTATAAAAGCGTTTGAGATGTGGGTATGCTGCCAGATGCTTATAATTTCTTGGGTTCCAAAGGTCCGCAACTCTACCGTTCTGCACAGAATGAAGAAGAGGAAGACAGAGGTACTTAATTAACACCATCAATAAACGGAAGCTAGAGTATTTCGGACATATAATGCGTAACTCCTTCACCTTATCGTACAAGTCAAGATTCCAGGAAGAAGGAGACTTGGGAGACCAAAGACATCAAGGCTACACAACTTACGACAGTAGTTTCAACAGAGTACCAGTATCTTGTTTGTATTGACAGCCTCGAAAAGCAATTGGTTGCCAACCTCCGATAGGAGACGGCACCGCCCATCGCTAGCAGTTTGCTAGAGTTTCAATGTGACCACGCTCTTACAAAATCCTGCTCAGCTGCAGTCTTGCAGATTATCTTATGTATGTATCTCTACCTTTGTTACCATATACCGTCCGTGGCCATATGCTCTACCACCTTATATGTAAGTATGTATAGGTACGTAAGTATGCAACATCTGGATATATATTTTTGTTGGATATACTGAATGCTCTGTACTCTTAAGAAACTAAACGCACTCGTGAATCGTGTGAATGAAAATCGTAGTACCGCATGTGAACGAACTTCAGCATATTTTCATACGTAACCGCATGTGCGTGTTGGGTATACTATGTCTATGGATACAGTGAGCTTCATTATTGTATATGAGATTATTGTTGGGTAAATTGTTAATATTCATTAGGCGTCTTGCTGAGTCGAGCTGTGATGTAGTAACCAATGTAGAAAAAGATTTTTTCTTAATACAAACTTTTTCTTATTTTCAAAATGTTTTTTATAAGGCATGAAAAAAATTATTCTCGCAACTTGATTAATGTACGTTAAGACACAGTACATAATTTGTTTATTTTTTTTTTCATCAAATAAAATAAATTTCGACACATACCTATATTTTGCTTACTCTAGGACAGTGATTAGTACTGAATTAGAAATAGGTACAATATTTTTTATTGTACACCCGTAATTACATTTAAAATTTAAACAATAATAAAGTACAGTACTATTGGCCGCCTTATCACTAAGAGTAATTTCTTCCATACAACCATTGTCGAAAAAAGAAAGAAAGGTAGTCGCTGCAAGTAAATACCAACATTGAACAATATACATATAAAAAAAAACCGGCCAAGTGCTAGTCGGACTCGCGCACGAAGGGTTCCGTACCATTATCTATACAACATTTGAATATTTAAATCATCTACCTGTTGCCGTTACCCGAGCCTCCCTTAAATATTTCTTTTTTTCTGTTTGTTTTATATTTTTTGTTATAGCGGTAACAGAAATACATTATCTAGCTACTTACTAGCATTTCAACATCTAGCTATCACGGTTCGTGAGATACAGCCTGGTGACAGACAGACAGACAGACGGACAGTGCAGTCTTAGGGACCTTAACCTTTGGGTACGGAATCCTAAAAATGTACTGGAACGCGTTAGGCAAGTGCGATGTGTCAGTGGATAGGAGGATATTTTTACACCTTATGTATGCACTACATCTTCATCCTATGACCCCGTTCTTTTGCATCGCGCCGGCAAAAAATCGTAAAGAATGCTAAGTGCGGAGGTAAATCTGTAGAACAATACGGCCGCCGTTTTTACGACTGGTAAGAGAACAATTTGGGTATTTGCATACCGCATTTTAAAGGGATTTTATGGTAGTTTGGTATGAAGGCTGGAGCGGGGTTTCTTTTGAAATTTTTTATTTCTATGTAACTGATCCTAAAGACGTTGTTTTGTTTTGTGAAAACTTGTAGAAAAAAGCTCTTTCAGTTATTCCCAAATTTTCCCACTGGACGAATTTTCCAATTTTTTGGGTTTCGTACCAGAAGGGTGCTTCACTGTCTTTCTGTCTGTCTATCTGTCCGTCTGTCTGTTTGTCACCAGGCTGTATCTCATACACCGTGATATCTAGACAGTTGAAATTTTCACAGATGATGTATTTCTGTTGCCGCTATAACAACAAATATTAAAAACAGAATAAAATAAATATTTAAGGGGCTCCCATAAAACCAACTTTGTCTAAAGACAGCGCTCGCCATCTAGCGGCCATCTATGTAACCTTTCCTGCGCCGATGTCATTTCGTTAAATGTCAATGGTAAACGCTTCTTCTTGGTTTTTAATGATGGCGCTGGCGTTCTCAAATTCGGTCTTTGTCTAATGTTGTATAGATAATGGCACGGAACCCTTCGTGCCTGAGTCCGACTCGCACTTGGCCTTTTTTTTAATTACATACTTTCGTGTACACACGTACTACATTTTATGTAATACTGTATGTAGCTTAGAGATATTTATATGCCTAAGTTATGCAAATCCATGTTTCCAAAGATCCTCAGCATTATCAACTAATAATACATAATCGACCTGTCCCCTTTGTCTTCCAACTATGACCCAGAATGCAATGCTTGCGATATCTTTACTATTCGAATTAGTAAGCAAGGTAAATCCTTCCAAGCGTGACATCTTACTACCTATGCTATTGGAAAGTTTGCCTTAAAGTTAGTTTACCATTTATACCATGAATAAAGTAAACAACTCATAATTTTTTTTTAAATAACAATAAAAAAAAATTGGATATCTATGTGAAAATTCTAAATAAAAATTAATAATAAAATGTAATATTTTGTTTTTCCATTGCATTTAAAACATTTTCTATTGGGGTTGTAGATACATAAAAATAATATTTTATGAAAACTACTCAAACATTATAAGATGTCCATTATTCGTTGCTAGAACTTATGACGATACATTTTTTTATTGGGCCCCTTACCCAAAGAGTAAGGGACCCTATTATTAAGACTCCGCGGTCCGTCCGTCCGTCTATCTGTCACCAGGCTGTATCTCATGAACCGTGATAGTTCGACAGTTGAAATTTTCACAGATGATGTATTTCTGTTGCCGCTATAACAACAAATACTGAAAACAGAATAAAATAAATATTTAAGGGGGCTCCCATACAACAAACGTGATTATTTGCCATTTTGTGCTCGATTTTACCAACGGCAACACGTAGACGCTTGAAATATTCAAATGTTGCATAGATAATGGAAAAATCTTTATTACGGTCAAAATATATTTTTTGCGCGTCCTCTGTTAGAGGTTGTGATTTGGAACACGTTTTGTTCTATGAACTTTTTAGGGTTCCGTATCCGAAGGGTGCCAATCGGAAACGCGATTACTAAGACTTCCCCGTCCGTCTGTCTGTCTGTCTGTCACCAGGCTGTATCTCATGAACCGTGATAGGTAGGCAGTTGAAATTTTCACAGATGATGTATTTCTATTGCTACTATAACAACAAATACTAAAAACAGAATAAAATAAATATTTAACGGGGGCTCCCATACAACAAACGTTATCTTTAAAAACAGCGCTCGCCATCTAGCCGCCATCTATGTAACCTTGACAGCGCTGACGTCAATGTTAAGCGCTTCTTGTTGGTTTCTATGGGCGCTGTTCTCAAATTCAATCTTTGTCTAATGTTGTATGGCCAATAGTACGGAACCCTTCGTGCGCGAGTCCGACTCGCACTTGGCCGGATTTATTTTATAATATCAGGGTTTATATTAATTTAACAAATTCGCACTTTATACGGTCTGCCAATGTTGCAGCCTCGATGAATCATTCATTCTCCAGCATAGAAATATAACCCATCTATTTACCACATATTTCTGTTAATAAGGGCTGAAACGCACTAGAATGGTTACTTCATCATCATCAACCCATTATGTCCCCACCGAGGGGCACGGGTCTCTTCCCTGAGGAAGGTATAGGCCATACTCCACCACGGGGGCCAAGTCCGGATTGGTGGGGGCTTGTAGACTAGTGGCTCGTCTACTGTCAGAAGTTGTCAAGCCGCCCTAAGGCCTCTGACTTGGCTTAACGACTGCCGTCTATCGACGGCAGCCGGCACCAACAGCTTAACGTGCCTTGCAAAGCACGGAACCGCTCGGAGAAATGCCACTAGCGTTAGGCATAGACGGCGACCCATCCATGCACTGAACGCGCCCTGTGTTGCTTAACCTTGTATTGAAACTCGCGCACTTGCGGTACGAATTTTTCATATCATTCACCCGCACCCGCACGAGATTTTGACTAAGTGCATTCACTATGCACATATATTTCCAATTCAATTCAAACGTGCTTGCAGTGCGTCCAGCCCCTAAAACGCGTGACAAAGTCGCGCACTGGAATAGCATACCCTACCTCCCTTTACAACGTCAATGTAACGAGCATAATATAAAGCTAATTCCAATAATTACCTCCCATTTGGCATATTATTACACAAGCCCTTGTTATGAAGTCGTGAGCGGCGCGGCATTGCCTGTCGGAGACAGTTTAGCTTTATGATCGAAGCAGGCAATCAATAGATACAGTCGACGGCAGGTGAACCTTTACATTTTAGTTGCAAAGTTGCTCTTAATGTAACTGATCAGAGTGCACGTTTTTTCTGTCTTTATTTGAAAACCGTTAGGAACATAGACATAACATAGACACACTATTACTCGTTACTTAGATAAAGAACACATATGACAATATCACAAAAGCATAAAAAATACACCCACAATCGTTTCGTTCAAAGTAATAATACAATAACAAATAATGTTCTACTCTACTTATTACTATATATCATCATCATCAGCCATTGGACGCCCACTGCATGACATAGGCCTCCTTCGTGGTTTTCATAACCATAAAGGGTTTTGCCATAATCGCCACGCTTGGGGGGAGGTTGGCGATCGCAGTATGCGGTTGGGATATCAGGAAGACGCTGCTGCCCGTCTCCTGATTGATTTCCTTAGTCGCCTTCTACGACATCAACGGAAGGACATGGAGTGACGCTATTCTTAATCCGACACCACACGGACACGTTTACAATATGAAGTCGGTATAATGTTCAATATATTTTATTACTATATATTACTATATATACATTTCATATTGTAAACACAGACTAATGTCGAGACATTTCAAAGTAATAATATAACAGACGGTTTTATAGCCGCAGGTACAGTCAACACATCTAGGACCGAGACCACTCATTCCTACTATAAATTTCTGGACTTCGATAATATTTAATAAAAAAGTGGGTTCACACTAAGACAAACGCTGCACGAAATGAAAAATATATATGTCTATCTCATTATTTCTTGACAAATGTGAAGACCCAGAATGATACTTAATTATTTACATAATGAAATTGTCAATTCAGAAACCCGCGATTAGTCGAGAAATAAACTCATAATTTTTTACGGCTATGCATGACTTGTAATTTTTTTAAATCTCTTAGATTGTAGATTGTACAGCCTAGCGCGATCCTATCGCCTAGCACCTACATACTTTTTCTGTAAACTTACCTACGTTTTTGTCCAAGTTATACCACTGAAATCCGAATACAATTATTAGGGGTTAAAGTATGAAATTGCCGTTTTATTGCAATAGGTTCTTTGAATTGACATATAATCTTCATGGTTTGAGGTTTTCGAATGAAACTTTTTTCAAATGGTTTCTATGATGTTCTTTTTTTAAAAAATGTGAAACATTTGAATATTGACTTTCAATTGTTTTTGTTATTCAATTTAGACAAGAAAGATGGATACTGCGAAAATTCGAGTGATTTTTGAATACGAGTTCCGACGCGGAACTAACGCGGCAGAAACAGCCCGCAATATCAATGCTGCGTTTGGAGAGGGGTCTACTAACATGTCCAATACAGATCCAATATTCCTTCATTTCTGTACCGGTTCAACAAGGCAACACAAGTTTCAACACACGTTTCCTTCTGCAGATCAGTCAAATCATGAGGCACCCATTTTTCGTATTTTTTATTTTATTGATTTGACGCAAGTGAGTCAATATTGTGGATAAGGTAACGTTAAACCATGCCGCTAATTCCTGGGTAGTTTGACTAGGGTCGGCTTCCACTATCTCTCTTAATTCATCGTTATTCACCTGTGTGGGCGGTCTTCCTCGTGGCTCGTTCTTTAAGTCGAAATTTCCATCACGAAAGCTTTTAAACCAAAATCGCACGTTAGTTCCGCGTCGGAACTCGTATTCAAAAATCACTCGAATTTTCGCAGTATCCATCTTTCTTGTCTAAATTGAATAACAAAAACAATTGAAAGTCGATATTCAAATGTTTCACATTTTTAAAAAAAAGAACATCATAGAAACCATTTGAAAAAAGTTTCATTCGAAAACCTCAAACCATGAAGATTCTATGTCAATTCAAAGAACTTATTGCAATAAAACGGCAATTTCATAGTTTAACCCCTATTATTTCGTTTACAACAACTTTCACGTTATCATGAATAGATAAATTACTTTGGTTCACGATTCTTTCAAGCGAATACATATTTCTACTTATTTTTGTAGTTTTTCACATTGTAAATATTTTATTTTCCTTTTCTGTCAACGTTCAACTCTCAGTCAGTCGTTAATTTTATTTGAATGTGATTCTGTATTTTTAGAAATAATGTCACCTAACCAGATCTTCTAGAAAACTGTTCGCATTCCAAATGGAAAATATTAATTTAATACGAGAAAGAGAAAGAAGATTCTAGAAAGACACCTGCGTCCCAAATTATGAATTTGAAATTTAAATTGAAAAATAAAAAGAGACGCCGAAGAATGCCTTCGAGTCAGTCTTCAGCTCTGAAGAAAGTCTCCGGTTCTTCTATGGCCACGCCTGTAAGCGCCATCTATGAATTGCTTTGTGAATTTGTGCTGAAAACGGCTCATTGAGTATTGAAAATGACCTGGTTCCTTAAAATACTTCTTGAAGAATTCCTATGTCTAAAGCGCCGCCGCCGCTGACTTAGTATCGGCCTGCCTACTTACTTCTACGGCCTGTCTTCTTGTCTCCATCGCGTGTCTCCGAGACCTCCAGTCTCCGTGGCGAGTTCCCGCCTCCTTTGCCTCTTGACCTTTAAGGTTTTCTTGTGCACATATTTTTCTTGTATTTTTATTAGGTTTAGTTTTATTCCTTTGTTTAGTTTTAAGGATAGGATAAGGTTAGTTCTGACGATTGTCTTTCATTTTCTTCAGCTTCCGTTACCGGGGGTTATACCTCTACATAACCCCCGGTAACGTGACAAGGTTTTAAGCATTTTAATTACCGTCAACTAACACACATTAATATTCTCCAAAACGTTGGCTCTACATACCAATAAACGTATAATTTCGGAAAGGTCGTGCGCTGGGGCGGTGTTCTCACGAATCAAAAGCCTAAATTCTAACCCATTTACTCTGAAAGATGATGGAGGTTTCCCCACGATATTTCGTGCACGAAACACGACAGAGAACAGTTCACACGTCCCAATAAAACGGTAAAAAACTGCTCTAAAACAATCCTTTTCAACAAATTAGCGTAGGCTCTAATTACACTCGGTGTGCGCGAGCCTTAGGCGAAAAAAGCGCGAAAATACTTTGAATTTCGAATGTTCGCATCACGTTTCGAATTCGTGGCATTCTTGAAAATTATCAGTCTGCATACGGGCTCATTAGGTAGTTGTGTTACGCCTGGGCAGCACGGTGGAAAGGTCGATATGTTTAGTTTCATTACAAATGTGAGTACTAACTTGCGAACCTGGTGAAAAAACAATACTAATAACGATAATAACGTCTAAGTTATCCCATAAATTTGGCGAATTTTATAGAATATATCGTCAACACGAACGATGTTCAAATGTTTATACGTCTATTTAATATTAAATAGACGAGCCACATACAATTCATTAAAGATATTGAAAATAAAATATTTATGCTTAGTTTATAAAATGTTTTTTTTTTGTTTACATATATATTTTTTCCATATTTTTCAATGCAATGTTTTGGAGTACCTTTTAGCTTTGCGTTAAATTTTCTAGGTATATCGTAAAATGACATGGTATCACTTCAGAGGTTCACTATCAGAGAAAAGGGCGAATCGTTAAACTTTGTTAGAGCCGTGATCTTTTTTCACATAAACAACAAAAATTTAAGAATTAAAACCTAGATGCCAAACGTGCCATATTTCATAGTCAAAACACCATAACTCGAAAACTACGAAAAATCCCGAAACCTACTGATTACCATGCCAGAGGTCGTGGGTTCGATTCCCATGAGGCTGCTATACATTTGTACACATGTCCTTAGTCTGGGTGTATTTTCATGTTTATCATGTCCTTGTTACCATAACATAGGGCATCCTAGTTTGGGACCAGGACAAGTGATGGTGTTATGTCGAAGTTATTATTATTTATGCATGCGGTTGGTTTCTTATACACCTGGATTTCGCTTGAATGTACTTTTTGGCATAGCCTGTTATATAATGTTTATAATTTACAATCACTTAACAAAGTTTCTCTAAAAAAGAGAGCTCCAAACAGTCGGTAGTCGCCTGACTCCTCTACAAGCCCGGGGGTGACTCGTGTGCGCTCCGAAACCTCAAACAACTAGCTCATGACCGCCGCGAGACAGAGCGGGCAGGGCCCAATTAGAGGTGTATTTCACGAACGGTTGCCGGCAGTGGGACTGCAACTGATCATTTTGTAGAGAAGCTACGTGGCTAATTGTGATCGGCAAATTGTTCTTGTATCATGTATGCGTGTTATTTTTTTATGGGCTCGAAAATAACAATAACCGTGGGTCCAAATTCCACGCCCGTGGGATTTGGGGAATTGATAACGTGTGTTTTTTCTAAGAGATTGAAGCCACTTGCGGATATTTACCCGCACATGCGGGTACGGTTTCACGTAGGAAACATATAATATAATTGCTTTATTTACTTCCACTCTACACAATCGCTTATCCCGGTCCCAAACTAGGATAACCTATGTAAACGTACTAAGATTTTCTATCAGCTTCAACTATTTTGCACTCTACTATATCTCCAATCATTTAAACAAAGGGCAGAAACATTCAAAATCAGATAAAGTCTGTCTCATTGTGTTATGTGTGTGTGTTTGTGAGTGTGTGTGTGTATATGTGTGTGTGTCTGTGTGTGTGTTGATGTGTGTATGTGTGCGCGTTTGTGTGTGTGTGTGTGTGTGTGTTTTCGTGTGTGTGTTTTCGTGTGTGTGTGTGTGTGTGTTCGTGTGTGTGTGTGTGCAGCCCTTCGACCGAAATCTTGGGATCAATCCCATAAGGGTGACTTTGCAACCTTTATTACCTGCACAAGGACCCATGCGTATCTACACTACAAATAGCTGGAATAAAATAAAGTTCTTGATCTGATGTCATATGCATGCAGTAAACCTCATTACGAAAAGGCATGTCTTATAGCAGGCAACATAAGAGCGAGTATGGTCCACTATATACTTTGTACAAATGAATTAACTCTTGATGTAAACAAACAATTGTTTACAAGAAATATAACAATAAAGACGTTCTGGAATGAAGGAGATGTCTAGCAGATAATTAAACAATAATAATAACTTCCACACCACACAATCACTTGGTCCCAAACTAGGAAACCCTGTGCTATTGTAACCACTAACCAGGCAAGGACATCACAAACATGGAAATACACCCAGACTGAAGCCTTGTGTACAAATGTACGGTGGCCACCAGTGGGAATCGAATCCACGACCTCCGGCATAGTAATCAGACGTGATACCTCTAGACCAACGAGGCAGTCAATTATTAAAACCATTGATTCTTTTAAAAATTTGTCGTATTTTTTCTACGAGAATAAATCTCTTCACACACTGTTCCTAGCACATGAAATGATAATCCTGATCTGATACGGGGTGTACCTACACAATATTTTTTCCGTCAAAGCTCGGCTGCCGGGCCTGGGGCGCGGATATTTTCAAAATAATAATTAAGCGGATACATTTATTATGCTGCTACGGATATAGAGGGCTCTACGGCGTGTTCACAGATTGGCTCTGTCTTTGTGTATGGAGCTGTAAATAGTGGACTGTTCATGAAAATTCATATTTTTCTTCTTTCGTGTCGAAAGGGTCGACTCCTCCTCAGACATCCATCCATTGCGCTGGATGAAGTCTCCATGAGATGCCGTAACATAAGATAAGATATGATAAGAATATTCTTTATTGTACCAGGAAAAACGCAAATATTAAATATTAACAAAAATGCAACACAATTGGTTCTAGCAATTTCTTCCAGGCAACCGGCAGGGCAGATATGAAGATGCGAAAATTCGTGACGACTTAGGTCGTACACATTGCAGTGATACTGACTGGTTACTAGTCCACAATAAAGTGTGTAAGGAAGACTTCTTCTTCTTCTTGGTCGGTACGCTCTTGACAGAGCGGTCGTGGTCCTCATGAAGAGGCTTCATTGTGGGCAATTTGCCAAATTGCGTGCCTCACGATGTCTCGCCATTCCTCTCGGTTAGATACTCTTCTGGTACATTTGTGCAGCGGCTGTGCCCACAGTGGACTTAAGGGAAGTAAAGAAGACAGTGCTATTTAAAAAAATATCCGTGGAAATCTGAGTGTCTAATACATTTATTATGCGGCGCATGTGAAAGATGCTGCTACGCATCTGCTACGGATATAGAAGGCTTGTTCACAGATTGGCTCTGTCTTCGTGTGTAACGTTGGAAAACATACTAGATTGTTCATGAAAATTCATGAAGTATTTGGTGGTAACCAGTCAATGTCCAGAGCCTCTCGTATTACCACAATCCACAATAAAGTGTGTATGGAGGACAGTGGTATTTAAAAACAAAATACCGCAGTGGAAATTTGAGTGTCTGAGGTGTATCTCAGTACTCGAAATCGGCATTAATTCACGCTGTACAAGAAATTAAGCTCATACTCTCTTTTTCTCTCTCTCTGAGAGGAGGCCTATGTCCTTAGTTGAGACAGTGAGGATACAGGACATAACCGAGAGATAACAGCGGCAGGTAACCTTTTTAGGTTTTCATCCGCTGGTATTAAGTTATTTATGTTCACTTTGTGCCTACAAGAAAAATAAATTTAAAAAAAAAACAAAATCCCCATTTTAACCCCCAAAATAGGGGTCAAGTATGTAGTAACAATATATATTGAACATTATACACACTTCATATTGTAAACGTGACCGTGTGGTGCCGGATTAAGAATAGCGTCACTCCATTTCCTTCCGTCGATGTCGCAGAAGGCGACTAAGGAAATAAATTACCAGGAGACGGGCAGCAGCGTCTTCCAGAGATTCCGACTGCATACTGCGATCGCCAACCCGCCTGCCAAGCGTGGCGATTATGGCAAAATCCCTCATGGTTATGAAAACCACGAGGGAGGCCTGTGCCCTGCAGTGGGCGTCAAGTGGCTGATGATGATGATGACGAACTATTTTCACTGCAGCCATTTTTACTACAGAATTAATTTCCTAATTTCCTCTTGGTCTGTTGTTATTAGCATAATTTTATTGTGTGATTTTCTTTTCTGTGTCTTTATATCTACAGAAAACGCCAGTGGCTGTACAGTTACATATATATCCATGTAAGATGTTCCTAACTTAGAACTAGATTCAATAAATAAAATAAAAAGTTCGTTCTTGAGTGGAGACCGCGGATCGGTAAACGTAGTGTAGGACGTCCTCAGACTCGGTGGAGCGATGATCTTCGCAGGGCGGCTGGCAAGAGCTGGATGAGAGTAGCCGAGGACCGTGCTCAGTGGCGTGCTATAGGAGAGCCCTATGTCCAGCAGTGGACAAGCATAGGCCGATGATGATGGCGATGATTATTTTTTTAATACAATCATTTATTATTATTTATGTATTATTATAAACACGCAGAATCGTTTGTACTGTGGTCACCACGCTAGATCAAGCCTGTGCAGTGTTGGCCTTCTTTGCCTTTACGTTAGTGAGTGGCGCATGTTTATGATATGCTTAACAAGCCTACCGACAGTAGGTTTGTTACATAAGTTGCATGGATCACTTATTTTACAGGGTTGCCTAGTGAGGCCGCTGTGAAAATGTGTATCGCTAAATATTGTTTACCTACATTTTAAGCTTATTTATTTCACATACTTTACAGGAAATAAAATTTTTGTTTATTTTATTTTCTTATAGTGTACTGCCATTAGAGAATGTTATTACCTTGTAACTCCACCTACCGACTATATTCTTCCTGCAATCCCCTCTATCCAAAAGTTCTTTGGAAGAGATCGCTCTAAACGATAAGACCGCCAATTCATAGTTGTAATTCTTTTTTTTGGTTGTGCAATAAAGTGCTGTCTATCTATCTACTCTGGGCTTAAAGTGAGCACACCCCGTTGCTCGCGCGACGGCGCGCCTGCGCACTGGTGCACGGCGGACTGTTCATTACCCGGCGCGCGCGCAGCTGCGGTATCGCACGTCGCCGCGGGCGCACTGATTTGTGCCGCGCCCGGCCAGAGATGAGGATGTGGCTTGGTGCAGTCTTTACATATGTACAGGTACTTACTAGTATAACTTGCATGGACAGAATGTAAATAAATTTCTGATTTCTGAACAAAACTAAAACATCCGGATTTCAAATTGTAGGTACTAATTTATTTCTCTACATTATATTTTATTTATTTTAATTCTTTATTGCACTAATTATACATTGTAGGTGTACAAGGGCGCGTACATTGTACTGGCAAGTGTACATTATACTTATGTCTACGTTGATTTGAACGTATGGAGATTATGAAGGAAGAAAGATTGACGAAAGAAAAGCGAGTGTTGGTGAAATGGTCGGTACGTCCCAGACGGACATACTTCGAACAAATAGGTGATGTATTAACAAGATAAAAAGTACCCGAAACCGGCGTGCGTGCATGCAACGACTAATGAAAGTTGATGAAGCGAAAGAGATCTGTCAGCAGCTCCTGGACTCTGCCTACACCTTGGGTACAAGCGTGAGATTATGTTATTTTATGTGTTATGTACTCGCTCTATGTCGTTACTCTACTGACTTTGCAACAAAGCTGTTACAGACATTCAGTACAATTCAATATAGTACCTAAGTACGCAAATAGTTTGTGAAAACCCAATGCCAATGAACTTTCGGGAACCTTGAACTGTAATATCGAATTGATTTTCATTCACTAGACTTGTTATAACTCGAGCGCTTTGAGAGAATTGGAATTGGTTCCGCTAGTTAGGTTTCAGGCAATTTTGCAAGGAAAATTACGAGTATATTATACCAGACACCCTCACATTCATCATAGTCAGTAGTTTACTTTTCTAAATTATACTTATTTATTTGTTTGTAGCTATGCCCGTAACTCTGTTACGTAGCCGAATTTAAATTACGAAACTATTGGCATGAAAGAAGTTCCGTGACATTAATTTCATCAACAATTTCACGTGTAAACGTCAAGTTTTACAATGCATGCATCGATTTCACGACACTGAAACAGTTTCGTGTCGCGCGCAATTTTTGGATACATCTAGCGTCATGCAATAACTAATGTCATCGTATGAACGCGACGCGAAATTTCGCGAAACTAGTGTCGCGAAAGCGCCTGCGCTGAAAGGACGTGTGTTTTTTTAGTCATGTTGTGGGCCTAGTTCTGTGGCCCACATTGGCCCACGTTGGACAGCTGATAAAAATATAAATTTTATCAATGACAACCTTTTCGTAATTTTATACAATAAGATCTGTACGACATTTTGCAATGCAAAATAAAGCTTCGATGCTGTGTCGGAGCAATAATTCCATCTATACTGTTAATTTCACGACACTACAATTTTAACGAAACTAGTTAGACAAGTACTGCAACAAGTTTCATGAAATTAGTTTCATTATGCATGACACTAATTTCGTAATGTAAATTCGGCTTAGTTAAGATAAAAAGTAGTCTCAGGAAGCAACAAAATTTGGTTCAGCGCTATTTGGAAGGGCAATAGAGAAATAAATCAGTTTTTATTTTTATTTTATTTGCACATCCTTAAAGTATGTCACTATAAACACAACTGACTGCACAGTACAAAAAGCAATGTTATCTGACAAAATGGATTAACTTGAGTTTGGCAAACAGTGATAGTATATCATCATACAAAAAATAAAATCGCCATTTTCATGACAAATGCAATACTTTAACTCTTCATTCCGAGATAAATCTACGACAAAAATGTAGACTGAAAAGCTATGTACGAAAAAACATATTACTTCTCTACTGTGTACAGAGCGACTGATGAATGTTGGTGACTTTATCAGGATTGTGGCATGTGGCAAACTTTGATCTCAGCCTACCCATCTTGGATATAGGCGTGGGTTTAGAGTGCATGTAAAGAATGTCGACCCTTGCATGTACAGTTACGTTACAAGATACTTTGCAATGAAAAATAAAAAGGTTGACTGTAATAGCTTTTGTTGACTGTCATAGTGATTCTGTTGGCTGTACATAAGCTATCACGATGGGTAGGTAAGTAAGCTGGAGTATAGGACACGGATCGACAATGGCCGACAGCCCGGTGAAAGGGAAAGGGTTATTCAACCCTTCACTGCATTACATAGAGTCATGGAAAAATAGACAAGCTAGCAAGAAAATCACACTGCCAATAAGATTACCAAGTTGAAGTGGCAGTGGACTGGTCATATCTAATAACAAAGGTTCTCACCAGCTCGAGTTTGTTAAACCGACAACCTGTGGCAGAATGCCGTGGATGAAATGAAGTGGCGTGCCTTGAAGGAGGCCTATGTCCAACAGGGGACAAGCACAAGATGATTGATTAATAAAAACAAATATTTAACAGAAACAGTCTGAATATTATTTCACCATGCCACGCTTACGCTTAAAAATAAACTCAAAATTTTGAAAAATAGTGATTAAAATTACGTTGAATAGGTAGCGGTAGCGACTAAATAAAGATGGCCGAGGACAGAATCAAGTGGCGTGCCTTGAAGAGCTCTATGCCAAACAGTGGACGAATACGGATGATCGATTAATAGTTCATCAAATCCAGGAGCTTCTAGCGAATTCCTAGCTCTACATTGGTTCCAATACCGATCTTCGCCCGGCGGCAGGGCCGACGGATCAATAGGGAGCCCGGGTTTAAATAACAATACTTAATTCATTGAGAGAGCGACGGTAACGCACGGTGCACCGGTAAACTGGGGAGTAACATTTCTGAAAAGTTATAAGACTACGGTGACTTACATAGCATTAACAAGCTGAAGTGGCAGCGGGCTGATCACATTATGCCGAAGAACCGATGGTCGGTTCTCGAATGGAGACCACGATCTGGCAAGCGCATCATAAGAGGCTCACCAGCTCGCTGGACCGACGATGTGCGGCAGATTTCTGGCAGCGGCTGAATGAGGATAGCCGAGGACAGAAGTAAGTGGCGTGCCTTGAGGGAGGCCTATGTCCAGCAGTGGCCGAGTACGGGCTGATCCATTGATTGATTGATACGATCTTTAAGGGGCTCAACGAGGTTAACTAGCACCACCAATTGAAAGAAATTGGACAAGTGCGTGTCGGGCCACGCGCAATGTAGGGTTCCGTAGAGAGTGTTTTTTTATCTGCTTTACAGAACTAACAACTTCATTGAAGACATTTTCAATAGATTTTGTATGAAGTTTTACTTTTATAAGGTCGGTGCCTAATACTCGTTAACTAGTAAAGCCAACTTAGCCGTGATACTTTTCCTTTTAAGTTCAATGTATGTGCTACTACGCTGAATTTTTTCACGTTTCTACAATCCACCGTTTAGCCAGGAGAGGGGGGGACGCCCTATTCGGACAAAACTTTGCGCTTTAAAGCTTAATGTTTCGAAAACGGAACCCTAAATCGAAAAATGGTCTTCCGACACCCACAATATTTTTCAACGATCAATCCAACGATATACCACATGATGGGGTAGACGAGAAAAAAAATCATCCCCACTTTTCATGGGGAGGCACAGTAAAAAAAAATTCCAACATTTTATTGCTTAACTTTGTCGGCGTGATTTTCTCAGTTGTAAGCACGAGCAAACCTTGATTTGTGTCCTCTAAGCATATTGGTAAAGTGTCATTGGGTTCCGGCATATCGTTGTTCGAATTGAAAGCAAACTAGATTAAGGCCGCCTTAAGAAGTTAACATTCCGTTGTTGGAACGTTGAAGCTTAGTTAAGTTTGAATATTCAGCTTGGGAGGTACGACCACTGTACCTAGCGCGACAACGCGATAACACACCGTGCTATCTCGCTCTTACTCGCCAAATAAAGCAAGAAGGCGCTATTATATCGTCCACAATCGGGCTCGCTCATCGGGCTTTCTAAAGGGGCAGATCGTAACAAGTTTTCCTTAATATTTTTTCCGAGCTCGTAATTAATTAATACAATATCGACCTTAGAGGTCTTCCACACAACCCGATTACTTGTCCTTGTCCCAAACTAGGAGACCCGATGCTATGGTAACCAGTCTAGGGACATCAAAAATCTGGATGATTTTCCTCTACGGTTTGTCAACACACATTGTCTGCAAATGGGAATTTTTACTCTAGCATAGCACACTATTCATTAAAAAAAGGAACTGGACAACAATTTGCCTCTCGAGAGGTTTATTGCCACAAACATGCTTAGATACATAACAGTAACCGTAATTATAGAACAGACAAGTGTGCGTGAGACGATGATACTTTTTTAGCGTTTGCTATTTCTATTCGAAACAGCGCTTGTCATTGGCAAATAGTTATTCAGAACCTTTCGTTAATTGACCGTGCTGTACACCATCGATCAGGCTGTACCACGCAGAGAGCCCGGTTGCCATGGAAACGCGCACCCGCGTGAAACGTCATTCCCTCCGCCTATTGCGCGTCCTACAAACAGTTCAGGGGTAAAATAGCCGTGAGTAACTAGGGAAAACTGCTTTGATGACTCATGAACCCACCGGTCTATGTTGGCTTTTTGGCAAAGACGCTAGTAGCTCAAAATGTATGGCACATCGGACAGATAAGCTAGCCAGTAGGGACTAGTTGTACTTAGTCAATATAAGAAGCAGGGATGTGTTTTATTACTGGTACAATAAGATCTCTGTGCCCCATTTCATAGAAATAAAATTCATGGTTTACTATGATAATTCGATGCATGCCAATTAACAGATCGTGAGGACTCATTAGAGTAGGAAGACTAATTGTACTAATCGGCTACCAAGTTTATATCGAGTTGTCATAATATAAATATATTAGATATATTCAGATATACTCAGCCCATAAACAGAGCCCACTGTTGGGCATAGGTCTCTTCTCTTTGACGCCAACCCACCCGGTACCTTGCCAGCCTCTTCCAATGTTTCCCAGCCGCTTTCACAACGTCGTCGGCCCGCTGGTGGTCTGCCATCCGACCGTCAACCCGTTCTTGGCCACCACTCAGTGGCTACCTTTGTCCACGGACCGTCTTCCCGTCTAACCAATTACCCCGTCATCATCAGCCAAATGACGCCCACTGCAGGACATAGGCCTCCCTCATGGTTTTCCTAACCATGAGGGGTTTTGCCATAATCGCCACGCTTGGCAGGCGGGTTGGCGATCGCAGTATGCGGTTGGAATCTCAGAAAGACGCTGCTGCCCGTCTCCTGGTAATTGATTTCCTCAGTCGCCTTCTACGACATCCACGGAAGGAAATGGAGTGACGCTATTCTTAACCCGGCGCCACACGGTAACCAATTACCCCGCCCGTCTCCATTGTCATAATAAACTGAATGAATTGGAGTTGTATGAAATGCCGTCCGGTCGCTCTGGTCTTACAAAACTTTTAGTAAGTAAAATTAGTTCTTACAGGTGATGATTATAATAGAGTTGAATTGGGGGTGATAACTTTAATACACCCTGTATTTAAAGCAGCTCTAGGGAGAGGTGAAAGTTCTCGCAAAGCTGGCATATCCCACCCTGAATCGGCGAGATTGTTTTTCATGGTCGTTAGTCGACATGATGGAAGTTCAAGGAGTAGAAGGTAACTCAGTTTAGTATAATTTTAAACAGGCTTAGTTGATGGAGAAAATTCACTGTTGCCCCGGCGCTGAATAGGAACGGTTATTTAGTTTCAGTTGTAGGCACTTTGTTGTCTTAATAACGAATAGAGTATATTGGAGGCATATTCCTTATTATTTCTCTTTTTCCCTCTTTCTCACTCTCTAGCCAGCTAATGATGTAATAACATAATATTAATATAATAGTATCATAATTAATTTTACGTACTGCTTTATGTAGGTGTATGTAATTAATTAAACACCTAGCTTATGTACTGGTAGAAAATACTTATGCTTTAAGTTTGCCACATTTCCAATGTATGTAATCTATGTGCAATAAACTTATAAATAACTAGCTTTCGTCCACGACTTCGTCCGTATGGAATGATAATTTCCGGGATGAAAGTATCCTATGTCCTTCCCCGGGACTCAAACTATCACCGCACCAAATTTCATCTAAATCCGTTCAGCCGTATTGCGTGATTGAGTGACAAACATCCAACATCTTCACAAAAGTTTTATATTTATAATATTAGTAGGATTTGACATAGGATATGTCCTTCCCCGGGACTCATACTATCTCCGCACCAAATTTCATCTAAATCCGTTCAGCCGTATTGCGTGATTGAGGGGCAAAAATCCAACATCTTCACAAAAGTTTTATATTTATAATATTAGTAGGATATGGAGTAGGATAATGATTTTTGTTGCAAAGTCACCCGTAATGTTACTGTGTATGATTAAAAAAAGGAATAGAAAGAAAGAAAGAAAAAGAAGAAAGAAGATATTTATTTAAATTGTCACAAAAACACAAAGTAAACAAAAGGTACACAAACAAAAGACAAGAACGTCAACAAAACAGAGATAAAACAAAACAATCGTGAAGAGAACATGTGAGGCATATAGAGTCTATTATATAACCACTATTTGTGTCTCTCTCGCACAATATAGACAGCAATGTTTAAAGTGATTTTTGTACCTATACAAACTTTACATAGAACGAAAATCCCGGACCGCAGAGACGCAGGATCAAATCCTGCCTCGGCCCGAATTTTTTCTTTGTATTGTATGTGAAGTTTGTTTATAGACTGCATTATTGCATGATCGAGAGAGAAATAGCTGCCCAGTCCCCTTCTTTAATTAACCGGGTTATAAGGGTCTATGCGCTGTTGAGAACTCATAAAAGTGTCAGTAGATAATATGTATGCATGATGTGTTTGGGTGTATTTCCATGCTTGTGACGTCCTTGCCTATTTATCATAACACAGGTTATCCTAGTTGGCACTGCAACTGGAGACACAGCGATAACGTTATAAATTGACATTCAACAAACCGAATGTAAAATTTCTCTACGTTGAAATAAATTTATGATTTCTGATTTCTGTACAAGTTTTTATTATTCGTTTATATTATACTAGTTCAACGTTCCTTAAAAATATTCAATGCAATTCTGTGCCTAATTGAAATCGTTTAACATAACTCGATTTGGACATCAGGGCGCACATCGGCGATGTCAATCTCTATCTTCCCATCTACCCTCGGAAGGTAAGTGGGCATGACTAAACGGCTTTACAGTGTGGGGAGACCCTCCCGCTTTGCCGGTGTAATGCCTTTGTAATTGCGATGGCTCGAGACTGATAACGAAAACAAATATTTAGTCCGCTTTCTAAACGCCTCCGTAATATGTTATTTTAAGGCACTGCAGATGAATACCTCAGACACTCAAAGTCAAAGTCAAAAGACAAAAAAAAATTATTCAAAGTTACACAGAAACTGTGACTTATTGAACGTTACAAGAAAAAGTAGGTGCCCGTTTCAAAAACTAGATCATTTGGAGAAAAAACGGACAAAAAAAACTCCAAACTTAGTCTTTTCAAACATATTCCTTAATTAACTTCACTTAATTGATTGACTTCACAAATATTAACTTGAAAAACAAAATCATTGGTTCATGCCGAGATTCGAACCCACGATCTCCCGGATGTGAGGCCTTCGTTTTACCACTGCGCCACCACCGCTCTTCTTTCACTGTTAGCGAGCAATCCCATATTAATCCCATAGTGTCTCTCTGAGAGAATTCCCAATCGTCTAACTGTCAAATTAGTATGGAATTTGACTGTTACACGATTGGAATCGCTGAGGATTTGGTGCGCATAATTAGGTCACTGTGTCCTTCAATGGGACGTTATAGGCAGCCTATCGATCTTCCAATCATATTATTGTTTAGCAGGGGCTACATGAACTTATACCCCCATCCCCTCTGTACTCTGTTATTTCCTATATAGATAGATAGATAGGTATATAGAGAACACTTTATTGCACCACCAGAAGAACACATATCATTACATTATTACTTTACTTAAATCTAAGTAATGTTATAATGTAATATCCTGTTAAATGTTTCGTGTGCAAAAAGTATAATTTCGTCGGCTTATTGCAAGATTGTGAGAAAAACGACTTGTTAGTTCGTGTTAGTTAATGGTTGTATTTCCTCTTCCTTATAACATCGTTAAAATAATGCCTGATATTAAAACACCACTGTTGTATCATTGTTCAATACATCTATATGTCCATACCTTTAAAAAAAGTGGTTAGTGAGTTCTTGCAGTAAGCCGATGATTTATTAATGTACGGCGGCCCCCAATGGGAATCGAACCCACGACCTACGCAATGGTAATCAGACGCGATACCGCTAGACCAACGAGGCAGTCAAAATAAGTTTTATAATGTTATAATGAACCGCGTTGGTCGAAATAAATGATTTAATAGTAATAGCCGCCATTTCAAAACACGAGTTCCTCACGGAACTAGATTGTCCCTTGCCCGGACACCTTCAACAGAACTTCCCAAACCTTGTTACCGCCCAACAAGCCGCGCGCCGGGGTCTATTTCCGGCCTAGATCGGATCAGACGCGCGCGTAAATCGCCACTTCCGGTCGAACGCCGTCGCGAGACGCGTCCGGTTGGCAGGTGGCGCCAGTGGTTAGTGACCTTTATTGGTTTGGGCGTTGGGTGTTCTTTTTAACAAGATTTAGCGAGGTGCGTTTTGAAAGTAGAATGAAATTGTTTTTAAATCCCAAAGGATATTGCAGTCTGTTAACTGTGTCGTATGTTAACTGTCAGTCTAGTATTTTATTCCTGTATGCTCTTTAGACAACTGACAGCCGTTAACATTGACAGATGGTAAGTGTACGAGAAACGGGGGGTAAAAATCATTATAAGGTAAATATAAGAAAACCCAAAAATAATTAGGGGTTCACAACTCACAAATTCATTAAATTCTGAACGTTTTTACAAACATAATTTTACGAGGCGGCTCAAATATTGTAATAATAAAAGCTTTGCATAATATATTTGAAGGCGCCACACGAATAATCTTTATCATTATTAATCTTTTCAAACATGCTAACGAATTAAGCAGAGTAAAATATTTTTTTTGTCAATTAGCCCATTAAAAGGCGTGCAGTCGACAGCGCATCAACCTCTCACTCTAACCAGTAACGTAAAGGGCAATTGTGCAACAAAAATGTAAAGGTTGACCTGCTGCCAGCTGTATTAAACTTACCTGCCAAGCGTTGGGATCCAGAGCTAGGAATGACATCACCACCATGTCCTCAACATGATAACAGTTTGTTAAAAGCACATCACACTTAGTTAATCTTATTCGTACCCACTAATTTTTAACTCTACGTGCACTGCACTCAAGGATATTTTAGCCACTTACTACACTCTTTTAGTACTAGTTAAAACTAAAAACAAGTACATACTTGATATACAGGGTATAACAACATCCTCAAATCTATCCGAAAGTAAAAAAAATTAAAAAAAATTAAAACAAACTGGAGGATTGAACATGTCAATGTGAATAAAATTTTTTAACGGCTCGCGGTGATCATACTTAGTTACGAATTTAACGGATCCTTGTCCACAGTCCTGTGCTAATCTCGTCCATTTTACCCATAACCAGTCTATACAAAGTGATGCAGGATGGTTAGACTTGAAGGGGTTTGTACGGTCCTATTTAAATAAATTATAGAGACACGGATACTTTTAATATTTTATTATTTTTGTCCAACTATATGGATGGTTCGCTCTTGACCGATTTTTCTAACAAATACATCCTCAATAATAGAGAAACATGGCGTAAGAAGTTTGTAATTCCTTTTGCCAATTTTCTTGATACATTACTTAAGCTCACGCCTTGTATCCCAGAGGGGTAGGCAGAGACCAGAGTTTGTCACTTGCCACGATCCCGACAGACCTCTTTCGCTTCAACAACATTCATTAGTCGTTGCATGCACGCACGTCGGTTTCGAATACTTTTTAAAAAATAATCAAAAGATAAGGTCATATTTTGTCACTCGCAACGGAATTAAAACCTACAAGGTACTTCCTGTAGATATAAAATAATGAAATTTGCTAAAGCCGGCTTATGACGGTCTTAGTACGCTCGGACCGTCTGCGTACAGTTTTAGTTGATTATGACGACGCGTAGTGCGCTCGGACCGAGTGCATCGTCATAATCAGCGTTAATCAGAGCGTACTAAGACCATCAAAACCCGGCTTAAGAAGCAATGTGTTACAGCGCAACTTAAAGGAATAAATCAAAAAACTGTAGAGCACTAAATATTATGAACAAATCGCCACGCCTCGTTTCCCGTGATGGACAAACTATTAGCATAACTACAAGTTTGTACGGAAACCTTGGAGCGCGAGATCGATTTTATGAAGAGTAAAGTAGATAACACTTCTGTATTTAGGTATGACAGTTCAAGTAAACAGAAGTCTGTAAGTACTATATAAGCTCTATGGCTTCCGAGTAAATATCCGCAGCAGTTGTTTTTCGAGAAAATATTATCAGCGGAGAAGAAAGCGGCCAAAATCACAAAATACTGAGTATTTGCCAGATACAAACTTGCTAAACAAGCGGTGTTTGAAAAAAGGATATCACGGACATTCCAATGAAAAAAGAGAGTGTGTCCTTATGTCCACACGATAGGAATAAAAACTATTTAAATTTAGGTGATGTATGAAGGCGACTATATGCAATTCAGCGACACGAACTGACTGGAGCCGAGTGTATGCGATTCAACGTCAACGACCGACTGGAGCCGAGTGTATGCGATTCAACGTCAACGACTGACTGGAGCCGAGTGTATAAAATTCAACGTCACTGACCGACTGGAGCCAAATGTATGCGATGCATTGTCACCAACCGACTGGAGCCGAATGTATGCCATTCAGCGTTACTGACTGGAGCCGAATATATGCGATTCAGCGTCACCAACTAAATCGAGTCGAATGTGTGCCATTTAGCGTCACCAATCGACTGGAGCCGAATGTATGCCATTCAGCGTCACCAACCGACTGGAGCCGAATTTATGAGATTCAGCGTCACCGACCGACCGACTGAAGCCGAGTGCGTATAAATGCGACCGAATCAGTTTGAAACCGGTTCAGTTTGGTTCATTGTTTAGAAAAAGTACGGCTAAAGAAGTTTTCACTTCAAAAACTGCTGGTTTTTAGCTCATACGAGGCCCTGTACTCTCTTTCCAACTAGTTTGTAGAAAAAGCTTGACTTACAGCCGGTTTCTGAATTGGGAATTCAACTAAAGGATAATCTGTCTCTTCAGATTGCTCAAACAAGCTAGACATAGGTATATTAACCGGCGGATATTTTGGTGCGTTGAGTTCATATTTTATAATGCAGGATGTAGGCAGTCCGATAACATAGTTTTGCTTCTTCATCCTTTGAAAGATTTTTCTACGATTTAGGATCAGTTTTTAACAATCGATAAGATTTTGGCTCTTATAATTCTTTGATTTCTAATTCCATTGGCCTATCCACAGTATATAAATAGTTTTGGACCTTCAAGAAGATCTGGGCTCTTCTAATTCTTTGATATTTAGTTCCTATCCATAGTAACCTATCCTCCACTTTTCTTCGAAAATAAGTCGCAACGGCGAAGTTTCACAGGAAAAATAATTACAATGGGGCTCGTGAGGGCTCTTAGCCTCTTTCAGAGCCTTCCAATATTTCAGAGGGGAGAGTTCCGGTGGGTGAAAAAACCAAGGCCTCTACTCTCTTAGCATGAAGAATATCCTTATTTTATCCTGAGGTGTTAACATGCTTCAGCACTTGAAACTGTCAATTCGCGTTGGGTCGCCTAGAGAAAGCCTGGGCCCTACAGCGGGATGGTCACATGGGCTACGTTATTATATTTTTTATCTTATTTTATTTTATCGGTATTCACTCTCACTGGTACATTCTAACATGAATATGATTTAAAAAAATATATCAGTCAGCTCGTAATCGTCCACCGTTGGATATAGTGCCTCCCACAGGCGTGCTACTTCTTTCTACCCCGTGCCATCCTCATCCAGCCGCTGCCACCAATCTGCCATCATCGTCGGTCAATCATCGGTCCAGCGAGCCCGTAGGCGTTTTACGCTGCGTAAATAAGAATACTTTTGACAAATGTGGCATGACGATACAACTATACTAGAAAATAAAATTACGGATTCAACAATTACATAAACTCACGCCTGTGGCCCAGACGGGCATGCAGAGTCCTGGATTTGCCACTTGCCATGATCCTCACAATCCCCTCTTTCGGTTTAACATTAATTACTCGCTGCATGAACGCATGCGCCGGTTTCACATAGATAAATAGATATACGAGAAGATATAGTCCTTCTCCCGACTACCTAAATCCGGAGTAGGACCATCCCTTCTCCCTCCTTCCCAAACAATAACTTCTGGTAACTTTCTTTAAATAATTACGCTCCTTTTATTTTTTGCAAACATCCCCCGTAACGAGATTACAAGTATGATGATTACCTTTTAGCTTTCCCTCCTTGTGAAGGAATTTCGTTTGAGTTTACCTTTTTGTCTTAATTTATATTGTCTTTGCGTTTGGTTCTAATCATGGCGCTCCTCGTCGGCCATTCTAATTAAAGAGACTTCTTATGTTATTGAAAATTCTATTTCATCATCATCATCAGCCATTTGACGCCCACTGCAGGACATAGGCCTCCCTCATGGTTTTCATAACCATGAGGGGTTTTGCCATAATCGCCACGCTTGGCAGGCGGGTTGGCGATCGCAGTTTGCGGTTGGAATCTCAGAAAGACGCTGCTGTCCGTCTCCTGGTAATTTATTTCCTTAGTCGCCTTCTACGACATCCACGGGAGGAAATGGAGTGACGCTATTCTTAATCCGGCGCCACACGGCCATTCTAATTAAAGAGACTTCTTATGTTATTGCAAATTCTATTTAATGCATGCAAACTACAACGAAATAATGACAATGTCGCACAACAGGGTAGCCTGTACTATGGTGACCAGGCGAGGCCATCAAAACACGGAAAAATACTCAAGGTCATTTGTTTTCAAATCAAGTTCGGCGAGAAATGAACCCACAACCTCAGTTTTTGTAGTCAAGTGCGTTAACCGCTAGACCAAAGCGGCGATAAAAAATTCTGTAATGGCATATTACATTTCTGTTTTAATACTGCACCAATTAGACAGGGAATATGTATGTATTTGTTTGTCCACTATTGTATTCTGTCTTAGGAATTTGAAATTCCCCGTACAAAAAACACAAGCAAATCAATGTGTAAGCTGAGCAAATTGGTAACCATAATACGAAAACAATGCTCAAGCAATTCTCAAGCATTGGGCATTCATTCGTGTCTACCCTAACGATAAATTTAAGTACGACTAACTATAGGTTTTAGATTTCCTTCCGTGGATGTCGTAGAAGGCGACTAAAGAAATTAATTACCGGGAGACGGGCAGCAGCGTCTTTCTGAGATTCCAACCGCATACTGCGATCGCCAACCCGCCTGCCAAGCGTGGCGATTACGGCAAACCATTCATGGTTATGAAAACTACGAAGGAGGTCTATGTCCTGCAGTGGGCGTCAAATGGCTGATGATGATGATAAACTATAGGTTAAGGTTTTAAATTTACTGCCACTCTATGAACTTGCCTGTGTAATTTAAGTAAATTTGAAATAAATTTTAGTGCAAATTGTAGTTAACACCTTAGGATAGCCAATCACAATAGTTGTGAGTTTAAGCAGCCAATCTGCCTTCTATCGAATATCCGCTTTATCGAAGTACCCTGCGACATATATACTCAATAATGTTGCTATTTTTTGCGCATGCAGAACGAAACTTCAAACGGATAAGACGATGACATTACTAAATAATTATTATAAATTCCTCACAACACAATCACTTGCCCTGGTTCCAAGGGGAGCCAGGATACCCTGTGCTGTGGTTACCAGGCATGGACATCACAAACATGGAAGCCGGAAATAAACGAATGAGATTAGCAGGAGACTCCGGGGGTTCGCGTGAGAGCGTTGAGGCCTATACCCAGCAGTGAACTAATGGCTATAAAACCAAACTAGGATGACACAAAAAACAAATTCATGTCTTAACATTTGTCTACAGACAATATGTTACACGTTTACATTATGTCTCCTTCGATCTTTGCACTTCGCACACGTTACAAACGTTCACACAATCACTTCCTAAAGCACACGTGTTTGAAGAACACGCTTTGGTAAATCTCCGTTATTTAAACGTAAACACAGCTGAGTTTTACGATATGTATTGGTGGGCGGGCGGCCGCGGCCGTACTAGTACCTAGGGCGGGCGGGAGACGCTTGGCAGCTACGAAATGTTATACGCTATACAGCATTGGTTTGTTTCAGTAGATAGGTAATATTCTTTATTGTGTGGCCACCAGGAATGACATCGTATATCGTGTGGTTTCCACTGATAGTCCAAAACCCTCAATAAAAAATAACCAGTAACCCGACTGCTAAGCATGTAACTCTAAGTAGGCGGGACCAACCCAGGTATCTTACATTGAATTTGGGTCCCGCCTGCTTAGTAGTTAATGCTCAGCAGTCGGGTTGAAGGTTATATTTTAATTCTGTGTTTTTGTTACTCCACTATCAGTGGAAACAACACGACCCTTTTAGCGATTTTTATATTTAAGTACCCGAAACCAGCGTGCGTGCATGCAACGACTAATGAATGTTGAGGAATCAGGATGTCAGGATTGTAGCAAGTGGCAGTCCCTGGTCTCTGCCTACCCTTCTGGGATACAGGCGTGAGTTGATGTTATGTTATGTTAGATTTATGCTTATTTCATGTAGCCTATGACACTCGCGTAAATACGACGAATTGATTGACATCTCGTGTGTCAATATCTGACCGTCGGTTAAGGAGTTAGGGAGGAGCATAGATTTGGACATACATACATACGAGCCAAACACACTACTCTCCTTTTGGGCTCCACCGCAGTCGGGTTATAAACACTAACCTCTCACAAATTAAGTTAAATCGAGACTAATCGGTGAATCGAGCGACGGTAGTGCATCGGTAAAACGCTGGCCTCTCATTCGAGAGATCTTGGTCTCTCTCCTTCTCCTTCTCTTTCTGAGAGAAGACCTATGATTTGCAAAGGGACGTATATAGGTTGCTTGTGAACATTTAAATAGAGTCCAAGTTTGAAATAAAAACTCTGCATCTATACAAAATAAACTCGATGTAACTTGATATTCATTTCATACACTCACGCCTGTATCTCGGAGGGGTAGACAGAGACCAGGGTTTGCCATGCAAGTTTCTGCCACAGTTATTTGTAAAGAGCTAATAAGGATTGTGTTAATAAACCGTCTTTCCCTTTGAGATCGCATTTGAGTACCCATTTCAATATGCTGTTCGAAATAAAAAAGTAACTTGACATAGCACGCCAGAGCGGATTCGAACCCATGACATCTTGAATGTGAGGCAAGCGTTCTACCGCCCTCGCTACCACCACTTCAATTGGATAAGGGGATAAGGATTTCCTCGTGGGTCGTGGGTTCGATTCCCACTGCGGGCCGCCGTACATTTGGCCAAATGGCCTCAGTCTGGGTGTGTTTCCATGTTTGTGATGTCTTTGCCTGGTTACCATAGAACAAGGTATCCTAGTTTGGGACCAGGACAGTTAATTGTGATGTGTAAAAGTTATTATAATTTTTTTATTACGTGTGACAGGCCCGTTGAACCTAACCGCTAGACTCTAGCGGTTAACACGCTTGACGTCCAAAACTGAGTTGGTGGGTTCGATTCCTAATGGCGGCCACCATGCTTGATTTGGTCCATTGGTATCAGTCTGGGTGTTTTTCCACGTGTCTGCCTTGCCTGGTTAGCATAGCACAGCGTAGCCTAGTTCAGGACCGGTCCGAAAAAGTATCCGTGTGGCACCGGATTAAGATATCCGTGTGGCGCCGGATTAAGAATAGCGTCACTCCATTTCCTCCCGTGGATGTCGTAGAAGGTGACTAAGGAAAAAAATACCAGGAGACGGGCAGCAGCGCCTTCCTGAGATTCCGACCGCATACTGCGATCGCCAATCAGCCAGTGAAGCATGATAATTACGACAAAACTCCTCACTCTGAAAAACATGAGGGAGGCCTATGCCCCGCAGTGGACGTCAAATGGCTGGTTATGATGATGAATCTGCCATCGAATAGATTCTGTAGTGGAGATTAAACATGAGAACATAATTTCCCTAGCCATAACTTGCATTGTGTTTCTGCTTTAGATACTGCACCAATTACAGCGGGAATATGGGTGCCGTCCAGGGAGTTTCCGTACCGGATAACTCTGCCTACACACAGATACAATTAATGAACTTCTTAGAAACCGCTTAAAGTTCGATATTAACACTTATTCCACTGTAGATAAGAGGTCTCGTACGCTGACCATATCGCTGACTGTGCATTTCTCCTCACGTAACAATACAACCAACACGTCTTCGCACACAAGCGCAACTGCGAAGACTTTTCCTAAAGAAAATGTAACACGTCTACGAACACACGCAAACGTCAGCGTGTATGTACACGAGGGGTGAACTTATTGCACACGTGTGCACGCCACGCCCCAAGCAAGACGCTCTCGGTGAGTCGGTGACTCGCCTCGGGCGAAGAGGCTGCAAAAGGGTGTAAGTGAGATTTTGTGACGTTTTCTAAAACAGGCTAAATATATTGAGATAAGAAAATGTGCAGATGAAGGGGGATAAGGAAGCTCGGTTTGGAAGTTTAATAACGAAGCAAGTAAAGTTGATTAAGATGTCGAATATTTTGTACACCTTATACCCCTATACCTTACCCTTATACGTAAATAGCTAACTACTTCTGGAATTACATAATGCACCCCAATGTCACAAAAAGGCCTTGTCTTACTTGAAAGGTTAACCAATCTTTTTTTATATCCACAGCGAGGCCCAGGCCTTCTCTCAGAGAGAGAGTATGGGCTTAATTACCACGCGTGCCCACTGCCCATTGGCAATTTCAAGCGCTGAAGTAGAACACCACAGACAAACCTGTCTCATAATGTTTTCCTACACGGTAAGCGGTATTGCTACTTCATCATCAGCCATTTGAAGCCCACTGCAGGACATAGGCCTCCTTCGTGGTTTTCATAACCATGAGGGGTTTTGCCATGATCGCCACGCTTGGCAGGCGGGTGGGCGATCGCAGCATGCGGTTAGAATCTCAAGAAGACGCTGCTGCCCATCTCCTGGTAATTGATTTTTTTGGTCGCCTCCTACGATATTCACGGAAGGAAATGGAGTGACGCTATTCTTAATCCGGCGCCACACGGAAGGTATTGCTACTACAACTTCACAAATGTACGTAACATAGAAAACAAAATCATTAGTACATAGGGATTTGTAGAATGTTTTATTGAGTATAAGGTATTTTAATACGAGAACGCAAAAACTAGAACCGTTTTTTGAAATTCTTATTTTTATTTTTTATTCTATCTTGAAAATGGACGCGCTCAGTCTGTGTATAAAGTACAATACAATAGTAGAGAATAATTTTAAGCGACTGCGTCTTTGGACTAGCCGTTATGGCGCTTAACTACCAAGGCAGAGGTCGTGGGTTCGATTCCCACTGGGGGCCATACATTTGTACAAATGGCCTCAGTCTGGGTGTATTTCCATGTTTGTGATGTCCTTGCCTGGTTACCGTAGCATAGGGTATCCTAGTTTGGGTGATTGTGTTGTGTGGAAGTTATTTACATAAACATTACATAAACTCTCGCCTGTATCCTAGAGGGGTAGGCAGAGACCAGGGACTGCCACTTGCTACGATCCTGACAGATCACTTTCGCTTCCTCAACGTGTGGAAGTTATTTATTTGTTTAATTAAGCTTTCGCTTATTGGAAGTTTTCGAAACTGAAAACAGATTTTACGCATCGAATCCCGACCTATACAAAGCGCTACCCTTTGACTTTCATTTTCTGAGTTGTTCGTGCATTTGTTGATTTGTGATAATAATACCTCTCGTTAACTGTGAAGGAAAATATCGCGAGTAAACCCGCGAACAATTTGTCTCCGCAAGTATTGAAATGTCTCTCGTGTGGATGAAACCAAACCGAACCAACTGCGCTGAGAATATAGGTGCTGGGCAAGCCTACACTAACCAAAATAAATTCTCCCAGCTACTACAGCGTCTAAGTGGTCACATCTAATGTAGGTATGAAATGCCACTAGGCGACGTATTTATCATTTAGCTTATATGTAAAAGTCCCAACTGAACTACGTTCCTTGATTCCTGATCCTAATTAGGAAAGCATCAACACATTATTTCCATTAAAATACAAAGAAAGGGCGCTTTCCTTTGTGTTTTCTCAGCTAAAATACGATAGTTAGAACAGCTCAGTTTCATGAAAGTTTTCAGATCGCACTTTTCCGTGAAAAGCGCTGCACAGTTTACACCAGCCATAGGGCGGGCTACCGTTCACTGCCTGCGGCCTTCCTGACCAATCAGAGCGCTCCGAGCTATATCCCTGTCTCTTACCGCCTTGGGGGAAACCCTATGCTAGTGTCTTTGTCGCTCCCCGCGGCTAAAATACCGAGAGTTATTCCTGACATCCGAAGTTTGAATTTATTCATACAGTGTTGGAGTATGTTTTGGTGCGCGGGAAAAGTAGCAGTTAGGTCGTTTTGAATATGAAGGAAAGTTTTATTTGATATCGAGCGTCAGGCGACGATTTTCAAGTTCATGTTTCCCTTTTCAAGTGACTATGACCCTTATTCCGTTAGCTGTTAAACCTATCTCATGTGAACGTTTTGCGGAATCGTATTTACGTTTGCAGTGCTGGCAGTTTCATTGTCATACTTCTGCTGCTGCTCGTTGCAGCGGACTTTGTGCTTTGGCATGGAAAGTTTAAGATTGGAATTCTCATTCTGAAGTCTTGTAAAGAGGTCGTTTTACGTCTGAAACAAAATGGCGCCCTAGGCGAAAGCTATTTGGATTGACAATTTCGCAGCGTCGGAACGAAATATGCCTTTTATTCGTAGCAGGATCTGGATTAAAGCTTTAAAACAGAATTGCTGTCGGGCGCTTTGTACTGCATAGTACCTACTTATTTTTAGTTACAAGTTAGTTTTACTATTGTGTGGACAAATAGATAGTAACATAGGCCGGGTTGCGCTAACGATATCCAACATATTATCCAGGGATAGGTAAGCTCTATCCAGTGAATAAGTTCAAAGACGTCTTGTACCAAGACATTCGCAGTGCGATCCATAGATAAATTGTATGACTGACAACCTTGTCAATCCGCTATTTATTCATTTATCCCTTGATATGTATTTATCTATTTACTCTATTTAGTTACCTACCTGGTGCAAGCCGCCCTTAGGTTGCTTAAGTGCTACTAAATAGCTTATGTTAGGATAAAGTACTGAAAATTCATGACATAAATTTAAAAAAAAAACTGCTGCCCACTGCTGAGTAGGCATGTACAGGATTTTGGATCGGGATACAGTACGTCACTCCATTTCCTTCCGTGGATGTCGTAGAAGGCGATTAAGGAAATCAAACACCAGGAGACGGGCAGCAGCGTCTTCCTGAGAATCCAACCGCATACTGCGATCGCCAACCCGCCTGCCAAGCGTGGCGATTATGGAAAAACCCTTCATGGTTTTGAAAACCACGAAGGAGGCCTATGTCCTGCAGTGGGCGTCAAATGGCTGATGATGATGATGACAGTACGTATTATGTAATGAATGAGGAACTGGCCTCAAAGTTGTTCACTTCTCATGCTCGTAAAGTTCGACTTTAAGTCGTGCGTAGATGACATAAAATCGCCTTTTAAACTCTAGTGCATAAAGTATTTTTTTCTTCTAAAACTAACATAATGAGGTTCAACAGCCAATCACAGTCAAAATATATTGCACAGGGCGGTGCATTAACTAACCGCATGGAGCTTGTGGGATGTATGCGGAATTTAGCAAAGTAATTTTCATATTTTAACGCTATATTGCACAATTTATTTGAGCAGTAGAATTTCGTAGAATAGTGAAACTTGTTGTTTTATTTTATTCTTGCTATAATTATTTGAATTCCGTACGTTTTCTATAATTAAATTATCTGATGAAATCAGATAAAATAGTAGTTGATTATTGTTTAAGAATGCGCCGAAATGTTTTTCTGACTGAGCAGAAAACAAGTGTCAAAGACTTAATTCACAAGGTATAAATTTAAAAAAATATATTAAAAGAAATTGGCGGGAATTGATAAGACGATGGTAAGACTGTAAGACGATTTTGTGGTCCGAAATTTTCCTCGCAATCGAAGTGAAAAGCAGAGTGTAATTCTTGCTATAATTATTTGAATTCCGTACGTTTTCTATAATTAAATTAATGAAATCAGATAAAATAGTACATAGTTGATTATTGTTTAAAAATGCGCCGAAATGTTTTTCTGAGTGGGCAGAAAACAAGTGTCTAAGTCTAACTTCACATGGTATAAATTTAAAAAATATATACCTAAAAGAACATTGGCGGGAATTGGTAAGACGATGGTAAGACGATGGTAAGACTGTAAGACGATTTTGTTGTTCGAAATTTTCCTCGCAATCGAAGTGAAAAGCAGAGTGTATAACTCAGGCCTAAATATCCATTTTTATCCTCGCCTATATTAGTCCGAGCGCAGCGAAATTGCCTCGGATAAAAATGGATCGCTTTAAGCCCTTCTTGTACAATCTACTACTTCATTACTCCTACTCGGAAAGTAGCTCTGAAGCTGCCTGAGGAGCGGGTTGAAAATAATACTTTTCAGCCCCAGGGAGAATCGTTTTCAACGGACAGCTGTCAAATTATTAAAAAAAAACTAGTTCCAGTTTCACATTTCTGTTGAGCCATGTTTCAACTTTCTATGCAGCCACTCAATACAGCTCGATGTAAAGTTAAGTATATTAATTAGAGAAAATAGAATTCGCTCATTTTTTCTTTGGTTAATTCATGTTTTAATTTCCTTATATTCGTAATTATAAGCACGGCGTTTACCTCGGGTTAAAGTCTTATTAGGCCCTCGAACTATTTTCAAGAGTCCTTGAATAATAGTTTTTGTAAATGACTGTTTTAGCTGAAAATTGCTGTTTCAGCTGTATATCAAACCTAAGGAGCAAATGTGAAAATTCTAAATAAAGTCAATGTTCTGCAGTCCACCTAATTGGGTATTTGACAAAATATCAAATGAGTTACTTTTAAAACGGAATTTTGTATGAAAATACTGGCTTATTACGTCACATTTCAGAGCACTCTTTTTATGTTTAATCTATTTAAAAATTGACTAAAAGAGATACATTTTCCGAGATATTTTGTAATTTTTTTTGTAATCGAGCATATGAAATACATTATTGTTGATCGTGTCAAATACCGTATTCTCGTCTTGAATCGTTCCGCGAAATAAGAAAAAAAAAACAAAGTTTTCTAACAAAACAAAACGAACCTCAGCCAGTATTTTTCCAGAATCTCAGCCACCCCTCTGTGCGGAGTTCAAAAGAAACGAAAGTAATTTAAGAATAATAACAACTGCATACTTCCTCACTCAGCCCTCTACCCTCTTTTTGTGTATTATACATTCATTGGAAAATACATTCGTTTTCTCCGTACCAGACGGGATTTTACTCGTTAAGCTGCTCCATGCTGTAACACTAGCGACCAATGGAACAAATCATATCTTTTTAAGAGATTGTTTTTGCAAAAATTCAAATTAAATTCAATTCAATGCAGTAATTTATTTAAGATTGGGTAAAACTCATTAATTTCATTTCTTTCAATATTGGGTCGGTTATATAGCCCTAGTATATTTTCTTTCTATTGACTTTCCATTAGGCATAAAAAAATCTTTGGTACCTACCTAAAGAAATAAAAGTCCGCATAATTCAAAAATATTGAAAGTAGAAAATATAAATTACTAGCAGGATCAGGATCGTGGCAAGTGGCAAACCCTGGTCTCTACCTACCACTCCGGGAGACAGGCATGAGTTTATGTAATGTAAGCTGCTAGTTGTGCTCGCGAGTATGCGCAGGATTCAGCAAAACAGTAACATCTTAAGAATTGCAGGCATATAAAAACCCAGCAGATTTAACTTTTTTTCACACTAGATAAAAAAGGTGCTATCAAAAATTTTTGTATTCGAATCAAGTTGAAAACTTGCACACAGATAGCTTAGCTTTTGAAGCAATTTGCTACCAGCCGAATTGATTTTACGATATTCGCCACGCGGTTCTCGATTCGACACGATTCGAGATTATTTCGACATGTTCGATAGAACAGGTAGAAAACTAGAGACAGATAAATTATGAATTTGCCGTTTCCACGAGTATTAGGATTTCACGCTGTTTTTTTTACTCGAAATGGGTGAATTGCTCTGGTGAATTCATAAATCCACCAACTTGCCTTATTGTTCTATGGTTAAAACAAATAAGTACTCAGTAAGAAATGGAAAATTGTTTTGGATGTAAATAACAAGGGGCCAGTTTCTGAATTGAGAATTTCACTAAGTAAATTATAGTTAACTGTAGTGCTGTCTCAGAAAAGAGCGGGACACAACGTTACTTAAGTATTTACTTAGTGAAATTCTCAATTCAGAAACCGGCCCGTAAAAAATTTGATAAATACTAACTTCAATTAACTTTTGTTAAATTTTAACTTTCGTTAGCACCTCACGTTATAGATTTAATTCCGAATTCACTTACCAGTGTTTTATGGAGTGAGTTCGACCGGGGTCGCGTTTTACATTTTATAGTTTCTTACTATAATTCGCGTGACCGATTAGTACAATTATTAGTCTTCCTATTGATTAATCTGTATATTAATCGACCTGTGCAATGTACATCGAATTAATGAGGCCCTAGAATCTGGTTGGACTGTAAATAAGATTAAGTCGAGAGATAGGAGAATAACAGATTTTATGTTCCTATAAAGGAAGGCGCACAATATCTTCACAAAAATCACAATAAATCATTCAACAACCGGCACATATCCTTATTTTTATAAATCCTTTCATTATAAGAACATGTTTACATTAACCCCAAAGGCTTTGCACCGTGTAATCCGGACAAAAAGTATCGATTTCAAGTGGATTCACAATCGATTGAAAGAAATAATCGATTGATTTCACGCTCACTTCTGCCGCGAATCGAGAAAAAACCTGGCTGAATAGAACGACAACGGCTCAATGCCAAAAATTAAGAAGAAATAAATCAGATGTGCGTGTTTTGGCAGATTTCTTTCAAGCATTTTTTGAAGTTGCAGTCCTTGCCTTTTTTCTCGCCAGCCAGTACTTTCAAACCTTTTTATACCTTAAAAAAGTCTTGATATGTTACAGACGGCAAATGACTTGTCAGCGCTGCTTTCAGCTAGACGCTAAATTATTCAGAAGTCATTAGTCGTCGCTTTGCGCTGAACACACATGCATTGTTCCGACTGCGAGAGCTACTCGCTTGGCTCGCGCCCTGGTACAGTAACCCGGAGATAAAACATTTTTATCCAATTTTTGCACTTAAGCCGCATATGATAAGATTTATATTGGTGCAGGCGACACTATCGCTGACTCTTAAGAAGAACAATGGTTCACAAGACTAGGAAAGGCTCATTTGTTAGTACTTCAGGTTAATTGGTCCCTGTGAATATTATAATTTGATACTAGTTATTTGCTCCGTGTGGCGCCGTTTAAGAATAGCGTCACTCCATTTCCTTCCGTGGATGTCGTAGAAGGCGACTAAGGGAATCAATTACCAGGAGACGGGCAGCAGCGTCTTCCTGAGATTCCAACCGCATACTGCGATCGCCAACCCGCCTGCCAAGCATGGCGATTATGGCAAAACCCCTTATGGTTATGAAAACCACGAAGAAGGCCTGTGTCATGCAGTGGACGTCAAATGGCTGATGATGATGACTTAGTTATTTAATAGTGTAAAATTTGAAATGGCTGAAGCATGACCTGTTATGGGCATTTAACCTTACTGACTGTTGAAAATTTAAAGTTCTTCTATATAACTTACGCCAAACAATTACTGTATGCAAGCTTTTACGTACCTAGGTATCGAAAATAGAGAACAGTTATAGATCACAAAAAAAGTTACAAAAAATATTTCATATTCTAAGAGTAGGCACAGACAGCGGTTTTATCACTTAAAAGTGATATGCCAGGATCAGGGATGGACAGAAAGATATCTAGGAATAAAGGTAGGAGATAGTATCATACCTAAAAGAGGTTCATCTAATATGCAAAAATCTCGTATCACAGTGTTTGTTATCGAACTCCTTCACCGATTTTTACGATTTTTTTTTGTTTATTTGCCATGTCTGAGAATACGTCGCAGGCTATTTAATATGGCAAAACAACGTTTGCCGAGTCATCTAGTTAAAATATTCAACGCACATAAGTACAGTAGTCAGAAGGCCAACCCTCACTGCAAAGTCACCTGTGACTCCATCTTCCTTCTCTCTACCTCTTTCTATCTTTCTCTCTCTCTGTCTGACAGCAAGTCCAGTGTAGGTGCCAATATGCCGCTGCAAAAATCTTATACGTAGGGTAGCGAGAACCACGTTTCTTTATGTAAAAATATGACTCGAATAAAGCTGATAAAATAAACCTAACCTAACCTCCTTACAGCTGATTAACACGAAGTGTACAGCGAATAATTACTCCAGTCCACAACCAAAACAAGCTCATAACAACTTAACAAAATTCAATAAGACCATGTGGCAACACATGTGGCATTCTGAAACCAACTTTGAGATAAGAACTGTTAAGGTACAAAACGTAAAGTTTGATCTGCTGTCGTGTGTACGGTCAGCAAAACAGCATGCGTCCGCGCACCGCGGCAAGAGTATTATAATTACACGAATGGGAAATACAGAAGTAACGTTTTCAAAGTGGGTAGCGGAGCGGTCGAACACCGGCTTCTCATTCGGGAGGTCGTGGGTTCGAATCCTGGCATGACTTTTTTGTAAGTTACTTACATTTTGTGAACTTATAGTAGCAATACCACTCGCTAACTGTGAAGGAAAACATCGTGAGGAAACCGAAGTGCCTGAGGTGTTCAGACACCTCAGCGCGCTTGAATTGCCAATCCGCGGTGGGCACGCGTGGTGATTAAGCCCGTACCCTGACTCTCTTTGAGAGAAGCCCTGTGCCCTGCAGTGGGACGCACAAAGGCTACATAAAAAAGACCAAATATTGTCATCATCATACGAAACTCTACATGACATAAACAAAATTGACTCACTGCACCGACTGGTGATATTATAAAATGTATTTGTCGTAGAGTAAAATCTGTATCACTATTATTTATCTTTGATTGTGGCCTCTCTATAATTATTGAGATTAGTACATATTTTTGTGAACGTTCTCTAGAGCAACGCGATACTTTAAGGCACTGGAACAAAGTTATTATTGAGTTTTATAGTTAATTTTATTTTAACATTAAAAGAAACCAAGATAAATTTATAAAGCATATAAGCTATAGCTGTCGTAAGCAATCTGTACAAATGCCTGTCATTTGTACAGATTGCTTACGACATGTTCGCATCGATACAGTCGCGATGCGGGCGCTAGTTGTGTGCCCTCGCCCACCATAAACACGATTCAGTCGCGATGCAAACGCGATCCCGTCGCGCTTCTGTCGCGATGCAAATGCGATTCAGTAACGAAACCAAAATGCCTGCGATCGCTACAGTTGCAAGATGGACTCCTTTGGACCGATGGACAACAGCACTCTCGATCTCTCTGTGTTGCACTACTCATGCGCCACCCTTCCTCCGTTCTCCTCCCGATGTCTTCCGATACGCTCGCGCGTTTGCATCGATACAGTCGCGATGCTGTAGCGCGTTAGTAGCGCGTTGGCATCGCTTCTGCAGCGCGTTGCAAATGCGACTAAAGCGCGTTCGTAGCGTTGCTGTTGCGCGTTTACGAAACGCGCGACAGCATCACTACAAAAAGTCGCCGTGGGCGAGGGGCCTTATGCTTCAAATACATTTCTATTTCGCTCACTAAATGTTTATAATAAGAACCTCAACAATATAGACATTTTTGCTACACCTCTTTGGCCTCTTAAAACTAAATTAAGAGAGGCTATAAAAGAAATTAAAATGTAATATGTCATTTCATAAAGTTAAAATGTGAAATGTCATTGATTTATTATGATTTAATTTTATTCAATTAGATTTAATTGTATTTGATTTAATTTAATATGGTTTATTTATTTATTTATTTAGTTTTAGGAAAGCCATTGACATTATATAACTTAATACTATTTAAAAATATGAGAACAGAAAGTCATTAACAGGCTTCCACTGATAGCAACAAAATATTAAAACTAGTAGTTAAGAAGAACTAACAATTAAGTCACCGCAAAAACGGGTGTCTGCATAGAAAAATTTTAGATTTAAGCATTTCAAAAGGAAATATATATAGCTGAGATTTATACATAGGTAATGAGAAGGGTTCTCTGCCTTTTTGCAGAAACATTTTTGGCCGATTTTCATTTGGCAACTAACGTTTCGAAGAATATTATTTTGCGGAATAATCATTTGCCAACTTTTCTTATTATTTTTTTTTATTTCCCAACCTCGCAGTTGCCAACTGTTTGTTTGGTTTGCTTTTTATAATGACATTTTTTCAAAATGCCAACTTTTAAGTAGCGTATGTTTTACTTAGCGTAATATTCATTCAGTTGTTTATTGTATACCAAATGTTGCATTAAGTTTCGTTAAGTATGTGTGTTAGATTTCGAAAAAGCTGCAATATTGAGTCTTCGATCAAATTTTGAAGATATTTATTTACAAGGATGCCATTTTCATTTGGGGCAAATTCTATACAGGTATTTATGATTTATCATTATTATATTGGTAAGAAGGTTAGGGCAAACCTATAGATTAACCTAAAGGTTAGGAAAACCTAGTAAAATGGATAGAATTTTCCTAGCACTCGCCGGCCGCTGCCGCGGCACGCTCGCTTCGCTCGCTCGGCTCGTGCGTGTGTTGGTCACAGTTCTAACCTAACCTAACCTATAGGTTTGCAAAAAAAAAAAAAACTGTATTCAAATAGCACCCGTATGCATACAAATCTACATACTCAGCGGAAAAAATATTAATGTGCATAGCTGCCAATTTAAAGGTTTAAGGTTATATTTGAGATTCTTAAATAAAAAATGCATGTAAAAATTGTTTTTTTTTTATATATATTATATCTATTTACGAAAAGGGAACTGTTTCACAGACGAAACGTTATTCATCTAATAGTTGTTTGGCCTAGTAAAAGATTTGAAAAGTAATAAATACCCAAAACGTTTTGTTTCATTATAATAATCAGCTTAACAACAATCCTACCAAATGAAACGTTTCCATACAAAAGAGCTACGAAGATTTTTGTATGGGGCCTGGCATAGTTCATAGTGGCGCCCTCTATATTTTTTCAATATCGTGGAGCATGATGAAACCTAGCTAGATCGATAGAGGACAAAAAAGTAAACAAGAAATTATTAAGGTCACCATGTCCTAAAGTGGCACGTTTAGGAGTTATTGAGCTTTGAAGTTTGTATGAGATTTTTATAAAACTTAACTTTTGAATCATTTTTCACTAAATACTGGACTATATGCTTGGCACCTGTGACTCGTTGCCGATTCTTGACTAAATTGCTAAATAAGTCGTAGAAAAAACACCCAGTTTATTATAGATACCGTATATTAAGGCACCCGAGCGTAGCGAGGATGCTTACAATGCGAGGGTATTACGGGAGCTTTTACCAGAGTTATAAATCTGCTTTTCATCAATCCTATCAGGTAAATAAATAAAATAGTGTATTTAAAGGAAAATTCACAAGATATTTCTTTATTGATCGGTAAACGTCTGTTAGACAATTAAGAGTATAATAAAAAAAAAGAAAATTCAAAAGCATTTATAAATTAACTTACAATTAACTACGAATGGCCATATTATCCGAAGAACTGATAACCGATGGGGTAGACGAGTTCTCGAGTGGAGACCGCGGATCGGTAAACGTAGTGTGGGACGTCCTCAGACTCGGTGGAGCGATGATCTTCGCAGGGCGGCTGGCAAGAGTTGGATGAGAGTAGCCGAGGACCGTGCTCAGTGGCGTGCTATAGGAGAGGCCTATGTCCAGCAGTGGACAAGCATAGGCTGATGATGATGATGATGATGATCATTATTTTAATTACAAATTACACTTAGCTGCTAGACTAATTACAATATACAATTAGGCATTACTATAGGAGATGCTATAGGAGAAGGATGCCTTTGCTATAGGAGAGGCCTATGTCCAGCAGTGGACAAGCATAGGCTGATGATGATGATGATGATTTCTTTATTTTAATTACAAATTACACTTAGCTGCTAGACTAATTACAATATACAATTAGGCATTACTTATCATTAAATCATTCTACCGAACAGTGAGCGAGTTATTGATCGGAGAAGTAGGTACCGGAAGAAACATTTGTACTTAAATTAAGTTTTATGGTGGCTGTGTTTAGCATTACAAAAAAAACATTGTCGAGATAAATCTGCCATTTTTCAAACAATAAACCAATTACTAAGTCAACAAAATGCTTTGATTGAATTTTGGAAAATGAAAAGAAAACGAAACAAATGAGGTACTTACTTTCCAAATATAAATCAATGTTGACAACGTCACTTCAGTAGTTTACCCACTCACCAAAAAGATTAATCTCAAAGAAGTTTGTAATAGGTAGGTACCTCAGTGGGTAGATCCGTAGGTTCTTTCTTTGCCCAACTGAAGATGAAGGTACCTACCTAATTATTGGATATTGCCTACCTACTACGCTACGTCAGGAAATGGTATTTATGTTAAAAACATGGTTGAACATGGTTTTACACACAGCAGCGGTTTAAGTTTCTAGCGATATGTACCTATCTACATTATTTATAGGTACCTACCTACCACCTAAACCTATCTATATTAATTAAACTGTAGGTTTTATATTGACATGTTTTGAATTTTAATCGAATTGAACGAATTGGATGCATGAATAATACTATAATTTCATGTATATATGTATATAAGTAGGTAGGTACCTACTAGACATAGCTACCCAGACTTTAAAAACCGGCCAAGTGCGAGTCGGACTCGCGCACCGAGGGTTCCGTACAAACCTGCAATGTCAACAACATTTTTTCACGGGTTAAAGGCAATTAGATCTAAGTATTTGATATGAATTTCAACTTGATAGCTCTACGCGTTCATGAGGAAAAAAGTAATAAGTTTATATTTATTAAAAAATATATATTTTGTAATGTAACTAAAAATTTAAGGTTTTCGGAATTTTTCCTTTATGTGTGCTATAAAACGTTGCTTCATGCCAAATTTCAAGATTCTAGGTCGACTGGAAGTACCCTTTAGGTTTTGATTCCCTTGCGAGTACTTGCGAGTTTCAAAATATGCAGCTTAAATTGCTGTTTCTTTTGATTGCGTTGACATAGAAGTTAGATTTTGTTACAGCTTAAAGGTATTATAGACCTGAGTATTTGGTATGAATTTCAATTTAATACCTCTACGCGTTTATGAGGAAATGGGTAGTAAGTTTAAAATTATTAAAAAAAATATATTATGTGATGTAACTAAAAATTTATGGTTTTCGTAATTTTTCCTTTATCTATGCTATAAGACGTTGCTTCGTACCAAATTTCAAGATTCTGAGTTCACGGGAAGCACCCTGTAGGTTTTGATTCCCTTGCAAGTGTCGAAAATTTGCGGCATAAACGGCTGTATCTTTTGATTGCGTTGGCTTAGAAGTTTGATTTTTTCACAGCTTCAAGGGACAGTAGACTTGAGTAATTGATATAAATTTCAGCTTCATACCTCCACGCGTTCCTGAGAAAAAGGGTCTTGACAGACGGACGGACGGACGGACAGACGGACAACAAAGTGATCCTATAAGGGTTCCGTTTTTTCCTTTTGAGGTACGGAACCCTAAAAACATCAAAGTAGGTTTGAATCCCCGAGAAAACTCATATCAAGTGACAAATTCAGTGATGAAACTCAGTTAGTGGAAATTCCATACAAACTTCAAAGCTCAATAACTCCTAAACGTGCCACTTTAGGACATGGTGACCTTAATAATTTCTTGTTTACTTTTTTGTCCTCTATCGATCTAGCTAGGTTTCATCGTGCTCCACGACATTGAAAAAAATATAGAGGGCGCCACTGAGACTATGCCACTAATCTTCGTGGCTCAATGTAAATCGTTTGTCAAAGTGAAAAATAGGTGAAATGTTGGTTGGCAAGTGATAATCAGCGTAACAATTTTCTGCGAAAAGGCAGGATCCCAATGAGAAGAGAGCCTACTCACTCACTCCCAAAAAAAGTTCGCAGTTAGCCGTCGCCTAACCGCTGCAATACTGTCGTCATATTAATTAATCATATTATATTTAATTATTCTGTCTGTCTTTGATAATGTATGTGTTAATTATTAGTGAAAACTTCACTGGTTTATGAAAATAATAATAGTCTACACAAGATTAATAGCGTCTTATGGTTGGCGCCGGCCAATTCAATTGCAAACTCTTAAGACCCTTTGAATTTGGATTCACAGTTTGGAGACAAAGGTCGGAAATCACGAATAATTACAAATGTTGTACCATTTTACTGATAAATCATTAACAATACTGTTTTTCAGAATTAGTTTTTTTTTTTCAGAACAGAACAACACACCAGAGCATAGAATAGACTAAGCATTTTTTATTGAAGCCAACAAACACAAAAAGGAATCCCATTGAAATAGTTTAGTTACGTATTCACCGTATTCAATAGATGAATTTGGGCTTTAACCGAATCGGTACTTCTCTCCTACAACATCAAGCGCTCGATGGCTCGGCGACGCAGCGTGCGCTTGCGCGGTCGCGGCGCGAAAATTACAACCTCGCCGCGGCGCGCGCGCAAATCAATGAGCGAAATGCATTCGCGCACGCGCAGGTCTCGATGTCTTGTAGAGTAGAAAATTCTTCTTTGTACTTGGATTTTTGTAAAATACTGCAGTCTCTCAGAGACTGCCTCGTTGGTCTAACAGTATCACGTCTGATTCCATGCCGGAGGTCGTGGGTTCGATTCCCACTGGGGGCCGCCGTGCATGTACAGATGGTCTCAGTCTGGGTATATTTTCACGTTTGTGATGGCCCTGCCTGTTTACCATAGCACACGACAGGGTATCCTAGTTTGGGACCAAGACAAGTGATTGTGGAAAAGACGAAACCACAAATTATTTAAACTCCCTTTGAGGAGTGTTTTAAGGAATCGTGTTTTTTTTTTAAAATAAGAGTGTTAATATATTACACCCAATGCAAACGTTAATAACCCGTCGACTGTACCTACCTAATAAAGTACTTTGTTAACACCGAAGTTCAAACGCATGAGAGGCCAAAGGGGACCTGGCGGTGACGTCACTTTGTGGGATTACGTAAAGGGATGACCCCGATTTCGGGGGTCTGTTGCTCCATTTTAACATCTGTCGGGGACATCATGTATGGGATTTAATTTAAAAGGAGTTTTTAAGATAAAAACATTAATTAAAACTTCGATACACACTCACTTGTCCTGGTCCTAAACTAAGATACCCTGTATTTCGGCACCCGAACTAAATGATTATATAATATTTGCGAAGGGCAAGATAAGAAGTACCTGTAGCCAGCGTGCGTGCACGACTATGTACTGAATGTTAAGCAAGCGGAATGTCAAGCAAGCAAGCGGCGTTAATCAGGATTATGGCAAAAGTGAATAGGACATTCTGCGCCCAAAATTATCTGTACCTATTCACTTTCTACAGGTTCACTTTGACTTCGTTCACCGTAATTTGAGGGAATGTTCATTGCGATAAACAGTATTATTAATTATTTGTTATTTCCGGCCTTTGTCTTGAATTGTGAATTCAAATTCTGAGTGGTAAGAAGTAACGTAACGTTAAAAAATGTTTTCTATTATGGTAAATGCTTACGGTATTATTTATAAAAAACACGATTCCTGAAAACGCCGATTAAAATAGTCTATGGTAGAAATTTTACAAGGAAAATTCGTAACCAAAGATTAAATTATAAACTGCCTCTATGCCCTATCTCGGGCCGTCGGTCATTATTTTTAAGACCTTTTAAACTTCATAGCATCTAAAAAATCGCGATCATGAGTTACTGAGTCATGAGCATGAATTATCGCTAGATATGGTTTTATTAGAGCTGCATGGAGTTTTGGATAGTAAAAATACGAAAATGACTATCACTGAATGTTTTAGTGACGTAGGTCATTAAAATTCTATTAATAGGACTTGTATTTCTGTTATTTAAAAAACGCCCCCTTTTCCCCCCAACTATTCGCTCGCGCAGCGCAATAAGTCCCATACAAATCCGCGCGCTCGAAGAACCCGACCATTGCTAACGCGAACGTCAGGATGCCGACAGGATTTGGTGCGTATAATAGAGGCCTATGCCTCTTTTACCGTGGAGCTACCTTGATATAACCGCCCCACGCTGGGTCCAGACGCCTGATATACACCGCGCGGGCACGCTCAGACGCTCAAACTCGCCTGCCAGTTCGCCCGTATTGTAATTCAATTACTTTTTTATTACCGGCCAAGTATGAGACCTGCTTCGTGAATTAAACCACACTATTACTTAGGACGCAGAAAGGGTAGACTGAAGTGGCGAGTGCAGTTAAATTATCATGAGAAAAGTTGGTCTACCCTCAAGTCACTTGTGTTTTTGTTTGACGTTGGTAATTAAATTAATTTAGTTTACCTTATAAAAATCGCGATCGGGTCTACCGTTAAATATATAATTATTACAATTTCTACTTTAGGAACTTATCCAATTCAATTTACCTGCGTTGCTGTCGGTACGCGTCGCTAAAGGAACACCATAACCTGCGCGAGCGCACATCAGGCCGCGAGACGCGTGTCACGCTGTGCGCGGACAAATTGTGTACACGTGTACGGTTCGCTTTACACACTCTGTACACGCTACCTGTCCTGCTGACTCAGCATCATCTTGTATCGACCTCGAAGGTAAACATGGATTTTTCCCATTTTTTCCCTATTAGATGGATTAAAATATTCACAATTCTCTTACAAACAGTAGTAAAACACGGAGCGATAAAGGACTAATTTACACGGCAACCACGCAATGGCCTCAAAAAGAAACTAAACAATAAAATTAAATAAAACAAATGGGCAAATGTCACTCATAATTAACCTGTCAAAGTTTCGGAAGGATAAATACATAGGTACTGGCCGCTTCTTCTTTTCTTTTTAATTACAACTTTTTTTTGGGTAAAGTTTGTCGCCTTTTTTTCCACTACAAGCTCGACTCGACAGAAAATTTTACATTGCTGTTCAATAAACAAAATACAAATTCTTTACTTTAAATTATAAGATCGGTGGTAGGTAGCCTAGAGGGTAGAACATTGGACTCGGAAGCGAGAGGCCCAGGTTCGAATGCGGGCATGTACCTATGACTTTGTTTTCTAAGTTATGTACATTTGTGAAGTTATAGTAGCAATACCACTCGCTAACGGTAAAGTAAACATCGTGAGGAAACCTGAGTTTCTGAGCTATTCACATACCTCAGCGCTATCCGCGGTGGGCACGCGTGGTGATTAAGCCCGTACTCTCTTCCTTGTGAGAAAGCCTGTGCCCTACAGTGGGACGTATCATCATCAGCCTATGCTTGTCCACTGCTGGACATAGGCCTCTTCTATTGCACGCCACTGAACACGGTCCTCGGCTATTCTCATCCAGCTCTTGCCAGCCGCTCTGCGAAGATCATCGCTCCACCGAGTCTGGGGACGTATATTTTTACCTACATAATTGTTAATTTGACTAACCGAAAGTTTGAAGAATCCTAAGTCACTTCCTAAGCATCCTCCGCGTATGAGGCGTGAAATACGTTAATTCGCAATCAAAGCAATTTAACACATAATTAAAAAAAATGCTCTTAACTCATCCCGACAGCGCAGAATTTTGTCAAGTTATCTGCCGGGCATTGTACTATTACACGAACTCTTTTGTTACATTGGAATTATCTCTATATTATCTTAGTTCTGTAAGTAAATGGCTATTATAATAGCAGTCCGGTTGCTAATAGAGAAAACCCGCGGGGCGTGTTACGATACGACAGTAGGGAACTTGCTGGAACTAGAAGAATGATCTCAAGCATAGAATTAATAAAAGGTATAGAAACGCAGTCCGAGTTATCAAAGTGAATGTCAAAAATGAAAATCAATGCCTTTTTATTCAAAATCTAGATCATTTGGGAGAAAAAATGCACAAAAAAGCTCCAAAATGGCATGTGTCACACAATAAATGCGACCATCACATTACACATACTACAATCCACTTAGAGACACACTTGTCACGTTAATGTGTGTGTGTCTACCCGCTTTTGAGTGGGTTTTTATTAGACACACTCTCGGACTGATTTATAAAAACACGATTCCTCTAAAACCAATCTAAAACTCTGTTTATTTAATTTGTGGCTACATCTTTTCCTAGTAAAATCTCCACCACCGACTATTTTAATCGGCGTTTTTGAAGTGTTTTGCGAAATCGAGTGTTTGTAAATAATTCTGTCTTTGCGTGCTATGTCTATGATTCCAGGTATTTACTGGACTTCTCGGGATAGATAAACTATTTACGGAAAGTGGAGGATAACTTTAATGAGCGAAAATTATTGCTAATTTTGTGCTTTGCCGCGGGTACACTGAAATCTGGGTGATTTGAAAGCCGCAGTTATGTAATTTGTAATTGAAAATGCTATCTATTTAGACCATTACTTTTAAGTATCCACGTAAAATAAAAGTTTAGAAATATTGTTTTGAGTTGAGAAATCTTGTTTCGAATGCACGGATATTTACTCGTTTATTTTTTCATTTTACAATTTTCCGAAAATTGTTTAATGAAATTGAAATTAAAAAATTTGCCAAACTATTTTTGGAACGTAACTTAACACTTTTTTGTAATTTCACCGAGGGTAGTAAACTAACAGTTAATGATTTCAAAAAGACGCTTGTCACCTTAGTCTACCGAGACCACGGTTACTTACAAAAGTACCCAAATGTCGGAAAATTTTAAAAGGAAAAAATCAACTAGTAAGTATCCGTGCAAATTCAGTTTTTATTATATTTTCAATGTAGGTATGTCTATTTACAACCAGGAAAATTAATAACTATATATTGTACAGAGCTATTTCTAAAATGTGTAATTTCTGAAACATGTAGAGTTTGTCATATAAGTAAACTTTTGTTCTACGACTTTTAATACGTTTTTGTTCAATATTGAAAGTATGCCCTATGATATACTATCAAACAACTTTTAAATGAAACATAAGTATGTGCCATTTTTAGTATCCAAGTCTCTTACTCTTTCCAAGAAAAAGATTTTTATTAAAATAAAAACGGCCAAGTGCGAGTTGGACTCGCGCATGAAGGGTTCCGTACCATTATCTATACAACATTAGACACAAAGATCGAGAAAAAACGGCAAAAATCACGTTTGTTGTATGGGAGCCCCCTTTAAATATTTATATTATTTTTATTTAATTATTTATTTTTGAAGCGAATATAGAACTAAACATTCTGTGAATATTTCAAGCGTCTACCTGTTGCCGTTATTAATATCGAGCAAAAAACGGCAAAAAATTATGTTTGTTGTAGGGGCGCCCCCCTTAAATGAAATTTTCACGGATGATGTAGGTATTTGTGTTATAGAGGCAACATATTACATCATCATCATCACGGTTCACGAGATACAGCCTGGTGACAGACAGACAGACGGACAGTGAAGTCTTACTAAAAGGGTCCCATTTGGCACCCTTCGGGTACGGAACCCTAAAAACTATCCCATTAACCTTTTAGTGTAGGCATGTAGCAGGACTGCTCTGTGCAATCCTGCACAATAAGTCTGGCATTGTTCGATCTACGAGTACATACTCGCAACAGATGGTATTGTTTGCTGTGAATTAACCGTCAAATGGTGCTTGAAACGAAGGCGGGGACAAGTGATTACGTGTGTACAAAACTGTTTGTTTTATAGAGTGAACGGTTGTCAATGTTGGTTGGTATCCACGCTTTTAGGCCCAATAGTCAGAATTTTCCTAAGTAAATATTGTACACAGTACACGTACACATCATCCACACCACAGACATTTATTGTCTTAATTCATTTTCAACACGAGACCCGTTGTAGAATTGATAAATAAAATTTCACATAGGACGTAGCGTCTGAGATATTCATACCTGTACCTCAGCGCTTGAAATTGCCAATCTGCGGTGGGCACGCGAGGTGATTAAGCCCATACTCTCTCTCTGAGAGAAGGCTTGTGCCCTACAGTGGGACGTACACAGGCTGCATTATTGCAGGAAGTAAAAATAAGTGCCGAAACGGGATTCGAAGCCGCGCCTCTAGCAAGGTGTGCCAACTAGGGGCCAGTTTAATAGAACTACGAGTACAATGGATGGTGGATTGAGAATGCTGAGGATGGATGCATTGAATGGATTTCATCAAAATTACAGCTTTTTATGTGAGTATTTTCGTTTTCTGTGACTGCATATAATCCATATCCATAAAAAAGCGGTGAGTGACAATTTACGATGTAATTGTTGAGGTGACCGCGGCGCGCCCCTCGCTCCTAAAGGGTTGATCACTGTGATTATACGCGCACTCGATTTTGGATGGTGTTATGTAGAAGAATTTAAATAATATCTCTCGAGACGCGAAGATTCACGTTGCTGTAGTAAAGTCAAAGGCAAGTGTATTTTAAGTGTTTAATCAATATAGTACATGCAATCAAAAGAAATAAGGCGTCGAGATCTCTTAATTAATAGGTGTTGGTTTAGTACAACATAATTACGATAATTTATATAATTTCTGTGATCTGTTATCTTGTTGACGTATTAATATTTCCTACTTGATGCGGCCTTCAGTTTCACATGTGTGTTTCATGTGACTCACTTTGATGAACAAAAGCTTGCCTTTTACGTGCCACAACTATAAATTTAGTAAGTTACATATAGATATAAATAGTTCTAAATATAAATTACAAATAGTTCTACATTTAACGGGCTTAGTCATGACTAAAAAGCCATGTATACTGTCTCTTAAACGTGTAACTATGTTTTTCTTATCATTAAAATCTCCACGTGTTCCATTACAGTGGAACTTAATAAAACACAATGATTTTATATTATTTGACCCCAGTGAAAGCTGCTTTTCCATCTAAGTAGTTTTCCTATGCTCCCTACATGTAAAGGGACAAGATTTCCGTTATTTAAAGGAGAGCCATATAAATAAATATAGATAAGAAAAAATCTATATTACTCATTTACAAGAATATTTTGACAAAGGGACTCTCAGGGTAAGCGGTACTCTGGGAAAGAGGCATTCTGAAAAACATTCTGGCACAGTTGATAGCACATCAACCTTTACATCCGTGCACTCTACTCAGTTACGATACGGGCGACTTTGCAACTAAAATCAAAATGTTATAAATTTTAGGAAAGGAGTAGTGTATGTTTCAGTTATTTTGTGTAGGCCATTTTCTAAATTCAAATCGAAACATCGCAGCCCAACAACACGGCTCATATCGCATAAAGCGCTTCCCCGATTACTTATTCAAGACGTTTTTGACAGACTCGCTGGTGACAATCCGTTTTTCCGCCCTTTGTTCCTGAGCCCTTCGATTGTTCTGCTCCCTTCAGTTGTACTTCACACTGGGCTGAACAGATGTTGCTTAATCAATACGCTTCTTTTGTTTTTGAAATGAGTGCTTAGGCACTAACTACAGACTGTTTAATACTCGCAGGGCTGATGAATCCCGAGTTTCATCTTATTATACATTGTAAGTACATAAATCCCAATTTATGTATCCGAAGACTGAACAGTAGATGTTTTTTTTTACTATTTTGAAGTCGTCACGTCAGTAAAAGTTACAAACAAGTAAAATACAAGAACCAAGCCAAACATAAAGTAGAATTTGATAAACAGATAGATATAACAGTTGGCAAAATAGTTTTCAAATGCAAGTTAAGCGTAATTAAAAATGTTAACGAAAATTCGGTCAGTTTACCTTTAAGTGCCCTTTAGCCTCTATCTTTCTAACTCATTCAAGTAGGTACCTACATGAAAATATTAGGGGTTAAAGTATGAAATTGCCGTTTTATTGCAATAGGTTCTTTGAATTGAAATAGAATCTTCATGGTTTGAGGTTTTCGAATGAAACTTTTTTCAAATGGTTTCTATGATGTTCTTTTTTTAAAAAATGTGAAACATTTGAATATCGACTTTCAATTATTTTTGTTATTCAATTTAGACAAGAAAGATGGATACTGCGAAAATCCGAGTGATTTTTTAATACGAGTTCCGACGCGGAACTAACGCGGCAGAAACAGCCCGCAATATCAATGCTGCATTTGGAGAGGGGTCTACTAATGAACGCACCGTGCGATTTTGGTTTAAACGCTTTCTTGATGGAAATTTCGACTTAAAGAACGAGCCACGAGGAAGACCGCCCACACAGGTGAATAACGATGAATTAAGAGAGATAGTGGAAGCCGACCCTAGTCAAACTACCCAGGAATTAGCGACATGGTTTAACGTTACCTTACCCACAATATTGACTCACTTGCGTCAAATCAATAAAATAAAAAAATACGAAAACTGGGTGCCTCATAATTTGACTGATCTGCAGGAAGAAACGCGTGTTGAAACTTGTGTTACCTTGTGGATATTCAATATTCGATATTCAAATGTTTCACATTTTTTAAAAAAAGAACATCATAGAAACCATTTGAAAAAAGTTTCATTCGAAAACCTCAAACCATGAAGATTCTATGTCAATTCAAAGAACCTATTGCAATAAAACGGCAATTTCATACTTTAACCCCTAATATTAGACGAAGGCAAATAAAATACCAATATGTCACTCCTTTTAACTAAGTATAGTACCTTAAAACTGTCCAAAATTATTAGCTAACAGCACTGGCAGCCCAAAATCCTCACAAGTAAGCCAATTTAATACTACATCACAAGGAAGTCTCAATAAAATCTCAATAAGCATGTAGTACAGACTTGTTAAGCTCGCTACGCGCGGGAAATCTCCGGTGAACTTGCGGACAGATAAGAACAGCTGTTGTACTATACAGTCGAGAACACAACCATCTTTATTGTTTCTACAAACAGCCGTTTAGCCCGAAGAGGGGCGGGATGCTCTACACAAAAAAAAAATGCGTTTAAAAGGGTATTATATTACACAAGTAAGAATATAGTATATTTCACAAACGGATCCCTTAAAGAAAAAATGATTTTCATACACCCACTTAATTTTTAAATTATTCATCCAGTGATATCGCTCTATGGAATAGATAAGAAAAAAACATGTCTAATTTAGTTGGAAGGGAGGTCTAAAAACTGTACTTTTTACCGTTTTGTAGGCGTAATCTAATATATAAATCTCATGTTACAGTGTTTGTTACCGAACTCCTTCGAGCCGGTTTCAACGATTTTTATGATTTTTTTGTGTCAGACCTTTGAGAATAGGTGGTAGGCTAATTAAAATGGCAAAACAACGTTAGCCGAGTCAACTATTTACTATATATAATTCAGATTTTTTAATGCAAATCGTCTCTGAGATAAGCCGCGGACAGACAGGCAGACAGGCGAGACTATAAGGGTTCCTTGTAGACCACAGAACCCTAAATAAACTGACCGCACGTGACTATACTATAGCTGTAAAATCCAGCAACACATCTTCGACGCCCGCTGACCGCCGACGCAGCGGGGTGCGGCGCCCAACCGCGCCGGCACGCACTGGCCGCTACCGCGCGGCACGGTTCCTTATTCAAACTGTGACGTATCGATGCCGGTTGTTGCCGAGGGCCGTCGCTTCTGGAGTTATTGAGCTGTCTCTTGTTTTCCTTTTTCAATTTGTGAACTTTTCTTCGGAGACTTTTATGGCGTCCGTGACGTAGGTAACAGAAATATTGTAAGGACTCTGTATGATTCGGGAACTCGTCGTGGTGGAGGCCCTGCTATCCATGATATTCAAGTTATATAGTGACGTGAACCTATACAATTTTAGGTACCGGTATTTTCCAATTATTATGGTAACAAATATGTATGTTTAGATTTTGTAGATCTTGTTTACAAGTACCCGTGAGATTCCAAAATATATTGAAAATAATTGGCTGTTACGTAATGTGTACTCTTGGCTTCCAGTCGTACTCTACAAATAACATTACAAAAATGGATCATTTTAATGAATTAATTATGTAAAGCGGCTCTAAAAATCGGCCCAAAAATACAGATTTACAATCGGCCGATTTTTAGAACCACTTTACATAAATAATTTAAGGCATCATTTAATTCAAATTCGCTGCTCGTTAAACGTCATCATCGGTATTTTAGGATCAGGATCACCGATTAATTGAAATAGGTATTAAATAAGCATGTTCCTACATACATACATAAACCCACGCCTGTATCCCAGAGGGGTAGGCAGAGACCAGAGACTGCCACTTGTCACGATCCTGACAGATCACTTTCGCTTCCTCAACATTCATTAGTCGTTGCATGCATGCACGCCATTTTCGGGTAGGCACTTTTTATCTAAGCATATTCAATCAATTGATTTATTTATTTGTTTATTTGTAAACATACAAGATGTAAACAGAATAGTCGCTATGCTTTGCCTTTTCCTTTCGGAGAAATGGTTTCTGGTGTAGGTACAATAAAACAAATGTAATATAATCTAATTTTCAGTCGACAGCTGGTCAACCTTTATAATAAATTTTTTGTATAGTTATCCTCAACGTAACTGAGCAGATTGTAAAAGTGAAAGTGAAAAAAACGTTTATTTCCATCGTAACACAAATGACCATATCACAAAAATAAAACAAAGCCATGGAGAGAAACGAGAACACAAAAATCATAGTACCTGATACAATCACGCTGAACACAAGTGCTACAGCAGAAAACGGCTGCCGCTCAGCAAAAGGCTAGTCAAAGGTGACTAGCGCTGGTATTCTGCTGCATCAGATTGCACGCATGGAAGACTTTTGAGCTGTTGACTGTACCTACATACCAACGCTGATACTGTGCATTCTGCAGCGTACCATAGATTGGTGCTGCAGCGTACTGAAGAAACGACTGCTAACGAAGACACTCACCGATCAGCACCACACAGGATCGAAGGCGAAGAATGTAAAGCTTAAACTGCAGTTAACTGTGCTTAGATAGATAGAATATTCTTTACTATATACCAAGAATTACATCTACGTGCTTAGCTCACTTGTGTTCACGTGTGTACGTTACAGGCAATTCTAATATTGGGGCTATCAAATTAATCGTACCCTTTGCATTGTGTGTGCCATTAGGAGATGGGAGATCGGACTTTAATCCCCGTTTAGCTCATGTGTAAATAGCCCTGGGTTAAAGGTATATCGTGCAACGCACTTTGAAGGGCTGTTATTTTTTTCGGTGTTACACTTTACTTATCTACATACAATTCTACATTTGTCACCATGAATGTAAGAAGCCTGTATGTCTATCTACCGGGCCTTCTCTCAGAGAGATAGAGAGAGTATGGAAAGTATCAGGTACTTGAATACCTCAGATTTCCTCACGATGTTTTCCTGCGCGGTTAGCGGGTGGTATTGCTACTACAAATTCACAATGTTCTTACGCAATGTCATTGGTTCGCCTGGATACGAACTCACGGCCTCTCGATGGAGAGGACAACATTCCTCCGCTAGGACTCAAAAGTATAGATACTTTTAGATATGTATATATTTTTTGCCTATGACATTCTGGTAATGAAACACTAAAACTGAACACCGAGACTGGCTATATGTAGAAATTGTTTGTCCTTCTCTTTTTGGCGCACGTCCGAATTTAGAAAAATACTCAATTGTTCTCCATTACACCCGCTGGGTTTAGCGTTCCATACTGGTTGAAAATTGCCAAGTGCGAGTCGGACTCACGCACGAAGGGTTCAGTACCATATCTATACAACATTTGAATATATATATATATATATATATATATATATATATATATACGAATATATACTGTTGCCGTTATTAATATCGAACAAAAACGACAAGAAATCACGTATGTCGTACGGAAGCCCCCCTTAAATATTTATTTTATTCTGTTTTTAGTATTTGTTGTCATAGGGGCAACAGAAATACATCATCTGTGAAATTTTCAACTGTCCTGGTTCATGAGATACAGCCTGGTAACAGACGGACGGACGGAAGGACGGAAGGACGGACAGCGGAGTTTTAGTAATTTGGGTACGGAACCCTAAAAATCGTAGACCTTTTCTTTTTAATTGGAACATATTCGCAGCGATCAATCGACTGCCAGCCAGTGGTGGTGAGTTTTTATAGAGCCGCGCTTCCTGCTCTAGATGGGGATTGCATTGCCTCGAGGTATTTACTTTTCGAAGGGTGCCTCTGTAGTATTAAGAAGAATCTGGGGTGCAGTCGAAATTATTCCTCGCACCCTTATTATTTTGGCGAAAAATCCGCAATGTTTTCCGACTTCAAATAGAAAATAACATAATATGGGATTTTCAGTGTACTAGGCTTACATAGGTACATTACAAGAGTAGGCTGTCCAGAGTCCAGACCATCTATTAGGCTAGGTAATGGTTAGCACGAGATACCAGGGTAGCATATGTACTAGGAGGCTGGCCGACGGCTGGGCGGGACGGGGAGGGTCGTACGATCCGTCTGCTCGGGGCTATCACGACGCAAGTCGACGGGAGGCAAAGGTGGAAGCACATTGATGCACCGTGCAAAAGGATTTAATTTGCTACAGGAGAATACCGGATGGTAGATCTTTATGGTTTGGAATTATAGTTCCGAGAGTGGCGTAGAAATGTAAGCGCTTAAATGGGTACTTGTTTTTGATACTTAACTAAGAGATAGATAATAATTATTAGCAATTATTGTTAGAACGGCTGAAAATATCTGATAAAGTCAATCACATACAAGATTTTTTTCATTTAAAATGTGCTACCATTTTGCAGTGGTGTGAACATAGCCGAAGGTGCAAGGCGCGCGACTGGTCGTTCGCGTGCCAGTAATTGCCGCGCGTTCCTTTTTCGAAACAACTATCACGACTTTTTCGCTCCAAATACCTACTCTTTTTTTTCCTCTTTTCCTTCTTCCATTTTTAAAGGCATTCCTGTCGAGGCTCGCATATGCGGCCAGGCCAATTTACTAGCGTTCGGAAATCTCCGGTATTTTTCGCACATAATGACGCGATTGGGTCCTTATGGGTGTTCTTTGTGATGTACGGTTTGTAATAAGACCCTATATTTTCTGGACGATTATTTGACGTTTCAAAACCTCTTTCTGAATATATTAAATATTATTTAATCTCTCTGGGTATGTACCTATGTCATAAAACACATCACAAAAGCCGTAACAAAATTCTATGTAATTATGAAATTAATTTCGTTTGATTCCTTTTGTTTTTGTAGATTAACAAGTCTCGTAATGGCTGTAAAGCGTGTATAGAGACAAAGCACCAAAAAGATTTTTTGCCAATTCATTAGGCATACATTTGCTTTGTAGATCAAAGGGCACGCTAAATAATGTTTAAATTATATTACAAAATAAAATAGCTCTGCAGCTGGCAGACGCAAATAAATAGAGTTGGGAACTAGGTTGGGGCAATAGAAAAAATATCGACATCGATGTTTCTTCATTTTGACTCCGACTTTTAATTATTTATAATGTATCTCAGTAAGTATTGCAGGTAAACTACGAAAAATAACGGGTCAAATTGATCGCTTATCGATTTTTACTGTCGTAATATATTGTCTAGGTTTTTTCTTTATTTCCGTAGATGGATTTTTAAAACTACGCACAAGTAATTTTTCCCTCTGAAGACACAAATAACTCAAAACAATTGTGTTGTACACACGAACCTCGTGAGTTTATTGTAAGAATTCAGCCTGAGGATACCAAATTAATTTAATTTAAGTAACTGCTTACACGCAATTAAACTTTCACATCACTATCACTCGCGTAAAAAGTAAAATCTCAAATAATCCGTAGGGCGACCAACCCTAGCTAATCGTGCAGTTGTTTGACGAACTGCATTTGGCTAACGAGACGATTATCTTTCAAAGTGCAATAGCAATCATCTCAACTCATGACGTCACAACCCACAACCCACGGAATAATATTTTGACTGTTTTCTTTTTTAACCGATTGAGTTCAAATTATCTTTGACTTGATAGCAGCACTACTTAATAGATAAATGAATATGTAAAGTAAGTTAATAAGTTATATTATTGTTATTGAAATTTATTGTTATTGACGTGTTACTGAAAAATAACGCAAATAATATTTTTCTCACACAATCTTGAACCTTACCGCAATGAATTTTTTGTGAAAAAAATGAAGATAATATTTAACTTTTTCGCATTGAAAGTAGTTTAAATTATATCGATAAATAACGGTTTTCAGATTTTGCGTTGTTTCCATAACACGTTGTAGTGCCTTATAAGTTATAACATAATGATGAATCAGGAGAACTTATAAAATGTGTGGAATAAGAACAATAAATAGGTTTTTAAAATTGTCCTCAGCACGGGTTAGTGCAACAAAAAGAATAAAACGATTCAAATTCAAATTCCAAAATATAAACTTTGATCTGCTGCCATCAATTAGCAAAGAGGCTTATTATAGTACATTGTTACCCTAGGAGTGAAAGTAACTGATTTAGTCCTAAGACGGGGTCAGTAATAGTTCGATGGACTAAATAGGTAAGTCTTTTACCCGAGGTTAACACCGTGCTTTTCATTACGAATATAAGGAAAATAAAAATAAAAACATAAATCAGCTACAGAAAAAATCAGATGAACTCATTGTGTCAATACGAAATCTCTGCTATTCGAAATTATAAACAAAACTCTGAGTACAACTCGAAAAAACAAATGATTGCCGCTTTCCGGCTTATTTTTTTTTTTCTGTGGCCGGCCAGCTATTTAGCCACAATTTTTTATTTTCATCATTGAAAAAGTGGTAAATATTTTGACCAAACCTATGTTATCTTATAGAAATAAATGATAATAAATTAGAAAGTCACAAAAAATAGTACTCTTTATAATACCTACTTTACTTTAAGTTACATAAATTTTATATCGCGCTGTAATTTAGTGGCTGTAAAGAAAGTTGGAACATGGTTCAACAGAAATGTGAAATTAGAACTGTTTTTTTTTAAATAATTTGACAGCTGTCGGTTAAAAACAATTCTCCCTAATGCTGAAAAGTATTACTTTCAACCCGCTCCTCGGGCAACTTCAGACCTACTTTCCGAGTATGAGTAATGAAATAGTTATTCTGTCTTGCAGTGCGTATAAGGAATGATTTTAATTTTAGTTTTAGTCGATAAGTATTCCGATTCAACAATTTCCGGTCATAAAATAAAGGATTCAACTCCATAAAAACTAGATATGTGTAGGTAATGCTTGTAATACGACAAAGGTACATAATCACATTAATCACTCAATCGCGTCATGAAAAATTACTCAAGAGATCGCAAATTATTATCAAGAGATTACGCATTACAACAAAATATTACACTTCTTAATATAGGTATTCATCCTAAAACATCCTTGTATTCATTCCACTGCTGTGCCCTGCCTTCTTTCAGAGACAGAGTGAATATTCATTATTAAATTATTCGATTCTTTATTGTACCTGAAAAAAATTACAACTGCCGGGCTTAAGACTTAAGAGAAGGAAAATGGTAGATTGTTATTTCAGTAATAATAGAGTTTGCATGTAGTGCAGGGTCTAATTAACTATCGAAACCAAACATCACTCATCACGTATCACGCCACATGATTTGAGCGTGGGCTTGCCTACCTATGATTTATACGAAGCTTCGATCTCAATCACTTTGTTTTAAATGATGACTCGTTCGAGAGGTAATCGGTGTATCTTTGGTAATGTCCGTAGTATTGCATCAGACAATGACATACAACTCTATTAACTCAGACAATGACATATAACTCTTTATGCAACAAGTATTTAAGTTTTGTGACATTGCTGATTTTTGTAAAATATTTTGTATAATGTTTTTAAATAATAAAAATTAAGAGATGAAAAAGGGATTGAAAGAATCAATTTTATTATATTTAATAAGTACTCCAACATTACTTGTTAAAGGTTTGATAATGTGTGTAAGACTAGAAATTAACACTATTAAGTGATAGTTCAGCCGTTAGATTACATCTGATACCTGCTGTTTGAAATAATTTGATATCCCGCAGTACTTTCGTCCTGTGGGACGCTCTATCACATTACTTTAAAATGCACTGTTTTGCGCATGCATGTCTGATCAAAACGCAATCGCTAAGCCCCATCCTAGCCTCACCACAAATGAACCCTACACTTGTCACCCCTAAAAATGGGGTTCCTTGGCAAACAATGGTTTTATCATTTATAGTATTTTGTCGATAAGGGTTCCGTATGCTAAAGCGGTCATTATGGCCCTTTGGCACGCATGAAACGGTAATTTTGCCAATCAAACACCCGCGGAGATAAGTTTAACCAAATTATTGCTTAGGAGACGGTTTTGCGGTGGAGTTTCGAGGGGCATAATATGATCTTTATTTTGAGTTGGTGAAAATTTAAGTTTCGGAAATGGTGTTTCAGAAATGAAAATTTATGTTTATCTTCTTAAATATATGTTTATCTTCTTAAATTTAAATACCTATGTGGAATATGTTAATGAGATTCATCATCATCATCATCAAGTTGATAAGATTATTTGCTTTGAAAGTTATAGTTGCATTTTTTCACAAAAGTACCTATACTTTATACGGCTAAATTGCATAAGGTAGGTGTAGGTATCATAGACATATTAACGACAGAGTGTGTCAAACAAAACTACTCTCAATGGCAAAGTGATATGCAGTGTACACACAATAACGCAATGAGCGTGTGCGTAAACTGTTTGTAGAGTGAGTGACTTTCACAGACACGCAAAAATTAGTTGTGCATCACCGTCAATTGGCTTTGCTAAGAATGCCGAATTGACTACCATTTCGTTACTTCATTTTGAAATTCCAGACTGCGCTTCTGTGCTTTATAATTCTATGTCACCTACCCAAAAGCTCAAAATATGTTTCACGTTTCTTACACACCTGCTTGTCTTACTCAGGTTTCTCATTATCAGACTACGAAAATAACATGGCTCCATCTAACACTGAAATTAGCAGAAACAGCTAAAGAGTAACATTAGTGCTAATAAAAAATGTCCAACCGTCAAACGGTCACCTCGACATAGAACTGAGCCTGGCAATTTGCAAATTTAACCCCACGCTGCATAGGTAACGTAATAATCAGTGAGCTGGGTAATAATAATAACGCTTGGACCTACTCTGAATATACTTAGTTTGATATTTTTACGGTTGAATTGTGCACATACTTATCTCGGGAACGCGTGGGAGTATCGAATTGAAATTAAACCCCCTCAGATTAACCGTATACTCAAGTTTACAGTCTCTTGAAGCTGTCACAAAAATTAACTTCTAAGTTAACGTAAAAAAAAAGATACGGCCCGTTTATGTCGCAAAAAAACGTATATTTCGACACTAAAGGGAATCAAAATTTGAAATTTCGCAAGTGATATTGTCTTATATTACAAATATAGGAAAAAATCAGAAAATTATATGTACATTTGTAATTAAATGATAAAAAAAATGTCTTTAAAGTTCGGGGAAAAGCTCGGAAAAAAGTGCAAGACTCGATTCCAGAACTATTTATAATATGTAAGCACCTATCTGCAAATTTTTACGGAACCCTCGGTGCGCAAGTCCGACTCGCACTTGGCCAGTTTTTTTGTGTAGCCTTCATATTTCCCAATGCAGGGCTTAGACCTTCCTTCAGAGAGAGAGTATGGGCTTAACCTCCTCAGTCCTAACCTTGAAAATAACAATGGATTTCGTTGTTATTTTGAACGTCAGGACTGAGGAGGACTAATTACCACACATGCCCAACGCGGATTGGCAATTTCCAGCGCTGAGGTATGTGAACACCTCGGATACTCAAGTATCCTCACAATGTTTTCCTTCACAGTTATTCATCTCATTAAATCAACAAATATCAACTCATCGATACCTTGATTTTGAGAGCATTAAAAAAATCTTTACATCCAGAATATACCTAGGTGTCAGAGTAATGTCACCTGAGTAATGTGACGTGTGGTAATGACAAACATTATCGGCATGACAGAAAAGTGTAGGGAAATTGAAAGGGCAAAGGTAATCACACTATGGTTGACGGTAATTGCGGTACTGGTAATTGCCGGTGACGGTAATTTCCCTGCTGCACCTGAATTAAATTTGTGGAAACGCGATGAAAAATTAGATAGATAATTGTGTCTAGTTCTACGAAATTTTATAGCGAGAAGTGCGTACTTTATTCAGCGTTCCATACCCGGAGGGTACCAACAGCAGGGCACAGGGCTTCTCTCAAAGAGAGAGTATGGGCTTAGTTACCACGCGTGCCCACCGCGGATTGGCAATTGCAAGCGCTTAGGTATGTGAACACCTCAGAAATCCAGGTTTCCTCACAATATTTTCCTTCACAGTTAGCGAGTGGTATTGCTACTGTACATTATTAAAAGGGTCCCTTCGAACGACCGACAGATATTAAACAAATTTTTAGACAAGCAACGGAATGCAAATATATCATTTCATAACTCGACATTCCATTTAAAAATGTTTCATAAACCTTACATCTCATAAAGTAATTCTTTCTTATAATGTCATTTGGCAACAGGACATTAGTTAACTTTTCTTAACATAAATGCATTAAATCGACAAAGTTCTACTAATATGATTTAAGATATAAAGTTCACGCTAGTAAAAAAAAACAGGGAACGGGGGTGGAGGGAGGCGAAGCACACCACATTAAAAAATCATCATGCTCAGCTGGGAACCGTAGATTAGGTTGGGTTAGGCTTGTGATCTCGCTTACCGGAGCGAGCGAAGCGAGCGCAGCTCCCTATCTGTTACCAATAAGTGCTTCTGACAAAACAAAGTTAGTTTCTTAGACATTAATTTAAAAAGCGAATTATATTGGTACATATTGAAAAATGAATTATTTGTTATCTGTCAAATGTTGACATGTAACTTTGTCGTTTAAACATTATAATAAATAACGCATTTTGAAAATGACTGCATATCAAAAGAAAGATAAACTTTCTGTTTAAAGATATCATTGTTAAAACAATAGTTTGTATAATGAAAAATTAACAAATGTAGCTTATCTAGTGATACCTTTATAATGAATAGTAGGTAAAACATCATAAATTCTTTAAAAGCCTCAAAATCAGCTTCGTATCGTGAGCCTAGTAGTCAAATCAATTTTTTTTTTATTCAAAGTAGCACAGAAACTGAGACTTATGAACGTTACAAGTTACACTAGGTGTGAATTTCAAAATCTAGATCATTTTAGAGAAAAATGGACAGTATCTCTCTCTCTTGATCATCATCAGCCATTTGACACCCACTGCAGGACATAGGCCTCCCTCATGGTTTTACAAGCTTTGCAGTCTTGTGCTGCCCGCATCCAGCGACTCCCTGCCACCATAACCAGGTCGTCAGACCATCTGGTGGGGGGCCTGCCCCCGCTGCGTCATCCGATCCGTGGTCGCCAGGTCAGAACTTTTCCGCCCCAACGGCCATTGCCTCTTCAACTGAATTCTTCGAGCTATATTAGAAACTAGAGTTCTTACTCTCCACATTCCTGATTCGATCACGCAGTGAAACTCCTAACATATGAAACTAAACTCTCTCCATTGCTCGTTGGGCGACCTTGAGCCTTCCTATGAGCCCCATAGTCAGTGACCAGGTCTCACATCCATAAGTCATCACTTATAACACACATTGGTTATACCCATTTGTCCTGAAACAGTATAGTATTTTGGACGCGAAAATTTGTTTTAGTTTCCCGAGGTAGACTCGACGAGTGACTCTTCATAAACAGATTCAATAAGACGAGCAAAAATTTATATAGGCTCCTTCTTTCTTCTAAAGCCTGTTGAAGTGATTGAAACCCTATCTTCGATACCAGGCAGCGGAAAAAGTAATCGTATGCAATTTTTAAAATAGACAGCTACACATCTAATACTTATATAAAAATTTCGTGTCACAGTTTTTGTTATTGAACTCCTCCGAAACGGCTTCACCGATTTTTATGATTTTTTATGTGTATATTTGGTAGGTCTGAGAATAGGTCGTAGGCTAATTAATAATTGTGGCAAATCAACGTTTGCCGAGTCAACTAGTATATGTCGGATAACGATCACGAGTGAGCAATTCTTCGTTGTGTTAACGGGCCTGACAAGTGCTATTCTGTGGCTGTCAAGACAGTAGTAGGTAGAGTTTGTTTCTTCTGTGATACCGACCGCACCTCACCTCAGTCACTCAGATTTCCTCACGATGTTTTTCCTGCACCGTTAGCGAGTGGTATTGCTACTGCATCTTCACAAATATACTTAACTCGGAAAAAAAATCATTGGTACAAGCCGGGATTCGAACCCACGATCTCCTGAATGTGAGGCCGGCGTTCCACCGCTCTACCACTAGGTTGCGCACTGACAATAAGAAAATGATCGAAGAGACTGCGCTCGAACAAAATCTTCATGGATTCCGCCAGATATTATGTACGTGTATTAACAACGTATAGTGAGCTCGCGGCCAATAGGAGCGGCCGCAGTCAGATGGACAGATAACTCGCGTCTAACGGGCCGACACTCGGTTTAATTGGCGGGTCGGCCGCCATTACTTGTCGATCATTTGACGTGCGCGTGCGCTGGGTAGAGCGCTGAAGGCGCAGACTTGGCTGAAGAGTGTAGCTGCTGTGTTTTTGAGCTGTCATTAATAAAAGAAGAAAAACGTTTAGATAAAAAGAAAATAAATCTACTATCAAATTTTATTTATTTATTTAATTTATTTTCCATCCCTCTCTCATATTATAACTTTACTATCCAATAAATCAATGTTGTACTTCATTCCGACCGAAGTGTCAAAAGAGTTGGTAAATGTTGATATTTCTCAGTTTAGTTACAGGAGTATCATCATCATCATCATCATTCAGCCACAAGAAGTCCACTGCTGGACATAGGCCTCCTCCATGGATTTCCAAAAAGACCGGTTGGAGGGGTATCGGGTTGGTTTTATATCGAAAAGCAAGTTCAAATTTTACGTAGCCTCCAAATATTTCACATGTTCACTTCACAAACTACCTTTGTACTTGTTCATTAAAGGTAATATTTAAAATAAACTTTTTAGAAGGCAAACCGGCCTACGTTTCTTTGTAGTTTAGCATAAATTCAGATGCTTAGATAAGAAGAATGCGTTTGATTTATAGTGGGGTTACAGGTTTATTATTATTGCGGGGTACGGCGATGGCTTTCTCTTTGAAAATCGCTTATTTGCTTATCGCTAAGACTTATGGCTAACTGTCATTTGAACGCAGTTGCTCCGTCAATAAAAAGCTCACGACCTATTACTGAAGAGATATTTCGATTTAAATTATGGTTTTTCGGGCTCAGTACTAAAGTGACCACCTGCGGCATTAAACATTAAACAGATGATATTATTTTAGATGTTTATGTCATCATACAAACAAAAATGTACGGTAGCGAGACTTGGGTATGGCAAAAGAAGCAAGAAAGTAGGATAAATGCAGTAGAAATGAGGTCCTTGAGAAGTATGTCTGGTGTTACTTTGAATGACAGGATACGCAATACTTTGATTAGAAAACGTTGTGGACTGAAAGAGGATGTAGTGACCAGTATTGAGAAAGACATGTTCAGAGGATGAAGGAAGAAAGATTACGAAACAAATATATCGAGCGAATGTGGGTGGAAGGGCTGGTAAGAGACGTCCCAGGTGGACATACTTCGACCAAATAGGGGATGTATTAGCAAAGGGCAAGATAAAAGGTACCCGAAACCGGCGTGCGTGTATGCAACGACTAATGAATGTTCAGAATCGTGGCAAGTGGCTGTCCCTGGTCTCTGCCTACCCCTCTGCGATACAGGCGTGAGTTTATGTATGTATATATGTTTTCAAACAAAAAAAAATACTCAAAATTAAGAATATAATTTGGGCGGCAGCGTCTTCCTGAGATTCCAACTGCATACTGCGATCGCCAACCCGCCTGCCAAGCGTGGCGATTATGGCAAAACCCCTCATGGTTATGAAAGCCACGAAGGAGGCCTGTGTCCTGTAGTAGGCGTCGAGTGGCTGATGATGATGATGATGAATATAATTTGGAATGCGTCCGATGCTAGGAACGCGAGTATCGAAAGTCCGAGCTTACAATACAAACTATGCATATCCTAGATTTTTTTATGAGGGCACCGGTGGTATTGCGCCACTGTCTCCACGAGTCTTCATTGACGTCACGTATAGGTATAGCGGCCTTATAACACGCGTGAATATACAATTTATAAGTGTTATTAAAATAACGCAAAACCCCAAACCTGTTGTTCCTTAGTATTGATATTTATTAAAATCGCAATATATTTTAAAATGTATGTGTTTAAACGGCGTTAAGTTTCAAGATTGGTTGACAACTACTAAAAGAAAACTGAGAATTTTTCTTCCATAGGCACCTATAAATGTTTATATGATTATCTATCAATTCTAAAAAAAATACTTTCAGATTTTTCATTGTCTATGTACGTATGACCATGCAGACCCAAATCAGCATCAAATGAAAGGATTGTCAAATTACTGACTTGTGATGTGTCGCGAGTGTTACTGGCTTTATATGGCGTCTGCCATATTGTTAGTAAGAAGCGTCAAATAAACTTAGAAAGTATAAAGGCAAAACAACCCCGCCTGCTGAGTTTGAAAATTCAGTGGACTCATCTAGTGGGCCTAGAGCTTTGAGAGCTTTGGCGAAACTAGTTTACCAGTACGTGACAATCGAACTCCTCAACGGATAAAAGCAGACTCTTCGAGATTTGGCTTATTTGATCGAGCTTGATGAGTACTTTGGCGAAAATCAGTGACCAGGGTCTGATAATGGGATTGAAAGTTGGATATGGGATGTCCTCTACGGACAATATGACATATTACAATAATTTAAGTTACAATTTACTTAATTTTTTGTAGAATAGTTTAGGTGCGTTAAAAAATTATAGATAAATAGAAAACACTTTACTGTACATAACAAATATAGTGTTTTTATTTATTTCGATTGAATATAGATTATTTCCCCGATAATCACGCATAAACTGAATTTCACGCGGGCGAAGCTGCGGGCATAGATAGTTTGTTTTAATAACAGGTTTTGTTTTTGTAAAAATGTTTATCGATAGTTTGTTGACACTCAAGGAAGTCCTAAATGCTACAGAATATGTATGAAATAGCAACATATATACATACATAAGCAGCCTGTAGGTATACGTCCCACTGCAAGGCACAGGCCTTCTCTCAGACAGAGAATTAATCATCACGCGTAACCACTGCGGATTGGCGATTTCAAGCGCTGAGGTATGTGTATAGCTCAGACACTCAGGTTTCCTCACGATGTTTTCCTTCATAGTTAGCCAGTGGTATTGCTACTATAACTTCATAAATGTACATAACTTAGAAAACAAAGTCATAGCCCGCACTGGGAATCGAACCTGGGTCTCGCTTCCGAGTCCAATGTTCAACCCACTAGGCTACCCCCGCTGACATATAGCAACATATAATCGACCCATACGGAATCGTTCTTTTCCCGCAATCCGTCTAACCAAGGCTTAAAGATACCTTTAACAAACCAACTCTAAGCGCCAATTAGTCCGGTTCTCACATTAACAAATATACCCCACGCGCTCGTTTCCCCAAAAAGCGAGCGAGGCGGGGGCGGAGCCCTATGGAGCCCTAATCACACGGCGGCGCCTCTGAGCGCCCTTAACGTCGTGCTCTGCTGATTAGTGAGGCTTTCTTCGGTCTTGTGGTAGGTATGACCTAAAATTAAAATGTTTATAAATTGACAAGTGATCCTGTTTATTAATTTAATACGGAGATATTATTACATTATTATTATTAGTGTTCTCTATTTATCTATTACAGAAACTAGCTAATTACTCTAGACTTACAAAGATTTATCTTACTTTCTAAGTCTAGAGTAAGTAGCCAGAGATAGCAATAATAATTGGAGAAAAAATATAGTAACTAAATTGAAATTTTATAATGTGAATGCTGGGCATTGAAGCTACTATATAACATTTGTTGTGTGGCTTTTATTTATTTATTTTAATACAATTACTAAACTAACGGAAAACCTGAAAATCATTTTTTCAGTGCTTTTTAGTGACTAAACCACTTCCAACAATACAATGTTTAAAATAGTCCATTTTTCATGTCAATTGTCAATATTAAGGAAAGGGTTTCAGGTTTTCAGTACTCGTACCAACTAATAGTACCGTGTGTGTTACTAGGCACATGTGAACTATACTAATATATATAGGACAAAACTTGAGCAATAAAAAGATAAGTAAAAATTTATTTCAAATACAAGAGCCATAACAGTGTACAATCGGCTTAAATCTAACATTTTGGTAAAAATAACATATTTATGCTTGAACTAGGTTAAAAAATAAACTGTATCTCAAGCGTCATAAAGCCTAAAATTTTAGAGTAAAAGGTCTAAAATTATGAAATTGTAGCAAAAGCTAACTTAAACAAAAGTCTTTAATAATTAGTTATGATTAAGTGTTAAGGTAATTAATAATTAATAATGTACCTATAATACATAACATCATTTGAGAAAAGATGGTCAAGTGCAGTTTTTTGCTGCCTTTTTTTTCACTGCAAACTCGACTTGAAAACATTCAACGAACAGATAGATAGATAGATAGATAGATAGAATATTCTTTATTGTATGTACACCAGGAATTACATATGAGTATTTAACAATGATATAGTACAGTACAATTGGCGGCCTTTATATATTTTTTTTAAGTCTCTTAATAACCCGTCGCAGCTTTCTACCTTTTTGCTTGTTGAGAAATGGCAACTTCTTGCATTAGAGTCCAAAACACTCTTAAGGTCACTGAGCTAGCGAAGTAGTTGAGTCCTTCGAGACCCATAGCATTTTAGCTTATCAGAGGCAAATTTTTGATACGTATGGCATCTCACCTCTCTAGAGGATCTGCTCTCTAAGCTCTGGCGCCACCGCAAGACAATTTTTCGGCGAGGCAAAGCCCGCCGCCAAGTTCTCAATAAATTATCTCAGCTAATCACTCCTAATTGGTCGGTGTCGTGACCCACCTTAACCTGAGCGCGCGACCTAACAAGAACAAAACAATGTAAGAGTCGGTTATAGTAAGGCGTGATGGATTGGCATCTTTGTACATGCATTTAATTAGATAGATAGAGAGCACTTATTGCACAACCACAAGAAAAAATTACGAATGGTTTCTAATATCTAATGGTATGCAATTGGCGGTCTTATCGCTTAGAGTGACCTCTTCCAGACAACCTTTGGATGTAGTGAAATGCAGGAATTTAAGTACGATCAAGCCTGTATCGGATTTAAAAAGATTTACAATATTACACTTTAGGTGCTAATCGTTTATTTCTCGTACGATAACAAACTGCTAATCTACAAGTGTCACTTTTTTGTATGCGCTTTAGTCAAATGCCTGCTGCCGGTATTAAGTTAAGTATAGGAAACTGGGGGTTAGACGCGCAATAGGTAGCGACATAACCGCTATTACACCGATTCCAAGTGTGCAAGCCAAATCGTTGCAACTATATTCACTTTGCGCTTGCGCCAGTTCTAAAACACTCTTAATTTCCGAACGTTAACTCCGTGGTCCCCGAGACCTTAATTATAGTCACATTTCCGAACTTAAGTATACGGATAGAGATATTAATAGTCACGTATGTCTACGGCCTTTTTGCTTGATTTATTTGCCTTTATAGATTCGGTGAAATTAGAGGGTTTATCTGGCTTTCAAATAGGCGAGCATCCTTATAAAATGACACTTTGTGGTTAAAATAAAAACATACATTCATACATAAGCTCACGACTGTACCCCGGAGGGATAAGCAGAGACCAGGGTTAAAAGAAAAAAAAGGTAAAATAAAAACATAAAAAATTGACAAAGTAGTTAAAAGTCACTCATGGGTGACTGCGAAAATATTTAAAGATATACTTGTTGGTAATACAACTTTCTAAACCGATGCCTTATAAGTTTTTAGGAAAAGCTAATGCAACAGGGAGATGGTGGCGTTACCTGCAAAACTAATAACTGTTGGAGAAAAGCGGTAAATGTAAATTTATTCAGTATTTAACAGTTTTTCTTATAAATTAAGAAGCATTATGTACTAATCTTAGACAAGATAAAGATAAAATTGCGCGCAAAGTGCATTCATCGTATCATACCTAGTCATAACTTCTTAAAACGAAAAATCCATAGTACCTGATGTCTATATTGTTGCAACGACTTATGAATGTTGATGAAGCGAAAGTGAGTCAGGATCGTCGCAAGTGGCAGTCCCTGGCCTCTGCCCACCCCTCTGGGATGCAGGCGTGAGTTTATGTTATGTTGTGTTGGTTTAAAGGTAATTAAAAAAGGCAGTCTTTCGCTGATTCAAAAAAAAGTGTTTTCCGAACTGGTGTTTCCTTGGAAGAAACTACCTCTTTTGCTACTACCATTGAAGAAATTAGAGGGGCCACAGTACATTTTTTCGGTTTAAGGAACCGCTAATGGTTATTAATGCGTGTGACCACAAGAAACAACAAAAACAAAGTTCGAGGTTAAGCGGGGTTATGTTTTGTTTAATTTTACGTTTTCACGCCGTTTATTTAGGTTAGTGTGGGCTTGTGAACTTTGTGAGATAGGCTACTTTGTGTTTCCTACAAAGTGGGTCGAGGTCCGTTTGACCGAAATATGTTAAGCATAATGTGTATGTATCTTCATTAATTAATAGAATGTTTTATAACATAAACAAGTATTTATTACAGTTCACTAAGAATGCCGATGAAGTTTTAGATTATGACCTTGAAAAGAACAACTACAAAACAATCTTATGGTAGCCCGATCGGTTATTTAGAATTCTACCGATTAAAATTAAGTATCTGCAAAAATCTAATAAAAATGTGAATAAAATTCCAAAGTAAAACTAGAAATGTGTCGGTTCTGCCAGTACCTACCTTCAATTTTAAATTAGACGAACAATGTGTTTAAAAGCTTCTGGTTACATTCTATAATTTTTTAAAGCTGTCATCAGCATTCTTTCAATAACCAACGTATTTTTCAAAAGTTCAAGCTAAGAGACTAAGATTCTATTCTATTCTATTCCATTCTAGAGGCTTCAAGCAGTAATGGCGGGATATATAAATAGACCTCACTATATAAAAGTCTTTCTTTCTTTGCATACTTAAGTGGAAAACTGAAAATATGGATTACTTATAACGGATTACATGATAACAGATAACTTATATATAACGGAAGCATTTGTCAAATTCTTGATGCATGTTATGATGATCTTTATTTTGAGCTCTCCCTCCTTCCATAGACTATCATTATCTACTTACTAGCGAACTATGAAAAATTAACAACGCCATCCAGCGAATTGCTTTCTTTTTTTTTTTTTAACGCTTTCTTTGATTGAAACAACCTAGATAGAAAAATGTTATGCCGAGACAGAATTCAAATTTGCAACCGTTACGTTACATGTTACGTTACAACGTTGTAACTGACTCTACATATAATATTTCGTTTGTTACTCACACCTCGTACAAAAAGACTCAATTCAATTCAATTTAATGGCAACCAGCCAATGTCAATCCATTTCTGCTTTATGGACTCACTGCCATAATTAGGTATCCAGTACAATTTCGCCCATGTCACGTGTTAGGCAAGAGATAGCCAATTATAAGAACGTTTATCCAAACGTCATAAATTAAAATCTATTTAAAATATTTTACAAAATTTCTGAAGTCCAAAGAACGTCCTCTCAATCTTTGACAAACCAAGCCGATGTCAAATTCTATGTATAGTCCGCACAAATCTTTTTGGCGGTAACGTGAACATAGTCACAGATCCTTTGCACATCGCTTGCTTACTTACTTTACAGTGTATATGTGAGTAATTGGCTACTTTAGTAATTTACTACGCATCACACTACTTCAATTACTCACACATACACAGTAAATACAGTAAGCGATGTGCAAACGATCTGTGACTATGTTCACGTTACCGCTAAAAAGATCTGGGCCCTAGTTATGCGCACCAAATCCTGAGCGATTCCAATCGTGTAATTGTCAAATTCCATACTAATGTGACAATTAGACGATTGGAATTGCTCAAGATTTGGTGCGCTTAATTTATAACTTGCCAATACTTTCAACGTTGACATCGGAGGCCTAATTTGGCGCAACAAATCCTGTCGGAATCCTCACGTTTGCGATAGCAATAGTATGGAATTTGACGGTTACACGATTGGAATCGATCAGGATTTGGTACGCGTAATATAGGAGCTGTGCATTAATGTGGTGTTCGTGGCACCGTGGCATCGAAGAATGTGGATAATCTGTGCCGTCTGGGAAGAAGCAGTTAATCTGTGGTGTTCGTTTTTGGCGGGAAGTCATTGACTTTTTAGAGATTGTTTTGAATAGTTGTAGAGACTAAAAGACCTAGATTGGCTATTCACAGCGAGACATAGTAGCGAGACTTGGGTATGGCAAAAGAAGCAAGAAAGTAGGATTAATGCACTAGAAATGACGTCCTTGAGAAGTATGTCTGGTGTTACTTTGATTCACAGGATGCGCAATAGTTTGATTAGAGAACATTGTGGACTGAAAGAGGATGAAGTCACTAGAATTGAGAAAGGAATATTGCGTTGGTTTGGACATGTGGAGAGGATGAAGGAAGAAAGATTGACGAAACAAATATATCGAGTGAATGTGGGGGGAAGGGCCGGTGTGGGACGTCCCAGGCGGACATACTTCGACCAAATAGAGGATGTATTAGCAAAGGGCAAGATAAAAAGTACCGTGCGTGCATGCAACGACTAATGAATGTTGAGGAAGCGAAAGTGATCTGTCAGGATCGTGGTAAGTGGCAGTCCCTGGTCGCCTACCCTCTGGGATACAGGCGTGAGGTTACGTATGAATTTATGTAGGAGAATAAAAGTATTATATTGAGCTCTATTGTTTTTCCTTTTTATGTTAATATTATCTTTGCATAGCAATAAATAATCCACCATATTCTATGTTGCGTAATAAAAAAAACGATAAAACTCAAATCTACATACCCTACCCCGCAGCTCGACCGCAGATTCGAACCTGCGACCGAATGCACGCGGCACTAATTGAGCCATTTCACAGATAAGTAGATAAAACACGAAATACTCCTCTACCCTCAAATTATTCCTATTATTTGCATATAATAACTAGGGGGCGACATATTGGGTTCTTGACATAAAAGATCACAAGTCTCGAGAAATTATCAAGGAAAATTCAACGATAAACTTATATAACGAAGGTTCAAATTGCTCTGACGTCTGGCTAAGGGTGTAAGCCGCCTCATTTGCAACAGTAATTTAGTTTTACAGTCTATGCGATACCGCAATGCGCTGGGGAATAAGCCCTCATGACAACAGTAATGCTGTTATGCAGATTCGGTAACGAAACCCATAGTTTTGCCAAGTATGAACGTCATTTGATCGTCATTTGTTTTTTTTTTCATTTAGGGTTCCGTAGTCCGACAAGGAACCCTTATAGTTTCGCCATGTCCGTCTGTCTGTCTGTCCGTCCGCGGCATAGCGCAAAGACCGGTAGTACTAGAAAGCTGTAATTTGGTATGTGTATACATATTTATCACGTCGACCACGTTAAAGAATAAAAAGTAAGAATTTTTTTTTTCTGTGCCTCCCCTGTGCATGATGATTTTTTTTTCTCGTCTAGCCTATCATATGGGGCATCGTTGTATTGGTCGTTAAAAAATATTGGGGGTGTGGAAAGACCATTTTTGGGTTCCTTTTGCGAAATATGCTTTAAAGCGCAAATTTTTGTCTGAGTAGGGCCTAAAAGTTTGAATCTAGAAACGTGAAAAAAATTAGGGTAGTAGAACAAATAATGAACTTAAAGGGAAAAGTATCACGGCTAAGTAGGCTTTACTAGTTAACAAGTAATAGGCAACCAACTTATAAAAGTAAAATTTCGTACAAAATCCGTTGAAAATGACTTAGATGAAGTTGTTAGTTCTGTAAAGCAGATAGAAAAACCCTCTTTCTACGGAATCCTAACTGCGCGTGGCCCGATACGCACTTGGCCGGTTTTTTTAGGCATGTTCTCTATGCAACCAATGTAATGTGCCATGTTGACTGAAAATCTGAGTAGTACATTTATGTCCGTAGGCAATTAATAAGTTTTGTGAAGATGTGACACATAATTTTTCCAATAATAAATAATTACAATCAAATGGACCGTTGTTTAACTCATAAAAATTTTATTTGGTCTACTATGTACGTACAATACACTAAGAAGGTCTATCCAGAAACATACATACATAAACTCACGCCTGTATCCCAGAGGGGTAGGCAGAGACCAGGGACTGCCACTTGCCACTAGAAAGAGGTCCTTAAATCTTTAGATCACTAACCTGCTTACATAGATATAAAAACTATTAGTACCAATAGTACTAGTACTTACCTACCATGGAATTTAGTGCCTCTTTATTACTAAACATATAATGACTCGTGTCATAAAGTCTGTATATCGAAAACCTAACACATCACATAAAAACTCGTTGGTTTCATATATTTGGTTCTAAAATCGGCTAGCATAGTAACATAGTACATTGACATTCAGCAAACAGAATGTAACTCTTTACGTAAATTATTATAAATTATTGACGACCTAGTGGCGCAGCGGTAGTGCATCTGCATACCATGCGAGAGGTCATGGGTTCGATCCCGGCTGGGGACAAAAAAAAACCCCAGTTCTTGGATGTTTACATGTTTGTGATGTCGTTGTTTCTGGTTCCCACAACACAGGGTATCCTAGTGTGGGGCCAGACGCAATGAATGTGCCTGTATGTAAATGTTTATGTTTATATTGATTTCTGATTTCTGAATCATAATTTTTCGTACATTAATGAAACTTCTTGTTACTGACCTCATCATCAGCCATTTGACGCACACTGCAGGACATAGGCCTCCTTCGCGGTTTTCATAACCATGAGGGTTTTGCCATAATCGCCACGCTTGGCAGGCGGGTTGGCGATCGCATTATGCGGTTGGAATCTCACGAAGACGCTGCTGCCCGTCTCCTGGTAATTGATTTACTTAGTCGCCTTCTACGACATCTACGAAAGGAAATTGAGTGACGCTATTCTTAATCCGGCGCTCCACGGTACTGACCTACTTTTAGAAAATTATCTAATATAAAAATTTCGTGCCACAGTGTTTGTTATCGAACTCCGCCGAAACGGCTTCACCGATTTTTGTGACATTTTTTGTGTATACTTGGTACGTTTGAGAATAGGTCGTAGGCTAATTAATATGGAAAGACAGCGTTTGCCGAGACAGCTAGTCTAATATATAAAAATCTCGTGTTACAGTGTTTGTTATCGAACTTTTCCGAAACGGCTTCACCGATTTTTATGATTTTTTTGTGTATTATTTGGTAAGTCTTAAAAGAGGTCGTAAGCTAATTAATATGGCAAAACAACCTTTGCCGATTCAGCTAGTTATTTATATTACTCAAACTCTTGGCACAGCCTTGTCAGAACAATGACCTCATAGTGTCTTCATCTCAACCAATACGTTGATTAATTACCTAGTAGAGCATGTAATTACGTATTTAATCAATGTCCCAACTATTGATTACATTGTTAGTTTTAACGATGACAAGATGGCGCCTGGAGCTTTAAGCCAAGAAGAACGAAAACACAAATAGTCCACCATTAAAAAATGTTGGCTTTTATTTAAGTATATTTTTTACTTTCATACAAATGTTGAAACTGCATGAAAATAGAAAAAAATACACTTTAGAAAGGATATATTTAATTTCTGGTTCGTGGCTTTGTGTCATTTCGATAAATGCCAGTGAAAACGACGGAACCTAATGGACTGTATGAATGATCGAAAATAAAATTGTGGAAATCCCCGTAATATTGATTTTAATTAACTAAAAAACATGGGCAGCCAGAGAAACTACTTGACAGCTCAATCTGTCGTACAAAAACAAATTTGTCTTTTGAAAACCTAGGAAACCGCAAGGAGTTCGCGACAGCCAGCATCAAAAAATTTCTCATCATGTCATGTCAATTTCGTACATAAAATAATTAGTAGAGCAGAGTTGGACGTGTCTACAAAATATCTAAATACGATACGGTATCATATCTGTTTGTGATTTTCTATTCATCATCATCATCATCAGCCATTTGACGCCCACTGCAGGACATAGGCCTCCCTCATGGTTTTACAAACCATCAAGGGTTTTGCCGTAATCGCCACGCTTGGCAGGCGGGTTGGCGATCGCAGTATGCCTTTGGAATCTCAGGAAGACGCTGCTGCCCGTCTCCTGGTAATGTATTTCCTTAGTCACCTTCTACGACATTGACGGAAGGAAATGGAGTGACGCTATTCTTAATCCGGTGCCACACGGACATGAATATATTCTATTCACATTTCTATTCACATTTTATGTTTTGTTCTACGACCTTTGAAAACTTTTAGTTCATATTCCTATATATAAAAAAAACTGTTTATCCGCGATATATTTGTTTAAACGTATCCGAATGTGGATGAAAGGGCCGGTAAGGGACGACCCAGACGGACATACTTGGACCAAATAGGGGATGTATTAACAAAGGGCAAGATAAAAGTACCCGAAACCGGCGTGCGTGCATGCAACGACTAATGAATGTTGAGGAAGCGAAAGTGATCTGTCAGGATCGTAGCAAGTGGCAGTCCCTGGTGTCTGCCTACCCCTCAGGGATACAGGCGTGAGTTTATGTTATGTTATGTTTATCCGCTTTGGTGTGGCGCTGTTTGATAGACTATCAATGAAGAAGTTGAAGTTTCGTTCGGTAAATTTCCTACCGTCCCGCTTTTTGATGAGTACAACCCCCGCTTTTCGTATAGTTACGTGGATTTACTTCCTATATAATATGTTTATGTCCAGGGAAAGCGTAACGGACACGGATTATAACCAACACCGAGGAAACTCGACCAGTCTTATCCAAGAGAAATACTTTATCTAAATGTGTATTTAGGGGTTCCAGGGCTCACCGCATGCCTCGTGGCTGTGTCACGATCCGCATTACTTCCCGCTCGCCAGCGCGATAAATAAAGTGACTGAACGGAATGGCCCTCATCATTCAGAGGCTAGAGAAGAAGGATAATTTAAGCGGCATTGTCTAAGACATGGAGCTCAAAGGAAGGACGTGGGACGAGGCAGGGCGCGGTAAAGAAGCGGCGTCCTTTCAATTCACTTTCATACAAAATGTACTGAAGCGATGGGATATAGCCCGCATAATATAAGACGGGGCGAGGACGCGAACGCGTCGCGTCCTACATACTTCGTGTTGCCCCCGGCCCAAGAGTTCATCTATGTCAGCACTAGCTGCGTCGGCCACTTTGTTCTCGTAGAATTCCGATAAAAGATTTAAAAGTACCCAGGTGTCCTATAGTTTAATCCGTCGGAGGTAGCTTGGCGGCGCAAGTCGCGGCAGCTGTTAACAGTAGACAAACGGTATAGGTTAACATAGGAGAAACGGGGGTATAATATCATAATATCATATAAGGGATCATAAGATCCAAACTTCTTGAGGTGTCAAAAACTCTCTAAATTTCATAACTCGCACCCTGCGTTTAGTTTAGTAAATTCCAGGTCAGAAAGCGAAAATACTTTTGTTAAAAGTTGCACAAACTATCTTCTTCTTCTGCATCATGCCTTAGGATCGCTATCATGGGTCGCTCATTTCCACAGCTAAAGTATTTCCGCCATGTGGACCGCTTGGTGTAAGCTGCCACAGGCTGCCGCTTTTATAGCATCCGACCATCTTGTCGGTGCCCTTCCTCTGGCACGTTTGCCGTCCACCTGGCCGGTGATCATCAGCCTCTCCAAACTGTATAACAAAAGGGATCATGAAAAAAGGAGAAAATGTAATTCAAGAAATATTTTTTCGTATAGTGGCCTGCATGCGCCAGAAAAGTGAAAATAAATTGGTCCGTCTAAAACGCATTTTTTTACATTTATTTTTCTTAATTACGTATTGCCATGTCCCGATCTAAGTTTTATTTTATGTCACAAGTTACAATAGTATCAGTAAATCAAATAAGATAAATTTATCAATAACTCTCTGAAAGACTTTCTGACATCAAACTTAAAATCCGAGCAACAAACCATCGACAATTTCGCGCCCGAACGCTTGTCACTCTATCTTCTCTGTGGTGGATCATGTGATCGCTGGAGGGCCAGCCACGTGGCGCTGTTTGCTGTAGTAACATGGGGGCTTTTAATAACTACAAGTTGTAGCTAGAGAGCAACTTATAAAATCAATATTAGAAAGTACTACCAGAAAACAGTAAATATACTGAAAACAACACATCATATTTCAGCGTTCCCTGGGGCACCTGCTCGTACCTATATTGTAGGGTACAGCTTAGAGAGAGAGAGAGAGAGAGAGAGAGCATGGGCTTAATTACCATGCGTGCCCATCGCCGATTGGCAATTTCAAGCGCTATGCACTATATACCTATATTATACGCACCAAATTCAGATGCATTCTAATTCCGACCTGATTAGTAAATCCATCATTCCCTACGATGGGAATCTCATTTGCCGTCGATGTTCTAAGAAGAAGCACAGCCGCGATGTGCTAAAAGACTGAAACGCAGTAGCATCATTTAATGAATGAACGAAAATGCACATACCTATCCACAAACTAGGTAATCCTATGCTGTGGTAATCACAAACATGATAAAAAATACACCCAGAGTGTAGGCATTTCTACAAATCACGTATAGTCTCCAGTGCAAACTGAACCCACAACTTGTGTTTGACAGGTGCTAACATATATATACTGTATATATTCTGATAATTAGACACCGCAATATGTGCTTGGTTATGGTTTCATTAATAAGCGTTTTCACTCTCACCCAATACAATGGCAGGGAAGAGACGAACGTCAAACTAATATCAGCACCGGGTCACCCAGACTTAATTCGGCGCGTCAACAGCCCCGGTTTGAGTGACACTTGACGTCCTCTGAGCTAATCCTGGGGGACATGGAGCATTCAGAGGGTGTAGCGTGGATGCGGCATGCGTTATTTGACCAGGGATTGCGTTTTTCTCGTAAATTTTGTTCATATATTTTAAAGAAAAGTAAAATTAAATCCTATTGTATTTAGGAAAATTGCTCAAACGTAAGTATTATCTTAATGAAAAAGCTTCCGATTATGGCTACCTATAGACCTAGAGAGTCCTAGTTTAGAAACAATTTCAGACACAAACTGTTTTATTTTTACTTGGTATAAATACTTTCTTATTCTCGTATTATTTTAGAAAGGACGAAATGTCAACAATTAACTTAATTGACAATTTTTTACTCACAAATTATCCTTAAAGGTTGATTTACATTTACATTACATACATTTAAGTATTTAGCAATAACCGGCCAAGTGCGAGTCGGACTTGCGCACGAAGGGTTCCGTACCATCATCTATACAACATTAAATAAAGATCGAGACAAGATAGATTAGGTAAATTGAGAACAGCGCCATCTATAAAAACCAATAAAAAGCGTTTCACATTGACATTTAACGACATGATATCGGCGCTGTGAAGGTTACATAGATGGCCGCTAGATGGCGAGCGCTGTATTTAGACAACGTTTGTTGTATGGGAGCCCCCCTTAAATATTTATTTTATTCTATTTTTACTATTTTTTGTTATAGCGGTAACATAAATACATCATCTGCAAAAATTTCAACTGTCGAGCTATCACGGTTCATGAGATACAGCCTGGTGACAGAAAGCCAGACAGACGGACAGTGGAATTTTAGTAATAGGGTCACTTACTTCTCTGGGTACGGAACCGTAAAAAGGACTATAAATAAAGAATCTTCTCGGCTTACCTTATCGGTTACAGACATACGAGCATACAAGGGTATACTTATGTAAATATGGAGAACCTAAGGAAATGAAGCATTCATTAGCTTATCCAACATACCTACTTATCCGTGCTTCGTAGCTCTAAAGTAAATAAGTGCCGAACGCGCAAGCACTTGAAATGCAAGTGTTGATTTTTGTTCTTAGCATTATTTAAACCACCCTCTCATCCCAATATATCCCATAAATATTCTGCACAGTTCCCATGAATTGAAATATCATTTCCCTCGAGAGGCAATGGACAATTCCACGGCTAATAGTAAGCTTGTTACGACCCCAGCCGCCGCAAATTATACGGAAATACTGGGAAAAAGAATTTGTTACAGGCATTATGTACCTACAACTTTCCTTGCGAAGACTCAAAGAGTTAAACATTTTTGCAATAAAAGAAAGATAAGAGGCGGTACAAGTTTTCCTCGGCACGACGTTAATTAAAAAAACAAGTCATGAAAAAAAAACTGCCGCTGCGCAAAAAACAACAGAAGTAAACAGGCAGCCAGTATCCTGTGCATTACCGTGCTGCATAAATTTCACGCTGGCAACTAATAAAAGGACCTATCATACGGATCGCCATAAGCTATAAATAATAAAAAGTAAAAACCGCTAAACGTCATTGTTTCCCGCCAATCCTCCATCCACTTGGCTCCGGCCGGGCCTGCGCCACGCACGCCGCGGCTGCATCGCCCTGGGACACGAATTTAAATAATACCATTTGATAAAACATTTCCACGGTATCTCAAATAATATTACGCCGCCAGCCGCGAGTGATCTTTATGACTTTGCGGTGTTAAACGTGTTTGGAGTGTTTTAGAGAGGCCTTCTTAGATTGGCGGAGCTGTAATGATATGCAAGGCGATCGTAGCGTATCAGCATCAGGCGAGGAGACTGACGGTCTACATAATCAAGTTTTCTGTAATGATAGGTACGATACGTTGTGTATATGAGCAATTCACACAACTAAGGCTCTGCCAGTATGAGTAAGCTCGAGGTGAACTCCATCACAAGTTTTCAAAGAACGTACTTGGTAAAGTAACAATAAAAATTATAACCTCTAAAAACTCCAAGGCGCCAAAATGGTAGCATTTCCAGAGAGAGATAGGATCAAAACCGCTCCCATATAAACAGATGGTTAAGAGTATGAATTATGGAGAACTGAAACAAAATACCGGGAGTACCTCAAAGATCACCCCAACGGCAACGAGAAAATTTACTGTGAGGCGTAGAGACGCATTGGATCGCCACAATTGGAAAGCTGGAGTCCCAACATTAGAGCACTGCTGGGTTTTTGGTAAGGGGTAGGCTGGCTAGAGTAGGTAATCTCACAGGCTTGCTAAGTGCAGTAGAATAACGTCGGGTCTAACCAACATTCCAAGACCTGTCAGCCATTTTCGTGACAGAAAAAGTTAACATGAACTGGACATGTCACCCTTTGGTTCAAAAATTTTCGAAATCCGATTTGTCGACATTTAACCTCTTCCATGTTTTTAAGTCTTGAAGCTGGACTCAGTTGCTAAAACCCACTGCAATACTGAAACCTATAAGAATTGAAGCACCAATAAATGTGCCAACTGATCTTCTTTTGGTCTCACTGTGACTAGCGAAGGTTGCCAAGCAGTCCCATATTACATGTATCTGTCTCTCGCAATAATTCGGCAGCACTTGCGAACCACGTCCCTTTGTATATTGTTTCAGCCTACGAGTGTCTTGCCCGTGACCAATGAGTCTTTCAACTCACCCCCGTATTCTAGTACATCATAAGCAGCCTATATACGTCCCACTGTAGGGCACAGGCCTTCTCTCAGAGAGAGAGAGAGAGAGAGAGAGTCTGTTGGGGGGTAAAAATGAAAAATTCAACCCCGAAACGGATATTTCAACTTGCAAGTATACCACTTACCTCTCAGTTATTTAAATGGAGTTTTAGAGAACTGCAACTTACAAGTACAATAAACTGAAATTATTAATAAATTTCTTCCTTCAGGATCAAAACGATTAGCTTAAGTATTGAGGAAGATTGTCCAACGGAGAGCCAGAGGCGAAATCCGTACACTGGCGAGCATGAAATACGGGAGACACACCGGTTCATCATTCAATCCGGATGCACGCAGTACACGATGCACGGTACGCTGCATTTAGACTGACCGAACGACGACGAGTGAATGCTCTATTATATTTTTCTGTCTACTGAAATACAGTTAACTAAAGATACCCTCTTGATAGCACAAATCTACCGAGATCTCTCCCTGCAGACCTAGGTGTAGGGTATTCAATTCAATTCAACTTTATAGACTCACTGCACTGATTATCCAGTACAATTTCGCCAATGTGTAGGGTACGACATTTTATTTTTCATTTTTACATACAAAGTGGCAAGCGAGACACTATCTTATTTTATTTTATTCATCGACGTCTCAAAGAATTGATCCGTTTTTGCGTGAAATGTTAATCTAACATCTGTCTCAACTCCCATGTATCAAAAACCTATTTAGAGGCTAAAAAATCCACCCATGCCGGGACTTGAACCCGCGACCTCTGGCTAACCATGCCAGCTCTCTCCTAACTGAGCTAATGTCGCATGGGTTAGTGCAACAAAAAAAAAAGTATAAAGTATAAAAAATTTATCAAGCTATGTTTTACGAACTATACATAGAGCCTATAGGCATAACAGTAGCCGAATCAAGATCACCCTTTGGGCTAAGTGGGTAGTGCCCCTACCATTGCTGACTCTACACGTAAGTTCCGCTAAGTGTAAACGCGCCGCAATAATAATCCTAAGATGAAAATTGAAGAAGTTACGAGGCTGGTCGCGCACGGGCCAGTGTTGCCAGTTATATAATTAGAAAATGAAAGGGTGGCGCGGCCCGCGGGCCCGACCACTGCTATCGCTCACCATCGGGACGGGCTGTCTAAGAATGGGCCTAGCTGTTGTGAGGATAATGTCGATAGTTTATTGTGACTCGGAATAGTATCGATATTTTACTAACCAAAAATTTTTTTTGAGCTTACTGAGTACTTACTATGTTTTCTGAGTGCCTCTACCATACAGGCGTGAGTTTATGTATCCAGGTTCAAGATTGGCACAGTCAGGCTTGATATTTATTAACTTTATTTTGAAAATATCTCATAGTCTGTACTATTTATTGGTGATTGCTGAAAATCAGTGTAATACTATTCAACGCCGTGCCGTGGGGTGCCGGCTCTAGAATAGTACCCCCCCATCCCTTCCCGCGGGTGCCGTAAAAACCGGCTAAGGGACACATTACCAGAAGGTGGGCAGCAGCGCCTTCTGCGAAAATGCGATATACTGCGCTCGCCAACCCGCATGCCAAGCGTGGCGAGTAAGGCAAATACCCTCATGGCAATACACAAAAAAACCAGGCCCCCAGTCCCCGGCGGCTCCGCTATTCCCGGCTACGGTAGCGGCCACGGTAACGGCGGAGCAGGGGGTGCTAAGAATCTCCGGCAGAGATCTGGCTAGCACCCCCAAAAACGAAAACGACTGGCCCTGGTAACACACAACATTCGCACATTGAGGACAGACGAAAAGCTAATTGAGCTGGAAGAGGAAATGGGTAGGTTACACTGGGATATCCTAGGGTTATCTGAAGTCCGTCGAGAGGGCGAGGACACGATAACCCTGAAATCCGGTAACCTGCTCTACTACCGGGAGGGCGAGCAACAGTCCCAGGGTGGTGTCGGGTTTCTCGTCCACAAGTCCCTCGTAAATAACATTTTGGCCATCAACAGTGTGTCGAGCAGGGTGGTGTACCTAATACTCAGAATATCTAAGAGATATTCGCTGAAGGTCATTCAGGTATACGCACCGACCTCGTCACACTCCGATGAGGAGGTAGAGGCGATATATGAGGACATTAGTAGGGCCATACATACCTCGGAGACCTATTTTAATGTGGTTATGGGGGACTTCAATGCGAAGCTGGGCACAAGAAGCGAGGGTGAGATGAGAGTGGGGCAATTTGGTTATGGGCAACGGAACCCGAGAGGACAAAGGTTGGCAGACTTCCTGGAGAAAGAGGGACTCTTTATGATGAACTCTTTCTTTCAGAAGCCACCTCACAGGAAATGGACCTGGTTGAGTCCCGATGGTTCCACGAGAAACGAGATAGACTTCATCCTGACCTCCAAGAGACAAATATTCAATGACGTCTCTGTGATCAACATGGTGAAAACCGGAAGCGATCACCGAATAGTAAGAGGCACATTGAATATTAATGTCAAACTTGAGAGGTCTCGTCTCATGAAGTCCACGCTCCGACCTACTCGTGCCCATATCCAGAACCCCGAGAACTTTCAACTCGAACTGTCAAATCGCTTTGAGTGCCTGGAGAGCGCCGCATCGGTGGACGAGATCAATAACAGGTTTGTAGAAACTGTCCGTTCAGTGGGCTCGAGGTTCTATAGACCCAACCGTACGAGTAGACCACAAAAGCTCTCAAACTATACTCTCGACCTCATGGCTAAACGTCGCGCGTTGCAACTGCAGTCCTCCGAGGATGCTAAGTCATATAGGCAGCTCAATAGACATATCTCAAAGTCTATGCGGCACGATATTCGGTCCTTTAATACCGAACGTATTAAAGAGACTATAGAGCGGAACAAGGGCTCCAAAGTGTTCGCAAAAGACTTGTCTATTGGGCAAAGCCAGCTGACGAAGCTGAAGAGAGAGGACGGCAGTATAGCGTCGACCAGGTCAGAGGTGCTGAGGGAGATTGAGAGTTTCTACGGACAGCTATACACCTCAGTCGCAAAACCTGTTAGCAGTTTGAACAAAGATCCGAGAGCCAAACTGACCCGACATTATACCGAAGACATCCCGGACATCAGCCTGTACGAGATTAGGATGGCCCTGAAACAGCTCAAGAATAACAAGGCACCAGGAGAGGATGGAATCACATCAGAGCTACTGAAAGCGGGTGGAACACCAGTACTTAAAGTCCTTCAGAAGCTCTTCAATTCCGTCGTGCTCGAAGGAAAAACGCCAGAAGCATGGAACAGAAGCGTGGTGACGCTGTTCTTCAAGAAAGGGGATAACTCTCTATTGAAGAACTACCGACCCATCTCGCTTCTGAGCCATGTTTATAAGCTGTTTTCGAGGGTCCTCACGAATCGTCTCGAACGCAGGTTTGATGACTTCCAGCCTCCCGAACAAGCCGGTTTCCGAAAGGGCTTTAGTACCATAGACCACATCCATACGCTGCGGCAAATTATACAGAAGACTGAGGAGTATAATTTGCCATTCTGCTTAGCGTTTGTGGACTATGAGAAAGCCTTCGATTCGATCGAGACATGGGCAGTGCTCGAGTCTCTCCAGCGTTGCCGGATTGACTATCGGTATATCGAGGTGCTGAAGTGCTTGTACAACAGCGCCACCATGTCGGTCCGAGTACAGGAGCAGAATTCGGAGGCAATTCCATTGAGAAGAGGCGTGAGACAGGGAGACGTTATCTCTCCGAAACTGTTCACGAACTCACTGGAAGATGCCTTCAAGCTTCTGGAATGGCAGGGACGCGGCATCAATATCAATGGCGAGTACATCACGCACCTTCGATTTGCCGACGATATAGTAGTCATGGCAGAAACGATGGAAGACCTCGGCATAATGCTCGAAGACCTCAGTCGAGTTTCCCAACGTGTGGGCCTTAAAATGAACATGGACAAAACGAAGGTCATGTCGAACGCCCGTGTTGTGCCCACCCCAATAACATTGGGGAACACGACTCTCGAAGTTGTAGACGAATACGTCTACTTAGGACAAACAGTCCAACTAGGCCGGTCCAACTTCGTGAAAGAGGTCAATCGTCGAATCCAACTCGGCTGGGCAGCATTCGGGAAACTTAGAAAAGTCTTTTCGTCTAACATACCTCAATCGCTCAAGACAAAATTATACAACCAGTGTGTGTTACCAGTGATGACTTATGGCACTGAAACGTGGTCTCTAACTATGGGCCTCATAAGAAAGCTCAAGGTCACGCAACGAGCTATGGAAAGGGCTATGCTCGGAATTTCTCTACGAGATCGAATCAGAAATGATGAGATTCGTAGACGAACGAAAGTCGTCGACATAGCCCAGCGGATTAGTAAGTTGAAGTGGCAGTGGGCGGGGCACATAGCACGCAGAACTGATGGCCGATGGGGCCGAAAAGTTCTCGAATGGAGACCACATATCGGCAAGCGCAGCGTAGGACGACCAGCCACAAGATGGACAGATGACCTCATCCAAGTGGCAGGAAGACGCTGGATGCAGGCCGCTTCCAACCGGTCTTTTTGGAAATCCATGGAGGAGGCCTATGTCCAGCAGTGGACTTCTTGTGGCTGAATGATGATGATGACTATTCAACGTGGTTGACATGATGTTAAGAAAAATTTCACTTACTACTACAAAAATAATAAAGAAATTTACTGGTCAGTCGACAGCACATAAACATTTACTGTTTTGATGCCTGCTACACAGGTGAATAAAGTGTATACCTGTAAGAATTAATGTGCTAAGAAAATATCAGTATTACAAGTACTTAATAAATTATACATTCTAAAATAAAATTTGTGTGTATCATTAGATCACGTGATAAAAGTGAAACATGTGAGTTTTCTAAATTTAGATAAAGACGGAAATCGTGTATAACACACTTCAAAAACTATCGATAACAAAGTTCATCGACTCGGCACCCGCAATCACTCCCAACCCGCGGGGCAAATGGCAACATTCTTTATTTTCGAATATTAATAAGGAGCGTGCAACATTACACCGTATTTCACATCATAGTAACATCATAATCGGCCATCCCTGTTGCTCTTTAGCCCCGATTTATCTTCTTACCCGCTCTAATGCTCGAAATTATTGTCCGGTATAAGATTGTAGATTAGGCTAAGGTTTTTAATACAGGGCCTCTAACGAGTAAGCCAAGGTGGATGCGTGTAATATATGGTCTCCTGGTATCACCTTTTGGGGCGGGGATTTTGCTGTTTTGGCCTTTGAATAAATTGTAGTGCTGCCGACAACGCGAAGAAAATATCTAAGAAATTACAAGCTAGGTAGCTAAACACATCCGATACCGTGGCTGGCTGTGGTCCTGGTTTAAAGTGAAATAAGTACGGTCTTATTTACGAACACTCCTCAAAGGCAATTCGTACGTAGTCTGTGGTAAAGGGAAAGAGGTAACCACAGCGTAGTATTTGCTAAGGTAACACGAGCACTAGACATAATAAAAACTGAATTTGCCTTATTTACTCGTTTTTTTTTTACAATTTTCCCACGTTTCGGTTCTTTTGCAAGTGCCGTGGTCTCGGTAGACTGGGGTGACAGGCATCTTTTTGAAAGCATTAACTGTTAGTGTACTACCCTCGGCAAAAAATTATATATATATATATATATATATATATATATATATATATATATATATATATATATATATATATATATATATATATATATATATATATATATATATATATATATATATATATATATATATATATATATATATATATATATATATATATATATATATATATATATATATATATATTTATATATTTATAAATATTTTGGCAAATTTTTAAATTTACATTAGCAAAACAATAATTTTATATAAACTCAAAAATATTGAATATTAGTTATTGAAATTAAAATTCAATCTCCAAAACAATTATTTTAAATAAACTCAAAAATATTGATTACTAGCTGTTGCCCGCGACTTCGTTCGCGTGGTATTTTGATGTGTATTTTTCCGGGATGAAAATAGCCTATGTGCTAATCCAGACTATAATTTATCTCTGTGCAAAATTTCATGCAGATCCGTTCAGCCGTTTTTGCGTGAAAGAGTAACAAAGATCCATCCATACATACAAACTTTCGCGTTTATAATATTAGTAAGTATTGAAATTAAAATTAAATCTACAATCACACTGGACAAGCCACAGTCACAAAGGAGTCTCATGTTCCAACTACGATCTCCATTGAAATTTGGATGGGCCGGGGGATTTCTATTGCCTCGCGGGATCTCTATCATTCTCTACGGTCCTCTCGGGCTGGAACTTGAACTTTATCAAAACGTATGAAGTAGTTGGTACCGCTTAGTATATGTTCTAAGACATGTTAATTTCGAAGTAAAAAAAAAAAAGAATTTTTCTTTTTAAACATTTCCGTTGTAGGTTGTCAATATTATAGTATTAGACAAGTTATAGAGCCTGATATTTTAACACATTGGCAGCCAACTTTTAAGCATTGTGCTAGCTATAGCCTGGTCTCTGTGTACCCTTCCGAGATACAGGCGTGAGTTTATGTGATGTGTGCTAGCTACGAATTACTTCGTAGTTCTTTGAGTGTTTTAAATTTTTTTGGTGACTCGGGGTTTCAACTGGTACCTACTAAAGTCTTGTCGTTGAAGGCCCTGGCCTAGGGCGCGTATTCGTATTCAATATGTGCTATATTGAATTGTATATTCTAGTGTGAAATAAAGAATATTCTTATCTCATCTTATTTTGTATGAAAATTAATTGGAAAGACGTCGCGTTTTTTCCGCGCCCTCGCCCCACGTCCTTTCTGTATGTCTCAGGCCTAAGTAACCCGTCCGTCCGCGATTTCATTTCATTTATTTAATTACTAGCTGACTCGACAAACGTTATCTTACCTTAACAAATCGGTGAAGCCGTAACAAACACCGTGACACGAGATTTTTATATATTAGAATTAGCTGATGCGCTCTGAAGTTTTAATTAAGCTTAATGCTGTTTCTTACAACTGAAACGGTTACTTAGTCGTTATTTCCAACTCATTGCATTTAATTGTGAAGCAATTTGAACACAATAACATCGAGAGTAGAGGGGCAGGTCTCCTCGAAATCAACAAACGTTTGCGGCTTGATTGCTCTCATTTAGTTCAGCAAATTGGCCCAGTGCACTCGCGGGACGTGTTCCGCAAACAACCGACACTAATAAAGTGATTAGCTGGTAACAAGACGTACGGACGTATTCCGTGTGAAACCTATGTGATAGAGGTGTTCACAATTCACATACCTCAGCGCTCAGACATTTATAATAAATTAACAATCTATAGACAGAGTCAAGGTAAAGTTAGTTCGTAAACTGATAGCAACTGCTCAGCACTAGTTCCAGGAACGATGGACACGATTAAACCAAAGTTATAAATTCATCACTCGCTCGTCGTGAAACCAATCTAACTTACCTCTACGAGTTGGAAACCGGATAGGTACTGAAACGAAACAGAATGCCTGAAACTGGGACTCAAGTCTAAAGGTGATAGAGCTAAATTAAATTAAAACATAAATTTAATACCAAAATGGTTAGGTTTAGGGTTTCAGTATTTATTTCTCATACGAACGAATTACATTTCATTCGCTTAAAATGAGAAAACAGGACTTTAATCTAAGCAAATACAAACATGAACTATGCAACATCCCATACCTCTCAGTAGAATGGTGAAAGTTTAATACGAAAGGCTGCTAAAAATAATCAACCAAGTCATAAATATTATATACCTGAGTAAATATAGTTTGCATGCAGCACAAGCCAAACATTAATAGACCAAACATCGGATTACGCATCACTTGGTACGAGCTGAAATGTTCGCAGACGTAGACTAGCATCGACTCAAACAGAACATCATAGACCTCTAACACATATCAAAAGTAATGGGTCAGCCGTGGGATTACGTGTAATGCTCGGTGTCTGGAGTAATTAAACAATCTGATATAACGCGCAATTAAAGGTGATGCTCTATCACATTACTTTGAGATAGGTATATAGTTTTGTGTATCTCCAAAACTGTATGTGTTTCTAGTCTGCGAGCACGCGAATACACATACATAAAATTACATTGTACTTATTTTAAAAACCTATTTAGAGGCTAAAAATTCCACCCATGCCGGGACTTGAACCCGCGACCTCTGGCTAATCGTGCCAGCGCTAGGGCTCAGTTTTAGCCTCTAAATAGGTTTTTAAAATTGTCCTCAGCACGGGTTAGCGCAACAAAAAGAATATAATTGTACTTATTTGCTTTGGGATGGAAATGAAAATACTTTTAGTATTAAGTTCGCCTTTGGGCAAATTATTTTCTTGTGCAATAAAGAATATGGAAGTCAAATCAAAATGTTAAGGTCATGATCTTAAAGAAGTTGGCAAATTCTCGTCCAAAATACAGCAACTTGCTTCGTCTTTATTTGGGAAAAATGTTAAGTACATAAACACCGGGTTTGGTCGACCTCTGTGCAGGACAATATAATGAATAAACTTTCAATCGACTTTGGTACTTACATCACAGGTGATAAAAGCTACGTACGTGTTCTTTGTGTGTGAGACTCAAATGCCAACGAAATAGCTAAATTATGTGACAGCCGCGGGCTCCGGACACCAAATCACTTAACTGTTCAATGTAGGGTGACAAGGGGTCCGAGAAAATGTAACGACGTTACCTGAATTGGTGCTTAAATAACTCCTAGGTTGTGTCTGTCAATTTTGAGGTACCTTTTTTACTTTGCTCCCCGACTAGTTTGCGGTGGGGTTTTAGGGAAAACTGAAGTCCACAATTAATTATGTTTACCTACTTATCTTAGAGGTCGCGGGTTCAAGTCCCGGCATGGGTGGAGTTTTTAGCCTCCAAATAGGTTTTTAAAATTGTCCTCAGTACGGGTTAGTGCAACAAAAAGAATATAATCATATAGGTACAGCGATATCATTCCAGTGTTAAAACCTAACTGCAAAGTTCCTTACTCGGGTCTGCAAGTGATGTAAATTGCTTCGGCCAGATGTCGCTGCCTGTACGTAATACAGAGAAGTTTCTAAAGAGGCTCGAAATTTCGCCGAAGCTTGCACTTTCCCATTAGTTGGGAGAGCGCTGGCAGGGTTAGCCTGAGGTCGCGGGTTCAAGTCCCGGCATGGGTGGAATTTTTAGCCTCTAAATAGGTTTTTACCTAATTACCGGCAAATACTTTTATAATCTTACGTTGTAAGTCTATCACAAATGCGGTATAGTCTTATGCAAAAAAATGTGTTAGTGCTCAAAGCATGCTCAAAGTAACGATAGTATTATTTTATTCCTTACTAACTTCTTCATACTGGCTCGTTGGTTAGCACTATCACGCCGGAACCCGTGTAGCCTATAAGTTTAGTACACGCCTTTTAAAAGCCTGAAATGAAATAACTATTTAATATGTTTATTTTTACGCATTATCACTTCTTTTCACGTCCTGAACTTTGTCACTAGTGAAATATAATTTGCTCGAGTCCTTTTTTAAATCCAACCCACGACCACTCTACAGCAAATAAGTAAAAAGCCAAAATTCCAATAGGATCGCGTGACAGTGCGCACCAATTTCAGTCCACCTCGGAAAAGGTTATACAGACAGTCTGTACCTACGGACTGTTCCTATGGGAACCCAGGACTGAGGTGAAGTGACTGGTATTCTGTGAAATCCTGTAGAAATTGTGACGGATGGCTAGTCGGGACCTTTGATTCGACATGTTGAAATTCCATAGGAGCACCCTTGATTTAGAACTTGTTCAGATTCTTTAACATTACTGGACTGAATAAATATCTTTGAATCTTGTATTTTATCCACGCGGATAATGTGTTAAAGAATTAATTATGCAATAACTAGCTCATAAAATAATAATAATAACTTCCACACAACACAATCGTTCTGGTCCCTAACTAGGATACCCTGTGCTGTGAAACTGGGCAAGGATATCCCAATCATGGAAATACACCCAGACTGAGGCTATTTGTGGGAAACGAACCCGCGGCCATTGAATTTTAAGTAGGTAGTATAAAAGTCTCCCGTGATGTAAACATAAACATAAACATTTACATACAGGCACATACATTGCTTCTGGCCCCACACTCGGATACCCTGTGTCGTGGGAACCAGAAACAACGACATCAAAAACATGTAAACATCCAAGACCTGGGGCATTTTTTGTCCCCAGCCGGACCCATTCGAACCCAGGACCTCTCGCATGGTATGCAGATGCACTACCGCTGTGCCAAGAGGTCGTAATTGAATAGAGTGCACGGATGTAAACGTTGCTTTGCTGGCGACTCTACCGATTATGTTAAGGCGATAAATACATTTCAATATTCTTGTTTTCTTCTGTTGGCCTAGAGTAACCTCTTGTCTACCAAAACAGAGGTTGTGGGTTCGATCCCAACTAGGCCGAGTTTCATAGAACTACAATTCCTAGTTTATTATGACCATTCGATGTACATTGCGTAGCAGAGTCTACTTGTTAACCTATGGGCTAATAGACTTCGCAATGTATATCGAATTGTCATAGTAAACCATGAATTGTAGTTATATGAAACACACCCGTGGAGGCGGTACGTGATATATACAAATCACCTCAGTCTGGGTGTATTTCCATATTTTTTACCGTACAGCAGGTATCCTAGTTTGGGACCAGGACAAGTGATTGTATCGTGTGTAAGTTAATATAATTATTCTGTTGAGTCGGGCAAAACCTGTAGTCCTTAAAGGTCCGTCGTCGGAAATGCCTGGAATCCGACCCGAAAGAGTGCTAATAAGGTGCAATTATGAGAGCTTAGGCTATCATTCCGTCTCTCCGCTAGTTCCTATAATGCGCAGTTTAGTCGTATAATCGTGACCGAGAAAAGTTACTGTTCACGATTTTTGGTAACCTCTACGATTTTGGAGGTAGGTATTGTGGAACAGCACAAAAGGTCTGCTTCAACAAGTTGAAGACATTGAAGTAGGTTCGCTTACTAGCTATCGTCTGCAACTTTTTTCACGTAACATGTGGACATGAATTACCAGGAGAAGGGCAGCAGCGTCTTCCTGAGATTCCAACCGCATACTGCGATCGCCAACCCGACCGCCCGGGTTGGCGGTTGCAGTATGCGGTTGGAATCTCAGGAAGACACTGCTGCCCATCTCCTGGTAGGTAATTGATTTCCTTAGTCGCCTTTTACGACATCCACGGAAGGGAAATGGAGTGACGCTATTCTTAACCCGGCGCCATACGAATACGTATACAGTATAATACGTTTTATACTTTAATATAGTTTTTTATAAATCAGCTAACTCTAATATATAAAAATCTGGTATCACAGTGTTTGTTATCGAACTCGTGATTAGTACCAAATCCGCAACGATTTCAATCGTCTAACTGTCAAATTGGTATGGAATTTGACAGCTAGACGGTTGGAATCGTCTAACTGTCAACAGCTAGACGGTTGGAATCGCTCAGCATTTGGTGCGCATAATTAGGCCTCTGAAGGAGAGAGAAACTCAAAACCTTTAGTTACGAATCTTTTCATGTAGGTATAGTCTATTCATCCTTACTTGTCCAATTAAGTAAACAAGATTCTACCCGCAAAGTATGACTTTTTAGTCGAAAACTGCCATATTCCCATAAATGAAGTAACCTGGGACACCATTTTGGATAACACGCTACTATGTTTATAAACAAAGTGCACGAACTTGCAAGAAAATATCTAGTTTCGGCATCAAATGTCAATTTTGAGGTTAGAATATTGTTTACTAAATTGGACAAGTAAGGATTAACAGACTATAGATACTAATATGATGCAGATAATATTGATAATCATAGAAGTATTAATCTAAAATTATTAACAATATGCATGACACGAAGTCGAGAATCAAACCACTGCAACAAACAGTGCTATTATAAAAGTGATGGCCGATGTTAATCGTCCAATAGCCGACTATTTTTCATCGCTACTCTGATGACAGACTTTAGAATAAAGCTTCGATAAGAGATCGAATTAAATCGCTTATAGGAGATGGTATCGATCCAAGTTTCGCTGTAATGATAGCCTGTGGTAGGTATCTCGGAAACTATGAATGCCGTGCTCAAATGTGAATAGTTTTTTTTTGTTCTCGTGAATTTCGATAAATACCTGGGTAGCCGATTTAAAAAGTGTTTTGTACAGTCGACAGGTGGTCAACCTCTACATTTTTGTTAAAAAGAGTGCACGCGTGTAAAAGTTGTACCTACTGTCACCTCCTGTCCCTACTACAGGACCCTGTGGCATAAAATTGACGCATAAGTAGGTAAGCGAGTTAATTTTGAGATGTAATTAGGTATGGGTGACTTTTATGCAACAGATCCCGTTGGGAAATGTTGAATTGGAAATCTTTCCTTTCCTTGTGATGAATGAAATCGATAATAAATCGCTTTCGGAGACAAAAAATAAAGTATTTACATTTAAAGTCTATATTCTGTTGGCCGAATATCACTGTACTATGTCTTGCCTTAGGGCCGTTTTTGTAGTACCTACAGAAAAAAAAAGCGGAAAAAAGAAACTCCATTCGATCAAATCGTCTTAAATATTTTCTTCATCAACATTCGTTAGTCTTTGCATGCACGCACGCCGAAAATAATGGATACCTAACACTTTAAAAAAAATGCTACTTCGCACTGTGAAAGAAATGTTACAATGCAGTGAAATAAACGCCCTGTACCTACCTAATAGCTACATGGGCGCAAAATAATTTCCGCAGCCATAAATTAATAATTTAGTTATACAGTAGTGCTTACGAAACTTTTAGTTCAACAACTTCAAATACGGAGGATCCGGGGTCGGTCCCGTATTAATTAGCCTACCTAGATTTAAGTTAACTCACTAAGTTAAAACTAACAATTCTGAAATAAAGTTGCGTAATATAGTTACTATGCATAACATTATAGAGCTAACCATTTATTTTTAAGATTAGAGAGAGTTAGAAATGTCTACATATTTCAAAGTATATTTTTAAAAAATACCCCAAAAAATAATTACAACTGGCACCTCCTGCCACCTAGCGTTAAGTAGCACAGCACTTTTGTTTTCTTATTACCGCCATCTAGCGGTGAGTAGAAACCTTACTAGTAACATATTTCAAGATACGGTAGCGCTGCTATCGCCCGAATATTTTTTTTTTACGTTCAGCAACACTGCTTAATAGAAAAAAGTAAAACTGTCACAATCGGCATTTTAAGTTTTGTGGTTTTGCTTGTCATCACAGATTTTAAAAAAAATATTTGAAAAATGGCTCTTGTGGAACTTTGCGGTTTGAATGAGAAAATCAACCTGCGCCCGGTTGAATCTCTCGCCTCCTTCGAAAATGACATAGTGAACTACAGCGCGAATTTCATGAACAGCTCCCAACTCGCCGTACCTCCGTTCTCCAATGTAAGCTTAGGTTATTTTGTACTATATCACTGTTGTTCCTCCAGAATTACACCGTATTGCAATCTTACCACCTTTGCTTACAGCCTGCGGAAACTTTAGCCCACTTCAACACGAAGGATGAGACGGGAAAGCAGATAAAAATTCAGTTCGACCACGGAACTACCACCCTCGGATTTCGCTACCAAGTAAGGCCTTAGGACATGTTTATTACCAAGTAGAGGGTTAAGTAATAGTTGGTGTCCCCTATGTAGTGACTGTTAGCCGCCGAACATCCTAAACCGCCAGTCGATTCACTGACTCAGCATTCTTGACAGACACACTTTGTTTCCTATGAGACCTTGCCAAGTATAGCTGTCTTGAAGGGTATGGATGTGACGACCACATGGTAGCTCTGCATGTTTACTACTATTCCTACATCATGTCTACATAAATGACATTGAAATCCAATATACAAGTCTGACAGGCCGTCCCCAGCCATACCATCTGCCTGTTTGGAAATTTCCCCTTATAGTGGAAGGATCCTTCACTACTGACTGTACCAAAATTTGTAATATATAAGTATAAAGTTGGCATTTCCATAGGTATTAGCTACCTACTGAACAAAATCATCAGCCTACAGACATCCCATTGTAGGGCATAGGCCTTCTCTCAGAGAGAGTATGGGCTTAATCACCACACATGCCCACCGCAGATCGGCGATTTCAAGTGCTAAAGTCTGTGAATCGCTCAGACACTCATGAGTTTTTCCTTCCCTGTTATTGAGTAGTATTGCTACTATAACTTCACAAATGTACATAACTGAGAAACAAACCTCGGTCTCTCGCTTTCGAGTCCAATGTTCTACCTAGTGTTACCACCGCTAGGAACATAATTTGGACTGCAGCTATTCTTTATACAATTCTTTTATAGTGGTACCTCAATAACACCTTTTCTTGCACAGGGTGGTGTTCTGCTGGCTGTAGACTCTCGTGCTACCGGTGGCCAGTTCATTGGCTCACAAACCATGAAGAAGATTGTGGAAATCAATGACTATTTACTTGGTAAGTGTTATTGTCTTGTTTGCCAGTGAGTTTAGCAATACTGAAGCTGTAATGGCACCACTCAGGTTTAGTATAAACCCATTGTTTAATTCATTCTTTATCGAAATTGAAGTATTTTTATTCAAATTAACACAAAAAATTTGACAACCCCTGAAGTGCCCTCACGGAATGGAACGTATAGGTGGCCCATACTAAGTTGGACACAGATCTGTGTTGCGGCAGACGAGTTAAAAGTTAAACTACGTGTCCATTTCAATATCTAGATCATTTTGGAGAAAAAATGGACAAAAACCTCCATACTGCTGGTCTCCAAACACAATTCCTTAAAACACTCGAAGCAGATTATTTGGCGATGAGCAGGCGAAACATTCGAAATGTCCTGTGTCCATCTGCTAAAATACATAAGAAATCTTAAATAGCTTTTTTTCAAATGGTTCATGCTTGACTATTCAATCTCATTGTAACGCCAATTGTACCTCTTCTTTTATAACTATTGTTTCTGTAAATGTTTTCTTGGTGTGTACAATAAATAATATTCTTATCTTATCTTATCTCATTTAAGCCCTCTGTAATCTTTAATTGGGTCCTGACATCTGACAGCATCAACTGAATTCAGTTTAGACAACATCTCAATCTTAATTTGATCATCTATTTTTATCATCTAACTAATTCATCATGAATCAATAGTCATCAATTCTATTTTTAATACATTGATTGTAGCAAATCTTTAGCTCTAAGTACGCCTCAAGTTTCCTTACATAAGGTTTCCATCACTACTTCTTGCAATCAAAATAAATTATTCAGGCACCCTCGCCGGAGGCGCGGCAGATTGCGTCTACTGGGACCGCGTGCTGGCGAAGCAATGTCGTCTCTACGAGCTGCGCAATAGGGAGCGGATCTCCGTGGCTGCCGCCAGCAAGCTAATGGCCAATATGGTGTACAACTACAAGGGCATGGGACTCAGTATGGGCATGATGCTGGCTGGATACGACAAGAGGGTAGGTTCGAATTGGGTAGGCGTAAGTGAGGGTGCAATTCCACGCATGTGAAAGTTAAGAAAGCGATATATCGCGCGGATTGCACCCTGAATCATGTCGGAATCCCGACGTTTGCGATAGCAATTAGTGCGGAATTGGCAGTTCGACAATGGTGAACTTGCGTCAAACTTACAATTTTACAAAAACTTACGATTTTATACCATACAAGTAGAAATATTGAAGAAAAATTTATAAATTAAATGATATAAATATTTTTTTCGGAGTTTCCGGCGTCCCAAAAAATGCGAAAAATCAAGTTACTCTAATAATAAAAAGCATATTAGATTTCGTTTTTTCATCGAATTCTAAACGTTTTCTAAAGAGGTTGTTGATGGATAAAAACATTATTTTACGAGATAACTCGAATATTGATAAACGCTTTCATACATCACAAGGTGTTATGTGCAAGTTGTGACGTCAAAGTTTGAGTCCGATTTGTATGGCGAGTTTTTGTACCACGTAACTTTTCGACAGATCGCATTATGAAAAGTATTAGTCGTAGAGAAAAAAATCAAACAAACAAATCTTCCAACATGGCCTCTGATTATATTGAAAGATTTTTTGTGCAAGTTTTCCATTGGAATTGTTCAGGATTTGGTATTATAGGAGCTGAGCATAATAGTTCCGATTAAGTTAATAAAGTGTTACCTAAAACGAAACTTGTCAAGTCTCATAAATGTGAATTCCTTATTTAGATAATTTTTTTTAGAAATTATTTTGTATGAAGAATTTGAAATAAAGGCCTTACTTTGGAATTAATTTCTATCCTCAGCTGTGACTTGTGCGAGGCGAAGTGTTGTTTTGCAATAAACTCACTGTTAAATCACTCTCCTATTCCCACCAGGGTGCCCAGCTTTACTACGTGGACAGCGAAGGCACCCGTACACCCGGAAAGGTGTTCTCTGTGGGCTCTGGCTCCGTGTATGCCTTCGGTGTGCTGGACTCCGGCTACCGCTGGGACCTCACCGATGAGGAGGCTCAAGGTGGGTACTTAAGTTGAAAAATTATCGCTTTGTTCAATTAATTCTGCTCAGTATTTCACTATAATCCACAAATGTCATTAGTGTTTACTGGAAAAGATAATTCCCCTTGTTTTTTGCTTTGAGAACTTCCTCCCGCACCAATCATTATCCATGGTCATTCAATCACAAACATCCACTGCAGTGTTTCAAAAGAAAGCTAAAAACGTGACTTGTCAAGCAAATCTATCTATCTATACAGCCAGTGGAAGACGCCCACTGTTGGGCATAGGCCTCTTCACCATCACGCCAACCTCACCGGTCCCCTGTTAATCTTGTCCATTGCCCTCCTGCCGCTTTCACCATGTCATCAACCTATCAGGTAGTGGGCCTACCCACCGAACGACGGCCAGTTCTCAGCCACCACTCTACGACTGCCTTCGTTCACAGTCAAGCAAATGATTTCTAATTATGATGGCCGGCTTTAGATCTCCTGATTGATTGTTATTTAAATAGTTATATTAATTTTATAAGAATACGTGACGAATTGCCTGGCTTTTGACATTATCTTATAATTAAAAAAATGCAACTAATCATTTTCTTAGTTTCAAAATCAAAAAATTAAACACAAAATTTTTTACTCAAAGTAGCACAGAAACTGCGACTTAATGAACGTTAAAAGTTAAACTAGGTGTCCATTTTAAAATCTAGATCGAAATTTAATTATTATTTGTTAAATATCTCATTTATTTAATTGACGTATAACTTACGATTATGAATAAATACGTCCAACTAAGCGTGTTCATCCAAATCAACCCTTCCCTGCAGAGCTGGGCCGCCGTGCCATCTACCACGCGACCCACCGTGACGCTTACTCCGGCGGTATCATCCGCGTTTACCACATGAGCGACAAAGGCTGGGTCAACATCTCCAACCAGGACTGTTCGGATCTGCATTACCAGTACCAGGCTGAGAAAGGCCTGCAGGAGTAAAGTGGCGACGATACGCGCTGTAGGGTTAAGGCTGTATTTTTAATTAAATCTGTTTTTGGTAGCACGGTGTTTTATTGTTACTTAATAATAATGTTAACTGACTAGTCAATATATTCGCTGATGGCGAAAACACGCTAGAACCTTTGAGTAGTTTACAGTAACATAGTAATATTATTGTTTCAAACGATAAAAAACTAATGAAAGTGCGAAATGAACAAAGGAAACCATTATATTATTTTTTGTACAATTTGAACTTAAAAAAAGTAAAAAAATAAATACCTAACAACAATGAAGAGGAATAGACAATTTTACAATTGCGCTCATACATAATCTTAGTTTAACCAGAACTATAACCCTTATAACACTCAATATTAGAAGAAAACCTATTAAAAGTTGATTAACAGTCAATCGATTACCCAACTTCATCACGGGCAAAGAATTAGCCTCGACACAACAGCAGGTACATTAGTGATTATTTGAATTTAGAGCAGGGATCGGCCGAGCTGCTGTCACCTTTTTTCTGGATCTTGTCCAACTTGACAGTGACTTCCTCTATCGTGTCCTCAAGCTCCCAGTCTTTGAGAGGGACTTCAGTCAGCTGGTAGAACTTGCCGTGTTTTCCAATACCTGGGAAACAAAATTATTCTGCGATATTTGAGGTGAATGCAGCAGCGTAACTATACCATCTGAGGCCCAAGGCAAATTCATTGGATGAGGCCCTCCCAGTCATCATCATCATCATCATTCAGCCGCAAGAAGTCCACTGCTGAACATAGGCCCCCTCCATGGATTTCCAAAAAGACCGGTTGGAATTGGCTTGCATCCAGCGTCTTCCTGCCACTTGGATGAGGGCATCTGTCCATCTTGTGGCTGGTCCTACGCTGCGCTTGCTGATATGTGGTCTCCATTCGAGAACTTATCGGCCATCAGTTCCCTTACAGTAAAAATAAAATATATATATGGTGATTTGAAGTATTCATGTAAACATTATAATTGTTACAAATTTTTGTTAATAATTTTAAGTTACTTCTGAGCTCGCGGCTTCATAGTTCGGGGGCCCGTGGCATTTTGCCAGCCCTGCCACCCTACAGTTACGCCCTCAGTGTTCTGAGGTTACGCCACTGGGTGAACAGTCGTCCGACAGATAATCAAGCTTAGTGTAAAGATAACTTAAAATTCGTTATAAAAACCTATTTAGAGGCTAAAAATTCCACCCATGCCGGGACATGAACCCGCGACCCCTGGCTAACCGTGCCAGCGCTCTCCCAACTGAGCTAATGGGCAAGTTAGCCTCTAAATAGTTTTTAAAATTGTCCTCAGCACGGGTTAGTGCAACAAAAAATAATATAATTCGTTATAAGTTATAGACTACAGCAAAATCCTTATGGGGAGTCTCAATATTTTTTATTTATCATAAGCAGCCTATATACGTCTCACTATAGGGCACAGGCCTTCTCTCAGAGAGAGAGAGTATGGGCTTAATCACCACGCGTGCCCACCGCGGATTAGCGCTTTCAAGCGCTGAGGTATGTGAATAGCTTAGACACCCAGGTTTCCTCACGATGTTTTCCTTCACCGTTAGCGAGTGGTACATGCCCGCACTGGGATCGAACCTGGGTCTCCCGTTTCCGAGTCCAATTCTACCCACCAGGCTTCTACCGCTTCCCGCATTTTTTATGTATATCGGCATTTTACTGGACCGACAACAGAATGCAGGCAGGAATAGAATCTGATGTACCTACTGGAAAGGTAGAGAGGGCCAGGAGAGCGCAGCCGAAAAAACGATCTCTGTGTTTGTTCATTACCATAAAGGAAAAACCTTCAGCTATTCTAAGAATCAAAAAGTCGCTATTTACCTCCTTGGAACTTGCCGACGCCGACCTTCATGTCCTCAATGGCCTGGCCCAGTAACGTGGTCTGGATGGTCTCATCTCGCATGCTGTCAATGCTACTCGGGTCTAAGGTCGAGTTCACTGCCGCCATCTTGTCCATAACCATGGCGCTCTGAGGGAACTTCACAAGGGACTTCGCCAGCTTGACGGATTCGCCTAGGGCTGTCGATAGAGATGTAGAGGAAAGTATAAAAACTGTGAAAGTTATGGATAGCAAATAAACATAAAACCGGGCAAGTGCGTGTCGGGCCACGCGTAGTGTAGGGTTCCGTAGAAGGAGGGGGTTTTTACCAGCTTTACAGAACTAACAACTTCTTCGAAGTAATTTTCAATGGAATTTGTACGAAGTTTTTCTTTTATAACTTGGTCCCCTACTACTAGTTAACTTGTAAAGCATTCTTAGCCGTGATAGTTTTCCTTTTAAGTTCATTAATGTGCTACTGCTCTGATTTTTTTTCAGGTTTCTAAAATTAACCGTTTAGCCAGGAGAGAGGGGGGGTGCTACTCTCACAAAAATTTGCGCTTTAAAGCGTAATATTTCGCAAACGGATCCCTAAATCGAAAAATGGTTTGTCTAACCTAATAATATTTTTAAACGACCAATCCAACGATACCCCTCAGTATGGTGTAAACGGGAAAAATATTGCATCCCTAATTTAGGTGTAGGGAACCTACCCTAAAAAACAATTTCACATTTCATTCTACGGTTTTGTTGGCATGTCTATGCCACAGCTTTCTAGTACTAATCGCCTCTGAGCTAGGCCGCGGCCAGACAGACAGACACGGCGAAACTTGTCGACTACGGAACCCTAAAAATGAAAGCACAGACATGAATCTAGCTACACTACGCAAGCAACGCGATTTCAATCACTCGAATTAACCCGTACCTGTGCACTGGTTCCGTGTGGCGCCGGATTAAGAATAGCGTCACTATTTCCTTCCGTGGATGTCGTAGAAGGCGACTAAGGAAATACACTACCAGGAGACGGGCAGCAGCGTCTTCCTAAGATTCCAACCGCATACTGCGATCGCCAACCCGCCTGCCAAGCGTGGCGATTATGGCAAAACCCCTCATGGTTATGAAAACCACGAAGGAGGCCTATGTCCTGCAGTGGGCGTCAAATGGCTGATGATGATGTGCACTGGTGCTAATAGGCCTACCCCAAGGCACGCCACTTCCATCTGTCCTCATCCAACCGCTGCCAGCAATCTGCCTCAGATCGTCGGTCCAGCGTCCTACGCTACGTTTGCCAGTTCGTGGTATCCACTCGAGAACCCTTGCACCCCATCGACCATCGGTTCTTCGGCATATTATTATGTGACCAGCCCACTGCCACTTACTTCTTTGGCGGATTGTCTCATTTCGCGCATAACGCGATTTGTATGAAAACAAAGTGTGCCGATTTTTTCTACCAACTATGAGGGTTAGTGGAAGGAAATGTGTTCACTTTTTTTGTGTGCTCACCTTTGTCGCATTTTTATTACATTTACAGTGACTTTGAATTCGATCACCATATTTTGAGTTTCTTTTCATTGTGAAAAACAGTATAATTAATGATTTATCAGTAATGGTAAAACATATTTAATTTGTAAATATTCGGGATTTGGCTCAAAACTGTAAATCCAAATTCGAAGTGGTAGGAAGTACCGTAACAGTGAAAAATGTTTCCTAATAATATTAAATGCTTAAGAGTCTGGCGTCCGATATGCGTTAACAATTAAAACAACAATTTAGTTGGCCGGCGCCGACCGTAAGACGCTCAAAACATAGTTTTATTTTTATTTTTATTACTTGTTGCCCTGATAATGTTTGTTTATGCTTAAGTCATGTAATTTTGGGTAACAAAAAATAAAGAATAATTGACGCGTAATATTGTTCAAAACTGGCACCAAATGTTTCTAAATCATGTTTCGAATGTCCCCTTTATCTGTAGAGTTCTAAAGGACCCAATCGGGCAACCATAACAATGGTTTTTTATTGTTCTTTTCAAGGTCATTATGTAACAGGTTAAAATACAGTGAAGAAATTCAAAGTAACTAATTAAGGGCGAGGAAAAAATTCGTCCAATTTTAAGAACGTGCGAGGGTAACAGCCGACCGCGGACTGTTGGTACGAGGCTGCCGTGTAGGTGTCTGGCACCTATGTCGGGCACGCTGAGTAGAAGATTCAAGTACCGTCTGTGACTGGATTTAAAAAAATAATTGAAGGGATGTTGTCTGAATGTTATGTATGTTATAATCTAGAAATGGGAACTTGCGAAGTGAATATGAGTGAGCTGGATTGGTTTGCATGGCCCGTTCCAAAACTATCGATATCGGGCGAGAGAAATATCCGCATTAAACTCAGAAACACACACAGCGCGTCTTACTGTGGTACCGTTCAAAAGGTCGCTATTGTATCCAATATTAGTATGATCAGAAACATAATTTGTAATCAGAATGAACTTTACTTGGCAAGACATCTCCAACGTTAGGAACGAGAAGAATTTTATTAGTGGGTGATGATAAAGCATACCAATCTTTCTAAAGCAAGCATGTGTTTCTTTTTAAACTCTTTAGTCCTGACATTCAGAAATCAATTTTTTATTTCAACGTAAAGAATTTACATCATCATCATCCCATTATGTCCCCACCGAGAGGCACGGGTCTCTTCCCTGAGGAAGGTATAGGCCATACTCCACCACGGGGGCCAAGTCCGGATTGGTGGAGGCTTGTAGACTAGTGGCTGGTCTACTGTCAGAAGTTGTCAAGCCGCCCTAAGGCCTCTGACTTGGCTTAACGACTGCCATCTATCGACGGCAGCCGGCACCAACAGCTTAACGTGCCTTGCGAAGCACGGAACCGCTCGGAAAAATGCCACTAGCGTTAGGCATAGACGGCGACCCATCCATGCACTGAACGCGCCCAGTGTTGCTTAACCTTCGTGATCGTTTAAGATCACTCAGGCAGCCGGGGCTACGAGCGATTCAGAATTTACATGCTGTTTGCTAAATCATCATAATGCTGAATGTCTATGTACCTACTATGTTAGCCGCTGCTTTCGAGCCGTATTTGTAGTGGAGAAAAAGGCAGCGGGAAAAAAAACTCCACTCTCACCATCTTTTCTCAAATCATCTTTAACTTAATACATCAGAGCCTATATGATAAGATTCCCTGATTGCCATCAATATCTTTAAAAGCTTAAACATTAGTCAAATTTCTTACAAAAGTAAGAAAAACATTAATGCAGCGGCCAGCCACACGAACAGCACCCATTCGCGAGCATAACGCAGGGGTTAGCCATCACCAGTCTCAACCATTTTAGAGGGCGATAGGTGACCCGGCCACTACGCCACCATTCGAATGGCCCTTAGCCACCCTGCAAATTGAGTTCTTGTCAGTCGAAAACTAAATTGAAAGAAACAACGGTTTTTAATTGTTATTTTCAAGGTCAGGACTGAGGAGGTTAATGCATCCTACAATTATTCTTGGTATCAATGATTATCTTAACTTACCTGTGCCCGTAGACGTGAACTTGGCGGCCAAGCCCATTCGGTTGGCCTCGGCGCCGGTGATGAGGCGGCCCGTGATGACCAGGTCCAGCGCTTGAGAGAGCCCGATGCGCGAGGTCAGCCTACGGGCACCTAAGAGCCCGCAGGGCACACCTGGAAAGAATCACGTTTATTTTTAAGAACACGCCTGATGGGTGTAGAGTGGCTAGACGCCCGTGGACTGGACTCGGACCTTATTACAAATACAAATACAAAATCGTTTATTTGTGGAATGTAGGTGGATATATAAGTTGTTAAACACATTTGTTGAGACATTAGCAGCTTAGAGGTGATGGGTGCATATCTTATTACTGCACTTGATTGTTTTTGGTTTTTATATAATTTTCCAGTATATTTTTAAAACAGTTCACTGCTCAGAACACTGTGTTCTGTGGTTCACTGAGTCTGCACTAATGATAAGTCAGGAATCAGGTTTAAGGCTGCTTTTGCATTTTGCGACAGTGTATAACATCCTCAACCGTTTCGGGACTTAACCGTTCCATGCTGGTTGGGATGTGGGAGCATCTAATAATACCGTTTCAGTAAAAATAATTATATCCACTTCTAAGAACAATTCGGTCAGCTTTTTGAGGTCATCAATTGCATAGATTATTTTATTGGTGGCGGTTTTGATACTGTTACATTGTAAAACCGTCACTTTTTATTTACACGGTAGATTATTTGCATTTCGATATTTCACTGCTAAGTTGTTTTTAACACAAATTTCCACTGAGATAACGATAACGCAAGTTAATTGGGCGTTAAGCTGCATTTTAAAACAATTTCATTAATATTAACATTTTATAATATTAAGCTGCTTGTGTATTAATTAATAATAATAATATTGATTATGATTTAATGCTTAATTTACTATTATTTTTATAGCAAAATAATATATTGCACTGCACTGACAGATGAATAATAATTATATAATACCGTTTTGGTAAACGTATAAATACGAGCCTTTTGTAACTATCAGTAAACTGAACTCACCAAACCGTCTGCCCAGAAAGCCCATGACAGAGGTATCCTCAATGACTCTCAAGTCACATGCCACTGCCAGTTCGAACCCTTCGGCAACAGCATAGCCAGGCATAGCAGCAATGGTGATCTTGTCACACAGTGGCAAACGACGGAGCCTGGCCTGGAAAGGCAGATAACACTGGTTTAGATTAGATTACTTTATTCACAATAATATAATTACATGACCATAACTTATTACCTATTAATCAATAATTTGACTAGAAAAAATCATTAATGTCATATAGTGCCAACTCAAGAAGAGGCGTCAGGCTACACAATGTGTTATTTAAATATTACAAAACCTAAAAACTGTGTTGATAAATTCAGAATGGCCATTTATAAACTTTTACTCATTGGTTTTCGTTTCTTATCGTTTTGAAGAAACAGTTTTCAGGTTTCGATTTATAAATAACACAGTTAAAATAGCCAAACTTTTTTTTTCAATTTGTATAAGGTGGTTGTTAGAGTTCAGTTCTAACCTGCTTAATAGCTTTCAAATCATAGCATCAATAAACTTAATAGTGTAATATCAATAAACTGACACAGCCCCCAGTACAGTGACTTTTTTGTGCTGATATTGGACCAAAGTTTTTGCATTTTTATCGTAAAAATGCTGATGTCATTTCAATACAATTATGAAAATCCAATAAGTCAATGATGTAACACACCTTTGAGGTGGAGGTCCATACAAATGTCCATATAAATACTACTGCTGTAAATGTCGCATGTATGCGTCCGCTTTGGTATGTTTTATCCTTTAGTTCAACGCAAAGCAAGAAATGTGTCATAAATGTAAAATAAAATTGTGAAAGGGATGTAATTAAACATTATGGAAAGTTAGGTCAGAGTGTAGCAAAGGGTGGCCCATATATAGGACTTAGAAAAAAATTTTTTTGTTTGACTCAAAACTAAGTTTTTTAGTGAAATATTTTTTTTCGCTTTTATATAAAAAAAAAGAACTAACACCCGAAGTTTCAGGATGGAGCGTTGCTGCGCTCCGCTCCATCCTGGAACTTCGAACCTATTTTTGCTTATGTGTACTGGTTGCTACAAATAAATGTATCTTATGGTTTTTTCGACTTATAAAATATGATTACAATGGAAAATAAATAAAAAAAGTTTTGGTCAAAATTTTTCTAAGTCCCAGGTACGGCCACCCTTTCCTACACCCCAACCGAAAGTTATATTAAATTAGATGACTTTTTTTAAAGCAGTCATCAATACTCTTTTAATAATTCAGTTATTCCGTCAATTCCGATAGTTACTCAGTCTATATAGTAAACCCTATTATTTTTGCAGAAACATTCTTACTGAGGCATCCTTCAGCGTATTGTACCCCTTGTCAGCAATCTCGTCAATATCGAATCCAGAGCAGAAGGAGCCACCTTCTCCGTGGAATATCAGCACCTTCGCTTTGTCATCATTTTCGAAATCATTGATAGCTGCCTCGATTTCCCTCAGCGTAAGCTCGTCCAAGCTATTACGACTGTCAACACGGTTGATGTTCAATGTTGTGATGCCGTTATATTTCTCGATTATTATGTCTGAAATACGTGTTAATGTTTTAAGTTAACATTTGTGTTAGAACGCAGCAAGAAATGGAAATTTGTCGAATAGATCAGATAACCTTACTTCTTTGGAGAACTTCGTCTGTTTTCTTCACTTGGTCTGCTTTTTCGCTCTCCTTTTTTGCATCACTGGACCATCGCCGAACGGAGCTTAATCTAGCGAACGACATATTACTATGATTAATGAATTTTTTCACTAAAAGCCGCATTTTTACTAAACATTCGCTATTTGGAAACAGTTTGAAAATCCGGTACCAAAACCAAAACAAAGAACACAGATTAGATTAAAAACTACCACAGACTAACTTTTTGTGTTCCACAGATTAGATTTTTTTAGATCTCAGATACATACAGATGATTACGCGACGATCCTGGGCTATGTGTTCTGTGTCCTGTGCACGCTAGGTAATCTCCATAAAAAGGCGCGAGTGCAGCCGCACACACCCAGCCTCATTCTGTTCCGTGTTTGTACATGCAGCCAAACGTGTCAAATATCGACCTTTACAGGAGGTATGCAGACGGGTTGCTAAATGCGCCCAGCCGAGCCGGCCGGCACGCTGAGCTCGATTTCATCCAACTTGCGACTTGCGCATGGCCTGCACGCACGTCGTCGTTCAAGACTGTTGCCAAGATAGGACTAACATATTGCTGTGTATGGTTGCGTCAACAATAGCGAGAACAAAACAATATTCAAGGTACCCGACAAAAAGAAATGTTAGTACCGTAGATACGTAATCTACATGGAGGTGGAAATAAATAGCTTAGGTTATGAACGGTAACTTACAAATAAAAATAACGATTCTAACATAAAAATAATGATACTTCGCACTGTGAAAAATTGTTACAGAGCAATAAAATAACTTTACAAATAAAATACATCTGACTTCGAAGTAATTTCCGTCGCTATATAAATTAATTAACAGCTCTGATAACAACGCATATTTTACGGGTAAATACCGTAGCAAATGGTATCCTAGATTGGGACCAGGATAAGTGATTGTGTTTTATGAGAGTTATAATTAATAAAAACAACATGCGTAAAAATTTAAAATAAAACAATAGTAATAACCATTTGCACAAGAGCAGCTAATGGTTTTTAGTATTGAGTCCCTAAAGTGGACTCGACTCAGCATGTGTCGCGGGAGTGTTACCTACCTACAACTCTGGTATCCTGTCGAGACCACGTTGCGGTAAGTTGGATCCGCGGAGATTTAAAAGACAAAAATTATAATGAATATGTGCAACGTTTGTGTAATGTGTACGGGTGAATATTAAGTGCAAGTGTGAATATATAAGGGTGATAATAAACAAAAGCAGCGGCTAACATAGTAGGTACATAGACATTCAGCATTATGATGATTTAGCAAACAGCATGTAAATTCTGAATCGCTCGTAGCCCCAGCTGCCTGAGTGATCTTAAACGATCACGAAGGTTAAGCAACACAGGGCGCGTTCAGTGCATGGATGGGTCGCCGTCTATGCCTAACGCTAGTGGCATTTTTCCGAGCGGTTCCGTGCTTCGCAAGGCACGTTAAGCTGTTGGTGCCATCTATCGACGGCAGTCGTTAAGCCAAGTCAGAGGCCTCAGGGCCGCTCGACAACTTCTGACAGTAGACGAGCCACTAGTCTACAAGCCTCCACCAATCCGGACTTGGCCCCCGTGGTGGAGTATGGCCTATACCTTCCTCAGGGAAGAGACCCGTGCCCCTCGGTGGGGACATAATGGCTTGATGATGATGAATAAACAAGACACAAAAAGTAATCAGGTGAGATGGTATTCAATGTAAGTGATGAGAGGTAAAAAAAAGAAATAACTACCTATAATATTTAATTTTAGCTAGTGTACTCAGGCTTTTATGCTTCGCGCGGGTCTGAAGATTACTTACTATCTTTATTTGTACTGTGATCCTGGGGCTCTACTATGTAAGTTAGCCTACACCGACCGAACTACTAAATATATGCAGTCATAATAAATGTTGACGCTTTGGAGTCGTAAAAATGGTTAACCGGATAGAGTGAACAGTTACATGATAGAAGGGCTAGCGTCTAAGTTCGCTGAGACACCAAATATGTGTGTGACAGATATCTACTAGACACTCCTTTGTTTTCCTTCGAAAATGACCGTATATTCATCTTGTTCTCACACACGCGAGCTATAAGCCTGTAAAATTTTGCACTCTGTCTCAATGTTAATAAGTATCTACACGAGTCATGCACAGTCGTTCGTGATTGACCGCGTGCCTTCTCCTCTCCTTGCCTATACTATAAGATGAGTTTAATATGAGAGCGCGATCATTATCCTATGGTAGGTAGCTATAAAAAAAACCTAATATGCGACACACAAAAGTCGTTTTGCAGTGGATTAGACGCGCGGCACCTCGAGTTTATAAGACTGACTGACTGACAACTGTCTAATCTGTGGACAACACCCACCACAGAACAATACTTACTATATACGAGACACACACAAACGTCAAAAGCGTCAAATCCACAAAATCATCCTCCAAGCTGATTTTTTGGACAAATTCCGACGGGACACGTGTACTTGGCGTATTTCTAGCAATATTTCAACATATTAATTTTATTCAGCTTGTTCCTTCGTAAGATAGTGAACTGGATTGATTTCCTAGTGTGTGATTTTTTGATCGCGAACGGAGCACAACCCTGTGCCACATATATTTTGTTGACAAACAAGGATAAGCCCTAGAAATGTCTGAATTCAGGGACTGGTACAATAACGTGCCGTTCTTCACACGGTACTGGTTGACTTTCACAATTGCCCTGAGTCTCCTCGGTAGATTTGGATTGATCAACTATTACTACCTGGTTTTGGATTTGTACCCCTTGCTACAGTTTCAAGTAAGTGATTTCTTTAACACCTAATTATAAGGATACGCTCTATCTGTCTAAATATCCCGTGAATTATTGATCTCCTTTACTAAAATAAACATTAGAATGCCAACCGATTTGGTCAGCAAGCTAAGTCCATCAAGCAATATTCTTAGCTTGTAGTTATTGTCTATGCTTTAAACCGATTGTTTGGCTTGGATGGGCTGCAACTTAGCTTGCAACTAATGTACTTTACTTTTAACAACAGACTTGTTCTGTTGAAATAAATGAGATAAAAGGTATGTATACTGTATTTTAATCTAGGTCATGGTATATTTGTGTGTTGAACTGGACATTATAACCTGTTCAGCCACATATTTATAGCTGATATATTTTAAGTTTTGTTACCTTTCTCTTACATGTAAGTTTAGTTTTTAGTTTTTTTGGGTAGTGGCTGAAAATCAGCGCTGCCAAGATCACTGCGTTGACTTGGTTGCATAATGCTGAGCCTCGACCCTTTGTCGTAATATGACAATAAATGCTTTCTATTTCTATTTCTAAGTAATAATAAAGATGTAAAACATACAATAATTATTGTGGGATCTGAGGATTTTAGAATTATCTAGCAATCTTCATAGGGTTCATGCCCTGTAATAGTTTAACTAAACAATGTAATATTTGAGTCACCTTTATTGCATAGCTCATATTAATTACAATTACAAGTTAAATTAGGCAGTACTTAGTCACTTGGGCACGCACCCAATTCAACCAAAATATACACACCTATTTGGTGGCTTAAACAGCTCTATTGTATGTTTCCTTGCCAACTGTAGGTATTTAATTCAGGCTATTTGAATAAATGATTATATTAATTAACATTGAATTGTAACAAACTTTTTGCGATAGACTATCGGTCTAGCATGATTCCTTAAAACACTTGATAAATGTCTATTAAAATTGTCTGTGGTGCAGATTTTACAAGGAAAAGACGCAAACACAGATTAAATAAACTGCCTCTGAGGAGTGTTTTAAGGAATCATGTTTTTATAAACAAGACCATATAAGGAAATCAAAGAATTCTATCTGATATGGGACTCTTTAATATGCATGAAAGTCATAAAATGTTTTATTCCTAAATTGTTGAGTAATTAGTGTAGTAAACACTAAGAAATTTGGGTTTACGTTCAGATAGATTATTGTATCTAGTGCAGGAGCCAATATCAAATGCCTATTTATGTACACTTAAATGGTCTTATTTATAAAAAGTTAATTCCAGTAATACATTTTTAAGGCTGAGTGAAAGCCAATTTGAACAGGAACTCTCACAAACCATCTTTAAGTCCATTTTATGAGTGTTTTAGTGGAATCAACTTTTTATAAACAAGACTGATGAGACTGTAAGTTTTTAAGACAGACATGCTACCTATTCATACCTGCACCACACATTTGCAAATGAAACTTTCAACTTTTACTTCTTTTTAGATATGGCGGCCACTGACAGCGTTGTTCTTCTACCCCATTGGACCCTCCACAGGGTTCCACTTCCTAATAAACTGCTATTTCCTGTACAACTACTCACAGCGGCTTGAGACAGGCATGTTTGCCGGGAAGCCAGCAGACTACTTCTATATGCTGCTGTTTAACTGGCTCTGCTGTGTCGTTATTGGATTGCTGGTTGGCTTGCCTGTAAGTATATAATCCAAGATCTGATCTTAATTGATCTCTTAATTTAATCTGTTTCTTATTTAAGACTGTTTCCTGGAAGTATTGTTCAATCTGGAATTAAATAAACATAGAAAGCAGTGTCTTTAGTATCATAACTACTTTTTATATAATTACTAGCTAACTCGGCAAATGTTGTTTTGCGATATTAATAAGCCTATAACCTATTCTCAGACCTACCAAATATACACAAAAAAATTCATTAAGATCGGAGGAGTTCAATAACAAACACTGACATGAGATTTTTACATCCCACCAAAACATCAATGTAAAAAAAAACTGGCCAACTTCTTGTTCCAAAAAAATACTTGATATATATAAACTTGCCCAGTTCCTTGTCTTTGCGGAATTAGCATTGTTATAATAAATAAGGAAATATTGTGTTACGTTTAATTTTAATTTACAGACCAAACTTGGCAATTTTTTAGAAGATGTTGAATAGTTTTACCGTTCAATTTAAAAATTAAACAATTTCTCCCTGCGAATTAGAGGTACCCTAGACTTTTGATGATCCATCAGTGAGTGAGTGCCGAAAATTGCAATTTTTGGACCCCCACCTCTTAACTGCAATAGCATGAAGTTTAGAATAATATTTCAATTTGGTGTCCGTAAACTCCGCAAATTTTTAGTCTTGTAACTGCCTTCAAAGACAGAGGGGGGTCGAAAAGTGCTTGAATCGAATATATACACAGCGTGGGCCGGCCGAGAACTTGGCCTGGTGTACTCTGTGCGCCTTGATATTAGACAAAGCTAAAATTACGCTTATGTCCCTTGTATGTAAAAAACTTACGAAATTATGTTTGCATAGGACGAGTAAAAGCTTTTTAATTTATTTTTATTGGCATCATTTGATACGGAAAGGAATATCCCTAGAAATCTAACTCTTTTAATCTTCCACAGCTGCTGATGGATCCGATGGTGCTGTCAGTGCTGTATGTATGGTGCCAACTCAACAAGGATGTGATTGTCTCATTTTGGTTCGGGACCAGGTTCAAGGCCATGTACCTGCCTTGGGTGCTGCTGGCTTTCAACATGGTCATTAGTGGAGGGTAAGTGGAATGTTTTAAAAGTTCGCAATCGGTTGATCAAAACCCATCCAAAAAAGCTTGCAATGTTCAAGGACTGTTTGTGGTCTGCACACTAAATGCAAATCGGCAAAACATACAAAAAAAATCGGCTAAGTGCGAGTCGGACTCGCGCACTGAGGGTTCCGTACAAAGATCTTTTTTTTCCACTTTTAAGTTTCCGCGCACGATGAAAGTGGTAAATATGGATATAGGATTCTTATACAAACAAAAAACTTCTATTCATATGGTATGTACCCAAAGTGTCACGTTTCCGAGATATTTGGGGGTAAAGATCGTCATAATTATGAGATCAATGACAATCATTAAGAATGCAGTAATTACGTGTGTAAACGCATTTCATTGCATTCAAATGAGTCTCCAGGTTGATTCTACTATTTATTAGAAGAGTACAACAAAAAAAATAAAAATACCTTGCCTACTAAATCACATCACATCGCAATTAACGTAATTTTGTCAAAGTAGCTAGTTTGAACCGCCGTCGGTGTCTTAAAACGAAAAGTATGTGAAGTAGGAAGATATTTGTTGAAGTTGGAACTAAAATCACTGATATGTGTATAACATGTGAACAAATGCAATCATTGTTAATGAACTAAGTACAAAAACACTTGTTTATTGACCCCCAACACCTAATAAAGCTCATTTCTCTTTCCTCCATTTGAAACGCTAAAGAGAGTCAACTTTTGAATCGAACTTTTCTTGAAACAATTTCCATGACTACGCGTTTTGAAAAAAAAATCAAAATGGCAACGGGTGGATGTGCCACAGAGGTCCAATCCTCTTAGGTACACCGACCTAGGTACATATTATAAATAGTTCAGGAATTTCAAAGGCTATTTTTTTCTGATTTAATTTCAAATGTATAGTTTCAGATTTTCCCCTGTATTTGTAGTATAAGACGATATGGGTTCACGGCAAATAATCTGCTTCTACATTCCAAGAAGACCAAATGTATAGACTTTACCTTACCAAACGTAAGTTTAGTTGAAAACAACATCGTACTCAGAAAAGAAAAAATAGAACTTGTGGAAGATACCCTATTTCTAGGCATCACAGTCGATTCAAAATTACAATGGGCTCCTCATATTTTAAAACTAGCACACAGGCTTAGCTCTGCAGCATCTGCAGTCAAAAGAATTAGCGAGCTACTGACGTTGCAACTGCTAGGCTTATTTATTTTAGTTACTTCCATAGTATTATGTCCTACGGTATACTACTCCGGGGTCGGGTAGCAGACATTGAAACGATCTTCATCTTATAAGCTAGGTAGTAGAGACTCATTAAGGGATTTCTTTAAAGAAACTAACATCTTAACAGTTGCAAGTCAATACATTTAGAAAAAATATCAGCAATTTCGAAAATATTGGTAGCCATACTAGGTATTGATACTAGGATAAACATAAATAATTGTCATTTCCACGCTTTAGACTTGCAAGAGTTAATACATCCTTTATGGGGCACTGTATACAGTTCTTCAATAAAATTCCTCAAGATATATTAGAGTTAACACCGACGCGGTTTGAAACATGTGTTAGGCATAATCTGTGCAAACGAGCCTATTATAACATTAATGATTATTTGGAAGACAAAGATGTCTGGTGTTTAAATAATGTTAACAGGGACGATTGTAGGTATCTAGTGTAGTGTAACTATCTATTTTTCAACGTAAAGTTACACTTGGTATCTAGTGTAACTTTACGTTGAAATCTCTGTTAATTAAGCAAACCTGTTTTGAAAAGAATAAATGTGGAGTTTCTTTATTAGCTTCTTCTCCGCATAATCTAACAATTTTGAAACCAACAGCTTTGACTTTCATTGAGCAAACATTTTGTTTTAATAGTGGATAAAATTTTTGACTGACTGACTTTACTTTCAATTTAGTCATTTGATTAATTTCATTTTATTTAAATTGCATAGTCATTTGTGTTCTGGGGGCGTTGGCGAAGACCAGATTACACTGACCTAGGTTTTGACATCTGCCACTAAAACTACTTTGTGAACCCTAATTTATTTATTTATTGTTTTGTGTAAAGCTTGCAGGCCGCGTATACACTGATTCTAAAGGCTATTCGGACTAAATCGAACACGTCCATACAGTGGAAAAGTTCGTAAAACTTACGTAACGTAAATTGTACTGCAATAACTGATCGCGACCACGGCCGCTAACGCTTTGGTTTGAGATGACATTTAGTCTTGAGGCGTTATTCTTCAAAATATGTGGACAGCAGTCAACAGCGTAATCTGATTATAATTACTTATTAACTAATTACTAAAAATAAGGCCAATAACAGTTGTCCACAGCTTACCAATTAATTTATAAACGGATTTATATGGAAAGCTCGCTGGAAAATGCTTCAAAGAACGGTTGATAGCCAAATATTGAATGCATGGCAGAATACATCAAGAGTAGTTAAGTACTTAATTTTAGGTTAGGTAATAAACATGAAAGATGTATCAAACATCTAAAACAAAAAATAAACAAGAGGGCATATGCAAGTTTTTGTTTGGAGTCATGAGTGAGTATTTATTCTTCACAGTGGTGTGGTGGAGCTACTCGGGATCCTCATCGGCCACTTGTCCTTCTTCCTGCTGTTCAAGTACCCGCAAGAGTTCGGCGGCCCGGCCCTCCTGACACCGCCTAGCTTCTTGTAAGTACTCACAGGCTGATAATCTTTACCGAAGTGGTTATCCACTTCCAGTTGACCAGAAGTTATCCAGAACGTCTTCCAGAGTTTATACTCTCATTAACTTTTATAATAGGTGCATACCTACAATTTACAGTAAGAATGAAAAACCTGTTTCTTCACTATGCATAGAAAAATAAAACCACTTCCAATAACTATAAGTCCTATGCTGTCCAATTCCGGTAAGTAAAATGAAATTCTTAATTGTATTTTTCATACAATCATGAAACTGGCTGCGGCCAATTTGTATGAACCTAAAAAAAAAAGATATATTATTATTTTAAACTTTCGCTTATTGGAAATAGTTTGATTATTGATACTGAAGAAATGGTTCCCAGGTTGTCCATATTTAATAACACGGGCTATTTATGGTTTTTTTAAACGGCATTTGGTGACAATTTATTCGTTTTACCAAAATGAACAATTTCATGTTAGTGCAGATTTGGTAAAGCGATGATAAATTGGGTGAGAATTTGTTTCGTTTTGCGGTACAATTTTGGTAAAAATAAAAGGCGTAACAACCAAATCCTCCCCCTTTCGCAGGAAGCAGCTATTCCCCGACACGCGCTACGTGGGCGGATTCGGCACGGCGCCCCAGATGCGGGCGCCAACAGCAGCGCGGCCCCCCGGCCAGGGCGTCTTCGGCGGACACCAGTGGGGGCGTGGGCAAACACTTGGAGGCAACTGAGCGGGGAAGGCCCAGCGCGTCATCGGTTATATCGTATCAATGTATACGGGGATATTAGGATATTGCTGGCTGCAGGCCCGTCCTCTAAAGATACAAGTGTTCCAAACCATTGTAAAACCGTTATCTACTCTTACTTGTATGTTTACCAGTGTGCTTAGTACGGTTATATAAAGAAAGGGACAATCTAACTATTTGTCTCTGGCTCACGCAGTATAGGTACACAGCAATGTTGTAAGGCGAATAGTTGTCCTGCCCCTTTCTTTAATTAAGTGTTATAGTATGGGGCACTAGGATATTAGAATATTAGATAGAATGCTAGAAGATGTTAGATAGGTAGTGCTCAGTTAAAATATTGTAACGCTTTGGTGTACCTAATTACTGTAATGTTGCAATATTTATGTAAATAAAAATAAATAAATAAATAAATAAATAAATTACTGACTGCGGGCCTGTCCTCTAAGGAGTGTCCTTTAGTGTTCCAAACCGTTGTAAAACCATTGTTCCCTGTTTCTTGTACGTTTACTTGTTAAGTTGTCAGTGAGCAGGTACGTTAAGCATATGCTCGAACCTACAAAAAAAAAAACCAATTGACAATTTTTATGTCAAGTGCTCTAAGGCTGGTTTCTGAATTGAGAATTTCACTGAGTAAATACCTAAGTAAGGTTCTGTCACGCTCATTTCTGAGAAATTCGAAGAGACAGAACTATAGTTAACTATTTACTTAGCGAAATTCTCAATTCAGAAACTGGCCCCAGTGTACAATAAAGAAAATTCTTATCTTTTTGACTGCTGTCAACATATTTTGACGAATAACGCCTCAAGACTAAACGTCATCTCACACCAAAGCGTTAGCGTCCGTGGTCGCGATCAATTATTGCAGTACTATTTACGTTACGTAACTTTTACGAACTTTTCCACTATATGGACACGTTCGATTTAGTCCGAATAGCCATTAGAATCAGTGTATACGCGGTCTGCAAGCTTTCCTTGATATTTGTATTGAGCTCGATATGGGTGGCGCCATCTTGCGTTACCTAGTACTGCGAGAATGAGACGACGCGACTCCATTGTAACAAGCTTTACTTCCCGAAACAGATTAACTGTTACGCAATATTAATTTCGAGGGTAAAGAGAGTTCTCTAACGTTGTATTAATGTTAGCTAACGTTAAATAATATGATTTTTACTATAAACCTAATAAAGACATCTTGTGTATATTTTCAGAAATTAACTTTACCCAATTCCTCCACTATTTACTAGCTTTTGGTGCATTTATTTTATTCGCATACTTAACATAAAAGATGTCGTTTTAATAAAACTGGCCCTTGGCTGAAAAAGGCATAATAAATTAGGTAAAAAAAAATTAACTGTTTATTTCAGAAATTACAGATTACTCTGGAAGATGAATCTTAAAAAATAAAAATCTCTTTGGTTCTCCTTTGATTTATCCGACAACCTAGCATCTGTTTAAAAAATTTGTGGACAATCTAGCATCTGGTAAATGCTGTCTTTAGGCTAGGCTAGACTTAAAAGAGTAGGTAAAGCCTAGAACTACCTTTTTAATTCTGATTTAGTTTGTGTACAGTCGAGAGCACATCAACGTTTACTGCTCTCTACTCAGTTACGTCACGGCCGACTAAAATGGTAAGGCTGATGTGCTGTCCACTAACAAAAGGACTTTCTTTTCTTTCATAAGCGGCCTATATACGTTCCACTGTAGGACACAGACCTTCTCTCAGAGAGAGAGAGAGTATGGGGTTAATCACCGCCCATGCCCACCGCGGATTGGCGATTTCAAGCGCTCTGAGGTATGCGAATAGCTCTGACACTCAGGTTTCCTCACGATGATTTGCTTTACCGTGGAGCTGTGGTAGCCTATTAAGTAGAACATTGGACTCGGAAGCGAGAGACCCAGGTTCGATTCCCAGTGCTGGCTACCTATGACTGTTTTCTAAGTTATTTACATTTGTGAAGTTATAGTAGCAATACCACTCGCTAACAGTGAAAAAAACAGCTTTTCTTTGCTACGATTTATTTGTGCCTACCCTTCTGTATGTACAGTAACGACTTCTATTCTTTGTTTTGGTTCGTCCTATTTTCCATGGCAAAAATGTAAAGGTTTTTATTAATTGTATTAACTAAAGCCCCCGTTTCCACTGCGATTAGGTAGGTAACTGAAACGGACCAACTTTTTTTTGCTCCCAACGAATCAACTATTTAGTTGATTCGATAGAAACATTTGTTATTCTCCTTGTTTGTTTCTATCTACAAAACTTAATCAAGTGATAAAAAGCCTTTTCTATGAGTATTATTTTTAAGAACTGTCCACTTGTGAATGATAGATAAAATGTTCTTTTGATGTAAGCATTGTCGTTGTCATAGAACATATAAATAATAAGATAACATTTCCTATTCTGATCAAACGAACGAAGATAATGTCGGCTGAATTTATCATCCTTTAACGTTTAATTATTACCTACGTATTGCCATGGAGGTAATTGAGAAAAATGATGGCAAAGTGTTTCTGTACGAAAATTTAAATTTAAAAATAAAAAAATGAGCCAAAAAGTTTATCTTTGTTTTATTACTCTATAATAAAAATTTATTCGATAGGAACAAAAAGGAAAGTTTCGGTAAAAAATGTTTCGAAGCAACTAGTTGATTCCCCCGGAAAACACGCTAAAGCCTAGGTACAATTCTTTAGCCACTTACCACACTTGCGCCAATAGTGTCATTGTTGTAAGATAATACTACCACTTGTACCTACCATGAATGAATAGGTATGCTCGAAAATGGAATGTTTTGTCTTAAATTTTAACTCAAAAATTATTAACTATTATTCTACGTGTACAGATGCCACTAGTCTAATATTTATTGTATTCAACACGGGTAATGATGAATATTTGTTCAATGGAATATTGTTGTGGAAATAAAGTAAAATTATTGTTTGTGAAATGTTGTTTTGTCAGTAAAGATATTGTATTAATAAGACCTACGTTTCTGTCTATACTATACTAACCATTTATTTGTGCCCACTACATTCTTTCTCCTTTGGAAATCGGTCAAGTGCGTGTCGGGCCACGCGCAATGGAGGGTTCCGTAAGAAGAGGGTTTTGTTTATCTGCTTTACAGAACTAACAACTTCATCGAAGTAATTTTCAATGGATTTTGTACGAAATTTTACTTTTATAAGTTGGTTGCCTATTACTCGTTAACTAGTAAAGCCTACTTACTTAAGCCGTAATACTTTTCCTTTTAAGTTCATCTTATGTGCTACTACCCTGATTTTTTTTACGTTTCTACAATCAACCGGTTGGCCAGGAGAGGGCGAAGCCCTACTCGGACAAAAATTTACGCTTTAAAGCTTAATATTTCTCAAATAAAAATAAAAAAAATAGTCTGCCTGCACCCCCACATATTTTCAACAACCAACCGAACGATGCCCCACATAATGGGGAAGACGAGAAAAAAAATCATCCCCACTTTTGATGTTAGGGGAGGCACAGTAAAAAAAAAATTCCAACATTTTATTCTTTGACTTTGTCGGCGTAATAAATATGTATATATATCTACCAAATTACAGCTTTCTAGTACCACCGGTCTTGGCGCTAGGCCGCGGAGGCACGGAGGGACAGACGGACGGACGGATGGTCAGACAGACAGACGGACATGGCGAAACTATAAGGGTTCCTTGTCGGACTACGGAACTGGCCGCGCACCGAGAGTTTCGTACCACCATAAATCATACCGTCAAGTTGGGTAACATTGAATTTCCTTGCACTTTGAATAAATATTGTCTTTGGAAAATTGCACACATAAAAACTTCTAAGTGCCAGTTTTTACCGTTAGTCTTTGTATGTACCTTAGAAGTTTTTATGTGTGCAATTTTCCAAAGACAATATTTATTCAAAGTTGCAAGGAAATTCAATGTTACCCAACTTGACTGTAATGTTAGGCAAGTCCATTTTTAGGGAACCCTTATAGTTTCGGCATGTCCGTCTGTCTGTCCGTCCGCGGCCTAGCGCAAACAACGGTGGTACTAGAAAGCTGTAATTTGGTGTTTGTGCCTATACATATTTATCATGCCGGCAAAGTTAAACAATAAAATAGTTGAAGTTAAACAATAAAATATTAGAAGTTGTTAGTTCTGTAAAGCAGATATAAAATACTCTTTCTAAGGAACCCTACATTGCGCGTGGCCCAACACGCACTTGGCCGGTTCTTACTATTTGTTTTCCAATCTGCCATAATTGCACAAATTCAGTGATAAACTGATAACACAGTTCAAGCGATCTGAAATCGGCGCGCGTGCATGCAACGAAAGGGAATGATAAATGTTGATGAACCGAAAGAGATCCGTCAGGATCGTGGCAAGAGGCAGACCATGGTCCCTGCCTACCCTTCCGGGAAACAGGCGTGAGTATATTTTGTTCTATTTGTGTATATATATAAATAGAACATAAAATTTGTTCCAAAGGCGAACTTACCTCTAAGGGAGATCTCTTCCAGCCAAACTTAGCGTAGGGTGTATAAATTAAGATAGCGGTTTTATGTTATGGTTCTAGCGATACATCTGTCTCTCTAAAGCATTTCCGTTGACATCGCGCCCTTCGAATCTTATTCAGTGTTATATTAAAAATACAAATAAATTCGTAACCTAATTTATTTCACTATCAATCAATATCATACAACAAAAGCAAGCTTAATGGTGTGCATCCTTAGGGTCTTGTTTCCCATATTCCTTCTCCCACATGGCTATGAATTCCTTCTTCCTCTGTTCCCGCTTCTTGAAGTATTCCGGGTACTCTGCCTTCTCAAGCGGATGCCAGTAGTCTAACACCCAGTCTGGAGGTTCCACTTCACGCTCGAAGGCCACACCGCCGTGGCTTTCCGCGACTGAAAGAGGAGAGAAACATGGAAAGTAAATTAACTTGTGACAACACATATAGGGAAGTCCAATGGGGAATTTTCGAAGTTTTATAGGTTTAAAAAAATGTGACTGATCAAGTTCTGTCACATTCAGTTTTTAGTATTATTGTAGACACAAATAAGCATAATTTTACAAGATAACACAAATATTTATGCTTCGTACATTACAAGCTACATTATGAAAAATATTTAAGAGTGTCTAGCCTTCACTTCAAAAAAAATATCAAAGGGCTCTAAATAAAATTTATACTCACACTTCTTAGGAATTGGGTGTTGCTTCAAGAAATACTCCTCCTGACCAGCCTTTAGGAGTTCCACGGCTTTGCGCATATCTGGCTCCTTTGCATGCTTGTCGAAGCGCTCCCGCAAGAGAACAGCTTGATAGCGGTACACATGACTGGAAACATTGGTGAGTATATATTCATTTCTCAACTGCCCTCGCAGAATGTTGTCTATACAAACTTGGACACAGATCTGTGACAAGGCAGACGAGTGGTTAAAATTCTTATAAAAAACATGATTCCTTAAAATGCCGATTAAAATAGTCTGTGGTGGAGATTTTACAAGGAAACCTCATAACCAAAGATAAAATAAACTGCCTCTTAGGAATGTTTTAGAGCAATCTTGAAGGCTGTAAATATTCAAGTATCACCCTGTCACATCAATGTTTTATATAAAAACAAGACAGACAGATACTGAAGTATTAGTCCACCTTTTGTGTACTATCTCTCGTGCAAGACTTAACCACATCTGCCGTGTCACAGATCTGTGTCCAAGTTTCTATAGACCACCAATACATCCCATTAGCAAGGGCAGTTGTTAGATTAATAAGAACATTTATTTACTTAGTGGAATTCTCTATTCGAAAACTAATGGAATGCAAAGCAAAGTATCTACATATTACAGCCAAAAAAACAAATATGTGAAAACGTATGGCTATATTACTTTCAAACTTGGAAGAATATGGGAAAATCTGCACCAAATCTTATCGGAATCCTGACGTTGCCGATAAAAATTAGTATCTTATTTGACAGGTTGACGTTAAGAATCCTTCAGGATTTGGTGAGCGTAATAATAATAAGCCTCTTATCTGCAGATGTCAACATTGGGAAATAAATACTGAACAAAAATAAAGATTATAACCTTGTAGTTTGTATATTATTGGCAATAGGCGATTGTTAAGTAGGTAATCAAGTAACGCAAGGAATGGAAAACTCTGGAAATGTTCTGGAAAATAAGGATAGAGTTATTCGCAAAGGGGTTAGCAAAAATTACGTAATTAAAAACAAAGGCAGGGAGGGGCTTAGCAGCTATGGATAATTTTATAAACATACCGTCTATCGTAGTAACATTCTAAATCACGTAAAGCACGCTTGTAAAGCGCACAAACTTTCTGAGCGTGAGTTCGTATACCCAAAACTGGGACGTTCGCCATTTTTATTTTGACGGCTAGTTGACAGCTGAGAGACGTCAAACGACTCAAACGTCAAAGTCCCAAAAGTGGCCATAGATAAAAATATTTCGTTTTTTCTGTCAATCTCTACCATATAAGGTGAGAGAAACAAGTAAAGTACTCTGTGGAGAAACGCATACAATGTATACTCAAGAACCGCACGGGACCTTGTCTTTCGAGCATAAAAGCAAGCGTAATCCGTGAACGTTTTATTTAACATTCTTCGCGTAGTTTACTTTGGCTGGGTGGCGGATGCACGTCGCTTATGGGCTATGGGCTAAATAACCACGCGTGCCCACCGTGGATTCGCAATTTCAAGCGCTGACGTTTGAAATACCTCAGACGGTCAGGTTTCATCACAAAGTTTTCCTTCGCCGTTAGCGAGTAGTATTGCTACTAAAAATTCACAAATCAACAACTTTTTCTCAGGGAAAAAATCGCAAAATCAAAAAAAATATATCAGCTACCTACTCTATCCACAGTGTTATCCCATAATAAAGGTTTTTAGTACTGGCGTATGAATAGAATGTCGGAAGGATTTAAATACACCCTGTATAGTAGTGTATAGTTGCGCACACTATTATAACTCGATCATTTTTAATGACACGGGGCAGCTTACGTAAATAAATTAAAGTACTTTCGCATGCAGGTACGCCAAATGCAATAAATCATAATTTAAACAAAACTACAGGTCATTAATTCTGCTCTGGTCTTGTATGTACAACTATTCTATAAGACAAGCATCCTAAATTGGGTCGGAGAAAGTTAAGAAAATGGGCACACGCGCACAGATTGCTACATTGACCAATGAGATGGACGCGCTTTTTGAATGAAGAATGCAAACAATTTTGTTTTTATTTCGAAACTGGAAAAAGTACAATAAAACTTTTTCTTTCATTTTGAATTAGCCACGAAGAAGAAAATGCCATTACTTAATAATTTTTTTTTAAAAATCTGCCGAACGCAACAATGGATACTACTAGTGAAAAGTCCTTGGGAAATCTTATATTATTTTATGACAATTCTAAGTCATGCATTAAAGATCCAAGTACCGAAGTATTATTAGGCAAGACTAACAACCATAGCTATGCATATAAACTACGGCTATGAGCTCTACCTCGTTCCACAGTGTTGACTCGACACTCAAGGAGGTGGGGTGTTTGAAAGAATATTGTATATCTTTTTTTACATAAATAACTCAGTGTTTCTAAATAAAAAGTTCGAAGAAACTTTTATTAGAAAATAGGAAATATTATCTAACAGTGAACGTTTGGTGAAGTTCTTTCGACGCGGAAGGAATTTTCATTGAGTTTTTTTCACGTAAGTGCTTGTTTAAATTTTTATTAGAGATCTAACCTCATTTTATTTTAGGTAATCAAGGGGGGCATACCAATCTACTTTTTAGAATAGTTGTAACTAAGTATCTAGAAGTCCAGAATTAGGAGTCTCTATATCGTAAATAAAACTTAGCAGTATCTTTACCAGGACGATACTCGTCCTAATTTCAAACAACTTAAGAATGAGTATTGAACGGGAAAAGATTCTTTGAGTACGATTTAGACCATATGTTTCAGTAGGATTTTTATTAATTTTTCCCTTCGGTTCGGCCTACACCCACAGTTTGGTGGACACATGAATGGCCTGGAAGGTAAACTGAAATATTTAAACATCTAGTTCCCGGGACTATTAAGCGAAATCCGGTATTCTGGGATCTCCTATTTTAAAATTCGATACCTATTTAAGAATATGCCGTTTTTAGAACATAAATGGACGGCCTATGTAAATTGTACTTACTCTCCATAGCACACGAATCATCTCGATTTAGCAATTTTGTCACAGGCCGTTTAATTATAAACTAGAATAGGAATACATAATCATATGTAATTTGCCTACTGTCCTTAGAAAAACGAGACAGATTCATCGATTTATTGCGACAAACAAATTCTACAAAAAGTCCTCCTTTCAAACACGATATAACTTATTGACGAAATAAAAGTAAAATTTCCTTTCGTTCAAACTTCGTTTCAATGTAATTTTGCAAGAATATGCGGGCGGCCTACATAATGTGATTAAAATTTCACTTCCAATACAAAAGACATCAACGCGTTGCAAAAGTTTATTTCTCATTACGATGTTGCATAAACACCCTTATTTCTCAAAATTTAAAGTCTACCTATGAATCAGGTCATGAATACTGTTTTAATGAAAGTGATCGAAGCAATTGTTTTGGTATAATGTATAATGTAGAACAAATTCCTCCGAAAGTAAAAGTTCAAACTTTCACCCGTTACGGTGACGTCACTGATAGTCGAATACCTAATTTTCATTTAATACACGAACACATTTGCAATTGTGTATTTTCCATTATGAATAACGGTAAAAACTGAAAGCTATTAAGTATTATCGGTAATTTGGAACTTTCTTTTGATAATGATTGCGATTTGTAAGGATATTAACGAAAGCATTAGTCCAACGTTAGCATATTTTTCACAGGTTTTTTACTAACACAGTTTTTTCATACGTTCCTAATAAATTAATTGACAATTGATATCGAGATCAGAACACACCTTGATTGCGATATCAGCTTCCTCAACGGATCGCGTGATCAGCCCTTATATTACGCTCACCAAATCCTGAGCGATTCCAATCAAACTGTCAAATTAGTATGGAATTTGACAGTTAGACGATTGGAATCGCTCAGGATTTGGTGAGCGTAAATAGGCCACAGATTCTACGTAACCAATTTATGCATTAAAACTGTATCCTCTGGATATCTAAATTTAGTAAAAAATACAGTCACAATTGTTACCCCTTTTAACACAACACAATATAAGACACGTAGCTAAATCTTACAGACCTCTTGACTGATTGTCGTGACATCGAGGGAGGATATGATAAAATAATCTTAGCTCTAAATCTTGATGCTTACAGACGATTGCACGTGACAGCGTGGCTTACCCCCGTTTTACATTACATTAGATAACTCACGCCTGTATGCCGGAGGGGTGGGCAGAGACCACGGTTTGCCACTTGCCACGATCCTGCCAGACCCCTTTCGCTTCACCAACATTCATTAGTGGTTGCGTGCACGCACGCCCGGCTTCGGGTACTTTTTATATTGATCTTTGCTAAATGCATCTATCACCCCATTTGGTCGAAGTATGTCCGTCTGCGACGTCCCTTACCAGCCCTTCTACCCACATTCGCTCTATATATCTCTTTATTCAATCTTTTTTACTTCATCCTCTCCATGTGTCCAAACCAACGCAATATTCCTTTCTCAATTCTAGTCACTACATCCTGTTTCAGTCTACTAGACTCCCCGTTTTCTCGTACTCTCTACTGTTAAGAGGATCCAGTGGGCTCACTAGCGCGCCCAATAAAAAAAATCGTGTCTTCCTTTACAGGTCGTATCTGCAAAACTGGTCTGTACAGTGTACAATCTCTTAATCATGTTAACAGTGATTTTTAGGAATCACGACAAAGAACCTAGGATCACGAACCTGGGACTAGATAGCATTTATGTCAAAACAGCCATTTTTGGCGTCAATGCTGTCTAGTCCTGAGTTTTTTGCATTAGGTTCACGGTCGTGGGTCCTAAAATCACTATTAACATGATTGAGAGATTGTACAGACGCTTTTTGCAAATTCGATTTGTAAAAAAAAAAGATTTTTTCTTTGGTGGCGCAAGTGTTACTCCGTGTAGCCCCTTAACAGCTGTCAGTTGGCCAAAAGAAACAACATAATAACAACATTTTAAGCCATTGTTAACAGAGCTGTTAACATTACATTAACAGATAGCTAGTGTACGAGAAGCCGGGGTAAACTTTTACTACGCAATAACAATATTAAATTCCACACAACACATTGACTTGTCTTAGTGATAAGCTAGGATATCCTGTGATATGGTAATCAAACAAGACTACCACAAACTTAAAAAATAGGTACACCCAAACTGACATTGACAATTTGTACTGATTTGTACAAATAAAACAAGTACCTAAGGTAACATTTGTAAAGCCTAATTAGGTGTCGATTTGTGAATGTCGTTCGTTCGTTATAACGATGTTATGAAATTAGAGTCAATTCAATTTACCTTATTAACGATAATGACCACCAAATCTGTGCTTATATACTTAGGACGGGTTTTTGCGGTGCGCTCATGAACGATAGAGCAATAAATCTAAAGACCTTATTAGACTAGATATAGCACGAACATGGCCGTAGCCTTAGTAGTGGTTGTGGGAAGATAATTATGATTACCTGGTTCGATTCCCGGAAAATCAGTGACTTACCTCCGGTTTCTCGTACGCTATCAGTGTCTCAATCTAGTTTTTTTATGCACTTCGGCTGGCTGACATATTGTTAACCATAGTAGATTAACAGGTGGTTGGAACACGAGAAACTGGGGGATAGTTTCCTAATTAGTTACTACTTAATTAAGTGTTATGAAATTATCACAGGAAACCGGATCTCTGCGGTTTTTTTTTATTTCATTAGGCCTTTTACACGGGTTGCTTAAATCCATTGAAAGTGTTTGACTTGGAGCATACGTACAGATTTAGGCAAACATCTTGAGCAAAAAACTACGCTTAAAAGGAAAGAAAGTGCAGTGAAGAGTGCAGGAACCAACACCAACCAATGGCGTTGCAGAAACGATCCTCTCCCAATCATCTAATATATAAAAGCCGAGCATCCGACACACTCACTCATCAACGCCCAGCCCAAGCCGTTGGACTTTGCGGTCAGTTTTGTGTAAACAAAAGTTGGTACAAATGTACGTGTACATAACTGGTGAGACGACAAATTTACGGTTTTTAAAAATTCAATCCCTAAGAGGGTGAAAAAGAGTGTCAAAGTTTGTACGGGGAATAAAATTTTTGTGGTTGTATTTTCTTTAAACTTATAAGAAATGTACATTTATAAAATTAATGAAACACCTATTGCTCCTCTAAATAGGTTTTTAAAATTCTCCTCTGCACGGATTAGTGCAACAAAAAGAATATAATCAGTTTTTCAAAATTCAAACCCTACAAGGATGAAAAGGGGTGCCAAAGTTTGTGCGGAAAGTAAAATATTTGTGGTCGGATTTTCTCGAAACAAATGTGGTTCAATAAAATTTAGGAAACACATATTTCTCATCATAAGCTGCCTGTATACGTCCCACTGTAGGGCACAGGCCTTCTCTCAGAGAGAGAGAGAGAGAGAGTATGGGCTTAATCACCACGCGTGCCCACCGCGGATTGGCGATTTCAAGCGCTGAGGTATGTGAATAGCTCAGACACCCAGGTTTCCTCACGATGTTTTCCTTCACCGTTAGCGAGTGACATTGCTACTATAACTTCACAAATGTACATAACTTAGAAAGAAAAGTCATAGGTACATGCCCGCACTGGGGATCGAACCTGGGTCTCCCGCTTCCGAGTCCAATAGGCTACCATCGATTACTCATATTTCTCAGTTAATCAAAATACAACCCGTAAGAGAGTGAAAAGGGTTGGCAACGATTGTACGGGGAGTAGCATATTTGTGGTTGTAGTTGTTTGTAAATGAACACACAATTTTTGTTATATTTATTTCACATGCGCTAAAAGATAAACATATACATTTACATACAGGCACATACATTGCTTCTGGCCCCACACTAGGATACCGTGCCGTGGGTACCAGAAACAACGACATCACAAACATGTAAACATCCAAGACCTGGGGTTTTTTTTGTCCCCAGCCGGGATTCGAACCCGGGACCTCTCGCATGGTATGCAGGTGCGCTACCGCTGCGCCACGAGGTCGTCAATAGTATCGGAAAGTATCGGAAACTTATTTAGAAGCACTCTTATCAACTAAAGTCCACGCGGACGAAGTCGCAGGCAATAGCTGTATATAATTGTACGGTGGTCTGCAGTGGGAATTAAGCCCACGCCCTCTATTTTGGTACTCAGGCATGTTAATGAGTAGAAGATTGAGGCATTTACATACTATATCATCATCATGACTAATGCGCTTCCATTTACAGATGGATACCACATCCATCAATACTCATTTTGAAAAAGAGAGCATGCATCAATATTAATTTTTCAAAAGAGAACAACATGCTTATTTTCGAAGACGTTTGCCTGACGTCGTCGGTGAGCGGAAAAACCAGTTGTCAACTGAAGTGTGCCAACCTGCGAGATGCGGGCGCATTAAGCAACCAGGCAGGGCTCGTTTCGTAAACGCTGGTCACTCGACGACGGCGGCGGTACTTGTCCTGCGATTGCCAAAGCCTCTGAGAGGCAGTTGGACGGTAATTTCTAGACGTAAATTGTTAGTTTCCTATCCTAGGTTACCTACTGCGTGGGGAGTTGCAAAAACTTTTCTGGGGCAGTCGAAGTTTAGCTGAATTAGTAGGTAGTTACTTTCTTAGTAGGTATGAAGTAGATTTTTTTTAAATTCCTCACGTTAGGTACTTAGGTTTTAACTCACGACTTTGGTATCATATTACCCGATCGTACGGACTGATTCCAATTCGGTTTTTATAGTTGAATTGGTGCAGCCATTTTCCAAGACCATCGACTCTGATTACATTTTTAGGGATTTAAAGTCGCTGTTTTAGTTGGATATGTGTAGTTTGACCTGAAATACACAGTTATATATAATTGTATAAGTCCGAAGTCTTGATAGTCTGATGATATTCAGCACAAGAACCCATGGATCACAGATATTGTCGCAAGTAGAAACTTAGAATTGTAGTTAAAACACGTTTATTGTTATTTTGTACATCTTAAAATTAACCACTCGTCTGCCGCGACACAGATCTGTGTCCAACTTAGTATGGGCCACCTATACGTTGCGTTCCGCGAGGGCAGTTCAGAGGTTAATAGTCTGATGATGACCAGCTCAAGAACACTTAGATCACAAACACTGGCAACTAGAAATCTGTAAATAATTTTTCGATGGAATACTTCATTGTTATCTCCTACATCCGATTTGAGAGCCTGATAATAACCATCTGAAAAACATATGCGTCTAAAATACGTATCCAGGGGTTTTTGAGAAAGTTCACAAAGAAGTGGTTTGTAGTAATATCGAAGGTGATTTTTACAAAAACAATGTACCATTATGTTACCCGTAGGTACTTGGGAATTTTCTTAATCCGGGTGGCGCCGGATTAAGAATAGCGTCACTCCATTTCCTTCCGTGGATGTCGTAGAAGGCGACTAAAGAAATACATTACCAGGAGATGGGCAGCAGCGTTTTCTTGAGATTCCAACCGCATACTGCGATCGCCAACCCGCCTGCCAAGCGTGGCAATTATGGCAAAACCCCTCATGGTTACGAAAACCATGAGGGAGGTCTATGTCCTGCAGTGGGCGTCAAATGGCTGATGATGATGATGATGACTCGGGATGACATAAGGACAATACCACACTACAAATACCACAACACCACACTTTTATCAAACACTTCTAAATGGGTTTGTGTTTAGTAATTTATGTAGTATGGTGGAGTATAACTAACCTAAATTATCATGCCGATTATGCCGAACAGCTTTCTTTACGATGACGTCACTTTTACAGTTCTAGTATGAAAAAATGTATTCTTCTTCTTCGACATCAGGTATTCCAAAGCTTTTCTTAATTAGTTTTGGATTCGCATAATAGCAAGTGTTTCGTTCTCTTGCAAACCATAGGAGTAACGGAACTACTCTAGTTGAGGATTTGGTCATAATAGGGCCTCAGGGGCGCTACTACGTAAGTTCTCCACCACACATTCATGTTTTGACACTTTGGAGTCGTCAAAATGGTTAACCAAATTACGGTTAGGTACGTGATAGAAGGGCAGAACTCAAGAAATCAAAAGTTCACGTCGTCCGATCGGTGGGACCAAGTGGTCTAAGAAAATGATCGTTGGAACACTTCGACTAGTTAATCGGACCAACTGGAAAGAAAAGTTCACATCGTCCGATTGGTAGGACAAAGGCAGTCGGACCACGTGGCCGGAGGGGGATTAAATACAACCGACGGAGGTTCATTCTATTTTTTTGTCAAAAATTCGCTCGTAACGTTGTGTAGAGTATATTATATTATACGCTTATAAAACTGAATGTGCTATCGACTGTATACTATACCTACAATTTTGTGCATAGCGTGCGGTTTGTTCGCGCATAATACTTACTGATCTGTGGTTTAAGTTCGCGTGTTTCCTGTGAGCGTGCTGGGGCCCCGATTAGCCGAGGTTGTTTGCTAAGCAAACAGAACAGGCATCCGCGGTCAGTGATATGTGGCGATGAATAACGCTTACTCTACTTAATACAGGGTTGCCTCAAAAATTGCGCTATTCCTGTAACACGAGCGTGTCAGTTACAATCACGTTGTTTCTACGAGTTTTGATATTTTTTTGTTCAATTTACATCTAATATATATAAAAATCTCGTGTCACAATGTTTGTTATCAAACTCCTCCAAAACAGCTTCTCCGATTTTTATGAATTTTTTTGTGTGTACATATTTGGTAGGTAGGTCTGATAGTAGTCGGTCTATTTAACGTTTATTGTTCAAACAGCGTCACCGACTATCGTTACTTATCGTAAAAAACAAAACATATTTGTGTACTTATAATAAAAGAAGCTGACCTGGAAAACGTTGTTTTGCCACAATTATTAATTAGCCTACGACCTATTCTCAGATCTACCAAGTATACACAAAAAAGTCATAAAACTCGTTGAAGCCGTTTCGGAGGAGTTCGATAACAAGCACTGTGACACGAGATTTTTATATTAGATGTGGTACAGTTAGTATCAACATTCCCACCTCCAAAAATTGTTTAAGTATATTTTGTTGCAAGTATTCTCTCTGCGGACTGAGAATGATGCTAGAAATGTGCAGTTAGCCTTCTCTATATTGTACAGTTAAAACGGCCGTAGAAGCTGAGTCATCATCGACTACGCTCCTATTAGACTCTGCTAGCCTAGTACTTTCACCTAACTCTGGATGCACTCTGGCACTGTGTGCACTGTGAAAAACATTTCCTAATAATGAAACATAACATAAACTCACACCTGTATCCCGGAGTGGTAGGCTCATCCACTTGCCACGATCCTGACAGATCTCTTTCGCTTTATCAACATTCATTAGTCGTTGCACGCCAATTTCGGGTACTTTTTATCTTGCCCTTTGCTAATACAACTCCTATTTGGTTCCATTCACATTCGCTTGATTTATTTGCTTCCCAAATAATAACATCCACATAACACAATTATTTGTTCTGTCCCAAACTAGATTACCCTGCGATATGGAAGCCAGACAAGGATATCACAAACACGGATAAATACCCACACTGAGGCCATTAAAGTACAAAGAACGCGGCCCCCAGCGAGAATCGAACCCACGATCTCTGTTTTAGCACTCATAGGTGTCGCGGCTAGACCAACGAGGCAGTCTTGGTGCTCCCCCAGACAGACAGAAAGTCTTATTTTGGCTTGGTTTTGAATTCTGTTGCAAATTTTCCTCGTGTTGATTGAATGGGTGAATTTCCATTTTGGTGATGTCTTTTCCTGGTTACCATAGTGTTATAATCCTATTTTGGACCCAATACAAGTGAATGTATGGTGTGGAAGCTCTTCACTTATTCAAAAGAAACGCATATACAGGGTCACCAAAAAAATGTGCAATTCCTGAAACACGTCAATTAGAGTTCGTATTTAACAAAAACTTTTGTTCTACAACCAACTACCGTAAAAATTACGTTTCTTGCAATTTTTCTGCTTTGCAGTGGCGTTGTTCGATAGGTAATGATTAAAACCATACGTGATACATAAAGTGGTCATTCCTCTGCCAGTCTACGACATTGGTCGCCAGTCTCTTCAATACCAAAGTTTTGCTGGAAGAGAATGCTTCTTGCAGCACGCCTTTGTGCATTTACAATGTAATTAGTACAATAAAAAATTTAAATAGATAAATAATAAATTGGTGGAGCGCGTAAAGTGCTCGTGAAATTATGTAAATCCGGATAATTAGAATATTTTAAATCTGAGAAGCTTATAGAACAAAAGTTGTTAGAATTGCACATTTTACAGATAACCTTATATACGTCTCACTGCAGAATATAGGCCATCTTTTAGATAGCCCTGGGACTTACATTGATGTACAAACTCTTTTAGCACGTAGGTTAGTAATTGGTGTTAATTTTTATGCACGTAACATGTACATGTAAAAAATTACTATGGCCTTTGCACCTATACAATGAGATGATTTATACAGCGTCAAGGAGCACCATTACTCACACTAGATGGGGGAAGGAACCACTCGGACGCTGCAGTGCCTGGGACACTGTTTTTTAGATGGAGTACCTACGCTTGCCCAGCACCTATACCTACCATCCTCACAGCTACAACATATAACAACATGTATAGTAACATGCAAGTATGTAACATGGGGATTTTCTATTCGTCATAAATAGGTAACTAGGATCCAAAATTAGCGTTCTTCTGATGACACAATCTACCAATGTATTTTTTATAATGGGTGTTGCAGAAAGACCCGGTAAATTCACTGAAACTAATGGGGTTAAATTCGCGGATTTAGCAATTTCAGAGCAAATCATAAAAGTGGTTGGTGGTGAAAGATGGCTATGACTAACATTACTCTGCATAGTATCACTTTGCTTTCCGATAAGTCATTTTGATTGGACTAAATTTTGAACTCGACTCAACACATCAACGTTTACACCCGTGCACTCTGCTCAGTTACGTCACTGCCCTTACGGCGCGAGACACACAGATGGGACGTGGGGCGAGATGAACAAGGATGGCTCTTGCCGCAGAACGAGGACTGTGGTCTGTGCACGTGACACTATACATCTTACCGCGTCCTCGTTCCACGAAATTTGCAACTAAAATTTAAAGGTTGATCTACTTGACTGTACCTAGTATTGAAAACTCATAGGTCAATACCGGGTTAATACGGCTGATTGGTATGAGACTTATTACCTTTTTGATAGTAATGGTCGCCGTTACGATGAAATAGAAACTTGACGCTTGGACTAGTAGGTAGGTATACATACTAAAAGCTTCCATTTCAAATACGAAACATAAAACAAAGCCAACCCGTGACCAAAACTTTTAATCAACATGCTTCAGGTACTCTTAGGTAGGTATCAATGGATATTGATATCTGTCCCAAAAGTTATAGAGTCAACATTCCTATTATAGTAACACACTACACCTATTTAGTTTAGCAACAATACTGAATTATGAAGCGGTGAATATTAGTCGGTAGCACAGAATAGAAACAATAAGTGTTGGAGTTTTATTCGCACAATCAACCTTTACCTACGTGCACTCTACTCAGTTACGTATCGGGTTTGAATGTCTGAATGTTGTAGACTCAATGGAGCGTCCGAAAAGAAGCCATAATTAAATCAGTACCTGTGGAAGAGGTAACATTCATTACAGTAACACAATGGACTCGACTCTTTTATGGCTATAGGAACCAATTATCTGGAAGATTTATGGGGTGCGTGCGCGCCAGATTGAATGCAAAAGCGTTGTTTAACTTGTTAGAACAGTGTTCAAGAATTTATGTTGTGGTTGCAAACAATTAATTAATTAAGCCTTCTTCAGCTGCTCGGATAAAAAGATTAGAAATTAAACAGTACCTAAGATTTTGCTGATTTTGTTGAGGAAGCGAAAGTGGTCTGTCAGGATCGTAGCAAGTGGCAGTCCCTGGTCTCTGCCTACTCCTCTGGGAGACAGGCGTGAGTTTATGTATGTATCTGTGTATTTTGCTAAGACTGTGGTTTAAAATAAAAATCTAAGGTTACCTTAAGAATTTTTGGTCTTTTATTTTTTGCCAGTGTATGAATTAGCAGGCTAATACGTCCCATGTAGGGAACAGGCCTTCTCTCAGGGAGAGAGTGTGGGCTTAATCACCACGCGTGCGAGTATGGGTTCCTAAAGTCTTTAGAGAATTCAATTTGAGTATTATAGGTAGGTAGAGACCAAGGCTTACGACTTACCTGTTGATGTAGCCCCCAATACAGTTCAAGAAATTAAAATGACTTTGGAAAAAGTCCTAATTGTTTCATTGCACAAAAAGCGGGTTTTATTCTTCTAGATACTTAGATAATCCCTCCCTCCCATACTACTTCGACTATAAAGCCAACAAGCGCACCTAAAGCCCGACCAGTCAGTTTCTGCCGTTTCCACAGTTCCCAAAACCGGTGTCCGGCTGACTTAGCATGGACTCGATGGAGTCGCACCCCATTACTCAGAAATGATCATACAATCGGCATAAGCCGATGAATCTATGATGAAGAGACGAATATCGTCTCCGTATAGAGCTACGTATGGCAGTCTTATGTCACTGTAGGAGGCCAGCAGTAATATTAAAGGACTATCCACATTACACGGGAAGACGTCCGGGCGCAGAGATACAGACGAAAATAAACCTTAAATACTACAAAACTAGTACGAAAATAAGCGCGGCTACGTGTGACCGGCAGGCAAGACCCAGAAACGGGCTGTTTTGCTCTTGTGTTGTATTCTGTAACATACATAGTGATTATTTAAGAATTATTTTAGATTGAAATCGTACCACCCTTAGCTCACCAGCCCGTTGTAAAATACCTGACACCTGAAAGTCTTCACACCCCTGCCCCACAATGGCCACAGACTAAATACGGACATACCTATTGAATCTAACTTCATGGCAAAATAATAGCATAAATAAAAAATAAATAATAAATAAAACACGCTGTACTCTGGTAACCAGACAAATACGATATGCGGCGGTACCCAGCCAGCTCAGTCGAAATCCACAAACGACGGCTGTTTTCATAATATAGCGTGTTACTGTTCGCTAGGCAAACGAGGCAGACAGCCATTCCCAAGCAGGGTCACAAATAAAAAAAAAACTGTTGAACGTACAAACTAAGCCGCTGCTGCCTTTGGGTCGAGTTTGTACTGGGTACCTACAAACGTAGTTCGGTTTTAATTTATAAACGACATGCTGGCGCAGAATAAAACTTTACGTTAAGAGATCACAAACCAAGATTTGATCGTACTTAGAATTGCAAATAAACTAACAAAAAGGAAGCTTGAAGCTTTGAGCTGTATTAAGTTTCGATGCAAAAGCTCTATTTTTTATCTATTTATTCTCAACTCTAAGCACGATCAAACCTCGATTTGTGTACTCTTAAAATAAGAGTAAAGTTTCATTGCAAATTAAAACCAAACTACCTTAATATGGGAATCGCCTTGTGAGGCGCACTTAAATAATGCGTGCTAGGCGCACAGCTCATTGCTCCCGGCATGGCCAGTGCATGGGACTCGCCACGTGCAATTCGGCACTCGATAACGGGACTTCGTGCATTGTAGGGTCATACTTAACTGAGATTGCCAACGACTCCACTTAAGGTATAAATGTAACCAAAAGTAACACTAACGGTAAGCGCCAACTAATCATAATGTCAAACCTCCTCCTGGTTATCACCGCACCGATAGATTTACGTCTAGTGTGTGGTAATCAACGCAAACCATGCTTGTAATGTTTTTCTTCTTAATAAAAAATTGTATAAAAGCATAGTGATTAATTGATCTTTTAAAATGGCTTTTTTTTTAGCTAATTTTTTTCTAAACTTACTTTATTTATTGAGTAGTTCACATTAGCACTAATTCACTAGTTAACACTGTTAGGGAAAGATACAATGCTCCTTACCCACAGTTTATCGTAGTTCAAGAGCCAGGGCTTCAAAATTCACTCATTCAAACTCAAATCGTATTTCATAATGAAAATATTTGCATTTGTACCACCTTACAAGGCTGGGACTGTGCTCGATATTAATTCAAAATAATACAATGTACTAACAAACAGGGTATAATAAAATCTGAGTAAAATCCCTATACAAGTTGATCCGAAAGTCGTGGGACTGCCTCGTTGGTCTAGCGGTATCACGTCTGATTACAATGCCAATGTTTACCTTACCAAACGTAAGATTAGTTGAAAACAACATTGTACTCGGAAAAGAAAAACTAGAATTTGTAGAAGATACCGTTTTTCTAGGCATCACAATCGATTCAAAATTGCAATGGGGTCCTCATATTGTAAAACTAGCTCACAGGCTTAGTTCTGCAGCATATGCAGTCAAAAGAATTAGAGAGCTCACTGACGTTGCAACTGCTAGGCTTGTTTATTTTAGTTACTTCCACAGTATTATGTCCTACGGCATACTACTGTGGGGTCGGGCAGCAGACATTGAGACGATCTTCATCTTACAGAAGAGAGCCATCCGATTTATTTACAAGTTAGGTAGTAGGGATTCGCTAAGAGATTTCTTCAAAGAAACCAACATCTTAACAGTTGCATGTCAATACATTTATGAAAATATTATGTACGTTAGAAAAAATATCAAAGACTTCGAAAATGTTGGTGGCCACCATAATTTTAATACTAGAAATAAACATAAATTGTCATTTCCACTATTTAGACTTGCAAAAGTTAACACATCCTTTATGGGGCACTGTATAAGGTTCTACAACAAAATTCCTCAAGATATATTAGAGTTACCTCCAACGCGATTTAAAAAATGTGTTAAGCACATTCTGTGCAAAACGGCTTACTATAACATCAAGGATTACTTAGAAGACAAAGATGTTTGGCATTAAACAGTAGATTAATATTATTTAAAGGACGATTGTGACTAGTGTTCAACACATTCATGACTAATATTTTAAGTTGAAAACTCTGTTAATTAAGTTAAAACGTGTTTTGAAAAGAATAAATGTGGAGTTTCTTTGTTAGTTTCTTCTCCACACAATCCATTAATTGTGAAACTAACAACTTTGACGTTCATTAAGTAAACATTCTGTTTTTACAATGAATAAAAATATTTGAATTTGAATTTGAATTGAATTTGAGGTCGTGGGTTCGATTCCCACTGGGGGCCGTCGTGCATTTGTACAAATTGCCTCACTCTGGGTGTATTTCCATGTTTGTGTTGTCTGGTTACCGTATCACAGGTAATTTGGGACCAGGACAAGTGACTGTGTTGCGTGAAAATGATTTCTTTATTTATTTCTATTATTTCCACTCGTCAGTAGCAAAAAAATATACTATGGGCTTTTTTCCTAAATCGCATAAAAATATTATCTGGTCTATAATTATGATTTAATGCTGCAGATAATAACTTATGAAGTAAGGCGATATCGCTACCTATCTATTAATGAATTGTTATAGGAAGATAACATAACATGAACATAAACATTTACATACAGGCACACACATTGCTTCTGGTCCCACACTAGGTTACCCTGTGTCGTGGGAACCAGAAACAACGACATCACAAACATGTAAACATCCAAGGCCTGGGGTTTTTTTTTGTCCCTAGCCGGGTTTCGAACCCGGGACCTCTCGCATGGTATGCAGATGCACTACCGCTGCGCCACGAGGTCGTTAAAGATATATATCGTTATTTATTGTTGCGTTTGAGGAAAGAACATTTTCAATATTGGACTTCGAAACACAAATTTCCCTCGTACCCCATTCGTGGAGAATTTGGGACGGCGAAAAATAAATAGATATTAAATATCAGCGGTATGAAATGTATGAATACATTCATTTGCTTAACAGTTGTCAAAATAGTAGGTGTATGGAACAGCTCACATATTTCAGACGATTTCAGAGTGTCTCATAATGGAAGTTGTTTGCTGGTTCTGTAGAGCCACCTCCCTAAGCTTCACCAGGCCTTTCTACAACATTGCAGATGGCAATACAAGCAGATAGACCGAAATAAAATACAAGGTCTATAAATAGCTGCTCTTTCCATTGGGGTGGTGTCGAGGTTAATGTTATTTCCCAAGTCCGTAACGTTGGGCAGTTTCCAAACGCGTCGACGACGCAATGATTTGCACAAGAGTATTCGCTTGCTAGGCTCGCTGATGCTAGCTGTTTATAGACCGGGAAAAAGAAAGGAAAACTTTTCGCAATAAAAAAAGTGATTTTTGACCGAAAATTAGGAGTCCAGCTAGGGTTTCTCAAAGAGTAATAAAGCACAGTGTCAAGGGGCTACAGACCGCCCCCAACCCGTAGCATACGAGGAGAACAAATTGAGGTATTGAGGTATCTTTATAATACGGGACGGTGGTTTGTATAATTTTCTCAATACAGGAAATCATTAAAGAAACCAAAATTTTCAATTCATAAATAATTCGGTCCCTTCCTGCAGCAGCTGGTTCCAACGGTTAAGGAGCCATTCTGTTTGTGTTGAACTCTGAACTTGATCGAAAACCTTTACAGTGATCCAATGCAGAATATCTCGCACCAATTACTGCAGCCGTGTAAATGTCGAGGGAATGCACCGAGCATTTCCAAAGAACCAACGGTGCTTTCCGTATCACGGCACTCGAATTTATGTGCGGCGTACTGGATGTCATGTCACAAATTCGGGACTATACAGTTAGGGTGCATCGACCGCGCTGCCCGTAGGGCCTGGCTTCCACTCCAGTTCGGCCGGGCCAGCTATTATCACGTGACGTACCCGATCCGCTACCGCAGCGCATCAATTTGAAAAAATAAAAATAATGCGTTCGAATTTTGAATTTGATTAGCTGGCCGTTTTGGGGAAGGAGGTGGGTTGGGGATGTCGCTAAAAGCTCCTGAAAGGTTTCAGGTGAGTGGATTTATTTTGTGGTAGGTTAGGTATCCTAAAAGAGACCGAAAAACATTTTGTTGACTCTGAATCTAAATACCTAATAATATAAAGGCTAGCGTCAAGTTTTACTCCGTGAAATATATTGTTAGCTTTTTTGTGAGATAATGCAAGGGCTAGGAGTTACCTAGTTTGTTTGCTGATCACGTAAACGTACAGAGTTAGGACAAGTTTAAAGGTTGATGTATAATCGATCGTTTTTTTTTTATAAAAGTACAATTTCTTAAAATCTATAAGCCCCGTATAAATAGTCTGTGACTATTTGCAGCGTTTATGGAGTGTTTTAAGGGAATTGTGTTTTTATATAACACCGTAAGTCTATAACATAATTTTCACTTAATTTCGTGTATTTTTCATATTTCGATCAGCAGGCAGATCAAGTTCTTAATAATAAAGTATTTATTTATTAGAAAACCAACAGACACGATAAAACATAAAAAATACATAATAAAGCTATAATATAATATAAGGCCCAATTATAGGTTAACCTTAAAAGACTGTAAAAATCTGACACGCAAAAAGAATGAAGGCATGAAAAAAAATAGTATACATATAGGTGATCAAGCTTTTATCCCTTTGTAGACGTGACGCCTAAAAGATTCCTTACTTAAATAAAATAAATCAATATCATAAGTAATTTCACATATTCTACCGTACATTATGGTGTACAAATGCTACCAATTAAAATATACCTACAATACTAACGTGCGATTGAAATTTTTATGCAGATTATGCTATTTGAGTATCATAATTTATAAATGTATTTTTTAAGTTAAGGGTACATACTTTTACTAATCATTCCAAGTCTACGTTCTGATTCTGGCACACATTATTTTAACGGATCCCTACTTTTTACCTTTTTCTTGTTATATTTTGCGCAGTAAGTACTTGTGGGTGCTTGTCATAGTAAAATTACTATTTAAATTCAGTGTATGTGCTGAGAAATATGAAATGAAGCTTCATATCACTCTACAGTCAACCTGATATTTGCAATCCGAGTGTTAACAGCATAGAATTCCATGTTTGATATCCACCTTTGAAGAGTCACTATCAACTTTCGCAACTAAAACGAACCTTAACTGTTACCTTTAAGATATAATTTCATTTGCACCGTCAAACAATGATGTTAAAACGCAAGCAAGCTCAGAGGACGTTGCTAGGTTACAAATGGGAATTATTTTGTTGTGGCATATTCTGAATACCAATAACGTCTGCAACTCTTAGATTATACCTACAGGGTTCAAAAATATCTCCATGAAATATACACCCGAATAGCTTGGGCTCTACGCTAAGTAGCAGAAGGTATGTATAATATAGGGTTATTTCTAAAATGGGATTGATGAATTCTTTTTTGTCACCCTCTGTGTTATGAGTGTAGTGACAACTCCTACACATACATAAATTCTCTTGATGGGTGAAGCGGCCACTGAGACGCTGTAGTGCCTGGGAAACCTCGGCCGCGTTTCTATTCACAAAAAAAAGTTTATTATGACTATTCGATGTAAATGCGCAGCCGATTAATAGAATTAGTAATCGTACTATGGGTTAATTCGAATTGTCATAGTAAACCATGCATTGTAGTTCTATGAAATAGGTTCTTGGTTCTCTAACTACTACCTATTACTAATGATCGTAGTATTTCCAATGTTAAACGAAAGCAACAAAATAAAGTTTGGTCTACGAAACAAATCGCACATCCGAAGTTACACAGTCAGTGAAAGTTGCTAATGACAAGGTCAATGGCGATAGTATAGTCTCACACCTCATCCTTTTTTATACGATACTCGCTCTTATAACGTGCATCTTAAGAGCTACTTTGAACTCACACAGTAACTGACGCTTACTACTCACCTGAATAGAAATTAGACTTAGCAACGAAATGAAAACGATGAGAGAAATGAAAACACGACAACAGGGTATTTATAATACAGTATACGGTATTATGCGGTAGTTGACTCTAAATTAGAATAGGGAAAACTGGGTACTTACGAAAAAAGCACAAAAAATATTTTTGTCGGGGAATGTGCGAAGTTACCTAAAGGGGAAAGGGGGGTGAGAATTGTCTAACTAGCGATTCCTAAAAGGTGGTCCGCGGAACCCTGGGATTCCGTGGAAGGGTCACAGGGGTTCGGCGGTCGGTCCGAGAGTTAAATAAAACGTTAAAAAATCCACTCAGAAGATTCTAATCTAAATTACTTTTGGATTGGACTTAAATATGAATACCATACCGATGCAAGTCTGATCTAGTTGCTCAGCTTACGCTTACACCAAAAACAAGTACCTACAGAAACAGACTGGAAGGAGCTGCTCCTTCGCGTTCAAATGTCAGTGCTCAGTCCGCAGTTACTCCGAATTTTAGTGCTATTATAAGAAAAAACATTTAAAAAAAATTCAATGGCCAGCTAGGCTGCCGCCAAAAAGAGTATGATCAATTAGGGTTCCATGGCCAAATAAAATGAGGAACCTCTAGGCTAAGTCACACCAGGGTAATGGGTTACTGCATACATATCTCGGGATCTGGAAAATAACCCTAGATATGCCAATGCGTAAAAGGCACAAGGCTTAATTACTCCTCGCTGACGGCTGGTTAGAGATTGCTACTACAAAATCTTCTACCATTATGTCGATATTTACGAGAAATTATATGTATATATATATGTTTCAGCTTTGTACCTCTGTTCAGATCTAAATTGGGTATATCTGGATCCTAAGTGTTTGCGTGCAATTTTACTTCCGTGGCGTATGTCACTGAATTACATAATTAGTTGGTTAGTTAGTGGGTACTTTTTAGTTGTACAATTTTTTTCTGTTTTTTGGCTGGTATCACTGTTCTACCTTTCTTTCACCTTAATAAAAATTACTTAATTATTTTAAGTTTCGGGCTTCGCTGAAAATCAGCGCTGTAGGATGCCGCGCATCCCGCAGCACAGACTGAGCGTCTGTCCGATTGCCAAGATTTTTCTGCTTTGGAACTTGTTTTAAAATAAAATATAAGCAATTAAGTTTTTAATTCTGTAAGTTTAACACATCTGTCTGTTTGGCAATAAATGGTTATTCATTCATTCAAATTATAAAGAATTCAGTTTTCTCCAACAATATTCTATCAGATTTCGTCAGAAGGTACCTACTGAACTTGAGTATTGAACTCGCTAAGGTTTCGTCAGCCGGATTGCGCGATGCGTATCGGAGTCAAGTTTGCATTTGGATGTTATGTCACGCTAGCCGCGCTGGATGTGTGTGTGTTGACATTATTGGGCACGTGGGCAAGCTCGTTTTTTATTTTATTTTAAAGTAAGAAACCGAATCGGCACGCAAGCACGGTTAACTTTGTTATTTATTTTCAAAAATCTGATAATTATGTTTTAATAATTGTAATTACGACGTGGAATGAGTTGTGCGAGCTGTTCTCGAACAACTTCAGGAGAAGTTGAAATAAAATAGTATATTTTTAAATTAAAAGTAGTTATTTTAAAGAATACTTACTAGTAATTACTAGTCATTCAATTATTGTAGGTACTTATGAACCATTTATTTCAAAGAATGATCTTTAAAATGAACTGTTTGCATTATGAAAGTTATAATTGGAAACCTCTATTACATTTAAATATACTTACTTACAACCTTTTACACTACTTAGATATAAAAAACTATTTGTAATATATTTCACCTGGTTGTGCAATAAAGTGTTCTCTATCTATCTATCTATCTAACAAAGAAACTCTACATTTATTCTTTTCAAAAAAGTTAACTTAATTAAACAAAGTTTTCAACGTAAAATTATAACTTGTGAATGTGTTGAGCACATTAATCTACTGTTTAATATCAGACATCTTTGTCTTCTAAATAATCCATGATTTGCTATAGTAAGCTTTCTTGCACAGAGTGTACTTAACACATACTTTATACTTTATTGCACACATAAAACACATAAATAAAACACAACATTTACAGAAAAATTAAAGTGTACATGGCGAGCTTATTTGAGCAGAAATATCGTCCAGCCAACCATTGATGTGGTGATACGACCATTATAAACAAGGGGGGAAAGTGTACAATAATTATTAAGTACTATATAATTATATGGTACATATGTATGATTGTATTGGGTAAACATACTATGTTATTGCATAATATGTATTTATTGGCTATAAAGTTAAAAAGTTAAATTTTTCAACCGCGTCGGTGGTAACTCTAAATATATCTACTTACATAGAGGAATCTTGTTGTAGGACCTTATACAAAGCCCTTAAAGGATGTAATATTAACTTTTGCAAGTCTAAATCGTGGAAATGACCAATTATGTTTATTTCTAGAATTATCACATGATGCCAACGTTTTTATCGTCTTTAATATTTGTTCTAACGTACATAATAATTTCAAAAATGTATTGACTTGCAACGGTTAAGATGTTAGTTTTATAATATTTTTTCTGATATACAATAAAGAATATTCTTATCTTCTCTTATCTTAGTTTCTTAAAAGAAATCTCTTAGCGAATCCCTACTACCTAGGTCGTAAATAAATCGGATCGCTCTCTTCTGCAAGATGAAGATATTCCTAATGTCTGCTGGTCGGCCCCATAGCAGTATAAAGTAAGTCAAGACTATGGACGTAACTAAAACAAACAAGCCTAGCAGTTGCAACGTCTAAATGAGCTCCCTAATTCTTTTCACTCCCCAATTCATGTGTTGCAGAAATTGTAAAGGTAATCGGAATTACTATGAATATGATTCCTATCTTATAAAAGTACTTACCTACCTAGGTACCTACATTGCAGTTTCATACAGCAGAAAGCTCAATTAGATACCAGCATTTAATAGAATTAGGGTACCTATATGATTCGTTGAATTTCCTCCATTAAAACCAGCTAGGTAGATACTTATCGAGTAGATATGTTACGCAAGTGGCAGTATTCGATAAGATACCTATAATAATCCGGGATTATTATGGAGAAGTGACATATCCATGCTCCGCCTACTTTACAGCAACTTCAACACAATTTGCACGTTCCTTATGGCACAAATTGCAACGTGGCCTTTTAAGAACAGTGATTTTCATTCTGTGTCACAAACCAGCAAAACAGAAGCCCCCTCGCACTGTTTTCGCTTGGAGGATCTGTAACAAACAAATTAATGATAATTCCATACCTATCGAAAGTTACAACGCCTGTAAGGCTGCTTTGTTATGTATTTACCAAATTAAACAGCTAGTTTTTTCGTACCTAAAACTTGATGTAGATCGGTGTAGCATTTTATTCCAAGTGGAACTTTTGTCCCACTCTATTCTGTGTTAAATAGCAGCTGTTTCGCGCAAACGGGTCAAGAATCTCATGGTATCGCGTGCGTGTTGCAACTCTCAACATGGTAGATAGTGTGGTGCGACTGGTGCGTAATTTGAATGAGTATCAATCCAGTCGCATTACAGTTTAAGTTCCTGAATGCAAATCTCTTCTTTTCTAGTATGGAATTCAGTCTCTCACAAAGGACTAAGTCTCGATTTCTTAAATTGTACCTACTACGTGATATATCCTGATATCTCTGTAAGAAGAATATACACAAATTACTTAGGTAGGTACCTACTAAACAAGTTAGGGCCAGTTTCTGAATTAATTTCGCTAAGTTAATAGTTAACTGTAGTCGAATTTCTCGGAAAAGAGCGTGACAGAACGTTACTTAAGTATTTGCTTAGTGAAATTCTCAATTCAGAAACCGGCCCTTAGTCTCTTTGATTTCCCCCTTTGGGTCCCCCAAAGTTATGAACTGTTTTCTAATTTCAATAACCTCTTTACAGAAACTTCAAGATGGCGACTTCAGTTCTTCAGCCCGAGAACTGCCGAAGAGAGCATGAACTTAAGGCGGAGATGCCCGAAGCTCCCCGAATGAGCGACGAGGAGCGCATTCGTCTCTTAGAAGAGAAGGAACGTGAAACAGGGGAGCTGCCTTCGGAAATGTGGGAACAGGCGCGTTTGGAGCTGAGAGAAGACCCGGCTATGAGGGACCACTCTCTGGCTCAAATGAGGCACTTCATTGAAAAGCATCCTGCTATCAAATCTTGCCGCACTGGTAAGTTGGTGTTGAATATCAATCTTTATCGAATATATTGTTACAGGCGACTTTACAATGGAAATGTAAAGGTAGGCTGAACATTTTGTAAGTACGGGGCAGTCAACGTACTAGCACACTAGGTATATTTTCGTAGGGAAACGTACAGCATAATTTTCTATTACGAAGCACAGTGTCTCTACTACTCTGCGGTCACTAGGTACGGAGGTATAAACTCCTTGGATAGAGAAAAAGAAAATACTGGCAGGCATAGCCCACTTATTTGTCAACATAATAAAATAAGAAAAGTTTGATGCTCTTTTGTTTTTTCAGTCATTAGAAGGTACTTTGTGTTCTGTCGCACGCAACCAGTCCAGTAAATACTTAGTCGAAAATGGAGAACATAGAAGTGCGCGCGGTAATTAAATACCTGTCTAATATGTTTAAAAAAAATTACTACGGAACAAGTAAATCAAGACTTGCAAGATACGTTAGGGGTTCATGTTCCTCCTTATTCTACGGTTGCGCGTTGATGTGCTGAGTCTAAGAGGGGAACCACATCCACTAATGACGACTCGCGCTCAGGGCGCCCTGCGACTGCATTAACTGAAGCAATGATAAAAAATGTTGAAAAAATTGTTTTGGTGGATCGTTGTACTACAGTTCGTTTCATAGCTGAAAAACTAAAGATTTCTTGGAAATGGAAAAGTCTCAGCGCGTTGGGTGCCTATAATGCTAACAGCCGAATAAAAACGAACCAGGTTAGACCAGGCTTACAACAAGAACCTGACCGGTTTTTGGCTCGATTTCTAACTATGGATGAAACATGGCTTCACCATTACGACCCTAAAACAAAAAAACAATCCATGACTTCAAAGAGACCATTATCACCGACCTCTAAGAAATTCAAGGCCGTTCCATCCGCTGGAAAGATCATGGCTTCTCTTTTTTGGGACAGGCAAGGGGTGGTGATGATTGAATACCTCGGGGAATATGTACGCAGAACAAATCCATATTCCATTTTCTCCAGACCTTGCTCCTAGTGACTTTTATCTATTTCCGAGATTGAAAGAATATCTAAGAGGTCAGAAATTCGATAATTATGACGCGATGATCGCCAAGGTTTTTTTTAGAGAATCAAGATGAAGATTTTTTAAAGAAAGGAATAATAGCTTTAGAAAAAAAATATGCCAAGTGTAGGTATACAACTAAAAGGTGACTAAGTTGAAAAATAAAATAACATAAAAATAGAAGAGTTAATTGCATCTTTTCGCATCTTATTATTCTCACTGCGTATAATATTGATCCCCCCTTATATACAGTAATTTCAAATTCTATTACCTACTTTATTTAGTTGTATGGGTTTCGTATCCCGAAGTCTCTCTGTCTGCCAGCATTGGAAAAAAACACATGTTTGCTGCTCGTAATATTTTATTTATAGTTACCTACTACCACTAGTGCGGAACCCTCGCGAGTCTGACTCGCACTAGTCGATTTTTTAAAAGTATTATACCGTAGCGGTGGTAGGTAGCGGTTCGATTCTGTAATGTATTCCATGATTTTGTTTATTTAGTGAATTTGTAATGGCAATGGCACTCACTAACTGTAAAGGAAAACACCGTGAGGAAATCTGAGTGTGACAACTCGTCACATACCGCCCTTTAAGCCCTTGTGATTGCCTATTCGCGGTGGGCACGCATGGTGATTAAGCCCATACTGTCCCTCAGAGAGTCTCCTGCAGTGGGACGTGTACAGGCTGTGTAAGAATCATTAAATTATCATAGAGGTAAATCCCCCTAACCCCCATTAACCTGATGTTGTCAATGCAAAGAATGGCAACTAATAAAATAAAGCTTTTATACTACCTAGTACTTGGCTTTGTGATCGCTAACATTTAACGACCGTGTAGCAAGTGCTAGTCGTAAAATGCAAGTAATACCTACAACAGCTGGAATTGTTCAGGTAACAATTTATTAGCCAGAGTATTGTGGATATTGTGTGCCTACATTGTGGAGTGGCCATAAAAAAGATGTCACTTAATTTTATTATAATGTTTACGAGGACATTGGGTGATAATCCGATTGCGACATAGTTTTTTATCGTGAGCTACCTTTTTAACATCGAGCTCTTCAATCGTCAGCACATCAATATTTACATCCGTGCTCTGTACAATGACATAGTTAAGCACCACTTTGCAACTAAAATGCAAAGGTTGATGTGCTGTCTATTGCATGTAGCGCATTCATCGATCAAATGTTTCTTATTATTTTATTTTTATTATACATTTATATAGGATTTTTTAATTATAAAACGGCAAAAAAAAATCACGTTTTTTGCATGGGCGCCCTTAAATATTAATTTTATTCGGTTTTTAGTATTTGTTGTTACAGCGGCAATAGAAATACATCATATGCGAAAATTTCAACTGTCTAACTATCACAGTTCATGAGATACAGCCTGGTGACAGACGGACGGACGGACGGACGTCTTAGTAAAAGGGTCCCTTACCCTTTGGGTACGGAACCCTAAAAAACTGGATTCCTGTAAAACACTCCCCGGAGGCAATTTAAATCATCTGTGCTTACCTCTTTCCCTTTAGCCTTCCCTTTTCCTTATTATCTTTCATTTGTTTTTCCACAATTCAATAACACGTTGTATTGGAAAAGCTACTGCTCATTGTCACTATATATTTCTTTCAGACACCTCATTCCTCCTCCGGTTCCTGCGCACGAAGAAGTATTCAGTTCCTCAGGCCTGCTCAATGCTGGAGCGCTACCTGACCATCCGACAGATGCACCCTCAGTGGTTCCATAAGCTCGACCCTCTCGATCCGAAGATCGCTGCCGTCATAGACGCCGGATACCTAGTGCCGCTGCCCAAACGCGACGCTAATGGGCGCAGGGTCATTTTGTCTAGCATCGGTGAGTAACTTAGGAGGTACCTCATTTTTGACCTCATTAACATCATCATCATCATCAGCCATTTGACGCCCACTGCAGGACATAGGCCTCCTTCGTGGTTTTCATAACCATGAGGGGTTTTGCCATAATCGTCACGCTTGGCAGGCGGGTTGGCGATCGCAGTATGCTGTTGGAAGCTCAGGAAGACGCTGCTGCCCGTCTCCTGGTAATTGATTTCCTTAGTCGCCTCCTACGACATCCACGGAAGGAAATGGAGTAACGCTATTCTTAACCTCATTAACATACCTAGATATTTTTCGAGGCACACGCTTCTTCAGTGGTTCCACAAGCTCGACCCTCTGGATGCGAAGATCGCTGCCATCATCGACGCCGGGTATCTATCTAGTGCCACTACCCAAACGTGACGCTAATTGGCGCGGGGATATTTTGTCTAGCATCTGTGAGTAACTTAGAAGGTACCTACTTTACATGCCTAGATATTTTAAAGCCTGGTAGTACGTGGCCGGGGCGGCCAAGACTACCTTCTACATAGTTCGACTCTTCTACATAAATGTAGCTGGTGCCGCTAAGCCGAGGGAAGGATGATCAGGGTAATTTCATCTTCTTATATATAAAAATGAATTGCTGTTCGTTAGTCTCACTAAAACTCGATTTGGCTAACTGTTGTTTTTACCTATATATTTGTGGAAGCCCAGGGAAGGTTTAAATTAAACGGTGAGAAGAAAAAAAAAACGGTTGACGTCGGTGATACGAAGTTCACGGGGTCATCTTTAATCGGGGAATTTTAAATTCAATGGTTATAATAATGGTCTTGAAGTAGGTACCTAAGTACCTAGATTTATTTGTAGGTGTTTGACCTCTGAAAACTCTCCTGTTTTTCCGAAGACGTCTTACGTGATATGGTGGAACGACACGTTTTTTATCCTTGTGGATGAAAGACTTACGCTAAGTTGTCAGCATTATTGTCGATGAGAAAAACAGAGTCAGCTCCAATGTGCTTTAAAGCTATTTAGGTAAGGGAAGAAGCAGGAAACTCATCAGTGTAGGTAAGCGAAATAAATCTGAGTGAGAGGGTATTCGTTTTAAACAGACTCGGCCTTTAGGACTTCAGTAGCTGAAACGAAAGTTTGTATAGCTTGACGAATGTAGGTATTGAAAGACGTACTGCTGAACTGAATTGACTGGCTGGACTTTCTCCCTTAGCAAAACACCTACTCTACAACACAACCTACCAACCTTCCATCATCATCATTCAGCCACAAGAAGTCCACTGCTGGCCTCCTCCATGGATTTCCAAAAAGACCGGTTGGAAGCGGCTTGCATCCAGCGTCTTCATGCCGCTTGGACGAGGTCATCCTACGCTGGTGGTTGGTCGTCCTACGCTGCGCTTGTCGATATATTGCGGTGGTCTCCATTCGAGAACTTTTCGGCCCCATCGGCCATCAGTTCTGCGTGCTATGTGCCCCACCCACTGCCACTTCAACTTACTAATCCGGTGGGCTATGTCGACGACCAATCTTCCACCGAATAAGAAAATCCAAGTCGACTTTGACAATACACGCGAAACAGAAGATCATGTTAAATAAATCTTCTTTATCTACACTCATATCATAATCTTCAAATTAAGAATTCAAAGGTAAACACATATTGACAGGCTTTAAACAATACATAACTTTGAAGCAAATTAAAAAAAAATGTGTAATATAAAGTTACATTAAAGGTCAAATTTTTCACTTTATGTTACAGTTATTTTTTTTAGTGTTGCTGTGATCACGGAACAAAACTTAAGTTTTTTTTTAATGTCAAAAGTTGACTCTATAAAAAACCTAATTTCATTTTCGTGGTACCAAAAGTGCAACTAAAAATACCTAAAATTGCGCGCGCAAAACTGAGTGCAGACGATTGAATGTCAAGATACTTTTGTCGAAATTGCGCCATTTTGTTTCAAAAATTTCATTATAAGTGTAGATAAAGTAGTGTATGAGACTGCACATAACTTGGTATTAAAACACTCGCGAATGCTATTAAAAACTCGTGAAGGCTCGTTTTTTAAAATCTCGCTCGTGTTTTAATAACCCTCATTATGTGACAGTCACATAAACTATTTTTATATACTTCGCCATCTTGTTTTTTGTAACCTTACCTAGGTTACGAATAAGAACGAATAGCCAAATTGGGTGACTCTTAAATTTTGTTTCAAGCTTCATGCAGCTGTGTTGGGTGTTTTGATATCACGCGCTCACTATAAGCATGAAAGCACTGCTAGGTATTCATAAGCTCCAATGCAAGCGGCAACACTGCATCATGTTCGACGTTTAACTAAGTTCAAATCGAAGTTTACTTTCACTTGTAGGGCAAATGGCAAACCCTGGTCTCTGCCTGTGCCTATCCCTACGGGATAGAGGCGTGGGTTTATGTACAAAAGCAGCATATATACATCCCACTGTAGGGCACAAGCCTTCTGTCAGGGAGAGAGTATGGGCTTATTCACCACGCGTGCCCACCGCGGATTAGCGATTGGGGGGGGGGGGGGGCAGTTATGCAATGTAAATACAGGGCGTGCCACGGCTATGCCAAACCAGTACCTTGAATATTGTAGATGGAACATTTTACTGACGCAAGATATTATTTTAATTTAAAAAACCATTTAAACTGTATCTTCATCATAAGGATTATTTTTTGGATTCCCATGCTTTGAAGAGCTGCCGTATTTTCATTTTGTAGGGTTGTTTGTGATGTCCATAAGTGATTATGTTGTATGGACGTATTAGCTTATTAACAATCCCTTTTCTCCTTGAACAGGTCGCTTCGACCCACACACGTTCGACGGGTCCACGATGGCGCGCGTCCACTCCATGATTGTGGAGCTTTACCTGGACGAACCTCGGTCCCAGCTGCACGGCTACACACATATCAACGATGAGGCGGGCATGCAGATACCGCACCTGAGCCTGTGGTCACTGACTGACGTCCGAACCATGCTCAACTGCATACAGGTAGGACAAGGATGGGTGCTACATGGGTCCCATTTCATACAACTTTAATCATTCGTGATTTGCTATGACAATTCGATGTACATTGCACCGCCCATTGACCGAATTTTTAACAAGTAGGAAGTCTAATTGTACTACTCGGCTACATACGCAGTTACATACCGAAATATTATTCTAAAATATGAATTTATTGTAGTAATAAATCCAAATAAAAATATTGGTATGAAATAGTCTGAACGGAGTATCATAGATAAAAGTGTATTGCGGAGTATGATAAATCGAATCTGCCACCATTCCACCAGCGATAACTTTTTCTTCTTTTCAGAATTCAACACCGATGCGCCACAAATGTACTCACTTTGTGAACATCCCTAACTATGGCGTCAAGTTCTTCGAGTTTGCTATTTCATTGCTCAGTGATAAACTCAAGGATCGGGTCATGGTGAGACTTTCAAACTTATACAAATCTCCCGCCTAACGGCCTAATCGCCTAAAATCTGACCAATAGACAAATCTCTTCATTAATCGCTTCTAACTTCAGAGTATTGCCAACATTACAAAAAAACTTAGACTACAGAACGTAAAATAAATAAATTTTTGTTTTTTTGCAGTTTCACCGAAACGCTGAAGATCTGACTAAACACGTGGATCCTGCTATTCTACCTAAGGAATATGGTGGAACTGTGCCACTTAAAGACATGATTGAAGAATTAAAACGCAAATTATTGGCTCACAGAAATGATTTGCTGGCTCTAGATGACATGAGCATCGATCTCTACGCGCTCGAGAAAAATGATTTGACCCAAGATTTACACTCAACTGTAGGTTCTTTCAGAAAACTTGAACTTGACTAAATTAGGAATTTATGATGGGATTTTATTGATAGTGCAGTGTAATATTATTCTTTACAAATTCAAAATATTTTTTACAATTTAATCAAGATTAATTTTATTTTTTAAAATCATATCACAAACATTTTTAAATGTGTGGAAGTGGGTACTTCTCTTTTCTTTATATTTGTACTTAGGTACTTGGTAGGTACATAGTTGACTAGTTATAAGTTTTTTTTAAATATTAGTACTTACAACTACAAAATACAAATAAATACTTACGGTTTTGTTAAAAAGGATCTCATTATTGCACTGACGAAAAAAACAAATTTATATTTGTCTCACCTAAGAAATTGTTTGAATTTTGGATCAATCTCTATTCACCTTAAATTAAGTGACCTAACATCTTAATTTTATTACTTAGTTCAATAGTGACAGCCGTCGGTGGTGTCACGTTACCATTCTTTAATACACTACCTATGTTGTCTCCAGAAGATGCACACTACTAACTTTACGCTCTGGCTTCTCTAACATTTCACGTTTAGTCGGTACTTAGCATATTATTTTAGTTTGTGATTTAGATAGTCGTTGTCCTAAAATAATTGTTAAGAAACTAATTTTATAAAATAAAATTAAATAAAATGTAAAGCCAATTTTGAATTGCAGCTACGTCTTTTAATTTTGTTTCATTTGAAACCCACATTTATACAAAAGTAATTTCAATTTATTGAACACCTGGTGATTTTGTTGAAACCATAAAAAGCTTTGGAACCGGAAAAGATGCCGAGCAATATTTGCAATTCTCATAAACTAAATAGTGCTTCAATAATTATCATAACATAATGTTTACACATCCTCCAAAAATTTTATTCGTGGTATTGCATACATGAAATAGCACTTTTTAAACATTAGCTTTAACAAACGATTGATCCCACAATAACTCCACTCCACTCTAAAAGTTAAAGCCGGTTAAGGGAAGGAATTCTTCTGATAAACTGACAACTCCATTTTACAAGTGTTTTACTGGAATAGACTTTTTTTAATAAGACCATATTATACCTTTTTTTCTCTTATCTCAATAGATTTGAGCTTGAGCTTGATATAAATAATCTGAGTTCGCTTTTGACAAGCGGAGCGGTGGTAGCCTGCTGGGTAGAACATTGGACTCTGAAGCGAGAGGCCCAGGTTTGATTCCTAGTGCGAGCATGTACCTATGACTTGGTTTTCTTAGTTATGTACATTTCTGAAGTTATAGTAGGGATTAGTGATGTAACGAATATTCGCATTCGCGAATATTCGCATATTTTTTGACATTCGCATTCGCATTCGCATTCGCAGCAATTAGTGCGAATGTTTTGCGAATGTTAACCTAGAGAAAAAGACTAAAAAAATGTAATAAAACAATATAGCCGTTTACTTTTTTATAATTTATTCGTAAGTTACAATGCAATCCAGTTAGGTACTTGACGTTATCAAATCTAAATCAGATCAATAATTCAGCCTTTGGGTAGAATATTTTCAAATTAGGTACAAACAAAATGCTAGTTTATTTTATTAGGAAAACTAACAGCTTATCACTAACACAATAAATTACACACATAGATACAGAAAGCCAACAAAAAGTTTTCACAGCTAGCAATATTTTGAGCAATTAGCACAGGTGAAAGAAAAACGATACACGAAACACCAGACACGGTAACTATATCCAATAATAGAAGAAGGAAGATGGCACACCATTATAGTGGGTTATATCGGTAATGAGGCCTCAACCGAGTCACAAAACTTAGAGGTTAATACTTTACGGATAACGGAAATACTACTAGCGAACAAATCAATGTCCTCGTTTTCAATACAAAGGTCGTTGAAAGATCGTATAGCTCTGATAAAGTAAGAATTTTGTCTAAAGTTTGTGCGAGCCCAAGGAACAAACAATGACAGTCTTCGGCGAGACTGAGAACGTGAGGGGACGAGGAGATGAAGCTTAGCTAACAAGGCGGGACAGTCGACAAGGCTCTGGGCTATTTTCATCAGATAGGTGATGTCAGTTATGTATCGCCGTACATGCAATGGAAGTAAGTGGAGTTTGATGCATAATTGGTTATAGGGTATCCTTGGAAGTTTAAATTTGAATTTAATATGTCGAATAAATTTCTTTTGAATGCTCTCTAACTTATTAATATATACTTTGTAACTAGGGTTCCAAACTTGTGAAGCATATTCGAGGTGGCTCCTGACAAATGCACGATTTTATAAATCTTAACAAAACTTTAAACCGGTTGCACACAAAAAGGAAATAATGTTTAACTTAATGAATGAACAAAAAAAAATTTTCTTAAATCAAATTCTAGCCATAGACAAATGGCGCCAGATTTAAAAATTGAACATTCGCATTCGCATTCGCGTTCGCGAATGTCGTCTGCCGGCATTCGCATTCGCATTCGCATTCGCGAATGTCCAAAAATTGACATTCGTTACATCACTAGTAGGGATACCACTTGAAGGAAAACATCGTGAGGAAACCTGAGTGTCTGAGCTATTCACATAACTCAGCGTTTGAAATCGCCAATCCGCAGTGGGCACGTGTGGTGATTAAGCCCATACTCTCTCAGAGAAGGCCTGTGCCATACAGTGGGACTTATATAGGCTGCTTAATGCTATGTTCTTGACAAGCCAAGAAACAACACGTAGGTAGGTGTCAGAAAACGTTCTACGTCCTGAACCATAGACAATAAAAATCATAGACACGTCACAAATCTCCATAGACAAGCACGACCTTGAATTGCAAAACCAAACGTAGCTAACTTCGCTGTAGTTTTTCCCACAGGAGTTTGGCGTCCACATTTATTGATAAAAACTCTCACACTGATTTTTCAGTGTTTTTAGACAACTAAAACGCTGTTTTTGTTGAGATAAACGTTTCAGTGAGCTGTTAATAGTGTTATTATGTGTTCTCTGTGACTCTGTTGACTCAGTTGGCGTGCCGTGGTGGATTTTGTAAACATCGCCGACGAAGGCCCACGTCTATGATTTCTCGTAAGTATTTTGGCCATTACGGGTGCTACGACCATTGTTGGTGTTTGACTTCGCAACGGGAGTAGTTTTGTTGTCGTTCGGTCAAGATTTTATTGATTAACCTCGAATGTTTACTCTGCTTAGCGTTGCGTAGGCTTACATCGTAATGGCCCGATGGAGCGCACCACAGGTATTAGGCTTGCAAAAGCTCCGAATTGCTATTTCAGATCCTATTACTTTTCTTTCATTTGCACATTTTACCATTTATAACGTTTACGAAGATGAAATAATATGTTGATCACTTCTGGTAGGATCAACCGATTTCCCAAACAATGGACACCAAACATGTTCAGACACAACATTGGCATCTAGCTTGTGCAAAACAGTGGCATTCAACATCCCCTCACCAATAACTAGTGATCATTGGTGATGGGTAGTTGAATGCACTTATGATTTCTTTTTTTCACCTTCAACAGTCCATGTCTCTTTGTAAGCTGGTATGAACTTTTCGTGTATATACACTATACAACTTGAATAGAACCTACTTCTTATCAGGGCCTTGTAGCAAGACAATGGTATAGGATTTCTTTTGCTTATGCTGTTTGCTGCTTCATGATTGACATTGAGGTAGTGAGCGCCCAAAAATCTCTAAATTCAGCTGTAATTTAAACAGGTCATACTTTATTGCAGTGCCTCTAAGCTTAGTGACTACCAGTTCTGAATTGAAAATTTCACTTTATAAGCATGTAGTTAAATGTGTCTATGTTGTTCTTTCTTGTGTAATCTGAAGAGACAAAATTATACTTATCCACCTCGTTAGTGCACCATTGTTTTATCGTTGTTCTTGAGTATCTTATATATCTACTCCAGTTGTGAATTACTTAGTGAAATTCACAATTCAGAAATCGGCAGTCATTTGCATAAGTATACAGTTTGTGAAATTCTCACTTTAGAAACCCAGAGTAAGTCTGTGAATATACCCGTGTTCTTTTTATATTCACCTGTGAAATAATTACCATATTCCATCCCATAAATCCCTTCTTGGGGATATTTGCAGTGTACTATGACTTATGATCAGAAATTCCAATGCTCTTTGCCCCAAAGTATAAAAAGTTTAGATATGTATTTTGTAACAGAAAATATTGTTGTTTTTTTATATTAAAGATGAAACCAGTAACTTTATTGTACCAACAAACATAATTTGATCTAATTAGATTTTTTTGACTTTGGGAAGCTGGGGTCCCTTCAGAAGGCCTGCAGTGACATTAGAGCATTGCTGGCTTTCTGGAAAGAGATAGGCTGGCTGGAGTAAACTTACAGCTTTGCTACGTACAATAGCCCAACTATGAGGCTAAGTGCGGAAATCTCAGGTCTGACTAACAAAATGGTGGCCACAACCTGTCTCTGGATCTAGAAGGCCAATATTAAAACTCTCCAATGTATAGCAGCACACATTTCAAGTTCTAATTTGATAGGTTTGATAAATAAAGATTGATCAGACAAACCCAAATTCAAGAGATCTGCTGCTATCTTTTGAGCCCACTTAATTCCACTGAAACTGTTAATAAGAACAGTGGATGTTCTATTAAGTGTTACTTGGCTGTTATTATTATTATTATTGTTGATATACTAGAAGAGCTGATGTGTACGTGTATATCTTATCACTGTATTCAATTGTTTATGGTTTTTAGGGTTATGTACCCAAAGGGTGCCAAACGGGACCCTATTACTAAGACTTCACTGTCCGTCTGTCTGTTGTCACCGGGCTGTATCTCATGAACCGTGATAGCTAGGCTGTCGAAATTTTCAGAGATGGTGTATTTCTGTTGCCGCTATAACAACAAATACTATAAACAGAATTAAAAAAATATTAAAGGGGGCTCCGTACTCCGGAACCCTTCGTGCGCGAGTCCGACTCGCACTTGGCTGGTTTTTTTCCGTAATTATCTAGTCTTTTTTTAAAACAGGTCACTGAGCCAGCACCAATGTTAGAGTCAGGAAATTTGTTCCACTCTTTGCACAACACGGTTTGGAAGGAAATGCTTTCAATGGTTACTTGTTTTTATTATTATAAAAAAATATTTATTGCATAAAAGTTTTGCACATGGAAGAGCTGATGCTACTTAGCATTATTTACCAACTAACAGAAAACTGAAAAGACTAAGTTTGGAGATTTTTTGTCCGTTTTCTCCAAGTCACAGTTTCTGTGTTACATTGAATAATATTTTTTGAATTTGAATTACCTAAGTTACTCTTGCTTACACACTGAGAATTGTTTAGTTTGAGTTGGTGGCCTCTTATTCGACATTCTGGTTCATAATGTAAATGTGTGTAGGTCTTGCATGTCATAGTACCCTGTGAGGATTCTGTAGGTTTCTATGAGGTCTCCACATAAGCATTGTTGTGATTGTTGCTCAAGCGTAGTGAGCCCAAGTGCTTACTGGTTTCATAATTCTAAGACTGTTGATAGTAGGCAGGCCATATGATGTAGACAAGAATATAAATGAGGCAGTGCAGAGACACACAACAAAACATTTTGAAGGTGGCTGGGAATCGTTGATCGAGCAAAGTACCAGATGGGTTGGCGAGGAAGAGAAGAGGCCTATGCCCAATAGTGGAGACTTTTTATGGGCACCCTAAATATAGTCCTGTGGTATGGTGCTGAAATCTTGGCAAGTTGATGAGCTGTGGTAGCGGAGCGGTAGAACGCCGGCTTCTCATTCGGCCGGTCGTGGGTTTGAATCCTGGCATGTACCAATGACTTTATTTTCTAAGTTACGTACATTTGTGAAGTTGTAGTAGAAATTCCACTCGCTAACTGTGAAGGAAAACATCGTGAGGAAACCCTAGTGTCTGAGGTATTTACGTACCCCAGCACTTGCTACGTATAATGGCCTAATAATGGTTAACAAGTAGGAAGACTAATATTGTAGCCAATACTATTACTTGCAAGGAACCACTTACGGTCTTAAAACTCCAGTAAAATTACTAGCTTAATTCTAGATTCACTTACTTGATTTGTCGGACTCTTCTGGCAATAAATCAATTAAGTGAATCCGGAATTAAGCTAATAATGTGTAGTGCTTACGAAAGTTTTACTTCAAAAACTCCAGTAATGTTATTTCTGGAACAATAAGAATACTTGATTCGCCCTGTGAGAGCAGAGCTTTTGCCGAAACATAAACAATGTCTGTGCTAGTAAGATAAGATTAAATAAGTTAAGAATATTCTCTACAAAAATACAGTAAAGCTGGCAGCCTTATTTCTAATAGCAATTTCTTCCAGACAACTGACAATGGAGAGTTCCTGAAGTAAAAGTGAGATGGGTAGTCGGTGCAAATATGAATATTGATACTTATACTTAAGTAATAAGAATTCAAAGTAGCACAGAAACTGTGACTTAATGAATGTTACAAGTCCTTAATTAACAGAGTTTATATAAATATTCTAAAACCTGGAACTCATGCATTGAACTGGCTTTAATTCCAGACATCATTGTCATCTAAATAATCTTTATAGTCGCCCTTATGGCACAAAGTGTGCTTTACACATTTTTTTAACTGCATTTGTGGCAAGCTTATATCCTCAGGGATCTTATTGTAGAAACCCCCATAAAGGATGTATTAACCTTTGCCAGCCTAAATAAAAATAAAACAAACCTTATAAATGCACCTAATTTCCTGGGTCACACTTATATTATTATGTATTATCTACTAGTGACCTTCCTGAACATTTTGCATGCTCATTAGCTGTTACACCTGGTCTGACTTTGTCATGACCTTGTCTATTTTATACAAAGAATGCTCTAGAAGCTAAGTCCAGCCTGAATATTGTAAAATGTGTTTGTGTATAAAAGTAGATTACAATTTTAATAATAACATCCACGAAATACAGTCAAATTCAAAATGTTTTAATCAAAATAGCACTGAAATTGTAATGAATGTTACAAGTTAGATTATTTTGGAGAAGAAATGGACAAAAAAAATTATTAAAAAAAAACCGGACAAGTGCGAGTCGGACTCGCCCACCGAAGGTTCCGTATAAATTTGTATGTACTTGCATATTATAAATAGTTCAGGAATCGAGGCTCGCAGTTTTTTCTGAGCTTTTCCCGGACTTCAAAGACAGATTTTTCCCTGTACTTGTAGTAAATGACGATATTACTTGCCAAATTTCATAGTTCTAGGTCAGCGGAAAGTAATCTATAAATTTTGATTCCCTTGAGTGTCGAAATATATGTTATTGGCGGCATAAACAGCCGTATCTTTTTTTACGTTAACATAGAAGTTTAATATTTTCTCAGCTTCAAGGGACTGTAGACCTGAGTATATGGTTTTAATTTCAACTCAATACCTCCACGCGTTCCTGAGATAAAAGGTCTTGACAGACGGACGGACGGACTACCAAGTGATCCTATAAGGGTTCCGTTTTTTCTTTTGAGGTACGGAATCCTAAAACACAAATTGGCAATCAAACAGTCCCAAACTAGGATACCCTGTGCTATGGTAACCAGGCAAGGACATCACATACCAGAAATACACCCAGACTGAGGTCACTAGTACAATTGTATGGCGGCCCCGCGTGGGGATCGAACCCAAAACCTCTGATATGGTAATCAGACGTGATACCGCTAGAGCAGCGAGGCAGTCAACCAGTCTATTTGAGAGATAGCTATTGATTTTAGTCAATTTATTTGACGTAGGATTGTAGTTGTTGGGCATATGACATACGAGTAGATTATCCTTAAAGTTTATGTTTGCATCGTTCTGCCGTTTTTTGCACAGAGCCAATACTGATAAAGGTCGATATTAAAAGTGCCCCTTAGTTCAGGCAACTGCTCAGTCGGCTTTCTCGGAGAGGCTAATAACTTCTCAAGAGAGAGTCCATACTAAGTATCAGTGATCAATGAGGCTCTGTAGCAAGTTTTATGGGGTTTTCAGCTCCTCATGCTGTTAGTTATTAAAACTGCAGTAGGTATGAGTTAATTTTTCCTTCTTGCGTGAATGCTGAGGAAATTAACACATATTTTTTGTTAGTTTGTACACTTGCATAAATCTTAAAATAATACCGGTCGAGTGCGAGTCGGACTCGCGCACAAAGGGTTCCGTACCATTATGTATACGACATTAGACACTAAGATCGAGAAAAAATGGCAAAAAATCACGTTTGTTGTATGGGAGCCCCCTTAAATATTTATTTTATTTTAACTATTTATTTTTGAAGGGAATATTAAACTAAATATTCTGTGAATATTTCAAGCGTCTGTTGCCGTTATTTATATTGAGCAAAAACGCCAAAATGTTTGTTGTATGTATAGGAACCCCTCTTAAATATTTATATTATTTTATTCTGTTTTTAGTATTTGTTGTTATAGCGGCAATAGAAATACATCATGTCTGAAAATTTCAACTGTCTAGCTACCACGGCTCATGAGATACAGCCTGGTGACAGACAGACATGCAGACGGACAGACAGACCGACAGACAGACAGACGGACAGTGAAGTATTTGTAATAGGGTCCCGTTTGGCACCGTTCGGGTACGGAACCCTAAAAAGGAGTATTGAGATGGTTGCTTCATCATGTACGTGGAAGCCTATGGAAGATCTAATATATTCCCAGTGAGAACCGCCACACATGTCATGTGCAAATGGCCTCAGTGTAGGCGTTGATCCATGTTTTTCATATCCCTGCCTGGTTACCATAGCATAGGGTATCCTAGTTTGAGACCAGGGCAAGTGACTGTGTTGTGTGGAAGTTATTATTATTATATGGAATTCATGTCTCGCGCTATAATAAATATTTTAATAGCAAGCCCAGATAAAAGTGGGCTTGCAGTTTTTTACTAACTTTTTCCGTATGGTCCTCTTGAGCGAGCCCAGAGCGGCCGATAGCGGGCGATATAGAATTGCCATCTTGCTTAATTTGTGGAGTAAGAGCGTGATGGCGCCACGTTTTATCGCGTCGTCGTCCGCCGGGCTGGTTCAAAACTAGGATACCCTCTTTGACATAATATTGCTTTTTGTGCAATCAGTTAATCAATCAGCTCGCATTCGTCCACTGCTAAACATAGGCATCCCCCAAGACACGCCAGTTGTTTCTGTCGGGCAAGCGTCCTACTCTGTGTTTGCCAGATTGTGGTCTCCGATCTCGAAAACTTTTGCACCCTATCGACCACATGTGTTTTTATGCATTTTTCTATTATTATCTGCATTGTGCGGCAAGGGAGGATTAACGAAATTCTGTGCTTCTGCCCCAGATTTGCAGCATGGCGGAAATTGTGTACCCGCAAGGCTGCCGGCCCATCACCGATGACCTTGGACCCGATGAGCTCGTGCGACGACTCAAGGTATGATTTGACAATAGAGTTGAGTTAGAATTTGGATTCGCCAACAGTACAATGTTTTCAAAATCTGTAAATGCAGATATTCTACATACACGACTTTTAGATCAGAAGTCTCTTAGCAAATTATTGTTCTATGTTGAATTAATTTGGGACGTAGTTGCAACTATGTACCTAATTAAATGCCACCCCAAATGGCGACACTGTATATTTAAATGATTTTCGATAAGTGCCCTAGACTTTTGATGACATATCAGTGAGTTAGTGTCGAAAACGGCATATTTTGACACTAACTCACTGGATTTTGGATTCCCGCGTCTTGGAAACTACTAGCTGGGTGCATACATTTAGAATAATGTTTCTTTTCGGAATCCTGATCCATCTGCGAAACTATAGTCCTGTAACATAGACGTGTAAGCCGGTAAGGCTTCGAAGATAAGTGTCGGAAAGGGCTCGTGTTCGGTTTGTGTTTAAGGGGCCCCTTCCATGCAGTAATACTAGTCCCGCCGAAATCATACCTTTTTTTATAGATCGTTTTTGCAAAAAGTGTCAGACCAATCTCTCAATCATGTTAAAATTATGAAATCAGATGTTTTTGCTATTAATAAGATTTGTTTGACGTTCTGATACATTTTTGAAGCCAGTTATTTATTTTATTTATTTAAAAAACGTAAAAATAGTCGAGTAATAAAGTATTGATTTAAATCATCGATTGGATTAAATAAATCATTTGATTTTACTCGCGATTTATATCCCTGATTTGAATCAAGTGATTTAAATTATATCAACCCGGTTTTTAGCACCCATTGGCGCGAACCATGAAACGCGAAATTTGAAAACCTTTTCATCGATAATGAAACTAATTCCATTCCATTATGTGTCATGCAAACTCAACTTAAACTTTTCGTAGAAACCTGCATGAAGAAGAATTTGCCACTACAAAAAAAAAACAAATAGAACGAAAAGGCGCTAAACTGCAAATCTTTGTGTTATTTTGTAACAAAATAGCCTATTTTAACAAAAATGTCAACTGACAGTGACGAAAGTGATGTGATACCGGAATGCATACAATCTGTTTTATTGCCTCGCAGTGTTTATATAAAGTAGAGTATGCATTTTGGGGATAAAGCAGTGTATTTGTCTCGGGCGTTTTTGAACCCCTCGGCTTCGGGATTCTCGCTTCGCTCGGGAGTTAACTCTGTAACTCCCTCGCTTCGCTCGTGAGTTAACCCTAGGATCCCTCGTCCTTGGGGTTCAAAATATCGCCCGAGACATAATACACTGCTTTATCCCCTTAATGCATAATCTACTATTTTCAATGCAAGTGCTCGTAAAGCGTTCTTTTTTGTGTAAACACATTGTGCGGAAAGGGACCCTTTAGAGCACGCGTTAAATAAAACACTACTGTTTTTTTTTTTAGCAATGCCTATTAAGGAAACCAAGTAGGTTCTTTTTCCTTCGTCATTGCTTTGCCTTGCGCCACGCAATTCATGCACCATGGAGTTTGGATACAAAGAGATTTTGATATTTATTAAATCAATTATTCATAAGCATACGCGCTTTATAAGTACAAATTAAAGCACACGAAAAAAAGTTACCTACATCAAATAAATGGGTTATTTGTCTTTAAATTTTTATTTTATTTCCTCGCAAAATACATTGAAAAATGTTGTATGACACGTGAGCGTAAAAGGTTATTCCGAATGCGTGCCACTGTAAACACTCGCTGCGCTCGTGTTTTCACTCTGTGTGGAATTTATTCGTAATAACCTACTTTCCGCACGTGTATCATAAATAACTTTACTGTTAAAACACCTGAGTTAGGGGTAACGTCGGAGAACCCGGCCTTAAAATAGAACAAGAAGACAGTAAGTAACTCCGCGACACACGGGACACACTATGACAGATTGGGTCTAGTTTCTTAGTCAAACGTGAAGAAGCTGTATTTTATAGGCTGTGTGACTGCTAAGACAAAGGTGCGGGTTCGATTCGCACCCACGGTTTTGAGGCCGCCGTAGTTAATTTGTACAAATGGCCTCAGAGCGGTTTCGCACTACGTCCGATCCGAATTCGATCCGAGCGCGTGAAAATACGGTCCGAAGTAGTCGTAGAACTATTTCTATGGTATCTACTTTACGCATTAGATCCGGCTTCCGTCATCCGATGTCTCTCCGTCGTCCGTGAATCTCCATTTCGGATAAGATTATTGACGGGCTGAAGTAGCCATAGTATTTTTTGAATGAACGCTCGCGCACTGCGTCCGAAGCGAATCCGGGGTGGCGGGGTATGTGGCAGGGGCGGGGGGGGGGCGGCGCATCCAGTTTAGTACGTACAATATCAATGCCAGAAGTTGACGGCGATTGAAAGGACATGATCAACGACGTGAATGCGCGAATCTGCTGTGTGGCCCTGTGGCCCTCGAGTGAGTGCGTAAACAATATCCGAATTCGGTCCGAGATTTATAGATCCGTACTTTCACGGATTCGGATCGGACGTAGTGCGAAACCGCTCTCAGTCTAGGCGTACTTACATATTAGTGATGTCCTTGCCCGGTTACCATAGCCCTGTGCTATGCTATCCTAGTTTGGGACAAGCGCCTATATTACGCGCACGCGCACCAAATCCTGGACGATGCCAATCGTCTAACTGTCAAATTCCATACTAATTGCTATCGCAAAACGTCAGGATTCAGTCAGCGTAATTGGGCCTCTGAATAATGTTTGTATTGTGTGGAAGTTGTAATAAAATTTCATGTATTCGAACTCGTTGCAATTGTATTGCATTTTATCAAAGCATCTTTATCGAACTACCACACACTGTTTGCAAGCGGCATAACACAGACAATGACATCGCCAAACTGAAGGTACATTCGTCGGTTCAAAGGTAAAACTCACTATAAGTAACATTTTGACACAAAACGGGATTTAGTTAGTCTTGTTTCTAGAGAAAATCTACGACAAGAAAAAACACAAAGTTCATATTGTTCTCCATAACGAAACTTTCATGTGAAAAAAGTCTAGCTCCAAAGCTCCTGTAATCCCTTTGCAGATAAAACTCATTTGGCTCTCAATTAATTTCGTCTGAAATTATGCCACGAAATGAGTTTTACCTTTGAACCGACGAATATTCGAATATCTATGCCCTAACCACTCATCTCTATTCGCAGGCGCTGGCCCACACCCTCCAGGGTTTGGGTCAGGACGAGGGCATGTACCAGCAGTACATACCCCTGGCGCTTCATCTGGCCGACGATTTCTTCTTGGCGCATCCCTCCCGCGATGTTCAGCTGCTCATAGCTTGCTGCATAGCGGATGTGCTGCGCGTTTACGCGCCCGAGGCTCCCTATAAGGACCAGGAGCAGGTAGGTTCGAGTGAGAGAAGGTCCAGGATTGTATGAGAGGTAGCAAGGGGCAATATTTCGTCGGATAGGGTCTGCCGTGTAGATAGATAGGTAAAACGTTTATTTGCTATACTTACCAAAAACACACAATAAATATGAGACAAAAACTTACACAACCATATGTAATCCTTACTAATATTATAAACGCGAAAGTTTGTATGTATGGATGGATGTTTGTTACTCTTTCACGCAAAAACGACTGAACGGATCCGGATGAAATTTTACACAGAGATAGATTATTCTAGTATCAGAGATAGATTATTATAGTATGAATATTAGCACATAGGGTATTTTATATCCCGGAAAAATACACATCAAAATTACCACGCGAACGAAGTCGCGGGCGACAGCTAGTAATATAATAAGACAAGAAAAGTAACAAAAAGTGTAGTTTACAAAAACACACGGCTTCATTCACAAAACACTACTCCCCAAAACACACTCACAAGCTGACAAGATTTTGGGCAAAGGCTTTCCCACAGTCGATCCAAACCTTAAGCGGTGGTAGCCTAGTGTGTAGAACATTGGACTCGGAAGCGTAAGACCCAGGCACGATTCCCAGTGCGGGCATGTACCTATGACTTTGTTTTCTAAGTTATGTACATTTGTGAAGTTATAGTAGCAATACCACTCGCTAACGGTGAAGGAAAACATCGTGAGGAAACCTGAATGTCTGAGCTATTCACATACCTCAGCGCTTGAAATCACCAATCCGCGGTGGGCACGCGTGGTGATTAAGCCCATACTCTCTCCCTGAGAGAAGCCATGTGCCCTACAGTGCACATGGCTGCTTATGTATCCAAATCTTATCCTAGGAGTGCTTCAAGGAATCGTGCCCATATTAGTAAGATCGAAAGAGCCTAGTGTATAGATACTTAAAACTAAGAATTAGTCTTACAAACAACCACAATTAATGGGTCACATCTAAGATTGTGTGTGTCACGGCAAAGCAAATGAGCCACAACTCAGTTCCTCTATTTGCCCAAGAGCAAAACACTGATTTTCAGTTATTGCCCGTCGACCGTCGAGTATGTGCCAGCAGTACTTACCGTTAGCGCTTCATTTGACCGACGAGTTCTTGACGGATCTCTCCCATGATGTTGAGCAGCTCACAGCTTGCTGCATAACGGATGTACTGCGCGTTTACGTGCCCGCGGCTCCCTATATGGTCCAGGAGCAGGTCAGAGGAAACGAGAGACAACAATTCGCCTGCTAAGATCTGGGCCTAGATTCTGTTAATGCATTGTAGTATCATGACAACTGCATGAACATGGTGATTTCATTTCATGGCTGCTTTAAGTCTACGCGGGCACGCGTATCAAACCTTCTAGGCGTCAATGGTATGAAAAAACACGTCACGTGACCCGACAGTGTATCTGTATATCTCATTATACTACAATACACTAACAGAATCCAGGCCCTGTTCCCCTGTCGAGTAATTCGTGGTCTCTAAAACTCTATACACTGTAGTTGTATCACGCCTGCTGAACCAACTGTCCAAGACTGACCGTTATATAATACTAGCTGTTGTCCGCGACTTCGTTCGCGTGGTAATTTTGATGTGTATTTTTCCGGGATAAACAATTGCCTATGTGTTAATCCACACTATAATCTATCTCTGTGCAAAATTTCATCCGGATCCGTTTAGTTTTTGCCTGAAAGAGTAACAAACATCTATCCATACATACAAACTTTCGCGTTTATAATATTAGTAAGAATCTAGCAAAAGATGAATTGAGCCTAGTCATTGACACTATCTTCCCTCGACACAGGTGAAAGGCATATTCCTGTTCCTCATCAACCAGCTGGAAGGGCTGCGTGACCCCAAGGACCCAGCGTTCAAGCGCTATTTCTATCTGCTGGAGAACTTGGCCTATGTCAAGTCGTTCAACATGTGCTTCGAGCTTGAAGACTGTCAGGAGATCTTCTGCGCTCTCTTCTCGCTCATGTTCAAGATTGTCAAGTGAGTGCACTTTTGAATGAAACTAAATTGATTAATCGTGTCGGAGTCGTGGTCTGCCAAGGCGGAGATGGCGAGACGGTCTTTTAACCTTTTTTGCCCGAAGGGGAGAGACTGGCTCCATACAGGGAGGAGTAGAAGATTATGGGGCAGGCCTTTGACCAGCATTGGAACACAAACTCGGCTAATCAAACAGGTTTTTTGTAATAATAATTCAAAGACATTAAAATATAAAATATAAAAAATATAAATATAAATATAAGTTTTGAAATGTACTAACCAAATATCAATCCTGTTGTTCGAGGCAAATAAATAAATAAAATAAATTAAATACACACATGTAATTTATGGCAATATAGGATGAAAAGCGTTGGTAACGCAATAACGCATTGGTTGAAAGCTTGCCTTACATGCGTGAGGTCTTGGATTCGAATCCTGGTATGTACCATACCAATACCAGTGACTTTCTTTTCTAAGTTGAGTGAAGGAAAACATCGTGAGGAAACCTGTGTGTCTGACATGTTCATAAACAGATAAACAGATTGTTAGTGTACGACAATCAGGGCGAAGTCCCATCCTAGGATTTCATTTCAGTGCCATGTTAATAAACCAGGCAAATTTTTATTACGATTTCGAATGTTATATAATTGAAACAAATTGTACCTGCAATTGAATCTATGTAATGTCTATTGAATATTATAATTGAATCTAATATCCGTAATGCCTACCTATACACCTAAATATTATGTTACCGATTTTTTATTCCAAGTCTGCTTGCAATTAGTGTTCTCTTTTTTTTTTTAAATTCGTAAATTTAAAATTTTTGCTTATGAGAACAGGGACGGGTTGAAATTCAGCGCTGCGATGATGCATGTGCTCACAGCACCAAGCCGCTATCCATTTTATCATTAACAATTTTTGCTATATTATTTATATATGTTTTAAAATTTGTAAGTGTGATTTCAACTTGAAATAAACCTTGAATAATAAAACACACGGCGATGTTTCACCATACTTTCTCTTACATTCTCACCAAAGGCCCCATATGACAATCAAATCCCTATCCCCGGTCGATAAAGTAACTGCCATACAACACAACTTGTCGAGCGAATGTGGGTAGAAGGGCCAGTAAGGGACGACCCAGGCGGACATGCTTCGACCAAATAGGGGATGTATTAGCAAAGGGCAAGATAAAAAGTACCCGAAACCGGTGTGCGTGCATGCAACGACTAATGACTGTTGTGGAAGCGAAAATGATCTGTCAGGATCGTGGCAAGTGGCAGTCCCTGGTCTCTGCCTGACCCTCTGGGATACGGGCGTGAGTTTATGTATGTATGTACAACTTGTCCTGGTCCCAAGCTACGATACCCTGTGCTATGGTAACCAGACACCACAAACATAAAAATACACCCACACTGGGGCCATTTGTACAAATCAAAGTGATGAATGCCTTGCTAAAGATTTTCCTTTCAACAGCGGCGAGCACTCAAGCAAGGTGAAATCCTTTATGCTGGACGTCCTCTGTCCCCTCATCACTGAGTCTGACGTCGTCTCCAACGAGCTGCTCAACGTAATCCTGCTGAATCTCGTCGAGCCACATAAGCGTGAGCGCAAGCATTCCTACGCCCTCGCCAAGGAGCTCATTGTCAAGACCAGCGACACCCTCGAGCCTTATATACAGGCCGTAAGTGACTATTATATTGTTTGCTACGAAGTTTATAACCCCTTGAGATGGTTACCTTAAGTAAGTTCTCTTAGGCCCTTGCCCAGGAGCTCTTCAAGACCAGCGACAACCTCTCGAGGTTTAAAAGTATACAGGTGGCGAGAGACCATTATCGTTTGCTAATTAATATTAACTCTAAAGGTGCTTAGCTTAAGAGCCGTTCAAATGGAATAATTTGACACTAATAAAACGTGTTAGGGTGAGGTCTAATCCTAATATGTTATTAGTGCGCTGTTTGAGAAGATCACCTCGTATATTCATCATCAGCCTATGCTTGTCCACTGCTGGACATAGGCCTTTCCCATAGCACGCCACTGAGCACGGTCCTCGGCTGCTCTCATCCAGCTCTTGCCAGCCGCCCTGCGAAGATCATCGCTCCACCGAGTCTGAGGACGTCCTACACTACGTTTACCGCTCCTATATTAAGCGCAGCAAATTCTGAACATTCTTCTAACTTTTAAATTCCGGACTAATTGCTATCGCAAACGTCAGGACTACAGGATTTGGTGCGTATAATTAGGCCCCAGATTACTCTAAACTTTGTGGTGAAACATATCGAACCAAAGCTTATCATACTCCACTATCTTCAATGATAAGAGATAAGCTTTTCTCGTTTGATCCATACTTTCAGGGACACCATGCCTAAAGATTTTTTTTGCTTTTTTCCCCACAGTTCTTCAACCATGTCCTGATTCTCGGCAAGGAAGAGAAGAGTCTCCTAATCTTCTCCAAAGTCTACGAGCTGATATATGAACTCAACCAGTGCTGTGCCGCCATCCTCGCCTCAGTTCTCCCGCAGCTCGAGTGCAAGCTAAAATCGGCCCAATTGCAAGAACGCTTGAGTGCAGTGGCCCTACTCGCTAGGATGTTCTCCGAGCCGAACTCGACCCTCGCCAAGCAATATCCGGCCTTATGGAGGGCGTTCCTCGGCCGTTTCAACGATATATCGGTTCACATTAGGATCAAATGCGTGCAATACTGCATGCATTTCCTTGTACACCATCCGGATTTGAGACAGGATATAACAGAGACACTTAAGTTGCGTCAACATGATGCCCACGAACAAGTTCGCTACGAAGTTGTCATGGCCATTATAGCGACGGTCCAGAGAGACTTCTACGCCGTGGCCGAGTCGGAGGACCTACTGCACTTTGTCAAGGAAAGAACTCTCGATAAAAAGTTTAAGATACGCAAAGAGGCCATGTCGGGCCTCGCTATGATCTATAGGAAATTCCTTACGGAGGATTGCGTGCCGCCCGCCACAGAAAAGGCCGTGCGATGGATCAAAGACAAAATCCTCCACGGCTACTATATGACCGCTTTAGAGGACCGCCTGCTTGTAGAAAGACTTCTGAACACATCGCTGGTCCCCTACACACTGCCGCCGCCTGTGCGCATGAAGAAACTCTACTACCTAATGACCAACATAGACGATAATGCCACTAAGGCGTTTATAGAACTTCAAAAGCACCAGTTGGCTGTCCGTCGCACGGTGGCTGAGTGGATCGAGCTCCACAGGAAACCGCCGACGCCGGCCGTGCAAAAGGAAATGATCTCTAAGGTCCTGCACATAAGTACCAAGTTCCTGCCGGACTCTGTGAAGGCGCAAGAGTTCCTCAATAAGTTCTCACAGCACATGAAACAAGCGCCGGAGCTGCTGCAAGGAATGGAGACGATTTTGAACCCTAACGTCAGTTGCGAGGTCTGCGTGCGTACTACGGTGAGTCTTCTTTCTTTTCTAGCTATATCAATGTGTTCTGAGACATTTGCTGGCTAGATGATGGCTCTAAAATAAGCTGGTAAATTTTTTACTTTCTGCAATATATACATCCTTTCTGACTGTTCTGTTCAATATTGCATTCACTACTACAGTGATAATAGTAGTTTATGCAACTGTCATATAATGAAGGGTATTAAAACACGAGTGTGAGTTTATGAAACGAGCGCAGCGAGTTTCATAATAGTAACGAGTGTTTTAATACCCGTGTTATATGCAGTTGCATACACTACTTTATCTTCACTAATGCAATTAATCAAACAACAAGAGTAAAAGCTGACAATTGTTTATTTAATTCACGCGTACGTGTTTAATCACAGTGATTTTGCCGCCATTAAAATTTAACCAATGAGAGCGCAGCTGCGCGCTTCAATAAAACGCGACCAACCTGATTGGCCCTGCAATCAAGTTGGTCGCGTTTTATTGATGTTATAATGAGATTTTACGATATCGATGTGAATATTATACCATCATGTGAAATTGCTTAAATTGAGTGTTTTGTTGTCTGCGCTATAACAGTAGTAATTATAAGTTAAGTATTGAAAACATAAGTAGAATGTTACAACATTAGTGTAGATAAAAACATTTTCATTTTGTGACATACATATATCCAGGAGACACTTGGATGTTTAACAGTAAAATGCACCAATATTATTTATTTAAAACCTGTGCTCTTTAGTGGGACGTATTAGTGTACATAAAAAAAGTCATAGGAACACTTATATAAGCAGCCTATATACGTCCCACTGTAGGGCACAGGCCTTCGCTCAGAGAGAGTTGGGCTTAATCACCACGTGTGCCCACCACGGATTGGCGATAACAAGCGCTGAGGTATGTGAATAGCTCAGACACTCAGGTTTCCTCACGATGTTTTCCTTCACAGTTAGCGAGTGGTATTGCTACTATTACTTCACAAATGTACATAACTTAGAAAACAAAGTCATAGGTACATGCCCGCACTGGGAATCGAACCTGGGTCCCCCCTTCCGAGTTCAATAGCCTACCATATATAAGGTCTATACATAGTCGGCAATGAAGCCGATCATGATGCTAATCTTACTTTATTCACCCCTCAGTCAAGCGTCCTCAAGAAACTGGGGCAGCCTGTGATGACAAATGTCTACTACAACACAATCAAAATGCTCCTAGAGCGTGTCAGCTCAGTGATGATAGACCACGAGACCCTGCTCATACTTCTGCAGTACGTCGAGGGAGCGGTCAACGGGACCGACCCCAGCATTGCTGAGGAGTGCGGTAAGTTTGATACTTATTTACATGATAATAACTTCCACACAATACAATCACTTGTCCTGGTACCTAAACTAGGATACCTTATTTTATGGTAACCAGATATGTCCATATCTAAGGTATCACAAACGCAAAAACACATAATTAAATTTTACATAATAATTAATCGCGATTAGACCCGTTTGATGTGTAACTACGTATGATCATCGCGAGTCATTAAAAATACTAATGAATTACACCCAAACTGAGGTCATCTGTACAAGTAAGGCGTTCTCCAGTGAGAATCGAACTCAGGACCTCTGCGGCCCTCCGCATGAAGGGTTCTGTACCATTATGTATACAACATTAGACAAAGATCGAATTTGAGAACAGCGCCATCTAAAGAAACCAATAAGAAGCGTTTAACATTGACATTGAACGACATGACAACGGCGCTGTGAAGGTTATATAGATGGCCGCTAGATGGCGAGCGTTGTCTTTAGACAACGTTTGTTGTATGGGAGCCCCGCTTAAATATTTCTTTTATTCTGTTTTTAGTATTTGTGGTGATAGCGGCAACAGAAATACATCATCTGTGAAAATTTCAACTGCCTAGTTCTCACGGTTCATGAGATAGACAGACAGACGGACTGTGAAGTCTTAGTAATAGGATCCCGTTTGGCACCCTTCGGGTACAGAACCCCAAAAAGTAAAGTTCTGCCTAGGTACTACTTAGTTTTGATTTCCGCTCATCATTTGAGAAAAGTACTATACAAGTCTTGGCCACAACTAAGCATTGATGGACTTACGTATTTGTGCCACGGCTTCGCCTCGGCCCACATTTACACGTTAGTCCATCAAACCATCTTTTGCTGGCCGCTGCAGTAATGTAATTACGTGTTTCCGTTCACTTTGTTTTATTCGATACATAGATAGATAATAATTTATTAAATTTCCATAACACACAAAGATAACAAATTAACAGGCATAGTATGCTAACAAAATTCAATTTTTATTTATTTATTGGGTTTTAGGAAAACCGTCCACTGAAGATAACATGATAAAAAGTACATTGTACATTATAGTACATAACTGAGAGTCATTAAAAGGTTTTCACTTATAGCGACATTGTAGTTCAGAACACACTAAAATTTACAATATCGAAAACAAATCCCTACTTAATTAAGTTAAGCAAAACAGTCAAATCTAACCATCACCTATAAAATAAACAAACAATGTAAAAGAACCAAGCCCATCATAAGCAAATGAAACAACATAAATATTAGTATGTAAATCAGGTAGCAAACAATACGTTATACAATCCCTGTTTTTAGGCATAGACATGCCCAAAGCGGCGGAGCGTGGCCTCAAACTCCTCGTGATGCTCTCGTTCGTGTTCCCCGCACACTTCCTGCACGAAGACGTGCTCAATCAGCTCACGGCGCTTCTGGAGTTGGAGGACGACAGTGTGGCGCCGCACATACTGGCTGCGCTCACCTTCCTCGGGAAATACCGCCCGCTAAGTAAGTATACTGGTACAAGAGGTAACTTGTCCCGGTAACTACACTGTCCGCATACTGCCCGCTCAGCTCAGTCTTCGGGGAATACCGCCCATTCGATGAGTAAAGTAGAGACATAGTTAAGTAACTTTTTATTACTCACCAACAATAATCATATTTAGAGCGGGAAGGTACTTAATATCTAGTTCTAAATATATACCGCCCGCCCTGTGAGTAAGCCGCCCGCTTAGTAAATAAACTGCCAATACAGCCCGCTTAGTGAGTACACTGGAGAAATACTGTAGTTGTTAAATTGTAATTAAATGTATCTAATTCAACCGTTTATCAACAACGGTTGTTTACCAAACATTATCTGTGATTAATGTTTTCCAGGCGAGGCGTGCCCAGCCCTGTTCCCAAGACTGATAACACTGTGCAAGGCCTACGCCGAAGTCGGCACACCGAAACAAGCCAAGAACGCTGTCCGGTAAGTTTTCTCCGCTTTTTGACTAAAGGAAAAGTAACTTTTTATCACATCTATTCGAAAAGACCTAGTTCGTTCCCCGGGAACAGGGACTAAAACGCGTTTTTATTCCCTGAGGGAATAAAAGTGATTTGAATTTGGAACGCGCATGTTGCTGTTGTTGCTAAGTTCACAGCGTAACATTGTTCACGAACACGAACAATGTTGCACAAATTGCTGGCTGTTTAAAAGAAAATCGCGCGCGAGCAAAAAAAAAAAACTGAAAAAAGGCGCCTAATGCATTCCGTCTTTTCGATTCTCTAATTGTCATTGTTATTTTTACTAGAGTAAAAATGAGTGCGTCTCCAAGCAGTGATAACGAAATATTAACTCCGGACTGTATCGTATCAGACGCTAACAATGTGATACAAAAATAAATAACACTATTCATAAGATGGTTGCGTTCACTTATTTTCTCATAGAGGGTGATAAAAAGTAGAGTGTCCACCTCTGGAGTAAAACTATTTTTAAGCTCGAGTGGTGTACTTTTCATCCCTCGTGCACTCAGGATTCTACTCTATAATGCCTCGCTACGTAAACATTAAACATAAACATTTACATACAGGCACATACATTGCTTCTGGTCCCACACTAGGATACCCTGTGTCGTGGGAACCAGAAACAACGACATCACAAACATGTAAACATCCAAGACCTGGGGGTTTTTTTTTATCCCCAGCCGGGATTCGAACCCGGGACCTCTCGCATGGTATGCAGATGCACTACCGCTGCGCCTACGTTCGGGATTATACTCTAGAATCCTTCGTGCACTCGAGATAACAAAGAAACACTCTCGCCTTAAAAATAGTATTTTACTCCCTCGGTAAACAATCTACTATTTTTACTCCCGAGACGGGGTTTGGCGCCAATAGTTCGAGCAACTAAATAAGTCTAACGCGAGGGAAACACTGTGTTTTTAATTACGAATATAAGGAAAGTAATAATAAAAACATGAATTGGGTATTTGACAAAATACCAAATGAGTTACTTTTAAAACGGAATTTTGTATGAAAATACTGGCTTATGACGTCACATTTCAGAGCACTCTTTTTATGTTTAATCTATTTAAAAATTGTAATAACTAGTAATTGACTAAAAGCGACACATTTTTGAGATGTTTTGTAATGTTTGTTTTAATCGAGCATATGAACTAATTTATTGTTGATCGTGTCAAATACCGTATTCGCTAACGAAAAAATTTGTGAATCGAAAAAAATTTTTGTAGCCTTTGACTAATGAATTTAAATTAATGTCTTCCCGTTATCTCAGTTTACACAACCTTAGCAGGTTGGCTGGAAGAGATTTCTCTTAGAAATAAATTCGCCTTTGTAACAATGGTATGTAATTAATTTTCTAATTTACGATTGGCAATAAAGAATATTATGTTAATTTGGCATTTGACGTTCATTCCCAATTTCATCCACCAATCAGGGGATGTATTAGAGAAGGGCATGATAAAAGTACCCCTAACAAATAGGTCGAAAGAGGTTTGTGAGGATCGTGCCTTATTATACAGGTGGTGTTCATTAAAGAGTTTTGATCTAATCTAATCTAAACGAAAAATGAACTGTCAACTAACTTACCCTCCTTCCACCAGATGCCTGTTCGTGAACGTGCCCGAGCAACGAGAACAAATATTCACAGAGATCCTGGAGACTCTGAAGGCTACACTGAACCCGCAGTCAGAACACTATCGCACGGCCATTGTGACGCTCGGCCACGTGGCTCACAATCTGCCCGATACTTTCCCCGTGCACATCAAGAATATTGTCTCTAGGAAGGTGAGTGATCTTCACAGACCTGTTAGTGTAAATCGAACTCTTAAGTTCTGAGCACTTCCGCTAGGCCATTGTGACACTTGCCCAAATAGGACACAATCTGCCCAGGCTTACCCATGCTGATCAAGAATATTGTCTCTAGGAAAATTAGTGATCTTCATGGAATGGTGTTAATAATGCAACCTATACATTATGTTCTTCTGTCTGACACAGGCCTTCTATCAGAGAGAGAGAGTAGAGACCACACATGCTCATCGCGGATTGGCAATTTTAAGCACTGAGGATGTGGACTCTTCAGACAATCTGCGGCTGGGCACGCATGGTGATAAAGACTTTCTCTCTCTGAAAAAGTGCCTGTGCCCTGCAGTGGCACTTATATGGCTCATATTTATTATACAATCAAAACGTAGGAATACAAAACACACAACTAATACAGAAATCCTCTTCACAGATAGTAAAAGAGCTTCTAGTACGTGAAAGTGGGGGCGGTCCCAACGCTCCACAAGAGGACTGGTGTCCCGAGGAAGAGCTCCCTGAGGAAACCCGCTGCAAGCTGGAGGGACTCAAATGTATGGCCCGCTGGCTACTGGGCCTGAAGAGAGATGAGCTCTCCGCTCAGAAGACATTTAGGATGCTCAACGCGTTCATCGTCCATAAGGGAGATCTGCTACAGGTTAGTGTGAGTTTCTGACGACTGCTGCGTTCCCGGACACATTGCAACCCAGAAGAGCGGTCAACTTTAGACTGCGCTCTTTGTACTTTTCGGAACCATTTTCAAGCTGAAAGAAAAGTCGAGCTTACAAGAGGCTCTGGAAACAAGTGATATTGTTTGCTCTTCTAATACATCCTTTAAGGTGTCGTGGCTTAAAGCTCAAGGGGCTCTTATAGAACACTGTATAACCTAACTACATAGTATGGTATCAAAACAACAAAATAAGCGGACCAATGGGAACTAAAGAGGAAAGGAACTAACAATTTTGACGTTCATTAAGTAACTATTCTGTTTTTATAATGAATAAAAATATTTGAATTGAATTGAAGACCAAAACCATATTTTTCTGTTTGTTTAAATTATACCTATTACATATTTTTCTCGTGTACAAAACCTGTCTATTTCCCCACCAGCAAAACCAGCTGTCGAAGGCGGAAAAGGCGCACCTGCGGCTCGCGGCAGGCGCGGCCATGTTGAAGATCTGCGAACAGAAAGGAGTCGGCGACCAGTTTACCGCCGAACAGTTCTACAACCTCTCGCATCTCATGGTTGTGAGTACACGCCATTTTGAACCTTGTAGTCCACACGTAATGGTGATCTGAAGCGCGGCATCGGCGAACAGTTCTACAACCTCTCGCATCTCATGGTGGTGAATACATGCTATTATAAACCTTGTAGTCCAAACAATGGTGATTCAAGACGCGGCCATGTTGAAAATCTGAGGTCAGAAGAGTACGACCAGTTCGCCGCGGAACCTTTTGAACCTTATAGCCTAAATAATAGTACAATAACGGTTTTTGGGTAGCCAAAAGGCATACTCGAGCTCGGAACATGGTCTTGGATCTGCTCCAACTGACCCAGCAGGGAAAAATACAAGGCCGCGAAAGACCTTAGAAGTCCTTACAAGAACTCACTGGCTACTCGTACACAACCTGGCTGAATGGTTAGGTAGGTCAGATAGGCACCATCGACTTGTTCAAACCATGATTTGTGCTTCTTATTATTACAGGACGAGGTCCCACAGGTGCGAGAAGCGTTCGCAGCGAAATTACACAAAGGACTTTCAAAGGTGAGAATTACCTTCAGTTCGAAATATTAGACCGTAAAAACCTGACCTTAGTGACCTGTCTCGGATTAAAAAATATTATCTAATTTTTATTACCAAAATTGTCCGTTATTAGGCAAATTCAGAGATCATACATACCTAATTACCCTGGGTCACATTTTTCCACTACGGCAATAATGTTGCAGACGCTTTCCAAAGTGTCCAACCTGATTTTTATATATAACTAGCTGACCCGGCAAACGTGAAACTTACGTAGGTGAGCCTACTCTAGTTCTAGTTAGACCTGAGATTTCCGCAGTTAGCCTCATAGTTGGGCTATTACGTACGTAGCAAGCCCATGTAAATACCTCAGACACTGGTTTCCTCACTATGTTTCCCTCAATATGGTTTTCTTACTATGTTTCTATCATTGTTAGCGAGTGGTATTGTAACTGCAACTTCTTAAATGTGCGTAACTTAGAAAACAAAGTCATTGGTACATGCCAGGTTTCGGAGCCACGACCTCCCGAATGAGAAGCTGGCGTTCCACCGCCCCGCTACCGCTGCTGGCGAAAGTATGAGCTTGGGCAATCTCTCACGGAATCCTTCCGCGCAGGGTATCCCGAACAAATGCCTCCCGCTAGACTTCATGGGAATGTACGCGCTAGCGGGCCGCGAGCCGGACCGGCGCATCCGCGGCGTCATCCGGCAGTTCATGCTTGCGGACGTGGTGCGGCGGCGCGAGTACATCCGCAACATCACCGTCGGTACACGTGGTGAGTGACGGTACATCCGCAACATCACCGTCGGTACACACGGTGAGTGACGGTACATCTCTACGATATGACAATCGGAACACGCGGTGAGTGACGGTACATCCGCAACATAAGAGAGTCGGTACGCGCAGTGAGTGACGCTACATTTGCGATATCACAGTCAGTACACGCGGTGAGTTACGGTGCATCTCCGATATCACCGTCGGTACACGCGGTGAGTGACGGTACATCCTCAATATCACGGTCGGTACACGGGCTGAGTGACACACTCGGTAACATCACAGTCGCTACACGCGGTGAGTGACACAATGAGCAACAACAGTCTGTACCTGCGGTGAGTGGCAAGGTGCTACCTGCGGTGAGTGGCAAGGTGCTACCTGCGGTGAGTGACAGAGTGACAGAAAGCACTCGTCTGTTCCGGACAGGCCCGGACTTTCGGTCTTTGTTGGGCTCTTGAACAACCAAAATTCATAAAGTCCCTTTATTTTTAGGGTTCCGTACCCAAAGTTTAAGGAACCCTATTACTAAGACCACTGTCCATCTGTCTGCCTGTCTGTCACCAGGCTGTATCTCATGAACCGTGATAGCTAGACAGTTGCAATTTTCACAGATGATGTATTTCTGTTGCCGCTGTAACAACAAATACTAAAATATACATACACATCCATACTTAAACTCAAGCCTGTATCCTAGAGGGGTAGGCAGAGACTAGGGAGTGCCACTTGCCACTAAAAACTAAATGCTAAAAACAAAATAAAATAAATATTTTAGTGGGGCTCCCATACAACAGTGATTTTTGGCCGTTTATTGCTCGATATAAGGTAGACGCTTGAAATATTCAAATTTTGTATAGATAGTGGCGCAGAACCCTTCGTGCGCGAGTCCGACTCGCACTTGGCCGGTTTTAACTTATAATAAGCGTCTGTCCGCTCTGTTTTGTTTTATTGTTTATTGAAAAACGAACAGCTTATACGAGAAGCATAAAGACAAAACTGAGACGATTAAAGTCAAAGCCAATAACAGATTTTCGATGTTTCCAGTGGAGCGCGCCGTGAGTCAGTTACCGCACATAATGCCCGACTACATGCTGGTGTTCGCCGTTCCGGTGCTAACGCACGACCCCGCCTTCGACAAATATGACAACATTGCGGCTCTCAAGGTGCGTAAGAGACCTTTTCATTACTCATACTCGGGAGCGGTAGAATTTATTTATTTATATATTTTATTGACTCAACCAACACGTATCATCATCAACCCATTATGTCCCCACCGAGGGGCACGGGTCTCTTCCCTGAGGAAGGTATAGGCCATACTCCACCACGGGGGCCAAGTCCGGATTGGCGGAGGCTTGTAGATTAGTGGCTCGTCTACTGTCAGAAGTTGTCAAGCCGCCCTAAGGCCTCTGACTTGGCTTAACGACTGCCATCTATCGACGGCAGCCGGCACCAACAGCTTAACGTGCCTTGCGAAGCACGGAACCGCTCGGAAAAATGCCACTAGCGTTAGGCATAGACGGCGACCCATCCATGCACTGAACGCGCCCTGTGTTGCTTAACCTTCGTGATCGTTTAAGATCACTCAGGCAGCCGGGGCTACGAGCGACCAACACGTATTAAGCACAAATATATAGAGTTCTTACACTAATGTTGTTCTTGTCTAGCCTAATACCCAATAACAGGCGTGCAATAGCATTCAATACATTTTTGAATTATAACTTATTATTGTAAATAATTGACAGATCAGATTATTAGACAAATTAGATTAAAATTAATTACATCAAAGTGAACAATAACAATTATTATTTTACTTATAAAATATATTACAAATTTTATTTATTATTGGCGTGATCTTTTTGTTCACTTAATTACAGCGCGATGTAAAATTTAAGAGAACATAAAGTTAAGTATTAATTAAAATAAAATTCTCATTTTTTCTTTAGCTAATTCATGTTTTAATTTTTACTTTCCTTATATTCGTAATGAAACGCACAGTGTTTACCTCGCGTTAAAAACTTATTTAGTCTCTCGAAGTATTGTCGCGTTATTGTCCCTCGAATTATTGTTTCTCGGGACTAAATAAGTTACTTTCACCCCTAGGGTAACAATGTACTATTTCTGTAACGAAAAGAACTGTTTTGAAAAGAATAAATGTGGAGTTTCTTTGTTAGTTTCTTCTCCACATAATCCATTAATTGTGAAACTAACAACTTTGACGTTCATTAAGTAAACATTCTGTTTTTACAATGAATAAAAATATTTGAATTGAATTGAATTGAAAACGAAAACACGGGGGTGCATTTTGTTTTTTTATTAAACTGATGTTCCGAATTTGTCTTTTTCTAATCGTAAAAGTGGCACCGCACAAGGCTGAGAGTTCTTTCCCTGCTGCGCTGAGATTAGATTAATTAGTTAAAAGAATCTTCAAAGATGCAAAATCTTCGCAGCTTCCTAGCTTACACGTCCACTGCTGGACATAGGCCTCCCCCAAGGCACGCTACTTCCTGCTATCCTCGGCCATCCTCATCTAGCCGCTGCCAGCAATCTGCCTCAGATCGACGTTCCGGCGAGCTGGTGGGGTCCTACGCTGCGTTTGCCAGTTCGTAGTCTCCACTCGAGAAATTTTGCATCACATCGACCACCTGTTCTTCGGCATATGTGACCAGCCCACTGCCAATTCAGCTTGCTAATCTACGTAATCATATCATCACTAGTTCTAATTTTGTTACACCTTATAATTTTTGTAGTTCTATGAAAATCGGCGCTGGTCACGTATGCCGAAGAACCTGATTGATTGGTTTAATATAAAAGCAAAGGCGGACGCCGGGATTGAAACCCACGACCTCTCGCATGTGAGGCAGGGGTCCATCGATGCCCTACAATCTCTTCTCTTCATCATCATCAGCCATTTGAAGCCCACTGCAGGGCATAGGCCTGCCTCATGGTTTTCCAAGCTTCCCGGTCTTGTGCCTTCCGCATCCAGAGACTCCCCGCCACCGTAACCAGCCAGGTCGTCAGACCATCTGGCCTGCCCATGCTGCGTCGTTCAGTCCGCGGTCGCCAGGTGAGAACTTGTTCGCCCCGACGGCCATCAGTTCTCCGAGCTATGCCCCGCCCACTGCCACTTCAACTGAGCAATTCTTCGAGCTATATCAGTTACTCGGGTTCTTCTGCGGATCTCTTCATTCCTGATTCGATCACGCAGTGAAACACCAGACATAGCTTTCTCCATTGATCGTTGGGCGACTTTGAGCCTTCTTATGAGGCCTATAGTCGGCGACCAGGTCTCACAACCATAAGTCATCACTGGCAACACATCGGTTATACAACTTCTCTTAACCATAACTAACGTATTGTCCCCCTCCAGGTGGTGAAACAATGCCTCTGGTTCATACTGGAGCCTCTGATCACCCGCAACGACTTCTACTGCTACGGATTTTACAAGAACCTCGTCGAGCGCATGAAAATACATAAGGACGCTCTAAACGAAACTGACGACACGTACAACTATGTAAGTTGATTTTGACGTTATATACGTTTGCTTTAGCTAGATAATAAAATTGCGGAAATTATTTTTTGATCATAAATGTTCATCGCAAACTACGCGGTTTTTGATGTGCCGAGCTTTTTCCCTTTCAAGAAATTTAGGTATTACGTAACTTCAGGGTAAATTACGTTGTTCGTCATAGCTTGGGTAAGTTTACGTCAGTGACAGATTGGAATGAAATTGTATTTACGCCATAAAAGATAAAAGAAAAAGTAACATAAACTAAAAAAATACACTTTAATCATTTTTAGGGTTCCGTACACCGTACAAAAAAACGGAACCTTTATAGGATCACTCGTGCGTCTGTCAGTCTGTCCGTCCGTCTGTCAAAGCTAATTTGCTCCGAATCTACTGGGCCAAATCAGGTGAAATTTGGTAGCATGGGGTAATCCTATGACCCAAACACAGGTGTGCGTAGTAAATATATATATATATATATTTTTAAATAAAGGTAATTTTCGGTGGACAACTTAGGAAATAAAAAAAACATTTGCAAACCTTACCGTGTCATATATCAAATGGAAGGGCTCATTATGAGGATCTCAAATATTTTTTTCTTATTTTTGTAAAATAATTAGTTTTGATTTTATTCATGAAAGAAGACGAATATTGACCATTAGGGGGGACCCCCTGATCTCTGAAAATACCGAGCCTAAAATTTGGAAAAAAATATAGTGCGTTGCTTGTAGATTACAGGAAAACCTATAAGAATTCTATCAATTGAAAATAAAGTAGTAAACTCAATATAATACGTTCAAGGAAAATAGTTCACTAAAACATCACTAGATAGCGCTAGTAATACAGAACCCTCTCCACGCGAGTTCAACTCGCACGTGGCCGGGTTTTTTTTGTATGTTCATTGTGATAGGAACCAACAGAATTGTTTCTTCCACAGAAAATGTGGGCGGTGTGCGACCTAGCCATGGCGGTGATATGGTCTCGCTCGACCAGTTTCGAGATGCGGGAGTTCCCCTCGGACGCGCGCATCCCCACCATGTACTTCGCGCCGCAGCCCGAGTACTTCGTCAACACGCGGGTCTTCCTGCCGCCGGAGTTCCAGGTTCGTTCCCGGTCCATGCCTGGAGAACACCACGAGAGTTTGGTTCTTGAAAAATACTGTGCAAACAGTTAGCCTAAAAAAGGAACCAAGCTTGGGAACGGCCTTTCTAAGTTGTTTCCAAGTTCGTATTGACGAGTTTCGCTTTAACTCGTATAGTCTCGCCCTTAGACCTTGGCCTGAACGGAGCTCGGCCTTCGTCCGCGCCGCGCAGGAGTTCTTCATGCTTCGCAAGATTTCCATCTGTGGCTGATGAAATGACGACTTTTAATAAAAATTTAAAAAATATTCAATCGATAATAGCCGCCATCTTGAAATTCCCAAAATCTCGAGGCTGCTTATACTTAGCAATATTAATCCCTAACGGCGAAGGAAAACATCGTAAGGAAACATGAGTGTCCGAGGTGTTCACATACCTCAGCCCTTGAAATTGGTAATGAAGCCCATAACTCTCTCTGAGAGAAGGTCTGTGCATAAAAAACAAAGTAATTTTTATCTCACCTTCCGCTTCCAGTACCAGCCCAAGAAGAACGCCGCGCCGGCCGAGCCCGCCGTGCGCGGCGGTCGCAAGCGCACGCGCGGCAACGCCGCCCTCGAGCGCGCCGATCTCGACTCTAACGACGTCGAGGTAAGCCCCATATTACTCGCCTCGATTTTGTGCGTAATAGTACGTTGAACGCAAAAACTTTTCGGAACACTGATCTAAGGGACTATCCACATTACCGGCGGACGGCTGCGCGTTCGCAACGTTATTAAAATAAAACTTAAATACTTTTAAGGTTAGAGACTAAAATACTAGCGCCCAGCCCCGTGCGTCCGACGAACACGACACGGGAACGGGCTTTTTTGCACTTAGGGAATACAATCTTAAAAACGAACTAGAAGCGGTTCTAAAGGCGTCTAAACGTCTTGTTTTGCGTGTCTCTAGGTCTACAGATAGGTTAAAGTTAATGGTACAGAAAGATCGTACAGATGGATCTCTATGAGTGGAGGAGAACAAGAGGTATTTTTTACAGTTTGCCTAAAATAGCTTACTTTCCCTGGTGCCAACCAATGTTGAGATGAGATGGCATTTTCAGTTGCCGGGTTCATACTATTCATAGCAATAGACATAAGATGCCGTTTGTCGGATAGCACCATCAATACTCAGCTATTTCTAAAATCACCTTTAGAGCTAGACTTTAAATAAAAGGGTTTTTCGATCAAAGCATTCTCAGGTATTATTATATTTTAATTGAAAAAAGCGGTTGATTATGGTGTTCAGTATAGTATGATTATAAAAAATAAACATTTTTTTTTATGTCTTATTTCATCACAACGCGTTAAGTGGTTTTCATAGAGTTTTGGAGTATTCAGAATGAAAAATAGTCCTTTTCAAAAAGTAATCAATTTGTCGAAAATGTCGAGATCTCGCGAGATTGATATTTCTAGTCTCGCGAAATGTCGGCCTTACGGTCTAACTTATTTGGTATTTAAAGATTATTTTAGACCAAAATCGTGCCTCCCGCAAGTCCCCGGTACTTTGTAGCATGAATAGGCCTTCACATTAGCAACAATTCGTGTGTTTCAAAGCACTTCGTGTATGTCTTACGATAACATCTAGGCTTGAATCAAGTCAGAGCCGGATTAACCATATGCCCCTAGGCAATATACGTCTCGAGGCACATCGCGATTGATTTACAATTACGCCGTTTTTTGCACTACATTACGAAGGTGTCGCCGCGATAAATGTTGATATTTTATATTCTGTAATGATTTGAAATGCATATCGAAATGTACTGAAATATTGCGATGCGATGTAATATAAAAAAAATAAGGCAATAATATTGTCATTGAAGGTTGTTGCATAGAGGTAAAAGTCTTCAAATTTAATTTATATTTGGAGAAACATTTTCAACTGAAAAAACTCGGATTGCGGGCCTCCTAGCCGAGGGCCCTAGGCGGCGCCTGCACTGCCAAATGGATAATCCGGCCCTGTCAATAGTGTGTGGTAAGGGATCATCCATAAAGTACGTCACACGTTTGGGGGGTCGACAAAGTGTGACAAGGGGTGGGAGAGGTCCTAAGCTTCGTGACGTCACAATTAAAAAATATCATCAATAATTTATTGTTTTGTAATTTTTTTCAAATGTTTGATATTATTATGATATTGATATTATAATATAATTTAAATGATAAAACAAATTTCGAAACTACTGTTTCATTTTATAGTTTCTAGATGCAAAATTGCAAAATATGTGACGTCACATTAAGGGGGGGAGGGGGTTCTCACAAAGGAGATTGGACCTCTGTGGCATATTCACCCGCCGCCATTTTGAATTTTTTTCAAAGTTTCCGCGCACGATGAAAGTGGTAGATATGGATAGAGGATACTTATACAAACAAAAAGCTTCAAGTCATATGGTACCCTAGTGTCACGTTTCCGAGATATTTGGAGGTAAAGATCGTCATATGAGATCAATGACAGTAATACGGTATTTGACACGATCAACAATAAATTATTTCATATGCTCGATTAAAACAAAAATTACAAAATATCTTGGAAAATGTATCTCTTTTAGTAAATTACTAGTTATTACAATTTTTTAATAGATTAAACATAAAAAGAGTGCTCTGAAATGTGACGTCATAAGCCAGAATCATTTGATATTTTGTCAAATACCCAATTAAGAATAAGGTAATTACGTGTGTAGGTATACATATTTCATTGCATTTAAATGATAGTCTTCAGGTTGATTTAACTATTTATTTTAACACGTAATTACTGCATTCTTAATGATTGTCTTTGATCTTATATTACTTTTTTTACCCCCAAATATCTCGGAAACGTAACACTTTAGGCTACCATATGACTAGAAGTTTTCGTTTGTCTAAGTATCCTCTATCAACATTTACCACTTTCACCGTGCGCGGAACCTTTAAAAAAAAATCAAAATGGCGGGTGGATATGCCAGCTTCCATAGAAAAATGCACAAACCCCTTTGACCAACTGTGACAAGGACGGGAGAGGGGTCAAACAATCACGAAATCGGTGTGACGTACTTTATGGTTGACCCCTACTGGAGCTCTATTTTTGAATCCCTCGTATGAAATTGTATCGTCGAATGCGACTTAAGTCACACTCGTCTTCTAAGTCGCATGATGTCGTTTTTCCGTATTTTTGAATCGTTCGCCTGAAGTGTTGCCAGTACAATTTGAAGTATTGTATTTTATCCATTCCACGCAGAAATTAAAAAAACCGGAAACTACCGTAACAGAAACGGAACGTAATACTTTGTTTTATTGGCTGTTTAAATAAAAAATCTTTGTCTTTTGATACAAACAAAACACTACTACTGTAATTTTGGTTTGTGTTCTAACGAAATGTCGAAATCGTTTTTTGACAATTAATCTACCGATCGCCATGCGAGACGAGTGGTAAGGACCATTCGTTGCAGTTCGAGTGATTCAAAAATACGGAATTTCAGATGTCGAACGAAAATCAGTAGAAATCGAGCGCTCGACGCGATACGAGTGATTCAAAAATAGAGCTCCTGATATGTAACACCGTACTTTCTATTGCAAGCTTGGCATTACGGTGGGACGCTCCGGCAGTATCGATATACAGGTACAAGAGTGACGTGTGCGTAGTGACTTTCTTACACGTCTGTATGGTTGTCAACCTAAATGGAAGTGTCTTGTTAGTTTTGTTTGTAGCATGATATAAAGTTTGCGGTTGATCGTTTTGTCGGACGTGACGTTGCATGCAAATGATCAGTGGCATTATTTACAAGGTCACTAATAAGCTGGTAATCTACCGTTGTAAATAACTTCCACACAACACAATCACTTGTCCTTACCCCAAACTAGGATACCCTGTGCTATGGTAACGGCAATGACATCACAAACGTGGAAATACACCCAGACCGAGGCTATGTGTACAAATGTACGGTGGCCCCCAGTGGGAACCGAACCCACGACCTCGGGCGTTGTAATCAGACATGACGACGCTAGACGAACGAGGCAGTCAGACAACTGACAGTATGCACTTTCGCCAAATGACAGCTGTGGTCAAGAACAATATATTAGCAGATTGTAACTGTACGAGAAACAGGGGATTAGTGATGTAAATTATTATCATCGCATGGTTGTCAGCAACATAGGGAACCCCTACCCCTACTACGTGACCCATTTTTACCCCCTCCCCCCTCGGTGACCTCGCGTGGTATATGTAAATTTTTATCCCCCCCCTCTAGTATTCCTAGTAGTAATTAATAAATATGGTTTTAAATAATTTTTGCAAACAGAAAGTTTAACAAAAAAAGGTACATAAACTGGCAGTTTTAAATCTGCTGGCGTCATGGCATATTATGTGCGTAAAAAGCGTACTTGTGAGTAAAAAGCGTTGAACGCTGTGCACCATAATTACAATATAGCGTGAAAAACCGTGAGATTTCCCCTAGAGGATATTGCCTACGTAACGGAGATGTAAGCCCCCCCTCCTGTCCCTGTGACTAAGTGTGGTACTTTAAAGACCCCTCTCGCCCCTAAACGGGTCACGTAGTATGGGTTCGTTCCCGTCCGCGCCGCATTTGAGTTTTTTTGTATAAAATTTTATAGAACCTCGCATACTTCACCCGCACCGTACGCGCAGTATTTAATAGAACTCAATAGGTATTCGAATAAGGAAGCGTGCTGATGACGTCACATAATGCGGCGCGTGCGATGTGTTGGCTTGTGTTGCCGGCGTCAGCAATCTTGGTATTCTTTGAATTTCGTTTTGCCTTTTTGACTGGTTATTTCTTCACAACCTTCTTTTTCTTGCAATTTTTTTTTCTTTCTCTACACGTATCTTTATAAAGTTTATAACACAGAAAAGCCGTCTGATTTCGCCTTGAGAAATCAGTAATTTATTTCAAAGTAAATCATTTGCATTCCTGCATTCCGTTTATTAAATATTAGCAGCTGCCCTCGGGTCGAGTTTGTGCTCAAGTAAAAGGCAGCCATAAAACTCCACACTGACCATCCTCATTTTCCCCACAGCCCTCCGAAGCGTCTGACACTCAGATTCAGCTGCCGGGCCTCGAACAGCCGCCGGAGACAGAAATCGACGAGCCTCGTCCCAAACGTACGCTCAGCGAGTGAGCGGCCGAGGTAGGGACCTGAACGGGCGATCCTTAAAGCGAGGGTGGGTTTGAATGATAAATAACTTGCGGTGCTGGCCACTTCAATTGTTCCTTTAGTAAGACTTAACGGGCGGTTAACGCTTTGAAGATTTTTAAAGACAGCAGCGTTTCAAACGCGATACTCATGAGCATTTGCGCCGGTACAGTGGCAAACGATTTGTTCGTGTAATGCGCGTTTGCGTCACTGCGAACTGCTAAGTGTGTAGTGGCTCTGAGAACGCATCTCGCCGGTTCGACGGTGTAAATATTAAAGACTCACGAAGAAAGAAAATGTCAAATATTTACAAGCAATGTGGTGTCAAATATTTGCAAGGACTTTCACCGAGCATGCCTAGAGAACACTATGTACTGTTATATTCTTTTTGTTGCACTAACCCGTGCTGAGGATAATTTATTTCTTTATTTTTAGCCTCTAAATAGGTTTTTAAAACTATGTACTGTGTAAGGTGTCTAATTTCACTCTTTCGAAATACATAGTAGATGGCGCGATTCGGCTGCTATTCTTGATCATAAAGACAATTACGACACTTACATACTGTATCTTGCGCCGTGTTAACTATTATTATTCGAACCCCCCGTTGGGAAATCGCCTCGCTCGCTCCACCAAGGCTATTGAAACCAAGAAAATTGACACGAAATACCACAGTGAAAACGCCCAGTCATTATGGATTACGCTTAGTTCACCCAAGACTGGTTCTTACTTATTTATGGATTTACTTACAACCACTTTATTTATGTAAATCGTACTCTACGATCAACTGCACTAATGACGCTGTATTGATTACTGCGAAAAATATGTTTTTGTACCTATTTGAATAAAAACAAACAAAACTGTATGTCGTACGCCTGAAGTAATTCGCGGTTGGTACGTTTTAGCGGAGTTTTTAGCGTGCGATGGACAACTGGGCCCTATTTCAAAGAACTACAACTCACGGTTTATTATGATAATTGCAATGTAGCCGATTAACCCACAGATGAATTGTAGTTTTATGAGACGCGGCCAAGACGGATCCCTGTGTAGTCGATAGGACTGTACAGTAGGTTTTAGAAAATATAATGTACCGCCGACATTTATGAATAAGATAGCAACCCAGCTTAAGTTACAACATTTTTGGGTTTAATTTTTTCCGCATGTAATGAGGTGAGATGATTTGTGCAACTTCCAGTGGCACCTTCACTCACATTAGATAGGTGAATGGACCACTCGGACGCTGCAGTGTCTGGGACTTTTTTTTCGTATGTGATACCATAAGAAATCCTCTCATAATTTACCCCTTGCAGCATTTACAACACATGCAAACATTTTTTGTCTCTTTAGTTAGCCTCTCATAATATCACAACACATTAGGATCGTCTCTTTTTTAAACATCAACTTACAGACTTTGTTCCACTTTTATGCAGAAACTCTGCTGTAAAGTTTGTCTATAAAATGAAAATTGAAATTCCTCGCTATCTTGATCTAAATGCAGAATCATTGCAGAAATGATTACAGACAAAATGTATAAAATGCAATTAGTAGTGAGGCGCATATGTGTAAGCCTTTACTACCTTTTATATAAGGGTGAAAACTTCGCATGATATGACAAGCCTTAGGCGCTGTAAAGTACCTGCCCTTTATTACGTAACTGTCCACTCTATTGAGTCAACCATTTTGACGACTCCAAAGAGTCAAAATATGTATGTATTTGACAGTTCGGAGTAGGTTAAACCGGACGATTCCTTACAGTGGAGGACTTACGTAATAGAGCCCCTGGCTTATGTTGCTAATACGAGGCTTATGTTCGCAAATGAGTACACGAAAATAAGAAACACGAATGTAAATGCGCGCCTGTTCGCACCTAACGAATTTTAGAATTACCTAACAAATAATTAGATCAGTTAAATGAAGAGTTCTTTACAAGAAATCCCATGAAATCTCTCGTATCGGGCTATTTTAGAATTCGGGATTTGAAAATTTGGAATCCCAATGACTTTCTACTGTTATAATCTTCATTTAATTTATACCTACTAGTACAAAGTCTTCACAAGGTAATCGCGAGTGTCAAAATTTTGGCCTATTTAGTGTCAAGGCGAGACTTTGGCAGAATTAGTCGACATCGGCTGGTTGCCATTACAACAATAAAAATAAAATAGACTTCGATGCGGTCGATTTGTTCGGTGCGGATAGGTGTGAGCTCTCCAACAAGAACTTTTGGAGGGTCGCATTTGAGATGATATTTGTAGTTTCCGCTGGTATTGCTTATGTGGTATTTGTGACTCGTTGGTCTCTCAACAAATACATCAGAAATTTGGGAGAGAAAAACGTTTACATCACTTGCCATCTCCAGTAACTCGACATTGGTTGAATCCTAGGGAATCCTAGGATTCACGGTGAATCCACAAAAAAATATTTAACTGTAATATCGCCTGGGAATTATATTTGCAAAAGTCATGTGGTTCTGAAAGAGAGGAAAGGGCGAAGTCTAAAGAAAATTTGCCACTACAACATTAGCTGTAGAAGAAATACTCGCAGTGAAGAAATCCATTCACTGTGTGTGAATGGAATCGTTCCACAGCCAATTTGAAGCCGGCTGTCTTAAGAAATAAAGACACATTCGCGATGACCTGACACTGTAGGCTTATGGGAGATTACCTAGCTAATGACACCGCAACGTTACACGCCAACATTATTTGAAAACGTTGGAAATCGAGAAGCTCATAAAATTAGATCGTATATTTTTCATACAAAATGTATTGTTAAAACTCCAGTTTGGCACTGAGTATATATAAACTTGCTTTTTTTTTAATAGAACAATCATTGGTTTTAATTTAAATCGATATTTATTTTTTACCACGTGGACAAATTGGAAAATCTGTAATTTTTTTTTCGCATAATGCCATGCTATTATAATGATGTGTAGAGTAAGTATTGACGTGGAAAAATCACGAATTTGAAACCAAATCTTGAGGTTGCTTATTGAAAGAAATGTTTTGTGAAAACAATATTTTTTCGCCATAACACGGTACTGGGTTGATGTTCAAAATGTTACGTTTGTGATGTACGACAACAAAGTCGACTTAAAAGTGAAATATATAAGGTTTTCAAGTTTCCTATTAGTATTAGGGCCGGATTCTGAAATGAGAATTAAGTAACGTTCTGTCACGCTCTTCTCTGAGAAATTCTAAGAGACGGCACTATAGTTAACTATTTACTTAGCGAAACTCTCAATTCAGAAACTGGCCCTTAGTTGATCTAGCCGTTTTCCACATTCGTCCGGTTGCTATTATGATGTCGTGAGTTCACAGGTGTGTTTTCATGGCTGTAAACATTGAATTTTACAGTTTTAAGATTTTCATCTAAAACTTTGCTAACAAAACAAAATTTTCTACATTAGTCCAGTGCCCTATTGAATGGCAAACTTTATGTTCAACTATACGAAGTTAGGGGTTGAGAAATGAATAAAATGATCTATAGGACGAGTCTGTTTTATAGATTTGTATCGTTTAAGTTCTACAATAGTTAAGCTGTTTGTTTTTAGTTTTATTTACTTTGGTTGTTCGGAACCACTGGTCGATGATGATTCCTCGATATTGTATAATTTCGTTCTACTATATCACGCGCTCACCGAAAAAAAATCTAGCTGTGGACTTTAATTGAGAAAGGAACAGGACTCAAAATTCGGTGGCACGTTAACTTTAGGGTTGGTTTAAGTATTTGTTTTTAATTTAAAACTTTTTTTATCGATTGATTTCTGTAGCGGTTGGTCGAATAAAATGCGTCTGTTGGACCCTACTTTTGGTAATCTGGTTCAATAGGCGTAATTTTCACCGACCGCATATGAAGCTGTGTACCCACTGCCTTCATAGACTATTTTTCGTGGCAATAGTTTTGTCACAATTCGAACGCCTTTTCGTTACTATGCAACGTTTTCGGTGTTAGTAACGTGTGTACGCAATCGCGTTATAGGATAGGACCACAACTTACCCTTATAGCGTTACCTTGGATGTGCACACTGTTGGTGCGCCCTGAAGAGGTTCCCCAAGGGCAATTTCCACAGATACTTAGTTTGGTTCTAATCTACAAACGGCATGCCGGTTACGAAGTAGAAGTCACAAATCGAAGTTTAATCGTGCTAAAAATACTAATAAATACAAATTAAAAAGTATTCGAGAGTTGTAAGAAGTTTCTATGAAGAGGCTTATGAGGATTTATATTTTTTTCATTTATTATCAAATCAAAGTAAGGATTGCTAAAGTTTCATCGCGATCATGTCATTAGTAAATTGAAACCAAACTACGTTTGTATACGATTTGCCGCTTGAAGAAACCTCCTAATAAAATAATTCGAGTGAACGTGTTAAAACTGTCTTCAAACCGTTCGTAGCGTACCGAAAATGGCTCAATTGTAGGCGGAATGACCACGGGTCTGCGATGTCAGCGGGTACGCGCTAGATGCGAGCGTACCAAAAACGTGTGACTGGGCTCGGCCAGTGGCGGGCGTGTCGCCGCGCAGTGATGATTCTCTATAGTTATGTATTGAAAATAAACGATAAATAATAAAATCAAGGTCTTGTTTCATTGTGTTGAACTTGCCCACTTCTATTGGCTAACGGAATCTGTCATAAAAGTAATAAAATTGAGTAAGTATGGGTTGTAATAAAATTTTCGTGCATTCGTCCAGACTCGACGGACTGACTTGCACAAGCCTAGTTGGCCATATACTATATATTATTGCCAATGTGGTTAACGAGTAGAGCTCCGGGACCGATGCACTTATATGCTCTGAAATAAAAGAAACTTATAATCGGTACACATTCGTGAAAAGTGAGTTTACTAAACATGTCATAATCGATTTAAGTTTACCTATATCTATATGGTTTAAGTTGTGGAAATACAAATACAGCCCGGGCGCAAACAGACAATATGCCTTTCTGAATTCAGGAAGAGAATTGGAACTGTCTACATTCGTTCTTGTACCACAGCAGTTCCACATATCCCTACTGGTAGGGGAAGAAATTATTTTTTCTACATTTAGCTACTAGGGGGGATACAATGATATTCCACATATTTCTACTATGATAAAGTACATCATCATCAGCCATTTGACGCCCACTGCAGGACATAGGCCTCCTTCGTGGTTTTGATAACCATGAGGGGTTTTGCCATAATCGCCACGCTTGGCAGGCGGGTTGGCGATCGCAGTATACGGTTGGGATCTCAGGAAGACGCTACTGCCCGTCTCCTTCTACGACATCCACGGAAGAAAATGGAGTGACGCTATTCTTAATCCGGCGCTACACGGAGAAGTACAAGTTGATAGAATGATTCCACATATTTCTACTAAGATAAAGTACAAGTTTATAGAAAAACCATCCTCGATATTACCTATGTCGGTACTGAAATTAATAATCAAACTTTGAAATTAGCATATTATAACTAAATTATCTTAACGTATCTAAAGAAATGGCCAACCGTTATATCCCCTGTGACCAACTGCATTTGTGCATTTTGAATCACGATCAAGGATCATGTACAGTTGCTCCCTCTTTTTTGACGGATGAATTTTCAGATGAATCCGATTTCTTATAACCAGTGATTGGTTGTATAATAATTTCAATAAAGCGGATAACCGGTTTTTCTGTTGTTTCTTTTATTAATTTTGAAATTCCAGGTTTCTGCGCAATTATTTGTTCTATGCCTTTTTCCGAAAACGCACCACAGCTGAAATTTATTTTTCTGACAATTTCTTTCAAAATATTTTTAAAGGAGCGTTTCCGCATTATCCGATCCGATATCGGTGTCGGACGCCGATCCGATATCGGGGTAAGTAAAATGTATGAAATATATCTGCTCCGATATCGGGCCGGACAAAATGAAAGACAGGTACATATTTCGTACATTTTACTTACCACGATATCGGATCGGCGTTCGACAGCGATATCGGATCGGATGTGGAAACGCTTTTTCAGTTCATGATACCAATTTCCTAAATTATTTTATCAGTAGAGATAAGTGTAAAAGTATTCTCCTCTAGTAGCTAAATGTGGAAAAAATATCCTTTCTTCCCTACCAGTGTGCTTTTGGCCGAGACTGGTCGATTCTGGTCTACATTTTTGTCGGTCGAAAAGTTATTTATTGCCTACAATATCTTTTATTGTCGTAATAAATTGACAAATGATTTCACAAGAGAAAAACCATTACTTGAAGAAACCGCGCGCGCATTGAATTCAAACCATGGATCGCCAGCAGTCTTATTAGATCTTAATTTTGATTTATTATTTTGTATGTACAACTAGAACTATGACAAGTTTAATTTTATTACTTTTAGGTTTTGTAGTGTGCCTTTGTTATGCTGAAGCCCGTAATGCTGTTTGTAAGTAACAAATAATATAATTTCAGTCCTTCAAACCTGCCGATCTACTCTAGACGCTAATTTATCCAACTTGCGTTACAATTGAGTGCATTTATTTGTTAATTTAGCCAAAATATGCTTTCAGATTCCGATGCGCTCTGAAGTTTCAATAAGTTTGATGCAATTTCTTACAACTAAAAAGTTTCCAGTTGGTATTTCTAACTTATTGCATTTAGTTGTGACGCAATTTGAACACAATAGCGTCAAGAGTAGAGGGGTTGGATTGCGTAGAGCTTAAATAGTTAATTTATTTTACACTGAGCAAAATTGAGATTGGTTATAAAACCCTCTCCTTTTCTGACCGATTTAATAAGGGGATTACCTACTGGAGACCGCGTGTAACGTGTATACTGTACTTCGTACCAGAGGAGATATTTCAACAAGTTTCGTGGTAGATACAAGGTTAAGATTTGTCTGAAGAATTTTAATCAAATACTTATAGCCACAATTAAGAAAATGGTGTATGTAAAATACAACGGTTGATTGTAAAAACTTGAAAATATTTATAATGAACTTAAAAGGAAATCACGGCTGAGTAGGCTTTAGTTAACGAATAGGTAAATAATAATAACGACCAACTTATAAAAGGAAAACTTCGTACAAAATCCGTTAAAAATTACTTCGATATAGTGGTTAGTACTTTAAAGTAGATAAAAAACCCTCTTTCTACGGAACCATACATTGCGCGTGGCCCGACACGCATTTGGCCGGCCTTTGCCCTACAGTGGGGCGTATATAGGCTGCTTATGTAGGTATGTATGTAATCTAACAACTTTTACTGTGGGTAAAAGTTAGAAATCGCGTTTGACAAATCGTTCCATTCTACTGTCAACTCACAACAAGAATTTTAATCAAATACTTATAGTCACATTTAAGAAAATCGTGTATGTCAGCTCAAATGCGTTTCAACCAATCATTACAATAACCTATCAATTATGAGCCGTATTCCCTCGGCCCTGAAGTCAACATCCAGTTGGAGGTCGGCGCGGCTGATGAGGTTCCTCTCAAAGACGCTCGCCGTCGCCATGACCACCGCGAGCACAAACCACGTAAGAGTAAGCACCAGCTGCGGATCAAGGATGAGAAATATGATCGGTTTCAGTAAGTACTTCTTGACGCCCACTGTCCGAATGTCCACTTCGCAAAACGTCCACAGTTCGCAAAATTACCGATGGATATCGTGGGATTGGCCGTTGAAAAATATTATACACAATACACAAACCATTTTTCGATTTAGGGATCCGTTTGCGAAAGCGCAAATTTTTGTTAAGAGTAGCGGCAGCGAATAGAGTAGGTAAATAATAATAACGACCAACTTATAAAAGGAAAACCGTACAAAATCCGTTAAAAATTACTTCGATATAGTGGTTAGTACTGTAAAGTAGTAACCCTCTTTCTAAAGTAGATAAAAAAACCCTCTTTTTACGGAACCATACATTGCGCGTGGCCCGACACGCATTTGGCCGGTTTTAACCTAATCTTTCAATTTTAATACCAGGTAATGTAGGTATGGCCTATACCTTCCTCAGGGAAGAGACCCGTGCCCCTCGGTGGGGACATAATGGGTTGATGATGATGAATGTAGGTATGTCTCTCCCTGAGAGAAGGCCTGTGCCCTACAGTGGGACGTATACCTATAGGCTGCTTATGTAGGTATGTATGTAATCTAACAACTTTTACTGTGGGGAAAAGTTCGAAATCGCGTTTGACAAATCGTTCTATTCTACTGTCACTCGCAACAACTTTCTTATGTTGAAAGTCTACAGTGAAAACGTGAAAAGCAACGGACCACCATTTTTGGGACGCTGAGATCCCTTGAGAAGGCCGGCAGTACCTAAAATTGGAGCACGGCTGGCTTTCTGGAAAGAGAGGCTGGCTGGCGTAATCTCACAGCCCTGCTACGTACAATGAGTGCGTAAATCCCGAGTCTAACTATGTTCAAAGTCCATTGACGCTCTCAGCAAAGAGGAGCTGCGGATCCGAGGAGGCAATCTCACCTACGACACGGAGAATTTCCCGTACATGGCCGCCATCATCATCAACGGCCGCTTGTGGTGCGCCGGCGCCATCGTCGACGAAAACTGGATTCTTACTGCCGCCCATTGTTTGAATTAGTAAGTACATAACATCCACACATCCAGTTCTGACCTAGCGACCGCAGACCGGACGATGCAGCGTGGGCAGGCCCCCCACGATGGTCTGACGACCTGGTTACGGAGGCGGGGAGTCACTGGATGCGGACGGCACAATAAGGGAAGCTTTGAAAACCATAGGGATGCCTATGTCCTGCAGTGGGCGTCAAATGGCGAGGCCTATGTCCTGTAGTGGGCGTCAATGGCTCATGATGATGATGATCCACACTTCAGTGATTGGGAAGTTTGGATGGATGTATGTTTGTTAATCAATCACACCAGAACGGTTGAACAGATCTGGATGAAATTTGGCACAGAGATAGACTATATAATAATAATATTAGGTATGTGGAATAGCACAATGCTACTTTTTATTCCAGAAAAACCTCAAAACTTACATGCGAACGAAGTCACGCGCACAATATAAATAGGTATTATTATTATACTTTATTGCACACAAGGTATAATCACGGTACAGACACTTATCCTCTTTTTTCCATTGGACAACCAGACTGTTAGCTCATTTGTCGTGGAAATTCCGCAAATTAGCACCAAGCAATTCGCGAATTCTTTTATATTAAGATCGGCAAAGATGTGGAACGCGTGGCCATCGTCTGTTTAGCCAGATACATATAACCTGCGTGTCTTTAAAACGAGTCAAGCGGCACGTAAGACCTATATATATATATATATATATATATATATATATATATATATATATATATATATATATATCCGTTCGTGAGTCCGTCCGTTTGCCAAGACCCTTTATCTTGGGAACGCGTGGAGGTATCGAGTTGAAATTACCTTATACTCAGGTCTACTCTACAGTCCCTTGAAGCTGTGAAAAAACAACCTAGGTACTAAGTTAACGTAAAAAAAAGATACGGCCGTTTATGCAGCAAAAAAAGTATATAATTTCGACCACAGAACAAAGTTCTGTTATTTCGACACTCAAGGGAATCAAAATTTATAGGGTAGATACCTACTTTCCGTTGACCTATAACAATGAAATTTGGCAAGTAATATCGTCTTATACTACAAGTACAGGGAAAAATCTGAAAACTATACATTAATAATAATAATATATTATACTAACTTTCACACAATACAATCACTTGACCTGGTCCCGAACTAGGATACCCTGTAACTAGGTGATTGTAACCTGGCAAACATGAAAATACACCCAGACTGAGGCCATTTGTACAAATGTACGGGGCCCCCAGTGGGAATCGAACCCACGACCTCTATTTTGATAGCTAAGCGCCTTGACGGGTAGACCAACGAGGCAGTTGTAAATAAATCATAAATGAATTAGTCTTTGAAGTTCGGCAAAAGCTCGGATAAAACTGCGAGACTCGACGCAACTATTTATAATAATAATGTAAGTACTGAACCCTCGGTGGGCAAGGCCGACTCGCACTTGTCCGGCGTTTTTTTCCTCATGCTCCGATGTCCCTAGCGTGCTCCACGTGTCCCCTCTGAAGACGCTGGGGCGGTATGTGCACGTGCGCGTGGGCAGCGTGAAGCCGCACGAGGGCGGCCACGTGTACGGCGTGGCGGGGGCGGTGCGCCACCCCAAGTTCGAAGAAGAGCCAGTGCCTCATGCTGACGTGGCGCTGCTCAAGCTGGATGATAACATAGGTGAGCGTCGGCATGAAGGTGACCTAAAGAGGCTTACTTGGACAAATACCATTAAACTGTGTTTTTGCTGTGTTTCCTTTTTAATTCGTCGGATTATTGCAAGAAGTCTTAACTGCAAATGCTTACTAACCGCTTTTTTTAAAGGTATGGACATAGAGATGTATTGAACAATGATACAATAGTGGTGTTTTCATTATCAGGCATTATTTTAACGATGTTATAGGGAATAAGGAGGAGGAAACACAACCATTAACTAACACGGACTAAAAAGTCCTTTTTTCCCAATAGTGAATATGTCGTTTAATGAGTTCTTGCAAAAAGCCGACGTAGGTATGTACAATAACGTGTTCTATATCTGTCTGTTTATCTATAATGTACCAGATCTTGCTAATATGGGATGCTTACAATATGAATACGAAGAAATCTCTGTGAGGGCCACTCCCTGAAGTTGGCTTAGCAATCGTGGACAAGGGATCCCTTCTTGTCGAACCGTGTAGGGCATACGCCTAATAAACTACCAGAGACAGTAATTAGTGCTCCCTCAGTGAACTGATTTAAAAATAAGATTTGAAGAAGAAGAAGAAGAAAGACATTTTTATACCAATAAGATACCGTAAAACGGGGCTACTTAGAACAGGTTTTGGAGGTTTTTGGTTTGTAACTTTTTTTTTACGGCTCGAATTTCCCTTTTTTTACGCCAACAGAACAATGTGTCCTTTGGTTATCAGATCTATGGCAAATTTAAGACCTACCACCCCCCTAACTCCCTACTTTTTTTTATTTATTAAATGTCAAAGTAACCTTAGAAGTGGGGTTTCTTTGACAAGGCATTGAAATGCAACTGACGTCAAAGATAGTAAAAGCATGGGTTACTTTGATATCATTTTGACCAAAAAAACTATTATTTCATTGAAAACTACATGGATTTAAATGAAAACAAATATTTTTACAATTAAATTATTCTTTATTAACGCAAGTATTACAATATTTGTACCGAAGGTACCTATTGTTAATGCCACTTAAGGGGCTACAGTGTGCTGGAACTGGCTAGCAGACGTTTTTGAATCGCTTGTGACATCCTCTAGGAACATGGCAGACCGTTGAAATTTATATATGATATAATTTAACTCCTTGATTCCCTATTGGATGTTTGACAACTGTCATAACCTTACGCCTTCTATGAGTAAATATATTCCGTAAGAATGCTTAAAAAAAAGCTAAGAATTTATATACCATTTTAAATGCGCAGTGGATTACGTTTAAGCTTATACAGTCTTACGGGCAATATCAAAATCTTGTATGTTAATGTTTAAAACTAACAGGAACCATAGTTACTCATTCAGAAAAAACGTTTTCATCAATTTATCACATTACGCCTTACGAGGTAAGCCCAGCCTACTCGTTGCCTGTTGTCTGTGAACAGGCGCTCTTCGCATCACCATTGATTTCATTGTAACTTTTCATAAGCGATTTATCAATCATAAATCAACCTTCCAAAGTTCACCTCGAGCGCCATATAGTGAAATTAATTCAAAGTAGCAATTCTCATACAAAATTACCGATTGTAGGCCAAGGACGTGGGGCGAGGGACCGAAAAAGACGCCGCATCTTTCCAATTCACTTTCGTACAAAATGTACTGGGTCAAGTTTCATAAAACTATAATTTCGTAGTTTATTATGACAATTCGAAGTACACTGCGCAGCAGAGTCTATTTTTTAATCTGTGGGTTAATCGGCTTTGCAATGTACATCGAATTGTCATAGTCACAATGAATTGTAGTTCTATGAAACAGGCTCCTGAAGGGATGGGTCTTTTCCGCGCCCTCGCCCCACGTCCCATGTCCGAACAAAACAAAAAAATATTATATAGCTATTAGTCCAATCGGTGGAGACATTTTCGAGTGTTTGCAAGACCAACGCACGGCAACTGATTTTTGTAGTAGTGATCGAGCTTCAATCGTTAGAAAAACATACAATATAAAATCCCAATTCTTGTATTTTTTTATTTAAGTAAATAACTAAAAAAGAAAAGTAAAAAGGAAACCGATCATTTACTAGTATTCGAACCAAGAGCTCTCTGCCGTTCAAGGGACGCCTCTTCCCATCCGAGCTATTGTAACATTACCAACCTAAGCGAAACATCGTTTTAGTATTTGTGCCTAAATCACGGTAAAAGTGAGGTTCATTAAAAATTAAACCTAACTACCTATGTATTATAATCCATTTATTGTCGCGATTAGGTCGGCCGCACGCGGCCAGACTTGTTGCTCGAGCCTTGTAGTCTCTAATTACTAGCATTTAAGGTTCATTTTAGTTTGATTGAGTTTTGTTTCACTCCTTGCGCTCGCACTTCGCCTCCTCGTTAGATTGTAGGGTACATAGGCGGTAAATAATGTGTTGGTAAATAATAATTTCGATTGGGGCGTTACGAATAATACTTGATTCATAACCATTGAGTGAACCAAGCCGAATTACAGTACTTAGTATTTCCGCACCGCTCACTTCCGTAGCGACAGAAGAAGATAGCGCTATCGAACTCGGCTCGGTCGTTCCCATCCGGATATATGTATAGAAAAATATTTTACATAGTTATATGAATTGTGTCAATAATGTTATGTTTAGAACCTTTTCTAAACATACAAAATGAATCTGTGTAGATTTCGTCTCTGAATTTTTTTTCTATCTGCCTGACATGTTTTTCTGTTTTAAATAAAATAAAACGCTGTATATTTTTATCACGCATTTTATTGTACATGCGGAAGTATTTTTAGAAGAATCAATGGCGTAATGCTAAAAATTTTGTAGGAATTATAATTTATATACTACGTGTGTAGGTACTTGTTTTTAGTTTTTTTATTTTCTCGAAATTCCGCTGTATTGGGATAAGTTATATACACTGCAATAATTATGCTCTTTACCTTCCCTACATGTAATATAAATCACACTTCCATGACATGTATAAGTTGATCCTATTCAATTGTTTTTGCTAGGGTTGGCACAAAATCCGGGTTTTTTTTATTCAAGATTTATTCGGTGCTCATTTTTAGGTACAACGTAATTTAAATATATAATTTAACGCGCATAATATTTTTTGGGTTCCGTAATTATAATGACAACAAAAGAAAGTAGGTAAGTTTTTTGTACACGTAACAAAAAAAAACAACTGAAACCTTAACAAAAAGGAAAAGTGTAACAAAAAGTAACCAAATAGAAATAGAAGTACTGTATCACACAGTAGATTAAACAAAAATCTGCGTTCCTGGTTTACCGATATTACATATTTTTATTTAAGTGTCACAATGAATAGTTTAATGTATCTTGAAAATATTCGTCGGTGGGGAGTTCCAAAATTATAATAATAATAACGTCCACACAACGCAATCAAACTAGAATTCCCTGCACTATAGTATAGATAGTTTTTAACTATCAGCTTTAACGCCAAAAATCACTTAAATGCTGTATGTTTCCTGTGCTATTGGAATGAAATAATAGAAATGGTATGAATTACACTATTAATACAATTATCAACAGATTAATCTGTTATAATATACCAATATAAATTAAGACGAGGAGGCACTGTTGATTAATAATTATATTTATCAGTCTTTGTGCTGAAACAAGGATGCAGGCCAAATAAGCACTCAAATCCATTTGTAGCTCTTTTGCCAACATCCTTAGCAACGAAGTCTTTTTCCATTTTCATAATTTTTGTTTTATTTCTTTGGTCAATATCCATTTTGAAATGTTTTTTTTTTCTTCTGTAAAAAATTAATTATTTTGCTTTTGTTCTTAAATTTTTTATAATTTTGTTTGTGTTATACCATAGAAAAAAATTATCCAGTCAGATTTGCTCAATGGACTATTGGCCACACAGGCACGATAGCGATGACACATATTCACCCTTTTGAAACCGCTTTAGTGAATGCGCGTAGTGTAAAATAAAATAAAAAAATGCGTAAAGTCGATGATTTAAATTCAAAGATTTTGAGCCAAAATCTTAATCCAAGCTTCAAATTTATCAAAATTTCCACTCTTTTAAAATGTTTATAAAAACCTCTGTATTTTTACACTATATTTTAAGTTTTCAGCAGCTTTTGTAAAGAAACCTCTCGAGTCATGGAAACACAAGAAGTCCACTGCTGGATATAGGCCTCCTCCATGCATTTCCAAAAAGACCAGTTGGAAGACTTGGAAGCGGATTTCATCCAGCGTCTTCCAGGCACTTGGATGAGGTCATCTGTCGGCTGGTCGTCCTACGCAGCGCTTGCCGATATGTGGTCTCCATTCGAGAACTTTTCGGCCCCATCGGTCATTAGTTCTGCTTGCTATGTGCCCCGCCCACTGTCACTTCAACTTAGTAATCCGCTGGGCTAAGGTGACTTTCGTTCCTCTACGAATCTCATCATTTCTGATTCGATACCGTAGAGAAAGCATGGCCTTCCATAGCTATTTGCGTGACCTTGAGCTTTCTTAGGAGGCCCATAGTGAGAGGCCACGTTTCAGTGCCTTAAGTCATCACTGGTTGTATAATTTTGTATTGAGCGATTGAGGTATATTAGACGAAAGGACTTTTCTAAGTTTCCCGAATGCTGCCCAGCCAAGTTGGATTCGACCTCTTTCACAAAGTTGGACCGGCCTAGTTGGACTGTTTGTCCTGAGTAGACGTATTCGTCTACAACTTCGAGAGTCGAGTTCCCCAATGTTATTGGGGTGGGCACAAAACGAGCATTCGATATGACCTTCGTTTTGTCCATGTTCATTTCAAGGCCCACCCGTTGGGAAACTCGACTGAGGTCTTCGAGCATTATGCCGAGGTCTTCCATCGTTTCTGCCATGACTACTATATCGTCGGCAAATCGAAGGTGAGTGATGTACTCGCCATTGATATTGATGCCGCGTCCCTGACATTCCAGAAGCTTGAAGGTATCTTCCAGTCCGTTTGTGAACATTTTTGGAGAGATAACGTCTCCCTGTCTTACGCCCTTTTTCAATGGAATTGCCTCCGAATTCTGTTCCTGTACTCGGACCGACATAGTGGTTCTGTGGTCATAGTGGACTGTTGTACAAGCATTTTAGCACCTCGATATACCGATAGTCAATACGGCAACGCTGGAGAGACTCGAGCACTGTCCATAACTCGATCGAATCGAAGGCTTTCTCAAAGTCCACAAACGCAAAGCATAATGGCAAATTATACTCCTCAGTCTTCTGTATAATTTGCCGCAACGTGTGGATGTGGTCTAATGGTACTAAAGCCCTTTCGGAAACCGGCTTGTTCGGGAGGCTGGAAGTCATCAAAACTGCGTTCAATACATGGCGCAGAGTAGTCATCAGCGACCGCAAAAACCTCCAATACTAATTTTCATAGAAAAACGGAGCCAGAGATAAAAATCAGAATTTTTAAATTTTTAGGAGCCAGCTTGAAATTTGACTTACGCCATTTTGTAAAAAGTAAGTTAACGTTGTCATCCAACCCAAGGTCTTATTCAACATATGTTCGACAAGACTACCCCGTAATGTTACCGTTTTCTCAGGCTTTGACAAAAAAGCTGTAGAGACCGGATTTTCCAAGTCAGATTTTTCTTATCGGTTTGAGGGATCACCCTGTAAGGATGGAAATTCCAAGTTTACACCATATGTGGAACTTGGAAATCTTTTAGCACCTGATAAGACCGAAATTAGAACAACCAAAAATTCAAGAATTTTCACACGTCTAGTTATTTTAGCATTCAAACGCTGTGTGACTATAAAGTTGATACCATATTAGTCCAGCCGCTAGACCAGCGGGGCCCGGTGGCAAAACCTGCATTAGGTGTTGGTTGAAAATTTAAGCAATTTTACTTTTCAATCGGCACTATTAAATTTGCCATAAAAATTAATTTACGTCACCGTCCTATCTAGGGTTTATGCAACGAATTTATGTTGTTTTAAAAGACCACCCCTAAGTGTTACCATTATCCCAAGCCATTGAAAAAAAAAGAAACTCATGGAGACCAGCTTCTCCAAGTTTTCGATTTTCTCCGTCGGTTTTAGCAAAAAAACTAATCGTATAGAAAATTTCAAGTTAGTAACATCAAAATGGGACAACAATTTTATCTAGGTGTTTTTCGCTGATCAACTTTATGTACCTATATACATTCTTCACGTCACGTTATATGCGATGTATATCATGTTACTATTTTAATTAATATCAATAATAACGGCACCAGGTATTTACATATTTTTTTCAAAATCAAATCAGATCCGGATTATAAATTACTATCTGAAAGCGTGACAACCCTAACGACGTAAAATCCGGATAACAATTAAAATGGTCGTAATTTCTACTTTCCATGGAATTGGCATTAGAAATATATTTTTTTATTTCATATGGGGAAGTCGCTTCCTACGTTCCAATTCTGCCACTGAGTCCCGAAATACATCCATGTGAAATCAAAGTCAAATTCACTTTATTGAAAAAAGATAAGATGATTTTTTTCACTTTTTGACATAAAAACCTGTTGTTGTGCAAAAACATGTACTATTTCATAAGTAGGTAGGTAAATAAATACGTACTTACTAAACATGTGATTTTTGTTTGAAAGCTATTCTTTCTACAAAGCATAGATAAGTTTTGAAGAGATGTATCTACCTTTATCTTTTTTGTTTGTAATGACGCATGCTATACAAGAAGGCATTAGATTGAAGTCTATTCAATCTACGCGTACGCGGGCGGGCTGGCGAGCCGGCTAGAAAAGTAGAAACCGCTGGGCTCGCTCGACGCGTTCGAAATTCGGCTATATATGTGTGCGTTTGGCGGCGTGTGCTTACGCGAAGGGAATGAGACTGTGTGTGTGCGGCAGCGCGAGCGTCTTTCTATGGAGATTACTACTAGGAATTAATTCAGTCGTGTCATCTAGCGGTGAAATGTGGAAGTGCTGCACACCTGTGTCAAACGCTCAAGGTCATCGGCACAGGGAAAAATCTTAAAATATTACTCGCAATATTAGAGGTCACGCACACTTGCTGAGCACACATGAAAACCGATTTTGGCGCTCTGAATTCGGCGAATCTGTCAAAGTAACCCTGGAAGTCAAAGTAGCCTCGTTTTACGGTACATCACAGAAACAAAATAAGCAGATAAGTAACATAATATGCACAACAACAGAAAGAAAACTAAATACACAACAGAAAAAACAGGACCATAGATGTAGCCTGTGGTGTATCTAAGTTGCCACAAAATGCAGCTGAGTCAGCGTTGTGCTATAATTTGTTAAGGTCATTTTTAGAGGTCCGCACCTCAAAAAGAAAAAAAAAAACCGGCCAAGTGCGCACGAAGGGTTCCGTACCATTATCTATGCAACATTAGACACAAAGGTCGAGAAAAAAAGTCAAAAGATTTACGTTTCTTGTATCCCTTTAAATATTTATTTTATTTTAATTTAATTATTTCTTTTTAAAGCGAATATAGAACTAAATATTCTGTGAATATTTCGAGCGTCTACCTGTTGCCGTTATTAATATCGAGCAAAAAACGGCAGAATAATAAATGTCTTTCTTCTTCTTCATATTCCAGAATTCAGTGGAACGGTGAACCTGATCAAGATCTACGACGCGTTTCGGGAGCCTTTTTACCAGAGCTTCATCGTGGTCACCGGGTGGGGGGCTACCAGGGTAAGAGGTCCTTACGGGGCCCCTTCTGGGTTCGTGGGATTACCTAGCGTAAATGGTTCTTTTTGTGGTGACATTAAGTTACCTGCAGAACTAGGCTAGGACAGGACCTTCACCTTTCTGACAGAGGCAATTTATGCGAACAAATTTAATGAACTACCACCCTTTGCGGGAACCGTAACGTTGCGTTGCTAGATAGTAGCTCACCGATAGGCCAATGACGCAAGGTTACAATACAAAGTAGAATGACCTTGACTAAGCAATTCCAGCTCCTATATTAAACGCACCAAAAATTTAACAATTCCAATCGTCTGTCAAATTCCATAATAATTGCTATCGCAAAAGTCAGGATTTGGTGCGGATAGTTACACCTTTGGTCAGCACCAAGTAGATACCTAATGTGCAGTTGCATCCAAGCAACCATCCAGGGCCATGCGGACGCAAATTGCGGCAATGCATACGCGTTGTAAGGCTTGATATGCTCTAGGGTTTTCTCTCAGGGTAGCATAACTTCGTTCCGCGAGCATACGCCGGACATGCTATCGGCGCGGTTGAAAGTGCGCACCCAGCACTACTGCCAAGACGCCTATCAGCTCGTCAACGGCTTCCAGTTCACTGAGGACTTCTTCTGCGCCTCTTTGAGGAACGGCACCCGGGACGCCTGCCTGGTGAGTGGTTATGTGACACTGACATCCAGGTAAACTATTAGGAAGTTTGAATCAAGCTGGCAAACGCAGCGTAGGACGTCCACCAGCTCGCTGGCCCGACAATCTGAGGCAGATTTCTACCAGTAGCTGGATGAGGATGAAATGAAGTGGCGTGCCTTGGGGGAGGCCTATGTCCAGCAGGGGACGAGTACCTAATCTCAGCGGAGCAAAGGGAAAGAAGTCTCAGCTTCGTGTGGTGCCAAAACATTTACTACATTCTAAGCTTCTGTTATATAGATTTCTGTTAAACAGGCTCAAGGTCGCCCAACGAGCAATGGAGTTACACTGCGTGATCGAATCAGGAATGAGGAGATCTGCAGAAGAACCCGAGTTACTGATATAGCTAGAAGAATTGTTCAGTTGAAGTGGCAGTGGGCGGGGCACATAGCTCGGAGAACTGATGGCCATTGGGGCGAAAAAGTTCTGACCTGGCTACCGCGGACCGGGAGAAGCAGCGTGGGAAGGCTAGATGGTCTACGGTGACGGGGAGTCGCTGGATGCGGGCGGCATAAGACCGGGAAGCTTGGAAAAACATGAGGGAGATGTCCTGCAGTGGACTTCAAATGGCTGATGATGATGATGAGGATGAAATATATTTTAAGTGGTGGTAGGAGAATGCTGCTTAGCCCAACAAACCGTTGTGTCTTCAGTTTGACGCAGGCGCGCCTGCCGTGCAACAGAATCGTCTGATGGGCATCATGAGCTTCGGCCCGGAGAAGTGCGGCCACGACTACCAGCCTGCTGTCTTCATCAAGGCGTTTTACTTTAGGTAAAGTTCAGGAGTTTATATTTTCAACTAGACACAAGTTAAGAAGAGGAGTGAGGGATGGAAGAAAGAAAGAAGCATCCTTCCGAGCAAGCAATGACTCTACTGCCATCTTTTGGATATGAACTTGTTGGTGACGTTGATCTTTGTCAGCAGGGACTTCGTAAAGGACACTATAGCGTCGTACAAGACCACTGCAGACTTGATCGCCGCCATGGAAGACATAGAACCCAAAGTGAAGCCGTACGATGCCATTCATAGTACAGAACCTTAAATTACAGACGTTTATACACACCACAGCACACGTTTTATATTGACGACTTGACTATACCTGATTATTCTTGGACAATATTTTGTATCCGACGCAGGTACCTAGATGCACATGCACATTTTTTCTGTATGGAGCTTTCAATAGCCACTGTTTTTGTGTGCGTTAGCTCGGGATACAATGGAACGCTCAATATTTTCCGAGTCATTGTTTTCTATAGGCGTAAGTTTGAGAACCAGTGGAGCGCTCAATGTCGCCCGAATCACTGTTTCGGTGTAGGTACGTAAGCTCGGGAGTTAATGGAGCGCTCAACATCGCCTGAGCCACTGTTTATGTGTGCGTAAGCTCGGGAGTGAAAAGAGCGCTCAACATCGCCCAAGCCACTGTACCTAAATATTGCGTAAGCCAATGGAACGTTTAATATCACATGATATCACCCACCCGAGCCACTGTTTCTGTGTGTGTAAGCTCGGGTGCCTATGGAGCGTTTGACATCGCCCGAGCCACTATTTTTGACTGAGCCACTGTTTGTGCCTGGGTGTGTTCACACTAAACGTATAGTCAGCCGCCGATTGTGAGCAGACTCACTGTGAGCCCCACTGTAAACGTGAAAATAAACGGTATTTTTCGTTCACAGTATGCTGACAATACGCTGTAGTTTACAATACAATGTAATCTGTTCAGTGGTTTAAGCGTGAAGAGGTAACAGACAGACAGACACACATAATGACGCGCTTTATTAATCGGCCGCCGAACGTCAGCGTCTACGCATAGCGTAATAACGTATTATCGGTTAGGTGTGAACGAAAAAGTGAATATGTATGGAAATACAATAAACTGCGTAACGCTCGCTCACTTTCGGCGGCTGACAGTCAGTTTCGTCTAATAAGCACTTTAAAACTACAAGCTGAGAGCGCACGTTGTCTTAAGATAAAAAGGCCGTATTTTACTTAAACATCACATAAACATAAACATTTACATACAGGCACATACATTGCGTCTGGCCCCACACTAGGATACCCTGTGTTGTGGGAACCAGAAACAACGACATCGCAAACATGTAAACATCCAAGACCTGGGGTTGTTTTTTTGTCCCCGGCCGGGATTCGAACCCAGGATCTCTCGCATGGTACGCAGATGCACTACCGCTGCACCACGAGGTCGTCTTTTGGTGCCATTTGTTTTTTTTGCGATAAATTAATAATAATAAAAAAATAATAAAATGTTTATTTCGTCAACTTAAGGTACATTTGTCTTAACAGTATGTGGAGCTTCCATTTAAGCAAATAGATGCCTGTGTTAGGACACTCCGCTCTTCCATAGCCAGTATAAACTATTTTCTAGAAGTTACACAAATTATCGTCTTAGTTAAGACGAAGAGTACACTAATGGCCGTTTTCATCAGAGTGTACAAAGTTCGTCGGTGTACACGATACGAGTAGGTACCTATCATCTGACCTAAAATAGGTCACACGGTCCGAGTGTACTAAGATTTTGGTATCACCTGTCTTTGCTGCCTTTTAGTTTAAAATTCACACGAAATTTCGCTGACATAAACCACTGTGTTGTATGAATAAATGCATTACAGACATTTTACAGACATTTACGTACATTACATTTACATACAGGCACATACATTGGTTCTGGCCCCACACTAGGATACCTACCCTGTGTCGTGGGAACCAGAAACAACGACGTCGCAAACATGTAAACATCCAAGTCCTGGGGTGTTTTTTTTTTGTCCCCAGCCGGGATTCGAACCCGGGATCTCTCGGATGGTATGCAGATGCACTACCGCTGCGCCACGAGGTCGTCAAATGCTACATATCTGTTAGTTTTAGGTTTTTATTTTATCTTAATTATAATTATTATTATACACTCTGAAATGTGGGTGGTTTAAGAGCCGCGGTTATGTAATTTAATTACTGATCAAAAATGCCATCTATTTAGACCAAGTATTAGTTTTAAATAGGTACCTATAAACGTAAAATAAAAAAAATAGGTTGAGGAATCTTGTTTAAAAAAATTCGCGAACTATTTATTAGTACCGCCTATACTCTCCGTTTATCAGATCAATGACCCGGCTGCGGACCCGTGGCACCACAGATCTGTGCGCGGCACACCTGCACCACTGGCTGCGTAGATTCGAGTTTGTGTCGAGATATTTTTGAAAAGTGCCTTTTTTTAACACAAACTAGCGCATTTAACTATTGCCTATATTACCTATGTTCTCTAAAGTCACGACACCGAGTATTGTTAGCTCAAACTCTATGAGAGAAGCCTCTGTCCTGCAGTGGGACATGTACAGGCTGTCCTGGCAAAATATGGATTTTACGCTGCAGAAATCGAACTGCTTCGTGCAAGGTACGTACTCGTTTATCGATGGGATCTAATGAAGTCGATCGAAACCGTGTTACACAATAAAATTAATTTACATAGTTTCAATCACTGAATTCTTGTAGTTGTGCAATCTAAATCCTACAGCAAACTAGACTTCATTGTCGTTGCCAAGGAGTAAACAGTCAGTACCTATACTCTCAGATAAGAGGATGTAGGTACTGTGATTACTTACACAGTGTTACAATAAAAAAAAACTTTTTTACTCTCCTTCAGCAACATGAGTGAAAAAAGTGGCAAAGGCAGTAAAAGAATGCAGATATTAACTGCACTTGTCGGTAAGTACCGTAGAAAACGTAAAACTGTCGTCGGTACCTACTCGCTCTTCCTCTTAGAGAGATCTAGAGGTCTCTCCTTTTTTTCAACTTATTAAATAGCGACCTAATGATGAATTAAAGTCTCTTACATTGAGCATTACTGTAGCTGCTCTTATAGAGGACCTACGACTAAGTAGGTAAGTCCGTGTTGCAGTAGTAATTTGATCTGTGTATAAAATTTCAGTTCAGTCGACTGCAATCTACACGGTTAGGTATGTTCTACGAATTTACGGCTATGTTACGGGCTACTTTTTAACTAAAATGTTAAAGTCTTATTTATAAAAACACGACTCCTTAAAATACTCTATAGCCAGCGGCCACACAGAAGGGGCGCGGAAAAGACGCGACGCGCGTTGTATTGTATGTTGTGTAGAAATCGCGCCCTCGCCCCGTCTTTTCTGTGTGGGCTTCGTCCCGTTAGTAAATTTTGTATGAAAGTGAATTGGATTATCGACGCGTCTTTTCCGCGCCCCCGTCCCACGACCCTTCTGTGTGGCCGCTGGCTTAATGCCGTATAAATTAGTTTGTGGTACAGACTTTACAAGGGAAAGACTAATGACACAATTAATACTGCGTTTATATTTTATGGAGTGTTATAGAATCGTGGTTTGATTAATAACGCCGTATAAACGGCGTTATAAATCAGAGTAATTAAATAGCATTTGAGAAGCGTTTTAGAGGAGTCGTTTTTTATAAAATAACACCGTGAAAGTTGATGTGTTACAAAACAGTCCTAAACTAAACTATGTCGAATCCTTTACATCCCCAGCAAACATCCCCTCCATGACGTATGGGGTGCAAATCGGCTGGCTCTCCCCCATGGCGCCACTGTTGCAGTCTGCCGAGACTCCTGCGCCGGCGCCGCTTTCCGACAGTGCCATCTCGTGGATGGCCGCCGCACTGCCGCTGGCCGCGGTACCTAGCGTGCCAGTGTTCAGCTACGCTAGTGACCGGCTAGGCAGGAAGTGGGCGATCATACTGCTTTCTGTGTTTTCTGCTGTGAGTCAGTGATAGTTAAATACATAGATGTCTAACCAGCGCTAAAAATGACCCCACGTTCGATTGTGGGAAGGCGGGCGGGGCTTGTCAATTGTGTTAGGTACCAATCGGAGCGAGTTGAGTACTACCCGGCAAAATATCTATGCACCTGCCACCGTAAGACCGCCATTTTGCGAGGTAATTAGATATTTCGACGGGTGAAGTCAATGGATTGACGTTTTTGTTTAAAACCAACCAATCAGTTGCGCTGTCATTTACTATCACCCAATCAACGTTTACGTCGTCACGCAAGGCAGCGGCTAACATAGTAACATAGTACATTGACATTCAGCAGAATGTAAATTCTTTACGTTGAAATAAATTATTGATTTCTGATTTCTGATTTCATGGCGCACAGAATGAAACAATCATAGATTTATTTACCTACTCTACAGCAAATCTTCAAGTACCTACTACTCGTTAGCGAAAAATCATTCATAACATTCAATATTTGGAATCTCTACTTTCTTAATTTGTGATTCACAGTGCCTCAATCATTCTTTGCCGTTCTCCAGATATCCTGGACCCTGAAACTTTGGGAAGTGACGCCAGCGGGCCTGATCTGCGGGCGGGCCTTCGCCGGCGTCGCCGCCGCCGGGTGCTTCATCGTAGTCCCGGCTTACGTCAGGGAAATATCCGAGGACTCGCTGAGGGGCGCCCTGGGGTCTCTCACCATGACCCTGTGCAATTTAGGTGCGTTAAGTTTTATTCAAATCCTGCTATCAAATTAGTCCATCGTTGCTCACTGCTGGATACAGGCCTTTTCCCTTCAATGCCATCTCTCACTATACCTGCGTTTATACGCCCAAAATTTGTTGATTGCGGCATCAAATTCCCGTGACATTTCACTCTCAATGTCCAGCTGTTTCTCAGATTGTTAATTTTGTTTCTTTGGTTTGAGGGGTATCTGCGTTAAAAACATAACATAATGGGATACTTTTATCTCTATAATTTTTGAGATAGCTGCTACTCCTAAACCGTATAAACCAAATCCTGTTGGAGTTCTGGCGTTTGCCTTTATATAATATGGAATTCGACTGGTTGGAATGATTCAGGATTTGGTGTGCGTAATAGGTATATGAGCACCCGGATCCATGATCGGACGATATCTTTGAGTTGGCGGAAGGTGGATGGGGATGGCAAGGGACCGTGAAATATAGAATTTGAAGGAAAAGGCATACCCAGCAGTGGGCCGATGATGATGAACTGCGATCAAATTCGTTAACTAATAGACCGACACAACCCGGAGAAAGCTCGAACCAAAACAAAAATATTTTTCCCTTTTTCTCAGTCTGAAGTTGATGATTGGTATAAAAATCGTACCATATAAACTTACGGGCACAGTACAGTTATTTCTCCGACGGTCTTTTAACAGGAGTGATCCTAGTCTACGTGCTAGGTATGCAGCTGACGTACTTCTGGAACCAGTGGGTGTATCTGGCGGTGTGCTTCGTCCACATAGCGCTATCGGTGTCCATACCGGAGTCTCCCGCTTTCCTGGTCAAAAAGGGGAATGATGAGGTAGGAAGCAGATATTCCATAGTTTCACATAGAACGATAATCGTAACGACATCTAGTTTCATATGAAAAAAGTCGTGCGACCGTGTAACCGACTAATGGCAATTTTATTTTTAGTCCAGTAACTTTATACATCAGAGCTTGCATCAAATGATACTCTTTTTAAAAAGCGTTATCTCGGAAACAATTGGATTTGCAGAGACAGTTCTAGTCTCATATTGTAGCTAATTTATTCTACTTTAAAAACGCCCTGAGAAGATACTATCAAAAACTAGTCCTTCAGGGTTATACTCGCCAAAATCTGAAAAAAAAAAAACGAAATTTTCGCGGTTTTTTCGATTTCTGACAAAGTTGCGTTCGGCGCTCGAGGTCAAGCTTGGATTATTCATTGGGCCAACATCATAAATAAGTCTGCAAAGAATCAGAACTTCCGGATTTGACGGAAAGTACCCCGTACTTTTAGGCGAAAAGACTACTGGACTATTCAATGAATTTAATTTATTTGCAAATTTTATAATTACATTACAGTACATTTATGACTATTGCGTAATTAATTGCATGCTCTAATACTAATTCACATAATTTGTACTTCCCTAGTAAGTATTATATATAACACCAAATAATAAAAACTGGCCAAGTGTGAGTTAAGTCAGTTCACTTATTTATTCCGAAACAACGAGGTTGTATTTGAGATATAACTTTAAATGCAGTGATAGTCTACTTATTGGTAGTTTAGATGTAAAAAATTAATACTTCCTACTTCCAGAGTCAAACACTGCTATTTATTTATGCTATGTTCCAGGCAGCCGCAAAAGCAATATCGTGGCTGAGAGGATTGCACAAGGAAGACCCCATTGTCACGGCCGAAATCGATGTTTTGAAACGAGAGAACGAATTGTTTAAGTCAGTTTCCGGTATCACATTTAAAAGCATTGGTGAGTTGGTATTAACATAATACCTAACTTTTACTTACTATTTTTAAACTTCAATTCACTAATTCTACTATTGCATTGGAAAAAATACAGGTTTTGCTGCAGATCATCATCATCATCATCATCATCATCATAAGCCCAGCGTTGCCCACTGCCTTTTCCCTCAAGTGCCCCCAATTGCCGGGCTGTGCCAGCCTATTCGCTAACGAAAAAAAAACCTCATAGTCGTCTCATCATCATCAGCTCACCGCTGCCCACTGCTGGGTATAGGTATGCCTTTTCCCCCTTCTCCGCAGTCCGTTGCCGTCCGCATCCACGGAACTTTCACAAAAGTAGTAATATTTGCTCTATGCCATGCCGGTATCTGAATTAAAAATTTTGCTGAACCAATACTTCAGTGTCGATGTGACTCTTCAGATTTCTGATAAAGGAACGAGACGGAAGGTTGTTGGAAGTATTTGTTCACTTAATATTTTAATTTAGTAATTTCTAGATTTCGAGGCAGGGGTTGGTAGATAGCATAGTGGGGTCTCGCCAAAGAGATTGTATACCAAGAGCCAGAACATCGGACAGTTATTATTATGTCTTATTATCTATTACACAAAATAAAGTGTATAAAACATCGACTTAATGTTAATGGCATAAGTAATGGTATAGCTAATGACAGTTCTTGTAATTACTTTTTTACTTTAGCTTTTGTAACATTTCTTATCGTAACTACAGTACTTTGACTAATCACTTTTTTGTGTGTATCACCCATACACCTATTTATTGAGAGGAGAGTCGCGGTCAGCCAGGCGTTGACCGGCAAATGACCAAAAACGTGTTAAAATTGTGATGCCTTTGTACCTTGCTCTGTACTGAGTGCTTTGTCCCTGAATCGACCCATAATAATATGTCTACTTTCCCCTCAGTAAGAGACCGTCCAGTCTTCCGTGCCCTGCGTATCTGTCTGGTAGTAATAGGAGTGCAGACGCTAAGCGGCTGCTTCGCCGTGGTGAACTACGCGGCGTCCATCTTCGAGCGAGCCGGCGGGGCGTGGAGCGCTAATACACTGGCGCTGCTGGTCGGAGCCCTTCAGCTCGCTGGCAGCCTGGTGGCGACAGGAACGGTGGAGAAGTGTGGGAGGAAGGTATACTCCGTCCCACGAGTCGAACTCTTAGGGAACAAAATACTCGCAAATAGCGCGAAACAATAAAGCTAGAGTAAAGCGAAACAATAAGCGAAGACGGTCCGCTTGATAGAGTAGGTTAGTGGCTATTGAAGGTCACGCGCGTTAACCAATGGACGATTTTCTTTGGGAGCTCGTTTCGTGGAATGGAGTTTAGAGTATGTTCTAGAGACCTTTGTCGGGTTCACTGTCTTACGTAATCGAGCAGCAGACGTGCTACGTAGAGTCGGCGCCAGCGGCAACAGCGTCTTGGCCGCGATTGCGGAGCATTTTGGCACCAGGTTTATAAAACACTCGTGCAACTTGCATATCAATGTAATTAGTACCTCCCTGTTCTAATTACAAGTTAATTACCTAGGTTATATATGTTAGGTTTATATAATATATAATAATTTGTAATAAATATCTATCTTGCGCCAATGCTATCTGACAGTACAATCTATCTGTTTATTCAGGGGTAAGCTCTATATAGTGAATAAGTACAAAACGTTTAGCACCACGACATTTGCAGAGCAGTCCATTGATCAATTGTATGTGACTGACTGTGATTCCCATAGCACAGGGAATCCTAGTTAGGGAGCCAGTAACCATTTTTTTGTACACGTTTTACAATAGTTTTATTTTTTATTTATATGTTAGTGTATTCCTGGATACGTATTTATCTACGTCAGGGTTTGTCAAACTTGTGGCTCCACGTGTTAAAGTTTGTAGATAACAGCGAACCCCTTCCCCCCACAAGCGCAAGTAATAATTAAAAAAACAAACACTGAGCAAACCAGTGTTGCCAACTCTGGTTTTGGAATGTACTTTTAGATGAACTATAAAAACTGGTGGAAATTAGAAGATTTGAATAAGGAAAATCGGTAGATAATCTATTCTATACATATAGCAGCTCAAAAGATTTGTAAGAATTAGCTAAAAAAGTCCCTATAAAAATACATTACATCGCGAACCCCCCACCGTCGAATGGTCAACCCCTAGGGGTTCGCGTACCCCACCTTGAGAAACCCTGATCTACGTGGGTTTACTATACTTATGCGTGGGCTTGGCGTTGGTTTTGCGATATTGCCGTTTGATTCCAAGGTCTAATAACGGTTTTCAAGTGTTTAGTTGGTTCTTGCACGAATACCTTTTTGCCATTATGAGCTCAGAAGCGTAGTCTTCTCTCAGGTCTTAGGTGGTATTCCGCTCCCAACCAATTGACACTTCACTTACGTTGAATACCTACTGGGTATTACCTAGCTAACTTTTGGCTGAAATTTTTATTTTCTTAATTTCATAAGTATCATAAAAATGAATTTTAACGGATATTTACTCGTTTACTTTTCCATTTTACAATTTTCCGACGTTTCGGTACTTTTGCAGGTGCCGTGGTCTCGGTAGACCAACGTCGTCGACCAAAGTACCGACACTTCGGAAAATTGTAAAATGGAAAAGTAAACGAGTAAATATCCGTTAAAATTCAGTTTTATTAGGTATGTCTAGTGCTCGTGTTAACCTCAGAAAATTCGTAAGTATCTGTCCTATTGCCTCTACCACCCCGCTTTCACTTCCAGATCCTCCTAGGCTCAAGCTGCGCAGTGGTCTTCCTCTGCATGGCAACCATAGCATCCACGTTTCTGCTCAGCCACCTCCGTATAGACGTACTGCCCGGGTGGCTGCCCGTGGTAGCTGTCTGCCTTTGTATCTTCGCCTACGGGGCTGGCTTGGCACCCGTGCCTTTTATTATCATGGCTGAGATGTTCAGCTTTCAGGTAAGGGAGTTCAGGTAGGCACGTAGTATGAGGGCATCACACTTAGGTACTACCCACTAGGCTGTCACCGCTGTGGTAGAACATTAGACTACAGTTGAAATTTTCACAGATGATGTATTTCTTTTGCCGCTATAACAACAAATACTAAAAACAGAATAAAATTAATATTTAAAGGGGGCTCACATACAACAACCGTGATTCTTTTGCCGTTTTTGCTCGATATTAATAACGGCAACTGGTAGACCCTTGAAATATGCAAATGTCCCATAGATAATGCTACGGTATCATTGGTGCGCGAGTGCGACTCGCACTGGACCGGTTTTTCAACCTTTCCTCTTAACTTTCAGTTGCGCGCGCGACTCTCCGGCCTTGTAATGATGTTCTCCTGGACCAACAGCACGCTGACCGTGCTCTTGTTTGCTTCGCTCGCGAGCGCGCTCGGCGAGCACGCCGTGTTCGCGGCGTTCGCGCTCGTGACTCTATTCGGTGCTGTATACACTGCCGCCTACGTTCCAGAGACTAGGGGCCGGAGTCTCGAGGATATACAGAGAGAGTGTCTAAATAAATAGCATTCACGCAACATAATCACTTTTTAATTCTTATGTACCTAATCGCTTTTGATCTATGATTCTCTTACAATTACTATAGTAGGTATGGCTCTGACGAAATTTACTATAGTAGATTATGGATTTCCAATTAAATTGACGACAGTGGTTTATGACTAATAGCACGTTGATCGTGCTCTTGTTTGCTTCGCTCGCGAGCGCGCTCGGCGAGCACGCCGTGTTCGCGGCGTTCGCGCTCGTGACTCTATTCGGTGCTGTATACACTGCCGCCTACGTTCCAGAGGCTGGAGGCTCGAGGATATACAGAGAGTCATCATCATCAACCCATTATGTCCCCACCGAGGGGCACGGGTCTCTTCCCTGAGGAAGGTATAGGCCATACTCCACCACGGGGGCCAAGTCCGGATTGGTGGAGGCTTTAGACTAGTGGCTCGTCTACTGTCAGAAGTTGTCAAGCCGCCCTAAGGTCTCTGACTTGGCTTAACGACTGCCATCTATCGACGGCAGCCGGCACCAACAGCTTAACGTGCCTTGCGAAGCACGGAACCGCTCGGAAAAATGCCACTAGCGTTAGGCATAGACGGCGGCCCATCCATGCACTGAACGCGCCCTGTGTTGCTTAACCTTCGTGATCGTTTAAGATCACTCAGGCAGCCGGGGCTACGAGCGATACAGAGAGTGTCTTAAATAAATAGCATTCACGCAACATAATCACTTTTTAATTCTTTTTTAATCCCTAGTCATTCGATTTATGATTCTTGGATTTTGGATTTCCAATTACATTGACCACAGTGGTTTATGACCAAAAGCATGTTCACCGTGCGCACCGTTCGGCCAGCACGCCGTGTTCGCGGCGTTCGTGCTCGTGACTGTCTAATTCACACAACAGTCTCGTTTTCGTTCCTTCCCAATCCCACCATACTTTAATGAAATTTTATACATAAAAATCTCGTGTAACAGTGTTTGTTATCGAGAACTCCACCGAAACGGCTTCAACGATTTTTATGAAATTTTGTGTGTATACTTGGTAGGTCTGAGAATAGGTCGTAGGCTAATTAATATGGCAAAAAAACGTTTGCCGAGTCAGCTATAATCATATAGAGGTTGTCTGGGCCTCAGGTCTGGGCAAATTGATCGAAGTCGCGTATGTAGAAATTTACTACAGTGGTTTATGGTTTTCTTACAAAGTTTTCCGTAGCCGTTCTGTTACGGAACGGTACAAATACCTACAATTTACTTTATTTGTAAAATATGGGTAGGTTATATGGGCGTACAGGTGTCGAAAAAAACCGGCCAAGTGCCTGTTGCCGTTATTAATATCGAGCAAAAAACGGCATAAAAAATCTCGGTTGTTGTATTGGAGCCAATTACAATTTATATATATAAAATACATTAAATACATACATATGCATATTGAATTTTGTTCATTTTGATCGGAGGCAAGGATACTTGCCATTTAGAATTTAAAAGATACGAGGGAGTCATGATGGATGTCAGGATCGCTCTCCAGATTACTCAAAATGATGTTATTATTTGTAGTACACATGCGTCGAATCGGGTTATTAGCAGTCATATTTAGCCGGCAAGGTGGGATAGTAAAGTGCCGCGCGAGGCGAACTGACATTGTGGGTACGCTAAAGTAAATGTCAGATAGTGGTCGTGGCAACTTTATTATTTATTATCTTATGCAAGTACAGAAGGTTTTGGTGTTGACGCCGCTTGCTTAGAGGAGCCTAAGTAGGAGACCTATCGTCGTATGTTTCAATAGAACGCCTCAGGGCAAAACGAGATGATAACATTCGTAAGAATTTCTTTTGTACATGTTCTACGGTGTCGCTGTGAGTGCTGTAAATAGATGACAGAGGCGTACTCGAGCCTACTACGTACTAGAGAATTGTACAGCAACAGTAGGCTTCTTGCGTTCCTGAAACCTTTAGTTACAAGAAAAATAAATTTCTGCACAATCATGTTGATACGGTCTGTAAAACTCATTTTGCAATCAAAGAACCCCCAAGTCCTTCGCTACATGTTTTCTTTGCAGTTTACTTTCCGCCAAACCATAATCATAATTAATTGGATGAGGGGACCGTGTGAAAGATAATACAAAGCATTTGTCCCCGGCAGGAACATTTTATTGTCATGACAACAGATAATAGGGTCCCTTACCCTTAAAAAGTGACAGGTGCTCCGTATTTTACTTTGCTCCTATAATACGCGCAACAAATCGTCATCATCATCATCATCAGCATTCGACGCCCACTGCAGGACATAGGCCTCCCTCATGGTTTTCCAAGTTTTCCAGTTTTGTGCTGCCCGCAATAAATCGTAAACGATTCCAATCGTCTCTCCATTCAAATTCCATACATACTAATTTCTATCGCAAACGTCAAGATTCCGACAGGATTTGGTGTACAGTCGACAGCAGGTCATATTTACTTTTACATATTTGTTGCAAAGTCGTCCTTAAAGTAACTGATTAGAGTGCGCGTATGTAAAGGTTGATGTGCTGTGGACTGTTGGTACCTACATAATTAGGCATCTCACGAGTTCAGGAAGAAGCGATCATACCCGGATATCGGATACCTACATATGCAATCTATTTTAAATAAATTTTACTCTATGCAGTCTATCCAAGGCGAGGCAAATGAATCGATAAATTATAGTGAAGGCCAGCTTCACCAGCTTTCTTAGCATGATCTGTACCAAGCTCGATAGGTTAGTTTCTAAAACGCGCCATTACTGGAACATGTCAATGGGAACAATGTGTTGACCAGCACCGACTATAATACGCTCTAACAATAGTTTTATTTTTATTACTCTTCGTCCTAGCATCGTTTTATTATGATAAAGTAAGTTTGGGTACTGAATTTGTTTTTGACGCGCCATTTTTTCAAACCTATCGCCGTATTTTTCTATGTTATGGCTAATGTCCTCTGAAAATAGCGAAAGAATTCGAAGTCACCACCGTGTAATTATTTTATTTTTTATTTTACTTACCCTATTCATGCAAACGTCTGCCTTGCGCTGTTCTTTTCCAGGTCTTCGGCAATTCCTCGATACAAGCAAACATTGACCGAAAAGTTTTTTCATACTACTCGCTTAGTCATTCATTCGGCCAAATAAATCACGTTACAATCACCGTTGCGAATTTTCACTTATCTGCACATCTTTATAAGAACTGTCGTTTATGTAAACTAGCTGTGCCCACGAATTCGTTCGCGTGGGATCTCCTTCCGTATTATGCAATGTATCTCTTATCAATCCATCAGTCCATACCCGTCCACTGCTGGGCATAGGCCTTCCCCAAGGCACGATGGTCGATGTGATGCAAAGGTTCCCGAGTGAAGACCAGCTAGCAAACGCAGCGTAGGACGCCCACCAGACGTTGCACCGAAGATCTGATGCAGGTTGCTGGCAGTGGCTGGATGAGGATAGCCGAGGACAGAAGGAAGTGGCTGCCTTGGGATAGGCCTTTTTTTTTTGTTTCAAAAAAATAACAAACCTTAATGTAGTACACAATTTCGCCAAACTGCGTAAACTGAGAAGACCTATCTCTATCTATACCTTTCATCAATATTGGCGCAGTGGTCTAGCCGTGAAAATGTAACAAAAGACGGACAGAGTTTCTTTAGGATTGATATACCTACCTAGTAAAACAGTAAAACTATTGTTGAATGCCGAACATTTCTTGTTTCGATATTTTGACGGTTCATAGTAAACATGCTGAACAAATCAGTGACGCACTTGATCAAATACTCAATTGAAAGAAATCGTATCATGGGTTTATACGCTTGAACTCGGACAAGTGAACAGTCGGTCAGTGAGGTAATCGACCTGTATGTACCTACCCGAATTCAGATACGCCTTTGTTGGATATTTATTAAACAAATAAATATTGGATATTGAAATACACAAGATGGACAAATGACCTCATCCAAGTGGCAGGAAGGCGCTGGATGCAAGCCGCTTCCAACCGGTGTTTTTGGAAAGCGATGGAGGAGGCCTATGTCCAGCAGTGGACTTCTTGTGGCTGAATGATGATGATTGAAATACGACCAAAGGTTCAGTCTCAGTATTCCGTGTTGTTTACAATCTATATGACGTTATGGCAAAATCATGACTGACAGATTTTTCATAAAAAGTTTTAATTGTAAAATAAAGTTTTGTGGTTTTCTAACCCTTAAAAAACGAAATATTTTTTGTACGGTCTTAGAACAATATTGATTAACAAAGTAAGACCTGTTTAAAAAAATAGCTTTATTTTCCGATACAATATAGGTTAATAATAGATAAAAAAAGTATTTATTGCCTTATTAAAACATTATCAGGGGTTAGACAATTTTATTTTATTCTTTCTTTACGCGCTCTACAAATGTAGAGCCTTCTACCGCTCTACGAAGCCTACAGTAAATTATAATGCTAGATAGAAGAATATACATTCTGTTTAACACATATGAAGCATTGTCTATTCAACAGCGCCATTCCAAAGCAGAAAAACGCTAAAAAATAGCGGCGTTTTACCTGAAATAAAACGCTTATTAAATACTTACCTTATTTGAAGCTTTGAGTTTGGAGATAGGTAATCTCCTTTTCCGTGCCAGTCGACGCCGCTTGAACCCTAATCGTCGCACTTTGCTAGTCTGTGACACTCTACCAACCAGGATGCCTTCCGCGTAATAATGATTTCAGAACGCGCGACGGCGATCTTGTTTGTCATTGTGTCGAAAACCACAGGCAGGAATTAAATATAAGCTTCAAATAAGGTAAGTATTTAATAAGCGTTTTATTTCAGGTAAAACGCCGCTATTAAATCCTGTACGTTATTTGAAGCTTTGAGTTTGAGACGTGTTTGTTATCGCCTGGTGGTAGAGTATGCCAATGTGAGATGATTCACAGTTAGCTGTGTGTGTGTAATACAAAATAGTACAAAGCTGGGTAGGTACTGTACTAATGTAAAATATTCCAATAGATATCCACAGACCCAATAGTGCGAGTAATTAAATTTTACCCCAATTCTCTGAAATCAGGACAATAACACAATTTGCAGGTACGTACAAATATACAAAGGATAGATAGGTAGGTGTACACACATCAATCCATAAAATATATGGGATAGTAGGATTCGGAGCTTATGCGATCGATCTACTATGATAGAACTGTTAAAAAGTCAACAGGGTTTCTCCACTGATATAAGCATCCTTATCATCCTTAGAGTTTTCTAATAAAATTGAATAATAATTATATTACTTGTGAGATTTATTCTTTGACAGACTATTTTGGAAGTTACAGTTGATCCAGACCCTGCAATATTATGCCAGCTGCTGATAAAATAGTAGGCCTTCAACCTGCGTTGTAATAATAATATGATAGGTAGCTTTTGATGGGCTTTCTATACTTACAAACATGTTTAGGTAGAGCCTATATAACAGGTTTGTCTTTGAACCTGCAAAGGACCTGAATAAATTGACATGATTCAGATTTTGGCTTTGGCAATAACATTCAACTCGATTACTTATGGGCTATGGCTTTTGAGTCAAACATAACACAGTAGCACAGGAAACCGTAGTGTCGTCTATGTCTGCCATAACAGATTTAGAGAAAGGCAGCTGTGTCTGGCGAATTATTTAGATAGCTAATTAACTAATTATGTACTTCAACAACTATATTGTTTGTGGAAGAAACTTAATCACTTATTGCAGACGGGATTTTTGTTCCCGGGTAGAGTTTGCTTCAGCAACCGATAGCAAAAGAAGTGTAGATTGACGTCCACGAATGTGTTAAATACATATTGCTGGCAAAGGTATGCGAGCCTAACATTTACCAACTCCCGACAAGTCTCTCAGGCGTTTATTAAAGGTTCATGTAAACCTGCTTAGGAATTGTATAACTAAAGTGGAAAAAGAGCCACTCGTTCTTGTTTTTAGCTCTGCTCAACAAAAGACAAAAAACTCAATATGGTCTGCGTCCTCAAGGGCGGTGGTTCATAGTTTGCCACTACGGTCGCATTGCGGTAGTTATTGGGACTAGGTACCCACTCTTCGTATATATACAGCTTGCCTCACAGTGACGACGCTAGATTCCATTTTTATGGCCGAGGATGTGTATTTGCTAAGACATACAGAGCCAGCTTCATGGCGGGTCGGATGCGCCGCACCATGGTGCCGAGTCCAGGAGGGCAGCGCAGGACTATTGACCAAACTGTTCGAGTAGACTTAGATTTAACTTATGTATCAGTACCTGTATAGTGCGGATATAACATAATACCTTTATTTTATCTAAGTACCTACTACTAACGTTAGAAGTCAGAAGTCGATCAGAAAGAATATTGTTCAATTTAACGTGAAGCAAAGGGGAACTTTTGCCTGGGAACTGGAACTTTTAGTAAGGGTGCCTTGGAAAGAGTATATAAACCGACTTGCTGACAAACTGCATTAAATAGCCCTTTATGACAAGGAACAAGCCACTTCTTTGAAAATCTTCGCCCAAGTGAAAACTTGATAAGGCAAAAATATCAAATTATTTGCTAGACAGTTCAAGACAACCATTTTCAAAACTGTTGCCATTCATCATATTATTATCTACTCGAGGTTAGTCATGTCGATGACCACTTGAGATATATCTTTGCTTATATCTTACTCGGGTAGGACATATTCGCGGTACACCTCACTGGATTGGGGCATACCTCCAATACTGCTCCCACTTGGGACCTTATGGCCCAAGGCTGGTGCTGGTGATGTAGGATCATCCTTCTCAAGGTATACGTAGTACTGACTGAGCTTGTCCAGCAAATCCATCAAAGGCTTCATCTTTGTCCCATTTTGTTCGCTAAGTAAGATAAAACCATCCTTGCGTCTCATAGCCTAAGAAAGCAGATAACATAAATACTGACAGTTCCTCTGTTATGCAGTACAGCTTATACTCCAGGCAGGTTCACTTTTCTGATAGAAGTTATTTACATAGTTATAGACCACAGCCATACCTATAGGTTACATTCACCCCCAGGGGATATAAATAGGATCCAAATTCAAAAAGAGTTGAGCCAGTTAGGGTAACTTGAAACTTCTTCCTTTTAAGCACCAGTCGAATATAGTACCTGAGGTACTGGACAAATCAAGAAATGAATTGTAAAACAAATGATAAATACTTTTCCCAGGCGGTCTCCCATCCAAGTACTGAACACGCCCGATGTTGCTTAACTTTGGTGATCGGACGAAAACCGTGTATTCAACATGGTATGGATGTTCGCTGGTTTATTATTCTGAACCATTAAGTATTTAGAAGATAACCATACAGTAATGGTACCGTTGAGAGGACATTGACCCTTAAATAGGTAAGCTTAACCCAGTAATGCTGCGGATTACTTTGCAACAAAAGGTTGATCTTCAACTTGTATTTGCTGCTACTTTTGGTCACAAGGAACATAAGATAGGAAACATTGTTTAACAGTACTTTTACAGCACGCCATCTTCCTTTAGCCTTGGTAGGTAGAAGTTTTCTCACAAATAAAATGGAACTACATAGCTTGTACTCCAAAGTTTCCATCGTTATGATATGTTGATAATTGTTGCCGCCCCCCCCCTTTTTGAGGGTTACATGTTATTGCTTATCCATCTATCTGTGTCTACGTCTTCGAACAGCTATGAACCGCTTCTTATATAACCTGCGAGGCATGATAATAGAAGTAATAACTACACATCAGTGTGTTGTGTATAATAATAGTGCTCTGCGAGAGTATGTGATTGCCAACTAAGTTATGCTAATAACCCCGTGAGGGTTTATTCATGTGTTGGCAAGGATACTGTAATTTTATCATTAAAATTCAATTAATAAACATTTTACATATTCCCCAAAATTGTTATGCACTCAGGCTTAGGCGACACACGCAGACCCCGCGAGGGTGTACTTAATTGTTTAGCAAGTCTGACTTTTTATAATCTTGCGAGGGTTGATATTAGGTACCATGCATAGTTGTTGATAGTACCCTACGAGGGTATGTGAATATTTGTCAACTGTAAAACTCTGTAACAGTGGATAGGTATTTACCATATCTGAGTATTATTCTACACTGTACCCTGCGAGGGCGCGTGATTGTTTGCTACTTACCACGTACCTATAGGTGTATTGTACAAAGGTAGCGGGGATATTGATTGATATACAATTGATTGCCAACTCTGTTCACCTTATAACCCTAAGAGGTCTGCTGCTTAACACATATATGCATGTTTGTACATGATATCCTGCGAGGATACTTGATTGTTTGCCAACTCTGATCAGGGTTCTGTGAGGGTTGATGTAGAGCCTGGCACATTACACATAGTAGGTACCATGCGAGGGTATGTGATTTTCTTGTGTTGATATCATGCGAGGCTATGTGATTGTTTGCCATCTTGGCTTAACTTAAAATCCTTCATAGGTAGTACCCTGCAAGGGTATGTGATTTGCTTGGGTTGATATTCCGCAAGGCTATGTGATTGTTTGCCAACTTAGCTTAATGTTCTTCATAATAGGTACCCTGCGAGGGTATGTGTAGCTCCATGGTAACTCAGTTGTAATCAATAACCTGCAAGGGATGATAAAAAGCAAGCATAGATGCATCCATTATAGTAGGCACCCTGCGAGGGTAGGCAACTCTGTGGCAAGTCAGTATTTAATAACGCTGTGAGGGTTGATGTCGATTGCACATATTTTTGTATACAGTATGTAACTCCATGTACCTTGCGAGGGTAGGCAGCTCTATGGCAACTCAGTTGTATTTAATAACCCTGCGGGGGTTGATATTGACTGCACATAATATTGTTCTTAAACAGTATGTAGCTCTATATACCCTGCGAGGGTGGGCAGCTCTATGGCAACTCAGTTGTATTTAATAACCCTGCGGGGGTTGATATTGACTGCACATAATATTGTTCTTAAACAGTATGTAGCTCTATATACCCTGCGAGGGTGGGCAGCTCTATGGCAACTCAGTTGTATTTAATTTAATTAATAACCCTGCGAGGGTTGATATTGACTGTAAACAACATGTTGTATACAGTATGTAGCTCCATGTACCCTGCGTGGGTGTGTAATTGTTTGCCAGAGACCTGCGAGGTCTGGCGTACAACCTTGCCAGTTCAGATTATCAAAACTGATGTCTTTCAGATAACTTCTCGTCTTCCAGCCATCGGTCATAGACTAGTTCTTTTAGTACCGCCTCAATCATCTTTGGAATTATGATTAGTAGGTGTCATTAACCTCAAGTCTCACTAACTTCTCTTGTAACGCAACATGACTGCGTGGGAAGCTAAAGAATCAAAATCGAACTGAAAATTGCAAATATTTTATTCAACGCTGCTTGTCAACATTGACAGTAGATTAAAATATCTTCATTTACACGCCTTTGACCGATAATCGAATGAGTACTGAAAATCGGCGAAGGCACCGACCCCACACCATAACTTTCGTTTCAACAAAATGAAAGATATTCATTGTCGGAATTATAACCTCAAAATCTACAAGAGTAGGATATATTATGTAAGATACTCACTGTTGACGTGGTCTTAAAACACCAATTGACATTATCAGTAATGCAATACTTACGTGTTAGATATTAACCACTCAATAACTATTATTTTACCTGAAAATTTTTTTAGGGGTTCAAGCATTTTTGTAAACTGCGTTCGTAGAAGCAGAATATTTATAACACAAACGGTAACACCGTTATATACTAATTGTCGTGTTGTTTATACACAATAGCACGAAAATATCACACTTTTTAGAATATTTGTATTTTTTGTCGACTGTCATTAGCGGAAAATTCGATGCCAATGACAAACAAGATCGCCGTCGCGCGTTCTGAAATCATTATTACGCGGAAGGCATCCTGGTTGGTAGAGTGTCACAGACTAGCAAAGTGCGACGATTAGGGTTCAAGCGGCGTCGACTGGCACGGAAAAGGAGATTACCTATCTCCAAACTCAAAGCTTCAAATAACGTACAGGATTTAACAGTAGCTTTTTTTTTTGAAAAAATTGGAAATATTACATAAAAAATTCAAAAACCGTAGAACAAAAGTTGTTGTAAATGAAGACATCTTCAGAAAAGATGTCTTCATTTACAACAACTTTTGTTCACTCATCATCAACAGAAAAGTTTCAGAAATTACGCATTTTAAACATAACCCTGTATCATCATTATCATCAGCCATTTAACGGCCACTGCAGGACATAGGCCTCCTTCGTGGTTTTTATAACCATGACGGGTTTTGCCATAATCGCCACGCTTGGCAGGCGGCGGGTTGGCGATCGCAGTATGCGGTTGGAATCTCAGAAAGACGCTGCTACCTGTCTCCAGGTAATTGATTTCCTTAGTCGCTTTCTACGACCTCCACGGAAGGAAATGGAGTGACGCTATTCTTAATCCGGTGCCACACGGAATAACCCTGTATACCTAGATTTCTTGTTCGCAACTTAACGTTTTTCATGAACGGTTTGTACACTTTTACATCCACGGAAACCGTGCCTGGAATGGAATACCTATGCTACTTGTTATTCTCAATTAAAGCAGAACCAGGGTTCCGTCGTTTTCAGAAAAACGGTTTCGATAATTTTATCACGTCTGGAGACCACATATCGGCAAGCGCAGCGTGGGACGACCAGCCACAAGACGGGCAGGTGACCTCATCCTAGTGGCGGGAAGGTCTTTGGAAATCCTTGGAGGAGGCCCATGTCAAGCAGTGGACTTCTTGTGGCTGAATGATGATGATGAATAAATAGATAAGTACACAGAAACATTTGGAAACTATAGGCCAAAAGTCACAAATAGAAGTAGGGGCAGAACGCAGATAGCTCATAGGTGGGATTTGAAAAAAAAAAACTAAAGATAGGTAATGAAATAACCAAGCAATTCATTGATTAAATAAAAAACCGCTCCGTTTAAAGAGTTAAGGGTCAACTTTTTTAAAGTTTTTGAAGTTAAGTACATGTCGATTTTTTTAAGTCGAGAGTAATTGGATTTGCTTTATATCCCATTTTTATCTGTCTTACAAAGGTGTCCACAATTAAAACTCCTCGTAAAAGCCTGTTTAAATAATTTACAGCAATAAACTTTTAACTGCACGCGTAATTATACTGCATAAGGTTGCTCTTATACCTGACATGCTGTCTCGCATGCGTTTCACATTTTTTCTTATCTTAAACCTACCTAGTTCTTGATTGAAAAAATTGATACTTACTAAAAACATAATTTTCGTAACCACTATGTCTATTAAAACCTAGGTAACAAAAATGTATAAAGTATATAATTTTATAATTTATCAAAACCTCAGACCACATTTACTACCCAAGAAAAAGTAAAGACAACAACGCGAGTCTCTTCTGTATCAAAAAAAATTGTGATGATTCATTGCATTGCATTTAGTACTCACTGTGATGTGGAAGGCGGCCTACGCGTGTTGAGTGAACCGCGATATCGTCATTCAAAAATTGTTTTTGGCGCAAAACTGAGCGAATCTTCAATGAACATCTGCTTTAAAGAATATTTCTCACGCATACGGAGAGTGAAAAAGACAGTTTTTGGCACCAAAATGGTGTTTGGATTTACGCAACCGTAACCTAACCTATTCGTGTAGAGTTTGGTGTTTTCATTCCGCTGTGTGAATTTCAATTGATTGTTGTTTAAAAAGTTAATATGGAGAGAAAGAGTCAAAACTACGTTGGAAATGCCCGGAAACAAATTTTGACTGCTTTGATTGGTAAGTATGTTTTAAAAGTGAAAGTTAGAGATAGAGTATGTACTAAGTAGCCAAGAATTTATAAATAAATTAACTCTATTGGAGGTGTTAAACTGTAATTTAAAAGTACATGTATAGAAAAATAACATGTTGTTTATACATATTTACTCATAGAACAATTTCCTTACTGTAAATAACGAACAATAACGAGCAGAATAAAATCATACGAATTTGTAAAACGCCTGGGGAAATCTATTGAGCAACATTTCACAAGAGTCACGTTTCAATAGAAAATTGTACAGTCGTAAACGGACGTAAACATTGTGCAACCATGTTGAGTGTAAGTCAACAAACCAGGTACATAGTTACATGCATAGGTACGTGCTTAATTTTATTATAAGTATGTACTTTTTGCAAGCAAAAGAGTGACAAGAATGCGGGAAAACCTGTTTGAAACAGAGCTTATTTTCGGTATCATTTTCAATTCTAATTTGTTCTTTCCATGGTTAGACAGAGGTCACGCAACGAGCTATGGAAAGGGCTATGCTCGGAATTTCTCTACGAGATCGAATCAGAAATGATGAATTCGTAGATTTCGATCCTCGTTATCACCCTGGTCCACCACTTTCAATGAAGTAAATACTGCACAAGGTCGCCCAACGAGCCATGGAGAGAGCTATGTAAGGAGTTTCACTGAGTGATCGAATCAGTAATGAGGAGATCCGCAGAAGAACCCGAGTTACTGATACAGCTCGAAGAATTGCTTAGCTGAAGTGGCAGCGGGCGGGGCACATAGCTCGGAGAACTGATAGCCTTTGGAGCGAAAAAGTTCTGACCTGGCGACCGCGGACCGGACGACGGCGACGCGACGCAGCGTAGGCAGGCCCCCCACCAGATGGTCTGACGACCTGGTTACGGTGGCGGGGAGTCGCTGGATGCGGGTGGCATAAGACCGGGAGGCTTGGAAAACCATGAGGGAGGCCTATGTCCTGCAGTGGGCATCAAATGGCTGATGATGATGATGATGATGATGATGCGTATGCCAAGGCCAATATGTTGTCAACTATAGCTGAGTTCTTAAATATTTATGGTCTTATTTATAAAAAATCAATTCCGCTAAAACACTCCTAAGATGGAGTTAAACCCGTTTGATAAGAGGAATTCCTCTCATCAACCGGCTATAACTCCGTCTCAAGAGTGTTTTAGTGGAACCGACTTTTTATAAATAAGACCGTTAGTATATTACATACATACTAGCTGACCTGGCAAACGTTGTTTTGCCATAATATTATTAGCCTACGAACCATTCTCAGACCTACCAAATGTACACAAAAAAAGTCATAAAAATCGGTGAGGCCGTTTCAGAAGAGTTCGGTAACAAACACTGTGACACGAGATTTTTATATATTAGAAGTACGTTACGAAAAACTTTCGATTGACTTTCGCAGCAGACTATTAACATTGGTATGTTTATTAGGAAGTCACACCGTGAATGTAAATGTACGTACACTGGCTATCTTATTCACTCTACTCTCTGTATAACATACATTTAATAAGCAGCCTAAAATTATAGGGTAAACGATATAATAAAATCCCCTGTACTCTCTATAGTTATATCCGAAAATGGGGGGAAATACTCGTCGATACGAACAACTTTTGCTATGAGAAAAAACTTAAAAACGCGATAAATTATCAGCCGGAACGACTGAGTTTCTATCTGCGCGATTTTAATGTGTTTGTAAGTACATCAGACAAAAATAGTGTATAACTGTTTGAAACTAAAGAAACTTCACATACATTTGATGTTAGGTAATGAAAAAGGATACAGCAGTAAATCGTTATGTTTGTATAAGTACCTACAATAAGTTTTTTTTTGGCAGTTTCGAAGTTTTCCCCAAGGTAAACGTTGTTCATATTGACAAATAGAACCCTCAATTTTGGAGAGATTTGTGGAATTTTTTAACTATCTAACTCAAAGTATTTACTGGACAAGAAAGTGAAGCCGCTAATTCACATGCGTGAATGTTTATACGACGCACCTCACATATTATATTGGTCTGTGACGCAAATTCATTTGCGAACCCATGTAACAAGCCGAACAACTGAATATGGCGAGAGAATTTGCATAATATCATTCATGTGCGAATGTGAACCTGTGGCTCCGAGTACCTATTTGTGCACGCATGTGCGTGACAAGGGTATAGTGGTTCTGTTTTTGAGGTATCGAACTTTAAAAATCGGTCACTTATGCCGAAGAACCGATGAGGTGCATTCTCGAGTGGAGATCACGATCTGGCAAACGCATAGGAGGCTCGCTGGACTGACCATCTGAGGCAAGTCGCACCTTCGGTAGTACAAGGGTACAACTTACAAAAAACGGTAAAATGAGTTAAGTATGCAGAGATGCCTTAAAACACTCCTCTATCTGGTGGGATAGACTCCTATCAGATTCAGTTAAAAAGTAGCTTTTTAAATGAATTTAATGGGAGTCTGTATCCCACTGCATACTTAACTCATTTTACCGTTTTTTGTAAGTTGTGCCCTTGTACTACCGAAGGTGCGAAGTGCGGGCAGCGGCTGGATGAGGATGGCCGAGGACAGAACGTGGCGTGCCTTGGGAGTGGCCTACGTCCGCCGATACGCATCGAAGAAGAGGAGGATCTCCGAAAGCTAACCTGCTCAAAGTGACTAGTGTTAGAGCACCTACTGTTCTACTTTTTGTTACCTATCATATTTAAAAAGGCATGTTATTATTATAAAACCTGTCAAAACACACCACCCACACAACGCACACATAACTACACACAAATTACAAATACCCATCCACATATAATGCTACCGATATACCTCACATTGGAATACCTACTTAACTACTTTAATTCTCAGCTGAATTCCTTTGAGTTTCGCCATATAGTCTCGCTATTTGTCCTATTATGCTAGAAAAGACTTTTGATATACAATCTGAAATTGATTCATTTTCAATAGCCTGCTCATCTACTCTAGACAGTATAGAAAACTGTAATAAACTTATACATAATCCAAACGCCTACATAAAAATTATTCATCAAAACATTAGAAGCATTTCAGCCAATATAGATGATTTCTTAACAGTCGTTCATAGGTCAAAAACCGAATGGGACTTTTTAATTCTAACAGAATGTTGGCTACCAAAAACCCATCATATCCCTTACATTAAAGATTATAACTATTTTAAAACTAACAATAATTTGACACAAAACGAGGGAGTAGTAGTATACTTAAAAAAAACTTTCAATGTACAAGTCGATGAACCAAAAATTTCCGATTGCAATAGCCTCTCAATTAAAGTCAATTCAGATACGTTAATCCTCTCAATTTATCGGCCTCCTAGTAACACGAACCCGTTAAATTTTATTGAATCTCTAGATCAGTACCTATTGAAGCAATCCAACTTCAAAAACATATTTTTACTAGGCGACATAAACATCAACATAGCTATTAGCAATAATGACTCATCTAAATACCTTGATACACTGGCAATGCATAGTATGCTCCCTGCATTTACATTTCCAACGCGTGAAAGGTCGTGTCTAGACCACATAATCTTAAAGACGAAGCTAAATGCAATTTGCTATGTAGCAGAAACTTCTGTTACTGATCATGATTCTATCATTCTGTTGGTTGAAAGTAAACCGCAACGTTATAAACAACCCCAAATAACAAAAAATCGTATTAACTACGCAAATCTTGATAAAGACCTAAATAAACTGGATTTAAGCCCTATTTACTGTCACTCAGATGCCAATTTGGCTACATCGCTCCTATTAAAATCAATAAACGACACGGTTTTGTGCAATACAACTGTAGTTAAGGTATCAAATCGTAAAAAAATCTATAAGCCTTGGCTCACTCCAGGTATATTAAAATGTCTAAGAAACAGAGACAAACTACATCAAAAAACCAAAAGACAACCTAATAATACTGTACTTGTAACTACTTATAAGAGGTATAGAAATTTCTGTAACCAATTACTTAAGAAACTAAAAATAGATTACAATAAAAGAGAAATATCTAATGCAGCTAAAATAAGCAATAAAAAACTGTGGTCTGCCATTGCTACAGCTACCAATTTAAATAAGAAATTTGATAAAGCAGTCGAACTAATTGAAAATAATGATCCCCTTCATTCCACAAATAAAGTAAACTCATTTTTTATAAATATAGGTAAAAATCTCGCAGAAAAAATCAGCTCACCAGCCGGAAATCCTGCAGTATCTACTCAAAGTTACCTACATCTCCAATCATTTGTGTTACTAGATACAGATCAAGATGAAATTCAAACTCTTATACTTAACCTAAAATCAGACTGTGCTGTTGGCCGAGATAACATCTCAGGTGCTTTTCTTAAAAGATACTGCAAACTGCTCGCGACTCCAATCGCATACATCTGCAACCTAGCCCTCAACTCAGGTATATTTCCAAAAGAGCTTAAACTTGCCGAAGTCCATCCAATTCACAAAAGTGGTGATAGAGACTGTGTCAACAACTATAGACCAATTTCAATACTGCCAACTATTTCCAAAATACTCGAAAAAGTCATGAACATTCGACTAACAAAATATTTGGAAGGAAATAATTTGCTGTCGCACTCTCAATATGGCTTTCGTGCAAATCGATCTACAAACCAAGCTGTTCATGAATTGACAAATTATATTGCAATGAATCTTGATGCAAAACAAAAAGTAATCGCTATATTCCTGGACCTTGCAAAGGCATTTGACACAGTCTCTGTCCCGCTCTTGCTGTCTAAACTTGAAGGTTTAGGTATCAGACATACTCAATACAAACTATTTGCAGACTATCTCTCAGACCGATTTCAATGGGTTAAAATCGCAAATTATACTAGTGAGGACTTGCCTATTTCCCATGGAGTGCCGCAAGGCAGCATTCTCGGGCCAACACTCTTCTTAACATACTTAAACGATCTTTGCGAACTCGATGTGGGAGATGGGAAAATAATTGCCTTTGCAGACGATACGGCTTTACTTTTTAAAGGCGAGACGTGGAGCGAGGCATTTGACAAAGCACAAGATTGCTTTAATAGGGTATGTGATTGGTTAAGAAATAACAAATTGACTCTTAATGTAGATAAGACAAAATTTATGACATTTACTAAAACAAATCGCATAAACCCTGAACTAGACAAATTAACCATCATTGCACATACCTGTCCTCATCCAGACATTGCTTATACCTGCGCATGTACTCCTGTCTCCAAAACAAATCAAATAAAATACTTAGGTGTAGCAATAGACAGCACACTTAGTTTTAAGCCCCATATTGACCTATTGACCAAGAGGATACGCAAATTAATTTATATCTTTAAGAACTTGCGTCATGTTGCTGATCATAATGTTATCAGAATGGTATATCTAGCACTTTGTCAATCACAGCTAACCTACTGTATCACTACATGGGGTGGAGCACCCAAAACTACCTTGCTACCTCTAGAGAGAGCTTTGAGGGCAGTTCTAAAGGTTAGCCATTTTCTCCCACGACTGTACCCAACGGTGGAATTATATAAGTAATGCTCGGTTCTATCCGTAAGACAGCTATTTATTCTTTACACAATTTTGTTTAAACACTCCCAAATTGACTATGACCCTCAGCTTGAAATCAAAAGAAGAAAGCATGCAGTTTGCACAACAGTTTCCCTAAAAACCAAATTTTCTCATAAGTTCTTCTGCTTTTTGGGTAGCTATTTGTATAACAAAGCAAAGCTTATTTTATCAATATACTCACTTACCAAATACAGCTGCAAGAAAAAAGTAACAGACTGGTTGTTAACACTCCCCTATGATTCTACTGAAGATCTCTTAAATATAATTTCCTAACTCAACCTCAATAAGATTAAATTTTATTTCATTTATTGCACAAGGTGCTCCTTCATACACACATACACACACGTACACACACATACTCACACATACACTCAATCAACATGCATACGCTCATTGAGTACGCATGCATCTTATGTTTCCATTAATTTAGTGTTTTAAAATTTATATTGTCTATAATAACACTGCCGGTTATAATTTCCTGTTAAACTTAAGAACTTTAAAAAATGTACATACAATTGAGAAACAATGCATCATAAGTTTAGTGAGGGCCTGGAGATCTGTCACACAGGATCTTTCCTAGTATGGACTCCAGCCTCTCACATAGGAATTAGTCTTGATTACTCAAATTGTACCTACTATATGTTTTGATACCTCTGTGAGAAGGAAATAAACGAAAAATTACTTACTTACTTACTAAATCCCATTCCACAGTGAATTTGACTTTGAACCTATGGCCAAGATTTCCGTTTGATTGCAAATAGGTATACGTGGTCACCACGACATGTTCAATGAATTACCTACAGCGCGAAATGTCAGTTGTTTGCATTTCGGGTATGCATGCGAGATATCAAACGACTTCATGACATGTTATGAGTCATACCAGGTCCGTTGATTTTCCGGAAATGCAACACACTTAGGTATATAAACTTACGCCTGTATCCCGGAGGGTTAGGCAGAGGTTTGCCAATTCATTAGTCGCTGCACGCACATACGCGGCGTTCGCGTGTGGTTCACGTGGTTATCTTGCCCTTCGCAAATACATTCCCGATACGGTCGACATATGTCCGGGGACGTTCCTTACCGGCATTGCACTTCCAACCATAATTGCTCGATATATTTCTTTCGACTTTCTTGAACCTTTCCATATGTTTCTATTTTTTCTAAGGTAAGTTTCTAAGTTATTTCTACCAGAAATATGTAAGAAACGTACCCGTAGCTAGAAAAACAATTAAAATGTGCGGGACCCGTTTAAAGGCACTATTATAGTGAAAATTAATGGCGCTACCGGCCAAGTGCGTTTTGAACCACACGGAGTGTGGTAGGAGCTAAGCCCTATTTTAACAAAAAAAGCGCTTTATTTCGCAAACGGAACCCTAAATCGAAATAAGATACAATAACGTTTATTGAACCAAAAAAGTGTGGACATGTAAACAAAACAAAATTTGACTTATACAATAAGTTCGACTTACATTATAACGTCTTTTATAGCATCTGTTGCTGAACTAGGTTTATAGCCTGTATTTCAGCATACAGCGCCTCTTTCCTCCTTTTAATTATTTATTACATAGCCAACTGGTGTAAACTACTATTTAAAAATTTTGTTAGGTACTGGATTAACAGTAAATATTAATTATTGAAAATAATATAAAAGTACATGTTTCAGTCCTCTATGTATATTTTATGAAAGTGAGTGCGCGTGTGTGTGTGTGTGTGTGTGCGTGCGTGCGTGCGTGCGCGTGCGTGCGTGCGTGCGTGCGTGTGTGCGTGCGTGCATTGGGCTTCGGGCGGGCGTGCGTGGGAGCGTGCGTGCATGCGTGTGTGTGTGTGTGTGTTCTATTCGTGATGATTTATAACCTCAAAAGTCAAAACCCATTCAATATCTATTAATTCAAGAAGTAATAAAACTATATGTAGCTACTGGATAATTTCCGTGGCTATGAATTAATAAACTAAACTAAAAAGTTACTTACAACATGCTATACTTGTATCTAAATATAATATGGTATGTGTAGTGGAGAATAAGAGCGTAAGTTCAGCGATATTGCTAAACCAAACCTCAGATATACTTTACCGAATGGTGTTACTTCCCAGTACAATTTGAAACAAAACCATTCCAGCGACGGTCCCGACCTTCACATACGGAGTGCAGATCGGGTGGCTATCCCCTATGGCGCGCCAGCTGACGGCGAGCGCTGGTGGCGCCCCCGGCGTCCTGTCCCCTGGTGACATAACCTGGCTTGCGGCCGCCCTACCGCTGTCCGCCATCGCTGGGATCCCCTTCTTCAGTTACGCCTCCGACAGGTTCGGACGGAAGTACTCCATCGTGGCCGTTTCGCTGTTGAGCTGTGTAAGTGGGCCTCTTTTTGGCATAGAATTATAAAGCACAGAACCCAGAGCCGCATTTTGAGGTATGGAGGCCCTAGGGCAACGAAGGAGCGGAGGCCCCTAATTATTCCCAAATAAAAAATACGAAACAAAAACTACAATGATAGTACATATTAGCCTTTTGTGGGGGCCCTTTTCTTGTGGAGGCCCAGGGCAGTAGCCCCGCCTGCCCTCCCCTAAATCCGGCCCTGACAGAACCGCAGTCCGGGATTTCAAAGTGAAGCAACGAAATGGTAGGAAAATTGGCATTCTAAGCTAAGCCGCTTATTAGAGTTGTTGGCAGCGGCTTGATGCGGATGGCACAGGAGAGAAAGAAGTGGCGTGCCCTCGGGGAGGACTATGTCCAGCAGTTCAGTGTCCTGACACATTCTGTTCAGGCGCCGAACTACCTATTACTTATTGGTGCTAGCTACGTAAAGTAATACAAGTGAATCCAGAACTGAAGAGCATCATATAACCCTTATCATAAGAGTTCCGTGTGGCACCGGATTAAGAATAGTGTCACTCCATTTCCTTCCGTGGATGTCGTAGAAGGCGACTAAGGAAATCAATTACCAGGAGACGGGCAGCATCGTCTTCCTGAGATTCCGACAGCATACTGCGATCGCCAACCCGCCTGCCAAGCGTGGCGATTATGGCAAAACCCTTCATGGCCTATGTCCTGCAGTGGGCGTCAAATGGCTGATGATGATGATGATGATGATGATGATAAGAGTTATTACCTACTTTAGGTGGGCATTCATAATAAATGACCAACCAAAGTATTTACATTATACGGTACATTGCCTTTCTCTACAACACCATCTAGAGACCTAACATACCTAAGGATAAATTAATATGGTCTGCAACCTTTTTTTACTGGTAAACAGAAGGTTGTGGTGGTTGGCTGTACAGATCTTTCCAAGTTTTATTTAAGGTGTATCTATTCAGTTTTATGTAAAGGTTACGCAAAGTTACCGATCGCACAACCATTCATGTGACTTGATAAAGCAATCGTCAATCTTAAAACTTAGTTTGTGTTTATATTTCTACACACGCAGGCGTTGGATTACCTATCTGATATTTCATCTTATCAAACGCACTAGGTAAATCCTAATCTCAGCAATGTCATCCTTGCCTACCATGTACTTAAAATTTATCATGAACCTACTTTTACAATACTCTGGTCTCTGCCTACCTACTTTTGTCTACAAAGCGTTGATAAAAATTGTTAAAATACAGGAATCAATAACACAAAACATCTGACATGATAACTACATACCGACCTCTATCATGAATTTCTACAAGTTGAATCTTATTTTAAGGGGACATTCTAACCATGATTTAAATAATGTATACAATTTTTTTTTTATGTAGCCTATAATACACGTCCCACTGTAGGGCACAGGCCTTCTCTCAGTGAGAGAAGAGGTGCGTGACCACCTCAGACACTCAGGTTTCCTCACAGTGATTTCCTTCGCCGTTAGCGAGAGATATTACTACTATAACTTCACAAATGTACATAACATAGAAAAGACATTCATTGGTACATGCCGGGATTCGAACCCACGACCTCCCGAATGAGAAGCCGGCGTTCTACCGCTCCGCTACCTGCGCATTTAAAAAAATAACGCGTCAAAAAAACTTTGTTACTCAAAAAACAATATCAGGAGGAAAGTAATAAAAAAAAAACTATGTTTTTAGCGTGTAATGGTCGGCGCCGGCCAACTCAATTATTTTTTTTATTTTTTACGCATATTGAACGTCATACTCTTAAGTACTCGTAGTTAACATAATATAAAACATTTTTTAACGTTACGGTACTTTCTGCCACTTCGAATTTGGATTCACAGTTTGAAGCCAAAGTAAATCACGAATATTTACAAATACGTTCATTACTGATAAATCATTAATAATCTGTTTTTCACAATGAAAAGAACATTCCCTCAAAATACGGTGAACAAATAAAAAAGTTACCCTGTAGTCTTTGACTTTGATAGTCTTTTTAGTCTAGACTTTGATAGTCTAGACTTTGATAGTGTGGCGACCTCTATTTCAGAAAAGTCCGGTGAAACTCAGAGGTGTTATTCCTCTCATCAATCAAAACAACTTTTATTATGAGCATCATCATCATCAGCCATTTGACGCCCACTGCAGGACACAGGCCTCCCTCATGGTTTTCATAATCAATCACGCTTGGCAGGCGGGTTGGCGATCGCAGTAATTGATTTTCTTATTCACCTTCTACGACACCCACGGTAGGAAATGGAGTGACGCTATTCTTAATCCGGCGCCACACGAAGTGGCTCTACAATACATGTGAAATTCAGAATCAAGGTTAATATTTTCTGCTGGTGAGCCAGAAGTTCTTGCGTTCAATACCGACTGTTTCAGAAAGGTCCGATGAAACTCAGAGGGGTTATTCCTCTCATCAATGAAAACAACTTTATTATCATACAATCCCAAAATATGGAAAAATATATCAGCTATTTCGTACAGTCAATTCAATTCAATTCAGATATTTTTATTAATTATAAAAAACATAAATAGATTATGTGGAGAAGAACCTGACAAAGAAACACATTTTATTCTTATACCAATCGTTAGAGCAACTATCAAAATTTAGCTTCGCTGGATCTTTCTCAACCCGACATATAAAAACACCTTTCAATGACGTGCAGAACATAGCAGAAGTTATTAATGAAACGAAAGGAAGTAGAAAGTAAGAGAGGAGTTTTATTCGAATCTCAATTCAGAAATCGACGTTGAGTATTCCGATCAGCAAAAATAATAAACAGAATAAATAAGATTTTATCATGACGCTGTGATAAAATCTCACCTTTGTATTAAAATATTTGAATAAATATTTGATCCGTGTGGCACAAAATAAAAAATGGCGTCACTCCATTTCCTGCCGTGGATGTCATAGAAGGCGACTAAGGAAATAAATTACCACGAGAAGGGCAGCAGCGTTTTCCCGGGATTTCAACCACATACTGCGATCGCCAACCCGCCTGCCAAGCGTGGCGATTATGGCAAAACCACCTCATGGTTATAAAAAACTATGAGGGAGGCCTATGTCCTGCAGTGGTGATGATGATGATACTTAATCAAACAATGAAAAGAACCATATCTTTTCAGATATCCTGGATCCTAAAGCTCACAGCGTCAAACCCAGCTGGTTTTATCGCGGCAAGAGTGATAGCCGGACTTGCAAGTGGAGGCTGCTTCGTCACAGTCCCAGTCTACATCAAGGAGATATCTGAGGACGCTTGGAGAGGCTCCCTGGGGTCTCTAGTCATGGCCGTGTGTAAAGTCGGTGTGATATTTGTGTATGCGCTGGGCATGAGCGCTTCTTACAACGTGAACCAGGCAGTTTACTTCGGAATTTCGGCGGTACACGTTGCGGTCTTTTTCTTCATGCCAGAATCGCCAAACTATCTGGTGAAGATCGGCCAAGAGAAGGTACTTTAAACTATAGAAACTACATGACATTCATAAGTAGCCTGTAGGGTGCAGACCTTCTTTCAAAGAGAGAATATGGTATTGACGGACTTAATAGCATTGCGCGTCCACTGTGGATTGACTAAATGATGCGTTAAGGCATGTAAACACATCAGACAATCTAGTTTCCTCAAGATGTATTCCTTCAGTTAGCGAAAGATACATATTGTTAATACTGAGGCACTTTACATTCACAAATTACGTAAGGACATTGTACTTAAAATACAAAGTCGCTGGTACAAGCCGAGATTCGAGCCCAGGGCCGTGAATTTGAAGGTGAGGTCAGATTATCAAAAAAAAGAAGAAGAAGAAGAAAGACATTTATTATACCAACAAGATACATCACAGAAACAAAATAAGCACATAAGTAACATAATATGCACAACACAGAAGGAAAACTAAATACACAACAGACAAAACGAATAAATAAAACAGGACTATAGATGTAGCCTGTGGTGTATCTACATTGCCACAAAAGGCAGCTGACTCAGCGTTGTGCTGAGGAAGTGATCCCTCAGCGCTGATTTTCAGTCAGTGCCTACGGTAACCCATAATTGTTATGTAGAACTGTTATGCAGTTTGGCAGGAATACCTACAACTTTGTATTAAATCTTCATTCATTCATCGTTGAGGTTGTTTTTATACGTGGAACATGCTGTCTCGCTCGCACAGTTTAACATTGTTAGGGATTGTAAAAACATGGGTAAACTTTTGATGAATGTGGTCTGAGGGTTTGATGGATAATTCAATTGAGGATATTTAAGGCATATTTTTCTTATCCTGTACGAAGTTTTTGATTGAGAAAATTTGATTCCAAACTACGACTTATTTAGCAATTTAGTCAAGAATCGGCAACGAGTCACAGGTGCCAAGCATATAGTCCAGTATTTAGTGAAAAATGATTCAAAAGTTAAGTTTTATAAAAATCTCATACAAACTTCAAAGCTCAATAACTCCTAAACGTGCCACTTTAGGACATGGTGACCTTAATAATTTCTTGTTTACTTTTTTGTCCTCTATCGATCTAGCTAGGTTTCATCATGCTCCACGATATTGAAAAAAATATAGAGGGCGCCACTATGAACTATGCCAGGCCCCATACAAAAATCTTCGTAGCTCTTTATAATTTTTGAAACAACTTTTCTTTATTTAAAACTACGTATAGGAAAACAAAAATATATTTAAAATGTCCATAATTCATTATGCATCAAACCCTTAGACCACATTTATGAAAAGTTTACTCATTTTATTACAATAATTAAAAATTTGAAATTGTGCGAGCGAGACAGCACGCTCAACGTAAGAGCAGCCTTAAGATGATTATTATAGGCCTCTATTCCCACTAGTTCAGTTAATATCTACTTAATATCGACCTCGTGGCGCAGCGGTAGTGCATCTGCATACCATGCGAGAGGTCCCGGGTTCGAATCCCGGCTGGGGTACAAAAAAAAAACCAGGTCATGGATGTTTACATGTTTGTGATGTCATTGTTTCTGGTTCCCACGACACAGGGTATCCTAGTGTGGGGCCAGAAGCGATGTTTGTGCCTGTATGTAAATGTTTATGTTCTTATATAGTTCAGTGACTGAACTAGCGAGAAAAACATTCTCACTATATCAGTTGGTCGAACTAGTGATATTTTATTTCTTCGTAGGTGTACTTATATGAATAAGAATAAGAATAAACTTTATTTGGCAACATTACAAAGAATTACATACAGTAGGCACATAAGCCAATATCCTTACAAAGAATTACAAACAAAAGGTGCATAATTAAGTTAGTAAACCATAGGACACATTTTGCGAAATACCCTATTCTTCTTGAAAAACTTTACTCCTCCATGGAGACTGGTGCCGATATTAGGGTCTTCCACGGCTGTCTTTCCACGGAAAGTGATGGCAGTTCAAACTGAAGTTACTTTGTATAATCGACATTTTTAATGGAAATGGGAAAAAATTAAAACGGGATAGGTATGCTCAAATAATAACCGTTGCTGCAGGTAGTACGCGTTTCAACAGCATATCAACCTTTAGATTTCAGTGGCAAAGTCACCCGTAACGTCACTGAGTAGAGTGCACGCGTGTAAAGGTTGATGTGCTGTCGACGGTACATTATTTGTCAAATTGTGACACTGGTATGAATACAAAATCTGTTCACTTCTTCTCACCTCTACAATCTGCTTCCTCAACGGTAAATAGTTTCATCTTGCTTTGCTCTATATTAGAATTTAAGTAGTATTGATGGTTGTGAAACAATCCTTGATTTCTTTTCAGAAAGCTACAAAGACGATAGCTTGGCTGAGAGGCCTCAATAGGCACGACACCATTGTGACTGACGAGATAGCAACACTTAAAGATGAGCACCGGAGCTCCACAGAAATACCGCAACTAACTGTCATGAGCGTAGGTAGGTAGATATCGACAGAAGTAGCGTCGACAGAAGATGAACCTTCACATTTTGCTGATTGATTCATCGAAAGCATTTTCCAATGCTTTGATTTCTATAGTATCGTCATCTTTCTTTTCTTTTTGTTTCCATTTCCCAAAATGTTGGTCTGCACTTATTTGGTGCTAAACCGATTGGTTTAGCACCATTAGCACCAAGATCAAAGTTAGATTGATTTCGACCGTGACCGTTTCTAGGTCATGGTCTTGAAACTGTGGTTCTACAAACCGATGGGAGCCCGGGACTTCTTCCGTTTACCTCGGTCCGTTGTGCATTACCTTTCAGTTCGCGACCGGCCGACGTTCGCGGCATTGCGTATGGTGCTAGTTCTGATGGGTACGCAGACCCTGTCCGGATGCTTCGCCCTGATGAACTACGCGGCGGACGTGTTCCGGCGCACCGGCACCGCCTGGAGCCCTAATACGCTGGCGCTGTTTGTGGGCTCCTTGCAGTTGGCTGGCTCATGCTGTACTACCGCCTCTATCGACAGGTTTGGCCGGAAGGTAATAAGTGATAGAAAGTATCCTTGAAAACCCACGACCGCAAAGCATGCTGTCACTCTTCGTGGGTTTCCTCTAGCTGTCTGTTGCCAGTTTAACCGGAAAGTAGGGCTTCGACAACAACATTTACAAGGTATGGTATAAGGTAAGAAATGATATAGTGTAAGGTGAATGCGAGCCAAAGACGCTTCAGGAATGCAACTAGACTCTTTAATTCGTGACCCTGCTCAGGCGGAAATTCTAGTTAAACGAATTGTTAGGGTTAGGTAAAAAGTATGATAGACTGAATAATATTTGGGTGAAAGTTAGGACTTTATATGACAAATATGCGTGGAACGGGGAGATGTGTAATTCTAAGACAAGTCCGGACGGAATGTTTAAACGTTAAATGTTAAAACTTTAGGGCATTTTAAAGAGATTAAGATGATGACAGAATGTTTCAAATAGGTCTTCCAACGTTGTATTTACACTTCAAGCCCTCTGTCCCCAGATCCCGCTGTTCTTCAGTGCCTTAGTAGTCTCTATCTGCATGACGACTCTAGCCACATGCTTCCTGCTAGGCCAGGAGGCGCCAAGTGCACTACCAGTGGTGTCGGTGTGTGTCTGCATCTTCGCCTACGGGGCCGGCTTGGCACCTGTACCGTTCGTTGTTATGGCCGAGGTCTTCAGCTTTGAGGTGAGATGTCCTACAGGTTAATTTTATGGGTTCCTTAATTAATTAATACTTTATTAATTTATTTGCTTCTTACTAAGTAAGTTACAGAGTCTAAAAATAACAGGTGATATAAAAGAAGTAGGGTTAAAAGTTTGGTTTTGCGAGCCACATGCAAGCATACCAGCGCCATCAACTTAGGAGTTGAAGTAGTTACCGTGACCAAAATCGGTCGCGACCACCATCCAGGGTTTAAAATGGCCGCGAAACGTTTAGATGGGAAGTAAAAGTAAAACGTGAGTGAACGAAAAGTATGAAAAGTAAAAAATACACGGACATCGACTGAAGACAGCTTTGGGTGGATTCCGAAAGTATTGGGTTCATTTGATAAATTCAGATACGAGCATAAATGATCAAAAAGTGGTGCATAAGTCATCTGTATTACATATAAAGGCTCTTAATCAATACAATATACAGGGTGTAATAAAATTCCCATATACATAGTATATCCGAAAAGGAGTGGTTCTGCTTGTCAATACGAACAACATTTACTGTGGTCACTGGTTAATATAAAAAAGTACCTATGTCTTATACAAAAGTTTGGGCCTAATTATGCGCACAACATCCTGTCGGACTCCTGACGTTTGCAAAAACAATTAGTATGGAATTTGACAGCTAGACGTTAGGATTCAGGTTTTGGTGTGCTGATCTTTACTGCGATTTCGGAATTTTCCCGAAAAAAAAGTTTTTCTTACTGAAAAGTAGAACCTCCCACATTCTGATAGATTTGGACATATTCCTATGACTTTCTTTTTTGCCGCTACAAAAATGAGGAAGCCACAATTTTTTTTCCTTTCTAGCTCCGAGCACGCATGGCCGGAGCCACCATGGCGTTCTCCTTCTTCTGCAGCTCGATGACCGTCCTCTTTTACACGCCAGTGGCTGACGCGCTGGGGCCACATGTGGTGTTCTATACGTTCGGAGTTATCGCCCTGTTGGGGGCTCTTTATACCGCTCTGTGGGTGCCTGAGACCCGCGGGAAGAGCCTCGACCAGATACGTGAATACTGGGCGCCTCCGAGGACTGTTAACAGTATTTGACGGAAGACTTGTGTCTTTTCAAGATTTGGGAGCGTTTAGAAGACTGGGTATCAGTGATCCAGGGTCGAACAGCGGCGCTGAGGCCCATTTTGTACTAGACTAGACTAGACTTCAGATCTTCTTTTTCTGGACCATGAAACGCGTGAAATGCTTTTTTTGTTTTGTGAGTGAAATCCATAAATAATGGTTAGAATATATTAGCTATTATCGATACTATATCCTAGCCATAAATGACTTTATCACACACGAAATGGAAAAAAGCCAAAACACGCTCATGGAAAGGCCCGGCATGGGATACATAATCTGAAAAGACCACATCGGACCACATAATAATAAAATTAGTATGACCCATGTTTTAGGACAAAATTGTATAATGTAAAACTTTTTATTGGCCAGTGTTTGATGATGATGATGATGTCCTCCACAACGATTCCTTCGACGGCGACACCCCGACAAGGACCCATCTTAGACCCGAGCGTGCGCTCGAGCCAGTGTTTAATACTCTATCGTCAAATACCTGCGTATATTTATCGAGACCGGGCATGAATCTGGATCAAAATGTTTCTAATTTGTGCGGATGAAGTGTGACTTACGTGATTTGTGACGCGGGACGTGCCTTTGAGGTGCCTAGATATTTCCGACGGGTTGTACACTTGTACAGGTCACACCATCATATTTTGAGTTGCCCTCGATGGCAGGTCAAATGGAGAAACTACCATATTCAACAGCGGTCTTTGAAAGCTTCCAAGAGACCCTACGTTATTTATTCAAATATACTTAAACCAGTAACCCAACCCATGTGGTGGGCACGGATCACCTGGCTACTATCAGTACCTTGGTTTTGTGTTCTGAGATCAGTACCTACCAATACCAATAAGTGTAAATAACAATGAAAGTAACTTTTGACCTATTGTGGACATAACATTTGTAAAGAAAACAACCACAATTCTGTTATTTATTAAAATATACTTATAACAGTCACCCAACCCAGTAGGTTTTCTGTTCCACCTGGCTATTAACTTTATTAAATACCAATGATTTACTATAAGAAACTATACCATGTATGTAAAGAGAAAACCATAGCAAAAAATTCAATACTTTTATTAGGTTCGTCTTTTCAAAATATCCTTATCACTAAATAGTAAAATACCATACTATTAAACGTTAATAATTCGTCAAAATATCACAATCAGTTGTCAGAGGCACGGGGTCAAGATTTTTAAATGGCAACACCATCAGGCTTGGTTAACTCTACCAATCTCTACCATAAGTCAACATATCTGTCAAAATTTCTACAAGTGCACTTCAGCCGTTGAGAAAATCGAAATAGATAAAGAGTTTTCCGAATCACAGTCAATTCCGACAAGTATCATAATGAAAATCGATTTTCTCAGCGGCCTAAGAAGTTGCTGATGCACCGAGAAAGCATAGTTTTTAAAGAGCTGAAAGCAATTCTCGATTAAACTAGCTATCTACTAGTATAAGCAGCTGAAGACCAAGCAAACGAGTATTTCTGAATTAACCATCTAGTTTCATCGTGTGAGTTAGCAGACAAATCACTATTGTACGTAGCTACCTAAAATATCAATCACCTACCCTCTGCTGTGTAAGTTAAGTACACATCAGCTATAAAATCAGTAATACAAATACAATAAACCAAAGGGTTTTGTTGACAGCAAAATATCTTATAAGAATGAAGGTTAACCCGGTGGGCACTATTATTTATTCTTCTTCTTTGTTTTCGAAAGCGTCAACTTTTCGTCAGGCATACTGCTCCCAAAACCGTTGCTATTGTGCTGGGCGATGCTTCCAAGAGATCCTGCTATCTCCACTGTGGAGCTGAAGCTCCTTTGAGCTCTATAGCTCTATGATGTTTTTTTGCAGCTCCACATCGGCACGAGATTTCTGCATAATCAGACAGGATTTTACAGCATATCCCTGGATCAAGCAACACCTCCGCGTAGGTGGTTAAGGGATCTCCATACTTTCCACTGCTCATGTACTCCAGGTGTTAGTGATTCCGACGGCTCGATAATGTCAGAGATGTTTTATCCCAAAATAATGTGACTGAAAACCAATCCTGGGTATTCTTCGGGCACTCGGTTACTCGGCCTTAATCTAACAAGTCCTGTCATAACCTATACACATCCTTCGAACTTTCCAGATCATCTTTCCTCTTCATCTTCTTTCTCCCATCGTTTAATATAGCGTAGATCTCGTCAACACTCCTGTCTTTCGTCTCCGGGACCCAGAGGACAGTGTAAATTGTCCCCATGAAGCAGACAATGGAGAATATGATGAACACCCAATGGATGCCCAGGAGTTTGAGTAGGGGGTCGTAGGCCTTTGTTTGGAGGAAGTCGCTGAGAGCGTCGACGCTGCTCACGAATGACGTCACCATACCCCGGTGCTGGAATACAAGAGGAAATGTAGTGATATAATATTATGTCTTGCAAAAACTTTGGTTTAGCCGCGACCATGGTGCCTACCACAATGTACCGAAATTACAAGCGCTCAAACAAATAATAAAAATTGCGCTAAGTAACTACTTTTTTTCCTCGAAATTGCCGGTCAAGACCACAGACCAAAGGTTCTAAGTCCCTGATGGGGCTATAGTCTGGAAGTGTGTTAGCGTCTAAACACACTATGTCGAAGGTTCGCGACCGAAGTTCGGTATGATTACGCCTGCAATGCTATTTGAATTACAGACGACACATAATGCCGAAATTACGTTGCGTTATAGCGTACAGCCTAACTTCGGTCGAGCGTAAGTTCAGCGACAACTTATTCTGTAGAGCACATATACGCGATCGAATTTCGGTTCGATTGCCGATGAAGATCCGGGGGCGGAGAGCAGCGGGGAGACAGTAATGCCCGCGCTCCGCGTGTCCGCCCGCAGTGACACAGAGTACACACACAAAGTTGCGCAAATGAATTTCTGCCGCGTAAGTTCGGCATTTATGGTGTCATATCAGCCGAATACGTCGGAACGTAAAATCAGCCGCGGAACTTCAGTCGCCTACCTTCGGCATAGTGTGTTTAGACACTAAGAACTGTTTTAAAAAAATGTAACTGAAAACAATTTGTATCCATTGATAACAAATGATAATTGAACACCTACGATTCTTTGAATTTTTAAGAGCGTCTTGAAAACGTCCTTGGTCTATTTTAGTGGCATCGACGTATATGCAATAAAATAAAGTAACGGTAAGAACTGTCATAAAAAATGTTAGCTAAATATTTTTAGAGCGGCTACTACTCTAAGCCAAGACTGATCGTTTGTTAGATAGAAAAAGTTTATGCCCTTGACTCAATAAGAGAAAATATCGGTATTAACTTTCAATGAAAATAAGTAATGATGAAGGTTATAGAGACAACGATTCGGTTGCATTCCGATGCGTAGCAAATTTTGAGTAAGTATTTAGTTTCTTGAGTCGGATGAAAAGCGAAATTACTTAGACAGTTAAGACAAGGCCGGATGGGACGTATACTTTTGAACAAGTTTTGTGCGAACGTTATGACCTGAGAGCATTGAATAGTAGTTATGGCTAAGACGGACAGGTGATGACAATGTCTTACGTGCCAGCAATAGCAATACCTGCAAGCAGTTACTTCAATAAGTATTTACCAAGGAGTTTGAAAGAATTACATATCGACCTAAAGAATATTTTATCTATCGGGCACTTCACTATCTACGATTCTAATGTTGTATAGATAATGGTACGAAACCCTTTCTAATCTGTCCATCTACTGTTTGATGTTATAGTAAGCTTTTTTGCACAGTGTGCTTAACACATTTTTTAAGCCGCGTCGGAGGTAATTCTAATATATCCTGAGGAATCTTGTTGTAGAACCTTATACATAAAGGTGCCCCATAAAGATGTGTTAACTTTTGCATGTATCGTGGTAATGACAAGTTAAGTATGTTTATTTCTAGTATTAACATTATGATGGCTGCCAACATTATCGAAGTCTTTGATATTTTTTCTAACGTACGTAATGATATTCTATCTATACATAATAATAAATCTGTAAATTTTGTCTCTGTCTGACATAATATATAAATGTTTGTCTCACTCTGATTCATTGTGCGCGCATCACGCAAAAACTCTGAAGGGAATTGATTAAAACTTACCATGATTATAGCTCAGATTCCCGTATAACATTTAGGCTATATAACATAATATAACATACAGGGGGCGAGAAGATCACTATAAATATCTTCATAAACTGGTTAATTGTATCCGACACTATAGAGAAACCAATACTCGATGACCTCTGAGCTTTCAGGGCTGAATTTCATAACACTGCAATGCAATTTGTAGTTTATTACGACAATTCGAGGTACATTTCGTAGCAGATTCGTTTTATTAATCTCTGTATCAATTGCCATTGCAATGTACAACAAATTGTCATAGCAAACATAATTTTTGTTTCATGAAACAGGCCGCAGGTAACTGAGTCAGTCGGTTGGTATGGCAACCTCTCACTGGCGAGCGAGACAATATAGTTTCTTTTTAAGCATGTCTGTTAATTATCTTGATAATATGCGATACAAATAAATTAGTATTCACTTTTAAAATATATGTCACATTTTTTTTAAGATAAAAGAACTGAATGAACTACGCAATTTAGAACAAAAGCATCAGAAGTAAAAATTCTATATAACCAACATAACAACGCTCACATAAAAAAAATACTGATAGTTGCGTTCCGAAACGTAATAAGATTCTGTGACAAAAAAAAATATCTCTTCAGATAGGTATTGACTAATTTTAGCCGGCAGAGGATAACCTGTTTTGCATTTTTTGTATCTATTAAAAAAAAACTGTGGTCTGACTTCCAACAATTTACTGTAGAATTATCTGAAAAGTCACAATCGCAGTAAACATTATCTAGGCAGGTGGCAGTAGTCTCGATTATCCTAGAATTCTCCAAAAAATATTTACTAAATTAAACGACTTGAAAATAATTGACAATTTAGTATTTAAGGCAGAGTCTACCAATTAGTCGATATTGAAGTCACCACAGACTATGACTTTCTTATTACTGCTGGAAGCTACATCCTCTAATAAACTATTATAATCGCTGGTATAAATAGAAAATTATTCAAATAAATAGAAAATTTTATCATTTCCTTATAGTTCGATACTGAAGATTGTTTTTTCACGATAAGTATCCATTCTTAAAACCAAACCCATTATTTACATACACCTCAAAACTCCCGTTTCGTAGGTGGCTGGTGGTATTATATTGGTTGATGGTTGCTTGGTTAAAGTTGTGTTGCCTGATAGGTTGTCTCACCTGGAAGGAGAATAGTTCCGAAGTAATGACGTATGGGACGGGCTGGTACCCGGCAGCGTCCGCGAAGATGCACAGGCACATCGAGCAGACGGGCAGCCAGCCGGGCAGCCACACCGACAGTGACGTCACGTAGAACCAGAGCCCCAAAGACAGCATGGAGAGCCCGGTCACGAGGGAGGTGCTGGCTAGGAGCCACTGTGGGGCAAAGTGAGAGCACAGTACAAATAAAGATAGTAAGTAATCTTCGGGCGCGCGCGAAGCATAATAGAATGGCGATGGCTGTGTGGCTCAGCGACGCTGGGCGAGCGTGCGAATGCGAGGGCACGAAGGGTTCCACAAGAGTAGCAAGCGGCACGGGCCGGCCGATAATAATAACTCTCATACAATACAACACAACCACTTGTCCTGTTCCCAAACTAGGATACCATTTGCTACGGTATCCCGGCAATGACATCACAAATAAAAAATAATATTCGCCATTTTTAAGCGGTATATTTAAATGTTCTTTAAAATACCGAGGTTCCCAACTACAACTTATAATCTTTATAAGAATGATTTGCTCTATAACTTTGCCGATATTAACCATAAAAAACCATTTAACAATTTAATTTTAACTTAAAAACCCTTTTTCTTTAAAGATAAAGATTTGTTTATTTGCTAAAACATGTGTCAGTCAAGATACATAAGCATGCATTTTGGATAATAAATAAGAAAAATTCGGATCAACATGTTCTACTGTTCTACTTTAAAATGAATAGTTGGGAATCGAACCTGGATCCTTTATATCAGGATCTTGGCACAACACCACTGAGATATCCGGACATGACAATTAGAAGAAATTAAGCTAGACATTTCACAGCCACTTTTTTATTTATAGTTCAAAATGTGCGTTATTATTAGAGTTGTTAATTAATTTATATAGCAACAGAAATTAAGATGTATTTTCTTTGTAAAGTTATTTTATTGCTGTGTAACCATTTTTCACAGTGCGAAGTATCATTATTTTTTTTTAGAACCGTTCTTTTTATTGTCCTTGTCCAATGTTAAAAATGTTGACACGTGTCTAAAAATATCTGGTGAGAAATTAGAGCTGGTAGAGTCCACACTATTTTTAGGCATAACAATAGACTCAAAACTGCAATGGGGTCCGCATATTGAAAAACTATCGGGTAGGTTGAGTTCAGCTGCATTTGCAGTTAGAAAAATTAGGCAACTTACAGACATATCGACTGCGAGGCTGGTCTATTTTAGTTATTTTCATAGTATTATGTCATATGGGCTGTTATTATGGGGACAGGCAGCAGATATAGAAACAATATTTATTTTGCAAAAAAGAGCAGTAAGAGCAATTTACAACTTAAGCAGTAGGGAATCGCTAAGGGAGCGTTTCAAAGAAATAGGAATTCTTACACTGGCTTGCCAATATATATTCGATAATATAATGTATGTTCGTAAAAATATAATCCATGTTCAAATTAAATAGGGACGTCCATAACGTAAACACTAGAAATAGAAATAAGCTTGCTTATTCTAAATTTCGTTTAGCCAAGGTAAATACATCGTTCGTAGGCTATTGCGTTCGTTTTTACAACAGAATTCCAGAACATGTTCTATCCTTGTCTGAAAATAAATTTAAAACATTCATTAAAAAATCGCTATGTAAAAAAGCCCATTATAGAATAGACGAGTATATGAACGATATAAGCCCTTGGTAGTAAGCCAATTCCACTGCGATTTCATTGTTATTTAATTATTAATATTATAATTTATTTAATTTTAAAAACGTGTACTGACGACGTGATTGCACATTAATAACTATAGCACACATTTTATAGTTGACAAGAACTCAATCTGCAGGTTTGCTAAAGGTCATTCGAATGGTGGCGTGGTGGCCGGGTCACCTATCTCCCTCTAAAATGGTTGAGACTGGTGATGGCTGACCCCTGCGTTATGCTCGTGAACGGGTGCTGTTCGTGTGTCTGGCCGCAGCATTACTGTTTTTCCTACTTTTGTAAGAAGTGTTATTTTGGCTTTTAAAGTTATTAGTGGCTATCACGGAATCATATCATATAGGCTTTGATGTATAAGTTTAAGATGATTTGAGAAAAGATGGTCAGAGTGGAGTTTTTTTCCCGCTGCCTTTTTCTCCACTACAAATACGGCCCGAAGGCAGCGGCTAACATAGTAACATAGTACATTGACATTCAGCAAACAGAATGTAAATTCTTTACGTTGAAATAAATTATTCATTGATTGATTGATTGATTGATATTTGTAATTCGCCGTTGATAACTAACCTATTCATTTCTACCTCTACGTTACAAATTGGTTACAAACAACAGAACTATCTACGGTACTTACATTTCTTTTTCTTGGGGTACCTTTTTTTTTAAAAATATTGTTTTGTTCTCGCTATTGTTGACGCAACCATACACAACAATTTGATAGTCCCATCTTGCCAATAGTCTTGAGCGACCTGCGTGCAGGTCATGCGCAAGTCGCAAGTTGAATTTGAATAAAATCGAGCTTGGCGTGCCGGCCGTCCTGGCGCATTGAACAACCCGTCTGAATACGAGTACTTACCTCCTGTACCGGTCGATATTCGCCTATGTGTACGTTTGGCGGCGTGTACAAACACGGAACGGAATGAGACTGTGTGTGTGTGTGGCTGCGCTCGCGCCTTTCTATGGAGATTACCTAGCGTGGTGAGAGTGTGTAAATTCAATGCTCTGGAACAGACGCTAAGGGAAGTGGTGAAGACATCTCTTTTTACATTGAGCTAAATATGGCATAGAATTTCCTAGAATTTATCAACGTAAATAACTTACATCTGGTTTGTGGAATGCACAATGCAGCCTATGGGTCGAGTTTGTCTTGGAGAAGGTCAGCGGAAATACTCCACTTGTCAAAGTTTTCAAATAATGGTAAACGTTAGTTGGTAACAACTTTAAATACTAACGGCCTTATTATAAAAACACGATTCCTCTAAAGCACTCCTCAGGGTTAGTTTATTGAATCTGTGGTTACGTCTTTTCCTTATAATGACAGTCTATTTGGATCGGCGTTTATCGACTGTTTTAAGGAATCTATTGGTAATTATAATGTTACTTAATATTCTGACAAAAGTAGAACATTAATTCTGCGATTCTCCTAACACAATCAGACACGACCACACATGAGTCTAGCTTTGCGCAGAGAATACATGGATCAATACTTTCTATATATTATATACGTAATATCTGATTCTGGAATACATGTGCAGTGCCGGAAGGAACACGTCTTGAGTAAAAAGTTGCGCATAAGGGAAAGAAAAGGCACCCTGAATACAATTTTTCAGGCAGACATAACAAGAGCAATAGCGCTGTTGAATACAAGAAATGTGCAAGACTATGCAATGCGCATAATCTCGGACAGCGCCTCAGTCTTATAAGCGTCACCATGAGTTGGAAAAACTGTGAAAAACAACCGAGTCATCTTACAATGGATAAAGGGTCATGCGGCTCCTTGGATAATGATGCTGCGGATGAACCCGCTAGAAGTGGCTTGGAAACTACAGTGGAAGGACCCGAACCCCCGCTCCCACTATCATACAACCAGTTTAGGAAATGGTTGAGATCACGAACTGAAAGCCAGCATGCTGAATTTGGAGAAAAGAAACCAAATGCAGACAAGCCAGTGACGCTCTACCAACAATCTTGAAATGTCTTTCACGTAGCCTGCTGTGTCTGAGAAGAGATAATCTGCGCAAAGCTGTGGCAATTCTAACAGGCCTCTACACACTGAATAGACATTTCCACAACATGGGACTAACTGACAGCCCGCTTTGCCGAGGATGCCTCAAAGAAGAGGAAACACCCGTCCACGTGACCATTTACTGTGAAGGCGTGGAAAAGCAATGGACCGCTATCATTGGGAAGCTGGGATCCCTTCAGGAGGCCTGCAGTGACATTCGAGCACTGCTGGCTTTCTGGAAACAGCTTTGCTACGTACAATGGCCCAACTATGAGGCTAAGTGCGGAATTCTCAGGTCTAACTAACTAACTAGGGGAAAGAAAATGGACCGCGGGGTAAATGGACCAACTATTATCGACCAATCACGTGGCCGAAATGACCCTACTCCCGAACCGAGCCACCGACTACAAATTGCAAATCGACTACAGCGCATTGTTCAAGATGTTAGCTAAATGCGCAAACAACAGATCAAGTAATCTGCAACTCGAGCTCGACTAAAGATGGCATACTGTGAACTGCACTGCTCTACCTACTCATACCACCAATTGAACTTTGAACTAAGAAAATCAGAGCTGTGGTGGGGATGAGCAAATGAAAAAATATATCGATGTTATCGTATCGATATGTTTCAAATGTATATAATAGGGGTTAAAGTATGAAATTGCCGTTTTATTGCAATAGGTTCTTTGAATTGACATAGAATCTTCATGGTTTGAGGTTTTCGAATGAAACTTTTTTCAAATGGTTTCTATGATGTTCTTTTTTTAAAAAATGTGAAACATTTGAATATCGACTTTCAATTGTTTTTGTTATTCAATTTAGACAAGAAAGATGGATACTGCGAAAATTCGAGTGATTTTTGAATACGAGTTCCGACGCGGAACTAACGCGGCAGAAACAGCCCACAATATCAATGCTGCGTTTGGAGAGGGGTCTACTAATGAACGCACCGTGCGATTTTGGTTTAAACGCTTTCGTGATGGAAATTTCGACTTAAAGAACGAGCCACGAGGAAGACCGCCCATACAGGTGAATAACGATGAATTAAGAGACATAGTGGAAGCCGACCCTAGTCAAACTACCCAGGAATTAGCGGCATGGTTTAACGTTACCTTACCCACAATATAGACTCACTTGCGTCAAATCAATAAAATAAAAAAATACGAAAAATGGGTGCCTCATAATCACTCGAATTTTCGCAGTATCCATCTTTCTTGTCTAAATTGAATAACAAAAACAATTGAAAGTCGATATTCAAATGTTTCACATTTTTTAAAAAAAGAACATCATAGAAACCATTTGAAAAAAGTTTCATTCGAAAACCTCAAACCATGAAGATTCTATGTCAATTCAAAGAACCTATTGCAATAAAACGGCAATTTCATACTTTAACCCCTAATATTATACCGAAAACGAAAAATAGTTTTTTCGATATTTTTGCCTAATATATAACGATTGCAAAAAAAGTCCAGTTCCTTTCTTTGATTAACAGTGTTATGAAACCTGCCATAGTCTATAGACACATTTTTAGAGTTCCGGAGTCAACAAGGAACCCTTATAGTTTCGCCATTCTGTCCGTCTGTGTGTCTGTCCACGGACTAGCATAGGGACGACAAGTACTAGAAAGCTGAAATTTCGTATAAATATACATATTAATCACAACGACAAAACGTAGGATAGTCTTAATTTTTTTTTATTACACCTACACCTGCATTAGGGATGCAATTTTTTTCTCCCCTACACCATAGTGTGTGGTATCGTTAGATTGATCGTTTAAAGTGTAGTGTAGGAAAATGTAGGAAAGTGTAGGAAAACCATTTTTCGATTTTGGGATCCGTTTGGGAAATATACGCTTTGAAGAGCAAATTTTTGTTAGAGTAGGGCGTCTCCCACACCCTCTCCTGGCTAAACGGTTTATTTTATTTTTATTTATTGAAAGAAAATAAACAATTGTACAATATAGTTACAATACAGAACAATCTTACACAGATATATGTGTAATTGTACAACGGTTGATTGTAGAAACGTGAAAAAATTCAGGGCAGTAGCACATATACTGAACTGAAAAGGAAATCTATCACTGCTAAGTAGGCTTTACAAGTTAACCAGTAACAGGCAACCCACTTATAAAAGGAAAACTTCGTGCAAATTCCATTTAATATTACTTTGATGAAGTTGTTAGTTCTGTAAAGTAGGTGAAAATCCCCTCATTAGGAACCCTACACACGCACTTGGCCGGTTTTTGTTTATTTTCGATGCGAAGGAAACAGAACCCATACAGCCTACCAAGTCGCATACATGATTCGAAGCTTGAGCAGAGCTCTTCAAAATATATCGAATTCGATAGCCGATATCTCCGATATATATTATACCGATATTGTTTTGATAAAATATCGATATATCGAAATTTTTTACCCAAGCCTAAGCTGTGGTAATATTTATTTATAGTACCTAGGTACACGTATCGCGTTTTAATGAACGCGGTATATTTAAAAATGTAATTTAAAATACTTACCATTTTATTCCCAGCTAAATTTTATAGATAAAGTAAGTTGTTTTGGTGTCCAGTATGCTTAGCCTTCGAGTTAGGCATCAGTATTTTAACTGTACATTAGGAAACGTAGCCATACTACGTGACCCATTTTTTTACTATTGTAGTAGGTATAGTTTTTACGTTGTAATTCATAAAAATGTTTTTAAATTATCATCCGTTAAAAATCGCCAGTAATGCAATTCACTACATTCAGTTGATCAAACTTTACATTGATCTTTAGACCGCACTTATTGAAAACTTTGTAAAGACATCTTATACACTAGAGAGCAATGAAAAATGATCACTGATGAATTACTGACTCGCTAGCAGTGCAGAATGCTACTTTAATAAAATAAGAGGCCTCTGCAGCCGGAACCGGATTGAACTATTTTGTATTGTAAATAAATAATTTCCACAGAACACAATCACTTGTGCTAGTCCCAAACTAATCACTTGTCCTGGTCCCAAACTAGAATACCCTGTGCTATGATAACCAGGCAAGGACATCACAAACATGTAAATACACCCAGACTGAGGCCATTTACACAAATGTACGGTGGCCCCCAGTGGGAATCGAACCCATCGTTCCCTGATAGACCTTTTGATACGGAGGGCCCACGATCAGGGTCACGGTAATCAGACGTGATACCGCTAGATGAACGAGGCAGTCGAGGCAGTATAAAAAGTATTAAAGGTATTATTTTATTAATAAGTACATAAATTACATAAATAAGCAACGATGTCATTTTATTAAGCTAGCGTCTTTCCTTGCTGACAATAAATGATTTTGTAAGTGATCCTTTTTCATTGTTCTGGAGTATACCTAGTTTAATTAAGACTGGCATATTATTACATTGTAATAATCGATATGCCGTGACGTGTCGTGTGTACTGCCGCAACGTTCTCAAATGATATTATATGATCTGAGATGTTTCTATCTAAAGAGCATGACTGCTCAAAACAAAAAAGGGAAAGTTGGTTGCATTATATTTTTTTATTTGGTTGCTCCATTGTTGGGCTCCATAATAGACCCAACAGTTGTATCACTCCGACCACAACGTTCTGCTCATTGAGACTGAGCTTGAGGCTAAGGCACTCCAAGACTTGCTCAAAAACTGGAGCAAGCAACCCAAAAAAAAAAAAAAACAACCAACCTTCCGTCCAGTCTTCTCCATAATGCAACTGGCCACTATTAACCCCGACGGCTGTATCACTCCGACCACAATGGTTGTTTATTGAGACTTGGCTTGATTCTAATGCTTTCAGAGACTTGAAAAAACAAAAGCAAAATAAAAAAACAACCAACCTTCCGTCCAGTTTTCTCTACAATGCAACTGGCCACTATGGATCCCAGCAGTTGTATCACACCGACCACAATAGTCTGCTTATTGGGACTGAGCTTGAGGCTAATGCTCTCCGAGGCTTGCTCGAAGATGGAGCCGGCGTACATGAGTACCACCAGGTAACCGCAGGTCTCTTGCGACAACATCACGTTCAACGAGATACGGAAGGCTTTGAAGGTGGTCCTGTCTTGATCTGGAAGGGAGAAAGGGTAATTTTAGTTCGGATTTTGAGAAGGAGAGAGAGAGAGAGAGAGAGAGAGAGCACCACGCTTGACAACGCTTGACTTGCTTCCTACAAGGAATCTCTTCCAGTAAATCCAAGATTCATCATTGTCAGCCAATTGACGCTCACTGAAGGACACAGGCCTCCCTCGTGGTTTTCATAACCATAAGGGGTTTTGAAATAATCGCCACGCCACGGCAATAGCGATCGGAGTATGCGGTTGGAATCTCAGGAAGACGCTGCTGCCCCTCTCCTGGTAATTTTTTCCTTAGTCGCCTTCTACGACATCCACGGAAGGAAATGGTGTGGTATATTCTTAATCCGGCGCCACATAGAACCAAGATTAGAAATAAATTATTAATCGTCCTGGCGTATGCAAGACGAATCGCAAATTGAAGTCGTTTAACCCTAGAAGCCTTATCTATGCCTCCGAGGCGTACACGCATTCGGAAATTGTCTATCTCTTTGTAACGGGCGAGGTTACGGGTTCGTGCACGTTTGCCAACCCAGCGGCCGACGGGAGCTTGCGAAGTTGCGAATGGTGCCCGTATCGCTAAGGTAAGTTCCGCCATTTTTTATTTATATACTCGTACGTATAGTACGCCTGTGAGGCTTATGTTTAGGCTTTGCGTAACTTTTAACCAAGAGTGTGACATTTTGCTATTGTATTTTTTTTAGTTTTTATGTGTTTATTGGCGTTGTTTCGGATAAAATATGTTATTTACGTCCACAACATGATAAAAAACAACACCAAACCTCTAAATAGGAGAGAATTTATGAAGCAGCTCAATACAGATTTGGTGAAGCCTTGGATGGAGAAGAGACTTGACTTGAAGAGATCTTTATGCGAAAATATAACCCAAAGAGAAGTTTTGGCGGAAGAACCAGAGCCCAAAAAACGGAAATATTGCTCCTTTTGTTCTTACATAAAGTGTGTCATAGATGCAAAAAGTCAGTATTGCGAACACAAAGTTGATGTATGTGTAAACTGCTCGAAGCTTTAAGCTACTCACTAAAAGTCTGATTAAATTTAATAATTGATTTACGAATAATTCAGTAATAGTAAAAAAATAGAAAATATATTTATTAATAAATGTTACCGTCAATTAAAAATAAGTTAAGTTTCTGTTCAAATATAAGGAGATTATTTTATTTTGTTTCAAAATAATACTCTGATTAAAGATTTCATTGATTAATTTGTGTTTTATTAAGAATAAGAAGAATAAGAATAAACTTTATTTGGAAACATTACAAAGAATTACATACAGTAGGCACATAAGCCAATAGGTATCCTTACAAAGAATTACAAACAATAGGTGCATAATTAAGCTAGTAAACCATAGGACACATTTGGCGAAATACCTGTACCTAAGTACCTACATGAAACTTAGACACACAAAGTTGCCAAAAATGGGCCAGTCTCAGCATGATGCCAAAGCAGGGCTTTGGCGCTGGTTTTCAGACAGAACCATGAATGAAAAAGATGACTTGTTTTACAAATATGTTTATTTTGCAATTACTGGTGTGCAATAGAGTTTAAACTATATAATTCTGAAGTTTCTATTATAGCTGAGTACATTTTAATTTCAGTTAAGTTCTTAATTACCTACTTCATACGTAATGACCTTGAGCAAGCAGGTGAGGGTGTATTAATGTTAATGCTTGAAACCCAACTTTAAAAATAAAAAAATATGTATTGACCAATAATTATATTTTATCCTAGAAATAGTTATTTATATATACACGCCTCTGAGGCGTATATTAAGGCTTTATGTATTTTTTAGAAAGGTTAGGCTTCTAGGGTTAAACTCAAATGGCATATCGGTTGGGATCATCGAAATCCTCGGAATGAGAACTTCCTCACCTTTGAATTTTCCACTGAGTATCGTCGCGTAAATCACATTAATCATCAGTTTACTTATCACCAAACACATTGCATTGCATAGTTTTGGTTGGTTTATGTTTCGAAGCATGATTACTACCGAGCCAACCTTTAGTCGTAAATTGCGCGGTGGGAAGCCTTGTAGCTGGGATGGGAACATCCAAAGAGCTTAAAAATTAAGTTGGATAGTCAGTGGCTTCATGGACAATATCATCATCATCAGCCATTTGACGCCCACTGCAGGACATAGGCCTCCCTCATGGTTTTCCAAGCTTCCCGGTCTTATACCGCCCGCATTCAGCGACTCCCCGCCACCGTAACCAGGCCGTCATGGATAATATGTTAAAGAATAATATGTTCAAAGATAATTTTGAATTAATTTTAAAATCGTAAATCTGCTCATTTAATGACTGTTAGGGGGAACGAAGTTCGCCAGGTCGGTCGGCTAGTAAAGTTATAGAGTGTCGCTGACAGAATTTACACGCAAATCTCGAAGTAGGTACCTATAGTCTCAGCTACAAGTGTTCCTTAATTTCAGCAAGCCAGTTTCAGAATTTTTCTAAGTAAATAGTTAACTACAGTAATGTCTTTTCGAATTTCTCAGAGAAGAGCGTGAAAGAACATTACTTAAGTATTTACTTAGTGAAATTCTCAATTCAGTCACTTAAGTATTTTTAAAAACCTCGGCACGGATTAGAGCAAAAAAAAAACGAATATACTTAAGTATTTACTTAGTGAAATTCTCAATTCAGAAACCGGCCCATACTTATCATAATTCTTTATACCCCATATACGGTGAGTTACAGTCGACAGCAAATCAACCATGACACGCGTGCACTCTACTCAGTTACGTTACGAGCTACTTTGCAACATTTACCTGCTGTGAACTGAACATAAACTTAAATTCCAAGAATCATTGGCTGCCTCAGACAACATCGATAAATGAAGATAATCATGCATTTGCATTCTTGCCTTTTTTGCATTTGTGCCGAAACCAGCGGCGCCGGATTTTCCATTTTGGGACAAAAACCGACGGATCCGTCTGACTTCAGAGGCTGAGAGTTCCGTGATATGCTATTCTGCTCAAAATGTATGGGCTGTCTACTATGTAAGGTAGGAAAGCCCATATGATACCACTGTTACCATTCGATCGTTTATGAAAAATAACTGAGTAAGTAACTCAGAAATGTATGTCAATCATGTTTGTTGAATGTACGTCTCCATCACAAACTCGACCCAAAGGCAGCGAAAAAAATTTCCACTCAGACTACTTTTTCTCAAATCATACAGTGGGTCATATAACGGGCCTAACCTTATTTTGATTGCGCCATTCCTAACCGAGGGGTGCGGCACTATATGCTGAAAGACAGGCTCTGCCTAGTTCAGCAACAGAAGCTTGCCACTTATTATAAAAATGTTATATTTCGGTTAGTTCTCTCGGCTAAGTTTCACAATAAGTGGAGATGTCAACTGCAAATTATTTTTATGAAATAAACTATTTTGTACTTTTTTTTTGTATTTTGTAACCCCATGAGCGTTATTAACAACTTATTTTTTTCAGGTCTATGCTTGTCTACTTTTGCTATATTGGTCGCTATTATTGCAAAAGTAGGAAAACGCAAATGCTGGGGCGAGACATTAGGACATCAACCCTTTCTTGACTTCAATCTAAAGCATTAGTGACATGAAAAAATTAGTTTTTTTTATGTAGCTTACATACGTCCCACTACAGGGCACAGGCCTTCTTTTAGAGAGAGAGAGATCATCGCGGATTGGCAATTTTAGGTGCTGAGGTATGTAAACACCTCAGACACTCAAGTTAATACGTTAAAAATAAGTTTAGCTCATAAATTTTCGCATTGTTTGACGGATTATCTTGTCAAAAATTGTTTACAGTATTTTTTACTACCTTTATGGTATTTTTAGGTAACAAGGTAAAATTTTTTTGAATAGATGTTATGAAATATTTGGTCCCTGTTTACGAGGACTGAACTGGCTCTTTTTGAATAGATATAAATAGCTCTTCGACCCCTAGGGATGTAAAAAGATTTGAATTTGGAATGTGGATTTTTCTAGTAAAAGTTTCAATCGCCAAAGAGATCAATCACGACCATTGTATGAACAAGTAACTGGCTGTATGATAGAGAAAACGCGCGCGAGCCAAATAAAAAAAAACGTTTGTGAATAAATAAAAGACCCGCTAAATGGATTTCTCCGCCTTTGTTCGTATTATTTTTGTTTTGTTTACATACTCAAATTCGGATTTTACTAAGTTTTTTTTATAAAAAAATAGTGTCTTCAAGTTGTAAGAATGAAAGTATTCCATTAACTCCAGAGAGCACTGTATCGGACGCTAAAAATGTGGTACAAACGTTGTATTCTATTCTTATTCATAAGTTGCACTTACTTATTTTTTTAGAGGGTTATAAAAATTAAAGTGTCTACCTCGGGAGCAACACTATTTTAAGCTCGAGTGGTGTAATTTGAAACCCTCGCTGCGCTTAGGATTCTACTTGAGAATAGAAAGACTCTCGCCTTAAAAATAGTTGTTTGCTACCTGGGTAAACATTCTACTATTTCTTCTACTTCTGCTGCTATGTAGATTCGAACCGATTTTCAATGGTTGGCTATTATTTTCTTACGGGTCCCAAAATTAAAAGCATTAAAAGTGACTCAGCAATAAAGACTTTCGAGATTCATGTTTTGAAAAGGGCCTTCCCAGACGGTTGCTGTCAAGAAAATGAAGAGGGTGGGAAGTGATATTAAGTGTTGGATGTCGGATTCAAGCGAGATTTCACTATACAGGGTGAAAACGGTCAAACCATTAAAGAATTGATTTTGTGGGGTATTTTACTGTAATCTGTTGTCTGTTCTTTGTAATAAAATATAAAAATACTATTGCGAAAAAAGGTAAAATATAGTTAATCGGATACTGTCGACTACAGCACATCAACCTACTACTACTACTACTTGGGTTAGTCGTTGGTTTTTTCTTGGTTTATATATTTACCGGAATTATATTCTATCTTTACCATTATTATTAACCGACTTTCAGAAAAGGATGAGTTTCTTTTTTTAGGGTTCCATACCCCAAAGGTGCTAAATGGGACCCTATTACTAAGACTTCACTGTCCATCTGTCTGTCTATCTGTCACCAGGCTGTATCTCATGAACCGTGATAGCTAGACAGATGAAATTTTCACAGACGATGTATTTCTGTTGCAGCTATAATAACAAATACTAAAAACAGAATAAAATAAATATTTAAGGGGGGCTTAAACGAACAAAAAAAAAAGACAGCGCTCGCCATCTAGCGGCTATCTATGTAACCTTCACAGCGTCGATGTCATGTCGTTAAATGTCAATGTTAAACGTTTATTGTTGGTTTCTATAGATGGTGCTGTTCTTAATGTACCTAATCTATATTGTCTCAATCTTTGTCTAATGTTGCATAGCGAGCGAGTCCGACTCGCACTTGGCCGTTTTTATATTTTGTTCAGCGATAACTCTGTATCACTTTATTCCGTTTTATTAACTCTTTTTTTGTTAGAAAGGAGGTCTTCAATGTTAATGAGATCCATGAAAAAATAAAGGAACTTTCCTTTTAAGTGTGTGTTTATCTTGAAGTATGTTTTTCATTCAAATGCACTTTTTGCTTAAGTCGTCCTTAGTACAAAATGTAATATATAAATATAATACAATATCTGGGGGCCGTCTCGTTACATTTGTACAAATGACCTCAGTCTGGGTGTATTTTCATTTTGTGATGTCCTTGCCTGGTTACCATGCACACGGTATCTTAGTTTGGGGCCCAGGTCAAGTGATTGTAAGGTAGTTATTATTATTATTAAATAAATAAACATAGTTAAGTCACAGTACCAAATTTGCGTACCTTATGAAAAAGGTGAGATCCCCTAACTGTGAAGTCTGTGATCTAGAAGAGGACCTACTGCACATATTAATGGAATGTGACCGAAATATAGACAAGAGAGACCATATTGTAAAATCACTGCAACTAAACATATTAGATGTAGGCATATTCCAGAGCCTTCTAGCTGAACCTTTGTCAAGGGCAGCTAGAATGTTGTACACCCTTCTGTATTTTTTAGAATTCAGTAATATAGATAAGCAGTATTTAGTACAAGAAACAATGGGATTGACATCGTCAGTTTCAGTGTACAAAAATCCCTAATAAATAAAGATAAAAAAAATACAGTACAAATAAAGAGTTAAGTTAAGAGCGGTGGCAGCCTAGGTTTGATTCCCGGGTGCGGGCATGTACCTATGACTTTGTTTTCTAAGTTATGTATATTTGTGAAGTTATAGTAGCAATACCACTCGCTAACGGTGAAGGAAAACATCGTGAGGAAAGCAGAGTGTCTGAGATGTGAGACCTCTCTCCGTGAGAGAATGCCTGTGCCCTAACAGTGGGACGTATTATAGGCTGAACTCAGTTCTGGTACAGAGAGAGAGAGATGGAGAGAGAATGAGACAAAAAAGGCATCAGCCAGTAGAATTACTCATGCAAATTCATAATACACTCTGTATAGCAACGCAATAATAATATGCAACTAAAGAAACATTTGTTAAGAACCGCAGCTTATTTTGTTGGAGCATAAATCACAGTGAAAAATTACCTCAGCACGTAAACCGGCTCTCAGCTGAGTATAATTTGCAACAGACATGCTATATCCCGGTAATGACGACTCAGATGCATCGTTCATACGGAGATAGCTTATGGAACGGTGTAATGGGGAACTTGCGTCAAACCAATTTATACCAAACCATATTTATCTATCTATACCATAAAAAGCTCAGAAAAAATTAAAAAGATTAGGGTGAGAATGTTTCTATATGATAGAAGACATAGAAAAACGCAGAAAAAATGGTCTCAAAAAAAGCGATGATTAAAATAATAATAAAAATATATATATATATGTGTGTGTACCACGTAACTTCGACAGGTTATATTATGAAACGTATTCGTCGGCCAGACGTCGCTGCCTGTACCTAATACAGAGAAGTTTGTAAAGAGGCTCGAAATTTCGCTGATGCCTGAACTTCCCCATTAGCTCAGTTGGGAGAGCGCTGTCACGGTTAGCTAGAGATCGCGAGTGCAAGTCCCGGCATGGGTGGAATTTTAGCCTCTAAATAGGTTTTTAATATTGTCCTCAGAATGGGTTATTGCAACAAAAAGAATATAAACATGCTTCCATTCATCGCATTTTTACCGATATTTTATACTACATTGCAGGTTTTACAAAATCAGTGCTAAAGATTCGTTAGAAAACAGGGTAATGGATGGTTAATATTTGCTAAATACGCAAATACTGGTGGGTGGCTAAGTGAGGCGCTGGCTCTACCCTGTAACGGTGATTGCAGGCGAACTACTAACAAGGTTGTGTTTTTTATTTCGCAATTTTTATTTATTGCTTATAAAATATTAATGGTGCTTGTTAGTAGCTATCTGCCTTCATAAAACACTTTTGTGATATATTACTAAACGAATTACCTACTTACATGGTGTAATACAACTTATTGTAAGTGGTTTAGACGGCAACAACTCTACCGTTATATTTTTGTTGCAAAGTCGCCTGTAACGCAATGTAGTAGAGCTTGAAATGGAACGTCGTTATCTGCATAAAACTGCCAACTGGGATCCAGGGTTGGTAAGCTTGAGTAGTTCTAAATATGCACTCTACAGTTTACCTCAAAAAATAACAATCCCTATGACAGAAAGTTTATTTAACTTTTGACAGCTCGATTTAGTGATGTTCTACGAAGATACCGATTCGATTATTTATGATAATCGATTTTAATTATGTTCAAGTTTTAATCGTTCGGTTGCATTAACATTTTATTTTTATATTTTTTATAGTCTGTCTGAGAGTGTTAAGCTAATAAAAACCGGCCAAGTGTGAGCCGGACTTGCGCAAGAATGTACCATTATATATAAAACAAAAAGATCGAGAAAAGACGGCAAAAATCACTTTTGTTGTATGGGATCCTTAAATATTGATTTTATTTTAATTTAATTATTTATTTTTGAAGCGAATATAAAACTAAATATTCTTGAATTTTTCAAGCGTCTAACTGTTACCGTTATTAATATTGAACAATAAACGGCAAAAAAAATTCGTTTGTTGTATGGGAGCGCCCCTTAAATATTTATTTTATTTTTAGTATTTTTTGTTATAGTGACAACTGAAATACATCATGTGAAAATTTCTCACGGTTCATAAGATGCAGCCTTGTGACAGACAGACAGACAGACAGACAGACAGACGGACAGTGAAGTCTTAGTAATAGGGGCCCGTTTGGCACCCTTCGGGCCCGGAACCCTAAAAACTACCGAAAGTGTCATATATTTGTATTACTTACAATAATTTCTTATAGTATTGATCTGTGTTTAAAGAATATCAACTTAATAGTTTTCGCTACATAACTTACTCGTTATAATATCGTGGCAAAACACGTCGCAACACTATTGTGAAAAAAAAGGTGTTCATGAAGTATTGCAATTTTGGCCTATGGTTTCCTGTGAAATAAATAAGGAACTTCATGAGTGTGCCTCTGTCAAAAGTTAAACGTTTGGATCCATTAGACTTAGTTTGTGTTATGCAACTATTTTTGTTCTATGAGTTTTTTTCTCAGATTTATCCCTCTAAGCCCTGGCTACACGTAGGACATCAACTATAACTTCAACTACAACCGCAATAAAATCGTATTTTGTTAAAAGAATTTGAACAAAAAGAAAAAAAATATTACAAAGCTAACGTTGTTCTACATGGCAATAAAGTGGTTGCAAATGTATTCGTAAATAAATAAATAACAAAATTTAATAGACGCATTTCAGGAGATGCGCATTTTTGAGCTAAGTAGGTATATTAGGTTCATAACTAATATACCTACTTAGCTCAAGACGCTGTGTGCTTGCGTTCATACGCAATCAATAGAAATACAATAGAAAATACAAAATCCTTGGAGGAATTACTCACAAATGCTCTTCCAGGTGGCTTTCTTCATGGACCTGGCGTATTGCTCCTCTTTCTCCAGCTTCTGTATGGCTTCCTCGACGTTTTTGTCATCCTTGTGCGTGTTCAAGAGCCACGTGAGAGCTCTCTTGGCTTCCTGCAAGGTGGAGAGGCGTCAGCATAGAATTATAATAACTAATCATTATAATAATAACTTCCTCACAGTCTGTTGTGACACAGGCACTTGTCCTGGTCCGAAAGTAGGATATTACTCTACTCTCTCTCTGAGAGAAGGCCTATGCCCTAGTGGGACGTATATAGGCTGCTTATGATGATTATGATGATGATGCCATTTGTAGAAATGTACGGCGGCCCCCAGTGGGAATCGAATGGTAATCAGTCGTGATACCGCTAGACCAACGAGGCAGTCAGATATCATAAGATATAATTTGTAATTCTTTTTAGGATTCCGTACCCGAAGGGTGCCAAACGGGACCTATTATTAAGACTTCACTGTCCGTCTGTCTGTCTGTATGTCTATCCTCATGAAACGGGATAGCTAGGCAGTTGAATTTTTCACAGATGATGTATTTTTGTTGCCGCTATAACAAAACATGCTAAAAACAGAATTAAAAAAAAATTAAGTGGGGCTCCCATACAACCGACGTAATTTTTTTGCCGTTTTTTGCTTGATATTAATAACGGCAACAGGTAGACGCTTGAAATATTCACAGAATATTTAGTTCTGTGTATGCTTAAAAAAGTTTAATATTTAAAAAAAAATCCTGCCGTTTTTCCCCGATCTTTGTGTCTAATGTTGTATAGATAATAGTACCTACGGACGGAACCCATCGTGCGCGAGTCCGACTCGCACTTGGCCGGTTTTTTCTGGTTGTGCAATAAAGTGTTCTCTATCTATCTATCTATCTACAGAGCCGCAGTCCGAGCTTCCGAAGTGAGGCTACTAATTGGTAGCCATATTGGCGTGCTAATCGTAACCGGTTGTCAGTGTTGTACTTTAATGCGAATGTGTGCGTGTCTGCGAACGTCACTTAAGGGGCTCCAGGGTGTAAAGCCAGCGGCACCGAGGAAAAAAATGGTATCGTTTGTACAGATCGAATTTGCATAAAGTGTCTGTACAGTCTCTCAATCATGTTAATAGTGATTTTTTGGATTCATCGCCGTGAGCGTAAGGCAAAATACTCAGGACTAGATAGCATTAAAGGCCGGTTTTAGCATAAATGGTACCTAGTCCTAGGTTCGTGATCCTAGGTTCTTTGTCGTGGGTCCCTAAATCACAGTTAACATGATTGAAAGGTTGTACAGACACTTTTTGCAAATACGATCTATATGCACTCTGACGCTCTGACTTTACGTTGTCCTATCTTGTATTTATGTGACTTATTTTTCCTTTGTATTTATGTTAAATGTTATGCCTTTTCTTTCTTGTGATGTGTTAATTTGTCCCAATATAAATGTCTTTCTTTCTTTCTTCCTTTAAAAGATAATATGTTTTTTTTCATTGGTGACGCAATTCACGGGCTAACCCACTGGATCCCCTTAACATAATCCGCTTAGGCACATACGTGTTTTAATGTGTGCGTGTGTCGCCTCGCTTTTGGGCGGAACTTTGGACACACTCTGGTCTAAGGGTGTCAGTAAGTCAGTAACGGATCACCTTATCTTACCAGAGCGCAACGCCAACAAACTGCACCGCATTTTGGCGACATTTGTAGAAAAATATGTACAGGTTTTTATATACTATAATACGTACAAACAAAAAAATTGGAACATTTAATTGCGAAATTATTAAGTTTATTTTTAAGCTCTAGATACAAACCTACTTTTTTCGAAAAAACTAATCTTGAAGTTCATGAAGCAAGGTTGTTTATGTCATCGTGTGGGGACATAGGATATCAGGGTAACCTCCTGATTGTTATTTCTTCTTTTGCATGTCATCAATTGCCTAAATAACTTTTACCCTATGATCTGTTAAAGTCTCTGTATTGTTGTGTCCTTATATGGTATCATCTACGTACTATGGTACTGTAGCGCTCTACTTATTGAAATTCAAATTACGGGCAATATTATAATTTTATTCTCTTTTTTTATCGATTCCCTAGCCTAGCTGGGGATCGACTGACATCTAAAACAAAACGTAACGATTCCCTTCAAAATATTCAAAATAAGATGAGAAGGCTCTGCCAACCAGCTACTGTAAAGAGGAATCGTTACAGTACTATGTACATTAGCAATAAAGAATATGAATATATTAAAGAATAATAAAGAATATGAATATATTCTTTTACTACGAGGCTAGAACCTGTGAGTAGGCTCAAAAGGAGTGTTGGGAACTGCAACTAATGTGAAAGATTGTTTAATTTTCATGTGGTAAATGTATTCAATTTATTTTATTTATTAAGTGAGTACGATTATCGTCCAATGTGAAACTGTCTCACCTCGGAGGCCATTGATGAGTCTATTGGGATTCTAGAAAAGGATATCTGAGACGTTACTGTTTTTAATTAATTTACAAATGGAACCGAGTCTTCGACTGACCTTTAGTCAAAATGCAAAACACATTCAGCAGCTGCAAGAAACTAGTTTTGGTCCATAATATTGGATAATCGGCGGCAAACTTTTCGTTCGATTCTTGATTTTATGGCACTCACTATAAGAGCTATCAAGATGTCTGTATAAAAGTAAAAAAATGGAGATACCCGAGCCGTTGTTCAGGAAGAGCACAACATATTTTACTCGGAAAGGAGTCTCAAATATTTCACGTACAACAAAATTTACCACGGTTTTCACATACAGTTGTCAGTTGATGGTCAGTACCCGAAAGGTGGAAACAACGAGACCTTATTACTATATTTGAGGCTACATCTATGGTCCTGTTTTATTTATTCGTTTTGTCTGTTGTGTATTTAGTTTTCTTTCTGTTGTTGTGCATATTATGTTACTTATGTGCTTATTTTGTTTCTGTGATGTATCTTGTTGGTATAATAAATGTCTTTCTTCTTCTTCTTCTTCAAATTATCTACTTACTGCGCTACTTCTACACTATTATACAGGATGTTAAAATAATGAGTGCAAATATTGACTGCCTCGTTGGTACAGTATCATGTCTAATTACCATGGCGGAGGTCGCGATCGTGGGTTCGAATCTCACGTGGGGCCGCCGTACATTTGCACAAATAGTCTGGGTGTGTTTCCGTGTTTGTAATGTCCCTGCCTGGTTACCATATCACAGGATATCCTCCTTTGGGCCCAGGACATGTTGTGTGAAAGTTATTTAATATTTATTGCTATAACTTCCGAAGCTGGAAAACTAAATAAACTGTATTAACATATTACAAGGTTTTTTTTCTGTCACGTTAAAGTTGCGCGCGTAAATGTCAGCGTTGTTACAGCATGCAGTGGATGAACGAATAGATTGCGCAATGGAATTTTGAATTCGTTTTCTACGAAATTCATCAGATTCCTTGGAAATAAATATTTGGTATAACACCATCGTATCGCCTATACCTTCCTCAGGGAAGAGACCCGTGCCCCTCGGTGGGGACATAATGGGTTGATGATGATACGAGGGGCGGCTGGAAAGTTATCTACCTAACATAGAAAGAAAATACATAGATAGTTAATTTTTTTTTATTTTTCAATGTAGTCCCCTGCAACTGTAATACACTTATTACATTTGTCAATAAGAGACATTAAACCGTCAAAAAAATATTTCTTGGATTGGTCGTCAAAATGATCAACCACAGCAGCCTTCATTTCCTCATCGGTCAAAAATCTCTTTCCCCTTAGACTTTTCTTCAAATTTCTAAAAAGGAAATAGTCGCAGGGGGCCAAATCAGGGCTGTAGGGTGGATGGTTTATTTCCGTGAAGCCGTTTTTGGCTAAGGCTGACCTTGCATGGACAGCTGTGTGGACCGGAGCATTGTCGTGCAAAATCAAAATTCCTTTACCGAGTTTGCCTCTTCGTTTTTCTTTAATGGCTTCTCGCAGTTGGTCAAGTAAACTGGCATAGTAAACGGCATTCATCGTAGTATTTTTTGGTAGATAATCTACCAATAGAATCCCTTCTACGTCCCAAAAAATTGTTGCCATAAGCTTGCCTGCTGATGGCCGAACCTTAAACTTGCACGGTGGCTTCTCCCCTTTAAATTTCCACTGCAATGACTCCTGTGTGCTTTCGGGGTCCCATTGGCGAATCCAGGTTTCGTCGCAGGTTACTATTCTGGATATAGTTTCCTCTTCTCTATCTTTTACCAGGTCCAAAAATGCCTGACAACATTCCACGCGTCGTTGTTTATCGAAGGGCGTCAGCATTCTGGGCACCCACCGGGCGCTCACCTTCGACATCCCCAAATGTTCGTGAATAATTACGTGAACACGTTCCTTACTAATCCTGACATCCCTAGCGATCTCCCACTGCTTGACTCTCCGATCTGCGAGTATTATTTTTTTCACTAGATCCACTGTGTCTTCTGTGACTGCAGAAACAGGCCGTCCGCTACGGGGATCGTCTTCCAAGCTCACACGGCCATGTTTAAATTGTTTAGACCAAAATTTTATCATGAAATCGGAAGGACATGAATCACCAAACACATTGAACATGCGTTGTTTGATTTGCGATGGAGTATTTCCCTCTTTAGTTAGGAATTTAATCACGGCACGCTGCTCAATTTTAAGCATTTTATTATTTTCTTCTGACATGTTTACTGTGTTAGTCTACCATTCACAACGAAAACAATTAAAACAAATGAATGCTGTTATTTTCAAATAAGGAATATGTTAGTGTTAAAACTACATAGTGGCTAGTATCATTTTTATTACTTTATTTAACAAAGTAGATTTTTTATCAGCCACCCCTCGTAACACCATCTCATGCCCTGGTCCCAAACTAGGATACAGACTTGTAATATGACAACTAGACAGGCATATCACAAACATGGTATGGGGCCATTGATGAAGCGGAAGAGATCTGCCAGGATCGTGGCAAGTGGCAGGCCCCGGTGTCTGCCTACCCTTCCGGGATACACGTGTGAGTTTATTTTACTGAGGCCATTTGTACAATTTGAACAACCAAGGCCCCCAGCGGGAATTGAACCCACGACCTCTTGAATAGTAATCTATCGGATTACCGCTAGACCAACGAGGCAGTCAAAAATAAAAAGTGAGACTTTGTATCTCAATATAGTAAGTCGTCTATTTCTTTGTTTTTTTTTTAAATAATAAATAAGAGAATAATATGTGGGATTCGGGAACAGTTTTGTAATAGGTACCCGATATAAGCTAAGCAAGACATATATATGAATATATATTGTACACACCAGAAAACAACACCTTTATGTTGTATTTTATTTTTTGCAATATTAAAAAAAAAGCTTTAATTATGTAACCTTATGTATAAAGTGTGTTTTTGGCAATAAATGTAGTTCATTTTCACTTTAAAATATTCACTTTATCCTCAAGAACCTAGACGCCATCGAAGAAATCCCCGGCCTGCGCCCCGCAAAACTAGAAACAACTTTCTAAAATTATATGCTGCAATTTACTTAAGCGATCCGAAGTGGACTCTTGAACGAGACGGTGTTTTTCACAATCGCATGTGTTTCGAATAGTTTGAGGGTTCGCAGAACATTCAAGCACAGAAATGAGGCAATTCGCCAAGGAACTAATCAATCAGGTTCTTCGGCGAATTGCCTCACCGGCCATTTCAATACATAAATCCACTTAGGTTAGCCAGTTGAAGTGGCGGAGGCCTGGTCAAAGAACTGATAGCCGATGGGGTACAAAGAATCTCGAGTAAAGACCACCAACAGTCAAACGCAGCGTATTACACCACAGCCGAGGACACAAACATCCGTGTGGCGTCGGATTAAGAATAGCGTCACTCCATTTCCTTCCGTGGATGTCGTAGAAGGTGACTAAGGAAATCAATTACCAGGAGACGGGCAGCAGCGTCTTCCTGAGATTCCAACCGCATACTGTGATCGCCAACCCGCCTGCCAAGCGTGGTCATTATGGCAAAACCCCTCATGGGTATGAAAACCACGAAGGAGGCCTACGTGCTGTAGTGGGCGTCAAATGGCTGATGATGAAGACACAAAAAAATGGCGTGCCTTGGGGGAGACCTTCGTCCAGCAGTAGAAGAATACAGTCTGCTTGATTGCACAACATTCATCGTCAAATAAGGTACTTTGGTAGGTCATAACCTTCTCAGTCTTGTTACCCCGATGATCTATTAGGGAAACTATTTGTTAGCCTCGTGGCGCATACCACGTGGCGCTGTCCCATATATTTAGCTTTAAATTTTTATCTATTTCCAGCTTATTACATTAATTACTAATTTTATTGCCTGTTTGACATTTTTTTTAAATATTTTTATTGGTACATCGACGTTACGATTTATATTATTCAATTTTGTTTCAAAGATATTAATTGCAAATTTGATATACTAAGAATTGATATTAATTATAAATGTACTGCGTGCAATGCATGCCAGATATGTTTTAGCTCTGAAGTGTTTGTATGCCCTGTGGGTCAAACACAGAGACAAAATTTATACTCAAGACTTGCAATCAACACCTGTGTTTATGACAAATAAATGTTTTGATTTTGATGTTACAGAAGAATAGCTGCTTAGTTCGACATCCAGCTATTAGAGGGTTGCTTCGACCAATGATTCGACTACGTACCACACGAGCTACAATGAACTGATTACGTTATACTCCCAGATATTTTCTGCGGTAATACTCACATCAATCTTCCCCTGTTTGACCAGGAACACAGGGGTCTCAGGCATCGCGAAGAATGCGACGAAGTGCAGCATCGGAACTGCCGTGCACAGCCACATGACTGCCGCGAAGTCCAGCATGTCCCCGGCTATGTAAACCAGCAGGTAGCCCAGGTTCTGGGATAGGATGAAGAGCGAGCCCAGCGCGCCGCGAACGTTGTCTGATGCTATCTGTGGAGGTTTGTCTTGGTCAGGTTTCTTTAGGTGACTAACCATCCGCAAAACATTTCATATTCGGGTGAAACGTCACCCTTTTCAAATTATTAAGCGTCAATTCGTAAGCTGTTGTATCGTTATCGGATAAGTCGTCACATAGTTTATACTAATTTGGTCATTTCAGCCATTACAAAATACACTGTTTGTGATGGTGTTTCTTACTATTTTTCAGTATTTTCTCGTGGTCCCATTATTTTGTCCCGTTAACGGGACTATTTAATAAGGGTAACTATTTCTTGCATTTCTTTCTTTCTTTGAATTCTGAAACGCACTATTCGTTTGCTTGCGCTCAAATTTCCACATTTGTAGAATGTATGAAAATGTACTGAAGCTTGAGCACTTACTACGATTTTTTGATGAATTGTCAGAGATCATAATCGACGACGCGATTTGTCTGACTGAATACTTATTTTTTGGCTTCTTAACTTTTGAAAGTACCAAAAAAGATTTAAATGATCAATTTACCACAGGATATTTGAAAGAAAGAAAGACATTTATTGGGAAAAACTGACACATCACAAGAAAGAAAAGGCGTAACAAGTAACATAAGTACAATGGAAAAACAAGTCACATAAATACAAGATGGGACAAGGCAAAGTTCTAACTTTGCGCTGGCATCAGAGTGCATCCTGTGTTGTGTCAAAGTTGCCACAATAGGCATCTGACTCTACATAACATTATCAGCCGATATGCGTCCCACTGTAGGGCACATGCCTTCTTTCAGGGAGAGAGTATGAGCTTAATCATCACGCATTCCCACGGCGGATTGGCGATTTCAAGTGCTGAGATATGAGAAATTGTGAATTGAATAGCTCAGACACTCCGGTTTCCTCACGATGTTTTCCTTCACAGTTAGCGAGTGGTATTGCTACTATAACTTAAACTTATGCTCTACATACCACAGGATGTATGCTGTCACTTTGTCCTGCTCTTTCTGTATTTTTGTAAGATATTTTTCCTTCCTTATTTGTAACTATGATTTGTACCTATGTTTTTTTCTTTTCTTATGATGCGTTAATTTGTTCCAATAAATAAATGTCTTTCTTTCTTTTCTTTCTGTGCATACGTGTACCCTGCTGAACTGAGATACGTTACGGGTGACTACGTTACTACGTTACGGGTGACTTTGTAAAAAAAAAGGTAAATGTTGATTAGCTTCCTACTGTACCATTGAAATATCACCATGTTTAGAAACACCGATAGCGAGATATCTTTTTCGAGGTAATTTTCCAGAAACTCAGTCCCCAGAGACAAGATAACCGTTTGAACTTCACGTAACTTGGCAATAAAATCATTATCTGCATGACTGGTAGCGTAAATGACGTCATTTGAGACATTCTTTTCTTCTGGCACACGCAACAAGTTGTACCTATCAAGTATCGATAACAATAGAACGTCGATTCCAGGCACTTTTTGCTCCATATCAATGATTCGAAGAATTGTTGCTTCTCACGTTTATCCGTCTGACATTCTTGTTGGATTCTGCTTTGACGACTGTATTTAATAATGGATCAATAAACATTTACATTTTGAATGTTCAACATTCAAAATGTAAATGTTTATTGAACCCTATTGAATTCTTTGTGTTCCATTTATTATTTATTTAGTTTTATTCCTTCCTTGTTTCCTTGTCATGTATGGTGTGCAATAAAGAGTATTAATCTAATCTAATATAAGGTAGTACTGTTGACTGCACGGTGACAATCTCTATGAAAGTTAATACTATTTGAATCCTCGAGCTGTGATGTAATTAAACATGTTCAGAGCCCAAAATCGAAAATTCTCTTCGTTCTGTTATAATCAGCGCCATCCTTACAGTTTCTACAAGTTAAGTCTCACAAAACGCAGATTTACTGGGCCTTTCTGAACTCTACTCAGTTGCATCACGGACGACTTTGCAACTGGAAAACGTTGATACGCTGTCGACTGTACCTAGCAAGTGCAACTTTCCCTACGCGTGTTTTGTATCACATGTTTCCTGGAAGTTTCTTATGTTTTTCCCCATGACGTCGTCGGTCCGGTAAGTGTTATCTTAAGGTACCCAACTTGAGTGTAAGAGAGTGTGTCTACAATGAAGTGTGAAGTGTGGTTAATGGAGAGCCTGCACATTTTTTTTTTAATCTCATTGGTGAGGCCATGTTAATAAAAGATAAATAATCATGGTGAAATGTTTTTCTCTACGACTACTACTTTTCATAATATAACCGCCATACAACATACAAATCGGGCTTAAACTATGACGTCACAATACGCCTTACGATGTAGCGTTCGTTAATATTTTAGGTATCTCATAAAATAATATTTTTAGTTAAATGAGTGTTTCTATGACTTATTTAATATAATATATAAATCTCGTGTCACAGATTTTAGAATCGAACTCCTCCGAAACGGCTTACCGATTTTTATGAAATGTGTTGTGTATATTTGGTAGGTCTGAGGAGAGGTCGTAGGCTAATTAATAGGGCAAAATAACGTTTGCCGGGTCAGCTAGTATGGTATAAAAACAATATCAATCTAAAGTCGATGTCACTCTATAAGACAAGTTTCCCATTTTTGGGTATTATCTCGTAAAATAATGTTTTTATGGGTCTCTACCTAAATTAGAAAACGTTTCAAATTCAACCAAAAAAAATAAAATCTAAACTTAGAAAAAATAAAACCATAAAAATAATTTATAGTGCGGAGTTTTTCTATGTCTTTTACTGTGGTATAAAAACAATGTCTAAGTAACTCCAATCTTAGTATAAGACAAGGTTCCCATTCTTGGGTATTACGAGTACCTCCTTCAAATAGAGCGGAGTGACGACGTAGCACCCCGCGCAGGCCAATCCCGCCACCGCCCGCGACAGGATCAGCGCCCACGGACGTAGAGACACCAGCGTGATGCACCAGCTGATCTGCGACGGAGAGAGGTGGTGAGTGGTGACTCAGGCTTGAGACACACAGAAAGGACGTGAGGCAAGGGCGCGGAAAGACGCGTCGTCTTTCTAATTCACTTTCATACAAAATATTCCCATCACTTTGGACGGGACGATGCCCACACAGAAGAGACCGGGCAAGGGCGCGAACTCTGTACAACGCATCGCGTCTTTTCCGCGCCCTCGCCCCACGTCCCTTCTGTTTGGCCAAGGCCTGATTCACAGGGCTTCATCGAGCGGGAGAGCGAGAAGGAATTTCGTGTATCGCACGATTGAAGCCTGATGGATGTTTCAATATACGCTGAATTGTTAAGCAAATTATATTATTTTTGTTGCACTAACCTGTGCTGAGGACAATTTTTAAAAACCTATTTAGAAACTAAGCAAATGTTCAGAGTAAAACCAAATATAATTTAGGTGCTCACTTGACAACATTTTGGTTTTGTCGACTTGTAAACTAAGATTTTGACAGAATTTAGAACCCTAAGGAGTCACTTGGCTATATTTTCATATGGAACTAATTATATCCAGAAGATGATATCGTCTGTATCGAGGGCGGTGAATAACAGGACAGGATCACCCCATCGAAGTTCAGCTCTGGGGTGGTCACTACATAAGAAGCGTATGTACATCTTCGAGGGAGAGTACAGGCTTTATCGAGTGTGAGCGCATACTCTCTCTCTGAGAGAAGACCTGTGTCCTACAGTGGGAAGTATAGGCATCATTTGCACGGCATCTGTTTCGGGACGCACCTATTGTTAAGAGTTTTATCCCAGTTGTACTAACAATGAGCATCAGACTAGTGAGCAGAGTGGTCGTCTTCCGTCCCCAGCGGTCGGCCAAGTCTCCCACGAGTATTCCGCAGAAGATGGGCGGGAAGAACGTCACCGCCGCCATCCAGGAGATGGTCTCATCGGTGATAGGCTCCGGCGCTGGTCCGTCGGGGGACTGCAGGATTGGCGTCATGGGGGACTGCCAGCCCATCAGCATGCCGAAGTTGAGCACTGGGATCGTCACTGCGGGGGGAAAGCTAAGTTTTAGGCTACTGATAATTTCTATTTCTATTTTGCTCACTAAATGTTTACAATAAGAACCTCGACAATTTAGACATTTTTGCTGCACCTCTTTGGCCTTTTAAAACTAAATTAAGAGAGGCTATAAAAGAAATTAAATTGTAATATGTCATTTCATGAAGTGAAAATGTGATATGTCATTGATTTATTATGATTTAATTTTATTCAATTTGATTTAATTTTATTTGATTTAATTTAATATGGTTTGATTCGATTTAATTAATTAATCACATTATAATTAATTATTCTGTCTGTCTTTGATAATGTTCCTACGTGTTAATTATTAGTGGAAACTTCACTGGTTTGTGTAAATAATAATAGTATAGTAGTTTGTTTCCTGAATAGAAAAAAACTACCTACCTCTATTTTTAAATTATTATTTTGTATGAGTTGTCGATTTCATAACCTTCACACCTTTGGCATTTGCATCTACGTAATGAGATTATTTATACAGCGTCCAGTGGCACCATCACTAGATGGGTGAAGGGACCACTCGGACGCTGCGGTGCCGGTGCGGTGCGTTTATTAAAACCTAAGCCTAACCTACAATTTATTACAGGCGTGCATTAGCACTCACAATTATACAGGTTTGAGTGAGGGTCTGCTGTGTTAAATATGTATAACTATAAAAAATTGGCCAAAGACCAAAGTTGACGACGTTCGTACGATTAACACATCAATCCATAGATAAATTTGTATTTTATTTTATTTTAAGTTTATTAGGCAATGTATGAATGTATGATTGATAACCCTTTCAAATGCTTTATTTCTTTATCCCCGGATACACATTTATCTAGTTATACCTACTTACTTATGCAGTGCCTTGGCAAGTCACCCTAATGAAGCAGATACAAAGGATATTTTGACCTCTATCGTCTGTTTCGTTCAAGACTGTAAGTTATAGAAAATCATTACCTTCGGTCAATTTCAACCACTCACTGAGCAATATTTTGGGGAAATCATAAGATAAAGATTATTTATTTATTAAACATGAGTTAAAATGCTGTTGTTATATTAAGGCTGGGTTCTACGAGCACACGGATTTGTATGGGACTATTGCGCTGCACGAGCAAAAAGTTGGAGAATAAGTAGGCATTTTTGAAATTACAGAAATACAAATCCTATTATACTTAGTTGTCGAAGTGTAAGAAGCCCGTTTTGACAGCTACACAAAAATGCATTTTACTTTGGATTTACTCGAACAAATACATAAAAAAACACATTCTCGGGCATATTATTTAACGCTCGAAAGAAAAAAAAACAGATTTTGTTACCCGAAAAGTTACTCATAATTTAGATTTTTTATTGTTTTTGATCTCAAACTAGGTAAGATTCTATGGTTTTTGTAGCTGTCAAAACGGGCTTCTTATATTTTGACGACTTTAATAGAATTTTGACGTCCGACGTCACTAACACATTCAGTGATAGTCATTTATGTATATTTTTACTATCCAGAACTGAGTAAAGCTCAAATATAACCATGTCTACTGGTGACTTTGAATTCGTTAACCGTGTTTTTAGGGGATATTCTAACCATGGTTTAGTATATATAATATGGTGATAGTTTTGAAAAAAAAAACACGCGTAAAAAAATGTTTTTGTTACCCAAAATTGCTTCATATACATAAACAAACAATATCAGGACGAAAAGTAATAAACATCCGAAAAAAATATGTTTTGAGCGTTTCGTCGGCCAATCCAATTGTTTTTTAACCGACTTCAAAAAAGGAGGAGGTTATCAATTCGACGCGCATATATATTTTCTTTTTTGGCTATGTTTTCGCATAACTCCGTCAAATCTTAACCGATTTCAACAATTCTTTTTTTTGTTCGAATAGATATTCCCATTGGTCTTATTTTAATTTGGTGAAGATCTGATGAAGACTTTCAAAGATAGAAAAGGGAACTCTTCACTGGACAGCAGTAAATAAGGCCTAATGGGGCCCATCCTTTAGTAATATCCGTATGTTTCATAAAATAGCGTAAAAGTAGTCCCAAGTTAATTTGGTGATGTTCTGGTGAAGACGTTCGGAGATGGAAATTGAGAACATCAAATTTTAAAGCAATGAATTAAGTAGGGTAAATTATGGTTATAAGGGACTTGTTTATTTTTCTCCACCTCCCCCACAAAAAATTGAAAAATAAAAATTTTAAATAAAAAATAAAAACCGACTTCGAAACACTACAGCACCAAAACGTTAGAAATAATTTAAATAATTAGAAGTATGTATCTATACATGTAGGTATTGTAGAAGTATAATTTGGAGTTGGTGCCCAAAATATATGTTCTGGTTTTATTTTGATTGCTTGTCTACACATATTGGACTTCAGACTCTTAAGTATTTAACATAATAGAAAACATTTTTAACGTTACGGTTTTTTCTACCAATTCGAATATTGATTCACAGTTTGGAGCCAAAGGGAAATCACGAATATTTACAAATACGTTTTACCATTACTGATAAATCATTAATAATTCATTAACAAGTTCAATTTGTATTCACAGTTTGGAGCCAAAGGTCGGAAGTCACGAACATTTACAAATACTTTTACACTGTTTTTAACAATGAAAAGAAAGTTCCCTCAAAACACGGTAAACGAATTCAAAATTACCCTGTAGTGATAATTTAAACTTTTTCGTAAGTATACAGTTTCCATGGTGTTCAATAGAAAACATATTTGCGCGGTGTTACATTTTTTAATAACGGCCGCTGATTAGTCTGAACGTTTGAATCTTATAGGTTCATCGATTCGCGCTTAAAATCTGCACCTAATGGCATTCAAATGTCCACACTGTAAAGTTTCGACTTGAGCGTTTTTGTTTGCTAAGCGACTAATTATAAGATTTTACCCCATTTTACCTCTTTTCTGCCAAAAAATTGATAAGAAATAATGTTGTAGGAAATTTAATTCTAAACGACTTTTGTAATTACCATTTTTCGTGTGAAATAAAAAATAAAAGAATTATTCAATTAACAAAAATTAACCTTTACAATCAAGATGGCGGATGACGCAACGGATCAAGTCATCATCATCATCATCATCAGCCACTTGAAGCCCACTGCAGGGCACAGACCTCCCTCGTGGTTTTCATAACCATGAGGGGTTTTGCCATAATTGCCACGCTTGCTTGGCAGGCGGGTTGGCGATCGCAGTATGCGGGTGGAATCTCAGGAAGACGCTGCTGCCCGTCTCCTGGTAATTTATTACGGATCGAGTACCAAGAGCAACTTATTATATGTCCAGTACCACGCAAAACAAAATTTTTACTGCCAGTGACCCCCTCCCAAAGAATTCCAAAGGAGAATAGCAATTTTTTCCCGGTTTGCCCCTTTTTTGGGCTTATTCGACTGTGTTGCGTTGGTTTGGACATGTGTAGAGGATGAAGGATGAAAGATTGACGAAACAAAGATATCGAGCGAATGTGGGTGGAACGGCCGGTAAGGGACGTCCCAGGCGGACATACTTTGACCAAATAGGGGATGTATTAGCAAAGGGCAAGACAAAACGTACCCGACACCGGCGTGCGTGCATGCAACGACTAGTGAATGTTGAGGAAGCGAAAGTGATCTGTCAGCATCGTGGCAAGTGGCAGTCCCTGGTCTCTGCCTACCCCGCTGGGATACAGTCGTGAGTTTATGAATGTATTTTAATATTAAGCAAACTTTATTTCACTTCTTGTAACAACTCTCCAATAATGCCACCATTGTTAAATTACTAACTAGAATTTGTCGTAAGAGGCACGGGCCTGTCGCTATTAATACAGGCTACTTAGTAACCTAGCTATAGCAGCCGATACCAACCAGTTTCGTTCAAGTTTTTCTATTTATATTTAAACAGTTAAGTGAATGTACATCAACCCTGTAACTATCAATAAAGTTATTATATGTATATTAATAAAGTTATTATATGTATATATGTATGTATATTATATGTCATACCATACGAGATCGGTTAAAAATTCAAACACATTATTATAATTCTTGTAATCAGCTGGTCACAGAAGTGTCATGATCGGTGAACCCGACCGCGCTATTTTTTAAGGCGGATCTGATTAGAACCAGATCCATCTGGCTTCACAAGGCCGTCTGTTGGCAACACCTTTGTTTGATCTAGGAAGTTTATTGTTTTTTAATCACTGATCTAATAAGTACGTAGGTTAAGTACCTTGATAAAGTAGAAGAAGAAGAAGAAGAAAGACATTTATTATACCAACAAGATACATCACAGAAACAAAATAAGCACATAAGTAACATAATATGCACAACAACAGAAAGAAAACTAAATACACAACAGACAAAATGAATAAATAAAACAGGACCATAGATGTAGCCTGTGGTGTATCTACGTTGCCACAAAAGGCAGCTGACTCAGCGTTGTGCTGAGGAAGTGATGTATTCGTAATCGTATTGGATGTCCTTTCCTCTTAGCAACTCGACTGATTCGTTTTTAGGGTTCCATAGTCGACAAGGAGCCATTGTTGTTTTGCCATGTCCATCTGTCTGTTTGCCGTCTGTCTGTCCGCGGCGTAGCTTAGAGAAAGCTGAAATTTACGACGACAATTTAATTTTAGTGATTAGTCACTTTGATATTACGGATCAAGTGCCCCGAAAGGAAGAAAATTTGCATGCCTAATTTAGGGGGGGGGGGTTACACCTTATTTTTTTTTTCTCGCCATATCCCATAGTATGGGATGTCGTTGGATTGGTCGTTTAAAAATATTGTGGGTGTAGGGAGATCATTTTTTGATTTGGGGTTCCGTTTGCGAAATATTAATCTTTAAAGCGCAAATTTTTGTCCGCGTCGGGCGACCTCCCCTCTCCTGGCTAAACAGTTGATTGTAGAAAAGTGAAAAAATCTGGGTAGTACATATGTATAATGAACTTAAAAGGAAAACTATCACGGCTAAGTAGGCTTCACAAGTTAACGAGTAATAGGCAACCAACTTATAAAAGGAAAACTTCGTACAAAATCCATTGAAAAATACGTTGATGAAGTTGTTATTTCTGTAAAGCAGATAAAAGCCCCTCTTTTTACGGAACTCTACACTGCGCGTGGCCCGACACGCACTTGGCCGGGTTTTTTTATCTGTATGAGGCACTACTATTTACACACTGGACAAGTGGACGCGACCACTTAGATGCTATAGTGGCTGGGACATATTTGAAGATGAAGCAGTCTTGTCCAGCAAGCACCCATACCATCCTCTCTGATTAGTAAGTTCATTCAGTCAATCAATAAATCAGCCCGTACTCGGCGCTCTAAGCCCCGTATTCATTGTAAACATTTGTTGCACAACTATCGCTCAACACAATTGTTTCTCAACATCAAAGTTACAGGCAAACAATGTTTACACCCATCAGTTCCCCTCCCGTCCACACGTCAGTCTGCGTCAAGATGTTGCCCGAGGAAGTAGTGTTGTGTTCTACGTATTTTACAACGCATCTTTCATTTTGGATTCTGCTTCTTTTTTTTTTGGTATAGGTAATTAAGGTTTCAGAAAAATCCCAAAATATTGTTTTAGATTTAAATAATTGTATCGATTTCATTATTTTATCATTGGTCCAAACTACTGCCATGTTTAAAAGACGTCCACACACGTCAACATTTGTTGATAAAGTGATGTTTTCGCTCGCCGAGCGACAACTCTGCAACATGGCGTGATCAACTCTGCAACACACATGTTGCCCGCAACATGTTGACAGCAACTTGGCAACATTTATAAACAAATATTTACAATGAATACGGGACTTTATGCTGGCAAACGCAACACAGGACGCCCACCGGCTCGCTGGATCGACGATCTGAGGCAGATTGCTGGCAGCTGCTGGATGAGGGTGGCAGAAGGATTAGTAGCTTGGTTGATTAAAAAGATTTTAGAATAAAATCTGGAAAGATTTAATATTTTAGTCAAGGTTTATAATTTTAAAAACCTATCTAGAGGCTAAAAATTGCACCCATGCCGGGACTTGAACCCGGGGCTAAACGTGCCAGAGGTCGCGGGTTCAAGTCACGGCATGGGTGGAATTTTTAGCCTCTAGATAGGTTGTCCTCAGCACGGGTTAGTGCAACTAAAAGAATATAAAGTTTATAATTTTCAATTATTTTTTACTTTTCACACAAAGCTCTACAAAAATAGTTTCACCTGGAAGCCCTCGGAGACAACTTAAAAAGTGAATGCGTACCGAGTCACCAGTTCACAAAATTAATATTTTCGTGTCGCTAATAAATTTTACAAACTAAAACTCATCATCATCATCAGCCTATGCTTGTCCACTGCTGGACATAGGCCTCTCCTATTGCACGCCACTGAGCACGGTCCTCGGCTATTCTCATCCAGCTCTTGCCAGCCGCCCTGCGAAGATCATCGCTCCACCGAGTCTGAGGACGTCCTACACGTCCGTATTCATAATAATCATTATTAGATTCGTGACGTACATCGACGCTTCGACACAATTTCCTGTTATTAACGGGTGTCTTTTTTCTAAATTATTGTTGTATCACTGATTAGGCGCGTGGCTCAGATAATTTTAATGATTGACAATTTGTGAATTCTACAATCGCGTCAATGACAATCAGGGGCTATTTCATAAAACTACAATTAATAATTTATTATGACAATTCGATGTACATTGCGTAGCTGACTCTTCCTACTTATTAATTTGTGCGTTGATCTACTTCAATTTATGTCGAATTATCATTGTAAACCAAGAATTGTAGTTTTATGAAACAGGTCCCAGTTTAGCGGCGAGAATGAGGAAAATCACAAACACTATAGAAACTAAACATTAATAAAATAACATACATACATACATAAAGTAACGCCTGTATCCGAGAGGGGTAGGCAGAGACCAGGGACTGCCACTTGCCACGATCCTGACAGATCACTTTCGCTTCCTTAATTTTCATTGGTCGTTGCAGTCGTTGTATTAGAAAGGGGAAGATAAAAAGTACGCGAAACCGGCGTGCGTGCATGCAACGACATAAATAAAATAAATAAATAAATAACTTCCACACAACAAAATCACTTGTCCTGATCCCAAACTGGGATACCCTGTGCTATAGTAGCCAGGCAAGGATATCACAAACATGGAAATACATCCAGACTGCGACCATTTAAGTACATGTTCTTACTTAGTGAAATTCGCAATCCAAAAACCGGCGGTAAGTGTTTCTGATGAAACAGTGTCAGGATGTTGCGGACCGAAAGAGGATGTAGAGACCAGAATTGAGAAAGGAATTTAGCAATGTCTTGGACATTATGGAGGGAGGTTGAAGGAAGAAATATTAATGAAAGAAATATGTGAGTGAAAGAGCCGATAAAGGGCGTTCCAGATAGACCTACGTTGATCAAATGGAGGAAGTATTAGCAAAGGGCAAGATAAAACGGACCCGACACCGGCGGTTGTGCATGCATTAGTTGCTAACGAATGTTGATGATGCGAAAGAGGTTTGTCGTGGCAAGTGGCAAAACCTGGTGTCTGCAGGTGGGATTGGTGGGATTGGAATACATAACATAAGCAACCTATATACGTACCACTGTAGGGCACAGGCCTTCTCTCAGGGAGAGAGTGTGGGCTTAATCACCACGCGTGCCCACCGCGGATTGGTGATATCAAGCGCAGAGGTATATGAATAGCTCAGACACTCAGGTTTCCTCACGATGTTTTCCTTCACAGCTAGCGAGTGGTATTGCTACTATAACTTCACAAATGTACATAACTTAGAAAACCAAGTCATAGGTACATGCCCGCACTGGGAAAAGAACCTGGATCTCTCGCTTCCGAGTCCGATCTCTACCTCTTCTACCCACTAGGGACCAACCCCATTGGGGGATACCAGGGATACCTGTATCCCAATCCCACTAATCAGCTTCCTAACTTTATTGAAGAGAGTCCTTCTATAACATCATTCAAGAAGAGATTAAAAGAGCACTATCTTTCTAACCTGTCGTAGATAATAGGTTTATGTACGTATAAGTATATATTTATCTTATTATTACATACTAGCTGTCCCGGCGAACTTCGTAACGCCACAGAAAACGTTTGTATGGGAAATCGAAAAGGGCTGTTTTTAGGGTTTTCCCGGAAATTATTAGATTTTTTCTCGCCTTTTAAACCTTCCCTAGACCTCCACGAACACTTCAAGACTAAGATAAGATAAATCCGTTCAGCCGTTCTCGAGTTTTAGTGAGACTAACGAACAGCAATTGATTTTTATATATATAGATTTATGTAGTTACAAATATTTCTCCCTTCTTCCCGTTATCGCAGTTTAAACACCCTATGCTAAGGTTGGCTGGAAGAGATCTCTCATAGAGATAACTTCGTCATTGTAACAATGCTATGTAATTAATTTTCTAATTTATGATTTGCAATAAAAAATATGTTAAACAGTTAAGTTTAGACGAAGTTCAATGACATTTGAGTTCCACTTAGCATTTAATTTACATAACATCTTTCCTGCATTGACATTAAATTTCTATCAGTGTTGATTCTATGGATGTAGCATGTCATTTAGTATGCAAAGTGCGTACATCTCTTCCTTGCTATATTTCTGTTCTATAGGTCACACGTATTTATAGAATTAGCTAGTTTTCCTCTGACACGTACATAGAAACGAGTTCAATTCGAAGTGTTGCAAAAATATTTACACGTTGAATGTAATTAATTATAGGGAAGACAAAGATGTCTGGTATTAAAATAATGTTAACGGGAACAAATAAATCTCTAGTATTTAACACATTCACGTCTGAGTTATAACTTATAGTCGAAAACTCTGTTTATTAAGTTAAATGTTTTTTTAAGAAATGTGTGTTTAAGTGTAATGTTTCTTTGTTAGGCTCTTCTCCACAATCTATTAATTCGGAAACTAGCAGCTTTGACGTTCATTAAGTAAATATTTAGTGTTTTTTTTTTTAAAGTCGACTCGAATCAGTCCTGTTTTGGACGACTACTTCTGCCAATGACGAGTTAGTCATGGGAGTGACACAATTACTGTTGACCGGTTATTTGAACTATAGCCGCAGGCCGGTGGGGAACCCAAAACCAAAGAACAAACATATACCAACACCACCAATTATTAGAATATTAATGTCTAATAGCAGACTTTTACAGTTTAATATTGTTAGAACAAATAAATGAAGCCAAAGTTTTAACAAAGGGAGTATTAACATATTTTAAAACGGATTTAAAGTCAGTAGGTCTTTGGACAAAAGGAGGCAACAGGTCATAAAGAGAACACGATAACTTCGGGCAGTTGAAAAATATGTGATCTGTGGTTCCCTCGTCGAGACCGCACTCGCATAGAGAGCTGTCCCTGACTCGAATCTTGGCTAAGTACACCGGAGAGCAAATATGGTTAAGGCGGAGACGGCATATCGTAGATGTGGTTCTTTTGTCAGCCAGGCGAACTTTAAAAAACCAAGGTCTATCGGGAATATATTTAGTGTTATAGTGATTTTTTATTTGACATTATAATTTATGTGACATGTGAAATTATTATTGTGACATTTTAATCTTGACATTGACTCTCTTTAAAGTCAAAAGTCAAAGTCAAAGTCAAAAATTTTTATTCACTATAAAAACAAAATGTTTACTTAATGAACGTCAAAGCTGTTAGTTTCACAATTAATAGATTATGGGGAGAAGAATTTCTGGTGAACGTTAAAGTGGAATTGAGTGCAAATAGAGTTTTCAATTCAGAGAAGATAGACAAAATACCTATTTGTCTTAGCAAGTAACGCGAGTAAACTCTTACGACCTGAAACGTTGACCCCTACAATGAGTTGTTTTATTTTAGATACTATGATAGATGAGTCACGCAACTCACGCACGCTTCATGTTGCAACATTGACGCACACTGAGGGCGCAGTTTTCACAAGGCTACTAGCCATTGATTGTTTTGGCATCTTTTTAGATGCTTTAAACGGTAAAAACACTTTGATTTACATTTTAAAATATGTGTATTTACTGAGCGAATCACAAGACAAATTATGCAAATTGTGTGACTATTTTACGTTGCCATGGTAATTGTCAACTTGTTTTTTTTTCACAGACATAAAAAAACATACTAGCCCTCGTTCCTGCCGTTCATTGTGGAATGACAATTGGATAAACTGCATAGCATAACGTGTAAAAAGTATACAAATGGTTACAGTGCGTTCACCATAAGAAGTCCCTTGTCCAGTTTAATAATATACTCTGTGCCCCTGTCATAGCGTGCAAACATCAGGGTGGCACAAGGGACAATTTACAGTGAATGAACTGTGCAAGACACGGTCTACCTCAGAGGCTTTCTCTCAGAGAGAGAGAGAGGGGCAGAGGGAGACAGAGACACATTATTTAAAAGCTTATAACCATGGGAACGTATAGCCCAGTTTATAAGCGGTATCTTGTGCAGAGATATATGAATAAATAACTTCCACACAAAACAATCACTTGTCCCGGTCCCAAGCTAGGATACCCTGTGCTATCGTAACCAGGCAAGGACATCACAAACATGGAAAAACACCCAGACCGAGGCCATTCGTACAAAGCAAGTACGGTGGCCCCCAGTGGGATCGAACCCACGACCTCTGATTTGTAGTTCGACCGCGACACCTTTGATTTGTGTAAGTCTGTATACACATTTACAATTATAAATACACGAAGGTCTTGTATACATGGCCGTAAAAGTTGTTTAAAAAACATAGTTCATGACTAGCAATCTATTTAAAAAGTCTAGGAAATACGGAAGAACTTAGATTCCATGCCATTGACCAATCAGAACAATGCAATGAATCAGCGTTTTAACATGCCAATTAGCAGTCGAGATTTCAAACTTCCTAAACGGACGTATCGTACCTACCGTATCTCAGAGCCATTGACCAATCAGAACAATGCCAATTATCAGTCAAGATTTCAAACTTCCTAAACGGACGTATCGTACCGTATCTCAGATCCTAGGACGGTAGAGAAATAATTTTGTAGTTCACTACTATCCGACTCTTTGCTAATGCCCTAATTAGCTACGAGTATGAATCTAAGATGTACATTATTAAACTACCTATCTTATATCACCTACAACGTCTGTCTATCTGCTTGTTGTCTATCTGGCGCCGAATTGTCTGTTTAAAACAACTAACACAAAATATTTTGCTGATTTCTAGTAATACAGTAGTACAATTTGTTGATTTATGAATTTAAAAGCAGTTCAGGAGTGATACTATTCATCACACTGAACAATTTTTTTAAGTATATAAGTTTTCTATTCTCGGTAACAACTTTAACACAGCTAAGATGAAGCAAGCCTCCAAGTAAGTTCTCCGTACCAGGATATAGAGAAGGAAATTAAATGAAATCGGGAAGTTAGACACAAGGCAACTCTGTTTGTTTATGGTCTCATTGTTACCATTGAAGGTAGAGCCAGAGTAGATCAGCCAATAGACTTTCTTATGCCTTTGCAGCTTAGTTATGTTAAAGTTGTCACATAAACGTTTTTGTTTTTTCGCGCAATAAGAAAACTTGTAGAACGAATTTCGCTGATGCCTGCACTTGCCCATTAGCTCAGTTGGAAGAGCGCTGGCACGGTTAGCCAGAGGTCGCGGGTTCAAGTACCGGCATGGGTGGAATTTTTAGCCTCTAAATAGGTTTAAAAAAAATCCTCAGCACGGGTTAGTGTAACAAAAAGAATATAATCTTGTAGAACAAATGTTGTTCAGTATGATGAACCTAAGAATCACTCCTCAATCGCTCTTAAATTCATAAATCAACAAATTGTACTACTGTTTGGTGGTTTTAGCAACTTCCTGTGATATCTCCTCGCCAACCGTAATTTATACACTTTGCGATCTTATTACGATCACTGGTAATTTAGTATAAGCCAGGACTTTTCGTTTGTCTGCCCACACACGTAACTAGCATGTTCATACAGAAGAACAAAAAGGAAACTATGTATGAAACATGTTCTATGAATGAAACAGGCCCCTGGAGCAAGAAAAACATCCTTGCCCTGGAGTCACCCGAAGGAAATGTAGAGAACAAAATTTGATGAGGTGTCGTTTTGAGTTATTCTCAACTTGCCAACAGAACTCTATTTTTTCAGGTTTCTTCATCGGATAATTATCAAAAGAAAAAGCTGAAACTTTATTGTTCCTTTCTACAGTAGGATTGCTCCATAACATGAGTGTCCCACTGCAGGGCAAAGACCTCCTGCCTCCGTTCCCGCGGTAGTGGTCAGAGGTAGCAAATGACCGAAAGTCTTGGTCTAATTTGGGATTTATCCCTGAAAAATACGTAAATAGTCCAGAATAAATAATAATTAACCAGACGACGGAGAATTTGATGTGATGTTATAGTAGCAATACCACTCGCTAACTGTGAAGGAAAACATCGTGAGAAAACCTAAGTGTCTGAGCTATTCACAGACCTCAGCGCTTGAAGAGCCAATCCGTGGTGGGCACGCGTGGTGATTAAGCCCATACTCTCTCCCTGAGAGAAGGCCTGGTCCCCTACAGTGGAACGTATATAGGCTGCTTATGTATGTATGTATGTTATGTAACCAGACGACAGAGACGAGCAACCGACGACGCGAGCTCCGTCTCTACTCACCCTGATCAAGCTCTGCAAATCAGAGGCCTAATGGGCACCAAATCTTGAGCGATTCCAACCGTCTAACTGTCAAATTTCATACTAATTTGACAGTTACACGATTGGAATCGTTCAGGATTTGGTGAGCGTAATATACTTAGGAGCAGAGCGAAACCAGCATGGGTAGCACGACGACGGTAGTCGCGCGTTTTAAATGTCAAAAGTCGCGTCTAAGTACTTTAACTGTCAAAAAGTGACATTTTAGAGTCACAAAACACGTGACCCGTGCCTTCGTACTACCCAGACTACTCGGATTCTTTGGACAAAAAATCAAGTCAATACCTAAATCCTGAATCAAACTAATAATAACACTAATCCCCTAAATAAGTAAATTACAATACCTTGAAAGTTAAGACGAGCGAGACCATTATGAAGTTTAATAGTAGTTTATGTGACTGTCACATAATGAGGGTTATTAAAACACGAGCGAGTGTTTTAATATCTAGTTATGTGCAGTCTCATACACTACTTTATTAAGTAAGTTTTAAGTTTTTTTTTAATGTCAAAAGTTGACTCTATAAAAAACCTAATTTCATTTTCGTGGTACCAAAAGTGCAACTAAAAAATAAATTTATAATTGAAAATTTTGTTTCCTTTCGATATGAGTTTAGTTAATAACCGTAGATTTATGTATAGTACAAAGCTTGTCAAACGTGTTTTCCTTTGATTCCCTACTTTGAAGATTAAGACATGAGTGTAGATAAAGTAGTGTATGAGACTGCACAAAACTGGGTTTTAAAACACTCGCGAATGCTATTAAAAAACTCGCCAAGGCTCGTTTTTTAAAATCTCGCTCGTGTTTTAATAACCCTCATTATGTGACAGTCACATAAACTACTATTATATTACACTTTTTATTTTTTATTTTCTTTAAAGTTATGTATTGTTTAAAGCCTGTCAATATGTGTTTACCTTTGAATTCTTAATTTGAAGGTTATGATATGAGTGTAGATAAAAATAGTAAAGAGCAGATGTTTTCAACTATAATAAAATTGTTTCTTGCTGTTGCTAACTGATACAACAAAGTAGATTCTAATGGAAGGTCCATAAAGTACAATAATATCTAGCAGTAAGTAGATTTTACTCATTATACTGTACAGTGCGGTGGTAGCCCAGTGGGTAGAACAATGAATTCTGAAGCGAAAGACCCAAGTTCGATTCCCAGTGCGGGCACGTACCTATGACATTGTTTTCTAAGTTATGTACATTTGTGAAGTTATAGTAGCAATCCACTCGCTAACTGTGAAGGGAAACATCGTGAGGAAACCTGAGTGCCTGAGCTATTCACATAGCTGGGTGCGTGAAATCGCTAATCCGCGGTGGGCACGCGTAGTGATTAAGCCCATCGACCCTAGAATTGTGTAAAGGGTACTCAAGAATATAATAAATAGTATTTGCTTTAGTTTCTTGTTCCTTCTTATTTTGTGCCAATGCCAATAGCCCGGGTTAAATAAACCGTGCTGGCAAAGTGACAAGTCGGACAGGAACGACGAAAATAAAATCTTTCGAATCTTTTCGCCACGTAAATCTGGTATCTATTTAGCACTTTTATTTTGGTTCTCTTCGATAGATTTTGATTTTTTTTCTTTCAGTCTTGATTGCGTTGCGTCGCTAGTCTTTTTGTGATTAAGGGGATTCAGAGGGCTAACCACCAACCACTAATCGCCACCAACGAAAAAAATGAAATGTCTTCTTCTACAGATCCTATTTGCAAAACATGTCTGTACAATCGCTCAATCTTTTGCAAATTTGATCTGTAAAAAAGGATATATTTTTTTAGCCCTGCGTAAAATCGCAAATCGTTGAATTACTGTTCAATCTAGTTATCTTGAAGAGACAGGTGCTTACTGTCAACGTTTTGAGTTTCAAAGGATTTTTTACCTAAAAAATTTGTTAAAAGATGAACATAGTGCAACATAGTGAACATAGTTAAATTTCTGTTAATGTAATTTCTGTATACAATAGAAAATATATATCTATAGTGCTACAACAATTACGTGGAATATTTTTTGCTATTTTTAAAATTGTATAAAAACCCGTCTCAGTTAATTGTTAGCTGCCCGCTCTGTACTCGAGACACGAGATTTGTGTATACGTGTAACGTTCATAGTAGACATTCTTAGACGTGGTAAGCAAGGCGTTAATTACACTGACAAGCATTACGAAAATAACGCCCTGTAATTTTTAACCGATTATTTCCCGATAACGGGAACGGGTCTACGTAGTAACCTAGTAGTATCTGTCTGCCTTTTACAATCTACCTCTGGATTTTATTCTATTCTCCGGGGTCAGGTAAAACACTATAAATACTAGCTAGTCTTTATGACGGTATTAAAGTGTTCAGGATAATTTTCCGAAACCAATTCCGACTAAACTATGCAAGCCAAGTCCGGTCTTATCATGGCCACCCGAGCCGGACTGCCTTGGCCATTAAAGAACCTATGTTATGTTAGGATATTTACAAACATAGGTCGTGAGACCAGTGTTAGTTAGACCTAAGCTCTATTTCATAGAACTATATTTCACGGCTTACTATACCTAACTTCGGCCTAACTAACTTTTGAATCTACGTAATGAGATGATTTATGCAGCGTCCAGTGGCACCTTCACGGTGGGTGGATGGGTGAAGGGACAGGCGCGGGTCCAGCCCTCAAAAATGGTTGTGGTCAAAGTCACCCGAAAATCGGCAAAGAACGAAGACGGAACCAAGAACTTGGCTGCGTACTGAATCACGCACTATATTTTTTATTTGACTAACGCATTGGATAAAAAAACCGGTCAAATGCGAGTCGGAATCGTACACGGAGGGTTCCGTACCATTACCTATACAACATTAGACACAAAGATCGAGGAAAAACGGCAAAAAATCACGTTTGTTGTATGGGGGCCACCCTTGAACTTTTATTTTATTTTAATCTAATTATTTATTTCTGAAGCGAATATAAAACTATATATTTTGTGAATATTTCAAGCGTCTACCTGTTGTCGTTATTAATATCGAGCAAAAAACGGCCGTTATTCCGTTTTTATTATCTGTTATTATTTTGGCAACAGAAATACGTCATCTGTGAAAATTTCAACTGCCTAGCTATCACGGTTCATGAGATACAGGCTGGTGACAGACAGACAGATGGATAGTAAAGCCGTTTGGCACCCTTCGGGTACTAATAATAATAATATTCTTTATTGCACAGAAAAACATACAAAGGCGAGCTTCTCTCTGTAAGATATTTCTTCCAGCAAATCTACTATTTGAAAAGATAGTCTGTCAGTTTATGCGATAAAAATGGGCACGTTCGAAAATCGGGTATCAGAAAACACAGTGTGGCCGGTCAGATCCTATGACGTCACAATAGGAATCAAGAGTCACCGGGCGCTTTTTGAAGAAGAAGAAGAAGAAAGACATTTATTATACCAACAAGATACATCACAGAAACAAAAACAAGTTTAAACTTCTCTAATTTTGTTATTTCTTGATAGATTTGAGTCATTCAAAAAGTTGTACGCTTCAATTTTTGTTCTTCATCCGTCCTAGTACTTGGAAGTCCAATATTTTGATGTCCGAATAATTGTTACTGACTGCCACTAAGTTTTACATGAAGAAAGGTAATTTACAGAATTAAGCACGTATGATAATTGATAACAATAAAATCCTATGCTAATTTGCAAATTATATATGCAAATACAAAATAAACCGATAAGCTCAGCAAAAAATTTAATCATTTGATACGGCACGCGTTGGTTTAGCAAGGTCAACTAGTACTGGCAGTAGACCTTTACGATGGCTGATTCGTTTTGTTCTAAATTAGCACCTTATTTTGTAGGTACGAGTTCTTGTCATGATCACCCTGTAATACCAAGTAGATCACCGTACTTCTGACCGGGCTACATGCTTTCTGAGCTTTAATCATGGAGGTAATTCATAAACTTGTTTTACGTCTTCAACTTGCAACTTCAGTAACTTCACAAATTAGCAGAGTCATTTTTATCCAACGGTTTTTATGTAAGTATAGTTTTTCTTTGTGACGTAGAGGCCAAAGGGCTGGACCATTTTGTTTTTTTTAAATAAAGTGGCTATTTGCCACCAAAAGGTTTTAAATGACAATTTCACAAAAAAAAAAACAAAATGGTGGACGACATCTGTAAAAGATCTTAAAAATCTTTAAGTAGAAAAACTTAATTTGAAACAAAAAGCTTGACCGCCATAAAATTATTAAAATAAATAAATCCAGTTTAAAATTCCTAAACAACTAATAATTTGAACGCAGAACCGATATTGTACCGAATCGAACCGTTTTTTCGGCGTAATAAATACAAATTTTTATCTATGCCAAATTTCAGCTCTCTAGTACTTATCATCTCTGTGTTAAGCCGCAGACAGACTGATTCACAGACAGACAAACAGACGGACGAATATGGCGAATCTATAAGGGTTCCTTGTTGACTACGGAACCCTAAAAAGAAAAAAAAAAACAGTGGTAAAAGAACTCACCCATAATCGCCATAAAGAACTGGTTAATGAGCCCGCCATCGCGTAGCTTGGCGAGCCACCGCGCCGGAAGTAGGCCCAACATGGCGCGGCACTTCCGGTTGTGCGCTTGCGACGCTAGTGACGCATGGCCGACACCACCGCCGCGCTGGTCACTGCGGAGGGGAACGGAACTATTGTATTTTTAATCACATTGATGTTAATCAATGAAGGAAAACATCACGAGGAAGCCCGAGAGTCTGAGATGTAACAGATAGCTCAGGACTTGAAACATTGGGCACGCATGGTGATTAAGCCTGTACTCTCTGTCTGAGACGGGACATGTGCCCTGTGCAGTGGGAGACACACAAAAACTGGCAAGTGTTTCATCAGTATCGATAACTAAACCACATTTAATCAGTAAAAGTAAATGTATTTATTCTGCTGATCAAAATATTTTTTTAAGGATTATGTAACTCTTTGTTTGGTGTGCAGTGGGTGTGTGTTACTGGCCAGTCCGCAAACACTGCGCAACGTTCGAATCTTAAAATAAATGATTCATATGACAATTGACACGTTGTTTGCTACTGTGCGAGTTCTGTGAACAATACATATTTGGCAATCATTGCTATGCCATCCGAACTCTTCCAAAATGGACTTAAAAAGAAAGTTTTTTTTTCATATATTTAACTGCTGCTACTTTGAAAATAATCTGAGTCTACGAAACCGGAAGTATGTCATGTATGGCAGCAGGTACGTCATCTAAATAAACAAACCAAAAAAAATAATCAAATCTGAAAAATAGATAAAAAAACCGGCCAAGTGCGTGTCGGGCCACGCGCAGTAGGGTACCGTAGAAGGAGGGGTTTTTGTACATTGCCCTTTAACCTTAATATTTCGCAAACGGATCCCTAAATAAAAAATGGTTGTCCTACACTCACAATATTTTTTTTTTCAATGCAGTTGCTCGTAAAGTTTTCTTTTTTGTGTAACAAAATTATGCGGAAACCGACTCTTTATTTCACGCGTGAAATGAAACAGTACTGAAATCCTTTATTTCACGCGTGAAATAAAGTAATTTTTTAAAGTTTTTGACTCTGTGGTGCATGGATCGCTGCGCTCGTGCTTTCAATTTGGCACTTATTCGTATAAAACCTTACTTTGCGCACGTGTATCTTAAATAACTATTACGACCAATCCAACACTATGGTGTAGGCGAGAAAAAGATTATATCTCTAATTTAGGTGTAGGGGACGTACCTTAAAACATATATTTTTAAGATTTTATACTACGGTTTTATCCATCCACATTTCAGCTTTCTAGTACTTGTCGTCTCTGTGCTAAGCCACGGACAGACAGATAGACGGACGGACGGACATGGCGAAACTATAAGGGTTGACTACGGAACCCTAAAAAACGTTTACGTGTCCATCGCATACTTACGCTGACTGCACGCATTAGTGTTCAAGTCATCTGTCGGGCATCATACCTCTGTTGTCAAGTGATTAATCAAGAGTTGTGCAAGACCATACATATAAAGATTACGTTTGATTGACACTTGACATTGCTCCTTCGCCTTGGTAAAGAAATGGAAATTTTCTTATCTGATTGATTAGTTTGCTAAATTATTTTAGAGGCAAACCAATTTACTTAGTAGTTATAAGTATGTAAGTACGTGATATAATGTTGGTAATCATACAGTGTGCTCTATTCATAGCCTGGATGGACAGCCCATCTACTCTCAAAGGTAATTTAGCCAAATTGCGTCACAGTACGCTTTTGCACCCTATTATTCTATTAGTGCGTATAAAAAAGTTTACTTATTTTGAGGTTTAGCTAAAAAGCTAAAAAACGGGCCAAGTGCGTGTCGCACGCAGCGTTCCTTAATTACCATTATCTGTATAACATTAGACATAAAGATCGTGAAAAAACGGCAAAAATCACTATTGTTGTATGGGAGCCCCCCTTAATTATATATTTTTTTTAATTGTTTATGGCCGATATGTGGTCTCCATTCGAGAGCTTTTCGGCCCCATCGGTCATCAGTTCTGCGTGCTATGTGCCCCGCCCACTGCCACTTCAACTTACTAATCCGCTGGGCTATGTCGACGACTTTCGGCAGGAAGGCGCTGGATGCAGGCCGCTTCCAACCGGTCTTTTTGGAAATCCATGGAGGAGGCCTATGTCCAGCAGTGGACTTCTTGTGGCTGAATGATGATGATGATGATGATGAATTGTTTATTTATGAAGCAAATATAGAATTAAATTATCTGTGAATACCTATTTCAAGCGTCTATCTGTTGCCGATATTGGCATATAGCAAAAAACGGCAAAAAAAATACGTTTGTTGTATGGGAGCCCTCCTTAAATATTTACTTTATTCTGTATTTAGTATTTGTTGTAATAGCGGCAAGATAAATACGTCCTTTGTGAAAAATTCAACTGTCTAGCTATAACGATTCTCATGAATTGTAATAGCTAGACAGTTGAAATTTTGAAATCTGTCTGTCCGTCACCAGGCTGTGTCTCAAAGACAGACAGACAGACAGACGGACAGTGGAGTGTTATTAATAGGGTCACTTACCCTTTGGGTATGGAACCCTAAAGATACAATAATTATTGCCCGTTTTTACAGCTGTTCCGACTCTCCGAGGTCTGCTGGAAAATCTCTGTAACAGAGATAAGGTTTGTTTATTATGTAGTGTCATGTTCAATGTATCGTGTGAAATACAAAAAAAGAATCATTAAAGGGCGACACAGACCAGCGCGGTGACGGTGGCGGTCCATACATAAATCATTTACGGCAGTAGTATTTTGTATGGTCCGCCACTGCCACCACCACCGCGTTGGTGTGTTTTATCCCATAAATGATGATGATGTCATACAATAACCTCTGCTATGACGTCAAATAGATTGCAATTTGAAAACAAAGAAATGAACAATGGCGTCTCAAATGTTTACTTTTAATTTGAACGAATAAACAGAATAAATAAACGTTCTGGGCTCATTACCGCGGGACAGTGACCTGGGGCAGGTGTTTTATTTGTAAATATAGAATTAGTTATTTGTATATTTTTATCATTTATATATTAATTATTAATTCTCTTATTTTATGTTTGAAATAATTAAACTGTTTAAAATTGTAATATTTTTTTGGTAAATAAAGAATTTGTATTTTGCTTCTAAAATATAAATAAACAGAGAATCTAGATAATAGAAAAATATTTTGCATTTTTCGTTCCTATTGTTACAGCCGTGGATAGGAGGTAAAACTTTGAAGGCGTTTTTCCGTGCCTTGCAGGCGTTTTCAGCAGGCTGAAATACCGTTTCGGACCGTTTCAAAGGGTGCTCTGTCACATACTAGTCTATCAAAATATTGGGTGAACCCAAGTTACCATTTTTTTCAGGCGCCTGAAACATATTTTCAGTCCGTTTCAGGCCACCCTCTATTCGATGACGCCATAACCTGAAAACCAGTTTTCGGGCATTTTCAGGACCCCTTATGGGCCCTTGAAGTAGATTTCAGTATACGACGAAATATTCAGTAGGAGTGAAAGAGATAGCCCTATTAGAGAGAGATAGCTATAGTCAGTTTTATTTTGGAAGCGGAAGTGAAACAAAATGCAAGCGAAGGAAGAAGTACTAAGAGAATTATCGGATTAGTGTAGTGTGACAAAGAGTTAAGAAATTGTGTGAAAATAAATCCTCCTCTTAATCATCATCGGATTATAAAGTGCTTTTTCAATCACGAACCCATCCCTATAACGTAACACTATTTTTGTTTAACATTTAAATCGTAGCGACCCAGTGTGAGTAAATTTATCAACAAAAAAGACGTACTCATAATTATTATTATTCACATACACGTAAACCCCCGTAGGGGTAAGCAGATCAGATACCAAGGTTACTGCTTGCCACGATCTTGACTTTCACTTCATCAACATTCATTAGTTGCACGCACGTCGTCGGTCTCATATTATATTAGGTAAAATATTGCATTAATCATGCCGACCTTTGCATTACGTAAGAAATGTCGGCCTTTCTTTCACTTGAGATTACGCGTCGTTGCAATAACTAAGCAGATAATGAACTAATTAAATTAAGTGTAACCTTTTGGGTTCCGTACCCCATTACTAAGAATCCACTGTCCGTCTGTCTGTCTGGCTGTCTGTCACCAGGCTGTATCTCATGAACCGTGATAGTTAGATGGTTGATATTTTGACAGATGATGTATTTTTCTATTGCTGCTATAACAAGAAATACTAAAAACAGAAAAATGGAAATATTTAAGGGGGGCTCCCATACAACAAATTATTTGCCGTAAACATTTTTGCCTTTTTTTGCTCCATATAATTAACGGCAACAGGTAGACGCTTGAAATATTGAAGTCCGACTCGCACTTGGCCAGTTCTTTTTATGCAGCCTAATATACGTCAGTGTTTGTTATCTCCTCCGATTCCTGTCGGATCCTACCTTACAGGATCCGATCCTCCGACCCTGTTCGTCTGTACGCGTGTTTGTCACCTAACTCCTCCTAAACGGCTGGACCGATTTGGATGAAAGTTGGTGTGTATATTACGGTGGGTCTTTGGATGGTTTCAATTACAATTGGACCCGCTAGATGGCATGGTGATCGCGTTCTCATGAAAAACAGATTTACTGGACGATTGATAACATTCAGAAATCAGTTTTTTTATTGCCTACCCAGAAAGAACAGAAAAATAAATAAATAATTAATTATAAATATCATGGTGGTCAGGGCCTGATGATGGAACTAAAAGGCGCTGGAATTCCTTTGTGGTCAACATAAGATCTGTCGAGTTTGGGCTTATTTGACGGGTTTATAAGTAGTTATGGAGACAAGGGTATCCGGATGGGTCTGAAAGGTAAGGAACGGAAACACAACTGCAGATCCTTCGAGTTCGGGCTTATTTAATCTGGACTTTTGCAAACCTTGATAACAAGCGTCTAATGAAGAAAGGTGGATAAGATAGGAAGGTGGATATGGATATTTCAGCGGATAATATTTTTTTATATTGAATTAAACTGCAAAGTGGGTTACTCGGGGCTGCAAGTGATGTAAATTGCTTCGGCCAGATGTCGCTGCCTGTACGTAATACTGAGAAGTTTGTAAAGAAGCTCGAAATTTAGCGGATGTTTGCACTTGCCCATTAGCTCAGTTGGGAGAGCGCTGGCACGGTTAGCCAGACGTCGCGGGTTCAAGTCCCGGCATGGGTGGAATTTTTAGCCTCTAAATAGGTTTTTAAAATTGTCCTCAGCACGGGTTAGTGCAACAAAAAGAATACCTGTAAATATTATTTGATCAATCTTGATGAGGACTTGGGTGAAACTTCGTGTCCAGGGCCTGACAATCGAACTAGAAGGTAGAAACTCAACTCATCGGATAAAAGCCCTCTTCGAGTTTCGGCGATCGGTGACCAGGGTCTGGTAATAGAAGTTGTATACGGGATCTTCTCAACGGATACAATTTCATATTTCAAAAGTTAAAAAGATAATTTTAAGTAGACTAGCTTACTAGGAGAGTATTATAATCTATCTTTTATATAATGTATATAAAACAAAGTCGGGTTCGTTACCCCATTTGTAACTCAAGAACGGCTCAACCAATTTTTTATCTTTGATTTGTTGGATTTGACTTTGAACACAGCGGGAAATTTACGAAAAAACATATGATGAACATTAATTTTCTCATACATATATTCTGTAAAGGCTTTTTAGTGATATCTCAAGAAAGGAACATTTATTGGTTCTATGGGCGGTATGGAGTTCGCCGGGACAGCCTAGTGATGAATAAAATAAAGTACTTACCTATGAATTTGATTTAAGTATTTTGAATTCGACATAAATTTTTTGCTTTTTGCGCGAAATATCTAACGTGGGACAGGCGACTGACAGCTGATGGATTTTTATATTTCAGTGGTAAGTAAACCTAACTAAGAAGAATGCACGCATGTTTAAGGCCTACTGTATGTACAGTAGACAGCACATCAACCTTACATTACATTTTAATTGCAAAACCGTCCGTAACGTAGCTGTGTAGAGTGCATGGGTGCAAATGTTGATATGGTGGCTACCGACTGTACTATGCAATACCAATTTTCTATGTAAAACTTTACGTCCTTCACGATGTTATCATCATTATGCTACCTGCGTATTACATTGGTTCACAATGGATCCTTTTCAAGTTTTTGGGTGGCTGAATTACGTGTCTATTATCAGAAGCGGGCATCATCATACGTTCATGCTGACAATGAGGAGATCCAAGTCATTATTTAAAACTGTAGTCATTTATTTGTTATGCAATACATCCTCAAACGTTTCGTACAAAATAATACATCCACAGACGATTTTATTGTTTGATACAATGCCCGGCAAATAATTTTAACTGATTACCTATTTTGACTTCGCATGGACGCATTTCGGGTGGGTTGTTATAGTCCGCGGAAATCTTTTTGGCGGTAACGTGAACATAGTCACAGATCGTTTGCACATCGCTTACTGTCCTTACAGTGTATGTATGGGTAATTAACTACTTTAGTAATTGACTAATAGTAATTTACTACGCATCACACTACGTCAATTACTCACACATACACTGCAAAGATAGTAAGCGATGTGCAAACGATCTGTGACTATGTTCACGTTACCGCCAAAAAGATCTGTGCGGACTATTCTTAGAATTGTTTGGTCAAATCAAATTAACAAATAATTTAAAAAAAAATCTTACGTGTCCATCAAAAACTCATCCCGACTGCGCTGGTTTTTGTTCAAGTTATCTGTTGGGTTTTATACACAACGATATCACAGTCAATGGCAGACCAGTGACTGTACGCTCCACGGTTTTCATGACGCATAACAATGGCTTTATGACTGGGATTCCATGTTACCGAACTGCTGTCGTACGGTATTATTCTGCTGTCAGTTTGACAATAGCTCATCTTATGTGTATTTAATTTCATTCAGCTTTTGCTTACATGCTAGCAAACCTTTGAAAGAAATCGTTAAATTATAGGAAATAATAATGTCTACCAAGCTGTCTGCTCGTCTCAAGTCATAAATTTTCTCACTTATTCAAGAAATATCATCCTAAATAGTATCAATTTCTTGCTTCTGATAAAATTTGTTTACACCCTGTCAAAAGCTGAGTGAAATAATTATATGTGATTATGTGTATGAATTTAATTTATAATAGAATTCACCATACCTCATTCAGCACAAAAGGAAACCGTAAAAAAACACAATCAAAGCACCAAAACATTGTCTAATAAACGGTAACAATTTTAGTATCGAGACTCCATAAAAAAAGAAACAATAGAATTCTAATAAATGAGTCGGCTCGCTCACTCTGGTCTAGCTCTTAGATAAATTCAACGCAAAGCTACTTTGCTCACTCCAGGCTCTGTGCGAATACACTGTTAAGTTTACAATATTGGCGCTCGCTCGATCGGAGTAGGCGCGACAGGGTTGACGCGCTTGTGTTTCGAATTCGATACTGCCACATTTAAATACTGTCGTCTCATTTACCAGGTATTATATAAGCAGTGGTATGTAGTATATGTATATTCTAAATAGTTTATTCTAGGTGCAAATTTATATTGTAAGTTTGTTACCTTTCTCTTACATGTAAGTTTAGTTTTTAGTTTCTTTGGGTAGTGGCTGAAAATCAGCGCTGCCAAGATCACTGCGTTGACTTGGTTGCATAATGCTGAGCCTCGACCCTTTGTCGTAATATGGCAAATGCTTTCTATTTCTTTTCGATTTCTAAATAGGTATAGGTACATTTCTGTGTGTTACCAACTTGTGTAACTTCTTCTTCGTATCACAAAGTACGATCGAAAATGCTGCCTTAATTAAAAACTGTAACCAGACTACAGGAAAAACACTAAAAGTAACCTATGTTGTTACCCAAGCCATAATAACGAATCGACTGACACAATGTATGTCATACCTACATAATACCTACTGCTAAAATCATAAATTTTTTTTTTTTGTTCGCGCAGTTAGGTAAAAATGTCATTCAAAGGTTCTGGCAAGTCACGAGCGTCGGCTAACCTTTATTCTCGAATTGCTAAGGTTCAAAGTAGAACCAAGCGAACTCTTAACTTGCAATAATAATGTTATGTTGACAGTCTTACCTTTCCGACTGAGTAGGAAATTTTAAAAAAGTTAACTCTGGTCTTGATCCTGTCGTGTTTAGACATCCGTACACCGAGCAATATATTCGACGTGATTTCGACATTTTTGTCTAGTTAGCCGATCCGACGCGTCGCCCCGTCTTCACTCACGCGCAGTGAACACCTGACTGCGGGCGGTGTGACCCGAAGCTCACCGAGATCTCGCATTTTTTAGTTATGTATATTGTATAGGCGCGTTTCGGACGTTAGTAGGAAGATTGGTAACTGTGCTCCAGGCACAATAATACGTAGATGCGTCCAGAAGAACGCACATAGATAGATAGATGGAGATAGAGAGCACTTTATTGTACATAATGTTGTGCGCACATGCGCTTACGCACGATGTTCTGCTACTTAAATTCACAAATGTGAACTTTAGAACAAATTTCAAATGTCAGTCATGTCATGAGATGTACAAATGTCTTAGTAAAGTACATACATTGAACCCACGACCTCATCCATGTGAGGCACGGGTTCTACAGATGTGCTACGTCGCAAGCACTGGGCACTGAGATTTGTAAATACCTCGGATTATCGAGTTATTTCTACTTTAACTACAATTCGCCAATTGGGATGCAGGATGTGACTTACAATTCTACGGACTTAGTCAAAATAGCAAACGGTTAAAAAAAATGCTCTTACGTCCTTTGCGATGGACGTTGACTATAGCCAACTGTGCGGATTTTTATTCATATCTTAATTGTCTGCAAGGGTATGATGACGACCCGAGTGGCGCGTTGTATATGTTGCGACTTTCCAGTACATTGATCGTCAAATTCTGACGTTTTAGCGCCACAAAACGCGTGACTCGCGCCGACAAACTGCCTAGCATAGGCATTATACCTGCGGTAATTTGAACGACTCAGTATTGTGGGGCAAATCTTCTATGCGCTGTGCAGCGTAAAAGTCCGAGTGCTGAGGCTGAGTAGTTCTTCTGGACCTACATGCGTCTTAAAGGCGATCACGATGACTGATTACGTCCAATAAACTTTAATTACTCGCTACAAAATTTCCGGTTTGGTATGGTATGGTATCGGTTACTTTTAGATACTCGGGTTCCCACTCCGGTTATATCTAACATGCGCCGGGACAGCGTGAGTCACTCTGAGATATTTTATGTTACGTACCTATCTCCCAGGCATGAAGTACCTATGACTTTCGTTACGCTTGGCGCATGTTGAGACGGTGAGGCGGACGGTCAAAGATTGGGATCGTGTAAAATACATACACTTACATATATTTACAAAAATTATAGTGAATAAAAAAGTATCCGAAACCGGCATGCGTGCATGTTATTAAATAATATTATAGCTAATGAATATTGATGAAGCGAAAGAGATCTGTCAGAATCTTGGCCAGTGGCAGACCCTAGTCTCCGCTTGCCCCTATGTGATACAGGTGTGACTTTATGTTATCTTATTTTATTTTATTTTATCTTATGTATTTAGTGTATGGGGGGCTTTAGGGACGATACATGGATTTAGATAGGTTTAATTTTTAGTGAACCTGGTTATCCCCGCGTTTTTAGGCTTAAATGAAACACGTGGAAAACAATGTTGACTAAAAATTTGTTGATGAGGCGAAAAGGTTTGTCAGGATCATTGCAAGTGATAAACCCTGCTCTGCCTACTCCTTCTGGATACAGGCGTGAGACTAGAATAAAAAGATTTCGCCACCATCGGTAACGTTACAATAGCTCAATTGGGAAGAAGCGGTTCTAATAAACAAGGAGTCTATTGCTTTGAAATTTGCGACTTTTTGTAATTTTTTAGGGTTCCGTAGTCGACAAGCAACCCTTATAGTTTCGCCATTTCCGTCCGTCTGTCTGTTTGTCTGCACGCAGCCTAGCTCAGAGACGATTATAGTATAGACGAAAGCTGAAATTTGGCATGGACATAGTTATATATTAATCACTTCGTTAAGCCTGTAGAATAAAATCTTAGATTTTTTTTAAATGTAGGTACACCTCCTGCACCTAAATTAGGGATGCATTTTTTTTCTCGCCTACACCATAGTGCGGGATATCGTTGGGTTGGCTGTTTAAAAATATTGTGGGTGTAGGAAGATTATTTTTTTATTTAGAGTTCCGTTTGCAAAATATCAAGCTTTAAAGCGCAATTTTTTGCCTCTCCCCCCTTTACCCCTCTCCTAGCGAAACATTGTTGAATCGTGTAGGAGCACACATTACGAAATTAAAAGGAATACTGTCACAGCTAAGTAGGCTTTACAAGTTAACGAGTAAACGCGATCAACTTATAAAAGGAAAACTTCGTAAAAAATCCATTGAAAATCGGCATGATGACAGTCATTGGAAATCATTAAAATTATCTATTTATTTAATAATTGTGGAATACGAAACACGCACTTATTTTTTTACTAAGAGCGGGATGGATAATTATTACGATAATTAAAATCTACAAAATTCCTATGTCCGCCATGACGTCACTAAGAACACGCGAGTAAACATAGGTCTACTCTAGAACATATTACTTGATAATCTGTGACATAGGTAGTAAACAAACTCTCTGGTTTTATTATATTTTTCATGCGTATACGAAATTGCTGTGTTGACGTTTTACACCACAGATTAATTTTACAATTTTTAACTGTGACGTCACTAGCAACGCCATGACATTGGCGAGTGTTTTGGTGGAAATTTTAAAGCTGAAAACTAAAATGTCTTTTTTAAAAGATGAAATAGATTGTAAATAATATACGCCTTGGGACATTATAGGACAGTTTTTAAAAATTTGTTATAATGCCTATTATGTTGATGAAGTTGTTAGTTCTGCAAAGCAGATAAATCCCTCCTCTTTCTACGGAACCCTTCACTGCTCGTGACGCGACACACACTTAACTCGATTTTTTTAAAATTCATATAATAATTTATATACCGCCCGAAAGATCCATTCGGCGACGGAATGAAAATGTTGCAGTGAATAATATTAATTTAACCATGACGTCACACATCTGTGCGTCACACCCATCCAGAAAGTCAAGGCACGGTCGCCGAAGCAAAACACTTGTCCGTTTTCGTCGAATTAAACTGTTGTTCAAATAAATTGAGTACATTTTGACATCAAATAAAGTCAATTCACATAAAAAATTTGCAGCCGGACACTGGTTTATTACTGCCGTTGATGGCAGATCACGCACACATAAGAGTATACACTACTCCCACGCGACTATTCTGAAATCCTGTGGAAAATTTGAAAAATAACACTACTTACTTATTTGTCATAAAAGTTTCCAAGGTTTATATTATGTACAATAAATATATTTCATTTATAATACTAAAAAAACTGTCTGTAATTTATTTCCTTTCTCGGTCTTAAATTATATTCCCTTCGCGTAAGCTCCGGATCACCACTTCCTTCACTAATATGATTTCGAATACCATCATCCTCCGCCTCCGCCCAAATCTTATTTTTCTCCTCGTGCAATGGCTCCTGTACATTATTTGGATCATTCGTATTTGTTTGAACGCGAGGTGGCAAGGGTGAGTCTTCCAAAATACATGCTGAAGATTCGGTCGGTGGCGGAGCTTGTGGAACCGACGACGTCGGCTATACACCTGACAAGACAGACGCAGCTGTCGGCATATGGCAGAAGGGCCACAGTCCACATCACCGTTCTCATTACTTCCAGCAATAGTACAAGTCCCTATGTATCTACGAATCTGATAAATGTGTCGCTTACAAGTATTATCACTGTTCCTATCCTTTTTTACATTTTTGCCCACCGCCCATGTACTTTTTCTTGCCACATACCACCTAAATAAAACACAGTCACCTGCATTGAGCTGTCTACCAGGATTAATATCATTTGTTTCGTGGCTGTGTTTCTGGGGTAATACTAGATCTAACCTTGACTTGAATTCGCATCCCAGCATTAGTTTAGCAGGGGAAACGCCTGTTGCACAGTGAACCGTATTTCTATATTGAATTTCTCCCATTCATTACAATACTTTTTGAACAACTCACTCGTAGATTGGTTTCCGTTGTCACAAGTCAATGTCGCTGGGAATCCAAGCCTTGAAAAGATCTCCTTTAACATATTGATGGTAACCATTGATATTATACTCCGCATTATTTTTACTTCCTTATAGCGGCTGAAGTAGTCCGCGAAGTGAGCCCCTAAAGTCAATAGCAACATCTACCCATGGTTCTTTTGGGAGTTCTCTTCTGCGCATTGGATTCGGCGAATTTAGGGCTGACACCAGAGTACATACTTTGCATGACTTCACTACGGCTTCAGCATCTCGATCTATTTTTAACCACCAAAATTTTCGTTCGTTGTTGAAAATACCGGCTTTCACTTTCGAGATTTCTTCATCTGTTGCAGAAGCTGCCTCGATTTCTGCTAAGGCACTGCTACTGGTCTACTATACTCGAAAATTTGGTTTATATAGTTTTCAATGTCAAATGGTTTTACTGTTTCTGTCTTGCATAGTCTTGAAAGAAGGTTTCCAATATTAGTTTTTCCGGGACGGTATAACACTTTATACTTAAACGCCTGTAATCTGAGGACCCGTCTCTCAATCCTCGCACATGGCTTTGATATTTTACCAAATATTGTTTCAAGTGGTTTATGGTCACTTATGAGTTCAAACTCTTTGCCGAAGAGTTACATTTTGAAGTGCTCTACAGCCCACACGAGAGCTAAGGCTTCCTTTTCGGTTTGATAGTATCTCTTTTCACTGTCAGTTAGGCTCTTACTGCCATATGCTATTATCCTCAGTCCATCGCTGCCAATTTGAATGAGGACAGCACCCAAACCTACAGGAGAAGCATCTGCAACCACCTGAGTTTTGTCGTTTTATCGTAATAGCCCAGCGTATGCACATTTGATAAGCTTTCTTTTAGTTGCTGAAAGGCTTTGTCTTGCTCATTAGATCAGTATTTGTCGATGTTAACAGCTTTGCCTAGTTTGAGTCGCAATATTTTACGAAATATTTCTGTCAGGGTAGCCAGGTTTGGTATCCATTTCGTGACAAAGTTTACCAAACCAAGAAAACTTTGGATCTCTTCAATTGTTCCAGGAGGTCGGCTGGACTGTATGACCTTGATGTATTTTCCGAGGGGTTTTACACCATACTCGGATAGCTCGTGACCCAAAAATTCAATTCGTCTAGTTTTATAAACACATTTTGCATGATTCAAGAGAACACCATTGTACTTCAAAATATCTAGTACTTTTTTAGTCTTTTATCTTTTCGGGCTCATCATGACCACCGATAGCAATGTCATGGCACTTAGCTGTGCCTTCACACCTCATAAGCATTTTCTCAGGGATTTTTTGGAATATTTCTGGTGCAAGGATATTCCAAACATCAGTCGTGAATATCTGTAAGCGTCCTTGCTGGTACTAAATGTTGTGATGTGTCTTGAGAGTTCATCCATTTCCAGCTGATGAAATGCGCTTTTTAATATCCAAACGAAGAAATATTTGTCTTTTTGAAAATGGGGTAGAAGTTCATTCATCGTAGGAAGTGGGTGATTTTCTCTTAGTATAGCTTCATTTGCACGACGAATGTCAATGCACATATGTACCTCATCGTTTTCTTTTAAGACTGGAACCATCGGAGAGACCCAGGTTGAAGGTCCGTTTCAACTCCTCCAATTTAGAGCTGACCTTAGCTTCCAGTTGAATAGGTATTCTTTTATACGCCTGGAATACTGGTTTGACACTTTTATCAATAGGTATCAATAGACCAATTCCCAAATTCAAAGACATCAAGGTAGTAACTGTTTTGCTATCAAACACCCTTCTTTTTTGTCTTGTTCTGCAGTGTTCTCTGTAGTGTCCGATAAGATTACATTTTAGACATCTTTTATCCCTTGCTGGGCATTTCTTGTCATACTGGGAATGTTTCAGATCTACATCTCGAGCAGCCTTCTGTGTTAGTGTGACCGTTCTCTCGTCCATGGTACTTCTTGAGTTCGACTTTATTAACCTCAACATTGCCTTGCTGAAACGTATTTTTCTTGTCAAAATCTTCTAACTGTCTGTTGACCGCTTCAAGAGCATTTGCATCTGCCATGATCTAGTCTAATGTAATAGTATTTTTTTCCGCAAATCCGGCGAATCACATTTTTCCACTATCTGGTCACAATAACATTGGGGAACTCGACTCTCAAAGTTGTAGACGAATACGTCTATTTAGGACAAACAGTCCAACTTGGCCGGTCCAACTACATAAAAGAGGTCAATCGTCGAATCCAACTCGGCTGGGCAGCATTCGGGAAACATAGAAAATTCTTTTCGTCTAATATACCTCAATCGCTCAAGACAAAATTATACAACCAGTGTGTGTTACCAGTGATGACTTATGGCACTGAAACGTGGTCTCTCACTATGGGCCTCAGAAGAAAGCTCAAGGTCACGCAACGAGCTATGGAAAGGGCTATGCTCGGAATTTCTTTACAAGATCGAATCAGAAATGATGAGATCCGTACACGAACGAAAGTCGTCGACATAGCCCAGCGGATAAGTAAGTTGAAGTGGCAGTGGGCGGGGTACATAGCACGCAGAACTGATGACCGATGGGGCTGAAAAGTTCTCGAATGGAGACCAGATATCGGCAAGCGCAGCGTAGGACGACCAGCCACAAGATGGATAGATGACCTCATCCAAGTGGCAGGAAGACGCTGGATGCAAGTCGCTTCCAACCGGTCTTTTTGGAAATCCATGGAGGAGGCCTATGTCCAGCAGTGGCCTGAATGATGATGACTATTTGGTCAATCAGCTGTTCTTCTGTGAGCCCGAACAACCATTTTCCGGCCTCATTTTGCAGTCTAAGCAAGAATTTTTCGATTTTTTCATTATTTTCCTGCTTAATCAGTCTAAACAGATAGCTTTCATAGATTTTACTTTGTTTTAGTGCAATATATTCATTTAGTTTAGTCAAAGCAATCTGGTAGATGTCAATACCTTAACCTTCTTCTACGTTAGCTGGTAAACTATAGAAGATCTGTTGCACAGGCAACCCTCCAGTGTGCAGAAGGGTAGCTTGTTTTTTTTTTATTGGTGTTTCCACATTGCATGCTGTGAGGTAAAGGCCCTTATCTGATCTACCAATATTAATTAGGTAGAGGTTTTCTATTTGGACGTTTACATGAAAACATTTTGTCAAAAGTAAGTTTCAAGTACTTTTTGTTGCATAGCCCTTTATTTACGTTGTAAACAACAAATTAATAGCATGGCCCTGATGACATCTTCTGTTATTGTAACCTGGTGTTTTTCCAAACAATTACAGCTTAGACAGCCGTAGCTTTACGTAGCTGAATCAATGAGATAGTTAAGTCTGGAGCATGACTTGACCTCAATCTTGTTAGGTACCAACACCAAACGACAATGCACAGAATCGGTTGTTTTCTGTTTTCCCGTAAAATTGAATAATTTTACTTACTTACATGTTTAGAACTCGGTGCCAAGAGCAGAAAATCGGTTCATTTATTTCCACAACAGACTTGGTTAAAGCTTATAATTTCCAGTTGATCCTTCAGAAAAATGCTATAACTACTCCGGTTGGCCTTTAAAAATTCCCGTTTATGACGTTCGGCCTCAGAAACGCAGAACAGACATTCCAAAGGTTTGTCGACGAAGTAACAAGAGGTCTAGACTTTGTATACTATTACCTTGATGATTTCCTAGTGTTTTCAAAGAACGAGGACGAGCATGAAGACCATCTACATCAAATATTCACTAGGATGAGGAACTACGGTATTGTCGTGAATACAAGCAACTGTGTTTTCGGTGCACCGGAGGTAACATTCTTAGGATACCGCATTTTCAAAGACGGGACTAAGCTTCTACCAACAAAGGTGCAAGCTATTATGGAGTTCCCTGTTCTTACAACCGTCAAGCAACTCAGACGATACTTGGGTATGTTAAACTGTTACAGGCGTTTTATCCCACGAGCTGCACAAATTCAGGCGCCAATTAACGCTCTCCAACGCCGCGCTGCTCGCTCACACAAATTGTCGTGCCAATCTAGCGCTGGTCACAGACGCTTCAGATCTGGATATGTGCGCGGTTTTACAGCAGTTTGTTGATTATACTGGCAGCCATTAGCATTTTTCTCGCGCAAATTCAGCCCATCACAGCAAAAATACTCACCTTATGAGCGTGAACTTCTGGCTATTTAATATTTTAAGTAATAAGGTATAAAATATTTTAGGCACATCCTCGAGGCCAGGCATTTTGTAGTCTACACTGACCACAAGCCATTATGTTTTGCATTCCATGAACGGAAAAAACAACTATTCTCCGAGGCAGTACAGGCATTTGGAATTTATTTTACAGTCAGACATATCTCAGGCAATGATAACGTGGTGGCGGAGACTTTATCACGGATTGAGGAGGTACATGGATCTGTCGACATTGAAGCTTTAGCAATGTCGCAGGTCGCTGACTCTGAGCTTGCAGAACTTCAGAATGGGTCGTCGGCATTGCGCTTCGAGAAAGTTGCCATGCCAGGAATCACAACAATGTTATACTGCGACGTAAGTACTCTTATTCACAAGCCTTTTGTCACACAGTCGTTTCGAAAGACTATCTTTAACAGTCTCCACTGTTTAAGTCACCCGGGTGCTAACGTAAGCGCTAAGCTAGTGGCGCAGCGCTTTGTTTGGCCAGAAGTACGCAAAGATTGTCGCGAGTGGTCACGGGCATGTCTGGATTGTCAGCGCTCAAAGGTAAGTAGGCATGTTTCTTCTCCTCTGGTTGAATATGATTTACCCCGCGCTAGATTTAAAATTATCCATATAGATTTAATTGGCCCATTGCCACCTTCTCAAGGATTTCGTTATTGTTTAACGGCGGTTGACCAATTTACGCGTTGGCGGTAGCTCGAGCTCTACTTTCAGGCTCGATATCTAGATTTGGCTGTCCTACAGTTATGGTGTCAATTTGAATCAGCCACCTTTAGAAATTTATCTAAAATGGCTGGTTTGCAGCATCGCAGAACTACCACCTACCATCCAGCGTATAACGGACTAGTTGAGCGATTCCACCGCCAGCTTAAGGCAGCTATAATGTGTCATGCTGATACAAACTGGGTTGAATCTCTTACCTTGGTGTTACTTGGGGTCAGGAGTGCTTTAAGGAAGACCTCCAAGCATCTTTAGCTGAGCTGCTTTATGGAGAGCCCTTACGACTCCCTGGTGAATTTTTTGGTCATGACACAGTTGGATCAATGGATTTGATCGATTTTTCTACGCGTCTGAGGTTTTTTGCCGCAAATCTTCATCCAGCACCTGCATCACAACACAGTGTACGTAAAGTTTTTGTTTATAAGGAGTTAAGCACCCGCAGCCGCGTATTCCTTTGTGAAGACGCGTTGCGCGGTGCTTTTCAGCCTGCCTATACTGGCCCTTTCAAAGTCTTGAAGAGAGGACAGAAGATATTCAAAATATTGCGGCAGGAAAAGGAGACGACTGTGTCGATTGACCGACTAAAACCGGCCTATAAACTGGTCAGCCACTGCGACGAGGAATGTATCTCTACGGACTTCACTTCAAAGTTCTCGTCCACAGTACACAGCAACCAACGCAACCTACACTTCCTCAGCCCCCAACAGTGGCACCCTACTAACCCCCGGCCATGCCTTGAGAGACCTTATCAGGACGACGCGTTCCATTTCTGGTCTCTGGAGGGGAGTGATGTGGGGTTGACTCTACACCACATTCACAGACGACAGTCCGGCGCACGCAGGGTCGATCTACATTGCTCGAACCTGCGAACGCCAAGCGTAGCTGGCAGGCTATACAAGGTGGAGTAGCCGGGAAGGAAAAAAGTTTAGATTTAGAAAATAGTTATTTCCTGTCTGTCTTTAGAATAGGTCATTTTGATAGGTTCTGATCATATTAGTTAAAATGTTATTTTTCAAGCAGATGCTGTAGTTTTTAGTTTCATTAAGTTATTTCGGTTAGTCCGTACTAACTCCTTCTGTACATTATAATTTCCACCGTACCAGTGAACATTGATTCAGTGTAAATAAAACTTGTACATAAATGAACCGATTTTCTGCTCCTGGCACCGAGTTCTAAACTGGTGACCCCAGCTGGAACACAACTACTGACATACTGTGGTGTAGAGTCAACCCCACACGTTTACCTTCGTCGCCACTTCGCTCATTCGCATTCGCATTCCCTCAGTTATTGTGATAATATGAAATTAAACACTTGCACGGACAAATTCAGTCGTTTATTTTTTGTAGCCCCATACACAGAGTAACAGTTCCCAGATGTGTGATCTCACCATCACAGACTGACATGACGCTAATGTCATATCTACACCACAGATAGATTGGTTCTATCTACAATCACATCAACAACAATAGGTGAATACTGAACATACCTGAGGTGAAATAAGTCATATTCCTTACAGTCCGTAGAATCGTCGGCTGAGTTCTCCTCTGGGCACGTACATACGTTTTTTAGTCTTGTATTTTTACCCCCACCACATACTTTCTTTAGGTGACCTTTGACACCACACATTTGGCACCTATAGTTTTGGTACCTACACTTGTCCGCACTATGATATTTCAAGCCGCACACTTTACACCTTCTCGCGTTCCTGTCTCCCGGCGGACCAGAGGTGGAGTCAGAACCAGTAGCACGCGATCCACGCACCTGGAATATTGGTTCTTCCTTGACCTTCGCGCCTACCTCCCGCGCTCGTCGAGCGCTCGCCGCTTTCCGAGCTACCTCCAACGCCTTAGCAAAAGTGAGCGACGCTGCGTCCAGTTCGAAAAGTCGGTCCCGCTCCGGGCCTGGGTTGAGGCCTAAGACAAAACGGTCCCTCAGCTGCTCATCAAAACCATTTTCGAACGAACAATGGACGGCGAGTCCTCGTACCCTCACCGCCCACTCGTCGACGCTTTCTCCTACCGCTCTTCTTGCTTCAAAAAACTTGTCGCGATCAGCCCACAAGCAACGTTTAGGCGTAAAGTGTTGATCCAACGTAGAAACCAGCTCCTCAAACATCACAACTTCAATTTTTTTTTGATGAAGTAAGTCTCGTGCTAGTGGGTATGTATCATCAGCTAGGTGCGTAATGAGCAGCGCGCTTTTTGACTCGTCAGCGAGCTTGTTTAGCTTAATAAGCTGCTCAAGCCGCTCTTTGTATATCGGCCATTCTTGATTATTATGGTCGAAATTAACTAAATTTCCAATGAAATTCGCCATGTTGTGCACACGCGGCGTAGCAACCGCGTTCGCCAGATGCTGTAAATGAAACAACCACTGTAGTTGGACACTGGTTTATTACTGCCGTTGATGGCGGATCACGCACATATTATATAAACCATTTTACACTTATCTCACACTTTAATCTTCAGACAGACGTTCGTAACAAAAAACGTTGCCTAGCGCTTTTCAAATTCCTATCCTATCTGTTTAGGGTTTCGTAGTCAACTAGGAGCGTCCGTTCGTCTGTCTGTCTGTCTGTCCGCGGCTTAGCGTTTGCATAGATATACATATTAATTACGCTGAAAAAACGGTAGGATATTTTTTAGGTTACCTTCCTTTTAAATGCAATTTTTTTCTCGCCTAAACCATAATATCGTCCAATTACATGTTTAAAAATATTGTGAGTATTGAAAAACCATTTTTATTAAGCTTTAACGTGCAATTTTTTGTTAGCGTGGGGCGTCTCCCACTCCCTCCTCTCCCGGCTAAAAGGTTGATTGTGGAAACGTGAAAAAAAATTCAGGACAGTAGCACATATAATGAACTTAAAAGAAAAACTATCGCGGCAACACGTTAACGAGTAATAGGCGACCAACCTATTAAAGGAAAGCTTCGTACAAAATCCATTGAAAATTACTTTGATGAAGTTGTTAGTTCTGTACAGCGGATAAAACCCCCTCTTTCTATGGAACCCTATACTACGCATGGCCCACACGCACTTGGCCTTTTTTTTGGGTTGTTTACTATCGTATGTGGCTCAATCTCTAGTCCCAGCGGGGACTTATCTTCCACGAGCATTTAGTAAATAAAGGTCGGGGGGCCTCCGATCGTCGCGGTCCTTATCTCGGATGGAGTAAGTGTCAAAATAAAGTGATTTTTCCGATGCTCGCTAACCTTACCTGTGTTAGAGTATACAGTATTTTTAACATCTTTCAACGCACCTATTTCAATCGCACAGAGACTTTATTGATCTCTTACTACATTGTGTGTGGTGGAGTTAGTTTAATCTCCTGTTTCCCGCACACTAACAATCTGCTAACCTACCTCGTACACTCACTAATAATAATGTCAACAGCTGACGGTGAAAAAAAAAACATCGTAAGTAAACTCTAGTGTCAGAGGTATTATTATTTTTTAACTTTATAGCCAAGGTATTATATGGTACATATGTATGATTGTATTGGGTTAGTATATAATACTTGATAATTATTGTACACTTTCCCCCCCTCGTTTATAGTGTTCGTATCACCACGTCAAAGGTTAAATAAGCTTGCCATATACACTTTTTATTTTTTTTGTAAATGTTGTCTTATTTATGTATTTTTATGTGTGTGCAATAAAAGTATAAGTACATACATACCTTAGCGCTTGCTACGTACAATGGCCCAACTATTATGAGGGTAAGTGCAGTACATAATCTAAATTCTCACTAAAACTAAAACTAGATGTCAACAGCTGCCTTGCTAAAGTTCAGGCATTGAATTTTAAGTCAATGGTTCAGGCAATCCAATTATAGAATAACCTACCCGTGGAGGTTAGAAAAGCAAAGTCCTTCTCTTGTTTTAAGGCATTAGTGAAATCTCACTACCTCACTGTTTGAACTGTAATCTGTTGCTTATATATGTTTAATTATGTATTAATTTTGTAGGTATTCATGTATATTATGTACATGTAACGTGCTGCTTATATGTATTTAATGTTGTATTTATTTTTTGGTATCCATGTAAGTATAATATTGGTACAATATGTAATTATAAGTACTTATATTCTTGTAATCTTTCGCTATACATATTTGTTACTTCACAAGGCATTTTATTTCAGTCTCTGTTATTTATGTACATCCATCTACCTACCGACTATATTCTTCCTGGAATCCACTCCATCCAAAGGTTGTCCGGAAGAGATCGCTCTAAGCGATAAGGCCGCCAATTGTATACTACTACTTAGATATAAGGAACTATTTGTATTATCTTTCACCTGATTGTGCAATAAAGTGTTCTCTATCTCTGTCTATATAACGTGCATAAAAAAACTACTGTTAGATAGTGAATTAACCGATTGCTATGTAAGATAAACCATACGATCGTCGATCGATAAGTTGCGTCTAAACAGGTCAATTTATAAAAACTCGATTCCTTAAAACACTTCTCAGAGGCAGTTTAAATAGTCTGTGGTAAAGGGGAAAACGTAACCGCAGATTATTCAAACTATCCCTGAGGAGTGTTTCGTGTTTTTAATACCGTCCGTAATTTTGTATTTTGAATGGCGGCAAAATAGCATCTGGGCGATTACCTACAGCCAGTTCCTGAATTTAAAATTTCGCTGTAATATTATATTATAAAGTAAAGTTTCGTTCTGTGACCTCAGATAACTTATATAACGAGACAGATACACAGTTAAGTATATATTAGGGGTTAAAGTATGAAATTGCCGTTTTATTGCAATAGGTTCTTTGAATTGACATAGAATCTTCATGGTTTGAGGTTTTCGAATGAAACTTTTTTCAAATGGTTTCTATGATGTTCTTTTTTTAAAAAATGTGAAACATTTGAATTTCGACTTTCAATTGTTTTTGTTATTCAAATTTAGACAAGAAAGATGGATACTGCGAAAATTCGAGTGATTTTTGAATACGAGTTCCGACGCGGAACTAACGTGGCAGAAACAGCCCGCAATATCAATGCTGCGTTTGGAGAGGGGTCTACTAACATGTTACATGTTACAATTCGATCCAATATTCCTTCATTTCTGTACCGGTTCAACAAGGCAACACAAGTTTCAACACGCGTTTCTTTCTGCAGATCAGTCAAATCATGAGGCACCCATTTTTCGTATTTTTTTATTTTATTGATTTGATGCAAGTGAGTCAATATTGTGGGTAAGGTAACGTTAAACCATACCGCTAATTCCTGGGTAGTTTGACTAGGGTCGGCTTCCACTATCTCTCTTAATTCATCGTTATTCACCTGTGTGGGCGGTCTTCCTCGTGGCTCGTTCTTTAAGTCGAAATTTCCATCACGAAAGCGTTTAAACCAAAATCGCACGGTGCGTTCATTAGTAGACCCCTCTCCAAACGCAGCATTGATATTGCGGGCTGTTTCTGCCGCGTTAGTTCCGCGTCGGAACTCGTATTCAAAAATCACTCGAATTTTCGCAGTATCCGTCTTTCTTGTCTAAATTGAATAACAAAAACAATTGAAAGTCGATATTCAAATGTTTCACATTTTTTAAAAAAAGAACATCATAGAAACCATTTGAAAAAAGTTTCATTCGAAAACCTCAAACCATGAAGATTCTATGTCAAATCAAAGAACCTATTGCAATAAAACGGCAATTTCATACTTTAACCCCTATTATATTTCATCATCATCATTCAGCCACAAGAAGTCCACTGCTGAACATAGGCCTCCTCCATGGATTTCCAAAAAGACCGATTGGAAGCGGTTTGCACCCAGCGTGTTCCTGCCACTTCTATATATATCTACCTAATTACTGTAATTTAATTCTCAATTCAGAAACCGACGGATATTAAAGCGTCTAGACGAAAACAGTATTCACACTTATTTCCTGGCTGCAGGAGACGAGTTTGTGCAGTTTTTTTTTTTTGCTGTAGACACATTAGAATATGCATTCATACGCGGCTTTGCGCAAATTCAAATTCAATTCGTGTTAAGAGCCTTCTTTAGAAGCGGAGCTTGTAATTCAGGTAATACTGGTTTTGGTTTTGGACGGTCAGTGGTCTGAATCAGTGGAAGCACGTATGCAACAGCTGGGCCGCGTTTCATAAAACTACAATTCATTATTAGAACAATTCGATGTACATTGCGTAGACGAGTCTTATTGCTTAATAATCTGTGGTTTAATCGACCTGGAATGTTCATCGAATTGTCGCAGGAAGCCATGAATTCTATTAAAACGTGGCCCTGATTTTCTTGTTACTAAAATTGCTTTACTACAGGGTGACTTTCGATTCGTTCTCCGTTTCTAAGGGGTAGAAGGTCCAGGGTTTAGAAACATAATAATATGGTGCTAGCTTAGACTTTTTTTTTGTTGCCAAAAATTACTTAAGCATAAACAAACAACATCAGGACGAACAGTAATAAAAGAAAAACTATGGTTCGAGCGTCTTATGGTCGGCGCCGGCCAACTCAATTGTATTTTTACAATACCTACTTACATTGAATTTGAAGGTCATATTCATTTAAATTATTTCTCTGTTAGTGCTGTAGTGTTTTGAAGTCGGTTTTTATTTTTATTTAAAAATATATGTTTTACAATTTTTCAAAACCTCTTCCTCTTTTTGAAGTCGGTTAAATATTATCCCCAATGGGCATTTGGAGCGCATTCTAAGAGCGAGAGTGTCTCCTGTAATATTCTATAAAAGTCACGTTCGTGGTTTTGATTGCCGAACGACGATAACATAAACTCACACCTGTGTCCCCAAGGGGTAGGCAGAGACCAGGGTCTGCCACTTGCCATAATACTGAATTCCTGACCAATCTCTTTCGCTTCATCACGCACACCGCCGGTTTCGGGTACTTTCGTGCCAGCTAATAATATGATTTGAGGTAAGATGGTCACATAAGATAAGATAAGATAAGATAAGATAAGATAAGATAATATTTTATTTACACACCAAAACACACATTTTTACATTCACATTAGTATTCAATAATGGAGTGCTGGTCCCACCACTTATGTATGCCAGCGAGACTTGGGTATGGCAAAAGAAGCAAGAAAGTAGGATTAATGCAATAGAAATGAGGTCCTTGAGAAGTATGTTTGGTGTTACTTTGAATGACAGGATACGCAATAGTGTGATTAGAGAACGTTGTGGATTGAAAGAGGACTAGAATTGAGAAAGGAATATTGCGTTGGTTTGGGCATGTGGAGAGGATGAAGGAAAAAAGATTGACGAAACAAAGATTGACGAAACTATTTGTAATATCTTTCACCTGGTTGTGCAATAAAGTGTTCTCTATCTATCTATCTATCTATATCGAGCGAATGTGGGTGGAAGGGCCGGTAAGGGACGGCCCAGACGGTCTCTGTGATACAGGCGTGAGTTTATGTTATGTTACATTAGTTGGTGCGAGTACCTACCTAACAAGATCCCACGAGTGCAATCAACAACTTGCAGTGCTAAAACGAAGTGTAAATTATTTAATAAAATGTTTTTAAATTTGAAGAATTAAAAGCAAAATCACAGTTTCAAGGCACAATATTTATTGCATAGTTTAAATCGAAGTGACAACATATTATGTAGGCTGCTTAAATATATAATTAACTAGCTGACCCGGCGAACTTTGTTCCGCCTTAAAGGCTCTCTTTTCTTTGCTGTATTGATCTCTTGACGTCGATAATTAATTGTCTTTACACACCAACGACATAGCAATCATGCTGTCAACCTCCATAACGGTGTGAGAAATAATAAGTAATTAGCCACCTTTTAACTAATTAAGACTTTGGCCTTTGCATCTACGTGATCTATGTTTAATATTTTAATGTAGCCTTTATACGTGCTACTGCAGCGCACAGGCCTTCTCTCAGAGAGAGAGAGAGAGAGAGAGTATAAGGGTGCCAAACGGGACCCTATTACTAAGACTTCATGGTCCGTCTGTCTATCTGTCTGTCACCGGGCTGTATCTCATGAACTGTGATTGAAATTTTCACAGATGATGTATTTCTGTTGCCGCTGCAACAGCAAATATTAAAAACTTAATAAAATAAATATTTAACGGGGGCTCCCATACAACAAACTCAGTTTTTTGTTCGATTTTAATAACGGAATAGGTACCTATACGTTTGAAATATTCACAGAATATTTAGTTCTATTTTCGCTTCAAAAATTAATAATTAAAATAAAATAAATATTTAAGGGGGCTCTCATACAACAAAAGGAACTTTTGCCGTTTTTTCTCGATCTTTGTGTCTAATGTTGTGTAGATAATGTTACGGAACCCTTCGTGCGCAAGCCCGACGCGCACTTGGCCGGTTTTTTTCTACGACTTTCGATTTTTTTCTTCGGATGTTTTGTCCATTTCATGTCAAAGTGTGACTTTGGCGGAATTTGTTGTCATCGGCTGATTGCCAACACAACAAGAAATATAGGTAGAATGAAATAGATTTTATTTCACACTACTTTATTTTATATATAAGCAGCCTATATACGTTATATAAGCAGCCTATATACGTCCCACTGTAGGGCACAGGCCTTCTCTCAGGGAGAGAGTATGGGTTTAATCACCACGCGTGCCCACCGCGGATTGGCGATTTCAAGCGCTGAGGTATGTAAATAGCTCAGACGCTCTGGTTTCCTCACGATGTTTTCCTTCACCGTTAGCGAGTGGTATTGCTACTATAACTTCACAAATTTACATAACTTAGAAAACCAAGTCATAGGTAGATGCCCGCACTGGGGATCGAACCTGGGTCTCTCGCTTCCGAGTCCGATGTTCTACCCACTAGGCTACCACCGCTCTACTAATTTATTTTATTCCATTTTATTTCGGAGGCCTCGGAGATACCACCGCCGCTAGATTACAAAATTTATAACGACTATTAAGTACAGTACTACAAACCAAAGCGGTCGCGGTGGCGGTCATTTACTGCAATAGTAAGTACTATGGACGCGATCAATTGATTGACCGCTAAACAAATGATTGCGTCATTTGCGGCCAGAACATGTTTAACAAATAATTCTGCAGGAAATGATGCAAAACACAGCTGCATTCAATGACCGCCACCACCACCGCGACCACAACCGCTTTGGTTTGTGAGTTCCTTTATTGAAATAACACCGAACATAAAAAAAGTTTCTTCACTAGCGATAATTAAACCACATCCAATAATTTGAGCCTTTTAATATTTTACTTACTGGATGAAAGTGGTTTAATTATAAATATGGAAACGGTTTCCAGGTTTTGCGTTGTTTCAATAAACGCGTTTCATTTAAGAAATATCGATGAATGGATCTGCGTGCGACATTGTTTTTATTATCTCTCCAAATCTCTAGAGTTGCATACAAGCCGTCGTCACCAAGCACGCCGTCGCCCGCCGCCATCTGTTTTTTCGCCGTCGTCGAAGTAAATCAAATCGGCGCACATGTCTACTTGTCTAGGCCTAGCAGGGCCGAGTTTCATAAAACTACAATCTTAGTTTATTATGATAATTCGAGGTACATCGCGTAGCAGAGTCTACTAGACTTGTTTATCTGGGGGGTAATTGACTTTTCTCTGTATATTATTCCACTAGTTACATAAGTAAATGTACAAGGGCGTGCTCAATGCAAGAAGCATTCTCTTCCAGCAAACCTGCGGTTTCACATTGGACGATAACCGGCACTGCACGACATCGTTCCTCTGAGCGAGAGGCCAATAGTTGTCCAGTTCCTTTTTTTAATTAACTGCATTATACCACCAACTATGTTTGACAACAACTACGTACTTAGTTTTGGTTTCTTTTTTAAGAAATACCATTCGCTAACTGTGAAGGAAAACATCGATTGTAGTTACTAATCCACGGTGGGCACGTGTGGTGATTAATCCCATACGTTCTCTGGGAAAAGGCCTAGCCTATAAAGGATCGAATACAATATAAGCTGCATTATAAATATATTTTGGTGATGTTTACAACTCCTCGTCAATTTCGAAGCCTATTCCGAGTAGATACATACGCAGCCTATATGCGTCCCACTGTAAGGCACAGGCCTTCTCTCATGGAGAGATGCTAATGATCTACTAAGTGCCTCCTTCTGATGACCATGAGATGCCAAGAAAACAGCGAATCTTGACGGTGAATTTCACGTAAAACAATTTTGGGGGCAAACTCAAGGCCGCGTTTCATAAAACGACACTCATAGTTTGTCATGACAATTCAATGTATATTGCGTAGCCGATCAGTATAATTAGTCCTCCTACATCGAATTGTAATATTAAAATTGTAGTTCTATGAATTAGGGCCCTGGGCCACGTTTCATAAAACTACACTTCATAGTTTATTATAATAATACGATGAACATTGCGTAGACAAATCTTATTTGCCTACTTGTTAATCTGGCTTCATAGACTTTTCAAAGTACACCGAATTGTCACAGTAAACTATGAATTGTAGTTCTATGAAACGGGGCCCTGGGGCCTAATTATGCGCGCCAAATCGTGTTAGAATCCTGACGTTTGCCGTATAAACTAATGTGTAATTTTACGATTAGACCAATTATATTGGAATCGTTCAGGTTTTGTTGCGCGTTATATAGGAACTGTAAAGGAAAATATCGTGAGGAAACTGAGTCGCTATTAGGGTGTTCACATACCTCAGCTCTTGAAATTGCCATTCCGCAGTGGGCACGCATGGTAACTAAGCCCATACTCTTTCTCTGACAGAAGGCATGCACATAGAAGGACGTACATAGACTACATAAAAAACATAGGAATAATAATATTTAGGAGCAGCATGGGTGTACGATGGCGCGAATCACGCGTTTTGTGGCACTACGTCAGAATCTGACAATTAATATCTATACTTTTGGATCCTCTAATTAAGTCCTACAAAAAGCGACATTTAAATTGAAGAAAGGAGATGCGACGAAACAAGAATACTTACAAAAAACCAATGACCTAAAAACACATCAAGAACCGTCATGTCAAAAGGAATTAAGAGCCAAAATCTATGACAAATATGCACGAAATGGTAGGTACTTACGATAAATGAATCGCTCTAGAATGTGAACGAACCACCCTGAATCACTTTCACTACACAGTTCAATTGAATTTTGTATAAAATATTTATACTTCAACACATTTCACAATATCACCTTCGTTATAAATATTTAGTTTTATTTTACAAAAATAAAATAATTTTACAATCACTTGTAGGTATTTCACGAAAAACCACTTTTAACGACAGATCTTCAATGGAAATCGCAAAAAAATATGTTGAAAACTCGTAACGACGTATGTTCAAAGACCAAAGACGTATTTCTATTTCGGTTTTGATTCGTAAACGTACGTTTTCGATAATAATATCGATGTAAATGCCCGGACGGAGAGAGAAACGTACGATCGCCTCTACACGCGTCCGTTCACTGAGGGAATGAGCCAACTGGGCCAAAAACGAGTACGAAGAACGAGCTTAGCTTACACACGGCACCGGCAGTACCTAATGTAAACCAGCTTTGAAATCAGAGGGGATTGCTAAAGCAAACAGCAAGTTCACCGGTGGTCCTGGGTCTTCGTGCTTCATGAAGGTCTTCACGCACGGCAGCTATAATGTAAAGATGTATATTATAGCACGATACATCTCATTAGTTACATGTTTTCATACAAATCGTCAGGAGACCACACACGACAGCTATAAGATATATTTTAAAAACCTATTTAGAGGCTAAAGATTCCACCCATGCCGGGACTTGAACCCGCGACCTCTGGCTCACCGTGCCATGGTTTAACCCTAGTTTCTCGTACACTAACACGCTGTTAATCTACTGTTAACAGCTGTCAATTGACCAAAGTGCATACAAAAAAAACCACTAACAGCTGTTAACAGTAGATTGACAGCTTGTTATTGCACGAGAAATCGGGGGTGAATCACTCAATGAACGTCGAATACACAGTGAACAGCTCTTACATTAGGCGCATCAAATTCTTAACGATCGTGTAACCGTCAAATTTCATGCTAATTGCTATCGCTAAATGTCAGGATTCCGACAGGATTTGGTCCGTCAATTAGGCCTCTGAACACTTTTTTGGAATTTAATTTACTGCTTCGTTGGTCCTACAGCGTTACAGCATGGCGCGTAGTAACGATTAGGGGCTATCCTTTTATTACATAAGAGAATTTAGGGGCAGGGCCCCCTAATTAGTCGTATGAGTAAGGGTTTGTTTAAATAAGGAGTATTCTTGACAATAAAGTTGAAATAATAATACAAATTTTATATGAATAAGAGGTATAGTTTTGACAATACTCGTTATTTAAACAAAATAAACCATATTGTTTCAACCCCATGTATGAAAAAGTACTGCTAATTTGGTCCCCTTTTCCCTAAACTATCTAAAGTAATAAAAGGTCTATGCCTAAGTAGTAAAAGAGTAAATAATAAAAACAGGCCGAGTGTAAACCGGACCTCAATAAAACATAAACATTTACATACAGGCACATACATTGCTTCTGGCCCCACACTAGGATACCCTGTGTCGTGGGAACCAGAAACAACGACATCACAAATATTTAAACATCCATGGCCTGGGGGGTTTTTATTTGTCCCCAGCGGGGATTCGAACCCGGGACCTCTCGCATGGTAGGCAGATGCGCTACCGCTGCGCCACAGAGGTCGTCAAAAGAAAGCAAGTTTTTTTTTAGTGTCCATTAGTCAGGCGATCACAGTTAGCGATAGTCTACCAACGCAGCATTTTTATACTCGTCCACTAGAAAGACGACCACAGTTAGCGGTGGTCGGCCAAAGCGGGATTTTTATTCCCGCCCAATAGACAGGCGATCACAGTTACTGGTGGTCAGCCAATGCAGCATTTTCGTTCTCGTTCACTAGATAGGCGATCACAGTTAGCGTTGGTCAGACAAAGCAGCATTTTTAATAGCGTCCACTATACAGATGATCACAGTTAACGGTGGTCAGCCAAAGCAGCATTTTTATTCTCGTCCAATAGACAGGCGATCATAATTAGCGGTGGTCAGCCAACGCATCATTTTTATTCTCGTCCACTAGACAGGCGATCATAATTATCGGTGGTCAGCCAACGCATCATTTTTATTCTCGTCCACTAGACAGGCGATCACAGTTAGCGATTGTCTATCAATGCAGCATTTTTATTCTCGTCCACTAGACAGACGATCACGGTTAGCGATGGTCAGCCAAAGCAGCATTTTTATTCCCGTCCACTGGTCAGGCAATCACAGTTAGCGTATGCCTATCAACGCAGCTTTTTTGTTCTCGTCTACTAGATAGGCGATCACAGTTCTTTACTCTCGTCCACTTGAGGGGCGATCTCATTCATTAATCTGAGATACCTATCACTCTGAAGTTAGAGGTATCTTCACCTCTAACTTCAGAGCGATAAAAAATAATACCTATCTTTCGAGAAGGAAACTAGATAATAATTACTAACAACCTACTAATCTACCGATGAATTGCTAGTTATTTGAATGAGAAATAATGATGATGATGATTCGGACCGGGATCGGTCACGGCTATCACGACTGGGGAGAGCGTAGGTCATGTGGGCTAATGATGTTTTTTTTAAACAAAAAATTTAACAACACACAGACTCTTTCTCTTGTCATACTTTACTTTATCAGCATTAATTAGTCATGTAAGCACGCCGCTCTCGGTTTGATATGAAAAAAAAAACCGGACAAGTGCGAGTCAAACTCGCCCACCGAGGGTTCCGTACAAATTTGTAGGTACTTACTGTTAAATCTTTAGATATTAAACAATGAAAAACTAGCTTAGACCAACGACATTTAATGAAGGACTGACAAACTGACAAAACTACCCACTTAGCAAACTAATAAAAATAATTGATACCTACCTACCAATCCGTATACATCACACTCACATCCTATAAATAGTTCAGGAATCGAGTTTCGCAGTTTTTTGCGAGCTTTTCCGTATAAATGTTTTCTGATTTTTCCCTGTACTTTTAGGATAAGACATTACTTGCCAAATTTCATAGTTCTAATTCAACGAAAAGTAGGTATCCAATATAAATATATTCCCTTGAGTGTCGAAATATACGTTTTTTGCGGCATAAACAGGCCGTATATTTTTTACGTTAACTTAGAAGTTTGATTTTTTAACAGCTTCAAGGGACTGTAGACCTGAGTATATGGTTTTAATTTGAACACGATACCTCTACGTGTTCCCGAGATAAAAGCTTGAGAGACAGACGGACGGATAACATTGTGATTCCGTTTTTTTTTTCCTTTTGAGTTACGGAAAATGACGTGTTTCATGAATTGCGTATTTTTAAATTACCCTGTAGACTGTAAAACTGATTGGACTACTCCTATTGGGTATAGTCGACAGCCATTCGACCGTTAGATTTTGTTAAAAAGTCGCCCGTAATGTAACTGAACAAAGTGCATGCATGTAAAGATCGATGTGTTATAGACTGTACTACAAATATTTGACAGGTGACATAAGTTGACGGCTAAAACAAATATATTTCAATGTTATGAATATTGCCATGGTAGGAATACGTAAGTATCAATTCCTTTTTGACTTATTGAACTTATTGTGAGCGGTCTTGAAATATCTATTGACATGTAAGTATTTGCAAAGAATCACATTTGTATATTTTTAACAGCTTACTTAGAGCTCGTTAAAATGGAGCAAACATCCGGGTCTAATATAAAATAACAAATTTAATGTCAATGTATGATGTTATCGTTTGTTCTTTCAATAAACATTTTAGACGCTTTTACATGTTAGAGATTTTAGTTCTGGAACAGTGATAAACTTATAAACATGATTTATCTAAAATACAGTTACAATGAACTTTCCAACTTTATCCAAGGCTATTTTTACTAACTGATTTTTAACGGAATGGATCTACTTTCCATTTTACAATTTTCCGACGTTTCGGTACTTTTGCAAGTGCAGTGGTCTCCGTAGACTGAGGTGACAGGCGTCTTTTTGAAAGCATTAACTGTTAGTTCACTACCCTCGGCAGAAAGTTACGTTCCAAAAATATTTTGGCAAATTTTTAAATTGAAATCGACACTGCAATGATTTTATATAACTACAAATACTGATTATTAGTTATTGAAGTTTAAATTCAATCCTAAAATCAATTATTATTTTATATAAACTCAAAACTATTGATTATTAGTTTTTGAAATTAAAATTTAATCTACAGTTACACTTCTAGCAAGGGGTCTCATCCACTTAGCACTGGTTCCCATGCTGTAGCTATGTTCCAACCACGATCTCTATTGAAATTTGGATGCCAGTTAATATTCGTTAAAAATCAGTTTTATTATGTCTAGTGCTCGTGTTAACCTCAGAAAATACTATTATTAAGAGTGTTTTAGAATAAACATATTTTTATAAATAAAAATGAAATTAGACTATTTACTTCTCGTTAATTTCTGTCATTCATTTCAGATCTTTCACATGGAATTATTCACCTAAATACTCGATAAAAGTCAAATACCGAATCAATTCATTAGTCAACAGCTTCTATATTACGCGAACCAAATCCTAAAACATTCCATACTAATTGCCGTTGCAATCATAATTTTACGAGATAACTGGAATATTGATACCTAAACTCTTAAACAAACGCTTACGCGATAAACGCACATTATAAGGTGTTATTTTCAAGTTGTGACGTCATAGTTTGACGTCACGTAGTAGTCGTAGAGAAAAAAAATAACGACGCTTATTTATCTTTTATCATGGGCTCTCCGATTATATTAAAACATTTTTTGTGCAAGTTCTCCATTAAGCAACTGGGGCCTAATTATGCGCACCAAATCCTTCTTGAAATGTCTCTTAAGTCACACTATTTACATCGACTTTTGTATGAATTTTTTTTGTTAAATGCTGTTTAAGCAGGATTCAAGAAAGTGGTGCAAGTCAGCCAAAATGTACAATACGTCAGAGTTTTATTTGACCGTGTTAAAAAAAACTTTAGGTATTTCGATCCAGTTATCGTATGGTCTATAAATTAAAGAGGCGATGAGAAATCACTCGAGTGAACGTTCATCAAAGTGCATCGTCTTACTTTGCCTTAAGGGGTGACACGGTGCTAGGTAAAGCCACCAGTAGTAATAAAACAAATCACAAACAAATCTTATAAAATAATTGTCATAGCTATTTTAGAAACTAACTACGTAAGCGGATAACCTAGGATAAAATGTCCAATCTGTTATATATAATGATCAGCATCATCAACATCATCAGCCATTTGACGCCCACTGCAGGACATAGGCCTCCTTCGTGGTTTTTATGACCACGCGGGGTTTTGCCATAATCGCCACGCTTGGCAGGCGGGTTGGCGATCGCAGCACGTGGCTGGAATCTCAGGAAGAAGAAGAACAAAGACACTTATTATACCAACAAGATACATCACAAAAACAAAATAAGCACATAAGTAACATAATATGCACAACAACAGAAAGAAAACTAAATACACAACAGACAAAACGAATAAATAAAAAAAAGAAGACGCTGCTGGCCGTCTCCTGATAAGTGATTTCCTTAGTCGCCTTCTAAGACATCTACGGAAGGAAATGGAGTGACGCTATTCTTAATCCGGCGCCACACGGATTCTTAATCCGGCGCCACACGGATTCTTAATCCGGCGCCACACGGATTCTTAATCCGGCGCCACACGGATATAATGATCACGCCGGCAAAATGCTAGAAAATAATCATAAAAAAAATTGCGTATCTACAACTACAACTAAATTAGGAAGGATAATATTTGCTTGTTTACCCTGTATAGTAGTGACGGGTATCGTCGGATTGGTAGTTCAAAAATGTTGGGTGTGTAAAAAATCATTTTTGGATTTAGAGATACGTTCGCCAAATATACAAATGTTTAATAATAATAATAACTTCCACACAATACAATCACTTGACCTGGTCCCAAACCAAGATAAGTTTGTTAGAGTAAGGCGTCTCCCTCCTCTCCCGGCTAAACTCCGACGGACATGTCGAAACTATAAGGGCCCTTGTTGACTACGGACGGAATCCTAAAAACGGTGTAGTGGTAGGAAAAAAGTACATTTTAGGAATTAGAAAAGGGGCCCGAGATCGGTTAATCCGGACTTGCATGTTGGACATTTTGCGAATTGACCTTTAATTAATTAATTAATTATACTTTATTGCACACAAGACTTTTAACAGGACATTACATAAGAAATTACATGTACAAAGGCGAGCTTATCTCTGTAAGAGATTTCTTCCAGCAAACCTTCGGGTATAGGAGAAGCACAAAATGCCAGAACTACTCTACTACGGTTAATATCCCCCACAAAGGGTCACTAATAGCTAGCATAATATAGCTTACCTAAGTAGTGGCTGTACATACAGTACTTACCTACATATTTTAACACCTACTTATTGCCTGCTAAACATAACAGTAGATACATTTGAAAAAAAAATACTACTCGTCAATTACGTGACTTGAAAGCAGTATTTTGTCACTGTATAGAGCTAGGTACTTAGAGGTATGAGCCCGGTTTTATAAAGCGAGAAATAGTAATGAACTAACCTACCAACATTGTCACTAATTTTCGGACAACCGACCAATCCTGAGCTCTTCAGAGCAGTTCAAACCCATACGAAAAAACCGGCCAAGTGCGGGTCGGGCCACGCGCACTGTAGGGTTCCGTAAAAAGGACTAACAACTTCAGCACAGTAATTTATAATGGATTTTTAAGAAGTGTTCCTTTTTATGTTTGTCGCCTGTTACTCGTTAACTTAAAAGGCCTACTTAGCCGTGATAATTTTCCTTTTAAATTCATTATATGTGCTACTGCCCTGAATTTTTTCACGTTTCTACAATTAACCATTTAGCCGCTACTCAGACAAAAATTTGCGCTTTAGAGCTCAATATTTCGCAAACGGAACCCTAAAAATGGTCTTCCTACACCCACAATATTTTTAAACGACCAATATAACGATACCCCACTATGGTGTAAGCGAGAAGAAAAATTGCACTGCTAATTTAGGTGTAGGGGAGGTAGCAAAAAGTGTGTAAGATTTTATTCTGACGTTTGTTTGGACGGCGTGAATAATGTGTATGTCTACTACGTCTCCGCCAAATTTCAGATTTCTAGTACTAATGGCCTCTGAGCTAGGCCGCGGACAGACAGACAGACAGACAGACAGACAGAGAGACATAGCAAAACTATAAGGGTTCCTTGTCGACTATAGAATCCTAAAAAACACTGACAGTTGTTAATATCCCTATTAACAGCTGTCAGTGTTTTTTACGATTTGAGACCTACCTACCTACCTAACCTACTTAGTTTTTGAGACGGTAGGCAAAAAACATATCAAATTTTCACTCTATATTTCTTTATCAAAACCTAAGTTAAAAAAAACCAAAATGTACATAATTTTATTTTCTCTCCTTATTTTACAGTAGGTAATAAACATGTTATAATGTACAAAGAAAAAGGAAAGAACGCTCTTAAGCAAGCACCTGTGTAAATTCTAGTAGCAATATTTTGCAATGGTTCTACGTTAAAGTGTTTGCAATCCTATGTATAAGATATAATTTTATTTTTGCAAAGGTATTGAATGATTTGAATTATTTAATTAAATTGCTAATTAAATTTGAAAAACAAAATTAGAAAGATTTTTTTAACGGAATAATTATAAATAATGTAAGTTTACTTTGTTCATTCAAATTTAAAATGTAATTTGATTTTCGTAATTTGAGTCGCTAATAATAATTTTGCATGTAAATAAAAAAAAATTGCATGATTGTTCTCTTTTAGAAAAATAGTATTTATGCATGTGGTATCCATCTGTAATTGGAGGCACATTAAGCAATGATATTATAATAGTAATATATATATCGTAAGTAATTTAATGTAACCTCTGTTGATGGATCAAATAAACAAATCAAATCAAAAGTGCAAAAAATTATCCATAGAGTATAGTAATGAAATTATCTCATGCAAATGAAAACAGAATGGTGCACCCTGTTCTTTGAAGCTCTAAATTGTTTGATTTAAAAATTCTTTATTGCATGACAATATTATCTACAAATGCGAGCTTAGTATTTACATTAGCGTACCAGGTGATATGGTAGTGCAGTTGTCAAAGCCGAGTAAAAAACTTACGAAATGTAAATGCAATTTTATTCACCCAACTCTTTTATAAATCATAATTAATAAGTGTTACAACTAAACCTATATTTACAGGTTTGTAGTATAAAGTACCTACTTACGTTCTTATTTACAAAAACACGATTCCTTAAAACGCCGATTAAAATAGTCTGTTTAAGCACAGATTAAATAAACTGCCTCTTAGGAGTGTTTTAGAGGAACCGTGTTTTTATAAATGAGACCGTATATTTCTTTAAAGGTAGGAAGTTAAACTTACCACTACAGGGTGACTTTGAATTCACCGTATTTTAGGGGATATTCTAACCATAATAAACCCAGAAGTGACCCCACTGCTCTACGGGGCGAACCTATGCGCACTAAAAAAAAAAGACGGTGGGATCCGTCCCGTGGCAGTGGGGTGCACCATACGCCGCATAGCGTCCAAGCTTTGCTGTCGCAGCATCCTCCCTGGCCTGAAAGACCTCTTTCAGCCTATACAGCTTGGATTCGGGTCTAAGGGGGGATGCGAGGCAGCAGTACACGCTATGCGGACATATATAAAAGAGAGAGGAGGTGAGGTCATCCTCAAGGTCGACGTAAAAAATGCATTTAATTCGGTCGACAGAGGCGCCATGCTGGCAGAGGTGAAAGAAATCACCCCGGAGATATATCCATACCTTTGGCAGGCCTACAGCTGCCCTTCAAACCTGGTATACCGCGATCATCTTATCGACTCCGCTGTAGGCTGCCAGCAGGGCGACCCGCTCGGGCCGGCCATCTTCAGCCTGGCTATACACAAAATTATCACGTCCTTAAAGTCAAAATTAAATATATGGTATCTGGACGATGGCACCCTAGGAGGCGACATAAATACGGTTCAAAACGACCTAAAGACGCTTTCGGACAAATTTAAATCCATAGGCCTAGAGCTTAACCACAGCAAATGCGAACTGTACGTTTTCGACCACATAAGATCCCAAAATTCAATAGTTTCAGAATTTAACTTCTTGGCCCCAAATTTAAAGGTAGTAAATAACGAATCACTTCGTCTCCTAGGAGCGCCAGTCATGGAAGAAGCGTTTCCTCTATTTTTAGACGACGAAAAAACAAAATTTTTCGATACCATTCCCCTTCTGTCCAAAATTAACACACATATGGCCTTCCAAATTATACGTTTTTGCCTTTTTGTGCCAAAATTTACCTATTACCTCAGATGCAGCCCACTATTTAGCCAGGTGGCTCTACTAGGACCAATCGATTCGATGATCCATTTGGCCTTAATCCAAATTCTAAACTGTCCAATTTCAGAACGTTCCTGGCTCCAGGCATCACTCCCCATAAGATATGGAGGCCTAGGAGTCAGGAAGGTAAGCAGCGTCGCATTGCCTGCCTTTTTGTCTTCCATCCACAGTATCGAGGCCTTGTACAAGAAAATTGTTAGCTCTTCTCTGGGTGACATTGAGGCCTCATACTGTGGGGAAGCCAAAGAGGCATGGAGACTGGCCTGCCCTAATGAGGATCCGCCGAAGGATCCTACCATCCAAAGGCAGTGGGACGGGCCCCTCTGCGAGCTGGTGCAGAGCAGGTTAATCCATTCTTGCACCAGCGACGTGGAACGCGCTCGCCTACTGGCCGTGTCCGAGCGAGAGGCGGGCTACTGGTTGCAGGCCCACCCATCAGCGTCTATAGGGACCCTGATGGACAACACCTCTTTTAGCACCGCCATCGGTCTGCGACTGGGTTGCCCAATCACCGTGCCCCATCGCTGCCCCTGCGGTACCGACGTCGATCGCCTGGGCCACCATGGTCTATCGTGTCAGCGGAGCGCCGGCCGCCTTTCCCGCCACGCGGCTCTCAATGACATCATCCGGAGGGCCTTTACCACAGCCGGGGTTCCGGCCACGCTGGAACCTCCAGGCATCATCCGCGACGATGGTAAAAGGCCCGATGGAATGACATTAATCCCCTGGAAACATGGGAGGCCGCTAGTATGGGACGCTACATGCGTTGACACGCTGGCACCCTCTCATGTTTCCCAGAGTGGAAGAGCCGCTGGTTCAGCGGCTGGCGCGGCCGAAAGCCTCAAACGGCGCAAATACGGTTCAATAGGAAACAATTACATATTTGCGCCGTTTGGGGTCGAAACCATAGGCACCTGGGGCCCAGAGGCGCGCCTGCTGTTCAAAGACTTAACGGCGCGCCTAATCGACGCATCGGGAGACCAGAGGGCCGGCGCGTACCTCGGCCAGAGGATAAGCCTGGCCATCCAAAGAGGTAACGTCGCCAGCGTTCTGGGCTCATTACCGCGGGACAGTGACCTGGGGCAGGTGTTTTATTTGTAAATATAGAATTAGTTATTTGTATATTTTTATCATTTATATATTAATTATTAATTCTCTTATTTTATGTTTGAAATAATTAAACTGTTTAAGGTCGAAAAAAAAAAAAAAAAAATTAAAAGTAGATGATGATGTAAAAACCATAATTTAGAAACATATGGTGCTATTTTTTAATAAAATTACGCGTCAGAAAAGAATAATCTTTTCATCCACCCATCTCGGAAAGAGTATTTTTGCTCTTCGATATCCGAGTCGTAGTGGTTATATTCTCTTTGATCTGAGTGCAAAAGCCGTTTTTATCCGCTAGAGGATAAAGTAAATTGAATTAAGAACATCGAGTGCACTAAGTTTGTAAATTCAAAACATCATTAAACCTATTTACTTTTACCTCCATGGTGCCGAATTTATCATACTACTTTTTTTAATTTGTTATAAACTCAGACTAAGAACCTCCTTTGTGTTTTTTTGCACATAGTCATTTCCTCGCTGAGGTAGCATGAAAAGTTACGAGTACGTGTTGCACTCGATTGCAAAGATTTTTCACCTCGTGCTCTTTTGATTCCCTCGCTAACGCTCAGGATTCTAATTATTGAATCCTTCGCTTGCTCTGTCATTAAAATTGAGCACGCGGTTAAAAAGCAACTTTGCACTCTTGTATAACAAATAACTATTGTTAACCCACATTAGTTACTTCACTAAAGGATAAACAAGCAATTCCAGGACGAGACGTATTAAAAATAAAAATAAAACTATGTTTTGAGCGTCGGCGCCGGCCAACTCAATTGTTTTTTTAATTATTTAGGCGTATCGGACGTCAGACTCTTGAACATTTAAGATACGATAAGAATATTCTTTATAGTACAATAGAGCACATGACAAACATTTTAAAAATACACAGTACAATTAACATATCAGAAAACATTTTTCAACGTTACGGTACTTTCTACCACTTTGAATTTGGATTCACAGTTTGGCGCCAAAAGTCGAAAATCACGAATATTTACAAATATGTTAAACCATTACTGATAAATCATTCATAATACTGTTTTTCAAAATAAAAAGAACATTCCCTCAAAATACGGTGAACGAATTCAGAGTCACTCTGTGGTAATATTTATTTGGGCAAATTTACACACATGGAAGAAGAGTCTACTAAATGCGTATTTATTCAATAGAATGTTATTAACAAAATGGCTGATTTATTGATACTGTGTGTAGTCTACTAATCAATCGCATTCCAATGGTATCTACAACCCGAGCAACTTAACTCGGCACCTCGCGCGATACGATCTCTTTCGTATGCTGCCTATTTAATTCGCACGGATTAACCTGTAAGATTATGACCTTGAAAAGAACAATTAAAAACGATTATTATCGTGGCCCGATCGGGTCAATTAGAATTCCACAGATTACAATATACATGATATTACAATGCGATTGTTTAGTAGACTACAAATTAGTGTCAAATAACAGCCATTGCTATGCTAAAATCACCTTATTGAACAACTAACAGTCTTATTTACGCCATTAACATTAAATTTTGTCCGTCTATTAACTCTCAACTAAATAACACGATATACATCTACACTTAATATAATTACGTAGTACCTAATTAAACAAAACAGCTTATATAAGTACATAATATGAATGACATTCATATTGAGTTCATATAGAGAGCATTCATTGAATGCTTAGCTTACAAGAATCCACTCAATCCTGGCAATTCGCTGCAGCCGACATTTTTGCTTGGAAGACCTTATTTTTCTTAAGTTATTTAGAGATTCTCGGAGGGGTAGGCAGTGCCATTTGCCACACTGATCCTGACAGACCTCACTAGTAGTTTGCCTACTAGTACCTCTCCGAGAGAGGCGTGTAATGATTAATTTTGGAGTTTTTTTGTCCATCTTTTCTCTTTTAACTTGTAACGTTCATTAAGTAGCAGTTTCTGTGCCACTTTGAATAAAAACACTTTTGAATTTGAATTGTTAAGAGTTTTGCGCAATAAACCGTAGACCTGTCTCTCTTTTAACCTTCGAGAGACAGGTCTTCGGGCTTACCTACATCTTAAAAACATAACTCACACGCTTCCAGAGCGACCTACGACTTAGAATGTTCTCGTTTCAAAAGCACAGTTTTTAAATACTAGTTTTTCTAACAATATTAAAAACCAGACGTATATTCTCGGGATCCTTTATTTTCTGTCCGGCCTCTGCTCCGCGACACGGCTGTTGTTTTGAGCTAGATAGCGGACGATATGATAACGCCATCTCGCTTTACGTAGCGAGTTGTCGCGCTCGATACAGTGGCCATGCATGCCCCGTCGCAGTTGGCAGTGGCGTAACTATAGGGTGGCAGGGCTGGAAAAATGCCACGGGCCCCCGAACTATGAGGCCGCGAGTTCAGAAGTATCATAACATTTTTAAGAAAAAATTGCAACAATTATACTGTTTATATATGGACAACTAAGGACCATATACACACACAATTTTTTCTTAAAAATGTTAGTTACTTCTGAACTCACGGCCTCATAGTTCGGGGGCCCCCAGTAGGCTTAGCACGCTGAACATTTTGCCTGCTCTCAACTGTCACATTAAACACTAAACAGTATTAAGATGACATCACACCGGGATATCTCGCCAGTGCGAACATGAAGACCGCGTCAGCTGTCTCAACGCGCCTCCTTCTGTCAGTTTAATACCGTTTGTCTATGGTTTGCCGCAACCGCGAACATGAAGGTGTTTTTTTCTCGCAAAATGACAGCTTAACTAAGAGAAATTTCTCTGTTGGTGTCGAGGTAAAGACAAGGCTTTTAGGTTATAATTTATCTTTGCTGTCATACTCTTACATATTTGCGTTTCTTAGTTTTCGTGTTGATTTATGTCATGTGAGGATGACGAGCATACCCAATGAGGATATGAGGATGGCTTTACTACTAGGTCTTCACTTCACTTACCAGCCACGAGAGGTCAAGTAAGTATAGCAAATTAATTGTGTGAAATTAGATGATGGCGTTATTGTACAAGTTCGAAACGACATATTATAATTACATAAAGCAGTTTTACATTGAGTTTAAAGACAGCCCAATGAACAAATACACATGTAACTGTCGTATACAGTTTCGCTCCATTTTCTCTGTAACTTTAGAAAACTGTTAGGTACCTACCTACCTAGTATTTGTTTTGTTAGGTCGGTTGTTGGAAAGAAGAACTAAAACGTTTCGATATTCCATTCATATATTTACCTTCATAGTCAGTTCAGACTTCAGATAAAACACGTAGGTTATCGGCTGTTCTTAGGGAAAAAAATTTGTGAACGAAACGCAGAAGAGCTAAATGAACAAATAAATAGTGTTGTCATATAGTCGAAGTGTACCGATTGAGTGTGACCAACCCAAAAAAATATTAAAATTGAAGCCTTTTTTTTAAATGACATCTCCATTTTGCCGCCTGCGAGAAAGACTTTAAACAGGGTTTAAATTTCTCTTCCACTCACATCATGTTCGCTGTTGCGACAAAACTAATAAAGCGGCAAAGTTTATGCCGCGGCGCCTGTCATTTTCTCGCATGCTAGTGTGCTAAGCCTACAGGTCGGGGTATATATATAAAATATATATAGGGCCCCATTCAATGTATTTGCCACGGCCCTCAGATGGTGCGGTTACGCCACCGGCAGCTGGGATAATATACCAGGCGTGGAATCAGCGCTTACAGTCTCGTGTCTCTGTCGCAGAGTCATAAAAATATGGTTGTCTTCTAGACAAAGCAGCGCCCAAAAGCACATTAGCGACTAGATCGGTAAAATCAGGGGCCACATAGGTGGGACGTGAGACGTGGACTGGGCGAAGTCGCGGCGTCCTTTCACACAAAATATATTGAAGCGGTGGGATATAGCCCACGCAGATAAGACGGGGCGGAGGCGCTAATCCTGTAGAACGCGTCCGTCCTCACCCCAAGTCCCATCTGTGTGGCCAGCACTCAGGTCAAGGGGACCAACAAATCCCAATGGGTCGAAGTGTCGTCCTTCGCATGATCACATCCGATGTGTTCGGAGTTCAAACCACAACAAATTGTACGCCCCACTTAAAGCCGGGTCCAGACGGGTGTAACGTAATGTATAATATATAACGAGTAAGGTAACGCAAATTTTGTGTGTGGACGGACTACGAGCATTTTAATGCTCGTTTCATTACATTCCATTTTATCCGTCTGGATCTGGATTAACCGCAAACCACGTTACCAAAGGAAGACGCACGCGCAGCTACGAACACGCGTACTGATGTGTAGTTCCTGGGAGTCTTGGGAAAATTCCCAACGTTCCCAAAATTTCTTAAGCCGCACTTTGGTAAATTTAATTATGTTTCAAAGTCACCCCCGGCTTCTTGAGAATTTTATTAAGTGTGGTGGTTCGTACGTTGTTGGGATTTTGAGCACCAATAGAATCTCCACTTTTTATTAGTTCAACTCAAGCGGCTTATAATTATCAGCGAGAGAAATATTTGATCAACAAAGAAAATTATTTTTGGTCAGCAGAATAAGTAAATTAGCAGCCAAACGCCATCAGCAAAAAATTTTACATTAAACATGGCCAGCAAATTAATTAATTTCAATATGAAAAAATAGAAACTGATAAAGGCATTTTCTGCTGATTCATTACGTTGGTGCTCACTTTTTTTTATTTTATGCCGACCACTTGTTACGGCTCGCGAGACTTTTAGTGCTGACAAAAAGCATTTTTAAGTCTGACCAAAACCGTATTGTTTTGCTGACCGTATTAACGATGCGCCTTAAAAACTTAATATATATATATATATACTAAACGAGTCTAATTGCGATTATGTATTAGATAAAATTTAATTACCTTACTTTCCGACGTTTAGACCCGTTTAATATATATCTATATATAAGCATCGCGATACTAGAGAATATATATCATTCAACCCAGTGGAAACTTCGATACCAGAGGTGCTGCTGCAGTCAAAATCAACAAGATCCACGAGAACAGATTACGACATCCAACCCAGTAGAAACCTTACATAATTCACTCATTGTAGTCGCATCAAGTTCAAAAAACAAGACACTAACAGAACAGTTAAGGCACCGGATCAATCTTCTCCTCGCGACGGCGCGGGCTGCCCAGACTGACGTATATCTCCTCCACACTTTTCCCTCGCGTCTCAGGGAAGCTGGACACAGTGTAGATACAGGCAGAGAAGCATACGGCTGAGAAGAACACGAAGCTCCAATGCATGCCGACGAGCGCGCTGATGTGCGTGAACCACTTCATCTGGACGAAGTTGCTGAGCTTCGCGCAGATGTTCGCGAACGAGGACACTGTGCCCCGAAGCTGAAAGGGTGATGAAGAAATTTGAGTTAGGTTGTGAATTCAAGTGGACGTTTTCAGGCTATTCTATTTTTTGTTGAAATGGCAATCAGAAATGTTGAGAAATTCTGGTGGAGTCCCGTCTTGACACAAAATTTCAGTTGACGCTTAGCGAGTCGACTGGTCTGTCAACAAGATTGACTCACATTGAGTGGTCGACTGGTAGTCCAAAAAGCGAAATAGCAATAAAAAGAGGAAATAGTAATGGCGGACGGTTCGCCATAATGTTTTATAAATGGCGGTTGGCTCAGAATATTATCTAAAAACAATTGTTTGTTGTTTAATTAAAAAAAAACTTGGGCTGCATACATACTTAGTAACGTCACCGCAAAACAGTAATAGCATCGGATCGAACATTCCTTCCTTATCAAAGTACTTCTACTATTACAAATTATTTTCTTTTTTTCCGCCGTTACCAATTGTACAGTACTCTATTTTAAAATTTCAATATTCCTGGGCCAAACCTACCAAATGTCAAAATCTTACTTGATACTGGCTTGGCGTCTGCCTATCCCTCTGGGATACAGGCGTGAGTTTATTCATGTATGTAAGTATATTATTATTATTATTATTAATTCTTTATTGCACAAAGACAGTGTGCAAAAGGTGGACTTAATGCTAATGGCATGTAAGTATATACACTGGCGTAGGCACAAATCGTGCAGAGCCATTACCCCAAATTAAATTTATTATTACAAGCATGCCCCTTGCGTTGATGCTCTAGGGGACATCATGTAAGATACAATGAATGTAATGTATCATCTTATGTACAAAATGAATGCAAAAAATTAATACAAAATATGAAATGCATAGTCTACCTACTAAATGTATGTTGTCAAAAGGCAAAACTAATTTAAACTACAACGTAAAAATTTAAAACCATAAAAAACAGCTATTGCCGTACTTGCTAATACGATCCTTGTGAACAAGTAGCAATTTTATTACTGTATTCTACTCTTACAATGGCTAGACAGAAAATTATACGGAAACCACACTCACTTGAAAAGTAAACAGATCCGTGATGATGATATATGAGATAGGCTGGAAGCCAGCCGCGTCAGCGAAGATGCAGGCGCACATTGCAAGCACAGGTATCCAGCCCGGCAGCCAGGCACCCGTCGATGTCATATAGAACCAGCCAGCCAGCACCAGCATCCCAACGCCCATCGCCAGGGATGTCGTCACCAGCAGTAGCTAGGGGCGAGGAAATAGGCTTTTTTATTGTTTTCCACTTCTTAGAGGGACAGAGTAGGTTCTATAAATGCCTAACGCTTGGCAACCTCAAGTTTTGAAATAACTAAAACTATGAGTAAGTAAGGCAAGACGCAGGCGCACTCTGCAAGCATGAGGACTGAGCCAGGCAGTCAAACGCCCAACGAGATCATGTAGAACTAGCCAGCCAGCACCAGCATTTCAGCGCCCATGGCCAGGGAAGTCGTCAGTAGGAGACGCTGAGGGCGTGGAAACAGGCTTTCTTAACGTTACATTTCCGAGCAGAGTCTGTCTCAGAAAGGTTTTACGCAAGCTTAACGCTTGGCGTCCTCAAGTTTTGAAGTAGCTGAAGTTACAACTCTTTACACACTTCTTAGTACATTTTTCTTACAAAAACTAGTCTAGACTACGCCACTATAAGTTCCCCGAGGCTAGCCAGCATGGAGACTCAGCTGGGCATCAATAGCAGCCGCTAGGATCAGCATCCCAACACTTTCTATAAACACACAATAAACTTTCTCTCACAGAGAGAGAGGGAGAATCGTGCCAACCAGGGATTTAATCACTGACAGATATCTATGCCAAAACCTCAGGTTTTTTCACAGTTATCGAGTGGTGTCACTGCCTACAAAGTACGTCCATGCAGCGATTAATGAATCTTGGTGAAAGAGGTTTTTCGGGATCGTGGCAAGTGGTAAACCCTACACTCTGCCTACCCTCAGGGATACAGGTGAGAGTTTATATGAAGAGAACAAAGTCTTTAGTCAGGATCTTAGACGCGAGTAAAGAATTCCACAGATCCACCAAAGTACATGGCTATTACTTTAATTAATTAATTAATTAATTATACTTTATTGCACACGAAACATTGAACAGGACATTATTTAAGAAATAGCAAGCACATGTACATTGCATCTTTAAAAAAATAGTCATTATCCTCTATCAAATATGCCGCGATGACCGCATTGACATTTTTAATTCTAGTGTATCTTCCATCAAAGCACTTCTCACGTCTCAGTTTGCAGAGGACACATGTTTATATTCAGATCCATAGAATAAGAATTAAAATGTTATTTAGTTAAACCTGTTAAATTTTCGGTGGTGGGTAACGTAAGATTTTTCAAAACTGGTATTAATCAGTGGTATATAAGTGAAAACCTGTAATTAGCTTACAGTTATTATTTAGAAGTTACCAAGAAAGTTTAAAGCTGTTGGTTTTCCATGTATTCGTAAATAAATAATTAACAGTTAGCGAGTGGCAGCATTACTAATGAAAATCAATCCTAGAATCCTCTACACTGGAATAGACTAAAATAAAATGCAGATAGGTATTCTGATTCCATTATTCAAGAATAACGAGTTGTTAATGATAACTGTTTTAAAATCATTCGTGACCTAGGTATCTTTATTGGAATCCGGCACAGACTCGGCCTTCAATCCGTATATCTGATCCCATAGTTCGACGGGGTTAAGTGCGAGACAGTAAAATTAGAGTGAAGAAGAATTTTTATTCACCAAAATTGGGGATACACAATTATGGTACAATAACATATTTGTAGAGTATATTTGAGTACAATGTACAGTGTACATACTGAGTGCATTTAACCTAGATTATGTACGGAGTTTACATCACTCTAGGTCTGTCGTATGGGCACGCTTGAGTCAATTCAGTACAAATACAAATTTCTTTTTATTTAAATTTTATTTTATGAACACCGCGCGCAGGAACAAAATCTTTTATCAGCAATAAAACTTTTTTGGACAGCAACTAGAAAGATAGCAGCAAATTGATACAGCAGAAAAAAAATTTGTTGAACAGTAGATTTTCAAATCAATCAGCTGAAAATTTCTAGTCGATTAGGTGCAATATTTCTTTTTCTGCGCACCTTACTATGGGATCGCGTGTTTTTCGTCATTTTCCATCCAACTCCGAAGAGCGTATCATAAAGCCGGCTCCGCTAATGGATCGTTCTGGCCATGACTTTAATAATAGACGCGATTAGTGCTAACAGCGATTGGGTAAACAGGAGCAGTTTTGTGAGAATAATAATTGTCATTGCTGAATATCGTCAACAAAAAATGGTACTGTAGCATTCCAATGCGACAGTTGACTGTGAATGAACATCTCACGAGTATTTTTGCGTTATGTAAATGTTATCGCACAAGGTCGCGGTCGCACTTAGGTATAATGTCCGACAAATATCTTTTGATATGACTCAGAATATTTTAATTTTGGAATTTTAATATGACGAAACTAAAAAAAATGTTCTTCGTGTCCAACGCAAACTTATCGCGACTGCTCGGATTTTATTTTAAGTTCTATACACTGGACATTACAATGGGCATTGTTCACCCCAAATTTTTATTCTAGAAATCAAAAATACAGATTAGTTATAAGAAACTAATTGAATGACGAATGAAGGTTATAAATTTTTTGCGGTAAATATTAATAATCCGTTTTAATTTTACTTATTTAAACCCCTAATAGTAATCAGTATCCCTATTCCTCGAAATGGTTTTCACCTTACGACAGTCGATGTCTCCCGGAACAATGCCCATTGCGTAATAGATTAAAAGGCATTTTGGATTAAAGTATTAAAATTACCGATCTTGCGCTGCACCTGCTGTTTATAGCCTCGAATCGTTTGATCCATATCCAGCAATATAAGAGTCTACAAATAAAATTCTGATAGATTGAAAGTCAAAGTAATAGCCAAGCGACCTTAACAATCAGATTAAAAAAACAACATGACAACATCACATCTACGAATTCGTGGTTTCCACTGAAGAACCGTTTTACCCCAACGGCTCTCCGGCCGATGTGACCAGCTACTGTCACTTGAGATTGCTAATCTTTCAGGCCATCCATCCATCAGCCCACATTCATCCACTGCTGTTCAAAGGCCTCCCCCAAGGCACGCCTCTTCTTTCCGTTCTCGGCCATCTTTATCCAACCGCTGCCAGCAACCTGTTTCAGATCGTAGGTCCAGCAAGCGGGAGTACAATTCTATCTATTTATCGATCCAGCCCATGAACCATAGGCCTCATCTCTGTCACGCCAACCATTTCGTTTAACAGCCAATCTCGTCCACTGTTTTCCGGTAGCTTCAGTAACGTCATCAACCCTTCAGGACAAGAAATTTAATCTCACCTTCTTCTCAGTTTTCACCGCGATACAGGTAAAAATGTCTTTTATTACAGTTACTAATGAATTCTCACCTTCCTCCCAGTTTTCTCCACGATGCAGGTCGCCACAGTCGACCCCAATAGCTGTACCAGTCCAATGAGCATTATCTGCTTGTTGGGGCTGAGCTTCAAGCTTATGGACTCAGAGGCCTTCTCGAAGACAAAGCCAGCGTAGATGAGCACTATTAGGTAGCCGTCGAATTGCTGAGTAATCTTGATGATGAGGGTTATGAAAAACGCCTTCAGGGTCGTCTTGTCTTTAACTGGAAATTGGGAAAAGCGGGGCAGTGAGTGACAGGTTTGCCTGTTGACTCATGTCATGGTTGGCACGTGTCCTGATTGGCTGAACTGACTACGGTTATACAGCATACAAGAATATGTAGTCAGTCCAGTAATGTTACAGCATGTGGTGCAGAAACCCACAAAGTAAGCATTAAACCTGTGTCTGGTGGGTCCCGCTCTTTAATCAGGTATTAAGACACAATCCCAGTTTGAAAAATAGAAAACCAAATCTCTTTACTAAGAGACTGTATTAATGGGTACCCTACTGGGTACTAATTAATAAAATTGTTAATATTAATGTATTACATGCATACATGCGAGTTTGTGTGTATGTGTGTGTGTGTGTGTGTGTGTGTGTGTGTGTGTGTGTGTGTGTGTGTGTGTGTGTGTGTGTGTGTGTGTGTGTGTGTGTGCATGCGTGCGTGCTTGCGTGCGTGCGTGCGTGCGTGCGTGCGAGTTTGCGTGTGTGCGTGCGTGCGTGCGCGTGTGTGTGTGTGTGTGTGTGTGTGAATGTGTGTGTGAATGCGTATGTAAATACGCGCAAATAGTTACGTATCAGTACAATGAAAATCAATCTAGCAACTGTCTCCCCGGCTACCACGATTCAGGCTCGACCTTGTGTGTTAGTCACTGTGTAAACATAACTATTGTAATAACTGTTTTCTGGCAATAAATATAATTTTAATTTTTTTTATTTATTTATTAAGTGCATCCAACAGCGGTATTTTTTTTAGTAATTTCAAAGTTCCCCGTAGTGTTGCTCATATGAACGAGTAGAATCCCTCTTTTTAGGACGTATGCAGGGATTTCGTTGCACAATGTTTAGGCTGCTTAAGTTATATGTAGGGGCCAAATACTCACTGATGATACCCCAGGCTGACTTGGGGTCTGCCTTGGTCTGCTTCTCAAGCTTCACGACGTTTTCTATCTCGAGTTCCAGGGTCCTGTCCACCACTGTCACGCCACGCAGCCACGCCAGCACGGCCTTAGCTTCCTACAGAACGATACAAACTAAAACACTTCTCCTTTAAGGGAGGAAGGGGGTCGTCAAAGTGTGACGTAATTTATGGGTGGTCCTTTAGAAGTGTTTAAGGTTCGTTTTCTTCTTTTGTGACTAATTATAAGTAGTAATCCTTACGTCAATCTTCCCCTGCTTGACCAGGAATTCAGGAGTCTCAGGCATCACGAGGAGGACAAAGAAGACCATAGTGGGGAGCGCCAGCCCCATCCAAAGCACCGCCCGCGGTTCCATCAGGTCAACAGTTACATAGCTGATGAGGTAGCCTATGTTCCTGACAACACAAAGGAGGTTAGGTTAGGTAAAGAAGACATCGATGGGATGGGGGAAAAAAGCACAATCTCAGCCTATGCCTGGTCTAGCTGTGGCTAGTCTACGGTTAAGCAGATGATAAGGTAGCCTATGTTTCTGATAACACAGATGAGGTTAGGTTAGGTAAATAATACGAGTATAACAATGGGATGTATACCTCAGACGGACGGAGTACCTGCCGTGGCCATGTTAGGTTACATAGCTGATGAGGTAGCCTATGTTTTCTATCTCGAGTTATCAGGGCACGAAGGCACCAGCTTTTTCATGAGCCAAGTGCAAAGACTAAGTTATTGAGCGAGGCGCCCGTAGCGGTGGCAATCAGACTACTCAATTGGTTTGATAGGAAAACAAGTATAGATATATTTACATGCTCGCTCACGAAATTCAAGGCTGAGGTGACATTTTTATTGAGTAGATAATATTTTAATAGGTAATATTTTATTGATGCATGTTTAATATTTAATGAAATTGACATGATCTTGTATTTTTCTTATGAGGCAATTATTTATTTATTTTCGTTTTTGTTTTTTTTTTTGTTTTAATATTTGATGAATTTTTTATGAATTGTTTATTAATTTTATATGCTTAATGAAACGTATTTTTCATGTGATTTAACTTTTATTGTAATTAAGAAATATGTTAATTACCCACTCGTATGTTAATGTGCTTGATTTTAATCTTTTTTCTGTGATGTTATTTTTATTTAACCTGCTGTATTAGGTGGATAACCTGTAAGGGCGGGATCTGTTAGGAAATAAATAAATAAATAATAATGTTCCTGACAACACAGACGAGCTTAGATTACGTTAGGCAACTGCCGCATAACAGCCGGAGTTCTGCCCGTGGTTAGGCGTACGGTCACACAGGTCATGAGGTGGCCTATGTTCCTGACAACGTACATGAGGTTAGATTTGGTTTGGTAAATAATACAACGATGGGATGTACCTGTAACCTTAGATGAGGCATGGGCCCTGGCCATGGTAGGTTACATACGTATAGGAATCAGCAAAAAGCTCATTGCTGGACATACTTGAAAACCTCTCGGCGGGGCGACACAATTTTCCACTGCCAACGCCTTTCCATTATATAAAATATGAGCGTGCAAGCGAAACCTCGCTATTTTGTACCCAACAACGTTCGCACACAACGGTAAATATGTAGATGGTATACGTACTGTAAATACAAGAGATGTTAGCAACGGAAATATATATCAATATACATATTTCCGATATATATTTATTATAATAATAAATATATATCGGAAATATGTATCAGATTTTACCTGGAATTTAATTTATTTTGGGCACAATCTCATTATACAATTGCAAGCAACTAGTTATAGTTAATAGCATGCAACACATAATGGCATTATACGAGACAATTCGATGGTTGGCTTGCTATCTCATGTATTATCTGATCCCACATTGATTGGTACAATATTATGCTGTCTTTCCTGTTACCAGACTATAAATAACATATTACCTGCAGCGCGCCCCGCAGGTCAATGTTGCTAATCTCCTTCGGGAAAATGGGCACTGGGCAGGACGATGTAATACTCAGAAGGACAGTATGCCCGCTTAGCAGGTACATAAGCAGCCTATAGACGTCCCACTGAAGGGCACAGGCCTTCTCTCAGGGAGAGAGTGTGGGCTTAATCTCGCGTGCCAACCGCGGATTGGCGATTTCAAGCGCTGAGGCATGTGAATAGCTCAGTCAGGTCTCTTCACGATGTTTTCCTTAACGGTTAGCGAGTGGTATTGCTACTATAACATCACAAATGTATATAACTTAGAAAACAAAGTCGTAGGTACACGCCTACACTGTTAATCGAACCTGGGTCTCTCGCTTCCGAGTCCAATGTTCTACCCACTCGGCTACCACCGGTCTTAGCAGGTATCATGCTTTATTCATTAAGAGACCGAATAGAATCGGATAGACAGAGAAGAATCGGCCTGCGGCGCGCTAGAATATCACTTAGGAGGTTGAGATATCACTTAAGGGTGCTTTATTTATTGAAAGTTAACACCTGAAAGACAGACCCCCAGTTTCTCGTACACTAACACGCTGTTAATCTACTGTTAACAGCTGTCAATTGACCCAAAATGCATACAAAAAAAAACCACTGACAGCTGTTAACAGTAGATTAACAGCTTGTTAGTGTAAGAGAAAGCGGAGGAGAGAAGAGTTGATCTGCGGTTAGAATGTCATTAGAAAGGCAGAAAGAGAGTCAGCCTGCGGCGCCAGAATAAGTCTAGAGAGAAACACTACTCTTACCTGTTCAATTTATATTAAACGGGTGCCGGATATAGAGAGAGAGTCGGCCTGCAGCGATAGAATATCACTAAAGTGACGGAAAAACCCGATTCTCACCTGTTCAATATAAGCAGCGAGCCCAGCGCGCCTCGTAGGTCAATGTCACTGATCTCCTTCAGATAAATGGGCAGGACGATGTAGCACGACGAGCAGGGAATGCCCGCCACCGCCCGCGCCAGTATCATGCTCCACGGCCTCAGGCAGACCAGCTTTATTAGCCAGTACACCTATGGGAAGAAGACACTTCACTTCACGGTGCAAGATCAGTCTTAAAACGAGTGGAATGTTATCCCCTTTAATGAGGTAGGTACTGAATCTCTTATCAACTAAAGCCCACGCGGACGAAGTCGCGGGCAAAAGCTAGTTACTGAATAAGTGGCTACGCTCGTTAATAGGTATGATATCAAAGTTTTTTGTACAGGAACGACTTTGAAAATAACTGGCATATAAGCTCGCGTGGAAATTTCAATGTACCTATATTTTCACCAAGATAAAAAGTGACTTAATATGTAGATACATACGCTATTCCAGACTATGAATGAATGAATGAAAGTTATTGCACTAAGACAACTTTGTACAAAGGCGAGCTTAATACTAGATCTCTGTGTAAAATTTTATCCTGTTCAGCTGTTCTTGACCTGAGCTGTTCATGACCAGAATGTCCCTTACTGCAGTTGATACGTCCTCTCTCGCAAAAGCCGACTAGTTTTCACTTTTAGATTTTCGGAAATCGAATTGCAAACAAACTGCAGTCTACGGCCGGTAAATATTGGCGTGACGAAATCGAGTTAAAAAGAATAAACGATAACGCACAATGAGTAGTTTCGATTTGACGTTTCACGAAACAGTCGCAAGTATTTTTTGCGAGTGTATATCGTTCGAAATCAGCATACTTACTGTCAACCTTTAATTTTTTGCTACAAAGACGCCTGTTACTGATAGCGCAGATCTATCTTTACACACGTGCACTCTACTCAGTTACGTTGCTCTACGACCAAATAGAGGTAAAGCTGATGATACTTTTGTTTGTCCGTTCTTTGGCTATACAAATTCAATAAATATCGGTGTAATAAAATGTTGTGGCCGTTGTTGCTATATTCTAGCTATCGTCATATTTTATAGATTAGAAAATAGAATAGGATAGAATCGGATCCGATAAGGCAGTGCGGGGGAAGGCAATGCAGGGCTGGGCAGGACAGGACAGGACAGGGCAGGACAGGACAGGACAGGACAGGACAGAACAGGGGCCTAATTATGCGCACCAAATCCTGAGCGATTCCAATCGTCTAACTGTCAAATTCCATACTAATTTGACACTTAGACGATTGGAATCGCTTAGGATTTGGTGCGCGTAATATAGGGGCATAACAGAAATAGATATATGAATATAGGACAGAATGGAGAGGATATTGCGGTGAGCCAGCCCATGGCGATGGTACGTCACCGAGGTCAGGACAGGACGGGACGGAACAGGATAGGATAGAACAATTAGAATAGAATAAAATAGACAGGAATATAGGACACTGTCGACGACACGGTACTCACGATCAAAGACAGCGTAGTGACCAGCGTCATGGCCTTTCGTCCGTACTTGTCGGTGAGCCAGCCCATGGGCGCGCCCGTCACTATGGCGGTGATATACGTCACCGAGGTCATCCAGGATATGTCGGAGCTGCTAAAGGGCTCCGGGGACGGGCCGTCCGTGGACTGCAGCACCGAGATCATGGGCGACAGCCAGCCCTGCAGCATGCCGAAGTTGAGCAGCGGGAGCGTCACTGGTGGTGAAGAGATGGAAGTTACCCATAGACAACTAGAATTAAATAAAAACACCCCCGACACAAAAAAACTAACTCTTAAAAAGTAAAACCACATTTCAGCCAAATCAAAGCAACAAAATTTTTTGCGGCCATATTTTTTTTCCGCCATTTTGTTTTTTTTATCACTCTTAAATTTGCCCTTTGTTGTTTTAGTCAAAGCACCATCCCTATATCTCTTAACGTTTTGTCAGCAGGCAGTTGACCATATCCATAAACGGCTGAGTGGATTTCCATCAAACATGGCTAAGAACCATCTCGATCAATGTAGCTTTCAATTACAAAAAACCGCATCGAAATCGCCTGATCTGTTTAAGCGCTACGACGGTACGTACAGACACATAGACATTGGCTTCAAACTTAACACCCCTCTTTGCGTATGTAGCGTCGGGGGTTAATTAAAAGAAGGTGGAAGGAAAAGAAAGGTGGGATGTAGCGTACAGCTGCTTTGAAAAACTCCAAGATTGTCCAGAAAATTAAAAATAAATTTTACTTTGATTATTCGAAGAGCTTCGTTCCGTTTCTTGATTAATTCTGTATTAAATACGGTGCCAAATAGGTACATTTTACTCTATGCATTTTAACTTTAGGATGGAACAGCTGATATTTTTTTCGGGATTTAACAGTTCGTTTACAAGACCGAGTTATTACTCGGTTTTTATATTTAAAAACCGGCCAAGTGCGAGTCGGACTCACGCATGTACCTACCATCATCTATACAACATTAGACAAAGATCGAATTTGAGAACAGCACCATATATAGTAGAAACTAACAAGAAGCGTTTAACATTGACATTTAACGACATGACATCGGCGCTGTGAAGGTTACATAGATGGCCGCTAGATGGCGAGCGCTGTCTTTAGACAACGTTTGTTGTATGGGAGCCCACCTTAAATATTGATTTTATTCTATTTTTAGTATTTGTTGTTATAGCGGCAACAGATCTACATAATCTGTGAAAATTTCAACTGCCTAGCTATCACGGTTCATGAGATACAGCCTGGCGCCAGACAGACAGACAGACAGACAGACAGTGAAGTCTTAGTAAAAGGGTCCCATTTGGCACCCTTCGGGTACGGAACAACTATCTACACACGGTATGGATTTGTATATTAAATGAAGCCGATTGAGAGGTGATTCTACACTACGCATCATATTGAATAACTTTCGTTGTACAATACAGTCAGTCTTGCAGCATGACGAAGTATGGCAGCGGAGAACATCACTGGTGGTTGAAGAGGTGGGATTTATAGATTTTGGTGCAAAATGCGCTGGAGGTGCATCTTTAATAATATTAAATTCCTTTCTTTGCTGGGTGGTTGGTTTGACAAACCTACATTCATGCCTACTTGTTGATTGTCAGATTTCGGCTAATTAATTTAATTTATAGTAAAAAAAAATTTCTTAAATTTATTTGTATTTTTATTACGCTACAAGGTCCTTGAATATATACATATAAATATGTATTTATATGTTCAAGGACCTTGAAGCGTAATAAAAATATGAATAATTTTATAAATTTTATTTTTTATTCTATTTTTATATACATATATATATATATATATATATATATATATATATATATATATATCCGGACTTGGCCCCCGTGGTGGAGTATGGCCTATACCTTCCTCAGGGAAGAGACCCGTGCCCCTCGGTGGGGACATAATGATGATACATATATAATAATACAGCGTCATTGGAAAGCTCTAATCCGGTCATGTTTTGTTTAGTTTTATGTACTTACCTACATTTTTAGTTTTAGTTGTAAATTTTTAGTAATAAGCTTTCAGGCATCCGCTGAAAATTAGCGCCGTAGCTCTGCTACAGCATTAAGCTGAACGGAAACGTTTTTGGTACTTTTAAATAAGTTTTACTTAACCTAGTGTATTTCATAACCGTATAAGTACCAAATAAAGATTTTCTATACAAAAGAAAACATACATCCTACGTACAACATGACTGCAATAAATATACCTATAGTCCGACCGAGCTAAGTTTGCAAATCGCGTCGATTACTATCTATGTTAATAACTTCCGGTTTAATTTCTATGGTTCATATTCGTCCTTAAAGGCCAATAAACTGATAAGATATTAATGTTGTTAGTTTTAATTAACTTAGTTCTAATAAGTCAGAAGTTACCTCTCTCTGAGGCCTTTGTTTTCCGTATTTATTTTCTCTTTCTCCAATTCGTGGTAAGCGTTGCTGTTTGTACAATTACTTAAAATACTCAATTGTTACCTAAGTTGCTGTTACCACTCATTGTATAATTGTTTGTTTACCCAAATAAAATAAACAAGAAATGTCTAAAATAAAAAAAAAACCAACAAGTAGGAGACGCAAACTCGTAGGACGCGTAGCGGTGACAAAGATTCTAATCGTACTGACGCGACAGGTAGAAAGATCACGGGAAGCATTCGCATCCCAGCGAGGTGCAAACTTAGCTCGGTCGGGTTGTATACTTGTATGATGAATACGAAAGACGGTGGAAGGACGGCAACTTGGGACGTATTTAATGCTTTTATGCAATTTAATGCTAGTTGCTTTGCTTAATTAACTAATTAATATGCTAACTTTCAGTTATATAGGTACCTACTGATAGTTAGTGTTTAATATTCATTCTAAGATTCTAAATTTGTTATTTACATTATTCTCAAAGTATAATATTTGCACACCTTAACTGGTAGAGCATGCATGTTCTTTTCATTTACTTTACCAGCTACTTTAATGTATTTACCATGCTTTAGCAAATAAAATGTTTTATCTTTATCTTTATCGTTTAATGTCAATTGGTATTAAACTTCAGTTTAAAATTTTTAATTTTCTTACTTTTGCTTGGGTACCTATTTTACACAATCGCTAGAATCGATAGTACTGAAGAATCGGTTTCCAGGTTTTGCGTCCTTCGAATAACACGTTGTACGGTGGCTTCTTAGAAGGAATCTTCGTGTGCCACATTACAAGGAGCCTTGAAGTTCAGATAATAGTAAATTAAGTTCATAGTAAAAGCGGTGACATCTGGGCTCAGTTTCAATCATGCGTCCATTTCCTTTAAGGACAGATTCTTAACTTTGTCTAGTAGTGGACCAACGTCGGCTGATTCTTCTTCATCCCTTTAACTCCTAGGAGGCAGGGCGAAACCACATATTATTTCCACTTCGGACGGTGGTTCGCGGCAGCTTCCAATTCAGGCAAGCTAGTGCCGATCGACTGGGCTGATGTGGGCTGATTGACTGCCTCTTTGGTCTAGCGGTATCGAGTCTGATTACCATCGCAGAGGTGGTGGGTTCGATTTCCACTGAGGGCCGCCGTAAAAATGGCCTCGGTCTGGGCCCTGTTTCATAAAACTACAATTCATGGTTTACTATGACAATTCGATGTACAATGCAAAATCGATTAACCGACACATTTAACAAAACGACTCTGCTACGCAATGTACCCCGAATTGTCATAATAAAGTAGGAATTGTATTTTTATGAAACTCGGCCAGGGTGTATTTCCATGTTTGTTAATAATTATGTCCTTGCCTGGTTACCAGAGTACAGGGTATCCTAGTTTGAGGCCACGACAAACGATTGTGTTGTGTGCAAGTTACTGTTTAATGAGTTGGACATATTTTACGCCTCTTTACTCAACTTACCTACGTATTTGTCCGTTTTATACCTAAAACAACAGTTTGTTGCCCATGTTTGTCATGGTTATTTTTCGACCGCCTCGTTGGTCTAGCCGTTAAGGCGCTTAGCTACCAAAACAGAGATCGTGGGTTCGATTCCCACTGGGGGCCGCCGTACATTTGTACAAATGGCCTCAGTCTGGGTGTACTTTCATGTCTGTAACGTCCTTGCCTGGTTACCATAGCACAGGGTATCCCAGTTTGGGACCAGGTCAAGTGAATGTATTGTGTGGAAGTTATTACTATTAATGGTACTTACTTTTGTTTTATTTTTCAGTAAAAAAACTGGCTTGAAGAAAAATACGCGCATAAAGAATAGTTCGCTGTTTTTTTAACGGATCCCACCAACCAATCGTGTCCAAATTTATATGGGACCTCTTGAGTGGCCCCCGAACTAACAAAAACATAAAAATTCGGACCACGTGGTAACGAATTATCGCATAAAAATATATTGCGAACCTCCTCCTTTTTTTTAAGTCTGATAAAAATTGTGGTTTTACGAGACTTCACAATATTTATTTGCGCGAGGTATATTTTACGCCGCAAATTAATTTGCGGATTACAGTAGAGAGGTTAGTCCGATTTTCGATTGCGTTCCGTTTTGTTTCGGTAACTTGATACGACTGGAAGGTAAGCCTAATAATTTATATTAGGTAGGAATACAGTCTATATATTATTTTGCGGGTCTTAACAAAAAAAAATCATCCAGTAGGTAGGTACAAGGGATTATCACTACTCAGGAATGTCTTAGTGACTTTGTCGCCTATTTTCTAAATTAAATAATAACAGAAGGGAGGATCCCTATCTCTTTAAGAACGTGCTATAGAGCTAAAGTAGTTATCAAATAATTACCTAGTCATACACACATGCACCTAGGTACATTAGTAGAATTACGGGGGCACTGCGCGGGGCATACCCAAACGATTTTTTTACATAACCGATAGAACTATTTCGTGCACTTTTGCGATCTTTATCATCCCAACCACAGTAAGCAAACTACTTGAGCTTCTACTGCATCTCTGTACTTCGTGCTTGGTGCAGAGAAAGGTCCACCGGCCTCCATCTTTCTAAATTGCCTTCTGTCAATTATATTGGCGTGTCGATTATATTGTGCCTCTTCAGCCGAGCACAGCTAGAGCTATCTTTTGTTATTAGGTCCGATGCCAATACATTTGAATGACGACTAAGCCGATCTTGATCATCATCACCATCAGCTCACGGATGCCTACTGCAGGGTAAGGTTTTTCCCCCAAACGCCATCTCTCACAGTCTCTTTACGTCCGGTCGATCACCTGTGCAAGTATTGCCGAACTTCTTCTGTAAGTATATTTTGTTACTGATGTACCTACTGAGTAATGTTCGCATTGAGCTTAGGATTTTCGTCTGGAATCGTTCGAGTACATCTATTCTTGACCTGCAAGCGGTTGCTTGCGGTTGCCAGCGATTGCAAACCCATAGCTGAATACCTTAGTTCCAGATAGACTTCAAAATTTATTTGTATAACGTAATTTTATATTCTCCCCATATTTTGAACTTCGGAGCTTACGACCTACGACTTTTGGTTTAAATTTTCCTTCACCGTTAGCCAGCGGTAGTAGGTTATACTTTACTACAAACTCACAAATGTACGTAACGTACAACAAAAAATCATGCCGGTAGGTACACGGTACCTACATCTCAAATGTGAGGCTTCGCCGTTGTACTACCACCGCGTCATAACAAGAATGGTCCCGAACTTCAGAATGTAGAGGTCAATTAGCTAACAATATAACATTTTGATTGTGCCCCACAAATCGAGTTCTTGCTAAGAGGACAGAGGAACTAAGAGTTCTGATGATAGAAGACCTATAAATTGTAAGTGTTATTGTAAAAGATGTATACTTAGATATGCATTCTGTAATAAAATGAAAAATAAAATTAAACGTTATCCGCGACATGCGAGCAACAAAAACATTAGTAACCTTAAAGTATAGATACTTTGTGTTCGCAACAAGTTTCACGAAACCAGTTTCTTTAATATGCTGATGTTTGTTGATGCCTTTAATACTTGTTGACTACTAATAGGTTTTATCCAATTAAAAAGTCTGATCACGACGACTCCAGCCAGACTGGCAATAATAACTGAAATTATCATTATCTTTGAGAAATAATTGCAGATTTCTGCGTAGATGCGACGACGTAAGTTTACATAACGGTTATAGGTATAGTACTAGTGCGGTAGTGTTGCTGACTGACTTTTAACTGAAATAGATCTATTCACACTTTTGAAGCCTTAATTCCGGCACCCTAGAATTCAGAATTTGACAATTAATGTACTGCAAATCACTATGACGCCCTATGAAGCGCAAATTATCATACACACATTTATGTACACTCACATTAGAAACGTTGTGATCTTTTACAAACCAAACTTAGCAAGATTTTAGAGGATTTTATAATAAAAACTTGCCTAGTATGATCCGTAATTTTAAAAGTCACACATTATTTTTCTGTGTTATCAAAACACTGTTTGTGTCGTGTATGCAAGGATCATGGTACCTAAGTACCCACAGACCAAATATCTGTATAGGTAAGTACCTTACATAGGTTAGGTGATTACTATGATGTATTTTTTTGAGACGGGAAGTTGGTAATTTTTTTCACATTTAGGTGTGTTTTGGTACGATTTCACGGCAGAAAATAGTCACCCCCAGAATCTGCAGGTTAGGTTAGACTCGTCTTCTGTAAAAGACCGGCCAAGTGCGAGTCGGATTCACCTTACGTAAAAAACCGGCCGCACACGAAGGGTTCCTTACCATATACAACATTAGACATAAAGATCGGCAAAAAATCACGTTTGTTGTATGGGAGCCCCCCCTTAAATATTTATTTTATTTTTATTTATTTATTTATTTTTGAAACTAAAATAGAAATAAATATTCTGTGAATATTTCAAGCGTCTACCTGTTGCCATTATTAATATCTAGCGAATAACGGCAAAAAAATTATGTTTTTCATATGGGAGCCCGCCTTAAATATTTATTTTATTTAATATTTGTTGTTATAGCGGCAACAGAAATACATCATCTGTAAAATTTCAACTGCCCAACTATCACGGTACATGAGATACAGCCTGGCGACAGACAGACAGACAGACATACAGACAGACATAGACAGACGGACAGTGAAGTCTTAGTAATAGGGTCCCGTTTGGCAACCTTCGGGTACGGAACTCTAAAACTCATTTTGGTTAGCGGTATGTGACTTACATTAAAATAATAAAATTAATTGGCACAAATAACCTTTCAGAAAAAAAAAAGTTATTCAAATTCTAAGCAGAACGATACACAACCAAACCTCATTGTGCCCTTGCTTTTTTTCGTAGAGAAAAACCACTTTGTGGTGCCCTATAACAGAAAATGGAATGTCCAGTTCATTAAATTGTCAAATTTTGAATTCTATGGTGCCGGAGTTAAGCCTTGAAAAGTGCGAATAGATCTATTTCAGTTATAAGTCAGTCAGCAACGGAATAATAAGTAAACGTGCCGCATTTGCAAATACGATTTAAAACAGGTTTAGTCTAACCTTTCGGCACATATTTTTAAAAAACGTTTTTGTGGGCAGGATGATGATCCGTAAAAGTAAGACATTGATTTGTAGAAGTCAGATATTATTTAATGTGAATTATTTTATTAACCCTAAAAATTAAAAACATCTCATTTATTTATCCCCAAAATACATATCTATAGAAGTTAATTTTAATATGTTAGCCATTACTTTTGGGAATGGCATATCTTGTCAGTAATGTATTTACCTAACATACTACAAGACTTTCCGTGGTATCTACTCCTAGATCAGTCTCCTAGGTGTTCTGTGCTCCTAGGTCCATCCTTGGACCGTTTAGTTTTCCCAACGTATTTATTATAGATATATTGTTATAAGGTACGTAGTCATAAGATTCACACCGGTGGGTCGATGATTAAATAATTCGACAAAAACGACCTATCCATCTCCTTGCCATTAAGAAATTCCTACAGATATTTTGAGATTATTTTGTAAGTTTGTTTAAAGATTTTTATTGAGATAACTACATCCGTTTCTGCTGCAAAGTGCATAACAGTTTATTGGCAGATGCTCGTGTTTTGAACAATATATTGCATTGCTCTATATCATGGATCGCAGTACGCAGTTGGAATCTCAGGAAGACGCTGCTGCCGGTCTCCTAGTAATTTACTTCCTTAGTCGCCTTCTACGACATCCACGGAATTAAATGGAGTGACGCTATTCTCAATCCGGCGCCACACTGCATACTGCGATCGCCAACCCGCCTGCCAAGCGTGGCGATTATGGCAAAACTTATATATTTGGCAAATATATAGTATACCAACCATTGCCGGGTTTTCTGTTGAATCTTTAGCACTGATAGTGTAAAACCTGCAATGTATTGTATTATAAGTCGTAGCCAAATACGAATAGCCAAGTGAAGCGCCAGTATCAGAGTACGGGCTCAATCACCGAGCGTGCCCACCGCGGAAGGACTGTTTTGAATCGGTCCTGGGGCACTAGGAATCTCGGGCAGGTTTCCTCATTATGCTTTCACATTATATTACTTACATAAAATCACGCCTATATCCCGGAAGGGTAGACAGAGACCTGAGAAGGGTAGGTGTGCCACATGCCACGATCCTGATATTTGCATACACCCACACCGGTTACGGGTACTTTTTATCTTGCCTACGCGAATATCCCTTATTTGGTCGAAGCATGCTTTCCGTCGCTGTTAATTTATGCTACTACAAATTCACAAATCTAAGTAGGTTCTTAGAGAGCGATTCCAAGTCGTGTGTGAGTGGTACCGAATCCTAAAATCGCAAAAAAAATGTCAGAAACTTGGTAAGTGCCTATTTATTTCTCGTTTTTATTATGGAACAGAAATTCCCCTATAAAAGTTCCGTGTAATAATGTTTAGAACCGCCCTTTACTTCAATACCTTTTCATGGCGAAATACTACCCTCAAAATATCCAAAAGGCACTTACATAGAACTGCGAACACGTACTGGTTGATTCTGGTCCCACTGCCACCCAACATTTTCGATCGCACCAGATTCATTTTATATCACAGCATATAAACTAACACTTCAATGAAATATGTCACTAACTTAACAAAATAAAAAAAGAAAATTAAAAAATGTAAGTACAAGTTAGTCAGTCGATGTCGCGGAATAGACTGACCGATTTTATTCGTCGTTCAAACTCTACAGGTTATTAGTGCGTTCGGACAATGCTGGTGCGATTTACAACGTAATGCATTGTTATTGTGCCAAATAGCACTCTCATCCTTGTTCTTTCATATCATAAGGTGACTTATTTATTATTTATAATTAATACCTAACATAATTAATTTATTTGTGTTTTTAGGCTCCCGTATCCAAAGGGTAAGGGACCCTGTTACTAAGACTCCGCTGTCCGTCCGTCCGTCTGTCCGTCTGTCACCAGGCTGTATCTCATGAACCGTGATAGCTAGACAGTTGAAATTTTCACAGATGATGTATTGTGTTGTCGCTATAACAACAACTACTAAAAACTGAAAAAAACAAATAATTAAGGGGGGCTCCCATACAAAAAACGTGATTTTTTGGCGTTTTTTGCTCGACATTAATAACGGCAACAGGTAGACGCTTGAAATATTCAAATGTTGTGTAGATAATGGTACGGAACGCGCACGAAAGGGAACCCTTCGTGCCTGAGTCCGACTCGCACTTGGAAGGTTTTTTTAATGCTTATTTTTGGAGACTATTATGATGAGACCAGATGCCTTATTATGCGGACCAAATGCTGTCAAAATCGTGACGTCTGCCGTAGAAATTCGTATGGAATTTGACAGCAGACGCTAGAGATCCTTCAGGATTTGGTACGCGCTGATGCGGGCAAACAATGCGAAGAAATTGGGAATCCTTGGCGGACTGCGGGTGGCGCGGGGCAGGAGGGGATCGCTTCTACCTACACCCCGCACTGCAATTTCTATCCCTCTTTGGGAAGCTCTGCTCAAGATGTTTAGCGGCATCTGCACCTAGTTACCGGCGCATTTACCCACCAAACGTTAACTTTTATCCTATGGAATATGGATATCCCGGTATAATATTTGCGGTACTGCACATCGACCTTTACAAGCGTGCACTCTAATCAGTTCGACCGTATACATTTTTGTTGCACGTAAAAAACACAAAACGACATAACGAACGAAGCTTACCCGATAACCCGTTTTGTAAAAAAAACGGATTAACAAAAAAACAGGACTTGTTGATTAGGTACAGTCGACAGCAGTGGCTTAATTGTGCGCACCAAATCGTGAGCGGTTCCAATCGTCTAACTGTCAAATTCCACACTAATATGACAGTTAGACGATTGGAATCGCTCAGGATTTGGTGCGCGTAATATAGGGGCAGTCTAACCTTAACCTAGTTAGTTTGAGATAAGATTTCCGCACTTATCCCCTGTTCGCTACCACCCGCGAAAGAACTAAAGTGATTGACATAGCCTATAATATTAGCAAGTTGAAGTGGCTGTGGACAGGTCACATCTGCCGAGGAACCTGTAGTCGACGGGGTGCTCGAGTGGACCATGAACTGATAAACGCAGCGTAGGATGCCCACAGGTCCGCTGGAGGCGACGACCTGAGGTACATTGTTGGCTGCGGCTGGAGGGGGATGGCCGAGGAGAGAAAGAAGTGGCGTCCGTTTTATGAGGCTTTTGAACGAGTACGGACTTATTGATAAAGGCGAGGCAGACACACAGACAGGGTAGGAGGCATAGTAGTAGGGTTCTTTACGGAACCCTAAAACTCGCGCACGAAGCGTTCCGTACCATTATGTATACAACAATAGACAAAGATCGAATTTGAGAACAGCGCCATCTATAGAAACCATCAAGAAGCGTTTTGACATGACATCGGGGCTGTGAAGGTTACATAGTTAGCCGCTAGATGGCGAGGACTGTCTTTAGACAACGTTTGTTGTATGGGAGCCCACCTTAAATATTCATTTTATTCCGTTTTTAATATTTGTTGTTATAGCGGCAACAGAAATACACAATCTGTGAAAATTTCAACTGCCTAGCTATCACGGTTCATGAGATACAGCGTGGTGACAGACAGACAGACAGACGGACAGACACACTGACAGACCGACAGTGAAGTCTTAGTAATAGGGTCCCTAGGTAAAGTTACTAGTTTTTTTGGCCGACTGTACCTACCGCATTTTAGCCGAATTTATTGATGGCGATCGAGTAAGCGTCAACAGTGCATACCCCGACAGCAAAAATCAGGTTTCGTCGAATGTTGACAAACATCATTGGCTCGCTATGTCGCGACCGCGACGCGGTGACGTTACAACGCCTGGCAAATAACTTGAACAATTGACGTTTTTCGTATTACGACGTATTTCGGGTTCCCTAAGCGGGGACGTGGTTGCAACACGTTTGTAACATTTTACTAAGTGGTTTAAATTTTTTCAAACGTGGTGGCGGACCGGTTTACGCCGGCTTCTCATTCGGGAGGTTGTGGGTTCGAATCCCAGCATGTATTTGTCTTCTAAGCTACGTACATTTGCGAAGTTTTAGTAGCAATACCACTCGCTAACGTTGAAGGAAAAAATCGTAATGAAACCTGAGTGTCTGAGGTGTGCACATACCTCAGCGTTGGAAATTGCCAATCCGCGGTGGGCTCGCGTGGTGATTAAGACTACTCTCCCTCTGAGAGAAGGCCTGTGTACTGCAGTGGGACGTACGTATAGCTATATGATGATGATGATGTACGATGATGCCTTCAGGGTGCTGATGGGGCTGCCCCGCTTCCGTAGTGCATCTGGCATGCTTTGCAGAGGCCGGGGTAGACCGCTTCTACGCTACTATGCGTAAACGGTGCGCATCGATGCTTAGCAGGGTGCGGGCCAGCTCCAACAGCATCCGAGCATGATAGCAGGCCGCTTAGATTCGATCTACATGCGTCACTGTGCCAGCCTGCATGTGCCCTCTAATGTGTACTGTAATGTAATTTACAATATATTGTGTTTAGCTATAAGTACTAATATATATAGTTTTAAGCCTACTAACTAAAATGAGTGTTACTTGAAATAAAATAAATATTATTATTATTATTATTATATAGGCTGCTTTTTTACATAAGTTAGAGAAACGCGAGCATTTGATCGGAGTGTCCTAACCTGTTTAATTCAATGTCTACGCGGCCTCATTAATTAGCTTGCGATCTAGGTATTCCCACACCTACCAAATACCTACATACAAAAACTTTCATAAGAGTACTTAGGTGAAGCCGTTTCGGAGGAGTTCGATAATAAACACTGTAATACGAGATTTTTAAAGTTCCGTACCCGAAGGGTGCCAAACGGAACCCTATTACCAAGACTTTACTTTCCGTGTGCCGGTCTGTCTGTCACTAGGCTGTATCTCATGAACCGTGATAGCTAGGCAGTTGAAACTTTCACAGAAGATGTATTTCGGTTGCCGCTGTAACAACAAATACTAAAAACAGAATAAAATAAATATTTAAGGGGGATCCCATACAACAAACGTTGTCTAAAGACAGCGCTCGCCGTCTAGCGGCCATCTATATAATCATCACAGCGCCGATATCATGTCGTTAAATGTCAATGTTAAACGCTTCTTATTGGTTTCTACAGATGGTGCTTCGATCTTTGTCTAATGTTGTATAGATAATGGCACGGAACCCTTCGTGCGCGAGTCCGACTCGCACTTGGCCGGTTTTAATATTGTATTAGATATTTTAAGTTGTAATCTGTAGAATTCTAAAAGAGCCGATCGGGCCACCATAACAATGGTTTCTGATTGTTCTTTTCAAGGTCATAATCCTACAAGGTAAAAACTAAGGTAATGCAGAATGCTCGCACGATTTGATCTCTTTCACGAGAGATGCCTATTTAATTTGCGCGGATAATACCACTGTATCGTCATTGTACGACTATTGCTTTGTAGACTACTAAATAGAGGCAAATAACAGCTATTGCCTTGCGTATGTTAGGTAATAATATATTGAAAAACTATGTGTGTCTAGTCTGCGCACCAAATCCTGAGCGATTCCAATCGTGTAACTGTCAAATTCCATACTAATTTTACAGTTAGACGAGTGGAATCGTTCAGTATTGGTGTGCGTAATTTACGAGCTGGCCTTTATACTGTAACTTGCGTTCGGAAAATGTTTACTCGACGCACCGCACACCCGCTCCGGAGCAAAGGACTTGTTTCCAGCGTAGTTATATTATGTTTGGGTTATGTACCTCGAAAAAAAATCCCTTGTGCTGCCGTTTCAATTCGCGTAATTGCCGACGATTAATAATAGCTATATGCAGGATTCAAGGAAATCAATTACCAGGAGACGGGCAGCAGCGTCTTCCTGAGATTCCAACCGCATACTGCGATCGTCAAACCGCCTGCCAAGCGAGGCGATTGTGGCAAAACCCCTCATTGTTATGAAAACCACAAAGGAGGCCTATGTCCTGCAGTGGGCGTCAATGGCTGATGATGATGATGACATGCAAGATTTACAAAATCAGTGCTAAAGGTTCGTCAGAAAACCCTGCAATGGACGGTTAATATTTACCAAAGACGCAAATACTAGTGGCCGAGTGAGGCGCCGGCTTTTGAGGTTTTTTTGTTGAACGTCCGTCCGTCCGTCTGTCAGGAACTTAGCACACCTTTTCTCAGGACGAATAGTGCATCAGCGACTGTTGATGAAACGAAAGAGGTTTGCCACGATCGTGGTATATGTATGAGAGTCTATATCTATCTAGTCAGTATATCTATGAGAATATTATGTACGTCAGGAAAAATATAAGTATGTAATTTTAAAACCGTAGGTAGCCAACACAATGTAAATACTAAAGGTAAACAAAAACTTTCTTTACCGAGATTTAGGCTGGCAAAGGTTAATGTAACCTTTATGGGGCATTGTATACGTTTTTACAATAAGATCCCTGAAGATATAATAAGCTTACCTGAAGTGCGGTTCAAAAAATGTGTAAAGCGCACATTATGCCAAAAGGGCTACTATACCATAAGGGTTATTTAGATGACAAAGATGTGTGGAACTGTGTTAATTAAGGAATATGTTTGAAAAGACTAAGTTTGGATCTTTTTTGTCCGTTTTTTCTCCAAATGATCTAGATTTTGCAACGGACACCTAGTTTTTCTTGTAACGTTCAATAAGTCACAGTTTCTGTGTTACTTTGAATAAATTTTTTTGACTTTCACCTTGTGGCAAGTGGCAAACCTTGGTCTTTGCCTATAGAGTATTTACCGTCGACTTAGTCATAAAAGTAGAAACTCCTACTTACTAGATGAGTAGTGATCACCTTTTTTTTCTGAAAATATGCTCCTGAGGCATATTTTAGACGGAAAAGGCGTGCCTAGCACCTGTACCATCCTCTCAGAGTTGGCTAAATTCACAGGAAAGACAAAGTCAATACCTGCTGTGCCTACAAAACTGGGTGTCCTCACGAAGTTCTCCTTCAGTAGCGATTGATATTGCTATTATAAATTAACAAACGTACTTAACTTATAAAATCCAAGACAGGTAGGTATATTTCGTTTCATTCAGCTTTGACTGGGTGAAAACAAACCATTTTTTGTAATATCAAAGTCAAGAAATTGACAAACGGGGTTGGTATTTTTTGAGATGAACGAATGGCCTAGGACGAGCATACAACATGATATTATGCATTATTGCTACCCTTATTTTGCCAACAAAAACTGAATGAAATAAAATACACATGCCGGTATTCGAACCAAGTACGACCTCAGGAATCTAGCTCCCGTGATAACTGGTGTAACCAACTATCACCCAGTTAGAAGGTTGTTATAATGAAATGAACAGTAAAACGATTTTATAATAGGTTTCACCATTGTGCTTCGTTTATTTTGTACACATTTTGATAATAGATAATATCACTAATAAATTAGTCACTCCATTGGACATAATAATGTGAACAGGGTGGTGATTTGAGATGGGACAGCAAGGGGAATACGTGCCTTTGTAGCTGCTGAAAAACTTTATAACGAGACTAAGCATTTACAGATTTAGAAAAAAAACAGTACATTCAGCAAGAAAAGTACCGTAAGTAAGTAAGTTTTCTGTAATGCCCCCATTCAACTTGTCAGCAAAAGTAAGCAAAGCTATTATGCCAAAACCCTTCATGGTTAGGAAAACCACGAGGGAGGCCTATGTAGTGCAGTGGGCGTCAAATGGCTGATGAGGAAGAACCTTTTACAGCAACTAAAAAGGTCCAGGTAGTTTCCCTAGCTGCTTCATCTCAAATTACCACCCTGTATGACCTTGTCCTATAACTTAGGTAAGTAATATTGTCTTTAGTTGTATTATTTATAACTAAATATACGTTAAAACTTTGGTTAAATATAAATCTTTGAAAATATATCTTATAACAAAAGTCGATGTTTCACTTGGAACGAAATAAGAATAAAAAATACTAAAAAACGGACCTTCACGTCATACTATTGAGGCCAAACTCCCTCATCAATGACAAGTGTCTCAAGTAAAAGGATACTAAATTCGGAAGCCGCTATAAAATAATTTCGTGCTTGTAACTTCTTATGAGATGTTTGTGCGGCAGGACAATTGAATTTAGCAGGATCATCTCAGCCGGCACCACCACTCCCGCGCCTGAAAAAGGAGATTCTGTAAGCATTTCTTTATCTTGCATTTCTGATGAGTCTTCTCATACTATGGGTGAAGTGGCTTCACAGCCCTCAGTTGTGGCACATAGAGCTTCCTCATAGACGACCTCGTGGCGCAGCGGTAGTGCACCTGCATACCATGCGAGAGGTCCCGGGTTCGAATCCCGGCTGGGGACAAAAAAAAAACCCCAGGTCTCGGATGTTTACATGTTTGTGATGTCGTTGTTTCTGGTACCCACGACACAGGGTATCCTAGTGTGGGGCCAGAAGCGATGTATGTGCCTGTATGTAAATGTAAAAAAAGTATTTATAAATGATTGTAATCTAAACTCTAGCCAAATATTTTTTTAATTTTTTTATTTATTGACTTACGTTGGTATCGCAGAGTTTTAAATTTTACAAATTATTCGCCAAACTGCGTGGCAGTTTGTTGGCGAATTAATCGCACTCTTTTAACATTTAAAAAAAATAGTATTAGGTAACAGTAAACTAAATGAAGTTTTAAAGTACAGTCGACAGCGGATCCCCTCCATGCATGCTTACTCTGTATTCGGTCATATTACCAGTGACTACGCAACACAATGCAAAGGCCGATTCGCCGTCCACTGTACCTCACTTAAAACTTTTATCTGAAACACATTAGCAGCTACCCACCGGTTTGATGGTCGTTAAAGAAACATATATATATATCAATCAATCAGCCCATTTTCTACCACTGGTGGTCACAGGCCTCCCCCTAGGCACGCGACTTCTTTCTGACCCCGCCCGTCCTCGTGCAGCCGCTGCCAGCAACCAACCTCGGTTTGCCTACGGTGCGTTTGCCAGCTCTCCGACATATTTCATTAATTTCTTTTAGTATTGTCTGGTATGGTATAAGCCCATCACAGGACGTTGAGTTACTGCGTATATTTAGTTTCACTCAGCTTTGATCTGGGTGAACGATTTGTTTTTAAATACTATCAAAGTCCAGAAATTTACTCTTCTCTTCGATAGGATTCACAGTTAGCTAGTGATATTGTAGTAGCAATACCCATTATACCACTCACTAACTGTGAACGAAATTATCGTGAAAAGTGCCCGAGTTGTTCACATATCTCAGCGCTTAAAATCGTGGATTACCGCGGTGGGCACCCGTGGTGATTAAGCCCATACTTTCTCTCTCTCTATTTCTGAGAGACGGCCTGTACCCTGCAGCGGGACGTAGGCTAAGTGTAGAATTATCACACCTTATAAATAATAATTTAGCAAGAAAACCTAGCCGGTCTTTGGGCAGTCTTGCCTTCCGTAAAAGCGAGTGTAAATTTGTGACGCAAATACCAATATTATATGTCGCATCTATACACTAAAACGATTGTCAACAGCATAGAACGCTCTCGTCAACAGAGACACCAAACGACAGTTTACATCATAATTGACGAGACAAGCTAACAAAGCTGGTCCCAGGCAGTGTCTGGCACTCAATACAAATATTAGGACCTCTATTATTGTCAGTGAATGTTAATGTATGTTAAAAAAACTTGTTTCGCCAATGTATAATAGAATAAAAACCGACCAAGTGCGAGTCGGACTCGCGAACGGAGGGTTCCGTACTCGCACTTGGCTGTTTTTTATTATTTGTCGCTATAAGTCCCACAATCACGCCAAGATTGATGCCTGTATGTATTATCGTTCTGTAAGATAGAGCATAAACAAAACAAGACTCAATTATTTTTTAATATATTTTTATTTTTATTATTACATAGGTAATCCGCCGTAATGACACATATACTGTGAAAATTTGAACTGGCTACCTACTACGGTACCAATGATTTTAATTTTAAAAGTCGGACGGACGGACGAACAGACAGACGGACAGATAGCGGAGGTGGGTCCCGTTTGGCACCCATCGGGTACGGAACCCTAAAAAGGTAAATGGATTTATTTGATTGAAATACAATGTAACGCATATTTAACCTTTGGCGTGCGGGAGCGTGCCTTTTTAATAACAACAGAAGATGAAAATAAAACAGAACACAACATAAACTCACGCCTGTATCCCGGAGGGATAAGCAGAGACCAGGGTCTGAAACTTGCCAAGATCCTGACAGATCTCTCTCGCTTTATCAACATTTATCAGCCGTTGCATGCACGCACGCCGGTTTTGGGTACTTTTTATCTTGCCCTATGCAAATAAAATATTTAAGAAAAAATTACAAAAATACCTCCTTTACTCCTAAATTTGGAATGTTTTTTTTCTCGTCTACCCCAGAGTGTAAAGTATCGTTCAATTGGTCATTTAAAACCATTTTTCGATTCAGGGCTCCATTTCCGAAATATTATTAAGTTATAAAGCGCTGGTCTGTAGTATGCTTAAATAAACGTTTTAGTTCTAAGGAACAGCATGATACCTGATTAGTCTTTGGAGCACATCGGAAACATTTTTAGTTTAGAGGCATATTTTGTCTAAATTATTAATTTAATGCACTCAATTGAACGCAAGTTGGCCAAATTCACGTCAAGAGGACGGACGGACGGGGGCAGATCGGATTTGCTTATGCAAAGACCAAGAAGTCCTGGCCAAATAAAAGCATCATGGCTCCAAATTCTCCCGGTGTGGTCGCTGAGAATCGTCAAAGAAACCGTATACATACATGACCTAACGCTTGTATTCTTGTAGAGCATTGTGTTGTCCATTTTGGCGAAAGGCTTGTTCGGGTAAATTGCAAGTATAGCAACTAACTCAGATAGATAGATGGATAGATAACACTTTATTGCACACCAATAATTTACAGAGATATAAGGTACTCTTAATAGTATACAATTGGCGGTCTTATCGCTGAAAGCGATCTTTTCCAGGCAGCCGTAGGTTTCTTGCAGACAACCGCCCCTCAGTATGGTGATGGAAGGGTTTAGGCGCGCAATAGTGTTGGAGGGCGGCTTGTGGTCCATCTCGGCGAACGGCTGGTTCGTGTAAAATGAATGAATGAATGATTTATTGCCACAAAAAAACATGCTTACACACAATAATAGAAAAATAAAGGAGTATGCGTGTAACAATGATACAATTTCAGCGTTTGCCGTTTCTATTTGAAACAGCGCTTGTTTTCAAATAGAACCTCCACGCCAAACGAAGAAAACGTGTCATGCAGCTAGGGCTTACCGCTAAAAAAAAATTAAAACTACTAATGCAAGTATAGATATGGCAACTTACCCAGTATAATGATAGAGGGGTTTAGGCGTTAATCAACGTGAAGAGCAGCGTGTTGTGTATCACATCGAACAGCTTGTTCGGGTAAATGGCAAGCCTTTTTGATCATGCTGCCTAGAAATCAAAACGACTACGAAGCAAAATTCCTAAAGGGAATATTGTCTAAAAAGTATGTTACCTAAACTGTAAACATCGAGAATCGTAACGACTACGAAGCAAAATGCATAAAATGTGGTAATGTCTAAGTAGTAAAACTCAGAGATCAATATCTCTACCAAGCAAAATGCCTAAAATGTGGTAATTTCTAGAAAAATACGCCATTCTTTATTTGAAATAAATAATCCAAGAAGATGTGACGTTGAATTCAACAAAAAAACCAAGCTAATTCTTAAAAAACTGAATGAAGGTGAAATCACGGCCCTAAACTTTTTAAGAAGAATTATAAAATTAAGAAAACTGAAGTATAAAACCTCCTAAGCGATGAACGTATGAAGTGGAAAAGCTTTTGTACTTTATTTTATGTTACGTAGGTACTTAACGTAAGTGTAGTCTAAAGTAAGGTTTGTTATTTGGTTTCTGGTTTAATAAAGCTTATTAAATAACGACTACCTTCTTTGCATTGTAGTAGGTACATCTATAAAACGGGCTACTCACTTACCCAGCAAGACTACAGTTAGGTAAAATACAGCGTATGCATATTGCAATTTAGTAATTTTGCTTCCTGGTCAATAAACGTTTTAGGTAAAATACAGCGTATCCATATTGCAATTTAGTCATTTTGCTTCCGAGTCAATAAACGTTTTAGGTCAAATTAGACAAAGACGTTTTGATTTCTTGGCAGCATGATCAAAAAGGATGGCAAGTATAGCTGTTTCGTACTGTAATACGAGTTTTAAATTCTATTTTAATTTGTTTTCTTACACACGACACATTTTGGAATGATTCGCGTATTTTAGACGATAAAAGTTTATTCAGTTCTCTTTAATTTGTTTATTTTTTGCATGTTAGACAATAGTAAGCGCCTGCCGCTTTTACACTACCTGCTTGAACTATAAGTGATAAATGTTCCATAGGGCAGATAAGGCCATACCCAATATTGTAATGAATCGCTCGTAGCCCCGGCTGCCTGAGTGATCTTAAACGATCACGAAGGTTAAGCAACACAGGGCGCGTTCAGTGCATGGATGGGTCGCCGTCTATGCCTAACGCTAGTGGCATTTTTCCGAGCGGTTCCGTGCTTCGCAAGGCACGTTAAGCTGTTGGTGCCGGCTGCCATCAATAGATGGCAGTCGTTAAGCCAAGTTAGAGGCCTTAGGGCGGCTTGACAACTTCTGAGAGTAGACGAGCCACTAGTCTACAAGCCTCCACCAATCCGGACTTGGCCCCCGTGGTGGAGTATGGCCTATACCTTTCTCAGGGAAGAGACCCGTGCCCCTCGGTGGGGACATAATGGGTTGATGATGATGAATATTGTAAAACATAAAATATTTATTATCTGTGCCTGTATTTTCTCCAAACAAATAAATCAACGTTGAAGAGCGGCGTGTTGCTTATCTTGGAAAATTCAGAGGTTATATAGATGGCTACTGCAAATATGGCAATGGCAAGTATGGCAACTTACCCAGTATGGTGGTGGAGGGATTTAGGCGTACATTAACGTTGAACAGCGGCGTGTTGCTCATCTTGGAGTATTTAGAGGTTATAGATCATCATCATCATAATCAGCCGGTGTCAGTCCACTGCTGGATATAGGCCTCTCCCAAGACACGCCACTGAGCTCGACTTCGGCTCTTCTTTTCCAGTCACTGCCCACCGCTTTGCGAATGTCGTCGCTCCAACTGGTCACAGGGCGTCCTACGCTAGGTTTGCCGATTTCTCGGCAATCGGAGGTTATAGATGGCTACTGCAAATATTGCAATGGCAAGTATGGCAACTTACCCAGTATGGTGATGGACGGATTTAGGCGTCCATCGACGTTGAAGAGCGGCGTGTTGTCCATCTTGGCGAACGGCTTGTTCGGGTCAGGATCGGATGGCGTGCCCTCTACGCGCGACCACTCGCCCACGCTCGCTTCTTGGCCCACTGCAAATGAAGCTTTAATTTTCAGCTAAACTTGGATATAATAATGCAGCCTTTATTATGTACGTCCCACTGTAGAGCCTTCTCTCAGACAGTGGGTATGTGCTTAATAACCACGCGTGCCCACCGCGGATTGTAAATTTCGAGTTCTAAGGTATGTGAACATGCCCGCACTGGGAATCGAACCTGGGTCTCTCGCTTTTCGAGTCCAATATTCTACCCACTAGGCTACCATTGCTGTGCAAGCGCTAGCTTGCAAGCTTGGTTAGCTTGGTTGCAAAAAATATTGATTGATTTATGAGAATGTCGGGAAAAAAACCAAATAAGTTTTTCAGCAGACTATTTTGATTTATTTGAAACAAGTTTTGTTTGCCTTGTTGTGTCAATCAACAGTGAATGGCTCTGAATTGCCGATGGATCCGAATAAGTTGCGGTATAGTAACTCAGTTCATCACATTTATTTTTCTTGGTCGAAACGTCAAGCATGAGCATTGGCACACGACCAGTGATTGGAATTAAACTCAATATTTCGTGGTAACATCGTCAAACCTAACTTATTTCGATCGCTGATCATGGCTGAGGGCTTGTTTTTGCAAAGCATTAAAATATAACGTAATAGACAATTCGGCAGAAGGTTCAAAACTTACGACACCAACATATACTTATATTTGCTGCCTTACAAGCTTGACCCCCGGTCTCCCGTACACTGACAATTTATTAATTTACTGTAAACCGCTGTAAGTTGGTTTTTCTTTTGTACGCACCGTAGCCAACTGACAGCTGCGAGCTGTTAGCAGAAGATTAATAGCTTGTTCGCGTACGAGAAACATCCCTGTCAAAGAAATGGTCAACGAGACAACTCACCAACAGAATACATAACGAGCGCGTGCTCGTTTATCGTAGCGTTGTTCAGGACTATGGACTCCTTGATACGCACGCCCGCCTTCACTGTGACGCCAGCTCCTATGGACACGTTAGGCCCGATCTGGGTAAGAAATAAGAAGTCTAAATAGACATAATTTGTCGCACGCACATACAATATAATTATATGAAGACAGGCAAATAAGTGTATTTATTTATTTTATCAGCGACTCAACGGGGTAATGGTCTGCCAGGCTCGCGTCAGCATGTTTCCGGCACATTTTTAGGTTGTATGACTCACCACAACGGTGCTGTCCACTATAACGATGGGGTGTATGAAGACGTCTGGCAATATCACGCATTCACGTGGTCTGCTAGGCTCGCGGGCGCGTGTTACCGGCACAACTTTGGGTTGTATGAGTTGTATGTTGACTGTAGCAGCGGGTTGTATGAAGACGTACGGCGCTGGCAGCCGATGTTATCACAACTTTACAGTACAGCTTTAGGTTGTATGACTCACCACAGCGGTGCTGTCGACTGCAGCGGTGGGGTGTATGAAGACATCTGGCAATATTTGACAGCCGGCGTAGTCTGCTAGACGCGCGGGCGCATGTTTCCTGTACAACTCCAGGTAATGACGGTTCGCATAGATCGCTGAACCGGCGGTCTTCACTTGGGACCACCAGTTTGAAACCTAAGGATTTGAACTCGTTAAAATCATAGACGTCTTATTTATTTTCATGGGTTTCTAAGAGCTCCCTGAAATCATAAGCAGCCTACATACGTCCTACTGTAGAGCACATGCCTTCTCTCAGGGAGAGGTATGGGCTTAATCACCACGCGTGCCCACCGCGGATTGGCGATTTCAAGCGCTGGGGTATGTGAATAGCTCAGACACTCAGGTTTCCTCACGATGTTTTCCTTCACGATGTTTGTTAGCGAGTGGTATTGCTACTATAACTTCACAAATGTACATAACTTAGAAAACAAAGTCATAGGTACATGCCCGCGCTGGGAATCGAATCTGGTACTCTCGCTTCCGAGTCTACGACTGTCTGTATGTATTAGACAATAATATGTTACCTGCATAGCATACAGTTTGTCTGTGCCAGCCAGAGGCGCCAGCACATCTTGCTCCCAAGACATGTAGTCGGGGCCGTGAAGGCCGTTACTGCTGAAATGAGATAGACAGATGGAGAACACTTTATTGCACAATCAGGTGAAAGAATTACACATAGTTTCTTATATCTAAGTAGTGGTATACAATTGGTGGTCTTATCGCCTGGAGCGATCTCTTCCAGTCAACCTTTGAATGAAGTGGATTGCAGGAAGGATATAGTCGGAATATAGTGGTGTGTGAAGTAACAAATGACAGCGGACGAAATGACCAGCAACTGAAGAAATGACCTCGTGGCGCAGCGGTAGTGCATCTGCATACCATGCGAGAGGTCCCGGGTTCGAATCCCGGCTGGGGACAAAAAAAAACCCCAGGTCTTGGATGTTTACATGTTTGTGATGTCGTTGTTTCTGGTTCCCACGACACAGGGTATCCTAGTGTGGGGCCAGAAGCAATGTATGTGCCTGTATGTAAATGTTTATGTTTATAAATATGTGTAGCAAAAGATTACAAGAACATAAGTACTTATAAATACATGTTATAACGTACATACACTAAAATAATAATATACTTACAGGAGTACCTAGATATAAGCAACAGTTTAATATACATAATTATAAGCAACAAGCACTTATATTTATCAGTAAAACGTAACATTTTAGTCTCGGTTACAACTGATGCCGCTGCCAGGAAGGACTCCTCGTGAAGGCACTCCTTTAAGGGGCTCCAGGGAGTGACACCAGCGCCACCGAGGAAAAAGAAACATATCTTTTTTTACAGATCGAATTTGTAAAGAATGTGTGTACAATACCTCAAACATGTTAATAGTGATTGTTAGGACCCACGACAAAGAACCTAGGATCACGAACCTGGGACTAGACAGCCGTGGCCTGGGACTAGATAGCCCAGATTGTCGTGGGTCCTAAAAATCTCTGTTAACATGATTGAGAGATTGTACACACTTTTTGCAAATACGATCTGTTAAAGAAGATATGATATTTTATTCATCAGTGGCGCTAGTCAGCCCACTGGATCACCTTAAGAGCTAGTAGCATAGACATGAAATTTTGCAAACCAAACATGACATTCTACCGGTTTAAGATACCCAAAAAAAAATGTGGCAAGCGGAAGTCTATATGTAGATAGAGCACACTTATAGGTACCCGAATCACCCCTCGATAAAATGTCCTCAAAATATTTAAAAGTTGAGAATTTTAACTAACTTTGGGATCCAATCTTTTTTATGGCGCGACGAACAATTGCGACACAATTTTTTGGGACACCCTGAATACACCATACCGTATCTAGCATAGCTGTAACTTTCTTTCTATCTAAAAGGCAAGTTTAACTCACCTGTAATAACACTCATGCTTCATCTCGAACGCTCTAGCCATAATGGCGAAGACATTCAGCGAACACACGTAGACCCCGCAGTTAATAAGCGTGGACACGTAGGAGCTAGGCTTCTCAACGAAATGGGCGACCGCGTGGCCGCCTCCCGCTCGCACCATGCAGCCGTAGTGGACCGACTGCTGGCGAGTTGCTTCTGTGCCCATTATCGTCACCTGGGAAAGAATTATCACCAACGGTTAGCTGGAAGAAAATACTTATTAGTATTAAGCTCTCATAGGAGACAAAGATATTTTTATTGTGCAATAAAGGATTTTCAATCAATCAATCAATTATTAGGTATTTTATTTTATTTTAAAGCACCATATAACAGAATAACAGCAACATAGGAAACAGAAGGCCAATTACAAGTCTCCACTTATAAGTACAGTATAGCGAGATAGACAGATAAACATAATCATAAGCAACAGATTTATTTTATTTATTTATTTTTATTTCATTTACATAAATATTGCAACATAACAGTAATTACACCAAAGCGTTACAATAACAGATTACAGATAACACAAACATCGGACATAAGAGAGAATATTACATGTATAGACCTACACAGTTTTTGTTACATAATATTGTACCATTGATCAATGAGAAAATTCGCATTTCAGACTAGCGACTGAAGAATAAAACAAGTCTATGTCGGTCATATCAGTCGTATGCATGCGGATAGGTGGGCGAGACTCGCCACCGAGTGGGTGCCACAAGTCGGACATCGAAGTCAGAGCCGGATTTTGAGGTCTGGAGGCCCTAGGGCAACGAAGGAGCGGAGGCCCCTAATTTATTCCCAAATAAAAAATACGAAACAAAAACTACAATGAATACGATTTTTGTTTTAATTAGAAAAACAAACAGACGTTATAAGTACTCATAAAAGATTGGCGTTTAATGATAGTACATATTAGCCTTTTGTGAGGGCCCTTTCCTTGTGGAGGCCCCAGGGTAGTAGCCCCGCCTGCTCTCCCCTAAATCCGGCCCTGATCGAAGTCGAGGCCGGCCTAGTAGACGACGGAGAGACGATCTCGACCAACAACTCTGCCGGAGTGGTCTGAGGTGGCCCAGGACCGAAAACTCTAGACTGAATTGGGGGAGGCCTTTCCCTAGCAGTGGGACACAAACATAGAGGCTGCGTAAAAAAAAATGTCAATGCTCTTCGCCAATTTATTAAAGCTATTATAGACTCTCCATAAACATGAATTTTGTCTACACCTTATTGAGACACTGTCCAGACAGAATACCGGATTATTTCGCCATGAACTATGGAGGATTTTCTTACGACTCCTTCTTTAAGGACAGTAAAATTGACACGATTTTCATAATATTACCATTACTTATGTTACCCACCGCATGCGGTGGTAGCCTAGTGGGTAGAACCTCGGACTCAGAAGTGGGAGACCCAGGTTCGATCCCCGGTGCGGGCATGTGCCTATGACTTGGTTTTCAAAGTTATGTACATTTGTGAAGTTATAGTAGCAATACCACTCGCTAACGGTGAAGGAAAACATCGTGAGGAAACCTGAGTGTCTGAGCTTTTCACATACCTCAGCGCTTGAAATCGCCAATCCGCGGTGGGCACGCGTGGTGATTAAGCCCATACTCTCTCCCTGAGAGAAGGCCTGTGCCCTACAGTGGGACGTATATAGGCTGCTTGCTTATGTTATGTTACCCAAAGCATCCAATCCAATCCAGTCAGTCGGTCCCTCAATGCTGAGGATCGTGGCCGCTATGACGAGGATGGTTGTAGAGTGCTTCCCGTCTGAACCTGTAGTTCGCTGTGTGGACCGCCTGGTGAAACTTAAGTTTAGTTTCCCAGAGCATGACACCACCGAGATCCATATTCTTACCATATAGTTCGCCAGAGGCACGGACCTACTCGTTATAAACACAGGCTACGTGTGAGCCTATAGCAGCAGCTACTCATGTATGTTTTTGTTGCTTTTTTTCTTTAGGAATGCACCCAGAATGAGGCCATGTGTATAAATGTACGGCGGCCCCCATTGGGAATCGAACCCGCCACCTCCGGCGTGATCATGCGGCTAGACCAACGAGGCAGATAATACGGTTTGATATTTCTTAAATTAATGAATGACCTAAAACGAGCAAACCCCTTGAAAGTCATTGCGGCTCCCCGTATTTTATATTATTTTTTATTTCGAATACCAACCGCAGCGTCAGGCCCCCTCTCCTCGTGGAAGTCCCAGAGCTCCTTTAGCGGGAAGTCAGCACACACGTCCCCGTTGAGCAGGAAGAAGGCGGTGGGGTTGCCGGCGCGGATCTGGTCCCGGAAGTGGTACAGCCCGCCCGCCGTCCCCAGCGGCGCAAACTCTTGGAGGTATCTGGGGGACGCATGTCCCAGTTTCAGTTAGACCTGAGAATTTCCGCTCCTAGCCTCATAGATGGGCCATCGTATGTAGCAAGCGCTGAGGTATGTAAATACCTTAGATTATACACTGGGGTTTCCTCACGATGTTTTCCTTCACGTTAGCGCGTGGTATTGCTACTGCAACTTCACTAATGTACGTAAGCAAGAAAACAAAGAGATTGTTACATGCCGGGATTCGAACCTACGACCTCCCGCTGCGCCACCACCGCTCCGGAGGACGATACAATACGTGTTTTTACAACGGAGTACCTACTGTTAGTTGCGAACACTTGGTGGATAGCGGGATCTCGATTTTGTTAGTGCATTATAGTACAGTGACCGTTACATGGTCGGGTCACGTGACGCGTTTTTTCATACAATTGGCATTGTTCTAAAAAAAAAATTGTTTTACTTTCTTTCGGGAAAATAGGCAATTTTGGGAGCCTGGGCTGAATATTTTCGATTTGGGCTGCTTATTTTCGATTTATCTGCTTTAAATTATAATCTGCGCAAACGTAAAAGACATTATATTTGTTTTTTTTACGGAATAACGAGATGTGAGACGAGATATTGGCGTCTTTTACTGGAACATATTTAAACCATGTTTGAAAACATTCATTCACGTGTGAAACGAAGGTCGAATTAGTCATACAGTTCAAAAATCACAAAAGTACAAGAAATCAGTGAATATTATTAATTATCATTACAATTACTGAACTTAAAATGAAGTATCATTTGTAACTAATTGTCAATATTTAGGACAATGCCCATCACGAGGTGGTACTCGTGCGCAAGTAAACTTGAAGCAGCAATGAAATGAAATCGCCGCGTTCATGCAGCTGTCATTGTACTACTGTGCATTAACAGAATATAGGCTCAGCCTTTGTATCATTGTACTACTGTGCATTAACAGAATATAGATTCAGCCCTTGCATCATTGTACTACTGTGCATTAACAGAATATAGGCTCAGCCCTTGTGTCACGTAACTTTCCACTCTTCGGGTCAAGCATTTAGACTAATAGTAATTTACTACGCATCACACCACGTCAATTGCTCACACATACACAGGAAAGACAGTAAGCGATGTGCAAACGATCTGCGACTATGTTCACGTTACCGCCAAAAATATTTGTGCGGAATATAGTCAAGAAGATAACAAAAGCGTTTATTATCCAGGGGTGCGACCACGTAAGTTCTCCACTGAGTCGTCTGACTTAGACTACTCCGAACTGTCAAATGTCGTTGTCTGTCGTCTAAATGCTTGACTGGAAGAGTGGAAAGTTACGTGTTAAAGTTACATGCGATGTGCAAATAATCTGTGACTATGTTCACGTTACCGCCAAAAAGATCTGTGCGGGACTATACTGCTTTCTTGTTTCTCTTCGTAAAGCTAGATAGCGGTACTCAATCCCGCCAAAAAACGTTAGTCGCCGCGTCGTGCCCGTTGCGAGGGCGGCAAATCAACCTTTACTAACGTGCACTCAACTTGGTTACATTACGGCCGACTTGACAACTAAAATGCAAAGGTTGATGTGCTATCGACTGTACAATAAATAGTATAGTAATTTTATTAATATGCGATGCTCATACAAGTTACTTTTTTTTTTTTTTTAATATTGATTTTTTTCTGTTATAAGTAAATAACTTCCACACAAAACAGGCCTATTACTTGTCCGAAACAAACTAACTAACTTGTCTTGTGGCATTACTTGTCCTTTTGTTTGTTATATTAACTACCCTAAAGCATAAAATACGTATTGTAGTTTTAGTAAAGAAAAAAATATGCAAAAAGAGATTGCACACACCGTATAATAACATGGTACTCTTTCTGCATATCGCTGACAAACTGCGCCATGTGCGCAACGGTGTAGGAGCCAATGATGAGGATCTCCTTGCACGCTTCGAGCTTCACGCAGGCTTGAATGTGGTGCTGTATGAGAGGCAGGCCGGCTATCGGGAACAGCGGCTTCGGCGTGTCCAGGGATAGCGGCCGGAAGCGGGTGCCTTTTGAAGTATTAACTTATTATTAGACAGACATTCCGTGTGGCGCCGGATTAAGAATACCGTCACTCCATTTCCTTCCGTGGATGTCGTAGAAGGCGACTAAGGAAATCGAATACCAGGAGACGGGCAGCAGCGTGTTCCTGAGAATCCAACCGCATACTGCGATCGCCAACCCGCCTGCCAAGCGTGGCGATTATGGCAAAACCCTTTATGGTTATGAAAACCACGAAGGAGGCCTACGTCCTGCAGTGGGCGTCAAATGGCTGATGATGATTAGACAGACGACACAGAGACTTACAAAAAGCATAAAATATTTTATTTCGGGGCAGAGGCAGATTGCTATATTGGCCGCCCTAGGCTGCGTAGTACTAGCCGCCCCTTCTTTATTTTTCTGAGCTACATATGACGTCCTACGAAATTTCTGTATGCGATCCCGATAGATGGATCATGTTGTTGTTTCTCGTTCATATATAATTTGAAATATCTCTCGCTAGTGTTTTATTCCGCGACTGGCCGCCCCTTTATCGGGCCGCCCTAGGCCTGGGCCTAGTTGGCCTTAAGGAAAATCCGCCTCTTGTTTCGGGGTCTTTTTAGACCAGTCGGGTCAGGACTACACAGGGCGTCCCACGGCTGTGCGACGAGGAGGGAAAATGCCTTGAATATTGTAGACTGAACATTTTTCTGATAGAAGACATTATTTTAATTAAAAAAAAAATTTAAACTGCATTCATAGATTTTTAAATAATTACATGGTTGAACCGGAAATCGAACCTGCTACACGAGAAAAAAATCGATCGATACCAATCGAAAGGCTTTTTTAACATAAGGATTATTTTTTGCTAAATAACATAGTGTCAGAAATAAAAGGAATATCGTGAATTTTAAAATTTTTAATTCAAAATTAAGCAATTTAATTTATCAAATGCTCAAAATTAATCCCATTCTGTTGAATACAAAGTCGCACTCTTTTGATTATTATTACTGCAAAAGAATAAAAGTTTGAAAATGGAACACATTTTTGAATGATTTCTTTATAATCAACCAGCTGCATTGCGATGGACAAAATCATTTACGCGTCTTTCGGCAGATTCAGGATACGGCAGAAACTTGATTGGACAGAAACTCAATTTCTTGCATACAACCAGGTGCCTACTAATTACATACCTCTTTATCATTTTATCATGCACTTAAATTATAAAAGGGAAATGATGCGTACTTCTCAAGTGGGTACTGATTCATTGCTAATAGATAGTTCGAAATGATAATGTCAGTTGTATGTCCTTACAGCAATGTCAGCTTTTCATTTTTCTGAACTAAACCATTTAAACTGCACATTGTCACATCAAATGTTAAAATTCAGTAAAATGTTCCATCTACAATATTCAAGGCACTTTCCCTCCATGTGGCATAGCCATGGGACACCCTTTATAAAGTCTCAAAAAACCTATTTACTCAGATAATATAAATCTTAATGTATTTAGTTTTTCCATTTATAATTCTACATATTTTCTGATTAGGGTGGAGTGTAGACAAATATTATGGTTTACAATAATGCAAATTATTGCTTATATAATATTTGAATATTTTGTTTTACACAAGCACTCAATTTGTAACTAGAACTATTATACCTAGAATTACTTTTCAACCAGCTACATTATGAACTTCCACTACCAGTTCAGGAAATGGTTAACATTAAAACTGATACTGAACTATGGAGGTCAGATCTGACTGAACTGAGCCAAGGTTTCTGAATTCAAATAGAATTTTTAGGGGAATTGCAACCAGGCAATGTCGACAAGTTTTGCCATTGTCTCATCTTGACATGAAAATATGGAGAACCGCAATGTGTAATTTGGACTATAAATTGTAGTTTCAGACTTATGATCTGCAATTCTACAGAATGCCAGGCTATGTGGCGAAAGGATTTAGCTGATAAGCACTATCAGCACATACGTAAGACAGGTTATATTCTTTGTACATTGCTCAATTTTAATCAACATACGATTTGGAAGGTTTAACAGCTTTAGGTTGTAGAAAACCTTGAAATCGTACACTTAATGCAGTTACGAAGTGCTTATTTATTGTTTTTCAACTGATAACGGCATTGATAGACTATGTTATGACGTTACCTTTCTGGGGTCCACCGATAAGAATCACGGCCTTTAACATCTTGTTAGAGTTTTGTAGAAGTAATAGTTGTGATTATTACGAGTTCTTCAGCTTATTATCAGTTAATTCAGCAAAAGTATTGTTTGTTTACAATCTAGCACCGACCGATATTTGCCATCAGTCACGTCACGTCACGTAAACAGTGTTGCCAGTGGCAGATAGTCAAATATAACACGAGGCAGATCAAAAAGTAACATTTTCTCGAGAAAAGTAACGTAACCTTTTTTTATTGTGGGAACCGACACAATACTTATTACACAAAAAGTTAAATTTGTTAAACTTCGAAAAAATCTTAATAATTGTTGATCGAATAATCAACCCGCGATGCTGAAAAAGAAAAAAACATACAATCAATGTGTGTCTAATATCATAAGCAGCCTATATACGTCCCACTGTAGGGCACAGGCCTTCTCTCAGAGAGAGAGTATGGGCTTAATCACCACGCGTGCCCACCGCGGATTGGTGATTTCAAGCGCTGAGTTATGTGAATAGCTCAGACACCCAGGTTTCCTCACAATGTTTTCCTTCACCGTTAGCGAGTGGTATTGCTACTATAACTTCACAAATGTACATAACTTAGAAAGAAAAGTCATAAGTACATGCCCGCACTGGGAATCGAACCTGGGTGTCCCGCTTCAGAGTCCAATGTTCTACCCACTAGGCTACCACCGCGCATGTCTAATATACCAACCAATTTACGAATGTCTCAATACTACAACCTGCTTTGACATCAATGAATATAAAAAAACGCCATCATATTACCTATATATTCGCTATCATAATATTATGATCGCCAATCCGCCTGTCAAGCGTAGCGGTTATGGCAAAACCCCTCATGGTTATGAAAACCACGAAGGAGGCCTTGTCCGGCAGTGGGCGTCGAATGGCTGATGATGATGATGATGATATATTAATGGAGAAAGGGTAGCTAACGTCCAAATACCCAAATACATATAATTTTTCTTTAATCGATTGTAAATTCATTGTCATTCACATAGACAATGATAGAGAAGTTGGAGATTTGGCACAAAGAAATCATTTTAGCTTAATATGGCTGAGTATTTCAGGGAAAGTTAATTTGAACTGGTGGAAGCTGGAAAAAAAGCGTTTATATTAGCATCGTAGTCATGAAAAATTGTTACTTAAAACTTTTTGAGGTTTAAAGAATATTGTGAAAATTATTAGTAGTCAGTACCGTCACCACTCATACTATATGTTATTTTTGGATGCATCATTGCTTTTGAAGGAGAACCATCAAAGAAGAAATGGTTGCAGTGTTTAGTTAGCCTGTTCCTGTTTTCACATTTTATTAATTTAAATTGACTGAAAATCCGTTCCACGCTTGCCTTTGAAAAAGGCAACACAAGCAAAAACCCGATAACCTTTTTTAAATTTGGAAATAACGAAGTACTAGTCAAATCCTTCTGCTTCAAAATTTGTTTCCAATATTCTTGAACATTTTGGGACAAGTCTAAGTCGTTATGGTCGAGGACTGCATGCTTTTTCCATTCTTTTTGTCGTTCCACATCATTAACATCATCTTGAATGTTTGGGAATCTCTTCACCACGCTAGATAAATCTTATTTCAATTTTTTGTGCTACGCTTGGTTCAATGACTTTATAATACACAACAACACAAACTTCGAAGAAAGTATCGAGTCGAGTGATCGATTCGCTGCTAGTCACCTCTCACTTGCTCGCACGCCTAAGTAACCGGGATGGAAGATTGATAAATACTATGCGGTACGACGAAGTCGACAGATTTTCGCTCTGCTCCGCTCCGACGTTGCATCAGTCAGTCCACAAAATCAAGTCCACCAACAAGACGAACAAAAAAAATATCATTCTTGGATGCGTTCCGATTCACAATATTTTTTTGTTTGCTGAAAAATCTAAAAAGTAACACAAAAGTAACATATTGAGTCGTGTAACATGGAGGTAACATAAGAGGGTCAAAAGTAACGTAAAATGTTACTTTTGTAACATTCTGGCAACGCTGCACGTAAACGATATGTCCCACGTCAAAAAAAAAACAGTCAGTGTTGCCAGTATAGAACTGAGTGACAGCATGCGTTTTTAAGCGCCATCTAGCGTTGAGTGGCAAAGTACAGCCTCGTAAGATGTTCTAAAGTTGGTTTCTTTGCTACTAGATGCCGCTAGTGTTGTCAACAACTTTCTTTTGAGCGCCATCTATCAGAGGGCAGCAACATGATTGTAAGCCAGCGGCCACACAGAAGGGACTTGGGGCGAGGACGCGATTTTTATCCAACAACGCGTCGGCGTCGCGCCTTTTCTGCGCCCCCGCCCCACGTCCCTTCTATGTGGCCACTCGCTACTAGAACTTTTTGAATTCTCTTAAGTAGATAATGAACAGGATCTGCCCCTATATTACGCGCACCAAATCCTGAGCGATTCCAATCGTCTAACTGTCAAATTAGTATTGAATTTGACAGTTAGGCCCCTGATTATAATATCAATTTTCACTTTTACTATTGTAGTGTAAATTTTGTTTCGTCGGGACGAAATTGACGAACGTTGGACTAAAATACACGTTACACACACGCTCTCTGTTCTCTTGGGCAACTTTGCAACAATAATGAAAGGTTGATCTGCTGTTGGCTGTACTACGTTCAGTAGTTTTGGTACTTACTAAATAATAAATAAATAACTTCTACACAACAAAACCACTTATCCTGGTCCCAAACTAGGATACCCTGTGCTATGGTAACCAGGCAAAAGGACATCACAAGCATGGAGATACACCAAGACTCAGGCCATTTTGTACCAATGTACAGTAAAATGGTACCCACCACCTCCGGCATGGTAATCAGACGTGATACCGCTACACCAGCCAAACTTATTAAAAAGTAAACTTATTCTGGTGATAATTTTTCGTAACTTTACACTTATACCTATAGACTTTACGCTTTATACACTTGCAGTCTTAACCCTGGAGCCCTACACTGTTTTCCATACCTGACTTTACTACAAGGGGTGCTGAGGAACCCCAAGGTATGTCTTATTTTTTTTTAAATAAAACCAAATTCCCAAAATATATTTTTTATTAGTATTAATTAGGAAGAGGTCACGACTCAACCTAAATACCTGGCTATTAATTTGAGCATCTTTGGCATACTTTCATTTGATGTTTTAAGCATATTGGAACTTTGCACTTGGTGCGTCCCAAAAATAAACACATCTAAGGGATATTTCTGCTCCAGTAACCAATAGAAGTAATATCTCGGTTTTGAAAAAAAAAATGTCCCTTATTGTGTTTATTTTTGGGACAGCCGATTTGGTCTTGTTCTGGAGGTCTTTATTTCTTGGAAAGAAAGCAAAACAGCTTTGAGTGTGATGCCCAATAGATGAACTTCGATCTGGTACAGGTTTTTTTGTATGATCCGGGAAATAATCCTCAAACTTGACTTTTTCAGACGTTTTTTCAAATGTTCATTGATAAGTGCAAACCCCAATTTCTTTAAAAAAATCTTTATCCTTACTTATTGTCAGCTTTTGAACATTTGTAAACGACCCACGAGCTTATACCAACTCCATTTAAAAGTGCATAAAATATGCACAAATCACAAATATTCCTATCCAATATTCCCACAAGTTCTTCATCTCTTAATCCTTTCAGTGAAGCTTTTGAGAATCTACAAATGAAAAAATACAACAATTAATTAAGCTAAAACTAATCCCCGAATTCAAGTATTGTCTATTCAGTATTTACCATCAAAAATTATAAATAATCCTTCATGGTTAGGGAAAACCATGAGGGAGGCCTATGTCCTGCTGTGAACGTCAAAGTAAATAAAAAGAAAAAACAATGTAATTTAGAAAAACGATTTCCTACGGGATGTTTGAGCACCCCACATCACACGAGCACACGTCAACTCAGTAGGGCCGGCGTCGTGTGACGGGCCAATCACGAGCAGGTAACTCGGCGCATAAACCTGTGCATTGAAAATTGGCGTAAATAAAAAATAAAAAAACTATATATAAAAACACGATTAACGGCAAAAACGTAACCACAGATTATTTAAGCTGCCTCTGAGGATCGTTTTAGAGAAATCGTGTATTAACAATATGTTTATTATTTCGGAGGAGGTATAAAGCTGTTTTCCCTCGAAAAGCTTTCTATGTTCCGCTACGATGACGTCACTTCCAGTTTCCGCGTACACAATTAATTATTCAAACCATTGTCCCTTCTAATGACGAGTACCTAATGTTGTTAAAATATAAACAAAGATCGCGAGCCGAAACGTGGGGGAGACATGAAGCTGTCCATGTAGGTAGGCACCACCAAACGTCATATACAAAGACAGTGGCTTAGGTACCTTAATTTACCTAAGACTCGTTAATTGATGCTTTAAAAAAACTTGTAAAGTAAAGTAAAAAGTAAAAAGTATTTATTGCCATTTTAAAGGTAACATTTAAACATATGCTGACCCCCACACTAGGCAGAGCCTGTCCCGTGGGGGAAGGATTAGATGTGGCTGATTACCTTACAGTTACGGTGGTACATGCAAAATCTTAAGGAGGTGGCTACAATAAGGGCTTTAAGGGGCTCCAAAAGGTACACTAGCGCCACCAAATGCGCGGTTGGGGCTGTGTCGGGTTACACGGCCGTTGGTTTAACCACGGTTAAGTATAGTCCGCACAAATTTTTTGGGCGGTAACGTGAACATAGTCACAGATCATTTTCACATCGCTTACTGTCTTTACAGTGTATGTGTGAGTAATAGACTACTTTAGTCATTGTCTAATAGTAATTTACTACGCTGTGATGCGTAGTAATTGACGAAGTGTGCTACGTCAATGACTTACACGTACATTGTAAAGACAGTAAGCGATGTGCAAATGATCTGTGACTATGTTCACGTTACCGCCAAAAAGATCTGTGCGGACTATATTATAAATGATTAAACAGTAAATGGTATGAGATATTGGTAAATATTCATGATTAAGTACCTACCATTGGTTCGAAATTTTTAATAATAAAATTATTCAAAGTGGCAGGGAGTCCCATATTGTTGAAAATGTTACACTAACCCCCTGTTTCCCGTACACCAAGAAGCTGTTAATCTACTGTTAAAAGCTGTCAGTGGATTTTTTTGTATGCACTTTGGTCAATTGACAGCTGTTAACAGACCGTTGCAAAAGCCGATTGCCATGAACTGTTTCGCGGCCATAGAAGGTAGCGGATTGGTAATAGGACTTGCGTGTTATTAGTAGGTACTTAAGTTTTAATGATTTCGGTCAGTTGTTGGTGCTTAAATAATAACAATCATCATCAACCCATTATGTCCCCACCGAGGGGCAAGGGTCTCTTCCCTGAGGAAGGTATAGGCCATACTCCACCACGGGGGCCAAATCCGGATTGGTGGAGGCTTGTAGACTAGTGGCTCGTCTACTGTCAGAAGTTGTCAAGCCGCCCTAAGGCCTCTGACTTGGCTTAACGACTGCCATCTATCGACGGCAGCCGGCACCAACAGCTTAACGTGCCTTGCGAAGCACGAAGCACAAATAATAACAATACTACTTTTTAAGTAAAGTTAACATTTTCTTTTTAAAATGTTCATGCGTTCTTAACAATAAAAATGTTTTCTATTGCGTGAAATATTTAAGAGCCTCTCGTTCGATATGCGTAAAGAACAGTTGAGTTGGCCGGCACCAACCATAAGACGCTCAATGCATAACTTTTTTCGATTTTTTTTTATATTGTTTGTTTACGCTTAATGCCTAAATAACTTATCTCTGGGTAATAAAAAAATATGTTTTTGACGCACCGTTTTTTTTATTTTGCGCCATATATTTCTCTCTCATGGTTAGAATGACCCCTTAAAAAAAGTCGATTGAAATCAAAATCACCCTGTAGTTCTAGTTAGCTAAATATGAAATTTCCGCACTTAGCCTCATAGTTGGGCCATTGTAGATAACTCTTTATTGCACACCAGCTTAGCACGGCGAAACGAGTCGTCCAATTTAACGTCAAAAGTCGCGACTTCTAAATAAATAAATAAATTTGTGGAAAAAAAATTCTTGGATTTTGCACTACGATAATGCGCCTACGCGCAAGGCCATAATTTTGAACGAATTTTTTACCAAGAACTCAACAAAATACCATCAAGCAACCACTTTTTTCACCGGATATGGCTCCAGCCGAGCTTTTTCTTTTTCTTAAATCCAAATTACCACATCGTGGCACTCGTTATCATTCGCTCTCAACTTACAACAGCAGAGGAAAATCCTATAAATTTTATGGACTTCACGATTTGGAGACGATGAAAAGTAATTTACTGCATACAGAGGCGCTCAGACAAATACAAACAATAGAATTTAATTCACCGCGTCACGGAAATGGAGTGTGATATTAATGGAGGGTCGAAACCATTTTTTAAATTAGACGTGAAAATCCATCGTTAAGAGGGTAGTGACGACAACTGCCGCATTTGCAACGTCACGTTTTCTTCGACCCTGCACTGTTGACAGCGCATAAATCGTTAAACGCGTACACTCTATTCAATTGAGTTAAAGGCGACTTTGTTAAAAAAAATAAAATCTATAAATTAAGTCCTGGCCAGTATGGAAATAAAAGCAAAAAAGAGTCTCTTGCACTTGTTGGTACCTAATGAGGTACCAACATGAAATACTGTACATAAACATGAGATTTTGTTCTGCAATAAAATTAATCAGGAAGAGGGATAAGAAAGTCAACATTATTTTTCAGGTTTCAGCCAATGAAAATACCGACTACCTATTTGCACCGTATCTTTGTTTCTTCATCATAATGTAGCTGCCAATTATAATATCTGTAATTCTTAAATTTTCCTTATATTTTTTTTGTTCCGATATAAAATGAACAGCTTTCTATGTTCTCAATGTTTTGAGGAGACCTTACCTTCTTATAACACTTATATAAAAATTATCAAATAATTAAGCTGATAATATGAAACTTTTCCTCAAAGGATTTAATGTGATTTAAGTGTTTGCCTAGTTGGTCTAGCGATATCACGTCTGACTACGCCGGAGGTCGTGGGTTGGATACCCAAGGGGGGCCGCCGTAGGTTGGAAAAATGGCCTCAGTCTGGGTGTGTTCCCATGTTTGTGATGTCATTGCCTAGTTACCTTAGCACAGGGAATCCTAGGAACAAGTGATTGTGTTGTCTGGAAGTTACAGTTAGTCGTGAATCTCGTTAATTAATTATTGTTATTGAAGAAACGATTTCCAGGGCTCGTCGCATTTGCAAGTCTCGGAAGAAACATTATGCCAACTGTTCCATCTATCTTAACCAGCTTTAATCACTATAATACTTACAATAGCTGCGTTACGAATGCCTTTAAGATCGGGCCCAGCATGAAAGCCTTGTTCTTTCGCTTACAAATGGAGGTTCTATGTCGGACTAATGCCACCCATTGTTCACGCCACGGCCATTGTTTACTTTACAGTGGTAGGTAAAGCGTTCTTGTCAGAACTAGGCTTTGCTTATGTGAGGGTAGGAATAAACTCAACTGAATGCCAATTCATTGAACGCCAGTATACATTTATTAATGTTTTGATAACGGTGAGACAAGGAGACAGGTATAATATAATGCCCAACAGATTGAACTAATATCCGCGCAGTCGGGATGAGCTGGACAAATAAGAGCATTTTTTTATTTGTTAATTTGACTAAGCTAAAGAATTTCATTAGACTACAATTATGACAATTCGATGTACATTGCTTAGCAGTCTTTCCACAGTTTAAATAAGACCAATCTTCCTACTAACGTCCAAAACGCGCCTATACAATATACATAACTACGAAGCGCGAGATCTCGGTGAACTTCGGTTCCACCGCAGTCCGGTGTTCACCGCGCGTGGCGTGAGTGCAGACGGGCGCCTCGGACCGGCTAGCTAGATGGAAATGTCAAAATCACGTCGACTATATTGCTCGGTGTACGGATGTCTAAACTCGATAGTATCAAGACCAGAGTTAACTTTTTTAAATTTCCTACTCAGTCGGAAAGGTAAGACTGTAAACATCACATTATTATTGCAAGTTAAGTACGAGCTCGCTTGGATCTACTTTGAACCTTAGCGATTCGAGAATAACGGTTAGCCGACGCTCTTGACTTGCCAGAACCTTTGAATGACATTTTTAGCTAATTACTCGAAACAAAAAAAAATATGTTTATGATTTTAGCAGTCTATGTAGGTATGTGTCAGTCGATTCGTTATTATGGCCTGGGTAACATCGGTTACATTTTAAGCGACTTTATAAAAAAGATAAAAAAATCTTACATTTTAGTGCTGTTCCCGTAGTTTGGTTACATTTTTTTAATTACGGCAGCATTTTCGATCGTACTTTGTGATATGAAGAAGAAGTCATACAAGTTAGTATAACACACAGAAATGTATGCATAGGTACCTACCTATTTTACAATATCTGTAATCAACCTTGTCATCTAATCGCTGCCGGCGAATCTCTTTAAACTCTGCTGATTCCGTAGAGACCAAACACTTGACCAACACCAACTTGTAAATAATACAAGATTTCGTAATGTAAGATTGCTGCCGTCGTTTTTTAAGGTTTCTGGGGTTGCAACAAAACTTTAACAGATTTAACATGTACCTTAGTGTTTTTGTAACACAAGATGGCTGTGTAAATTTATTATTTAAAAAAATAGGAGTAGTTTTATTTTAAGGGAAGTAAGGTACTTCACTTTTTTATTCTCTTTTTTCCATGAGAATGTACTACAAACTTCGTCTTTCTGTGACATTGTGAGTAGAAACTAGACACATTATTTCGTATAAACTTACTAAACTTCATACTAAACAAGACATAATATAAATAAATACCTACAACTCTCGAAATACCTGGTAAATGAGACAACAATATTTAAATGTGGCAGTATCGAATTCGAAAGACCAGTGCGTCAACCTTGTCGCGCCTACTCCGATCGAGCGAGCGTAGGTAGGTAGTTAAATCCAGGCGGTCAGCAGAGATTGCATACTGTGTGTTCCTTATACTGTGGTCTTTCTACCTACTACATTGCAATCACATCCGATTTACCCACAGATTAATATCTGTTGGTAAATCGGATGTGATTGCACTGTACATCGAATTTCCATAGAAAATCGTGACTCGCCATCTAGCGGCCATCTATGTATCTAACCTTCACAGCACCGATGTCATGTCGCTAAATGTCAATGCTTCTTGTTGGTTAGATGGCGCTGTTCTCAAATTCAATCTTTGTCGAATTCTTTTTTGGTCTATGGTATAGGTAATGGTACGGAATCCTTCCTGCACGAGTCCGACTCCCACTTGGCCGGTTATGTAATTTTTTTAATATCTAGATCCTATTGTAAAAAGCTTTAAATAGTAGGTCCCTGTGCATTATTTATTAGTGTACCCATTAACTAGAAATATAAAAATATGTAAAACAATTAAAAAGCTGAATAACTTTTACTTAATAGTGTAGCTTAAGTCGCATCTTTAGACCTCAAGACTTCTTCTTCTTCTGGACGAGAAAAAATATTTTGGGGTTTTTCAGTGATTTTTTCCAATGTAATTTTGAATCAACTACCGTATTCAGCCGGTAAGCCTTTTAAATCCGCCATGTTCCCGAAAAAAAGTGCTTCATCACGACACGCGTGCCCCTTTCGCGGAACACGGATGAAACTTGTCAATTTCCATAAATTGTGACGGCAAATATGTTTTATCGATGACATTTTGGCTCGAATTCTGTAAAATATCCCGAAACATGTTCGCAAATGTTCGACAAATACGTTTTTTAAATACAGGCATACTTCTAAAAGGCGGTGTTAGCCCAGTGGGTAGAACAATGGACTCGGAAGCGAGAGACCTACGTTCGATTCCCAGTGCGGACATGTACCTCATCATCATCATCAAGCTCAGAGTATATTCAATTGAGCAGCAGAGACTTTCCTATCCTGTCCTAACTTCTCGCCGCAAGCGACTGGACTGACAATGTGATCGCGTCATAATCATTAACATAATAATTCATTAACTTTATTTGTATTTAATGTAATTTTATTCATTTACTTATTTAAGCAACTATTTATTAATTTATTGAACTGTGTATTTATTGGTATGCACTGCACCGTACCCTAGCATATTTGTGAGACGGACAGGCACTGGCTGAAAATCAGCGCTTTGGGCGAATACCCTCAGCACAATGCTGAGCCAGCTGCCTTTTCCAGCAACAGGAACACACTGCAACTTATATGATAATACAAAGTGATTTATTGTTTTTTTTTTCTTACCTTTTGTATTGTGATTTAATATTTTATGTCGTAACGTTGTTTGTGTGTGTTTCTGTTGTTGAAATAATTTTTTTTCTTCTTCTTCTTCTTCAGTGTACGCTGCGGTTTTTCCCACAGCACTGATTTTCAGCACGGGCCTTTGGTAAATCACGGATTTTCAACCGAAATAAAAAAAAAGAGTGATATATATACACTAAAAAATAATTGCTAATAAACTGCATACACTTTAATACATAGTAGAACATGACTTCGAATTGCGCAAGGAAAGGATAGCATTGGAAGGAGTAGCATTTAATGCTGGAAAAGAAAGAAAGGTTCATGTTTTCTGGATACTTAACAAATAACCCCTAAGTTTGACCTTAAAGGCAGACCTAGAAATCGCCTGAACTATTTCGATTTGGTAATAATGATAACAGTTAAAATATCTATTTAGATTTTATCGCTTGGGCCTGCGATATAGCTTCATGAGTTATGGAAATACTTTGAACGAGTAATTTCGTGTTAAAATTAGTGTAATATAATTTCCATTAATTTTGAAAGCCTGTGGAATGCTTAGGAATTACCTACTAAGCTCGTAAAATATTCAAGTTGTGGACGAAAAATTGTTATTTCGTGTGCCTAATTCTTTCTTTTCTGACCAAATAGGTGGCTTAATAGCCATCATTGTTTTTGTACTTGCGACGCCATATTATGTTGGAATTTTTGGATAGAAATATAAAGTAGGACTTGACCTCCATGCACTGATATGGGGGTCCGTGACCATGGAGGTCAGTGATCATGGAGGTCAGTGATCACAGAGGTCAGTGACCACGGGGGTCCACAGAGGTCAACGAACGACCATGGAGGTCAGTGACCACGGAGGTAAGTGACCACGGAGGTCAGGGACCACGGAGGTCAGTTACCATGGAGGTCAGTGACTAGGTGGAGTTATGTGCTTCCATGGTGCTTACATGGAGGTTAATGGCGGGACCTTACGCCGTCTATATAACAGATCTTTGCACTAGCATACCATAGATTTTAAAAGTCTATCTGCCGCGGTAATTTTTTCTCTTGTACTTTCCGGCCAACTGTCACCCGCTCCACAAGTTTTTAACCTCAGATTCGTACCATTATGCCAATATGGAGCCCATTCACGTTTCACACAAAGCTGCGGTCAAAACTGGAAGTGCCGGCTAGTAAAAAAAAAAATTGCATTAAACCCATGGACCTGATCATTTGCACTAAAACTGCAGAAGTAATGTTACTAATACCCACTTTAGCTGCTTTATCTGAGGTTGAAACCGGCCACCCGCCCGCGTGTCCCGATATATTTAGACACATACGTTTGAAGATCTATAGACCGAACGTTACCTTGATAGGTATCACCTTGGTAACGTATGTCGAAGGGTAACCTACGACACGACCACTGCCTTACTCTACTCAGTTACTCCACGAGTAACTTTGCTACAACAATGAAGGCACACATCAGCAATCTTTCGTTTCGGAGGCTCAGAATAGATCCCCTGAACCTATAGATTTAGGTGGTCGCATGTTATTCTATCTGACAGAAGGATCGCGAGCGAGATTACCGGCTGACGGGTTGACAGCTCGCTCATTGTACGCTGTCAGTGTATTTGACAGCTATGAGTTTCAAGTTCCATTCAGCCGCAGATCAATGTAATTTTATAAAAAGTAACAAAATTCTATTGTGATTGTTTGTCTATTACTAATGTATCTAGACGGAATAAGGGTAGTTATTGATGTATTTTGTTATTGGTACTGCATCACCACAACTAACCTACGGGGTTATGTTAAAAAAAAAACTTGCTATCTCCAAAACTCGACATTGGCACAATCCTTAGGGTAGCCATAATTAAGAATTGAATTGAGCCGCTACAGGCAGAATAACGTACTCTAATAAGTTTTTTAGTGAAACTAAGTACATTTATTTAAAAAAATAAAAAGTACCGGAAGGCGTGCGTGCTCGCAACGACTTATGATTGTTGATGAAGCGAAATATACTTGTCAGGATTGTGGCAAGTGGCAAACCTTGGCCCTTATTATGAAGCAGCGATATCTTCGGAAGGGTCGTCAACGTCGCACTTGAGCCCGACAATTCTCGACTCGATTCTAGCGACAAATATGGTTCTTTTTTATAATAGTTTCGAATTTCCTGCCACTGAGTAATGAACGCTAGAAATGCATGGCTATTTGTTAGCCCAATGACGTCATATCATATCTTGAGATACGGATTTGCGACCATCTCGCTACTTCCGATAGTGTCGCATTTTTCATAATAAGGCCTTGGTAGAGGCTTCCGGGAAACAGGCATGAGTTTATATTTTTTAGGATTTATTTTATCTTAGTAGAAAGTCGCATTCGTGCATGCAACGACTAGTGAATGTTGAGGAAGCGAAAGTGATCTGTAAGGATCGTGGCAATTGGCAGTCCCTGGTCTCTGCCTACCCCTCTGGGATACAAGCGTGAGTTTATGTATGTGTATGTATGAAATAAAAAGTCTTTCAGGAGCAATGTCTTCAAAAAGATTATTTGTATTAGTTTTAGAGCACGCAGTTAATTACGCAATACTTTGACTGTAATGATTATGAAATTTGCAAATCAATAAACACCGTTAGTGTGTAAGCCCAGCGTCGTGTTCCTGATATGGTCTACTATTTTCACACAAGATGAGTTATGCGATATAAGCCAGAGTTTCCTAAAAGGAGCAGCAAAAGGAGCAGTAAAGCAGCAAACGTGGCCATTCACTGAAAGGAATGGTCAGCACTAATTGGAAATACGGGAGCTATTATGAGTTTGGAGTAGCCGCCTGGCTCTGAAAGCTGGCTGAATGGGGAACTGAGGCAAGTTCCCCATTCAGCAAGTTGTCCATTGATCTCACAGCGGTGGTGGTAGCGTTGTTGTACGAAAGCGCTTGCTCCACATTTGCGAGGTCGTGGGTTCGAATGTAATGAATATTTGTATGCTATGTACATTTTTGAATTTGTAGAAGCAATACCACTGCTAGCTGTGAAGGAATACAACGTGAGGGCACCCGAGTGCCCAATTATTCTTAAAAAATAGAATAAATCCAAAGGTTGGAAGGCTGCAGGAGAAGGTGACGTCGATGCTACCGTCAGTAAGTTAGACCCGAGATTTCTGCACTTGATAGATAGATAGATAGAATACTCGTATTATTTATTGCATGGTACCAGTGCGGTGGTAGCCAAGTGGGCAGAACAATGGACTCGGAAGCGAGAGACCCAGGTTCGATTCCCAGTACGGGCATACACCTATGACTGTTTATTTTCAAAGTTAAGTACATCTGCGAATTTGTAGTAGCAATACCACACGCTAACGGTGAAGGAAAACATCGGGAGGAAACCCGCGCCTTGGTTGGCCCGCACGTATTGACTTTCCTATGGGCCAGGCCGACTAAGCTGTCAGGATAGTATAGATGCTGGGCAAGCCTACTACTCCATATGAAAAACAATGTCCCGGGCACTGCAGCTTCCGAGTGGTCCCTTCACCCGTCTAGTGTGAGTGAAGGTGCCACTAGACGCTGTATAAATCATCTCATTACGTAAATACAAAGACCAAAGCTTTTTTATTTTTTATATATTGTATATACACCAGGAATTACACATGAGACTTAAACAATAATATAGTACAGTACAATAAATTGACGGCCTTATTACTAAAAGTAAGCCTCAGCCTCGTATTTGGGCCATTGTACGTAGCAAGCGGTGAGGTATGTGATCACTACACACGCTGAGGTTTCCTTAGGGTGTTTTCATTGACAATTAGCGAGTTTAATTTGTTAAATTCAAAAACATATTTAGATGCCAAAAATTCGCACTTTTATGCAGTTATGCAGGTTAATTCAATTTCATAACATCAGTGGGAATTTATTTACTGGAGATCGCGCTGTCTTATCGCTCAAAGCGATCTCTCACAGGCAACCTTTGTATGGATTTGAAGGGGAACAAAGCCTGCATAATCGTTTCAGCCGCCAAGGATTAAACAAAAAGCCTCGCAGCACAGCTGCCACCCGCCGTTATCGCAATAATTCAGTCGGGTTTGGCCACGGCTCCATCGATTTGTTCCCTTGACCACCATTCACAGTAGCATCTTTCATTGCCGCCTCCTATTGTTCACACGACGTCACCACTTAGTGGCGACATTTTGCTTTTAAACCTTCTCAAATACCCCATAATACCTAACCATTCGTCAATTTGACTACCATTTTTTTTTTTCAAGTGTTAAGTTTTAAATAAAACTTTTTTATTTTTTGTACCTTTCTTACACTCAGATTTCAGGCATGTTTTATATGTTTTAATAAAACTATTTGTCGTTATTTATCATATACTCTTATTTTTTTTCTGTTTAAAATGGCACGCGTTTTTTCGTATCAAAACCGTCATTCTTATAAAAAATTTAGTTAAAACAGAAATTTCAAAAAGTAGTTCTTTATTTTAAGGGAAAACTTAAACTGTAGACATTAGAAGAAAAAAAACTTTTAATTTCGTATTGGTGTAAAATTTCGAATAAAAAAATTGTACTTGGCCGCCGGAATTCGTTGCCTCTCGCCAAGCCGTGACGAATACCGAGTTGACAAGAGACACCACGGTTATCCGCACACGCACCAAACAGGTACAACAATTTTTCTGTCGCGTACCTATTCGTCGAAACGACTAAGGTGGAAAATAAACGGTTTCAAGGTATGTTGTCAAAGATTATGTCCCAATGAAAAATCCATGTTTTCGACCTTTACGTTAGCCGCCATCTTGAATTGAAGGTAGCTAAAACAAACATTCAACTCAATTTTGATCTAGCGATATGACGCGGGAATTTTAGAGGAGAACCATTTTTCATACTTTTGTCATAGAGAAGACACTTCTGTCATAGAGTAAACGTTTGAGGCATTTAATAAAAAAAAAATGTGGGCACCTTTAATTTAAGATGCAGCACACGCCTCTCCCCCTCTAGAAGGTCGTAAGCGTGGATTTTTATTGGGACCCCATAGCTAACCAACATACATCAAAACCGTTTATTTTCCGCTTTTTGCGCAGCAAAAAGAGAGCCACTGTACTAATTTTATTAACGGGTTTTTTACAGGTCGATTTTTTACACACTGACACCACAAACCTTCTCTTTCAATGACTGTCCCGTTGGTCTAGCGGTTAACACGCTTGACTACCAAAACCGATGTCGTGGGTTCGATTCCTACTGGAAACTACTGTACTTGATTTTTACGAATGCCTGGGTGTACTTCCAGCGATTTGTAATGTCCTTGCCTGGTTACCACTCATCATCATCCCATTAAGTCCCCACCGAGGGGCACGGGTCTCTTCCCTGAGGAAGGTATAGGGCATACTCCACCATGGGGGCCAAGTCCGGATTGGTGGAGGCTTGTAGACTAGTGGCTCGTCTACTGTCAGAAGTTGTCAAGCCGCCCTAAGGCCTCTTGACTTGGCTTAACGACTGCCATCTATCGACGGCAGCCGGCACCAACAGCTTAACGTGTCTTGCGAAGCACGGAACCGCTCGGAAAAATGCCACTAGCGTTAGGCATAGACGGCGACCCATCCATGCACTGAACGCGCCCTGTGTTGCTTAACCTTCGTGATCGTTTAAGATCACTCCGGCAGCCGGGGCTACGAGCGATTCGCTATAGCACATGATATTCTAGTATAGGAGGACAATCGATTGTGTACTTTTTTTATGACTCGCGATGCTCATACATTGTGTAACTACTCGTAGTTATAAATCTCCGTTTTTAATTTTTTTATTACTATTAAACCATTGCAAAATGAAACAACGCTTCGATAACGCTGGCATATTAAAAAGTAAAAAGTAAGGTGAAGGCGGAAAATCCTTTTCAAGCGCACTACAAGCCAGCGCAACGTCATTATTTTTCTCAGAAATAACCCTTATTTCAAGTGGTATAAGAGCTAAGAAAATGACGTTAAAATCTACTTGCCTCGTGTTGTATTCTGAAACGGGTCCATTTCTCGGTCGTGGCGTCGTTAAATGAATTTTTATTCGCAATAATTTTTTTCTATTTAATTTTAGTGGCTTCGTACCAATTAGGGCTGGTTTTCCGTGGACGAAAACTTTACTGCCTCTAGGCCTACTTACTTTTCGTTCTTATCCTTCGGTAGGTACCTACTTGCTCATTATTTCATTTTATGTCCTACCTGTAATAGTGGCTTATTATTTGCGAGCAACAGAAGACCGACATAAATATAACTCTTCCTTACGTTGGAACTTGACGCGTGTATCTCAATGAGACTGCCCAAGAGCTGGGACTGCCAAAAGAGGGGGTGTGTATTCACATACATACTTACATTAACTCACGCCTGTATCCCAGAGGGGTAGGCAGAGACCAGGGACTGCCACATGCCACGATCCTGACAGATCACTTTCGCTTCCTCAACATTCATTAGTCGCTGCATGCACGCACGCCGGTTTCGGGTACTTTTTATCTTGCCCTTTGCGAATACATCCTCTATTTGGTCGAAGTATGGCCACCTGGGATGTCTCTTACCGGCCCTTCCACCCACATTGGCTTGGTATAACTGTAATAGTGGCTTCCTATTTCCGAATATCAGAAAACTGACATAAATAATGCTCTTTCATACGTTCGAATTTGACGCGTGTGTCCCAACGAGACTGTCCAAGAACTGGGACTGCGAAGAGGGGGTGCGTATTCTGAGTTAAAAACCTTTAAAATGCGCAGTGGGCATTGTAAATATTGACAATAGTTACAAATAAAAGGGTATTTTGCAGCTTAATAAATTAATACTGCAATCATGAATTTATGATAATCACTGAAAATATAGATACAATTTTTATCTGAATTTTATGTGGTTTATTGATTGTCCCTGCTCTGTCGTGTGGGGCTGTCAGATAGATAATAGTTAAAACTAAAAACATTATATGCTAAAAACCTATTTAGAGGCTAAAAATTTCACCCATGCCGGGACTGGCACGGTTAGCCAGAGGTCGTGGGTTCAAGTCCCGGCATGGGTGGAATTTTTAGCCTCTAAATAGGTTTTTAAAATTGTCCTCAACATGGGTTAGTGCAACAAAAATAATATAACCATTATATGTGTTAAGGCCGGGTTCTCCAGGCGCATGGATTTGTATGGAACCTGCGTGCGAATAGTTAGGGGAAAAGTAGGTATGTTAGAAATTACAGAAATAAAAATCCTATTAATAGAATTTTAACGATCCACGTCACATTTAGTGATAGTAATTTTGCTATATTTTATTATTCAAAACTCAGTACAGCTCACCATGACTATGTATTTTAAAACACTTGATTTAGAGGTAATGTTGGTGAACGCAGACTTAAATACAATGGATAATTTTCTACGTAGGACAAAGATTTACAGGTACCAGTGAAGCGAGCAAAGCGCTTATTATATAAAATATTAGTAAGTACGTAAACAGTGATACCTACTACACTAAAATATATCAATCTGAAAAAAGCTATTTATTGCTCTCAGATGCAGTAAATTCGTTCCAAGAGCTTTTACTACAATAAATAAGGGTCACTGAAAATATACTTGATGTTTCAGCTGCAATGCAGAATGAAAACTTGATAAAATAAAGAGTTTAATAATGACCATTTCGCCCAATGACCAATGTAATCGCTCGTAGCCCCGGCTGCCTGAGTGATCTAAATGATCACGAAGGTTAAGCAACACAGGGCGCGTTCAGTGCATGGATGGGTCGCCGTCTATGCCTAACGCTAGTGGCATTTTTCCGAGCGGTTCCGTGCTTCGCAAGGCACGTTAAGCTGTTGGTGCCGGCTGCCGTCGATAGATGGCAGTCATTAAGCCAAGTCAGAGGCCTTAGGGCGGCTTGACAACTTCTGACAGTAGACGAGCCACTAGTCTACAAGCCTCCACCAATCCGGACTTGGCCCCCGTGGTGGAGTATGGCCTATACCTTCCTCAGGGAAGAGACCCGTGCCCCTCGGTGGGGACATAATGGGATGATGATGAAGCCCTACAGTTCCGTATTTCCTTCGGTGGATGTCGTAGAAGGCGACTAAGGAAATAAATTACCAGAAGACGGGCAGCAGCGTCTTCCTGAGATTCCAACTGCATACTGCGATCGCCAACCCGCCTGCCAAGCGTGGCGATTATGGCAAAACCCCTCATAGTTATGAAAACCACGAGGGAGGACTGTGCCCTGCAGTGGGCGTCAAGTGGCTGATGATGAAGCCTTACTGCATGTAGGGCATATAAAAGAAAAGTCCGGAGTCGGGTCGGTACGGATTTGGGCAAGCCTACTTTATCTAAAAAACAATGTCCCAGGCACTGCAGCGTCTGAGTGGTCCCTTCACCCATCTAGTGTGAGTGAAGGTGCCACGGGACGCTGTATAAATCATCTCATTACGTAGATGCAAAGGCCAAATTTTTTTTTATGTAACTAAATTAAAATATAATATATAATAAAAATCTCGTGTCACAGTGTTCTTTACCGAACTCCTCCGAAACGGCTTCACCGATTATTATGTTTTTTTTTATATATGTTTGGTCGGTCTGAGAATAGGTCATATATATGGCGAAACAACCGAAAATATCAGCTAGTAATAATATAAAATTATAGATTGTTTCAGTAATTAATATCAATATTGTTTTAGGAATCTCAACTACCGAAATCTGGCTTAAAATAGTAGTTTATGCAACTGTCATATAATGAAGGGTATTAAAACACGAGTGTGAGTTTCATAATAGTAACGAGTGTTTTAATACCCGTGTTATATGCAGTTGCATACACTACTTTATCTTCACTAATGCAATTAATCAAACAACAAATTTATTAAATTAAATTCACGTGTACGTGTATAATCACAGTGGTTTTGCCGCCATTAAAATTTAACCAATGAGAGCGCAGCTTCAATAAAGCGCGACCAACCTGATTGGCCCTGCAATCTAGTTGGTCGCGTTTTATTGATGTTATAATGAGATTTTACGATATCGATGTGAATATTATAACATCATGTGAAATTGCTTAAATTGAGTTTTTTGTTGTCTGCGCTATAACAGTAGTAATTATAAGTCAAGTATTGAAAACATAAGTAGAATGTTACAACATTAGTGTAGATAAAAAAGTTTATAACCTCTTAAAGATGCCATTTCCTAAACTCAACAATGGCAGAATCGTAGGGTAGCCATAAAAAAGGAGTTGAAATCAAGGAACAGCCAGGCAGGTGTTCGAGTCTCACAAATAAGTAGTCAGACGGTAAGCTCCTCATTTATTTAACTGCAGTAGCATTATTTCTGCAAATGAGTGACGTTACTGTGCTACCTGGGTATTTGCAATTGAAATAACTCATTAGTGTTTGCAGTTACCTGTAAGCCGTGGTTAGCAATTTGCCATTAAAGATAAGATGAGATTAAACTTTAGTTTCCAAATCTAAGATTTAAAAGCTATAATATTTTGAAAAATGCTTCTATATTAAAATAAAGTAAAGTAAAAGATTGTTAATTGCACTACAGTCATTGCATCATAGTAAGGTTTACATAAAACATAATTTGACAAGAGAACTCAAATATTGAAAAAGGTTTACAATGTATTGTAAAGGCGTGTCTCCTGCTAAAAAAAAATACACAAGGCTTCTTTGCGCAAAACGTTTTCGTTGCTAGGGGAAGCATAATAAAAAGTTAATTTGGAGCATTGAAAACCGATTGTATTGTGTAATGTTTCATGATAAACACGAGCAGGAGACCCGGCTTAAGGCGCCACTTGCAACTAGTGATGTCACAGTTTGTACGGAGCAAAGTTTGTATGGTACAAAAACCACGTGATTAGTATTATTTTTAGACAGTTTACACTGTTAACTTTACAGGTTGCCTGTAGTTTTTTTTGTTACAATCATAAATTAATCTTTTGATGTGGCTCTCCCTTTAAACATTTTTTTTTTTGCAAGTTTGTTTGTTCATGATTAACATACCATGTAGGGTGGCCATTGTTTCTGTATTGCTTAAACTTCTCTAAGTGATTTTCGAATTTAGGTTGCTTACACTTTTTTGTATTGGGTGTAATGAGTAAGAAAAGCTGAAATGTCAGTCTCGTGTAAAATACGTAATGTTTTTTTTTTGAGTTACTTACGAGTAATATGCGACTAACTTATAAAAGGAAAACTTCATACAAAATCCATGGAAAATTACGTTGATGAACTTTTTAGATCTATAAAGCAGATAAAGCCCTCTTTCTACGGAACCCTGCAACGCGCGTGGCCCGACACGCACTTGGCCGGTTTTTTAGAATTTGCCACGACAGCACCAAGCAATTTACTAACTACGTCAGATCACTCCAAATTACTCTTAGTAATTACTCTCCAATAGTTACTCCACCTCCTCCGGCATCAGTCACCAGGTGAAATGCCAAAAATTGACCAAAAAAGTAGTTCTCTCTATCTAAGAACTAATATGCCATGCCAATATCTTTTCGAGCCTTATAATACCCAATAATGTAAAAAAGAAAACTATATTCATCTTCAAAAGTTTTATATACATACTCTTAGTCCGCTAAATATAGTGACCTATAACTGTGTGATCTAAACTGTGTGATAAGATAATTAACTAACACTGGAATTGTAAACTATGTTGTATCTTATGTAGAAACAAATAACTTCAAAAGTCACTCAAATCAATCATCAATAAAGATTTCAAATATCCTAAAACGAACTCATATTTTAGCTAAGAACCTAGGACGATTGAGAAATAATTCTTTATCCATAAGCAGCCTATATACTTAGGTACGTCCCACTGTAGGGCACAGGCTTTCTCTCAAGAAGAGAGTATGGGCTTAATCACCACGTTATATGAATAGCTCAGACACTCAGGTTTCCTCACAATGTTTTCTTCCACAGTTAGCAAGTGATATTGGTACTATAAAATTCTTAAATGTATATAACTTAGAAAACAACTTCATAGGTGCATGCCCGTACTGGGAATCGAACCTGGGTCTCGAGCTTCCGAGTCCAGTGTTCTGCCCACTAGGCTACCACGCTCACTACTTTTAATTCTTTAGTTCTCTTTTATAAGAGCTAAAATACTAATGGCCTTTTTATTAAAAAAAACACGATTCCTCTAAAACCAACCTGAGACTCTATTTATTTAATCTGTGGCTCTATCTTTTCCTCGTAAAATCTCCACCACAGACAATATTAGTCGACGTCTTTGAAGTGTTTTAAGGAATCGAGTTTTTGTAAATAAAACCGTAAGATACTAAGATCCCCATTATCAAAAGACCCCACACATATGCACCCCACAGGGCCGAAGCTGAAATATTGACCAACAAAGGAAACGCCATTTATTTAATAGCCTGGGATAATGTAGGCTATTTGCAGTGGAAACCGCTGAATACATAGTTTTTTGCAGGGCATCATACGGCATATAGTCATTATGACCAATTTTTAAAAAAACTGTCCTATAATGGCCCAAAACGTACATTATTTACAATCTATTTTATATTTTTGGTCACAGTTAAGGTTTAATAGTAAAAATACGTTTTAGTTTTCAGATTTCGCTCGCCAATGTCATGGCGTCGCTAGTGACGTCACTGTTGAAAAATGTAAAACTAGTCGTGGTGTAAAACGTCAACACAACAATTTCGTATACGCGTAGCAAATAAAATAAAACCAGAGAGTTTGTTTACTACCTATGTCACAGATTGTAAAGTAATATGTTGCAGAGTAGACCTATGTTTACTCCTTAGAGTATACCTACATAGTACTTTAACTCAATGGTTTACTCGCCTGTTCTTAAATGGGGCATCATTCGTGATTCACCTTAATATGGCGGACATAGGAGTTTTTTACATTTTAATTATCGTAATAATTTTCTTATTGAATAAATACATACATAGGTACATAAGCAGCCTATATACGTGTCACTGTAGGGCACAGGCCTTCTCTCAGGGAGAGAGTATGGGCTTAATCACCATGCGTGCCCACCGCGGATTGACGATTTCAAGCGCTGAGGTATGTGAATAGCTCAGACACTCAGGTTTCCTCACGATGTTTTCCTTCACTGTTAGCGAGTGGTATTGCTGCTATAACTTCACAAATGTACATAACTTAGTCACAGAGTCATAGGCACTCTGAATCAAACCTGGGTCTCTCGCTTCCGAGTCCACTCTACCCACTAGGCTACCACAAAAAAATACATAATTTTAGTGATTTCAGCGTGAGCGGAGTCGCTAGTGAGTGGTAGCCTAGTGGGTAGAACATTGGACTCGGAAGCGGGAGACCCAGGTTCGATTCCCAGTGCGGGCATGTACCTATGACTTTTCTTTCTAAGTTATGTACATTTGTGAAGTTATAGTAGCAATACCATTCGCTAACGGTGAAGGAAAACATCGTGAGGAAACCTGGGTGTCTGAGCTATTCACATACCTCAGCGCTTGAAATCGCCAATCCGCGGTGGACACGCGTGGTGATTAAGCCTATACTCTCTCTCTGAGAGAAGGCCTGTGCCCTGCAGTGGGACGTATATAGGCTGCTTATGAATGAATGAATGAATGAATGATTTATTGCCACAAACAAACATGCTTACATACAATAATTAAAAAATAAAGGAGTATGCGTGTGACAATGATACTATTTCAGCGTTTGCTGTTTTTATTTGTACTATGCTTATGCTTAGTGATTTCAATTACTGTCATAATGCCTATTCTCTCCGTGGCCGCTTCGTCGGCGATGATTTAATTAGTCAATTATTGCCAAAGACGTAAGCAAATAGTTTTCAGTCTTACCACTCACTTATTTCCCTACAGACCACGATCTGATTAGCAATAGAGCCTCTAGGTTGTAAACAGTTGCTATATCTTTGGTGTTTACTGCGACGCCGCCTCCCGATTGGCTAAGCGACAATAAATTGGCCTCAAGAGACAATCAGGCACTATTACATACGCTACAGCGTTTGCAAGCAGTCCATATGAGCGCGCGGCTCGCGTCGTCATGCTACGTGTGCTAGTTGACAGCGAGGCGATGACGGTCCGTAACGTTGTCGAGCTGATCCGCCCGCAACACGCTCGTGTAACCGTTTTACGACCTTCCGTTTTATAACCACTTTTCCTGGCAATGCCGGGATTCAATTGTATGTTTTGTTTTACTCGTGGATTGATTCTATAAAGGTATATGTATTTTGATTAGTTTTTTTATTTTATTACAAATATAGAAGGAACACCCATTTATTTACGGTAGTTATTAATACTACCGTAACATACCAACATCATGTCTGAAAAAGAAATGAGACGTAGAAACTACTCCAAGTTGCTCGCCTACATTGTGTGACTTACAGACTAAACTTGGCTATAAAATTAAATATCAAACTAGCCAGTTTTCAGGGGAAATTAAAAAAGTTTTGCAAAGAAAACTTACCAATGATTCCAATAATATTTTTGGTTTTAATCCCTCATACATTATTTATTATTTTATTTATAGGCAACTAACTTTTAGATGACAATAAATTCAACCCATGTACAACGTTGTTACAAGCTGTTAACATGTTCAGTTTATTATAAGATTACTTAAAGGAAGTAGTTGAAAAAATTGTTATTCTCGCTCGCAGAACATAGACGGTGTATCATATGAATAAGACGCAAACATTCATTTAGTTACTTTCTTGAATTAACCCAGTTAATCTAATGAGTTTTATCAACGGTTTGCTTACAACTTCACAGAAGTATAGTTGAAATGAGTTATAGTTCAAGATGGGTAGGTTGATTAGCTGTTATTTGTGCCTTAAGAATCTCATGCTCGGGGGTCTCCATCAAACCTATCTCGCTTGAAGCGTTTACGCCGGATTTCTCTAGAGATTTGGAATAGGCACTTCTACCTCTAATATTTTTTTTATGTTATAAGTTTGTCAATTCTGTTTTTTCTCCTTGAATAAGTAACAAAATAATAATAAAATAAAATAAAGTACACTCAGCATATCTAAAAACCGGCTAAGTACGAGTCGGACTCGCGCACGAAGGGTTCACAACATTTGAATATTTAAACCGTCTACTGGTTGCCGTTAGTAATATCGAGCAAAAACGGCAAAAAAAATCATTTTTGTTGCATGGGAGCCCCCCTTAAATATTTATTTTATTCTGTTTTTAGTATTTGTTGTTATAGCGGCAACAGAAATACATACTGTGTGAACTGTCAAGCTATCACGGTTCATGAGATACAGCCTGGAGACAGACGGACAGTGTAGTCTTAGTAATAGGGTCCTTTACCCGAACCCTAAAAACTAAGAATAGGGACAACTGACTTACCCCAGGAGGGTAAGTCTTTGAAATGCATAGTAGTTCAATATAGCCATTACTAGTCGGTTTTCTTCGAAAGAGATGGCTATTTAATTTGCGCGGGTTACACCATTGACACGACATTGTACTGCAGCTCTTTAGTAGACTACGAAATAGAGGCAGTTAACAGCTATTGTCCTACTAATGTCATTCTATTGGACAACTATGTGCTTATTCGACCCTGGGCCTCGGTTTCTAAAAGTGCATATAAAACAACGGACAGTTTTTAACTGTATATTAGCAGATTGATAGTGTACGAGAAACCGGGGATATTTTTTTTCTTAAATGATTTTAAATTAAAAGTATTCTCCGCAAAAATATCATTAAAATACACGCCGAAATCTGGATGGTTTGAAAGTCGCGTTCGCGTAATAAGTGATTAAAAAATCCATCTATTTTAAGTAGATGTAAAATAAAATTGAGTTGAGAAATGTTATTCTCGGTTGTCATAGATTCCAGTCTGTGCCGAGATAATTTCAGTGTGTCTTTTAAAAAACAAACAAACTGGGATAGCTATTGGTAAGGCACCTTCATTTTATCACGGTTTTCAAACCACCCAAAATTCACGGCGTATAATATATGCTTAAATAAAAATAATCTTAAAAATATCAAGTCCGCGTACTATTAATTTATTCTGTCCCACAGCCTTGCTTTCTCATTCTACTCAATAGACTGTACTGTACATTAATCACCCGAAACCTGCCTTTACTGGTGACCTATACCTAACTACATTCTTTAACAAAGAACAGTAAGCCAAAACTTCGATATTTTCGTACCTTTGTAAGTCACCCTATTTTTATGTTGATGCGATATTTTGTGGCAGACAATTTTTCCAAAATGGCCAAAGCTGACCTCGAGACCTTTATTCTATTTGGGTGGCTTGATGTATTTATTATAAGAGAAATTGCTTAGAAGGTTTGGCTTGACTTTGTTAAAGGTGGGGTGGGGCATATTATGCGTGAAAGTGGAGCGTGAACTGTCAGACACATCTATACTCTGTGTCAGATGAAGTTTCTTTGGATGTAAACAAATAATTTATGTAAATAAACATAAATGGAAGGATGAGCAACTGATCAATCTAAACATTTTTGTTCCAATGTTGCCTGTTACGTGAAGTAACTGAGTAAAGTACGTTGGACAGCAAGTCAACCTTTACACGCGTACGGTCTACTCTGTTAAGTTACGATTGAATTTACAACTAAAATTTAACGGCCATATGGTTCCTCTAAAGCACTCCTAAGAGGCAGTTTATTTAATATGTGGTTGCGGCTTTTCCTTGTAAAATCTCCACCACAGACTATTTTCAGATTGCGTTTTAAGAATCGTGTTTTTTTCATAAGAACTTAGGTTGATGTGCTGGCACGTCCTGTTTCATGGACTGGTATTGGTGTTATGTGCTAATTTATTTATGTATGTGTTTTGTTTCTTGTGTGCAATAAGGAATATTCTTATCTTATCTTATTAGTAGGTACAACATTCACAAAAGTTTAATAAATGTAGGACTCTACCAGCAGATTTGGCGGGAAGTGAAATAGGGTAGATGAGAATTTGTCACTAGACCGACGATTACTTGTCTTTACGAGTTAGCGTCAAATGTAAAACTGTCATACAGGTGTTAGTTAATGCACAGAACAGAGAAAATGTTCCGTGAGTTAATGTATTGTTTATTTAACGATTTATTAACGCTTCGTTTACATGTACGGAACTTTACCACCTGGTGCAGAGTATACGTAACTAAAGTTTTGCTGGATGGGCGCGGCTGGCTTTGACGTAAACTTTTCATTACGAATGTTAAAAAGTTCACGCCAGTGTAATTGCTTAACTAGCTCATGTGACTTCAGTGTAGTTGTTTAATTAGCTCACGGAAATTATCTATAATATGTTTCATAGAACTACAATTCAAGGTGCACTATGACAATTTATTGCAAATTGCAAAGTCGATTAACCCACAGATTAAAATGTAGAAAGACGGCAATGCAATGTACATCGAATTGTAATCATAAACTATTAATTTTACTTTCGTAAAAAGCGGCCCAGGGCTGGGAAATTGCGAGAAAAGCAGCCATTTCAGCAGAAAAAATATCAACTGGAAAACCATAAAACAAAAGTCGTTGCGAAATACAAACTCTAACGGTCTTATTTATAAAATCTTGATTCCTTAAAACACTTTAAAAAAGCCTATTAAAATAGTCTGTGGTAGATATCTTACAAAAAAACATGCAGCCACAGATTAAATAAACAGAGTTTCAGATTGGTTTTCGAGGAATCGTTTTTTTTTATAGATAAGGCCGTAATTCTGTACATTAAAAGTAAAGAAATTCAAAAATTCTAAAATCGACGAGTTAAAAACATGTTAAAAACTATTAAAGCCTGTACGCACCGCACGCACGACCATCTTGCCCCTACATAGGTAAGCAGCCTATATAGGGTACAGGCCTTCTCTCAGGGAGAGAGAATGCGCTTAATCACCGCAGATTGGCGATTTCAAGCGCTGAGGTATGTCAATAGCTCAGACACTCAGGTTTCCTCACGATGTTTTCCTTCACGGTTACCGAGTGGTATTGCTACTATAACTTCACAAAATGTACATAACTTAGAAAACCAAGTCATAGGTACATATGCCCGCACTGGGAATCGAACCTGGGTCTCCCGCTTCCGAGTCCAATGTTCTACCCACTAGGCTACCACCGCTCTTGCCCCTGTTTCGCCTCAAAAGGACTTTTGTTAGGACGTTTCCCAAAGTACATAAAGTTCGTGAACGTCGATCTGGAATTAATGGCGCCATAAAAGGGTGCACGTGGGGACGGTCAATCAAACGGCCGCTTGAAAGGTATTGAGGATACCTGAAGGGTGCTTAGAGCGGATCACGCGCCCGCAGCAACTTTGCCACGTAAAGGTCTATCGACATTATGGGCTGGAATGAAAAAAAAAGTCAGCATGAATGAATTTGGTCTATGTAAGATAAGATAAGAATATTCTTTACTGTACACTGGAGCACATGACATAAAAACGAATATATAGTTATTCTTTTTATAATTGGTGTACCTACACTATTCATCTTTCATTCACGTCTATCCCAAGATTGTCTGGAAGAGATCGCATTTTTTAGCGATAAGAGCGCCAGTTACCTATATATTATGTAACTTAGATAGTTAAGATAAATTAATTTAGTTTTATTATTTACGGTGTGCAATAAAGAGTTCCAATCTAAATCTATTTGACTTTTACATAATATTTATAAAGAAATCGCACGACTGAAGAATGAATCAAACGGTTTTTTCTTATTTAAGTTTCCCGTTGTCTCTAACAATATAAGTACTAAAGGTTTATTTAAGTTTGTATCGTTTGTATGACTAGGTAGCCGGCGCAATGATACAGCGTCTATTCACACAGCCTCTATTTACCTGAATAGACATAGTAAATAAAGATCTCACAGAATGCGGAGCCTCGATAAACAAGGTCATGAATATTGTGAGGTGGTGAGAGAAAATGAGGAAAGTTGACCTCACCACCATAAATGAGACTAACCTCTGGTTTCTTGTATGCTAACAATCGGTTAATCTACTGTTAACAACTGTCAATTGTCAAAAGTGCATACAAAAAAAGCAAGTGACATTCATTAACAGTAGATTAACTGACTGTTAGCGTTCAAGAAACCGGAAAAGGCTGGGAAGAGAGAGTATTGTTGCGCTATAGTCGTCGAAATGTAAGAAGCCCGTTTTGACAGCTACACAAAATTGCATTTTACTTTGGATTTACTCGAACAAATACATAAAAAGACACATACTCTGGCATATTATTTAACAGTCGAAAGAAAAAAGAGATTTTGTAGCCCGAAAAGTTACTCATAGATTAGATTTTTAATGTTTCTGATCTCAAACTAGAATAGATTCTATTGTTTTTGTAGCTGTCAAAACGGGCTTCTTATATTTTGACGACTTTAGCACATCCCCACATCTAATCAAGAGGAATGGCGAGATATTGTGAGGCACACAACATTGGCCCACAGTGAAGCCTCTTTATGAGGACCACGACCTCTCTGTCAAGAGCTTACCGACTAAGAATTATTAGTTACATAGTTAATAATAATAACTTCCACACAATACAATCACTTGACCTGGTCCCAAACTAGGATACCCTGTGCTATGGTAACCAGGCAAGGACGTCACAAACATGAAAATACACCCAGACTGAGGCCATTTGTACAAATTTACGGCGCCCCCCAGTGGGAATCGAACCCACGACCTCTGTTTTGGTAGCTAAGCGCCTTAACGGCTAGACCAACGAGGCAGTCAAGTCTAATTATTAAGTTTGACCAGTACCTACAGCATATCCCTCACCTCTGTACTTCGTAGTAGCATCCAGACACCAATCTACGGCCACCCTTAGCGCCACGAGCCTTCCATCTAGACATACTTTATTGCCGGTTCTCTCTATTTATCGTAGAACGATGCTTTTAAACCCTTCTGGGAAGGGAAATTGACTTGGAAACTGACGACCTCCTTTCTCTCCTTGTAAGGTGCTATAGCCCTTAAAACATAACATAAATTCACAACTGTATCCCTGAGGGGTAGGCAAATACCAGGGTCTGCCACTTGCTACGATCCCGAGAGATCTATTTCGCTTCATCAACATTAATTAGTCGTTGCATACACGCACGCCGGGTTTGGGTACGTTTTGTCTTACCCTTTGCTGATACATCTCCTATTTGGTCGAAGTATTTTATTTTTTATTATTTCGTTGTACAAATGACCAGGAGTCAGTTTCCATTTCCACTGGAGGCCGCCATAGCTGAATTTGCACAAATAGAGCTATTTAGATAACCCAAAATTCTTAGGGTGCTTTTTGGTATCTTTCAACTAACTAATTTCATGAATGTGACTTTAAATTAATTTAGTCACAGCGCAGCGAGCAAAAGTTCACTACCTCGACTGCCTCGTAGGACTAGCGGTTATGCAAATGATCAGGAGACATATAGGTTCGGCTTCCACTGGGGCGACGTAGTTTGAATATCACAAATGTCTTAGTCTGATTGCTTTTTTTTACAAACAAACTGTTCTGCGTTCTTCTCGAGTAGCATAATGACAACTCCTTGAAGGCGGCGATTTAATTTCATTTCTGGTTTACGCGCGCACCCGTAAGAAACCTTCTAGGCGACAGTGTTATGAAAAGCATCTCATCATCATCATCATCAGCCATTTGACGCCCACTGCAGGACATAGGCTTCCTTCGTGGTTTCCATAACTAAGAGGGATTTTGCCATAATCGCCACGCTTGGCAGGCGGGTTGGCGATCGCAGTATGCGGTTGGAATCTCAGGAAGACGCTGCTGCCCATCTTCTGGTAATTGATTTCGTTAGTCGTCTTCTACGACATCCACGAAAGGAAATAAAGCATATCACGACCGCCTTACGAGTATATATTATCATTCTACTGCAGTGTTCTAACTTAATCGAGGCCCACTAGGTCTAACATGGCAGGCAGAGCCGGATTTTGAGGTCTGGAGGCCCTAGGGCAACGAAGGAGCGGAGGCCCCTAATTATTCCTAAATAAAAATTCGAAACAAAAACTACAATGAATACGACGAATTTTTTTTTAATTTGAAAAAAAAAACAGACGTTATAAGTACTCATAAAAGATTGGCGTTTAATGATAGTACATATTAGCCTTTTGTGGGGGCCCTTTCCTTGTGGAGGCCCCAGGGCAGTAGCCCCGCCTGCCCTCCCCTAAATCCGGCCCTGATGGCAGGCGTTGTGCCAACGCTGGCGCCAGATATATCACACTTTTTTTCGTGTATAGTTTTCTTGGGCGAACACATACAAAGCCCGAGTCTACGCTTGTCGAGTTTCTAGGGCCGCATAGATAGCATGATTTGTTAGATGGTGCTAGTCGTTCGTTTTATGACACTAAAATGTTCATGTACAGCATTTCACGCAGTGTCAGAATATGACCATTTATGTACTGGAAAGTCGCGACTTTTGACATTTTAGTGCCACAAAACGTACGACTCGCACGGCTATTGTACCTATGTTGGAAGTCGTAATTTTTTACACTTCAGCTTGATGCTTCATCTGATGTGATGTAGCGCAGACGTTGTTATTTTTATACCGGGAAAATTCTTGAACAGCTGCACTATTCTTGAAGTCGGGAATACAGCGGCTCTTCGCATTTTGCAAAGCAATTTTCTGAGTGCTGCAACAATTTTCACAACAAATAAAAATAATACACACGAAGTTATTTTCAATTCAATTTAATACTGACTCTATTACGCGTCACATAAAGTTACATTTTCCACTGTAACACCGAATAGAGATCTCGTATGACATAGATATAAATTACAGATACATGTTTGCAGGAAGTAGCTATAGCTCTGTACTTTTACGTATCCATCATTATTATGAAAGCAATTTGGATAACCTTTCCTCTCGTTCGAAGCAAAACCTATTATTACAACGAATACTTATTCTCAATGTTAATTTGGATATATTGATTTTCAATTAAATGCGTCTATCAAAAAATTTTGCAAAAGATAAACAGGGCTTGTAATTTGGATGAAGTATTAACCAATCCCTTGATATACCGGGTGTAGTATAGTGGATGGAATATCTATGAAAATAATATGAAGCTCAAGTATTTATAGAATGTAAACAACAACTCTCGTTTTTCCTTCCCGTTCACGCACTATTTCCGTCTATAGTCGCACGCGATTGTGTAGATAACAAAAAGGTGTTTGAAATAGTTCGCATATGCTGACCAATTTCACATTTTACATTTTATGACCTGTATTCGTGTATGTAACAGCATCATATTTTAACAAATAAATCAGTGGAATTCAACTGAATTGTAACTATCAGTAAGGTTATTTGAAGCGCAATTTGTATACAATAATGTTGGGAGTAAGGGGCTAATTGAGTCAACGACTTTCGACTCTTTAGACTAGCGCTTAAAGCTCCATTTATATGCAAATTTATTTCAGAGAAATAGCTTTCAAAGTCCGATCTTTAACAAGCATTCTGATAAATCAAATTATGTTGTCCAATAGACACAATGACGTCAGTTAAAATGGTTTTGTTTGACGAGATAATTATTGTGGTCTCCCTCTCCTTGGAGTGATCTTTGTGATCAACACTTAATTCCGGAATCACTTACTACATTTTCAACCTGGTCCCCGAACGACAAAAGTTGTTAATTGCCTAACATGAAAGTTTTTGTTCCAAAACTCACTAGGTACTTAATCCTTGCATCAATGAAGGAATAACGTATCTTATTTTATCAGTTTCTGCAAAAAATGTCTTAATATTCTCTCAGTCATATAAATAGTGATATCTAGGACCGGTGAGGGATGACCCAGGCAGACATACTTCGACCAAATAGGGTAATAAATAAAAAGTACCCGAAACCGGCGTGATCTGTCAGGATCGTGGCAAGTGGCAGGTCTTTTCCTACCCCTCTTGGATACAGGCGTGAGTTTATGTATGTATGTATCTAGGACTCATGACGGAGAACCTAGGGTCAAGGATCTGGTACTATCTAGTCCCACTATGCCAAAAACGGCTGTCCTTAGCGGAAATGCTATCTAGTCATAGGGTTACGTCCTATATTTGGTCACGGGTCCTAAAAATTACTAGATTGAAATAATAGAAGGACACTTTTTGCAAAAAAAATATTTGTAGGAAGATATGATTTTTTTGCCATCGGTTATTGAACTTCATGGAGTTCCTTAATCGTTGACCGTGCTCTAATATTAGTTAAACTGTACCAAAGCTGAAGGTAACTGAAAATCTGCTTTGATTTATTTCCAATAAATTCGGTTTTCCAGACGACTTAGGTGGAAAAGTACTTAATCTCCCGAGTCGTAGAGCTGAGAGGTTCAGTGAGGTTGACTCTGTTTACTAAGAAGCTAATATGGCTGCTCCGAATTTAATTTGTGTCAAGGTAAAATAGGCTTTACGGTGCCTTCTTGAATTTAAAAGGTTTGGTTGTCAAATTTACAGAGGAATGGCTGAATAAAATAAAAACCCCACAAGAGCTACCTAAATTTAAAGCTCCATTCCTGCTCCATTCAATACACTTTTCCGGACCTACCCTCTTCTTTCGAAGTCAATGCTGCTTATTGCGCTTCAATTTGGCATGTTTTTGTAGCTATCTAGCAGAAATGGAGCTAAATTAACTTTCGGAAAAATACATTTGGGTGATTTTCAGTTTGACCTAATTCGGATGGGTTTTGCTATTTTACAGGAAAACCATTCAGCCTATCGATGTGCAATTTTAGGGCATACAGTGAAATAATCACTCGCCTGTCAATTTATATTGCATTTTAAAAAAGACATGATACTATTATTGCAATTCTGGTCGCCAAAAACATATTTTGGCAGTAAAACTACCACCCAAATTCATTTTATTGCCTTAATATAATATTCATCATTTTCGTAGATAAACACATGAGTAGGTCACGTGTTTACCCATGAAAATGATGAATATTATATTAGGTAGGGTCGAATGTAACGCGAATGTTTTAGTCAGTTCTTGACACGTACAGTCGATAAAACATCAAACCTTAAATGCGTATATTGACTACTCTGTTACGTTACGGATGATTAGGCAACAAAAATGAACAAGTTAATAGGCTGTAGACTGAGCCGACTGATTTATTAGTGTATAAGCCTGTTTGCGTTCTTAAATCCTTCCTACTAATATTTTAAATGTGGAAGTTTGTGAAGATGTTTGGATGTTTCGAGGTTTGGAAGTTTGGATGTTAGTTACTCAATCACGCAATAACGCTTGAACGGATTTACATGAAACTTGGCGTACAGATAGACAAAGAACTGAATTGAGACATAGCATACTTGATATCCCGGTATTGATTCCCGTGGCTTAATATTTATTTTAAGTTTAAACTAGACGGCGTTATGCGAGCGAACGTTGTGTTTTAAAAATAGATGGCGTTGTGCAAGAATCGTATAAACGAATTCTGAGGCGGTATGAAGTGAATACATGAAAAATTTGCAAAACATTGAAGCTTTCAGGCCAATACCTTTTGTGTTGATTCAAAACACTTACGGTATTACAGTTGACATCGTGATTTGTGATGCAGGGTAATGATTAAAAGGTCTGACCACAGGTAATGATTCATCGTCATCATCATCAGCCATTTGACGCCCACTGCAGGACATAGGCCTCCCTCATGGTTTTCCAAGCCTCCCGGTCTTGTGCCGCCCGCATCCAGCGACTCCCCGCCACCGTAAGCAGGTCGTCAGACGATCTGGTGGGTCTTCTCACCTAGGTTTAATGGTTGATGGAACTAGATAATTATTATTAGCAATAAATATTACTAAATTAATTGCGGAATCGCTTAATTGATTTTTTGTCGGAATTCCATTCGGACGTGATAATTATCACGGAGTGCCTCCTCCCCGCAGAATAGTGAGAGTTGCGTAAATTGTCACTGTATTTACAAAAGACTTTCAAGAGACCAGTCCGTTTTAGTTTGAAAGGGACCACTTGGGCTTAATTTTACTTAAATTGAATTAAATGTCGTTTAAACCAAGTATCTAAGAATAAAAACTAAAATGTCTTCGCTATTGACTAGGTATGGGCTACGCTTTGTAGCATCGGACTTAGATGAGTGTCAAATTAAAGTAGTTTTAATTTGAATACAGGTAAATAGTTACAATTTTGAATGATGTCCATGTAATATATTTACTCTCACTAAACACATAAAAAGATAGGTGGATTGTGGACAATTCATCTTACATAAATCATAATTTGGAACTTAGTATAAAACACCATGTCGTTTAAATGCAAAAGGACTAGAAAACTCCTAACTAACATATTTATACACTTCTTTTCATAAAGTATAAAACGTTTAAGATTTCAAAGACGAAGTCTCTAATGGAAAGATAAACCACAGTGTTATTTATGAAAAAAACACGATTCCTCTAAAACACTCCTCAAATGCAGTTTTAATAGTTTGTGGTAAAGTTACATTTACCAAAGACTATTTGAACTGCATTTGAGCAGTGCTTTTGGGGAATCGTGGTTCTGTAAATAACTCCGTTAGATTTCAATATGTCAAATACCTACGCCACCTTTTTGCGAAATGAAGGTAAAAGCTATTAACAAACAAGATAAAATATTATTAAATTTCGGTGGTAGCCCAGTGGGTAGCACAATGGACTCGGAAGGTTCGATTCCCAGTGCGGGCATGTACTTTGTTTGTTTTCAAAGTTACCTACGAATTTGTCGCCATACCACACGCTAACTGGGAGAACATCGTGAGGAAACCCGCGATTTGGTGGGCTCCGCACGTATTGACTTGTCTTTCCTGTGGGCCAGGCTGACTAAGCTGCCAGGGCAAGCCTACTCCATCTAAAAAGCAATGTCCCAGCCAATGCAGCGTCCGAGTGGTCCCTTCACCCATCTAGTGTGAGTGAAGGTGCCACTGGACGCTGTGTAAATCATCTCATCACGTAGATTCAAAGGCCAAAGTTAAGTTAAAAATATTAGCAGGTATTTGACATAATATATCTAGTCACAGTTTTATAAAAGTCATAGAAAGTTTTTTTTTAGAAAAATATACTTAATTATTCTAGTAGTAACACTTACTTCGACATTCCAGTTCACGAACAAGCTTTGTTTTTTTATCTTACTGAATTTCTTAGCTATAAGACCTACAAAGATCGATATATTTTAAAGCCTAGTCTCGTAGTCCAGAATAAGAGAATAAGGGCTGACACGCACTAGCGGTTACTTAGCATGCGGTCAAATGCCCGCATTTAAACATAGAATATTTTTATAACTACTTTAAAAAAAACTGATTGCAAGAAAAATTTTACTTGATAGATATTTTCACATGTTGATGAGCAACAGATCCTGAACCAATTTATATAGGACCACCCTTGAGTAACCCCATTTCTATGAAAAAAAAGGAAATCGACCAACGTGATATTTTATTATCGCTGAGCAAAATAAATACGGACGATTTGAGAGCCTTCTCCTTTTTTGTAGTCTGTTAAAAACGCACTGACGCTCGCGCATTTGCGGTACGATTTTTTTTATTTCACCCGCACGAGGTTGTAAATAAGTTCCCGAAAGTGCGTTCTGTACCTAAAAATTTTTGTTTGAGATTTGATATCACGTAGGTGTTAACCCTTGGATGCCAAATCTGAATGCAAAATCATTTACTAATAAGAGACACAGCCCTATAGTTAATTTGTTTAGATATTTAACTAAATATAAACAATCTTGAAACGTCTTTTTATTGAAATATACAGTTTATAAATCTAAATCTTTACACTTTACAAAATTCAATGTAAAATTACATAAAATTTCATGAAATTCGAGTAAAATGTAAATATTTAGATTTATAAAGCGTATATTTCAATAAAAAGACGTATCAAGATTGTTTACATTTAGTAAAATACCTAAACAAATGAACTATAGTTATAAAAACACGATTCCTTAACACATGGAGTTTAAATAGTCTGTGGTGAAATCTTTCCCTTTGCGACGAATTTGAGATGTGTTATAAGGGATCGTGTTTTTATGAACAACACCATCAGGGGCTAAATACCTCAATAAATGACAAGCCTTTATTCCAACCTTAAAAAGTTGTGGCCACTATTTTGAAGTCTAACACAGAATCAATCTGCAAATACTAATAAGTACTTATTAGGTATTTATAAAGCGTATATTTCAATAAAAAGACGTATCAAGATTGTTTACATTTAGTAAAATACCTAAACAAATGAACTATAGTTATAAAAACACGATTCCTTAACACATGGAGTTTAAATAGTCTGTGGTGAAATCTTTCCCTTTGCGACGAATTTGAGATGTGTTATAAGGGATCGTGTTTTTATGAACAACACCATCAGGGGCTAAATACCTCAATAAATGACAAGCCTTTATTCCAACCTTAAAAAGTTGTGGCCACTATTTTGAAGTCTAACACAGAATCAATCTGCAAATACTAATAAGTACTTATTAGGTTTAAGACTACAGGGTGGTTCCATATTCAAATTTCCTTTTATAAAGTCGAAGTTATTTGTCAACTTAAATACATTTCGTTTTTATAAAGGGCACTCTTTTATAAAGTTCTAAGAAGAGTTAACATTCTCATCTAAATGCACAAATACATTTATTTATCTACGATTAATAAACGTAACTACAAACATAGACGTTACCACTTTTGGAATTGCTTATCGCGTCAAAAGTTTAATAGTTTTACCTATAAATACACGATTGCTTAAATACTCCTCAGATGCAGTTTAAATAATGGGAAAGACGTAACCACAGATTATTTAAACTGCCTCTGAGGAGTGTTTTAGAGGAATCGTCTTTTTATAAATAGGATCGTATAATTGTAAACATTTATGAAAGTTTTATACAAAGCCTTGGGTACAAAATATTTTTTACAGTAAAGTTAGTAATTAATCGTAAGTAGATTGTTTTTGAAAGAAGGCAAAAGTTTTCAAAATTACATTTCAAACAAGTCGTACCATAGAATGTACAATTAATTTTTTTTGGGAAGATTTATTGATATTCTTAAATTGTATATTATAATAGTTTTAGTAATCTATACAGACGGCAAAACAACTTAATATAAATATTGTTTTATACCGATTATAGAAATATAAATTTGTATACTGAAATTTTCACTTAATAAATACTTAAGTTCTCAGTATTTTTCAGAATTTCGATAAGAACGACACTTGAGTGCTTACTCTGTGAAATTTTTAATACAGAAAAGGGCGGTTAATGACACAAACTACCTTTATTGGATAGCCGTTTAAATTAATCGGAAAACCCGTTTAGTCCAAATTATCACAAAAACAAGCAAAACAAATACTACAGGACATCCATAGCTAGGCACTGTTAATAAAATAGTTAACTTCGTTAATCGGTAATCAGTTACTAAAATAGTTAACTTCGTCAAACGTTAAAACGTTACATTTCGGAACATTTAATGTAAAAAATTGCATTTTTTTATCATTGCCTTAGTGATTTACTTAAAAAAGCTGCTGGTTTGAGTTCTGGGATAACAAGTTAACCAACTTGTTAACAATTACAATGTACTTATCAGGGGCCTAATTATGCGCACCAAATCCTGAGCGATTCCAATCATGTAACTGTCAAATTCCATACTAACTTGACAGTTAGACGATTGGAATCGCTCTGGAATTGGTGTACGTAATAGGGGCAGAAGTTTTTCGCGGCGCGGCGCATGCGGTCTCTTTTCGGTAAATAGTAAGTACTGGGTTAACGGACTTAACGAAAGTTAACGAGTCCATTAACATTTTTTAAAGTTAACTTAAAACTTAAGCCGTTAGTGAAAATATTTACTTTTTTAATTAACGATTAACGGATTAACGAGCCCAGCTATGATAATACCAAGTACAACCTGACAAGGCTAAGCACTATCCAAATTACAACGGTTGGGCGCAACGATTCGAACTAAAATAAACCTTTTACTTTTATGGTTAGAGACTTCAATACTAGCGCTAAAAAAGGCCGTGCGGCCGACGACGGTGAGCTTTTGTTGCACTCTTTTTCTTTCTCTAACTTAGTAAGTATTTAACGCTTGTTTTAGATTGCAATCGTGCAGGCCGCACGTCACCGGTCCGTTGTCACGTTACAACGGACCGGTGACGTGCGGTCTGCACGATGGACCTTAAGATGTCAATAAATTTCGACCTATATCACATGTAGGAGGTGCACTGTATTGGAACTCATGGAACAGGGGCTACAGTACATCCGATTGTCTTATATTTAATCTCGGGTAGAAGTTTTGACACTTCAGTAGTTCAACACGAAGTGACATGACCCGTAACACGTACGGCATAGAGTGCATTTAAAATTTTGAAGGACTGACAAAAGTGAAACGTGAGTTTTTTTTTATAGGCAGATATACTTTTTTACGCAATATGGTTCTGGCACGTTTTGTATTTTTCAAATGCCTTATTCTCTATCATGCAAAAGCTGTCAAATTACTGTTGGGGTTTAAAAACAGTGGTTTAGTCGATTTGTGAGTCTTTGTAGACTTTAGAAAGGTACCAGGAGCGCATGATCTTACAAGACGTGAAGGTTCTCGCAGGACTTTGACTTGGAGATGTCGTTTATGCAGATCTTCTGGAGTAGCTCCCGCGCCATGTTCAGAGATATGTGAGTGCGGGAGCTGGCTAGCTTCGCTGGCTTCGCTTCCTGATGAAAAAGTGCCGCATCTTATGAATAAGTAAATAAACGATATAAATATTATTAATTATTACTATTATTCATTAACGCACAAGCAGCTTTAAGCTGATGCGTGTATTGTATATTACTTGGCTAAGATGACTTGACCTCTCTGTCAAGAGCTTACCGACTAAGAATTATTAGTTACATAGTTAATAATAATAATAACTTCCACACAATACAATCACTTGACCTGGTCCCAAACTAGGATACCATGTGCGATGGTAACCAGGCAAGGACGTCACAAACATGAAAATACACCCAGACTGAGGCCATTTGTACAAATGTACGGCGCGCCCCAGTGGGAATTGAATCCACGACCTCCGTTTTGGTAGCTAAGCGCCTTAACGTCTAGACCAACGAGGCAGTCAAGGTAACTGAACTAATCTAAAAGATTAGCAAGTTGCTGGCAGTAGTTGGTTGAGGATGACCGAGGATAGAAAGAATGGCGTGCTTTGGGGGAGGGCTATGTCCAGCAGTTTACGCTACGGTGTGAGTAATTGATGGATATCACCATGACTACGATAGCAAATCACTAATGACAAATCGGAAATAAAGCCTAGCATATTGGCTATGTGCACGACAGTGCGTCTTTAGACGACTTACAGTTTTTAGAGAAAGCGAATAACTACATCCACTTCCACATAACACAATGACTGGTCTTGGTCCCAAGCAAGGTAACCTTGTGCTACGGTAAACAGGCTACAGGTGAGCAAGCAGGCTGTGGCTGTTTTGTCAAGAACCTTCTTTTGATGACTCATTTCATTCTTCATTCTTGTCTATGAAACAGTGAAAATTGAAAACATCTAAACCACGTTCTTGATTAAAACAGATTATTTTACATTGTTATAAATTGTTATTTATATTTTACAATGTCATTGTCATCATCCATGTACATACTATTAAGACAATAAAGAGTTTTTAAGTTTAATTGAAAGGCATAAGAGAAATTGCAAAGGTCCAACTCTTTCCTTGACGTTTTAATGCCTGAGAAAGAGTGGGCGTCCAAAAACCACCCGAAAAGTATCATTAACATTAAAGGCGGAAACATTTGGGCTGAAATAGAAGGCCTTGAAGTCGCCACTCAATACTGCAGCAGATGGTGATCTTTTTTAAAGACCCTATGTCTCAGATGTGGAACCACAGGACCTATATGTGAGCATAGGTAAGCGTGGCAAGCACTACGTTAACTTCGCGCGCGCTATATACTCCGACATGCCTGCATCGCGCAGGCAAAGTGTTACACTTAACGTACCATAAATATAACATCCAATGCATAACAGTCGGACCGGTGCCGTTCCCAGGCATACGATCTGCCTGGCGGGAAATTTCCCTTCATAGCGAATGAGTACGATCACCGCGTTTCCCTATATAAGTAAACTCGTACCTTCTTAGCAGCCTTCTTGGCCTTGCTCTCCTTTAGCCGGATCTGCTTAAGGATGCCAACAAGGAGCTCGTCTACGTTGTGCTGGATGCCCGAGGAGGTCTCAATGAACTTGCAGTCCCTGGTGGTAGCCAGAGCCTTGCCCTCTGGGGGAAAATAGCGCCGTTAAAGCGTTTTGAAGTAATGGGTAGCAAATACAATGTTGGATGCCCACTAGCTGGACGTGTGATCTGAGCCAGATCGCTGGTAGCGGCTGGTTGAAGATTTCCGGGGACAGGCAGAAGTGGCGTGACCTGGGCTCCCGCAAGGCACGCCACTTCTTTCTGTCCCGGGTGATGGTCAGGGTTTTGTCCCGGGTGATGGCCAGGGTTTTGCCCCTTGGAGGGAAATTGAGCCGTTAAAGTGTTTTTAAGTTATGGGTAGGGATATATAGATGCAAATGCAACGTTGGATGCCCACTAGCTGGACGGACGATCCGAGACAGATCGCTACGATGATCGCCGAGGACAGGAAGAAGTGGCGTGCCTTGGGCTCTCCCAAGGCACCTCACGAGTCCCGGATGGTGGCCATAGCGTTGCCCTCTGCGGGGAATTTGTGCCGTCGAACTGTTTTGAAGTAGTTAATAAGTTGGGAGCAAATTCAGCGTTGAATTTCTACCAGGGCCGCGTTTCATAAAACTACAAATAATTAATAGTAATTATGTGCTATGGCGCCAATGTAATCTACATTTATGAATCTAGACGGATTATATTCCTATATTGCTCAAATCCAGCGGCATATAATTTTTACTAGTGTCTAAAAAAAGTAGGAGAGAGAGAGGGGGGGGGGGAGAGAGAGAAAGTAATATCAATCAGTTCTGACTTCTCTCTTTACAAAAACATACTGTTGTATCTACGTAGAAACAGCTTTTATAAGATAACTATTCAATTTCTTCCTCATTATTTTAAGCCTATTTATAGCTCAGCCTTCTACAATCACTTGGGGAATTTATTTCGAACATCAACGTTCACAACCTGTTAACCCTATGGGGAGACTGTCCCTCATAATATATTATTATTATTATTTACTTATTTAAATTGCAAAACATTACAGTCTAGACTATTGCGTTTGACAACGCTTGTCAGCCAACAATGTTTTTTACCCGACTACAAAACAATACATACATAAACTCAAGCCTCTATCCCGGAAGGATACTGGGTTGGGTTCGCCAATGGCCACGTCTTGCCATTTGACTGCGAAATCAGTTTCGATTGTGATGACCCGTCTGATAAGATCGAGGTCCAGATGAGCCTGTTGATTGACCTTGGCCAAGACTTTTTAGCCGTCTTTTTTTTTTGTTTTTCGGTGAAAAAAAAATTAAGATGATGCCACAGCCAATTAGTTCGATCTTCCCTTACCATTAGTGGTAACCTGCCGCGCGCGGGCCAAGTCCGCCTTGTTGCCGACCAGCAGTACGCTCCTGTCCGCCATGAACTGCTCCCGGGCGAGGTAAGCTAGCATCTCTGCGGCCCTAGTGAAGGAGCTCCGGGCCACCACGGAGTAGACGATCACGCAGGCGTGGGGCTCGTAGGTCGACAGGCAGTTCTCCACCTGGGAGGGGAGGAGTACGTAGGCGTTGGTGATCTTATTTAACTTTGGTATTGCCCAATTTTTTATACGCAACTTTGCCAAAATATTGTGTTACTTCTTAAAAGTGTAAAGGAACCACTATTTGGAAATATTTTTAAAGAAATAAAAAGATCGATGTAGACTACAAGCAATTATTTTCGCTGCAAACTAGTACAAAGTAGCAAGAGTTAGTTTTAAAGGGTTACCCCTAAAATTGGCAATTCCTGAAAAGCGTCAAACAGAGTTTGTATTTTCTCTCAAGATTATACTTTTCAATATATCGAGAATTCACGGTCATTAGTCAAATTGACAAGTAATTTTTTTAAAATGGCTCTTAAGTGTCCATCGCAAGATAATCGCGTGTACGCATTCTGATTTTGATGAACGTCCCTTTGGACGTCCCCTTTTTCTTGCGGCACTGTAGCAGTCGAATGATTTTTGTTTAAGAACGATATGAGCCTCATTTATCATTCAATCAATCAATTATTTTATTGTTAGGTCATGAGAATGTTACAGCTGGTAAATGTAATTTGCTATGGTACATGACACCCTGAAGGGCACTACAATACTAATTTTTGTTGTTATTTTATTAACTTATACTACAATGTTTATCTCACTTATAAATAAGTTAACATTGAAATTGTCCTTTATTGACTAATTCTAATTTTAACGTATATGTGGCTAAACGTCTTTGGGGCCTAAGGTTCGGGTATGTTGAGGGAATTGGGTCATATTATTTTTTACAATCAATTGAATCGCTCGTAGCCCCGGCTGCCTGAGTGATCTTAAACGATCACGAAGGTTAAGCAACACTGGGCGCGTTCAGTGCATGGATGGGTCGCCGTCTATGCCTAACGCTAGTGGCATTTTTCCGAGCGGTTTCGTGCTTCGCAAGGCACGTTAAGCTGTTGGTGCCGGCTGCCGTCGATAGATGGCAGTCGTTAAGCCAAGTCAGAGGCCTTAGGGCGGCTTGACAACTTCTGACAGTAGACGAGCCACTAGTCTACAAGCCTCCACCAATCCGGACTTGGCCCCCGTGGTGGAGTATGGCCTATAACTTCCTCAGGGAAGAGACCCGTGCCCCTCGGTGGGGACATAATGGGTTGATGATGAATTTTTTACAAAAATGCATAACTCTGTGATATAAATAGATGTAACAGTAAGAATTTTATATTCGATGAAGTGGTTTCGGCAACTTATCCTTGCGTTAATGTTGACCAGGACTCTTATCTATATACTTTTTTTGTAGAGTAAAGAGTCACAAACTGAAATTGGGGTTACTATGGCAACGTAAAACAGTCACAGAATGTGCATAATTTGTCTTGTGATTCACTCATTTAAATGAAATGTTTTAAAATGTAAATCAAGGTTTTTTTACTGATTACAGCATCTAAAAAGATGCCAAAACAATCATTGGTAGTTGTTTCGCGTCCGTGCTATTATTTCAATGTGTCACTCACTACGTCTACCTTTTCGGAGATTTAGCTGTTATGAAACACTTCTAATGGCAATGAATCTGTTATTATTATTATACTTTAGTGCACACACGAAAAAACAATATAGGAAAGGTATTGTTTTGTATTAAATTAAGATTGCATGAGTTGTAGGTTTTAGAATAAAATGTAAACTCTATTAACCAAGTCGTAGTTTTTTTGCTATTTTTTCTCTACAATGATCTAGATTTTGAAATGGACAGGTACTCTCACTTGTAATGTTCATTAAATCACAGTTCGTGTGTTATTTTGAATAAAATTACTTTGATTTTGTTTTTGTGCATTTTAAAATCTCTGCATCTCACAACTGCAGCTATAGTATACATGTTCGACGTCTCGCCTATCTACAACAGTTTATCTAAGCGCACGTCGACAAGATCGCTTACCGACATTTCCGTGCTGGGGTGGTCGATGAAAACCAATTCTGTTTCATCGCCGTCGAGCAGTACTGACACGGATTTCTCGCCGAATTCGTCATCTGCAACAATCGTCTACAATTAGAAGGTGTGAAAATAACTTTCATATAACTTCCATACAACACAATCACTTCTCCTGGTACCAAACTACTAGGGTACCCTGTGCTATGATAATAACTAGTCATGGACGTCACAGACATGGAAATACATCCAGACTGAGGCAATTTCTACAAATGTACGGTGGTACCCAGGTAGACAAAAAGACAGTAAATATCAATTACAGTTCATGGGAGACACTGAATGTAATACAACATTTACATACAATGATCGGAACAGGCAGAGCATAAATATCTACAGTAGATCGACTGATAATTTTTTATTGCATAAAAAAGTTGTACATAGGCGAAATTAATACCAATAAGTATTTTCTTCCAAATAATCTTTGGTGATGGAGATAATTGGATGGGGTAGTGCCGGGAGATATGCATTGGCAAAAATATTAATATTTGGTCGTAACACTTGGCGAGGAGACTAAAACCACCAAAAATCAAATCTTATTTGTCACGACTTATATGATTGGCTAGCGCGCAGTGGCTAATATAGCATAGCTAGTTGGTATTAGGGTATTAGGCGGTCACACGCATATTACTCTTTTTGTACAGCTTCCAAGGCTGTAAAATTAGTTTTACTCCATTATCTAGTTATTAGACTACTTAGTTCAACAACTAATCACAAAAAAGTTTTACTAATGGTTCTAAACTTAATCCAAAGGGGGAAATCGGGTGTAATTTGGGTAGCACATCGCGCAATTTGAGTTAAAAATTTATGCTTGCTTACAAACGTTTCACGTTAAATCAGCGGCCATGTAACCCGACATAGACCCACCCACTTTTTGTTGTAACATTTCCACTTATTTCGGCATTATTTACTGTAATAATTTGAAAGACGGATAATTTTTATCTAGTGTCAAAGTTCGTCCTCTAAAGTTGTTCGACTCGTTTTTACGTTGTTGCCAATTAAAAGCAGGTATATCAGATATAATAGCTATACAGGTCCTCGAGTGGAGACCACGAACTGGCATACGCAGCCCAACACGCCCTCCAGCTAGCTAGACCGACGATCTGGGGCAGATTACTTGCGGTGGCTGCATGAGGATGGCCGAGGACAGAAGGAAGTGCCTTGAGGGGATTGAATTATTCACATTAGATATAATTATTTTTTAGTACTGTAAGTTCCACTTCCACACGACACAATCCATTGTCTCGGTCTCAAACTAGGATGACCTGTGCCATGAAAAGGACTTAACAAGTATGGAAATATATCCAGACTCTTTCCAAAATTTCATTATTCTTTACTGAGGTCATTTATATAGACCAAGCACGGCGGCCTCCAGCGATAGTCGAACCTACGATCTCTGTTTTGATCGTCAAACATGTTACAGCTAGACCAACAAGGCAGTGAAATAAAGGTATAGCCCGTTACTTTACTTCTATTTGCGTCCGATGACGTATCAACACAAAGTTCACTTGACAACAGAATTTGATTTTATCGTTAACTGCACTTACAGAGTTAAACGTAAAGTAATTAACGGCGAATGTCAGTTCAAGCGTGGGGGAGAAGCGTAGCAATGTTTTCACATTTACTCGAGAGCTTTCACGGTAATAATATTAATTTCTTGAGTAGGTGTTCCAAGCTCGATACCTGAGACGTTAACTCGATTATTAAATGCAGTTTACAAGAGAAACATAGCTGGAGCATCTTATTTAACGTCGACACGTCTTGTAAAGTGAACGGAATAGGCACAATATAAATGCCTCTATTAGCTTCATTCCGGATTCACTTACTTGATTTTTAGTAAAAATCACCTGGTCGGGCTCTTCCGACAAAAAATCAAGTGAATCTGGAATTAAGCTAATAAATGCCTATAGTTGGGAGGAGACAACACGGCATAAGAAATGAATGAAGCATAAGAAAGGGACCGAATAACGATTTAGTTAATAACTATTTACATTTAATGGTTTAAATTGCGAATATTTATGAGGTAAACTACAAAATTATGATTTTTATCACTAAAATTAACTATTGACCTCTCTCTCACACATTATGAACGGCATTATTGTAAGAGTGAAAAATAAATAGTCGACCAGCCTTTAACTGACAGTGTTATATGTATAATTTATCTATCCACTCCATGAAGGTGGGTTCTTCGCCATCACACTAGCCTCTCTAATACCCTGCCAATTTCATCCATTCCCTCCTGCTGTCATCATCATATCGTTGACCCATCGCGCAGTCGGCCTATTTGTCGAACAACGGCCAGTTCTCGTCCACAACTCCGTCACTATCTTCTTCCAACGTCCAGGTATTGTAAATATTTTTTCGTTGCATAGGATGCATGTTCTTGCAGAGCTAATTTAACTAATACTGGCTATGCAATAAATCAAGTGATTCAATTATTACATTGTTCATAAAGTTCATAGATTCTTAGTTAAAATTCCGGATCCGGAAAAAATGTATTACCGTAATATAAAGACCGTAAAGACCTAAACTTACTCTATTCAACCCGATTACCAATTTCCGAATTCGAGAAACATTAATTAATGTCACGTATTTTGGTGGCAACGGTTCCGTACTATTTCTCCTCACCAACTGTAGGAATTTATATTCTGCCTATTCCGACCACCGACGAACATTTGGGCTATGTTTCGTATGTTCGTTATGTTTATAACGTAGTTTACGGAGGGCGTATCGTTGCTTTTTTAAATATTTATTTTATTTCTTGTTCGTTTACATTAGCTATATCCGTGCAGTCAACTCAGTGACGTTGCAAGTAGAATATAGTAGATACTCAAGTGTAAAATGATGTGTTGTTGACTGTAGTACGTAAGAATACTAAGTACATGGCGTTTTTTCTTTAATTTTTGCTTTTACAGCAAGAGCTATCCACTTGTCAGTCGACCATTAGGAGTCTGAGGATGCCTCGTGTTAGAGGCGAAACGCGTCGTAACGCATTTTTTCTTGATTTTTTTTCACACAAGTATTGGTGTCGGTGGTGGTGTGTTTGCGTCTTGCTTCTGCTTGAAAAAGTGGGAGGAAGGTGCATTAACTAACCGCATGGTGCTTGTGGGTGGGATTTTGGCGGAATTTAGCAAAGTATTTTTCACATTTCAAAGCTAACCACGGTTCGATTCCCACTAGGGGCCGCCGTACATTTGTACAAATGGCCTCAGTCTGAGTGTATTTTCATGTTTGTAAAGTCCTTGCCTGGTTACCATAGCACACGGTATTCTAGTTTGGGACCACGTCAAGTGATTGCATTGTGTGGAAGTTATCATTACTATTGTCATCTAAGTGGGCAGATGATAGGTAGAAAGGAACTTGAGAGCACACACAGATACCTTATACTACATTAGGTACTTATAAGTACTTTTATCTCTTTCTTTTTTGCACGCCTACCTCAATTTTTGCCTCTCCTGTACCTCCTGCAAGTTGACTGGTAGAAAATGCCATTAGCATTAAGTCCACCTTTTGTACACGGTCTTTGTGCAATAAAGAATTAATAATAATAATGCCGCCACAAAAAAAATGTGGTAGTCTAATTTAAGTCCCAGGTTTTGAACCGAGCCTTTTATTTATAAATATATCATGCTGACACGAATGTATCTAGGTATAACACACACACACACACACACACATACAAATAAAATACCCACTTCCCTTCAAAGCACCCGTTTGTGTAGGGATCTACTTCACAAGCGATTCGAATCCCATTAATCTAAGAGAAGTTCTTGGTCGAACAAACGCACAAAGGGGGAAAATTAATGAACGGCTACATTTCAGTAACAAACTATTAAATTTGCAAACTCTAGAGGAGAATGTACACAGAACTTGCGAAGTAGTGTGAGAAACATGCACACGCAAGACATTATGAATGAACAGTGGAATACCAGGGTAGCATAAATTCATAAGCAGCCTATATAGGTCCCACTGTAGGGCACAGGCCTTCTCTCAGAGAGAGAGTATGGGCTTAATCACCACGCGTGCCCACCGCATGTGAATAGCTCAGGCACCCAGGTTTCCTCACGATGTTTTCCTTCACTGTTAGCGAGTGGTATTGCTACTATAACTTCACAAATGTACATAACTTCGAAAACAAAGTCATAGGTACATGCCCGCACTGGGAATCGAACCTGGGTCTCCCGCTTCCGAGTCCAATGTTCTACCCACTAGGCTACCACCGCTTCATACTCAATTACCGCTTCAGCATAAATTAACAGCATGAAATAAATTCCACTTTTTGTGGCTTCACATCACAGTTGAATAGGTTTGACTGGTGACTACTGACCGGTTTTCGAAACTTAACTTTGGTAAGCACACTGTAGCATTTGCCTTATTGCGGATTAATTAGCCGACTGCTTTAGAGAAAGGGTTAATAACTTGTAAGTTTGTCAGAAGAGTCTTGCCAGCAACATTGCTTTTGACTTTATGGTATTCCAAATAAAGTCAGAAATAACGACGTTTCAATTAGAAGAAACTAATTTAGACTCCAACTTTCAAAACATAAGGTAAAAAATAAATTGAAAAATTAACAAATTAATTAATAAATTAAGTAATATAAACAATCAGTAATTGTAACGCAATTGGGTCAAATTAACGTCGTCAGGATCAGAGCGAAAGCTAATTAAGAACTTTTCCTACAAAATAGAAGTAAGTGAATCTCGAAATAGTATATTACATAACTAGGGCTGTAAAATAAAGAAAGGCCGATATCGCAGACGTCCGCAGTCGAGGGTCATAAATATGCGATAGAGGGCTTTCCATTTTACAGTCCGTGTTGTGTACACAATTTTATGTCGTCACTTGGCCTCAAAGTGGGTTTTCCCGTACGCGTGGCGTGCGTAAAAACCCGCTTTTTGGTCAGGTGTGGCATAAAAACATTTATAATACCTACTTGTTTTACCCACAAGTTTTGCACACATTCAACCAATTTTTTTAAATGCCAAAAACATTCAGTTTTCTACGTAGTTATTAGACCTGCACGACGTTGATTTCGTGCAGGTATATTAATTTGTATCTCGAACAAAAAATACTAATGAAGTGGTTGGTTTCCAGTGCATTGTGAAACTACTAGGCGCTACTAGGAATAACAAGGAGGAATGGAACAAAGGAGCGCGGAACACGAAATCTACTATACGGAATGGAAAGTCTAACGTTCTTGTTATCCTGCTACATTTTGCGTTAACAATCTGTTTAATTCTGTGCTTAGATAACTAGATAGATATAACACTTTAGTTGGAGATAAATGGAAAGATCACGAATAATAAGCCGTGAACTGGCCGTAGGTAATCATATGTCATACAATAACAATATTGACACCAATTTAGGGTTTCTTGAAAATGTATGTCTAAACATGTTGGCTTGCCAGCCTTGGAAGAACTTAAGATAAGCAAAAAAGGTTATCTTAATGATGTATAAGATTAACATCAACAATAAATATGTCCTTTGTACAACATTTGAACGAATTTATCATACCATTTCCAAAAATTAAAAAGTTGATTTCTTTGTCAGCCAGTTTTGTTTTGCCATCCGATTTGCGTAAACAATTAGAAAAGCTTATGGTCAGCGCTTAAGACGCTCACAACGGTTTTTTGCATCTTTATTATTTTTCGTCTTGATATTGTTTGTTTATGCTTCAGTGAAGTAATTTTGGGTAACATTTTTTAGCACCTAACTCCGCACCGCACTAGCACCATATGTTTCTAAATCACAGTTAGAGTGTCCCCTTAAAATACGGTGAACGAATTCCGGGTCACTCTGTAGATACAAATTTGGCTGACTAAAAATCATTGCTAATAGAAATATGGAATGATAAGGCCTTTGAAATGGAATAATAGAAGTGAATCTCACACAAAATTTAGTCCCTTTTCGTACCGTACAAGACGGTCCAGGTTTGGGACTGGAAAACTTATATATTTAGACACATATATATAACCCAAAACTGACCTAATCTTGGTAACGTATGACTGAGGGTTACCGACGGCCTGCCTGTGGCCTAAAACAGATTTTTAAATTTGTTGATTTTCAAACAAATATTTGCACGGTAAAGTTTTAATTCTGCGTATTGTTAGCTGTGTAATTGATTCCCAACGACGCCTTAATTAGTATGTGTTGCAAGTACCGCGAAAATGTACTAAAATAATGTTTGAGAAAGTTTTCAAACTCTCGGCATTATGTATCAAATTAAGCCCAAAGTACGGAGAAGTTATAATTGAATACCGCTAAATTCTTCGGAAGTTTGTTTTTCATTTCAAAATAAAACCACCGTTTCAGATTTCACACGCATTAATGTATCATATAAACAGACTGGTGAAGCGAGCACGCAATAGCTAGGATTTTTCTTTAGCAAAACAAGCTTGCACTTAAATACGATTCATCGTTTATTATCACAATTTATAGTTTATTATCACGATACAATATACGTATACATTGCGTTGCCGATTAGTACAATTAGGTTTCCTCCTTATTAACCTACGGGCTATTCGGCTATGCAGTGTACATAGAATTGTCACGATAAACCATGAATAGTAACATAAATCGGGCCTTGATGTTAGTGAAGATAAGGCGCGAAAAAGACGCGACGCGTTGCGTAGTGTCACATACCACAGTCGCTCTGTGGACGCACTGTGGACGCTCTGTGTACGCTCTGTGGACGCTCTGTGGACGCTCTGTGGACGCTCTGGGAACCCTCTGTAGACGTGAAAGCTCTGTGGAGGCTCTGTGGACGCTCTGGGAACGCTCTGCGGTCTGGGACTCTATACAACGCGTCGCGTCTTTTCCGTGCCCACGCCAGACTCCGTTTCTGTGTAGCTCACGCCTAAGTTTTTGCCTGTTACGTGAACTATTTAACTAAAATTATTAAAATTTAATTAAAATTATTTGTATTGACATGTAGAAAGTGCAGAGGATTTTGATGTACCATACATAATTTTTTTCCTTATTAAACCACCAAGACGATACAAAACTAGCAGGTTTATTTTTATTTGTATTTAGATAACGATGTTTCGTTAATATTTTTAATCGTTAAAATACTGACTTTTATCACATTATCTAGTTGAGTAACATGATTAAAGAGTAGGTAATTAGTAATTAAGTAAAGTAAGTAAAACGTTCTTTATTAATAAAAATGGTTACATACACAGACAGTTTACTGTGGTCGCAACGCTAGGTCCAGCCTTGTTATAGAAACCTTCGTATATGTTAAGGTTTAATAGGTTTATATTCGATCGTATACTTCGATTCCTTAAATAAATAAGTGAATAAAAAACGTCAATCTAATATTTTATTCTCAGCTTCAGGAGTGAAATGAAAAGGGTACATCGCGTTCAGTTCACACAGTAAAACATAGCTTAGACAAAGTCAATTTGACAAAGAAGCTTTGATCAGAGTTCACTAGGATACCGATTGACACTTAATATGAAAGTTCTTCACTTCACTTCATCTGTGTAATTTCCATTTTTATATACAATAACGTGTTCTCTATCTAGATATCTATCTTTATATAATAGCGATATGTCATACTTTTTACAATTGGTGTCATTTTGTTTTGTACTTTCAATTATAAACGATCCCGCTTAGATAGTACGACTACGCGAGTCACACACACTAGTGTAAGACATTACAATACATTGTAAGATTCCGACAGATCAGCGTAGTTCAGCGTACCAAATCCTGCCGGAATCCTGACGTTTGCGATAGCAATTAGTATGGTATTTAACATTTAGACGTATGGAATCTATCAGGATTTGATGTGCGTAATATAGGAGATGAGTTGCAGAACGGGTGAGTCGCACCGTCATGCTGCCTTAGCTGGGACGCGTTTTATGAAACTACAATTTTAAATAGTTTATTATGACAATGTAATTTACAGTGCGCACCTACCCGTTTAGTACAATTAGTCTGCCTAGTTGTTAAACTGTAGGTTAAGTGGCTATGTGATGTACATCGAATTGTCATAATAAACTATGAATTGTAGTTTCATGTAATGTAACGCGGCCCTGCTAAGGTAGCATGATGGCGCGAGTCACCCGTTCTGTAACTCGTCTCCTATACTATGCGCAACAAATCGTGAACGATTACATAAGCAGCCTATATACGTCCTATAGACGAGCCACTAGTCTACAAGCCTCCACCAATCCGGACTTGGCCCCCGTGGTGGAGTATGGCCTATACCTTCCTCAGGGAAGAGACCCGTGCCCCTCGGTGGGGATATAATGGGTTGATGATGATGATACGTCCTACAGTTAGTAGGGCACAGGCTTTCTCTCAGGGAGAGAGTATGGGCTTAATCACCACGCGTGCCCACTACGTATTGGCGATTTCAAGCACTGAGGTATGTGAATAGCAGGTTTTATAACTTCACAAATGTATTAAAAAACAAAGTCACAGGTACATGCCCGCACTGGGAATCGAACCTGGGTCTCTCGCTTCCGAGTCCAATGTGTTGCCCACTAGGCTACCACCCTGAACGATTCCAACCGTCTAAATGTCAAATCCCATAATAATTGCTATCGCAAACGTTAGGTTTCCGACAGTGTCTGTTCTCCAAGTGAGCTTTGGTAAGTGTTACCACAGTGATACTATCATCGTAGTCGTCAAATACACTTAGTCAAAGCATACTTTCATCGTGTCAACGGGGCTTTAGGATACTAGATACTGGATACAAAGTGTACATTCAAATTGTGAGTATTGTGACACTGATATAAGAGGCAGGACTTACCGCGTTTTACTTCGCCGGTAGTGAGCAAGCAAAAAGAAGTCATAAAATGTATTGTTTATTTTACTGAAGAATTAGCGTCAGAGCGTCAGCCATTGTGGGTAGCTTTAGATTTTGCGCGAGAGTGGATGAAGACACAGTGTGGGAAAAAACATTGCAAACGCCAATAAAATGCTCCGCAGTTTGGCGAAACTTGTAAAAAAAAATATAAAGGTCTTTATTAATTAAATAAATAAAAAAAAAACTCACTATTGTATCGGGTCTTAACAAACGAAGGCCTTTTCCGAACGTTACATAATTATGAACATTTCTTTCCACGGAAACTGAAAGATGATCGGGAAATCAACGGCTAATGAGATATTAAGGTTCAAAGTGGCACTTTTTTAATTAGGTAATTTTTTTTGGAAAACAAATCTGGAATCGGTATTTTTATGTCTTCTTTCACGAATTAAAAAACCAATTTGAAATTTCAAACATAGGGCACTGAAAAAAAAAACAGAAAAATATTATAGCTCTGATATTAGTACATTCAGGCTCTACCTGTATAATTATGTGCATTATATACATGGCGTTTTTGAAGTAACGTTAAACATGAACACCGTTTCATCACTATCAGTAATTAAGGCTTCTCTTACGTGGAGCATGCTCTCTCGCTTGCAGAAGTTAACATTTTTAGTGATTGTAATGAGTATAATTTTGATGAATGTGGTCTGAGGGTTTGATGCATAATTGAATTGCGGATATTCAAGGCATATTTTTTTCTTATCCTGTACTAAGTCTTTAATTGAGAAAATTTCATTTCAAAGTTACTAATTTTGGAAACAAATTTTCTTTATCCTTAGTTTCGGAAAACAAAAATATAGTGCATCGAACCCTCAGACCTCATTTATCAAAAGTTTAGTCATTTCATTACAATAATTAAAAATGCTAAATTGTGCAAGCGGGACAGCATGCTATACCAGGACCAATAGATAAGCATTTTTATTTTTCATTCTATCTGTGTGATTGTAGATTATTTGAATAACACGTAGTAAAAATACATTTATAAACTCAAGCCTCCTGGAGAGGATAAGTGTACCAAGACAGGCATTCTAGAATAATCATAGAAACTTCAGGGTAACTCTTAGCGACGGGCGATGTCTGGGAATAAAAAGTTCACAAATCCCCATCAATGAGGGTTTTCAATGCCCTGGGGTGCATTCTCGGGTGTCACCCATCGCATCGTAGTGATATGATTTTACATTACAAATCTGTTGAAAGTTCTTTAATCTCTTAATTATTCTACTAAATTATTACAATCTACAACTAAGTGCCTTAGACTCTGAGTTAATTACATAAATGCTCATAATTACGTCTTCGACCACTCTCGCTAAGTGCCTAAATTACTAAGGAGCACAAACAAAAGCTTGCTAATATGTTTAAAAATATCGACAACAGAGTTTCCCTCTGTATTGGACGTCAAAGAGTCGTAAAGGCGGGTCAGGCCTCATCAAAGTATGTCATGTTGAGCGTCCTACAAAAGGCTGTCTGGCCTGAAATTTTTTACTTCAAAACCACAAGTCTACTAAATTCATGTTGTATGAGAGTTACTTTGTTGTATGAGAGTTACTTAAGGGCATTTTACGGCAATGACTATTTTTACGCAATTGGTAGTCCGTGGTTTGTAAGTCGTAACCAATGGCATTTTAATAAAACAACTATGAAGCGCGTTTAACACGTACATAACCCTCCGGCCACTTTCGAAACCAGTTTCGAAAACAGCCTTTTTTTTCTTTATTCGAAACTAGTTTTGAAAGCAGCCTTTTTTTTTATTCAAAACCGGTTTCATACAGAAATATTTCTCTTTATTCGAAACCGTAAAAAGAAAAAAAGGCTGTTTTCGAAACTTTTCAATCTTTGCCATCCCTCGATCTACCCTGCTCCCTTCGGCCGTAACCGGAGATCCGTAACCAATGTATTTTAACCCCTCCGGCCGTTTTCGTAACTGTGGTTCGCAAAGAGTTGCGAATTAAGAATTTTTATTCTTTGTTCGCAACCAGTTGGGAATCAAGAAAACTTTTCCATTGACCGCAACTTTGTTGCGAACAAAGAATAGAAATCTCCCAAACTTACATTGTTGCTTAATTCGCAGTTAACGATTGGAATCGTTGAGGATTTGGTGCATGTAACATAGCAGCAGGGTTTGATATTTGTCACATTTTGCTTCTTTGCCTGTATCTTCGTGATTTTTCAACGGTCTATTTTTGTATGCTAAATAAAAGTGCATCAATCTGTAGAATTCTAAATGCCCCGATCGGACCACCATAACAATGGTTTTTAATTGATCTTTTCAAGGTCATAATGTAACAGGTTTAAAATTAAGCACACTTTTATCCTGGTTTATTTTTGCTTTATTTCACAATTTAACTATAAATTTTGTTAGAATCAGTAAAAATCATTGTTTTCGTTCGTTTAAGAGTTTCTAGTAATCTAAAGGTATATTACCTAATTTTACCACAAAACAAAAATGGCAGCCCACTTCACGCGCGCTTTCATTTTTATTCCTTTATATTTTTAGCACGAAGCTAGATCACAAATATAACGATCAACCGCATTTTTAGCACGTCAAAAAGCATATCAAGCACACATTCTAAGAGTGCCTTTGTTGCCTGATTTCATAAGCATGCTACAAAAGTATGAAAATGGAGCAAAACCGGCCAAGTGCGAGTCGGACTCGCGCACCGAGGGTTCCGTACAAACCTGCAATGTCAACAACATTTTTTTAACGGGTTGAAGGCAATTAGATCTAAGTATTTGATATGAATTTCAACTTGATAGCTCTACGCGTTCATGAGGAAAAAAGTAATAAGTTTATATTTATTAAAAAATATATATTTTGTAATGTAACTAAAAATTTAAGGTTTTCGGAATTTTTCCTTTATGTGTGCTATAAAACGTTGCTTCATGCCAGATTTCAAGATTCTAGGTCGACTGGAAGTACCCTTTAGGTTTTGATTCCCTTGCGAGTACTTGCGAGTTTCAAAATATGCAGCTTAAATTGCTGTTTCTTTTGATTGCGTTGACATAGAAGTTAGATTTTGTTACAGCTTAAAGGTATTATAGACCTGAGTATTTGGTATGAATTTCAATTTAATACCTCTACGCGTTTATGAGGAAATGGGTAGTAAGTTTAAAATTATTAAAAAAAAATATATTATGTGATGTAACTAAAAATTTATGGTTTTCGTAATTTTTCCTTTATCTATGCTATAAGACGTTGCTTCGTACCAAATTTCAAGATTCTGAGTTCACGGGAAGCACCCTGTAGGTTTTGATTCCCTTGCAAGTGTCGAAAATTTGCGGCATAAACGGCTGTATCTTTTGATTGCGTTGGCTTAGAAGTTTGATTTTTTCACAGCTTCAAGGGACAGTAGACCTGAGTAATTGATATAAATTTCAGCTTCATACCTCCACGCGTTCCTGAGAAAAAGGGTCTTGACAGACGGACGGACGGACGGACAGACGGACAACAAAGTGATCCTATAAGGGTTCCGTTTTTTCCTTTTGAGGTACGGAACCCTAAAAATGTAGGATGAAGACCGCGAACGATATGCCGACGACTATACTAAAGCCACCGGAAGGCTTTAGATGAGATTGAATCAAGTTCAATTGAAATGCCATTGACATGAAGTCATTGCTGTGCCAGTATCACTATATTGACCATTTTGTAGACTTGAGGCCCGAACCCTCCGAAATCCTTCTCAGTCAACTGAAAAAGACTTATACTTATTCTATTTCTGTTTTTGCATGCTAAATAAAATAACTATCTAAAAGCTAAACTACTCTCAACACGCCAAATCACTAAGTCAATGTTTACTTTCTAAATACTTACAAAGCAGTGAGCTTGTGTTTGCCTACAAACAGATAACGACAACATGCAAATCAGTTTTATTTACAGACTTGAGCCTTACTTAATTCCACTTTTCCTGGAACTCTCTGCTGATAAGACTATTGAGGTGGTTAAATACTCCTGAGGCCCTCACCCCTGCTACCTTTACTGTTCAACACTCGCACTTATGCTTTTCGACTTAAGAGCTACCGTGGAGTCTTCACTCCTTACATAAGTGCACTCTATAGTCAGTCACGCTACGTGCGACTTTGCTTCGAAAGAATTGACCAGCAAGCTGTCAAATGTACCTACTTACTGACCACCTATATATAGCCCTTCTATAACGTAACTGTCCATTGTATTGAGATACCCATTTTCACGACCCCGAAGTGTTACAATTTGCATGTATTTGACAGTTCGGAGTAGGCTAAATTATAAAATACCGTGCAGTCGATAAGTTACGTAGTAACACCCCTGTCCACAAATCAACCATACCATTATTATGTATTTGGTTACGAAATGTATTAAACACCACCACGACGTTATTAAAACTATATTATGAATTTAATAATTAAGGTTTGAATAAGTATTAATATCGCTATCAGAAATAAAAAATGTATTTCAACGTAAATAAATAAATAAAAAAATAAATAATGCAAAAACATTAGTTAGTTTTCTTAGCAAAGTAGGAAAAACATCAATGCTGCGGCCGATCGATCTCCAAAGCTAGATTAGCTTTTCTCAAATCAAATCATATCCAGTAAAACAACCCTGGTTTTTTACATCGCCTCCTCGATTGAATACAATCGCTTCTCTTTTCCTCTAGACTTGCAATAGGGCGAATAAAAGTTGAACAATGAGTCAAAATACTGCTTTATTGTAATAACGACGCTGACGAGCTATTCATGTCGACCACAGCTCAATGGAACAAATAAAACACCGAATGAAGACGGGGGACTCAGACTCGTGCACCGAGGGGTTTGTGCAGTCGACATCAGCGCTTTGATTGCGTACGTTTTTAAGCATAATCTGTGTGAAAAAACCGGCCAAGTGTGAGTCGGACTCGCCCACGAAGGGTTCCGTAGAACATTAGACACAAAGGTCACGAAAAATCCGCAAAAAATCACGTTTGTTTCATGGGAGCCCCCCTTGAATATTTATTTTATTTTAATTTAATCATTTATTTTTGAAGCGAATATAGAACAAAATATTCTGTGGTTTTTAAGCGTCTAGCTTTTGCCGTTATTGATATCTGTTTTTATAATTCTGTTTTTAGTATTTGTTGTTACAGAGGCAACAGAAATACATCATCTGTGAAAACTTCAACTGCCTAGCTATCACGGTTCATAAGAAAGAGCCTGGTGGCAGACAGACAGACAGACAGTGAAGTCTTAGTAATAGGGTTCCGTTTGGCACCTTTCGGGTACGGAACCCTAAAAACGAAATATTCACTGGACTTTGTCGTACAATTAATGTCTTAATATCACTGACATCTCAGATATTCACTGAATACGCTATTTGACACGATCAACAATGAATAATTTCATATGCTCCATTAAAACAAAAATTACGAAATATCTCGGAAAATGTATCTCTTTTAGTCAATTACTAGTTATTACAATTTTCAAATAGATTAAACATAAAAAGATTGTTATGAAATGTGACGTCATAAGCCAGTATTTTCATACAAAATTCCGTTTTAAAAGTAACTCATTTGATATTTAGTCAAATACCCAATTGCGATATCCAATGTTTATGATAATTAGTATAACAAAACTACATTTCATTGTAAAATAATTTCTGTCGCAGTAAAGTAATAATTAGCTTTAAGATAGATGGTTTTTACTACAAAATAAAGCTTCTATTTCTTGTAAGCTTTAGCAGGAGATAGTGGTCTTAGACAGTGTGCTTTCACTTTCTTTTATGAGACTTGATATGTTGGATTAAGGTACTGATCATAATCCTATACCATTGAGCTATCATTATATCCGTATTAGTTCAGTCCCCAACTACTAATTTTAAAGTGAAGAGAATGTTTTTTAAAGTTAAAAGTAGCGATGCTAAAGATGGCTTGTTTACAATTAATATCCCTAAAATTATAGAGCAAACCTTTCATAAAAATCATAAGTTGAAAGAAACTGTACTCCGTCGCGTTATGGGCGACTTTGCAACTAAAATGTAAAGGTTGATGTACTGTCGACTGTACCTACATTTAAATATTCCCCCTTCGGACTTCCACATAATCGCACATGTCACTCCAACAGCTTGAGTGACTTTGAGGTGGATTACTCCGCTGGCTCGGCGAGCCGAAGTAGGTCTTGCCCCCCCCCCCCCCCCCCCCCACACACAAGAAGTCGCAACTTGTCTCTATCCCGCGAAGTCTCCTGCCTAGAGCTCACCCAGGGCCCCAGCATATTTATAGAACCAATAACAACTTCCACACAACAAATCACTTGTCCTGGTACCTAACTAAGATACCCTATGAGATGGTAACCAGACAAGGGCATCACAAACATGCAAATACACCCAGACTGAGATCATTTGTACGAATGTTCAGTGACCCCAGTGGGAACTGAACCTACGACCTCCAGCATGGTGATCAGACGTGATACCGCTAGACCAACGAGGTAGTCAAACCAGGTACTGGTAGACCGACGAGGCAGAACCACATTTCATAGTTTATTATGACAACATCGAATTCGTCATAGACAACCATGAGTGCTTCATAGTTCTATGAAATAGGGTCCTGATCATACCTACCGACAATTTTCTTTTAATATCGGGCCCTACCTAGAAATGATTTGGGGAGATCTAGCATAGAAAAGACCTTGTAAATTAAGAACTGATGTGTTCAATTAATTAATTCCGCTCAGTTTATTCACTTTTATCGTTAGCTCCTACATACACAGCCTAAAATACAGGTCCATTAGGCTTCGTACTTACTCTTACTTATTTTAAATTTAATTCTTTTGTACACTTTATACCTACGATTTTATGAATAAATTTTATCTTATCTTATCTCACTGACATCCATAGATTTCACGTCATTTCTTTCGCAAAAAAGTATTCACTTTCAAGTGAAAATAAACCTAAATACGTTAATACTGGCACGTAAAAGGCCACGAGCGACACAGAACCGGGCTTTTTTGTACTTTTATTTAGTTTTGGTCTCTAAAGTTAAAGTATTTAAGGATTATTTTAGATTGAAATCGTGCCGCACGCACGTAGCCGGCCCGCTGTGATACCATTACACGGGCAGTACAGAGGCCTCATTATGCGAACAAAATCCTGTCAAAATCCTGGCATTTACGATTGCTATTAGTATGGGATTTGCCACTAAGATCATTGGAATTATTCAGGATTTGGTGCGCATATTAATAGGGGCTGAACAAAGTATAACCACGCACCTTAGCGATTGAAAAGGCCCGGTCGTCTCCAGACTGTGCCTCCAGATTGTAGGGTTCGTTTCCAATCACAGAGACAATGCCCTACCGCGCCTGTCGTAATTGCTTCTCCTATTCTACTGAAGATAGCTGTCGTATAATTAATGAGACTTGAGCGGTAGAGACTTACTACGAGCAAGTCTTTACTGGCCGACCAGTATCTATTATATTTCAACGGTAACTTTCACACAACACAATCACTTATCCTGGTCCCAAACTAGGATACCCTGTGCTATAGCAACCAGGCAAGGACATCAGAAACATGAAAATACAGCCAGGCCCCCAGAAGTCATGAGTAAAAGAATTGAGAGATCAAAATATATATTCTTTTTGTTGCACTAACCCGTGCTGAGGACAATTTTAAATAGGCCTCTAAATAGGTTTTTAGATCAAAATTTGTTAAATTTACTTTGCAGTCACCGAGTGCAGCTCCGTCCGTCACGTGACGGCGAAAAGTAGATTTTCGAACCATCACCGCATTTTTGACTCTATCATTACCTGAATAGGGTTGCTATCAGTTTCCACGAACTTTCCGTGTCGCGTATCAGAACCCATCAATCTAGATTTCACCTCCATTACGATACGACTACTCTTGAAAACCATTTATCACACTTTCGGCCTGCGCACGGTTGAGATTTTGCGCCTTGATCTTCCATTCCGATCCCCAGTTCGGTGGAATTTCAGGAAAGTCAGACTTCACGATTTAAATAGCTGAAATCATCATCGACAAAGGCCTCTTTCGTGGTCTTCATAACCACATAAGGGGTTTTGCTATAATCCGCACCGCCGGCAGGCGGGTTGGCGATCGCAGTATGCGGTTGGACTCTCAGGAAGACGCTGTTGCCCGTCCCCTGATAATGTATTTCCTTAGTTGCCTTCTACGACATCCACGGAAGGAAATGGAGTGACGCTATTCTTAATCCGGCGCCACACGGAATACTTTCACTTAATCCTTAACCAGCTATTTGAGAAGATATTTAAGTCCCGCTTTAAGTTTTTTATCATGTGTACCGCACCTAAGATTAGAAAATTATTGTGACAGCAACAAAGAACCTCTATGGACTCGTTAATGGGCTGGATTGATAGAAGAACGTACGTATCCTGGATGTTCAGCCAATTTTAATATCTCATTAAAATATTTTCAAAACTTGCTACTGGAACTTGGAACGCCCAGGGCGTACAATAGTGTATTATAGAATAGTGGCTTTTTGTGTGGGACGTCAAGACCCACATTGGGTCCCTGAACCAGCGGATCTCAAACCATCGTGATCTCGTGGATTTTATACTTAAGTAACCGTTAATCCTTACTTAATTTTTTACAAGTATACGTAAATGATAGCATAATCAACTTGCATACATCCCAATACGGGTCTTCTCTTAAAGAGAGAGTATAGGTTTAACCACCATCCGTGCCCACCGCAAATTTGGCAAAGCAAGTGTAAAAGAGCACATTTATCAGATGTATGAGATATTTCACGTAGTTGGTGGTGGTAACATCATTCTAGCTTTTCTGGATTCGGAAGAAGCTAGAATGATGTACTATATGGTTAATTTCCATCTCTTTGACTAACTTTCGATAACTCCGTGTGGCGCCGGTTTAAGACTAGCGTCACTCCATTTCCTCTCGTGGATGTCGTAGAAGGCGAGTAAGGCAATAAATTACCAGGACACGGGCAGCAGCGTCTTCCTGAGATTCCAACCGCATACTGCGATCGCCAACCCGCCAAGCGTGGCGATTATGGCAAAAGCCCTCATGGTTATGAAAATCATGAGGGAGGCCTATGTCCTGTAGTGGGCGTCAAAGGGCTGATGATGATAGTTAATTGTGGATTGCGTGCTAGATTATTAAGAAATAGATAAGCTTAGAACAGCAATAATGAGGGTGACATGATCACTTGTGTACCAAACCCTTTTAAATAAATCAAGACAAAAAAGGGGCTGGGGTATATGTGAACACCTCTGGCACGTGGTCACTATTTTTACTAGTTAATACAAATTCACAAATTAATTGTTACATTGGATTGGAGTTTGAACCCAGAACCTCAATGAATGTGAAGCAAATGGTATTTTCATTGCTCTAACACCGCTTAGGCATTGTCAACAAAAAACACAAAAACTTTTAATCGACTTAAAAAAGAGGAGGTTCTTAATTCGTATGTATATTTTTATGTCTATTCAGCGATAATTCTTTACCCTATGTCGGATTTCAATATTTTTTTTGTTTTCACCCTCCAGGGTGATACCGTATAAATTTGGTCAATTATCTATTGATGAGGTCCATGAGGAAAAGTCATCGATTTCTTTTTTTAGTGCGTGTTTTTTCTTGATGTCGGTTTTTTTATCACAGAAAGAGGTCGAAGTGTGGAATACAAGTGTAGTAGCTGCGACGGGTACGGCAGGAATGATTGTCGCTGCTTTATCTCAGTCACCTGTCCGGTTGCGGGTAGATAAGAAGGTTTTAAAATAGAATTGTGTCTGACTTTCAGCGTAGGGCAAAAACAGACATGCAGTAACGCGTTTTGAATGTTGATATGTTGAATGGCTTTTAGATGTTTTAGAACGTTTTAAACAGTTTTTCACGGGCAAACCCCTTTATGGTTAGGGAAAACCATGAGAGAGGCCTGTGTCCTGCAGTGGGCGTAAAAATGGCTGACGATGAAATGTATAATGCCTCATTGGTCTAGTAGTTACTAGGCTTGAATACCAAAACAGAGGTCGTGGGTTCGATTCCCACTGGAGGACGTACTTGATTTTTACAAATGGCCTCAGTCTGGGTGTATTTCCATATTTTTGATGTCTAACATAGTGCAGAGTATCTTAGTTTGGAACCAGGGCATGTGATTGTTTTGTGTGGAAGTTTTTTTATTTAATTATTGTTTTATAATTAAATATACTTTAAAATAGATAGTTAGATAAAAAAGTGTATTTGCTATACACTTTTTAAAAAGACAAGAAAAGTAACAACGACAGTGCAGTTTATAAAAAAATACGGCGTCATTCACAAAACACTACTCCTCAAAATAGAGGCTTAACTATAACCAGAGTTACGCTTACACTTACGCACGTTACGGGTCGAACTCAGTAGGCCACTAATAATTTTTTTTTTTTAAATCTAAGAACATCCTTTTAAATCACCTGTTATTTTTAGGTTCACTCTGTAACTTACTTAGTAAGAAGCAAATAAATGAATAAAGTATTATTATTATGACCTTCAAAATAAAATTAAAGAAAGAAAGAAGAAAGAGGATAATAATTATAACATAAATAATTGTCACAGAAACACAAAGTAAACAAAAGGTACACAAACAAAAGACACGAACGTCAACTAAACAGAGATAAAACAAAACAATCGTGAAGAGAACATGTGAGGCATATAGAGTCAAAGGCAGCCGGGTACCATACAGTATAATTGTTTACAGTATAATTTTACGGACAGTTACTTTAATCAAGTCGTCATTAAAAATGGTACCTTTAACATGAAAAATCTACTAACTTTAAAGATAATAGTTAGAGACCTAACCCAGATCCTCCGTACCGAATAGAAACTTAACGCAGTCCTTATGAGTAGAGACATATTGAACTTCGGTGAAATTAAGCAATGCATGAGTTTATGTATGTATTTATGTATTTTCTTGCGACTTATAGTTTCCCTTAATTACTGCAACGGGCAACGCCCCTGGGATAATGCGGCAACGCCCCAGGGCGTCATGATTCACAGTTTGGGAAGCCCTGTTATGAACAGTTTCCAACAATAAAACAATATTACTAAAAAAATAAGAAGCACCACTCAGCTCAGCAAAACTAAAGCTAACCGGCATTTAACAGACAAGCATGTAACATCTTAACTCCGTCTTCGTTTACCATCAGGCGTGCCTAGACCTAAAGTCAAGTGTCCCAATAAAATAAAACAAAAAAGCTGCAAAAAAGAAGCTGATGACTTTAAAGACTTTAAATAGATTCCGACAGTAAAATACTATTTTCTTCAATATTATTCACAATTAGGCAACAATAATCTTTCAGCTATTTTGCTGCCGCGCCCAGAAAATGAGTAATTAATAACTAGTTACTTGGGCTAATTAGCCACAGCATTAAATCAACTAAATTATTCTTGTTCATTTGTAAAGAATACCGACGAAAGTATTTTATACTGCTTTGTTGTCGGAAAAAGTAAAAAGTTAAAGAATTATTGCCTAGTTTGTCTACAATATTTAAGAAAGAACAAAATTTCAAATTCCCGGACACAAAGTAGGATATCGTTAAACATGACATAAGCAAAATTTTTTAAAATACCGTTCGTACTCTATCAATTTGATGGTGTGAAAACTGTCTCAAACGCCATCGTATGAGTTATTTATTATGTTTACCTCATTTCAACCTATAACGTAAATGCAAACGAGATCACATGGCGTCTTGTTAGCGCGAGAGGGTTTTCTTTCTAAGCAGAGAAGAAAGTCAAATTAATTGGAGTCCCTCCTGGAATTAAAGTAAATAGGCCATTCAATCATTTGCTCATTCCGCTGCTCCGTAATCTTAAACGTTCATCAATCTCGAATATAATAAATCAAACAAACGAAAAGAGGAGCCCTTCAAATTCCCCACTAAGTGAAAAGACCAATAAAGGCGCATAATCCACGAAAATCCGACATTTTCCAAAGATAAAGAATGGCTTGTCTGACGAAATATTCTGTTCGGATAAGCACTAGACCTGACAAGGGTCACTTGACCCTAAATTTGGCCCCTTTTAGGGTATATTGCCCTAAATTTTTTACCGAACATAAATCGCTATCTTACAGATCTGAGAGCCGACATCGACATATGTTCGCTCCAACATTTATGAGGAAACCCATTTCAAATCGACAGCTTGGTAGTAAGTAGTGGCAGCTAGATTCAGAAATATACCTTCCTTCGTAAACGCCCTCATAATCATCCCGGCTACCCTAAAGCAGCTTTTAACCCGTACGGCATAAGTGCGAGTATCGAACAAATAATGGTAGCTGTATAGTAACCTCTCTATAATATACTGGGTGTATTAAAACCCCCTGATCTTTCTAAAAAGGGGGGTTTTTGCTCATCAATGTAAAATTATCACAACGATGACAACATCGAAATCGTGAAAAAAATATCAGCCTTCATTAACTCACAAATAGCGATTCTCATAGTTTTAAATCTTAGAAACGTCAGGAATTCTTACAATTAAATTTACCATAGTAAAACTAGTAAACAGGTGACAGAGCCGTTAACGATTTAACTATCAGCCGTTCCATACTAAAGTGCAATGCCTTCTTCTGAATAGAATAATAGATTTCGAAGTTATCACCATAGAAAAATTTGTTTGTAGAATGTAGATAAACATGTTGATAAAAGTTGTTGATAAAAAACCCTCACTTTTCGGAAAAAAATGGGGATTTTATTTAACCCTCATAGGCACCTAATATTGTCTACATTAGCACATTTCTAGTCAACGCATGCTATACAGCTATTAGGTAATTTTCCTATTAGCTTATCCTTGTGCACTTTTTGTCGTTTACAGCAAAATAATTTAAGTAGCTAGGTATTACATAATCTTAAGGCCACCGTTAAAACTGATATTTATTTTTGTACTTCCGTGTTAACCATAATAAATGATACTTAATTATTTTGATGAAAAACAACACATTCTCAATCTAGCTAGTGGCCAAAGTGAAAATCAGCCAATAGGCCTGTATATTATATTTTTGGTCAAATATGTTATAAGCGATTTTCGCACATCATTCTGCCGATTTAAATCCATCTCTATGCATTGTACTATAAATCGTTCGAATACACAAGAGCATGTTACCAATAATTTGGATTGACAGAGTAATATGTTGCAAAGGTCGACCCTCATCTCTGCAGCATTACGCTGTCAATCCTCATCCAAATTTACATCTTCACTATAAAGTTGAAAGCACATTATCATTAATTTCTTACCAAGGCTGGCGTCGTATGTGTTCATGTACTCTGACGTCATGAACTGCGAACATAGGGCAGTCTTGCCCACTCCTGCGTCGCCTAACAGCACCACTCTGTACTTCGGGACCTGTGAAAGAAATGGCGTATATGCCTCAAATTAGATTGGACTGACATTGTATTTATGAAATATCACAAGGATAGAAAATTCACAAAAAATAAAATCAATCATTCAGCCCGTATTCATTCACTGCAGGACATTGACCTTTCTACTTCCCACCTCCCAAGGCACGCCATTAAAATAATAAAACTCAATATATTCGGCGGACTGTACGAAAAATAAAAACCGGCCAAGTGCGTGTTGGTCCATGCACAATGTAGGGTTCCGTAGAAAGAGGGTTGGATTACCTATCTGCTTTACAGAACTAACAACTTCATCGAAGTCATTTTCAATGGATTTTGTACGAAATTTTACTTTTATAAGTTGGTTGCCGTTAACTAGTAAAGCTGTGTTACTTTTCCTTTTAAGTTTAATAATGTGCTACTACCCTGATTTTTTTCACGTTTCTACAATCAAACATTTAGCTAGGAGAGGGGGGGGGGTCTTTGTGTTAGGCTGCGGACGGACATACAGACAGACAGACAGATAAACGGAGTCCGTTTGGCAACATGGTAAAACTGTAAGGATTCCTTGTCAGACTACGGAACCCTAAAAAGATAAAAAGTACCCGAAACTGGCGTGCGTGCATGGAACGACTAATAAAATAGTTTTATCAGGATCGTGTTAAGTGGCAAACCCTGGTGTCTGCATATCCCTCCGGGATACGAGCATGTACGTATATAATGCAACTGTGAGAAAAAAAGGAAAACTAAACAAACAGTATTATTTACTGTCCCCTTAAACTATCATAAGCTGTTGGACATCAATACCCCATTTCAAAGGACTACAATTAATTCAATTCAATTCTGCTTTATGGACTCACTGCACTAACTAAAATTCATGGTTTACTATAAACATAGATCGCTCCGAGCCACATCCAGCCCAAAGGTCCCCATGATACGGGCCGCATTGCAGAGGGAAATCTTTTAACTCAGATATGCCCCAGAGCGAACGTCCACGCCACGGTCCCTCGATCGGCGGCCCAGCACCCGAATAAAAGCTCTGCCCTGAGTCCCCCACACACCAGTGGTTTCAATAGCCAGTGGCATCATCATCATCATCAGCCATTTGACACCCACTGCAAGACATAGGCGTCCTTCGTGGTTTTCATAACCATGAAAGGTTTTGCCATAAGTTGGCGATCGCAGTATACGGTTGGAATCTTAGGAAGACGCTCAGGATGCCCGTCTCCTGGTAATTGATTTCCTTAGTCGCCTTCTACGACATCCACAGAAGGAAATGGAGTGAAGCTATTCTTAATCCGGCGCCACAATAATATAATTATTCATGAGCTGACTATACTTTAGGCACTTTTTTCTTGCAGCCAGTTATAGATATAGATTGCATAGTCAATTAACACACATATTAATAAGTTCGGCAACGTGGTGTGTAACAATTAAACCTATTTGCCGATGTAGAAACCAAGCTGAAAGAAGACAATGTGCATAGACAGCTTTAGCCATTCGTCTAACACAGCTGGAAGGATAATTGAATTATGGCCAATATAACTCCACTATCACACTAATGGCTTCCACGGCAAACAACACGGTATAGTGCATAATAGCCTTTGACGCGCGCGGCATAGAAGCGAAAATCGAAAAGTTGGCCAGCCTTTCGCTTGGTGTGATCGATCTCTCAGTTGCAATGGACAAGACAAGGCTTTTTGTGAGTGATATGCAATTCAGAGTATAGTATAGTCCTGTTGTTTCTATACTTTTCTGATTTGCTTTACAATTCAATACCTTAAATTGAGTCGAGAGGCGAGCATGTAAAGTTGTTCAAGGAAATTTAAATACAATATTACAAGTTTTCACTGCAATATTGGTTACCATAGCACAGGTACCCTAGTTTTGGACCAGGGTAAGTCATTGTGTTTAGTCATAGTCTCAACAGTCTTTAGAGTTCTGTACCTCAAAAGAAAAAAAAACGGAAAGCTTATAGGATCACTTTGTTGTCCGTCCGTCCGTCCGTCCGTCTGTCAAGAGCTTTTATCTCGGGAGCGTGTGGAGGTATCAAGTTGAAATTAAAATCATATACTCAAGTCTACAGTCCTTTGAAGCTGTGAAAAAAAAACAAACTTCTAAGTTTACGTAAAGATACGGACGTTTATGCCGCAAAAAACGTATATTTCGATACTCAAGGGAATCAAAATTTATAGAGTAGGTACTTTCTGTTGACCTAGAACTATGAAATTTGGCAAGTAATAGTGTCATATACTACAAGTATTGGGAAAAATCTGAAAAATATACATTTAAACGTAACATAAACATTTACATACAGGCACATACATTGCTTCTGGCCCCACACTAGGATACCCTGTGTCGTGGGAACCGGAAAGTGCCACATCACAAACATGTAAACATCCAGGACCTGGGGTTTTTATTTGTTATTAAATCATAAAACATTCTTAAGTTCTTTAAATTAAGTAAGTAAGTGTAAGTTTTTTAAATTCTTTTAAGTTCGGGAAAAGCTAGGAAAAACTGCGAGACTTGGTACCTGAACTATTTATAATATGTACCTACAAATTTGTAGGGAACTCTCGGTGGGCGAGTCCGACTCGCATTTGTTCGGTTTTTTTTTATGGATTCTTGTTCTGGTGTTTTCAATAGAACCATTATAGAGACTATAGGGTAGTATTAACTCTATAATAGTTGCCTACAAGAAAATTACCCTTTGTTCATTACGCTTATTACATTTTACCGAAATTTTCATCACTTACAATGCCAGTCGCCACACATTGTTCGTAAATAGTGTTCCATACAATGCCGCTTTTATGTAGCTGAGTGCTGATAGTCTGTTCTTTTTGCACGCTACATTGCTTTTTTTAACGCGCTTCGCTCAAAAGGAGATTTTTATTGTGCACGTCCTATTTAGACCAGCTGAGCGTAAAGGATGTACGCATTACAATGATTCTTAGAATGTGCAACCGAGACTGATGCCAGACGCATCAGCCCATAGACCTATACACGCTGAAATTTAGGTGGTTCGAAAGCCGCGGTTAAGTTATTAGTAATTAAAAATGCCATTCATTTAGACTATTACTTTTAAGTATAGCGGTGGTAGCCACACTAGGCTACCCATTGGTAGAACATTGGGCTCGGAAGCGAGAGACCCAGGTTCGATTCCCAGTGCGGGCATGTACCTATGACTTTGTTTTCTAAATTATGTACATTTGTGAAGTTATAGTAGTAATACCACTCGCTAACTGTGAAGGAAAACATCGTGAGCAACACTTGAGTGTCTGAGCTATTCACATGCCTTAGCCCTTGAAATCGCCAATCCGCGGTGGGAATGGGTGGTGGGAGCCCGTTTTCTCTGAGAGAAGGCCTGTGCCTTGCAGTGGGATGTACTCGTATATAGGCTGCTTATGATATATGGAAATAAAATAAAAAGTTGAGTTGGGAAATCTTGTTTCGAGTTGAGAAAACTTGTTTAAACAAATGCGCGTACAATTAGTACTACCATTGAATTTTAATTCAATGGTACTACCTCTCCGTCTATCAGAACAATGACCCGTGGACCCCCGGCAGGCACACAACGTTCTGGCTAGCTACTAATGGTACTCATAGATTCCAGTTTGTGTCGAGATGTTTTTGAAAAGTGTATTTGAAAAAAAAACTAATTATTATTAGGGCACGTCATTTTGCTATGTCTTTCGAACCACCCAAAATTCATGGCGAACAATAAAGGCTATGCCAAATAGGCTTCTTCTTCTACTTCTTCTTATGGTGCCTCACCAACTAGTGAAGGTTGGCAGTCAGCTCCGCATATTTATCTCTATCTCTCCCAAGGTGAAAGAGCTCGGCAGCACTTGCGTTTCCAGTCCACTCCCATAGGTTTCTCAACCAGGATTTCTTAATAGGCTAACTCACCGGTAATATCTCGTCCTCGTCTGGGGTGTTGAGGCTGGCGGAGTCAACGGGCCGGTACCCTGAGCAGCACGAGCCGTCGAATGGCGACCGGTCAGAGGCTCTGTGGACAACAAATAATGGGTAGTTTTTTGTTAAAATAGCCGACGATCTGAAACTTTTGCTTCAGTATCAACAATAAAGGAAATAATAACAGATTGACAGGGTTGTCGGTCATACAATTTCTCAATGGCTAGCTTTGCAAATGTCAAGGTGCAGGACGTTATTAAACTTATCCATTGGATAGAGCTAACCCATGGATAAATAAATCAATAGTGCTATCAGATAGCGTTGGTGTAAGGCAGCTTTAGCCACTTCCAACAAGCGAGAGTGAAAAAATCTCAATTTGGTCTATTTGATTAAAATATTTTTATTTATTTTTTAATTTTCCATAATGGTGTAATATTATAGTCCGTATTATGCCATCAATAAAAAAAATACTCTCCTAAACTTAAAAAAAATATATTAAGATTATACTGAGAATTTTTGTACGCAGCTCCATGTTACATCACCATTGAAAATAAGATAATAAAATATATTATAGTCTCACAGCTATGAGATAGTGTTGACGTTGAAGAAGTTTTCCAGGTTTAAGAATAAATTCAAACTGTGCTATCTACGTTGCTACGCTGGTTGCTGCAATAGTTGCTACGCCGTCGACACCGCTACGAAAAATTCGTAGCACGTGCTACGTCGTAGAGGCCTCTGGCTCTGTCTCTGGTAGCTATAAACAAAATGTGTTCTGTTCTGTAATACCACAGATTTGTAGTCACCAGTTAGCTGCCTTAATCACTAGATTACGAATACCTACAACACTTTGCACTCTCCAAAACATACACGCACACACATACGCACTCACACACACACACACACACACACACAAATGCACAAATTGTAATGATTACTTATTCAATATTTAATTATTTTTTCGTTGTTCTTATAAGATTCATTGGTAAGAAATAACTTATTATATTATTGTCATCCATTATGCGGAGGAGACTAGTTTCCACAGGGAATCCTAGTGTGGGGACGAGAGCTTTATCCTATTCTATAAAATTGTTTATTTGGAGCAAATAAATATTTTTATTACTATTTCCTACGTATCTAACGCTAATAGTTTTCAAACGATTTAAAAACTGCGTTTCGCAATCCTTACACTAATTTTATTGTGAGAAACGCAAAACATATATGGGAACACTGTGTTTTCAATTTGTTAGGTACATATTGCTAGGCAGACCTGTAATTTCGCCAGTTGACGTGATAAAATAGCGTATAAACTTAAAATAAAATATAATTTTGGAAAAAGTCACAAAAACATTTTTTAGGGTTCCGTACTTCAAAAGGAAAAGACAGAGTCCTTATAGAATCACATATTTCTCTTCGTCTGTCAAGACCCTTTTTCCCAGGGATGTACCGGTTTACTCAAATTCGACCGCTTGAGAATTCCTTTCATGAGTGTATCAATATTGAATTACCTTTAATTTCAAGTAGTGATGTTATCAGTCACCACAAACTGAAGAAAAATAAAGTGACTAAAAACATTTACGCATTAATCAAATATCAGTAAAAAAATCCCATCTACTAAAGGCAATAAAGTGCATTTACCATACTGTGGTTTAGTATATTCTTTAAGGTTGAATATAGCTTAGAATGGAGCATAAAAAAGCGTAGCGTTTCTGCATTTTTCCATACAAAAGCTTCTCCGATTTATGAAAACGGAGAGAAGCAATATGGGCATACGGATTCAATTGTTTAGCTAGAAAAATGTCTTGTACAGTCTTCCACGTTAGACTGAAGACGGGTTAAAGAAGTTTAAGAGGGACCTTTTTTATTAAGCTACAATCCTACTAATATTACAAATGTAAAAGGCTTGACAAATTGATGAAGCGAAACAGGTCTGTAAAGATCGTGGCAAGTGGCAAACCCTGGTCTCTGCCTGTCCCTCCGGGATGCAAGCATGTGCTAATGTATTTATAAATTGTATACGATTCTACAACAAGATCCCCGAAGATACAATAAGCTAGCTAGAAAGTGTGTAAAGAGCACTTTGTGCCAAAAGGCTACTATAGCTTACTAAAAATGTCTGGAATTAAAGCCATGGAACCTACAACTCAATGCATGAGTTCTAGGTTCTAAAAAGACAATTTAAACTCTGTTAATTAGGAACCAAATGTGAAAAGAGTAAGTTAGGAGTTTTATGCCCATTTTTCTCCAAAATTATCTAGTTTTTTGAAATGAACACCTAGTTTAACTTGTAACGTTCATTAAGTCGCAGTTTCTGTATTATTTGGAATAAAAACACTTTGATTTTCGATTTTGATTTTTGTAAATGTGAAAGTTTGTATGATCTGGGTGATCTGGCATCTGGGTGAAAAACTGTACAGAGTTAGATTATAGTCTGGAATAGCACTTAGGCTACTTTCATGTTTGTCTCATCATCAACCCATTTATGTCCCCACCGAGGGGCACGGGTCTCTTCCCTGAGGAAGGTATAGGCCATACTCCACCACGGGGGCCAAGTCCGGATTGGTGGAGGCTTGTAGACTAGTGGCTCGTCTCCTGTCAGAAGTTGTCAAGCCGCCCTAAGGCCTCTGACTTGGCTTAACGACTGCCATCTATCGACGGCAGCCGGCACCAACAGCTTAACGTGCCTTGCGAAGCACGGAACCGCTCGGAAAAATGCCACTAGCGTTAGGCATAGACGGCGACCCATCCATGCACTGAACGCGCCCTGTGTTGCTTAACCTTCGTGATCGTTTAAGATCACTCAGGCAGCCGGGGCTACGAGCGAAGCTGTTTGTCTAAAATTTAATAAATAAATAATTTGAACACTAAGTGACGCTGACGATATTTTTATAGCGGGTTGGTTGTGTATGCCGTATGGCTTTGCTAATCTAAGGCCCTGGAACTCCGAACTGCGAACTCTTTCGCGTCGCGTCTTTTCCGCGCCCTGGCCCCGTCTCTTTTAAGTGACGCCGACTGTACGTGTCGTTCAAATGCAAACACAAGATGTTCACCAGCGTCTTGTTGAACCACCCTGTATACGTAAACAAGTAAATCTACGAGTGAACATCGCACGAGGATTGGGAGTAAACAGAGAGGGGAAAGCCTCTATCGACCACTAACTCGATCAAGAAACACTTCTATTTCGTCGCTACAGAGTTTGTTTTGCCGAAATTGGGTGGTATACGATTTGTTGACAATCAATCTTGGTCGCTCTAGTCGGGTCGTTGAACTTAGAAGTCAGACACGTAATAAGGAGACGTAAAAGGCGAGCTTTTGTTTAACTATTTATGTTTACTTTGAAAGCTAGCGGAGGTACTGTGCTAATCAGTATGTGTACTGCCACTATATTACGCTCACCAAATCCTGAGCGATTCCAATCTTCTAACAGCCAAATTACTATGGAATTTGACAGTTAGACGACTGGAATTTCTCAGGATTTGGTGCGCATAATTAGGCCACTGATTTCAGTGTTTACAACGGAATTTTATTAAAAGGCTCGTCAGTCAACTTAGATATCATTACAAATATTAATTATCCCGCAAATTAACGGAAAAGAATCACAGGAGCGACTCGAGACCAGCGACGAATGGGTTACACGGCATAGACATTACGTCCCGTGAGAGGTATCCGACAGGAGTCAAACAGCCATTGGCCGCTAGCAACAGCATGTGTGGTTGGTATTAATTTTATTTTAATTTTATAAGTTCACAAAATAGAAATCAGAAATCAGAAATCAATAATTTATTTCAACGTAAAGAATTTACATTCTGTTTGCTGAATGTCAATGTACTATGTTACTATGTTAGCCGCTGCCTTCGGGCCGTATTTGTAGTTGAGAAAAAGGCAGCGGGAAAAAAAACTCCACTCTGACCATCTTTTCTCAAATCATCTTAAACTTATACATCAAAGCCTATATGATATGATTCCATGATAGCCACTAATAACTTTAAAAGCCAAAATAACACTTCTTACAAAAGTAGGAAAAACAGTAATGCTGCGGCCAGACACACGAACAGCACCCGTTCACGAGCATAACGCAGGGGTCAGCCATCACCAGTCTCAACCATTTTAGAGGGAGATAGGTGACCCGGCCACCACGCCACCTAGAACACAGTCTCTGGTCTAGAACACTATTTATGTTCTCGACCAGAGATTTCTTAGGTTAGACAGATAGATAGATAGACAACTCTTTATTGCAATTAAAACAGGTATTTACAGAGTAAGGCAATGAATATCTCAATCGGCGGTCTTATCGCTGAAAACGGATGGACAGGACTGAAAGAGGGTGAGAGTCTAGTAGACTTAGAGGAACCGTTGGTTTGGATTAATTTGATATGGGGTTCCGTGAAATAAAAATGGCGTGTTAGGTTTAGGAACAGCTGTTCTACTATAGTCATCTTGGACTTGGTAGACACAAAAGGTTGGTGAAATGAAATGAAAAAAAAAAACCTTTTAAACCCTGAGTGTGAAGTAGTTTGAAATAAGCAAAAAGAATGTAAATTCTTTACGTTGAATTAAATTTTCGATTTCAGGTTTGAGAATTCCGCCCACTTTTATTTCTGAAATCAGAAATAAATAAATATTTCAACGGAAAGAGAAGAAGAAGAATAAGAGGAAGAAAGACATTTATTGGGACAAATTAACCCATCACAAGAAAAAAAGGCATAACAAGTAACATAAACAAGTAGGTACAAAAGAAAAACAAGTCACATAAATACAACATAATACAAGACATTCTGTTTGTTGAATCAGTATCATCATGAGCCACTCGATGACCACTACAGGACATAGGCCTCCTTCGTGGTTTTAATAACCATGAGGGGTTTTGTCATAATCGCCACGCTTGGCAGGTGGGTTGGCGATCACAGTATGCGGTTGGAATCTCAGGAAGACGCTACTGCCCGTCTCCTGGTAATTGATTTCCTTAGTCTTCTTCTACGACATCCACGGAAGGAAATGGTTTGTTGAATGTCAACGTACAATGTTAGCCACTGCCTTCCGGTCGATTTGTAGCGGAGAAAAAGGCAGCGAACAAAAAACTCCACTCGGACCATTTTTTCTCTAATTATTATAATACACCAGTTGCGATGTAAATTATAAAGATTCCATGATTGCCATCAGTTAATTTAAATACAAAAACGAAAAATAATTAAATGAGAAAAATAATTAATGCTGCGGCTAGACACACGAACAGCACCGTTCATGAGCATCACGCATGGGTCAGCCATCGCCACTCTCAACCATCATAGAGGGAGACAGGTGACCCAGTGCTCACGACATCATTCGAATGACCTTCATCATACCTGCATGATTAAGTTCTTGTGTCAGTTATAAAATTTATGATAGTACCTACATAATTATTATGTGGTCTGCACACTCTTTCCCTTGAGTCATCTAACCTAATAAATTAACACCCTCTTAAGGGTCGGTGGTAGCCCAGTGGGTAGAACATTGGACTCGGAAGCGGGAGACCCAGGTTCGATTCTCAGTGCGGGCATGTACCTATGACTTTGTTTTCTAAGTTATGTACATTTGTGAAGTTATAGTAGCAATACCACTCGCTAACGGTGAAGGAAAATATCGTGAGGAAACCTGAGTGTCTGAGCTATTTACATACCTCAGCGCTTGAAATCGCCAATTCGCGGTGGGCACGCGTGGTGATTAAGCCCATACTCTCTCTCTGAGAGAAGGCCTGTGCCCTACAGTGGGACGTATATAGGCTGCTTATAAGGGTCCGACCACGGATGTTTTTACATCCGTGGGTCCGACACCCAGAATTACAGCTAGACTATTACATACATACATAAACTCACGCCTGTATCCCAGAGGGATAGGCAGAGACCAGGGACCGCCACTTGTCACGATGCTGACAGATCACTTTCGCTTCCTCAACATTCATTAGTCGTTGCATGCACGCACTTCCACCATGCTATACTTATTTTAATTTATGCGAACGACTGTCACTAAGATACAGGCAATTTCAAGCCTTGTTGAATTATGACTAAAGGCCAAATTGCCCATTTTCTTTGGAGGGTTTTCGGGGTTCTATTACCCGTAGTACTACTAAACATTTTCACGTTACTTATATTTTTAGTGTTAGCGCAAGTAAGAGGGGTCTAAGCCTCCTTGTGGAAATAATAAGTACCTGTCACAAATATGATTGACACGAAGATATTAGATAAAAAATATCGAAAACAACGGTTTGTTACACGCATTATTATCTTTAATATACCTAGTATTGAGTTCGTCTTTGTACAAAGTTGTCTTAGTGCAATAAATATTTTTTTATTAGTTCTTACGTTTAAATATAAATCTAAATAGTATTTATTTCGGGTTCCTTTTTGTACAGTCGACAGAATATCGACGTTTATAAAGTCACCCTGTAGACTTTGAATTCGTTCACCGTTTTTTAAGGGGACATTAACCATGATTTACAAACATATATAATATATGGTGGCATTTAAAAAAAAACGTATATCTTTTTTAATTTTTTACGCATATAGGACGATAGAAAAAAGAAAAAATCAACCTTATGGTTCTTCCTACAACTTTTTATTTGGATTCACAGCCGGAAATCACCAGTATTTACAAATATGTTATACTAGCTGTTGCCCACGACTTCGTTCGCGTGGTAATTTTGATGTGTATTTTTCCGGGATAAAAAATAGCCTATGTGCTAATGCATACTATATATAATCTATCTCTGTGCAAAATCATCCGGATCCGTTCAGCCGTTTCTGCGTGAAATAGTAACAAACATCCATCCATACATACAAACTTTCGCGTTTATAATATTAGTAAGGATATACCATTACCGATAAATCATCAATAATACTGTTTTTCACAGTAAAAAGAACATTTTCTCAAAATACTGCTAACGATTTCAAAATCACCCTGTAGTGCTGTAAGATCCGTGTTAATAAACCGCTCTTATCTATGAGAACGTTATTTAGTGCATTCATTTTAAGTTGGTGTACGAAACAAAACTGCAACTTGTACGCACTCAAAGCCCATAATTAAATAGGAGTCTCTTCCCACAGTCTCCGCAGAATGGCAAATGTGCACATAGTTGCCGGGAATATTCCAGACGGAAGCTCCGCTAACGATATTGCCTCCGAGTGGCTCCGACATTGTTTCAATGTTAAGCTACGCACATACTACGAGTACCCTAGCTTGATAGTTAAAACATAAAACATAGAAGTACAAGGTATTTTGCAATGTTATGGACATATGGAGAGGGTAAAGAGAGAAAAACCGGCCAATTGCGTGTCTAGGGATTTTAGGGGTTCCTCCCCCCTCGTTTTAGGGGTTCGTAGTTGGTCGACAAAATATACGAACCTAGAAGAAGGGGTTTTTGATTGATATTAGGATTTTATTACCCGACTGCGGCGGACTGTTTAGCTCATATGAATGTATGTATGTGAGTACGACCGATTACATAGCCCTCATAACTCCTTAACGAATGGTCAGATTTTAGTAAATAAGACTGCGCAAGTGTTATAGCATAAATAAATAAAAACACTAAAGTCAAAAATGAAAAACTGAAGTATTTTTTTATTTTATTCTACCTATTTAGCCGATATACGTCCCACTGTAGGCCACAGGCCTTATCTCAGAGAGAGTATTCTATTCTATTTATGATATCTATTTAGGACAACCAACAGGCAATACATCAATACATTCGCAGAAAAAAGAAACACACGTAATATGGTAATTGCTTACTCACTTATAGGATGTCTGTAATATATGGTGATCTAATGTAAATATAGATTAATAAAGCAACTATTTAAGTAAACATGAATTAAAGATATTCAAACAGTTTTCTTTTGAATAACCAACAACCCGACTGCTGAGCATTAGCTACTAAGCAGGCGGGACTTAAATCCAACAATATACGTAACTAGGTTGGTCCCGTCTGCTTAGTAGTTAATGCTTAGCAGTCGGATTGCTGGTTATTTTTTATTTCAGTTTTTTTTTAAAGTTTTTTGTCCACTATTGCTCGTTAATTCCTTTTAACTTCAACACATGTGCTGTTGCCCTGATATTTTTTTCCCGTTTCTACAAATCATCCATTTAGCCAAGAGAGGAGTGAGCGGGGGGGGGGGGGGGGTTGGGATAAATCGAGCTTATGTGAGAGGGATTACTGGTGCCCTAGGGGGACACACGTCGACCAAATAGAGGTTGGCGAAGGACAAGAAAAAAAGTACCCGTAGCTGGCGAGCGCGCATGCAGCGACTAATTAACTTCAATAAAGCGAGACAAGTTTCTCAGGATCGTGAAAAGTGGCGATCTTTGACCTCTGCCCGGTCCTCCGGGATACAGGCATTAGTTCATGTATCTTTGTATGAACATTTAGCCCCCTGCGAAGTAGTCAGACTGAAAGTTAATGGGGCAGACTAAAGTCAATATAATAATATTTTTGTGTCCACAATTTCCCAACTTCAGGCGCTAATGTACTCGTATCACTGAAGATTCACGAAAATACATTAATTTAATAAACATAACATAACATAAACTCACGCCTGTAAACCAGAGGGGTAGGCAGAGACCAGGGACTGCCACTTGCTACGGTCCTGACACTTCCTCAACATTCATTAGTCGTTGCATGCACGCACGCCGGTTTCGGGTACTTTTTATCTTGCCCTTTGGTAATACATCCCCTATTTGGTTGAAGTATGTCCGTCTGGATCGTCCCTTACCGGCCCATTAATTTAATAAATGTATTATTACATGAAACCATTAATTTTATACAATCTGCAAGAAAGCAAAGTAATTTTTTAAAAATTTGCATCCCAAAACTGTTTAACTACCGTGCTCTTAGCACGTAGGATTCGAAAAAAAAATATTCGGTCTATTGTGTTTATGGTGTAAAGTTAAAGGTAACAGTCGATAGCGTAGTGTACTTCTACCTTTAGCTTTGCACGCAGGTGTAGTTCCGCAAATATGCCTAGTATGCGGTTGGTACGCAATTTTGATCGAACAATAAACTAAACGCTACCGTTAGAAGGGTTATACAAAATTCAACAAGTTTGCGTAAAAACGAAGTGCCCTGCGCCGCAGTTGAAATTGAAATTTGTTTACTTATGCATATTAAGATCATAATCATATAGTCCGCACAAATCATTTTGGCGGTAACGTGAACATAGTCATAGATCGTATACACATCGCTTAATGTCCTTACAGTGTACGGGTATGTGTGAGTAATTGACTACTTTAGTAGTTGAGCAATAGTTATTGAATACGAATCAAACCAGATCAATTACTTACAAATACACTGTAAAGACAGTAAGCGATGTGCAAACGGTCTGTGGCTATGTTCACGGTACCGCCATAAAGATCTGTGCGGACTATAACATTAATTATAATATTATAGGAGAAAATTTGTCTTTACGAGTGGGGATTAGACCTGCACGTGGTCGGACGGTATAAAAGGCAGCGCGCACTGGTGCCCGCCCCTTATTCCGCTCCGAACCGCCGCTGGTGTAAGACCCATTTTGTATTGCCTCGTGTCTGATTTGTTTAGTGGATTTCCGTGTGAATAATTTTTGTGATTTGTAATGATTTTTTTTTTAAGTGAAGTAATTTTTGTTTGTATTAAATTTTGTGATTGTTGATTCCATTTTTTTTTTTAGTCATTTTTGCTCGAATTTGCTAAAATCAGAAGTGGGATAGAATCAACGTAGTTCTATCCTATCGGCTATTCTGTCTTTGGCTAGAATTCGAAGCGAGGGTACTGAAAAAAAAAGAGGAAAAAATGTCGGATCGCGAACGCCGTCACAGCCGTTATAATTCTCGCGATCGGGAACGAGATCGTCGCCGTAGTAGATACCGCGATCGTACTCCACAAGGTAGCCTAAGGCGCGAGATGGATGCGATGATGGCTCGTCTCAGGGCGTTAGAAGATCAACCAAATAATTCACGAAACACCAAGTCGCCCGAACGCGCTTCATCGCCGCCATCTCGGCGCCAGACGTCAGCACCGGTTGATCGGCGAACAACCTCACCGTCTGCGAGTCGTCCTGCGTCACGAGTGCGCGGCGTCGGCCACTCTGGGACACCAGAGTTGCCAACGCCTGCGCTGGGCGAGTCGCATACGAACGAAACGGGGGATGTTTCTGAACGTACTGCTAGCGAAGCAAACGCGCCGTCGACAGTAACTGATCGGATTGTAGACGCTATTCATTCGATAAACACGGTAGTACGGTCAAATCATTTTTATATCTCGAACTTTGACCCTAATTTACATAATATCGAAGACTGGTGTGCGGAAGTAGATCGCGCAAAAAATCTAAATAACTGGACTGACCACGAGTGCCTTTCACGCATTGGTAACTGTTTGAAGGGCGACTCTCGTACATGGCTGAACGAGTGGGTGACAAGCGATCGGACTTGGAGTAGTTTCAAGAAGGAATTTAAGCCCTTGTGCCCAAGGACCCCCGATGTTGCTAATATTTTGTACGAGGTGATGAGCACCAATTCGGACAACTATCCCACGTATGCCGATTACGCTCGTCGCTCGCTACTTCGCCTACGAATAGTCCGGGGTCTCAGCGATGAATTGATATCGGCAATCGTAATTCGCGGCATCACCGATCCACAGATTCGAGCGTCAGCCACTAACGCTAAACTATCGCCTAACGATTTGGTCGAGTTTTTCGCAATATACGTGAAGGCTAACGTGCCAAAAAATACTGCCCGTACTATGTCGCATAGTGTTCCCTCCGGAAAAGATAAGACTTATCCACAATTTGGCTCTCGAAAGCGACGGTTTGAGGAAGGAAAATGTTTTATTTGCGGTCAGTCGGGACACAAACAGAAAAATTGTAGCAAGAGAATTAGAACGGAGCAAGCTCCGTCTACCTCAAATACAAACGCCTCAAGCTCAAAACCTGCTTTTGTCCCGACAAAACCTGAACAGTGCGCTTTTTGCAAAAAGGTAGGCCACCGGGTTGACACGTGTTTTGCCAAACAAAAATCGGAGTCGCGAAACAAAAATGAGGTGAACTTTTGTCGTGAAAATCAAACTACCCGCAATAATGATATTGTTGTAGCTGTCATCCAAGGGGTACCGGTTGATGTTTTGATTGATAGTGGGTCAACGATATCACTAGTTTCATCTTCCGTGTTGAAACACTTCAATTGCGCTCACAAGCCAACGTTCCGCATATTGAAGGGACTGGGGAGTCAGGAACTCGAAAGCACCTCTTACGTAACGTTGCCAATTGAATTCGATGGTATCACTCTAGAAGTTGATCTATTCATCGTGGCTTCCGAGTTCATGAACACCCCGGTTATTGTGGGTACGGACGTCCTAAATAGGAAGGGTGTTCGCTATGTACGTACGCGTGATTCCCAGACGCTGACGAGGGAAGAAGTCGAACCTAGTCATGTAATGGTTGTTCAGTCTACCCCACCGATTCCAATTAATACACCTCTTGTTGATGACCAATTGCAACAGTTGTTAGCAATTATAAATGAGTTTTCACAGCACTTGATATCTGGTACAGCAACAAGCACTGTGACTACAGGTAGCATGGTGATTAGACTGAGCAGCAACACTCCGGTTAGTTACCGGCCCTATCGACTTTCACACGATGAGACTCTTCGCGTTCGTGAGATAATCAAAGATTTGCTGGACAAGGAAATCATTCAAGAGTCGGAGTCAGAGTACGCAAGCCCCATCCTTCTAGTTAAAAAGAAGGATGGTTCAGACCGAATGTGCGTCGACTTCCGAAAATTGAACGATTTAACCGTTAAGGACCGATTTCCTTTACCGCGTATTGACGACCATATTGACCGGTTAGGACAAAACAAATATTTCACCAGTCTTGACATGGCTACAGGGTTTCACCAGATACCAGTAGAAAAAGAGTCGGTCCCTCTCACTGGCTTTGTCACGCCTGAAGGGCATTATGAGTACTTAAAGATGCCTTACGGCCTGACAAATGCTCCAGTCATATACCAGCGGATAATTGGAAAAACCCTTCGGGAATTTATTGAATCTGGTGAAATCCTAGTGTACATTGACGATGTTTTAATCTTGAGCAAGACGGTGGAACACGGGTTTGTTCTCTTGCGCAACGTACTTACGACCTTGACAAATGCGGGTTTTTCGATAAATTTGAAGAAATGTTCATTCCTCGCGACTGAAATCGAGTACTTAGGTCGCAGCATTAGTGAAGGTCAGGTGAGGCCGAGTCATGATAAAATTAAAGCTTTAACGGACGCCCCCGAACCAAAAAATGTGAAACAGGTTCGCCAGTTCATGGGCTTAGCCAGCTACTTTCGCCGGTATGTACCTGGCTTTGCTCACAAGACTGCTTGTATCGCGGCTTTAACGCGAAAAGGGGTCGAGTTTCATTGGGGATCGGAGCAGCAGGCTGCTCGAAGAGAGATCATTGATTGTTTGACTAGTGAGCCAGTGCTTGCAGTCTATGATCCCTCTTTGCCGATCGAGGTCCACACGGACGCCAGTTCCATTGGGTATGGGGCTGTGCTTATGCAGGTGCACGAGGGTGGTCACAAACGAGTGGTTGCTTACTTTAGTAAGTTGACACAAGGGGCTGAAAGTAAGTACCACTCGTACGAGCTCGAGACCCTCGCTGTGGTTAGAGCCCTGCAGCACTTCAGACATTATCTTGTGGGTGTGCCTTTCACCGTGGTTACAGACTGTAATGCGATGAAATTAACTAAAAGCAAGAAGGACTTGCTTCCTCGTGTGGCTCGGTGGTGGGTATACCTGCAGGACTTTGACTTTAGTCTTGACTACCGCAAGGGTTCACTTATGTCACATGCCGACTATTTAAGTCGAAACCCTGTCAATGTGTGCACAGTTCAAAAGCCACAGAACTGGGCACAGATCACACAGGCTGCCGATGAGGAGACGCGGTCCCTTATACAGAAACTGAGTGACGGACAATTAGATGCGAGTCGTTACGTGCTAAAAAATGACCTCCTTTACGCAAAGTATTCGCCCACTGGGGAACCATCTCGTTTTCTTTGCTTTATCCCAAAGGGGCATAGACTCAGCTTACTCCGTGTATTTCACGACGAGCATGACCATCCAGGGGTAGAAAAGACCGTAGACTTAATTACGAAACACTTTTGGTTTCCGGGGTTAAGGGGTTTTGTTTAAAAATATGTCGCGCACTGCATAGTGTGTATTTCCCACAAAAAGGTACCGCGAGCCCCGTTACAGCCTATTAATTCATGGGAAAAGCCCGATGTACCCTTTGAGACAATCCACATGGATGTGTTGGGACCCCTTCCGGAGGCTGATGGCTACCGCTATATTCTCATCATTATCGATGCCTTCTCGAAATATTGCCTCCTTTACCCAATGTATCGTCTGGATGCTAACGAATTGAAACGGCATTTCACTAACACCATTTCATTGTTCGGAGCTCCCAAGCTAATTGTCGCTGATAGAGGCCGCATGTTCCAAAGTGCCGACTTCCTCGACTGGGTTAAATCAATGGGTTGCGATGCACATTTGATTACACCCGAGATGCACCAATCCAACGGGCAAGTTGAGCGCTACTGCCGGACGGTCCTAAACATGGTTCGCATCGAGTCCAATCACCGACAGCAGCGGTGGCCCAGCGTCATGTGGAAACTGCAACTGGTCCTCAACATTACTAAGCACAGGACCACCCAATACTCAGCTCTCAATCTGTTGGTCGGTATCGATGCAGCGACACCTTTGATACGAAGCCTGGTGCGAGACGTAGCCTTGGAGAATTCCAGTCCAAATCGCGAAGCATTGCGCGAGATGAGCAGACAAAGGACGGCTGAGCGGCTCAGGCAGAACCAGCGAAGCCAAGACGCTTATGTGAACCAAGGGAGGAAACCGCCCCGCGGTTACGAATTAAACTCTTTAGTTTTTGTCAGGAAGCAGGCCCAGTCAACCGGAAAGCTGGACTCCGGTATGCGTGGCCCGTACCGCGTGGTGAAGGTCCTGCCACATGGGCGTTACGCTCTGCAACTTCTGGCCGGCTCGTACGGAAAGGCGACCCAGGCAGCGGCGGAGTTTATGGTCCCGTGGCACGGAGAGTGGACTCCTGATGTGTGTGCTGCATATTTTGAAGGTAAGCAGCCTGGCCATCTGTAGACATGTTGCGAACTGTCCCTCAGATGTGTCTCCAGAAGTAGCTAACGTCGTGCTTACTTTCTGGTTGTGGAATCATTATGGTCACGCTAACGCCGTGCCTAGGACCTGATGATTCTGGTCGGATATGCCAACGTCGTGCCTATGTCCAAATGGTTCTGGTCGGATATGCCAACGTCGTGCCTATGTCCAAATGGTTCTGGTCGGATATGCCAACGTCGTGCCTATGTCCAAATGTTTCTAGTCGTAGATGCCACCGGAGGGTAGCTATTCTGCTGATGTTAAGTTATGCCAACGTAGTGCCTATAACTTAATGATGTACTTATGTTGTAAACTATTTTTCCATGTATCGTTTTCTATGACCCGAAGACGCAGACAACGAGGAGTCTACTCTGGTGAACACTGAGCCGCTGCTAGAGACAGCGGGACCATCATCGAACTTAGAGATGCTGCGACCTGCCGAGACACTGGCCAGCGCTGATGAAACGCAAGAAACTGACGAGCGGCGAAACAACCACGTTCTGCCTGAAGATGAGCCCGAGTCTGAACTCTCCACGCCGTTGCTGGAACCTGACCTGCATAGCTAAATGGGAGCCCGAGGACGGACTCTTGTCAGGAAAGGCCGTATAGGAGAAAATTTGTATTTACGAGTGGGGATTAGACCTGCACGTGGTCGGACGGTATAAAAGGCAGCGCGCACTGGTGCCCGCCCCTTATTCCGCTCCGAACCGCCGCTGGTGTAAGACCCATTTTGTATTGCCTCGTGTCTGATTTGTTTAGTGGATTTCCGTGTGAATAATTTTTGTGATTTGTAATGATTTTTTTTTTAAGTGAAGTAATTTTTGTTTGTATTAAATTTTGTGATTGTTGATTCCATTTTTTTTTTTAGTCATTTTTGCTCGAATTTGCTAAAAATATAGTATTAAGTTGTCATTAGTATTCAATAAATAAATCGTACTTATCGTACTTATAAATACAGTGAAATTACACCCAGGAATCACAAATTGCAGTAGACTAACTTCATGGGCTGATTAGACTAGATGTGGTGCGCTCTTACAGCGGTGGCAGCACATCGATAGAACGCTTGCCTCGCATTCGAGAGGTCGTGGGTTCGAATCCAGAAATGTACCAATGACTTTCTAAGTTAGGTACATTAATTTATGAATTTAAAGCAGCGGCACCACTCGCTAACACTGAAGGAGAACATCGCGAAGAACCCCGATTTTATAAGAACCCCGACCCACATTGGACTCGGAAGCGAGAGACCCAGGTTCAATTCCCAGTGTACCTACCACTTTGTTTTCTAAGTTATGTGCATTTGTGAAGTTATAGTAGCAATACCACGCGCTAACTGTGAAGGAAAACATCGTGAGGAAACCTAAGTCTGAGCTTTTCACACATCTCAGCGCTTACAATCAACAATCCGGGGTGGGAACGCGTGGTGATTAAGCCCATACTCTCTCCCCTACAGTGGGACGTATATAAGATCCTTATGTATATATATTCAAATACTTTACCGACTGAAATCCTCGATCCGCGGTGCGCACGCGTGGTGATTAAACCCTTACTCTCTCTGAAAGATAGTCTATACTCAGCAGTGGGATATATCTAGGTGGCTTATATTTTTTAGTATTAGTGAAAAATCCCTTTAGTTAAATAAAAAACCGGCCAAGTGCGAGTCGGACTCGCGCACGAAGGGCTCCGTATCATTATCTATACAATATTTGAATATTTCAAGCGTCTACCTGTTGCCTTTATTAATATCGAGCAAAAAGCGGCAAAAAAAAGACGTTTGTTGTATGGGACCCCCCCTTAAATAATTATTTTATTCTGTTTTTAGTATTTTTTGTCATAGCGGCAACAGAAATACATTATCTCTGAACATTTCAACTGTCTTACTATCGCGGTTCATTAGATACAGCCTGGTGACAGACGGACGGACGTACGAACGGACCCTTTGGGTACAGAACACGAAAAAATATCTAATTGACAATTATGATGTATAGTGGCCAGTTACTCTCACCTTAAGGTTGATTAAAAGCCTGCAAAGAGGCAGTTAGTAACTGACAGCGTTCTGTCGTAAACAGGAAGCGTAATAGCTGTTGTGGGCTCGTAAACAGTGTCCTTAATAATTTTATTACTGCGCAGCTGACATGAGGAATCCGTTTCCGTATGGCGCCGGACTAAGAATAGCGTCACTCCATTTCCTTCCGTGGATGTCGTAGAAGGCGACTAAGGAAATAAATTACCAGGAGACGGGCAGCAGCATCTTCCTGAGATTCCGACCGCATACTGCGATCGCCAACCCGCCTGCCAAGCGTGGCGATTATGGCAAAACCCCTCATGGTTATGAAGACCTGCAGTGGGCATCAAATGGCTGATGATGATGATGACGTTCCCTGTCCCCGTACAAAGATTATGGACGGCCCAGTTGGCCCCATTCAGATTTTGTGTGGAATCAGGCGTTACTTTGGGCGGGCGGTGCATTAACTAACCGCATGGTGCTTGTGGGATTTTGGCGGAATTTAGCAAAGTAATTTTCACATTTTTATTGCCCCATTCAGGTTATACCAAATTTGCACTCTAAAATATTGCTATATGTTAGTATAAGAGTATATATTTCTTACAAAACATGTTTTCCTGTGATTTCAGCAGTTTTTCCTGTGATTCAACTGTTGAGTCACGAACTTGCGAGTAAAAAAACGGTAAAAAAAAACATCGTATTAGTCAATTATTATCTCACAGTATTAGTCAGTTCTTACCGCTACCCGGTCATTCTTGCTGTTTTTATCCGACTGCGGCGGAGCCCAAAAGGAAGTTAATGTGTTTGGCTAGTATATATGTGTGTATGTAAGAATATCCGATTCGATGTTCCCTCATAACTCCTTAACCAATGGTCAGATTTTGACGAATAAGATCTCAATCGGTTCGTCATGTTTGCGCGAGTGTCATAGGCTATATGAAATTAGCATAAATAGAAAAAATCAAAATCACAAAAAAGACAAAACTAAAAAAACTTAATTAAAAAGTAACCCGACTGTTAAAAATTAACTACAAAGCAGGCAGGACCCAAATTGAACATTATAAATCCTTGCGAGGTATCTATGATAGGTTGGGTTCCGCCTGTTTAGTAGTTAATGCTAAGCAGTCGGGTTGTTGGTTATTTTTTAATTTAGTTTTTTTTGCAAATAAATTCTTGTCCAGCAGGGCCTTCGCCATCTGAACCTTCAAGACCTTTAGGAGCTTCTACAGGGGCTTTTGTGGTTATAAGTAATGTTTCTTTTTCTCGATTTTCATAAAGTATTTCTCTTAAGTCAAGTTGGGTAACATTGAATTTCCTTGCAACTTTGAATAAATATTGTCTTTGGAAAATTGCACACATAAAAACTTCTAAGGTAATAGAAAGACTAACGGTAAAAACCAGCCAAGTGCCAGTTTTTACCGTTAGTCTTTCTATTACCTTAGAAGTTTTTATGTGTGCAATTTTCCAAAGACAATATTTATTCAAAGTTGCAAGGAAATTCAATGTTACCCAACTTGACGTTATAGGATCTATAATACAAGCAATAAATACTCCACCAAATCTAAGGAGTTTTTGGGATTCTATAAGAAGAAACGAAAAGCAAAAATTTCGGCATGTTTTTTTTATACATACTATGTTCAAGTTATGTTTAAAGTTGTATGCACCATATGACTCGTATGTTGGGTTACGAACTTGTCATTTAATTTTTCGTGTTAACCGACTGTTGAGTCGGGTCACGGGACCGGGGCAGTATTAAGTTGAGACATTATTAGCTTATACGCCTCTATTAGCGTAGCAGGAACTATGTTTTGTTTTTCAATTTTGTAACTGAAGTGGGCTACCGTTTAAATTTAAACTATTCCCTACAGCGAAACGGTATTTTTTTTTTGTTATTTTGCACAAATCAACAAGAATAAATAATTCAGTAGATTTGGTGCTGTGGGCAAAAAACTGGTAGCACTGCCCAATTTTACGGCAGCTAATCAGCTGAACGATAATTATTGTTAATTTATGAAGAATGACGAGGAAATTATTACTGTGACAGCTCATTAGCTATAAATTTGAAAAAAGGAGGAAATTTCTACAATTTTTTTTTAATCAAGCTTAAATTAGTGGCTATTTATAACACTTTCTGGTTTCATTTTTATAGAGTTCCGTACCCGACGGGTGCCAAACGGGACCCTATTACTAAGACTCCACTGTCCGTCTGTCTGTCAACAGGCTGTATCGCATGAACAGTGATAGGTAGGCAGTTGAAATTTTCATAGATGATGTATTTTTGTTGCCGTTATAACAACAAATACTAAAAACAGAATAAAATTAATATTTCAAGGGGGCTCCCACATACAAGAAACGTGATTTTTTCCGTTTTTCTCGATCTTTGTGTCTAATGTTGTTTAGATAATGGTACGGGACCCTCCATGCACGAGTCCGACTCGTACATGGCCGGTTTTTGTATATAATGAGCAAGGCCTAACATATACTGGCTGTATTGTTGGAACACACACTGGCTGAATATATTCGGCTGCATAATCTACAAGGCAAGGTTATTCCCCTAAATTATTTTATAGCATCACAAGTATCATAGTCATCATAGTCTTAGTCCTACAGTGCCCAGCCGGCCTATTCTGTAGCTATTCACAATTTGCGTAATCCATTTTGAAGTTTCCGAAGAGTCAAAATATGCGTAGTTTATTAAATATGCATATATTCGGTTAAATCGAACGAATCCATGTAGTGGAAAGGTTACGTGGCCTCCAATGGAGTAAATACGGTCCTGTCAACAATAATGAGATAAATAAGATAATAATAATGATAAATAAGAACGTGAAAATGCATCCAACGATAGTCTTACACTTTGCAGGAAATGGGATGTCGTATCAGCTAAGTAACAATAATACGATAAGACTTTCCATTTCCTAGGAACTTTCCCCTTGCCAGCAAACTCGAGAAATTGAAATGTCAAACGGGCTTTCCTGCGACGCAGCGGAATTATTGTAACCTCCTTGCAAAACTTTGTTAGAGTGGCTTTTCCGAGAGGTGAGCTTACCAAAATCAATTCAAATAACTGAAAAGACTACGATGGAGAGAGGAGGAGAGGTCTATCAGGATCACGGCAAGTAGGAAACTCTGGTCTCTAGGACCCCTCTAGGATACAGGCGTGAGTTTATGTAATGTAATTTGAATGTAATGTATTGTACGTAATGTACCTTGCGATGGAGTATGTCGTCCCTTTTTCCCTCCATAAAGATTTAGATTTTTCTTGAAATAGACACCTATATTTTTTGGGCGTTCATTAAATCACCGTTGTGCTACAATACATATTTGTTAGTACTTTGACTGTACTTCGACTTCAAAGGGTGTGGGTGAAAACAGAAAAGAACATGTGGCATATACATATTCCTAACTTTTGTCCGGCCATCATCGTAAGAATGCCAATTACGTTTCATTTCACATTACATTACACAACTCACGCCTGTATCCCGAAGGTGTAGGCAGTGACCAGAGCTTGCCACTTGCCACGATCCTGACAGACCTCGTTCGCTTCATCAAGATTCATTAGTCGATGCTTGCACGCACGCCGGTTGCGGGTACTTTTTATCTTATCCGGGGGTACGGCAGTGCCCCCGCCAAGTCGATCAATGAAACGGCACGGTCGTACCATCATTTTGCAATTCAGCCCATTTTCGACCCCCTACAACTTCATTGTGGATAAAACTAGGAGCCTGAATTTCCAGTATCCAAGCAGGTATTGTATAAACATGGTATATTTCAAATGTCATTCAATTTGAACCAGTCAGTAGTTTAAGAACTAGTCAAAGTTTCTTAATTTTGTCACTGACTCACTCACTCACTGACTGACCGATCATTAAAACTAAGGCACTTCTAGCAGACACAGAAACTTGAAATTTAGAATACAATTATTGGTAAGTGTATAAATCATGGAAAACTAAAATATTTTGCAATTTCGGTTCAGTTTTCTAAATAAACTAGCTGCATAAATAACTTTGTTATACTATATATATTACAAAGTTAAATTTGAATTGAATCAATCAGTGTACCCGTATATGTATAATATGATAATTATGTTCGAAGATAACTTGTAAAACGGTCAAGGAAAAAAGGATTATCTACAAAACGAAATGAGATGCCATTAAAAACATAATTTGTAAAAAAAACCAAGTCTCGCAACTCAGTTCTTCTACCGTAAGAAGCTGTGAGATTCATGTTATACCAAATCGGTTAATTTATCAGTCCCTACTTAAGGGACCTTCTGTCTTAAGTTATTACGTAATTAGCTAACCTAGAATGTTATAGTGACCATATCAATATCAAAAAACTTTTATGTTTTAAATAAATAGATTGACTTGGCCATTGCATGAAAACACAATGTATCTCACAAGTAATACATATTACATTAAATTAGATTGCTTAGCGCTATTGCCAATTCAATCTATTTATTTAAAATATTAAAGGTTTTTCATACTGATATGGTCACTATAAGATGATGTTAGGTTAGCTAATTAATTACGTATAACTTAAGACCGAAGGACCCTAAAGTAGGGACTGAATAAATTAACCGACTTGGTATTACATGGATCTCACAACTTTTTACGGTAGAAGAACTGAGTTGCGAGTCTTGGTTTTTTTACATGTTATGTTTTTTAAATCTTTTTTCGGGTTAACTGACTATTATCATAAGACAATTAATCATAAGCAGCCTATGTACGTCCCCCTGTAGGGCACAGGCCTACTCTCAGAGATAGATTATGGGCTTAATCACCACGCGTGCCCACCGCGGATTGGCGATTTCAAGCGCTGAGGTATGTGAATTGCTCAGACACCCAGGTTTCCTGACGATGTTTTCCTTCACCGTTAGCGAGTGAATAAATGAATGAATGAAGACAATTAATGATGATAATATTTATTCAAATGTGTTGTTACTCAGCCTCTATTTTTGTTATCCCACTGCTCGGCAAAGGCATCTAAATAATTCTAGAGTTTTCGTTCCTGGGCCTTCTCAGACCTCTCCGGCAGAATATTTCGGTCGATATCATCTCCTTACATTTTTTGTTCCTTTTTTTTCTCGACCATTGTCACGGATTGTCAAACTTGTCAATCGAGCAGGAAATCAGGAACCATTGTTATTACCACAGCGTCATCACCATAAGGCGTATGATTATATTATTGTATTTGTTTAACTATTTTTATTTTTTTATTTTAAGTGTGTTCTCAGATGGTTTAATATAGCACGAGGCCCAGACGGCTGTCCATTTTTGTTTTAAGAATGAATGTGTACTGTGGTATTCGAATAAATATATTTAAATTTGAAACTCTCTACCGCCTCCCTCCTCCCGCCTCGACTTCGATATAGGTACGTCTTTTGGCACCCACTGGGTGGAGAGTCTCGCCCACCATCTCGGGTGCATTAAATAACATGGCCAAAACTTCACTTTACTTTCGCCGCGTGGACGCCTACGTCGATTATCCGTGGTTTCGCGTGTAGTGTGATGTTTTAGATATATTCAAATGTGCAGTGTATTTATTTATTTGTTTATTCATATTGGAGAATTATCAGCTCACAAATCTATAGTTTATCTTACAATATTATTATTGTATCGTATTGTTTATTGTAACATTATAATTATTAATTTAGCAGCAGTTATTTGATTCAAGAAATACCCAATCCTATTTTCTATTTGATGACTTTGAACGTATTTATAAACAGAAAGGCGCAGTTGGGTTCACATTTACCCGACTACGCCTTCAAAATAAAATAGAAAAGGGTATTAATCAGCAGTCGACTGTACCGTAGATCTAAGCCACTGATTCCGACGCGCTCAGTCCGTTGCCCTACTTCTTGTTCACCCCTTGATTGATGGATTAGCGTGCGTGCGCGAACAACTGAACCTTATCCGCCATTCACATCACTCGCTTTGCTTTAGCGATGGGCGATTATTCAAATAAAAGTTGCCGAATAATTCGATGTAGTTGATTCGAACAACTAACGATTCGAATAACAATCGAAAATCGAATGGACCTAGAACATGCGATCCAACTGCACTGCGTTTGTTTGTATACGTTTGCACTCACGGAGAGCAAGGTACTTTACTTTACTTTATACTTTATTGCACACATAAAATTACATGAATAAAACAAAACAGGTAAGTGACTAAACAAATGGAGAGCTCGCGTTGCGGCTAGCTGTCGATTATTCGATTGTTCAATATTGTCATTCCAAAGTAATCGACTAAAGAAAGTTCGAATATTTCGACTGAGTTTAGTAGTAATCGCCCATAGCTAATTTTCTTCTCGTGCTATTACACCCACTACTTACACTTTCCGTAACTTTCCTACCAAATCAGGGAAACTATACAGGGCGTCCCAAAGTTATGGGCCATGAAGGGAAAGTACCTTAAATATCGTAGATAGGGTATTTTGCTGAAAGAAGACTTTATGTTATTTTTAAAAGTTAGTAATTCTGCATTCAAAGATTTTCTAAAAAATACTTGCCTTGTCTGGGAATCGAACCGACTTAAATGTAAAAAAAAAACCCCTAATTTTATGATGCCAATCGAAAGAATGGCCAAAAAATAATAACTCTTCTTAAATAACATCGTATTTTAAAAGAAAGGAACAGCGTGAAATTAATCATTTTAATCAAATTAAAAACATACATGAAACTGCCGTAGTCAATTAAGTGGGTATTTTTTTGTAAATTAACTAATTAAATGCTCAAAATGTGATCCCTCTTGTCTTACGCAAATCGCCAATCTTTTAATGAGTCCGCTGCCTGTTGATTTTCTTATCTTTTGGTGATGGTGGTGGTGATGGTGAATACTCGATGTGATATGGCACAATCCTGTTTGTAACTCGCCCACGTTCTCATATCGCTTTTTGTATAGCATATCTTTCACGTATCCCCAAAAGAAGAAATCTAATGGTGTAAGGTCCGGGGATCTGGCCGGCCATCTAATCGGTCCATTCGTACCAATCCAAGTAGGAAAACATTCATTTAGAAAATCTGCTGCTCTCCGACTATTATGAGCCGGAGCTCCATCTTGTTGGAAAATTAAGTTTTCTTGCTCCGCAGCGCAAAGATTTCTTATCTCATCTCTTACAATTTGAAGTATTTCTAAATACTTTTCTGTGTTCAAGGTTCCATGGTAAAAATGGATTAAGAAAACCCGGTTTTTTAAAAGTCCGCACCAACAGTTGAATGAAAAACGCACTTGGTTATTCGTTTCAGTGATTCGTAGGGGATTTTCTTTAGACCAAATACGATTATTGTGGCGGTTATACATACCGTTATTGCTAAAGTTAGATTCGTCTGTCCAAATAATATTATCCAAAAAATTTGGATTTTCGAGCAAGCGTGCCTGGATATCAAGACAGAAATTTTTTCTCCTTTCTGTATCGCCTGGAAGTAATTTTTGAACCAATCGTCCTCCAACATAACTCTTGAAACCGTGTTTTTTTTAATACACGATGTATTTTACTTTTTGAAACTCCAATTTCATTTTCTCCTTCTCTCACCGATGTTTTCGGAAAAGCCGAAAAGTAAATTAAAATATCAAGTTCTTCGTCGTTGATCGTATGGTTTTCTTGCTGTGGTTCTCTTGAGCGTTTATCGAAACGTCCCAGAGTTTTCAAATTATTCACAAGCCTTTTCAAAACCTTACGAGACGGTGTTTGTCTGTCAGGATATTTTACGCTATACCAGCGCAAACTTCGAGATTTTCTTTATCGTTCAAAAAATATGCTTCCATTAGATCAAAACTTACTTGATATGCCATGTCCGCAATAAATTAACACAATAACACGTGTGTAAGTGAATTAAAACTAAACAGATCAATATCGGAAAAGCAAATTCTTGCACAGACTGTTCCATTTTCAAATTTAAGAACAACAAGCAAACAATTGCATAGACTGTTCCATTTTCAAATTTAAGAACAACATTTAAAAATTTGTCTTCTTTTTAAAATATCTTAAAAAGCATGCATTTAAACAAACGCTCTCATAAAATGGTAACATTTTCAAATTTAACAAGAACATTATTTTTGTTTTAAATTTGGCTTGTGTCTAGCTTACCAAGGACGTATTGAAATACTAAATTTTATCATTTTATCTACACTTCCACTTATAATAAGGAAAACTATGCTATAAAGTATTTTATGAAGTGGGTACTTATTTACGAATAATCAGTGCTATCTATGGAATGATAATATCGCTACTTTTCGAACGTCGTCGTCGGCAATAAAAAACTTTCTTGAAATTTGACTCAAACATTTTACGTTGTTCCTTTCTTTTAAAATACTATGTTACTTAAGAAGAGTTATTAGTTTTTGGCATCATAAAAGTAGGGGTGTTTTTTATTTTATTTAAGTCGGTTCGATTCCCAGACAAGGCAAGTATTTTTTAGAAAATCTTTGAATGCAGAATTACTAACTTTTAAAAATAACATAAAGTCTTCTTTCAGCAAAATACCCTATCTACGATATTTAAGGTACTTTCCCTTCATGGCCCATAACTTTGGGTCGCCCTGTATACAGTTCTTTTTTATTTTTAATACCATTTTGATAAGCGAAATTACATGTTCGACCCTTCGACACTGCTAACGGAAAAACTAAACGCGTACCGTTTGCTTATCTTAAGAACACAAGTGAAAATAGCTTAGTTTTCGAAGAACAAGCTTGGTAAGGGTCTACGCTACTATGTCGCAACTAAGCGCCATGTTAATAGTCGAATGTCAAAAGTAGTGTCAGGTACCTAAGTAAGTAAATCGCTCAATATAAAATCGCCAACTCAAGTTCACGACTAATTAATAGACGGATTTTGACTGCGTATCACATGTTCTCAAGAGCTCGAGCACACAAATGATAGATAGATAGAATATTCCTTATTGTATATATTTTACGCGCACCAAATCCTGAATAATCCCAATCATCTAACTATCGAATTCCATACTAATTTCTATCGGAACGGAACGATTTTGGTGCGCATGATTAGGCTCCAGATCAAAATAGATGTTATAGAAATATAGAAATAGAAAATCTTTATTTGGTACTTAGCCAGTTATGGAATACACTAGGTTAACTAAGATTACTACAAAAGTACCAAATAGGTTTCCGCTCAGCTTAATGCCGTAGCAGAGCTTACGGCGCAGATTTTCAGCGGATGCCTAAAAGCTTATTACTAAAAACTTAAAACCAGAACTAAAAAGTACCCAAAACTAAAAAAAAACATGACTTGATTAGGGCTTTTTAATGACGACATATTATCTTAAATAATTATAAATTGTTTTTTTTTCCAATTACCTAAATTAAATTAATTAGCCTAAATCCATAAATTTACAAGTAGGCATGAACATAGGTTTGTCCCAACAAAGAAAGGACTTTAATATATTACAGATGTACAGTGGGTTCGTTACTATTTATTATTTCTCTTTCTGTACAGTTAATAAATATTGTTTAAATTTATATTTAAAGCAATTAATAGAAGGGGATTCTCTAATAGTTGGCGGAATGTTGTTCCAACATTTGGTGAGTAACTAAAACTTCCTCGAAATGCTGATGAATGATGAGATGGACAGACCAATATTAGTGGAACACGTGACTCACGTTGACTAAATTCTAGCTTATTGTATAGATATGGGGGATTCCGTTCTTAATGATTCCAAAAAGTAAACTAGCAAAGTGCAAGACGTGATTCAATGTTAAGAAAATTGTTACTGTATAAGTAAGGAGTGATGTGCGCTCTGCAAGGAGTGGGAAAACAAAGTAAAGTTATTGCTTTATTTTATTATTTTCTAATAGAGAATACTAAAATACTAAAATAAAAAAAATTAGTCAATTAAATTTTGTCATGTCAGGGCGCTACAAGATATAACCAACCTTCGTTGACGACTTGACCACAAACGAAAGTGGCATGGACATTGACAAATGACATCTCAAGAGCTCTTGAGTGCAGAGACTGGGGTGACCCCGGCTTTGTGTACAATAAAGAGTTCTAATCTAATCTAATCTATCAAGTGCAATTTATACACAACGTGGAATTAAAATAACGTTAAAGTACAAATACAAATAGTTTATTTCATAAAACAATTTCTGGTTCACATCTCCACTTATTGTAAAACTTAGCCGAAAGGACCAACCAAAAGATGACATTTTTAAAATAAGTGGCAAGCTTCTGTTGCTGAACTAGGCAGAGCCTGTGTTTCAGCATACAGTGTTGCACCCCACCCCAAAGCTAAAAACTGTTCAATCAACTCCAATAAAAAAGATTAAAATACTCAATTTAATTGTTTCTCTTTTAACAACTTGGAAAGTTAACACCGTCAATTTGTATGAGCATTAAAAAACAAAATTTGCTTGCTGCTAGTGGCTTAATAGATAAGGTACTGAAGTAACTGTTCTTAGACTGTTCGTAATTTCAGTAACACCTTTGTATAAGAACAGCATTTGATAGCGCTCTTAGAATTAATCAAAGCGGTTACAGTTTAGTCTAATAGTGCTTAGTCAATATGGCCCTAAGTAATCTCATGACTCTTAACACACTTTAGATACGTGCAGAAATCGAACAGAAGCAGTCACAAATACTTTTTAACGGAAAATACCTTACGACTCGAATGCAAGTGAATCTTTTCATCGTTCGCCTTTGTTCGATACAGTACAAAGATGTAAGGTCATGGCGCCTTATGATATTGGAAATGCCAAGCTATAGTGGGGCATGGTTTTAGGGACTGAATGGACTTACGGGAGTTGCGGGCACTTTCTCGGCACTTTCCCGGCAATCACGCGGGTGCATGCTTGTACACGTGCACAAGCTTCAGTAGACTTGAAGGCTGCTGTTACGTCTGTTTTCCTTCAGGCGAAAACATCGAAAGGAAACCCGCGGCTGGTTGGCTCCGCATGTATTGACTTTTCTTTCCTGTGGGCTAGGCCGACTAAGCTGTCAGGATGGTGCTGGGCAAACCTACTCCATCAAAAAACAATGTCCCAGGCACTATAATGCCCGTGTGGTCCTTTCACCCATCAAGTGTGAGTAAAGGTACCTAACTGGACACTGCATAAATTATCTCATTACGTAGATGCAAAGGCCAAAGTTTTTGTTGAGGCTGGAACGGTCAAAATTAAGACATATCTTGTTATTGATTCAGAAAAAAGAATACCTATTTTAGTAGCAACATTTCTTTATCATACACTCACGCATGTATCTCCGAGGGGTAAGCATTATCAAAAACTAAAAGTAGAAAAAATATATAAATCCTAAGCACTTATTCAAAATTAGATTATATTAAAAATCTTTATTGCACACCATACATAAAATAAAACAAAATAATGGCACATTATAGTGATTACCGCCGAGGTACCAGTGAGACCCGAGCCGTTAGGTAAGGGTCTTAAGAGAGCTGAGGATGGTAATCATCAAGACACACGTGTATCATACGACGTTTTTCAACACACTTGTGGAGAAAATAATACTAAAAAATCATTTTCTTCATAACTAGTACTTGTAGACATTTTAATTAATAACTATAATTTCAACAGTGAAAACGAGTTGTGAAAAATTTTTCATTAAGAAAAATTCATCAGTTTTCCTATGCGCGCGAATTTATTGGACAGAGTTACCGCTAGGGTTAATACTATTACAATATTGCTTATTCTAGGGTCCTTAGGCTATTTATAATAAAAGTATTGGAACATCAGCATTATTCTATTGACGTCATGGCCTACTTTGAAGCAGTGCCGATGAATGACATTTGGAGGGGTTGGTCTACCTTAACACGCGCATCTAACGATGGCGATCGCCAATAGACTAAAAGAATGAGGTTTCTTTTTTTGGCTTTTCGCGGATAGCATTTTAGCCACGTACAAAATGGGGAATTAAAAGTTTCCTTTATGATAGAGAAAACAATAGTTATATTTGAGTGAAAGTTTTATTTATTAAAAATGTACAAGTGGAAATTATCTATTTAAATACGAAGTTGCATGAAATGAGCAAGCAATAGGTACCTAGATTAATTTATTTGTACTATTGAACACGATCTTTTTTGTATCGAAACTTTTTTAAGAACAAAGCAACTGAACCAAAAAAATAAAAAAAGCCCTATAATTCACTTGTGAGAAATAGCAATGAAAAAGTCTTGACTACAGGTGTTTTTATGTGCCTAATTGCGGTGAAATTAGAGCTATTTTATAAGCAAGTGCGTTGAAAAAAAATTGAACACCATACATAATATAAAATTAAAAAAATATATATTATTTTCCGTAGAAAATTTTCTCAATCAAAAACTAATCGAACTCCCCCGAAACGGATGATTTTTATGAAATTTTTCTGTATATTTGGTAGGTCTGAGAATAGGTCGTAGGCCAATTAAAACGACGTTTTCCGAGTCAGCAAATATAAGTATTTAAAGTTAACGAACATAATTATGTCTTAAATGTCCGTAGTTTTATTATCTAGCGAAGACTTACACCACATTTATTAAAGGTATAATTTTACAAGCACTAAAATTTAAGAATTTGCGAGCGAGACAGACGCAACAACAGCCTTAAGCCCCATTTAAGGAAATGTTGCAAGTCAGCCTATCATTCACATTAATTAGCAGTAGGTACTATAACGTATATCAAAGTGCCCTTTAGTAGAATTTCAGGGTACAGAGAAAACATATTCGAACGCGCAATCCTGCATCGGTGAACTAAAATGATAATGCCATGCATGCCAGCCGCACCCAACATACGTGAACGGGATTTACTTGGGCGCTATTGGAACCTATGACTACGGCTCTAGGGTTTACTTTTCATTGTCACCGTCCTGTCTGCATGACGTCATTGTTTTTATGCATGGGCTGGCCCCCTTTTCCTGGCTGTGGCAGAATAGTTTCCACCCTACTTCAAGCCTTATCACCTTGAACTAAAGTAGAAAACTAATGAAAATTCCACAGCAGCTAAACGAACCTAGACTATCGTCTAGACTTTTTTGACAGCTCTTGTCGTGCGTGGTTTTTATATGTATGCTTATTTGGTGATTGTATATTCGATGAACTTGACGCTTTGTCGTAATGGCATAGGGTTGAATTCACATTGTGTACCGTATAAGTAGGTAGAAGCGTGAGCTTCGATATGAATATAATTACGCGAAGATACAGAAAATTTTAAGAGGTCATTTGCCCAGAAGTAAGTACATTTAAGGCTGACTGTAGCTCTTAACAACTCGTAGCGTGTATAAGCAATAGAGCAATAGTCAAGTATCGTCGACAATTCAGTTCCTGTATTCTAAACGTTACTTGTAGATAAGAAGCAATGAATAGACAGACTATAAATTGTTGTTACAAATTGCCAATAACACCGCCCATTGTAGTTACTTTTTCAATGTAACTTTCATATTTTATGTCTCGCTTCTTGTGTGCAATAAAGAATATTCTTATCGGAAGTGACTAGCTTGCACGACACAGTGTGCAAGTTAGGGTAAGAAAGTGACAAACTATTCATGGAAATATTAAGATATTATTATTTTTGTGATGAAAATGTTATTTGTTACCTATATGCTTAACCTATGTATTGATAATAAAAAAACTTTTAACTTTAACTTTATCTTATCTTATAATAATGAGGTAATTAACTATTCATGGAAATATTAAGATATTATTATTTTTGTGATGAAAATGTTATTTGTTACCTATATGCTTAACCTATGTATTGATAATAAAAAAACTTTTAACTTTAACTTTAACTTTATCTTATCTTATAATAATGAGGTAATTAACATTAATACACACACTCTCTGTATTTAAATTTTCAGTCACTTGTTTCCCCTCTTCTTATCTATGCCGTCCATAAATATAGCCTACTCCTGCGCATAGGGTCCCCCCCTGCCAACCTCGTCCATCGCTTTCCGAAGGCTTTAGAATTGATGATGATTTGGGTGATAGGTGATCATTACTAGTCTACAGAATTTTTTTTTTACTGTTACTGCCAACTTTATGGTTGATAACGTTTCATCATCATCATCATCATCATTCAGCCACAAGAAGTCCATGGATAACGTTTGCTTATGACATATTATTATTTTCAAATCTACCCTCAGAATTTTTTGTGCAGCTCAAATAACTTTAGATTTTATTGATTTCATTTAAGCGTTTTGGGCCGTTGTTAACGTGTGTATTTCACTTTGTTAGTATTAATATCAGAAGATTGTATGAGACTGATGAATAGTTCAGGGAGAAGTTGTTTAAGCAATCCAAATCATTTTTGCTATATATGTGGAGAATATGTGTTTCACAATTATAGAAAACGTATATCAGAGTTCGTCAAAAATACCTACTTTCTGTGTTTTGGAACGTTCTTGACTAAAAATTTAAAGTCTTGGGCTCCTAATTGTGTTTGCAAACCATGTGTTGAATATTTAAAATTGTGGAAAATGGCAAAAGAAGTGCTTTTTAAATTTGAAACACCAACCATTTGGCGAGATCCACAAAATCATCTCGATGACTGCTATTTTTGCGGTGTCAACATTAAAGGCATGAGCGGTAAAAATCGAGCCAAATGGCAGTACGTAAGCACTACTTGTTTTCAGTGTCCAGTGCATGCAACACTCACCTGACTCTTCAGAGATTAAAAATATAAGTGAACCCTTAGTACACGCGGAAAAAGAACCAAGCTCATCAGAAAATGATACTGATTTTGTACATGTATCCAACGAACCAACAAGTTTTACACAAAACAAATTAGATGATCCAGTAAAAGATTTGAGTATTTCAAAACAAGCTTCGACAACGTTTATTAAGTCGTTATTTCTGACATACTGCATTTTGCAATACACAAACGTCGAAACTAAGGAAGGGGCTGCCTACCTACCGATAGTTTATCCAACCTCGGCCAACACTCTGTGACCTGCGAATAAAAATACCCTATCACTTTCAGTCACCGTCTTAGTCCACCACCCGTTAGCCGCCTAACTACATTTCCTATCACCCTTTTTCCTCTCAGCCAATCAGTATGTCCAATGCTTGGCTCCAACACGCTCGGGTGAAAGTGAAGGGGCACTTATCGCAACAAACTATCCGCAGCATAAATATTGACAAGCCGTTCGGAGCTCAATAATATTGACAGTGTAATCGATTCGGTAGCGGCGGTCAAACACTATTTGACGAATTGATAACTTGTGCAGTAGTTTGCGGAGAGCTTTGTACGTCAACAGTTTTATTGCAATTTTGCCCGTGACCTAACTGAGGAAAGTGCACGCGAATAAAAGTTGATGTGCCGTCGAATTTACCTTCCGTTTTGTCCTTAGTCAAGATGCTCAGGCTGGCGGACTAGTCGTCCACAACATGAGTAGGTATACCTATTGGCTTTAAAAGTAAACATGGGTAAAGAGTTACCGGCTGCATGATGCACCTCTTATAGAGACAGAATAGATAATTCTCTCCGCTGCCCGCTACCGGGCGGCTTGGGTCTTAGAGAGACAGTATGGTAATAATCACCTCGCGCCCACCGCGGATTGGTGATTTCAAGTCATTATCAGCCTATATACTATATATATATTTAGGCTCACTCTGTAACTTACTTAGTAAGAAGCAAATAAATGAATAAAGTATATATATACGTCCCACTGTAGGGTACAGGCCTTCTCTCAGAGAGAGAGAGAGAGAGAGAGTGGGTGATTTATATATTTAGGCGAGAACACTGCCCAGTTTTACTTGGCATGACGGCGACAAATTCACAACTGTACGTAACTTATAAAAAAAATCATTGGTACTGTGAATCTATGAATTCTTGAATGTGAATCAGCATTCTACCGATGTGCTGCCTGTCACCACAATAGTTATAGAGATGGTTTTTGTAAGTACCGAGCCCGAAATTTTACAGGGCTAATTCCGTCACACAATTTCTGAGGCGGATCCTCCTTTCATGGGCCAATTTTGAACGAATCACAAAAGAAGTTTTTATGGCCTGACGCTATTATGCGGTTTATCACCTTTTTATATTCGGCTCGTTTTGCTACAATGTCCTCATTACAGTTTTGATGTCATTCCGGAACAACTCTGCGTGCAAGTCTTTATTTCGGTCATTATTTTATTTCGTGCCAACACTATTGGCGTTCCTGTTTACCGTACTGAAGCAATATGTTAAGGTGCTCCAGGGAGTAACACCGAGGAAAAAAAAACATAATATCATTTTACACAGATCGAATTTGCCAAAAGTGTCTGTATCTAATGAATGTTGAGGAAGCGAAAGTGATCTGTCAGGATCGTAGCAAGTGGCAGTCTCTCTGGTCTCTGCTTACCCCTCTGGGATACAGGCGTGAGTTTATGTTATGTTATGTTATGTCTGTCCCCCAGTTTCTCGTACACTAATACGCTGTTAATCTACTGTTAACAGCTGTCAATTGATCAAAGTGCATACAAAAAAACCACTGACAGCTGTTAACAGTAGATTAACGGTTTGTTAGTGTACGAGAAACCGGGGGTGAATCTGTCAATCATGTTAAAAGTGATTTTTAGGAGAAGAAGATATCTTTTTTTTTTTTTGATGGCGCTAGTTATTCCACTGGATTCCCTTAATCTAATTTAATCTCTTGACAGCTCTCAGTTGACCAAAGTGCATATAGAAAAAAACAAGTTTAGTGACATCTGTTAACAGTACTGAAATTTGGGTAGTTTAAGAGTCACGGTTATGTAATCAGTAATTAAAAATGTCATCCATTTAGACTGTTACTTTTCAGTATGGACGTAAAAATATTATGTTGTGAGGTTGTGAGGCTCATACCTGACGCGAGAGGGCGCGCAGACGGGCTGATGTGTAAGAGAAGGAAAGGACTTACCGGTATGGGGAAATGAGCTGGTTGCCTCTCCTTGTAGATGTAGATGAGCTGAGCCGACGAATGAGATGTTACATATGAAGAAGAAGAAGAAGAAAGACATTTATTATACCAACAAGATACATCACAGAAACAAAATAAGCAGATAAGTAACAAATATGCACAACAACAGAAAGAAAACTAAATACACAATAGACAAAACGAATAAATAAAACAGGACCATAGATATAGCCTGTGGTGTATCTAATTTGCTGCAAAAGGCAGCTGACTCAGCGTTGTGCTGAGTGATCCCTCAGCGCTGATTTTCAGTCAGTGCCTACGGTAACCGATAATTGTACTACGGAGTGCGTATATGGGTGAGGTGATGGGTATAGTCCAGAACTGGCCAGTCTGTTCGCTGATTTCACTGCACGAGAGAATTTTCGTCGCGCGGTGCGCGGGGTGCGTACTTCAAATCGGCGCGTGCGCAATCGATAACGTTTAATGAGTGACTGTCAAGGGCGGCCGGGCAGGTCGGTCGCCCGGCGAGATGCATTTGCGAATTGAGTGATTGAGAGTTGTCATTCAGTAGTCGTCACGATGGCGTGAACCAAAAATGAGTTGAGTATTCTTGTTTCAAAAAATTTGCAAAGAAGAATGATCCACGGACCCGTGGCACCCAGGCCGCACCACTCTGACCGGCTAGTAATGGTCTTCATAGATTCAACTTTGTGTCGAGATATTTTGGAAAGTGTCTTTTTTAGTAAAAACTAACTATCGTCATCATCATCATCATCAGCCATACGACGCCCACTGCAGGACATAGGCCTCCTTCGTGGTTTTCATAACCATGGGGTTTTGCCATAATCGCCACGCTTGGCAGGCGGGTTGGCGATCGCAGTATGCGGTTGGAATCTCAGGAAGACGCTGCTGCCCGTCTCCTGGATATTGATTTCCTTAGTCGCCTTCTACGACATCCACGGAAGGAAATGGAGTGACGCTATTCTTAATCCGGCGCCACACGGAACTATAACTATCGTATTCGACAGCTATTGTTAATGCACCGTCCATTTTGTTATGTCTTTGAAAACACTCAAAATTCATGGTGTATACCTACAGGAGGTAACTAACCTACTTGAAAGTGATTTTAACGACATATTATAAACTTATTATGATCACAAGAGGTCGTCAGGATCGCGGCAAGTGGCGAGCTCTGGTCTCTGCCTACCTCTTCGGGATACAGGCGCGAGTTTATGTTATGTTTACTTAGATAAAATTGTATTGATTCAGTATCAAGGTAATAATAGGCATCTAGGTAATAATAGGTATCTTTATAACAGGGTTCTTTATTATGTAAAAGATATTGATCTATCACGGACGGATACTCTTTGAAAAAAGACCTAATAAGGTTTAAGTGAAGCCTTTTGAAATGTAAATATAATTGTATATTATCAATAAATTCTTTAAACAAACAAACAAACAAACAAACAAACAAACAAACAAACCTAGATTTGTAACGACTGCAATAACATCTGTAAAAGAAAATCTTCAGCTAGAAGGTTGTGCAATTTATTTTATCATTTTTTCTTTTTCTAGTAGTAATCAGGGATCCACGCATATTTTCTTTAATTTGTGCAACTGCATTCGTATCTCGTTAGAGAAATTGAGTCCAGCAGAAGATTACGTAACTATGCTACAGCTAGTGATGGGCGAGGGAAAATATTCTCACATGACGAGAACAAAAAATTGGAAAAAACGTGCTAATTTATCTTTACTGCAATAAATACTACGATAATCCAGTATAACTGTGGAAGGTCCGTGGATGAGGATATCAAAGGACCGTGAAAGATGGCATGCCCAGCAGTGGGCAGCGGTGGGTTGACAATAATGATGAATGAAACATCGAAAGACATTTATTAGGACAAATTAAGACATCACAAGAAAAAAAAGGCATCATAAGCAGCCTATATACGTCCTAGTGTAGGGCTCAGGCCTTCTCTCAGAGAGAGAATACGGGCTCAATCACCACGCGTGCCCACCGTGGATTGGAGATTTCAAGCGCTGAGGTATGTGAATAGCTCAGGCACTCAGGTTTCCTCACAATGTTTTCCTTCACGGTTAGCGAGTGGTATTGCTATTATAACTTCACAAATGTACATAACTTAGAAAACAAAGTCATAGGCACTGGGAATTGAACCTGGGTCTCTCGCTTCCGAGTACATGTTCTGCCCACTAGGCTACCAACGGTCGGTGAGAAAAGGCATAACAAGTAACTTAAACAAGTACAAAGGAAAAACAAGTCACATAAATACAACATAGGACAAGGCAAAGTCAGAGCGTCAGAGTGCATCCTGTGGTGATGAATTCAGTGTATTAATTTATGGATTACATAACTAATTAAGCGGAATGAATCGAACGAAGACATCATTTATCAATTTATATGTCTAGTAGGGCAGACAGACATTGGCAGATAGACAGACGTGGTAGGCAGGTTAACATCGAATCGTCATAATAAACTATGAATGGCAGATTAATGAAACGCGGCCCAAGGGTCCATTTACGCGCACCAAATCCTGTTGGAATCCTGGCGTATGCCATAGAAATTAGTATTTAATTTGACAGTTGGATGGTTTGAATCGCTCAGGACTTGGTTCGCGTAATATAGGGGGTAATCTTTGTATATTCTATACCTATTTATAGCCCATGAAAGAAGCCTGGTGTTAAGCATACGCCTCATTTCCTTCACGCTAACCCCTCAAATTGAGATTCCTATCATCAGCTTATTAGGGTTCCGTACCCAAAGGGTAAGGATAACTAAGACTCCATTGTCCGTCTGTCTGTCTGTCACTAGGCTGTATCTCATGAACCGTGATAGCTAGACAGTTGAAATTTTCACAGATGATGTATTTCAGTTGCCGCTATAACAAAAACAGAATAGTTTTATATTTAAGGGGGGCTCCCATACAACAAAAGTGTTTTTTTTGCCGTTTTTGCTCGATATTAATAACGGCAACAAGGAAACGCTTAAAATATTCAAATGTTGTATAGATAATGGTATGGAACCCTTCGTGCGCGAGTCCGACTCGCACTTGGCCGGTTTCCAACACATGTCCTCTCAATACTCAATACTGAAAGCATCACGCATTGCACGCCTTGTCTATCATACTCCTACCTACGAACAATTCCCTTTGTGTTGTTTCACAACAGAACAAACTTGTTTACATGGTTACTGGCATACAGCTTGGTAAAAAAAGCGAAAATCGGAAATGAAACCTTAGTAATTACATTACATTACATAAACTCACGCCTGTATCGCGGAGGGGTAGGCGGAGACAAGGGTATCGTATGCCACTTGCCTTGAAATAGTAATAATTTTACCTAAGTTTAGTAAACCCACAGCATAAGTTTGATATTATAAATCTAATATAGATATAAAAATCTCATGTCACAGTGTTTGTTATCGCATTCCTCCAATACGGCTTCACCGATTAATATGACTTTTTTTTGTGTATGTTTGGTAGGTTTGAGAATAGGTCATAGGCTAATTAATATGGAAAACAACGTTTGCCGCGTCAGCTAGTAAATAAATAAAATGTTTAGGCAGACTTGCAAAATTTCCTTAATTGTATTATTGCCTTTATTCAAGCACAATACATGATTCTTAATAAAATGTCATTAACTTCTATTTCTACACTTATAAGCACAAGAAAATAATAGTCAAATGAAAAAAAAAATCTTAGCACAATCTGACTCTTTCATTTCTACTCTTTTCTGCCCAGCTGTACTACTCGGATAACCGAAGCATAAGTTGCCCCGCTAAGAACCTCGTAAGAGAATATGCTAATCTAGCCTTTTACTATCCATTCCCAGGCGGTAACACGATTCAGACGCGGCGTAAACGACTCAAGCTCACGCGTTGTTGTTGCTAATTCCGACGTTGTTTCTCGTTTGTTATATAGTGGCAAAGTGGAGCCTGCTCTGTCCTTTGCCCCAGAAAGGCGTGCTGGTGTAAACTGCGCATTTAACATTACCGCGGAGATAAACAGATGTCATGCAGTTTACATCTAAAATACGCAATTCCTGCTGGTGATCCACGCACTTGCCGACAATTTATTGCAGGCGTAACAAAATCGTCGGAGACCCCGCCAATTGAATAATATTTGCCAAATACAAGTGGCCAAGTGAGGCGCTGGTTTATAACACTCAATTAGAGATTGTTAATTACAACAAACTCTAATTCAGGAATTGCGTATTTTAGAGGTTAGCGTGTTTCTGATTCAAAATCATAGTATTTTTGTTAAAAATAACACTTCTTACTAACTATTCTTAGCATAGTAGCTATACCACTCGCTAACGGCGAAGGAAAACATCGTGAGCAAAACCTGAGTGTCTGAGCTATTCACATGATTCACATACCTCAGCGCTTGAAATCGCCAATCCGCGGTGGGCACGCGTGGTGATTAAGCCCATACTCTCTCCCTGAGACAAGGCCTGTGCCCTACAGTGGGACGTGTATAGGCTGCGTATGTAAACCCAATAAAATCGGATAACAAAATATGTGAATTTGAAAGTTTCCACTACGAGCCATGTCTGCCGATGACTACAAGTTGTACCGCGTCAGTTTAAGCGGTATTTTTGGCCTACGCCGCATACCCCGCTAATTTTGCGTTGACCTAAATGACTTTAGAAAACCTAATCACGCAAGGCAATCGAGTCTAACCGAAGCCCACAATACTGAAGTCAAACACCGATACATTGTATCAGACCGATATCCCTTGCTAGACAGCAAAATTAAACAGAAACTCAACCTAAAGTTTCAGTCAGGTAAGCGAGTCTGTTGTTGACAGCTTTGAGCCTTGTACTGGAGTTGCCACACAATTAGTATTGGTGGCTATTAATGCAACGGCAGACTGTTTGCAGCAATGCGCCTTAAATAAGGAAAAAGAACTACGTAGTCTACACTACACTTGTCCTATTGGCAACAAGTACCTATGGCGTAAATTTGATATGGACGCTATCGGCCATTTGACGCCCACTGCAGGACATAGGCCTCCCTCATGGTTTTCCAAGCTTTCCGGTATTGTGCCTCCTGCATCCAGCGACTCCCCGCCACCGTAACTAGGTCATCAGACCATCTGGTGGGGGGCCTTCTCACGCTGCGTCGTCCGGTCCGCGGTCGCCAGGTCAGAACTTTTTCGCCCCAACGGCCATCAGTTCTCCGAGATATGTGCCCCGCCCACTGCCACTTCAAATGAACAATTCTTCGAGCTATATCAGTAACTCGGATATCATGCACCTGTTTTATTGAGTGTATTTTCGGGCATCACACCAGATAGATCATAGATTTATAAAAGACAAATAAAAAATACCGAAAAATATTCCCAGTAGACATGACTTCTAAATGGACCTTCAAAAGGAAAAGAACGGAATCCTTATAGGATCACTCTGTTATCCGTCCGTCTGTCTGTCAAGATCCTTTATCTCAGGTCCACAGTCCCTTGAAGCTGTGAAAAAATGAAACTTCTAAGTTAACGTAAAAAAGATAAAAGGCTGTTTATGCCGCATAACGTAAGTTTAATTCGGTTGACCTAGAACTATGATATTTGGCAAGTAATATTGTCTTATATTATAAGTACAGGGTACAAGTCTTATATTATGAGTATTGTCTTATATTATAAGCAAGTAATATTGTCTTATATTATAATATTATAAAACAAAACAAGTACAGGGAAAATCTGAAAACTATACATTTTTAACGCAAATCGGGAAAAGGTCGGAAAAAACTGCGAGACTAGATTCCTGAACTATTTATAATATGTAAGTACCTACAAACTTGTCCGGAACCCTCGGTGGGCGTGTCCGACTCGCAGTTTTTTGTCCAGTTTCAAACCGATTTGTCCAGTTTTTTGTGTCGGTAGACTTTACGGAAGTAACGGAATGGCTGTGGCTGATGGAGTCACTGTAGTTAACCACGCTTCCACGCGTAATATTGAGAAGGTTTACGTTTGGGATTATTTGATTGCTATTGATGAAACATGCTGACAAGAGTCTAATGATGGCACTGGAAGGTGGGTAAGGGATATCCTCTCCGGATAGCAGAAGCCAGTTCGAGTTCATCATCATCATCATTCAGCCACAAGAAGTCCACTGCTGGACACAGGCCTCCTCCATGGATTTCCTAAAGACCGGTTGGAAGCGGCCTGCATCCAGCGTCTTCCTGCCACTTGGATGAGGTCATCTGTCCATCTTGTGGCTGGTCGTCCTACGCTGTGCTTGCCGATATGTGGTCTCCATTCGAGAACTTTTCGGCCCCATCGGCCATCAGTCCTGCGTGCTACGTGCCCCGCCCACTGCCACTTCAACTTACTAATCCGCTGGGCTATGTCGACGACTTTCGTTCGTCTACGGATGTCATAATTTTTGATTCGATCTCCTAGAGAAATTCCGAGCATAGCCCTTTCCATAGCTCGTTGAGTTCGAGTTATTGCTTATTTAATGGGTCCTAATGAGATATTTGGTGAAACTTAGTGACAAAGGTGTGATGATGACAATGTAAGGTAGATACGGGATCTCCTCAACAGATACCAGAAGCCAATTTGAGTTTGGGCTTACTTCATCGGTATTGGTGAGTTTGTTGGTGAAAATTGGTGACAAGCGTCTGATAATGACAATGGAATGGGATCTTCTCAAAGCAGAAAAGAAGCCTGTTCGAGTTTGTGCCTATTTGATAGGTTTTGTTGTGACTTGGTGCAAGAGACATAGCTTTTTATACGCCAGGCCGGGCAAGGCCCAGACTTCATGTTATTAATATCACTGCCTCGTATTTTTTATATATGTTAACTTCTATTAATGAAAATAAAACAATTTATTATTTTTGATTCCATGTTTGTGATGTCCTTGCCTGGTTTATTTATTGGTTTATTATTTATTTATTTATATATCAAGTTTCTCTCTGAGAGAAGGCTTACCCACTTATATTCTTTTTGTTGCACTAACCCGTGCTAAGCACAATTTTAAAATTCTATTTAGAAGCTAAAAATTCCACCCATCCCGGCATGGGTGGAATTTTTAGCTTCTAAATAGGTTTTTAAGGCTTACCTGCTGTTAGTAGAGTTGACGGAGGTGTTTGAGCGACTGCGCCGGTTGCAGATGGAGTCGCCACAGTTGACCACGCCCCCTTTGGTCGTGATCGAAAAGGTGCGCAGACGGTAGAGGTCATCGCTCGCGCGCGGGTTGTACGGCTTCTCCGGGAGCGAGCAGACGCGCGGCCTGGAGTGCTCCACAACTGGTGGAAAGAAAGAGATCCCGAATAAAATTGGTTTAGAGTCAGGGTTCTGAACCAGTGGGCATTTACGCGGGGGTAATAAGGCTGGCTATAGATTTGACAGATCAGCGTTACATTTAATGCTCTCCCACAAATATTGGCTGTCACTGTGTTTATTTACGAGCAATTTATTGAGTTTTTAATTGCATTTTCACATAAAAGATTTGTGATACTAAGAGCATGTAAAAATCATTCTTGACATGTGGAAAGGTCCGCGTCAAGTTGTTTGCTGGTTTTCTGGTTGGTTCATAACTGAAAAAAAAATTTGTTTACTCTCAAAAAAAAACTCCAATAAGCTGAATGAAATAATTTAACACAGAATAATTTGAATTTCGTTCTATGAGATATTATTTCAACTTCAAAAGTGTGTGTATTTCTGTGTTTAGGTGGATATAGTTATTCATTTGTATTTATTTATTCATAATGGGGGAGCGGTGGTAGCCTAGTGGGTAAAACATTGGACTCGGAAGCGAGACACCCAGGTTTGATTCCCAGTGCGGGCATTTTCTAAGTTACATACATTTGTGAAGTTATAGTAGCAATAACACTCGCTAACATATTGAGAAAACCTGAGTGTTTGAGCTATCCACATACCTCAGCGCTTAAAATAGCCAATCCTCAGTGGGCACGCGCCCATACTCTCTCCCTGAGAGAAGGCCTGAGCTCTACAGTGGGACGTCTATAGGCTGCTTATGTATTCATAATCATTATTGTTTTAATGTAGGTTTATCAGCCCCTGTCAAAATTATATTATGTTTATTGTGTTCTCGGTCTAAATAAATTCTCAATACTGTACTTTCACCATACATGAACATTTTTTGTTTAGTTTTTAATTCTTTTGTTCTCTTATTAGTTTATAGATAGTTTTACATCAGTTATAATTTGTCAACTCCCTCAGAGTACCTGCAATATAGGGTTACCTCGTGCAAGGCTGGCCGCATTAACAGGGCACTGTTCCGTATTTGTGGCAAAACCATTGGTAAATAAAGCATTTTCATTTTTTTCAAATGTCAAATCAGTGTTTGACTATTAAGACTATTCCATATTTCAGCAATTTGAAACGGAAACACGAGTCCGACAGTTCATTGGCAACACTAAGTTATTCAGGATCGCCTGTAATAACGCTCTAATGTATTTTATGTAATCAATTTAACGCGCCGGCCCACGCGCGAGGGTCGCAGTCGACAAAGTTATTTAAATGATGGCTTAAGTTACTCTGATACTTTGGGACGCTTAGGCCAACGACGCTATGTAGGTATTGAACATACAGGCGCCCAGAAATAGCCCCCCCCCCACTCTCCCGGCTAAACGGACTTTTCTTTTCAATAAATTCAACAATAAAACTTTAAATCTGTATAGCCATATTTATTCAACTATTGCCATTGTGGTTAGAACAAAGACTATATCATCATCATCAGCCATGGATTTCCCTAACCTTAAAGGGTTTTGCCATAATCGCCACGCTTGGCAGGCGGGTTGGCGATCGAAACTATATAACTCAAATGAAAGAAACCAAACTAAATAAAAAAACTGACAATAGCAAATAAAGACAATATTTATAGAAAGGAACTAAACAATAAAAAGGTCTGTCGCCAACACGGTTGATTGTAGAGTAGAAAAAAATTTAAGGCAGTAGCAGATATAATGAACTTAAAAGGAAAACTATCACGGTTAAGTTATAAAAGGAAAACTTTGTAAAAAGTCCATTGAAAATTACTATGATAGAATTGTTACTTCTGTAATGCAGATAAAAACCCCTCTTTCTACCGAACCCTACATTGCGCGTGGCCCGAAACGCACTTGGCCGGTTTTTGATGTAGTCTATATACGTCCCACTTCAGAGCACAGGCCTTCTCTCAGAGAGAGAGTGTGGACTTGATTACCACGCGTGCCCACCGCGGATTAGCTATTTCGAGCGCTGAGGTATGTGAACACGTCAGAAACTCAGGTTTCCTTACGATGCTTTCCTTCATAAATCCAAGTCACTGGTTCATGCCGGGATTCGAACCCTCGAAATCCAGAATGTGGAATGTGAAAGGCCGACGATCCACCGCTGCGGTACCAACACCGCTTCAATTTTAGCTATACCATTATTTTAGTTTAAACCCCGGTCTCTGCCTTCCCCTCCGAGATAGAGGCGTGAGTTTATGTTATATTATGTTAGTTTAAAGTATAATGGATCAATGTACCAGACTGTACAATGTACCTTTTACTATGTTACTGGCTGTCCCGGCGAACTTCGTACCACTACAGAATCCGTTTATACGATTCTTGCACAACGCCATCTATTTTTGAAACACAACATTGGCTCGCACAACGCCATCTATTTTATACTTAAAATAAATATTATCCCGCGGGAACGCATTACCGGCTTATCAAGTATGCTATGTCTCAATTTAGATCCTTGTCTATCTGTACGCCGAGTTTCAGGTAAATCCGTTGGAGCCGTTATTGCGTGATTGAATAACAAACATTCAAACATCCAAACATCTTCGAAAAATAAAAATGTAATACTTTAATGTAGGTTTAGAGATATTGGAATTAATTTGAAGAACAATTGACGTGAAATTACTGAGTAGAACTAAACCTTACAGAGGTAACATTTTACTATTTTACTCTAACAGAGCGGTGATACAAAATGAGCTACGATTCTCCAAGAACATTCTTCAGCCAATTTACGGAATATTCATTACGGAAACACACGGCACTTTACAATATTTGACGTAAGAGAACCGGTACGCGTAGCTACGCATAGCTATGTCTGCCACGTATCTCCTGTGTCAAACAAAAGCTCACTAGTGTTATAGTGGGGACATTTGCGTCAGATATGGCCCGGAGAGACTAAAAAGGTTGCTTTGCTTTTTATGCTGTAAGTTATTTATGTTGGACTTTTATAATGTGACCTATTTAATCTGTTGACGATGCCTATGGTGAATTTATTAATATTTTTTGTTTATTAATTTATGTTCCTAATAAAGATAAATAAAAATTAACGAAATTAACATACAATGGAGAAAAGCTCACTAGATGTAAACAAATCGTCGATAACAATCATTAAGAGATTAAAGATCTTATTTATAAAATCACAATTCCTCTAAAACACTCCTCAGAAGTAGTTTATTTAATCTGTGACTACGTTTTTCCCTTTACCGCAAGCTATATAAACTGCCTCTGAGGAGTGTTATAAGGATTTTATGAATAACACGATTCTTGAAAACCGTAACACTTCTCAAATGCAGTTAAATCGTCTGTGCTAAAGGGAAGTTATTTAAACTGCGTTTGAGGAGTGTTTTGAGGAATCGTGTTTCTATAAATAAGACAGTAACTAAGTACAAGACAGTACTCTTTAATTACGCCTATCTTCAAAGCGGTTGTGGCAAGGTCGGTAAAACGCTTGCCTCACATTCAAGAGGTCGTGAGCTCTAAACTCGGCAACTTGTTTGTTTGTTTCCAAGTTACGTACGTTTATTGTGAATTCTGTAGAAGCAATATCTTCCACTCGCTAACCGCGAAGGAAAGCATCGTGAGCAGCCCTGAAGTTTTTGAAATTGCCAATCCGTGGTGGGCACGCGTAGTTAGGTATTAAGCCCATAATCTCTCTCCGTCTCTGTCTGAGCTGTGCCTTACTGTGGGACGTATCTATAGGCTGCATTATTCTGTAGATATCTTTTAATATTTTAAATTATATTATTTGAGATCAACTACAAACATTATCTATAAGAGTAGCAACTTTAAAGAAGACTTGTTTATAGATTGTAATCTGCAAAACAATAGAGCAAATCATTTATTTCGAAGCTCATAAAATGGAAACTTCTTTATTTTCAAAGGCAAAAAATATTATGTCAAAGGTAGCGTTCCAAAAGCAGTATTTTTTATTAACTTCAACAACGTTGCAACCTCCATTCTGTAAGCTCCTAAAAGCAAATGAAAAAACCAATATTGCATCTGGCTTGATCCGCTTTCCTCGGACACGGGTCCTAAAAAGTCAATTAACAGACGCGTAAACCCCTCAATAAAACAACGCAGAGAAATAAAATTCAGCCTTACCTGGCAATTCCAGGAAGTTTGACGTCCGCCGCTGCCGACCACGCATTGTATTTTGGAAGTTCAGTGGGCCGATGTCCTCAACCGAATCGCAGTTGGAAACGTTGGAGTCTCTTGATCCTCTCCTACTGGCCAAATAAGCGAGGCCACCCTTCATCGATCCCCTCCGCATAGGGGAGCAAGGTCTACTTATACTGGTCGATCTTGTCACAGGGGTATCATCAGTTACATCTGTCAAATCTGACGTAGACTTTCGACAGAAGCGAGAGGAGGTTGTGGTCGCTTCGTCATCTGCATCGTTGATTGTGCCGGATGGAGTCCCGGGCATTGCGTCGATGGAGTCGTCCGTGTGACTCGACACTATACTTGGTGAGGTCGCCAGCCTTGGCGAGCTGACGGTGGAGGTGGACCCGTACAGCTTCCTAGTGCGGTTAGGAGATACGTAGCCAGGATTCGTATGAATATGCACTGGAGGAGGTTTCGGCGAGCGCGACTTGTCTCGACGACTCTGTTTAAGCGAGGCAGAGTAATGTAGACTGTGATAGGTAACCTCAAAGTTTGAGGGGCTCGAGCGGCCCGAGGGGGTTTTTTGGGGGAAATTGAAGTGCCGGGGGCTCATGGGGCTCCTATGACCGTACGCGATAGGGGATTTCGGGGGTTGGTTATGTTTGTCGTAGCTGCAGCCAGACTGAGGGGTGAAGTACCCGGATGATGAGGTGCTGGACGTGATTGAGGAGGATTTCTGGGGGAAGACGAAATGACGGGGGCTTTTTGGGGTGTGAGGCTTGGGGGAAATGGGGGGATAGCCGCCGGGGCTATTCACTGCCATGGCCCAGCACTTAACACTGCACTGCACTCATTCCACGGTTTGTAGCAGCATGTACCTGGAACAAGCAAATGGCATTTGTTAATAGCTATTGATGTTTGTAGAATAGAAATGGTGCCGTCCTGGATTTACCTCTTGGCTCTAATAGCAATAAGATTCAAACGTGAAATCTTCATAAGATTCAACAACGTATACCACTTAAAGCTTTAGTCCCTCGGTGCTCCAATGAGAATTCATTGAACCACTAAACACTTTACATGCGTTCCATTTGCTTTGTTATTAGCAGAACTAGTAAAATAACACCGATGAATCACCGATTTCGGTGAAACGTACAACCTGTTGCAATAACATAAGGTTTAATTTGCCTTGTATCAACCTAGCCTGCTAACGGAATTATGTTAGTAGGTTGTACTGTACATGAATATTAATATTGTGAGGTTGGATAATCCGATCCGATATGTCTACCTGCTGACATAGGGATTATTTCGACAAAATTAAAACGGGGATTCCTGAGCCAGGATGCCGGTTATTGGTAATTTAAGTGGATTTCTTGTTTCGCGTAGAGCCTGAATTAAAAATTTGGTTTTGTTAAGCTAAGCTTACTTGGATAAACTTAAGTGAACAAAAACTATAAGTTTTGCAAACCCTGGTCACTAAGTGCAGGTTCACAGTAGCGCTTTAGTGTGTAATATTCATTGCGGCACCACAGTAGTAATTCCATTTATTTAGATTGCTGCTAAAAACATTTTTAGGGTTCCATGCCTCAAAAGGAAAAAATGGAACCCTTTATAGGATGACTTTGTTGTCCTTCCGTTCGTCCGTGCGTCTGTCTGTCAAGACTCTTTATCTCGGGAACGCATAGAGGTATTGGGTAAAATCAAAGTTCTAAGTTAACGTAAAAAAAGATACGGCCGCAAAGTAAAAAAGGTATATTTCGACACTCAAGGTAATCAAAATTGATAGTGTACTTTTCGGTGACCTATAACTATGAAACTTGGCAAGTAATATAGCTGTATACTATCTCTACTTAAAATTCAATGATACTATTTATATATTGATACTTTTATTGCACTTAAAAAAATCGTACAATGCGGCGGACTTAATGCCATTAACATTTTCTACCAGTCAACCGCAACTACTAATACAGGGAAAAATCTGAAAACTGTACATTTGTAATTAGGTAATTCATAAAATAAATTAGTCTTTCCTGAACTATGTATAATATGTAAGTATCTACAAATTTATACAGAACCCTCGGTGGGCGAGTCCGACTCGCACTTGTTCGGTTTTTTTTAATAAAAAGCGTCATTTGACTTATGAAGGTGGCGAATGGCGCCAAATATGTTTGAGATACCGACGTTTGGAATATTCATTGGGAAGAAACGTGCGTTGAGATATGTGCATTTTTAGAAAAACAAAACCAGTGAAAAGTTCGACTTTAATCCTCAATTATTATATTATTTTTTGTTGCACTAACCCGTGCTGAGGACAACTTTAAAAACCTATTTAGAGGCTAAAAATTCCACCCATGCCGGCACTCGTTGTAACTTCGGAGCATCTTATTCAATGGTGCATTGATGCCTACGTTAGTTCTGCAGATGGGCAACCCGAAAACGGCTGACTGTTTCAGTCGGGAATTAGGCTTCGGAACTTTAAAATCAATACTTTCTAAAAAACATTTAGATATTGTTCGGCCATGGATCAAGTTGTGCAGGAATATCAAATGTTGCATCTGTCCACGTTCCCACAGATGCAACATTTTGAAGTGCTTCAGTCCGACGTCGTATGAGGGTCTATGACTAATCCCGGAGACACAAATTGCGAAATGCCACGTGAAAGCTCGTTGGATCGATTTTATGCGGGAGGAGTGGGTGGCATAAAGAAGATTCCATATGACTGCTCCATATTCTCATATGCTACGGATTAGGGTATTAGTTCCTTCGTTGAGCGTTTAAAGAATCCCAGTAAATTGGGTTCTCTGCTAATGATGTACCCATACTTTTGCATCGGACGTGTCTCAAGGCGGCTTATTTTGATAGTGTTTAAATATTTTTTTTTACTATTAAAGTATTTAGGGAATGAATTTAATTTTAGTATTATGAATTTTGTCTGTGATTATTAAAAAAAAATTGTAAGTAATTACTTATATTCCTTTTATTGCACTAACCCGTGCTAAGGACAATTTATAAAAACCTATTTAGAGGCAACAAATTCCACCCATGCCGGGACTTGAACCCGCGACCCCTGGCTTACCGTGCCAGCGCTATCCCAACTGAGCTAATGGGCAAGTGCAGGCATCAGCGAAATTTCGAACCTCTTTCCTTTTTTCCTCTGTGCCTCTTTACAAACTTCTCTGTATTACGTACAGGCAGCGACATCTGGCAGAAGCAATTTACACCACTTGCAGCCCCGAGTAACCCACTTTGCAGTTAGGTTTTTACATCGGAATGATATCGTTGTACCTACATGATATTCTTTTTGTTGCGCTAACCCGTGCTGAGGATATATATTATTTATTTCTTCCTCGTGTAGATTTTTATTATAACTTATTTATGTACTCGTATGTATATCATAACTACATATGTAATGGTTTATGCAGGTATATTGTTATTTAATATAAGTATGTTTTTTAATATTCATGATTGCACCGAATTCCCTTCTCTCTTTCCTTCAGAATTTTCCCATCGTACGGTTGTCTGGAAGAAATTGCTATTAGCAATAAGGTATCTCTATAGATATTTTAGGTTGTGTTTTTCCTGGTACAATAAAGAATATTCTAATCGTATCTTACTGAAACTTACACTGCCCGTGGCCCGGCTAAGCCGGTTTTCTTATATATCTTTTTATTGGTATCTACTATATCTACAATGTCTGTCTGCAGTGTCTGGGATATGTCTTATTGGAATGTGCCTCAAGAAACATACCGGGCGCCATGAATGCGAAGAACGCGTGTCAAGTCAATCGTGTGGTCCCAATCGAGTTGCGACATCACCTCACGCCCTAAATACTGTCCGGCGCCGGCGACCCAGGAGAAAACAGAGCGAAATGGCTCACGATTACACCGTGAGCTAATATTTTGTAGATGCGTTAACGTTTGTAGATCTTTGTGAATGCGTGGTTAGGAGCGCGCACCGCGCAGTTAGCAATGCTACGCCATGAAAGTAAAGCTGGATCCAGACGTGTGTACCGTGCAATGATACATTACACGTTACACGCGTCTGGATCCGGCTTAATAAAGTATCCTGAGACCAATTCATAGCTGTGTATTTCAAAGGGATGTACCTAAATTGTAGGGTCGACAGTGCCAAACCTGGAGCATTTTGTACAGTGAGCAAAAAGTTGGACATGTTAATTTTAATTTAAAAAAATAAATTTTTTTCGAACAATTTAACTTGGCAGAAAAAAGATTTCCGTTATTAACTTTATACGGCTACAACGTAGCCGTATAGAGTTAATCACGTGAATAAACGAGACAACGTATCTTCCACACATACATCAGCTTTTGCCTGGACCTGTATTTACGGGAGGGACTCGTCCCACCAGTCGATACAATCGGAAATCACCGAGATCAAAGCCAGTTCATGTTAACTAGGGAGAAAATATGTTGCTAGGTATAACAGAAGTTAGAGTGCAAATAGAAGAAGCACTGTGGGGTGGAAGTGGAAAAATGGTCTCTGGACAATCAACTATTCACTTACGGTAGATACGGTGCAATGAACAACATTTACTGTTGTGTGAGAGTGTGCAAGAGTCAATGGAAATCAATATGTAAAACTTCATGTGACTTCATGTACTTATCTAAGTTTGGAGATTTTTGTCCACTTTTTCTCCAAAATTATCTAGATTTTGAAATTGACATCTAGTTTAACTTGTAACGTTCATTAAGTCGCAGTTTCTGTGCTACTTTCATTAAAACACTTTTGAATTTGAAACATTTGGAATATTAATTTGCACAGATTCTTATTGTACAGTAGATCAACATTTACGTGTGCATACTACTCATTTACTGGCGACATTGCGACTAAAATATGACGGTACTTAAACAACTCCTCAAATCTAGTTTAACTAGTCCATCGTAAAGAAAATGAGAAACGTAAACTCCACTTGGGTTTAGGGTTGTTTTTAGGGTTCCGTAGTCAACAAGAAACTCTCATAGTTTCGCCGTGTCCATCTATCTGTCTGTCTGTCCTTGGCTTAGCACAGACACGACAAGTACCAGAAATCTGAAATTTGACATAGATTATAATATATTTACTAATCACGCCGACACAACGGTAGGATAAAATCTATAAAAAAAATAGGGTAAGTACCTCCCCCAAACCAAAATTATGGATGCATTTTTTTCTCGCCTACACCATAGTATGGGGTATTGTTGGATTGGTCATTCAAAAATATTACTAGTGTAAACCATTTTTCGAATCCCTAGATCCGTTAGTGAAATATTGAGCTTTGACGCGCAAATTTTTGATAGAGTAGGGCGTCCTCCCATTTCCTGGCTTAGCAGTAGATTGTAGAAACGTGAAAAAATTCAGGGCAGTGGCACACATAATGAACTTAAAAGAAAAACTCAAGGCTAAGTAGGCTTTAGTTAAGGATTAATAGGCGACCAACTTATAAAAGGAAAAATAAGTACAAATTCTATTGAAAATTACTGTGATGAAGTTGTTAGTTCTGTAAAGTAGGTAAAGAAACTCCTTCTTCTACGGAACCCTACACTGCGCGTGGTCCGACACGCACTTTGCCGGTTTTTTTTATAAATAATTCTGTAAAAGTTCATCTGCTATCAACTGTACGCAAGTTTATCTAAATACATAAATAGGACCAAAACGTACGTATCTAAAATAAATAAAATATTTAGTACTGATTTTGACATCATCATCAACCTTATCGTCGCTAAATAAGGTTAGCCAATTTTTTTTTATTTAGCCTCGACTTTGTCCTACTGCTAGGCCAAGCCCATTTAGCTCTCCACTCCTCCTGGCCATCTGATGCTACTTACCGCGATCTTTTTTTATTTAGTTTTACCGCCTCACCATCATCAGCTCTCTGATAGGCTTAGGCCTTTTTCGTCAAAGCGCATCTCTCAGGGTCCCTTGCCACACGCATCCACATACTTTCCACCGACTCAACTATAATCGTCCGACCATCGGGCTGTCGATGTCGGTCTGCCCACTGACCGTCATCATTTTTCTTTTGGCTACCACTTTGTGATTGCCTTGGTCCAATTACCGTCTTCCCGCCTTGCCAGGTCCCATTTCCATTTCAGTTTCGCGACTCTTTCGCCAGTGGCGTGGATCTTTATCCAGCGACGGTTGACGACATTGGGCGCCTGATGCTACTTTATGGAGTAGTGCGTATAATTACAGTTAACCTTCTGTCCAGTCTAGTCGCCGTGGATCCCGAACTGGCGAGACGATTACGATTTTATTACAGGAAACGGTCCCTTTGTGGCGCACGAGTGCGCGCGGCAAATTACTCGGCGCTTCTGTTTGTCCAAGAGAAACAGGGTAGGTCACACACACCATCACGGTTAGTGATGGGAACCGGTTATAATTCTTAACACTGGCATTTTCAATTGTTTTTTGTAGGCTATATACGTCCCAATGCAAAGCACAGGCCTTCTCTCAGAGAGAGAGAGTATGTTCTCAATTAACACGTGTGCCTACTGCGGATTGGCAATTTCAAGCGATGAGGTATGTGAACACCTGTCACTCAGGTTTCCTCACGATGTTTTGGGTCACGGTTAAAGAGTGGTATCGCTACTGCAAATTCGCAAATTTAAATGTACATAGCTCAGAAAACAAAGTAATTGGTACATGCCGGGGTTTGAACCCACGACCTCCCGAATGCGAAGCAGTGGTAGCGCAGCGGTAAAATTGAGGTGGTATTTTCAATTATTTTAGGAAATAAACCTGTTATTTTAGCTATTAATAGGGTTTTTGTTTTTATAAAAAAAGAGGTCCCAAGATTGTCTATAACATCATCGATTGAGAGTCTACAGCATCACCCAACAGCTTGCTCAGCCTGAAAATACCTATTATAGTAGGTTCAGGTTACCAAAATATAAATATTGATTATTATCGTATTTTAACAAAATATAATACGTATTAAAAAGAATAAATTGTTAGTTATGTTTCGTCTCAAAAATTTATATGTCGTTCTACTAATTGTACTACAAGCAAAAATAGGTTTGTTTTTTAAGCAACGGTTTAGATGATTAATCACGCCTGAAGGTCTTTTTTGTCTTCGCTCATATATTTCTTATGATTTTGAAAAAAAAAACTGAAATAAAATACAACTAATTACCCGAATACATAAGCAGCCTATATACGTCCCACTGTAGGGAACAGGCCTTCTCTCAGGGAGAGAGTATGGGCTTAATCACCACGCGTGCCCATCGTGGATTGGCGATTTCAAGCGCTGAGGGATGTGAATAGCTCAGACACTCAGGTTTCCTCACTATATTTTCCTTCACAGATAGCGAGTGGTATTGCTACTATAACGTCTCCCACTTCCGAGTCCGAGGTTCTACCCACTAGGCTACCACCGCTCGCTACCACAGGCCTGTTTAATGGTTAATGCTCGGCAGTAGGGTTGTCACTTATTTTTTATTTCAGGTTTTTTAGTTATTTCGTTTTCAGTGATTTTTTTAGCAATGTGACCGCCATCTAGTCACAAAGTAGAATACTTCTTGTATTACAAAAAATAGATCGGGAATTTAATTATTGTTTTGTTGGATTTATGGTGATTTCATCTATGACACCCACACAAATAAAACGAATCGATTGATACATTATACGTACGTACAAACACATATTACCCACCTTTTGGGGTACGCCCCAGGCGAGTAAAAAGAGGGAGTGTGCTTACAGGTAGGTGCCGTATGAAAGAGAGGAAAGTGCGCGCAAAATATTTTTTCTGGAAGCAGACCAACGCTGGGAAATCCCCTCATAACATGGCATAGGTATTATTTAAGCAATATGTGTCTGGCTTCTGGCTATTGGCGTACATACTCGTATGTGCCTACAGTCTCAGTCGAAGAAGCCACCACGCCACTCTTTTGGCAAAGTTATAAATATAAACGTGCTGTCGAGTGTACAGTTCCGTACCCATCGTGGTAGAGTCGACATCACATCAACCTTTACATCAACGTTACGTTAAGGGCGAATATGGAATCAAAATGTTAAGGTTGACCTACGTCGACGGTACCATTAAAGCCCGTGTTTTTGCATAAAGTTAGCCGTTCCGGCGCAGTCATTTTCAAATTGATTGTAAACAATTCCCGAAATTGAACGTCAACCATTAGGAAAAGCTAATAAAAATCAACCAAACGCGACGCAGGCTCGCGCGTCGGAGGTTTCACGAAAAATGGGTTTGCGGCTTTTGAAGCAAAGGCTCGGGTACAAATTTAATTTGAACCTAAATCCACGGCTTTTGAAAAAAAAACGGCCAAGTGCGAGTCGGACTCGCGCACGAAGGGTTCCGTAATTATCTATCCAACATATTTTAAATATTTCAAGCTTCTACCTGTTGCCGTTATTAATATCGATCAAAATTTTGACATAAAATGCTATCTAGTCCCAGGTTCTTTGTCGTGGATCCTAAAAATCACTGTGAACATGATTGAGAGATTTTACTGACACTTTTTGCTAATTTGATTTGTAAAAAAGATATGATTTTTTCTTCGGTGACGCTAGTGTTACTCCCTGGACCCCCTTAATTATTATTTTTTTCTGTTTTTGGTATTGGTTGTCATAGCGGCAACAGAAATACATCATCTGTGAAAATTTCAACTGTCTAACTATCACGGTTCCCGATGTACAGCCTGGGGACAGATGGACGGACGGACAGATCCTTTGGGTACGGAACCCTAAAATACTGAAGTTGGCGCGTAACAGGTGTAAATAAAATATGGTTATAAATCTCTCGGAAGAAGGCAGAATAATCAAGAACACTCTTCACTCTGGGAAAGTTCGTTTGATCATTCAAATATCTATGTGGCTTTGGAACCCGGAACAACGATTTGAGGTTGTCAATGCGAGATGTTTAATATTTTTATGACTTGTACGTAGTCTTATTGCTTACCAGTTTTTTTTTCTATTTCAGTGAGACTCTAAAAACGACGGATATAAATAGGCATCGAAACGTCGATACTGCGGAGAGGGAGTGTGAAAAAGGAATCGAAATAAACAAAAGAACGAGTTTCAGACCGTCTTGCACCACTTCTTAAATGTCACGTAAGTCGTCATTTAAATCAAGTTTTGTATGAAGAAGAAGAAGAAGAAGAAAGACATTTATTATACCAACAAGATACATCACAGAAAGTATGTATGAAGCATAAGCATAATCAGCCTATATGCGTCCCACTGTAGGGCACAGGCTTTCTCTCAAGGAGAGAGTATGGGCTTAATCACCACGCGTGCCCACCGCGGATGGGCGATTTCAAGCGCTGAGGTATGTGAATAGCTCAGACACTCAGGTTACCTTACGATGTTTTCCTTCACCGTTAACGTGTGGTATAGCTACTATAACTTCACAATGTACATAACGTAGAAAACCAAGTCATAGTCATAAAACATGCCCGCACTTGGGATCGAATCTGGGTCTCTCGCTTCCGAGTCCGATGTTCTACCCACCAGGCTACCAACGTTGTATGAAGAATTTTAGTTAAATGCTGTTTAAGCACATTTAAGAAAGTGGTGAAAGTCGGCCTAAATTCTATATTTGAAATAAATTTAATTTTCAGAAAGAAGCTACTGATGTAGCTCGAAGAATTGCTCAGTTGAAGTGGCAGTGGGCGGCGCACATAGCTCGGAGAACTGATGGCCGTTGGGGCGATAAAGTTCTCACCTGGCGACCGCGGACCGAACGACGCAGCATGGGCAGGCCCCCCACCAGATGGTCTGACGTCCTAGTCGCTGGATGCGGGCGGCACAAGACCGAGAGGCTTTGTGAAGTTATATTAGCGATACCACTCGCTAACTGTGAAGGAAAACATCGTGAGGAAACCTGAGTATCTGAGTTCTTCACACACCTCAGCGCTTAAAATTGCCAATCCGCAGTGGGCACGCGTGGTGATTAAGCCCATACTCTCTCTGAAAGAAGGCCTGTGCCCTGCAGTGGGATGGACGGACGGGCGTATATAGGCTGAATTATCTAATATATAAAAAAACTGGCTAAGTGCGTGTCGGGCCACGCGCTGTATAGGGTTTCGTAAAAAGGAGGAGTTTTTACCAGCTTTACAGAACTAACAACTACATCGAAGTAATTTTCAATGGAATTTGTACGAAGTTGTCCTTTTATAAGTTGGTCGCCTATTAGTCGTTAACTTGTAAAGCCTACTTAGCCGTAATAGTTTTCGTCTTAAGTTCATTATATGTGCTACTTCTCTCAATTTCACGTTTTTATGTTTCTACAATCAACCGTTTAGCCGGGAGAGAGGGGGAGGACGCCCTACTGTGACGGACCAAGCTCCGTACAGGTGCTCACGATCGTTAATATCATGTTGAATTGTGTTCTGCACGAGAAGATTAAGGATGGAAGCTAAAAGAAACCGAGAAATGATAATCGTATACTTATATAGGGATTGTAAAACATTTAAAGAGCGTATTATAGAATCTGATAAAGCGCCGAAACGTATTTGGTTCCCCGACATAAAATAAAGCTAGGTATATTTTGTTTGTATCATTTGTAAACATTTAAACAGTTCTTGTGAAATATTGCGTTGTCTTTTCTAGATTAAATATTTACGATAATTGAGATTAATTACAACGGCATCTATTTTGCGAGATGGCACAACTAATGAATTATGGATTGAAGAAAGTTTTTCACCTAAAACCTGTTACAATACATGACAGTTCATCGCTTTGTTCGTAGGTGACGCTACCGGTCTATACGCGTGGGTCTGAATTCATTCTCTAATAAAACAAAAACAAAAAAAGTGCATCCGAAAAGCTTTTGTTTTGTAGCATTTGTAAACATTTAAACAGTTCTTGTAAAATACTTATTGCGTTGTCTTTTGTAGATTAAATTATGCAACTGGTTTTAGGGATGGTTTACGATAATTGAGATTAATCACAATGACATCTCTCTTGCGAAATAGCATAACTAATAAATTTTGGATTGAAGAAAGTCTGTCACCTAAATCTAATACAGTACATGGCAGTTCATTATTTTGTTCATAGATGACGCTTTTTTAATTCATTCTCTAAAACAAAACAAAAAATTGCATCCGAAAAGCTCTGTCATTCAGGTACTAAATAAATAGGGAACTTAAATCATATAAAACTTTAACAAAACAACATAGACTCACGCCTGTGTCCCAGAGGGGTAGGCGAATGTCGGGGACTGCCACTTGTTGCGATTTTGACGGATCGCTGTCGCTTTCTCAACATTCATTGGTCGTTGCTTGCGCGCGCGCCGGTTTCGGGTGCTTTTGTCTTGCCCTTTGCTAATGCATCCCCTGTTTGGTCGAGGTGTGTCCGTCTGGGTCATCCCTTGCCGGCCCTTCCACCCACATTTGTTCGATGGATTTGTTTCCTCCTCTCCACATGTCCAAACGAACTCAACATTCCTTTCTCAATTTTAGTCACTGCATCCTCTTTTAGTCCACAACGTTTTCTAGTCACACGGTTATGTGTCCGGTCATTCAAAGTAACACCAGACATACTTCTCAAGGACCTCATTTCTACTTAAAAACGTAGAATTTAGTTTTTCATTGAACTCTGAACGTTTTCTTAGAAACATTGTTTTGCGAGGTGACTCATATATATTGATAAACGCTTCATATATTGTAGGCGTTGCGTTCATACGTTGGGGAGTGACGTCATGGTCTGAGGTCGAGTTGTATGCCGCGTTGTAGTGCCACGTGATTGTATTGACTTTTTGACTGTTTGTATCGTAGGGAGTGTATGGTCGCGGAAGAAAGAGATACCACGTTTGTTTGCCTTTGGACGTGTCCTCTCATACTTTATTAAAGTTTTTCTTAGTGCAAGTCCCCATTATCGAATATCTTCGCATAAGCTCTAGAGTTAGCTCCATATAGGAGTGAGTAGCGTATCAGTATTAGTTCTTTGTTAATACGATATTAACCGTTTGAGTGGGGGGGCGCCACTGTTATTTCCGTCCGGTTGACGCCAACCAAATAAATCATTATAACGCTTCAAATCCCAATTGTAGATAAAGTAGAGTATGTTTAGATGAATATAGACTGAATTAAAGAGATGTTGTTCTATATACGAGATACGAAACTTTGTTATTAACAGAAACTAGTTTTTCGAAAACACCACCGCGTCATTCAAATGTGCGTTGAATAAATTGATAAAAGGATTGTAGAAAAATAAATCAATCGGGAAATATCGAGATAAAAAAATAGAAACTTAATTGACAATATAATTGCAGACATTAAATATTAATTTATAAAATAGCATAATATTAAAGTTCTGAAATTGATTGAGAAGATAGTGGCGCGATGTGGTACGAGTTTGACGAACAAAAATAGAATTACCAATGTTGAAGTCCTTAAATTAATAGCAATAAGGAATAAAATTCTTAGTTGGCGGGATTTCGTTATTGGTTTCGCGAGCGGGAGAAGTGGCATCATATTAGGAGGGGGCCGCGAGGTTATAAAAGCTGGGTTCGGGAACTATTCAGAGCTTTTTCCGGAACAGAAAATTGAACAGTAAATACGTCTGCTGCGCTCGTAGGCAAATTCGCCATTTTGTGAATTTACTATTAGGGAGTTTCGTTTGCATTTAAATTCGAAAGTAGGAGAGTGGTTTTGGATTTGTAACCTAACATCACCTGTGGGCATTGCGTCCCAGACTATCAGCTCTGGTGTGAAGTTTCAGGTTCTGAATTACTTTCTTAGCTAGGGAATGAGATTTGAAAGTGAAAGTGTAAGGTTAGAAGCGCCCTTCGATTCCTAAACCGTTTGTATATTTAGCTAGAAGTTTTCCGCGTAAAATAGGGTTTTCAGCCTTAGTAATTAGGGTAGCTCTCGCGAAATAAAAGTTTACTAATCCTTTTCCTCCACAGTACTACATTTATGCGGAAATAAATTTGTGCAAAGGATAACTCACGGTGACAAAGGTATGCTATGGATAATCCGTGTGTCTAGCCTTTGTCAAATAACCAAGGCTCGGCGGGGGCACACGAGATGATCGATATCATTCTTGCGTCATAGCTTTCTGAGCCTTTGCAGACATTTAATTCCACTTATTACTCTAGCTTAATTCCACTAGCTAGTGGTAATTGAGTTTCAGTATACAAACGTGTGAATTTAGAGCGAATTCACTTGGGAGCCTTAAGAAGTTTAAATTAATGGACTAAGGAACCCAAAATCTAGCTCTGCTTACTATGCTACGGCTGAATCTGAGTCTGCTTGGGTTGAAAGGTTTAAAGAATCCCTTCACCGGAGGCATTCCCAATTTAATTTAATAATAAAAAAGTAATACTAACAATAATTTTGAATTGAGATAATTACATTAATTATCTTGTTTGAAGATTGGGATAAAATGCTTCTTGTGAATGCGGTGTTAGATCTTCTTCCGTTAGCATACGTGGTGTAGCAATTTTCCCCCTGCTTACCCTGAGTGACAGACGATTCTAGCCCTCTGGCACTTTGCACCCATAACATATTTATGTATTATATTCCGAATATTCTTACCTTGCGGGTGGTTACCGAACCCATAAAACCACCTGCGCATACACATCCTAGGCTACACACTCTGGCCGGCCAGAAAGTCTGAAAGCTAACTGAGTCAAGTTACCAAGTAATTTGAAACAGTCTGGTTTTCCGGAGTTAGGGAGGATAGAAGTAGGAAATAGCTGTGACTAGGGAGACACCTTAGGCACTCACGCATACACACGATTAAATGTAAATGGGGTTTGTTTTGCTGAAACAATAATAATTTTGATGGGTGGTTAAATATATTAGCTTACGGGGTTGGGAAAAATTAGGCAGGCTCCCCCTTTTCTTTCAGGGTATCCAGTTGTATGATGAGAGTAAGTATTTCCCCAAGTCCCCACCATAACAATGCGGTCATTAGATGCGTTTAAGGTTCATTTACTTAATAAAACTAAAATAAGTGAAATTGGTGCTTCCACAATGTTTTGTAGTGTAGTGATATTGTAATCAATATGTCGCAATAGGTTTAGTGTTCAATAAATCTGTTTCCAAACCCGTCTGTAAATGATAGCGTTAAGTAATTCTCTTATCACCTACTCATAAGGATGTAGATGTAACCCCGCAAAATTCTGCGCCGCGCTAATGTAAACCTGCAAAGCTCTGTTGGACTAAAAGATTTATTTAATTGTGCGAGTCTTGAATTAGTAGCTACTAAACTTACTGCTTATCTATGTCTCTGGTCCTTACCTTAAAACTAGACGTAAAGGTTGGTGCGTTTCATCCACACGGTGATCATTTGAAACTAAGGAATAAGTAAAACGAAACGAAAATATTAGCTTCGTAGGTACTTATCTTTTGACCTTCAGACGGGTCATTCCACTATTGCAGAGGTAGGAACAATTTATGTAGGTGCGTAGATACTTTTCCTTCCGACCGTTGTTTCTTTAGTATTATTGCATTGTAGGCGCAATATAGGGTGAATAATATATAGGGTGGTCAAAACTCGGATTATTGTTAGGAATTGAAAGACGTTATGGGACGTTAGGGAGTAGTTAAGAGCCACTATTTTTAAGTATATTGGCTTAATACTCTGCTTAATCTCATAGTTGCGTGAGCGCGGCTGGATTGTTTCAGTGTTGATAAGCTTCGATGAAGTCTTATTTCAACGTACTTTGTGCATTTGGTTATTACCTCTCTCACACTCTCGTCTGCCAATGCATTGTACTGCTGAACATCCCTTTGCCGTTTCTTGCGTTAATTGTGTGAAGCGTCTTGAGTCTTAAGATCTCTATACTTGCTTAAAGCTTTTATTATGTTTGACTTGTCCTTGAGTGGCATCTCATAGTTGCGTGAGCTCGGCTGGATTGTTTCAGTGTTGGTAAGCTTCGATGAAGTCTTATTCCAACGTACTTTGTGCATTTGGTTATTACCTCTCTCACACTCTCGTCTGCCAATGCATTGTACTGCTGAACATCCCTTTGCCGTTTCTTGCGTTAATTGTGTGAAGTGACTTGAGTCTTAATATATCTCTGCCTGCTCAAAGCTTTTATTGCTTCTATTAAATTTATTTGTATGACTTATGTCTTTGGGTGACATTTCATGGTTGCGTGGGTTTGGCCGGACTGTTTCAGTGTTGGTAAGCTTCGATGAAGTCTTATTCCAACGTACTTTGTGCATTTGGTTTTTTACCTCTCTCACTCTCGTCTGCCAATGCATTGTACTGCTGAACGTCTCTTTGCCAATTCTTGCGTTAATCATGTATGTTTTCTTAAGGCATAGACTCGGAATAATGAATCATTGTATTCTTATTTCTAGTCAGTCATAGTTTTATTATTTCTAAGTATATATTAACAGTATAACGTAGTGGTGGCCAATCCCCATCCACGGTTGATATAATTAGCACTATCGGCTAGTAGATAATTGAGTATTGCACTCATTTCTTCTTATCTAATATTATCTACTTAGCTGGCTAATAATGTCTGCCTTAACCGGCCTTTGGTAGGGGACGTTATACTAAAACACTCACATGTGTAGTAGTATGACAAGTAGTTATTTCAAATATTTTGCTACTATAATCTTATTTTATTTACATGGAATTTATTTTATTTAACCTTTAATTTATTGTCTTCTAAACTTAACTTCTTTATTTAAATTTTCCTTCTTTATCCCAATCTTGTCTCGCTTCTGCTTATTTAATGTTGCTTTATTGCTATTTTAGTTTCTTCGAATCTTTCTAAAATTTACCTTTTCTAATAAACATTTGATTTGAACTGAATGTTCTTAGTTCCACTTTTATTATTTTAACGGATCTCTTACATGCACTCGTTACTCAATCTCATATCCTAAAAGTTCTTGGGTTATTAATACGTTCACAATGAAGGATCCTCACTAGACTAGACGATCACAGTTGGCCATTGGAGTGTTTTGCATCATAGTACTTTTCTCTTTACTATCGGGGTCATACGTTTAATATTCCGGGGAGGGTGGTACAATATGGTGTGCCGTGACCATGATATTTTAATACGAGTTTGAGTAGTTTGTTTGTATGTTTTATGATGCAGAATATTCTTATTTTTAATTATTATCGTTGGCTTTATGCCACAATTTGATGTTCGTGAAATGGAAAGGTTTGAGATTGACGATGATGGTATGATTGAGATCCGTTAATTTTGCTTTCGCATAGATTTATGGATGTATGCACGGGTAAAAATAAATATTTAATTCGTGTATGGATCTATTTATCTAATTGTTTACGTGTAATCACGTTATTTTAACTAACGTTCCATAACTTCTTGGTAATTTCTATTCAAATTACGTTACTTTACAATAAACCTTTAGTTGATTCAGTGCTTTCGTGTCGGATTTTAATAATAGTCTGTAGAGGTTATACTGTTCGATCGTTTTTAAGTAGGTACGTTTAACAGTTTTTTATTCAGGGGGTTGTATCAGATTATGTTTTACGTCAGAAGTTGCTTTCATAGGTAAACTAAGGTCAATAATAATTCCAGTTTAAATAATTAAGAAAATAATTAGGGAATTATAAAAAAACGAATGTCATCAGGTTACATTAATTAGTCAAAGGTCTGCTTTATGGGAGGTTGTCAAAATATCGGTTTTCTTTTACGCGATTTAAAATTCTTAAATATTTGAATATTTGTTTTGCTTAATAATTAATAGTTATTTTTGCGAAAGATCTTTCTTATTTTAATTTGTTGATGTATTTCATTTTAAATATTTTTATGCTGGGGGTTGATATCCTTCTTACTTTCGGTTTAGCATTCCATTTCGCGGACACTTGTCTTTTATTTGGGGGGTTGTGGGGTTGTAAAAGAAAAAAAAGCAACATAATTAACAAAAGTTTTCTCGACGGGGGGTTGCTATTATTACAGTATTGCTAGGAATTTAGTATTGCGTAATTCGGTAGTTTCGTATAGTGGTGGCGCAAATAAATTCAAGAATTCTAAATTATTCCATTAGACTCGAGATTAATTTTAATTTGCTAAAATATCAATATGTCAAATAAATTTAGTATGTTTTATTCACATCGATTCGTAAATTTCTTCAAAGACATAAAAAAAACTAATTCATTAAAAAAAAAAAAAAGAAAATTTTATTTTATTTTAGTAATCCGCGTACCCATAATAAAGTATAAATAATAAAGAAAAAAAACAACACATTTTGTTTTATTTTAATAATCCGCGTACAGTAAACGATAAAAGTATATAATCGAATATTCTTAAACCAAACTTTGAATTTAAATGTGCCTTACCATAATTTACGTCTTACCCAAATACTATTTTTAATAAAATACGGACGCATGTTAATCTAATCGGGATTTAAACTTGATTATTTAATTTTCGTCGTTGACTGTACTTCTTAAACCAGGTAATTGAAACGGTTTTGAAAGGTAATCTGGTAATTGAAATTGAGGTATTGTGTACGGTAATCAAGGTAATTCGTGTGGTACTGTGTAAGGTAAAACAAATTTAACTTGAAAATTTTTACTTGCGTCTCATAACGTCTATCACTAGGTATATTTGCGATCGTGGGCTCTGGTTCAAATTATTTTATTCCTCATATTGGATAGGGTTGTCAAATTTATAATAAAATTAGTAGTTTATTTTATATCGCGGTAATCAAAATCATATCTGCGAAGAGTTCATTCGCTAAATTCTCAGGCTTCATATATCAGTATGTAAGCAAGTAAGAGTAAGCTTGGAAATGATTCGATGAATGGAGAAGGAATTAGTTGGAGTATTTAGAAAGAGAATGAAAAGGGGCTTGAATGGAAGTTCTAGAGTTCGGTGAATCGGTTTTACGCAGATAACTTGTTTTATTTAGTTTCCAAATACAGCACACACCTCAAGCGGATACAAATACTTCTTTTGATTTTCATTTTAAATTAAGTTAAACTGTATTTGTATCCCGGACTCCACAAGAAGCTAAGAACTAGTTTCGGCAACTGAGCAGGCTCCAGAAGCGAAGATGTTGTCGATTGGGGATTTTCATTGATTAATATCGTTTGTTTGATAGCTTCCCGTAGTGATTTCGCAGCTGATTGTTATTTGAGGCTATTGTAAGGGTCGGTTCTACTACCGGTGCACGTTTGCTCTTGGGGAGGCCTCCCCTTTGGAGTTTAAGCGAGTGTATCTGGTACTTAGCAGTCGGTGCCTTCGGGCTGTTCTGCCTCACAACCAGGATCCCTTTATCAAGGTCTTAAATGATAGGCTGTGTTAAAAGCTGCTAAGCGATCCGAATAAAACGGTGTCGATTGAAATTTCACATAGACAATTATCCGAAGAGTCTGGTTGAAAAACACAACTCACTCATTTCGTCATTTCTGGAAAATAGTGAAACAAGTAATTAATAACTTATGTAGCAAGACCACTCTCGTGATCACTTATGATTTATTGAAAATTTGATAACGACAGGTCTTATCCAAATTTTGGGGGTTGATTGTGACGGACCAAGCTCCGTACAGGTGCTCACGATCGTTAATATCATGTTGAATTGTGTTCTGCACGAGAAGATTAAGGATGGAAGCTAAAAGAAACCGAGAAATGATAATCGTATACTTATATAGGGATTGTAAAACATTTAAAGAGCGTATTATAGAATCTGATAAAGCGCCGAAACGTATTTGGTTCCCCGACATAAAATAAAGCTAGGTATATTTTGTTTGTATCATTTGTAAACATTTAAACAGTTCTTGTGAAATATTGCGTTGTCTTTTCTAGATTAAATATTTACGATAATTGAGATTAATTACAACGGCATCTATTTTGCGAGATGGCACAACTAATGAATTATGGATTGAAGAAAGTTTTTCACCTAAAACCTGTTACAATACATGACAGTTCATCGCTTTGTTCGTAGGTGACGCTACCGGTCTATACGCGTGGGTCTGAATTCATTCTCTAATAAAACAAAAACAAAAAAAGTGCATCCGAAAAGCTTTTGTTTTGTAGCATTTGTAAACATTTAAACAGTTCTTGTAAAATACTTATTGCGTTGTCTTTTGTAGATTAAATTATGCAACTGGTTTTAGGGATGGTTTACGATAATTGAGATTAATCACAATGACATCTCTCTTGCGAAATAGCATAACTAATAAATTTTGGATTGAAGAAAGTCTGTCACCTAAATCTAATACAGTACATGGCAGTTCATTATTTTGTTCATAGATGACGCTTTTTTAATTCATTCTCTAAAACAAAACAAAAAATTGCATCCGAAAAGCTCTGTCATTCAGGTACTAAATAAATAGGGAACTTAAATCATATAAAACTTTAACAAAACAACATAGACTCACGCCTGTGTCCCAGAGGGGTAGGCGAATGTCGGGGACTGCCACTTGTTGCGATTTTGACGGATCGCTGTCGCTTTCTCAACATTCATTGGTCGTTGCTTGCGCGCGCGCCGGTTTCGGGTGCTTTTGTCTTGCCCTTTGCTAATGCATCCCCTGTTTGGTCGAGGTGTGTCCGTCTGGGTCATCCCTTGCCGGCCCTTCCACCCACATTTGTTCGATGGATTTGTTTCCTCCTCTCCACATGTCCAAACGAACTCAACATTCCTTTCTCAATTTTAGTCACTGCATCCTCTTTTAGTCCACAACGTTTTCTAGTCACACGGTTATGTGTCCGGTCATTCAAAGTAACACCAGACATACTTCTCAAGGACCTCATTTCTACTTAAAAACGTAGAATTTAGTTTTTCATTGAACTCTGAACGTTTTCTTAGAAACATTGTTTTGCGAGGTGACTCATATATATTGATAAACGCTTCATATATTGTAGGCGTTGCGTTCATACGTTGGGGAGTGACGTCATGGTCTGAGGTCGAGTTGTATGCCGCGTTGTAGTGCCACGTGATTGTATTGACTTTTTGACTGTTTGTATCGTAGGGAGTGTATGGTCGCGGAAGAAAGAGATACCACGTTTGTTTGCCTTTGGACGTGTCCTCTCATACTTTATTAAAGTTTTTCTTAGTGCAAGTCCCCATTATCGAATATCTTCGCATAAGCTCTAGAGTTAGCTCCATATAGGAGTGAGTAGCGTATCAGTATTAGTTCTTTGTTAATACGATATTAACCGTTTGAGTGGGGGGGCGCCACTGTTATTTCCGTCCGGTTGACGCCAACCAAATAAATCATTATAACGCTTCAAATCCCAATTGTAGATAAAGTAGAGTATGTTTAGATGAATATAGACTGAATTAAAGAGATGTTGTTCTATATACGAGATACGAAACTTTGTTATTAACAGAAACTAGTTTTTCGAAAACACCACCGCGTCATTCAAATGTGCGTTGAATAAATTGATAAAAGGATTGTAGAAAAATAAATCAATCGGGAAATATCGAGATAAAAAAATAGAAACTTAATTGACAATATAATTGCAGACATTAAATATTAATTTATAAAATAGCATAATATTAAAGTTCTGAAATTGATTGAGAAGATAGTGGCGCGATGTGGTACGAGTTTGACGAACAAAAATAGAATTACCAATGTTGAAGTCCTTAAATTAATAGCAATAAGGAATAAAATTCTTAGTTGGCGGGATTTCGTTATTGGTTTCGCGAGCGGGAGAAGTGGCATCATATTAGGAGGGGGCCGCGAGGTTATAAAAGCTGGGTTCGGGAACTATTCAGAGCTTTTTCCGGAACAGAAAATTGAACAGTAAATACGTCTGCTGCGCTCGTAGGCAAATTCGCCATTTTGTGAATTTACTATTAGGGAGTTTCGTTTGCATTTAAATTCGAAAGTAGGAGAGTGGTTTTGGATTTGTAACCTAACATCACCTGTGGGCATTGCGTCCCAGACTATCAGCTCTGGTGTGAAGTTTCAGGTTCTGAATTACTTTCTTAGCTAGGGAATGAGATTTGAAAGTGAAAGTGTAAGGTTAGAAGCGCCCTTCGATTCCTAAACCGTTTGTATATTTAGCTAGAAGTTTTCCGCGTAAAATAGGGTTTTCAGCCTTAGTAATTAGGGTAGCTCTCGCGAAATAAAAGTTTACTAATCCTTTTCCTCCACAGTACTACGTTTATGCGGAAATAAATTTGTGCAAAGGATAACTCACGGTGACAAAGGTATGCTATGGATAATCCGTGTGTCTAGCCTTTGTCAAATAACCAAGGCTCGGCGGGGGCACACGAGATGATCGATATCATTCTTGCGTCATAGCTTTCTGAGCCTTTGCAGACATTTAATTCCACTTATTACTCTAGCTTAATTCCACTAGCTAGTGGTAATTGAGTTTCAGTATACAAACGTGTGAATTTAGAGCGAATTCACTTGGGAGCCTTAAGAAGTTTAAATTAATGGACTAAGGAACCCAAAATCTAGCTCTGCTTACTATGCTACGGCTGAATCTGAGTCTGCTTGGGTTGAAAGGTTTAAAGAATCCCTTCACCGGAGGCATTCCCAATTTAATTTAATAATAAAAAAGTAATACTAACAATAATTTTGAATTGAGATAATTACATTAATTATCTTGTTTGAAGATTGGGATAAAATGCTTCTTGTGAATGCGGTGTTAGATCTTCTTCCGTTAGCATACGTGGTGTAGCAATTTTCCCCCTGCTTACCCTGAGTGACAGACGATTCTAGCCCTCTGGCACTTTGCACCCATAACATATTTATGTATTATATTCCGAATATTCTTACCTTGCGGGTGGTTACCGAACCCATAAAACCACCTGCGCATACACATCCTAGGCTACACACTCTGGCCGGCCAGAAAGTCTGAAAGCTAACTGAGTCAAGTTACCAAGTAATTTGAAACAGTCTGGTTTTCCGGAGTTAGGGAGGATAGAAGTAGGAAATAGCTGTGACTAGGGAGACACCTTAGGCACTCACGCATACACACGATTAAATGTAAATGGGGTTTGTTTTGCTGAAACAATAATAATTTTGATGGGTGGTTAAATATATTAGCTTACGGGGTTGGGAAAAATTAGGCAGGCTCCCCCTTTTCTTTCAGGGTATCCAGTTGTATGATGAGAGTAAGTATTTCCCCAAGTCCCCACCATAACAATGCGGTCATTAGATGCGTTTAAGGTTCATTTACTTAATAAAACTAAAATAAGTGAAATTGGTGCTTCCACAATGTTTTGTAGTGTAGTGATATTGTAATCAATATGTCGCAATAGGTTTAGTGTTCAATAAATCTGTTTCCAAACCCGTCTGTAAATGATAGCGTTAAGTAATTCTCTTATCACCTACTCATAAGGATGTAGATGTAACCCCGCAAAATTCTGCGCCGCGCTAATGTAAACCTGCAAAGCTCTGTTGGACTAAAAGATTTATTTAATTGTGCGAGTCTTGAATTAGTAGCTACTAAACTTACTGCTTATCTATGCTCTGGTCCTTACCTTAAAACTAGACGTAAAGGTTGGTGCGTTTCATCCACACGGTGATCATTTGAAACTAAGGAATAAGTAAAACGAAACGAAAATATTAGCTTCGTAGGTACTTATCTTTTGACCTTCAGACGGGTCATTCCACTATTGCAGAGGTAGGAACAATTTATGTAGGTGCGTAGATACTTTTCCTTCCGACCGTTGTTTCTTTAGTATTATTGCATTGTAGGCGCAATATAGGGTGAATAATATATAGGGTGGTCAAAACTCGGATTATTGTTAGGAATTGAAAGACGTTATGGGACGTTAGGGAGTAGTTAAGAGCCACTATTTTTAAGTATATTGGCTTAATACTCTGCTTAATCTCATAGTTGCGTGAGCGCGGCTGGATTGTTTCAGTGTTGATAAGCTTCGATGAAGTCTTATTTCAACGTACTTTGTGCATTTGGTTATTACCTCTCTCACACTCTCGTCTGCCAATGCATTGTACTGCTGAACATCCCTTTGCCGTTTCTTGCGTTAATTGTGTGAAGCGTCTTGAGTCTTAAGATCTCTATACTTGCTTAAAGCTTTTATTATGTTTGACTTGTCCTTGAGTGGCATCTCATAGTTGCGTGAGCTCGGCTGGATTGTTTCAGTGTTGGTAAGCTTCGATGAAGTCTTATTCCAACGTACTTTGTGCATTTGGTTATTACCTCTCTCACACTCTCGTCTGCCAATGCATTGTACTGCTGAACATCCCTTTGCCGTTTCTTGCGTTAATTGTGTGAAGTGACTTGAGTCTTAATATATCTCTGCCTGCTCAAAGCTTTTATTGCTTCTATTAAATTTATTTGTATGACTTATGTCTTTGGGTGACATTTCATGGTTGCGTGGGTTTGGCCGGACTGTTTCAGTGTTGGTAAGCTTCGATGAAGTCTTATTCCAACGTACTTTGTGCATTTGGTTTTTTACCTCTCTCACTCTCGTCTGCCAATGCATTGTACTGCTGAACGTCTCTTTGCCAATTCTTGCGTTAATCATGTATGTTTTCTTAAGGCATAGACTCGGAATAATGAATCATTGTATTCTTATTTCTAGTCAGTCATAGTTTTATTATTTCTAAGTATATATTAACAGTATAACGTAGTGGTGGCCAATCCCCATCCACGGTTGATATAATTAGCACTATCGGCTAGTAGATAATTGAGTATTGCACTCATTTCTTCTTATCTAATATTATCTACTTAGCTGGCTAATAATGTCTGCCTTAACCGGCCTTTGGTAGGGGACGTTATACTAAAACACTCACATGTGTAGTAGTATGACAAGTAGTTATTTCAAATATTTTGCTACTATAATCTTATTTTATTTACATGGAATTTATTTTATTTAACCTTTAATTTATTGTCTTCTAAACTTAACTTCTTTATTTAAATTTTCCTTCTTTATCCCAATCTTGTCTCGCTTCTGCTTATTTAATGTTGCTTTATTGCTATTTTAGTTTCTTCGAATCTTTCTAAAATTTACCTTTTCTAATAAACATTTGATTTGAACTGAATGTTCTTAGTTCCACTTTTATTATTTTAACGGATCTCTTACATGCACTCGTTACTCAATCTCATATCCTAAAAGTTCTTGGGTTATTAATACGTTCACAATGAAGGATCCTCACTAGACTAGACGATCACAGTTGGCCATTGGAGTGTTTTGCATCATAGTACTTTTCTCTTTACTATCGGGGTCATACGTTTAATATTCCGGGGAGGGTGGTACACTACTCTAACAAAATTTTCGCTTTAAAGCTTAATAATTCGCAAACGGATGTCCAAATCGAAAAATTGTTTCCCTACGCTGGCAATATTTTTAACCGACCAATCCAACGATATCCCACAATATGATGTGGGCGAAAATTGCATCCCTAATTTAGATGTAGTGGAGGTACCCGAAAAAAAAAAATGTTTTTTTTGTTATAACCTTTTGTTGGCGGGATTAATATGTATCCATGCCAAATATCAGCTTTCTAGCACTAATAGTCTCTGACCTAGGCCGCTGACAGACAGATAGACAGATGGACGTACATGGCGAAACTATAAGGGTTCCTTGTCGACTACGGAACCCTAAAATTCTCGTGTCACAGTGTTTGTTATTGACCTCATCCGAAACGGCTTCACTAATTTTTATGTTTTTTTTTTGTAAATTGTTAGTTCTGAGAATAGATCACAGGCTAATTATTATTAATAACGACGAAAAACAGCGACAAAACAACGTTTTACGTACGAGCATCGAGAGTCATTAAAAAGTAACATGCCTTCGTTCTGTTGCCTTTTATTCTGTAGGCGTGGGTGAGGCTGAACAAACTGGAGTTGAAAAGAGGAACGAAAATACATTTTCTGAGTCCCGAAAGAATACATTGAGTGTCCGGCATTTTCCGGCGTAACCGTTAAAGGAGACTGTAGGTAGTTGAAAAAAATGTCAGTGCTTTAGCTCGGTACGAGAATATTTTACACTAGCAATTAAATCGCCTGGGCGTATTTTCATAGAACTACAATCCATGGTTTACTACGACAGTGCGATGTCCACTGCATAGCCAGGTAACCCACATATTAAGGGGCTCAATAGCGTAGTGCGACGCGCTAGTGTTAGCGCCATCAAGGAGATTTGCAAAAGCGTCTGTACAATCTCTCCCTCATTTTAATAGTGATTTTTAGGACCCACGACCGTGAAGCTAAGGCAAAAAATCTAGGACTAGATAGCATTAGCGCCAAAACGGCCGTTTCACCCGACTGCGGCGAAGCCCACAAGGAGGGTGACGTGTTTGGTAAGTGTGTCAGATTTTATTGTTTTGTTTTGTTTTATTTTATTTGGCGTACGAAACAGATCACAACCATTACACGATATAAAAGTAATAATATGACATAAGTACTAAGTTTTGGTCTAAAGCATACACACACAACATTGCCACATGTAAATTTGAGTATCTGAATAAAGTATAAAATTTTAGGGATAATCATTTTTTATAAAACCATACAACTCAATCAATTCAGGATTTTGACTAAGCATCTCTCTTGAGATGCTTAGTCAAAATCCTATATAAGATATCGACTTCCGAGCCAGTGGCCACAACTTCGTTGTAGAGTCTACACATTCTCACTATCGGATTGTAGTATGATGTGTTATTTTTAAAAACATTCAAAAAGAAAGGACTGTAAGATCGAGATTTGCACCGAATATTTATTATCAGCTCAGACAGTAGACATTTTCCCTCATAACTCCTTAAACAACAGACAGATTTTAACAAAATAATATCTCAATCAATTCGTCGCGTTTGAGCGAGTGTCATAGGCTATATGAAATCAGCATAAAGCTGAAAAAAAATTCACTAAAAAGACAAAAATAAAAAACTGTGATATAAAATAACCAACAAACCAACTGTTGTGCATTAACTACTAAGCAAGCGGGACCCAAATTCAATAATGTAACTCATTGCGAGAAACCTACGTTGGTTACTATTAATGATTGAGAGATTTTACTAACACACTTGCTGCGGGATTGAGAACCTCCTCATTTTTTATTCGTGTATAGTGTTATCAGGAGACGGATAGCAGCGTCTTCCTGAGATTCCAACCGCATACTGCGATCGCCAATACGCCTGCCAAGCGTGGCGATTATGGCAAAACCCTTCGTGGTTAGAAAACCACGAGAGAGGCCTATGTCCTGCAGTGGACGTCAAATGGCTGATGATGATGATGAGGCGTGAAAACCTTTCAAAAACCTTCCGAATATAAATCACTGTAAACTGTATGTATGAAACTTAGAATCAAGTAAGTACAGAAGCTTATTATATCTTTTTCTTTCTGTTGTGTGTGTTGTCTTTGTCTCTTGTTTATATTTATTTATATGGATCTTGCAAATCACGTTTGTTGTATGGGAGCCAGTATTTAATAAAATATTTATTTTATTCTGTTTTTAGTATTGGTTGTTATAGCGGCAACAGAAATACATAATCTGTGAAAATTTCAACTACCTAGCTATCACGGTTTATGAGATACAACCTGGTGACAGACGGACGGTCGGACAGACGGACGGACGGACGGGCAGCGGAGTCTTAGTAATAGGGTCCCCTACCCTTTGGGTACGGAACCCTAAAAATGGAACAATCGTTAACTCCGAAATATGGCACCAAGGAGGACTTTACGAAGTGGCTTTCAAATAGAAAGCTGTTTATTGAAAAAAAAAACCAACAAATACTTTAACGCGGGAAAAATTATTGTTGTTCGTTTGTCGTCATTGATCTTTAAAAGAAAAAGTTCTAACAACTTAGTTTTAATTACCACGCATTATTTGAGAAAAGCACTGTACAAGCCTTGGCCACAACTAGGCATTGACGGACTTACGTTCGTCCATCAATGTCTCATTTGCAGTCCGCTGCTGTCATCATCATTCAGCCACAAGAAGTCCAATGCTGGACATAGGCCTCCTCCATGGATTTCCAGAAAGACCGGTTGGAAGCGGCCTGCCTTCCTGCCACTTGGATGAGGTCATCTGTCCATCTTGTGGCTGGTCGTCCTACGCTGCGCTTGCCGATATGTGGGACTATGGTCTCCATTCGAGAACTTTTCGGCCCCACCGGCCATCAGTTCTGCGTGCTATGTGCCCCGGCCACTGCCACTTCAACTTACTAATTCGCTAGGCTATGTCGACGACTTTTGTTCGTCTACGGATGTCATCATTTTTGATTCGGTCCGCTGCTGTACTATTAACCTAATAAATAATCACAATTAGACCCGTATAATATTTTGTCCATGACCAGTTTAGATAAAATGTACTAAAAACCGGCGTACAATCACGCAACGTATAAATAAAGTTGATGAAGCGAAACAGTTCTGTCAGGATCGTGGCAAGTGGCAAACCCTGCTCTCTGCCTACCCCTCCCTTGTACAGACGTAAGTTTGTCCGTGTGTGTGTGTTTGTGTGTGAGGGTGCGTGCGTGCGTGCGTCCGTGCGTTTGATATCTTTGGTATCCCTGTATTTAATACATACTGTGAAATGAACCCAATGACGTGTTTTACTCGTCAATAAGAACATTATTTACTTTGGGAAAACCATCGAAATCGCGAAAGAACAATCAGCTACGTTTTTCATACATTTGAATGCCGTAAGTGGTATTTCAGTATGGAACGTTGGAATACGTATTTATCTGTACATTTTTAAGAAGCACCTTCAATCTGTACTTTTGCAGTGATTTAGTCTGTGCTCTCTCTTCGTCTGAATTATTCACTGAAAGGAAATGTTTGGCAACTGATAAAATGGCTAATGGGACGGCCCTTTTTCTTGAATAAAAATGAATAGGAAAAGTTATTCTTTATGTTCCTGATGGAATTTTACCAACACAAGGGAGTTATAGAATTTTGCCTTGGTCGACCTTAATTTTGATTACTGGCGCAAATTTTTACACATGACTGGTCAATTTCGTTGGTGAATACGGGCTCTACGCACATTTTTACATACACCCATGTATGCTCATATACACTCACATAAACTGACGCCTGTATCCCAGAGAGGTAGGCAGAGACCTGGGTTTCATTTATTTCCTAGAAAAAAATAGGTTCGTTAAAAAAAACGAAAAAGGGGCAAAATTTTGCTATGCTATTTCGAGCATTAAAACCCTAAGAGAGCACATTAAAAAAATCTTATACTAGTAGGCTTCATCAATCAATCAGCCCGTATTTGTCCACTGCTGATCATAAGCCTCCCCATGGCACCACTTCTTCCTATCTTCGGTCATCCTTATCTAACAACATCCATCTCATTCTCATCGCCATCCTCGGCTATGACAGGCCGCTGGAATTTAAACAGAATATGAGTCAAACAACACGTCAAACTGTACATCCGTCCACTCTACCCTGTTGCGTTTTGAAAGAAAGAAAGACATTTATTGGGACAAATTAACACATCCCAAAAAAAAAGGCATAACAAGTAACATTAACAAGTACAAAGGAAAAACAAGTCACATAAATACAACATAGGACAAGGCAAAGTCAGACCGTCAGAGTGCATCCTGCGTGTGCCAAAGTTGCCACAAAGGGCATCTGACTCAGCATTGTGCCCTCAGCGCTGTTTTTCAGTCAGTGCCTGCAGTAATTGACGCGTATATTACAAGATGGTGCGAAACACATTAAAATAAGACAATATCATCTACATATGTATAAAAGTATATATTATAAGAAAGTGGTTAAAGAGTGATAAGTAAATAATATTCCAAAATAAATATATTAAATTAAAATAAAATATGATGATGACCATTCCGTGTGGCGCCGGATTAAGAATAGCGTCACTCCATTTCCTTCCGTGGATGTCGTAGAAGGCGACTAAAGAAATTAATTACCAGGAGACAGGTAGCAGCGTCTTCCTGAAATACCAACCGCATACTGCGATCGCCAACCCGCCTGCCAAGCGTGGCGATTATGGCAAAACCCCTCATGGTTATGAAAACCGTGAAGGAGGCCCATGTCCTGCAGTGGGCATCGAATGGCTGATGATGATGATGATGAAATTACAATATTGTAAAGGTTGATTTGCTGTCGACAGTACTAAGACTGCTGATCATGACTGCTATCGACACTACAGCAAACATCCATAGATTTCTGAAGCTAATGAAGCGAAGCAACCAAGCAATTAATCGTTAAACTTTGCGGTTCTAGAGGAATCCTAACTAGCTATCAGCCAAGGGTCACTGATCTATTACTTGACAGCTACATTCCCTTCTGACGCTCGATAAGCTTAGTCAAGAAGGCGGGACGGAGGATCAAGCAAAACTGGCTAGTGGAAGACCTACTGGCGACAGCCCTCTATCATGTCTACCCCTCTGACGCCCGGGAATAGTGGTCGTGAGAGGGGTGGGATAGGCCAAACAAGACTGGTGGATGACGAGTTACAATATAATTACATGCTTTTATTTCCCTCTGAGTGATAATTGTTTTATTTGCGCTGCACGGAATAAAATGACTATGTATTAATGAAAAAGACTAATTTAATTTGCATACACAGACTGGCCAAATAGGGTCAAGGTCAGGTCTTCAGGCAATATAGTATTAAAGGGCTTTAATACATTAACAGATAGATAGAATATTCTTTATTGCATGTACACCAGGAATTACATATGAGAATTTAACAATAATATAGAACAGTACAATTGGCGGCCTTATTACTAGAAGTAATTTCCTCAAGACAACCATTTAACAACAACAACCACATAAAAGTTTCATTTATAAAAAACCGGCCAATTGCGAGCAAGGTTTTGGTACCTATACAACATTTTAAATATTTCAAACGTCTACCTGTTGCCGTTATTAATATAGAGCAAAAAACTGCAAAAAAACACGCTTGTTTTATGGGAGCTCCCCTTAAATATTTATTTTATTCAGTTTTTAGTATTTACATCATTCAACTGTCTAACTATCACGGTTCATGAGATACAGCCTTGTGACAGACGGACGGACAGCGGAGTCTTAGTAATAGGGTCCCTTACCCTTGGGGTACGCATCTCTAAAAACACGTTACCTAAATACTCAAATTCAGTTCAAACAGTCTGTGGTAAACGGAAGGTCCGTGGATGCGGATGGCAAGGGACCGTGGGAGATGGCATTTGGTTGGGGGAAATGGCCTATAGCCAATAATCCATTTTGCAATACCAATTTAATTAGCTTTTTAAAGTAACCTGTGACAAAATATTTTTTTCACTTCTCATGCTCTAAAAGTTCGTCTTTATGTCGTGCGTAGGCGACATAAAGTCGCTTTTTATGCTCTAGAGCATAAAGTAAAATCTTCGTCGAAGACCAAGGCAATCGCTGCAACAGCCACACGAACATCTTTAACTTCATACAACAACCTCTTTATTTTATTTCGTTTCGTTCGTATTCTAAGACCAAGGCAAAGATACCAACAGCCAAAGTACACAATAAAACTTCATGAAATAAACTTATAATTTGTATTTCGTCTCATTTATTATTTTTTATATTTGTTTAATCGCATCACAAATACAATCTAATACAACATTAAATATGCCAGAAAAAACGATTACTTTAAATATTTCTCATTGCTCTAATGTATCTTTCAATTTTAATTAAATTAGCATTTACTATATTTACATGTTGCTGTTTCATTTCCTCGCAATCGAAGTGAAAAGTAGAGTGTACAACTCGTCCATAAAACCCATTTTACACTCGACTTTATATCTATCCTCGCTCGCAAGCTCGCTCGGATGGATAAACGTCTCGAGTAAAATGGTGCGTTTTATGCACTTGTTGTACAATCTACTATGTTTCATCAGAAGCATTTATTGGTAACAAATAGGGAGCTTCGCTCGCTTCGCTCGCTCCGCGTAGCGAGATAACAAGCCTAACCCAACCTATCCTACTGTTCCCGGGCGAGCATGCGTGAACTGTATAACTTATTATGCTAAATATATTAGTGGAACTTTGTGGATTTAATGTATAAATATGTTAAGAAAACTTAGCAATTGTTGTTTCCAAATGACATTATAAGAAAGAATAATTTTATGTAATGTAAGTTTTGTGAAACATTTTTATATGGAATGTCGAGTTGTGAAATGATATAAATATTTGCATTACGTTGTTTGTTATCTGAATTTTTTTTTAATAACAGTCGAACATTTATTCGAAGGGGACCCCTAAGTACCATATACCAAATGAATAAATACCATATGGACGATAACAGTAACGACTCCACATCTAGTTTTATACATTTACAAAAAAGGCCTAGGCCGGCCATTGTATGAAACATCTTTGAATTCTATTGCATTGTATGAATAAACACTATGAAATAAATTCGAGCTTTATGTGAAGTTTCTATAAAAATGCTTATGAGGCTCTAATTTATTTTTAATTTATTTATTCTTTATTCTAAGCAAGATTCAATTTGGACTGGTATTCTCATAACATATCGTTGTAGTTTCATTGCGATCCGGAATGTTTGAAATTTAAAGTCGAATTACGTTTGTGCGATTATCGCTTCAGGCGTGCGACTATCGGCAATATACAATTTTAGCCGCTGACTTCGGGTTTAATTTGTAAGAGGGTAAAAGGCGGCAAAAAAAACTCCACACCGACTATCTTTTCTCAAGTCGTCAGTTGTTACCTACATGAAATAATTCTATGATTGGCATCAATAACTTCAAATGCCGAAACATTAGTTACCTTTCTAACAAAAGTAGGAGAAACTTTAATGCCGCGGTCAGACACACCCGTTCACGAGCATAACGCAAGGGTCGGAAATCACCAGGCTCAACCATTTTACAGGAAGGTAGGCGACCCGGCCCCCACGCCACCAGTCAAATGGCCTTTGGCAAAACTACATGATCAAGTTCTTGTTATTAACAAAATTTGAAATATAGTAGTTATTATATGAATATCACGTCGTCTGCACACTCTTTATAAAAATTAAAGACAAAAAAGATACCTATTTATGCTTAAAGTTACGCGTCCATGGCGCGCTGAATTTTTTGACGTTTTCGTAACCCATATTAGCTTCCCAGCAAAATATTATGGATTAATGAGTTAGAAAATAGTCATTTAACACCATTTACAATTACAAAACCATGAAAACTGAATAAATCATTGAAAAAAATATCCCACGAACAAACTCGATGGTACATTAATTGTTTTATAACAATAAAAATCTCGTATCACGCTCATTTATGCTCTCCAAAACGTTACCACACGATAAAACGTTACCATTAAATCAAATAAAGTATTTACATTTCAATACGCGAGTTTAGGTAAACATAATAAGTAACATGTTGATTTTGTGCGATGTGGGATTTCCAGCCTTGTGTGGTAAATCTTTTTATAACGTGCGCTGCGAATGTAGAACCCATGTAAAGCAAATCCAGTCGCGACAAATACACTCGCGTTCAAAATAAGCACAATTATTATAATACTAGCTGACCCCGCAAACGTTGATTTGCCATATCATAAGCCTACGACCTATTCTCAAACCTACCAAATATACACAAAAAATTTCATAAAAAGCGGTTAAGCCGTTTCGGAGGAGTTCGATATCAAACACATTTTTTTTATATTAAGGGCAAATTTTTCAATAGTGAGATACAAATTAACTGGAGAATAAATTGCATGCTATCACTGTCTAAATCATACGACAAAACAGTGACAACATCAGTTTTATACTCCAGTTAAGTTTTATCTGACTATAGAAAAATCCGCTCTAAATCATATTCATAATCTGGCTAATAAATATAACAGTGAAAGTGACTTTCCGTTGAATTGCCGCTAACGAATTCCATGTCACGCCGCAGATAGATAGAAGATATTCTATAATATTCTTTATATTCTATCTTCTATTCTTCTATATTATATCTTCTGTACACAGAGATTACATTAACAGAAATTCAATAAATCGCAGTACAATTGGCGGCCTTATTACTACAAGCAATTTCTTCCAGGCAACCATAGATGGAGATAAGAAAGAAATTAGAGACGGGTAGTCGGTGCAATTAAGAAATACGAGTTGAAAAGTATATAAACTTACTTAAACCATACATAATTACTAATAATCAAATTATTATTTATTTATTTATTTATTTTTATTTACATAAATATTGCAACATGACAGTAATTAGGTACACCAAAGCGTTTCAATATTTTAACTGAGCACTACCTATCAAACATCTTCTAGCATTCTCTTACATATGGGGAGAGGAAATAATATAGGTAGTATACCTACGTAATATTGGATAGATAATATACGTTTCTTTTTTTTATTTATTTTATATACAAAAATAACAGACGAATTGTAATTTTTATTGTAGTTTTTCGTTGCCCGAGATTTTGTTTGCAGAAAGAGGAAGTCTTTTGATGTGTGACATAATTTACGGATGGCTCCCTAAATGTTAAAGCTTAAATACATTGTCCAATAGCATAATCAGCCTATATGCGTCCCACTGTAGGGCACAGGCCTTCTCTCAAGGCGAGAGTATGGGCTTAATCACCACGCGATTGGCGATTTCAAGCGCTGAGGTATGTGAATAGGCCAGACACTCAAGTTTCCTCACGATGTTTTCCTTCACCGTTAGCGTGTGGTATTACTACTATAACTTCACAATGTACATAACTTAGAAAACCAAGTCATAGGTACATGCCCGCACTGGGGATCGAACCTGGGTCTCTCGCTTCCGAGTCCGATGTTCTACCCACTAGGCTACCAACGCTATTTTTGTCCAATAACTGGGACAAAAATAAGAGTTTATCACAGGCTTTAATCAGCCATCAATATTGGATGATAACAATATTGATTTCTTTCATGGCTGTTAACAAAATAAATTAGACACAAAAGTACAGGTAACGTAATATTTGTTACATCTCGTAAATTAATGATGTATCAATATTAAAACTCAGAAAGATTAAGAGACTAGTCAGCCTTTAACATTGCCAATTCACTGCGGATTAGCAATCTCTTTGCGAGACAAGGCTTACGCCATGAAATGGGATGTTCCAACACTGTTATATATAAAATCAACCAATTACCAAACTCCACAAAAGTAGTAACGATGTCTAACTAGTTGGAACTGAGATTTCTGATTTTCCGAGATGTTGTCATTCGACAAAATATTAAAGTTGAAGGTGTGGGCACACAAATCGCGAAACTACAGTGGAGAAAGGGCAGATAGATGGAGTTGATAAAGGCAGTCAAGCCAATCTTTTACCCTTTAACCGGGTCCCTGTAGATTCGCATTTCACGCGCCCACGTCTTCAGTTTTACGGTCTTATAAAAAATACCACTAAAACACACCTCAGACTTATGGCGCGGTCTTAAGACAGGTATTAAATAAATTATGAATCATAAAGTAAAATCTCCATATTAGTTTCGTTTCGGCGTGAAACTTCCCACAACTTAAAGTCGGGAACCAATGTCCGATAAGTTTTTATCAGAGCACAGACCAGACTGTCAAACAAAAACTTTGTTGTCATGTCAGAGAAAAATGCGGTGGTCGTTTATTTTTTGAATTATGATTCCTGTAATTGGGGATCTATTCGTAAACCAACATTCTGTTGATAGAAACAAGCTAAATGACGAGAGCGATGGGAGCCTATTGGGTATAGTAAGGTTTGATTCCCAGTGCGGGCATGTACCTATGACTTTGTTTTCTAAGTTATAGTAGCAGTACTACTCGCTAACTGTGAACGAAAACATCGTGAGGAAACCTGAGAGTCTGAGCTAGCCACAGCGCTCGAAATCGCCAATCCGCGTTAGGCTTGACCATAAACTATAAATAATTGATTGTCTCGTCGTTGCAGCAACAAAAGCGTTTTTTGACATATTCACAGGTGACAATTCAAGAATCTGAATATATTTTAAATCGGCGTTTTAGCTAGATTTTTTTATAAATCATGAAGTTCTACCTTACTTATACGGCGGATCGCATAAAAAGGTTTGGGAATTACTTCACCCAGTAAATCGCGCGCATCTCGCTCATCCGGGAAAACAACGATGGAATTACAATTTTAAAAAATGGGCTGCCTAAGTATCATCATAATCATAAGCAGCCTATATACGTCCCACTGTAGGGCACAGGCCTTCTCTCAGAGAGAGAGTATGGGCTTAATCACCACGCGTGCCCACAATGGATTGGCGGTGGGCACGCGTGGTGATTAGCTTAAGTATATTTTGTTATAATACTCCTAAAGTCCTAAAGGGAAGTCAAGCACGAGGTAACATCGACACAATAGGAAACTTGCGTCTATCATCATCATCATTCAGCCACAAGAGGTCCACTGCTGGACATAGGCCTCCTCCATGGATTTCCAAAAAGACCGGTTGGAAGCGGCCTGCATCCAGCGCCTTCTTGACACTTGGATGAGGTCATCTGTCCATCTTGTGGCTGGTCGTCCTACGCTGCGCTTGCCGATATGTGGTCTCCATTCGATAACTATTCGGCCCCATCGGCCATTAGTTCTGCGTGCTATATGCCCCGCCCACTGCCACTTCAACTTACTAATCCGCTGGGCTGTGTCGACGACTTTCTTTCGTCTACGGATCTCATCATTTCTGATTCGGTCTCGTAGAGAAATTCCGAGCATAGCCCTTTCCATAGCTCGTTGCGTGACCTTGAGCCTTCTTATGAGGCCCATACTTGCGTCTAACTTAGCTGCAATCTATGCATTGCTTTTATACCATAGCAGACATATAAAAACTCAGGAAAAAATTAAAAATAAAACCGTAAGAATTATCTTTTGGGGTTTTCGGGCGTGTCAAAAATTGCGAAAAATAGAGTTACTGTATAAATAAAAAACTTATTAGATTTTGTCTTTTCGTTGAATTTTAAATGTTTTGTAATAAGGGTGTAGTGGTATAAAACCATTATGTGAAATAACTCAAATATTCATAAATGCACACTCTATAAGACGTGACGTGCAAGTTGCGACGTCATAGCTGGAGCCCAATTTATATGGCGCGTTTTTGTAGCACGTGACCGTATTGGCTTTTTCGTAGAGAAAATAATTAACCACGCTTATTTCTATTTTAACATGGCCTTTCCGATTATATTAAAACATGTTTTAGTGCAAATTCTCCATTGAATTTCTATTAATTTCAGTCAAATGACGGATTATTATTTGTTGTACAGAGGTTCGTAATACAATAAATTTCTTATTCTTGTTGTGCATGATTTTCTTTAAAACCGTCGTCGAAATGTTGTCCTGTTACATTTGAAATAATATAATTACGTCGTTGCTATCCCGGATGAGCGATCTGTTGTATTCGTACTGCGACGTTGCTTTTATCATATTGAAGCACAAAGGCTGTGATTCCGACTCGTGGAATTGGATTGCCAGATAAACATTACGCGGAGATAAGATTTCATAAAAATGCGGAGTAAAAACCAATAAAGGCGAAGGAAATGAGAAACCAGAGAAAAAAGCCAATAAATATTATATCTCATTTCAAATGGGAAGGGTTTTTTACGTGTTTAGGGTACTCGTGTCGCAAAAGCTAAACACTGAACATTTATAGATTTACAGACAAAAAACTTCTTCAGCTCAAGATGATAGCTGCCTGAAATGTATCATATACGTATCCACTATGTCATAAACACCAACTATATAAGTATCATTTTATATCGAGTTCAACCAAATCCATAGAATTCATTTCACCTATGACCACGCACTGCGTCTCTGGCACACACAAACCGGCAACCGTCGATCTCCACGACGCAGGTTTGCCTAGTGTGGAGATCACATGCAAAACACAGGGAGACAATATTTTTTTTATAATACCCACTTTAATGTTAGATCAATAAAATGTAATATTCTATTTGTTATATTTCACAGCATGCTCTTAAATATTAATATGTAGTTATTTAATCAAGCGTGTATAATTGCTTAGCATAAGTAATTACTTTTTCCAACGAATTTTGTTAAATAAGCAATATTGAATATTGAACTTTGTCCGTCTACCTGCCCGTTCAACCGCCTATCAGGATATTTTTTCTCAGGAACGGAATGAACAATTAAATACAAGGTTCCAAGGTACCCGAGAGGTATAAAAAAATCAAGCTTTTACATCAAGGAAATACTAAGATATGACCATTTATGTGACATTTTTCGTAATAAAGTAAGAAGCAAAGTCTTACACAACCGTTACAAGGAAACACACTTGTTTTTATTAGTTTGTAATCGTTTGTTTAGGACTAATCGTGGGTCTTGCTCGCACATGCACCGTGACCGCGACGGCGTAGTAATGTTTCGTTTCGTAGACCTTCAGTACCGTAGTCCGTAGCCCGTAGCCCGTAGCGGTACTACGAACATAATTATTACGCTTGTTCTATTATTTCTTGGTGAGTGAAGTCATTCATCAAAGAAATGCTCTTGCTGTATGCAGTTTTAAAACTGTTTTTGCAGAAACTTTACTGAACTGTTGGATGCTTCTGATAGAATATTACGCAATATTAGCTGACTCGGCAAACGTTGTTTGGCCATATTAATTAGCCTACGACCTAATCTCACACCTACCAAAATAGACACAAAAAACAACATAAAAATCGGTGAAGCCGTTTTGGAGGAGTGCTATAGCAAACACTGGACACGAGATTTTTATATATTAGATAGGTATATTTACCAACAATCTTAACTAATACTTTCTAACTTTGCATGCGATTATAGGAAATAAAGCAAATAAATGAAATCATAAATTACTTTGAACCGTGGTTGGCATGATTAGTATTTCGCTATTGTGATTAGAGAATGTACATGTATTTATTTTAAGTTTTGTTTAGGTATTATCGGAAACTTAACTTGTTAGATTATGATATTGAAAAGAACAGTTAAAAACCATTGTCATGGTGATCGATCGGGCCATTTAGAAGTCTACTGATTAAGATAATTTATTTTAATTATTGTTATTGTAGATAAAGGTAATTTAGTTTACTATTAATCATGAGTTTTATTTGAAAGAATTTTAATTTTATTTAATTATCAACAATGTAAATGACATAATTTAGCAAACTTTATTTTTTTAATGTCATTTTTTGTAATCTTGGTTTAAGATGTATTCGTATGCAGTGCTGTGCATACCTAGAAGTGTCGAATCCTGGCTGCACCGTAATCTTATATTGTATTATATCTATCTAGGATAGCCGTTGGTGTGCCGTTTCAAATAATTAATAAGTAAGCTCTACACATTATTACCTTAATTGCAGATTCACTTACCTGATTTTTAAGGGAATCCAGAATTAAGCTAATAAAAATCTTAACTTATTAAATTCAAAATTTTTTGTTTTACTTGTCGTCTAAATATATTTTGACAAAAGTATTTAAAATGTCATAAAATATGCCATAATAATATGTCATAAAAGATTTTTAAGCCAATCACGTGTATTGCTTACGATGTTATTAATAAGATATAGTAATGATATATAGTTACTAAAATGAGATAAGAATATTCTTTATTGTACACCAGGAAAACACAAACATAAAATATTTACAAAGATACAGTACAATTGGCGGCCTTATTGCTTACAGCCATTTCTTTCAGACAACCGACGATGAAGAGTTGATGAAGGAAAAGTGAGACGGGTATTCGGTATATAATGCACGTTTAGCAAAAAAAAAAAAAGTTTTTTCGCAATTTCGTGTATGTATTTTACTTAAACGTGGACATAGAGTAACAATTGGTATATTTATTTACTATAATTAATTATTGTTTAAATCTTAATTATTTTTTTCATGCCCTTCTAAACAGTACCTAACCCGAAAAAGCAGTACCTATAATTTGAGTTTCGTCAATCTTTCAGCCTCAATTTTGAGGATTAATTATGGCTGCGCGGCTAAAAATAGATACAGGCTTTTATTCCCCGCCGCTCAAATAGGCAACGATCCTTAAAACAGGCTCTACGCCCGCGTCTGCATAAAACATTCCTTAAAAGGTGCAAACACTCGATGCCCTCAGTCTCAGCGCCCTCTCCCTCGGGACCCGGGAACCCCCTCAGGACTCCTCTAGAGGCGTGAGTAACCGACAATCGGGAGTACTTGAGTGCCCTTTACCGGGGTCGTCACTGCGCCGTGGGCGATAAATTTGGAGGCAATTTGCTTAAGATAGATTTGAATCATTCATTAATACATTGAAATATCCGTTGTATTGCAACACATTGCTTAATTATAAAGCTTGAAAGGCCTTGAACTTTGAACCTTTGTATTTACCTATAGGAGATCGATGAAGTTCACTAGCGCCACCCATGAAAAAAAAATCGTATCTTCTTTTAAAGATTGATTTTGTAAAAAGCACAGCGGTGGTAGCTTAGTGGGTAGAACCTCGGACTCGGAAGTGGGAGACCCAGGTTCGATCCACGGTGCGGGCATGTACCTATGACTTGGTTTTCTAAGTGATGTACATTTGTGAAGTTATAGTAGCAATACCACTCGCTAACGGTGAAGGAAAACATTGTGAGGAAACCTGAATGTCTGAGGTATTCACATACCTCAGCGCTTGAAATCGCCAATCCGCGGTGGGCACGCGTGGTGATTGAGCCCATACTCTCTCCCTGAGAGAAGGCCTGTGCCCTACAGTGGGACGTATATAGGCTGCTTATATTTGCAAAAAGTGTCACATCAATCTCTCAATCATATATAGGACTCACGACCTGGAACCTAAGATCAGGGACCTGGCGCTAGGTAGTACTTATGTCGAAAATGGCTGTTTTTAATGCTATCTAGTCCCAGACTTGTTGCCTTAGGTTCACAACAATGCCTCATAAAAATCACTATTTAAGGTAGACTTCCGTGCATCGCGGCCGATCGCAGCCGCGCGCGATAGATCGCGTGCGAAGGAAACAGCGCCATAGTCATTGTATGAAAATGTATGGCGCTGTTTCCTTCGCACGCGATCTATCGCGCGCGGCTGCGATCGGCCGCGATGCACGGAAGTCTACCTTAATATGATTGAGAGATTGATTTGACACTTTTTGCAAAATGATCTGTGAAAAAGCCTCTCTTTAAACAATTTGAGGGCTACGTAATACATTCAGTAAACAATAACGAATTCAATTCATTTTAAGATTTGACTGCCAACAGGCTGATCTCGTTTGTTACTGTCTTTTACCATATAGAAAGTGCCAATGAGACTGTGGCGAGCACATGTCAACTCTGCGCGCGCACTATCACAGAATAAACTTCAACATTCCTGCATCGCGCAAGCAAAATGTTTCACATGATATACCATAAATATAACGTCCGACGAACACCAGGACCGGCCGTCCCCAGGCATACGATCTGCCTGGCGGGAAATTTCCCTCCATAGTGGAAGAGCACGATCACCCGCTCTTCCCTATAAGACTATAAATTGATACTTCGCTAAAATTGGCTTGTAAAAATGTGTAAGTTAATTATCTTTTTCTTCTTTCAACCTCTTAATTGTTGGTGGCACTAAGTATTTTTTTACTTTTACTTTTTTGAATGTCAAATTAATCAAACAGAAGTCGTGGATTCGATTGCTGCTGGAGGCTACCGAACTTAATTCGTGCAAATATTATGCATATTAAGTTACTTATCTGCTTATTTTGTTTCTGTGGTGTATCTTGTTGGTATAATAAATGTCATTCTTCTTCTTCTCCTTCTTCAAATGACCTCTACAGACCGTATTTCCATATTCGTGATGTCTCTGCCCGGATAACATAGCATAGTAATTAGTCTTAGTAATTAGTTTGTAACACATTGTACTCTTTGAAGCGCTTCAAATAGTCGTCGTTTAAATTAAGATCAGTTAAAACGAATATAACAGTCCCCAAGATACAGCCCCGGCCTAGTTTGGGGGCTGCCATTGAAACCTACATATAACGTAAAATATAAGCTTGTAATTCCGGACATCGAATTCAGTAATAATTGTGTAATTTTAAATAAATATACTTATATGTGGAAATTTTATTATTTTTACAACCATTTCATTTTAAAAGCTGTGGTGGCGGAGCGGTGGAACGCCGACCATTTGGGAGGTCGTGGGTTAGAACTCCGGCGCGTGTACCAATGACTTTGTTTTCTAAGTTACGTAGATTTGTGAATTTGTAGTAGCAATACCACTCGCTAACCGTGAAGGAAAACATCGTGAGGAAACGTGAGTGCCTGAGGTGTTTACATACTTCAGCGCTTGAAATTGAAATTCCGCGGTGGGCACGCATGGTAGTTAAGCCCACACTCTCGACCGACATTCTACCGATTCGCCACCATTGTATTGTTATTTATTTATCCTTTTATTCCAATAAAATAAATGTACAATGCAGCGGACAGAATGCCATAAGCATTTTCTACCAGTCCATCACGTTACATGCGTGTACTTTATGTAGTTGCGTTAAGAGCCGATTTGCAACGAAAATATTAAGGTCGAGCTGCTGTCGGCTGTACACGTTTGAATCATTCGAATGGGATTAGTGCACTATTTTAGCGATGCAGATTTTGTGTTCGCTTTTTGTTTGCAAACGAAAATAGACTAATGGGTTTTCGAGTCCACGCAGTGTTTAATCGTGGAGAATCGTGAAAGCAACGTGAGATTCAGAAATAAAAAGAATATTTCAATGCAAAGAAATTACATTCTGTTTGTTGAATGTCAATGCACAGTGTTATCCGCTGTCTTTGGGTCGATTTGTAATGGAGAAAAAGACAGCGAAAAAAGCTCCACTCTGACCATCTTTTCTCAAAACATCTTGCGTCAAATGCGTCGAGCATTTAACATTTTTAGTGATTGTAATAAAATTAGTATACTTTTGACAAATGTGGTCCGAGGGATGGATAATAAAATTGTAGATGACGCAGCGTGGGAAAGCTCTCCACCAGATGCTGGCGCGCTGGCGGGGAGTCGCTGGATGCGGGCGGCACGGGACCGCGAAGCTTGGAGAACCATGAGGGAGGCCTATTTACTGCAGTGGGCGTCAAACGGCTGATGATGATGATGATGATGCTGAAAATTTCGGACATTAAAGACATGTTTTTCTTACCCTGTACTTAAGTTCTGATTGACAAAATTTGATCCCAAAATTAACAATTTTGGAAACCACTTTTCTCTATTAACAACTACGTATAGGAAAACAGAAATATATTTGAAATGTCCGTAATTTAATTATGCATCAAACCCTCAGACCACATTTACCAAAAGTTTACTCATTTTAGTACAATAATACAAAATGCTAAATTGTGCGAGCGAGACAGCTTGCGCCATGCAAGAACAGTCTTAAGTATATAGATATACATTAGTTGATACAAGTACCAAAGGAAGATTTGGAAAACGAAAGCCGAACAAAACTAAATAGGGCGCCTCACGAGGTCATTCCCGTAGGAAAGTAGTTTAGTTTTAATTTCTCCTTCTTAAGATATATTCGAAAATGGTGATTAAGCCCATACTCTCTTAGAGAAGGCATGTGCGATCCAGTGGATGCAATGCTGTTGAATGTATACATAATTTCACATCAAGCTTCACATGTATGCACTCCATTCAGTTGCAGTACGGGTGACTGCGACTAAAATGTTAAGGTTCATGCGCTGTCGACTGCACTAACGTTGAAATAGTTCACGTAACCAGAGAGCGTGTATTCAGTGGCTAATGGATGGTGCAAAAGTGTCAGAGACTTGCCACGATCCTGTCAAAGAGGAATCTGTATGAATAAAGTAAATAAATGAATGTGTAAATAAATAGATTTATTTATCAGCGACACGAAACAATGCATATGCTATATAAAAAATACTAATTATGCTCGCTGTTGATACCCCTAAGATATAAAAATACAATAAATAAAATAATAATAATAAATGAATGAGTAAATTAAAGAGTGAATGAGTGTATGAACGTGTGAATGAATGAATGATACAATTAATTAAAGAATGCATTAATAAATGAAGGAATAAATAAATAAGTGCATTTTTCTCATTAGTGACCTTTCAAAATAAAGAATATCCTTGTCTTATCTCCCAAAATATCAATACTTCAGCTATCCCCTTCTCAATCACACCCACGCCTTCGTAACAGCCGTTCTCACGCCATTTCGATGGAAATTTCAGACGACACGTCGAAACCACCTCCATCTAAACATAGCCTTGCCCCAAGGGTGCTTGAAATTTGAAATTGGGCCATGCGAAAGGTATTTTGTCACTGAACTTTACTCAGATCTCCGTAGGGAGGGTAAAAAACGTGGTATCTCTTAGGAAAGTTTTTTTTATGTAGCCTATAACGTTCCTCTGCAGGGCAAAGGCCTTCTCTCAGAGAAAGAGTAGGTACGCACTTAAGTAATCACTAAATAATCACCACGCGCGCCTATAGTGGAAAGGCAAGTACAAGCGCTGAATTATGAATACCTTATACACTCAGGTTTGCTCACGATATTTCCCTTTACCGTTACCAAGAAAACAAAGTCATTGGTACACGCTGGGATTCGAACCGTCATGGGTTCGACCGCTACGCTACCATCATCGCTCTTCTTAGGAAAGTGACGGTTATTTATCAGTAAATTCAAGCAAGATCCGGGGCTGGCCGTCATAAAGCTTCGTCGAAACTTATGTTATCACGATGAGAGCAATTTAGGGTTGCATATCTTTAACGGATGTGTCTAACTCTGGCAGCTAGTCCCAAGCCTGGAAAGTCTCATAGCATCAGCAAAAAAATGAGCTAATTTTAAGGTATTATTACCAAGAAACCTTAGTCAAAAGTTCAAATGAAGTTTTATTGTCAGCCGAGTTTGTGTTGTATACGTCCCACTTTAGGGCACAGGCCTTCTCTCAGAGTGACAGTATGGGCTTAATCACCACGCGTGCCCACCGCAGACTGGCGATTTCAAGCGCTGAGGTATGTGAATAGCTCAGACACTCAGGTTTCCTCACGATGTTTTCCTTTACCGTTAGCGAGTGGTATTGCTGCTACAACTTCACAAATGTACATACAAAGCCGATTAACCACCAGATAAACCAGTAGGAAGAATCTGCTACGCAAAGAACATCGTTTTTCGTGGTAAACTACGATTGTAGTTTTAAGAAACTCGGCCCTGATGTTTTTAGCACAAAGCACGATCAACCCGATTCATACTTTCTCATTCTAAAAAGTACGAAAATTAACCTAAACCACGTAACATCTTAACAACACAAATAAAACCGGCCAAGTGCGTGTCGGGCCACGCGCATTGTAGGGTTCCGTATAAAGAGGGGGTTTTATCTGCTTCACAGAACTAACATCTTAATCAAAGTAATTTTCAATGGATTTTGTACTAAAAAATTATATTCCTACACCCTCAATATTTATAAAAGACCAATCCAACGATACCCCATACTGTGGTGTAGACGAGAAAAAAAAATGCATCCCTAATTTAGGTGTAGCGATGTACCATAAAAAAACTTTTTTCTAAGATTTTCTTCTACCGTTTTGTCGGCGTGATTAATATGTATCTATGCCAAATTTGAGGTTTCTCGTAGTAATCGTCACTAAGCTAGGCAGCGGACAGGCAGAAGGACAGACAGACAGACAGACGGACGGACATGGCGCAACTATAAGGGTTCCTAGTCTACGGAACCCAAAAATGTTAAGTGTAATAAAACCACTTAATTTAGTGATGTCGATGTTAAGCTCAAAAAAATTAAGAGGTCTATGGAAAATCTAAGGGTTTACTTTTAATATGTCTCAATAGTGACTAAATATATTTTCCATATTCATTTACCCGACCGACCGACCATCCTACCAGTCGCTTGGTCAGAGTTAGTCACGGTATATTTTGTCATAAGCGAGTGCACAGTAGATTCTTATGTAACATTACCTGACACTAAAAAATATATTAAAAAATTCATCCCCTAATAGGAGATAAGAGTTTCAAAGCATCAAAATTGGCCATTCCTCAAGTTATAAATATAAATAAAAGTTAGCTTTCAGCGTTTTTGGAAATTCTTCCCCAAATGGGGTAAAAGTGAAAGCTTACACTAGCTAGTGGGTCTACAAGCGCGAAGAAATTCCTTATAATTATAATTTAAGTGAAGGCATTAAAAAAAGTGAAGTTTGCACAAGAGTTTCTTACATAATCTAGGTTAGCACTAACAAAATAATATTGAAAATTCTAAAGGGGCTTAATAAGGGATAAAAATGTGTATGAATATTCGTCATTCTTCAAGTTATGAATATGGAAATTGGTTTTTTGGGCTCATGTATAAAAACAGCAGACAGCGTTTTGACCGTTCTCGGCAATTTATCGCCAAAGGGGCTGAAATAAGTGATGAAAGTTTGCAGTTTGATTTTTGAAAATTCTTCAAAATTTCTAAAATCAATCAATAGCCACAATCTTCGTAGATTAATTGAATTTAATAAGATTATTTTAGCTACATACGGCATTGATTCTTGGTCTTTTTTCAAATTCCACGCTAACGAAGGTGCGGACAAAAGCTAGTACCTACATATAGCCAAATTGTTATTAAAACCCAGAGTAAAGCCGCAGATAATGGCCGGTGCCGGTATTAATTTGGATGTTCAAATTGACGACACAAATATATCGAGCGAATGTGAGTGGAAGGGCCGGTAAGGGACGTGCTAGGCGGACGTACTTCGACCAAATATAGGATGTATTGGCAACGGGCAAGATAAAAAGTACCTACCCGAAACCGGCGTGCGTGCATGCAACGACTAATTAATGTTGAGGAAGCGAAAGTGATCTGTCAGGAAGGTAGCAAGTGGTAGTCCCTGGTCTCTGCCTACCCCTCTGGGATACAGGTGTGAGTATATGTATTTATGTATGTATGTATATTCGGATTATTGTCACAATAACTTTAGAAATAAGTGGTTATTTGTTGCCTTAATATTTACAGATTCCGCTTTCCCATTTTAGTATCATACGTTGTATGCTGACTGAAAATCAGCGCTGAGGGATCACTTCCTCAGCACAACGCTGAGTCAGCTGCCTTTTGTGGCAATGTAGATACACCACAGGCTACATCTATGGTCCTGTTTTATTTATTCATTTTGTCTGTTGTGTATTTAGTTTTCTTTCTGTTGTTGTGCATATTATGTTGCTTGTGTGCTTGTTTTGTTTCTGTGATGTATCTTGTTGGTATAATAAATGTCTTTCTTCTTCTTCTTCTTAAATTTAGCAAACAGGTAGACATTGTCCTGGCTGAACACATATGCCGCGCAAACGAAATGGTAGGTACATGTAAACAAAACGTTGATAAAAGTTGAAGCAATAATAAGTTGTTTACTAGTTCTAGGTCATTCCATAATTAATTCAAGAAATATCAACGCCTTTTATCATGAGTTTCGAGACTTTAACAGTATTTGAATAAGTTGTTTACATCCAGAAAAGCCGAATGAAATTAAATATAGATGAGTAGGTACATATTGTGTATCTACTTACATATATTCGATTTCGTTATGTACTACATAATTACATAGATCCCACTGCACAGCACAGGCTTAAATTCTCAGAGATAAATTACCTCGGATTAGCGATATCCCAAGCGGAGTTACATCAGACACTCGGGGTGTTTTGTTTCACAGTTAGCGAGTGGTATTGCAAATACAAAAAACACAAATTAGCGTAACTTAGGCAACAAAGTCATTATTGGCACATGCTGGTATCGAAGCCAGGACCTTTCAATTGCGAGGCCAGCGTTCTACCGATGTACTGTCACCTGCTGTGAAGTGTAGTAAATCACATCAGCTCTATAAGTAAAGGATAGTAGACCACATCAGCTTTATAAGTGAAGTATAGCAGACCACATCAGGTCTATAAGTGAAATATAATAGACCACATCAGCTTTATACGTGAAGTATAGTAGACCACATCGGCTGTATAAGTAAAGTATAGTAGACTACATCAGCTCTATAAGTGAAGTATAGTAGACCACATCAGTTCCATAAATGTAGTACAGTAGACAACATCAATTTCTATTATATTAAGACCATCGAGCGACGCAATCTAGATGCAATTAACAACAATAACGTTTCATGAGAGCAAACTCTTCAGCAACTTTTAATGGATTTAAAAAGTTGCCTAAACGTTGCCTAAAAGTTGTCCAAACTTCTTTGAAGCCTTCTGCAATGGTCCTTAATATTCCTGGCTTATCATTAAGGCTCCTGTTTTCATTTCGATGATGTAATTTAAACTTTTTAATGTGCGCATTACGACGACAAACTTCGAAAATTAAAAAAAATTAAATGGTTATATGTTAGGAAAATATTAGGAACTTCAAAACTATACGTAACCAACACAAAGTGTAAAGCACACTTTGTGCAGAAAAGGCTTCTTCGAAATTACAAGTACTATTAAAAATTATTATGATGACAAAGATGTCTGGGATTAAAGCAGTTTAATGCAAGAGTTTTACAATAAGGATTTAAAGTGTCACTTAAAGCCGCATTTCCACGATCTTTACACAGTTTTTTATTGCCGGCGCCAGCTAGCTCCATGTAGCCTCTTAAGCATGAAAAATATAACTCCCCATTGCTTTCAATGTCTCTCAAGAAAAGTGCACATCAGGAAAATAAATAATACTGTTACACTTTGTTTGGATACAAACATTTTAATTGTCAATTAGTCACAAAAACTTAATGGCCGCAGTCTACAACTTCTCAAATGTCACTTAAATAGCCTTTTAAATTGAAGTTCAATATTTTTAATTTATTGGTTAACATGAGTCCCATACTAGGTCTGATAAGTAAATAGTAATACAGTTCGATTAGAACTAGACAAATTAATTTAGTGACACCTTCAGCGCGAGTAGCAACGCAGGGGATGGAATGTAAACGGCGCTTAACACTACTACTCTTGGAGGAGTTGAGCACAAAAGGCGATACCTCTCGCCGGCGCTGAGTAATTAAAATTATTGCCCTCTCATTCACTCCAGGCCTCTACTCGCAATCTAAAGAGAGGGACAAAGAATATACGAAGACCCTATACAGCTTAAACCTGAAACTAAAATAAAGCTACGTCCGCGGCGAAGTTGCCCGCGCAATTAGCTGGATGTATACTTTATTACAAGAAAAAGACTCTCATTTGATAATGGATTAGAGGATGTACTGACTAGACTTGTGAAAGGATCGTTGCGTTGCTTTGGACATGTGGAAGTAAGATTGACGAAACAAATATATCGAGCAAATGTGGGTGGAAGGGCCGGTATGGGACATCCCAAGCGGACATACTTCGACCAAATAGGGGATTTATTAGCAAAGGGCAAGATAAAAAGTACCCGAAACTGGCGTGCATGCATGCAACGACTAATGAATGTTAAGGAAGCGAATGTAATCTGTAAGGATTGTGGCAAGTGGCAGTCCCTGGTCTCTGCCTACCCCTGAGGGATACAGCCGTGAGTTTATGTATGTATGTATGTACATTTATCACCACATAAACTTAATAATATAGATACAAGCTATAGAAAAGAAAAGCATAACCAAAAAAGGCAGAACACAATAATACGATAAGATAAAATAAGATAATATAAGAATATTCTTTATTGTACCAGGAAAAACACAAACACGAAATATTTACAAAAATGCAGTATAATTGGCGGCCTTATTGCTTACAGAAAATTATTAGTAATAAGTAGGGAATAAAAGTATTTCATCATCATCATCAACCATTTGACACCCACTGCAGGACATAGGCCTCCTTCGTGGTTTTCATAGCCATGAGGGTTTTTGCCATAATCGCCACGCTTGGCAGGCGGGTTGGCGATCGCAGTATGCGGTTGCGGTAGGAATCTCAGGAAGACGCTGCTGCCCGTCTCCTGGTAATTGATTTCCTTGGTCGCCTTTTAAGACATCCACGGAAGGAAATGGTGTGACGCTATTCTTAATCCAGCGCCTTCAGCAAATAAAAGTATTTGCTGAAGGTTTTTTGGCCGCAGCAATGATTTTCAGCACCGGCCTGATAGCCAAGGATCAAGAGTTGTTAAATAGCACCAAGAGGTATATAGTGGCTCTATAAAAATACCATTTGAATGCGATTGGCTTGAAGACTATGAATAGTATCAAATAACAGATATTGGCGTGGCATTTTCGCTCTGTTAAACAAAAACAGGCCGTGTGGCGCCGGATTAAGAATAGCGTCACTCCATTCCCTCCCGTGGATGTTGCAAAACCGTGTATACTAAAGTGGACTAATGTACAAAAAGATATGCAACAGGGTAACTTCGATAGATTGCGGTCTTCTTTCGTCCGTCGGTCGTAGGAATATTCCATCCGTGTTGCGCCGGATTAAGAATAACGTCACTTCATTTCCTTCCGTGGATGTCGTAGAAGGCGACTAAGGAAACCAGTTACCAGGAGACGGGCAGCAGCATCTTCCTGAGATTCTAACCGCATACTGCGATCGCCAACCCGCCTGCCAACCGTAGCGATTATGGCAAAACCCCTCATAGTTATGAAAACCATGAGGGAGGCCCATAGAACACAAAAAGAAGGAGGCCTGTGTCCTGCAATGGACTTCAAGGGGCTGATGATGATGATGAAACAAAAACAGTAAAACAGTAACAGCGACTCAGGGAACGTCAATTAACAGCTGATCTGTACCTACAATGCAATAATAAGCGATGAAGTAGACAGTACTAGCAAAGTTTTAGTTCGAAGCGCATAAACAGACCGTACGTATGCTGCCTCGTCGGTGTATCAAACGTTCTTGATCACGTCCGATTACCACGCCGGAGGTTGTGGATTCAATTCCCACTGGGGGCCGCCGTACATTTGTTCAAATGGCCTCAGTTTGGTTTTCTTCTTCTTCTTCTTCTTTGTAATGTCATTGCCTGGTTACCATAGCTAAGATACCTATCTTAGTTTGGGACCAGGATAAGTGTTTGTTTTGTTTTTATTGTTGATACAATGATCAGTGATCAAGACACAACAGTATCGGTGGTCAGAACTTGCAAGAATCCCGAGTAGGCACATCGTCCTGTCGAGATCCGATATTGTTCTTCGACGAGTACCCTCAGCTCTGTCACTAATTGGAGGACTAAGGTCCCTCCGAATCAGTGCGGCTTTTGTGTTACTTGACGAGTCTGACAGTGGAATTGCGACTCTGATTTTTGGGCACTTGAGGTTGGATTGGGGCGTTTCAAGTTGCTTTGTTAAGTGGATCAGAATGACTAGCATACTTGCCTTCGATACGCAGGCTAAATAGGTTCTAAAGATCGAACCGATATATTCATATAATTATGCGTTAAAGTATTCGTGTACGAGGATATAGTGACTAGAATTGAGACAGGAATGTTGCGTTGGTTTGGACATGTAGAGAGGATGAAGGAAGAAACATTGACCAAACCAACATATCGAGCGAATGTGGGGAGAAGGGCTGGTAAGGGACGTCCCAGACGGACATACTTCGACCAAATAGGGGATGTATTAGCAAAGGGCAAGATAAAAAGTACCCGAAACCAGCGTGCGTGCATGCAAGGACTAATTAATTTTGAGGAAGCGAAAGGATCGTGGCAAGTGGCATTCCCTGGTCTCTACCCCTCTGGGATACAGGCGTGAATTTATGTATGTATGTATATATTCATGTATTAATAATCCGACGAACTCTAATATTCAATGCTCAGATTCGTCGTAGCTCGTAATCTGCACGATCCGGACGATGTTCACACAATCTAAATTAGTATGAACAATGATCGTATCATGATTATGGTCTGTCATGATTACATTGGATACGGTTTTCTCTCGCTCTGTGCCCTGCACTGGAACGTATGAAGGCTACTTAAGTTCTCATCTTTAAAGAGTTCCGTACCCGAAGGGTGCCAATATTATTAAGACCCCAGTCTTAGTAATACTTCACTGTCTGTCTGTCTGTTTGTCTGTCGGTCTGTCTATCTGTCTGTCTGTCGCTAGGCTGTATCTCATGATCCGTGATAGCTAGGCAGTTTAAACTTTCACAGATGATGTATTTCTGTTGCCGCTATTACAATAAATACTAAAAACAGAACAAAATAAATATTTAAGCGGGGCTCCATACAACAAACGTTGCCTAAAGATAGCGCTCGCCATCTTGCGGCCATCTACGTAACCTTCACAGCTCCGATGTTATATCGTTAAATGTCAATGTTAAACGCTTCTTGTTGGTTTCTATAGATGGCGCTGTTCTCAAATTCGATCCTTGTCAAATGTTATATAGATAATTGTACGGAACCCTTCGTGCGCCAGTCCGACTCGCACTTGGCCGGTTTTTATCTTTTATAAGATTTCCGAGCAACATTGCGCAAACAAATAAAGACACTATTAAGGCAATCGCGCGTCTCTTACGAGTTTTCATTTGATTATACTTATTACATGGGACACAGGGCTCGAATTACAACCACAATTGCAGCAATTAAATAACAACGAGGTGTGACAGTACACCCCCGTAACAGATCCGCGGGCGAGTGTGCAACGACTAATGACTGTTGATGAAGGGAAAGCGGTGTGTGATAGATATAAATATAAGTAGCGAACACTTTTACCACAGTATAATGAACGCCAGTAGGCAGTGTTGGCCGTCCGCTGGATTTAACTACCTACGCTCGCTCGATCGGAGTAGGCGCGACAGGGTTGACGCGTTGACGCGCTTGTGTTTCGAATTGGATATTATTGGATATTGCCACATTTAAATATTGTCGTCTCATTTACCTGGTATTTCGAGAGCTGCAGGTACATACATATATATACAGTGTATGTGTGACTAATTGAGTAATAGTAATTTGCTACGCATCGCACTACGTCAATTATTCACACATACACTGTAAAGACAGTAAGCGATGCGCAATCGATCTGAGACTATGTTCGCGTTACCGCCAAAGCGATCTGTGCGGACTATAATACATTCTTATAGAAAAAAGAGCAGGAAATTAAAAAAGTTAACTCTAGTATTGATACTGTCGAGTTTAGACATCCTTACACCCTTTAAATTGTGCTCAGGACGGGTTAGTGCAACAAAAAGAATATAATCCTTACACCGAGCAATATAGTCAACGTGATTTCGACATTTTCATCTAGCTAGCCGATCCGAGGCGTCGCCCGTCTGCACTCACGCGCGGTGAACACCGGACTACGGTGTGCCTGAATTTCACCGATATCTCGCATTTCGTAGTTATGTATATTGTATACGCGCTATTTGGACGTTACTAGGGAGATTGGTAACTGATTCTTATTTCAACTGTGACTTTACTGTACATAAAAAAGGAATTTCACAGTTATTCCTTAACCTACGAGGAAAAGCGGCGGCCTTATCACTCAAAGTGATCTCTTTCAGACAACCTTTGGATAGATAGATAGTACGATTATTTTGTATACGTACAGGGTTTTTCAAACAAACCCGGTGAATTTTAAGGAGGTTATTCTAAGACTTTTTTCAATGTTTTCGAGTGGTTCTTGTAATAAAAGTTTTTTGGTACTTTTAGGTCTTGCATTCCGTCTTGCTACCACATTCTAACATTTCTTAATTATTATTAGAAAAACATATATTCTATGTTGAAAAAAAAATTATGCTAAAATTTAGTAAGTATCAACTTTTGTTGCTCAAAAAGAGTATGTAAGTAATTATAAATTTATTTGGGTTATTGACAGATCAGTTAAACGATTTTATTATTATTCACTTATTACAAAATGATAAATGAGTGTACTATCTACAAACAATAACCACAGCATGCATACTTTAAAAACGACAAACTTAACCTACTGCTATACAGTACCGATACTGTTGGTACTTTCGAGAAGTAACAAAAAAACAAAAATGAGTAAAGGACACTGTTTTCCGATGTATAATGAGATTTTGGTCACACCCTCTAAATGATCTATAGATGAACCCGAAAACATTTCCATTATTACCCTTTTTTTCTGAGGACTTGTGGTGTTGTCTGAGAGAAACACTAAAAGCAAGCGACTTTTCTACAAAAAACGGAACAAAACGAATTTCGCAATCGGGCAGACATCGAGCGTTGGCACGACTATCCCCATTTTATCGCCTTTAGAGAGAGGCGTCCAGCTGTGAACTACTCAATACTTCGGGACCTATCACGAAGCTGACGTTAAGCCAGCAATATCCTGATCCCACGATCCCCCACACTAGGCATAGCCTGTATCGTGGGGATCAAACTACCGATTTTCAATTTGACTTTTTGCATTTTTTATGCAAGTTATATTATTAAATAAATTTTATTTCTAATTTCAGCGAGTTTTGACAGTGGACGAAACTTTTGATGTAAAAATAATAAAGTACTTAAATCTTCAGAGCTAAGAAAAGATACAAAGGACGTGGAGGATAACAGGAGAATCTCGATTGGTAAGTAAAGTAGACTCATAGAGAGATACAAAACTAAAAATAATTCTAATTGAACATTCCCTGTTTGTTTTTTTTACAGGTATTCGACGACATCAAAAGTTTGCGACTAATTTGTGATCGACATCTTGGCGTTACTTTTTACGTCAGAACAATTGTGTTCTGAGCTTTTTACTAATAGTATGTTACCCTAGGGGTGAAAGTAACGTATTTAGTCCCAAGATGGAGTTTGGCGCCCGAGCGTAGCGAGTAATGAAAAAAATATTAAACCTTCTTTCACGACGCCCGAATACTTATTGATAAAAATACAATAAATCAATGAGTGTTATTAATTTATAATCATTTTATCTCCTGACCTTATACCTATAAATAGTTGTCGAGTTCCTATTGTTACCCTAGGGGTGAAAGTAATTCATTTAGTCAAGAGATGGGGTTTGACGCGCGAGCGTAGCGAGTAATGAAAAAAAATATCAAACCTTTTCTACGGAGCCCGAATGACTTATTCACAAAAATTCAAGAAATCAATGAGTATTATTAATTTATGATCATTTTATTATTGTATCTCCTACATAAAGTTTTTGAGTTCCTATTTTTAATTAACAGTATTATCCTAATTAAATTATTAAGTTGAGTTCGTGATAGGGGGCTTTACAGAAGAAATGCAGCCCCGACAAAATGACTGCCGCCCGGCGCTGAGAGCTATCGAGACTCCTTTTACCTTTTCCGTCAAGTGCCAAGAGACGCTTTTTTTCTTTTTAATTAAAAGAAAAAAGTCATAGACCGATCTTATGAAGGGCGCAATACTCAAAGAAGGTTGAAAACTTTTCGAATGGAGTTGAGGGACCGGCCGTCGATAATTCTTTTTTAGAAAAGAAAGTCGGTATAGCACTGTTAATGTGAGAAAGGGACTGGTTAACTTTTTAATTATTCATTTAACGGGTCTAACTGCCATTATTTATTAAGGCTAAAAGAGGTCTCTCACACATAATATGGAGGTTTATTGTAAAAGCGAGAAGCAAATAGTTGTCCATTACCTGGCGTTAATTGAATGTGTTTTAAGGTATTTTGACATATTGTTTTTCTCAATACACATTTCCAGACCATAGTCTAATAAAATATAACAACGACTAACAACTTTTTAAAAGTTTTACTACATATTCAGTCTCGCTTAACTCGAAAGTCAAGACGGCAAAAATAATCTGATTGGTGCTTGATGACGTCTTTGCCTACATACAAATTTAATGGAAAGAGCTAACCACATCATCATCGTCATCTCAGAACTTTGCATTCGTTACGGACGATTTAAGCAGTGCTTAAGGGTTTGACACATTTTCGAATGACTAAAAAGTCCGATTCGAGAGTGGCAAGGTAACTGCAGGAGTCGAGTCGGTACGGATTTGGTGCCTCCTGGCTCTCTTGTCCGCCAGTGCCGAGCACCATACTTCGTCCCAGGTCGTGCGGCCCTCCCGAACTTCCTCTCACCAACCACATACACATTTAAAAAAGGTAGAAGATATTGAACGACAGTGATCAGCACAGCAAAGAAATAAGTACATAGGTAGTAGCATTTAAGTAGAAGCCGTACTTTCCAATAATAATAATTAAATTGAATTATTCATAATTTCTGTTTTTTTTAGGGTATAAGTTCGGGCTCAATAATTTCGTTTGAGTGCTCCACAGAAATTCTAAATAAAAAAATGTTCTTATAATTTAGGTAACAGCAAGTGATAATGCATGATTAATAATTAATAATACGAGTACTCACTTTAATAAGTCTTTCCTACGCAGTGCATTTCAGAGTTCTAGTACTAGTACACTACATCCGCAGAAAGGAGTGTGGAAAAAATAACAGATTTTTTGCTATACCGAATTTATTTCCAATATAAAAGTACGAGCGTATTTACAAACAAAAACCGGACAAGTGCGAGTCGGACTCGCCCACCGATGCTTCCGTACAAATTTGTAGGTACATATTATTATTTATAGTTCAGGAATCGAGTCTCGCAGTTTTTTCCCGAGCTTTTCCCGAACTTCAAAGACAATTTTTTTTAATTACAAATGTATAGTTTTTAAATTTTTCCCTGTATAAGACGATATTACTAGCCAAATTTCATAGTTCTAGGTCAACGAGAAGTAGCCTACATGAATAACAAAATATACGTTTTATGCGGCATAAACGGCCGTATCGTTTTTTGCGTGTGTTTAGAAGTTTTATGTTTTAAAGGTTCATGGGACGGCAGATTTGAATGTATGGTGTTAATTTCAACTTGATACCTCCACGCGTTCCCGAGATAAAGGGTCTTAATAGACAAACGAATGGACGGATGGACGGACGGACTGATGGACAACAAAGTGATCCTTTAAGGGTTCTGTTTTTTTCTTTTGAGGTACGGAACCCCAAAAATCATGAGTAATCGAGTGTACTTAACTCAGACCAATAAATTTATGCGTAGAACCCTCTCTTTACCGAATCCAAAATAAGTTGACTATGTTTTATATTATATAATAACTTCTCCATACAGGATGCAACCAACTTTCCATATACATCCGGAAATGGGGGATGACGCTCCTCGTCAGTATGAACAACTTTTGCTTTGTGAAAAATATCTGCTATCTCTTATCAAAGCTACCAAAACGTATGGAACTGCAAATATTTTTTCGCGATTTCAAAGTTTTCCGCATAGTAAAAGTTTGCGTATTGACCAGTGGAATCCCCGTTGGATGCATAAATGGGTATTTTGTTACAGCTTACATGTTATGAGTAATCTCATCAGTAAAGTTAACCTTACAACCCAAGTAGTTAGTATTAAGTTATTATCGTCAATTGTTTTGCACATAATCTAGAAACTTTTTTTTTTATGTTCCACTGCTGGGCAAAGGCCTTCCCTTTAGCTATTCACTCCTACCTGTTCGTAGTCAGTTCCTGCTAGCCCGAAATTTAGGTATATGTTGATAGCACCTAAATAAATAGCACCCCTGCCGTCTCGAGGCGTACCGGGCGCAGTGTAGGCGAAGGCCCACCCACCACGCATTGCCGTAATAAGCACTAGCTGTCTATTGGCCATAAAACACGGTATTGGCCCCGTAAACCGGCAAGAATCAATTTTATCGCCTCGTGGCTGATGTAATAACGTTTTATTACGGAGGCATTAATAACAGTTCCGCTTTTTGTATTGAATGACGCGTTGGAGGGGGCGAATGATGTGTAACTACGTAAGACTTAACACGCAGTGTGACGGCTATAAACGGAAGACGTCATAATGGAGTAGTTGCAGAAAAAAATGTTTCATTCATTCTCAATAGATAAATAATCGTAGTTATTTATTTTCTCTACGACTAATATTTTTCATAAAATAACCTGTCGAAAAGTAGTTCTAGTGTCGTGGTACAAAAACACGCCATACAAATCGGCCAGTTGTGACGTTACATGGTCTGCACCTCATGAGATATCTGTGGTCTGCACCATGCACCATAACGCCTTGTAGCATTTATCAAAATTTCATTTATCTTGTAAAATTATGTTTTTACACTAAATCCTTATTAGAAAACGTTTAGAATTACACGAGAAAACTACATCTCATATGTTTTTGTTACTACAGGGTGATTGTGAAATCACTACCAATATTTTGAGTGAATGTTCTTTTTTTTGTGAAAAACAGTATTAAAAACATAACAGTAAGTAAAAACAAGCTGACCCGGCAAATGTTGTTTTGCCATATAACCTATTCTCAGACCCACTAAATATATACAAAAAGTTGCATAAAAATCGGTGAAGCCGTTTCGAAGGAGTTCGAAAACAAACCCTGTGATTTTTATATATTAGATAGTGTGTATTCCAGGTATTTAAGTTGATTTATTTATAACTAGCTGCAGAATAACTTTATTTTTGTATATCAATATCAACGGATCGTCCATCTAGTAAAGACCAGGCAAAGCGTGTGACAAAATAACAAATTATTTGTTTTCTAATTTAACGAAAATAAAAAATGTATAATCCCTTTACGTCGAAACAAAAATAATGGCGATCCCTTTGACCTTTTTTGTTTTCCAATCTTCAATTTAGGAGGCGATTATTCAGCCTCATCTTAAATCCTCGCCTAGATAACTTTTATTAGGAAAAAATAAGTATGAAAATTGAACAATTATGCTTTTCTCTCGATGCAGATCGTAGGTATGTATTATGCACAATGGCATGGTCCTGTGAAATTATACAGCTTATACACGATTATACAGGTGCAGATAATGAAGTAGTTTTAATCTCTTGAGTAACAGAAATATCTCCAGAAGAGCTAGATTGGAAATCCATATTGAAGTGCTAGACCCTAAACTTATGTATGGAAGCAAGACCTGGATATAAATAATATAAAAAAACCGGGCAAGTGCGAGACTCTATTTTAATCTTCCAAACTCAGTTATTTTCATCGCAAATTCCCATCTCCTAGTAGCTCATTTCCGGGCTGCTACGAGGCAGAAATGTCGTATAGCGTGGAAAAAGATTTTGGATGAAAGGTAACAACATTACAACAGGAATGTCAGGAATGCTATTGTCTCTGCTCGTGAACATTTTTACCCCATCGGTATCGGTTCTTCGGCATACGTGATGTGCTCAACCCACTGCCACTTCAACTTGCTTATTCCGCGTGTTGCAACCGAAACCGGACCGTCACAAACCGTCAGAATTTAGAGCCGGACGAGCATGGACAGCGAAAATGCCGAACCGCACCAAGTCTCTACCCATACTGCAACTGCAAGTCAGTGCGCACTAGAGAGCCCGCGGTGTACTTTTCAAGTCACCAGGCCCTAAATTATATATAGTTCTGCAATAGAATATAAGCACGACAATAGCTGTTACTTGCCTCTATTTGGTAGTTTACTATGCAAGAGCAGTACAATGTCACTCTAATGGTATAACCCGCGCAAATTAAGTAGGCATCTCTCGCGAAGAAGGTCGAATAGCGTGAGATGCCAAGTTGCACGGATTATACCATTGGAATACGATTGGTTACTAGACCACTAATAATATCAATGAATCAACCATTACTAATATGACTTTATTGAAGAACTATGCATTTTAGAGACTCGCCCCCCCAACGCACCGTGCCGCACGTGTCCGCGTTTTACCACGAACTTCCACGAGCGAGCCCCCGTCGATGCGGACTCACGCGTGGAGGTGCGCAATATCGCTCACCGTATAATCCTTAACGCGCGCCTCACAAGCGGGTGCAATAAAGCTATAAATACTACTCTGTGGCATGTTTATTGTTGCGTTTACAACGCACCGGTGATCGAGGCAAATCAGGCTGTTCCCTTGATTGCACTATTCATGATGTTTACCTATTACACGAAATACACTCTTGGTTGCAAGTCTTTTGACGGCAGGTGAACTTTGCTAAAGAGTAATAAAAATAATTTATCCACTCTGTTTGCAAGTTGCACAAAATAAGATCGGGCTTTTGGAGACGATCAGCGTGGTCTTTTTAATCCGTTATCGTGACGTAACGTTGTCCAATTTCATTTTCAAGCACACTGAGCGTACCAACTCTTGTTTCAATTAACTAGCTATCAAATAGCAACCGGCAGCAGCAGTGCGAGTGGCAGAGGAAGGCATGGCGAGTAATTGGGGCAGGAAACTTATACGCAGAGCGCCTAGTTTTCACACTTTTCACAAGAAATTGAAAAAGTTTCAGCTGCATAGTGTTTTCAATGAGAATTTCGAAGTGCATCCGCGGGGCTTTATCTTCTTAGCAGTCCACAACAAGTACAAACACTATTCATATTTGTACAGTCGAAATCAGATCAACATAAGAATAAAAAATATTCTATCTATCTAACATTTAAGATAGATACAAGACAATGGAAACTAACTTACGTTAAAAACCTATTTAGAGGCTAAAAATTCCACCCATGCCGGGAGTTGAACCCGCGACCTCTGGCTAACCGTGCCAGCGCTCTCCCAACTGAGCTGATGGTGCAGGCATCGGTGAAATTTCGAACTTCTTTACAAACTTCTCTGTATTACGTACAGGCAGCGACATCTGGCTGAAGTAATTTACATCACTCGCAGCCCCAAGCACCCACTTTGCAGTTAGGTTTTACATCGGAAACATGATTTTTTAACTTTATAACTTACGTTAGTTTGGCCACATCTCACACTCATCTTGTTCTTTTGGTGCCATCTTTTCTCGGAGCATTGTAGCTACTTCGTTCCGAGATGCTGTGGCTCGGTAGAGTTCTACATTTTTCGCGTTAAACTCTGCAAGATTTTGGATTCCGAGATTTTACCTTGCAGAATGAGTTGCGGCAGATTTTACTTGTGACGGCGCATGACTTGACCAAGATATTGAAATGTTGTGCGTTTTATGGTCTTTAAGAGCTTAATTTTTTTGTTTATTCTTTGCAAAACCGTGTATACTAAAGTGGACTAATGTACAAAAAGATATGCAACAGGGTAACTTCGATAGATTGCGGTCTTCTTTCGTCCGTCGGTCGTAGGAATATTCCATCCGTGTGGCGCCGGATTAAGAATAACGTCACTTCATTTCCTTCCGTGGATGTCGTAGAAGGCGACTAAGGAAATCAGTTACCAGGAGACGGGCAGCAGCGTATTCCTGAGATTCCAACCGCATACTGCGATCGCCAACCCGCCTGCCAAGCGTGGCGATTATGGCAAAACCCCTCATGTTTATAAAAACCACGAAGGAGGCCTATGTCTTGCAGTGGGCGTCAAATGGCTGATGATGATGATGATATTCCTACGGCAACTGTCTGTCAAAATAAAAGTTTGTTGGCAGTCTAGTTCGAGGGGTGCAGATAATGATTTCAGGCTTCATTTGTATTCTATTACTGATTTTATTCCATTCGGCGTCTTAAATATTATTTTAAACCCTATTTAGAAGTCTATTGTTACACTTATGTCGTCCCGGGCGGCACATGTTTCTTGTTATATTTTTTTTGTTTCATGAAAAATTCAAGAAAGAAGTATGACGTAGTGTACTTTGAAGACCGATTGCGTTGCTTTGGAAATATGGAGATAATGTAGGAAAAAAATTATCAAAGGAAATATATCGAGTAAAAGTGGGTGGAAGGTCTGGTAAGGGACATCATCATCATCATCATCAACCCATTATGTCCCCACCGAGGGGCACGGGTCTCTTCCCTGAGGAAGGCATAGGCCATACTCCACCACGGGGGCCAAGTCCGGATTGGTGGAGGCTTGTAGACTAGTGGCTCGTCTACTGTCAGAAGTTGTCAAGCCGCTCTAAGGCCTCTGACTTGGCTTAACGACTGCCATCTATCGACGGCAGCCGGCACCAACAGCTTAACGTGCCTTGCGAAGCACGGAACCGCTCGGAAAAATGCCACTAGCGTTAGGCATAGACGGCGACCCATCCATGCACTGAACGCGCCCTGTGTTGCTTAACCTTCGTGATCGTTTAAGATCACTCAGGCAGCCGGGGCTACGAGCGATTCTCGATTCGTCGACCAAATGGGGAATGTAGGTACTAGCGACGAGTAACATAAAAAGTTCCCGCAACGTGCACGCGGCGGTTTATGAATGTTGATGAAGCGGAAGAGCTTTATCTGGATCGTGGCAAGAGGCAAACCCTGGTCTCTGCCTACCCCTCCAGGACACAGGCGTGAGTTTATGTAATGTTTTAAACCTGGACTAGCGTGCCACCAAGAAAAGGCTAAAATGAATGAACCAGAGTGGTGGTTCAGGATGGAATGGCAAGACTAACCCTGAACTATGCGAATGCATTCGGGATACAGGAGTGAGTTTAGGTAACATAACATACATAAGTAGCCTATACAGGGCGTCCCAAAGTTATGGGCCATGAAGGGAAAGTACCTTAAATATCGTAGATAGGGTATTTTGCTGAAAGAAGACTTTATGTTATTTTTAAAAGTTAGTAATTCTGCATTCAAAGATTTTCTAAAAAATACTTGCTTTGTCTGGGAAACGAACCGACTTAAATTAAAAAAAAACCCCTACTTTTATGATGCCAATCGAAATAATGGCCAAAAACTAATAACTCTTCTTAAGTAACATAGTATTTTAAAAGAAAGGAACAACGTAAAATGTTTGAGTCAAATTTCAAGAAAGTTTTTTATTGCCGACGACGACGTTCGAAAAGTAGCGATATTATCATTCCATAGATAGCATTGATTATTCGTAAATAAGTACCCACTTCATAAAATACTTTATAGCATAGTTTTCCTTATTATAAGTGGAAGTGTAGATAAAATGATAAAATTTAGTATTTCAATACGTCCTTGGTAAGCTAGATACAAGCCAAATTTAAAACAAAAATAATGTTCTTGTTAAATTTGAAAATGTAACAATTTATGAGAGCGTTTGTTTGAATGCATGCTTTTTAAGATATTTTAAAAAGAAGACAAATTTTTAAATGTTGTTCTTAAATTTGAAAATGGAACAGTCTATGCAATTGTTTGCTTGTTGTTCTTAAATTTGAAAATGGAACAGTCTGTGCAAGAATTTGCTTTTCCGATATTTATCTGTTTAGTTTTAATTCACTTACACACGTGTTATTGTGTTAATTTATTGCGGACATGGCATATCAAGTAAGTTTTGATCTAATGGAAGCATATTTTTTGAACGATAAAGATATCTCTCGAAGTTTGCGCTGGTATAGCGTAAAATATCCTGACAGACAAACACCGTCTCGTAAGGTTTTGAAAAGGCTTGTGAATAATTGGAAAACTCTGGGACGTTTCGATAAACGCTCAAGAGAACCACGGCAAGAAAACCATACGATCAACGACGAAGAACTTGATATTTTAATTTACTTTTCGGCTTTTCCGAAAACATCGATGAGAGATGGAGAAAATAAAATTGGAGTTTCAAAAAGTAAAATACATCGTGTATTAAAAAACACGGTTTCAAGAGTTTTGTTGAAGGACGATTGGTTCAAAAATTACTTCCAGGCGATACAGAAAGGAGAAAAAATTTCTGTCTTGATATCCAGGCACGCTTGCTCGAAAATCCAAATTTTTTGGATAATATTATTTGGACAGACGAATCTAACTTTAGCAATAACGGTATGTATAACAGCCACAATAATCGTATTTGGTCTAAAGAAAATCCCCTACGAATCACTGAAACGAATAACCAAGTGCGTTTTTCATTCAACTGTTGGTGCGGACTTTTAAAAAACCGGGTTTTCTTAATCCATTTTTACCATGGAACCTTGAACACAGAAAAGTATTTAGAAATACTTCAAATTGTAAGAGATGAGATAAGAAATCTTTCCGCTGCGGAGCAAGAAAACTTAATTTTCCAACAAGATGGAGCTCCGGCTCATAATAGTCGGAGAGCAGCAGATTTTCTAAATGAATGTTTTCCTACTTGGATTGGTACGAATGGACCGATTAGATGGCCGGCCAGATCCCCGGACCTTACACCATTAGATTTCTTCTTTTGGGGATACGTGAAAGATATGCTATACAAAAAGCGATATGAGAACGTGGGCGAGTTACAAACAGGATTGTGCCATATCATATCGAGTATTCACCATAAAAAGATAAGAAAATCAACAGGCAGCGGACTCATTAAAAGATTGGCGATTTGCGTAAGACAAGAGGGATCACATTTTGAGCATTTAATTAATTAATTTACAAAAAAATACCCACTTAATTGACTACGGCAGTTTCATGTATGTTTTTAATTTGATTAAAATGATTAATTTCACGCTGTTTCTTTCTTTTAAAATACTATGTTATTTAAGAAGAGTTATTATTTTTTGGCCATTCTTTCGATTGGCATCATAAATTTAGGGTTTTTTTTGTTTTTATTTAAGTCGGTTCGATTCCCAGACAAGGCAAGTATATTTTAGAAAATCTTTGAATGCAGAATTACTAACTTTTAAAAATAACATAAAGTCTTCTTTCAGCAAAATACCCTATCTACGATATTTAAGGTACTTTCCCTTCATGGCCCATAACTTTGGGACGCCCTGTATACGTCCCACTGTAGGGCACAGGCCTTCTCTCAGGGAGAGAGTATGGGCTTAATCACCACGCGTGCCCACCGCAGATTGGCGATTTCAAGGTATGTGAATAGCTCAGACACTCAGGTTTTCTCACGATGTTTTCCTTCACCGTTAGCAAGTGGTATTGCTACTGTAACTTCACAAATGTACATAACTTAGAAAACCAAGTCATAGGTATGCCCGCACTGGGGATTGAACCTGGGTCTCTCGCTTCCGAGTCCGATGTTCTACCCACTAGGCTATCGCCGCAGTTTAGGTAAGTATACATATTTTTTGTTATTTTTCCTTTTGCGTTTATTTAACCAAGTTCTAATATTTTAAAAGCTTGGAAGACCAAAACGTGAATTTCTAGGACAAAAGATTGCGCCCCAAATTCAATCTTTCTGTTACCTTATCTGCAGCGACCCTTTCAAAGGTTTCAGCTTTCATTTCATATCAAGTTACATAATCCTTTGGTCTACTGATCCTTTAAACCGATCTTGACGCTAACTAAGTTCATCAGTTAATGTTATTAAAGTCTGTTATTTATTTGTTAAGAAAATGTTTATTTACGGCACACATAATACCTACCTACCCAATATGACATTGGTGGTAGCGGGTGGACAGCGGTGGTATCGGAGTGGTAGAACGCTGGCCTCGCATTCGGGAGGTTTTGGGTTCGAATCCCATTATGTAGCAATGAATTTATTTTCTATATTACGTGCCATTGTGAAGTTATAGTAGCAATACCACTCGTTAACGTTGAAGGTGAACGTTGTGAGGAAACCTGAGAGGCGGACGTGTTCGCATGACTCAGCGCTTGGAAAAAACTAATATAAAAAACCTACTTACAAATAAATGCCCCCACGCGGAAAGGAGCTCAGAATCTGACGATGTTCCCCCTTTGGATAACCTGAAAACACTTATTAGGAATCTGTTCGTAATTTTTTACTACATGTCCTATTCGCTAATAATGCAATGTTTATACGCCGTGGTTAGGAAAACCATGAGGGAGGCCTATGCCCTGCAGTGGGCGTCAAATGGCTGATAATGATGATATACGTCCCATTGTAGGGAACAGGCGTTCTCTCAGAGAGAGACGTACAGGCTTAATCATCACGCGTGCCCACCGCGAATATTTGTTGAGAAAAATTATTAAAAACTTTTGAAACGCATATCAATCCGTGATACAGAGTAGGCTAACTAGTTATGTTTTTATTTATAAAAAGTATATTCCACTAAAACACTGTAAAGACGGAGTTAAAGCCGATTCATGGGAGGAGTCCCTGTTATAAACCGGCTCTATCTCAGTTTTAAGAGTGTTTAAGTGGAATATACTTTTTATAAATAAGACCGTTAAAATAATTAGGTAATGCTTGCGATTTATTCGCGTTGTCGTAAAAAAAAGCTGATTTAGAAATATTATTATTAATTCTTTATTGCACAAAGACAGTGCACAAAAGGTAGACTTAGTACATTCATGTCATGCTCCATTTTGTCAAAAATAAAATGATTTGATTTGATTTTATTTGTCTTTTTATCGTTGTCTCTCACTAGCAGTGCCAACGACTACGTTCGCGTGGTCAGACCGTGAATGTCTATTAAATACTGATGAAAGAGTTTTTCAAATTGGATAAGTACTTTCGGAGATTACCGCCGACGTACAAACATATAAACTTACAAACTTTTCCTGTTCATAATATTTGTATAGAAATATGTATATTACTGGGTGATTCGGCAAACGTTGTCTTACCACGTTAATTACCCTTCGACCTATTCTCAGATCTACCAAATATACTTACACAAAAATGTTCATGAGAATCGGTGAAGCCGTTTCGGAGGAGTTCGATAACAAACACTGTAACACGAGATTTTTATATTTTAGATATAGATGGATCATTGAGCGAGCGAAAATAGCTCAAGGCGATCAAGGACAAGACAATCTGTCTAACAGTGCCAAAATGACTAGTTTTCATTAAGTTCTTTTTAAAGAAATATGTACCTTCAGTATTTCAGTTCAGTACAGGGGCCTAATTATGCGCATCAAATTTTGTCGGAATCCTGACGTTTGCGATAGCAGTCAGTATGCAATTTGACAGTTAATTGATTGGAATCGTTCTGGATTTGCTACGCGTAATATACGGGCTGATCTCTATTTAGGTAAATTCTACGAACTTTGTGCATGGTGGTCCCATAGGAGGGTGAGTGCAAACTATGACAGCATAGTTTAACTTGCTAGGCTTTTGTCCGAAAGTGGGTTTTATTTGTATGTAGCAGTTGACGGGAAATAAAAGGGAAGTCGACATCCGGCTGCCGTGCTATCTACATAGAGTGTAGCGTCGGCAGCTGATGAATACTTGATGGTTACTTTGGTTTGGACATATGGAGAGGATGAAGGAAGAAAGATTAACGAAAGAAATCTATCAACCAAATGTGGGTGGGGAGCCGGAAAGGCGAGCATACTTTGACCAAATAGGGGATGTATTGGCAAAGGGCAAGATAAACAGTACCCGGAACGTGGGTGCGTGCAATGAGTAATGAATGTTGATGAAGTGAAAGAGATCGGAAAGAGAGGATCGTAGCAAGTGGCAGACCCTGGTCTCAGCCTACCCCTCCAGGCTACAGGCGTGAGTTTATGTTATGTTATGTGTATTTCTTCCTTTTAATGGTCATAATAAAGTTTTTTGAGTCCTTTTTTTTGAGTTTTTAACGGTATAGTCTTATAATCCATATTTTCCTAACCTCTCGTCGAGCAAAGACCACTTACTTAGCTTTGTTATTGTCTAGGGCTTCGGTAAACATCGTCGAGGCATTTGTAGTAACGTGGCAACGGCAACGCATTGTTATATTGAAGCCGCAAAGCGTTGCCAGCCTTTTGAGTGTATATAAACCACAGAACACAATAAACCACATACCTCCCGAGTAGAACAATAGTGAGTTAAACAGGGTTATTTCTGTAATGCGCAATTTCGATATCAGTGGTATGTAATACACAACAATTACTAGTTGACTCGGCAAACGTTCTTTCTGTCATTAGCCTAATTAGCCTACGACCTATTCTCAGACCTACCAAATATACATTAAAAAATCATAAGAATCGGGAAGCCGTTTTGGAGGAGTTTAATAACAAACACTGTGACACGATATTTTTATACATTAGATATATGAGTGTGCTTGTGAGCGTGTAAGTTTGGCTATATGAGTGAGTGTGAGTGCGTGCTTGTTTCGTTTTGATGCTCCGTGGGTCACCAGAAGGCCCTTGCTGAAAATCAGTGTTGTGGGTGCAAACCCTCAGCTAATACTGAGCACGAGGCGATTTTTCTGCTTCATCGACATACAGAGTACACCTACTGTACGCCTAGCCTTTGTTTTTTTCACTTGTAATTTCCCTTTTTGTCCGCTTTCGTTTTATAGGTATCTGCTTTATTTTCTGTATAATTATGTATATATGTCAATGTGACGTTAAATAAATGTTTTTCTTCTCCATCAATTTCTGAAACACCACAATTTTTAGAGTTTGTGTGGGTTGTAGGGTTTTTTGCAACAACTTTTGTTCTGAGATTTTTTATTTTTGGAAAATCAGGGCTCCGCTGACTTTACACAGATTTTGAGCGGGCCACGGTAATCCGTATGGGCCCGAACGGGTAGGCAAAAATTTGTATGGAATCAGGCGTTACTTTGCGGAAATCCATAACAGCATTAAAATGTGAAAATTAGTTTGCTAAAATTGTCACTGACAGGGTTGCGTGCGACGTTTGTCGCAAACGCTGACGACCCAATCGGAGATGGCGCGCCGACCTTACTACTTTTCTACCGGGTTGGCCGACGGTCGCTACAAACAGGCAGGAGTGGAGAGCCAAAGTTGAAGCCCTTGCCCAGCAGTGGGACACAATCGAGACTACGTAAAAAAAGGGTTTATATTATTTTATTAAATTCGCGCTTTACTTATGTCTCACGTAGCCGCTAAATCATTGTGCTATATAGAAGAATAGGAATTATACCTCTATTTAAAACATATGGTTGAAGGCAGTACCGATCGAACAGCGTCACTCCAAAGCAGAAAAACTTGTACAGTAACATGTTTTTTTTTACACTTGAAAAATTTAACAAGAATATGTTAAAAGGCCTTAAACAAGAGTTGTTGTAAATGAGAAACTTTAACCGACATGTTTCAGGAACAGAACTTTTTATAAATAACCCTGTATAGAGAGTATATATTTAGTTTACATTATATTGCTACAGGGTGACTTTGAATTCATTCACCGTACTTTGAACACCGTATGTTCCTTTCAATGTGAAAAACAGTGTTATTAACGACTAGCTATCCCGGCAAACTTCGGACCGCCACAGAATCCGTTTATACGATTCTTGCACAACGCCATCTATTTTAAACTTAAAATAAATATTATCCCACGGGAACGCACTATCGGGATATTAAGTATGCTATGTCTCAATTCAGGTCTTTGTCTATCTGTACGCCAAGTTTCACGTAAATCCATTTAGCCGTTATTGCGTGATTGAGTAACAAACATACAAATATCGAAACATCCAAACCTCTTCACAAACTTTCACATTTATAATATTTGTAGAATTTATCAGTAATGGTCCAGATTTGTAAGTATTTGTGATTTCCGACCTTTGGCTCCAACTTGTGAGTCCAAATTCGTAGTGGTAGGAAGTACCGTAACGTTGAAAAATATTTTCTAATATCTTAAATACTTCGTCCGATATGCGTCAATAATTGAGTTGGCCGATGCTGACCATAAGAATTTTTTTTTGTTATTAGTTTCGTCCTCATATTTTCATTTTACGCTTAAGTGAAGTAATATTTTTTTTTGTGTATTTCTTTAAAACCAGTATTTTTTTATCAAAGCTACTGATCCATATGTTTCTACATCATGGTTAGAATGTCCGCTTAGAATACGGTGAAGGAATTCAAAGTCACCCTGTAGTCATTACATGACGATTTCATTTAATCGCTTCTTCTGTTACCAAATCCCTAAAAGGGTTGGCTAAGGTAGTATCGGAGCTCTTACAAGTTGATCCTTTCGGTTCAGCAGTTCTAAGCGGAAGGGTCAACTTGCTAAGGGCTCCAGTTCCAGAAAAAATGGGAGTTATTATGCCCGGCAAATAACTTGAACTAAAATCCACTCAGCCGGGTTCGTGATGAACACGTAATACCCGTAATTGCTAATTTGATAAAACGTCATCATCATCATCAGCCATTTGACGCCCACTGCAGGACATAGGCCTCCTTCATGGTTTTCCTAACCATGAAGGGTTTTGCCATAATCGCAGTATGCTGTTGAAATCTCAGGAAGACGCTACTGCCCGTTTCCTGGTAATGTATTTATTTAGTCGCCTTCTACGACATCCACGGAAGGAAATGGAGTGACGCTATTCTTAAGACGGCGCCACACGGAATAAAACGTAAATCCGAAGAATTCTATGTCACATCCCGATTCCCCCGCCAATGAGAAATAAAAGTCATTTCGTCAAGCTGTTTGTCACCCGTTGTAACTATGAATTCTTTTCCGAAACTTCCACATTAGCCTTCCACAAGTGATAACTTGTTTAACTTTTCGCAGGTTGAAATTTTTGTAAGTTTAAGACAACAGGGGTGATCGTTTTGTAAATGCCGAATAGATTCTTCGGCAAAAATCAATGGATCACATTATAATACTGAACAAAATGTACAATTTGATAAAAGTTTAAAATAGAACGAATAGTAGTTAATATACAAGAAACAGACAGCTGTAAACCCCACTTCGTAAAATACTAAATTCTCACCCTACCCTGAATATTTTTATGTAAGTTTGTACGAAGATACCAAGATTTTTATTTAAAACGAAAAGACATACAAGACAACGTATTCACTACGCCACAAAAATAAATTAAATGTACCAACTTCCCAATTAAAACTACACTCAACGAGTCCTTTCACAATGTTAATAAAAAAAAATAACAAGTTACCAGAAACCATATTTCTTTCTTGTGTACAATAAAGTCTAATAATAATAATAATAAGTTTAATAGTATTAATGACAAATAATTTAGTAAAATCCTAAAATGGCTGATTTAGGATTTTATTTTCAAATTTCCGAAAGCTACTATACTGTTAATGAATACTTAGAAGATAAACTTAACTAATATAATATAATATAAAAAGAATATTTTATATAAGTAATAATAACATTGTTAAGATTAAACAGTTCCCAGGGTTTTGGACACCACTTTAGTTATAATATTTTTCTAAGAATTTAGTTAGGTATAGGCTTTTGCTGTGCCCGACAGGGTCCATAGTGATACACATTACCTATCTGTTATTTAAAATCTTAACAAACTTATGACTGCAATAAAGTATTGAGTAAAAATAGCAATACAACAAGGCGAAAAACAATGTGCTTTGAATTTTACAGCCAGTAAAATCAAATGGAAAAAACAAATGTTGGATGGTCCACATTTATTTGTAGAGCGGTGGATTTTTATTCAGCAAATTTAATTAAAATACTGAAAAATGTTTATAGCCTATCGTCGCTATGAGAAATAAATTTTATTAAAGGAACGTTTATTTTACACTATGTACTTAATAGAAAATGTCCTAATATTTCAGCCCCACTAGGTATACAATTGGGAGGTATTAATCGTCTTACGTCTTCCAGACAAGTTTTGGATGCTCGTGAGTAAAAGAATGTATTTATTTATCGATACTTTTATATAAAAACCGGCCAAGTGCGAGTCGGGCTCGCGCACCGTTATTTATGCAACATTAAACACAAAGATCGAGAAAAAAAGGTCATAAAATCACGTTTGGTGTATGGGAGCCCCCTTAAATACCTATCTACTTTATTTTTATTTTTTTTTTTTTTATGCCGGTGCCCTACAGTGGGATGTATATAGGTTGCACTATATTATCCAAAGAATACTCTTAGATCCCGCGTCCCCCGCCCGATGAGACCAAAGTTTGGGCCATGCGAACTCAAAGTTATTTGTTCAAGTTATTTGTGTGGCATTATAGATAATATTAGATACCAAAGTCTACCTGCGAATTTATTTAATAACCGCCTTACACCAGTTTAGTTAACCCGGCGTTAATCGAGTTCCGTCCAGTCTAGGCCGAGGTAAGTGATGGGCCTGTGGCGGTTAGTCGATGTAAATATTTTTATCTCGTACCTACCAACGAGTAGCGGTAAAAACACAACGGATCGATAGTTATTACCAAACATCTGGCTGCGATAGGACACGATAAAATCGCGCGGGAAAAATAATGTTACCGCTCGTTTGTTATTACATGATACAAGAAATGCTGCAATTCGCCACGGCGAAGGTAATTTCTCTTGGAGGTGTCTGTAGCGCATCGCACTCATTATCCCCCGACAATAACAGTCGCCTCATCTGCTTTGTGTCAACCGAAAATTACCCAAATCTCGTGCAACAGGTATTTTCACGTCACACGCCGTAATTGGACCAAAAGCGCGACTTACCTTTGCTGTTCAACTTGTTAATGCGTCGAGTAACTTCACTAGACAGTCCAGTCCAATTTTAATACAACAAGAGGACTTTTCTCACTGAAATGTAACAGGTAAGGCGTGAAAATCGCGCGCGTCCGCGCTCCATCGACCGTTGAAGCCAACTGGGCTGAATCCTCACATTCTGTCCTGGAGGCCTATTGCGAACCGAAAACGGGCTTACATTGCTACTTCTATCCGTACTTGGCATGTACCAATGACTTTCTTTTCTAAGTACGCAGATATGTTGTGAACTTGCAGTAGCAATACCACTCGCTAACTGTGAAGGATAACATCGTGAAAAAACCTGAGTGTCTGAGGTGTTCACATACCGACCCTTTGAGGATGAAATATCGTAAAAGCCATTTTTGGCGAAAATGGACTTTGTATGCAGTCTTACTCAGTTTTTCAATGTCTTTCAATCTGTATACATATTTCGTTTTCTCAAATTCTCAAAAAAATGGCCTTTGTAGTAAAGGCTTGATATTCTAACAGGTTTCATAGGTATTTTTTTCTCTAAAATATTTTGTGAAAAACTACTACTTTATTTTTGTCGTAAAATACATTTTTTTATGTACTTATACTGCAGTTATCTTATTTGTTGCAATCCAACTTATTGGTACAATTAATTTTGGCACAGTAATTTTTATGCTGTAGAAACCATTGGACGCAGGTTTTTTTGTAGTAGGTATAAGCCGTGCTTACTTCTAAACTAACAAAGAGTTGACTAAAAAGAACTAACTAAAATTTGAATATTTAAAAATCTCTTTACATTTTAGTATATCTGTAATCATTGCACTACTACAGCATTTAAAATAAAAAACACAAAGATTTTTTTTTATTATAATTTTATGTTTTCGCTCTCCTGTAAAATTCGTAAAATGGGTTTTTCTACATTTCTTCCCCAAAGGATCAAATTAGTGCTTTAAATCGCGAATCCGCGGCGGGCACGCTTGGTAATTAATTTTATTAAGCCCACAATAAAATTATAATGCTCGACAAATAACTTGGATAGTGGGAAACTTGTATCAAACTTAAATTGGAGTGATATTGCGTTTATACCATAGAAGGCACAGAAAAACTCAGGAAAAATAAAAAAAAACCAGTGACTAGAATGACTTTTCGATAGGTTTATATAACCTAAGAAGTATTAGACGTAGACAACAAACATAACCACGTTTATTTATCTTTTAACATTTTCTATTCGATTATATTAAAACATTTTTGTGCAAGTTCTCCATCGACATAGACGTATATATTATTTATTGATAATATTCATTACACGTCAAGATGAAATCATCAATTTCGTAGGGAATCCAAAAAATTACTTTAATAAAGTATGTAAGTACTTAAAATATCACGTAATACAATTAGTCGCTTAGATTTAAATATTTATTAAGAAATATGTGGTACAAATCGAACTTGGTCCATTATTATTATTGTTAAAATTATTTATTGCACAAAAGTTTAGCAAATAGGCGAGCTTTTGATCGATAGTAATATTATCGATAGAAATATTTTCTTTTATTTATTGTGAAAATTAAACTAAATAATCTATCTATTCAACATAAACATAAACATTTACATAACAGGGTACCCTGTCTATCTATCTATTAAAATTATCATTTTTAATTACAAACAATAATATTAACGAATTAAAGTAATCGTTGCCGAATCGTCAAGAATAAATTAAGTTATTTTAATTAATTAAGGTATTTAAGGCCGCTAAGATCTATCTGACCTTGCTTCGGATTCGTGATAGGACCCGTCTTTCGATTTTCACTGTACAATGCGGAACTTGCGTCTAACGTAGATAGGAGTGACATTTCTTTTATACCATAGAAAACGTATGAAAAATAAAAAAATCATAAAAACATTTTTTTCACGGTTTTCAGGATAACAAAAAATGCGAGAAATAAAGTCACTTTATTAATTAATAAAAATCTTATTGTACTTAGATTTTTCATTGAATTCTAAAGGTTTTTTTATAAGGGAGTAAATGTATAGGAACATAATTTTTACGAGATAACTCAAATATTGATAAAGGCTTCATACATTATAAGGCTTTACGTTCAAGTTGCAACGTCATAGTTTGAGCCCGATTTGTATTTCCAAAGTTTTGTACCACGTGACTTTATTGACTTTTCGACAGGTTATATCAGGAAAAGTAATAGTCGTAGAGAAAAAAAATACCACGTTATTTATCTATTAATATATCCTCTCCGATTATATTAGGGGTTAAAGTATGAAATTGCCGTTTTATTGCAATAGGTTCTTTGAATTGACATAGAATCTTCATGGTTTGAGGTTTTCGAATGAAACTTTTTTCAAATGGTTTCTATGATGTTCTTTTTTTAAAAAATGTGAAACATTTTAATATCGACTTTCAATTGTTTTTGTTATTCAATTTAGACAAGAAAGTGGATACTGCGAAAATTCGAGTGATTTTTGAATACGTCGATATTCAAACGTTTCACATTTTTTAAAAAAAGAACATCATAGAAACCATTTGAAAAAAGTTTCATTCGAAAACCTCAAACCATGAAGATTCTATGTCAATTCAGAGAACCTGTTGCAATAAAACGGCAATTTCATACTTTAACCCCTTTTATTAAAACATTTTTAGTGCAAGTTCTCAATTCACGTGAGAAAAAGACGGCCGCTGCCTTCGAAAATCTTTCGCTGCTTTTCGGTCATTTTGAGTCACGTTTTCTTTTGTTTGTAGGGTTCACCATCAACATCATCAGCCATTTGATACCCACTGCAGGACGTAGGGTTTTCCTAACCATGAAGGGTTTTGCCATAATCGCCACACTTGACAGGCGGGTTGGCGATCACAGTATGCGGTTGGAATCTCAGGAAGACGCTGCTGCCCATCTCCTGGTAGTGTATTTCCTTAGTCGCCTTCTACGACATCCACGGAAGGAAACGGAGTGACGCTATTCTTAATCCGGTGCCACACGGAAATGTAGGGTTGCCCGTTCCTTTCCTGTCTAAGCCCCAAGCACACATACAAAATGCAAACCAAAGAAAGACCGGCCAAGACCAAACGTCACTTAAAGGAAAAAAAACCGGAAGTAAACCTAAATCCACTTCTTGAAATCTTCTTCGTCTATTATCGGAATTGCATGAGTGGTATCGTTTTTCCTTGCGTGGATTCTTCCATTTTTTGACCATATGTATTGGTATTGTTTAATTTTAGCTACCTCTTTGCATTTCTTTAAGAGTTGTTTGATAGCATGCGTCAAGTGCTCGTTGACAAAGATTGGTTTAGCTTCTTCCTGAAGGTCTATATCTCTCGTTGTTGTTCGAATTTTGCGTGCAGCAGATATAATGTAGTCCTTAAGAGGGCGTGATTTCATATTTGCTGTTATGACCCTTAGACGACCCTGCATCTTAATTTTAGGCGTAACTCTGTGGACGTGTTCAACATCACCAGGTGATATTTCAATGCTCACTTTCCTGGCATAGTTCACAACAAATCTGCACAAGTCCTCCTCAGGAGATTCCGGCATGCCAACAAACTCAATATTGAGAAGTCGTTCTCGTTGATTGTTTTGTTTGATCTCAGAGGTCAATTTTCTATTCTCACGCCTCAGATCTTGTACCTCTGACTCGATCAGGCATATTTTCTTGACGTTCTTTGAAATATTGTCAATTTTGTGTTTAACGTGGTCGTAGCTATCGCAGGAGAATGCATCTATAAGTGAGTCGAGCTCTTTTTTCACGTCCTTATGTGCATCTAAGTCCAAGACAGCATATTTCATATCGGAGTATTCCTTCCGCATCAGCTTCAGTTCCTCCTTGATCTCGAGGGTGCTTTCGGCGAACTTGGCGATGTTCTTGTACAAGTTGCGATTCCAAGTCCACCTTCCACTTACTCAAAGTATCAGAAATCCTGTCGGTAACTCCACTCAGTGCTTCTGTGAAATCCTCTCCATGTTTGCGCTTCCGCAGTGCGAATTGATCTTGCGCAGATAACTTGCTCAAGTCAGGTACCGAGCCGTGCAGCAAGTCAATTGGTTTTAACATTTCGGAAGTATGTGGTTATCAAGACCCAAGGACAAAGCCGCGCGTGTAGGCTTCCTAAGTCTGTCGCAAAGAAGTTCTGCGGCGCACGTAAAAAAATATTATGCACTCTATGACTAGGGCAAATAGATAAGTTATTATCTTTTAAGTAAGTTGAAGGATAATTTCATTTTATTTTAGCCGGTTACCGAGTAAAGATCACGATAATACGACCGTTCACGGCAAGCGTCTCCGAGCGAAAAAACCGCACTGGTAATCGAACCTGGGTCTCTTGCTTCCGAGTCCACTGTTCTACCCACTGGGCTACGTTATTTATGTATATTCGTGGTACTCTAGTCTGCACTAAAAATATTCAATAAGCCTATATACGCCCACTGCTGTCCATAGGCTTCCGCCAAGGCACAGCCATCCACATCCAGCCACTGCCAGCCAAAGTATTGATTTAATTTAGTATTTAACTACAATCACTACAACTTTTTGGGGCATTTGGTCCATATTATCACAATGACAATACAATATTTAACTAAATAAAATCTTCACAAAAATAATTGGTAAATGCAATAAAGAAGATAATTTATTCCGGAAATAAGTAGGTAAAAATACTACAATTTGTGCAGAAAGCCGAGAGTGGCGAACATTCGTGCCATTTTACGGGAACAACACGTAAAATTGATACAAAAGTTCGTACAGAAAGACGAGAATCGCTTACATTTGTCTCATTTTACGGCATATTTCCGTCCACTGATACAACGATGTTTAGTGGTACAAAATGATTGGTTTTCAGTAAAGCTCCTTCAAATAATTCAATCTATTGCGGGGAAGACGCGAGCAAGCACTAAGTGAAATGGAAACAGATCGCGTGTGTGGAGACGATACCATGTTTCTTAAGGCCCCGTACAAAGCTAGCTGCGCGCAACTTCAAACAACTAATTCACATTTAATTCCTTACCAATAATTCTAATAACATTGTTCCGTGTAGCGCCGGATTAAGAATAGCGTCACTCCATTTCCATCCGTGGATGTCGTAGAAGGCGACTAAGGAAATCAATTACCAAGAGACGGGCAGCAGCGTCTTCCTGAGATTACAACCGCATACTGCGATCGCCAACCCGCCTGCCAAGCGTGGCGATTAAGGCAAAACCCCTCGTGGTTATGAAAACCAAGAAGGAGGCCTATGTCCTGCAGTGGGCGTCAAATGGCTGATGATGATGATAAATTCTAATAAAAATAATATAGATGCACGACTGATTGTGACATTGATTGGGTAAAGGTTTTTATATTATCTACTCTGACAAAAAATATATTTGTACGCCTGTATGGCAGGACATAGCGAACCGAGAACGGACTCAACACCAAATGTAAATGTACCTATATGATTATGACTATAATAATAACATCCACACTCTGTGATATGGCAACCAGGCAAGGACATACACAGACAGCCGCGCCAAGCCCGTCCCCCGAAGCCTGGTCGAGTCCACGGCCACCACAGAATGAAGAGAGCCACCTGTAACACCCTGTGAAGACCACCGCCTGGAAGGCCACCCATTGACCTGCGTAAGATCTCTCGGGAGGGCCACGCCCTGACCCTGATCCCGACCCTCCACTTTCCCAAGGGGAAGTGTGAGAAGACCGCCTGATGATGTTTACAAAACGATAGACGTGGTTGAAGTGGGGGCGTTTGCTGCTTTATGCACTTACCAACACTATAACCTCTTACATGGATATCATAAGAGTAGTTAAAATAAAGCTTTGGAAAAGGAGACTTATTGTTGTCTTTTTAGTTCGGATTTTTGGGATCCCAAACAAACTGGTTGCATTTGGTACAACTCTATGGAAGTGTAGCATAAGTCATTTGACCAATTTGTCATGATCGCGATAATATGAAAGCGATCACGCACACTTCCTTCCTAGTCCGCTGCTTCAGCTAACCGAGCGCTCAAGCAAGAGTTTGGTTGGTTTACCGTTCGCGCCCCATGTCGCTGACGAGGCAAAGCGAGAGCCTCATCTACATTCTCGCCCTCGCTTCGCCTCGTCTTGCCTGCTAGAGAGTGAGGAGCTACCATAAAATCCGCTTACGTGACGTTTGTATTGAAAAACTTGAAAAGTCGTCAAAATTGAGGTAACCTTAATAACGCCGCCCATTGTACCTTTTTTATCGTAACTTTTATATTTTTTAGATCGAGTTACCCTAACTTTATGTAGATTTCGTATGTAGTCTTGTATGTATATTATTAAAATTATTTTATTGTTCTTATACTTTTATTATTGTTTTACACCAGTGTTTTATTAAACCTAGTTGTGATGAAAACCGATGTGAACTAGTTGTTTGAAGTAACTTGCCGTTAGCTTTATACGGGGCCTTAATATAAGTGGATACCGAAATTCGCGAGAACACGCATAGTACCTCAACCAGATGTGGACTAAGATCCCGAGTTTACCTCTGGAAAGAGCAAAGGTCAAGTAAACCCGATTATTATTGGAAAAATACAGGGTCGTGTTTACCTTTAGCGCCAAATGAGGGTATCACACGTTGCGCCTTAATCGCATCCCACACTAGTCCGACCTTTATAAATACAGCATGTTGCATAAAGGTCTGGTGAAACTAAAGTGGCCTATTTTGACTGCCTCGTTGGTATAGCGGTGGACTACCAGAACAGAGATCGAGGTTTTGATTCCCACTCGAGGCCGCCGTACGTATAATACCCTGTGCTATACCTGTTTTCTATAGCACACGATACCCTGTACTATACTGGTATAGTGTGTCACAGGGTACCCTGTGTAATACCTGGTTACTAGCACAAGATGTCCTAGTTTAGGACCAGGGCCAGTATATTTTTTTGGGGATTTCAGTGTTGGTTTCATAATAAAAGTTGTTTTATGAGTACAAATAAGCCACGAACTTTCTGCTACAGGCTGTACTGACAACCTGAATTAAACTCTATGACATGGCAATAACGTAAGTGAGTAGAGTGTACCCGCGTAAAGGCCGACGCGTTGTCAACTGCACTAGGGACTTTCGCCTCGCCTTTTAAATAAATCACTCTTCTAGACAGGGAATTTTACCTTTCGTATATTGGGTCGTGGCTTTCTGAGTTGTCTGCCTTTTTATTATTATTAAAAGTTAACGTAACTAAGAGCTGAAACGCACTAGCAGTTAGCTCGCATTTATGCAAGGTGTAACGAAAAAAATGACACGAAAAATATATCAGGTGTTCCATATTTTATCACCTGCATTATTAAAATGTATGGAGCAGGTGATTTTTTTTTCGTGACTTTTTTCTAGAGTAACATATGTTCGTATAGACAAGAATCCCTCATTTTCGAATGTTTACGGGGATTTTGTTACATCCTGTGTAATGTGTTTGAATTAATACATTCTGTAGAGAACCCCGTGATTTTACATATTTTGAATATAGAAAAATCCTCGCTCTTTCAAAGCAAACAGTGACCTCTTTTTTTAAGCTCTCGCATTCTGCAAATTTTTAATACAGAAAAATCCTCGTTCTCTTAAAGAAAATTTTTAACCAACTTCTTTTTTGAAGCTCACGCAGTTTTCAAATTTTGAATATAGAAAAATCCTCGTTCTCGAACTAAAACTTTCGTAAGCACTACACATTATTAACTTAACACCGGATAAACTTGCCGATAAAAATAAAACTTATGATAAAATACCAAGTAACTTTATCCGGTGTTAAGTTAATAATGTGTAGTGCTAACGAAGTAAATTTTTAACCGACTCCTTCTTTTAAGCTCACGAATTTTTCAAATTTTGAATAGTATTAAAAAATCCTCGTTCTTTTAAAGCAAAATTTTAAAGGACTTCTTATTGGGAACTAACGCATTTTTAAAATTTTTGATGTAGAAAAATCGTAGTGCTTTTAGGGCAAATTTTGAAACGGGCACCTTTTCGGAGAACTGGCGTAAAAGAAATCGAAGTCGGTTAATAATTTGCGATTATTCTTTACTGCTTCCATTTTCATTCATGTGTTAGAAAGGGGGTACCTCAGAAGTAGTCCAATATAAATGTGGTCAAGATGTGTTGACGGGATCCATTAGAAAGAAAGAAAGAAAACATTTATTTACATTGCCACAAAAGCACTCACATAAAAAATATCATAATTAAGTAACATTAGAAAATCAAACTCTTCAATTGGGTATTTGACAAAATATCAAATGAGTTACTTTTAAAACGGAATTTTGTATGAAAATACTGGCTTATGACATCACATTTCAGAGCACTGTTTTTATGTTTAATCTATTTAAAAATTGTAATAACTAGCAATTGACTAAAAGAGAGATACATTTTCCGAGATATTTTGTAATTTTTGTTTTAATCGAGCATATGAAATAATTTATTGTTGATCGTGTCAAATACCGTATTGGCTTAGGAATCTTCGCGGCATTATGAAAACGACCATACCGCGATAAAGAATACCGTCAGCGCCACCTAGTATTAAGATTTGCATACTATAGATTCCGTTTAGTGCATGAAGCTGTTTTTTGTCTTTATCAACTTGTACATGATAGAGAATAATAGACTGAACCTAGTAGGTACTTGCGTAAAACGTGGTTCACCACGGCTATGTATAATTTCGATTGTAGTTGTGGTAGCAACATCACGTGGCTGATAACGTTTATACCGTTGGTAACCCTGCGTCATACGGTACCAAAATGTGACCAATTTAATGTTGCCGGTTCAAAAACTGAAAGTCTTGTACAGTCAGCAAAAAAGCGGATTAAACGTGTGAGATTTAAATCAAATAAAAAGAATACAATCTAAATAGAATTGGAATACGATAGAATTTTCACCTGGAGAAAACCAGCGCAGAGCAAAAGCGCCTGACGCTTCCATGAAGAGGCCCTTGTCCAACGGTGGATATTGACACATTGACGGGCTGGAGATGATGATGATGCTGAATTTTCCACCTACGTAATATCTTAGACCCTGTCTTCATTTACCATCAGGCATCACTGGGGTCAAGTGTCAAACTGTCCTAATTAAAAAAAACTTAATAAAATCCGTTATTGGCTTCACGTAAAAATTATTAAGTACCTATGGTTTACTGTTAGTGTATTTCTGTGTATATTGCTAATGGGATATACCTACCAAACAGGGTAGCGACCTAAGTAAAGTAACATATGACTTAGGGTGACAGACGGCCGGCCCGAGCCTAGCAGGTATTAATTTCTCGTCCTACACAATCCAGCAAGAGGGGACGGACGAACCAATAAACTCTGTGTGGCTTACTACAACTTACTGCTCGAATGCTCTACAAATTTACATAAACGGTGCCTGCAAAGCATATTCATCCTAAAATTCTAAACATTAAAAGCCATGAATATCGGATATAACCGAAAATGTAAATTAGTCCGAAGCTCTCTGGCGAGTTGGTTAAGTAAACACAAGTAATCTGAGCTTAAGCCGTGTTCAAACCTCGTTGTCTATATGACATTATAGAAAATAAGCTTTTTTTGTTATCATGAAGGAACACAATGACATCGTGTGGAAACCTGCTGAGCTAACAAATTTTCAATATTGATGATAAAATAATTATAAACTAAGTAGGTACATCTGGAGGGGAAAGATAAATAGTGGCAGAAACTGGCGCGCGTGTTTGCAGTGACTGATGAATGTTGATGAAGCGAACGAGGTTTGGCAAACCCTGGGCCCTGGTCGCTATTTACCCCTCCGAGACACAGGTATTGGCAATTTTTTTTAATTTTTATATCATTTGAGGGGTGGTTCTACTAAACATATTGAATGACTTTTAAATAATTTATTTATTTGAGTATTTATAGATTTTCTACAAGCTTTCTTAATTCCGGAAAAAAACAACAAATTTGATTATTACCTTTTGATTGATGATTCTTAGTTAGATGATTATAGTTGGTTGAAAATCACCATCACGTTTTCTATATTTACATACATAACATTAATAAGCAGCCTATATACGTCCCACTGCAGGGCACAGGCCATCTCTCAGGGAGAGCGTGCCACGCGTGCCCACCGCGGATTGGCGATTTCAAGCGCTGAGGTATGTGAATAGCACAGACACTCAAGTTTCCTCACGATGTTTTCCTTCAATTCGCGAGTGGTATTACCCTTTCGACCGGTTTGGTAAAAGAGTATTATCGCAACCTGTTGTGAAACAGGAATTTTACTTCTTTTTTGGCAACTGGTTGCGGTAGAAGGATGTTTATTCTTTGTACGCAACCTAGTTGTGAACGAAGAATTCCTTTCGGCCGCTCTACTTCACACATGTACATAACTAAGAAAAGAAATTCAGAGGTACATGCCCGCACTGGGAATCGAACAGGGTCTCTCGCTTCTGAGTCCAATGTTCTACCCACGAGGCTACCACCGCTGTTTCCATATTTAGTTATTTTTAATGGTACGTTAAAAAATCAGTGAATGTTATTAATTTCAGATTTTAGCATTATCTGTATACTGTTCGATGAATAAATAATATTACCCCACTTTTTTTTCAATTAAATTCTGTGTATTTTCAACAAGAGCAAACGTTTTCAATTAAAAGCCAATATTTTGCTTTCTGTGTATTATTAATTCACCGAACCATATTGATAGCCAGCTTTCCTACCGCAAAAATAAATTAGTAAGTACCACAATTTATTATTTCAATTACTGACATTTCGCGTTGGGTGGGTTGGCCACCTCCGCATCAAAGCCTTTCGCCTTTAGCTTAGCTCCTTTCTAAATAAAACCTGGGTTCTACTCAAAATACCGCAACCCTACAACTCGAACAGTTCAAAATTTTTGCATTTTCCGTTGATTAAAAACTTGATTCAGATATTTAAAAAAAAAATTATACTAAAATTACGTATTAAACTCCTGTAGCTCATGGATAAGTAGTAAAATGTCATTGTTTATAAACTGGGACTAAAACTCGATCTAGTATAAAGTCACACAGCATTCGAATTCGAATTCGTTGTTTATGCATAAGAATAATGTAGGTATAATATAAGTAAATAAGCTTCGCTAACAAACTGCTTTGCAGCTTGGCGAAATTGTGTATTAAAGTTTTTTTTTATTTTGAATAAATAAACGTATATAAAAAAAGAATCGAATGAGTTTTCATTCAGATCAAAACTCGGACAACTGAATTTTCAGTTATCAGAGTTTTGATCTAGTATTTGCAGCCTTCTGTGGTCAATCTCTTTTTACAAAATGCGGATTTCGTTCGGCGCAAGACACACAGATGAAGCGTGGGGCGAAGGCGCGGTAAGATGTATCGAGTCACAGACCAAGAGCGACCGCAGAGCAAGAACTGTGGTCTGTGACTGTATACATCTTACCGCGCCTTCGCCCCACGTCCCAACTGTGTGTCTCGCGCCTAAGCCTTCTTAAGAAGACTTTTTTTGCACATATTAGGACTCATTCTAGTCTTCACTTTTCACTGTTTGATAATGACACCATCTGGCGACGATGTCGCGCCGGGCTCGATACCGCAAAACTACCATATGCCACGAAAGGGTTATTGTGAAAAATTACCTCAATACATGAACATAAATACCTAGAATAAACACTACTTATCTAATAAATAAAAGTCTCATGTCAGTGTTTATTATCGAAATCCTCCGAAACGGCCACCGATTTTTTTTTTGTGTATATTTGGTAGGTCTTTCAGAACTACCAAATACGTCGTAAGCCAATTTTATTATTGTGGCAAATATGATGAATATAATAGAGGAAAATATAATCGAAATAATGAATAAAAATGTTATTCTATTTCAGTCATATTTTATCACGCACTATTTGAACCTGGAGACTTTCACTAGCTATTTTGTTAGGTAATTAGTGGTAACGAAATTCAAAATCGAGGAAACTTACAAAAATATAGATATTTGCACAAATCCTTACCTTATAATTGTATTGTACTACAAATGGCATCATTCTGGGTGTATTTCCATGTTTCTGATATCCTTGCCTGGTTACCATAGAACTGGGTATCCTAGTTTGTGACCAGGAAAACATATTGTTTTGTGTGGAAGTTATTGTTACTTATTATTATTATAAGTACCTATGCAATAAAATATAACAAACAAACAAATTAAGGAACGAACGAACGAACGAACAAACGAACGAACGAAGAATGAACGAACGAACGAACGAACGGCCGTTCGTTCGTACAAACATATTTAAAACTAGGTACATACTCACAATAAAGTCACTGCGAGAGTAGAGGCCCGGCCTAGTCAAAGGAGAGATTTGAAAGGCTAATTACACCTCGACGGCCCGTCCCTGGTATTTGCAGCCGCGGACGTCGCCAGTAGTCTATGTGGGAAACCACACGGAATTAACAGTGGTTTAGTTTCTAAGTAACTTTTTTTTACGTGAAACGTTTTTCCTTACCCGCTTTCTATATAGCCTATATTCGTCCCACTGCAGGGCACAGGTCTTATCTCAGAGAGAGAGAGAAAGAGAGAAAGAGAGAGAGAGAGAGACAGAGAGAGAGATAGTATAGGCTGAATTGCCACCGTGGATTCATTTATTTAATACAAATAAAAAACAAAACAAAATTATTTAATTATAAACAAATTAAAATTATTACCTGTATCGCATTGGATACTGTAACGAAAATTTGCCGTTTTTGGCTTAATATTTCGCAAAGGGATCCCTAAATCGAAAAATGGACTCACTCACAATACTTCTTAACGATCAATCTAACGATACCCCACACTATTGACACAATGGTGTAGACGAGAAAGAAATATGCATCCCGAATTCAGGTGTAAGAGTAGGTACCACAATTTTTTTTTGTTTTTTTAATATAAATTTCTGCACTAAATTTCAGTTTGTTAGTACCGTGGCGGTCAATATCAAAATACTACTGCCGTAAATTAAATTAAATTAAAACACCTTTAATCGTGGATCTGCAATATCAATAACTATTTCTTATCCATCTTGCCACTGGCCAAATGTGAAGAAAAATGGCGTGAGAAGGCTTGTGCATGTGCAGTGTGGGGCGTACACCGGTTGTATACGTTTACAGACAGGCTCTGTATAGGTTGCTAGAGAGTGTTAAACGAATGCGTTACCTGGAATTTTCTTTAGTCTTTATATGGCACCACTAAATGACTGTCAGTGCTGTCGTGGAAGTACTTTATACTTTATTGCACACATAAACTTTAACCTTACATCTACGTAATGAGATGATTTATGCAGCGTCCAATGGCATCATCACTCACACTAGATGGGTGAAGGGACCACTCGGACGCTGCAGTGCGTGGGACATTATTTTTTAGATGTAGTGGCTTGCCCAGCACCTATACCATCCTGACAGCTTAGACGGCCTAGCCCACAGGAAAGATAAGTCAATACGTCCAGGGCCAACCAAGCCGCGGGTTTCCTCACGATGTTTTCCTTCACCGTTAGCGTGTGGTAATTCTACCCAAATTCGCAGATGTAGGTACGTAACTTTGAAAATAATAATAATGATAACTTCCACACAACACTTGACCTGGTCCCAAACTAGGATGCCCTGTGCTATGGTAACCAGGCAAGGACATCACAAACATGGAAATATACCCAGACTGAGGCCATTTGTACAAATGTACGGCGGCCCCCTGTGGGAATTGAACCCACGACGTCTGTCTTGGTAGTTAAGCACCTTAACGGCTAGTCCACCGAGGCAGTCAAAATAAACATTCATAGGTACATGCCCGCACTGGGAATCGAACCTGGGTCTTCCGATTCCGAGTTCAGTGTTCTACCCATTGGGCTACCAATACACACATAAAAATACATAAATAAAACACATTTAAAAAACAATTAAGAGTGTACATGGCGAGCTTATTTCAGCAGAAATCTCTTCCAGCCAACCCTTGATGTGGTGATACGAGCATTATAAACGAGGGAGGAAGGTGTGCAATTAGAAGTGTTACCATTGTGACATGTATAATTTTGGTAGTCTTTTTCAAACCGGTTTCGCACTTTGATACTTGTTGACTGAATATTCACATTTATTGTGCAGATAATATTGTACTGTATGAAGAGTGTAAGTAACGATATAATGAAACGTTTTTGGAATAAGTAGTAGATTTTTAGTTGATTTGAGATTTGTGCAAAAACGAACTAAATACGTTATCCCTGGTATTAGACAGTGCGGAGTAGGTTAAGTAGGACGAATTCATACAGTGGAGAAGATATGAAGTGGAAACCCTGTGCGAAAGATGGTTCTGATCCATTTAAATACTAACCTGACAATTCAATTAAGTTTAATGCAGTACGGAGTACCTAGTGGTCAGAAAGCCACACTTGTCGTGGTCCCAAACTAGAATCCCTTGTGCTATTATAACCAGGCAAGGACATCATAAACATGGAAAATGGAAATACACCCAGACTGAGGCCATTTGTACATTTTTATTGGCCGTTTTTAATATGAGTAAGTATTATATTTTATCGCAGTTATATCTTGCAATGTGGCAAAAAAATCACAGATTTCGTGCTTCACACGACTATCCAGCACATTGGAAATATATCGAGTCATAAATGTCATGAGAAAAATGTCGTTCTGACTTTTTGACTTTTTTCAAAAAGCTTGGGCTACAGGGCCAACCCTTAACCAAGCAATGCCTACGGGTCTCGACGCGAGTCCGCCCCTGGCACCAGGTAAACGCCTGTGGCATTGCTTGGATGTTAAAAGGTTTTTTAAATGTCACACAAATCCCCTCGTTGCGATCTGCTTATTAGGAGCTTAGCACAAAGAAAGCTTAGCCATCCTTAACAGCTCTCTCGGGACTCGAGAGTGGCGGTAAACATTTTCGTAACAAAATACACATCCTAATTTCTTCAGCGAGGATTTTCACGATAAAATTCTTCGGTCTCAAACAATTTTTGGCGAAACGCCGGGTCTTTGAAAAACTCTTTTGAGTTTGGAGAGAAATATTAGGAAATTTACAAACTGGGTCGGTGATAGCGCATCAGTAGAATGCTGGTTACACATTCGAAAGGTCTTGTGTAACTTTAAGGTATATTTATGGATGAAGGAAGAAAGATTGACAAAACAAATATATCGAGCGAATGTGGATGGAAGGGCCGGTAAGGGACGACTCAGACGGACCTACTTCGACCAAATAGAGGATTTATTAGCAAAGGGCAAGATAAAAAGTACCCGAAACCGGCGGGAGTGCATGCAACGACTAATGAATGTTGAGGAAGCGAAAGTGATCTGTCAGGATCGTAGCAAGTGGCAGTCCCTGGTCTCTGCCTACCCCTCTGGGATACAGGCGTGAGTTTATGTTATGTTTTGTTTATGTTATGTTATGAATTTCTAGTAGTAATACCATTCGCTGACTGTAAAACATTGTGAGGAATCCTGAATAACCAAAGTGTGTTCATAGCATAGCGCTTGAAATTGCCAATCCGCGATGGGCACGTGTGCGCCCATACTCTTTGTTTGTGAGTAGCCCCTGCCCTGCTGTGGGGCAGAACAAAAAAAAAACAAATAACCCGACTGCCACTACGACTCTTCTTATTCTTATTCTAATATTCTAGCACCTTACCTTAGCTACAGTTTAGGGGTTAAAGTATGAAATTGCCGTTTTATTGCAATAGGTTCTTTGAATTGACATAGAATCTTCATGGTTTGAGGTTTTCCAATGAAACTTTTTTCAAATGGTTTCTATGATGTTATTTTTTTAAAAAATGTGAAACATTTGAATATCGAATATTGAATATCAACAAGGCAACACAAGTTTCAACACGCGTTTCTTTCTGCAGATCAGTCAAATCATAAGGCACCCATTTTTCGTATTTTTTTATTTTATTGATTTGACGCAAGTGAGTCAATATTGTGGGTAAGGTAGGGCGGTCTTCCTCGTGGCTCGTTCTTTAAGTCGAAATTTTCATCACGAAAGCGTTTAAACCAAAATCGCACGGTGCATTCATTAGTAGACCCCTCTCCAAACGCAGCATTGATATTGCGGGCTGTTTCTGCCGCGTTAGTTCCGCGTCGGAACTCGTAATCAAAAATCACTCGAATTTTCGCAGTATCCATCTTTCTTGTCTAAATTGAATAACAAAAACAATTGAAAGTCGATATTCAAATGTTTCACATTTTTTAAAAAAAGAACATCATAGAAACCATTTGAAAAAAGTTTCATTCGAAAACCTCAAACTATGAAGATTCTATGTCAATTCAAAGAACCTATTGCAATAAAACGGCAATTTCATACTTTAACCCCTATTAAAATGCATTAACCAGGGAACCTTTCCTAATCTATTAGAGTAAAGTAACCGTTGTTTAAATTTGGCGATAGTGAAGAACCCAATAATTTCAGACGAATAGCAATAATTTTGCATCAAATTATTATTTCATAAGAAACAGTTCGGATTTACGAACGGGTGCTCAGCGACGGACGCAGGCATAGCTTTAGTAAGTAAAGCACATTTTTTTTATGCGTGCGAGGAGGCGCACGATGCCATCGGCGTGTTCTTTGGCTGTTCAGTTTTTTAGTTTATTAGCCAAGGTAGATACATCATTGTAGGCTATTGCGTTCGCTTTTATTACATGTTCAATCCATGTCTGAAAATAATTTCAAATATTAATTAAAAAGTTGCTATGTAAAAAAGCCTATTATAGAATAGACGAGTATATGAACAGACGACGTGATTGCATATTAACAACTATATCAGACATTTTTTAACTGACAAGAACTCGCCGACAAGAATCTGCAGGCTTGCTAAAGATCATTCGATTGGTGGCGCGGCGTGGTGGCCGGGTCGCCTAGCTCCCTCTAAAATGGCTGAGATTGGTGATGGCTGAACCCTGCAGTATGCTCGTGTTCGTGTGTCTTTGTGTTTGTTTTTCCTACTTTGGTAAGAAAATTAAGTAATTCAATTCAATTCATTTATTTCGAATATAAAAATTTATATAAAGTTGTTAGTGATCTAGTGTTAGTACATATTCTTATTCTAGTAACTACAGCGGACTGTCATTTCTTGCCACTTGAAGATGGCAACAATGATTTATGTAGGCAGGTAGGTAGGTAGTAGTCAGGATGGGGTTGCGACTTGCGACTGGCCCGCGCCCTGCGCACGAGCGACACGCCGCGCTTGCGCATTATCGCGTAAAATGTTTCTTTTAAAGTTATTGCTGACAATCACGGAATCTTACCACTTAGGCTCTGATATATTCAGTTTAAGATGATTTGAGAAAAGATGGTCAGAGTGGAGTTTCTTTTCCCGCTGCCTTTTTCTCCACTACAAAACGGCCCAAAGGCAGCGGCTAACATAGTAAGTACCTACATTGACATTCAGCAAACAGAATGTAAATTCTTAACGTTGAAATAAATTATTGATTTCTGATTTCTTAAACAAGATCTAGATAGAAGACTTCTCATTCAAATTCTTGTAATTTAGTTTGGTCTCGCCTAATTAGGTCGAAAATTTAACAAAATCATCCAGGCCTTGTTTAAAACGTTTTGTTTAAATGACGATTTTTTTTTTAATTTGCATATTTTTATTGTATATCAGCTGCCATATTGTTATAAATTTGATTTGTTCAAGAGGTCATATAGCAGTGACACCCGCGTCGTCACTGACTTCGCATGTACCCATAGGTATTGGTTATACAGGGTGTACGCCCTCATTTTCGGAGTTTATTAGGATTTCGTTACACCCTGTACAATGTTATAATGCTGAAGCGAGTACCAGTGGACCAAAACTAAATTAATAAATAAAGTGGAACAGTGATGATAAAAATGTGACTAAACGCCCTAAATGTGGAGTTATTACTATTCCAGTCAAGCTATAAGCTGTCCCGCACCTTAGAGCTTCATGAAATTACAAACTGCTACCAAGGCGGCAGACAAATTGAGGAGGTCACCGGGGGCTTCAGAAAATTATGTAAACGTCACGGCCAGTAACAGAATTATGCCAACAGGTAGCTTGGGTGTGGCCAGCGGAAATTTAGCCTTAACGCTGAGACATTAGGGGTTAAACTCGCCGGCGAGATGGCCTGAAGGTTTCTCGCTGTGAAAATTAAGTTTTCACAAGCGGCCGCGCTGAACTTTTTACTCGACTGCGTAAGCACAAAAAGGGTTAAGTTTTTCTCGCGTGTATCTCTGAGACACCCCAATTAATGTTTGTGTTTGGCAACAACTTTTGTTCTTTGAGTTTTTTTTTTCAGATTTCAAAATTTTGAAATATCGGGGATTAAGCTAGACGAGTTCTATCAATGTCGTATCAGCCTTCAGTAAAACATTGTCCTACATAGAATAATGTCCATTCTATTTAATAACACTCATGGTTTTAAGTATTTTAATCAGCGCTAATCCACAGCAGAAAAACAGTAAAAACCCATTTTCTTTTTAAATGGACCATTTTTAAAATATACCCAGCGGTGTGACCTGCAACATGCAGCAATATTCGCCGGTGCAGTAGTAAAAGAGAGGATAAAAAAAATTTGCTCGACTTTCTAGCAGGAGGGTTCTTTGTTTTTATAATAAGTTTTCTTATTTGTTTGTAGGAACAGTCGAGAGCACACCAAACTTAAAACCATAAAACGCATGTACTACAATCAGTTACGTTACGGGTGAATTTGCAATGAAATGTCAAAGCAGAGGGAGTGTCGAGTGTACTTTACGCCTGTTTTAGGGCCATCTCTTTGTATAATTTAAATTCTGTGAGCTGTATTCGAAGCAGGTCGTGACCTACCACAGTAATATATTTAAAATATGTTTTACGGTAGCTTAAATGCTTTTATGCCCGACAGATGGCTTGAACATAAATTACTAAGCGAAAGTGTGCAGAACATGCTTTCTTATTAATATTAGTGAATTTTCTGCGGTAGATGAAGATATCAGTTCATAACTTTCAAAGCATAATAGGTACTTTCTCACGTCGTTTCTAAATGGACACATATTATGTTACAAGTTTTCATAATTTCATTCTTTTATATTAGCATTACCTAAGTTCGCCTTTGTACTTTATATTTATACTTAACTTCATCCAGCTTTGGTTTACAAATTTCACTATTTTTGGTCTACTTTGGTTCCCTTCCATCTAGGGAATGAATGATTAGGTCTACGATCGTCGTTCCAGGAGGTGAATAATAAAACTAGATTCAGTCTGGGTGTATTTCCATGTTTGTGATGTTAGAAGATAAGTAAACGTGGTTAATTTTCGTCTCTAAGACTAATACTATTCACAATGACCTGTCAAAAAGTAATTCTAGTCACACGTACAAAAACGCGCCATACAAATCGGAGTATGAATAAAACTATGACGTCACAAATTGCACGTAAAACCTTATAATGTTTATCGATTTTCGAGTTAACGAAATCTAATATGTTTTTGTTATTAGAGTAACTTGTTCTTTCGCATTTTTTTGGGACCCCGAAACCCCTGAAAACATATTTTTATGGTTTTATTTTTGTATTTTTCTTGAGTTTTTATTTGTCTCCTATGGTATGAAAAGAAACTTCGATCTAAGTTTGACTTGCTAACTGTGAAGGAAATCATCGTGGGGAAACCTGAGTGCCACATGACTCGATCAGCGTTTGATATTGCCAATTTGCGGTGTTTTTCTTCGCAGTATCCTAATGCCTACTTATAGTTATATTCAGTCCTTATTGAGTTTTTCATCAAATATTACCTGCACAAAACGAACTTCAAGCCGTTGTTTTAATTTGATTTTCCTAGTAAAGAAAATACTTTGTAGCGCATCGTAAATGTTTTCTGAATTGAAACGGAACGTTTTCTGAATTGTTTTCTACTAGAAGCCGAGTCTTTACTTCTTTAGGTAGGTAGGTATCTACCTACGACGACTCTTTATTTTGTTTGATAATCGCACATATAACGCAAGACATAAGAGTTACGCGAGGCATCCGCGCTCGTTACCGACTGTATGTCCAGAGGCACTCCCGCTGAGTATCAGGAACATGCATTAACTTATAGTGGAAGATAAGTGGCGGCACCGGAATTGGGAACTTGGCAAACTTGGTACTGACCATTTTACTCCGTAGGCATATTATCATCAGGGACGTGAAGTTTCCACAACTTATCTCTATAGCGGTTTTCTTGATTTCGGTAACAGATATCCAACTACCACAAAGCAGACAACTGCAACAGTCACCATGCCTTTATGCAGCCTCTAAAGCCCTATAGATTTCCGCACTTTGTCTCGTATTTAGGCCATTCATTGTACATAGCAGGGCTGTGAGATCACTGAAAGCAGCCTACCTCTTTCCAGAGAGCCTGTAGTGTTCCAATCATGGGCACCGGCAGCAGGGTGCAAGAAAGAAAAGACAATACATAGTAAATTACAAGGTAACTATGCACTCTTTAGACTGGCAATTCTGGCAAACAAAAGGCATAGTATTTTATTATGCAATCTAATACGTCTTAAACTCTTAAGTCTTTGAGACAGCGCGGGAAACGTTAAAGGCGGGCGTATTTTTTTTGTTCAAAAACTTGATACGGCGTTAGGCACAAACCGTACAGAGCCATAAACAAAAAAAAAACGTCTTTCTTTAGGCGTTTTTGATTGTATCAAGCAACTGCTTTTGTTTACTAAATACTTAAATCTGTGCAAAGTAATACCCAAGTAATTCTTATAATAAGTAATGCGCCTTTGTACAAACACCTCTTGTGCAATAAAGTATTTTTGAATTGAATTGTATAACAATTAATGTAAAGTGTTCTTTTATATGAATAAATACATTTGCATGCAAAATCACAAGCTACATGACAAGTTACGCTATTTGATCTTCAGATTTATCTACATAATATTATAATAGTAAATAGATGCGGAGGCACCACCCTGAAAGTAATCCTGGCGGCGCCCATGGTCCTAGTGTAAGTAAATAAGTAAACATCTATTTGTACCTGCATACACACACATTAAAACCACAATTGAAATGACACAAAACAAAGCAAAATTTGACAGCAATGAGACAAACAAAAATAACAAAAGTACGTACAATCAACCTAAAGTACAAGGCACAATTTGTGCGTGTGGCAAATGCAAAGGGGCTCTGACTCAGCATAATATGCTGGAGAGGCGGACCACTCCAGCGACGTAACCTACTGGTGCCCTCCTAAACGGATCCCAGTTTTCCAATGATGGCGGTCCGTAGCTTGTACACGCTCTCACAGCCATGTTATAAGTATACATAGTCACATGGGCGGGTGTTTCCTCTACCTTAACGTTAAGGTGTGGATGTGTTTATTCAGTGAGCAGTGGCCCGACCGAAATGTCACTGCTTTGCGCAGATTGCATTTCCTCAGAGGCATCAGGCTACGTGCGACACGGTCCGACTTAACAGTGTCGTAGCATAACAACATAGAGCCTCACTGGCTTGTCTACATTTTGTTTCCGCTTTCCGTTTTAGGTTCCTGCGCCCCCTTAGCTCCGGCGTATTCGTGATTCGGGGAAGTTCACACTTTACTCACTCTCAGAATGCAGAAGGGGGAGTCACAACATACGGAGACAACCAACTGTGGAACGCGGGGGAAGGCCGCACCTGTTGCCGGCGGAGTTGCTTCACGAGTTTAGTACCAATCTAGACTTATTGCCAAGAGTTTAGATGTGAATCGCCACAGAAGTACCTAACGAAACAAAACAAAAAATATTAGGTGAAGTACCTAGATAGGTTTTTTTTATGTAGCCTATATACGTCCCACTGCAGGCCACAGGCCTTCTCTCACAGAGATTATGGGCTTAATTGCCACGCGTGCCCACCGCGGATTGGCAATTTCAAGCGCTGAGATATGTAAACACGTCAGACACTCAGGTTTCCTCACAATTTTTTCCTTCACCGTTAGCGAGTGGTATTGCTACGCTACTGCAACTTCACGTAGGTAGATTAGAAAACAAAGTCATTGGTACATGCCGGGATTCGAACCCACGACCACCCGGATGTGAGGCCGGCGTTCTACCGCTCCTACTTAGGTAGGTACCTATAAGAAATTAAGTAATAATGGAACTAAGGGCACTTGCCTTCGTGGCCACATTTTACCAAACTGCCCGTGTATAATGCCCGGCAAATAACTTGAACAAATGGCTTTGATGAGCGTTGCGTATGAAAAGCAGATATTGTCGCACGCTTCGCGAAAAATATCTATATTATGTTTCTAACTATTTTTGTAATGTTTGGTTCATGGTGGGTATAGTATGCGGTGTTGTAGCAATTTAGTTTATAATTTGATAAGGTTCGAAGGTCCAGTGCAGCTACCAGATAAGTATCATTGGCCGGCAAGTAACTTTACTAAATGATTTTGACTACGCGGATTGTGACGGTTCGATTCCGACTGGGGGCTGCCGTAGGTACATTTGTTCAAATGGCCTCAGTCTGGGTGTATTTAATTGTTTGTGATGTCCCTGCCTGGTTACCATAGCAAAGGGTATCCTAGTTTGGGACCAGGACAAGTGATTGTGTTGTGTGGAAGTTATTATTATTAGGTATATTATTACTGGCTGACTCGGCAAACGCTGTTTAGCCATATTAATTAGCCTACGACCTTTTCTCAGATCTACCAAATATGTATACACAAAAGAAAACAAAAATCGTTGAAGCCGTTTCGGAGGAGTTCGATAACAAACACTTTGACTTTAACAATGACTTTGTTCTCTAAGTTACGTAGATACATTTGTGAAGTTGTAGCAATATCAATCACGGTGGAGGAAAACGTCGTGAGGAAACCAGTGTCTGAGGTGTTATACATCAGCCCTGGAAATTGCCAATTCGCGATGGGCATACGCATGCCCATGCCCTCTCAGAGAGAGAGATAGTATGGACTTAATTACCAATTACCACGCGGTAATTAAGTCCATAGGTACTCTCTCTCTCTCTGAGAGAAGGCCTGTGCCCTGCAGTGAGACGTATAATTGTATAGGCTACCTACATAAAAACGTCCTTGCACTTTATGTAGTTACATTACGGACGATTCTGCAACCAATAGTGAAGCTTGCTGTCGACGGTACCTAGCTATACAGTAGACAGCCATCAACACAGTCGAGGTACCTAAGTCTATCTACAGGGTGATTTTGAAATCGTTTGGAATATTTTGAGGGTATGTTCTTTCTTTGCACTGTAAAAAACAGTATTATTAATGATTTGTCAGTAATGGTATAACAAAATTTGTAAATATTCGTGATTGGTGGCCGGAAGACGCTGGATGCAAGCCGCTTCCAACCGGTCTTTTTGGAAATCCATGGAGGAGGCCTATGTCCAGCAATGGACTTTTTGTGGCTGAATGATGATGATGATGATTCGTGATTTCCCACCTTTGGCTCCTAACTGTGAATCCAACTTCGGAGTGGTAGGAAGTACCATAACGTTAAAACCTATTGGTTGGGGAAAAATTCTCTTCACATTTTATATGAAAACTCAAGACGTTATTTTTCCAAAGTTTATATACATTTAATTACAGTATAAATGTGCCATTTCGTTCGATGACTTTTTGCCGTCTTGTAGATGGTGACATGATCCCGTTGCTGTAGAAATGTTGGGACTTCTGATCAAAAACACGCGATAAGTAATTTTGGCAATCCCCTCTTGATGTTAACCTGTCACTGCCTAAAGAATTCTGAAGAGACCGAAACAGATGGAAATCTGAAGGTGCGAAGTCAGGGCTATATGACGGATGCATTAACACCTCCCAGCCAAACTCTCTTAATTTTTGCTGAGTAGCCAAAGATGTGTGAGGTCTAGCGTTATCGTAATGAAAGACCACACCCTTTCTATTGAACAATTCCGCTTTCTCCAAACTTCTTGCTTTATGGGGCACTGTATAAGGTTCTACAACAAAATTCCTGAAGATATATTAGAGTTAGATACCTCCAACGCGATTTAAAAAATGTGTTAAGCACATTCTGTGCAAAAAGGCTTACTATAACATCAAGGATTATTTAGAAGACAAAGATGTTTGGCATTAAACAGTAGATTAATATTATTTAAAGGACGATTGTGACTAGTGTTCAACACATTCATGACTAATATTTTAAGTTGAAAACTCTGTTAATTAAGTTAAAACGTGTTTTGAAAAGAATAAATGTGGAGTTTCTTTGTTAGCTTCTTCTCCACATAATCCATTAATTGTGAAACTAACAACTTTGACGTTCATTAAGTAAACATTCTGTTTTTACAATGAATAAAAATATTTGAATTGAATTGAATTAATCTCATCAGTTGTTAGCAGTAGAGATCCGAATAAGTAGATGGTTTTGCCCGGCCGTAAAAGGTCGTAATGAACAATGCCCTTCCAATCCCACCATACAAACAGCATCACCTTATTGCGAGTTAACCCGGGTTTTTCCAGTCTGGGAAGCCTGACCGACCTTTGACCACGACCTTTTTCGCACGTTCTTGTCGTTCCTGATCCACTTTTCATCACCAGTTATCAATCTCTTCAAAAACGGTTCGGTTTCATTACGTTTCAATAAAGAAACGAAGAGTGAGCTCGTGTGTCACCCAAATATCGAGCTTTTTTGTGTACCCAGCTTTTCTCAAATGGGTCAAAACTGTTCTGTAGTCAATTCCCAGTTCTTCAGCTATGTCGGAACTACTGATTTGCCACAATCCAATGGAAGACTGCCGAACTGAATAAGATTTTAAGTTGAAAAAAAATCGTCGAAATCGGTTCTGTAGTCGAGTCTAAATGTGACATTGTGCAACACGCACACTTACTTTTATAATTTTCGTAAGCGAAATTTTACAGGTTCTCCCCAGGGCTTTGCCCACGTGGAACTATACACTGTACAAAACGTTGGTCAGGGTGTCAAATATTTTGTAAAAATCTCCTTTTATGAATGCATTAATCGGTCATGAGCTAGTTCATACTCCGACTCGCACTTGGCCGATTTTTGGGTAGTTGTGTGACCACGACCTTTTTTGACGGCTGGATCCGCGCCTGTTGCTGTCGACTACATTCGGTGGATCTTACCGTCATCTACTACAAAACAGATGGAGTGGCCGGGGCTACGTCTACAGGGGCCTGTTTCACAGTGTATCATGGTTTACTCTGACAATTAACAAGTAGACTCTGCTATGAAATATGATGACCTTGGGTCGCTGGTTTGGAGGGGTTGCTTGAGGTAAAATGCAAGCTTTAAGTTACATGTTTATTTGTTAACCCCCGGATTTGAAGTGGACAGCATAGATAATAATGAAACAAGGTATTTTAAATAAAACTTATTGCTAATATGTGTCACACAAACACTATAACACTGATGTCACCATACTTTAGCTACGCAATGTACCTCGAATTTTCATAATAAACTACGTGTTATAGTTTTGCGAAAGTCGGCCCTGAGCTTGCTACGACTGTTAATGAATGAATGAATGAATGAAAATATTTATTTCAGACCTGGGTCCATATTTGACAGTAATAACAGCAATAAAAATGTTAACATTACAGCAGAATTAATTAATATAATAAAATAATTATAAAATCAGTAAAAAATTTATCTAAATTAAAATTGTATTGATATAAAATATATATATAAAATTTGTAATAAAATATGTACAGTATTTGTTTGCTCCCCCCAGGGTCTAGGTAGTAAGATGGAGCTTGACCCAATGCACCAGGATGGGGCTATCGACCTTGTCCGCAATGGTCTGGAGGAGGACATTGGCGCTGCCGCGCACTCTAAATAACAGGGATGCCACTCTCTTTCGCATAATCGCGTGAAAACCATCTGTGCGTGCTTCTGCGAACATTCCTGAAGCGCTGCAGTATCGCGGCAGCCCCAACAGCATCCTAAAGCCATTGTTATATTGCACCCGGAGGGCGTTGTACGATCGCTGCGTATAGTTAACCCACAGGCTGCACGTGTACAATGTCTGACAAAATGCCTTAAATAAGGTTATTTTTACATCCCTAGTACATCGTGCAAACCTGCGGGCTAGCATGTTGCACCTCACGGCCAACGCCCTCCGTTCACGTTCAATGTCCAAGTCATCTGACAGGTCATCCGCGACCCAGTGACCCAGATACCTGAAATTTTTGACGCGCGCCATAGGTGACCCACATAGTTGAACTGGCGGTACAGTTGAGTATGTTTTGCTTCCAGCCTTGAAAACAAGCAGCTCACTTTTTTTCGCGTTGTATCTGAGCCCATGGGCCGCACCATACTCCTCACAGATCGTCAGCAGTCTCTTCAATGCTCGGATAGATGGAGCTAGCAGCACCATATCATCCGCGTAACTGATGTTATTGGCCATTTTGCCGTCTATCGAACACCCGATACCCGTGCCCTCTAGCTCCACCAACAACTGGTTCATGTACAGGTTGAAGAGCTTTGGTGAAGACAACCCCCCCTGCCTCACCCCGCACTCCAACCTGTACTCGTCCGAAAGCGACCCCGCAAATCTGACAGCATTAGTCTGATGCTCATACCAATACCTGAGGATGTCGATCATCTCGGCAGGCAGATCAGTCTCCTGCGATAGCTTACCCCACAGGACATCATATGACACCAGATCAAAAGCTTTTGACAAGTCCAAGAAGCATGCTTAACCACAAGGCCTGTCGAAAGGCCGAACAATGTACTTTCACCACTTTAAAATATACCAAGCAGTGACATCTGTTGTCGAGTAGAGGTACTAATGACAAGTTAAAATTACTCCAACGAGCACACTGCCCCTGGCCACACAGAAGGGACGGTAGGGCGAGGGCACGCAAAATTCACTTTCATACAAAATGTACTGAACGGACGGGCCGAAGCCGACACATGAGAGTGGGGCGAGGGTGCGATTTTTATGCAGCGAGTCGCAGCTTTTCTGCGCCCTCGCCCCGCGTCCCTTCTCTGTGGCCAGGGGCACTAACTTCTCATTGTTATAAATTTAAGAACAAAAAAGCCAGTCACTGAAATAAGTTAGGTACCTAATAATTAATTTGCCCGGTATGCACTGTAAATTTGTAACCGATCTGAAAGAGTTTGTATTCATTCAATGAAAGTCGCGTCCCTTCTCTGTGGCCAGAGGCACTAACTTCTCATTGTTATAAATTTAAGAACAAATAACCCAGTCACTGAAATAAGTTAGGTACCTAATTAATTTGCCCGGTATGCACGGTAAGTTTGTAACGGATCTGAAAGAGTTTGTATTCATTCAATGAAAGTCGCCCTCCGGACTCGTGGTCCCCTGAGGTTGTTTGTATTCACGCGACCCTCCTTTTCGGAAAACGAAAGAGATTTTGTTACACCAACGGTCTCACTTATAAAAAAAAACACGATTCCTTAAAAAACCCCACAGAGGCCGTTTTAAATCATCTTTGGTTACGTCTTTCCCTCTAGCGCAGATTATTTAAACTGCCTCTGCAGTGTTTTAACACCGATAGTTTTTAATGATGTAACGAAATACCCTATTGAAGGGTTTCAGTAGAAAATTTCAACTAAAATTGTCTGATAAAACTCGTTTATTCATAACCAAAATCATCTACATATCTTGCATCTGTACAGTATTACAATTATTTCACAGCGCGCAAACACTACGCTGCTTGTAGATTTAATTTTTTCGTACGAAATGTACAAACGAATGTAGACTTATTTAGTGCATACAAAATGTACAGTCATAATATTCTTAGCCTTAGTTTACTTAGTTTTCTAGACCTATTCCACAGTACATGCTGCATTTTTCCTTCTGTGTATAGTGTTTTTTGGTCGATAACTTCAGAATAGTGCCCCGTGTATTAGTACACATCTTTTACGCGGTAACGTAAAAGCACAGATCTTTTACGCGGTAACGTGAACGTAGTCACAGATCGTTTGCACATCGCTTACTGTCTTTACAGTGTATGTGTGAGTAATTGACGAAGTGTGATGCGTAGTAAATTACTTCAATTACTAAAGCAGCCAATTACTCACACTAACACTGTAAAGACACTAAGCGATTTGCAAACGATCTGCGACTATGTTCACGTTACCGTCAAAAAGATTTGTGCGAACAACACGGTGGCTCGCACCTAATTTAAAAAAGAGAGGTCTTTACATTATGCAGAGCGCCCCACGACGATGCGACTAGAACCGAAATTATCTTAAATATTGTAGATAGTATATTTGCTTTATGGAGAATTGGGTACTTGACAAAATATGAAATGAGTTACTTTTTACACGGAATTTTGTACGAAAATACTGGCTTATGGCGTCACATTTCAGAGCACTCTTTTTATGTTTAATCTATTTAAAAATTGTAACAACTAGTAATTGACTAAAAGAGATTTTCATTTTTTCATTTCATTTTGTTATTTTAGTTTTAATCGAGCATATGAAATAATTTATTGTTGATCGTGTCAAATACCGAGTTAGTGCATTTTCAAAAGCAGAGCAGGTACTTAAATTTTTGAATCAATAATAGTAATACCTTCCACACAACACAATCACTCGTCCTGTTTCCAAACTAGGATACCCTGTGCTATGGTCACCAGGCAAGGACATCACCAACATGGACATACGCCTAAACAGAGGCCATTTTTACAATTGTACGGCGGCCCCCAGTGGGAATCGAACCCACGACCTCCGGCATGGCAATTAGACGTGATACCGCTAGACTTAAACTTAAACTATGTCGTCACTCATAGTTTCTTTTGGCTTATTTTATTTAATAAAATAAAATAAGCCAAAAGAAACTATGAGTGACGACATAGTTTAGGCTCGAATCGTATGGCGCGTTTTTGCACCACGATTAGAGTTATTTTGCGTATTCTGAAATGTGTTAGTCGCAGAGAAAAAATAACCACGATTATTTATCTTTTAACATGGTCTCTCCAGTGAGTTATAATCTTTTTTTTTTGCCATTTCTCCATTTCTCCATGCTAGGACTGTTAACCACAAGGCCTGTCGAACGGCCGAACAATGTACTTTCACCACTATTTATTTTTATATTTAATATATTTTTTTAAATCAATAACTAAAAGGCAAGACATATTATCTACAATATTTAAGGTACTTTCACTTCGTGCCGACGATTCATGCAAGGTCTAGTGGCAAGTTCTACCTTTGAGGATATGTAAAGTGACCACCCAGACCCTGTAGTACAGAGCCTGACACATGTTTTTCAGATAAGTCGGCCAAGTAAACAGGAAAAGACGAGGTAGGAGCCAAATAACCGCAGGTTTTCTCAAGGTGATTTCCGTCATTTAGCGAGTGACGGGTTCACGTAAAACTAATGTGTGAATTTATTGGAACACTAACTACGAGCCCCTATCTTGCCCACTCCTATTTCAATTCTATATTTCATAGCTTTATTGCTGCACTTGACTGTACCTACAAAGGAACAACCATCCATATATAGACGGCTCGGACATACTGTCTCGCTCGCATAATCTAACATTTTTAGTCTACATGTGGTCTGAGGGTTTGATAGACAATAAAATTACGGACAATCAAGACACATTTTTCTTATCTCGTACCTAGTGTTCGATTGAGAAAATTTGATTTTAAAATCAATAATTTCATAACCAACTTTTTTTGTTAAAAACTAAGCGGCGGAAATGTCCGTAATTTTATTATCGTAAAATCGTAAGCGGTGGTAGCCTAGTGGGTAGAACGTTGGACTCGAAAGTGATCTGAGAGACCAACGTTCGATTCCCAGTGCGGGCATGTACCTATGACTTTGTTTTCTAAGTTATGTACATTTGCGAAGTTATAGTAGCAATACCACTCACTAACGGTGAAGGAAAACATTGTGAGGAAACCTGAGTGTCTGAGCTATTCACATACCTCACCCTGTGCCCTACAGTGGGACGTATGTAGGCTGCTTATGTAATAAAATTACGGGCATTTATCCTCAGACCAGATTTATCAAAAGTAACCTCTTTTTTTTTAAATCACTAAAAATTTTAGATTATGCGAGCGAGACAGCAGCAGCTAGCGTAATAGCAGTATTAACCACGTGTAGTGTGCAGCTAGTTTTACCAAAATCTTCTTTGTATAGTCCACGCTATCACCCACAAGGCGCCTAGTTTCATACTCCCGGCATCAGCCCGGGCTTGCGACCGGGCCACGCCTCCTTGGCGTATTTCTTCTTCTTCGGACCGCTCGAGGGACCCGCTTCCTCCGCAGCTGTGGAGGTTACGAGAGAGTTTTATTTTTGTTAACGTTTTTTATTGTGCAAACAAATAAACTAACAAGCTGCAAGTGATGTAAATTGCTTCGGCCAGATGTCGCTGACTGTATGTAATACAGAGAAGTTTGTAAAGAGGCTTGAAATTTCGCCGATGCCTGCACTTGCCCATTAGCTCAGTTGGGAGAGCGCTGGCACGGTTAGCCAGAGGTCGCGGGTTTAAGTCCCGGGATGGAAGGAATTTTTACCCTCTAAAGAGGTTTTTATATTTATAAGAGTTATACTTTGCTAAGTTTAAAAAGGTATCCTAGCGCATTAAGTCTTTATACATGTGTAACCGTATGACATTCTTATACCAAATACATATTTTTACATATTTGTATTAAAAAAGTATTCCATAACAGCTTAGTTTGAGCAGGATCTAATCAAGTAAGTTGGCCAATTACAGGTGAGCACAACATTATCTAAGGTTTGTTTGTTTATTCTGTTGATAATATTTGAAAGTTTGTCGTGACACTATGCTAATGTTATAATATACTATAACTTCCACACAACACAATCACTTGTCATGGTCCCAAACTAGGACACCCTGTGCTATGGTACCCAGGCAAGGATATCACAAACAAGTAATACACCCAGACTGAGGCCATTTGTACAAATGTACGGGCCCCCAGTGGGAATCGAACCCACGACCTCCACAAAGAAAGCATCAGACTGTATTGGGTACATTATTGGTTTTGGATCGTTCTCATGTAATTAATAGATGTACCCTACAATAATTACCTCTTGTTTCTCGCACAGTAACTCAGTCAATCTACTGCTAACAACCTGTTAATGGCCAGTGTGTAGAAAAAAAATCAACTGACAGTTTGAACACTTTCTTTTGTGAAATATATCACCATCATCATCATCAGCCATTTGACGCCCACTGCAGGACATAGGCCTCCCTCATGGTTTTCCAAGCTTCCCGGTCCTGTGCCGCCCGCATCCAGCATAAATATAATTTTTAATAGTAATAATAAGCCGAGGCTTAGAGTCCCACTGACCAGGGTGCGGCTGCGGCTGCGGCAAATGCGGCTCCGGGCCTTCCAGTTCCACATCCGGCGCCGGGTTGGGCAGCGAGAGTCCCAGCCGCGCGCCGATCAGGCTGAGGTGCGAGCTCGGCGCCGGCAATTCCGAGTAGAGGCCCGCGCTCCGGGTTATCTCCTGCAGGCGGAGCGAGTGGTGGTGTGCTGTGGGAGTGATAAGTGAAAATGAAAGTAAAACAACAAAACAACATTTATCGCCAAAAAAAAAACACACAAATGAAACATTTTTTTATGTAGCCTATATACGTGCTTTCACTCTTAGAAAGAGAATGGGCTTAATCACCTCGTGCGCCCACGGCGGATTGGCAATTTCCAGAGGTGAGGTACCGTTAGCGAGTGGTATTGTTATTAAATTAGACATAAATTACATAATTATTTTTTTAAATATTTTTTCTCAACAAACCAAGAAAAAACACATTAAAAAGCGTGAATGAATAAGTGTAAACGGGTTTGTTCAAAATTACTTCAGCCTTTCAAAACTCGCCTGCGTATTTGAAAATGTTTAATTATTTATTAAGGAATACATACAATACATCGTACAATTATTTTAATTAAAATGCTAATGGCTGTGTTAGGGTGTGTGAGCAAGGTAACTTACGAAGTCAGTAATCAAACATGTAAGTTTTGAGGCCGCTATTATTTCTGGGCCGCGTTCCATAAAAGTACTATTCATAGTTTATTGTGACCATTCGATGACGTGTCTCTCTTCTAGTTAATCTGTGGGTTGAGCGGCTATGCAATGTACATCGTATTGTCACAGTAAACCATTTTCTACAATTTTCGCGGGCATATTCTAACATTTTATTATGTGTTCCGATAGACGTCCGAAGTCCATTTAAGAGAGTACATCGTCTTCGTTCCGCTCTTTCCCGTTAGATGTCGCTCGTATCTCGTCACGTGACCCGCGCCGCCTGCGCCCCCGCTTGCTTTTCTGAGAACTAACTCAAACCAACCATAGACAAGCCGCCATGTTCCTTGTCATTGTTGCGTCGTTTTTTCAACCGCGCATGTCGTTAGAAAGAAAAGTTTTCTTTTTTCTTAAGAACTTTTGAGATATAAGTAAAAAGTTCTTATGAGATAGTATTTCGTTACGTGAAGTACGACAATATAGTGTTTTGCTGAGTGAAAATCACCTACAAACGCTAAAACAGTGTTTTGTTTTGCTTAGTGAAGTGCGTGTTTGTGAAATGGATGACTTTCCCGCGCCTACAGAGGCCGACAAAGGTTTAGCGGAAAATCCGACGGGAAAAAGCCTGTCTGACAAATCGGCAGAAAAGGATCTGTCCGAGACCTCATCTTCGAGTGACACTGAAGACTCGTCGGATGGGAGACCGCCACGAAAGCGGCGACGCCGCAGCTTTTCGGACGAAATGGACCGCAGGTTTGATTTACTGTCGCACCAGCTAATAAATCACGTAAACTGTATTTTACTTGCCTCAAAGTCATCGCCACCTACCGACCCTCAAGACCCTTTTTTGAGGCCTCACTTACAAAGTGAAAATATTTCCGAGTTGTCAGTTTCTGTAAAGGAACCAGCCCTTCAAAAAGCAAAACCAGATAGGGTTCAAAAGATTTCTGCACTGCAACGCTTTGATTCTACAGAGTGGAACGCGGTTCGTTACACTGAAGTACAGAAGAAATATGTTGCTTTCCCCGCTTTTTGTGAACTAAAAGTGAATGAGGAATTACGGCGTCTCGAAGATCCTTTTAGTCCGCTAAGATGGTACCAGATGGAACGTAGTTTCGCAGCTTTATCCAATGCCATACTTGCTCAAAATGAGTTTGTGAATAGTGCTCTTCAAAATCTGATCAACTGGTCATCAAAAGGTGATACACAGCTCTCATCTATGTCAGTGTATGAGAAACTGAAGGATTTGTTTGGAAATCAGTCTGATTACAAAACAATTTCTCATGATATTTTACAAATTATCTGTGGAAAGCGGGCTGAAGTGTTGGAATTGCGCCGTAGGCAGCTTCTAAAAAGTTTGAAAAACAAATATCAACGAGAAGACATGGAAAAAATACCCCCTTCCTCAGAGTATATGTTCAGTGTGCCTGCTCTATCACAGTATCTCCAGAAAATTGGTGGCTTAGATAAACTTGAAAAGCGGCTACATGCTAAATCCCCAATCCGTTCAAAATCCCCGGGGCGTTCAAAATCTCCTATTGCATCTACCTCCCATGAGAAACATTTTCGCCCGCAAACGAAGAAGCCCAAGGAGGACAAAGGACGAAAACACAAGTTTGATGACTTTCATAGAAAGAAAAGGGGGGGGCGAAAAGATAGAGGTCACAGAAACAAATGACTCGAGAGGATTTCGGGGAGGCTGCTTACGACAATACAGTCATATATGGGAACAATACCATCCACCCAAAACAATCCTAAAGCTGATTTCGGGTGCCCGAATTCCCTTCGACCAAGTTCCCCCGCTGATTCTTCCAACTTCAGACATCTTGATGAAGTATCAAACCCCAGTTTCACCAAAAATGACCCTGGAAATTCAAGCCATGCTGCAAGCACATGTTCTAGAACCCGCTCCTCTGACTCCGTCTTTTATTTCTCCGATGTTCATAGTTTCAAAGAGCAATGGAAAAAATCGGGTTATTTTCAATCTGAAGGCCCTAAATCTTTATATGACACCAACACATTTTCACCTTTTTCACCATCATCAAATGCCAAAATTTCTTCAGCCTGTCGATTGGATGGTAAAGTTGGATCTAAGTCAAGCCTACTATCACCTGCCAATAAAGCCAGAACACCAACGCTTCTTGCGTATCAGTTACAAGGGGCTCCTACTACAAATGACTTGTCTGCCTTTCGGCTTAGCCGCTGCCCCTCGAATGTTTGCTACAGTAACAAACTGGACCGCTCAAGTACTGCGAGAAAAAGGTCTGCGGCTCGTTGTGTATCTGGACGACTTCTTGATTGTTCACCAAAGCAAAGAGACCCTCAAAGTTCATGTGAAAACGGCAATAGAGTTTTTATCCAGCCTGGGATGGTCTGTCAACCTCGAGAAGTCGATCACAGCACCAACAAGATCGATAGAATACCTGGGGATCAGATGGGATACAAAGCACAACCTCAAGTCCCTACCCCCAGACAAAGTAAGAAAAGTTCGTCAGTTTATACTTTCTCTACTAGCTGCCGGCAGTTGGACCCTCAAGCAGGCTCAGCGCCTCTTAGGGTATCTCAACTTTGCGACCTTCATCACCCACCGGGGAAGGTTGCATTGCCGTATGATCCAGCTACACAGCAAGCCCCTACGCAAGCATCCTCGAGCATCGCAATCCCTTCCAACAGAAGTGCGAGAGGAACTAAAATGGTGGCTAGTGAATCTAGAGCAGGAGACTCCGATTCACCCTGTAAGGATGCCCACAAATTATATTGTGACGGACGCATCAGATGTTCAATGGGGTGCCTTAGTAAACAACGACCGAATTATGGGCACTTGGAGTCGGCATCAGGAAAATTGGCATTGCAATGTAAAAGAGATGTACGCGGTAATTGCTGCCATTTCGTCAAGAAAATCAACACTCAGGAACTCGACAATAGTTTTGCAGACGGACAACAGATCAGTAGTCTCTTACATAAAGAACGAGGGCGGAACGAGATCATTGCGCCTTCTAGACTTGACAAGACAGCTGGCAGAACTGACGGACAGCCTCAATGTTGTACTAATACCACATCATCTCCCAGGGCGGTACAACACCGAAGCCGACAGAATCTCGCGAAATCGCGCAGGCTCGGAGTGGCATCTCCTAGACGAGGCAACCTGGAACATATTCAACATATGGGGAGTACCAACCGTGGATCTCTTCGCATCTCAAACCGCGCATGTGGTTCAAAATTATGTTACACTAGACTTGTCAGACTCGAACGCTTACTTTCACGACGCGTTCAGCAGATGCTGGCATTACGATCTAGCCTGGATCTTTCCACCACCGGGTCTTCTACCGAGAGTACTGCAACACCTCAACTCAGCGTCGGGCACGTTCATAGTAATAGCACCCAAGTGGAACAAGCCCTTTTGGCGTCCAGACTTGAAGAGCCGAGCACAAGCACGTCCTCTGAAGATAAAAAGTTTGAAAACCTCTTTAGTAGACACGCTGACAGGAAATCCCCCAGCTCACGTGAACAGCCTTCATCTGGAAGCTTGGCTCATTTCGGGTGGGACGCACTGACAGAAAATTGGTCTTCACAAGAGAAGCTCCTTCTTTCATCATGCTGGAGAGCATCTACGCTGAAAACATATGCCCCAATCTGGACCAAGTGGACAAAATGGTGTCAGTTGAAGAACTTAAATTCCCACTGTCCTACTCCATCTGATGTTGCTAGATACCTGGCAAAATTGTATCTTACAGATAATTTAGCATACCGTACCATATTAACTCATAAATCAGCCATAGCATCTGTTTGTGAGACTATATCGGATGTTAAGATTTCCTCAAATAACTTGGTTAAACATATGTTAAAAGCTATTGCAATATCAAGACCCATTCCGCCTAAAATTCCTATTTGGGATGCCAGAGTTCTAATAAAATATTTGAAAGATACAAATCCTAATATAAACAGTTTATATGATGTGTCCAGGCGTACTGCTACTATTCTTTTGTTGTCCTCGGGTCGTAGGGTCCATGACCTGACATTATTGCATGTGGACTCAAAACATTTCATAGATAATTCTGATTCAATCACTTTACATCCAGTTTTTGGTTCTAAGACAGATTCAAACTCATTTCAACAATCTAGCTGGACGCTTTTAGCTTCACCTGATAGGAATATAGACCCACTGTTTTGGCTCAGACATTTGATAATTTTGTCAAGTAAATCTAGAGGTTCTATACATAATTTGTTTATTACTACTAGAGAACCTGTAAGACCGGCCACCCCAACAATAATTGGTGGTTGGATCAAGCGGCTTTTATTGGAAGCTGGAATTGAAGCTTCGCCGGGTAGTTTGAGATCTGCAGTTTCTTCTTTGAACTGGATCGAAAAATATCCTATAAATGATATCCTGTCAAAAGCAAACTGGCGTCATGAGAAAACTTTCAGAAAATTTTATCAGAAAGAGATTGTTAGTAATAGTGACATCATGACGTCAGAAAAATCTTTGTCAAAATTTTTTACAGTATCTTAAGAGTACATTCGATTTGGTTGATTTTACTATTTGTTATTTTCTATACTGCAAGCGCGCATTAAGTTTAAATGCTAATTTAGTTTACATAATCAAAATAATTTGAAATTATGTAATCATTTTCCATTTCTATAAAGTTTCGTTTCTTTTAAAGTTCAAATTAAACTGATTTCTAATCACATTGTTGCGTTTCCATATACACAAGCCACCAGGAGATAACAAACAGATCTCATAAATGGACTTCGGACGTCTATCGGAACACATAATATGGAATTTTACCTTCCAATAAAATTATTATTATGTTTCCCAAGACGTCCGAAGTCCAGGTGATGTCTTCCTGGTGCTACATCATTATGAGCCAAACAATGACAAGGAACATGGCGGCTTGTCTATGGTTGGTTTGAGTTAGTTCTCAGAAAAGCAAGCGGGGGCGCAGGCGGCGCGGGTCACGTGACGAGATACGAGCGACATCTAACGGGAAAGAGCGGAACGAAGACGATGTACTCTCTTAAATGGACTTCGGACGTCTTGGGAAACATAATAATAATTTTATTGGAAGGTAAAATTCCATATTAATTAGGGGTTTTTAGTGACAGCTGACAGTTGAGTTTCATTAAAAAAAAACTAGATGGCGCTGCAAGGAGAACAAATGAATGTCATCATCATACAGTGATGTCATGTCAATTTTGACATATTATGTGACGTCAGCACCATCTATCGGTAACTTATGGTACTGTATTATTTTTTTAATGACGGTTTGAAAAGCCCTCTGCCATATACGTCCATGGCAACACTAGAAAGGCGGTACTAATCGTTGGCGCTTTTTTTTTCGAAACAAGATTCACTTTTTCAAACAAAAGTAAGTACCCGAAACCGGCGTGGGTGCATGCAACGACTAATGAATGTTGAGGAAGCGAAAGTGATCTGTCAGGATCGTGGCAAGTGGCAGTCGCTGGACTCTGCCTACCCCTCTGGGATACAGGCGTGACTTTATGTATGTGTGTATGTCAAAAGTAATAGTCTAAATTGATGGCATTTTTAATCACTAATCGCATAACCGCGGCTCTCAAACCACCCAGATTTCCACATGTATTTTAATTTCCGTGTGCAGATAGATTAAAACTTTTAAACTTTAATTCTCACATGTAATTCCTGGTGTACACACAATAAAGAATATTCTATCTATCTATCTATTGCACTTCATCATCAACCCATTATGTCCCCACCGAGGGGCACGGGTCTCTTCCCTGAGGAAGGTATAGGCCATACTCCACCACGGGGGCCAAGTCCGGATTGGTGAAGGCTTGTAGACTAGTGGCTCGTCCACTGTCAGAAGTTGTCAAGCCGCCCTAAGGCCTCTGACTTGGCTTAACGACTGCCATCTATCGACGGCAGCCGGCACCAACAGCTTAACGTGCCTTGCGAAGCACGGAACCGCTCGGAAAAATGCCACTAGCGTTAGGCATAGACGGCGACCCATCCATGCACTGAACGCGCCCTGTGTTGCTTAACCTTCGTGATCGTTTAAGATCACTCAGGCAGCCGGGGCTACGAGCGATTCACTTAAAGCAAAGCAATCCTACAATGCGTCGGACTTCGAGCATTTTCTACCAACTTACTCTCATCAGGCCCCTGCAGCTTGAGTTTCCTGTGCGGCGCGTTAGCATTGGGCACGATGGTGGAGCGCACTAAGTTCCGGAACCTTCCGATGGTGGGGTC